>CM048744.1:469245317-471745317 GCA_026315105.1 Locusta migratoria | reverse complement strand
GTTGGCAGCGGAGACATTGCAGCCCCTACTGACTGCTCCGCCTGGCTACAATTATTTACTTTTTTAGGTATGACGATTTGATTATGTCAGATATTTTTGTATTATTTTAGATCTTGACTTGTAGTTTTAACATATTCATCTTCGTCTGAAGAAGGTGCCCATAGCGGCATTGAAACCTGGTAACGATTATATTCCTACTTCGCGACCGAGGGCTGCCCCTTAAACGTTTAATAGTATTGTAACAGTCGCTGATTCACAGCCTTGCACAAAACCATAGTGATATTCAGATCAATGCCCGGATTTAGCAGCTAGTTATCAACAAAACCACGGGAATTCAGTCAGATGATGGCTGAAAGTTTTGCAGCAGAAGAAAAGGTTTGATTACGCCTGAATTCCCGTAATTTTTATATTGATTATGAGATACGCCGTGAGTATATGGAGATTGACATCGGCGGTTTACCTGTGGAGCGGCGGCGACGAGGGCCGAACCCGCCAGCAGCAGCATCAGCCGCAGCAGCAGCAGCCGCGCCGCTGGTCGAGTCGCAGCCATGGCGCCCCACTGTGCCACCTCTGGCCGCAGCATCCTTTTTAAAGCCTCCGCTGATTGCCCCCTGACGTCATCACGTCCACTGTCGCCCGCCAGCCAGCTCCAACACAGGGCCCCGCTTAGGCTATGTCCTACGTGAGCGACACGCAGCTTCGAGCAGTGACATTCGGCGACGTGGCCGTGTGTCCTTCGTGAGCGACGACTTCTCGCTACGAGATGACGGCTAGAACCGATCAGCTGTTTCTAAAATTTGGCACCCGTAAATCGCAGAATAACGATAGCTGCAGAGTAAGGCAATACAGTTTTATTTACTTCAGGAAAGAAGACATAAAAAGAGTGCTGTGCATTAAATTTGGAAAGTGAAGAATGTTCGTGGACTATTTCTTTCATAAAACTTCCTGGCAGATTAAAATTGCCGGCCGCGGTGGCCGAGGAGACTGAGGCGCTCCAGTCACGGTCTGCCCGGCCACTACGGTCGGGGGTTCGAATCCCCCCTCGGGCATGGATATTTGTGGCGTCCTAGTTCGTAAGTAGTTCATAAGTAGTTAAGTTTAGGGACTGATGACCCCGTAGTTAAGTCCCATAGACTATACAAACATTTGAATTTTTTTTTTAATTGTGTTCCGGAACCGGGTTCGAACATGGGACTTTTGCCTATCGCGGGCAAGAGCTCTGCCACTGAGCTATCCCGACACGACTCACGGTGCCGCCGCACAACTTCAATTCTGCCAGTACCTCGCCTCCTACTTTCCAAACATCACCTGGAAGAAAGGATATGTTGGAGACATGGCTTAGACACAGCCTAAGGGAAGTTTCCAGAATGAAACTTTCATCCTGTAGCGGAGTGTGCACTGATATGAAACTTCCTGGCAGATTGATATTGTGTGCTGGAAGCGGGGTTCGAGCCTCGGACCTTTGCCTTTCGCGGCAAGCGCTCTACCACTGAGCTATCCCAACACGACTCACGGTGCTGCCCCACAACTTCAATTCTGCCCCGGCTGTCACAGAGGTTCTCCTGCGAAACTTGCAAGACTATGGAAGAAAGGATATGGTGGAGACATGGCTTAGACACAGCCTAAGGGATGTTTCCAGAATGAAACTTTCATTCTGCAGCGGAGTCTGCGCTGATACGAAACTTACTGGCATATTAAAATTGTGTGCCGGAACCGGGACTCTAACCTGGGACCTTTGCCTTTCCTAACTTTGTCATTCATAACTTAAAATACGAAAATAGACAGTGAAGATCACCAGCCAAATACAACGACGAGTACAGATACTTTCGTGTTTTTCTTTTGTGACTACAAACCATCAACAACTGAATAAGTACAAAATGAATCTTATTATAAATCATTTAATTCTGGATGGAATTGCTAGCAGTGGGCGTTTCATAGAGGTAATGATTAAGGCTACCAAGTTGTAATTTTTTGCAAAGTTAATACCAATTTATTCATCTTTAATGTAAACACACATATCCCACAGAAGACCTACGAAACACATTAAATTCCAACTGAAACATAATATCAAGATATTCAGAAACGTAATTTTACACACATCTTGTGTGACAACCTAGTTTTATCTCTCTCTCAACATCTTCATCAACATGGGATACTCTGCAAATCACATTTAAGTACCTGGAAGAGGGTTCACCGAACCACCTTTATACTTTTTATCTCCTATTCCATTCTCGAATAGCGCGCGGGAAGAAAGAACACCTGAATCTCTCCGTTTTAGCTCTGATTTCTCGTATTTTATTCTGATGATCGTTTCTATCTGTGTAAGTGGGAGTCAACAACATATTCTCGCATTCGGTGGAGAATCTTGGCGATTGGAGTTTCGTAAGTAGCCCACGTCGCAGCGATAAGCGCCGTTGCTTTAATGATTCCCATCCCATATCCTGTTTCATTTCCGTAACACTGTCTCTCCTGTATCGTGACAGTACAAAAGGAGCTGCCCTTCTTTGGACTCTTTCGATGTCCTCCGTCAAACACACCTGATAAGGATTCCACACTGGGTAGCAATACTCCAAAAATGGACGGACAAGCGTAGTGCATGGAGTTTCTTTAGTAGTTCTGTTGCATCTTTTAAGGGTTCTCCAATGAAACGCATTCTCTGGTTCGCCTTTCCCACGACATTATCTACGTGTTCTTTCCAATTTAAGTCTGAAGTAATAGTAATTCCTAGGTATTTTGTGGAGTTTACGGCCTTCAGTTTTGATTGATTTATCTGGTAAACAAAGTTTAACGGATTTCTTTTCGTACTCATGTGGACGACTTCACACTTCTCATTATTTAGAGTCAATTACCAATTTTACACCATAGCGATATCTTATTCAGATCGTTCTACAGTTGGTTTTGATCTTCAGATGATTTTACTAGACGATAAATGACGGCGTCATATGCAAACAACCTAAGAGAGCTACTTAGATTTTCTCCCAAATCGTTTATCTAAATAAGGAACAGCAGACGACCAATAACGCCCGATATCACCTCTGTTTCAATCGATGCTTTACTATCGATTACTACAAACTGTGTCCTATCTGACAGGAAATCCCCTAGCCAGTCGCCAATTTTGAGTAAGTTTGTTGTTACTGCAACTGCAACTGCAAAACACGTTTATCATTGTGTAAATCTGAATAAAAACAAAAGACTGTTATATTAGAAACAATTTAAAAATTTAACTTCAGTCATAAATTTACGATATTATTTTTGGACACTTCTTTTTCCAATCAAAGTTCTTCATTATATGTACAACTGCAATTTTATATTATGTAATTTCAGAAACAGTTGCAGTTTCATAAACGTCAGAGATTATTAGCTCGCGGAATTCTTACGACATCCTGCATAACCTCGACAAGCAGACGATTCTCAACCAACTCGACACTTTGCCGCGCGTGCGACAGCGACGAGATTCAAACGCGTTTGAATTCAAACGTCGCCGCTTGTCGCGGATGCAGCTCAGCTGGAATACTTCCGCAACTATACATGTGGTCGTACTTTGTCGCTTGAAGCAGTCGTTCGCTGTCGCGCGCTTTTGTCATTCACCTAGGACATAGATTTTCCGAGAGACCCCAGGCTACAGACGTCAATCTTCAACACGACTGGGATCGAGGTGTCCTAATGACGGTGCTACAGTCCCTACTGGCCACTGAACTCCGTATGCCACTAATGCCAAACTGACTGCTACGAGAACGTGCTGAAAAGTAACGCTTGCGTATTGGCCCACTTTAGGTTACGGTAGTAACGCTAAAAGTGCTAATTCGCGGTCGCCTTTTGACAGCTCGAAATTTAAATGAAAATAACGGCTCAACCGTTCATCTGAAACGAAAACTGAATAAACGAATATATAGAAGACAGAATTCTCTACCAATCTGCTCTCTTATGGCCTTTTTTAATACCTCGCATTGTTTCAGAGATATTTGCAAAAATAATGGCGTTTTGATATTGTCTGTCTGGTTGTAACGTGTTCCCACTTTTTAGGTAGCTCCGTTAAAACCATCGGTACCAAATTTTACAGACGTAATTATTGGCCACAGACAACCACAACCTTACTTTTTTAAATATTTCGGACAAAAGGTAGGTTAGTAACACAAAAAATAGGTCGTTTGTGATGGCCTTTTGGCATCACGAAACTTAACTGTAAATTGTTACTGTACATTTAGTCCACACAGAAGGATGATCTTTGAGCCATGAAGCTCCATGCCACCATAAAGATAATGAGGTCCTTGGTGGTTGGACTTAGTGTAAGGAGACATACTGGGTTGGTTTGAGCAGTGGAACCAATCACAATGTCCGTGATTTCGTCACTTGACTGCATACAAATTTTTCAAATGATTTGGCTCACTGTTTTCAAAACTATTGTTGGATCGGTTCAATGGTCGTTTTTCTGTCACAGTTAATAGCTTCACAGTGTTAGCAACTTTAAAAGTGTTCAAATGTATGTAAATCTAAGGGACTCAACTACGTTGGTCATGAGTCCCTAGGCTCACAAACTACTTAAACTAACTTATGCTAAGTACAACAGATAAACCCACTGCAGAGGGAGGACTTCAGCCTCCGACGGCAAGCAGCAAGTACACACCTTAGTACGCTTGGCCACTCCACCGCGGCAGTAACTCTAAAGCCCTGTGCCTATAAGCGCAGCTAGCGGTTCTCGGCCTGGCAAACTAATCCTTTTGATTGGAGCAAGTCTTGTCTTGCTACTTATGAGCGTTGAAAGTCTCTCTGACTTGTGATCGAAGGTAAATGGCTAGTCCATATTCCCGTTCGGAAGCGCAACAGAATGCGTGCAGTTAGTAATTGTAAGATTTCGAAGATATGGACTTGAAATAGAGGCATTGAATTAAAATTTGTACAGTGGTCGGGATTTGAACACGTGATCTCCTGCTTACTGGGCAAGCGCTATAAGCACTAAGCCTTCGCGACCTAATGGTTACTGCGATTGCACGGACTGTCTTAAAGCAGGCTTGATTCCATGTTGGAATTGGTGCTCCACGACTGTATTGGATTTGTGGTAATTCTTTCAGCAATCAGTCGTCAAAAATATAATTTTTTATTAGTTTGCAAATCTAGATTTCGACCACTGTGTGGTCATTATCAATGCTTACAACCAATTAAAATACTTAAAACATCTCAGAGTACAAACGCAACCTCCAACATGGAGGTCGAGATGTTTTAAGTATTTTAATTGGTTTTAAGCATTGATAATAACCACACAGTGGTCGAAATCCAGATTTGGAAACAAATAAAAAATTTTATTTTTGACGACTGATTGCCGAAAGAATTACCACATGTCTTATAGCATATCACCCTCGCAACACATACTTCAGTTCTGCCTCATGTTCCTCTGTATAAATATCAATGTTACCGAGGATACCCAATATCGTAACAGGTCCCTAGCAATGAACGTTAATGGACATTGATTTATTAGTTGATATTTATATTACCTGTGCCGAAGTACAAAGCAGGATCGTTTCCATTAGTGTTCATTGCTGGGGTACTATTACGATATTGGAGAGCCTCAGCAACGTTGATACGTATTTATATTGGGAAACATGAGGCAGAATTGAAGTGTGTGTTGTAAAGGGAGACGTGCTGTAAGACTGTCCATACAATCACCGTATCCATTAGGTCTCGATGGCTTATTGGTTACAGCGTTTGCCTAATAACCCCTGAGGTCCGGGTTCGAATCCCGGCCGCAGCATAAACTTTAATTTAATGACTTTCCTTCTACATCTTTGATAAATACTGTGGTCCTAAAATAAATGTCAGAAATGAATCTACAGGTAGAGGGGACCGAAATAAGCAGATTTAGTATAGGAATGTTTGGTCGGTAATGACATTACCGCGCTAGCGTGTACAGAAGAACGAAAAGGGTAGTCAAGACAAAGAAGAATTTATTGATAGCTTACAAGAAGTGCTCGAAAGACCGCCTACCTTCAGCGATACAAGATGCATAGCGATAGTGCATGGATCGGCGTATATTAGCAAAGACGTCACGCATGTCGACCATATGTCCAGCAGCAACACACACACAGACAGGCAACTAGATCTTCAGATACGACGGGACTTACACCAGGCTTTTAATATGACCCCAAAGGATGAAGTACGCATAGGTTCAATCAGTACTTTTAAAGTATCAATAAATAGATTTTTCACCTTTACTTCCTTTTTCACTTATTTCACACGCTAACACTGTAATGTGTCATTATCGACCATATATTCCCATACTAAATTGCTTATTTCCGTTCCCTCCATCTTCCGTTTGATTTTTGACATATATTTTAGAACTCCCCGTATATCGAGACAAAATATGATTAGTGACGGCTATCTTTCTTATGCACAGCTAGCTTATATGCCCGTGTTTCGAAACGGTTGTTAAAGAGGGACATGTGTCTATCATGGTTCTTTAGGGTCCTAGACCTAGGTCAGCAAAAACAGAATTCTTGTTGGATCGTTCTGTCAATAAAATCAGTTCTCCTAGTCAAGATGTCAAATTTAAGTAGAAATTTTCGAAAACGATGAATATTCATAGAGTTTTTCATACAAAAAGTTAAACTGATTTAAGTCCATAGCCGGAACGGTGTAAATTCAATGTTAGGTTGTGTTCAGAAAGTTAAGACTGCGGTTTGTATCTGTCTGTTTGGCGTAAACTTCTGAAAACACTTCTATCGTTGAGATGAGAAATAGGAATAATAATAAAAGCGCCGTGTATTGGTTCTATGGTGTAGTACTAAACTGATTATCTCTCACACTAAGTGTATGCTGACGTACTAATATGTTGCAGTGTTGCACTGGGGACAATGTAGTTATTCTGTATGCCGTGCTCCCTATTATCGAAAACTCGACGAATTCTGAAAGTCTGGTAATTCAATCAACAGAGCAGTTCATGTCTATTTAAATAAGACGTCATGGTGGTGTTAATGTGCGATAAAGTAAGTCTGGGTAATCGTTAAAGGAATGGCGTCAGCTGATCGTCTGTATAGAACTTTCCATTAAATATAGTGTTTCTTGACTGAGTTAGCAGCATCGGCCACTCTTTCAGCTAATACATGACCACAGGTCCTGCAGTGATTATTTCGTAAAGCACGAAGTTGAAATCGACCTTGTGTAATAGAACTATATATTCAGAAGTCGGATTATAACTCTAAGTACAATTATCTCCGCAAAAGAAGACATATTTCTCTATCTTAATGTAGTTCCCACCAAAAGTAAGTAATTACAAATTTTAATGACAATATTGTACCGAACAATTATGAAAGCAGAGACGTTTCTGACGAGTTTGTCGCTCGCGTGTTTATATTATCTCTAGTGGCAGACACAGAGCAGAAATATCTCTGGAGTGAGCATTCATATGTGCAGAACACATTTTGTGTCCTAGACATTTAAGTGGAAATGTCACGTGATACTGGGAAAAATCTAATAACTGCTGGCTTTATCTTGATCCTTTTTTGTTCGGTTAAGATGGATGACTACTTGTAAATGGCCCTTACAGCGACGCTTCCTCAAATTTCTTGTTACTTGTTTTACACGTTTATTTAGATATTATTCCATGTTATGTGGTTGCACTGCGAAAAGGAGGTGGATCTTCTTTGCAGCCAATGCGGTACAAACCAATCATAAGAGCGAATAAATGTGTGGAAAGAGTGGATTTGTCTCAATATCACGTGGTAATTCCAGCTTCATGTTGAGAAGACGCACAGAACACAATGTTCACTCCATAGATATTTCTACTCTATTTACAATTTAGTGGCTATACCCGTCGAAAGATGCACTTCTTTTCTTTCCATGACATTGCAAAGTATATGGAATACAGCTAGGAATTTTTTATTTTATTTATTTGTTTATTTGCCCTACCTGGGTTAAATTTTACTTGCAGTGACAGCGGTTTAGTTTGCTACCGTTGGCAAGGAACTATTCGCTTTAGGAGGAGGTTTAATTTACTGATCAGAACAGAAAAAATATTATTTATATCATCGTGAACATAAAGAATTATTCCCCTCATTCTACGTGATTGACTTTTTATAAAGCATTCAACGGCAGTTACCAACATCAGAACACAACGCCGCCGCCGTAAGTAAAATTGTACTGCTTCATGTAGTCTGTTACACCATAGTTATGAAAATGAAAAAAACGCAGCAACGCCATAATTAGTTATTTGGTGTACTATGTAACTAACGTCCCCTCACTTTGTCCTTTCCTGTACTATGGCGTTTCGAGGCATTCCTAAACAGAACACACTCAAAATGTAATTATGATAGACCGAAATCAGAAAGGGAACTACATAAATTCGATTTTCCGTCCAAAGAATACTTATATAAATTAGAGCATCGATAGACAGGAAGGAATGTCGTTATGTTTTAAATTCAAATGTTCCCCGTCAAAAGAAGCAAAGAAATGTAAAGCTGTGAAAATACAAAGTGATCAGCAACTCACTGTTCAATGTTAGTTTGTATTTGCAGAGATAAGATTGCGGCTCTTGATTCAAAATTCTTCTGTTACTGAGAGAATACACACAACACTATCTTGTATTGTTTCTTTGCAGCACTACAAAACCAACAGCACCTTTAGTGATTCATTGCTATTCTACGGCATAACCACCAAAAAGATTTTTTTTAAATGTAGCAGGTACAACTATTAGTTTTTGATGCACTACGTAACTCCGTTTATTCTGTACTGTACCGAAAGGTACAGAAAGGAAACTACATAAATCCGTGTTTCCTTGCAAAGAATTCATGGTAAATGAAAACATCGATAGATGCGAAGGAACGTCGTTAAGTTTTAAATTCAAATGATACGCGCAGAGTGAAATTTTTTTTTCCCATGGCATAGCAACGCATGAAGGATACAGGTAGTAAAAAAATATTTTTTGTGTCATTCCTGGGTTATATTTTACTTGCAGTGGCAGGAGGTTTGGTAGCCTATGTTAATGTTGGCAACGAAATATTCGCTTTAGGGGGATCATTAATCTACCGATCGGAACAAAATTAATTATTAATGTCATTATCACCACAAAGCATTATTCCCCTCATTGTACGTGATTGATTTTTCAAAAAGGATTCATCGGCCATTGCCAACATCAATACATTACACCGCTGCTGTAAGGAAATCATAGCCCTTGTTTCAGTATATTACACCGTAGTTATGAGAATAAAAAACGCAGCATCGCCATCTTTTAGTTATTCGGTATAATATGTAACACTGCCTCTATCGGATCTTTGCTGAACTATGCTGCAGTTGAAGCATAGCATACACCAGAAACTATAAATTACGATACCTCTTCTTCCCCTGATCCAATTTTGATGAAATGAAGCTTGTATGTTGCCCCAAGGTACTCTCAGTTGAGTACCCCATGAAAGTTCGTATGATACTCTTAGAAATTTTTGTGCTGCACCATACTTTTAAGCACAGCATACACATAAAACTTCAAATTACGATATCTTTCCTTCCTCTGATCCGATTTTGATGAAATGAAGCCTGTGTTACTCTCCAAACTATTCTCAATTTACCTGTGGAAAACCATGACAGTCACCATGTCTTTCAAACAAATGATCAAATTACGGTACCTTTATATTCTCTGATCCGATTGTAATTATTGAAGCCTTTATGTAACTGCACGATATGCTCAAGCTATGTGCGAAAACCCCATGAAAATTCGTCAAGTAGTTTTGGAGATAAACGTGTTCAAAGAGACAGATATGATGGTCGCAGATAAAAATTTCAAATATTCTTTTTTTTTTTTTTTCGTGATCCGATTTTTACGAAATGAAGTCTATATGTTGTCCAGAGGTACGCTCAAGTTACCTGTGGAAACCCCATGCAAATTCGTGAAGTAGGTTTGGAGATAAGAGGTTTTTAATAGTTGAACAAACAGACAAGACTGTTACTGAAAACAATTAAAATTACGATATCTTTTTTTTTCTTTTTTTCTTTTTTTTTCGTGGTCCGATTTTGATAAAATTATGCCTATATGATGACCCAGAATTTTTCGAGTTTCTTGTGAAAACCGCATGAAGATTCGTCTAGTAGTTTTGAAGTTTGAAGTGAACGACGACAGGTCTACATTTACAGATTTATTATTAGTATAGATTTCTAGGTCGGAACACCAGTAAGAGTACTATCTGTGTATCTGTGCTGAGAAATCCTTTAATACGTCAGTAAATGGAGCGTGAAGTGTATCACTGTCAGTCTTCTAGCGGATTTCGAGGAAGTGCGTTTCCGTCAGAAGCGTCAAGATTTCGTGTTATCATAGTTGATGCAATGACCAAGCATTCGTAGCCCATTGGGACATCGGTAGTTTTATGGAGTTCATTATATCAGTTAGCTGGTCGTACATCGTGCTGATGTATGCGAAACCGTGCACGGACATAGGCTAATCGATGATTGGAGCGGCAACAGACAAGTCGTGTTCAAATGTTCAAATGTTTGTATAGCTTATGGGATTTAACTACGGGGTCATCAGTCCCTAAACTTACAAACTACTTATGAACTAGGTAACACTAAGGACGGCACAAATATCCATGCCTGAGGGGAGATTCGAACCCCCGACCGTAGTGGCCGTGCAGAAAGTGACTGACGCGCCTCAGTCCCCTCGGCCACCGCGGCGACAAGTCGTGAATTTGGGGATTAGGTAGGTATTGTAGTGTTGCTGACAGGAGGCAGGGGCTACACACTGCTCCAAAAGGTAGTCATGTGAAACGGTAGGTAATCGTTTCGTTAGTGATCTGGTAGTTAACGTTGTTATCGGATGTTACTCGAAGCCAGAAGAAACGTGTGAGCGTAATAATGAAAGATAGGGAAAGGCTTGTCTGATATCACCGACAAAATAACCCTGTAATCCGAAACGATGAAATACGCCTAATATGTCATGAAAGAGATTTGGTCCCACTACCAAAATGTCGTTAAGGTACGGTGTACCGTTTTAATGGCAGGGGGCGTCGATTAAAATTCTCCACTACGTGGGTTGTGTTTATCTCCTTCACTGTGTTGTAAGTAGTATGTCACCTTGAGTATCCGGATTTACCAGCTCCACTTCTTGTTGAGAGAAGTATTTGATCATTATTGTTGCATAATGCCGAGACAAATGTCGAACAACGCTCTCTCTCATAACGTTCCCCTACACTTCAGTAATCTCACCATGGATTGCTGCTGGTATCATTCCTCTTCACCACACACAAACCGTATTACTCCACTTAACATATGAAAGTATTACTACGACATCAGTAGAGGAAAATTAGAAATTTTGGAAAGCATACTGGAGGTGAACATCTATCTCGATACAATAGTTTTAAATAAAATTTAAAACAGTCCAGATCGCAAAATTGTTGTTTCTGTTTCATAACCGGTTTCGACCCATTGCAGACTATCTTCAGATGGCTACCATCATAATGGTAGGCGGTGGCGGATACGCAGCAGGCCGCATAGTCGTGAACAAAAATTTTGCGATCTGGACTGTTTTTAATTTTAGTTATAAGAGGAATATTACTTCTTCTGAATTCATCTATAATCTGATAAACTACTTTATCTCTGAGTAGCATTTGCTCGAAACACAATAATTTATTTGATGCACATGTTTGTCATTTATAATGTATTTGTTGAGAAAATATAGGTCAAAATAGCTTGTTGAATACTATATTTTATAATATATGATCGGTATCGACAAACTTAGTCCTTATCTGCAGATTTCTACATGCACTATGTCACCTGAGGTGCTAATGTTTAAAATGTAGAGATCTGAAGATGGCAACTAATTTTGTCGTACCCAGTGATCTAAAATAAAATATTCAGCAAGCGATCTTCACATATATATTCTCAACATTTATTGGATGTATTTCAATATCTGTCTTCCTCTACAGTTTTTACCCTTTACATTACTCTTTTAAGTGTCACGAGAATTATTCCTTGACGTCTTAGCATATTCCCTACTATGCTGTTCCTTCTTTTTATCAATAATTTCCACATTCTTTCACATAAACAGCCACCACAGCTGTGGTTTGATTTTGTCTCATTCTGTCCCCAGCTTGTTGCCAGATACCTACGATAAATTTAAGTAAATGGTTTGTTATGTCTTGTTTACACAGTGTACCTCCTTAAAATGTTGCATTTCACCAGCGGCGTGAGACTATAAAATTTCATTCTGTTGTAATTCGTTAACTTTCCTTGTTAACCCTTCAGAACATCGTCAGCGCTTTTTCGTTATCCTGAAAACAAACTATGATTTCGTGAACAAATGTGTGTAGTTATCAAAGAAAATGATGTGTAAAAATTATAACCTACTTCAAGTATAGATCTCACCAACGTTATTTTACTTTCATAATTAGTTTCACTCTTGTAGTTGGTTGGACAAACGTCTTACTGAAGTTTGTACTCTGTGTTTATGTAAACATTTAATTGTTCGCAGTACTTCCTTGGTAGTCGATAATAACACAGGGAAAAACCCTGTCCCACAGCACATCTTCCTCTTTCTCCTCGTCGAGCGTCAATCTAGATCTTTTCGTTTAACGGTGCTCTTAGACTTGTCACAAGTTTTACCAGATTCTGACCATTTCACTAAACGACATAGCAAAACGGCAAAGTCACTAAAGTCACACTTAACAATAAGGATCTCCCAAATCCTCACGTCCATCCTGATTTTTGTTATTTAGTGGTTTTCCTATACAACTAATGTACGAGAGATCCATAATAGGCTTTCTGGCCAGTCTTCTTTTGTCCAGTAATGAGCACTGTTTGTAAAAAAAAACTTAGCACCTACGTCTTTATATATATATATATATATATATAAATTCTGTTCTTCCTTCTAAGCACCTTATGCTGGAAGTTTTCATTTGAGCCTGTTTCGTAATTAATTACACATTCTATGATGCTGTTTCTTTCTCTCTTTTAATTTAATGTTTTCTCTCACTACGGGGTGAGCCATTCCTCATTTGTTCCCTAATCACTGATATTTCAAACATCATTGCTTCGAACATCTAATTATATGTCTAACTTTGTGTTTTCTTTTTTATCACATACTGAGCCTTCACCACCCTTTAACTTTTCGCACAGCCTTCCACTAGATTAGAGATTAGATTAGATTAATGCTTGTTGCATAGATCATGAATACCAGATTCGTAATGATGTGGAAGTATCAGTTTAGTAAAAGATTACGTTGCATGTCATACATTTTTAATTTATTTTTTATTTTAATTTCTTTATTTTATTTTTTATTCATTTCTTTATTTTATTTTTAAGATTACTGACTTCTATGTAATAATTCATTCACTGACTATTTCAAAACGCTGGTTGGCTATCTATGAGGTGTTATCTGGTAAGCGACCAAAGATTTTTGTGGCAGCAAAATTCACGCTTAGGGTGTCTGCCTACTCAGAAAAAAGAAATACTGTTTCCTGTTATAAATCTACTCCCGATTTTAATTCGCGTAACTTAATGAACTTTATTGATAGATGTGAAGCATTGAATTAAAATTTGTGGTGCGGCCGGGAATCGAACCCGGACCTCCATGCTTACTAGGCAGACGTCTTAACCGGTTTTTTTTTTTTTTTTTTTTTTTTTTTTTTTGTTCTATGGATAGTTCTCTTCGTTGCGGACGCTGATCGTTTGTGTTCGTTGTTGTTCGGTGTGTTGTTGGCTCAGCTTTTTTTTATTACAGAGGGCGTTGAGCCCTCTGACCGGGCGCGCTGAGCCACGGCGCCCGGCAACCGTTAGACTACCACACCACTAACGATTAAGGCGCCTTGGAATAGTCTATGTACGATTTCCCTCCACAACACAAACTTTAATTCAGCTTCTTTGTTCCAAAGAACTTTAGTTCTTTGGTGCTACTAGCAGACCGTAACCTTCACTGGATAACTCAATTCATAATCTTACTGAAGGGCTTTAGTCCAAACATCAACAATAGGCGTGATCATTGCATGTGATTAATTAATTATTGATTCCGCATGTTTATGTTTATTAATGAGTTTCGGAATCATATTTTAAGGAAACTTGGTTTTCGTAGATGACATTTTCAAATTACAGACGTATATTACAAGAGATATATCACATGTTATTCTTTGGACGACCTACAGAGAAGTTAACGTTTTTTGTATTTTGACAACTTCTTCTCTGCCGTTACTAATATTTGTCTTTTCTGAAAAATAATACCTGAAATTATAACAATACTAAAGTCAATAGCCACAGTGATTTTAACAGAACAGCTACGTGGAATCGTGAACTGGGGTAGGAAAAAGATACTGGTGAACCAGCCCGGCTTTTCCCGGGTAGCACCAATTACTGCAGCGAGCTAACTTCTGGCCAATAGACGGAGAAGTTCGTGTGACGAAGTTTTAGTGCCTTGCTATGTCCAAGGGGAAAAATACTTCTATTTAAGACTAATGGGAAATGATATTTCTTTTATCAATTCATCTTAATGCCAGAAATGTTTTTGTATCTCTATTTATTTTAAAGACGTATAAATTTTGTGGTGCGCCAACTGTGGAACAAGCCACTTACAATTGGCCGTATGAAAACAATCAACACTCCAAATTTAAGACAGCAAATGTCGGCCTTATGCTTTGTTGATTGTAATAGTAAAGGCAAGACGCAAAGGGAAATGAAGCCGCTTGAATTTGATTTGTAAATCTGTGGAAGTCATCGGTATGCGTGGAATCAGCACGTGTTCGCCTTTGAATCTGCCGCCGATGAATGTTGCCTCGATTAAATTTGGTCTCAATTTTTTGATAGTCAATTTGATTGCGTAGCCCGATTATAGTTCGGTTAAGGAAGACAAGACAGATAACAAAAAGAAAAAATTGAAGATGTGCATCGTGGTATAGAGTGATACGTATTAAGTGTATATATAAAAACACAAGGTGACGAAAACGGAGAAACACTACACTGAAACACACGGACAATTAAAAGACACAGAGGGGTATAGGGAGCGGAAGAAGGGCGAGGGGTGGGGAGGGGGAAAGGAGGGAGAAGGGGCCACAGGGCTGAGGGAAGAAGGGGGTGGGATGTCCTAGGAAGCTGTAACGAGTAGGAGGGAGGGATTCCAGAGGAACCGGAAAGAAGACGAGGGGGGGGGGGGAAGAAGGGAGCGGAGCACTCAAGAGAGGATCAGGAGAGGGGAGGAGAAGGAGGAGGATCAGAGTTAGTGCGAGGGATAGATACCTGGGCAAAGTGCATCGTCAGGGAGGTGGAGAGTGCGGAAATTGCCACGGGAAAGGGTAAGGAGGATGGACAGATGAAGAGTGAGGGGGGGGGGGGATTACAGTGGTGATGGCGCGGCAACGGACTGGCATCGGTGACGAGAGGATGGACAACAGGGTGAGGTGGATCCACTTTGCGGCAAAGGAAGCGGAGGCGGAGGTGTTCAATGAAGTGGACAAGGAGGGGGAAGGGGATAAGGTCATAGAGAAGCAGCGTGGGGGATAGGAAGTGATGCAGACGGCGAGGTGGAGGGCGTGGCGTTAAAGAATCTCCAGGGACTTGTAGAGGGATGAGGGGGGGGGAGATTCAGGCAGGATAGGAGATACAGAGGATGGGAGGGATGATTTGTAGGTATACAGAATGGTGGAATGGTTCAGGCTCCAGGTTCAGTCAACAAGGAGTCCGAGGAGGCGGAGTCGGGATTGGGCTTTTTCTTGGATGGTGCGGAGAGTCCAGGATAGGGTACGAATAATAGTGAGGCCCAGATACCATAGGATATGGGTGAGGTGGATTTGACAGTGATGAAGGATGAGATAGAAATCACAGGGACGGATGGAAAGGGTGGTATGACCTAGAATGATGACCTGGGTTTTGCTAGGATTTATAGATAGCAGCCAGTGGTTGCACCAAGTGGTGAAAAGGTCAAGGTGTTCCTGGAGAAGACGGTTGAACGGGCGAGGGTGAGAGCAAAGGCAAGGAAAGTGGTGTCATCAGCATATTGAATGAGGTGTATGGGGGGAGGGGGAAGGGGGAGCGGGACTAGGCATATCTGAGGTATATTGGAGATAAAGGAGTGAAGAAAGGACGGAACTTTGGTGCACGCCAGCAGAGGGATACAAAAGACGGGAAGAAGTGTTGTGGACAGTAACATACTTGGGACGATGAGTCAACCTTCAATGTTAATATTTGTGTGGTAGCATTCTGGGTGGTTGCAATGAGTGCTAAAACTCATTTTATTACTATAGGCTGATATTAGCAGGAGATGGAATAGTACTTCATTCCATTTTCCTATTCGTATTCTAAAATCCACCACTATATTTAGTGACTGGGAAATATGATGATAACAGCATTAAAAATAGCAAGTTTTCCGTTTGTATCATGACATTCTTCTTTTATTTCACTGCTGTCACTTGGAGCGCTATCGTCACTTCCACGAATGTTGATATTGCCGTTTTCTCTGCTGGGCTAATCTGAAGATTTCATCAAATTGCTCTAGCCGTTTTCGAGTCTATTGGGAACATGCACTATGTGATTATCCGGACACTTGGCTGAAAATTACTTACACATTCACAACGCACACCATCGGTAATTGAATTCAATATGGTTTTCAATATGCAGAAATACATTCAGTCAGGTGCTGGAAGGTGTCTTGAGAAATGGCAACCCATCTTCATGGAGTGCTGCACTGAGGACCTCTCGATGTAAGTCGGTGAGGCTTGAGAACGAAGTCGGCGTTCCAAAACATCCCAAATGTGTTTTTAGGATTCACGTGAGAACTCTGTGTAGGCGAGTACATTACAGGGATGTTATTGTCGTGTAACTACTTCGCCACAGACCGTGCATTATGAACAGATGCAGATGCAGATGCAATCGCCATCCCCGAATTGCTCTATAATTGTGGGAAGCAAGAAGGTGCTTAAAACATCAGGGCTGGGCTGTGATAGTGTCACGCAAAATAACAAGGGTTGCAAGCCCCCTCCATGAAAAACACGACCACACCATAACACCACCGCCTCCGAATTTTACCGATGGCACTACACACGCTGGCAGACGACGTTCACCGGGCATTCGCCATACCCACCCTGCCATCGAACCGCAACATTGCGTGTTGTGATTCGTCACTCCACACAACGTTTTTCCACTGTTCAATCATCCAATGTTAACGCTCCTTTCACCAAGAGAGGCATCGTTTGACATTGACCTACTTGATGTTAGGCTTATGGGCAGCCGCTGCACCATGAAATCCAAGTTTCTCAGCTCCCGCCCGTCACAGGAATCAATCGTTTTCCAACTGAAATAGAAGCCGACTTTGTTCTAAAGTAGATTATTAATACTGAGTAATTACGCTTTTCTTAAGACCTGGCTAAGTTCTTTCGTGGCATAATTGTACAAACTGTGTGCAGCAGTCCAGCGAGCATCCAGCACGTTCTCCCTCATAATGAACAACGCGGTAAAGACAGACATTCATACTCAGGAGTCAATTAACTACAATGTCTGGAATGTCCAGAAGAATATATAGGACTATGAAAGTACATTTGGCCGAGAATCTCATTACAAAAAAAAAAAAAAAAAAAAAAAAAAAAAAAAAAAAAAGGGGGGGGCATTTCAAAAAAACATTCCCTTTTGCGGAACACACTAAGGCTACTGAACATCGGCAGTCTACTATTGAGAATTTGAAAATTGCGCAGAAATTTCAGAAGTTAAATGTAGTGCAAGAATTTGAAACAGCGGAGGTACTCAATTCGGACACCGATACATTCTAAATAATCAGTAGGCATGCAAAAACCAAACTTTTCTAGATATTATAATGATTCTCTTCAAATGAAATATTGTAATTCCTTTTATTTTTAAGTGCTTCCACACACGATATGTGAACTTCTTGTCTCTCTTTATGGTGTTCATGAATTTAATATTTTCTGGTTACATTTTCTGTTCAAATAGCTAGTGCTCAGCAATCCTCCTGCCCTCAACAACAACTTCCGACGTCACTGCCTACGCATACTTCTTTAGTTCGTACGCGTTGACGGAGTAGCACTCCACGCCCACTCACTGCCTATGATTGCAAATTGTAAGCATGAGCTTATTTTGTGTCTACATGTAACTCCGCTCTTTGCAAGGTAACTTCATATCACCTTTAGCCTTCTACATCATTTTGTATCTCTGTTCAGTTTCGATGACTCGACGGAACGTTGCTATTTAGAGACAATTAAGTGCAGCGAACTTAGACACTTTCTAGGCAGCAAAGAAAAACACGCAATGTTGCATTGGAGTAGGAGATTCATTGGGTTATCTAGAACAACGTCACTTAAAGATTAATAATAGATCTTTATATACTGAGAATATGAAATTGAATCCTTAATTTATAATAGTATTTAAATATTTGAAGGATAAGGGGATTAGGAAGCCAGGCGGGTTTAGCAAAAATAGTCACCACTTGCTGGAGAATAAAATTCATTACAATTCAGCTAATATGACAACAGTTAATGCTGAATAACTTAATGTCCTTAGATATGCAGATACAACAAGATACAAACACTCTTACACAGCTATCACCTCGAGAAATTAAAAAAAAAAAGTTTTCATCAGATTAAGGACACATAACATGAAAATCCACTCCCATGAACCACAGACATTGCCGAGGTGGGGTGGCTTGCGTGCCTCAACGATACAGATAGCCGTACCGTAGGTGCAACCACAGCGGAGGGGTATCTGAGGAGAGGCCAGACAAACGTGTGGTTCCTGAAGAGGGGCAGCAGCCTTTTCAGTAGTTGCAGGGGCAACAGTCTGGATGATTGACTGAGCTGGCCTTGTAACATCAGCTAATGTGGCTTTGCCACACAGCTACTGCGAACGGCTGAAAGCAAGGGGAAACTACAGCCGTTACCTTTCCCGAGGACATGCAGCTCTACTGTATGAACATATGATGATGGCATCCTCTCGGGTAAAATATTCCGGAGGTAAAATAGTCCCCCATTCGGATCTCCGGGCGGGGACTACTCAGGAGGATGTGATCATCAGGAAAGACAATACTGGCATTCTACGGGTCGGAGCGTGGAATGTTAGATCCCTTAATAGAGTAGGAAAATTAGAAAATTTAAAAAGGGAAATGGATAGGTTGAAGTTAGATATAGTGGGGATTAGTGAAGTTCGGTGGCAGGACGAACAGGATTTCTGGTCAGGTGAGTACAGGATTATAAATACAAAATCAATTGCGGGTATAACAGGAGTAGGATTGATAATGAATAAGAAAATAGGAATGCGGGTAAACTACTATGACCAGCACAGTGATCGAATTATCATTGTCAAGATCGATACGAAGCCAACACCGACAACAATAGTACAGGTTTATATGCCAACTAGCTCTGCCGATGATGAGGAAATCGAAGAAATATATGAGGAGCTAAAGGAAATTATTCAGACAATTAAGGGAGAGGAAAATTTAATTGTTATGGGAGACTAGAATTCGGTAGTAGGACAAGGAAGGGAAGGGAAGAGAGTAGGTGAATATGGTCTGGCAAAAGGAATGAAAGAGGAAGCCGCCTGGTAGAATTTTGCACAGAACATAATTTAGTTATAACAAACACCTGGTTCAAGAATCACAAAAGAAGGTTGTATACGTGGAAGAGACCAGGAGACACCGGAAGATACCAGATAGATTTTATAATGGTAATACATAGATTGCGGAATCAGGTTCTATAGAGTAAGACATACCCAGGGGAAGATATAGACTCTGACCATAACTTGTTGGTTATGAACTGTAGGCTGAAACTAAAAAAACTACAAAAAGGTAGGAAAATAAGGAGATGGGACCTGGATAAATTGAAGGAACCTGAGGTTCTTCAGAATTTCAGAGGGAGCTTTAGGCAACAATTGACAGAAACAGGGGAAAATAAAACAGTAGAGGAGGAATGGGTAAAATTGAGAGATGAAATAGTGAAGGTAGCAGAGGACAAAATAGGTAGGAAGGAAAGACCTACAAAAAATCCTTAGATATCACA
Organism: Locusta migratoria; assembly: GCA_026315105.1. Taxonomy (NCBI): domain Eukaryota; kingdom Metazoa; phylum Arthropoda; class Insecta; order Orthoptera; family Acrididae; genus Locusta; species Locusta migratoria. The sequence continues at coordinate 471,725,368 of CM048744.1, read as the reverse complement.
GGAGATACTAAATTTAATCGATGAAAGGAGAAAATATAAAAATGCAATAAATGAAACAGGAAAAATGGAGTACAGACGACTAAGAAATGAGATTGACAGGAAGTGCAAAATGGCTAAGCAGGAGTGACTAGAAGGCAAATGCAAGGATGTAGAAGAATGTATAAATAGGGAAAAAATAGATACAGCCTACAGGAAAATAAAAGAAACATTTGGAGATAAGAAAAACAGCTCTATGAATATCAAGGACACTGATGCAGAGAAGGGAAAGCTGAAAGGTGGAAAGAGTATATAGAGGGACTCTACAAAGGAAATGAATTTCGAGACAATATTGTAGGAAAGGAAGAGTGTGGTGTCGCACAAGTACAAAGTGCGCGCCACCTACTTTCGCCGCGCGCCGCCATGCACGCACGGCGCGGCGTTCTTACGACGACAGCCACGAGCGCCCTCTGCCAGAACTCCGCTCGTGGCCAGGACTGAGATAGGAACCAGTTAACACTTCGTAATCAGATAGGCACCAGTGAAGACTTGGCTATCAGTTAGGCACTAGGCAGGACTCTAGCTCAACTATGTATCAACATTCTGCAGTACTATGTAAAAGTTAAGTATTGTATAAATTCTGTGCAATATATATCTCGTTCTAATTTACTCTAGTGTTTCTAGTTTCTGGCTGCTCCCCTCCGTACCTGCACCAGCGTGCTATCTTTATTCCTGTGTCGGTCTCATTCCACTCGGCCACCGACACCTACGACGGAAACGAGACACAAAAGCGGCGACGAGGCTGAGACACAAAAAAGAGGATGTAGATGAAGATGGAATAGGAGATACTGTACTGAGAGAAGCATTTGAAAGAGCCCTGAAAGACCTAAGTCGAAACAAGGCCCCTGGAGTAGTCTCTGGGAGAACCAGCCATGACAAAATTGTTTCACCTGGTGTGCAAGATGTATGAGACAGGCGAAGTACCCTCAGACTTTAAGAAAAATGTTATAATCCCCATCCCTAAGAAAGCAGGTGCAGACAGGTGTGAAAACTACAGAACCATCAGTTTAAAAAGTCATGGTTGCAAAATATTAACGCGAATTATATACAGAAGGATGGAAAAGTTGGTAGAAGCCGACCTCGGGGAAGATCAGTTTGGGTTCAGGAGAAATGTAGGAACACGGGAGGCAATACTCACTTTACGGCTTATCCTAGAAGATAGATTAAGAAAAGGGAAACCTACATTTCTAGCTTTTGTAGATTTGGAGAAGGCTTTTGACAATGTTGATTGGAATAAACTCTTTGATGTTCTGAAGCAAGCAGGAGTAAAATATAGGGAGCGTAAGGTTATTTACAACTTGTACAAAAACCGGACAGTTGTTGTCAGAGTTGAAGGGCATGAAAGGGATGCAGTGTTTGGGAAGGGAGTGAGACAGGGTTGTAGCCTTTCTCCAATGTTATTCAATTTGTACATCGAGCAAGCTATAAAGGAAAGCAAGGAGAAATTTGGAGAAGGAATTAAAGTTCAGGGTGAAGAATTAAAAACATTGCGTTTTGCCGACGACATAGTAATTCTATCAGATACAGCAAAGGACCTGGAAGAGCACTTGAACGGAATGGACAGTGTGCTGAAAGGTGCATATAAGATGAACATTAACAAGAGCAAAACTAGGGTAATGGAGTGCAGTGTAAGAAAATCAGGTGATGCTGAAGGAATTAGATTGGGAAACGAAGCAATAAAGGAGGTAGATGAGTTTTGTTACTTGGGAAGTAAAATAACAAATGATGGTCGCAGTACAGAGGATATAAAATGCAGAATGGCAATGGGTAGAAAAGCGTTTTTGAAAAAGAGAAATTTGTTAACATCGAATATTGATTTAAGGCTAAGGAAGTCCTTTCTGAGGGCATTTGTATGGAGTGTTGCCTTGTATGGGAGTGAGACATGGACGATAAACAGTGCAGACAGGAAGAGGATTGAGGCTTTTGAAATATGGTGTTACAGAAGAATGCTGAAGATTAGGTGGGTGGATCGCGTAACTAATGAGGAGGTACTGAACAGAACTGGGGAGAAAAGAAATTTCTGGCATACCTTGACTAAAAGAAGGAATAGATTGGTGGGACACATTCTTAGACATCAAGGAATTGTGAATTTAGCATTAGAGGGAAGTGTGTGGGGTAAGAGGCTTGCTCAGGATAGGGTATTGTGGAGAGCTGCATCAAACCAGTCTCCGGACTGAAGACCACAACAACAACAACATGAAAATGGAGCAGATAAAACACATTCTAAGACAGATTCAGAATCATTATCAACAAAAATAAATAATGAGGCCGAAAGATTAACACATGCCATTTTAACTTTAGTTACAGTGGCCAGAAGTCAGTTGAAACAGGAATGCCTTATTTGAATAAGAACATGAACTCGAACATAGCGACCCGGTAACAACGACCGGACTGGTAGGAAACGGGAAAGTCACCACAGGACAGCTGGACAGACTAGACAAAATGTAACATGAGTGAAAATAAGGAAAATATGCCCAAATAACAACTGCCAAAATACAACCACGGGTGGGCAGGGACGCCACGCATAGGGAAAATCACACTTCCTGCAATAGCGCCTGTCTTCGGGGCAGGTAAGGAGCAACAATCGGACATACAACAGGTAAATTCCCCAGACGCCCTCACTAAGCATTGATAGAAAATGAATTAATCATCAAACTTGAATAATAAGAGTGGCAAGGTACAATCTCTTATACTACGAGTCACCGGTAACCAATATTCAGGCCACCAACACCAAACAAGCAAGACACAGACATTAGGCAATGCCAGCGGCTGGTGTTCAACTAACAAGCCTAGTCAGCGAGACAATGGAAACACAATGGAAACTACGTAACAGGGAACATGAAGGACCGGAAGTAAAAAAGTCTAGGTAAGGTTAAGCGACGAAGTAACAGCAACACTCAGGTCTTAAGGTAGTAGGATCTGATATGGACAAATACATCAAAAGCGCAGCGGAGTCATCACAAGAAAATTACCTATCTTGAAAGGTGCGGGCGTCAAGCAGAAGCACTTCATATGTGCCGACGGTAAAAGCAGTTCCAGTATGTGACGTTGAGTTGCCATGAACACAACACATGACTCAGCTCTCCCAAAACACGGCAGGCACGGAAGGCGGGACTTTACTCCAGGGGCAACCACTTCCAACAGAGAATTTACATCCGACGCGTACATACGAGGCCATAGCCTACTGTTAGCCTACGAAGGTGCGCAGAGCCCATCCCGCAGCAAGCTTCTTCCTCGATCGGAGCCGTACTCGCCGTACTCGCCGTTTCCTCGGTCGGGACAGAACTCGCACAATCCGCACGCGCCGCGAGATATACAAAGACCTTGTAAAAATAACTAGACTCCCTGACGGCGCTGCTGTCGTGGAATAATTTGAATCTTCGCCCGGCCGCCATGGTAGTGGCAAGCGACACATAAATACGAGTGTTGTTAGCAGGTAAATCGTGTATTAAGTAGCTGCTGCTGGATATACACACAATTGATAGTCACGTCTGAACCGTTTGACTATCGCAGTGTACATGAAACACGATGTTGAAGAGCTGCTCAGCGTTTAAATGCATAAATCAATTTAAGACAGGAATAAAAAGATCGAATGCTGTATTCCCATTTATATTTCTCAAGAGTACAAGTAGTCCTACTACTTGTGTTCAGATATAGTTACTCTTGCTTAACAGACTGTTAGTCCAGACAATATAGGATTGAATGAAATAAATAACAGACTTTTATAATACTGCCGGCTGCGGTGGCAGAGGGGACTGAGGCGCTCAAGTCACGGTCTGCACGGCCACTATGGTCGGGGGTTCGAATTCCCCCTCGGGCATGGATATTTGTGCCGTCCTTAGTATTAGCTAGTTCATAAGTTGTTTGTAAGTTTAGGGACTGAAAACCCCGAAGTTAAGTCCCATAAGCTATACAAACATTTGAACATTTGAACATTTTATAAAACTGGTAGCTCTTAAAAAGGAGCTACTTTACGCAGTACTAGTGGACAGGAACTTCAAAAAGTTTAATTTTATGATTGTGTAAAATAACTATTAAGGTCACGAAATTAGTTGCCTGACTACAGTTCGAACATTTGTTTATGAAATTAATATTAGCAACTTGTAACATAAAATTTAAACGTAATCTTCTATAAATATAGATATAAAAACTAATAGGGGTTTGCAGACCTGTGTATAGTTCCATATATGAACTGCACATAGCCACAGTGGATGCACATTGTGAAGTTCAACCCTGTGACGATAGTCTTGACTTTTGAGCAGTTGACTCTGCTATAAGGTATTTGGCTTAAGCATTAAAAATGCTAATTTGCTTGCTAGATACCCTAATGCTAATGTTAGATGCCTTAGTTAAGAAAAAGTTATGGCATATTTCCTGTCCTTAAAAGAATTTGGTAGTGGCTGATTGCTGTATTCACAACGTAAGTAGCTATTTTTCAGTTATGTATCTGATGGCATATTTCACTTTCACCATCGATTTTTAACATTAGCTGTTTCAGTCAGCCCTCTTTGATTTATTTATTTATTTATTATTTTATTTTATTTTATTTTTTTTTTTTTTTTTTTTTTTTTTTTTTTTTTTTTTTTTTAAGCTATGAAATATCTAAATAGTGGAGAATACAGCATTAAAACGAAGACGTAAAGTGTGAAACTCTTCCGAAATTAATGTTTGTACAAAAGTTTCACAATCGTAGAATATACTGAGAAAGTGCCAAAAATCGCGTCTTACGATAAATTCCGTTCATATGCTGCACTTAGAACTCAAAAAAACTGTATGTTATAGTTCGGTTTCGTTAGGAAGAGGAAACGCTGTTGGCCAATTTCTACACCGTATATGTAATAGATTTACACACAACCGATAGTTGCTGTATATTCAAGGAGTCGGAAGCTGTTTTGTAGTTATATGTTTCAATTAGACATAGTTTTCGCGACTCTAGTGAATACTCTCTTTAACCAAAGAATCTTACGCACATTTGAAGTCCGCGCGGAAGTTTGCCACTACAATGGCCGCCGAGCCGCTCCTCAATTTGTCCGCAGTTCGCAGTCGGCCGCTTTCGCGATTGTAGGGCCTTGGAGATATAGTCCTAAATCACGGGAACTAGCACCAGCCGCGATACTAGTGACGAATGAAAAGCTAGCCTCGCCACCCGCGGTGAAGCAGTTATCGATAAGGGAGTATGAGCGACTGGCAACTGGCGCCAGTGCATAGTAAGAGGAAACACAACGAAAATCGAGCTAGCACGGCTCATGTAGTATGTTGATCCAACTTACTACCCTTCTGGTCCTTAAAAACTACATAGGTATAAAACTGATAGGTAATAATATTGCTGTATACAATTTGCTACAACCTTCCATATTACATATGGTTGCTACCAGACTTCAAAGCTACAAATTTATAAGTACGAAAGCTTCAAGTTCTAGCACAACCAGGTATCACCAGACAAGATGTATAAACATTCGAATTACTGTCACATGTGAGACAGATTAGAGGAATTTTTATTCTTATAAAGTCTTCAGGGCTTTGGTACATAGAGGGAAACGCTTGTATCTCAATGGCTGAATACACACGTGGCCTTCACGGCGCTCTGATAAGCCCTCGGTGGCGTAGTATATATGGCGCGGAGAGCTGTAGGGGCGCGCTATTTGAAGTGGGTGCGGTGGGAGGCTTCCGACACCGCACATCAATACCATGTCTGCTCCTTTTCTAATCTTCTTATTCAATCCGTTGTAGGGTTTAAAGAAAACTGCTGGAATGCTAACATACCCTCGAACATCTATTAACGTTTCGACGTTTAAAGAGAATGCGTTCGGAACATATCTAACAGATAAACGGAAACGTTGGGCGTACCACTCGTGAAGAAGAAGTTGGCACGGGAGAGGTGGTCTTGAAGGTTTGCCTCAAACAAAAAGACTGGTGATCCAGAAACACGTTTAAAAATCAACTAATGAAGTTTCTCTTGGCATGTTCCTTCCCACCAATTTAAATACATTTATAATTATATATATTATTTCTCATCGGTGGTTTTTTTGTGGGTGCGACATATCTCCCGTATTACTTATTCAAAATTAATGATTGATGTGTCATTTTCATGTTTTCGTTCTCCGCTGGAGACGAAAAATACATAGATAGTTTAATATTACTTTTTAAACAAGAAACTTTATTTTGAAAAAAAAAATTGTAGTGTTCGTACCATCTAAGTTGATATCTGGCGAAAATCGTAAATGGGACATCTATTTACGGTTGCTTCCATCAGCTAGCGCGCCGAGTAACAACTTACTTTGCGCGGCAGATATGAAAGCAATGTACAAGGTGCCGTCTATAACAATCTGTTTAACTAACATGAACGACAGCTCTTGCAGTTGTTTAGACTATTTATCAAGCCAAAGACATTCTTTGATGTAAGTATAGTTTATGACACGATTACGGTTGTACACTTCGATGTAACAACGAAAAATAAAAATACACAAATAATTGAATGTAACTAACAGGCACTGCAGCTCTTGCACTTATATAGATTCTTTACGCAAGCGTAGTTTATCACGAGATATCTGTTTCAAACGTCGATGCTGTTGGAATTGTTCATCATCACAGGCTAAGTACCGCTTACTATTATAACTTATAATAGTTTATTTAACTTTTAAATACCCGCTGTTTTACAATACGTGCAACGTTACGTGCCGAGGCCTATTATTTCTTATAAATCTATTCAGTATTGCAGTTTTTCCAAGATGCCCTGGAACACAACATGTAGGCCAAGAGGGAGACCTCCAATCAGAGGCTGTTCCACACCATTGGAACGTGTCACATTGTATTTAATTTCATAAATTATCTTACACTGCGACTAATATATTTTGTTACTACTATTCAAAGTTTATTATCTTTTATACATATATGTACTTGCATCTATCTTTTCTCCATTACTATCTTGACTATCTGTGACTTATTACGATAGAGTGTGAATTATTTGCACCGGTCAACTAGTGTACACTTATAATATATACAGGAGGGGACCAAAATAATGTCAACGTCGTGCAGTATAATGCATCTTGTTGTGAGTGGACACCTCTGCGTAGGTGTCAACATATATGCGCGACCTCAGTGCACGACTGACAGTCTGGCTCGAGCTGTTGACGCGTTCGGAAGTGCCCGCTGCCGCTCCGTCTTGTCAGTGTTTACGCCAGCGTTCTTGTTGAGTTTTCGTTGTTATTGTGTATCTTGTGTTGTCTCGAGTGCTATCATATATTGTGTATTGTGTGTTTTTATCGTTCATTCGACGAATTCTCGTCGTCTTTACTTGGAATTTCGGTATTGACCGGAATCCATCGGCAACCGTTAATCATGGCTAAGACCGTAAGGAAGAACAACCTGGTTTTTGTATTTGACAAGGAATATCGGCGAGTTCAACCCACTGCTATGGAGATCCACGATTGGCTCTTTGAGGTAATCGGAATTGATTCTGATTCTGTCCACACCACCCAACTAGACTCTGACAATTACTGTGTTTTCCTGAAATTCCTGACTCCTGCTGGTCTTGATAATGCACGTAGTAAAATTGGTACAAAATTAGAGTATCTTCATAGAGATGGTAGTAAGAGTGTAGTAGCTGTTAAACTTGCTGATTCTGCTATTAGAACTGTTCGTGTTTTAAACCTGCCAATTGAAATTGACAACAACCGAATTAGAGATGCTCTCTCTCAGTTTGGTGACGTGAAGGAAATCGTGAACGAAAGGTGGGGTCCGCAGTTTAAATTGCAATGCTTTAACGGTGTAAGACAGGTTGAAAAGGAGGTCAAGACAAATATTCCGTCGTATATTACTGTTGAAGGGTACAAGGCTCATATTATATACAGTGGTCAAACTCCAACTTGCCACGTGTGTAATGAGTCGGGACACTTTCGACAAGACTGCCCCCGTCGTCCGTTCGTTCTAAAAACGAATTTGATGCAGCGGCGGAAACTAACTTTAAGTGAAATTCTGGCGACAAATACAAATGTAACTGAGGAACCAGAAACAGTTGTTGTTAATTCAAGTCCTCTTGAGTTACCGATCGTAAGCCAAAAGGACTTTCCACCGTTGATGACTAAACCGATCTGTGAAACTGTTTTGTCTGATAGCGACGTTCAGAAAAAGAAACGGCCCCTCGAACATGTAGAGGATGGTTCAGATGATGAAATGACTTCCGGAAGTCATGAAGCGATGAAATTAAAGCCTTCCAATGAGGACGAAGTAGTACAGGAAGAAAGTATGCAGGTGGATTGTGTAATTGATAGTGTAGTTAGTGAACCGGTGATGGAAGCGGACATGACGGCCGCACAGCAGGACTCAGCGGCCGCGCTGACTGCCGCAGCCGCAGCCGCAGCACAACAGCCGCTGCAGCGCGACCGGCACGAGGAAAGTGACGCACGGCACTGTCAAAACACAGCCGCACAGCCGGCTACAGGAAAAACCAAGAAGGATAAAGCCCATGCCAAGCAGCAAGCAAATGACGATACACCAACAAATACATCGACACCGACTTCCGCATCTCAAGAGAGCACGAAGCGGAGGGTGAAACAACAGCCAAACCTTTCTGTTGCTCGACCTCACAGCAAATCCAAAAAAGACAAATCAGACATGCAATCAAAAAATGGAAACATGGAGACAACAAACACGCAACCTAAAAATGTCAGCTATGAAATTGTAAGGGAAGATTACGAAGAAGATCAAACTAAAAAACCTGGAGGGGCTCCCTCCTCAAGAAGTAGCGATTAATGTGCAGCAATTGCAAATTCCACTCGTCAGTGTCAAGTTTTAAATTCCTGTTTGTTTTTGCTGTTATGTGTAAAACGCATTGTAGGATCTGAAAGAGCTCTTCTTCATGATTAATGTGATAAAAAAAATTTGTGCAGTCTCTACTCCTTACTGTTGCCATATATTTAAAATGTTACAGACCTATAGAATTACGACTGTAAATATTAATACTATTCAATCAAAAACTAAAATAGCCGCACTCCAACAGTTTCTTTACGATTCCTGTACAGATATTGCACTTTTGCAAGAGGTACTTCTACCACAGCTTGATATACCCGGTTTTATTGCAATAGTTAATTACGCACCCGAGATGACAACCGGCACAGCTATCTTAGTAAGAGAAGGCATCCCAGTGACGAGTGTTGAAAGGCTTGAATCTGGACGGGGTATAGGTGTTACCTTAGTTAATTTATACGCCCCTTCTGGAAGCTCGCGTAGTGCGGAGGGATCTGACTTTTAAAAAAATGACATAATCTATTTACTAAGGAAAGACCCACGAGACCTTATAATAGGGGGAGATTTTAATTCTGTTTTAAACCGCAAGGATCAGATGCCAAATTTTAATTTCTCAAAAGAACTTAAAAAGCTTGTTGGTGATTTAAAGCTTCATGATGCATGGGAACTTAAATACCCAACACTAGTTAAATTTACATATATCACGCACACTTCTTCCAGCAGAATAGACAGAATTTATGTGTCCGATAGTCTTATTACTAATGTGTCAACTGTGGAGACAATTCCTGCTATTCTTTCGGATCACAGCGCTGTTCTTGCGTGCATTAATTTAACGCCTTAACCATGCCGGAGGTTTAGAAATCAATGGAATTTAAATACATCCTTGCTACAGGATAGTGATTTAGAAGACGCCCTGACGAACGCTTGGCATTTATGCCTACGCTCCATCGCAAACTTCCCAAGCGTGATGGAGTGGTGGGTGAGACGCGCAAAGCCCAAACTGAGGAAGGTCCTAATATCATTCAGTATAGAGCGAAAGAAACAGGTAAAAGACACTATGGAATTTTATTATAGTGTACTAAGAGACCTCTACAATCAAGAAGGTGCAGTAACAGCAAGACTAAAAGATATTAAAAAAAATAAAAGCCAAATTAATCTCACTGAAGCGACAGGAACTCGAAGGGCTGAAACTAAAATCCAAAGTTAAATCCGTCAGTGACGAAGAATCAGCGGCCTTATACCATCTTATGAAGCACGCTAGGAACAGGAGGAAAACCTTCATGGAGGAAATTAAGTGTGAAGATGGGAGAATAATTTCTATGCAGAAGGACATTGTAAATGAAATACACCGATATTTTGAAGATATGTATACTGCAGGCCACACGAATGAAGATGACTGCGGCGAGCTTTTCAGTACTTTTACTTCAGCAATCACCCTGGAAGATAATGACACCATTGTTTCTGAACTCAGTAAGGACGATGTCCTTGAAATAGTACGCAACTCCCCCACTAAAAAGTCTGCCGGTCCCGATGGGTTACCAATTGAATTTTACCGTCGTTACTGGAACCTGATAGGAGATAAAATAACTGTGATCGTAAATGAAGTGTTACAAGGGAAGACTGTACCTGCGGAATTGAAAGAATGTAACATTGTGCTCATTCCTAAAAAAAAGAGGCTGTAAACAGATAAGCAATTTCAGACCAATATCCTTGCTCAACTCCGATTATAAGATTGTAACACGTGCACTTCACAAGTCTATCATCCCACTCACCGCTAAAATAATCGGCCGATATCAAACTTGTGCACACAAAAGGTCTATATTTCAAACTGCAGCACAATATAGAGACATTATAGCTGTCACTTGTACGAGTAATATAAAGTGTGGTCTACTATTCATTGACTTTCATAAGGCCTTTGATGTGGTTGATCACGGGTATCTATTAGAAACAATGAGGAGGATGGGCTTTTCGCAAAGCAATTTAGACGTAATAAAAAATGTGGCCTTCGGTCTAACAGCTAAAATATCAGTAAATAACCAACTAACTAAACCTATACAGATAAGAAGGGGTATTCCCCAAGGCAGCCCTCTTTCAATGATTTTGTTCGTGATGTCCCTTGAACCCTTCCTGCAGAGAGTACAGACTGAACTCACTGGCTTAACCATCTCTGGACAGAAAACTGTAGTTGGCGCTTATGCAGATGACGTAGGGCTGGTTATTAGAGAAGCTGACGATATAACAAAGCTACATATGGAACTGAAACGATACTGTTCTGTTTCGGGAGCGGAAATAAATACTGCCAAAAGTAAGTTCCTGAATATTAAAGGGTTTGAGGACATTCACATCGAGTGGGCAAAATTGACAACTGAACATAAGACACTCGGGATAAAGCTTACGGCATCCATCTTACAAATGATAGCTGTAAACTGGAGAGATGTGTCAGTGAAAGTTAAGGGCTCGCTTTTTGACAATATGTTTCGAAACATAGACCAGTTTCAGAGAGTGAGATACCTTAATGTATATGTTTTATCCAAGGCCTTCTATACAACGCAGATTCTCCCTATTCCTAAAATGGTTGCAAAAAAACATAATGGCAACACTTACCAACTTTATGTGGAAAGGAGAAATCTTCAGAGTTGGTGTAAAAGCGGTCACTCTGGATCCACGGAACGGTGGGATGGGTTTAACTGATATCAGCAATAAAGCCACAGCCTTATTCATAAAAAGAACTACCGCAATAATAGAAGAACACCCACACAGCATTACGGCAAAACTTTTTGATACAGTGAGGCCAGCAAGTTTGGAACCACCGTTAAATAAAAAATGTTCAAATGTTTGTTAAGCTTATGGGACTTAACTACGGGGTCATCAGTCCCTAAACTTACAAACTACTTACGAACTAGGACGGCACAAATATCCATGCCCGAGGGGGGATTCGAATCCCCGACCGTAGTGGCCGTGCTGACCGTGACTGAAGCGCCTCAGTCACCTCGGCCACCGCGGCCGGCGCCGTTAAATATCCAGACAATAAATTTTCAGCTGAAACACGTTAGGGACTACTACCTGGAGAAAAGCTACCTCAGCAGGAAGCTCAGGAATAGTAGTGCCGTAACAACAAGAGCAATTTTAGAGGACCGGAAGAAAAATGAAGGGAAAAATAAAATAGAAAAGAAGCACAGTGGTGTGGTGTGGAACATAACGTGGGAAAATATCAGCTCCACAATCCTATCAACTGATGTTAAATCTGCACAGTATAAAGTAGTCAATGGTGTTATAGCCAAGGACATAACAACTGCAGTATTGGACAAACCGGACATTAAGTACTTTCCTCAGGCGAAAAACAACACAGTGGTCTGGTTACTAGGAAAGTATGTAAGTTACGTTTTTAACAAACTGGGATCAGACAGCATAATTGATTTAAAAATTTATATGGAAAACGAATATGAAAAAATGTGCAAATACCAAAACCACACAACAATCTTCGGCAATATGTTGCACATAGCGTTTGGCAGGAAAGGCATAGGGTAAAAGGTATTATTAGATACAGTAAGGTACTAACTGCCAACCGGTAAAGAGAGAATGCTTACTACATTCTAACTAGGCAAAACATAAACTGCCACTACTCCGCATAACAAATTCAAGATTATATATATATATATATATATATATATATATATATATATATATATATATATATATATATATATATATATATATATATATATATTTTCAAACAACATTTTCAGGAAGACAAAATCATGTACTAAATTTGTATAACGCAGAAAAATGCAACAACTTTTTAATTGAGAATTATCACAAGTTTTAAAGTTCAAACAATTTCATCAACTGTAACAAGCCTGCATTGAAATTAACGGTTTCTAAAGAAAAGACAATAGTTTAGTCAACCACTCATCTGATTGACAAAGTACAGCAAATGAAGCTCGCCGTTCGAAGGCATATCTAAAATTTAAAAAAAAAAACTGACGAACAAAGTTTTCCACGTTACCTTGTAGTATAGTATACGCTTTGTGCTGCGACGGTCAACACAAAATGAACGTTGAAATGTGTGAACTCTCAACTCAGTGGTGCGTAGCTATTGGGAGCATCTGCGACGATAACGGTTGTACTGTTTAACATTTCACTATAAATGACTAATGACGTTGTACAAAAAACAAGGTAATATATCATTGGCGAAGAGAGAGACTGGGAGAAACCCAAAGTTAACTGACAACGACCGAAGAGCATTAAAACGAATGTGGGCACGGCCACGGCCAAAGCAACTGCATAACTCAACACTCGATTCATTTATACTGTTTCGATTAAAAAATAAAATAAAATAAAAAACAGTACGGTTTAGTTACGTAATCTGCCCATCTAAATTTGTTCCTCCTGTGCTTCACAGCTTGTTCAATGTACAGATTGAACAAGGTTGTGGAAAGGATACACCTCTCTATCACTCCCTTTCCTACCACTACGTCCCTTTCATGCTCTTCACTTCTAATAACTGCAGCCTGTTTTCTGTACAAGTAGTGTATAACTTTTCGTTCCCTACATTGTATGTCTGATACCTGCAGAATTTTATAAAATGTATTACAGTCAAGATTATAAAACGATTTCTCTTGTTAGTGCCGGCCGCGGTGGCCGAGGTGACTGAGGCGCTCCAGTCTCGGTCAGCACGGCCACTACGGTCGGGGGTTCGAATCCCCCCTCGGGCATGGATATTTGTGCCGTCCTAGTTCGTAAGTAGTTCATAAGTAGTATGTAAGTTTAGGGACTGATGACCCCGTAGTTAAGTCCCATAAGCTTAACAAACATTTGAACATTTTTTCTCTTGTTAGTGTTTTGTAAACATGACTTATTAAACTGCTGGTCCTGTAACTTTTGCACCTCTCTCCACTTGCTTTCTTTGGAATTCGAAATATTACATTCTTCTTCATGTCTGATGCCATTTACCCTTTCTCATACAGCTTGAACACTAGGTGAAACAGTTTCGTCATGACTGACTCTCCCAAGAATATCAGCAGTTCAGAAGGAATATCAACTACTCCATGGGTCTTGTATAGATTCAAGTCTTTCAGTGATTTGTAAAAATATATTTACTATTCCAGTTTCATCTATTCCTCTTAACTTTCTACCTTAATCCCTTAGTTTCCCTTGTATTGACATTCTACATGTTCCTTTCAACATATATTCTTACAACATTGCTGAGTTCTGATTTTCCACCTGAGCTCTTGATGTTCATACAACTCGTCTTAAAAACATCTATTTTATTTTCCTGTAGGTGGTATCTATGTTTCCCCTACTTATACATTATTATATGGACGTGCTTTTGTCCGCCACCTCCTGCTTAGCCAATCGGCAGTTCCTGTAAACCTCATTTCAAAGCCGCTGTATTTTCTCCTTTCATCAATTAAGTTCAGTATCTCTGTGTTATCCAATGATTCATACTACGCCTTGACCTTGTACGTATTTGATTCTCAGGAGCCTATTCATGTCTCAAAGGTATGCATTCGCTTCTACTGTCTTACTTTCACCCACTAGTTTGAGTTAGTCGTTTCCTAATACTGCCTCTCAAACTGTCAGCAACCATACGTGTCTTTTTTTTTTTTTTTTTTTTTTTTGAGATATTATGCACAGACAAAGAAAAAAAAGTCTCCAATGTAATACAAACAAACTGTAATTGAATCATACGGTGGACACTATGTCTAGATTTCTTTTTTTTTTTTTTTAAGGAAACGTTTTATTAACAACGGGAAGGTCCAGTAAAGAATGTTAATAAATGTGTATGTGTTTGTGTGTCTTTTATTTGTGTCTGTCGGCGGCTCAGCATTCGTCTTTACGTTGAAACGTTTTATTACTATTTTCTAGCATGTGTACTCCAACAACCCAAGTTGTTTGCGTACTTCTCTTAAATTTTTGGAGGTGTATTTCTGTCTATTGCAACTAAATCAAAGGCTTTTTTATTGTTTTCTTTTATTTATTTTTAATTTTTTATTTATTTATTTATTTTGTGTCATATGAAGCAAGGAAGAAAGCATAAGGTTTAACGTCCTGTCAACAAGCTTGGTCATTGGAGACGGAGCTAACGCTCGGGGTTTTGTGTAATTATGGGGAAGGAAATCGGCCGTGCCCTTTGATGGCCGGAGGTGGATTTGTACCATCTTCTTCCAGAATGCGAGTCCCGTGCGTTACCACTACGCCACCTCACTCGGATGCGGGGTGCTTATTCTTAACAGTACATGAAATACTGTGATCTCTTCGCTGGGAACAGGGGACTGATGACCAAGCAGTTTAGTCCCCTTTAACACCCAACACCAACCATCCTACCTCGCTCGGTTCGGGTCGCATGCGTTTCGATTCTTTATCTGTGAAGCATTATCAGTGGCCTGTAATATATGTTTATTTTTTGTGTATATGATTTCATTGCAAAACAGTTATAAATTATATTTTGCTATGTATCACAGTACAACAGTTAAAAATCGATGTTAGAGCCGCGGTGAAGTGGGAGCACTCTAAGGCGCGTTACTGCGAAGTGCGGAGTTGCTCGCCGTCAGGGGTCCAAGTGTTCCCTGGGGCATGTGTGTGTGTGTGTGTTGTCCTTAGGTTACTCTCAGTTGGTTTAAGTTAAGTCTAAGGACTGATGTTCATAGTTTGGTCCAATAGATTTACAAACATTTGAACATTGGCTACGTTAAAAATTCTCACATTGGCTACGTTAAAAATTCTCAAATTCTAACCTATTGGGCTTAAAAAAAAAAAAAAAAAAAAAACTTCTGTAGAGAAGTATTAGTTACGGTTTTCTTGTGTTATTCCATATGTGTCTTTATGGAGCTGTGTGTGTATTCCCCAGATGGATGGATGTTTTGGTTGTTTCATACTTTTATCACCAGTAATGTTTTATCCGCCTATCCATCCCTCAAAACCGCAGTAATAGCCTTATGTCACATCATTAGTGCTAAGATAGACCCGTGTTGCGAGTTTCCAACACCTCCGCTTTCCAAGCAACAGTACCGCAGCCGTACACTTTCGTATACGCAAGCCAGAAGAGGCAAATCACGCACTCGAGTCTTTGAATTGTACTGTCTTTAATCTTGTCTCTACAGTTTGTAGCACTTCACTGGCAGCTCGTACTTCTGCTAAAAGGCAGCGCAGGAGAACCATTAGATCTCAAAGGATTCTCGAGCGAAAATTTCTTCTGTTGCGCCAACACTTTCTGAATTTGAAGTTCTCCTCCCGCAGTAGCTTTGCAAAACTAAACTTATCATTCTGGATTGTTTCACAGTGTGAAACCAAGAACTCCACTAATTTCTCAAACAGTTATCAATAAGCCACAAGGAACTAAGTAATTTAATATTATATTGTTTTACAGTGTCCGTGTATGTTCTTTTGCAAGGTATTGATGATACCTTTCGAATAGACAGTCTTTTTTTTTCACAGTAGTTAGACCAACCGATGGTAGTACACTTCAAATTCTTATAATATGAAAACTAAAGTTGAGATACGTTTCTTATATAAGAGCTTTTATGGAAACTGTAAATTGCGTCTTACAGGCCTTGAGAGGCGCACCGAGTACCGATCAAACGCCGTATAACCCTCCTCCTGAAGGCGTTAACAGATTGCGGAGTACTGCAGTCCTGTTTGGCTTAACAGCAGCCATACATCCATAGTGGACACCGAGCTAAATAATACCGTGAGGATCATATCTGAGACCATAAAATCGACCCCACTGCCCTGGCCCTACATTCTCTGTAATATAGCTCCAACACGTGTAAGACGGCAAGCTGCATTAGTTAATGAGTGGAATAAAATTCCGGCAATATTAATCTCCCTATCCACCAAGACATTACTCCAAAGAATCCTCGCCTGAGATCCAGAAGATCACCATGGAGAGCAGCTCAAAATGTTATATCCATCCCTTTCAATGCCAAGACCACCTGGAAAAATGATTGGTCCAATTCTGCCATAGCGAGGAACCATAGAGAAATATCTTCTGGCAGAAACGTACCTTGTACAGACCTGCCAAGAAGAACGTGGGTCACTCTCAACAGACTCCGCACAGGCCATGGCAGAAGTGGAGAGATGCTCTTCAGATGGGGCATGCGAGATACTCCACAGTGCGACTGTGGACATCCTGAACAAACGATTATTCTTGAATGCCCAGAACGTCCATTCACAGGAACTATAGGAGAACTGTATGAAGCCTCCCCTAAAGCAGTCGAGTGGATGGAAAAGCTGGACATACAACTTTAATATAATTTTGTATTTTGTTTTTGTCTGCTTGCTAAATTGTCAATTTGATTTCAAAGTTCATTGTATATATGTATGTAAGTACGTATGTAAATATTTAAACTATTTGTACTTGAAAACCACATAAGCTAAATAAATAAATAAATAAATAACAGGGGCAGTATGAATGGAGATGTGGTCAGAGCCCAACAGTTCCGGCCGTCGGTTTTCGTGACCGAAGCCGCTATTTTTTCAATCAAGTACCTCCTCAGTTGGCCTCAAAAGGGCTGAATGCATCCCGCTCGCTAGCAGCGCTTGGCAGACCCGGGTTGTGAGCTATGTATATGCTAGCCCAGTCTGACAGTGCTTCTGTAATATAATGGGAACCGATGTATCCACTGTGGCAAGGCCGTTGACTTCTTATGGAACTTCACTGTCTCAAAAACTTGAGAAATAGTTCCCACGAGGAGAGATGATGTATACTTGTGTACTTGTGACTGCAATATGATTCTAGAGTTCAATTTCGTCTTGTTTATTGGGTTGGGTTGTTTGGATGGGATAGGGGCACTAAGCTGCTATGGTTATCAGTCCCCAGGTAGGGAGGAGGAGGAGTGAAGATAGGAATTTAGGGGAGGGGGAAAGGAAATGCGGTCCGGGAAGTAAAGAAGGAAGGAAGACTGCCTTAGCACAGGGCCCCGTGCTCGCCACACACGTACTCACGAAAGAACCGCGAGCCCCGTGGGGGGGGGGGTGTTTATTACGGAAACTATAATATTAATTAAGCAACGAGCGAATATTCCGCTCCTGTTTCGGTTTCGGCCAGTTTCGGCCAAAATATTGGTTTCGACCGCTGTTTCTGTTTCGGCCAAAAATTAGCCTAATCTTCGGCTTTGCCGAAACTAGGTTTCTTACATTTACTAATGAAATCGGGTCGCGTTCAGAATGGATTCAGTCAACAATAACGCTTTACCTCAGTTGACGGTGCGCCGTTTAACCGCTAGGAGGCTCTCCTCGCGTGTAAAAATTGTGGGTATTTTGTCGTTAAGCACAATGTAACGCAATCATATCTTGCAGTTATATTTTTAGAGTAAGATATTCACAATTTAACTCATTCATTATTGTAGGTAACGATGCGTGTTATCAACTTGTCATCCTGAAAAGTTTTATGAAAGCGAGGAGTTTTTTAATACTAATATGGGTTTAGGAAACATTGATCATGTGGTACACAGCTTTCCCTGTTCAGTATGCGTAAATTTATACTGACAAACAACGTACTGATAGTCGGAACTGTGACCTTATTTTTCGAAATTCTTTCTGCAGCACTGATTGAAGCTGATTTACTGACTGTAACTTATATGCATTACGTATAAAAAAATGCCAATAAGTAGATATGTAAAGGTGTTTCTCGATTGCAAAAGCGGAAGTCAATATGGCAATAGAAAGCTAGCGCTCCCAAGATTTTTTTTTTTTTAAGTGTCTGCTTATGGAAGTAAACAAATTATTAATTTCTGCGTATTTTGTATTGTGGTAGTCATGTCCAGGCAAGAGTATCTTAAAAAAAATTCAATTGTGTGTGACGTCTTATGCGAAAAACTTCGTGGTTATCAGTCGCTAGACCCATGCCCGAGGGAGGATTCGGTCCCCCGCCCGTAGCGGCCGTGCAGACTGTGGCTGGCGCGCCGCAGACCGCTCGGCTACTACGGCCGACGGAGTATCTTCCTCCAATAAGATATGTAAGAGTGTGGAATTCTTTTGTGGTATCTGTACAGTACAGTCTCGTTAACTGGAAGTGAACGACACCGGTACCACCTCGAACTATCGAAATTTATGTGTGAAAAAGAGGTACATCGATCTTGAAAAGAATACTTGTGACAAAAATTATAAACTTTTTTTAAACAAAGTGTTTCAGCAGGCAGCCTCAAGATTTTAAAATCTTTTATTTATCTACTTCGCGATATAGTGGTAGAGTGCTTTTTTCGGTGAAGACAGAATGTCCCCACAGTTTTTTTTTTTTTTTTTTTTTTTTTTTTTTTTTTTTTTTTTTTTTTTTTTTTGATGCTCGGATTATGGGAAGCTCGTAATTCCGAGATTCGAAACATCAAGGCCACTTTACTTCTTCTCTAACTTACTTTAATTTCTTTTAGATAGAAAATATTACAATGAGGACGATGGAATCGAGTTAGGAAGTACTTTAATAAACCTGTTCGCCTTCCATGTCATCTTCTACGAACTCTGAAGTAGGGATGGGATCTTGTGACACGTGCAAAAACTAGTGATTTGAGTGTAATGTAAATTTATCTGAAATTTTAACTCAATTACCCAAGCTTCGGTTACGGTTTCGATTTCGGTCGAAACTAGAAGAGGAGCCGAATATTAGGTTTCGGTTTTGGCCGAAAAATCATGTTTCAGTCGGCCTCTAAGTGTACATATGATTGTGACAATACTGAGATGTAATTAACAATTAGCAAGGAGAGCATATCTAACACATTATTAGCTCAAGCCAGCAGAGCACGTGGTCAATCGAAGCGAAAGAGCTAGAAACCGTGGTGGATTGGTGCCTGTTCCCTTCCGGGAGAGGCTGTCATCCCATGCCTCTGCCAGCCAGGCAGCACTGAACTGAGTTCATTGTGCACCAAAGGAGTCTCCAAGTCCTCCAGACAATGCGCGGGAGTGAGAAAGTGAAATGTGATTTGGGGCGGCATAAAGCAACTAACTGACTCCAAGCATCGGCCAAGAACCTGTGAGTTCACTGCCCGGCGAAGTTGGTGTCTGTTTGTTCCGAAAAGTCTCTAAATCAGGTCTGCTCATTGGATAGATCAAGACTGACGTCAGCTCAGTGGGAGCGGTTTGATGCCACATGTAATAGGTGCTGTGATTGGCTCCTAGCTATAGACGCTTTGGTAGGACAAGTGAGTTACATAAAAGAACGTACAAGATTGGCGTTGTTTTTTCAACGGTCATACACATTAGCTGTTTGCTATTTTTGCATGTGTATCTGCATGTAGGATGTGAGAGAACGTGAAAAGCGATGGAAGCGAACAAGATGGCAGACACGACTCTTCACTTAGACAAAGTGCCAACCCGAGCGCAACTTAGGCACTGCTCTGAGCTTAGGAACTTTTACATTTGTTGGTAACTTCGTACTTCGGTGCCTGATAGCTGCAAGGGCTAAATAACTTCATTTTAGCCATTTTAATTAGTAACATAGCAGGATCAGAACCGCTGTTGTTTGAGCTTCACAGTTTTTCTAGGTAAAAATAGTTAACTCAGCGGTGTCACAATCGTTTGTATCAATTCCGCTTGAGTTTCAGTATTGAATTGAGAAGTAGTATAGGTTTTGTTATTAATATTTCCACTCCATCCCTTGTTATCTTTCCCATACTCTTTTGATGTCTTTAGTAAACAAATCAAATAGTTAGTGACAGTTTTGATTCAGGTAAAATGCTTTTCGTTGACCTTATTTCGGTATATTCATGTAGGGATAACTGTATAAATTCCTGTTATTTAAGTGCAACAACTGTACATCGACCCAAGGCCATTTATGATTGGGTTAGGCGTTAACAGATCCCTTGCGCACAGAGTCGATGTACAGGGTGTGCAGTTCTTGTGTCGTCGATTAGTCAGGCACAGGAATTAAGGTAATTAGCATTCTCTTCATACACATGTACGACTACTTCTACCATTTTATCACGTCTACCTATTAAGAGTTTAAAAATTATCTGCCAATTTTCAAGTTTGTGTAGTTTATGGGGCTTAGCTACGGGGTCATCATCCCTAAACTTACAAACTACTTATGAACTAGCTAATATTAAAGACGACACAAATTTCCATGCCCGAGGGGGCATTCGATCCCCCGACCATAGTGGCCGTGCAAAACGTGACTGGCGCGCCGCAGACCGCTCGACTTATCTGCCAAGTTAATGAGCGGAGTCATCTAGAAAACCTTTCATAAAATAACATATGAAAAGTTTTGAGAATTCACACCATTGTTAATACAGCTACTACTCCAGTGAGGGTATGACTTAACAGTTTATACAAGGTGTTTCACAATTCAGGTTACTCACTTCTAGAGGTTGTAGAGGGGATTTAGTAGATCACGTTTTACGTAGGAATCCACGGTTGAAAATGTCATAGAACTACGCTATGAGCACTTACTCACCATTGATACTGTAAAATAAATCCCTTCTAATGGAAAATCTTTGCTTTCCATATTTTGGGAAGCGATACTATGAGCCAAAACAATCAAACCTATCAAGTAGACGTTAGCTGTACGGTGGGCACGCTCTAATTCACCAACTTTTAACTAGCAGAAGGAAGGTATTAGAAAAGGGTCAGTTAATACCTCTCTCGAATTCGGCACCTCCACCTGCAGGTAGCAGGGCAGTCGGACCCTCTCATTGAGCCACAGGGGTGGGACTCCTGGCTGCAAAGACGCCTCGTCACCTTCTCGTCAACTGGCCAGCGCCTTTACAGTTTTTGTAGTGTTGCACTGTGTCTTTTACAGACGGGAAACCTCCGTAAGGGCCCGGTCCTACGCTCAGGGGTGCGGGGAGGGAGGGTTTCCAGCAGTTCCGTAAGATGTCGCATGGCGCTGCGGTCAAAAGCAGCTCTTTAAACTGGCCAGAGCAGGTGGCAGGTAGCGGCTGCCCCCACCACCACCTCCCCTCAAACGCAAGCCGGACACAGCCGTGGCCTCGTGGTAGCCGGCACGAGCATTACCCTCAGCCTCCCCTCGACGCTACCCTCTGACGTGCGAGAGGCACCCTAAGCCAGGGAACCGCCTGACACCTGCTAGCATCTTACGGAACTACAAGGGGAGCGTAGGACAGTGGTTTGGGGGGGGGGGGGCGCTTCTCCTCTGTATATGTTACTCTGTCGTTATGGTCAATGAAGACTAAGATTTGCCAATATACATCATTTTGCAACTTGTTTACAATAATAGTGCTACTGTACTTTTAGTCTGCGATGACTATAAATTCAAACCTTACAGATCTGAAGATCTTTCATGATCTGTAGAGAATAGATGGCGATGCTGCAGTAACAATTCTTGGTGCTCTGCAGGATTTTTCACTATAGGCAAGAACTTATTTCCGTTTCGAAGGGCTACATTACCACACACCAGTTACAGAATACTCAATTATATTAAACTTTATTTGCAACCTTTGTGCAGCACTTATCTCACATCTTGGGCAGCACAACTTGTAAATAACTGTGCAGGTATTCACAGTTCTATTGTGCATATCAAAGGTGATCCGAAGGTCACTTGGCTGGTGCTGCAAAAGAGACTCTAGAAATATAATATCTGTCGTCAATAAAATGATTTCTTAATAATTTCAGAAAACGCAGTCTATTAACACTTTCAAATTCATTGTTAGTTTATCACAACAAGAACCGCAGCTCCTGAAACTGCTTTATGATTGACTGTGCCGCAACAGAACAGCCGTGCGCACTAAGGCGCCTTGCTGTGTTGCGCGCGGCCGTTCTCCGTCGGTGGTTCAAGTCCTCCCTCGGACATGGGTGTTTGTGTTGTCCTTAGCATAAGTTACTTTACTTTAGTGTATGTAGTTTGTAAACCTAGGGACTGATGACCAACATACTTAAGTCCCTTAGATTTACAAAGATCTGAACATCTAGACTGAGTGTAATAAATTGCTTGTTATTATAACATCAACATTTTAATGTGTTGGCTGGACTGAAATGGTTTTGCTGACACAGCCTTAATTAAACTAAAGTCTTTGTTTCAAGCGCCTGATTGACTACTAAGCTGATCTCTCCATGTTTGGAGTACTGAATGATGTGGCAAGGAATAGTTATTTCTCCTTGGATAAGCAAACGCGTTTGAAGACAACATAAGGGCATTTCCAACATGTTCAGAAATGTTCAAATGTTTGTAATATTATGGGACCAAACTACGTTGGCCATCAGTCCCTAGTCTTACAAACTACTTAAACTATTTAAACTAACCTAAGGACAACACACACATACATGTCCGAGGGAGGATTCGAACCTCCGACGCGGGAGGCCGCACGATCCGTAACGTGGCGCTCCAGACCGCTCGGCTACTCCCCCGCGGCTTCAATGTGTTCTGAACTCCACACATTTTATTGCGCAAAAAACGTTTTGTCCTCAGGTGAAACACTCAGTCGTAACCTCCATGCTGACCTTTTTATCTTACAGGTATTTTAAAGCTATATCCTTTTCTTTTTCTTCATAAGTGCAATATTTTGTTCTAGTAAAGGGTTTGTATTTCCTCTCTTTATGGCAGTGTTAAAGTCCTTAGCGTGTCGTTCTGCCTCAAAAGTCTTTGGTCACCTACCAAACAGCATTAGAAGCCTGACAGATAGCCAACTAACATTTAAAAATAAATTAAAAGAATTTCTGACTGGTAACTCCTTCTAGACTATAGATGAATTTTTAGGTATAAATTAGTAAATCTGAAAAAAAATTGTAATATTTAGTACAAAGTAATAATTTGTAAACACACCTTTCATTAACCTGACGCGTTCCACATCATTATGAAGTGTCATATTCTTGATCTATGCAACAAGTACTAATCGAATCTAATCTAAACACCAAGTTTGAGGAAGAAATTCAGTGATAATTAAATTTTACATCAAAGATAAAAATTACCGTGCTTTAGGAGTCCTCCTCTTCATTTCCCTGTCGTTAAGTCCCTTGTTCTATTTGTGATACGTCGTATTTTCGTTGTCTGATTCTGCAGCACCAGGATTTTGTTCCATAAAAGGTCAGTACTTTCGTAGATAGCATTGCATTTGACTTCAGCAACTTTTTTGTAGGCAGACTCTACAACCAATTTTGCTTGTCCCATTTGATATACAGGGACAAAATGTTTGTAACTTATCCTTTTATTTTTAATATTACTCTAGTCTACTCGTTTACAACTAGGTAAATTTTCACGTTGGTTTCCTAAGTCTATAAGTAAAAAACGCCGCCGATTGTTCTATTTCCAGCGTAGCATTAGACCAGTACGATGTGCTTTTGGTCCTTGTCTCGCAAATTAATGTGAACGACTCACGAATTACAAAAAAAGTACTAGAGGATACTACAGGACACGAAATAGTAGCGGCCCAGGAAACCGTTGTAATTGACGACTTGTCACCATATAATGTAGCGTTGGATGCGACCGAACCCGGCGCCACTGGTGTTTCGTGTGATACGGACCCTCGCTCGCAGCCATTGGACGTGCAGGATGGGGAGTCCCTAGAAAAAACACCGCCGGCGTCGTCATAAGGAGGAGAAGGACAAGTCTGTCTCGGTTACTGAAACTGGAAGTGAGGCGGAGTCCCGACTATCTCATACACCTCAACTTGAAATATCAGAGGCACCTGATGCGATGCGCCAATGTTTATGCCCTCACCAGCTTCGCAGCCGCCGGCGACTATTTCGATGGGGCAGCGGGCGCCCACCCCCCTGTGTGAACTGACGACGGGGATGGGGAGAACATGGAGACCTAGCCGGCGCCAAAGAGTAACATATACAGAGAAGCAGCCCCCCCTCCCTAAACCACTGTCCTACGCACCCCTCGTAGTTGCGTAAGATGCTAGTAGGTGTCAGGCGGTTCCCTGGCATAGTACCGGTAAACCACACTAGAGGCGCTTCTGAGGGTGCCTCTCGCACGTCAAATGGTAGTGTGGAGGGGAGGCTGAGGGGAGAGCTCGTGCCGCCTGCCACGAGGCCACGGCTGTGTCCGGCTTGCTGGCGTTTGAGAGGAGGTGGTGGTGGGGACAGCCGCTACCTGCCGCCTGCTCTGACCGAAGAGCCATCATGGGACATCTTACGGAACTGCTTCAGCACCCCACACGCCTGACCGTGGGACCGGGCTCTTACGGAAGCTTCCCGTCTGTATATATTTGTCTGTGCCGGCGTCCTGTCGCCGTTCGTCGTCGAAAACCATTCTCCTTTCGAGTTTTGTCATCCTTCTGGTCTCTGGTCTGGTATGCCGGCCGCAGTGGCCGAGGGGACTAAGGCGCTCCAGTCACGGTCTGCACGGCCACTACGGTCGGGGGTTCGAATCCCCCCTCGGGCATGGATATTTGTGTCGTCCTAGTTCGTAAGTAGTTCATAAGTAGTTTCTAAGTTTAGGGACTGATGACCCCGTAGTTAAGTCCCATAGACTATACAAACATTTGAACATTTGGTCTGGTATGTTATTCTTTTTCACAGTGCAGTGAGGGTTGTTTTGTCCACTTTCATCCTCCCTCTGATTTCCATACTGAGTGTTGCCTTTGGGTGTATTTTTATCTTGGACAGGGTTCGAGCCTACAATTTACAGGCCTTTTTTATTGTCGTGTGGGATTATCTAATCCCTGCTGCCTGCACCATTTTATCATCGATATGGCTAGATCTCTAGGGGCTTTTAACATTTTAACACAGAACATCAACGCCATTGCCACTTTGCCGAATATTTTAGCGTTGAAGGATTTTATTCATTATGTAGGATATGACATCATCTTTCCTCAGGAACTGCATGCCCCGGTTTTAGACGTTCTCCCAGGCTATGAGGCAATTAATAACATCGACCGTGACCACCAGTGTGGTACTCCGATTATTTATAGATGTGCTCTGTAGCCTACTGGAATTCAGTTACTGCCCACCAGACGCGTGCGTCATCAGAGGCTTCCAGTTGTTTATGACTCATCAAGAAGCAATATGTGGCGTGAACGCACCTCCTTCTACCAATACGAACTCACGTCATTTTTTACCACAACGAGACTGCAAGGTCCATTTCTAAGGTGTCCTTCTGGCTCCTGTAGCACCATTTAAGGCCTCAATGTGTGTGCTGGATCCATCCCTGGGAGGACTGGGTGTGGCCGACTTCCAGCGAAAATGCGCAGCTCTCCTTATACACAGCCACTTTATAGGCCACCTACCCACAGGGTTCGATATTTTCAGATTGCAGTTGGAGGAGGATCCTATCTCAATTGGACGAATTCCATGTACAATGGCACATGTAAGGGACTGTTACCTGCACATATGTTACGTGCTCCAGGTGGCATCAGACCTGCACTGCACAACACACATGCTGTACATGAAATTACAAGGCTGCCGTCCTCCCCACAAACTGGAGGTGCGATACCCAGTAGTCAACTGGAGGCAGTTGTGGTCCAACATCTCCTGCCCCTTCCTGTCGATTGGGGTCCATCGACTTTGGTACCGACTTGTTCACAATGTCCTCCAAACCAACCAGACTCACAGCCATTCGTCTGCACCTTACCAGTGATTGTGCGATGTGTCAGGTTCCTGACACATGGGAACGTAGATTAGTGTGTCGCCAAGTATTGGCCACTTGGGGAATCTGCCGCGGAATGCTCGCGAGGTCTCTGTCATGAAAGAACAGATGAAACAATGTTGGACATTATTCCAGAAGGCGTCTACGCGCATTCTCAAAGTAAGGGACGACTGAAAATGGCTATTCTGACCATAAAATGAAAAACAAAAACAAAAAAATAGTAAGTTGTGGCCTTCTATCATCAATACAAGTAATGTTCTCCTCTGAATAGGATAGTCACATGACTAGAAACCATTTCTAAAGTTCATACTGACAAGTTATTTGTCAAAACGACACCTCCAACGATCAAGGAGAAGTACACTTACACTTCTCACGAAATGGCTCAGAGAGATAAAAGAATAACAACAATTTGAATAAAGAGAAAAAAGTTTTTCCTTTGAGTGTAAAAGTACAATGACACACACAAAACACAGTTTTCCACAATGGTTACAAACATATGTTTAACTTTGTAATGTCACCATACTTTCAGAGCGAGTAGATCTGTTGGTAACAGTCAAAAGATATGCCATGTAATCAACACCATTCCCGAGGTGAAGATCAACGATTGCATAAGCAGAGTGTCCTAACAGTCATACGGTGGCATTGTGCCTTGTGCTTCATTTCTGGCCTCGTAAACCATTCCACCGTGATAGTCGTTCGGGTTGCCATTGATACCATTTTCTTTCCTTTAATTTGAAGACAGAAGAGGGCCGAAGGAGACTATCCATATATTTTCTTCCTTGGAACATTACTGCCATTTTAGTATGAAAATGTTTTCTTTCTGTTTCAACTTGAATTGCATTTATGTTGTGTTTTGCTAGATGAGCATTTCGTTTGCAACAATTTGTTTTGTTTTTCATTTCTACTGGTGTGAGTTTGGATGGGTTGAAGGGGAGGTAGGAGATCCAGAAATTTAAAAAAATCTATGCACTATATGCGAGCACAAACGTCATAAATTACAGACTGTGTCCTATGGAATATACACCTAGCTACCCAATAACGTCACGCTTCGGCAGATCGGGCGACTGGCAAACGCTTGGAAAACTGAAATACGCCTCCTTCGGAAGCAGCCAAAAAAATTCCAGGTTCGTGTATTTTGTTTGGGGACTGTTGCCCAATTCGAGTGTTTGTTTTCCAGCAGCAGGTAGAAGTTGCCGAATTTGTGGGAGCCATATAAAATGCACTATGTGCACTTGGCTGGTAGAAGCGTTGTATTCTCATATATCAAAAGTGAAAAACTACTCATAGATTTTCATGTAAGCATTTTAGAGCCCATATTTACTCGACATATTTGGTAGTTTCGTCATAAAACGTCCTCTCAAAATAAGGCAAGCAAAGAGCTGCTTACAGTAGAAGAGATTTGCTTCACAGTATCAGTAAGCCCTCATAACTTCATTTGATGACATTTCCGAAGATGAGTTTCTATGATAAACTTTTTTACAAGGCCTCTATAAGTTGCGAGCGTGAAGGTCGGGGTGAGAGTTTAAAATAGGGAAAGATTAATTTTTAAAACTCACAACCACCAACTGTGAACCAAATTCCTAAACATGCAAAAACACTGGAACTGTGATTGCGACTGTTTGACTCGTTTTCTAGGGGATGATATCACACGTTCGCAGCTTTCCTTCCCTTCATACGATTAACAAAACAAATTCATAATAAAATCAAGTTCATGAGAGAAAAGGGTATAATAACTACTATTTTTGAAAACACGTGAAAGTTCACTTTAAGTTGTTTATTTCACAATATTTGAACCCTGTGGCTGATACGTCTGTACGTCGGCACATTTATCAAATATAGCTCGTGAGCCCCCAGACAAAAATGAATATTTGTCGCAAATTGTTTTATCACCATGTGGCTGTCTCAAACACCGTTTACGTTCATTCCTATGCGACGACACATGTTACATTAACAAATCACAGTCACCTTAATTCAATGCGATGCACACCTTGTTCCACTGGCTAAATATTCACAAACACACAGTAGCACTCGATTCAACTTGGTGCAGTCTTCGACGAGCAACCACACGTGGCGAATGCCACACACAAATCTATAACCTCCACCTCGAGGTCCACATGCCGACTGATGCAGAGCGACGCCGCCCGGCCAGCCACCCCATGTGCTCTCCCGTCTCGTCACTTCGTGC
Organism: Locusta migratoria; assembly: GCA_026315105.1. Classification (NCBI taxonomy): domain Eukaryota; kingdom Metazoa; phylum Arthropoda; class Insecta; order Orthoptera; family Acrididae; genus Locusta; species Locusta migratoria. The sequence continues at coordinate 471,696,926 of CM048744.1, read as the reverse complement.
CCTCGCGCGTGCCAAAAGCTCAACTGCCGGGGTTTTTTCCCCTACGTCATCAACTTCCCCATGTGAGCTGTTCTAACCGATTTGCCAACGTACAGCGCTCAGCCAATACATTTCTAAAACTTTACTTAAAATCGAAATAATTTGAGACGTAAATCCGTCTCAGGGATTATTTATTCATATTAATTGATATTTATATCACCATAACAGGATTGTTCCACCATGTCCATTGCTGAGGTGCTATTCCACTGCACGGAGAGCCTTGGCAGTAGTGGCAATTATCTTTGGAACAAAGAAGCTGAATTAAAGTTTGTGTTGTGGAGGGAAATCGTACATAGACTATTCCAAGGCGCCTTAGTCGTTAGTGGTGTGGTAGTCTAACGGTTAAGACGTCTGCCTAGTAAGCATGGAGGTCGGGGTTCGATTCCCGGCCGCTCCACAAGTTTTAATTCAATGCTTCACATCTATCAATAATGTCTTTGACATATTTGAGACGTAAATCCGTCTCAGGGATTATTTATTCATATTAATTGATATTTATATCACCATAACAGGATTGTTCCACCATGTCCATTGCTGAGGTGCTATTCCGCTGCATGGAGAGCCTTGGCGGTAGTGGCAATTATCTTTGGAACAAAGAAGCTGAATTAAAGTTTGTGTTGTGGAGGGAAATCGTACATAGACTATTCCAAGGCGCCGTGATCGTTAGTGGTGTGGTAGTCTAACGGTTAAGACGTCTGCCTAGTAACATGGAGGTCCGGGTTCGATTCCTGGCCGCTCCACAAATTTTAATTCAATGCTTCACATCTATCAATAATGTCTTTGACATATTTGAGACGTAAATCCGTCTCAGGGATTATTTATTCATATTAATTGATATTTATGTCTTGTATTCATTGGTAATTTATTACTTTTCATTGTCAATTAAACCTATTACGCCTGATGTGACTATATCAGCTAATGTATTGTTCATTTATCAACAGGCTATTTTGTAATAAGGGCCTTAACGGTTCCTAACTGCATCATATTACTTCAAATGCCAGTAGTATTAGAATATTTGTGCATTGCACTGTGCCTCGCACTCGCCATTGTCCCTCTCTCCCCTCACCGGAAACGAACTGGAAAATCCTAAGCTGGAACAAGCCACCAACGTCGGCCTGCTCGCTGGCCTCCCGTCAGCTACAAGCACACAGCAAATCTCAACGTGGAGAATTTCTACCTATGGCCTAACTATAAATGTTGTCACCCAACTGTGTACATACATTGCTACCATAATTAATAAGATTAAAATTGTGTAACATTTAGTGCATTGGCATGGTCAATGTTTGCAGTGAACTTCATACTGTTTAATTATCAAAAGCTATTAATTACCAGTATTTCTATTGGGCGGTAATCTTACAATACCCCCACTTGCGGCATCAAAACGATGTGCAGGATGGCGCAAGTAGCACCAAAATTAATACATTCAAATGAGCAAAATTTAAAATTACAAAAGTATTGAATCGGATTGACTCAAACACTATGCCAATTATTACCTCAATTAATGCAAAAAAAAAAAAAGATAAATAAAAATAAACAGGGCAGTGAGAAAATTTCCCAATATTTGTACCATTAAGACCACTTATAGTGTGTGCATATTTTTAAGAAAAGAATCCTTATAACTAATTACATCCATGAAATTTAAGTGTGCCTGTTGTTTATATACAGAACTGGCACCAAATTTATAATATTATTAAACTTGTCCTACATGGAAAAACTAGAATTCTCACTATAAAAACTTTTGATGGTGTACACTCCACTTGTTTAAAGGAAATCTCTCACCACTTTGACACTGAGAACCCCAGAGTCATCGTTGCAGCAACTCTGGTCCATGGTGCATGGTCCTATGTCTCCGTCATTTCAACCAACATGCTGTTGCAGGTTAGATTCATGGCACTGGATGAAGCGTTCTTGTTCACACACGTCATATGCACTCTACATGGAACAGGAAGAGCAGAAGGCACTCATGAATCAACATAGACAAAAGTTTGTGTGGACACCAGGATTCGGTTGGATTAGTATCCCACCCCTCTGCCATCCAGACTTGGTGCAATTGAGACTAAGCATTGAGACATGTACAGTAACATCCAAACCAACAGAATTAAGAACTCAAAGTGGCTGGTGTTAGTCATTATCAGATCAACCCAAACCACCATGCCTGCACTCTCATCAGCCATAGCTTCAGATGAAACAGACACGAGAATATGTGGCCTACTTGGAGTATTACTCCATCAAATAAAAAAAAACCTGCCTGTGTCAAAAACAAATCTTAAAGTTCAAATAATACTACCAAACGAATTTTCTCTTCTATCAAAATGACACCTACAAGGATAAATACAAATCCTACCCCCTCGCACCAAAAAAAATTATTTTTGCTGGTGTGAGATTTAATTGGCCCATACTATCCTAAATTACTCCTAGCATGTCTATACTTCACAGTAACTACAACTCTTGCAGCCTGTGAGCATCAATTGAAAACAATATATATATATATATATATATATATATATATATATATATATATATATATATATGTGTGTATGTATGTATAAAAATAGAAAAGAGATGACTTACCAAAAGGACCGGCTCATCGAGAGAAACAAATAGAATCACACACAAACGCACATACAAGCTTTCGCCACCACTGGCAGCTTCTTCAGGAAAAAGAAGAAAAAGGGGGAAGAAAAGGGAAGGATATGGGTTTTAAGGAATTGGAAAAGGAGTCATTCCAATCCCAGGAGTGGAAGGACTTACCTTAGGGGAAAAAAAGGACATTTTCACAAATGTCTGTCTAGGTGTGTTTGTGTTTCAATATGTCTGAGTGTGTGTGTATTTGTTTACCTTCCTTTTTTTCCCCTAAGGTAAGTCCTTCCACTCCTGGGATTGGAATGACTCCTTTTCCACTTCCTTAAAACCCATATCCTTCCCTTTTCCTCCCCTTTTTTCCTCTTTTTCCTGAAGAAGCTGCCAGTGGTGGCGAAAGCTTGTATGTGCGTTTGTGTGTGATTCTATTTGTTTCTCTCGATGAGCCGGTCCTTTTGGTAAGGCATCTCTTTTCTATTTTTATTTTTGTTTATCCCACCGGGAAAGTTTCCCTCTATAATTTTCGTTTATGTTTATATATATATATATATATATATATATATATATATATATATATATATATATATATATATATATATCCTCTAGTCCTGATTCCAGATTAGTATACATAAAAATAAAAACAATTTAATTATCATTCATAGAATTACCTAACTAAATAGTTTCATTACTCGTACATAAATTATGATGACACAATAAACACACTATCCCTCTCAGCTGCTGTTTCAGGAATGAGTCCTGGCAACAATTGCACCTTTCACCAACACATATACATATTTATGTCATGTACCACTGTTCAACTGCAAATCTGATACAAGCACATGTTTTAACACAAACAACAACAAGAAAAAGAATATATAAAGAAAGCATGAAACGTGATCCCAATGATTAAATCTAAACACTTACATAAATACTAACACAGATCACAGAATAAATATACACAAATTCTTAACCTACTATCTACAATGCATTTAATCTCATATTTCATGATTTACACTGGTTTATGGCAGTTACTTGTGTAAACATGCCATTAAATCTTTATCATTTACAAAATTTTTGAATTTCACCCTCTTCATGCATCCATCCAGACTTAATTCTAACACTTTATACTTCAACTGAGCTTCATATTTGCATGGGAAATCACTTCCTAACATTAGATTTAAACAAAGTCCCTTTATGACTAATAAATCTTGAATAAACAGCTCCTCCTTAATGATTACTTCAAATTCTGGGTTCCCTTTCATATAGTTTGGTTCGTTCAAGAATTCATTTTGTATCTTAGTTTGCTTGGCCTTCCCACAACACTTATTTAAAAACAACTTTTCAAATGTCTCAAAAGTTACAAATTTATCAGCACACTGATTTGCCCAAGTTTGAGCAGAACAGTCAAGCATTCTCTTTGCTAACTTCATTTTATACTGGTCTGACATACCAGGCACAAATTGGTCCTTGCATGCAGCCAAAAAATCTACTGGATGATAATTACCCACTCCTGAAAACTTTCTGCCATTAGGTGTCTGCACCATGGACCAATTAGTGTTTCCTGATGCAGTACACAATTCTAGACTATTTATTCTAGTGTTCACCTTCTCAATCTCAGTGTTGTTTACTGTCACTACTTGTTCTATCTTTTTCCTAAAGTTAGATTCTGTATTCTCTAATTTTCCTGACAGCAAAGCTTTTGTTTCCTCAGTACCTGCCACCATCCTCTTGTCAACCTCAGCCAATGCCTGCATAGTGCCCTCATTCCTGTGATCACATATTTGTTTCACATCATCTAACTTGCCTCCTACCTCAGTCTCAATAGCACCAATTCTGGCATGTATCTTCTTTTCCCTATTTTCAAACCGTTCTGTTAGACTTCCTATCTTTTTGTCAATGTCTGTGATTATTTCTGCCTTTAATGCAAACATTGAATTTTGTAGTGCCCCAATGTCTGCCTTAAAGTCTGCTTTCAATCCTGATTTTACAGTTTCTATTTCTGATTTTACAGTTTCTATTTCTGATCTTAAATTTGATTCTAAATGTAAGTTTGAATTTTCTATTTTTGATTCTAAATTTGAGTTTGAATTTTCTATTTTTGATTCTAACTTTGATGCTAAATTTGAGTATGAATTTTCTATTTTTGATCCTATTTTTGATTCTAAATTTGAGCTACAACTCGCTAACATGGCTGCGAACATCTCCGGTGTCAACAACATTCCCCCAGTATTTACCCTCTCTGGTATGCTACTCTCTGAATCTACGTCGCTTGGCGACTTTTTAAAAACCTGCTCCATTATCGGTATCACAAGAAAGCTTGATTAACACACAAGAATTTATAGCGCCAGCAACTTTACTCATCTTTTAATCCAGAAGTTGCTGCATCAAGCTGCGACGTCCCCAACGCTCGCTGCCGTCTGTTGTAGAAGCTGTGGCTGGAATATGTCCTCATTGCATCCCTTATCCTTTGTAGAATAGAAGCTGCTGGGCCCCGACGCTCCGTTGACGACTTGTGAAGTCCCCGCGATCACTGCTGTCCGTTGCAGAAGATGAAATTTGAGTGCATGGATCCCGCGCGCTGCCGCTCACTGCTGCCGGGCCAATGCGCCGTCGATCGCCTGTTACGGATGCCCGCGACCGAACTCTGCCAGTCACCAACCGTCGTTAACCGCGCGACGCGTTTACGTATCGTCCGATTATGCTAACTGTTTTGTCCACTATCACTGTCCTAAGCACACCCTACCTCTCTGTCCGAGCAAGACCAGTGTGAATTTATCCCGCTCTCTGCTGCCAGCCGCCACACACACTTGAAATTGTCCGTCGTGTCCGCACACTTGTTTGCAACTGTTCGTAACTGTTCACTGTCCTATACACAACCTAATCTCTCCGTCGAGCAAGTCCAACGTGAACTTATCCCGGACGAGCCCCCAAATGCGAGCGTGAAGGTCGGGGTGAGAGTTTAAAATAGGGAAAGATTAATTTTTAAAACTCACAACCACCAACTGTGAACCAAATTCCTAAACATGCAAAAACACTGGAACTGTGATTGCGACTGTTTGACTCGTTTTCTAGGGGATGATATCACACGTTCGCAACTTTCCTTCCCTTCATACGATTAACAAAACAAATTCATAATAAAATCAAGTTCATGAGAGAAAAGGGTGTACTAACTACTATTTTTGAAAACACGTGAAAGTTCACTTTATGTTGTTTATTTCACAATATTTGAACCCTGTGGCTGATACGTCTGTACATCGGCACATTTATCAAATATAGCTCGTGAGCCCCCAGACAAAAATGAATATTTGTCGCAAATTGTTTTATCACCATGTGGCTGTCTCAAACACCGTTTACGTTCATTCCTATGCGACGACACGTGTTACATTAACAAATGACAGTCACTTTAATTCAATGCGATGCACACCTTGTTCCACCAGCTAAATATTCACCAACACACAGTAGCACTCGATTCAACTTGGTGCAGTCTTCGATGAGCAACCACACGTGGCGAATGCCACACACAAATCTGTAACCTCCACCTCGAGGTCCACATGCCGACTGATGCAGAGCGACGCCGCCCGGTCAGCCACCCCACGTGCTCTCCCGTCTCGTCACTTCCTGCCCTCGCGCGCACGCGCGCCAAAAGCTCAACTGCCGGGGTTTTTTCCCCTACGTCATCAACTTCCCCATGTGAGCTGTTCTAACCGACTTGCCAACATACAGCGCTCAGCCAATAGATTTCTAAAACTTTACTTAAAATCAAAATAATTACACTACACATTAAATAAATGTCTTTTAGGTTTTTATATTAGTATAAACATCCTTTGTAGTATTGATCATAATCGTGCAATTTCTTATATCACAGATAAGTGATTTAACTGAATATTTCAAGATAAAATACACAAGATTAATTGAAAATAAAATGAGAAATAGTTAATACATTATTTTTATAAACAAACATTGCCATGCTAGTTGTGTAACTGTCTTGTATTCATTGGTAATTTATTACTTTTCATTGTCAATTAAACATATTAACGCCTGATGTGACTATATCAGCTAATATATTGTTCATTTATCAACAGGCTATTTCGTAATGATGGCCTTAACGGTTCCTAACTGCATCGTATTACTTCAAATGCCAGTAGTATTAGAATATTTGTGCATTGCACTGTGCCTCGCACTCGCCATTGTCCCTCTCTCCCCTCACCGGAAACGAACTGGAAAATCCTAAGCTGGAACAAGCCACCAATGTCGGCCTGCTCGCTGGCCTCCCGTCAGCTACAAGCACACAGCAAATCTCAACGTGGAGAATTTCTACCTATGGCCTAACTATAAATGTTGTCACCCAGCTGTGTACATACATTGCTACCATAATTAATAAGATTAAAATTGTGTAACATTTAGTGCATTGGCATGGTCAATGTTTGCAGTGAACTTCATACTGTTTAATTATCAAAAGCTATTAATTACCAGTATTTCTATTGGGCGGTAATCATACAAAATGTGTAATATGAATTTTGAAACACCCTGTTTAATAATGTGGAAGAGTGTAACATACATGTTGAATAATCTCTGTTGCATCCTGTTCTCTACTAAGACGATTGCACTCTCAGATTCTCCTTGCTAAGCTCGCATCTGTGTTCCGCCGATCAGATGGTTAGTCTGGAGTATACAGACAAGGCTCTTCAGAACGACCACATGAGTGAGATTGTCTTGGGCGAACCACGGAGAAATGAGGAGGCAGTGGCTTCTTCATCTGGGACCAAACATTGTGAGCGCTTTATTGCAACTTAGGAATACAAGAAGTAATAATATTTACTTCACTCATTGAGCTTGTATCGTTTTTTGTTCCCCAGATTCTTAATTGTTGGTGTAATTGTTCAATCCTGTATTGCCTCTATATATCACAATCAAAATCAGTTGTGTATTGTGATTTCCAGCACTTCACATCCTACTCACAAGTCAGATACGGTACGTTCAATTTGCTGGCTAGGCCCACTTCACGGTAGAACGATTATAAGCTTACATGAGGAACTATAGTCATTATTTTTCCTGGGGACATGCAGTTTTACGGTGTGAATATATGGTTATGACGTCTTCTTGGGTAAAATATTCCAGGTGTAAAAAGTTCCCCATTCGAATATATAGTTAGAGACCACTCAGGAGGATGTCGTTTTCAAGAAAAACACACACACACACATTCTACGAATCATGGAAAATCTGATAGGTAATAGAAAATTTCCAAAGAGAAACGGATATGTTGAAGGTAGATAGGGTGGGGATTAGTTGAAGTTGGGTGGCAGGATGAACAGGAATTCTAATCAGGTGAGTACAGGGTTCTAAAAACAAAATCAGTTTGGGGTAACGCAAGAGTATATCTCATAAAGAATAAGAAAACAGAATTGCAGGTAAGTACTATCTACAGCATAGTGAACGCATTATCGTACCATTGATATACACGAAGCCAACACGGACCACAGTAGTACAAGTTTATATGCCAATTAGCTCTGCCGGTGATGAGGAGATTGAAAAACTGTATGGTGAGCTAAAAGAATTTATTCCGACAGTTAAAGGAGAAGAATGCTTTATTGTCATGAGGCCTGGAACTCGGTACCAGGAAAAGGAATAGAAGGACAAATAGTAGGTGTATACGGACGGAAGAAAGCAATGAAATAGATCCCATGGTAGAATTTTGCACAGAACACAATTTAATCATCACAAACACATGATTTAAGTGTCATGAAAAGAAGCTGTAAATGTGGAAGAGGCCAGGAGACACCAGAAGCTACCAAATTGGCTTTATAATAGTAAGGCAAGGATTAACGAACAAGATTTTAAACTGCAAGACATGTACAGTGGCAGATACAGACCCACTCCATAACTTATTGGTCATTAACTGTAGATTATACAATGTTTGTTTTAATTGTTTGTGACGAGAAAATGTAGTGATATTACATAAAATGTGCAAGAAAAGACTATTTACAATGTGCCACTTGTGAAACCTAAATGAGTGTAGATAGGATGTATGTGGGAGCTGATTGCTTTAGTTTTTTCTTAAAGAAGAAGGCAGCGAGTATATCTTCAAGAGTGTGACAGGAAAAGGTTGAATTTTGATTTGGATGGTGATGTTATCCTGGTAGGTATTCCAGTTGGTACGATTGTAGCCTTGGATCAGTTTCAATGGGATATGATGGGTCAGGCTTGATGATATGTGTCAGGGATAGGGATGTACATACATGGGATACTCTACAAATTACATTTAAGTGCAGGAGGACTGGGTCCTGGTCACTTCCAGTCAGATCGAGGCCTTCCACTGTGAACACCTTGACATCAGTACGTCTGGTATGGTGGTGCTTTGGAAGAGATGCCAAATCTACAGAAATGGATGAGTCTAACTTGGGCTTGTCTATGGATATTGAGGTCTGCACCAATGACAACGGTGGGGAACGTTGTGTGGAAGTCGATGACTGAGACTAATGTATATGGTGACACTGGTTACAGTAGGAGATGGAAACTAAAGGTTAGGATCAGGTTTTCATCAGGATGACTGAACAGGGACTGTGGCCGAACAGGGAAATGTTTGATGCAGGAAACAGCAACTCTATCTATGGTGTTAGGATTGAGAGTATCAGTTCTGTGGAGGATACAGGAAGACATGCAGATATGTGACAGGATTGCAGGAAGGTTTTGTTGAGAAGGAATACATGGTTATGGTGTTGTGTGTTAGTACTCATAGATATAGATCTTTGAGCGAGGGAGTGAGTGTCACTGCATAACACGTAACACTGTTGCTGTGCCACATTGGGAGGAAAGAAGTGGGAAGAAGAAGCAAGGGGTTAAACTATGGTCGAAAGGTGGATCAAACGAAGTGGTTATGAGAGTAAGTGGTAGGGACAACTAGTTGGATAACACAGCAAGCGGCAAGGGAGTTTTGGTGAAGTGTATGGGGACGTTTGAAAGGATGGATGGTTTGGCAGTCAATGAGCATAAAGCAGATTATATACACAGCTGTTGAGGTGGGACAGAGGGAACCACTGGGATGGAGAAGTTTACCTGTTGGTTTAATGGGGACTGTAATTTCGAGTTTTGAAGATGGGAATATGGCTTTAATTTGTGGCAGTTGGTGATGTGGCATTCATTGCAGGAGTGAGAAAGTGGAGGAGATTTCGGCTTGGAAGGATGTGAGACCTGAAGTGGGGAAATGTTTGTTGATTTTTGCAGTCAGGAGTGTGACAGACGCTGTACCAGAGACATTAGTAACAGCGGATGGCTTGAGGTTGGGAGAAGGAAAACGTCTATTTGGCATGCAAACGGCGCGAGATTTAACAGGCCCAGCATTACAGTTGCATTTACAGACAGGGGAACATTAGAGCCAAAAAGGTAGTCTGACGATCAAAGCAGGGCCCCAATGTGAGCAAGCACATGGTTGAACGCTGGGGCATGATGTCACGCTCAAGTGCCAGTCAGGCAGCTTATAAAGCATTCTGAACATTTTGCAATACCATACAAACTACAAAAAGCACAGAGCAGCATGATACAGCATAGGAAAAAGGAAGGCAGATCGATTTTGATGATATGTTGATATCATTCATCATAATTTCATATCAAGAGCTATATATTTATTGGATTACAATTCACTTAATAATTATAACTTTTATTCTAATTGAAGTACTGTAATGAGCAAGGGTTGAAAGATTTCATTGACACGCATCTGTTGGTATAACTATACAGTCTGTGTCATTATAATGTATAATGATCACAATTTACAGAATTACCATTATAAATTGTTTATAAGAAATACAACAAGGCACTGGGCAATCACGTGCGTCCTAACACAATTAGATTATATGATTCTGTTTATTTAAGTATGTTATCTTTATTGAATACTGACGACTGTTGATAAACACCCACAATTTGTTTAATTCCTTGTGCACATTGAATCTGAATAGTGGATTAAAAAGAGCAGTAAATAGACTTTCAGAAGAACACTTCACTTGAAAGACTGCATTTATAATTAATGTGCAATGGGCAAAAAACATATTTATCGGAGTTGCATAAAATGTACATTTCTTAAAAACTAATATGTTGGGTGAACTGTTACAGTGAGAAATTAATATGCAGTGTTAATTTTGAGTCCTAATTCCTCGTGAGCACCCAGGTTTTGTTTTACACCAGCTTGCACCTAGGTCATTGAGTCTGGTCGAGACAGCTTGTTCGTTGCCATTGTATATGGTTGGGACTTGACAGATTCAATCCATCACAGGACACTGTCACACTTACTCTGAAAGTTCTTTAGCACCTCCACAACAGCATTTTAGTTGGACCAGTTCTCCTTTTCCCTAGGAACGCAATCACATTGACTTTTGAGGAACTGTCTAGTATTACAGATGATTGTATTGGACACCTAAAGTAGATTCCCATTCTATGTCACTATGAATTCTGCAACAAAAGCAAACACCGTCATACCTCTGGAGAAAAAGTCCACATTTGCAGGCAACGACCTCAATTTTTTTTCTGCTGAATTTAAAATTGTTTTCAACGATTGAATTAGACGTTTCTTGCCTCAGAGCGATGGAGAAGCTAAGCTTCTCTTTCGTACATTCAAAAATCAGATGATGAACTTGCATCAAAAATACTCGTGAGAAAATTCTATTCTTTTATTCCTTAGTTCTTACCGTTCAGTGCCCTTTAAGGACAAGACTCCAGCGGAATTTTTACATGAAGGTCCTCATGGTACAAATTTAGCATTGTTGTATCTTCCAATGGAACAACTTCTCCATTGTTTCACACGAAGTGTGTATACCTCCGTGTCATGCCTAGGAACTTAGTCTTAATGCATGGCAGCGCCCTCTACAATGTCCATACTTTCTCTGGTCACGTCTAACGCCGCTATGGAAATCACCTTCGACCTCGCAAATAAGATTGTGGCAATTTTGTTGCAAGATTCCAGATGCTCGCCAACGCCAGATTCGGCCGCACACTCATTTGGCCTGCAGTTTTTTGGGCCTCTCTCCTGCACTGTATGTCACCTCCAGCTTGTGCCACCACCTACTACTCACGTTTGCGCATCTTCGCCTTTGGCACCATCGTTGTGTTGCATGGATGTGGACCCATCAAAACCAGACGACACATCCCTAATGAAATTTAACACCCCCACATCAATTACCATTGCCATAGGCAACTGCAGCTTCTGTGGTGAATACCTTGTCTTCTCCCGCCCATATTGGCCTCCCCTGTAAGCGTAACTTGTCATGATTTTACTGGATGTTCCCACACAGACAGTCAAAGAAAATGCGAGGGTGAGGGCTGGTTGACATCTGCCACTGTTTCGTCGTCAGTCTCATCTACTCCAGGAGCAGCGCTCCTCCATACCATCGTTTGCATCGTTCGACAATGGTGTACTCATTCGTGGAGGAGGGTGTGTAGTGTCGGAGTGAGGCACTAGTGATCATGACACCACCATTGATTGCCGTCGCGGGTCCAGAAATATAGCATTTGGCAATACTACTTCTTGGATTGTTGTCAGAGGTCGCACAATACTATCAAGTGTGTGTAATCTGATTCGTTGAACTTCAGTAAAATATCCGACACATACTGCCTCTGAGACAGTGTGAATCGTTTCATCAGACAGTGTATCGCTTCTTCTAAAAGTGTCCTCGCCTTGCTACTGTGATCCGCAGCGCCTCAAGACTCGCCGCTCTACACTCTAAGTCGACATCGCTTGTTTATGCGCTGGTACTTACAAGGAGACCACATGGGTATCAGATTTTATATTTTTTTTTATATTTAAGGTATGTGGAGTTCAGAACTTAAAGAACAGTCAGCCAAAACCATTCGATGCAACTCTAAAAAAAATCGATTTTCTCGAGAATTTTTGAGAATTGCGTCGAATGGATTTGGCTGATTGTTATCTGAGTTCTTAATTTCACCTACCATAAATATAATAAAAAATCCGAAACTCATGCGGTCCCCTCGTTGGAATTATTGCCTACTGTCTCAAGAGAACTTTCGAATATCGTTCAGTGTCTAGAAATTAAACGTTTTCAATACGGAATTTATCTAACTCCTACAGATTAGTATTGATTTGTTTTAATAAATACCACATGCATTAAAGTGGAGGGATCTTTTATGTTAAAGTGTATCTACACCGTCTTATCAACGTCCCCCACAACACGTTCAGTACAGGTATGTAAATTTAAGTGCTACAACTTGCTCTTTTTTGCAGGCATTTTCTTCGTTTTCTGTTCTTACAGTTAATATAACTGTGGAACACGTTGCCAGTTGCGTGTTGTACATAATAACCTTGTAAAATCGGTGGCTAACTGAAAATTTTGGATGGTATGAGGTTATTTCGATATACTGAAATGGTGGCAAAATGGTTTTTCAAAATATATTTAACATGTACAGACCCATTAATCGACTTTAAGTCGAACATCTCCAAAGATATAGACAGCACAGTTTCAGATGTTAAAAGTAAAATATCTGTAGAGTTTTCTCATTGGTATTTGGTAGCAGAAGTGAAAATTGGCAAGTGTCATGTGCCAAGTACAAACTAGTGCGCTTCTTGCGCAGTTGGAATTGTTGTCAACTGTTGTTTAAATACAATTTGTCACTGTCACTATTTAGAGAAAATTAAATTTATGTCGGTTTAATGACTGAGATCTGTAAGTAAAAGTATGGATGTCGTGTTTGCATGCAGAAATAACTTCTGTAAAAAAGAAGTAACAAGAAGGAAGGAAAAAAATAAAAGCGTAAAAATCGCGGATAGTTCTGACTGCTAATGCTTGAACAGTGTAATGATAAGGCACAAAGACGAGCCAGCACGCATTTTAAAACGCTGTGAGAAGTAGATCAAATTACAGTTGCATGAAGTCAGATAGTGCAGATGTTCTTATAAATGCCCAATGTGCAATGCAATATCGAAAGTTAAAAGTCTTATTGCTATCATTTTGTCATAAAAATTAAGAATAAATTTAATGTCCCGTTGGCATATTTTCAAAATTATGACGCTAAGTGAGGTTGCTAGCGCAAATTGATACCTCGTCCAACTACGTTCAAGAAAGAGCTCAACAAAATAATGTGTATACGTAACCATGTAGTACACATTTAACATTTCATACAGTGACTAAGAAAATTTCAATGGTTCAGTTTGTATTGAATGTAGACTGGAGAAACACCCCCGAAAAAGCTAACTGTGTTGCTGTAAATTTTCTGCTGACTACATGGATGACGTTGATTAAATATAGAAACCAAATAATGGATACAAACCAAAAATACATGGTACTATTATTCTGTGTCGAGCCTTATGTCGTGTGTGAAAAGTCGCCAATTTTAAAAGAAATAGAAAACAAAATAAAAGTTGGTTACATGCACTTTGCCGTAAAGTATTCGTCATATGTCTCATTTCAGTGTGTAACAAAGGAAAAGCGTCACCATTGTTGCGAAAAAGAAATGAAATATAACGTATCTCGATCATAACAACTGTGTATAGCCCTCACAAATAATCCCTTAAACCAAAAAATCGATAACCTTTTTTTCCCCCCCCTTTCAAATAGTAGCTGTGTGTTCACATAGGTAAGAACTATCGTTTATAGAAAAAGCAACATTGCGAAGTTAATTGTTTATTGACTCCTTACCTTGCTTTATAAAACATGTGTTACAGATTTCAACTGAAATAATAGTTTTAATAAACACATCTCAGTAAAATCTACACTATTCAAATGTGGTGGTAACACTCTGTAAGTGAGAAACCGATCTCCTTATGTTATACATTTCCATTCTTATGTATTTGATGAAAGTTTGTATAAAACTGTACCAGTGTCTTATAGCTGAGGTAAGGGAAGCAGCTGACAGAAATGCTAAGTTGTCACCTAGGAAGGCAGGAGTCCTTGCTTGGATTTTCCATATTTTTCAAAAATAAGAAGTATATGATTAAACCCATGAATCACTTATGTGTACTTTCATATAATAAAAAGTGTGTACACATGAGCAAGTGTCAATCTAATATCAAAAACACAATATTGGGCACTGATTTAAAGATTTTATTTTATGGACACACTTATATTCAGTCTAATAATTTTCCTGATATTGAAATAACTAAGTCAGTTAATTTGTTGTCTTCAGTCCTGACACTGGTTTACTGCACCCCACTGCCCTACTGTCTCCTGAGCACGCATCTTCATAACAGCGGCAACCCACATCCATACTCTATTTGTTTCTAGGTCTCTCTCTGCGATTTTTATCCCACACTTCCCTCCAGTGCTAAATGAACAATTCCTTGATGTTTAAGAACATGTACTACCAATCAATTCCTTTGTTTAGTCCGATGACCAGAAATTTCTTTTCTTCCCAGTTCTGTTTAGTAGCTTCTCATTGGTTACACAATCTACCCACCTAATCATACATTTCAAAAGCTTCTATCCTCTTGTCTGAAGTATTTATCATCCACATTTCACTCCCATACAAGACAACTCTCCATGCAAATGCCTTCAGAAAAGACTTCTAAACACTTAATATGAAGCTGGGAGTTTTATCTGACTGGAGGAGTGCTTAAGTAGTCCTTGCAGGTGCGGTGATCTCTGTGTCCCCTGTGGTGTAGTGGTCAGCACAACTGTCTAGAAAGCAGGAGACTCGGGTTCGAATCCTGGCTGGGTACACTTTTCAGCTTCGCCCATTCGCAGTTATATATTCTGTCAATATGAACTTAAATATTCAATGTTAACAAATTCCTCTTTAGCAGGACTGATTTTCTACCACCTATGGGCTTTGATCTGTGGTGTCATCGCTGAGCAGTAGTTTTGAGTTGCGTGCGTGTTTGTAGATGGTTTGAGTAATTATTGGTAACTGAGTTAAAGACAATAATTCGAATAAATAATCCCTGAGACGGATTTTCGTCTCAAATATATTAAGTGTTTAGAAGTCTTTTCTGAAGGCATTTGCATGGAGAGTTGTCTTGTATGGGAGTGAAATGTGGATGATAAATACTTCAGACAAGAGGATAGAAGCTTTTGAAATGTATGATTAGGTGGGTAGATTGTTAAAGACAATAGTTTGTTTACAAGCAGAAAATAGATTAAGATTTTGTGGGTTAAAATGTGATACTGGACACACCCAGAAATCTTGGTTGTGGTGACAGACTGATCTGTAGCACAGCCAGAGGTTCAGGTAAATAATGGTTGTGGTAACAAAATTGATTGGTTTTGAAGTCTGTCTACGTCAGTACCATATTTAAAAATGATGTCATGGAACAAAGCTGACGGGTAGTATCCTGGACTTCAGTTATGACAATAATATGTGTTAGTGTTTTGAAACCATGACTTATTAAACTGATAGTTCTGTAATTTGTCTGCATCTGCTTTCTTTGGAATTCTGATTATTACATTTTTCTTGTAGTCTGTGGTTATTTCACCTGTCTCATATATCTTGCACTCCAGAGAGAATAATTTTGGCATGTTATGTATATGTGGTGTGTGTTCTTGTCCAAAACAACAGACATCACTTTGGTCCAGCACTCATTATCTATTCATATTTATGGAAAGTAAGACATTAACTGTGAATGGGTCAAGCTGAAAATGTGTATACAGCCGGAATTCAAATCCAGGTCTCCTGCTTCTAGGCAGTTACACTGACCCCTACACCATATGGGACACAGCAATCACCACACTTGCATGGAATAACTTAAGTATGTCTGCTGTCAGATAAGAATCCCCAACTTCACCATGCCCACTACTACTAAAAAATTGGGTATTTGCATCTGACGGGAGGCATACTTGAGTTATTCCGTGCAGGTGTGTTGATTGCTGTACCCTCAGTGGTGTAGGAGTCAACACAACTTCCTAGAAAGCAGGAGGCGTGTCCTGGCTGAATACACATTTTCAACTTTATCCATTTGCAGTTAATGTCTTACTTTCCATGAATATAATTTTGTCATGGTTTGCCTTTCTGAGGACTTCAGTTGCTCTGACAGAATGTAATCTACTCCAGGGCCCTTGTTTTGATTTAGGTCTTTCAGAGCTGTATCAAATTCCTCAGTACTGTATCTCCTATATCATCTTTATCTAATTCTTCTTCCCTTTCTACAATATTATCTTGAACTTCATTTCCTTTGTTCAGCCCTTATATATGTTCGTTCCACATTTCAGCTTTTCCTTCTTCACCCTGAACCTATATCTCATCTGAGTTCTTGATATTCATGCAGCTGCTTTTCTTGTCTCCAAATGTCACTTTTATTTCTCTGTAGGCAGTATCTATCCCCTACACTCTTCAACAGGCTTGCATTTGGTCTCTAGCCTCTCCTATTTAGCCATTTTGCAGTTTCTGTCAATCTCATTTTTAAACACCTGTACTCCATTTTACCTGCTTCATTTACTGCATTTTTATATTTTCTTTTTTCATTAATTACAGTCAGTACTTCCTGTGATTTTTTTCTAGCTCCTTAGGGTCTATTGAAGTCCAGGATAAGACACGACAGATTTGACCAATGACGTCATATCTGAATTAAAGACAATAGATTATAGATAAAATTTTGTGTTTAAAAAGCATCTGTATCTTCTCTCTAATAGTGAGATATAGGTTAACAGAGAGGGTTGCTTTTTCAAGTAAGCGCCAAAGTTGCAAATTTTTAGGCTCAGACCTGTTGTGGTAATATGAAATTTACAAGGATAATCAAAGATTATTTATTATCTATAATACATAAGTATTAAGATATTATCTCACATGTTTGAATTCTTTGGTATTGTTTGTTTTGCTAGTTGGTATAACTACATACCGGTAGTACATCTTGTGAGATTCAGATATGACATCGTTGATCAAAGCTGATGGGTTGTATTCTGGTCTTAAATTATGCTGGTCCCCACCTCACACACAGTCAGTATACTTGTGGCACTGGAGGAGCCAAAAATGATGGTCGTGTTTGTGTATAGTTTTCTGAGTGAGGTGTGTGTTTCTTTTTCTGATGGAGGTCATGACCAAACATTTCTGTGAATATGATTGTCTATTTTTTGTGCCTGTCAGCAGCTTGGTGAGCCTCTCCACAGGCACCCCAACACTGTAGTTGCACTTCCAGTGCCGTTATCTTTATCACTGAGGCTTGCAACCTGTCCCACCTTGGCACTGTCTGTGGTTCATGACCTAGTCCGCAGACAGAGTTCCCATGCCATATCCCAACACACCACCAATCCTCCATTCAATCCCAATAATCATCCACAAAGTAATGTAGTAATGACTTCTTGTCACCCATTACCACTCTGGACTGTAATAACTAAATCACATCCTTCATCAGGGCTTTGATTATCTGTCATCAATGTCCTGAAATGACAAAATCCTTCCAACTGCTCCTAAAGTGGTGTTTCATCGCCCACTCAACCTCCACAGCATCATAGTCCATCACTATGCCTCTCCAAATACCAACCCCTTACCCCCGTGGAAGATCCTAATGCAAGACCTGCCCAATTCACCCACTCAACACTTCTTATTCCAGTCCCATCACAGACTTATCCTACCCCATCAAGAGCTGGGCTAACTGTGAAAGCAGCCATTGCATAGCCTATTACAGTGGCATAACAACAAACCAGCTGTCCGTCAGGATGAATGGCCACCATTAAACTCTAGTAAAAAGCTGTGTGGACCAACCTGTGGCACATCATGCAGTTGAACACAACACACTTGGTTTCAATGGCTGCTTTATAACCCGTGCCATTTGGGTCCTTTCCACCACCAGCTCTTGTGAACTGTGCAATTAGGAGTTGTCCCTACAACACATTCTATGGGCCCACAACCAACTGTGGGCATGCGAGTCTGGTTCAACACTGTCACTAGATGTCCATGATGATATTTTAAGTTGTAATCAAGCATCTATACCAAGATGGTTGTATTTCCCATCGTTTTTTTTTTTTTTTTAAATCTTTTATCTGATGATGATGTTCTTGAAACACGACATATGAAATAAAGCTAATTGCGACCAAGACTTTTCAAAATTTTTTTTCATGCATTCCAAGTTGCATTTCACATTCCCAGTTATACAACAAAGAACATTCTGTCCCCATGCTGGCATTCTTCCCTCTCCACTCTCTGTGACACTCACTATCATGATGCTTGTTGTGCTGGACCAGCCAGAGATGGTAGTCATGTGTGCTTGAGTTATGTCTGAATGTATATGTTTCTTTTCCTAGTGAGGGCTATGGCCAAAAATTTAAGTTGTATCCATAAGATAGTCTATTTCATGTGCCTGTCTGAGACACAGCATTCATCTTCATGGTGATTTGTTATGTAACCTCTTATTATTGACATTCCAATCTGGATTTTCCATTGTTAGATCAATTCCAATTTTGATATACATGTATCATTCAGTTTTGCACATAAGGTCATTTACTTTACAAACTAAGATAAAATCATGAAAAACATATTTACCAACCAGAGTCAGCCAACATAAATCTAACACCAGGAAAAATGATACATGCCATCAATACAATCACTTAAATGACCAGCCTAGACTTCAATAACCAGGAAATCGTGTGGATAGAATATCATACATTGTTCTGCTAATTGCACCGAAACTACATACTCGTGGTTTGAGATACAGCAATTATGTACAAAAATGTAATGTGGCACATACTTGGTAGTTAACCAAATATCTGTAGCAATTTATTTGTTGTCAATACTTTGTTGTCCATTTGGCACACTGGGACCTACTCATGAGCTTTGTTGTCTCATAAACATAAACAACACACTGGGCTTGCAATTCCAAAACTGTAACAATCAACATCACAATAACTCAGTAATATGCTGTCACAAATACTTCTAATATAATTCTCTCAAGCAGTACTCATGGAATCCAAATATTTTATAAACGTAAACATAATTATTTCCACTTTATCTAGTGCCAGGTCTGGTTGGGGCATTAAATCCCCAACTTCCTCTATCTTTCCACCATTCTTCTTCCATAACTGTTTGGTTCCAGTCCAGATTCATCCTCCTTATACTGCATAGACAGATCCAAGAGCGGGGGGGGGGGGGAGGCGAAGGGTTATTCACCCCTTCCAGCAGCTCTTTTTATTATTATTATCATTGCTATTATTATTAGAATGCGAAGCTAGCGTGGTATCGTGCACTGAGTCTTCAGAACTGTGAGACTTTTGTTCAATTGGGCATGAGGTAAAAAGCTGTGATTGGTACTAGAGTCTTTCTACTGAGCTAGAGTTTAGCAGGCCGTCCTGGATCCACCCTTGTTAAACTGCTCTTTATTTGAGTTGATCCATCTTTCTAAAGGTCCTCATTGTCCCCTTTTGCCCACACTGTTGATCTTTATCATCTTTTAGGTATTCTTCGATTTCCCATTTCCATGTGTTCTCTGTTCTATCACTCACTTTCTCTACTGCAATTTCCTCCCTAAGATCTTCAGTTCTCACTCTGTCTCTCCTCATCTTCCATAACATATTTCTCTGAAGCTCCATTTGCTGGCTTGAATTCTACTTTCCTCTGTTCCTGTCACTGTCCAAGTCTCTCATGCATACACTAGTATGGGTGTAAAAATGTCTTGTGTAGCTCTTTTGTACACTACATTAGCACCTCCATTTCCTAGACTAAGCTCCTCACACATGGGTAAAATGCATTGCTCACTTGTAGCCTTTTGCTAGTTTCTGCCTGCATTATAACACTTTCCAGCTCTTAGAAGTTGTCTACTATTTCGATCCCCTGTTATTGATGTTAATTTGTTCCTTGCCTTCTCTGCCCCCTCTGCTTACCACAATGACCTTGTTTTCTTTCACATTACATTTCACTCCATAAATCTCAATCCTATCAATTAGGATAGCTATTATTGGTACATTCTTATTGCTGGTTCCTCACACCATAATACAATCAGCAAAGAGTAATAGATTCATCTCCCTTCCCCTGTCACTGTTTTTTGTCTCTCTAGTTTGTCCATCACCCACATAAATAATAATGGTAATATCACACTTGTCTCAAGTCACAGTATTCATAAACCAATCAGTTCTTCCAAATTGTATCTGAACACATGTGAAGAGTCTTTTCATACATTGCCTGGACGATTTATATTGTTTGTTTATCAACTCTCTTTCACTCCAAGGTTGTCTATACCTTTTCAGTAGGAACAATGTGATATGCCTTCACTATATCAAGAAATGTCATCACAAGATCTTTCCCATACTCCCAATATCTTTCCACCAACTGTCCATACTTAAGACTGTTTACACTGCTCCTCTTATAACTGATCTACCACTTTTTTCTATCAATATTGTATCCTTTACATTTGTTACTTCGGATATGAGTATGAACCGATTGTTATCTCATACTTAGTATGAACAATGGTTACAATTTCTGAGACCTTCCTGGTGATTCGTTGTCATCTCAGATAATAAGGAGTACTGCCAGTGATCCATGTCTTCATAACACAATGTTTCAACAATGTAACCCAAAATCTTCTTAAGGTTTTTTCTGAGACTGGTCACTTCAGAAAACACCAGATGAGATAAACATTGCTTTTCACCTAGTTTCAATACTCATTTGCACATATGGACTTTTCTTTGGTGGGACGACAGAACTAGAATCCCACTCGCTTCAGCAGAATTACTTGAGGAACTATTTGAAAGACAAAATCGGAACATAAGACACACAGCTTGTATCAGCAGTTGGATGACAGGTCAGTATTTAACAGACAGTTAACGTGTGATGAATAATTTACCTATAAAATTTTTCACTTTCATCCATGGATAGATAATCCGAAGTGAAATAGGTTTCTGTGTAAATGATTACTTGGTTATGAGTGTTAGCTGTTTTTTATCTATCAAAGGGGGAAAATATGAGTTACAGTACAGTATATTAAGTTCAGTTTAACCTTCAACAGAGTCGACTAGTATTAGCCAAAATGGATGTCACCCTCTAAGGTCATTTAGACAGGTGTTTATGTTTTTCATCTCACAAACAGTAAATAACATTGCGGATATATGAAACACTCAAAATGAAGCATGAGATTTAAATCAAAACTTACTTGATTAACATATGAGTTGAATATCCATGTGACTGCAACACTGAACTAAAGTCAATTAAAGCTGCAGAATGAATTATAGACATGTAAAGAGATGAAAAAAGGCCCAAATGTGAGCAGGTGTCACAAAATTGTCACAGTTGGTAAATAATAATGTGATGTGGCTGCATGAATGAAAATGATTCCATCACAAAACTGTAATCTAATTGAATGCAGTGAAGGAGTCAAAAGTGAAAAAATAAATACTAAGTTTCACTGCTATGACATAAAAGAGGTATGTCCTGTAGTGTAATGTGCAAATATTTTATAAACAACACTGGAAAGAGGATATTTGTTTATTAGCAATCTGGATAGTATACTAATTATGGAATGGCATCAATATTAGCTTGTTAAATGAGCAGGAAGTCTTGTGTGAAGTGCCTGTAAATGGTACCAAATTATCTAATTTTATGATAAGTGTAGTGTGACCTTCCTCAACAGATTTTTGTAATGTATCATAGAACCTACTATCAGAATTTTCAATTATACTAGAGGTATTTGCTTTTTGGGAGTACTGAATGCAACAGACATGCACATAGATGATATTAAATGTTTCTACATTAGAAGTAGCTCAAATATCACACAGTTCACATAAAAAGTAATTTTTTCACAAGGGATCAGCTGGACTTTTTATATATTAAAATGAAATGGCTAAAAAATTTGATGCTTGCACTCAGCAGCCATTAGTTAACTGCATCTAATTGAATACCATTGTAACATATGCTATGGCATATGTTTTCTGTCTCATAAATTATTATCTATTGGAAAAATAATGTTTAATAGTTGTTGGCGGTGCGCCTCGGTTGCACAGTGGTAGAGTGCCAGACTACAAATCCAAAGGTCGCGGGTTCGATCCCCGCCAGGTCCTAGGATTTTTATCTGTCACTTTCCACTTCTTTCACCTCTGGCAGTATTGCTCATGTGAAAAATACCGAGTAGCACCGTGGTTCGGAACCCAGGTTAAACTGTAGGTCCCCCTATAACTGGCTGGGTAAGTCAGTACAAAGGTCGGAGGAAGGCAACGGCATACCACCTCCAAACAGGACCATGCCTAGTAAAGCACTGTGGTGTTCAAACCAATCTTTGGATTGTTGACTGATTTACCCTTCTTTTTTATTTATTTATTTATTTTTTAGTTGTTGGTAATGAGACAACCTTGTTGTTATTATCACAAATGGTAATAACATAGTGAGGATAGTTTGCAACTAACCACAAAGACATTCATCAAGCCACAACAGACAAGTACAAAAGTCACTCATATACATACAATTTGAAGCTTCAACCACAGCCTTCATCGCACAAAGACACACACTCATTCATAAAATCACTCATGCACACTTCACAGATACACAACTGTCATCAACAGCTGCTGCAATCCAAGTCAGGATGACTGAATTTTGAATTTTCCCATTTTATGCAACTGTCACATGGTGGTGGAATAATCACAGTTCGTTGGGGATTGATCTGTGTAAACAGTCTTCATTAAAAAGCAAGGGTCTTTCTGAATGTGGAGAGTCAGTGAGTCAAAATGCTCCTTTTGAAAATGGCAACACTATTTTCTTGGCCTGTCGTGTCCAGTGGCATTATCTCTAGACACAGCACCAGTGTTTCTGCTACCTGCACCCTGTCCCCCAAACTCAGTCAAACTCAAATAAGAATATGTTGGAAACATTCCAGTTTCTCCTCTTGGCACTACTTCTTCTTCCTTCCCCCCCACCCAAAAAAAAAAAAAAAAAAAAAAAAAAAAGGGGGTCATCCACTCATTAACACCAAATTACAATAGTAACAGTGAACTACAAATAAAAAATATTTGTCAGTAAATAAATCCATAGCAACCAGAATACTAACATGGAAAGGGAAGGGCGGGGGGACAACCACTATGAAATTGTACACCAACCTAAAATCAGCATAAAATGAGTTTAAAAATTCTATAACAGACTGCTGTAGTAGCAAAGACTTACTTTTGCTGCATCTAAATGATTAACCTTGTGGGAAGTGTGAATGATCTGCACATTGTACCTGTCAATCCAGCATTGTTTTCTAGTGATGCCAGTACCTTTGCTTACTATGTATAAAATCATATATGTATCCCATCAGGGTCAGTTGTCATTCCCTATTAAATAATTGTGTGAGTTTCTTCCCAACTCCCTATCCCTTCTTGAGCCCTGTCACAGTTGTTTACTTTAATAACTGTTAGTATTTTATTCGTGAGACAATTTTTGAAAGGAGTAACTGCCATATAACAACAGGAAAACAAATAGATAAATATCTTTCCAATGCCACCTAGATAATGTCTGTGCCCTGCCTGCCAAGAGTAATCATAATAAGAACGAACGGCTAGTGTTGTACAGCATCATGCTGAGTTTGGGAATACAAGCATGTTCCACAGTGTTTTTCACAATGTTTTTAATTTTATTTTTGTGAATCACAGAAAAATTTGTTTTGGTGTAAGGTATTTATGAGCTATTAGTTAGCTATCTAAAGACCTTGGACTCGGAGGATTCATATTAGGCATTTCATCTGTTACCAGCACAAATTTAAACTGAGCATTACATAAACAACATGATAAACATTCTAAACACACTATGGAACATGTCCATATTTCCAAACTAAGTATGATCTGCAGAACGCTAGTTGTTTGCTGTTGTTATGACTACTCTTGGCAGGCAGTTCACAGTCCCTGTTAATCTAGGTGAGATGATTTTTCCTGTAGTCTTCTCATACCAGTACGGTGATTGAATGACTGGAAAGATAGCTTTGATCCATTTACTGAGAGCAAGAGACCAAAACTTCTTTCATTTGTAAATAGTATTCATTGAGCATTCAATCACAGTTACATTCATGTTTACCAAAAACAGAACATCTCGAAATGCTACAGGTAGAAATTTATTCACAGGACATCTTCATTAGTATGTTTTGCAGAAATGATTAGCATTTGAGCCATGTTTGTCCTGGCTTCTAGGTCAACAATGATATAATGGTGCAACACTTGAGCAGATATGCAAGAGTTTTCTTGTAAAAATGGTCTTGATTGCAGAGGTAAAAATGTTTTATTTTACCAGTTTCAACCTAATGTAGGTCATCTTCAGAAATAAATATACAGCCCATGTGGCCACTAAAAGACTCTGTAGGACTGGTGCGGTTGTTTTCTGGCCGTAAGTTGGTATGTTGCCAACTTACAGCCAAAAAACAGCCATGGCAGTCATACAAGGTCCAGCACCTGGGCTGTATATTTATTATTTCTGAAGATGACCAATATTAGGTTGAAACCAGTGAAATAAAAAAATTTTACCTCAGCGATCAAAACTGTTTTCACAATACAAATATTGTCAAGGAAGATCACTGTTTTTCTCCTGAGATAATGTTATCCAAATTAATGAGATATGCAAGATGGCTCACGGGCATACGAATAAATTGGAACATCAAATCGGTAAGTTTGAAAGAATGTGCATTATTCTCATGATGCATCCAAATAGGAAATTGCTGCTCATGTCGTACAGTGTGTTCCAGCAGTGCAATGGGTGTATGCAGATGGTTATAAAACACAAGCTAGGTCAGGTTGCACTACCCAGACACCCCCCCCCCCCCCCCCCAGATAAAGATTGATACCTCATCAAAATGGCATTGCAGTCAGATCTGTGTCCTCCGTGACTCTGGCACAACAGTGGAACACATGGGGGACAGTCCGTTACTGTTTATTACGGCTTGGGTTGTGTGCTCTGGATGGGAATGCATTAGACAGTGTTTTGAGCTGCGGCCACTTATTGGTTCACCACCGAAGGGTGACTGCATTTGCACTAGGCATATGGAGCCAGGTCAAGGTCTTATGGTGTGGAGTGTTGTGGGTGCAACCACAAATCATAATTGGTTTGTGTCCACAGCACTGTAACCAGTCTGACCTACATGAATATCACTGTGCAATCTGTAGCTGTAACCTTCCTGCATGACACCCCAGACACCCCCCTCAGGGGCTCAGCATTAATTTGCTGAGTACGGGCTTGGTGAACCCGGGGTCCTGAGCCGTGGGCTGTGTCGCGCCAACAGTCCGCTACACCGTAAGCTCTGTGCGTGCCTCAACAACCATCGTTCGGCGCGACGGTGGAACATTGTACGTTTCAGAGCCCGGGGATCTTGGCTTAATCGCCCGGGTCGCGAGGACGGTACAAACCTCTATAAAAAAAACCTCAATCTCAAGGTGTGCTATGTGCCAAGGAGATGCATGGCTGTTGAGGTTGAACAGCCGCTAGTGAGCAACCTCTGAGGAACCTGCCGCACCTCAGTTGTATAAGGCTTCCCCAGGCAAGCGGGGCTCTGCCTGGGTGGACCTGTTTTCCCTAGCTGCTCGTGGGACCAGGATGAAACGAGCAAACAACAGCATCGCCATACACAAACCTGGTGTCTCAAAGCGTGGTAAAACTGAATATAATGCAACGACTTATGACCCTAAGACTTTCCCTTCCCTTAGTACCCCATGGGAGCAACGTCGGGCAAGAAACCAGGGTGAGGCTTACGCCCCTAAATATCTCGTTTGTACCCGCACTGATGGAGACTCTTTTAAGACGACTAAGCCCTTGTTCTTCGTTGGAAACTTGGAGGACAAGTATGGTGAGGTGGAAGGCATGTCGAAAATGCGCTCTGGGTCGGTGTTAATAACGACGTCATCCCCAGCCCAGTCACGGGCATTGCTTGCCTGTGACAGGCTGGGTGATGTTTCCGTTAGCATAACACCACACAAAACCTTAAACATGGTGCAGGGAATAATATTCCATAAAGACCTTTTGTTGCAGTCAGACGACGAACTGCGTGCGAACTTAGAACAGCGGGGTGTCCATTTTATTCGCCGAATCCATAGGGGTCCGAAGGACAACAGGGTTGCCACCGGTGCCTTCATCTTAGCTTGGTGATTCATTGCCGGAGAAGGTCAAGGTGATGGTCTACCGGTGCGACATCACGCCCTACGTTCCTCCCCCTATGCGTTGTTCCAAATGCTGGAGGTTTGGGCATATGTCCTCCCTATGTGATGCCAACCCTACATGTCGGGAGTGCGGACGTGCTGTACATCCAACTGTCCCCTGCACCCCTCCTCCAGTATGTGTTAATTGTGGCCAAAATCACTCCCCTTGTTCATCTGTCTGCACAGTTCTGCACCAGGAAAGGAAAATAATGGAATATAAGACCCGCAATCGACTGACTTACACAGAGGCAAAGAGAAAATATCAAAAGCTCCACCCTGTGCGCCTGGTTAACACCTATGCCACGGCAGCCTCGTCATCGTCTGCAGTGCCTCTTCTACCATCAGTTGCGCCTATGCCAGTGGGCTCTCAGGCCCACTCAACTGTCCCTGCCCCCTTGCCAGCTGGGGGCACTTCTCTTCGGTGGCTCCCACTCCTGTTGCAGTGGGAGCATCCACCCCTCAAACATCGGGGACACTGGTCCCCACCTCCCAGCCGGAGAAGGTGAAGCCTTCTCCAGCTCCTCTCGCTCGGAAGGGGTCCCTCGGGACACCCCCTTCCGAGGCTTCTCAGGGTGTCTCAGAGGATCCTGGCCAAAGGCTTACGGATCCCAAACCTGCTGGTCGAAGGGCTTCTCGCTGTTCTTCCACGCCCAGCGCCACTTCCGAGAAGCCCTCCCAGCCCCTCAGATCGAAGGGGCAGCGAGAGGGACGTGTCAAGAAGACAAAGAAGAAGGACTCTTTAGTGGCTCAAAAGCCACATCTACCCTCATCTTCTGCTTCAGAAGATGAGTTAGAGATCCTAACCTCACCTGCGGATCTCGCCCTCATCGACTCCCCAGAGCCGATGATCTTGGACTCGGTTGGTTCAAAATCGGCGGTAACTGGTGAAACGTCAAAGTAACCATTTTCTTTTATCTTTTTAATCATGGCATTTAATGACAATAGCACAATCCTCCAGTGGAATTGCGGTGGATTTTTTCCCCGCTTAGCTGAGTTACGCCAACTCCTCAGCACTTCACTTGCGTTTTGCATTGCCCTGCAAGAAACTTGGTTTCCCGTGATGCGCACCCCTGCCTTACGTGGCTATCGGGGTTATTATAGGAACCGCACAGACGGTGGCAGGGCGTCAGGTGGCGTATGCATTTACGTCCTTACCTCTGTCTACAGCTCAGCGCCTTTGGAAGCTGTAGCTGTCAGGGTAAGAACTGCAGTGGACATTACTCTCTGCAACGTCTACCTTCCTCCTGATGGTGAAGTACCACAACATGTCCTGGCTGCACTGATAGCGCAATTACCCCCGCCTTTTGTGTTATTGGGTGATTTCAACGCCCATAACCCATTGTGGGGTGGTACAGTGACTACTGGCTGTGGTAGAGATGTCGAGTCCTTGATCTCTCAACTCGACCTCTGCCTTTTAAACAACGGTGCCCCCACGCATTTTAGCGTGGCGTATGGTACTTACTCGGCCATCGATCTTTCTGTGTGTAGCCCTAGCCTGTTCCCCTTAATCCACTGGAGTGTCCACGATGATTTGTGTGGTAGTGACCACTTCCCGATTTTCTTGTCACTACCCCGACATCGAGCCCCAGAACGCCTGCCCCGATGGGCGTTAAATAAGGCTGACTGGGACGCTTTTACTTCTGCTGCCATCATTGGTTCTCCTCCACTCTCCAACATAGATGCGGTGATCGACAGCGCTACCTCAACCATTCTTTCTGCAGCTAATGGTGCAATCCCTCGCTCTTCGGGATCAGCCCGGCGGCGAACAGTGCCTTGGTGGTCCCCGGAGATTGCTGAGGCGATTAGAGAGCGCCCGACGGTTGATTAGACGAGCCAAACAGGAGTGTTGGGAAAGATATGTCTCTACCATTGGATCGCGTCCCTCTCCATCCCAGGTGTGGGCGAAGATCAGACGTGTTTATGGCTACCAGTGTCCTCTTAGTGTGCCCGGGATTTCTGTGAATGGAGTAGTTTACACAGATCCAGATGCAGTTGCTGAACTGTTTGCTGAACACTATGCTCAGAGTTCTGCATCTGCGGCCTACTCCAGGGCCTTTCGCGCCCTGAAAGAGCAGGAGGAACGACAGCACTTATCCTTCCAGACTTGCCGTACTGAACTGTACAATGCTCCATTCAGTGAATGGGAATTTCTCAGTGCCCTGGCACACTGTCCTGACACAGCGCCTGGGCCAGATCGTATCCATAATCAGATGCTGAAACACCTGCCACCTGCGTCTCAGCGTAACGTTCTGGCTATCTTCAACCACATCTGGAGTTCTGGTACGTTTCCTTAACAGTGGCGTGAGAGTCTGATAGTCCCGGTGATCAAACCTGGTTAACATCCACATGAGTTGAACAGTTACCGACCAATCAGCCTCACCAACGTTCTTTGCAAATTGCTGGAGCGTATGGTGAGTCGACAATTGTGTTGGCTCCTTGAGTCCAGGGGTCTTCTCACTCCATGCCAGGGTGGTTTCCGAAAGGGGCGTTCAGCTGTGGATAACCTGGTTCACCTAGAGTCCGCCATACGGACAGCCTTCTCTCGCCGCCAACACCTGGTGGCAGTTTTCTTCGATTTATCTAAGGCTTATGACAAGACCTGGAGACATCACATCCTTACCACATTACATAGGTGGGGTCTCCGGGGTTCACTTCCCATTTTTATTCGAAATTTTTTATCTTTTCGAACGTTTCGTGTACAAGTCGGTGCTTCTTGTAGCTCTCTGCATGTACAGGAGAATGGGGTACCCCAGGGCTCTGTCCTAAGTGTTTCTCTGTTTTTAGTGGCGATAAATGGTCTAGCGGCAGCGGTAGGTTCCTCAGTCTCCACCTCGCTGTATGCAGATGACTTCTGCTTATATTTTAGCTCTAGCAGTATGCGTGTTGCTGAACGACAGCTGCAGGGAGCCATACGCAAGGCGCAGAAGTGGGCCCTTGCCCATGGGTTTGAGTTCTCTGCTACCAAGACTTGCGTTATGCACTTCTGCCGGCGTCGGACAGCCCATCCACATCCTGAGCTTTACATCGATGGCCATCTGCTCAATGTGGTGGAAACGCACCGTTTCTTGGGGGTAGTGTTTGACGACCGGCTGACATGGCTTCCTCATATACGTGAGCTCAAGCAGAAGTGCTGGAAGCACCTTAATGTCCTCCGCTGCCTCAGTAACACCACTTGGGGCGCAGACCGCAGTAGGCTGCTGCAGTGCTATAAGGCGCTTGTTCTGTCCAGACTGGACTACGGCAGTGTTGCCTATGGCTCGGCATCACCTTCAGCTCTGCAGTTGTTGGACCCCGTCCATCACTGTGGGGTAAGGCTAGCAACAGAAGCCTTTCGTACAATTCCTGTGACTAGTCTCCTTGTGGAGGCCGGTGTGCCTTCTCTGCATATCAGGCGACAACAACTGCTTGCGAATTATGCGGCTACTATCTGTGGTTTACCTAACCACCCAAACCACCGTCTACTCTTTCCTCAAACTGATCTCCACCTTCCGCAGAGGCGACCGAGATCAGGGTTGACGGTTGGTGTTCGTGTTAGGTCTCTGCTGAGCCAATTGGAGTCTGTTCCTGTCCCCTCTTTATTCAGATACCAGTCGCGTACACCACCATGGTGTATACGACGGCCTCACCTTCGGCTGGAACTGTCACGGTATGCTAAAACTTCAGTCCACCCTGAGACCCTTCGTCGCCACTTCATATCACTTATTGATGGTTTCCGAGGCTCTACGGTGGTGTACACAGACGGCTCGATGGTAGATGGTCATGCTGGTTTTGCCTACACGCTTGCAGGACACAATGAGTTGCGCTCCCTGCCAGACGGCTGCAGTGTTTTCACTGCAGAGCTGGTAGCCATCCACCGCGCACTTCAACATATATGTTCCTGCCCCAGGGAGTCATTCGTCATCTGTAGCGACTCCCTGGGCGGTTTACAGGCCATCGACCAGTGTTTCCCGCGCAATCTTCTGATTGTTGCCATACAAGAGTGCTTGTACACCATTGACCAACGAGGGCAGTCAGTGGCATTTCTTTGGACTCCGGGACACGTCAGGATAGATGGCAATGAGCTGGCTGACAGGCTGGCCAAAGAGGCCACCCACAAGCCTGTCCTCAATATCGGCATTTCATGCTCTGATCTCCGTTCTACACTACGCCGTAAAGTGCTCGGTTTGTGGGGTAGTGAATGGCGCACCCTACCGGTGCCCAACAAACTGAGGCGTATAAAGTACACTACGAACGTGTGGAGGACCTCTCTGCGGGGCCCCTCGCAGAGACTCTGTCGTTCTCTGCCGGCTGCGTATCGGCCATACTTGGCTTACGCACGGCCACCTTCTCCGTCGCGAGGATCCTCCCGAGTGTCAATGTGGTGCGCGTCTGACAGTCGCCCACATCGTCTTGGAATGCCCGGACCCAGCAGCGCAGAGAAGGAATTTTAATCTCCCTGACGATTTGAAAGTTGTTTTAGCTGACAATGCCTCTATGGCTGCCGCAGTTTTAAATTTTATTCGTGTGAGTGGGTTGTACCGCTCCCTTTGATTTTTAATACTGTGTTCATTATGTGTTTGTTCTACGTTGCCCTACCGTTTTAGGCAGGTCTTTTTAAATGTGCAAAAGCGGTCAGATGCCCTACTTCCTAGTCTGTGGTTACCTGGCCAGGATACTGGCATCGTCTTTCCACCTTTTCTTTTTTATTAGTTTTCACTTTGGTTCTTTTATTTTTTGACGTAACACCCTTTGCATGGTGAGTTTTAACAAATCGTTTTCTATTGCATTGTAGTGCTTTTTTATTCTACCCTCTATGGTTGGAACCAGGGACTGATAACCATAGTCGTTAAGTCCCTTTAAAACTCAAACCATCCATCCATCCCCAGACACCATTTTTCAGCAAGATAATACACAACCACATCTATGCATGAACCTGTGCCTCCATGGTGACACAGGATTTCAGCCTTTTGCTCTTGGGTTCCAGATGACCAGACTTGTCACCAGTTCAAAATGTGTGGGATATGATGGAATGCCGGGTATAGCTCTTTGATTCAATGCCAATCACCACAGATTAACTTCAGAACCAGGTGAATGGCAAAACTACAGGACACCATTCACAATTTATATGTGTCAATGTCATTACATATGCAACAAGGTATCAGGGCCCAAGATAGACACTGAGCCTTCTAGGCAGCAGAATACATGCTGGACCATGCTAACTTAAATGGTAATTATTTTCTTCATGACATACTAGTGAACATGTTTTGTGAATATGAACTTTCTACCACTAGTCTTTTAAGGTGGCCATCATGTTTCTTCTGAATATGTGTACATTTTGGCTTCATTAACTTTTCTTTGTGTGCTAGACTAGCAACATTAAAAATATCGGTGAAGCACTGTTCAAAAAATGACAAGTAGCACCTTTATACTTCATTTTTCATACCTTGTTTTCTTCCTAAATCTCAAGTAACACTAAAGATTATTTTTCTCATCAATAAGTCTGATTTTTCACTGTTGAAATAATTTTCATTAAACACATTCATTTATTTACTTTCATATTTATGCATAGTATAAGCTTGTACTCTGCAAAATGTACATATTTTGCTTTAAGCTATTTTGCCTCTTTTGTAGGAGAATGCTAGTTAAAAAACACTATGTCCTGGTGTAACCTTTTCAGTTTATGAGAAAACAAAACAAATAACAGAATAAACTTTAAGATGATGTGAAAGCATTTCTGTAGTTGTAATGAGCTCAGTCAGAATAAGTGAACTTCCAGTGTTAGCAGACACCAATACTGTTGCTTGTTTCTGTTTTTGCGCAGTGTGCAGCATGATCAGAAATATACAATTCCACACTCGGTAACCTATAGATCAGTGACATCGAACAAGCACTTGCAATATGGTTGGTGGCTGATATATTATGTATGTGTGAGTTCGAGTAGTTGATTTTGACCCCAGGAAGTGATTTGTGTGAAATGAGCTTAACAGGCTTATGATCTCTTATTGCATGATTTACCATAAATGGATAAAAACTTCAAGGTAACCTGCTGTGATAATATCAAAGCTCCTCCAGGGTCTGAGGGCCCATTGATGTTGACCAGACACTGTATCATCCTCTGTCATGTAATAAGGTGGGACATGGGGTCAGCACCGACCTGGCCTTCTCAATCGAGTAGCTCTTCGGTTGCCATCCAGAGGCAGAGTACACTTCATTCCAGTCTTCCTATAAAGATAAAAACCTTGGTAGTATCAGGAATTGAACTTGTGACCTCTACATTGCGACCACGAGGTCCACAACTGATAGCGGTAGCACATGTACACTGGAGATGAGTCTCTGCACCCAGCCACTGCTACCTCCACCAATGCCATGGTCAACTGCATCAAGTGCACAGGAAGCAACATGAGCAAGTGGTGCAGGGGTAATAGCCAACATACATTATGTGATCAAAAGTATCTGGACACCTGGCTGAAAATGACTTTCAGTTTCATGGTGCCCTTCGTCAGTAATGCTAGAATTCAATATGGTGTTGGCACACCCTTTGCCATGATGACAGCTTCCACTCTTGCAGGCATACATTCAATCAGGTGCTGGAAGGTTTTGTGGAGGATGGTAGCCCATTCTTCACAGAGTGCTAGACGAGGAGAGGTATCAATGTAGATCGGTGAGGCCTGGCAAGAAGTCAGCATTCCTCAACATCCCAAAGGTGTTCTGTAGGATTCAAGTCAGAATTTTCTGTGCAGGCCAGTCCACTACAGGGATGTTATTGTCACGTAACCACTCTGCCACAGACTGTGCATTATGAACAGCTGCTTGATCGTGTTGAAAAATGCAATCACCATCCCCAATTTGCTCTTCAACAATGGGAAGCAAGAAGTTGCTTAAAACATCGATTTAGGCCTGTGCTGTGATAATGCCATGCACAACAACAAGGGGTGCAAGGCCCCTCCATGAAAAACATGACCACACCATAACGCCACCACCTCCGAATTTTACTGTTGGCACTACACATGCTGACACATGACATTCATCAAGCATTCACCATACCCCCACACTTGCCACATTGTATACCGTGATCTGTCACTCCATACAATGTTTTTAATGTTTACGCTCGTGGCACCAAGCGAGGTTTCGTTTGGCATCGACCTGCATGATGTGCAGATTATGGGCAGCTGCTTGACCAAGAAATCCAAGTTTTATTACCTCCCATCTAACTGTTATAGTATGTGGAGTAGACCCTGATGCAGTTTGGAATTCCTGTGTGATGGTCTGAATAGATGCCTGCCTATTACACTGTTTTTACGACCCTCTGCAACTGTCAGCAGTCTCTGTCAGTCAATAGGCGAGGTCGGCCTGTTCACTTTTGTGCTTTACATGTCCCTTCACATTTCCACTTCACTATCACATAATAAACAGTAGACATAGAGATGTTTAGCTGTGTAGTAATCTTGTGTACAGACTACGGACACAAGTGACACCCAATCACCTGAGCACACACGAAGTATGTGAATTATGTGCAGCACCCTAGTCCACTCTCTCTCAATGTCTAATGAGTAATGAGGTTGCTGATATGGAGTACTTTGCAGTAGGTGGCATAACAATGCACCTAATAAGGAAAACATATGTTTCTGGGGGTGTCTGGATACTTTTGAAGACATAATGTATTTAGGATGCTAAAAGGAGTATAGCATCATTTATCAGGGACTATCTGAAGAGTACAATAAGCTTTTTTGCTAAAATATCAAGTCCAAATTAGAAATATGCCTAGAAAACATGGTATAATAAGTTCCTTTAGGAGGAGGAAATGCTTCAACAGATGAATATGCTGGTGAAGTTGTGGAAGAAGAATGATCAGCTGCTCTACTCGCTCTCATTCTTGCTTAGATATAAAGTAATTTCTTTGATACCACCTTCTGCCAAGATATCTTACCACATAAGGACTGCAGTGACCATTTGCATCACAAGAAGAGATGTCATTAAAAAAATATTGGATGTCCATCTTAAGATGACTTCAGCTATCTCTCTCACTTCATTGAAGTGGCTTGACTGTGTCACATGGTCACAGACAGCACATCAAAAAATGCCACAGATAAATAGTTTCAGTTAGACCATGTTGCAGTGTGAGAGAAAACTCTGCAAGAACCACTTAATAGAACTATGATCAATCTTACTAGAAGAATAATGGACAATGCTGCACCTTTGGTGCTGAGCAGTGAACTTTGATAACTCTTAAATCAAATCATTACTGATTGTGATCATCATAAGCAGTGTGGAACTGGCCACCTATGGTAAATACTGGTACTGGTACACAGTAGCATACAACAAGGATGAAGGGTTGTGAATGGTAAGTATGTGACGGGACAGAGGGAACAGAAGCTATTGGATGTAGTGTTTGAGGACATTCAGTTGGTGGTGGAGAGGAGTATTCAAATTGCACAGCTAGTGAAGCAGCTATTGAAAACAAGCCTGTTATGTTTAGCTGCATGTTGTGTCACGGAGTGGTCCAGTTTGTTCTTGTCCACATTTTGGCTGAAAGCTGGTTATTATGTTGTTGTCTGCAGCACAGCATGTCATCTTCCTGAAGAGCAGCAATCTATCCTTTTCATAATAATGTTCAAATTATATTTTTAATATGCATTTGTCTCAAGCAATCTACTAAGAGAATACCACTTCATTATGAAACACACTGTATATATACTCTATAGTTTTTCACAGCCTAATGTGTAGATAGATTGATTATCCCCTTTCTTTAACCACTGTTATTCAAACTGCAGTAACAATAAAATGAAAGTGATTAACACATGGGTGGAAGGAAAGTGAAGAGCATTATTTCATGTTGCTACTTGTTTCTTCCTCTTGTTCAGTGTAGCATAATTTCCTTACAAGTAATTTACTAAACACCATAATATATAGTTTTAAGCAGTAATAAAATTTTATTTTTTATTGTTTACATGTGTTCCTTACTTTCAGATCATTGTGCAGTATGAGTTGCGGAAAAACTATTGAAGATCTTCCCTTGGAGATCATTACAGAAATACTTGTATACTTATCAGACTCGGACCTTATCACATGTGTTTTGCATATTAATCAGTTATGGAAAGAGGCAGCAAAGTGTCAGAAAGTATGGTTTCATAGAAGATACCAATTATATGATGAAGCTAAAGAAGCAGAAGTTGTTGAAGTGGCTCAGATAATACCTCAGTTAACCACTCTGCAGTTTACTGATATACCTGATGGTTTTGAGGCAGCTTATAGTGATGAAACATTACACATTTCTTGCAGCTTAATGAAAAAGGCAGAAACAACAAAGACTCTTCTTACAAAGTGCCTCAATGTTACTAAGTTATACTTCCCAAGTTTTTTGTTGCAACGAGAAGATTTTGCTGATGTGATAGGTAGAATGCAAAACTTAAAGTCCCTGTTTCCAGAGAACACAAAAGGTTATGTTGATTCACCCCTTGTTTTGAAGCCACTTGCAGATGGTGCACCAAAGCTAGAAGAAGTTGATTTGTCTAACCAATATTATGATATTAAGGATATAACATACTTCATGAACAAAAAGGGACCACAGTTAGAGAGCCTTATTATTAATTGGTGTACAAATGATGAGATAAGTGCCTTACCATTACTAGAAAATTGCAAATATTCTTTAAAAAAACTTGAAATATGTGTCAATGGACAAGGAACATTTGAAACTGATTCAATACTTAACACAGTGAAGGACCTTTGTGCTCTTACAGACCTCCACTTTCAAGGAGTTGTTAATATTGACACAGTAGAAATAACATGTGCTGTTCTAACAGCATCATTTACACAACTGAGAAGCTTTAATATTACCTGTGCATTTTACATACAAGATGATGTCCTACTAGCACTGTGTACCTGTTGTCCTTTGCTTCAGGAAATAAAGTTGAGAGACTCACGTTACATTACTGCTAGGGGTTTAGAATTGATAGCAAATTGCACAGATTTATTGATATTAGATCTATCTGGATGTGTGCGTATCCAGGAGTTGGGTACTTTAGGACAATGTTCAAAGCTAAATGCACTTTTCTTAACTGACTGTTGGAGATTACAGCCATCAGCCTTGATGGATATCTTGCAACTTAGTGAACTAAGAACTCTTCGAATTGATTCGTGTTGTGCATTAGGATTTCCATTTAGCAACTTGAAAACTTATTTGCCGCATCTGGAATTTCTTGGAATTAATGCATGTTATGGATTCTCCATGGAAGAGATTGAAGAACTACGAAATTCAGCTCCTGGACTTTTTGTAAGTATACAGTAACTAAATCACAGTTATCACTTTCATAATGAATTAATGACAAAATGTTCTCTATTTAGAATTCATTGGTATTGGTTTAAAATATATCATAGAAAAGTAAAATTTCTACAGAAACCATTACTGAGTGAAAATAAACATCAGGAAATTGCCAGTGAACTTGCTTTGCCTTTTATATTAAACAGAGTTTTGTTTGTGTCATGTACATTTCCATCTTTATCAGAATATTAGCTGAAAATATGGTATTCCTGGGTAATTACTTATTCTAATAATCTGATAGTCAGTCTCCTATTGCTTCCTGTCTCTTTTCATTTGCTCTCCCCTCTCTCTGCCCATTTCCCACTTCTCACTCTGTTAATCTCTCTTAATCAATCTCCTCCTTCCCCTGTCTATGATGACTTACATATACATATATCTGTGGAACAATCTTGAAGTTTAATCCAAGGTACCCTTGCCATGTACAATGCAGTGGGTTGCGAAGTTTAAACACCTGCACAAAAACTTACTTACATGTTCATATGTTTAAAATTAAAAACAGTCCATATTGCAACATTATTGTTTTTATTTCATGACTGGTTTCATTCTATATAAACCATCTTCAGATGAATACCACCATGATGGCAAGTGGAGGCAGTGGATACAGCAGGCTGCCATCATGGTAGTATTCATCTAAAGATGGTGTATAAAGACAGAAACCAGTCATGAAATAAAAACAATGATTTTTTTATTTGGGCCGCAGTGGAGTGGCGGAGAGGTCTAAAGCACAATGCTATGGAGTGCGCGGTTGCTCGTCGTCGGGGGTTCAAGTCCTTCCTCGGGCATGGGGGTTTGTGTTGTCTTTAGGTTTAAGTGAGTATAAGTAGTTTGTAAGCTTAGGGACTGATAACCACAGATGTTAAGTCCCATAAGATTTACAGACTTTTTTTGTGATTTGGACAGTTAAATTTAATTTGAAACATCATATTAAGTTTACTACTCACCGCAAAGACGTGGCGACGAGCTGCGACAGGCACATACAAAAGACACACACATACAACACATTCAGCTATCGGCCATGGCCTTCTTCAGAAATAGAGCACTCACGCAATCACACAGGCACACAACACAGTCATACAACCATCACCTCCGACTGCCACACTTCGAAGTGTGGCAGTCGGAGGTGATGGTTGTATGACTGTGTTGTGTGCCTGTGTGATTGCGTGAGTGCTCTATTTCTGAAGAAGGCCATGGCCGATAGCTGAATGTGTTGTATGTGTGTGTCTTTTGTATGTGCCTGTCGCAGCTCGTCGCCACGTCTTTGCGGTGAGTAGTAAACTGTCCTCACTATATTATTTATTCCAACCTGGACTTTCCATTATTATATCATATTAAGTTTGCTGTTTATCTCCAGTAAACTTTCTAAAATTAATGTTTAGACATTCATGGTAGCTGGTCAAATGGTGTCGAAGCCTGCCAAGCACAATATTAAATTTTACGCTGTCATGTTTTCCTTTTATTTTGAAGGTAGAGGATGCAAAATTTCATAAATATTATAATAAAACTGTAAAAATTCTGTCTAAGTCTTTTGTGAGGTACCTTCTACCATGCACCATTCAAAGTTTTATGCAGTTAGTAATGTTTCTCCTGTTTTGATAGTCAAGTGTGCAAAATTTCATTAAGATTGGTATAAAATTGTTGATTTGTATGAATTAGAAAACAAATGAAACTCTTATTTGTATATAACTTTTGAGTGACTTTATTCCTTCAACAAGTTATATTATATCTCAATTATATCTCCCATCTTCTGCCTCCTTTCACTGCATAATCAGAACCTGCTATTTCTGAAAATTTAAATGTTTCATCATGTTCCTTTTTTCAGGTTTTCATGCACTCTCAGTACTTGTCAGGCTATTTTATGGGACCTACTATCATCTATAGCTCATAGTTTCAAACTTCTTATTTAATCCTCTTGAAAAAGGGAGCCTTCTGCTGAATGAAACATCAGCTTTGAAATTTTGCTTTTTTTAAATGTTATTTGAGTCAGTGTTTTCCTTTTCTGCTATCTTGATACTTTATGTAATGCACTAATGCATGAAACTGCAGGAAGGAAAAACATAGACTTTTACTGATTAAGATATATGTTTATAGTCCAACAATATTGATGCACCACAACAAAGCAACAATTCTTGTAATGTGTTGAATGCTCAGTCATTATTTTCATTTTAAACAGAATACTAGAAAGCCCTAAATTTAATACATATAGCAGAAAGGGTGAAGTATCCATTTTCCAAATGGTTGGTGCTCAGCAGTATATAAACACATAAATAAGACTGAAATTGACACCAAGTTATATTATTTATTGACATAGGAAGTTTGAAAAGAAATTTATGCAGAAGGATGGAATTCTGAATGCAACCTTTTGCTATTATTGTTCTTACCTTTGTTGTTTGTTATTACTGCTTCACAACTAGGCCAAGACCTTTCCTAGCTTCTGTTAATCTCTGCCTACTACTATCAGGGAGCAACATCCTCCATATGTCCTCAGCTCATCTTCATTTTTCCCATCTCTGTTGTTTTACAAGGTCATCTATTCTGAACTTAAAGTTTGCCCAGTTTATGATCTGATCATAATATAATAAACTTGTACCTCAGCCATATTAGCTGACTGAAATGTATCCTCACTTTTAAGGTTCTTTTTCCTGCACTTCATGGCTCTTTTTCCTGCACTTTACCAGCTAAAATAATTAGTGTATTGAGAATATTTACACCACTAATGGATGCTAACACAAACAACCTCATGGAAGAGTGTTGAGGCAAGAGGAAGAGTAGTGACTGCAGATACCTCACATATTCCTCTAGTACCTGTAGAGTTCTTTCTTAAAAAGGAGCATTACTTCATTTTTCAAATTGTCAGCATAATAATAATATGATATCCTATTATCAAGGTACAACATTATTTCTTTAATGAGTGAAACATTTCTTTAACAGGGGGAGGGGGGTAGATAACAACTCACCATAAAGGCATTCACTGAACAGCTGACAGGCATGAAAAATAGACACATTCACACAACTGATATTTCCGATCATGGTATTCATCAGAAAAAGAAACACACACATTCTCAAAATCACACACACATAACCACCATCTCCAGCCACTCAAATAGTACAAGCATCTTGACAGAGTGAGGAGAGGAATGGGAAGGATGCCAGGTATGGGTGAGGATGGAAAGTTCCACATTGCATGATAGATTGTAAAGGCTCTAATTGCCAGGAATATGAGATGCAGGATTGAACACAGTGAAGGTAAGGAGCGGCAGAGAATAAAAGGGAGTTGTAGAGGTGTGTCAGGGTGAGGGGGGGTTTGAAACAATAAAAATAACAAGGAAACAAATGAGCATATTGTAAGGGGTGACACACAATTGGAAGACATCAATTGGAGGGGTACAGGATAATGAGTGGGAAAGGGGTGGGGGATGTTAGCCATTGAAATCAAGTGTGTTGTGTTGTGTTCTGCCCCATGTTGTGTCACAGGATAGCCCCTCTTGCTTTTTGCCATAGTTTGATGATGGCCATTCATCCTGATGGACAGCTGGTTTGTTCTCATACAAATGTAAAATACAGTGCAATAATTGCAGCAGTGTTGGTAAATCACATGGCTGCTTTCACAGTAGAGGTCTCGAATCGCGAGATACATGTCGTTGTATGACAGTCCGGCAGGTGTCGGTACTGCAGCTTGCGACAAGGCGTGTGGCTGCGCTCGACTTTGCGCTCGTTCGAGCGGCGCACGCTCGACTGGCCCGACCGTCCAAACTGCCCTCTCGCCACTCAGTCACCCACCGCAACGCCGCATATTGTGAACTCGAGTCTTAGGCGAGTGTCAGGAACGAACTCGACGCTATAGATTACCTCCTGACTGCGAAAGGTGGTGGTCGCAGCAGTCTGTAGTTAGCCAATATGACAAAATCGTGGCAAACTAAATGGTTACAACAACAAAACTCGAAAGAGCTCGTAACATTTAGAGTTCTAAATTTTACTTACGGTGATGTAGTGTGCAGATGTTGGCAACGAAATGCTCGCTTTGTGAGGGATACGTACAAGAACCTATCAACTACAGAGCAATAAAAATGTAATCGACTTTCCGGGCTTTCCAAATACTATTACATCAAACCAAACCAAAGAGACAGGGAATGGATTTTAAGAAAATCCGCGGCTGATGTACAAAAAAAAAAAAAAAAAAAAAAAAAAAAAAAAAAAAAAAAAAAAAAAAAAAATATTACAGAAAAGGACTACTTATAGAAAGAAATGATATCCCATGAAAAACATAAAATGTACAAAAATGCAAGTCTAGCGACAAATTCCTTCCACCATAAAAAGTCGTGAGATATGGGAATCCAACTCGATTTTTTTTTATTTTTTTTTTAAATGAAGAATGACGTTCCAGTGTTTTATTCCACGATTAACGTCGCCAAAGACACCGTCCGTTACATAAAAAAAAAAAAAAAAAAAAAAAAAAAAAAAAAAAAAAACACTGCGTTAGAGACAAACCCGAAGCAAGAAACGGAGACGAGGTGGAATAGCTTATTTAGAATGCTGTAGTTAGCCAATACGACAAAATCGTGAGATACTTGAGGCAAAGACGTCTCTGAGAAACTAAATGGTCACAGCAACGAAACTCGAATGAACTCTTAACATTTTTGAAGCCATTCAAAGAAGCAACTGACGTGCTCGAAGGCGAGAAGTACCCTACAATTCAGTTTGTTGTGTTATGTCTGCAGAAACTGAAAAGTCACTGCAAAGCAGGGCCTGACGACACAGAGGTACGCATCTTTTACTTATTGCCAATCCAGTTTTCCTCTTTACTATGCGGTGCATGTCCAGCGAATGCAAATTATAGTGAGTTGCAAGCACCAGTAGTAATGTCACTGGTATTTAGCGATATGGTACACCTGCCGTATTGTGTTACTGTAGGTGCTACGAGTGCTCAACGAGCGTTGTCTCCATCTCATGGAAGAGAAAGTGGCACTTCAGTCTTTGCACAAAATAGCAACATTTATGATGTCCGTGACAGAGAGGAATGCTGTGTGTCAAATTTGTGATGAAATTTCGGTTCCAGGAATAAATGTATGACGTACCGATACCTCACTTTATTACTTTGGAATTGTTTCCTTTCCCGATTGCTTCGAAAGCTGTTCTCTCGATCCAGTTGAACTAGCCATTCAGATTCGCATTTTGAAGTCTGTACCCAAAGGTTACTTTATCACACAAATTATTATACGTGATTAATAGACAGTTCCTGTGCTAAGATCATTTACTAAATGACTTTTTCATGATATTTCTTCCTTGTTCTCATTTTTGTGGGCTGTTATTGCCTATTTAGTGATGGGTGTTAACGAGGAAATGATTGTATTTTATATCTATTCCTCTTATCACTCTCACGTCTAGAAAAACTTTGTCCGTCTTTTATATTGATATTAAATACTCCGATATTGATGTACACCCATTAGGTTAGGTTTGTGCATCTATGTCTGTTGAACCCCGTTAATACATATTTCCGTAGCATTTTGGCACTGTGTGTGTGGTTGCTGTGCTTCTGAGGCGGTGGAGTAGCCGAGCGGTCTAAGGCGTCTCGCTGCGGAGTGCGCGGTTGCTCGCCGTGGAGGTTCGAGTCCTCCCTGGGGCATGGGTGCGTGTGTTGTCCTTAGGTTAGTTTACCTTAGTCTAAGTAGTTTGTAAGATAAGGACTGATGACCACGCAGTTTGGTCCGATAGATTTACAAATATTTGGCTTTTTTTTTTTTTTTTTTTTTTTTTTTTTTAGCTGCGTCTCTCTCTTCTCCGAGTGAGTCCTTAACGGGAATTTTTCCAATTATAGCATTCATATATACCCCACTGCCATTGTCGACTTTCTTACATATATAATAAAGAACGCATGCAAGCCTTTGTGTAGTATATAGGATTATATGCCACTCTAATGCTCATACACCCTCTACCTATTTTAAATCATCTTGCTCCAATTGTTTACTTTAGACAGCTGTACGAATTTATAGCGCTCCTTGTGTTTCAGTGATATCTATGTTATTTATTTAGGGCCGTCTGAAGAATGTCACTAGGATGCACCAGCCAAAAGAATGAAGTGCATGTTTTCGGAATGGCTGGTCAGTAAAATGAGCAAAGCGCAATCCACCAATGAGGTGGACCTTTATTTAGCACGAATGATGGTGATGACGATGGTGGAAACGCAGCAATACTGTATTTCCTAAGCTAGCTGTAGTGACAAAAATAATATTATGTGTGCTCGCCTCAAATGCAGCTAGTGAACGCACTTTCAGTACAGCAGGGAACTTGATCTCTGATAGAAGAACACGACTCGATCCACTACGTGTCAATGGTATTTTAACAATACATTGCAATTACAATGCCAACAACGAATAGTTTGGGGATAATGTTGTTACTTTTCGATGTATACTTTGTTGTACGGTAACATTCAGTTTGGTACATTGCACTAAAAACGTTGTTCGTTCCGTAGTTTCTCTCTGAATGCTTTACATCACTTCCAAAAGTCGTAGTTGGTGAAAACAACCTTTTTGTCTCGTATAATGATATTGCGGTTACATGCTACTATGCAGGAATACACGTCTACAGCATAACTTATTTTAGTTCCTTTAGTTAGTGGGGGTACAGCCCACAGCTCAGAGTCGCAGAGCCGCTGCCGCAGCGACTGAGTACAGTGGCAGCGCAACGCTGCGCGGCCTCTGCCCGCGCCGCCCCACGTAGCCTCGTTCGAGTGTCAACGCGCTCGCTGCGAGCGTAACACACTCGCCGCGCCACCGCCAAGCGTTGCGCACTCGACCGAGTGCGAGCGAGCGAAACCGGCGATTTGCAGACCTCTATTTCACAGGTGGCCCAACCTCTGATGGTGTACGACAAGCCTGTGACAGGACTGGTATAAGAAGTGCTGGATGGGTGGATTGGGCAGGTTTTGCATCGGGGTCTTCCGCAAGGAAGATCCTTATCTCTTTGATAATGGGTTAGGATTGGGAGTGTCATAGTGATGGATTAGGATGTCGTGGAGGTTGGGTGGATGACGGAATACCATTTTAGGAGGGGTTGAAAGGATCTTGGGTAGGATGTCTCTGATTTCAAGACATGATGATATAATCAAAGCCCTGATGAAGGAAGTGATATAATTGTTCCAATCTGTGGTGGTATTGGGTGACAAGGACAATATTCTGTGACTGGTTATCAGGAGTGGAGGTAGGATTGGTGCTGTGTGGGGATATGGTACAGAAAGTCTGTTTGCGGTATAGGTCAGACGGGTAATGTCTGCCTGTGAAGGCTTTGTGATTTCTTCGGCATATTGGGTAAGGGTCTTCTCATCACTGCAAATTCGGCGTCTACAGGTGGCAAGGTTGTATTGGAGGGATTTTTTTTTTTTTATGTGAAATGGATGGTAACTGTCCAACTGCAGATAATGTTGGTAATTATTAGGTTTTATATTGACAGAGGTGTCGATGCAGCTGTTAGGTGAGGTTAACATCCAGGAAGCTGACATGCCAGTTTGAGAAGGATGAAGTGAAACTGATG
Organism: Locusta migratoria; assembly: GCA_026315105.1. NCBI lineage: Eukaryota > Metazoa > Arthropoda > Insecta > Orthoptera > Acrididae > Locusta > Locusta migratoria. The sequence goes on along the minus strand of CM048744.1, from coordinate 471,652,490 downwards.
GCAGAGGAAGCGCGGTGGCCGAGGGGACTGAGGCGCTGCAGTCACGGTCTTCACGGCCACTACGGTCGAGGGTTCGAATCCCCCCCTCGGGCATGGATATTCGTGCCGTCCTAGTTCGTAAGTAGTTCATAAGTAGTTTGTAAGTTTAGGGACTGATAACCCCGTAGTTAAGTCCCTTAAGCTTAACAAACATTTCAACATTTGAGAGGAAGCGCTGAGGTTGTGAAGGAATGAAGGTGTCCTGGCATTAAGTGCAAATAATGAAAATATTACAATGAACCTAAACAGGTCCAGAGGTTTGGGGTTTTGAGAAGCTAGGAAGGTTGCATCTTGGCATAGGAGGGTAACATACGGGTGCCCATGGCTGTGCCGCAGATTTGATTGTATAATTTTCCTTCAACGAAAATCTGGATGTAATTGGTAAGGGTTATACGGAATGAGGTATTGGACTTAGAGTCTCAAGGACGCTAAGAAAGGTAGTGTTTGAGAACAGCAAGACCAGTACTCAAAAATACGAACTAATACGCAAATGGTAAGAACTAAAACGCAAAAATTACGCACTAATACCTATAAATGCGCAGAAATACGCCAAATTGCCCACCAATATGTAAAAATACGAACCAATATGTGAAAATGCGTCCACACACGCACATACAGGTAAAGTTACTGGTACCGGTACGTAAAGGCAAGCAAGAAAAATATATATGCACAGAGAGGTCAAATTGCAAGTAAAGTCGAGGGAAATGTATCTGCGTGCTTTTTTATTAGTGAAGAGACGGGGAGGGATTAAAAACATACTGTCACCGGTAGGTGCTGGAGAGTAAAAAATGACAAACAAATAAATAATAAATATCATAGGTAAAATATGCGAGGAAGACGACAGAAATGTGCATGTGGGAATGACTGGTCAATGTGGTAACTGCTACATCAACAGTCCGCGCCATGGCCGGCGCAAGGCACATGCGGCCACACGGAGCGGCACATCAACGGGGTGGCACCGTACAATGGCAGTGGCGGTTCTGCCGCCCCTGGTGGACAAGGCGAAGGAGGGAAGGGGAGCGGAATTTCGTGAAACCCATTTCTCTGTTTTTAGAGAAGCCGTTTTGGTCGCCATTATTTTTGGAATAACCGTTCTAGTTCATGCCGCGTTCTTTACGACTGATAAAAAAATACATGTATAACGAATCTGAAACATACCTTTAAGTGACTAGCTAAAGCGACACCAATGTTTCCACCCATATTTTGATCCGCCCCCTCCCTCTTTCAACATTGATATCCTCCTTTCCTCACCTCACTGTACATATTCTCCTACCCCTCTCCTATGTTTATGTCTGACAGAATGTTCTGTAAAATATCATGTAAAAATCCGAACTAGTTCGAGCAAGAACTTTTCCAGATTTGTGGTAACTAACCTTCCCTTAGATACAGGGTGTTCGGAAATTCTTGTTACAAGCTTTGAGCACTTGTACAGGAGAATGAATACATAATAATTTGTCCGGGAATGTCATCCATTGACGCTATGAGCATTTCTGAAATTTTTGACACCTGAATCAAATCTATATTACTACCGGTACAAGCTCTTTGCTTTCCATATTTTATAAGGACGTGTTATGCTTCAAAACAAGAACAAAATGTCTAATAACAATGGGCTCTAAAATTCATACGTTAGTGCTTTGAGCACGTCTTCATATTCGGCTGTCTTCCGTTTACACGTCTCTTCTACTGGTCAAGTGTTCATAGTTCTTAAGGTATTCATTGTTGAGTTCTTGTTTTGCAGATTCTTCTTTCTTTTCTTGGTTCACGCAACTTCCTTCAAAACTATGGAAAAAAAAAAAAAAAAAAAAAAAAAAAAGGGGGTTAGTTCAGTGCCACCTTCATAGAGGAAAAATTGGAAAAAAGCTCGTGGGATCGCTGGATGACGGTTCTGGGTGTGAGGTCTTTCCCAAAATATGTACTCGTTCTCCTGCACGACTCTTCGGAATTTGTAATAGTAATTTCCGAAAACCTTTTATATTTCAAAAATATAATGCTCATCAGTGTGTGGTGTAAAATTTGAATTAAATAGGTCAAAAACTTTTACACTTCATATATTAGCCCTACACATAAAATTATTTGTCATTTATATAACATTGTCAAAAGTGCTTGTTTGTGAAAACATGTGACAGCAGCTGTATCAATCAAAAAACGGACAGATTTTAACGTAACACAAGAACTTTGTCTCTTATTTTCTTTATAATGACGGGGTGGCAATTCTGCAACTTGCAGGGCGAGGCTTGCGCTGACCCTGGTCCGCACCATAATGTTGTGAACAGACAGCACCGTTAATTTTTATACGGATACGGTTTGAAAGGCAACAAGAACCGTAACTGAAACAAGAAAAAGAGTAAATAAATGTTAAGAGAGGAGTAACAAAGGATTAACACAGGGTCTGGGAAGGAAGAAGGCCGTTTGTCAACATTTAACCATGGGAAATCCGATTCGAATGTCTATAATGAAGGAAAGGTAACATCTCACCATTGAGATGTTGGCTGAGCCACTCTTAAGCACGAAAAATTGTTAACCGCATTCACATAACTTATATAATATCGGTCATGGCCTTTGTCAGAAAGGGAGACACATACAGTCACATAATAATTCACACACAAACATCCGTGTCGCCAGCCGCTTGAGCGCTACAAACCAAAGTTATTCTATAAAACCTGTAAGCATCTTGACAGTGAGGGAGGAGGGAGAGAGGAGAAAGAAGGATGCTGGTTAAGTGTGGAGATGATGGATGGATTGTAAAGACTCTGCTAGGCAGGAATGTGAGATGCAGCATCGACTGCAGTGAATGGGCGGGAGATAATAAAAGGGAGATGTAGAAGAGTGTCAGGAGGGAATGGGGGGATTTGAAACGATAAAACTAATAAGGAAAAAAAAACTCATTGAGTAAGGAGATATTGTAAGGGCGACACAAAGTTTCAAGGGAGACATGAATCGGAGGGATACAGGTTATTGAGTGGGAAAGGGGGTGAGGGTGAGGGCGGGGAATACAGGGTAATGTTATGCATAAGGTGTAGGGATGGCAAGCTATCTTAGGTTGACGGGCCAGGATAGTTGCAAGACCTTTGAATGTGTTGAAACGTAGCTGAACCATCTGGTGCGTGTTTGGGCGGATTTTGACGTATTGGTCCGTATTTTTACGTGTTGGTGGACAATTTGGATTACTGTTGCGTATTTACAGTTACTGGTGCGTAATGTTTGAGTATTAGTTACTATCCTTTGTGTATTAGTTGGTATTTTTGCATACTGGAGCGTAATTATTCGAATTCATTCTTGTTTTTGTGTGACTTCAGATAGATACGCATTTTTGTGTAATTTCACGTGCCCTGTTCAGCTCTACAGCTCCCCTCCAAACGCCCTAACGTCTTCATCTGCCCATTTCTCCAACATCCGAGCTGCAATGGATCCCTGCTCCATCTTCCTGCACGTTCAGAAAAGTTTCCCTGTCGTTGGCCAAACCCAGTCCCACAATTTCGCAAGTGCTGTCTAAACCATGGAATCCTACCCAATTGTATAAACATTAAAATTCCCGTCTCTGGATCCCACCTCTCCTTTCACAATGACATTTACCTTTTCAGATTCCACCAGTCCTTGTCCCTCACCAGTTTCGTACCATACTACAAAAACACATCTGCATGTGTCAGGCATCCCTGAACCACCTCCGCTGCCACCAGAAGACGTTGTTAATGTGCAATTCCCACTACTGCCTCCCATATCCCAAACTGAATCCCTTGCACTCAAATAGCCGGAGAAGCATTCCAGAAACCACCTCCATAAATTATTCAGCCTGCTGACACCTTACTGGCGCCTTGGTGTATCACTAGACGAGCCCTATCCCACCCAAAGAGCTCCTCCCATGAACCCCAAGTAACATCTTGAATTTCAGACCTTTTCCACTTACCACATTCTCCAAAACTTTCCACCAACAATCCACAGTACCAAAAGTCTAAACAAACCCACAACCAAGATGGTTTAATTTTCTTGCCCAGAACACTGCTGTTAACCTTTCTACCAAAGACCTTAACTCCACAAAAGTTTCAGTCCTATTCAATGAACTCACCTTCAGCACCACATCAAAATTAACCATGTTGGACTTGTGAAAGATCTGTTCACCTTCTCCCGATCCCTACAGTGGGGATACTACACTGGTCAAAGCAATTAGCTGATTAGTTGAGGTATCTAGGTTCTGAAGTATTGTCATCGGCAGAATGAACTAAAATGGTTCGACCTCTTTCTGTCAGTTGTACACAGTGGAGACAACATTACCGGAACAGCAAACGAGATAGTAGATCTAGTAATAACAAAGTTGCTGCAAAGGATGTTGGATTTGACTTGTGTTTACTTTACCAAACGAATTACACAAGCAGTTGGGTTCATATAGTGTAGTGGGCAGGTAATGCAATGCAACATCTACGTGACTTATCTGAAGCTATGGCATGGAGAGCCATGGGAAAGTTGGAAATGGGACAAACACGGAGGTGGCTGCAGCTATAGGAGTGTCACAAAGTGCAATTTACGTGACGTGGAGGCGATTTCAGACAACAGGAACCGTTAATAGAAGGCAAGGCCGTGGTTGTCAATGGGTAACATCAGCAAGAGATGACTGTTCTTTCTGGTTAACAGCCTGTCCAGACAGGAGGCTGAATGCAGCTCAGCTACAATACACCGTCCAAGCAGCAACAGAAATCGCAATATCAACACAATCGCTTTGGAAATGTGGCCTCCATGCATGGAGGCCTATAGTGTGTATCCCATTAAAACCATGACATCGTTTATCCTGCAGAAACTGTGCCGAGGCTAAAAAGGAATGGAGTCGAAAGGAATGGTGCCTTGTTCTTCTCAGAGATGAGTCAAGCCGGACAAACTTAATTGTCACATTTGGAGAGAACATGGAAATTGGAACACTCCTGTTTATGCGCAGGTGGACAAATGGTGTGGGCAGAAGTCAGTATTGGCGAATGTATGGACCTCTATTTAGTTTAAGTTGGCTCTTTAACTGCTCAGAGATATAGACCAGATCCTTCAACCTTTTCTTTTGACCTATGCTGGTGACATAGGAAATGGGTTCCTTCTTGTGAACGATAACGCACGTCCCCACAGAGCTGCACTGGTTCATAACATCCTTGAAGCTGAGGGAATTGATCAAATGGAGTGGCCAGCTTGTTCACTGGACTTGAACCCAACTGGGCATGTCTGGGATGCACTTGTCAGGCACACTGCAGCCATACCAGCACCTCCCACAATGTTTGCAGAGCTGGATATTGCGCTAGTGGAATAATGGCCAAATATGCCTCTAGACCTGACTGATAACCTCTTAGTTTTCCATGTCATGCAGGTGTGTAACTTTACTGGCCGTCCTAGGTGATAACACACACCATATTAGTGGAGAACGAGAATGACTTTTTCTTTATTATGGTAGCTCCATAGTGACCCACTCTATGTAAATGCCATTTAAAACTCAATTAAAGAGTTTTGACAAATAAATATTGTACTACATCACACGCAAATTACAAAGTTTAACCAATTTCTGAATAAAATCGTTATGCTATGTGTATTGATATCTCATCTGATCCCCTAATTGTTTCGAGCAGCGCACTTTGCCACCAATCCCTCCAATCATAGTCAATCCAATTCACTTATTGAACCCTACCTCTCCCAACTGTGAACCTTCCTCACTCCCACCTAACCACACTCCAGTCTCCTTCCACGAATTCCTCACTGCTAACTTGGCATCACCATCCTTTCCCAAATCCGTTCCTAAGAATACCAACATGTTGGTAGAAGAAACAACTGCTGTACTAAACCTCAAAATATATCCCAATCTAATATCCTCCCTGCAGACAAAGGTTCTACCACTGTTGTGGTGAATTACATTGATTACATGGCAGAAGGCCTACATCAATTGTCTGTCTGCTTCACTTACAAGTTGTGCCAGGACTCCCACATCATAAAAGTCCTAATGACCTACCATCCATAATAAAATCTTATGACCCTTCCCAGAACCTCTCCCCCAAATCCATCTTCCTCCTCACCCCACCGCCAACCTGCATACCTACCTTTTACATGCTCCCAAAAATCCACGAAATTAACAAACTTGTACACCCAATTATGGCTGGTTATTGTGCTCCCATTGAAATAATTTCAGCCCATGTTGACCAACACCTCCAACCAATTGTTCCTACTGCATCAGAGGTCAGGTCACCTGTGAGATCAGACATGTGATTTAGGAACTCTTCTGAAATCATTGCACAGCGTTTTACACTGGTATGACAACAAACCAGTTGTCCATCAGGACGAATGGCCACTGTTGAACTGTGGCAAAAAGCAAGATGGATCATACTGTGGCACAGCATAAGGCTGAGCACAATACTCTTGATTTCAATTGCTGCTATACTACCTGAGTCATCTGGATCCTCCCCTCCACCACCAGCTCTTCAAAAATGTTCAAATGTTTGTAAATCTTGCAGTGAAGGCTTTCACGACCGGCTGAAATAATTGCTGTTGAATCTTCCGGGTTATGTGGTAGTGGTCGAAGAAACATATCTGCTCCTGACGTTTCGTCCAGAGCTGCGCTGGACATCCTCAGAGGTGCTACTGGTAGCGGTGAGTCTTGCCGACTGACAAGTCAGGCGTCGAAGAGCGGTATAAATACTGTTCAAAAGGGGGCGTGGTCAAGTGTTCACGTGCGCAGCAGAGATAAGCCTTGTCAAAGATAAAACATAACTTTCGATAGTCGATGGTCAAAGATAAAAGCGTAACTACCTACTCTGAAAAGCCACAGTCCATATGTCTCTCCGACGCTCGACTCGTCAGTCAGTAAGACTCACCGCTACCAGTAGCACCTCTGAGGATATCCAGCGCAGCTCTGGACGAAACGTCAGGAGCAGATATGTTGGTAAATCTATCGGACCAGACTGGGTGGTCATCAGTCTGTAGCTTACAAACTACTTAAACCTAGGTAAACTAACCTAAGGACAAACACACACACACACACACACACACACACACACACACACACACACACACACACACACACACGCCCCAGGGAGGACTCAAACCTCCACCGCGAGCAACCGCGTGCTCCGCAGCGAGACGCTTTAGACCGCTCGGCTACTCCACCGCGGCCAGCTCTTCTGAAATGTGCAGATGGGAGTTGTACCTTCAAGAGATTCTATGTTTCCTCAATCATTCTGGCCTTAAGATAACTTGCCATCCCTACACATTATGCCTCACATTCCTCTCCCTTACCCATACATTATCCTGTATCCCTTCAATTCATGTCTTCCTTCCAATTGTGTGTCGCCCCTTATAATATCCCCTTAATTAATTACTTTCTTATTTTTATATGTTTTTATTTATCTTGATTATTTTTTATCACTTCAAAGCCCCCTCCTTGTCCCTACACACCTTCCCACCTCACTTTTATCTTCTCCCACCCCTTCCCTTCACTGCATTCAATGCAGCATTTCACATTTTCACCAGTTTGAGCCTTTATAATCCATCCTTCCAGTGGTGAATCACTTCCCCCAACCCCCCTCCCTGGATTCAAGACTGCATATTACAATGTGGAACTTTCCATTTTCCATGCTTACCTGACATCTTCCACCTCCTCTCGCCTGCTCACTCACTGTCAATATGTTTGTGGCACTGGATTGGCCAGAGATGGTGTGTATAGTTTTTTGAGTGAACATGGGAATGTATGTGTTTCTTTTCCACTGATGATTGCCACAGTCGAAAAATTAAGTTAGGCGAATGTAATGTTTATGTTTCGTGCCTGTCTGTAGTTCGGTCAATGTCCTTATGGTGAGTTGTTCTGTATACTCCATTATTGACATATTTATACGTCTTGCTTTTATTTTATTTAGTCTTTATCCTCCAAATTTACCTTTGTTTCATAATGATGCCCTGTTACATAAATTAATTCTCTTTACTGTTTGTTTCAGATATCACTTGGCGAAGATTAGGACGAAATCAGATTATCACATGTTTTCGTGTATGCTGGAAAATATTCATAGCTCTAAAATAATCTTTTCAGAACTCTTTATGAGTTTCCTGTACTTGTCGGATGAGACTTTACCTCGCACCAAAAAAACTGTAGCATCCAAAATACAATTAAGGTTGTATTAGCAGTTTGTCAACATGGCATTGACGGAATGATGGCGAACTTTATTTAATCTTACTATTTCTTTAATTTTCTGAATTAATTGTGTTCATATTTGAGTTAAAGGTGCCTATTTGTGGATTTATTCTTTACAATATGAACTAATGTGCAAAATACATATCAAAAAATTTAAAGTCTAATTTGGAATTTGAATAAAACTACACAAATTAAGTCAAATATGAATCAAATCGAGATAAAACATTAAAGATATAATAATGTTTTGTTAATTAAATGTACAAAATATAATACCAAAGATTGTTATATGCATTCTCACATATGCAGGTACTTAACATGGGTTACAGTCCTTTGTTGTTGTATTTTATGTACTTAAGTGTTGCCAATTGAGACACTTAGACTTTGTAAGTTTTATTTTTGTGTGTGCTTATATCTTAATTTAACCATAATTTTTCTAACATAAGTTAATTGGATATTAATATTTTTATGTCTCAAAAGTTTTATGAAAAATGTAAAGAAATAGCAGTATCTACAGTTCATGATGTGTTTAATCTAAGACATCCTTAAAATATTTAACAAAATTGATAAAATTTAAGATGTAAAAATCAAGTTTTAAGTGATCTCCTTTAGATATTTCATTTGAGAACTTTGCAAAGAACTTGTAAGACAGAATTTTGGGAAACAACAATAAATGTAAAAAATAAAAGCCTTACAGAGAGAAAATGAATGTATCATGGTATGAGTGATTCTGAAGTTATCCTAATGCTGCAGAACACTTAGTCTAAGCTTTTTAAGGTTCTAATTATAAGAAAATAAACAATGGAAGTGGTTGAACATGTTTCAAGCTGAGAGAGTTGTAAGGACAATCCATTTCAACACAGTAATATTTGTAGTGAGTAGCAATCTATTGTTTCCATGACATTGTTGATATTGCAATCTGGACTTTGATGTTTCAATTCCATTTATACCAGTAAAATAAACTAACACTGTTCAACATTTTCCATTGAATTCTCACAGGGTAAATTCAATCAGACCAGACAGTATAAAGACACTGCTGAAAAATTGTTTTGCAGTATTTTGTAAATGCTATCTTGCTACCGATTTTTACAGGTGTGTAAAAGTAAATTGTAGACAGGGAGTAAAAGTATGATGTATGAAAAGCCCAAAATTGGCAGCAATTAGACTTAATAGGCAGATGAATAGGAAATGAAGTTTGTAAATTTGTTGTAGTAGACAAGAAACAAATCCACTAATTTAAAAATTGAAACTGCATGTTTGGGAAAACTCAATATCAAGGGTTGTTATAAACTTACATGAGGTCCTTCTACAAGATACCAAACAAGCTCTTATATGTAACATAAAACCTCAAAGACAATCTCACTTTGCAAGAACTTAGGTACCTCAATTATAATGTTATCATTGGAGGAGACATTAATTATCACATAGTCAAGGAAGTTAATTAAGTAAGTTTTTTACTTGGCAAGTCATATTCTAAGACAATACTAAATTCTTTCCCTGAAAACTACTTAGAGCAAATAGTTCTGAGGCTCCTGATGGAAATATGTAATAGCAACAGATTTGCTCTGACAAAGTGCACATTGAAACTGTTACCAGTGACAGTATACCTTGCCGATTACCTTAGAACAAAAGGCAACTAAAACTAGTAGAGAGTTTTATGTTTTCAGTAAAGTAGATAAAAAGGCTTTTGTTGTGAAAAGAATTTAAGCTTCTATTTCTAGCATGAACATGTAATGGACAGAGTTAGCAATCCTCCAACCTCCTGATTCTTTAATGAAGCCTGGACATCACACAGCTTGTCACCTAATCTTGATTTCACCATCCTTAACCACTTTCTATAGATATTCATGACAGCATCTAGCAAACAGGCAACCAGCTTCAGTGTTTCTGAGATTCTCATTCACAGACCCTAGAAATACACTTCCTCATGTCACCCAAAACATCACATTGACCATCAAAATAGCGCCTAATTCTTTCCCTGAAAACTACTTAGAGCAAATAGTTCTGAGGCTCCTGATGGAAATATGTAATAGCAACAGATTTGCTCTGACAAAGTGCACATTGAAACTGTTACCAGTGACAGTATACCTTGCCGATTACCTTAGAACAAAAGGCAACTAAAACTAGTAGAGAGTTTTATGTTTTCAGTAAAGTAGATAAAAAGGCTTTTGTTGTGAAAAGAATTTAAGCTTCTATTTCTAGCATGAACATGTAATGGACAGAGTTAGCAATCCTCCAACCTCCTGATTCTTTAATGAAGCCTGGACATCACACAGCTTGTCACCTAATCTTGATTTCACCATCCTTAACCACTTTCTATAGATATTCATGACAGCATCTAGCAAACAGGCAACCAGCTTCAGTGTTTCTGAGATTCTCATTCACAGACCCTAGAAATACACTTCCTCATGTCACCCAAAACATCACATTGACCATCAAAATAGCGCCTAAGCGACGATGGTTGCATTTTTTTCCCCTTAAGTCTCAACATTTTGTCAGTAATAGCACAAAATGGTGACACACAGCCTGATCTGATCATTCTGCACTGGCCTTCAGCTTAACTGTAATAAAATTAATTGTTTTCTAGATTATTGTTTGGTTATTGTCATAAAAATAAAGAACTCTTCTCTCGGTAAGTATGATACTCTACAAGAAAATATTTAATAGTTTTCCCCTCTTTGAAATTGGCTGGTTAGTGTGCTTTACCACTTCTGTGAGTAAAGTGTAATATCAGTTTACCTAGGCTTATTCCCAAACAATTACACAATTCGTAATTCCCTGTTCTAAGTTACCTAGATAGCAGAAACACTACTTTGAAATAAGGTCATAGGGCTAATCATTTATGTTATACTGATTGGATGAACCCGAATTCTATCCATTGTTGTGATCCGAAACCACAATCACTATGATTTACAGTTTGCAAATAGCTCTACTTGAAAACATTGTGATACAAGGTGAACTAAGATATGTACAATGCAAATTATAGGCCTACTTACAATCGTTATTAAGGACTGACAGTTTTTTATACTTTTGATAATGGTATCATGTGACACACACAATTGAATGACGCACAGATTGTAATCATGCTCTCAGTCCATGGTAAGATTGGTCACTGTACTTCGATGATTCGGAGTGTACACGTCTCTGCACAATTTGTCCACGATGTTAACGACTGGAGAGAGAGTAGACATCATTTCCTCGTACTTTGAGTCTCACAGAAATGGAATTGTTCGTCAAAGGAAGGGTATACTAATCTGTTCTCTGATAGAAATTTTTCTTCTGCAACGACTTTTCGCAGTATTGTCCAACAGTTTATTGAAACTGGGATTGTTAAACCTAGAAAAAGAGTCCGACTGGGGCCCGTGACGAAAGAAAATGACAGTGATTGTTTTAGCTGCAGTTGCTGCAAATCGCCACAATAGTTCTAGGCAAATTGGGCAAGGTCAGGAACTTCTCAAAAGTGTTCTGTGCATAATGCTTAAACACTAATTGTATGTATTTCATTTATCGCTGCATCAAGAACTTCATGGTGAAGATTTTCAAAATAGTTTAAAGTTTTGCAGCAGTCAATGATATCTTCATTTCATAGATACTTTTCTCTGATGAATCAAATTTTAGAAATCGTGGTCAAGTGAATCGACATAATATGCAGTATTTCTCAGTGGAGAATGCCTATTGGTTGAGGCAAGTTAAACATAACGGTTCAACGCCCATGAAGTGTCAAATATATATTGTAACGAGTCGCATATACAAGCTTAATTCCCACTGCTTCGCACATGACTGGATGATCTGAATTGGTTGTTTCTACTTCTAAATATAAATTTTCAGCCGGCCGCGGTGGCCGGGGAGACTGGGGCGCTCCAGTCACGGTCTGCACGGCCACTACGGTCGGGGGTTTGAATCCCCCCTCGGGCATGGATGTTTGTGCCGTCCTTAGGATTAGCTAGTCCGTAAGTAGTTTGTAAGTTTAGGGACTGATGACCCCGTAGTTAAGTCCCATAAGCTTTACAAACATTTGAACATTGATTTTTTATAAATTTTCATAGAATTAGCTTTAAAATGCTTTCCTAATCACGTTTTTTGATACATCTTGCCACCTCCTATTACACCATTAATGGCAAAATTCAAAACATCCCGAAACACATTTAAAAAAAATTCTAACCATGGTTCCAAATCCAAATTTTCTCATTTCTTGCATCAAAATAGTCTTAGTAGCACCCTTAAAAGATTATCCCTTATTTCACCCACTTAATGGTTGAATATCCAAAAATATCGAAAAACGTGTTTTTAAAAATTCCCAGCAAAAATCTAAATCCGAAGTTTTGTGTTTCTTGCTTCAATATTGCCGTAATAGCAACTTAATTTCAAAAAACCTTTCATCCCCTATTTCACCCCCTTAGGGATGGGAACATCGGAAAATGACTACGGGGTAAGATAAACAACGTCTACAAATTTCTATCGTCTGCAGAGTCACTTTTCAGCGCCGTTTTCTGTCTTTTAGAAACGGATCGAGAAAGCGAAATTTCTTTCTTACGCTTTGGCATCTGCGTTGGTAGTTCTACGTTTCAAACTGAAATAAACATTTATTTTTCTTTATTCATACGCTTATTGTAGATATCAACTGAAGATAGTGCGTCACGTTTCGCTGTGTACAACCTTTTTGCTATTATAGTGCCAAAAGTCATCGCTGGTCTTCTGTCCGAATTGTATATAAGCTGACGACTTTCACCCACAATATCTTCCACCCTCATACAGCTATTGACACGGAACTGCTATGGTGTACAATGGGAGACTTTATACTACAACAACATAGAGAGATCGTTCGTCTCCATTATGTAGTTTTTGCTGAAGAGCAAAAATATCGACACCCACACGTAGAATTTATATAAGTCAGTAACTTTCAACTCCCATATCTTCCGTCTCCTTATCGTTATCAACCCTCTAGCACCATAGTGCACAATGGGAGACTGATACCTACTACCACAAACATACACCATTAGTTCGCAATGTGTAGTTTTGGCTGCAGAGTGAAATATTGGCACAAACACCTCAATTTTCTATATATTAAGATATTGCACAAACTGCGAAATTTTTCAACATCTGTTGCTCTTCTAAACATGGCCAATCGATCTGTAACATGTAAATTTGTGCCGTACCAGCACTCGAACCCGGGGAGCGTGTATGGATGGCGGAGTGTTTAAGGCGACCGCTCGCTAAAAGCTGAAGACCCGGGTTCGAGTCCCAGTACGGCACAAATTTTCATATGTTCTAGATCGATTGTCCATCTTTAGAAGATTAGCATATGTCGGAAAATTTCACAATTTTTTTCGAAATATACATATGGAAATATTTACCACTGCTGCAGTTCACTGCCAAGGTCTGTTCCTCTGGAACAGATATAATAATACAACATCATACATGGTAATCTGACAGGTCAAATGTGCAGCGTAAATTTAGATTATGTATTACCCATACCAATGGAAGATGTTCCACTTCAAACAAGAATGGATACGGTTTCAACACTATGGGTGCCCAGCGCATTACTCACGAATATCTCGAGAAGTTTTCAATCAAAACTATCTGGTTCGATTGATTGAACGAGGTTTCCTCATAAGTGGCCTGCACATTCACCCGATTTTACTTCTGCCGATTTTTTCCTGCGGGATGGCTAAAAGATGGAGTTTACATGGTTGTATCAAAAACCCCAAAATATGCAACAACGAATTACCAATGAATGCAACCATTATGCAGAGACGCCTAAAAGTGTGCTTTTCAGATACAGGGTTGCAATGTGATTTAGAAACAACGGACATCATTTTGTATAACTGCATCAATGAAACACTTGTGAGAGGCAAGGGGACTTAAAATAATCAGCATGTCGAAAGAGACACATTAATCCTACGTCCGTGTCGTTGTCCCTGTGTAATGCTAAAAGTGGTCTTAGAATGTATTGTGGGAGAGTAAACCATGTAACACGATAGCACTATCAAAAATATCAAAAACTGTACCTTGATTGTCCTAATCTGATGTGTATTTGTTTTAGATATTACGGCTTTTCAACAATTTTCATTTTTGCCTATTGGAGTGCCATCAATCATGAAATGAAAAAAAGTTACATAGAAGTGTTGCATGTCTTTTTTGCCCATGGGAGTGATGTACCACGGTCGAGCTGTATGTGAATGATTGTCCGTCCTGGAGGTGAACACCGTTGTGGCAACTATATTTTAATCCGATTTGTACTTTCCAAATATTCCGATAAACAGTTATAAGTGCCTCATCATGTTCATACAGTCGTATAAGACGTAACACCCCTTTAATTTCATGAACGGTTACGCAGACCGGCACAAGCTGGAGCGTCAAGGGGCACATATATTTTTGTTTGGTTAACGGTTTTAGAACCGGTACCAATTGTGATATTGAAGCAAGTACTTTTTTTTATTTTATTTATTTATTTTTACTGGATTTTGCTTACTTTTTATAAATGCATTTGTTAGCTTGTGAGAAGACAATGACAGCTATATAGCTTTATTAATGTTGACGTTGAAGCCTGTCGTAAAACAATTCGAGAAGTGTCTGAGAATTTGAGGGCATGGTGCCCGGGAATCGCCGTTAGTAGGGCAAACGCTGCCAAGCGGAGCTCTCGTGCTACGTAGCATCAGAATGACAGCATATTTGACTGTCCACTTGTCTGCACCACGGGGCCGTTCATTTCCACGTCAACATCCACTGCTTGCAGACATGCACATGAATGAGGAGAGGCTGGATAGACTACTTGCATAAGATGAATGTAAAAGAAATGCTGTGCGAACAGTACTATCAGCACTATCAATGTGGATTCCCAATGTCCGACGCGGCAGGCGGTTGCACGAATCATGAAGACACTAGTGCGGACAGGCTGCTTGAACATCAAAACGAGAACATAAAAGATAACTGCAACCGAAAGAGAACATGATGTCCTGACTATGATACTAATGAATCCACAGAGTGGTACGAGACATACTGCCAAGGAATGTGGGATCAGCCAGACGAGCGTCATTCTCATCTTGCATCGACACAAATTACATCCTTATCATCTGCCACTACAGCAGACACTCGCTGACCATGATTTAGAAAGTCGTACGGAATTTTGTCAGTTTGCCGTTCAGCAGATGAGACAAATACTACTCATAAGCAGGGCCCGGATTTTAATGGCAATTCATATTTTTTTCTGAACTTCAGGGTGAATTTTAGAACAATTTATACATAAATCTAGGCATTTTAGTGTAGAAAAAATGTATTTTAATTGTGCATCTAAAGTCATATTTCAACATATTTTAGTAATAGGTCATATTGCGGCTAACTTTTATTATAGCAGGTCCGCCAAATTTTGCCAAAATGCATATACTGTTTATCTTGTATCTTTCGGGATACAGGAATAAGAAAATGAATATGTTGCTCATAAGACAATATTTAACGTGATATTATGAAACATAAACAGATAAATTAGGTACAGAGCTTTATTTCTCAGGACTGTAGTAGAAAAGCAGTGTAGCACAACAGTCGTTTCACGAACATAAAACACTGTTGTGCAGAGTCGACAATACGCTGTTTGCACTCAGCTATGTGAGGCCCTGAGCATTGTGCAATATGTGCAGAGTGAGTTGCATCGAGCCCGTGGTCGTGTGGCTGACAAAGTGAAAAACAAACTGCAAAGTGTTCTACAACGAAATCCTGGATATTCTACAATGTGTAAAATTAGTGACAGTCTTTCTGAGAATGCCCCAACATTTGAAGATAGTGAAGCAAAGCTGACATGTAGTAACCTGGCTGCCTTCAAATACGCTCCAGTGACATCTTCTAAAGTGCAGAGGAGCTTTTCCAGGTACAAAACTATCCTCGGCGACAACCGTAGATCTTTGACAATGGAAAACCTGAAAATGCACCTTGTGATCCAGTGCAACTTTGCAGATACTGAAGATTAACAGACGGTATTAAATAATGTAAAGTGCTTTAAATAATTTGTGTGCCGAAATAAAAATATTGTTTTACTGTTTCGATAGATGATCTCCTGTTCACTGTACTTTGTGTTTAGAAAATAAAAGATTCAGACGTTTAAAAAATAGGTGCTAATTAGCCTCAAACCCTACAGAAAGAAAGAACTATACTTACAATATTTTGAGAAGGGAATTTTGTATTATTTTATGGTAAATAAAAATAAAATAAAGAAACAAGAATGCTTGAAATAAACTTCTATTAAGTCATATTTTACTTTTTAAGGTCATATTTATATAAGTTTTAGGTCATAAATGCTTGCATATTTCACTGTTTTTAGGTAATTAAAATCCGGGCCTTGCTCATAACATTTAAGCTTTCGCGGCCAGCGTTTTCATTAATTAAAACTTTTGGGCTAAGATGCTGTGGTCCATCTATAAAACGTCTTACTCCTGACGTTTCGTTGCTTACTGCGGGCAACGTCTTCAGACTTCAGAGGTGAGTCAACAAGTGACTGTTAGGTGCCTGATGTCCTGCTTATATAGAACGCATAGAGGCCGCCACCACTTGACAAGTGGGGAGGGGGTGGGTCTCTAGTGTCCCTCACCTCAAATGCAAATGTTTGTATAGTCTATGGGACTTAACTACGGGGTCATCAGTCCCTAAACTTACAAACTACTTATGAACTACTTACGAACTAGGACGGCACAAATATCCATGCCCGAGGGGGGATTCGAGCCCCCGACCGTAGTGGCCGTGCAGACCGTGACTGGAGCGTCTTAGTCCCCTCGGCCACCGCGGCCGGCTCCCTCCCCTCTCCCAGCCTGTTTTGTACATATCGTGGAGTGGTCAATGTTCCTTTCACAGATACTAAAGGTCAACAAGAACTGTAACTTATAGCATCCTAGATTTATTCCAAGTGACTCCCTGGCTGCACCAGTCAAGTCATGCAGATAGATGCTGTGGCGTAAGTGAAAGATGGGCTAGAGGTGTGTGTGCTCGTAGTCCCACTGCTAGTAACTAGTTGGCAACAGTTCGTGCTGACACTCATAGCCTCACAAACGCTCTTATCTGTCCCGTAATGCCGGCCGCGGTGGCCGAGGGGACTGAGGCGCTTCAGTCACGGTCTGCACGGCCACTACGGTCGGGGGTTCGAATCCCCCCTCGGGCATGGATATTTGTGCCGTCTGTAGTCTTAGCTAGTTCATAAGTAGTTTGTAAGTTTAGGGACTGATGACCCCGTAGTTAAGTCCCATAAGCTCTACAAACATTTGAGCATTTTCGTCCCGTAATAGGTTACGATCTGTTACTACTGCCTTTACAATAAGACGATCATGGCAGTCGTCTGTGCTCCATGGACGACAGAAAAGCCTCGTCTATGGGTGCGAGAATGTTCACGTGGAGATTGCGGCAAGCATCATTGCACAAATGATACATCACATAAAATTTGTGTGACAATTCTCCGAAAGGACCACCTCACCACTCGAAAGGTTATAATTTGATCTCTTTCAAACTCGCTCAGTTGGCTGTAGAAAGCACAAGTGTGTCTCTGTAGCATGGTGTCTGTTAGCTTCAACGTTGATATCACATTAAGCCTTATGGCTGCATACATTCCCTACTGAAATGCACGACCAGATGGCGCTCTGACAGCGATGTCACTACGCTATCTGTTGGTGAACAACGTTGAAATCATTATCAGTACATCTACTAATTCCCTGGAGGCATCTGCCGTCACGGTATCGAAATCTATATCGTTTTTCCAGATGTACTAATTTCGTATCGGCAGTGTATCTACAATTATATATTTATTCCCCAAATCACATCTAAGTCCTGGCAGAGGGTTTATTAAACCGCTTTCATACTACGAGGGTAATCCCAAAAGTAAAGTCTCCTATTTTTTTTATAAGTGCAGAGACCTGTTTATTTCTACAATGGTTTACATCACTTTACAGCTTGAACATTTAGCTATTTTTCGACATAATCACCATTTCTGTCGATGCATTTTTGTAGGCGCTGTGGTAAGTTTTGTTTGGCGATGTCATACCAGCTCGCCGCCATGTTGTTCAGTAAGTTATGAATCTCTTCTTTCACCTCGTCATCAGAGCTGAATAACTTTCCGGCTAAATGTTCTTTCAACTTACGGAACAGGCGATAGTCACTGGGAGCCAAGTCGGGACTACGGTGGGTGGGTGATGATGTTCCACCGAAACTACTCTGGGAGAGCAACGGTTTGTCGAGCGACGTGTGGACGAGCGTTGTCACGGGGAATGTGTATGCCCTTGCTTCTCCGGTTCTGAATTGCCCCTTTGACTTTTCTCAGTCTCACAGTACATGTCAGCGTTAATTGTGGTCCCAGATTGCATGAAGTCGACCAACAATACCCCTTTCCGATCCCAAAACACGGTTGTCATAACTTTAGTGGCAGACTGCCTTTGTTTGAATTTCCGCGGCTTTGCCGAAGAAGGATGTCGCCACTGCCGTGACTGTTGATTGGTCTCAGGTGTAAAGTGGTATGCCCAGGTTTCGTCACCCGTGAAAATTGGGTACAGAAAGTTGTCCTGTTCGGCTGCAAGGCGGTGAAGAAAAGCGCGGGAAACATCAACTCGTTGTCCTATGTTGTATTCAGTCAGCATGCGTGGCACCCATTTTGCGCACACCTTCCAGTAGTTCAATGTTTCCATTAAAATTCTGTAAGTGGTGCTTCGGGGAACACTAGGAACCATCGTGCAGAGATCATCCAGGGTGATCCTCCGATCTTCACGCATACTTTGCTCAACCTTCAACACTGTCTCCTCAGCTCCTTTGTTCGTCGTGAATTTCAGTCCGACCAACTGCAAACTCTCTACACCACTTACGAACATTTTTGACAACACCTGCATCTTTTCATTCTCGATCTAATTCCTCCTATTTTATTATGGTGTTCATGTCTCCCTATCTAGGTGGGTGCCAAAAAAATATATCCACATTCGGAGGAGAAAGTTGATGAAAGAAATTTGATTAATAGATCTCGCCGCAACGAATAACGCCTTTCTTTTAACGATTTCCAACCCAACCCGTGCATCATTTCCGTGACACTCTCTCTCCCGTAACGCGGTAATATAAAATGAGCTGCCCTTCTCTGAACTTTCTCTACATTCTACATAAGTCTCAGTGAGGATCCCACATTGCGTAGCAATACTCCAAAATAGAACGGACGAGTGTAGTGTAGACAGATTCTTTCGTAAATCTGTTGCATCGTCTAGGTGTTCTGGTTCGCCTACCCCACAATATTTTCTATGTTCTTTCCAATTAAAGTTCTTTGTAATTTTCATTCCTAGGTATTAAGTTGAATTTATGGATTGTAGGTTTGACAAATTTATTGTGTAAATGACGTTTCAAGGATTGCTTGTAATGCTGATATGCATGACTTCACATTTTTCATTGTTTAGGGGTTTTGCCAATTTTCGCACCATACAGGTATCTAAATCGTTTTGCAGTTGCTTTCGATCTTCTGGTGGCTTTACCAACAGCTGAACGACAGCATCATTCACGACGGGCTAAGTGAGCTGATCATAAGTCCCCTAAATCTTTTATAAAGACAGGGAGCAATAGGGGACCTGTAACTCTTTCCTGGGGAACGCGAGATATCACTTTGTTTTACTCGATGACTTCTGTCGATTAGTACGTACTGTGTCCTTCCTGGCAGGTAATCACGAATACGATTGCACAACTAAGACAATATGCCATAAGCACGTAATTTGATTAGAACACCTTGTGAGGTACCATGTGAGAAGCCTTCCGGAAATCAGGACATATGGAATCGATTTGAAATGCCTTGTTGATAGTACTCATCACTTCATAGAGTAAAGAGCTGGCAAACTGTATCTCACATGTACGACACTTCCTACATCCATGTTGACTATGGATCAATAGGTGTTTCTCTTTGAGGTACCAGTAGTTCAAATGATCCAAAATCTGCTACAAACTGACATCAATCATACAGACTTGTAATTATGCAGTGAAAAAAATATCTGTCGCATAGTGAATGCTACAATTTATCTATAATCGTTATTTAATGAGCTACATTCCTAATCGAAATGAAATTAATTCGACATTTAAAAGAGCGGAAGTAAGAGACAAATTATACATAGCCGGCCGCGGTGGCCTAGGAGACTGAGGCGCTCCAATCACGGTCTGCACGGCCACTACGGTTGGGGGTTCGAATCCCCCCTCGGGCATAGATATTTGTGCCGTCCTAGTTCGTATGTAGTTCAAAAGTACTTTGTAAGTTTAGGGACTGATGACCCCGTAGTTAAGTCCCATAACCTACACAAACATTTGAACATTTGATTATACATACGGAAAATTTGTTCTCTAGGTTTTTTATCGATGCAGATTTGTCAGTCCCCCGCTGATAAAGCCTGCAATCTACATCATAAGATCTCTTTCAATGGAAACCATCGCCAAGTCCGACAGTCTTTTCTGGAGCAATGAGTTGCGTAAGAATGATTTTATTCGTTCCAAAGTTTTTTAAAAAAAGCTGCTTTATGGTATACTAATCTTTGGAGGTCATTTCTTTTGAATAATAACGATGCCATCTGGAAATAGAAGTACATTCAGGTACAGTATTTCTGATTCAATATTTTAATTCCTTTGTTCACTTTTAGCTTCCATTTCCGAAAAAGGAAGTCAATGTATATATTAAAATGGGTAGGTGATATCCACATTCTTATCTTTGTTTATTACAATGCAAAGGCTTTTTACTACTTCCAGTAGGTGATAAAGATACCGACTTTCAGACATAATTTTCGTCGGCCGCAGTGGCCGAGCGGTCGGCGGCGCGCCAGTCACAGTCTGCACAGGTGCTATGGTCGGGGGTTCGAATCCCCCCTCGGGCATGGATGTTTGTGTCGTTTTTAGTATAAGGTAGTTAATAAGTAGTTTGTAAGTTTAGGGACTGATGACCCCGCAGTTAAGTCCCTTAAGCTTTACAAACAATTTGAACATAATATTCCATAGGCAGAGGTCTGGGCGGATGCGGATATCTGCAGTATTTCTTACTTTGCGGATAAAATTATGAGCGACGCTGATATGCGCGTGTTATATGCGGATAAAGAGCGAGATATCGACCCAGCATGTCTGTCAAAATGTTTAGCTGAAAACTTCAAGCCTTTGTCTCTGCGACAGCGGACCTGCGCCTAATCTATTTACACGACTGTGTCTTATCTGTGGTCTGTCAAGTGCTTTCTGGGTGGCAAATCGGCCCACTGCCCACCAGAAGTGCCATGCTATATTTCCGCTGCCTTCAGTTAACGCTTTGAGTGACCGAGTGACAACTTATATTGTAGTGAATACAGTGACAGTTCTTTCTTAAAATGAACACAACATCAATGGATACTATATCGTGTAAAGTGATGCCGCAGAAATTTAACCATATAATCGTTTATGACGTCATATCTCCTGAACTATGTGTCGCGGTTCTTACCCCTACATCGATTGTTACCTCAAGGAAGCAATAAGTGCACCAAATTTGGTCAAAATCAGTCCAGTGGTTCAGCAGGAGATATGCAACATTGTCGCGAGATGCAGCAATTTACCACGCAGTTCATTGTTTATTATGTCATATCTCCTCAACTATGTGTCTTAAGGTCATTTAATTACGTCAGTAACCGTCGGGAAAGTGCAAGCAATTTGTTGGCAAAGTTTCATTGCAACCGAATGTATGGTACAGCCGCGCCTAAAATACGAACAGCCGGCCGCGGTGGCCCAGGGGATGAGGCGCTCCAGTCACGGTCTGCACGGCCACTACGGTCGGGGGTTCGAATCCCCCCTCGGGCATGGATATTTGTGCCGTCCTAGTTCGTAAGTAGTTCATAAGTAGTTTGTAAGTTTAGGGACTGATGACCCCGTAGTTAAGTCCCATAAGCTATACAAACATTTGAACATTAAAATACGAACAAACATACAAACAAACATTCATGTTTATGTATTAGATAATTGGTGACGGAAGTACAATAAAGATTGACAATAGAATTTATTGCAACTTTCATAATCACATACGGTGTGCAGTGAAAGTAATGTATTTAGGATGGTACACAATGTTAGACTGTATAGGCTGGCTGTAGCTGCAGCCGACATTGTCTCTCTTTGCTGATAGTTACCAATAAGAAGCAGACGGCAGTTTTAACACTAGAAATGACATGCTTTGTTTTGTGTCAAACAACCTCTTGTGCGTTAATATGGAGAAAATAAAGTGTCCTTTTGTAAAACTCCGAAAGAACTGTTTCTTTTTTTTATGTAAACATAGTAAAAATCTCCTCTATGCCGATCAGTTTTAAACACTGAAATTTAAGAATATTCCTGTATTAAACAGCAGACTTAGTGTTCCGACCATACGGGCTCCGAAGCGCCAATGTTTTCCTGTTTGGAATAGCCTGTTTTGATTCGAGAAGTCAAAAGTAGTTAAGTTGTCGCAGAAATAACGTTCTTCATTACAAACACATTGTATGTGCATGAACGACTTGATCTAAAGCCATTTTGTTCCTCCGAAATAACAGCTTCTGTTATAGTCTTCAGGCGGTTACTGATTATATTTTAGTATATTTTTAGCCATTGTATAGGAGACTGATGCCAAGACAGGTTTATACTTTTTTTTTTTTTTTTTTTTTTTTTTTTAACTCTATCGGACCAAACTGTGTGGTCATCAGTCCGTATCTTACAAACTCCTCAGGGAGGACTCGAACCTGCACGGCGAGACGCTTTAGACCGCTCGGCTACTGTACCGCGGCTAGCTCTGCATTTATTCCATTGGCCGGTCGCAGTGGCCGAGCGGTCTGCGGCGTGTCAATCACGGCTGAACGGCCGCTGCGGTCGCGGGGTTCGAATCCCCCACGGGCATGGATGTTTGTTCCATCTTTAGTATAAGCTATTTCATAATGTAAGTTTAGGGACTGATGGCCCTGTAGTTAAGTCCCATAAGCTCTACAAACATTTGAATTTTATTCCATCCATTCCAGTAGCTTTCCCCTTCCTCGTGCTTTTCAAAGCCTGTTGTAGCTCTTATAGTAATTGGGTCTAGGGTTTCATTGTACATGTTTTAATCAGTTTTATTTTCAGTAGTCCGTGTATACCGTAGGTCCGCATAAGCTAATGATTAATCCATTTTTCAGTGAGGCAGTGCCTTTTTCTCCCTTGTCGTCTTCCATGACTTTGTACGCGCATTTCTGTCTGCCATGTACAGTCGGTGACAGAATTCGCGAGACCCCTCGCCTGATCGCTATACACAACCGCAAAGTTCTGCTGCTTGGTGGGAAGTATACAAAGCTAGGCAACACGATCGTACATACTGTCGATTACCCATCTGACACGAAATCTGAGAGGAAAAATGTTATCTTCCAGTATCGCAGCCAGTTGTAACAACACGCGTGCTTTCTATGCGACGTGAAGGCGACTTCGAAAACTGATTTTAGAAACTGCTTTGCGTATTAGCCATAGCGTTTTAAGCTGTTCGCGACCGGCAATACCTTTCCACATTTCTTTTCTTATAGTTTCAATGAACAAAGACTGCAATTAGAATTGAAATGCTGCAGTCCGTGACGATTTTCGGACCTTACTGACACATTCAAATGGAAAAATTGCATGCCTATCATAGAATTAATTCAATTACATGAATGGACTTTGTTATGAAGATAAGTGTTACATCATGGTGCATCATGTTCCGAGTATTGATGACGGTTTCCGCCCACCGCCTCGGTTGCGCTATAAAGACGACAACCGTTTGGTGCCGCAGATCACTGATGGTATTTCCGAGAGTGAAGGTATCGTGTCATTTCCACTGGTTCTCTTTCGGTTGATGTTGCAACTAAGATATCAGCACAGATGTAACAAACATAAGCCAGCTGTGTCACAACAAATTACAGTTCTCATCAGATGTTTGGTACTTTTCCATACTCCTTGTCTTATTGAAATGCCTAATAGTAAGCATTCGACAACATATATAATACCAGATACGATTATGTCAAATGAATGTGCAGACAAGCAAACAAATGATAAAGATAAGCTTATTTATCTCGCCAAATGGCCAACTACTGATCAACGAGCGACAGTTCGATTACTGATTCTTTCACATTTTTCTTCTATTTTGAAATATGGCTCATTATGTTTCTCACGTAACAATAACAAACACACATGATATCTGCCGCGGTGGAGTAGCCGAGAGGTCTAAAGCGCCTCGCTGCGGAGCGCGCGGTTGCTCGCCGTGGAGGTTAGAGTCCTCCCTGAGGCATGGGTGTGTGTGTTTGTCCTTAGGTTAGTTTACCTAGGTTTAAGTAGTTTGTAAGCTACGGACTGATGACCACGCAGTTTGGTCCGATAGATTTACAGACATTTGATCACATGATAATTGAGTAACAATCTGTATCTGTACCGCAGGAAATTATTATTCCGTAACCATGAAAATATATTGGTAATAAACATTGTGTTGCATCAAATGAATTTCTTTAAACTATCGTTTCCAACACATGATTGTATTTTTATTGCGTTTCTTTCAATAACGACGCAAAAGCTACGTTTTTCGTGCAAGCATCATTAGGAATATTAAATCGCTGTGACATTCAAATCCGTAGTCGTTTAATACAATCCTGTTTCAACCCAGACAGCAGTACGACAACAAGAATTCCGAATACTGGCGAGCTCGGTGTTCACCACTCGGCTTCCCCAGAGGTTAAAAAGATCTTTTGGTGTGAGATGGTCACTGGCGAGTATCGAAGACGATATGTTTCGCATACTAATCAAAAATATAAACCCGCCAAACCACCCGCACCTAGTAATACATCATGCAGGAAGTAGACGTCTGAACAATCACCTTAGAATGAATTCGGTCATCTATTCAAAGAAGCAGGCATTAATTTGATAATGCAAACAGCAAAAACAAGTAGATTGAATAATTTGTGATTCTCCATCGTAGCAATTAGAGGAGTGAAAGATTCTAAAGCTAATTCCTTGGTTTTATATATACATGTGGCATCTGTTCCGAAAGAAACAGACGTCACTTCTGATCCTGCAGTTGTTATTGGTTTTAGAAGCCGCAGCCGTTTATTCTGTAGTAGGACAGCATTACACACCGGTGGGTGTGTTACTGTGCAGAATACAAAACCACGGTGTTTCGTCAAAAGCGTGCGTGGTTTCCTGCCACTTCTGAATAGGTAGTAGACTTATGTTCCTGCGGAGATTCGATAAACGGCTATGCTATAGTATGTGTGGGTGGCGCCGGCATAAATGCGCAGATGCGTAACACGAGGTCCTAGGATCGATCTGACATCCGCAGCACTTTTATTTTTAATTATTCACTCATTTTCACGAGTTTCAATCCGTATTTTTCACACACGTAACTTTTCTGCCCAGTAACAACTTTGGTAGCGAACGTTTTAACTCTTCATTCAGCCAGTTGATATGATAACAAAGAGAAGTTTTGAATGAATGAACGAAATAGACAGTCTATTTGCGTCAGATGTTCTGAGCAGATTGACACTGCCACCAGAAAAATGCAACAGATCGTGTGAGTCATAGCGTAAGTTTTTCCACAGACAGATAATAAACGTTGGTTTCAGGGCACATATCGTATGGATTTATAAATATCAAACAATATAGTAGTCACAATTTATTAGGTAAAATAAGTGCATACTGGAAAACGTTGCCTTTATGTGGGTTCAAAACTTGACAAGCACATACCAAGAGTGTAATAGCTACAACGACAATCTCCGAATGCGATTGTCTTGACAAAGGCTAATAATATCCCCTTATACGTTTGCGTGTTGAACGTCTCAACACTAGGGATCGCTGAATGGGTCTCACATACTTGGCCCAATCTGTGCGAGAAGAAACACGAATATGAACCTTTTAAATTCCTACAATATCTCCCCTGTGTAGGCCATAGGAAAAGAGAAAACTCACGCCAAATGATCCAACTACAGATAGGTGCAATATCAGCTAATATTGAGGCTCACCATTGCTGATGACGGTGTTTTCGGTGTTGCGAAGTAGCTAAACGATTAGCTTTTGAATGAAACAGCGCGGATTTGAATCGCGTCCCTTCCAAAATACTTTTCTTATATTAACCCTTGTAGCTTTAATTATCAATTATAAAAATTTCAATGCATAGTATATATATTTGGTTTTGTTATAACTAATTTAATTAACCTATCTTATTTCATCATTTAATTTTCATAATTCGATGAAGTATTAAATGAAAATAATATTTCAAAAATTGTAGCACGTATTTATATGCCGAAGTTATATTACATTCCTTAGGGTGTTCATCGTCAAAGAAAATCTCCACACTATGCAGACTTTACCAAAGTATTTTAAGCGAGAAATTTTATCCGAAATATGCTTCGGTGCAAAGCATACTTTATTCAAGTTTTTAAGTAAACAACTTTTCACTGTTGATTTTTGTGCATACCAAGTGTATGGATGGGAATGGTGGCACTGAACTGTTGCTGTAGGATTGAATGTGTTTTAATTGAGACACCTCTTGACATCATCGTTCGTGGCACACTGAAACGTTTAAGTAAATTTAAATTTCCTAAATAAAAGGTTTACATTGCGAGGGGTAATATGAAATGAACAAAAATGTAAGGAGTACCGGGGAATCGAATCTTGACTTCCAACTTTGCACTCCAACCCCTTGTCCACTACGCTAGGCACACTCCTCAAAGACTGCAACTTAATAAGCAGCTTATATAACACCTATTTGTCTGTGAGAAATTTTCGCCACCGTATTCACTTTCCCTTTAGCCAACTCGGACGGGATATTTTGGGAATTTGAAAGGTTTGTCAACTTCCTTGTCGCAGGGTTTGAACAAAATCTTTGAAAACCATCCCGCAATCCACTCTGTTGGTCATAAACATTCTACAGTATAAACTGAAAGACAGAATCGTTGAGGAAATGTCTGTCCCCCCCCCTCCCCCGCCCCAATCCTTGAGGGTTAAAATTATAGGAGTAGGAACATCCTCATCCGTGATCTACGGACTGAGACGCGATATTTTTGTGAAATTCAGTGTCCTGTTACAGCGACAGTCGTAAAAATTGTGGGAATAAAGTTTATGAAGTAGTTTCTCTTTATATTTATAAAGAGACTTTACGCTGTAGCTACGAATGCCTGTTCTACGAAACAGCAACGAATCTAAATCATTAATACGAACGTGTTTCTGACGGCATTTTTGACTCGTGATTGTTCTATAGTTCAAAGGCACATGCGGTAACTTGAGAGTAATTTTGCGAAAAATTTGTAACAAAAAGTGAGGGAGACGTATGTCGACCACGCTACTAAACACCCACATGCAAGGTATTGGTATTCTGGGGTGTGCATTCTACTATCAGTCGCTGTTTTATGTCCTCTGACTTTATTGAAAGCAGTACGGTTTCTTTGATAAATGAAGCATGTCAAGTTACCATAAAAGGTGGTCTTATTTTTGTCATCCTGATTTCTTTAATGAACAGTTTCATATGAACAACATACCTAACGCAAGAACCATTTATGAAACGTCTGAGACCAAATGAATAACAGTTGGTAAGATTTAGCTGTAGTAGATTGTCGTGTAAGGAAGTTTGTTTACACGCGCTAGCCGTGCTGTGAAGTGCCCCGTTTACTTCCGTTCAAACCTCTGGCCGGCCACAAGCACTGACTGGAGGACGAGACATTCGCTGCGATTGAGCAGAGGCATGCCTCGCCTCTTCTCGACTGCCCACTGATGTGTCTGAACCTGTCTTTTCTTAAATGGACTGTTTGCCTTATGTTGCCTGGTTATCCTGATACCGATCTCCTAATGGATTCTTGTTTTAGGTTATATTATTGTTCACTGAATTAAAAATTTTATTATTGGATGGTTTCAGATAGCCCGCCTGTTAGTTGCCATATTTAGCGGCAATTCTTACATTATTAAACAATAAGTCTATAACAACTTCTTTATATTTGAACATTAACATGTGCCGGCCGCGGTGGCCGAGGGGACTAAGTCGCTCCAGTCACGGTCTGCACGGCCACTACGGTAGGGGGTTCGAATCCCCACTCGGGCATGGATATTTGTGCCGTCCTAGTTCGTAAGTAGTTCATAAGTAGTTTGTAAGTTTAGGGACTGATGACCCCTTAGTTAAGTCCCATAGACTATACAAACATTTGAACATTCGAAACAAACATTAACATGTCGTGACGCTGAAAAAAAGGCGTGTATGGTCTATTAAAGTTGTATTCTGTTGAATGTGTAACACATTAACCTCGAAGAAACTATCAAATTATATCTTAATAATGACATGGCCGCGGAGGAATGGCCAAGCGCATTGAGGCGCTACGCTATGATGTGCGAGGCCGTTCCCCCTCGGGGGTTCGAATCTCCCCCTTGGGCATGGATGTTAGTACCGTCTGCAGTATAAGGTTGTTCATAAGTAGTTTGTAAGTTCAGGGACTGATGAACCCACAGTTAAATCCCATAAGCTTAACAAAAATTTAAACTTTCTTTTATTTTTATTTTTTATTTTTATGACATGGCAGTTACTTATTGATTTGAACGTCTAGTCTGTTTGTTGGTTTTGAGGAGTTTTTAATGGTTTTAATACCATTTCGATAGTCTTCGCTGCAAGCAAAGAACTAACCTTCGGGAAATCTAAAGGTGAAACAAAGTACGCTGTTGTATGTTGGTGAGATCTTGATTCTGTTCTAGTGAACCTCAGTGTTTCTCAAAATGTTTGAAAGCTTTGCTTTCTTGCCTATGGTATACAAAAGGTGAATCTTATGAGTAGCACTCGTACACCGTTACATACTTAACCATTCTAAATAAATAAACTTCTCCTCCTAATGTTGCTCTGAATCTCGTATAACCGCCTTCTGCTTCCGCAACGATTCGAAGCTTATTTGGTATTCTCGTTTCTTATAACATTGGTGTGGTGCCTGTTATTTCGGGCTATCCGCAGACACCATACCAATATAATTAATTACGACACGCGAAGAAGGCGTTTCTTCAATCACTTCACAGCATATGTAGTCATACGTTCGACCTCGCACGATAGGGGCGCTACAGCCATAGCGTGCAAGTTGTGGAAGTTTGAGACGGACGCGGGGCGAGCACCGGGATGCACGTGGTGAAGTTCACCGCTGGCCCGAAGCTGGAGACCCAGTTTCGATTACCGGCCTGCTTCACATTTTCACTTGTCGCCATTGTTCAGTTTCAATGTCCTAATGCAGCACTATCGATCCTTTTCTTCCTAATCCTTATTCCGTCACCTACTTCAAAATTGCTTACTAGGCAGACTACTCTCCACTAGACCATCGCACCACTAGCGATTAAGGCGCCTCCACGTCACAAACTTTACTTCAGCTTCTGTGTTCCAAAGAATGTTGGAACAACTGCCAAGGCTCTCCACGCAGAGAAATAGACTAGTAAGCATGGAGGTCTATGTTCGATCCCCGACCGCATCACAAATTTTAATTCAGTGCTTCACCTTTATCTTTAATGTCTTTGGCATGTTTGAGAAGAAAAACCGTCTCAGGTTTCGTGTATTTGCTTTTACATTGATATTTCTTCATAACTATTTGAAAATTCTTGTTTCTTTTTGTTTGGGTCTCTCTATCACCCCTTCTAGGCTGAACTTCCCTCACAAATTACGCCTGCATCGGCGATCTTCTGTATTTAAACTATTCGCAGATGTTTTAAATACAATTCTGCACAACCATATTTGTTTTAGAGATTGATTAAATTTAGAAAATGAGTACTTCTTCTCTCGGAAAAATAAATATTACGATTCCTGATGAAAATTAGTCTGTGCGTCCAGTTTAAACTTACAGATTTTTGGGGCACGGCCCACCGCCTCACAGCGGCCGGCCAACTAGCTAGCCGGCCAGCCGGCTCAGGACTGCTATGCTTACGTCGGATGACGGGGCCTGTCTTTCTCGTAGGCATCGCTCGACGGCTGCAGACGTAACGCTGACTGGTGAAGCACGACGTTCACTATCGAGTCGCCACCAGGTTTCTCATGATTCAGAACTCTTGGAACATTTTGAAACAAAATCCACTTCGACTGCAATTAATTTTATTTAAAAAGGCACTACCGGTTTCGCGTCCTGTAGACACATCATCAGGTGCTAAAATTCCTTAGAAAAACATATCTGCCATTTAGCCTTCCCCAGCGTTCAGCGTTCACAATCGAAAGCTTAACTTCACGTCCTCATTAAAAAGTATAAAACTTGAACGCTGTTGCGTTAGTCCTAGTTTTTAAAAATATACTGGGGGTGGAGGGCAGGTGAAACCGTGCCTTGTAGAAGCGGTGTTGGCGCGAAACCGATCGAGGCAATACTCTTGGAACCAGTTACTTGAATGTCCATGTTACGTGATTAGAGTTGTGGGTTCACTGCCCGACGGACTTCGAGCCGTCTTTGAGGCTGAAGGAGGATATACGGGATGTTGAACAGTATTAGTAGAGTTTCTTGGCCGGCCGCAGTGGCCGAGCGGTCTGCGGCACGCCAGTCAGGGTCTGCACTGTCACTACGGTCGGGGGTTCGAATTCCCCCTTGGGCATGGATATTTGTGCCGTCCTTAGTATTAGCTAGTTCATAAATAGGTTGTAAGTTTAAGGACTGATGACCCCGTACGTAAGTCCAATAAGCTCTACAAACATATGAACATTTTGATTTGATTTCTTGTGCAGAACTGTATTTTAAACATCTGCAAAATGTTTAGAGTACAAGATCGCCGATGAAGGCGTAATTTATGAGCGAAGTTCAGTTCAGCCTAGAAGAGCAGATAAGGAGGTCCAAAGAATAAGAAACAAGCACTGGCAAATATTTATGAACGAGGTGAAGGAATAAGAATTAGGAAGGAAACGAATGATAGTGCTGAATTAGGGCATTGAAATTAAACAATGGCGATAAGTGAAAATATGAAGCGGGACGGGAATCGAACCCGTGTCTCCCGCTTCGGGCCAGCGGTGAACTTAACCACGTGGCTAGCGGTGCTCGCCCCGCGCCTGTCTCAAACTTCCACAAGTTGCACGCTATGGCTGTAGCGCCCATATCGTGCGAGGTCGAACGTATGAACGCATATGCTGTGAAGTGATTGAAGAAACGCCGTCTTCGGGAGTCGTAATTAATTATATTGGTATGGTGTCTGTTACTTCGGATATGCCCGAAATAACAGACACCACACCAATATAATAAGAAACGAGAAATTCCAATAGGCTTCGAATCGTTGCGGAAGCAGTATTATCAGAAGACGTTCATTTATTTATAATGGTTTAGTATGTAACAGTATAAGTGTGCTACTCATAGGACCCACTGTTTGGCTACCATTGGCAAAAAAACAAACGAGTCAAACTGTTTGAGAAACACCGAGGTTCAATAGAATAGAAAAAAAATTCACCTACGAAATTAAATCATTTTTAGTATATTTCTTTTAAAGCGGATGTAGTATGTTTTAACGTTCTAATCTATGATTTCATTTTAATATTGTGTACTTTTTTTTCAATGAGGGAGAACAGTATTACTTTTAAACATTAATTTAGGGAATGAATAACATATTGTGAACAATTATAGTACAGAAGACGAAGCAAGTATAAAAAAGCGTTGTGGAAGGAGCAGGTTCGTCTGGAAGGGCGATGAAGGCCAAATAAAAAATAAAACACAATGAAACACTTTATCATAACTATTGTTGACGGTAAGCAGCCATAAACGACATGTCTTTCTATTCAGGTCAGAGGTTTCCAGTAGGTTTCTCGAAGTAGGTTGGAAAGCTCTTTGTACGATATATAGTAGTAATATTCCGGGTATATCGATAGTATACAAGGTAAGCGCCAATAACTTGGGTCGTGGAGTAATGGATTTTATACATTACTTTCAAATTCGTCTTGAAGCTGTGTATAAAACTCACTTCTGAACCAGCTAACAGATACAGAGACTATAACAGAGGTTCGAAACTTTTGTATTTTTTGTTCATACAACAGCGTACTTTGTTTCACCATTAGATTTCCCGAAGGTTAGTTCTTTGCTTGCAGCGAAGACTATCGAAATGGTATTAAAACCATTAAAAACTCCTCAAAACCAACAAACAGACTAGACGTTCAAATCAATAAGTAACTGCCATGTCATAAAAATAAAAAATAAAAATAAAAAAAGTTTAAATTTTTGTTAAGCTTATGGGATTTAACTGCGGGGTCATCAGTCCCTAAACTTACAAACTACTTATGAACAACCTTATACTGCAGACGGTACTAACATCCATGCCCAAGGGGGGGGGGGGGGATTCGAACCCCCGAGGGGGAACGGCCTCGCACATCATAGCGTAGCGCCTCAATGCGCTCGGCCATTCCTCCGCGGTCATGTCATTATTAAGATATAATTTGATAGTTTCTTCGAGGTTAATGTGTTACACATTCAACAGAATACAACTTTAATAGACCATACACGCCTTTTTTTCAGCGTCACGACATGTTAATGTTTGTTTCAAATGTTCAAATGTTTGTATAGTCTATGGGACTTAACTACGGGGTCATCAGTCCCTAAACTTACAAACTACTTATGAACTGCTTACGAACTAGGACGGCACAAATATCCATGCCCGAGGGGGGATTCGAACCCCCGACCGTAGAGGCCGTGCAGACCGTGACTGGAGCGCCTTAGTTCCCTCGGCCACCGCGGCCGGCACATGTTAATGTTCAAATATAAAGAAGTTATTATAGACTTATTGTTTAATAATGTAAGAATTGCCGCTAAATATGGTAACTAACAGGCGGGCTATCTGAAACCATCCAATAATAAAATTTTTAATTCAGTGAACAGTAATATAACCTAAAACAAGAATCCATTAGGAGATCGGTATCAGGATAACCAGGCAACATAAGGCAAACAGTCCATTTAAGAAAAGACAGGTTCAGACACATCAGTGGGCAGTCGAGAAGAGGCGAGGCATGCCTCTGCTCAATCGCAGCGAATGTCTCGTCCTCCAGTCAGTGCTTGTGGCCGGCCAGAGGTTTGAACGGAAGTAAACGGGGCACTTCACAGCACGGCTAGCGCGTGTAAACAAACTTCCTTACACGACAATCTACTACAGCTAAATCTTACCAACTGTTATTCAGTTGGTCTCAGACGTTTCATAAATGATTCTTGCGTTAGGTATGTTGTTAATATGAAACTGTTCATTAAAGAAATCAGGGTGACAAAAATAAGACCACCTTTTATGGTAACTTGACATGCTTCATTTATCAAAGAAACCGTACTGCTTTCAATAAAGTCAGAGGACATAAAACAGCGACTGATAGTAGAATGCACACCCCAGAATACCAATACCTTGCATGTGGGTGTTTAGTAGCGTGGTCGACATACGTCTCCCTCACTTTTTGTTACAAATTTTTCGCAAAATTACTCTCAAGTTACCGCATGTGCCTTTGAACTATAGAACAATCACGAGTCAAAAATGCCGTCAGAAACACGTTCGTATTAATGATTTAGATTCGTTGCTGTTTCGTAGAACAGGCATTCGTAGCTACAGCGTAAAGTTTCTTTATAAATATAAACGGAAACTACTTCATAAACTTTATTCCCACAATTTTTACGACTGTCGCTGTAACAGGACACTGAATTTCACAAAAATATCGCGTCTCAGTCCGTAGAACACTTGGTATGCACAAAAATCAACAGTGAAAAGTTATTTACTTAAAAACTTGAATAAAGTATGCTTTGCACCGAAGCATATTTCGGATAAAATTTCTCGCTTAAAATACTTTGGTAAAGTCTGCATAGTGTGGAGATTTTCTTTGACGATGAACACCCTAAGGAATGTAATATAACTTCGGCATATAAATACGTGCTACAATTTTTGAAATATTATTTTCATTTAATACTTCATCGAATTATGAAAATTAAATGATGAAATAAGATAGGTTAATTAAATTAGTTATAACAAAACCAAATATATATACTATGCATTGAAATTTTTATAATTGATAATTAAAGCTACAAGGGTTAATATAAGAAAAGTATTTTGGAAGGGACGCGATTCAAATCCGCGCTGTTTCATTCAAAAGCTAATCGTTTAGCTACTTCGCAACACCGAAAACACCGTCATCAGCAATGGTGAGCCTCAATATTAGCTGATATTGCACCTATCTGTAGTTGGATCATTTGGCGTGAGTTTTCTCTTTTCCTATGGCCTACACAGGGGAGATATTGTAGGAATTTAAAAGGTTCATATTCGTGTTTCTTCTCGCACAGATTGGGCCAAGTATGTGAGACCCATTCAGCGATCCCTAGTGTTGAGACGTTCAACACGCAAACGTATAAGGGGATATTATTAGCCTTTGTCAAGACAATCGCATTCGGAGATTGTCGTTGTAGCTATTACACTCTTGGTATGTGCTTGTCAAGTTTTGAACCCACATAAAGGCAACGTTTTCCAGTATGCACTTATTTTACCTAATAAATTGTGACTACTATATTGTTTGATATTTATAAATCCATACGATATGTGCCCTGAAACCAACGTTTATTATCTGTCTGTGGAAAAACTTACGCTATGACTCACACGATCTGTTGCATTTTTCTGGTGGCAGTGTCAATCTGCTCAGAACATCTGACGCAAATAGACTGTCTATTTCGTTCATTCATTCAAAACTTCTCTTTGTTATCATATCAACTGGCTGAATGAAGAGTTAAAACGTTCGCTACCAAAGTTGTTACTGGGCAGAAAAGTTACGTGTGTGAAAAATACGGATTGAAACTCGTGAAAATGAGTGAATAATTAAAAATAAAAGTGCTGCGGATGTCAGATCGATCCTAGGACCTCGTGTTACGCATCTGCGCATTTATGCCGGCGCCACCCACACATACTATAGCATAGCCGTTTATCGAATCTCCGCAGGAACATAAGTCTACTACCTATTCAGAAGTGGCAGGAAACCACGCACGCTTTTGACGAAACACCGTGGTTTTGTATTCTGCACAGTAACACACCCACCGGTGTGTAATGCTGTCCTACTACAGAATAAACGGCTGCGGCTTCTAAAACCAATAACAACTGCAGGATCAGAAGTGACGTCTGTTTCTTTCGGAACAGATGCCACATGTATATATAAAACCAAGGAATTAGCTTTAGAATCTTTCACTCCTCTAATTGCTACGATGGAGAATCACAAATTATTCAATCTACTTGTTTTTGCTGTTTGCATTATCAAATTAATGCCTGCTTCTTTGAATAGATGACCGAATTCATTCTAAGGTGATTGTTCAGACGTCTACTTCCTGCATGATGTATTACTAGGTGCGGGTGGTTTGGCGGGTTTATATTTTTGATTAGTATGCGAAACATATCGTCTTCGATACTCGCCAGTGACCATCTCACACCAAAAGATCTTTTTAACCTCTGGGGAAGCCGAGTGGTGAACACCGAGCTCGCCAGTATTCGGAATTCTTGTTGTCGTACTGCTGTCTGGGTTGAAACAGGATTGTATTAAACGACTACGGATTTGAATGTCACAGCGATTTAATATTCCTAATGATGCTTGCACGAAAAACGTAGCTTTTGCGTCGTTATTGAAAGAAACGCAATAAAAATACAATCATGTGTTGGAAACGATAGTTTAAAGAAATTCATTTGATGCAACACAATGTTTATTACCAATATATTTTCATGGTTACGGAATAATAATTTCCTGCGGTACAGATACAGATTGTTACTCAATTATCATGTGATCAAATGTCTGTAAATCTATCGGACCAAACTGCGTGGTCATCAGTCCGTAGCTTACAAACTACTTAAACCTAGGTAAACTAACCTAAGGACAAACACACACACCCATGCCTCAGGGAGGACTCTAACCTCCACGGCGAGCAACCGCGCGCTCCGCAGCGAGGCGCTTTAGACCTCTCGGCTACTCCACCGCGGCAGATATCATGTGTGTTTGTTATTGTTACGTGAGAAACATAATGAGCCATATTTCAAAATAGAAGAAAAATGTGAAAGAATCAGTAATCGAACTGTCGCTCGTTGATCAGTAGTTGGCCATTTGGCGAGATAAATAAGCTTATCTTTATCATTTGTTTGCTTGTCTGCACATTCATTTGACATAATCGTATCTGGTATTATATATGTTGTCGAATGCTTACTATTAGGCATTTCAATAAGACAAGGAGTATGGAAAAGTACCAAACATCTGATGAGAACTGTAATTTGTGGTGACACAGGTGGCTTAGGTTTGTTAAATCTGTGCTGATATCTTAGTTGCAAATCAACCGAAAGAGAACCAGTGGAAATGACACGATACCTTCACTCTCGGAAATACCATCAGTGATCTGCGGCACCAAACGGTTGTCGTCTTTATAGCGCAACCGAGGCGGTGGGCGGAAACCGTCAGCGATAGTCGGAACATGATGCACCATGATGTAACACATAGCTTCATAAGAAAGTCCATTCATGTAATTGAATTAATTCTATGATAGGCATGCAATTTTTCCATTTGAATGTGTCAGTAAGGTCCGAAAATCGTCACGGACTGCAGCATCTCAATTCTAATTGCTGTCTTTGTTCATTGAAACTATAAGAAAAGAAATGTGGAAAGGAATTTGTCGGTCGCGAACATCTTAAAACGCTATGGCTAATACGCAAAGCAGTTTCTAAAATCAGTTTTCGAAGTCGCCTTCACGTCGCATAGAAAGCACGCGTGTTGTTACAACTGGCTGCGATACTGGAAGATAACATTTTTCCTCTCAGATTTCGTGTCAGATGGGTAATCGACAGTATGTACGATCGTGTTGCCTAGCTGTGTATACTTCCCACCAAGCAGCAGAACTTTGCGGTTGTGTATAGCGATCAGGCGAGGGGTCTCGCGAGTTCTGTCACCGACTGTACATCGTGTTGTAGGACGCTTATGAACTTTTTAATTTGTATCCTTCCCAGCTGCCTGCAGAAACCTCAGATAAACTGCTTGTTTTTCTTTGCTTTCTGTGTTCCATATTCTGAGGCGACTTTTCTCACTTGTTTTCTTACTTTCACCAAATGCTTTTGTGGTTGCTTCAGTGATACAGGCAGTGGCGGCTCGTGCTCAGTTTTGTTGGTGGGACCCAGGCAAAAAGTTAGTATCTAGTATAATGGAATCAGTCTGGTTTTGTATGTAACGTCCATTTATATATCATCATTTAAACACATTCGAAAGATATTAAATATGCTAATTATGCACTAATTAATATAATCTGCGAAACACTGTAGCTAATAAAAATTTGTACAAATGTGCAATTAACATTTTTATTTTAATACTTTTTTTGGGAGGGTATGCGTGTGTAATATTGTAGTTGGACTGGTCCACCAGCTCGGCTGGTTTTCAGTGTACTTGTGTGGGTGTCTGAGTTCATGCTGTGGTGACACAATTTATTGAAGAACATGGGGACTTCGAGGTGTTTGGATTCGAACCAAAGTTCACCAGTTCTTCTCATGCTGAAGTTCGTACTTATTGTAGTTGTGCTTCTGTGCACTATTTGTGATGTCAAAATTAAAATGAACAGTGGGAGGACGTATGTGACTCCTTCCCCTTTAGGAATGCACCAGAGAGACAACAGGGACCCTCTTGGCTTTTATTTACGGCCAAGGCAAAAACTCTGGCAAAAACCTTGGCTAGGTGCAGTTTCATGTGTATTTTACCTAACTAGCACGTTAATTAATAAGGTTTGTGTTCTGACAGGTTATTTATACAGTAAATGTGAAAGTCTTTTCTTCAGACTGGCAAACTTGTCAATTACTATGTTATTGAAGTTTTTAATATCACTGATTTCCTCCTTGTGAGTGGAACAAACAGCCAGTGAGTTCACAGCCTTTACTGACTCATACTGTTCCTGAGGAAGGTTTTGATTCTTTTTAAGGTGCTGAAACTGCGCTCTGCTTGTGCTATTGAAATTGGTGTAGTTGCCGGAATTTTTTAATGTTTTGTGCACTTCAGTGAACGATTCTTCAAAGGAATGTTCCACAAAGAAAGTAAACAGCTCACAAACTGATGTAATGCCTCCAAATGTATCATTGCGATAAATCACAGACAGTTCATTTTTCAGTTCATCCTGGCAAATAAACAGCCTGTAGTTTAATGCAAAAGTATTTCCCAAAATACCTGGAAAATGTTGTCTAAAAGAAGCAAACATTTTTCGATCAATGATTTCGAAGTGGCTAAATACATGAGAGTTTTGAAATTTTACTTTCAGTTTATTGGTCATAATGTCACACAGGTCTTTAGCATCTGCTGTCACGTTAAGTTCACTGCTACATTTGGAACGTTTTCTTGGAGGAGCAATAAAACCATAATAAATGAAAGGGCGTTCTGAAGAGTCTAATTTTTCATTTTATACTCAGTTTACGAACAATCAAGTTGCAACGACACAGCTCCAGAATACGTTTTGACGTAGGAGTGCCGGCCGCGGTGGCCGAGGGGACTGAGGCGCTTCAGTCACGGTCTGCACGGCCACTACGGTCGGCGGTTCGAATCCCGCCTCGGGCATGGATATTTGTGCCGTCCTTAGTTGTAGGTAGTTCATCAGTAGTTTGTAAGTTTAGGGACTGATGACCCCGTAGTTAAGTCCCTTAAGCTTAACAAACATTTGAACATTTGACATAGGAGCTAAGGCCGGTATTACACTGTAGAGGATCTTTGACAAAGATTTTTGTCAAATATTTTATCCAAGATCTTTGACGAAACTACTTCACAAGAGCACAATACACTAGCGTAAAATATTTCGTCATAGTTGCTCAGAAAAGACTCTAAAATAGTCAATCGTCTGTATTATAGTACGTAATATAATGCTGCTCGGGAGTGCATTCATTGGACAGAA
Source organism: Locusta migratoria (assembly GCA_026315105.1). Classification (NCBI taxonomy): domain Eukaryota; kingdom Metazoa; phylum Arthropoda; class Insecta; order Orthoptera; family Acrididae; genus Locusta; species Locusta migratoria. Next base: position 471,613,517 of record CM048744.1, on the reverse strand, counting down.
CGAAAAATGGAAACAATTTTACGTAAAACCGTGAATAGCGAGAGGAAAATACGAAAAGTGCTAGCACAAATATACGTCACGGCTACACTGCTAGGACATAACAACCTAAATTGTTTAAGAACGTGTGAGCAAACATTTTAATTCGCCCACATATTTATAAATACTTCATCATAATCGATGTTTCAGGAAGCCCTAAAGCTGTGTCAATGGGTCAATAATGAAACACTGAAATAATTTAGGCCTAACATGTGTCATGCTAAACATAACCTTGTTAGACACTTTATCTTAATTAAGAAGAGAGAATATTTTCGTAGTTCTTTCATGTTTGCATCATTTCAGATTATGCGGTGCGAAAGCCATTTTTATAGTTTATTGCAGTCTGACATTTAATTTGCTTGATTTTCCGAAACCTAAAATATCCGTATAAATACCTGGAGTTGCAGTTAAATATCGAAATGCATCGTACAAAGCAAGACAAAATATGAAGCTAACTAGTGCAGTATCTCATTACGGAAATTATGAATGCCTTTTCCGCTGAAGGTCGTCGCATTTATATACACATACAATATTTATTCCAGTCGGCAGTAACATACACGAATCCTACAGTGTAGGCCTAAGATTTCACGTATTATTCCAGACATAAGTGAACCAAAATGTAAATTACTTTAGAAGGAATTACGAGGTTAGTTTAGAGTACACATAAAAACATTTATTTCACTCATGCATCTCCATATATCCTTTGATCCATATAATTTATTCACTATCATCATCCACAGTGAGCCACTTTGAATACAACTGACAGCAGTAGCTTTTTCTTCATATGATTCTAACCGTATATTTTAGTAAATGTGCTTTGTATTAAGAAATATTCCGCACACTTCACACTTTTAAACGAGCACTGTGGCAGTAGCGACGCAACAAATACACTTTAACGTTAATTTGTAGGTTAAAAGGCGCCAAAGCAAGGAAAGACGCATGTATACAATGGCGAACTTTTATAAAAGCTAGGCTCTCCTGCTAACTTTTATCAAATATCTTTTATAAAAGATGACCTACTACACCGTCAAAGATTTGACCAAAGGGCTTTGATAAAAGATCTTTTACAGTGTAATACCCGCCTAAGGACGCAGGGCCGCCGGCTCCAAACTGCGAACCTACGGATAGGTGCGCGAGAGGTAGGGAGTGGGAGCGCGACACAGCCCGCTTAACCGGCGCCCGCTCGGCGAGGGGAGGGAAATGAAAACAGCTCTGTGATGTCACTGCGACTATAGGGGCAGTTGAGGGCCAGCCGCAGGGCCAGCCGCCGCTGGCTCTCGGCTGTCGGCATGGCTGCGTAAAAAGGAAGAGAGGGGGGGGGGGGGGGGGCACCGGGCGGACCCTCAGCTATGCTGCAGCGAGAGGCAAGCCAAACCGTTTGGCCGTTTAGAACGAGCCGCCCCTGGGTGCAGGTCTTAATATTATTACATTTTATACCATTGTCTTTATTGAATGGTAGTGATGCAAAATTCTTGCAGTCTGTGCTAATAAAGTCGTCTGATGCTGTATTTCGACAGGAAATGTGCTTTGAATACCTCATTTTTTTTATTTGGTAGTTTCTTCCCATTTTGATAGTATCCTTAACATACTGCCTAAAAGGTCTCTGCCTATGTCACATCCCCTGTAAACACGTGTATCCTGCATAAGATTCTTCATTTTATCATTAACGAGGATAAAATCTATCACAAGCCTGAATCATGCTCTCTATGTAAAATTGTGAATGTCTATCTTTCCGTAAAATGTGTTAGTAATTTTAAAATTGTTAAAGAAGGCAAATTGGCGTAATTCCTGTCCATTATTATTGTCATCATCAACAACTTTAGAGACCAATTATGCCTTTCAGTGTTCGGTCTGGCACAAAATCCCTACAATAAAATTCCTCCATGATCCTAAAATCAGTAAAAATATTTATGCCTCCTCTGATGTTAGGCGTAAACCTTTTGCTTTGAAATCATTCTTGACATAATCTAAGTACAGGGTGTCTCACGAAAGACGCCTGCCAGGCGTTCGCGGATCGCGCGGTACGACTCCCTGCCGCTGCCGCCACATCCGCGGGTCACGGCAGCGCCAGATTCTCGGACTCTATTGTGCCACGGGCGCATACACTAAAAAACATTGCTATCTGAGTAACCGAAGCTTACCTTTATTTACAGTAGATGTTAAAAATGATGTCCCTCTATGGAAAGAGCGGCCTGACATCTCTTGAACACAATTGCGAACACTCGACGAGTTTCGTCTGCCGAAATACGGGAAATGACTAGTCAAATCCTGTTTTCCAACTCTTTGAGTGTATGGGGATTGCATGCATTCACCTCGTCTTTTAACATTCCCCAAAGATAAAAGTCACAGGGATTTAGATTTGGAGAACGAGGAGGCCAGTCGACTATCCTATCATCAAAAACATTTCGTATTGCTGCCATAGATTCATTGGCAATGTGAGGTCTTGCATTGTCCTGCATGAAATAACCGTACACCTTTTCTTTGGGTGAAAGTTCTTGAAAAAATGGATGCAGGATATTGTTCACATACCTGTCAGAATTTATTGTTTCGTGAAAAAAGATTGGCCTGGACTCGGCGCTGTTGCCAAGTGCTGCGTATTAAAGTAAAGGTTGGGGACCGCAAATGAAATTTTACCAGAAAGTGAAATATTTTTAAATGCGATTACTAAGCAATTTTGACAAGGAAGGGACAATTTAAACAAAATTATTGGATTCCGCCATTAAATGGTAGCGATCGTAATTTCGGTAGCAAATACAACACCAGAAAGCAACATTACAGAAGAAGTCGGCGGAATCTAAATTTTACCTTATTCGGAGCTGGTACAAACATTTAGATCATATTCTGTAGTGATTCTAGCTGAGATGACTGGAATATTACTTCGATAAATTGATGCTGGGATTGTGCATTTCCTTTACTATCGTTCTATGACCGTGTTGAAAATTAATCATGATAGTCGCCAAAAATTGCAAAATTATCGGACTTCATAAACATTACGAAGATTTTTCTACAGGCATTAAAATGTAATAAACCATTCATAGACACAAAATAAATAAAAGTTACGCAGAGAATGTTCTAGTACAATCGCGAAACAAATCGCAACAATACCCGAGCATCACTTTATGAAGTACTGGATCTGCTGAAAATAAATAACTTTAAAATTAGTGAGAATGGGGAAGGGATTGTAAGTAAGTAAGATATTTCAAATTAACTGTGGGGGTTTATTGAAATTAATAAACAAACTAAGTTCACACTTACATGACACGTCCTAGGACATGAAGGAGAAGAAAGTAAGTGACGAACAGTTCCGCTCTCTCCCTTCAGCTTGTTGCAAAAAAATTGAACGTGACAAATGTCATATGTTTATCGATACGCTGGCAGAGAGAGGGCAGAAGTCAGCGACAAGCATCGCACAAGTTATAAAAAAAAATCATTATTGTATTACTACATTTGCTCCCTCTGGCTTTGAGTGGGCAAATGAAAATTTCCTACTCCAAGTCAAAAGAAAAAACTATAATTTTCGTATTGCTATACCTTACACAAGAATAAATTTATGTCATTACATTTTATCTTAATATTGTGTGAGCTTATATTTGATTTCTGTTTATAGCATATTGACAATTTTGAAATTCAATGTTTTTTAACAACACAGTCTGCGGTATATACTTTTTGAATTAGTCTGATTATTACATCACAAATTAATTTCTTTTTCTTTTTGCTTTGCATTGCATTTTTTTTATTATAATTCAATCGACGCAAAGTGTCGGTGATTGGGCGAGTAGCGCGGCGGTGCAGCGAGGTGGTAGGAGGTGGTTCCGCAGCGCGCCTCGATTGTTGAAGCGTGGGCGGTGGCGCGACGCGAGGCGGTACGCCGGTGGTTGTGGTGGGGAGAAGACGCTGCTGGCCCCCAGCGCCGGCGGTGTAGCCGGTGTGGCGTCAGGATTGCGCACCCGCTCGCTTTGGCCAGGCCGCCCCATCTCAGTTTGGATTACATGAAATAAAGGTCACATAAAAGGCATTACAATTTGACAATCAGATGTTACAGTCCTTCCTTCTGAAAGAAACACACACACACACACACACACACACACACACACACACACACACACACACACACATATATATATATATATATATATATATATATATATATATATATATATATTACACTTTTGTTCTCGCGAGTGTCTCTGTCATTGTTTGTTTAGCAAGAATTTTACATTACTATTGGTTTGTAAGTGTGAGCTTATTTCTGTGAAATCAAATATCTGAGTAATCTGACATGAACATGTGTCGCGTCTTTAACATAAACTAATTTTGGAAATTTAAATTAATTATTTACAAACATATTTTGCGAAAGTTTTCTTACTATACACTATGTGCATTGAAAATGATTTAACTTTCATTAGATGAAGCATTATTATTTGACTAGTAAAAAAAATTGCTTTCAAATCTAACCTTTTACTTTATACACATATTTACATATTACATATACATATATACAGGGATCATTCAAGGACATTACTTTATTAGTTCAGGGATTGTGCGTTTGCAAGTGCTACAGCACAGTCTTTTGATGTGATAAGGCTGAAGAGTCAGTCTCTTTAACATCACTTTTAAACATTTTATTTTTTCAGTTCGTGGAGTCGTTGACTTTGTCAGTTTGAAATTTCCACGCGTCGGGTCGACCGCCGGCTGCGTGACGCAACAGTAAGTTTTCAATAATGGGCATGTAGTAAACGCGCGCCAGTCTCGCCAGTAGTTGCGTGTCCGTGGCGGTGGTAACACGTGAATTTGCATAAGTTTTCATTACACTTGGTTTTTTTTCAGTCGTGTGTGATTTCTGCACTTCATCCTTTGGACAGGGCTACTACTAAAATCGACGCAGCGCGGTGAGTACACTTCACGTATACCATAGTGATTAAGTCTGTCCGTATGCTGCGCGACCTTCATTGCACCGTCCGGCTATCTCAGCGGTTACGATTATAGTCTATTCGCTGAGACAACACTGGTGCATTTGGGCTTTATACGACTTGTGGTAAGTTCGTAGCGTACCTTGGTTGGGCACTGCACTGCACAAATTCAAAGTTTGCAGTTCGTAACAGTGTGTAGCACTTATGGTTTGCGATAGTAACATGCGTCGCACTCTTTAAAGTGTCCAGCACGGAGAAGTTTACAGCGACGAACACTTTATAACGTATCTATATGCTGACCATTCAAAATTTCTGTTAGTTTGCCTGCTACGTATCTTAGTCCACGCTTATACTCGTCACTGATATTTCACTTCACTCAAACATGTGGCTTGCGAATATACATAGTTTCAGAGTTTATTTAATCACAAAATCACTACTTGTTAGGAAAGTCGCGGGTTTGCGTCCTTTCGATAGTTATCAGTCACTGTTTTTGTTCTCTCTATAGTTCACTGTCTTATTAGTTTCACACACAAACTTCAGTCTTTTTACAATTCGTAATAATTTTACTATACATAAACCATGTACAAGGCTATATACAAAGTCAGATCATTGAGAATGACTATTTCATTTGTAAAATTTTATGTAACAGTTTCTTTCGAGAGACATTCAGATCACATTATTCTTTTGCTTTAAACGATTATTTGTCAACATTGGGTGTTACATATTTATTTTTAAGGCGTGGCCTATGTTCATGTCAGTTATTGGGTGGAAAGTTATTTATTCACAGCAATATTGTACCTTTTAAATAAGTTACTGAATTTGATATGAGTAAGTAAACATTCAATGACTTTTAGAAACGTCTTGGGCAGTTTTTTGGCACAATACTAAATTTCGGTTTACAGCTTTTAGTACGCCTCGTCAAAATTAACATGTCATGTTATAGCGTTCATAAAATTGGACTAAACGACTTGAGTGATAAAATCATGCATACCAGTCCGAGACAAATAAAATGATAATAAATACAGTTTTGGCAGACACAAGCAAGGTCAGACCCGTTAGTTAACCTGGTGCAAAACAGAAAAAATAGTGCATTACACAAATTCAGCATATTGACGCATTACTACAAAAATTACTGCACACTTCTACTACTACAAAATACTGCATTTAATAAAATTAACAGCTGTTCTATTCTAGATTAGCATTCTTTGCCCTTCTCTCTCCTTCGTCGTCTCTCGCTCACGTGTGTTCTGTCCGTATTTGAGTATGAAAATATGTGCATGGTTTAGTTGCAAATATTGGTGTCTGACTAAATGTTCCTGTGCCTACTAATTTAGGGGATGGTATGTTAATTTATCTAGCTCCTTATACTCGTCAGGTGTGAAATGTTCGTTACAGTGTTATATCTAGTCTAATATAAATTGTTCGTATGAATCCTCCTCTGCAGCGACTCGTAGATCTTCGTAGCGTCGGTGGCGACACAATTCTCTGCTCATTCACAGCTGAAAATGAATTCTTATTCTACAGCTTATGCTACAGACTATTTAAACTAGACTTTGATGGTTTTAGATTGGTGCATAATTATGTTGTATGAGCTGCAGCCACAGTCTAACATATACAGTCGCGACACTCACTGCTGTAAAAGTTGTTACCAACTGACAACTGCTGCGACACTAGCGCTCCTAGCGGTGGGCAAGCTGTCGAAGTAGTGATGTTTCTTTATAATCGCTTTTGTACCTAATTAACGAAATACTTACTATAATTTTTGAGTTACAAGCATTATTAAAATATCGAGAGACAAACATAATACGGAAATTAATATAAAAACAGCCTCATTTAAATGATTCAATGGTATAAAGGACAACTCTGTCATGAACAAATACTTACGAATATGTGTATATTTGCAGCTTATTCTGCTGAAAGTAAGTTGCATATAAACATAATGGTATAATAAATTTCTATTATGGTCTGTTCTTACTATGACAACCAGTTTTTGACGTGTATCAATTCGATACGGAGTCTAACGATTCTCACATTTTTACACGTCACTCGTCTTTCTTATACGTGCATATTCTTTTAAATGTAATTACTTTAGCTTTAAGAAGCCAATGTTTTGATGATTCTTGCCGTTTGTGGTGCAGATGTAGCAACAATTGTGGAATCGGGTTCTTCCTTGTTGGAAAACAGTTTGGTTGCTTTTATCGTTATATTGCCATGTTTGTGAAGTTTTTCCTTCAGCTTCAGCTGTGATGGTTGATTTGGTATGTTAAATACCGTATTTATTGCATTCTATATACGTTTCCTTTGTTCCACCCTAACCGATTTTACTGGAATTGTAATGAAGAATACTTAATGTTCTTGCGTAGAAATTGACGTCTCTCTGCTAAAGGGCATGTCTCCTGGTGTTTCCTAGGCATTTTTATTTTTAATAGAAAATGAAATTTCTCATTTAAAGCCTGTATGTTACAAGATAATTGTAAATTAACTGTACTGTAATGTATCGTTTCGTACCTTGTCAGGGATCTTCACGAAACCTAAGAAAGATATATGGGGAGCTATTTTAAAATTATTACCTATTTATAAGGCACTACATACGTTCCCTAATGTAAAACGTATACTGAAGTCAATCTAAACGATACTATTCGCTCTCATCAACTATCGTATTCAGAAACGTAGCTTGCCGGCCGCTTGGAGCGCTGGTATCGCAGCGAATAACAAATATCTGTGGGAGTGTCGTGTCTGTATATGTTAGACTGTGCTGCAGCGCTACGAGATTTGTTTACATTCAGTGTAATGTTTTGGTGACTAAATCTGAAAGTGGCACATGGGCAGAAAGATATTCCACACCAACTGGTGTGCGTGTTTACTGGCAATTATGTAAAATATTACGTTAACCTTTAAGCGGTTGTCAGTACCCAACAGTATTATCCTTGACATATAAAAAAAATTGTAAATATTCTTATACCTTATAATACTAAATACTATACTAATTAATGCTCCTTTTGTGAATGTGTGTATCATCATAAGTGTTTAGGTGAGATTCTCTTATATAATTCTTAAATTTCACGCGTGACAACAGTTTCTGTGAGCCAACATCAATTGCATTGCACTTACCTTTGTAGAAAATGATTTACGCTCACTGTCTTAGTATTTGTGGTGAAAGTAGGACTAGATACTAGCTGATCAGCTTGGATTTATGCATAAAATTTCTTTGAATGTTTGTGCGGATATAAACCTCGTATCTTTTGATCGGAGTGTGTGCTTGGTAGGTGACTACAATAACTTTGTGTTGCTGTGTTGGTTAATGAAATAGCTCTTCCCTAATGTCCGTTCCATCATTGTACCTTAGCATTTTGACAGAAAGAATTGTGCCCACGCTGTCGCTGTCGCTCATGTTGGTGGGCTTAACACGAGCCACTCTGGTTTGACGTCTGCATACTGCTAGCCTGTCGTTGTGGTTGGTTTATTGTCTCAGTCACGTCAGTTATTGTCACTGCCGACTGGCTTGTCGTCCAGTTTGTCTGGTCCGAACAGTCAGTGGTCATAGTTGCAATCGGTACGGTTTTTGAAGTTTGCTGCGGTGGTTGACACGGAGGAAAATGTTGAAATTGCTGATTACTGCTGGGATTATTTAGGAAGAAATTTCTATTCTCATTTAAATTTCCAACAGCATTATTACCGTAGCTATTGTTGTTGTTGTTGAAATAGCCAGGATTAAACCGATTACCACGGTGGCGTCGGTAATATTGGCCGCCGTTGGGAACATTACGTACGACGTTACTGCCGTTCGTATGCGTTGTCATTTGGTTGGGACGTGACTGTCCGTTGTTTTTAATAAATGGCTGTTGCAGTAATATCGGCTGGGATTGTGGCATTGGCCGAGGGGACTGAGGCGCTCCAGTCACGGTCTGCACGGCCACTACGGTCGGGGGTTCGAATCCCCCCTCGGGCATGGATATTTGTGCCGTCCTAGTTCGTAAGAAGGTAATAAGTAGTTTGTAAGTTTAGGGACTGATGACCCCGTAGTTAAGTCCCATAGACTATACAAACATTTGAACATTTTGATTGTGGCATGTTTTGGTTTTCTGCTTGCGGCTCTTGGCTGACGGGAATCAGCTGATTGTTGTATTGATTGAGAAAACGGTTCCCGTTACCGTACCCGTTATTGTAATGACGTGCTCGATCATCTTCAAAAATCAAGCGTGTCTAACATTGAGAGGAAGCTTTGCAGATCGTACGTTTGCACATTAGCCAGTTGTAGCCTTAGTCTTGTGGGCAATTTGTTAATAAGTACACGAAGTACTTCCCGGTGCGGAAGAGGGTCGTCAAAGAATTTTGCTTTATTGAGATACTTCTCGAAGTATCTCCGCAGGCTTCCGTTTCTTCCATCGAAAGGCTGCGGATTGTACACTTCATTCCTGAATCGTTCTTGTACTACGGGCGACCAAAAAGTGGACAAAAATGCCCGTTCAAATTCACCATAGGTGTCATATAACTGCAAGGCTTCATTTGCCCATATTCCGGCTTCGCCTTGTATATATCCCACAACAAATCTGATTTTTCTTTTCTCCGACCAGGTCTCGGGTAGTAATCCTCTAAAAGATAGAAGAAAGATCACGGGATGTACTGTGCGTTTCTCATTAATAAATATTTGAAATTGATGATGTTTAATCATACTTTCATCTAGTTCTTCTGTGTTAGCCTGATTTCGGGATAAACATTTGGATTGTACTTTAGGCTTCATTTCTCTACCAAGTCTGTCAAGGTCACAGGAAGTCGTCAGTCGATAGTCAGTGTGTGTTCGATCAGATATTAATTTATTAATTGAGCTCTGATTGTCAGGAAAACGAGGGGTATTCATTGCATTATGTTCTGGGTTCAGATTCTGCGGTACATTTATTACAGGCATGAAACCCTGAGAAGACTTTGTGAAGATAACATGGATTTTACCGCCGTCAAATCTTCCTGTAAAGATTTGACGGTGATTCCATGATCTTCATATACTTTTTCAGTGACATTCTTTATCACAGAGGCCAATTCTGACTATATTTTGTCATTTAATTGAGCCTCTGTATTATGCAAAAATTGCTGTACTCTTTCTTGGTTATCTTTCACAATATTCTCGGCTTGACTGGTAATTCTTTCAACGGTAGTTTCTAAATTTTCCTGTTTGATTTTTAATTCCGAGAGATTTTGCGCAATATTATCAATGGCAGATGGTAATGTTTTTACTGTTTCCTGACAATCAGTAACATTGTCGAAAACACAAAAAATTTTCGCGTCTACCGTATCCATAATTTCGTCGACAACTTTCTTTTGTACACTGGAAGATTTACTATTTATGATTTCTTCGACTTTGAGCATCTGTGCACTTAATTGTTCACTCACCTCATTGGAAATTCGTGTATACAAATGCTTTTGAGCAGTCTCAAGTTTTTCAATTTCTGCTTGTGTTTTTGTTTGCTGTTCTTCTAAGCGATCTAATTGTTGTTTGGTCTGTGTAGTTAAGGCTGAAATCTGATTATTAATCGCAACCAGTTATTGCGACATGTTGGCTTGCAAGTTATCAATTTCATTTTTTGTGGTAATTTGTAAATTAGTGATCTGATTAGTCAAAAGTTCCTCAAAACGCTTTAGCCAGTCATTCTGTGTATCCGCGAGATGGTGTTCAGTTTGTGGGGGTAAGTTACTTTCGCGAGTTTGTGTAGCCAGATTTTGTTCCACTAATGGTGGAATTTGCTCGATAGAGCTGGCAGCCATGTTGTCTTCTACGTTCTGAACAGATTGTTGGGGAACGTTTAGATTTTGTTCAGATGCCATGTTGCTAAACTGACTGCGGGTTTTAACCATAATATTTGTTGAATTTTGACAAAAATTGATATCAGAGGGGGATCCTATAAATTTCACACGGAAAATTACTGAAATTACCTATGGAATCGTTCACACGTACGCGAGAGAAACTTCGAGAAAGAAAAGCAAAGATAAACTTAATTACACCACGCAGCATTAACTATTAGATTGATACTTTCCCTGATATTCACTTGAAATAAAAATGTAACTGCGAGACAAATTTTGGAAAGGCGGTACCTAATGGAAAAATACTGAATTTGCTACAGTGCACTAGCGACAGATAGAAGAATCTAGTAAGCACCAAGCAAGCTGAATAATGAGTCTGATCTTACCTTTATTGTGACTGCAATTGTTGGCTGGATTGGAAGTCTAGCTGCTATCGGCTGGTTAAACTTTATTTCAGTTGCCAAAATCATTAATTTTCATCTCCCGTACAGTTCATTGTTGTGCATGAAACAAAACACAATATCAGGATTAGTGACATGAAAAGGCGCAATCTTCAAAAAATCTTAACTAAATATTTCAAATAAATTTACTATCTGATATATATATTATTTGTACATGTCCTGTAACGATGGGCGCCAATTCTTCTTGTAATGCTGCTTTCGTACGAAAATGGGTGTTGCGTATTAAAGTTAAGGTTGGGGACCGCAAATGAAATTTTACCGGGTAGTGAAATATTTTTAAATGAGATTACTAAGCAATTTTGACAAGGAAGGGACAATTTAAACAAAATTATTGTATTCCGCCATTAAATGGTAGCGATCGTAATTTCGGTAGCAAATACAACACCAGAAAGCAACATTACAGAAGAAGTCGGCGGAATCTAAATTTTACCTTATTGAGAGCTGGTACAAACATTTCGATCATATTCTGTAGTGATTCTAGCTGAGATGACTGGAATATTACTTCGATAAATTGATGCTGGGATTGTGCATTTCCGTTACTATTGTTCTATGACCGTGTTGAAAATTAATCATGATAGTCGCCAAAAATTGCAAAATTATCGGACTTCATAAACATTACGAAGATTTTTCTACAGGTATTAAAATGTAATAAATCATTCACAGACACGAAATAAATAAAAGTTACACAGAAAATGTTCTAGTACAATCGCGAAACAAATCGCAACAATACCCGAGCATCACTTTATGAAGTACTGGATCTGCTGAAAATAAATAACTTTAAAATTAATAATATAGTGAGGACAGTTTACTACTCACCGCAAAGACGTGGCGACGAGCTGCGACAGGCACATACAAAAGACACACACATACAACACATTCAGCTATCGGCCATGGCCTTCTTCGGAAATAGAGCACTCACGCAATCACACAGGCACACAACACAGTCATACAACCATCACCTCCGACTGCCACACTTCCACATTCGAAGTGTGGCAGTCGGAGGTGATGGTTGTATGACTGTGTTGTGTGCCTGTGTGATTGCGTGAGTGCTCTATTTCCGAAGAAGGCCGTGGCCGATAGCTGAATGTGTTGTATGTGTGTGTCTTTTGTATGTGCCTGTCGCAGCTCGTCGCCACGTCTTTGCGGTGAGTAGTAAACTGTCCTCACTATATTATTTATTCCAACCTGGACTTTCCATTATTATATTATAACTTTAAAATTAGTGAGAATGGGGAAGGGATTGTAAGTAAGATATTTCAAATTAACTGTGGGGGTTTATTGAAATTAATAAACAAACTAAGCTCACACTTACATGACACGTCCTAGGACATGAAGGAGAAGAAAGTAAGTGACGAACAGTTCCGCTCTCTCCCTTCAGCTTGTTGCAAAAAAATTGAACGTGACAAATGTCATATGTTTATCGATACGCTGGCAGAGAGAGGGCAGAAGTCAGCGACAAGCATCGCACAAGTTATTAAAAAATCATTAATGTATTACTACAACATACCTGTCAGAATTTATTGTTTCGTGGAAAAAGATCGGCCTGGACTCGGCGCTGTTGCCAAGTGTCCCAGAACACGCATAGCGGCGACCGGCAGGCGGAGCGGCAGCAGCCGGCAAACGCGCCGCTCAACTCGCGGACCTCTCCCAGGCGTCTTTCGTGAGACACCCTGTACTTTGTCCTTGTTCTACCTTGACTCCTCTTTACTGCCGAACCCATTGAGCCTCTTAGGTAACCTTGATTCTCCCATGTGTGTAACATTAACCCACCATTTCAGCTTGTTCGCTCTAGCTGCTTCATCTATGGAGTTTATTCCCAGCTATTCTTTGATTTCCTCATTATACACACCCTCCCGCCATTGATCCCATCTATTAGTATCTGCAATCATGCTTGCTACCTCAGCCTTATTAATAAGGTATACACCCAGTAGCGTAGTTAGGGGGGTGCAGGGGGTGCGGTCCGCACTGGGTACTAACTCCAAGGGAGTGACAAAACTTGCCAGAGGTTTCTTCATTTTTTTTTTTCTTTCTTTTTTTCCACGCTAATGCACCATTGTTAATGGTCTGAACCGACGAGGCTGTTGCCATTTTTCGTCTATTGTCGTGAGTGACCGGACGCCAGAGTTTTCTTCCGCAATATTCAGAAGATCGAATGAGATATTTATTCATTTGCACGTAAGTAATGGGAATTATTTATGAATTGTTTTAATACAACTTTTTCTTCCCATAGTTGTAAGAAAGATAACAAGGGGTTTCTTTTCTGCAGATGCCAAATGCCTGAATTTTTTCTTTTTAATGATTTTTTGAGAATCAGATGCTTCTCTCAGCTTTAAAAGTGATTACGATACTTATTCAATGTTGCTACCACTTTTAGAGTATAAACGGTCCTTTTTCGTGATTTTAACGTTAAAATAAACGGCCATTTAGCCAAACCAGCCGTATTAATTATATATCACGAATTTACTTTGTGCTAGGCTGTTCAAGTGGTCAAACGTGCATAAACTAGTCTAGCATAAAACCAGAACTGTTTTCCGCCGTAACTATCAATGTGGTACATTATAATGTCCAGTGCAGAGCTTTCCGAGCTGGATGTCACGACATCCAGGGGTGTCGTGTAGTGCCACTAAAGGTGTAGCAACAACAGCAAAATCTTAAGATAAAATAAGACAGAACATTGTGCAAAAATACTAAACATCCTTCAGTTCGTTCAATGTGCACTTTAAGTACAAGTGAATCATGAAAATTAATATTCCTTCAAAGTATCATTTGTTGTTGTTGTGGTCTTCAGTCCAGAGACTGGTTTGATGCAGCTCTCCACCCTACTCTATCCAGAGCAAGCCTTTTCATCTCCTCATAAGAACGGCAACCCACATCCACTTGAATCTGCTTACTATACGCGTCTCTTGGTCTCCCTCTGCGATTTTTACCCCAGACACTTCCCTCCAACGCTAAATTCACAATTCCTTGATGTCTAAGAATGTGTCCTACCAATCTATCCCTTCTTTTAGTCAAGGTATGCCAGAAATTTCTTTTCTCCCCAATTCGGTTCAGTACCTCCTCATTAGTTACGCGATCCACCCACCTAATCTTCAGCATTCTTCTGTAGCACCACATTTCAAAAGCCTCTATCCTCTTTCTGTCCACACTGCTTATCGTCCATGTTTCACTCCCATACAAGGCAACACTCCATACAATTGCCTTCAGAAAGGACTTCCTTAGGCTTAAATCAATATTCGATGTTAACAAATTTCTCTTTTTCAAAAACGCCTTTCTACCCATTGCCATTCTGCATTTTATATCATCTGTACTGCGACCATCATTTGTTATTTTACTGCCCAAGTAACAAAACTCATCTACCTCCTTTATTCTTTCGTTACCTAATCTAATTCCTTCAGCATCACCTGATTTTCTTACACTACACGCCATTACCCTAGTTTTACCCTTGTTAATGTTCATCTTATATGCACCTTTCATCACACTGTCCATTCCGTTCAATTGCTCTTCCAGGTCCTTTGCTGTATCTGACAGAATTACTATGTCGTCGGCAAAACGCAATGTTTTTAATTCTTCACCATGAACTTTAATTCCTTCTCCAAATTTCTCCTTGCTTTCCTTTATAGCTTGCTCAATGTACAAATTGAACAACATTGGGGAAAGGCTACAACCCTGTCTTACTCCCTTTCCAACCACTGCATCCCTTTCATTCCCTTCAACTCTGACAACCGCTGTCTGCTTTTTGTACAAGTTGTAAATAACCTTACGCTCCCTATATTTTACTCCTGCTTGCTTCATAACTTGAAAGAGTGTATTCCAATCAACATTGTCAAAAGCCTTCTCCAAATCTACAAAAGCTAGAAATGTTGGTTTGCCTTTTCTTAATCTATCTTCTAGGATAAGCCGTAAAGTGAGTATTGCCTCCCGTGTTCCTACATTTCTCCTGAACCCAAACTGATCTTCCCCGAGGTCGACTTCTACCAGTTTTTCCATCCTTCTGTATATAATTCGTGTTAATATTTTGCAACCATGACTTATTAAACTGATGGTTCTGTAGTTTTCACACCTGTCTGCACCCGCATTCTTTGGAATGGGGATTATAACATTTTTCTTAAAGTCTGAGGGTACTTCACCTGTCTCATACATCTTACACACAATGTGAAACAATTTTGTCATGGCTGGTTCTCCCAGAGACTTCAGTAGCTCTGACGGGATATCATCTACTCCAGGGGCCTTGTTTCGACTTAGATCTTTCATTGCTCTGTCAAATTCATCTCTCAGTATAGTATCTCCTATTTCATCATCATCTACATCCTCTTCCCTTCCTACAATAGTGTCTCGAAGTTCATTTCCTTTGTAGAGCCCCTCTATATATTCTTTCCACCTTTCAGCTTTCCCTTCTTTGCTGAGAACTGGTTTTCCATCCGTGTCCTTGATATTCATAGAGCTGTTTTTCTTACCGCCAAATGTTTCTTTTATTTTCCGGTAGGCTGTATCTATTTTTCCCCTATTTATACATTCTTCTACATCCTTGCATTTGCCTTCTAGCCATTCCTGCTTAGCCATTTTGCACTTCCTGTCAATCGCATTTCTTAGTCGTCTGTACTCCATTTTGCCTGTTTCATTTACTGCATTTTTATATTTTCTCCTTTGATCGATTAAATTTAGTATCTCCTGTGATATCCAAGGATTCTTTGTAGGTCTTGTCTTCCTACCTATTTTGTCCTCTGCTGCCTTCACTGCCATCATCATATGTTCATACAGTATAGCTGCATGTCCTCGGGAAAAATAACGGCTGTAGTTTCCCCTTGCTTTCAGCCGTTCGCAGTAGCTGTGTGGCAAAGTCACAGTAGCTGATGTTACAAGGCCAGCTCAGTCAATCATCCAGACTGTTGCCCCTGTAACTACTGAAAAGACTGCTGCCCCTCTTCAGGAACCACACGTTTGTCTGGCCTCTCCACAGATACCCCTCCGCTGTGGTTGCACCTATGGTACGGCTATCTGTATCGTTGAGGCACGCAAGCCACCCCACCTCGGCAATGTCTGTGGTTCATGGGAGTGGAAGTATCATTTATATAGATAAATCTTTCTAATTAAAATCAGTGTGTTTCTTGTAAAACTTTATATATTCGAAATGGTGTTGCGACTAGGAAGAGTTTGGAAAGCTCTGGTATAGTGTGTAGGAAAAATCGTAGAAAATTACAAAAAAATACCATATGGGTTTATTATTTGATGCAATTGTAATGTCAAATAAAACAAAATGTTCAAATGTTTGTAGAGCTTATGGGACCTAACTACGGGGTCATCAGTCCCTAAACTTACAAACTACTTATGAACTAGCTAATACTAAGGACGGCACAAATATCCATGTCCGACGGGGAATTCGAACCCCAGACCGTAGTGGCCGTGCAGAACGTGACTGGCGCGCCGCAGACCGCTCAGCCACTGCGGCCGGCTAGAACAAATCTCCTTACTGTTTGCTGTTCATGAATATCTGACCTCCGTAAAAAAATGCATAAAAGCATTTTCTCCTATACAACAACAGACAACTGATTACTAACTTATTGCATTTCAGGAAGATTGCTCTTTTAAGCAATATTTGACTAAAAATCTAAAGACAACTAAGAAGAGTTTTCTATAAATCAATATGGAGGTTTCTGTTTGCTTGTGGACGAAGCCTTTCGATTTGCGAAGGACACATGTGACGAGATGGGTATTCCTGTCGAAAAAATAAGAAATATTAGGAAGAAGAAAATGATGCCTGGGGAAAAGGCTGCAGACGAGATGCTGACTTTGCACCAGGAACTGAAAAGGTCAATGTTAGAGTGCATCGACAGTTCCAACAAGAAATTGATACACGTTGCAGAAACATGGAGTGCATATCAGATCATTTTGCTGTTTTAGAGCCCAGAAATCCGATTCAGAAAAGGGTCGTCCCATGATTGTAAAATGTTTAATTGACAATTACGATGAGATTTCTGAAGACGGCATCCTTGCAGAAATTCCACGGCTGCGAAGATTTCTGCAGGCTGCTAATGTCCCAAAAGAAGAATCTCTTGGATGGACATCTTTAAGAGTTTTACAGTTTGTTGTTGAATATGAAATTTCTGAATCTGTTCCGAACCTCACTTTTTCATTGGGGTCTTTGTTAACTTTGTGTGTTTCGGTAGCGACCTGTGAGAAGTTCTCAAAGCTGAGACTCATTAAGAATTACCTTAGGTCTGCTGTGAACCAAGCAAGACTCTCTAATTTGGCAATTTTGTCAATTGAAAATAGTGTGGCTAAAGCTACTGACTTTGACGGTGCAGTTTCAAAATTTGCTGCAGGGAAAGTTAGGTGGGTGAGATTGTAAACTGCATGTGAAAGTCACCAGTCATTAAGACAGTCTTTAGCTATTTGTTCTGCTTGATTAATAATCGATTAAACTATGATATTTATAAAAACTAGTTTTATTTATTTCCTTTTATACAGACTGTTTACAAACTAATTAACTTTCTATTTTGCTCATTTCATTATCTGTATCAAAAATGTATTCCTCTCTCCTTAATTTTTTTTCCATTCTTTCTAAGGTTGGCGAGAGTGGTGCTGGTGTTGGAGGGGGGGGGGGGGGGACAATTCAATTGGATCACCGCACCGCGTGCCAAACTACTTAGCTATGCCACTGTATACACCCAGCTTTAACTCCCATACAATGAAGTTTGTCGAATGGTGAGCGGTGCACTGCTAACTTAGTCTTAGTACTGATTTCTTCTTGCTGAAGAGAGCAGACTTTAGCTTAGCAAAACATACAACCTAAGTATTTGAAACTGTCCACCTGTTATACTACGGACTGCTTGGAAGAGACTGACACACACCTTGAAAGAGTCTCTTACAATCTGTTCATAGTATAACATGTGGATCTTATATTTTGACTATGTGCAATGGTGTACGAAATAAGCAAGAAATGCAACTTTAAAACTTCCTGTAATAAAACTAAAATAATGGCTTTCCGAGGAAAATACCAAATCAGATCAAAAGGTGATTTGGATATTTCACCATAAGAACAAATCTATCATATTTAGGCTGTGATATAAGTTTCGATTTTGATTCCGACCATGAAAATAAAATACACAAATTCAAGCTGTCTGTGGTACCATAAGCAGAATATTTGGCCTTAAATTACAAAAAGAGACCATTTTAAAATTATATGAAGTTCCTGTATTATCATTTGGAAGAAAAAGATGGGTTCGTACAAAAAGACAAGAAAATAAAATCCAAAGTGCAGAGATGAGTTTCCCGCGAAAGAAAAGGGTTGCACAAGAAGAGACGTGATCAGGAAAGTCGATGTCAGAAAATAATTAAATATTTTCAAAATTAACGAGAAAATCCAAAAATATCGAGAAAACTTACGGCAACACCTTCTTAGAATGGCAGAGTACAGAATCCCCCAGAAGATCCTGAAATGCAAACCGAATGGTAAAAGAGATATTGGAAGACCATGGAAAAGATGGGAATAATTGTGAGTTCCGAACAGACAACAGCATAATCCTTGAAAGGAAGATGATGATGATGATGATGATATCCACATTTTATCAGATTTCAATTCCAACCAGATAGTTTGGGAGACTATGACAGGTCCTAGTCCAGCATGATGCTCATCCGGAAATTTGAGGAAGGACGTATTCAAATGCTACAGGCAGAAGAAGATGCAGATACATTAATTGTGCAAACAGCTGTTTTCCAAGTTGCTGAGTCAGACAGTGTGGCAATCACGAGCGAAGGCATTGACGTGCTTGTTCGCCTAATGGGCCCAGGAGACAACTACAGTTTGTACTTCCATAAACCAGGGAGAAGAAAATCAGCAAGAATGGGGTACTCCTGTAGTTCCTTCAATTTCGATACTTCATTTGCCCTTTTCAACTATGCCTTCATAGGATGAGACACCACATCCTTTTTTGAGTAAGGTAAAGGGAAATTCCTAAACCTTATAGAGCAACAGCCACACCTCAAAGTGCAAGCTGCTGACTTTGTTAAACCTCCAGTATGTTAGAACTGTGTGGGAGTTCCAACTGCACGACTTTAGAGGAGCTCAGGAACGAGCTTTTTGTAGACTTTGCCGCCAACATTGAACGCAGCAAGGTGGCACTCATTACGTTCCTACCATCAAGTGCAACCTCGACTGGAGAGGAAAACTGATCCATGCCCTTGGGTATGGGAGAAAATAAGAGCCGCGGTGAAGTGGCCGGGCGCTCTGAGGCGCCTTGCTGCGGAGCGTGCGGTTGCTCGCCATCGGAGGTTCGAGTCCTCCCTCGGGCATGGGTGTGAGTGTTGTCTTCAGCATAAGTTAGTTTGTGTAGTTTGTAAGCCTAGGGACTGATAACAGTGGCAGTTAAGACCCTTAGATTTACAAACATTTGATTTTCGAGAAAATCATAATAGGTTTGTTTCCACTGACGACGACGAAAGATGCATCACACACTCTACTGAAGATGATTACCTGCGCATGCCAAACAGGTTGGAAGCGGTATGTTGATGTCGCAAATCTGCACTGAACCGCTCCTCGACGTGCAAACACTGTTGTGTCTTTATCTTACGAGAACGCCCCACATGTTGACGAGGATGAGGAAGAAATCGAAGGCATGTTCCAGGACAGGTAAGTTGGTGAAGGTACCGTAATGGCTAAAGAAGATCGGATGCTGAATCGAGACCTGCCGCAGACTCCTAAGAGACCTCCATGGAACTGAAATCTGATAAAATGTCAATCTCTGATTTTTTTAAATACTGTCATGCCCTTTTATTTGTTCATTTGTACACTGCTCGCCCAGTTAGAATTACAGGAAATAACGGAGTGGCCGCGTGGTCTAGTCGTCACGCTACGAACTGGATGGCCGTTCCCGCCGGAGGTTCGAGTCTTCACTCAGGGATATGTGGGTGTGTTGTCCTTAGTGTCAGTTTAAGTACTTTATAAGTCTAGGAACTGACGAACATAGCAGTTTGGTCAAACAGGTCAACAAACATTTGAACGTGTTTCCAAAAATAAACTTCTCGGTTGAAGCCATTGCGGTATTATTATCGAAAACCAAGAGCATATACTTAGAGTAATTAACCTATTATTGTTAATTATAGCTAAAACAAATTGTCACTGCTATATTTAATTCCATTCCTCTATATCCTTATGCCAACTAATTCTGTTCACAATTCATAAACAGAATTCGGATGGTTTCTCCTTGCAGCTTCTACCGACCTGCTTACAAACAAAGAAAGTGGTTTCTTTGCAACTTCCTTGAAACATCTTTGAAATATATAGAAATAGTTCAGTTTTGTGATACAATAAACACAATAGCAGAAGACCCATTAATCACATAAAGAGCGCAATAATATTCGAGTCCGCTTGTAAGGGAACACTGGTGTTTGATGTCGAGAATAAACATATGAAAAAACATGAAAACCCTGATTATGAAGTATTAGAAATAAAAATATAATGGAATGATATCGATACGTTCCATAAGAATTATTAAATGAAGATGAGGGAAAAGGGGAAAAACGAATCATCACAATGTGGACATTCGCCGTTCCTTGCATTTAAAAAAGTAATTTGAGATAAATATTAAACTGACATCTATTTCAAGACCATTTCTGTCCCGTTTTATGAGCTCTGTCAAAATTTCTGGAGGTATTTGAACACCTAAAACCTCCACTGTGGCTACGCCCAAGTATTGGCCAGTATTATGTACTTGGTTTTCATTGTAACACCGCAATCGTACTAATTAAGGCATGGATAAAAATGAATAAAAATGCATGTGAATGAAAAAATTTAAAATATATAGCTAGAAACAACATAATAGCCTTATGGATCCATCTTCCCACAGGAAATTTCATTTCATTAAATGACCAACAGAAAGAAAAGAACCAAGGAAATGGAATTATTTTGGTTTTCAAGTACATGAATTCTCACTATTGCCTAAAACTAAAAAACCTAGTACTTTTCTAACATGGAACAATTTTCATAACTTTTCATTTGGAACAGCCGTTTTTGAGTTAGAGGTGTTGGAGCCGACTTTTTAGCCAAGTTGGTAAAAGTGACCGAACTTTGACAACTAAAAAATATTCAAATGTTTGTTAAGCTTATGGGACTTAACTACGGGGTCATCAGTCCCTAATCTTACAAACTACTTACGAACTACCTTATACTAAGGACGGCACCTATATCCATGCCCTAGGGGGGATTCGAATCCCCGACCGTAGTGGCCGTGCAGACCGTGACTGGAGCACCTCGGTTCCCTCAGCCACCGCGGCCGACTTGAGAACTAATTGCGACTAAACGGCTGAACCGATTTTAACATTTACGTAGGTCATTCGAAACAAAATGTAATCCTCTTTCAGTTTTGTAAGGATAAAATTTCCATTAGGAAGCATAGTTTTCCAATAATAGAAGGAAAGATTTCAGAGGTGTTTTTTTTTTTTTTTTTGCAATATTTAAACGGCCTTTTTGTGACGTCGCTATTGGTCCACTCAAAGGTGCGAGTGACACTCTGCTGCTCTTTCACCTACCCCCGAATTTAGTTCTTTGTCTGATCACACCTCTGGCCATCCGGGGTTAGGTTTTTCGTGATTTCCCTAAATCACTCCAAACAAATGCCGGGATGGTTCCTTTCAAAGAGCACGGCCAATTTCCTTCCCCATCCTTAGCCAAAAAACCTGAGCGTAAGCTCCACCTCTAATGACCACGCTGTCGACAGGGCGTTAAACACTAACCAAAAAATGTTCAAATGTTTGTATAGTCTATGGGACTTAACTATGGGGTCATCAGTCCCTAAACTTACAAACTACTTATGAACCAACTAAGACTAAGGACGGCACAAATATCCATGCCCGAGGGGGGATTCGAACCCACGACCGTAGTGGCCGTGCAGACCGTGACTGGAGCACCTAAGTCCCCTCGGCCACCGCGGTCGGCAGACACTAACTTTCCTTCCTTCCTTTGCCTCGTATCTCGTGCCTTTTCTTGGCCAATCTAATACCGGGTCCCATGCATTGCTAAGTATGCACCTGCTATCACGTTTTATGAGCGGTTCCCTTACAAAAATCTCATTAGATCCCTCGATGGCTCAGTCCCAGAAGTTGGATCTTTGCGTCGGAACCTTGATACGACCATATTAGGTCTACATGAAGTCTTTTAAATCCCCTGCCGATGTGATACAACATACACAGGTCAGACAGAGTGTACTATCAAAGATCGGCTCTGAAAACACCAAAGGCACACAGAATTGCAGCAACCTAGCAAGTCGGCTGTCGCAGAACATTGCCTGACAGAAAAGCGAAAATAAAAAAAATAAAATTGTAAAAAGATATAAAAAAAGCCAAGATCGCTGATCATCAATTTTTATTTACGACGACCGGTTTCGCTGAACTATGACAGCATCATCTGGTCAAATAAAATATTTTACAAGGCCATAATCTTGTAATGTCAATCAGTTGTTATATAACAATTTACAGTGCATAGGTGCACTATGTCATTATAACAAAACATAATTATCACAGTGAGTGATTTATGTTTTATTATAATTTATTATATTGAGGGTAAATGACATTTATACTCTTCGTTGTAACAAATATTTAACTGAGTGGCATATTACGCCTATGGAGAGCCATCGAAAATTTATATAAAACACACTGACTTCAGCCAAGATCGTAAATTTATTTCATTTGCTGGTCTTTCTTTGTCGGTTTCAATGATCTGTGTCATCATCTTCAGAATTTTTTTTACAATGTTCTCCTATTTTCACTGCAAAAAGTTACGAAGTTTGTTAAAATCTGTAAAGTCCTTTTTTATATACAAATAAGATATAGTTAACAAAACATGTACAAAACCTTTGGGACTCACATAAAATGAAGAGTTACTTGTGAAAATGTAATATAAGAAAAAGAACATTGTCAAACGAATAAAATTTGCATCACCAAAGTGGATCGTCATCTGTATTGCACACTTAAAAATTGTGTGTTCTTGCCACAAGTAACAAGGAGACTGAAACAGGTAAACATTCCATAGGTGTGTTACTACGAACCTATATGCGGACGCCACGTTAAACGTCGAAAATGCAAACACATCCACATAAATGCAGACGTCTGGTAATCCTACCTCACTTTGGTTTAGCATGCCAAATTTACGCGATAGCAAGAATAATTTTAATATGGACTGGTAATAAACGCAGTGGAATAATTTCTCTTTGTGGTGATCAAAATTTTGACTGATGGGCAGAAATTCGTAAGAAATAATCCCGCTTCACAAACGCATAATTTCCACTTCACAGATAGTCACTCTAAATTGAAGTGAATTCTCTTACATCATAGGACTGCTTTCGATACCGTACTGTTTCAGCGAAGTCTATATAATCAACCATGACTGCAATGTAACGTCCATGGAAAAATTTCGTGCTTACAACGGAGACGATTTGCGTTCAACCTAATGTCGTGTTATCCGTGGCGATGGCTTTCCTTGATGACCATTTCGATCGCAGTATTCGATCAGGAAATGTGTGTTATAGGCCCCTGTCTCGATCCAGTATATAAAAATTTCAAACCGACACCCGGCTCGTTTTTGTTAGTGGTTATCGTCTCCAGTCACCTAATCACCAGCAACCTATACCCATCGTCATTAAAGGAGCTCCCAGGACCTTTACGATACCTATATGATGTGAGTTTTATAGAAACCAAGCAACAATTATTGATTAAAATTTACGTGTTGTGTCGTAGCGTAGTCTAGCGTGTAGCGATGTTGGCAATGGCCGCAGCATGTGACTTTTCTTATAAAATGTACCGGTTGCGATTACAGTTCATTATTAAGCGTACAAAGGTATATACAAGAACCTGTCAACCACAGAGCACGTAGCCTACAGCGTTAATTATTAACTTCATGATCAGCGAAAAAAGTAAACCCCTCCTCCATATGCGTCTTCGTATTAATGTTAAAAAAATAAAATACAAATCTGTTAGCATCGTGTGAGGGTGTTTTTAAAAAAAAAATCGTATTACAATTACATTGCCGCGGCGGAGTGGCCGAGCGCATTGAGGCGCTATGCTCTGATGCGCGAGGCCGTTCCCCGGGATGTTTGTGTTGTCTTTCGTATAAGTTACTTTATAAGTAGTTCGTAAGTTTAGTGACTGATTACTCCGTAGTATCGTCCCATAAGCTTAACAAACATGTTTGAAAATTATATTGTTTATTGCGTAAACAAAAAATCGGTTATGCGCCAATATCTGATTGGTTGTCTCCATCCATACCACGATTGGTCGGCTACGGCCATTGCCAACATCGCCACACACTGCATCACACCACGACATGGCAAGTATACTTTTACCTGATTATTAATATGTAAATTGGTTAAATTTTACCTACCGTCCTGGCAGCCTCGCATGATAATGTTGGAACTTATGTGATGTCTTTAGCCAATCACGTGACAACGCAAATGTTTGGCCCTGAAATAGTTTTACGAGGGCAATTACTTTTACTGAGCGGACAAAGGTACATACAAGTACCTGTCAACCATAGCGCAGGAATAGCACGAATTATTTACGTCATGGTCTGTACGAAACACTAATCAAATCATTGTATGTGAATTTCTAATGATATGATATCTTGGCAAAGATTTTTTACCATGTTGTTCATATTACCAACATAATAATATGAGGCCACAAGGATGGTAGGCAAAATTTTCCCTTATGATTAATGGTTAGGCCTACTTACCCACCCATCCATATGAACCGTCTTGTGGTTGAAACCACTGACATTTACAGACAAGAATCTATCATGAATATTATACCCTCTACAGAGAGAATTTGTATTGACTAACGCTACAGTAATGGAATGATGATTCAGAGATTATAAATTAGTTAACATAATTTTGAATTTATGAAAAGAAGGTATCGTATTAGAACAGCACAAATAATGGGTTAAATTGTACGACGCTTCTCGCTGGATTGCAGTAGTTATATTGACACCAATGCTAATGACGGCAACGCAGATGACCAAGAAATGTTTTTTTCGTGACAACTTCAATTAAAACGAAATTTTTTTTTTTTTTTTTTTTTTTTTTTTTTTTTTTTTTTTTTTTTTTTTTTTTTTTTTTTTTTGTTTCCTTAACGGACAAGGGTACATACAAGAACCTGTCAACCATAGAACAGGTACAGTATTAATTTTGCTGCGAGTGAAACGAGCAGCAATAACATTTACTCTGTAGTTCGTGAAAAATATTAACGCAATTCTATACTTCATTGCTCATCTGTGACCAACATAAGCACTGGAGCTCGGCGAGAAGCATCGTAAAATTTTACCCAAACAATGTAACAGTCTCGGTGGCTTTTAAATCATAAACAATGTGGTGGTAAGAAAGCTAGGGCAGTAGAGTTTCAGGCGTTTTTCTTTACATACCAGTAGGCCTATTACTTATATAAAAACAATGACGTGATATGAGGAAAAGTGGTAGGAAACTGAATTTCAAATAGTGTGGCACTGTTGTGTAGAATAAGAAAAGAGCATATGATTCTAAAATCTTGCAACAGCTCAGTATCAACTTTTATGCTACTTTGTCCAAACACAAGTGAAAATGTAAGCTGGGCCGGAAATTGAAACCTGACCTCCTGATTCGGGCCGGCGGTCACCTTAATCACTTGGTTACCCGTGCTCGCTTCCCATCCGTCTCAAACTTCCACATGTCGCATGCTATGGCTGTAATGCCCGTACCGTTCATGCACTCATGATGAGTGTAAGAGGGCATGAGCGGTAGGGGCACTACCACCATAGCATGTGACATGTGGAAGTTTGAAACAGACGGGAGGCGAGCATGGGTGGCCAAGTGGTTAAGGCGACCGCTGGCCCCAAGCGGGAGACCCGGGTACAATTCCCGGCCAGGCTCACATTTTCACTTGTCACCATTGTTTCATTTCAATGCCCTCCTGCAGCCACTGTCAATCCTATCCTTCCTAATTCTTCTTACTTCCCCTCCTTTATCAATAATTTGCAAAAGTGTGATTTGTTTTACAATTGGGTCTCAAACTGTAGGCCAACATTCAGTCATAAAGTGGGCGCTCCTAGGGCAAATGAGGTTATGAATTTCCTTTAGTTACTTGCCATGCGGGAGTGGGTGCGTGGTCTAAAAAGCATCATGCTACAGACTGGGCAGTCACTGCCAGAGAAGGCTCGAGACGTTCCTCTGACATGGATATGTGTCTGTCTGTGTGTGTGTGTGTTTTGTCCTTAGTATAAGTTAGCTTAAGTAGTTAGTAAGTCTAGTGATTGATGACCATAGCAGTTTGATCCAATAGGTTTACAAACATTTGAATAGATTTTTAGTTTCTTATACGACATGTTCCATTTTTTAAAATACTTCAGATTGCCTAAACTATTTATAATTAGCCTCCTGTTAAAATATCCTCCAAGCTTAATAAAGAATGAGGATACATAGACCTACAAGTAATGTTATCTCGTGATTTTTTTTCCCAGATGTTGGCGGTATTGTACCTTAGTAGTTTTGCAGTAAGATACATTTGGATACCAATGAAAAGTATGGCTGCGTGGATTACTCGTATGTCGGTTCATGTGGTAAGTATTCCTTCTTAGGTGAACTATCATATGCATGTGCTGGCAACATGTTTACAACTGTAAACACGTGTGTGAGTATTAATTCAAGCAACAAGGCAGTCTTATCGCAATTTCTTTTATTTCACGGGTAATTGGATACGATCACTTACATGATCATCATCAGACCACAACTGTAAATTTGGCCACCAGTTGTTTACAGATGGCGCTGCCTAAAGGTTAAACGTTGACTGCTTTACATTTAACATAAACCTTTAGACAGCTCAAGCTGTAAACAACTGGTGGCCTACATAACAGTTGTGGTCTGATGATTATCATTGGATTTACCAATGAAATAAAAGAAATTGCGAACTAGACTGCCTTTTTACTTGAATTAATAATTACAAATAAGATCGCTGTTTTCCATAATGTTCTAAAAAATAATTACATGTTTGAGTGTGTCAGGTTTTTCTAACTCTAGCAGCTGGGACGCCAGTTTACTGTTTTTGGCATGCGTCAGTTTTTGATTCTTTCTGGTACTTCTGGTTTTACATTTTCCATTTTGGTATGTAATAAACATTGAGGGATATAACAGTTTACTGTTGTAAGCTTTGGGGTTTGGGACCGATAGAAACCACATTTATAGATGTACCGAAATTCACTTTATTGTCGATACAAATAAGTACAAAGCGAAACTGACTAAACATGGCCAACGGGAGCAGGGAAGCTGCTGCCCCCAAGAACTTGGCTACTTGGCCAACAAAGATACACAATGTCCTGCTGTTGCACCGATCGATGTGGTCGCATTGCCACATAGCTGCCGCCACCCCCTCCCCCCCCCCCGCCCCCGCAATACTGAGTATGCCCTGATCAGGCGGTGGGAGAGGGGGGAGAGAGAGGGAGTGGTGACCAAGGCATCAGGCGGCGCATACCATTGCATGTGCGTGATGGAGAGCTCCATAGTAGCTTGTGGCAAAGTCATACGCAGGCTTTACCGACGGGTCGGCGGTTATATCTACGACAAATTCGAGTAGTCTTCATGGACAGTGGACTATGCGACTGAGGCCTGGATGTAACGACACAAGGACAGGGGCCAGGGGGTCACAAGTTAGGATCTCTGCAGAAGGGAGGAAGAATACCCATACATTGGGAAGGTGAACCTCACTAGGCAGTGTGATGTTTTTTATGCCACTCGATGTGGGAGGGGGAGTCAAAGGAAGAGCATAAGATGAAATGGAGCGGTCCATAGAATAATCGAGAGGTCAGTACTCAGAGAAGGGGTGATGGGGATCACAAATTCAAGAGCTGGGGTGGCGAGAAGGGGGGAATGTAAGAATCCATGGAATGGTGAGGCAGGGAAGGGGGGGGGGCAGTGTTGAGAAAGGGAGGGAGGGGATGATGGAGGTCACCGGAGACAACATGGCGGAGGAAGGAGCGGGGAGGGAGAAACTGGGAGAAAGGCCTGGGACAGATGTGGATGTCGGCCCCAGGCCGAGTAGAAGAGCTCAATGTGAGCAGGTCTGAAGAGACTGATAGAAACAGTGACTGGTGTATCATTGGTGGATGTAATAAATGTGTTACTGCCCCATTTGAGAATGCGGCAAGGCACAGAATAAGGGGGTTGTAGAGGAGGGCGGACAGAATCTTAATGGAGGAACAAATGGGAGCAGCCCTGCAGGATGGAGTGTGGGGGTGGGGAGGGGGGGATATGACTAGATGGAAGGGGATTGGGACGTTTAGACCAGTGGAGTCAGAAACGATCAACAAGGGACAGAAGATCAGAGAGAGAAGGATGGGGCGAGGATTGAACTAGCTGGCCAGGGAGCATTAGATTTTGCCCGTAAGAAAAGTATGTCACCGTTTGTCATAAGTCATCCTTGTAAGTGGAGCAGAGTCCCAGCAGAATTAAGCCTCGAGCCAGAAAATCGTTGCACATTAAAGCGGCTTTCAAGGTGTGGTGGCACCATTCCACAAGGGGACTGCCCTGTGGGTGACAGCAGGGCCGGCACAAGCCGAACTGCCGCCCAGTACGAGATGCAAAATTGCCGCCCCCTCATAAAAAAACCTTAATAATGTTAAAAACGGTTTTTTATGACATTTCCGTTCTCGGATGATTTGATCCCAAAAATTTGTTCGGTGATTATATAAAAGACTTAGAAGTATATGTGAGGGTCTAATATACAAAGTAGAAAATACTTTTACAGAAATACTCGAAAGTTCTTGATCCATTTATTACAAATATTTAAACCAAACACTGATGAACATCCGTAAAGACATGAGCTGTATATCTTTGAAATAAACGGTTTTCGGAAATTCCCATATACCTTTGCGTTTTGCTTCAATAAAGACCGAGTTCATAATTAGGTTGAAACCTGATGAAAATTGTTGAATTTTGAAATTTTTGTGAATATTACTATAGGATCCAAATTAGCTGGCTCTGTAAAATACACAACCAAGTACGAGGGGGGCGTAGAAATGAAATGCAAATTAATTGTCTTTTAGCAGTTTTAACATTTTCTGTAGAAAGTTGATTTGAAAAGTAAGAAATAATGTTTTAATTTATAAAATTTATTTGTCGCGAAAACATTTCCAACATTCTGAATTTTTTATCCAATTATTTTACTCTCCAGTCTGGCAAGTCTAACTGCACTAAACACTTCCCTATTACGTGTGTTATAGCCTACAATGGCGTTAGAACAAATTACAATGTGCCTTCCTTTCCAAGGTTAGGAAAATAAAATGAAATTGCATCTGATAGGCCTTTATTCCATCGGCCAACTGCTAATACGAATTCTGTAGTTTTCATTCGCAAAAAAATGCAACAATGGCTAGAATACTTTTCCTAAAAATAAAAGTAAGGACTGAAAAAAATAGCTTTCATAGTCAGCAACCACATAAACACCGCAATGGCTACTCTCAGAATGGAGCAGCGATCTGTCACAAAATCTCTCTCGGTTCCTCTCGCTTCCTTGCCTTGTCTGGTGCCACCCTGATGCACCGCCCCGTGCGGCCGCACGTTTCACACCTGCCTTGCGCCGGCCTTGGGTGGTAGGCAGTGGTATGGATGTGGCAAATACCAAAGATGTTACAGAAACCTTGAAAGAGGGAAGACTCAAATTATTTACCCTGGTTGGTGGTGATGACGACTGGGCAGCCAAAATGAGCAATTCAGCTTTGCAAGAAAGCACGAGCTACAGTTTCAGCAGTGACATTAAGAAGCGGTGTGGCCTCTGCCCAGCATGTGCAGTGATCGATGAAAGAGAAGATAAACGATAGCCGTCGACCGAGGGGAGAGGGCCGACGGTGTCAACTTGACATGTTGAAAACGTCTAGCCGAGACCGGAAAAAAGCGTAAGGAAGGGGTAGTGTGTGTTTGAACCTTGCTTTGCTGTTAGAGAACGCAAGTCCAAGCCTGACAGTACCTCCCTATATACCTCCGGATGACACGATTAGTGACTAGTGTGGTGGAAGCCTTAACACCAAGATGAACAGGGTTTGTACCGGTTGATCAAAAAGTCAGTATAA
This sequence comes from Locusta migratoria, assembly GCA_026315105.1. Classification (NCBI taxonomy): domain Eukaryota; kingdom Metazoa; phylum Arthropoda; class Insecta; order Orthoptera; family Acrididae; genus Locusta; species Locusta migratoria. The sequence goes on along the minus strand of CM048744.1, from coordinate 471,583,245 downwards.
ATTTGAAAACTTAATAAATTACGGAATAATGTAGATAAAGAGGTAAAAATTGACACACATGCTTGGCATGACATGGAGTTTTATTAGAACCAAAGAAAAACAATGTTCAAAAAATGTCCGACGGATGGCGCTTCATCGGATCAAAAAAGCAGTAATCAGCATAACAAATTAAGACAAAGCAAAGATGATGTTCTTTACAGGAAATGCTCAATATGTTCACCATCATTCCTCAACAATAGCTGTACTCGAGGAATAATGTTGTGAACAGCACTGTAAAGCATGTCCGGAGTTATGGTGAAGCATTGGGGTTGGATGTTGTTTTTCAGCATCCCTAGAGATGTCGATCGATTACGATACACTTGCAACATCAGGTAACTCCAAAGCCAATAATCGCACGGAGTGAGGTCTGGGGACCTGGGAGGCCAAGTATGATGAAAGTGGCGCCTGAACACACGATCACCACCAAATGACACGCGCAAGAGATCTTTCACGTGTCTAGCAATATGGGGTGGAGCGCCATACTGCTTAAAATCGTACATTCCTACAGGTGTTTATCAGCCAGGCTGCGGATGATGCAATTCTGTAACATATTGGCGTACTTCTCACCCGTCATGGTAGCAGTTACAAAACCACAATCACGCAGTTCCTCGAAGGAAAAAAGAGGTGGTTCTAATAAAACCGCATGTCATTCGAAGCATGTGTGTCAATTTTTACCTCTCTATCTACATTATTCTGTGATTAATTAAGTTTTCAAATTTATGCTGACTTTTCGATCATCCAGTATTTTGTTGAAGCTCTCACATTGAAGATAGCAAAGGATATAGGGGCATAGCATGGCTGTCGATTCGTCACACCAGACCTCACCAGAGACGCTGGGGAAGGTGGTGCACCACGGTGGAGTGATCAAGCGCATTGAGGTGCTATGCTACGATATGCGAGGCCGCTCCAAGTTTGGGGACTGATGACCCCGCAGTTAACTCCCTTAAGCTTAACAAACATTTTTTTTTAAGGTGGTGCACAGAGGTTGAAGAGAAGAGCTACAGCCGCAAACAAATTGCATAGTGACCTCATCCGCAGCCTGGAGAGTGGCGAGATTAGAACGATCTAAGAGAGAAGAGAGCGAATCAATGCGGGACAAAAAATCAGCAACAACATTGTCAGCCTCTTTGATATAACGCACATCGGTGGTGAATTGAGAGATATAATGAAACTTGCAGAACAGGCAAGGGGGAGGATCCGTTTGTGGTCAGCGAGGACATAGAGAGAGCATCTGTCGACGGCTTGATGGAAATGTTTTATGGCCTCGTAAATGGCCAAGAGCTCATGATTGAAAGCAGAATACTTTTTTTAGGTGGTGTTAAGCTTTCTCGATAAGAACTGTAAAGGGTATGTGATGCCGTGGGTGTCTGACTGAAAATTGCACCAATGGCAGTATCACTTGTGTCAGTGGTGATGAACAGTTCAGCCTCAGGATGAGGGTGAGCAATGGTGACAGGTTGAGCTAGCAGGTCTTCGGAGGAGAAGGCAGAAGTCATTGCATCAGTCCAGGGAACTGGACGAGTGATGGATTTGTGCTTGCCGGCTAGAGTTTTGGTGTGGGGGGCCTTCAGCTCAGCTGCACCAGGTAAATGACACCAATAATAGTTAATTGTCCAGAGAAAATCTCAATTCGTTGAAGGTCAAGGGGAGGGGTAGATTCCTGATGTGGTCGACCTTCTTGGCGACCTTCTTGGGAGGGGGGAGGAACACATTGGCAGAAACCATGAAGCAAGGAACAGCACAGAGCACTGGTACAAATGTATCTTATGATCATTAAGTTTGATGCCAGCCAAGGCCAGAGTGTCAAGGAGGGTCTGAATATGTTTCTTGCTTTCCCTGGTGAAATTGATGAACACTAGTATGTCAAGGAGGTATTCAAAACAAATTTTTTAAGGATAAAGTATCTCATTAATGAAACACTACAAAGTTTGTGTCATGTTTTTGAAACCGAATGGCATGAACTTTTGAGGTTTTCTGTAAAATTATTTTCTACATTGGCGAATTTGCTTGCTTGTACTCGCTGCAGGTAGGAAAACTAAAGTCCAACAAACGCTCAGGACTCAGCTCAACCTGGACCATAAACGTCACATTTTTATAGCTGTTTGTATGCTTGGGGAGAATAGTATAATTTATGTTGTAGGTAGTCCATAATATTCGCCATGGCAAGAAAAATGTTGCTAATCTCAAGTACATTTCACAGTTTTGAGTTATGCGACTGTTCAAGACAGCGTGCAAACAAACATAACAAATGAAACTGTCTCCATATTATTCATTATTTGCATTATAATTACAGTGAATGGTCAGGTTATCATCGACCTGTTTTGTATAGAGTCTGCTTCTTTTGTCGGAGATAAGATTTCCTGCTTCACGGTTTCTGCCAATCGGACTCCACCCTCCACCCCCCCCCCCCCCCAACAAGGTCAACCACATCAGGAATCTACCCCTCCCCTTGACCTTCAAAGAATTGTAATTTTCTCTCAGGACAATTAACTATTAACAATGTCATTTACCTGGTGCAGTTCTTCTCGAGAAAGCTTAACACCACCTAAAAAAAGTATCCCGCTTTCAGTCATGAGCTCTTGGCCATTTACAAGGCCATAAAACGCTTCTATCCACAGCATTTAACGTCTCCTCCTTCTCAGCTTCAGATATCATTTGTAACTGTCGGAACGGCGGCCAAAGAAATGTTGCTATTCTGTACAATGTCTGAATCTCAACCTTTTCCTCCATGAGACGGAGACAATGCTCTTCCAGCATTCATAGTACCTACAGTTAACGTAACACAGGAAGTGTATACACTGACAAATACCAATAACACTCAAAGTGGCTTTTATAGTTAAATACAATAAGCATTTTCTGCACACGCAGCACTTAAAAAGGAAATTGTAGTACAGTAATTTAAAAGAAATAAAATGCAAATTAATTGACTGCTAGTAGTGTTAACATTTTCTGTAGAAAGTTGATTTGAAATGTAAGAAATAATGTTTTAATTTATAAAATTTATTTATCACAAAAACATTTCCAAAATTCTGATATTCTGAATTTTTTATTCAATTATTTTACTCTCCAATCTGGCAAGTCTAACTGCACTGAACACTTCCCTACAACGTGTGTTATAGCCTACAATCACATTAGAACAAATTACAATGTGCCTTCTTTTCCAGGGTTAGGAAAAGAAAATGAAATTGCGTCTGATAGGCCTTGATTCCATCGGCCAACTGCTGATACGAGTTCTGTAGTTTTCATTCGCAAAAAAAACGCAACAATGGCTAGAATAGTTTTCCTAAAAATAAAAGTAATGATTGGAAAAATAGCTTTCATAGTCAACAACCACATGCTACGAGCGTTCAGAGTTAACTAGCACACTTCAGACACACAGAAGAAGAAATAAACATCCTCACAGCACGTGAGTAGACAAAGACATGGGACAGATTTTATAAACTAAACTCCGTCCCATGCAGGCTGTGAGGGCCCAAGGGGGACCGACTGGCTGCCATGTCATCCTCTGCCCGCAGCCATCACTGGTTGCGATATGGACAGGGACGTGGTCAGCGCCCCGCACTCCTGGCCATTTTTGCATTGGTTTTCCGGTCCAGAGCCACTACTTCTCCATCAAGTAGCTCCTTAGTTTTGTCTCAGAAGGGCTGAGTGCACCCAGCTTTCCAACAGCACTCAGCAGACCCGGACGGTAACCAATACAAGTGCTAGAAAAACCCGACATTGCTACTTCGGTGACCTGACGCTAACCGGTGTACCCACTGCAGCACGGCTGTTGGCATTTTATGAAATAGGGTGCCTGGAAAAGTCACACTAGTAACTTGAAATCTGTTTATATCTGCTGGGACACCATAAATTTCATCAATACATGACTGAGGGTATCAGGAGTTGTTACTTTATTTACTATTCTCAAATCTACTCATTAATTGATATATATATAATTTTTTTTAACTAGGACAATAGGACTAGACCAGGCACTAGTGGATGGTTGGATTATTCCCACATTCAGCAGTTGTTGTATGATATTCTCTACAACCAATTGCAAATGATATGGCAATGTACATGGTTTTTTGGAGATGAGCCTAGCACCTCTGGTCAGTATTCATGTTGTACAAAATCAGTGGCTGGCAGACACTGCCTTGCCTAGAATGACTATGAATATTCCTCTGTAATGGGGTACAAAAAATCTTGTTTCGACTTGGTTAAATGTGCTAGCTTTTCATGCAACTGTATTCTCAGCACAGAAGCTACCCTATAAATACTCTTTACTGGTACTTTGTTTTTCCCTTTTACTTTCCTAACATTACTCTCACACTGCAATGTTTTCTGCACCACTTCTGGACCACTTGCAAGAATTGTTCCATGGCGAATCTCTGTTTTCTGACTGAAATTACACTGGGGAAGAGCCATTTTTTTTACTTAGATTTGAGACTTGTTGGTAACTAATTTTTAGTCTCTAAATTCAAAACTGTTAGCAGTTTTTCTCTATCATGTCACGTTTGTAAACTACAGGAAATGCAGTTTGATACTATTGTTACAGCCAAGCTTTTTAAAGCTCTCTAAGAGACATAATTCTATTTTCTAGAAAGTCTTTGACAATACTTTTGAATGCCAACCAAGCATTCTTTTCAATTTTGGTCATTGTTTCTATGAAACATTCATCTTCAATAAGTAGCCGAATCTGTGGTCCATCAAAGTCACCAGCCTTTATCTTCTCATATGACAAGCTAGGAAATGCTAAAATGATATGCTTAAAACAGACCACTTCAGTTGACAAAGCTCTAACAAATTCCTTCATGAGACCTAGTTTTATATGCAGAGTTGGAAATATAATGTTTTTTCTGTCGACAAGTGGATGATTAACAATGTTTGGATCACCAGCTTTCTTGCAATGTTGGGATCACCAGGTTTCAGGTCAGATCTTGCCAGTTACTTTGACTGCACCCAATGCTTCTCACAAGCTCTGCTGTCCCACATACACAGAAAACACAGATACTTGGTAACCCGTGTTGCTGGCCAAGAAGGAAAGAAACCATTTTAAGGCCAACACAGATGATCCACTACTGCAAATTATATTGCAACACATCAGTGACCTTCTTTATGTCTTCATATTTTTCCATGCAAGAAAACTGAATGGCCTATTGGGACTGACCCATATAAATTTCTATTGTGGAGGAGAACACGCTTCAAGCTATGTTTTTAGCTATCTATAAACAATCACCATTCAGCTGTGTTAGAGTCTGAAATTCCCAATTCCTTCATTAAACCAGGAATGTTGTGCCAATACACAAATCCTTCAGCTCTCTGAAAGAACTGCAATAATTCACTTTCTCTAGATTGAAAGAGGTGATTTTAGCTCTTTTTTCTAACAAGTATTTTTCATGCAGCCTTGATGCTACTACCTGCAGCAGCTCCCATGGAGCTTGTAGCATCTGAAGTACAGGCCAAGAATTCACAGATAATTTTGTCAGTGCTTCGTACCATTCCTTTAACTCCACTTTCCACAGCAAAAGTTTACTAATCTGCTCTTGCAGAGCTGCAACAGGGTCTCAGCTAGGTTTGAACATATTTCAGGCATGGTTACAATTTATGGGACAGTAATGACCATGAAATACTTGAACAATGAAAAAGGTCACAGAAACCTAACCCTATGACCTAACCACAATGATGCCCCATGATGCAATGTAGCAACAGCAGCAAAAGAAACAACAGCATGACTTACAATACATTGAGGTGTGGAGATGAAGCGGTTGTGCGACATTTTGATGGCATTGGGCACAATACTAATGGCCAGGTTGGAGATGTTGGTGACAGCAGCGATGGCACATTGATTGTGTCTGTCATTGAGATGCGTAGATGCGTCAAGCGATGATGGTGGCCGTGGTGTGGCAGTATACTGCCAGCAGCAGTCACGTAGCAGGTCTCTCCGAACATGAGCCAAAGTGGTTTGTGATGCGCTAGATGTGGCTGAAGATGTACGGGTGACAAGTACCCATGAGTGCTAATTTATTGTTTGAGGGCGACACCTGCCTCTCGGGTGCATAGGAATCGGAAATATAATTTTTTAACTTTCATACGTATTTTGCTCAGCCTGGCTTGCCACACCAACCACGGGTCATGCCGCTGCTGCTGGAGAATTCCACCCTCATGTTCCCAACATGTGCCTGTTTGATCGGCATTTCGTGGCGGCTTGGTTCTGCTGACAAGGGTATGCCATCCTTGGAGACTCCGCAGAACCCAGCCACCAAACGAGTCAGACTGGTGGTCATGTGGGGTACACTTTGGCCAGACCTGAATGGCAGCCTGAAGAATGGATGCTCTCTTGTGCCCCAGCCTATGACCTGACCAGAAGTGCCCCCTTGAGCTCTGATCAAAATATAACTTTTCCTCTAAGATGGAGGGACAGGCGACTCCCCCCCCCCCCCCCCCATGGGTTCCTTTCAGTACCGCATACCAGTTTAGGCAATAAAGCCCATTTTGATGTTATCATAACTTCACGCCCTTCTCATTTAACTCCATGTTCACTCCTCTGCTCAAACATCCAGGCACATTATGAAGTGGTCAGCATTGATTAGGATTGATAGGCAGCAGCTAGGCTGTCGGGTGGAAGGCAGGCCCAAGGAAAACAAATAGGCAGCAGTATTCACAGTTACACCAACATGACATTTATTAATAAAACAAACATAGGTCTTAATTCACTGATATCAAGCACGAGAACAATAACAATAAATAGTTACGATGCACTTTTGATTAAACACAAACTCAGTTAAAGTTCATCTCCCTCTCTTATAACATACAATGAATTGCACAACAATCTGCAACAGATTTGATTAAAAAAATAATAATAAAACAGTAATTCAGAACAACAGGTTCAAATATGTACAATAAATAAATAAATAAATAAATAAACATTTAAAAAAATTGCAAGGCAAACAAGTAGAGAGTTCTCACATTGGGATACAGGCACAACCAGTACACAAGTATGCAGGTCATGTGAATAAACATGCCTGGGACCTAGCAAGACGGTACGGGACCATGAGTAGCACAAACACAAACTCACTCTACTCACGCAGAACTTACAGTGCCCTATAAGTCAAAACACACTCCATATATTCCCTCGCTGTGTCCACCACATCATCAAGATAATTATAAACAAATTTATACTTAAAATCCCCCAAAACATTGTCCAATAACCTAGAAAGGACAGCAGCACCAGTGGAAACCAAACAGGACTCTATTAAACTCGAACAAATTCCACCTGTTCAAAATGTTGTGACTGGCTTAGACCACTCTGCCAGTTAAATCTGATAATACACCTGGTTCTCATACAGGACAGTGAAGATTTTTTTGCCGGCAAACCAGGTAAAGCAATGATGTAAGTCAGGCAAAGGAACAGATTCTAAAATCACCTTCTGATTAAGCTGTCTGTAGTGAACCACTGCCCTATACCCGGAATCCCCTTTTGGGACCAAAAACGTAGGTGAAGAATAGGCACCAGCCAATTGCCTTTCTTAGCATGATTTACAACAGTGTTTTTCAACCTGTGGGTTGCGGCCACGGTGTGGTGGCCGAGCGTTTCAAGACGCCTAGTTGCAGAACATGCCACTGCTCGCCGTCGGAGGCTCAAGTCCTCAGTTAGTTTAAGTAATTTGTAAGCTTAAAGACCAGAGTAGTTAAGTCCCATATATTTACAAACATTTGAACACTTTTTTGAGGGTCACGATCCCCAGGGGGGTGGCGAGGTCTTGTTTGGGGGTTGCCGTCAATGAAGGAAGTAGCACCAACATAACACAATCAGCCAGGAGCATGCCTGAATACCTGGGGTTCCATAATGCAAAACATATGCCTAAGAAAAGTGAGATGTACAAGAGTTGGAACTAAAATTGTGGCAACTATTTATTCACAACTGATGCAAAAGTATTACATATTTGCACCTGTTACTGTCCTTTAATGTAGTGTAGAACCCATTGCCAGCAATGTGGAAGATGTAGTATACAGTTAGCAGAGCCTGTTCTGTTGATGGCACAAAAGGAGTGATCTACTGCGTGTCAAATCTCTGGAAAAGTTCTGAAGCGAATGCCAGAAAGTGGTTCCTTCAAGTTCAGAAGAAACTCAAAGTCACAAGACTTACATCTGGGGAGTATGGTGGATGCTACAGTACTTCCCGTCCCATTGACCAAGAAGAGCAGCGAAAGCTTTTGCCATATGTATCCACACTTTGTCATACAAAATGATGGATGGGTTGTACAAAAAGTGTTGCCGCCAGCCACGGTGGCCGAGGGGACTGCGGCGCGTCAGTCACAGTCTGCACAGCCCTACGGTCGGGGTTCGAATCCCCCCTCGGGCATGGATATTTGTGCCCTCCTTAGTGTTAGCTAGTTCATAAGCAGTTTGTAAGTTTAGGGACTGATGACCCCATATTTAAGTCCCATGAGCTATACAAACATTTGAACATTTGAAAGTGTTGCCACTTCTTTTGAAGACCTTGATGACACTGTCATGCTGTATGACCTCTGGCTCATTCAATCTTGATCCAACTCTGTTGTTCCTTTTTCAAAAACATAGTGAAACCATTACATTAGACTGCTCACTCAGAAGTGACTGTGTGGTCGCTCAATTGTGCACATGCTGGTGATGTGGGACAGGCAAGATTTGCTCAGAGGTAAGGTAGATATGTCAACATGTGCTATCAGCAACAATAGTAGATTACATTGCATAGTGCCTCCACAGCAGTGTTGCCACTATTTAAATTCCAACCCTCATATAAATACACCATGTTAACAGTAACCAAAAAAACTGAAATCTATTTCCATGTGCCAGGTGATATCTAAATATACAAGATACAATAAGTAATTTTGAGAAATCCAGTTGTTTGCAAATTGACTATACAGTGGGACCTTCCTCGATGAGCGTAATTCGCTTCTGAGATTTACCTGCAATATATCTTTTTCTGGCCGAATTCATGTAGTAATAGGATGTGATCCATTCAGAAAAATGGACTAAAATTAATCCTATAATCATTTATTATTATTTTTTATTTTATTTATTTATTTATTTTTAGTGAAAGAAAATTATAGTCATTGCCTTTGAAATGGGAGGGGGTGGGGCGGGAGATCACCAAAATATTTTTAGTTGGAAAGGGGTCACTTATTCAAAAAGGTTGGGAAACACTGATATACAAAATATTGGAGAGACTTACGTATAAGAGAATGAGCTGAGATATCCTAAAGTGTATTCCTGTGGAACAAGCAGGCTTCTGGCCAAACAGGAGCTGCTCAGATCAAGTCCTTTCAGTAACTTCCTATATCGAGCCAGGCTTCCAAAGACAGGAAAAAACATCAGTGGTATTTATAGACCTGACATTGGCATACTACACTGAGTGGACACAAGGCCTGATGTTCATTCCAGGTGAGACTAGGAAATAATAGGAGCAAAATGATGAAGATCAATAATGGCTTGCCCCAAGGATGAGTCCTGGCATCACTACTTTGCAGTATGTATATAGCTCATATACCTAATACCAAATCAAAAAAGTTTGGGTGTGCAGATAACTGGGCATCAACATCAAGATATGCAGCATACTGAGACTGTCCTGACAAGCGACTTGCCCTTACTGGGAATGTACTTTTGTGAATGGAGACTACAACCAAGTCCAGTTAAAACTGAGGCTAAATTTTAACAATGGAAAATCCTAATAGGAATATCAATAATGGAGGATAGGTAACAACTCACCGTAAAGAGGCTCGGTGAGCTGTTGACAGACCGAATATAGATGATCACATTCACACAAATTAAATTATGGCTGACCTATGCCTCATAATAAAAATACAAAATACCTGCGAGTGACACTATATAGAACTCTGAACAACAAACAGCACCTCATCAACACCACTGCAAAAATTCCCACTAGGAATAATATTGTAGAGAAACTATGTGGCACCAGCTGGGGCTCCACTGCCTCTGCCCTGCATTGTTCTGCTTTGGGTATTGTCTACTCTGCATCAGAGTACTGTTCCTCTGTTTGGCTAAACAGCACTCACCAAGATGGTGGGTACAGTACTGAATCAAAATATAAGGACTATTTTGGGCTCAATAAAATCAACCCCTCCCCCTCGCCCCCATTCAGTGGCTACTTAAATGTGTCTACAGATTGCAGACAAAAAAAAAAAAAAAAAAGAGAGAGAGAGAGAGAGAGAGAGAGAGAGAGAGAGAGAGAGAGAGAGAGAGAGAGAGAGAGAGAGAAGAAAAAAACCTGGGATAACTATTATGGAGTATATTTGAGTTAATCCACAATGCTAGTCCAGTGCCTTAAGTAACAGAAATTAAATCCTGAGCTTCACCAGAGGGGAAAAAAAAAAAAAAAAAAAAAAAAAAAAAAAAAAAAAAAACAACAAAAAAAACGGGAATGTAGTATCCTTAACAGAGAGTTATTGCTGGTGGTAAACCATGGCCTATGAATAGAAAATTTCCATCACCACTCATGCACTGGAGCTGTCAGCAGTATGGCTTCATGCTTCCTCGGCCGACTCAGCCGATGTGGCAGATGCCGGTGGTCCCGGGCAGCAAGACAGCGGAGTGCTTAGGACTGTCCGGTGCTGCAGGAGTCCAAGAGAGGGCTTGGCAGTGACTGCTGGGTGGCTGCACTGCCATTCTATTTAAGACTACGCACCAGGTTACTAGTTGAACCTATTTCCTTGGCACGTGGTTTGCGGAGGCACAATAGGTCCCTGTGTGCAGCGACCTTTGTCAGCACCAGTGCTGCCGCCTGATGTAAGTCAGTGTGTGATTGTTTACCTTGCAGACCAGGCTGGCTGACCCCTACTCAGTCCGGGGCCCACCTTTTGGTCGTGCTATGGTGGTGGCCAATGTGGTAGGTGCTTGGGATAAGCATATTAGACAACCCGCAAATTCCAATTCACGCTTTGAGCAATGGCATTGAGAGATATAGATTGTGCTCCAGACATCCACCTCTTGTAAGTGCCAAAGATCTGATGGAAAATAATTTCCATGGAATGGGAAGAATCAGCACTATCTCAGGTAAACACCTCACTGAAACCTCACAGACCTCCAGGCTTTGACTTACCTCATAAAACCTGGACCACCCTCAAGAGGATAAGGATGGACCATGGCAGATGTATGGACTCTCTACACAAATGGGAAAGAGCACCATCCCCAGAGTGCTACTGTGGCACTGAGAAGCAGATGGTCCGGCAGATCATAGCGCCCTCTGAGATACGACTCAAAGTGCAGTTGAATGTATTAACAGCCGAAATGTTAATTTGTAATTGTACAAATGTTGTTCATGACAGAATCTTATTTAATTATTTATGGCTTGTATTTTATTGTCAATGTTGTATACGAAAAGTTATTGTAACTGTATATTTTTCATGAACGTGGTTTATACTTGCCATAAACTAAATAGATAAACAGGGAAAAATGAAATAAAAAATGATGACAGTATTCTCATCTCTATTTTGTGACAAAACACTCAGAACAGAGCACAAACATCTCAAGACTAATGGTAAGTGTATGTTCAAGATAAAGCGTGGGACTGAAAATGTACTACAAACATTTAAGGCTGTCTAAAGTTCAAGGAATTAATTATTGGAAAAAAATGCTGCAGTTATCAAGAAATTTATGTTATTTCATCAGTAAATTTTGTGACTCCTGGAAAATAAGGAAGCTGAAGAAAGCTGTTTATAGACTTCTACTGGCTGGTCAGGGTTTAAGGAATTGGCTCTGGCTAAACAGTCTGTAGCTAAACACAATCTGAAGAACATGACATTCCTGCCACCGGCAAAAGCAGCACCCACAGCTCATGTATCAGAGCTAAATCACTGTCACAATCCTTTGCAAGAGATGGTGGGACACAATCGATGCCAATCTCAGATGAAGCCTCACAGTTCCAACAAATTTTTAACTTTCCTTGTAGAGCTGTATGCGCAGCAGTGTTAAGGTACATGTATACTTAGTTTTAACTACTTATAAACAAAAGCTTCAGTTAAAACTTAATTCCTTGGAGAATCCTTTATATTCTTTATAGGAGTTCTTGGATAATGTGTAATATTTCTTGGATTGTGTTTAATTAAGCATGAATAATAGAACTGATTATGTAGCATTTGCTTATCACTTGTTTGCAGAATACCTTTTATGTGAATTGAACCTTAATTTGTTAATGTAATCATGCTGTGTTATATTATTATCTGTCTGACTTTATTTATTTTTAATCTGAATTTTTGTTGGTAATTTGTGTTGTTATTTGAGCATGTGGACATTCTTTTCGTGTGTCTATTTATATATAATTCAAATTGTAAACCATATGATCATTTTCATGGAATATGAAAATAAATAAATCAATCAAAAAGAGTGTAACTACTTTCCTGCTTTCTTGTATAATAACTAATCAAGAGGTAATTTCCTGATTCTCAGCATGAATAGATTTACACTGAATTGTTATTGGTTGTTGGTATGTTTTCAACACTGAAGTAGTATGCAATGCCTACTTCTTTCATTTGAACTATATTCACACTTTCAAAGTACTGCTTCATTACAAAATTTGAGTGAGAGAGTTGATAAATTAACAATGAATAAAATATTTATAAATGTCTCAGTACTTCCTTTAAATGCTCTGCAGTTGTTTAGATGCAATTCAGGACTTTACATGTTTGTATTTACATGTTTGTTAACTGATATTGTTTTCTTGCAGCTGTGTTCACTCTATTCTTGTCCTTGTCTCCAAGGAAATGAGGTAATTAACAGGATTGCAGAAGCAATGTTAACATCTGATGGTGAAATTCTTGTTTGCGCAATTCTCCTGGGGTTTGTTGCTTTCAACTATACCTATGCATTGCAGGTAAATACAGTTCAAAATAAGTTACACATTAATGTAGCAATTTATGAAAGCAATGTGTACAAATGAGTCAGTCATTTCAAAAAGGCCATATAGTACACTCATCCCCACCACTTTCCATTTTAATTCAAAATCTGAAAGTACTTAAAGAAACATGCATTTCCTATGAAAAGATCATATGCTGCTCACTCCTATGTGGGTTATATTACTTCTCCTTTAAATCAAATTTTTTCTCTTTCATTAGAAGAAGTAATGTCCCATAGTGCTGTAGTAAGAAAAAGTATATGCAGAACTTCCCAGAGCTCAGCTTCTTGGTCTGATGTAAACGTTTTATTCAACAGAACATGCAAATACTATGGTGGCCAATTGTTTTGCCTCAGGGGTCACTTTCTAGAGGTTGAATTTTTTTTAATTGATTGCATTCATTAGTTATCTTTGTATTTCAGAAATGATAGAAATTGCACCATAAAAATCATTAATTATAAATGACATGGCCATAGTTTTATTCACTTTCTTTATTTTGTTGATTTCATAAATACTACTTTGCAAGCACATTTTCTTGTGAATCCAGTTTAATGAAACTAATGTATGCATCACACTTTTGATCATGGATGAGATGGTTTGTTGTAATTCTTGTGTCAAGCCTGCAAGTTAAAGTCAATCAAGGAGCATCGTCGGTATTTACTCCTGTTGGTCTTCAAGCAAGGAAAACAATGTTCACAAATATATGTAGACCTAGATATGAAAACATTATCCAAGGAAATTTCTTAAAACACAAAAATTTTACAGCTGACAAAGATTTCTGAATGACAACTTATGTCACAACATTAAACTTTTCATTCACTGTGTAACCTACATGACAATTGAAAGGTTCATGTTGCAGCTCCCCAGGCATTTTGTGAATATTAACAGTGTTGGGGTAAGATAGCTAACTGAACTAAGGCTCAAAGTCCCAAACTCTTCTATTGAACACATCCTCAAGAATCTGCAGATGATCTTTACCTTAACAGAAGCACTTTCGGGCACTTCCTGTTATTCTGCCAAAGGAAAGTAACTACAAATGCTGTCATTTTCATGCCTTGCATAAAAACCTAGTTTTGCTTCAAATGTTTTTACATTTTTATAATCTGAAGTGCAGATAACCCCCTTCTTTGCAAGTCACATTTAGCTCATTCAGTCTCCCAGCTGTATCAGCTACAATCAACATCTCATATCTCCACATCTTACACAATGTGTTTGTAACAGAATCATGTGATGTCTCCTTTGTTTCCTGAAATAGGATGTTTTATTCTGCAATGCCCACACTGTATGTTAACACTTGGTACAGGCTCATCCACCTCGTAATGATAAATTAGGTCTTTTTACTCTGTCCACACACACTTCAGAAGAGTTTTGGGCTGTCGGTAGTGGAGTGACCTTAATCTGATTGTGTTCAAAACACCAACAGGATATACCACATGCTACAAGTCCAATGCAGTTTTACTAAGGCTCTCCTGATGCAATATGCAATGAAAAGCAAACTGCAGTAAAAAGACAAGTAATTACTGACTGTCACTTGTATCTTGTTTTCTAGAAGCTTAACTATACTTAAATTTTCCCCACTGAAAGCTCTGCCTCATCAGTTGAATACTAACTGTGTTGTTCTAGGACAAGCCACTTTTGTCCAAAACATTCACAGCACATTCAAGCAATCACTAATTAATTCAGTACACCGCACTAAACACATTCTCAACAAGAATTACTTTCAGAATTCATTTTAGCACCAGACACATTAATTTAATCTAGCAGTTTAGTAGGGTGTAGCTAGCTGATTAACAAACATTGGTTCATGTCAGTAATGAATTATTAAGCACTTGTTACAAAAAAAAAAAAAAAAAAAAAAAATATATATATATATATATATATATATATATATATATATATATATATATATATATGATTATTAAGACGAAAAATTCCTAACAGGAAAAATAAAATATAAAATATAAAATATAATATAAATTATAAAATATAAAATATAAAATATAAAAATTTATATATATATATATATATATATATATATATATATATATATATATATATATACAACACAAAATGAACGACTCTGGACCAGTGGCAGACTAAGTGCTGTTGGAGGCCCGGGATGGTGGCGAAACAAAATGAGGCCCCCTCCCCCGTCCACTTGGAAATATATTACTATAAAACATAATAATGGAAAGTCCAGGTTGGAATAAATAATATAGTGAGGACAGTTTACAACTCACCGCAAAGACGTGGCGACGAGCTGCGTGCATGTGTATGTGTGTGTATGTGGTCTTGTGTACTTGCAGTGTGCATGCATTTTCTATATATATATATTTATTTTACTTTATTTTATTTTATTTTCTCCCCTCACCCACCTCCCCACTCCATTCCTAAGCTGCATCTCGTTATTCCCATCTAACCCATCCCCACCACCGTGACGTAACCTTTCTATCCCCTCCCCCTCCCCTCCCCTCCCCTCCCATCCCCGATTCGCTGCGGAGCGTGATTCGAAGTGCGGCAGTCGGAGGTGATGGTTGTATGACTGTGTTGTGTGCCTGTGTGATTGTGTGAGTGCTCTATTTTCTGAAGAAGGCCATGGCCGATAGCTGAATGTGTTGTATGTGTGTGTCTTTTGTATGTGCCTGTCGCAGCTCGTCGCCACGTCTTTGCGGTGAGTTGTAAACTGTCCTCACTATATTAGTTACTATAAAACAGTAACTTTTGAGATTTGGAGGCCCCCACAGGATGAGAGGCACAGGCCAGACTAAAAAGAACAACTTTAGAGATTTGAAGGCCCCAGCAGAATGAGATGCCAAGTGCGCTCCAAAACAAAACTTGCTTTAGAGGTATTTGGAGGCCCCCCCCCCCCCAAGACCGGAGGCCCGGGGCGATTCGCCCCCTCGCCCCCCCCCCTTAGTCGGCCACTGCTCTGGCCGGATTTACACAATATATGTACACTCACATAAACACAGTGGACGATATTTCTCAACGCTTGTAGGAGATACTAGGACCGTATATTCAAATTAAAATGTGTTGCTGTCTTTCAGCACTTCATTACCCTTAAGAGAATAGCATCTCAGGTAATCATCTTCCAAGTCATCAGCTTGAAGCAGAAAGACAATGTCCATTGTTGTTGTTACTGTTTTTGTTATTTCATGACCATGCATCAAGGAGAAAGGTTTAACTCCAGTGGTCTCTGGTGTGGTAGTGACATAGTTGATTGTTACGAAAGGCAACACGTTATCCCAGTTGCTCTGCTCAACATTGACAGATATGGACACCAAGTCAGCATGAGCCCAATAGTTTGAGGATGATAGGTAGTTGTTTTGTGATGTGTAATAATGATCTAACTGTTTATTTCTGTCACAAGTCTTGACAGAAAAACTTTTCCTCAATCTGGAATTAGAGATCAATGGTGCTCCATGTTTCGTTGGAAGGTCTTCCATGATAATTTTTGTTACCGCGGGTGCCTCAGCTGTTTTGGTAGCTTTTGTAATGTCATACTAGGCCAGCTAATCAGTTAAATACAATTATTCACCTAGTACAGGCTGGAAATCGTCGAAGTAGGTCAACACACTGGTAAGGTGTCTCCAATGGTGGAATTAGTATGACTCATCCTTTTTTTCCCCCCTAAGGAACTGCCTTCCTTCTCTAGCACTCTTGTCAGTGAGACAAATAGTGACAAACACTTCTAAATAATCATGGCCAGAAAAACCTCTCGCAGATTCTGTTATAAGGTTTTATAAACCCACAAATAACCAGTTTCAGGAGCATCATGGAATTTCTGCAGACTTTCTAATTGCATGTGTTTGGGAATTACTGATAGCCACCTCTTTCCAAAGGAGTTAAAATTTTTCTTGTATTATAATCAATTATCTTAAATTCTCCCTTCACATGCTCTGATCGATTCAAGACATGGATAGTTTGTGAATGCTTGGCATCCTTCTTATGTTCATCAGAAAGATCTTGGAGGGTAGCAAGACAGTCACTACCTTTATTATCATATTGCTGATGTTTCACAGCAGCTTGCTGTTTTCTTCCACTCTTGTACTCTGTAGTAATGTCATACTCTGGAAGACGTGGTGTCTTCTTGGCAAGATATTAAGACCTTTAATGAACAAAGTAAATAATAATCTCTAATAACTGTGAACGGTGTACCCTAGAGATATGTCAAAATTACAGATGGCTTAAATAATAGCAAGATACTCTCATTTTTTAGTTGAGTGTCCTAGAGGCATATGTTGTTAGCAAGTCCATATGGACTAGCACGTGTATGCAAATCTGTAGGAGCTCTCTCCATCATACAGGATCAGTTGTCAGAGCTCTTTGTAGGATATTAAAAGAAGCTTGTTGAGATTTGACCCAAGCACATATAGCATCAGCTTTTAACAGCTCCTGGAGGTGTCTGGCTTTCTCACAGAAGTCTTTAATAAAATGCCCATAATAACACAATCACAAGTAGCTTCCCTCATCACTAGTATTTTTAGGTATACAAAATTCTGTTAAAGATCTCACGATCTCAGGATAAGGTCACTTACCTTTATTTGACACAAGATGTCCAAGTATTTTAATTTCCTTTGTTCCAAAATACACTTTCTTGTATTGAGTTGTCTGACACACTTAAGAATAGTTCTCAGTGTTTTTATGTATTCTTCAAATGTTCCAGATAATACTATAATCTCATTCAACTAACAAAGAATGAAGAAGATAGTGACTGTTTTGATGCACTGCACAAGCTTTCTGATGTACAGGTGAAGGAGCCAAACTACCAAAAATTATCCATGTATTTAATTGATCAAAGCATGTGAAAGGAGAATTAATCAATTACTTTACAAGAAAGATTTTGACCCCTTTGGAAAGAGGTGGCTACCAGTGATTCCTACACACACATGCACTTGGAAATTTAACAGAAATTCCATGATGGTACTGAAGCTGGTCATTTAGGGTTTATAACATCTTATGACAGAATGTGCAAAAGCTTTTTGGCCAGGATTACTTAGAAGTGTTTGTCTCTATATGTCTCACTGTCGAGAGTGGCAGAGAAGGAAGGCGGTTCCTCAGAAACAGAAACCACCAGGATGACTCTCACCAATGCCTTCAGCAGAGATGCCTCACTAATGTGTTGACACATTCGAATGATTTCCAACATCTGCTAGGGTCAATAAGAGAATAACAGTATTTACTGAATATCTAACCCAATTTGCCACTACAAAAGCTTCAAAAATAGCTGAGACACCAGAGATAGAGAAAATCATCATGGAAGATGTATTGAAAGATGGAGCACCGTGATCTATAATTGTAGATTAAGGAATCATATCCCTGTGGAAGACCCTGATGCAAAACCTGCCCAATCCACCCACCCAGCACCTCCTATTCCAGTCCCATCACAGGCTTATCTTACCCCATCAGAGGTCGGGCTAACTATGAAAGCAACCATGTGATATACCAACTCTGCTGCAATCATTGCACAACATTTTATATCGGTATGACGACAAACCAGCTGTCCGTCAGAATGAATGTCCACTGCCAAACTGTGGCAAAAAACAAGATAGACCACCCTGTGGCACAGCATGCAGATGAGCACAGCACTTTGGATTTCAGTGGCTGCTTCATTACCCAAGCCATCTGGATCCTCCCCTCCACCACCAGCTCTTCTGGACTGCATAGATGCGAGTTGTGCCTTCAACACATTCTACAGTCCCGCAACCATCCTAAGATAACTTCCTATCCCTGCACCCTATGCCTAACATCCCCCCCCTTTTACTTTCCCCCATCCTAAGATAACTTCCTATCCCTGCACCCTATGCCTAACATCCCCCCTCCCCCTTTTACTTTCCCAACCATTATCTAGTATCCATGTCTTCCTTACAACTGTGTATCACCACTTTCAATATCCCCTTAATTTATTACTTTTATTTTTACTTTTTTTCCCCTATTTTTCCTAACTTTATTTTTCCTATTTTCCTAACCTTATTTTTTCCTATTTTTTCTAATCCTTTTTTCCCAACTTTATTTTTTCCTTTTTTCCCAACTTTATTTTTTCCTTTTTTCCTAACTTTATTTTTTCCTTTTTTCCTAACTTTATTTTTCCTTTTTTTCCTAACTTCATTTTTCCTTTTTTTTTTTTCTAACTTCGTTTTTCCTTATTATTCTTATCATTTCAAATCCTCCCACTCCCTCCACTCTCTCCTCTACACCTCCCTTTTATCCTTTCCCACCCCTTCCTTTAACTGTATTCATTCCCACAATTCAAATTCCCACCTATCAGAGCCTTTAAATTCCACCATGCAGTGTGGAGCTTCCCATCCCCACCTTTACCCAGCATCCTTCACCCTCCGCTCCCCACCTCACTCACAGTGTACCTTGTGTTGCTGGAGTGGCCGGACATGATAGTTGTGTGTGTATAGTTGTCTGAGTGGTTGCATGAACTTATGTGTTTCTTTTTCTGACGAATGCCATAGCCGAAAATTGAAGTTGTGTGAATGTGATTATCTATTTTCATGTCTGTCAGCAGCTCAGCGAGCCTCTTTACGGTTAAATTGTTACCTAACCTCAATTATAGATTAAGGAAAGTGCTGTAGCGTAGTGTGCACCACGTAAGTCCAATCGAGTGCCCTAACTATTTACTTGTGCCCGCCACCAGAGGCGTGCGAGAATAGAGACAAGCAGCGTACCCTCTATGAACAAAGGCAGAGGTAGTGCTGAGTCGTGCAGGCAGTTGCTTAGCACATGCCAAACGGTTATGTTGTTATATTCTGTTCTATACTTCACGACCAATGCGGGCCATTTATGTTAGTCTTTATGTGATAAAGTTCGGAGGTTACAACACTTGGCGATGAATGTGTTTGATTCCAAACGTTCTGTTTTCGCCTAGATTCAAGAGAGGTCTTTGAAATGACAGAAGCTACACTCAACGAAGTCATACGCCGCCTCGTTGATCAGCAGATGGATCTTGGCACAGCATTGCAAAACCAGACTCAGGCATTGTAAAACCAGACTCAGGTCTTCACAACAGCTTTGGAGAATCTTACCAGGTATTTCAGTCTTCAGCTTTGGTGCTGTCTGCACGCGCGCATCCCACATTGCCAGCCGGGTCTACACTTGTCTCATACCCGTCCCATTTTCTGACATTTGATGAGGCCGTGGAAGAGTGGGAGTCTTACAAAAAGCATCTGTGGCAACCTTTTCCGGCTTTTGATGTCCAGGCTGCCTGGCTGTGCCGTGCCCTTTTTCTTTCATGGATTTCTCCTAAGATTTATCATATTTTGTGTCAACTGCCCCTCCCCCCCCCCCTGCAAGACCCCATGTCTCTTCTTTCGATCAGATGTGTCAATTACTGTTCTCTTACTGCTGCAAGCGTACTCATGTCATAGCTGCTCGTGTGGAGTTTTATAGATTCTGTAAACAACTGCACCAGTCATATTGGGTGTGGGCGGCTGAATTAGACGGTCTTAGTCGCCATTGCAATTTTGTTTTGGGGATGCACAAAGAGTATTATGCAAATCAGATGGTCAGGGATGTGATAATTCGCTTGGCGCCCAGCAGGTAAGTGAGGGAGCGTGCCTTACAACACAAAAACACTTCGTTGTCAGAGGTCTTCAAAATTGACCAAGCTTTTGAAGTGTCGCGGATGGCAGGAAATCAAATTGAGGCTTGGTGTGACGTATCAGCAGTTCAGCCTTCTCCCTCTTGCCTCCCGCAGGAAGACAAGCCCCATGAGGAGGACATTGCTGCAGTTACCCAATGCTCTGTACGGTTGAGCGGTAGGTGTCCTTTGCAACAGCAGAAACTGCGTGCGCACGGGCCGCAAAAACAGACTACACAGGGCCGCTCTAGTGCCCCCTTGCCCTCCTGCCTGTCTTGCTTTGTCAGTCACGATCAGGCCGCTTGCCCTCGATGCTAGGCCAAGTACAGGAGCAGGATATGGATGTGGATAAGGAAGTAAACTGTGTGGCGGCACTGTCCACAGGTCCTTCTAAACTTTTTCTGGACCTAAAAGTTTGCAACAAGGTCCTCCTTATGCAGGTCGATACAGGCGCCGTTGTTACTCTGTTAAACTCAGAAACATATATTGAGTTAGGCTTCCCTTCCCTGCAGCCAGTCACTCGCAAGTTGCTCAGTTACAACAAACAACGGATTCCAGTGCTTGGCCAATTTACTGCTCACACGGCATACTGCTCTGTCGCTTGACCCTTAACCTTTCTGGTACTGGGCAATGCAACCACAGATAATCTTTTCAGTTTGGACGCATTTCAGTTGTTTGGGTTTTCTATTTCAGATGATGTCAACTTAAATTTCGAACAAAGTACCCTACCAACTGTCCGAGCTCTGCTCGGAATTTTCTTTCCTATTTACATCAGGTTTGGGTTGTCCCAGGTCTTTTCAGCCATATATATCTATGAAACCTTCCACGCGCCCGCAATTTTTGGGCGCGCTAGATACCTGTGGTCCTCCGCGATTCCGTCAAAGCGGAATTAGATCACCTCACATCTTTGGGGGTCATTAGTCCTATTTCCTCGAGTGAATTATCTTCTTTGTTGGTCATCGTAATAAAGCCAACTGGCAAGTTGTGGCTCTGTGACAATTTTAAGATGACAATCAATGCACAGTCAGTAATTGACACTTATCCATTGCCTCACCAGGAGGAATTGCTCACCAAGTTGTTGTTGTTGTTGTTGTTTTTTTGGCAGAGGCCTGTTTCCAGTTTCCCTTGGATGAGGAGCCTCAGCGTCCTGTTGGTGGTTAATACATCATTTGGCCTGTACCAGTATTTACGCCTACCCTTTGGGGTTGCCAGTGCCCCAGCCATATTCTAACGGTTCCTGGAACAGCTCACAGCACCGATATCGGGGTGTATAAATTATTTGGACGACATCATTGTGTCGGGCATGTCTGCCGAAGACCACTTGCGGAACCTACAGTCCCTTCTTTCGGCGCTCCAGGCCTATTAACTCAAATGCAATCTAGACAAGTGCAGCTTATTCCAACCCACTATTGTCTATCTAGGTTTTGAAGATTCACACGAGAGTGTCTCCCCTTTACGCCAGCATGCCACGGCCATTTCGGCCTTACCTCGACCTACAGCGGTGCAGGAGTTACAGGTTTTCCTTGGCAAGATTGCATATTACCACAAATTTCTTCCCGATGTGGCAGCCACTGTGCTACCATTGCATGCCCTTTTGCACAAAGACATGCTTTTCCAGTGGTTGCAGGTGTGTGAAATGGCTTTTTCTCTTTTGAAACAAAAGTTACAGTTTGCCCCCTGTTTGGTCCCCTTCCAACCTGGGCAACAATTAGTTTTGGCCACAGATGCTTCCCAACATGGGGTGGGAGCAGTCTTGGCCCATAGGTGTGAAGACGGTATCGAGAGGCCCATTGCTCATGCATCAAAAACAATGAACTCGGCACAACTCAAATATTCACAGATAGAAAAAGTGGCCCTTGTCATCATCTATGCATTGCACAAATTCTACGTTTTTCTGTATGGCACAAAATCGCATTTGGTCACAGATCATAAACATTTGATTTCCCTGTTCGACCCTTTCATGTCCCTGCCGAATGAAGAAGCACACCGCCTTCAGTGGTGGGCCCTGTTTACGACAGTGATGGATTTCTCTGTTTTCATCTGGATGTGGTGGAACAACAGGTAGTGGATGGTTTTCCTCTTACCGCAACACGTATTGCAGCCGCAGTCACAGCTGATCCCATGTTAAGACAGGTGGTCTCTTTTCTACAAACCCAGTACAGACCCACTTTGCAATTACTTTTCCATTTCATATCGGTTTTTGGTCAGGGACGGAGTCCTCTTATTGTCCACAGCGGGCGCATCACCTCGGGTGGTCATTCCCTCCTCTCTATGTCACGAAGTTCTCCGCCTTCTGCACGCTGTCTGGTACAAGAGCATTAGCTCACTGCCATGTGTTCTAGCCAAGCCTGGATGGGGATATTGTTAGACTTGTATCGGCCTGCTTGAAATGTGCGACTCACCAGGCTGCTCCGCACACGTCTCTTTCACCATGGTCAGATCCAGAACAGGCTTGGGAACGAGTTCATGCAAACTTTGCGGGTCTTTCTTGAATTCCTTTTGGCTATTGGTGGTCAACGCATTTTCAAAGTTTCTATACATGGTACATTGCACTTCTATGTCAACAGCAGTAACGGTCTCAGCATTATCTAAGATCTTTGCTCTCAAAGGCCTATCTATCACTTTAGTTACAGATAATGGCCCACAGTTTTCTTCTCAGGAATTCGCCGAATTCTGTGCCCGGCGAGTCATCCATCATGTGTTGTCACCCCCTTTCCACCCCCAATGTAACAGGGAGGTTGAATGTCTTTTCAGAACATTTAAGACCCAAATGAAGAAGTACATAGTTTAATCTTCACCCGACATGGTGTTAAACAGATTCCTGGCTTCCTACCGTTTTACTCCAATCGGTGATAAGAGCCCAGCAGAACTCTTACATGGCCAACAGCCTTGGACACTGCTTCACCTGCTGCGGCCCTTGCAGGGTTACCTCTGTGCGCCGGTGCCGGCCTGTTTCCATCCGGGCACTGTGGTGTGGGCCCGCGGGATCGGCTGCACCCCAAATGGATCCCAGTGGTTGTCATGCGCTGTTCTGGCACTGTTTCTGTGAGGTCTGCACGGAGGACAGCCTCACATCTCAACATGTGGATCAACTGTGTCCTAGAGTGGCAGGTCAGGAATTGGAGGACGTCCCGACAAACCCTCGGTTCGCCCGTCACTTGACGAGGCCGAGCACCAAACCCAGCCTCCTCTCGGCCGACACTCCGTGGCATCTGAGGAGCGGGGTCCAGCAACACCTACGACTTGGCCGGTGTCAGCCCCTCCCGTGGTACCGACTCCACATCCATTGCCGCCAGCACCACCTCTGCCGTCATCACTGCTCGCAGTTACACCTCCTATGACATTGGGCGAGAGTGACAACAGCATCATGGACTACGACCCACCTTCTCTGGTCATATCTCACTGGCCACCAATGGGCAACGCTCACAGTGTTGCACGGTGCTCTTAGTCTGCATGCCCATACTCCTTGCTTCTGGCTCGGCGTTTTGGTCAGGAGGGTAATGTGTAACAGTTTAATTTCTTCCCACATAAGAGGGAGATGTGCTGTAGCTTAGTGCATGCCGTGTAAATCGAATCGAGCGTGCCAACGATGTATGTTCTGTTCTATACTTAACAGCCAATGCGAGCCATTTATGTTAGTCTTTATGTGATAAAGTTTGGAGGTTACAACAGAAAGGTTTTTCAATCAAGACTTGTGGCAGGGATAGACAGTGCAGCATTACATGTTGTGTGATGACTACTTACCATCCTCTAACTAATGGGCTCACTGACATTAGCTGACACACTGTCCATGTATGTCAGTATCGAGCAGAGCAGCTGGGATGGGATGTCACCTTTTGTAACATTCACCTACAACACTGGCATACAAGCAACCACTGGATTTAGCCATTATTTTTGGTGCATGATTGTGAAACAACAAAATCGATTCCATTCACACTGATGATGTGGATGACAATCACAATGGTCAGCTATTACCCGAGGATAAGGGGGCTTGGCATTTGGCTTGACTCCATACATTACAGGCTCAGGGTAAGTAGTGCAAATGTATGACACAAGCCATCGCAATGTTTTGTTCAAACATGGTGACATTGTCTGAATCTTCACTTGTACTCAGAAGGGTGGGCTGTCTGAGAAGCTACCCAGACATTACTTGGACCATACAAGGTCACAAGAAAGTACTATACAAGGTCAGAATAAGTTGGTTGGCTGGATGTTTAAGGGGGACCAAACTGCAACGGTCATCAGTCCCCCATTTCACCACAAATCGCCCAAAGAATACTGTGGGCGTGAAGGAGATAAGCCCAGAGTTAATGTGTAAAGTGGGAGAGGAGTTCCACTGAGTCCATAAAACATAATAAAAATGACAAGATACAAAACAAAAAGAGACGATCACACAAAGACACTTTACAACAAAGAAGCCGATGTCAGTGGTTGGCCAACCATAGGAGTAAAAAAGGAAAAGTCAACCATTCGGCAGCACAAGGAAAAGTCCAGTCAGAGAGACTGATAAAAACCCCTGCTTGAATAAAACTTAAAACTGAATTTGCTGCGGAAGCATTGTCACGTAAAATATCTGATAAAACGCCAGGGATGTTAAAACAACGCCGCAAGGTGGCTAAAATAGGGCAGTCCACAAGGACGTGGACTATTGTCAAATGGGAGCCACACTGGCACTGGGGCAGGGCCTCACCACGAAGGAGATGTCTGTGGATGAGCCACGTATGCCCAATGTGGAGCCGACACAGCACCACTGAGTCCCAGTGAGAGGGCCGCATGGAGGAACGCCACACTGCCGTAGTGTCCTTGACTACCCACAGTTTATTGGGCATGCTCTGGCTACGCCACTCAGCATCCCAAAGCCAGTTTACCCGTTGGCGTAACAATGAATGGAGATCCAAGGCCGGGAGGCCGATCTCAAGAATGGACGCACCGACAGCCTGCTTGGCAAGCCGGTCCACACGTTCATTGCCCGGGACACCCACGTGGCCCGGAGACCAGAAGAACGTCACTGATTGCCCGGACAGTTCAACACCATGAAGCATCTCCTGTATGGCCAACACCAGAGGAGACCGCAGGTAACACTGGTCCAGCACTCTAAGGCTGCTCAGGATGCTCCTGGCCACAGTTCACGCAGATGGGCGGCAGAGCACATGGGGCGTCCGGGTGAGTTGGACGTCCACAATCCCGGCAAGTGGTGATGGAAGGGCAATGGGATGACATATGCCCAAACTTCCAGCACTGGAAGCATCTAATAGGTGTAGGGATGTAGGGTTTCAGATCACATCGGTAGCACAT
Source organism: Locusta migratoria (assembly GCA_026315105.1). Taxonomy (NCBI): domain Eukaryota; kingdom Metazoa; phylum Arthropoda; class Insecta; order Orthoptera; family Acrididae; genus Locusta; species Locusta migratoria. Next base: position 471,557,455 of record CM048744.1, on the reverse strand, counting down.
CACCTTCACCTTCTCAGGCAGTGTATCGCCTTCAAAGGCTACGATGAAGGCACCAGTGGCAACCCTATTATCTTTTGACCCACGATGGATGTGCCAGACGAAGTGAACACCTCGACACTTGAGGTTGGCGCGCAGCTCCTCATCAGACTGTAAGAGCAGATCCCGATGAAAAATAATGCCCTGGACCAGATTAAGGAACTTATGTGACGTAATGTTGACCGCGACATCTCCCAGCTTATCGTAAGCAAGCAACGCCCGCGACTGGGCAGGGGATGCAGTGTGAATCAACACAGACCCATTACGCATCTTGGAGAGGGACTCCACGTCTCCAAACTTCTCCTCCAGGTGGTCAACAAAGAACTGAGGCTTCACTGTCGTAAATGATTCCCCATCAGTCCTTGTACAAACTAAATACCTTGGTGAATACAGCTCATTTCTGTCTTCAGCCCTGCGTTCCTCCCAGGGCATGGCCAAGGAAGGGAACGACTTGGGGTCATATGAAGTAGCATTAAACTTTCCACTCTTTGAGATGCCAGGTTTGCGTGTGGCGATGCTTTTGTTTGCTTCTTTCATTTTGTTCCCACGAGCAGCTAGGGATCTAAAGGTCCACCCGGACAGAGCCCCGCTTGCCTGGGTAAGCCTTATACAACTGAGGTGTGGGAGGTTCCTCAGAGGTTGCTCACTAGCGACTGTTCAACCTCAACAGCCATGCATCTCCTCAGCACATAGCACACCTTGAGATTGAGGTTTTTTTTTATAGAGGTTTGTACTGTCCTCGCAACCCAGGCGATTAAGCCAAGATCCCTGGGCTCTGAAACGTACAATGTTCCATCGTCGTGCCGAACGATGGTCGTTGAAGCACGCACAGAGTTTACAGTGTAGTGGACTGTTGGCGCGACACAGCCCACAGCTCAGGATTCCGGGTTCGCCAAGCCCGTACTCAGCAAATTAATGCTGAGCCCCTGAGGGTAAGGTCAGAATAAAGCTATCTGATGTTACTTATAAAGTTGAAGATTGCATGCAACACAAAACAACGGAAGGTTAAGCACACAGCACATGCCCTGCAAATGAAGCCATTACAGAAACCCCAGGGCTCATGATAAATTTGAAGCTTCAGCAAGACTCAAGATAAAAGACAACAAAAAATGCAATGTCGACATAAGTTTGGCATGGTCTACCACTGAAACAAGCACTAGCCATCGGTAGGTGCAGTATTCAGTGTTGACAACTCGTTCCTGCAGCAAGAAGATGTGAACATGGAGACACTATTCTCCTAAAAAGGAAGTAATGTCGCAAATGAGGTGCTGAAAGACTGCAACAACATGGCGCAATGAAAAAGTGTTGGAAATTGAAGCAAAAACTCTCAGGTTATAGATTATAGTGTCACAGGAAACCAAACTAGTGTATAGAAGAACTTGATACCCGATTTTAAACATTTATACATCTTGTTTTTAGAAGCATTAATGTCACACATGTGGCAAGATGTCATCAGGAACAGATATCTTGTATGTACAAGCTTGTGAAATTAGTGTTAAAAAGTATAATTTATGTAAAAGTGTGCAAAATCTGTTAAAAATGATATAGTTTGTGTACACTGCTGTAACATATTTCATTTTTGCAGTCTTATTATTTCCTTGTCGGATTATTGTGTATCAGTCAGTTCAGGAAATAAATGAAGAAGCATTACTCCATTTGAGTATTATTTGTTACACCCACCAAACATAAAATTTACAAAGTTACGTAAATTATTATCTTTTGATGAAATACTTATTGCCAGAAAATATCGGCAATTGAAATGACTCACAAACCAAAGGTAGTGGTAAATTTCTAGACCTAACTGCCTATTTAATAACAGTTTATAGATCTTGTGATTGTAACATGTACTCCTTCTACAAAAATCTAGCATCAGCAATAGAAGGATTAAGTAAAATAAAATCATATAATCTAATATGTGGTGACTTCAATATAGATTTCCTCATGGAAACTCTAGCCACCTGAGCCTAAAAAAATTATTTTTAGCAACAATCTTAATCTGATGGTAAATTCACCATCTAGGATAACAAATCATAGTAGCACTTGCTTGGACCAAGTAGCCAGCAATATAAATTGCACCGTATCTTCTGTCAAACTAGGTTTCTCAGACCATAATGTATTACTTATGTGGCTTAATTTGCTAGTAAACAATCATTGATGCAGTGAAACTGTTGTACAAAGTAGAAACTTCAATAAAATCCACATGTACACCTTCCTTCATAATACAGGACAGAAAGAGAACGGGCAATACATATATGAAGCTCCAACTGTAGACAGCAAATAAAAAGTATTCTTGTATATATTTTGTTATTATTTTAATTACCACTTCAAACAAAAAATATCAAAAGGTATATGAAACCCTCCAACTGGATCACTCCGGAATTATCTGATACCATCTCAAAGGAAGAGAGAACTTTTTACCATAAGCAAAATGAACTAGGCTGTAGTGAAGATTTCAAGAAATACTTTAATTCATATAAAGAAATATTTAGGAATGTAGTAAACACAACCAAAAACAACAAAATAATAATTACCTCAAGTCATCACCACATAACAGTAAACATAGATGACAACTTAATGATATAAAATTAAATAGAGGACAACAATCACAAAGTGAAATTAACTTAAAGGTTAATGGAAAATCACTCTCCAATAAAAAAGAAGTTGCCGAGGAATTCAATAACTACTTCACAAAATAGTTGAAAATTTCGCCAACCACATTAAATGTAACATATGCCTTGAGAAACTATTTTTAGTACCCACTTTCGAAATCTAGATTATAAAAACAATTCATAGCAAAATTAAAAGAAAATCATATGCTGGACAAGACCAAATTTGTAACTTTCTTTTATGTAACTGTAGTAACTCTATCAGAAAACCCTTAGTCCGTGTAATACATTTCTCATTCATAAATGGTACATCCCCCCACAAGCTCAAAATAGCAAAAAAAGACGTAAAGAAGATCCAAGTAATTATCGACTGATTGCACTGCTCTTGGTCTTTATTAAAGTATTTGAATATATAATGGCCACCAGACTTAAGTAGTTTCTAAACAAAAATTATCTTGTCACCAGCTCAGTTTGGCTTCCAAAGAGCTAAATCAACTTCAGATGCAATACAAGAATTTTTAGACCATACACTGAAGCTCGTAGACAGAAAATTTCCAGCTTTAGAAATTTGTTTTAGATTTAACAAAGGCATTTGATATGGTCAACCATAGCATATTACTGAAAAAGTTGCATTCCTATGGGATAAGTGGAACTGCCCGTGATTGGTTTAATAGCTATCTGAAAGTTTGACCACAGTATGTTGAATTATATGATAACAAGCCCTCAGATACAGTTAGTACAGACACTCTTCCATCTAGCAAGGCATACTCCAAAGCTCCATCTTGGGTCCCGTACTGTTCTTACTTTACATAAATGATCTTCCTGAAAAACTACCAGACACAAAAGCCATTTTGTTTGTTGATGACACCTCCATTCTTGTATCTGCTTCTGAAGAAAACCCTCCAGTCTCCCATATAAAGTTCCACAGATAAATTAAGTTCATGGCTTCAAGGTAAGAAGCTACTACTAAATTCGAAGAAAATGGAATAACTTTCCATAATGCCCAAAACACTAACATTATCTTCCAGTGTATAGTTGGTACCACTAAGTTAAACTAGAAAAAGAAGTTAAATTTTTGGGAGTCTCCATAACTGATACTGTCTCTTGGAAAAAGCACATTGATTTAACTAGCACTGGACTTAGTAAAGTATGCTTTATGATCAGATCAGTAAGAAATATCACCAATACTGGTACACTAATAACAATGTATTATGTCCTTTTTCATTCAGTATTTTGTTCTGGAATAATTTTTTGGGGCCACAGATCTGAATCACGAAAGTTATTTAAATTAAAAAAGGGCAGTTAGAATAAATACATTTCAAAATCAAAGGGATCCATGCAAACTGTTATTTAAAACTAAATATGTTACCACTCACATGTCAATACAGAGTGTAAATAATATATTGTACCAATAAAGAATCAATAAATTGGACAAAAATATGTACTAACATCATTATGACACTAGATCCAAAACCTCTTTAAGAGTATCTTCCTAATCAACAAAATTAGATAGCAATGGTGTTAAATATATGGGGTTGAAATTGCTTAATCACCTTCCAACAAATATAAAAGAAATCCAGGAAATATAATGATGGAAAGTCCAGGTTGGAATTAATAATATAGTAATAAGGACAGTTTACAACTCACTGCAAAGACGTGGCGATGAGCTGTGACAGGCACATACAAAAGACACACATACAACACTTTCAGCTATCAGCCATGGCCTTCTTCAGAAAATAGAATATTCACACAATCACACGGGCACACAACACAGTCATACAGCAAATCACCCCTGGCAAATCACCCCTGGCTGTCGCACTTCATATCAGCCAGAGGTGATGGTTGTCTGACTGTGTTGTGTGATTGTGTGAATGTTCTATTTTTTGAAGAAGGCCATGGCTGATAGTTGAAAGTGTTGTATGTGTGTGACTTTTGTATGTGCCTGTTGCAGTTCGTCACCACGTCTTTGCGGTGAGTTGTAAACTGTGTTTATTACTATATTATTAAATCCAGGAAATAAGTTTAAATGATCTGTGAAATCTCTTCTAATAAAATACAGTTTTTATTCGGTTTGGGAATATATTGAGTCAAATCTGTCTTAAAAATTCAACAACAGTAATCTCTTGAAATTATTCCATGAACATACTGTAAGCATCTGTGAAAGCACAGACTGTAGTACCGGATTTAAATATGTAAAACCACACTGTTAACTTGTTCCAGACCACATTGTATAATTAGGGTAAATAGATTAAGTAATATGATATATCTTGTTCCACCATTTTGTATTTTGTTGATTAAAAGTTTACATGTTGGGAAGCTAATATATATGTTAAAAGTTTCAATGTCTCTTTTTGCAGAAAATATAAAAATTGGAAAAGGACATTTCTAATGATAGTTCAAGAGACAGAGGGAGCCCAAAAGAAACTGTGGATTTACTTCAAGACAATCATTGAGAAGTTGTGCTTATGGGAAATATTTCTAAATAAAAATAAATTAAAGTTTATATTATTAAATTTGTTTTCAATTTATCACCTTTACATACAACTTGAGTTTTTTTGACTTAAGCCCATTCATGAGATGAAATAGTTTGTTTTTCTAGCATCACTGGTTGAATTAACATTGTGAGTATGATACATTTAAATGTCACATACTTGTAAATTGTTTTCTTTATGAGAAGCTAAATATTCTTCAACAGAGATAGAGCGATTGGCCAGCACTTACCTTAGTTCTGATCACTAATGATCACACAAAAAATGCAAATGAAGCTGAAAAAAAGGAAAAACATAGGACACTAGCTTTCGGAACTGTGTTCCTTTATCAGGTTGGAGAGAAGGGAAGAAAAAGGGAACAGAGGGGAAAGGTTACTCATGACCTAGGCCATGAGGTGATGATGGGTGATGTGTAGAAACTGAACCATGCCAATAGCAAATCAAAGACGATAGATCAAGCAGTAAAGATAAGTGAATGGAATAATGTTGAATGGTGTACGGGGGGGGGGGGGATTAGTTAAGGATTTTAATTAATTAGGAGGGAAAGATATAGAGTGAAACACACACACAAATATATAATGAGAGGAAGGAAGGGAGGAGGGGGGCAATGAGTAAAGAATAAGTGAGTTGAAGAGAGGGAGACTGTAGTATAGTTTTAGGCCAGGAGGATGGCAGGAGGGGAGGATTGTAGGAGAGCAAGTTCCTATCTCCTTAGCTCTGAGGGACTGGTGCTACATGGTAGTATCCACATGGCACATGTGGTGTATCAGTTGCCAAGGTTCCTGGAGTCACATTACAGGGCTTGCTCTGCCACAGGATATTGGGTGTCCCACAGGTGAATTGTTCATCTGTGACAGTTCAAGTGTTCAGTCAATTTGTTGGTGGTCATATCAACATAAAAGCCTGTGTAGTGCACACACGTTAGGTGGTAAATGACAAGTTGTCTCACATGTGGCCCTGCCTCAAATGGCATAGGTTTTTCCTTTGGTGAGACTGGAGTATGTTGTTGTGGGCTGACACATGGGATAAGTTTGCAGTGGGATTGGATGTAGGGTTAGGAACCATTAGGTAGGTAGGGTTGTTTTGGGATGCTGTAAGGTTTGATGTGAATGTTGGGAGGACAGCAAAAGCCTACACTGGGTGGTGTGTGGAGGATACTATGGAGTGATGATCTTATATCAGGGACTTGCTAGAGAAAGGCATAGCCTTTATGGGGAAATTTGTTGATGCATTCCAGATCAGAGTGGTACTGGACGACTAAGGGAATGCTTTGGGTGGTCCGGGGTTGGGAACATTGTTGCAGGAAGGAAAGGAATGGACTACTCAGGAGATCTGCTTGCGGGTGAGGTCTATATGGTAGCTGCAAGAGAGGGAAGAATTGGACAGGTTGTTGTCACAGGTGATGTGTGATTCATCAATGGAGCAGATACATTTGCCATGGATACTTAGGCTGTAGGGAAGGGACAGTTTTATATGGAAGAGATGGCTGCTCAGCTATCAAAGTGGAGGTACTGTTGTTTATTTGTTGGTTTAATATGGACTGAAGTGTGGATGTGGGACTCAACAAGGTGAAGGTCAGCATCAAGAAAGCTGGCGGCTTGAATTATGGAGAAGGATCAGAACTCATGGTGAAGAAACTCTTCTAAATGACCAAAAACAGAGATAAATGAAAGAAACAAGAAGAGATTAACTTAAATATGAATGGGATCGAATCCTGTCTTCCCTTTGTACCTCAGTGGAAAGTGTCATTGACTAGCACACAGAGGGCCTGGTTTGATTCCTGGCTGGAGATTGGGTCTTGTCATCATCATCATCATCATTTCATCATGATAAACACAAATGTCAGTCACATAACAACAAATAAAATGATTTGCAACAAGGCAGCCTATCTACCTCAGATGAGGTCTCCCAATAGAGCTTTAAGATCATGTTTTCATTTCTATGCAACTGCTTTTGCTTTCATGTAATCAGAAGTGGGAATTGAAGTTGCAATGCATTGCAGCTTTTGAGTCCCATTATTTCAGACAGTAGGAAAGATTCCCTTTCACATTTTGTCTGATTGGAAACTATATGTTATTCACAGCTTACGAAATTTGTTTCTTAATGTCTTTCATATATAAAAATTAGGATGTTTGTGCTTATATTTCACTCTGCAGTCAAAACTATACATCCCAAATGAATAGGGTTTGTATGTGATAGCAGTTATCAAGCCCCCATTATATGCTATGGTGGTCCAGTGTTTATAATGGTAATGGGGTTTTGAAAGTTGTCATCTTATATTGAATTCAGACTTACTTCATTCAAGGCAGAGCACATGTAAAACATGTCATGTACCAACTGACATGTGTTCACTGCACAGCCTTTTATGTTGGTATGTAAAAGTAAAGCAGTCAACAATCCGAAGATTGTGTACTAGGCATGGTGCCGTTGCCTTAATCCGACCTTCGAACTGACTTACCCAGCCAGTTATAGGGGGACCTAAAGTTTAACATGGGTTCCAAACCATGGTGCTACACGGTATTTTTCACATCAGCAACACTGCCAGAGGTGAAAGAAGCGGAAAATGACAGATAAAAATCCTAGGACCTGGTGGGGATCAAATCCATGACCTTCAGATTTATAGTCTGGCACTCTACCACCGTGCTATGGAGCCACACAATGACCAGCAACAAATTGGCTGAATGCATGAATGTTCACAAATGGTCTGTTTGCCTGGGGAAAAATCAATATCTTGTGACAGAACATGCCCTCCAACACGGCTCCAGGTACCTTGGCATGACTTAAACCATGCACGCCATCTGGATTCTCCCACCTAGCACCTGTCCCTCAGAGCTACAGAGATGGGAACTTGTCCTCCAACACATCCTCTCCTCCTGCCATCATCCTAGTATAAACCTTTGTTAACCTCTCCCCCTTCACCATCCTCAACTCACTTGCTCATTAGACATTTCTCCCCCCGCCCTGTCCCCCCATGTGTATGTGCTCCTAATTTTTCCTAAATTTTAATTTTAATTTTGTATGAACTGCCCCCACCCCCTCCCTCCACTCACCATTGTTCGGTTCACTTCTTGGTCTATCCTCTTTGGTTTGTAATGGCATGGCTCACTACTTATCACACAACTTCTCTGACATCCACATTCAGCCACCCCACCTAATGACTTAGACTGTGAGTAACCTTTTCCTTCTGTTCCCTTTCTCTTCTCTCCTACCTGACAAAGGGAATGCTCATTTCTAAAAGCTAGTAGAAACATACAGTTTCATTGTCATTTGTGTCTTTTTTTGTGTGTTACTATGAGCCTTATCAGACTAAGGTAAGTACTGGTCAGACACTCTATCTTTTTGAACAATATTTTCACATCTCAGTAGAGAATTTCTGTAAGAATAATTGAATAATGGTTCACATCCTTCTTATTGATAATCATTTTTATCTGTTTGCTATCATTTACATCTGTCATCTGAACACCACATTGTTGTCTACATCCTGCCTCCTAATGTAAGACCCTATTTTAAATTAATTAACCTCCCACATATAGCCTGCTCTTGTGCCATTTAATGTCCATATCTGTTTATTTATAGTCATCTCCATCACTGATCAATTATTGAGAATTACCCATCAAACATTGTTGCATTGTTTACAAATGTTTGATTATTTTAATTATATTGCCAGGGACATTTTTTGTTAATCTTAGTCTCTAATGACATTATCTTTATTTATCAACCCTTTTAGTGCCAATTTTGAGCTGTTCGCAATCTTTAATGTGCCGCCAGCAATCTTTACTGGCTCACTAACAGTCTTACGTGCCACTGTCATCAATGACCTTTTTTCGGCCATGGGCGATATTGATTTGCATCGTGATCCAGTCTCTGTATATGTACCCTTACCTTTGGCACTCAATTATTAAATTTTTGTCAAAATCTTTGACAAAATATTCATTAAAAATAAAATGAGAAGCATTTTGTCAAAAATATTTTCTAAATTTTTCTCCTTGACACCCTTCCTTAGGCACTAAAACCAAATTCCCCCTCCCCCCAATTTTCATATCTACACCTACTTAACCTTTTTAATCACCATGAATCCGAAACCTATACTGCTGTACCTAAAGTCATTCCACAAGAAAGCATTCACCATAGACAAACTGCAATCCCATATTCTTTTCCTGTAGCCCTGTTTGACATTTGGAACAGCCCTAAATGACTCAGTCTAAAAGTTCCCATCCCTTCTTTTCATCAATCTCTACTTGAATTCCAAAATTGCCAATCCTTAGCTCTCACCTTCTCCTTGAACGTAATGTTATTTCTTCTAGCCACCACTCCTGACAGCTCCTCTCCCTCTTTAAAATCCTTCTCCTCTCAGAACCTGGCTTAGTCAACACACTAGGAACTGCAATACAACAAGCCTACTATAATGTTGTCACACAGCACCTGAAAAAGCTATCCATCCTGCTAGTCCACCATCTCAGAAGTGGTGTCCCTCTTCCCATCATCCATAACCTCCCACCACAACAATGCCCTTAACAACTGCCCCTCACAGGCAACAAACCAAGCGTGCCTTCCTTTCTGAAGCTTCCAATCGTAGCACATGCCCCACCTAGAGCCTATCACAACCATCAGCACATTTAAACACCACTTAACACCATCAACAGTCTCAATTTAGTTCTAAACCTCTCATCCAAGTTCCCCTCTATGCCAGAGATATCTGTCCCATCAAAAGACTTAACCTCCAGTCCAATACCTAAATTCAACCACACTGCCCTGATCAAAGATGTCATCTCATTCACCTGCAACCTCAACTAGAAATATAACTTCACCACTCAGTCACACCTCAAATGGAACTACAACTTCAACAGTCAGTCACAACCACCAGGCAGCAGAGACAGTGTTGAGCCCTGCCTTGGACAATTCTGACCACCCTCTCAATGGGATTCCCCTGCTCTTCACAAAAAACCATCCCTTGCAGGCATTCCAGGAATTCTTCACATCCAGCATTTCTTTCCAATCCCTTCCTGAATAACATATCAATTACTCCCAATATCAGCCCAGCTGAATCCCATGCCATCTGAAAACTGAAAGCAGACCACTCCATTATCATTCTCACAGTGGACAGAGGCTCCACACTGTAGTACTTGATCAAGAGGAGTTTTTGCCAGAGTGACTCCGTCAACTCTCCGACACCTCTACCTACAAACCTGTTCCTCATGACCCCATTCCCTCAGTCCAAGGTGAACTACAGAAAATCCTAAAAACCTTAGGTTCTTCAGAAGGTCTCACCACTGCCTCCATAGAACTTCTATGCACCCCAACCTTCTACCTACTCCCAAAATTATAAAGAAAATCATATTGGCCATCCCATCAGCAAGCTTCAAAGCCCCAGCAGAATGCGTCTCAGCTCTGGTAGACATAACTACTCCAACCTACATCAAGGACACAAACCTATTTCTGAAATGCCTAAATTTATCCCCATGCCCATCCCACCTGAAAGCTTCCTTGTCAATGTAGAAGCCACATCCCTCTACACCAATATTCTTCACATCCATGGTCTTTCTACTCTAGAACACTACCTTTGCCAATGTCCAACCAAAATCCTCCGATAAATCTTATTCCTTGTCATACTCATCAATCTCATCTTCACCCACAATTACTTCACCTTTGAGGACCAAACCTAAAAAAAATAAGTGCAACAGCTATGGGAACCAGGATGGCCCCTTCCTTGCCAACCATTTATGGGCCACGTGGAAGAGGTATTCCTTTAAGATGCAGCAGTTGCAGCCCCTAGATTGGTATAGATTCATAGATGACATCTTCATGGTCTGGACATGTGGTAATTAACTTCCTTCAAGACCTCAACTCTTCCTCCAACCTAAAATTCACCTGGACCTTCTCCAGAACCCGTGCAACCTTCCTAGATGTTGACTTCACCTTGTTGAATCCCACATCCACACTTCAGTCCGTATTAAACACACAAACAAACAGCAGCACCTTCAATTTTTTATAGCTGCCATCCCTTCCATATCAAACAAATCCCTTCCTTACAGCCTGGGCAACTGTGGCAAACAAATCTGCTTCAATGATGAATCCCTCACCATCTATACCAACAATATGTCCAATGCTTTCCTCTTCCACAAATATCCTACATACCTTGTCCACAAGCAGATCTCCTGCACAGTCCATTCCTCCCCTTCCAATAACAATATTCCTAACCCCAGACAACTCACAAGTATCCCCTTAGTCACCCAGTATAATCCCAGCCCGTTATGCCTTAACAAATTGTTCTGTCAAGGCTATGACTTGCTCAAGTTATGCCCTGATATGAGTTCATCCTTCCAAAGTATCCTCCACACACCACCTAGAGCAGCCTTTCGACATCCTTTCAACCTCCTCAGTATCCTTGTCAAACCTTACAACATCCCAAAACCACCTACCATATCTAATGCTTCCCAACCCTGTAACCGACCCTGCTGCAAAACCTGTCCCAGGCATCCTCCCTCACACAACCTCTCACTCCAGCCCCACCAGGCAAGCAAAACAATATGTCATCCACCAACTGACACATGTTCACTGCATAGCTTTTTATGTTGGTATGACCATCAAGAACTTGGCTGAATGCATGAATGGTTACAGACTGTCTGTTTCTATGGGGGAACATGCCCTCCAACACGGCTCCAGGAAGCTTGGCACATGTTACACCACAGGTGCCATCAGGATACTCCCACCACAGACATACTTTAAGTAGACTGACAAAGTCGCTGGTTTTAGTGAAGCCTGACACCATCATCTTACCTACACAAACGTCAGAAAGTTTGTGAGTATAATGTAGACAACTTCTGAACTAAAGTGTTGTTTTCATCTTTTCACAGAGATTTACACAGGTTCTGAAGTTGAGCTAATATTTTCATACCAGCTTGATTTAACACAAATTGTAGAGTCGTGTTATGATATGAATATTAAGATAATACATTTAACGCAGACTGCAGTTTTTGTAAGAACACTCCTTCGAATGTGGACACTCGTTACTAACAACAAACAGCAATCTCCTAGTACAGAGGTTCTTTTATAATGAGCATACTATTCTAGAAAAAATGAAGTTGATTCAAACTGGAGACAGATTAATAAATACAGTAACACCACTGCAGATACTTCTCCATAAGTGATGTACTGGTATTTTTATCACTTTAGTCCTATTTCTTAAGTCTATTTTATATTTAACTTATTAGTTGTTTACAAGCCCTTTATGGTAGTGATATGGCAACAACTGCTTTATTTACATTAATGATACTGCATAGGGCATTGCCAGTCTAATTAATGTATGTCTGTGACTCCCACCTAGCACTAATCCCTCAGAACTACCTCTACCTGTCCGCCATCCTTAACTCACTCATTTGTCATTTCTCACACAGACCCTCCCTCCATTGTGTGTGTGTGTGTGTGTGTGTGTGTGTGTGTTTTCAATTTTCACTTTATTTTAATTTTTTTCAACACCCCCAACCTCACACAGCATTATCTGGTTCACTTCTTGATCCATCCTCTTCCTCTTTTTTCATTGGCATGGCTCAGTATTTATCATGCAAATCTCTGACATCCACATTCACCCATCATTACCTACTGGTCTAGATTGCGAGTAACATTTCCCTTCTGCCCCCTTTCTCTTCCATCCTCTCCTACCTGATGAAGGAGATACTCGTTTCCAGAAGGTAGTGGAAACATTTAGTTTTGTTGGCATTTGTGTCTTTTTTTGAGTGTTACTATTGGTGCTACCAAACTAAGGTAAGTATTGTCCAGCCTCTCTCTCTCTCTCTCTCTCTTTTTTTATCATTATTCTCATATGATTTTTTTCTTTTTGTGTGTCATTGCCAAAAATAATCTGAATGATTTTTACTTAAGGTGTAACAAAAGTTATTGCTCATGTTTATGTTTTGAGTTCAGAAATGATGTTACACATGGAAATTACAACTTCTTTCTTAGGTCTCGGTTCGAGTCTCACTGAGGGTCAAATTTTTAGCTGTTCTGTGACAGATTGAAAATTGATAGGGAAATCTTAAGAAAACTTATCCATCAAATTTTATTTAGCTATTTCCGGTATTTACTTATATGAAATGAAATAGTCTGACAATGCTCATGAAATAGTCTGACAATGAACATGTATTTTTACCATTTCCATGCTCAAAGGAACCAACTGGTTCCAAGTTAAAAGTATCAGGAAACCATTTTATAAGCACATTTTGATAAGAAATCAATTTTTGTGCTAATTATTTGACGAGTGGGAAAGGTAAAAATTTGAGGGCATATGGTCAGAAGAATAAATGAGAGAGTGATGATTTCCAAAAGATTCTTGGATGGTTTTGATTGCGAAATTATCAGAAAGCATTACTGTACAGTACCAACACCTAATTTGGTTTTGAAGGTCATTTTTACTTCGTTGTTACAGGATAGTGTCTCACTTGTTGGCATCAAATCCCATCTGCAGTTGAATGTCTCATGCTGGGAGGTCACACGATTTTATTTCAGTGATTACAATATCTAATGAACGAACAATGAATTTGCACACTGTTGATGTAAATGTGATGTTGCACTACCTGGAACCACATACGGAAGTGGATGCCACAGCATTATTAAATTCTACAATCTGTAAGCATTGCTTATACAGGAAATCAGTAGTATAGAGTTGTAATGGGGCCAAATAAATCAGTCCCATATTTACTAATAAGAAAGAACATGGGAACACAATCTCTGCTACATCAGATTAGTTTATATGGTGTCCCACTGCATTGGCACAATTCAATGTAACTTTGACACTAAAGTTCAGCGGTGGATAAATAGAGGGGGGAGGGGCAAATTGGGTCGAGTAGACTTCCCCATGCCTCTCATCTTGTGGGCCTCCAGATAACATTTTTTAAGCTTTATATCTATTTCAAAGTGGGTGGGAGGGAGGGGGATTGTGGGGACCTCTGTTTGTTTTGCTGCCACCCTGGGCCTCCAACAGCCTTAGCCCGCCACTAACTAAAGTTCAGGAATTATGTGAAAATGTTAACTTCACTATGTAGAATGCTAAAAATTGAGTTTATAGCAACTAAGACAGTTGATGAGCTGCAATGTTCTATTCCTAATACAACTTTAAATTGATGTCATTGACCAATCCTTGCCTTTTGAATTAGTATATTTTCCAGTTAGGATTTTACATGCATGTAAAGTACGTGCAAGTAAAACTGGGGTAATGCAATGTGATATCCGTTATCAAGTAACATCTTCATCAATTAATTACATTTTATTGTAATAAAAAAATTGAAAATGTCTGTTATTAACTTGAAATGTTTTTCTTGGGTATGGAGAGAACTAAACAATTTCATCAGCTGCTTCTAGAATGAACAAAAAGCATTAAGTGCTTAATACCAGCAGTGGTATTAAGGCAACAACAGCAATACTGACAGTAATATTGGGTTATCTGGTAACTTCACACTCTACACAGGAATTGCGTGAAATAATAATAAGATTGTTGAAACAGTGGAAATTTTAGGTCATAGATATGAAGGGTATTTACATCCTACTGACAAGAGACTAGCATAATTTCAGTGTCACAAGCTTGTTTATAAGTGATCATTTAATTGAGAGTTACGTTGTATTCCTATCTGTAAACTGTATGCCACGTTTTAGCTAAAATGTACAAGATTGGAAGTGTGTCCAAGTGTTGTTGTGCTTCGGTGTAGTAAGGCACAGCTGAGTGTAGAAATAGCATGAACAGCAGTTGTGAAACGGCCAGATCTGTAGGCCTTACAACACAGTGATACTTGCTCCATGCATCATGTTTATGGGGCATGCTGCAAAGTACAAAAGGCAATAAACAAATGAGGTGCTAAAATATATATGTACTGTGTCATCCGATCTAATGTATGTCTTGTTAGGACCGCATCTCCACCGATGCTGGAGGGGGAGGGGCTGTTTCATAATGCTACTGTGACAGACGCCAGTGATGTCCACCACTTGATGCTGTCTCCAGGCTGCTGGCTTTGAAGCCAGAGTCTTGGCTTGGGTTTGTTGCTCAGGATGCTTGGAAGTTTCCACTGGCCACAACTACGAGCAGTACCATGCACTATGGTATGCCAGGGCTGCTGGCTCTAAAGCCTAAGGCCAGAGGTCACTACTTGGGCAGGCTGCAGCCTAACGCTGGCCAATGGATGACAGAAGATAGCCACTATGCTTGGCCCCACAGCAGGATCAGTTGGTGGCACTGCTAAGTGCAGAAGCCCCTAACGGAAGCAGAATTACATAAGCCAGCCATGGCTGTTCTGCCACCCGTCAGAAACTCTGTGCCTGGCACATGGTATACAGCAACAATTAGCGAATGTACCACCAAGCTGCCATATTAAAGAGGAACAGTAATAACTGATGTTTCACTGTTGTTGAAAGATGTCTAAACTCCCTGCTCCTGCGATAGACAACACCATCAAGTTTTATACCTGTGATGAATGCTTCTGAATCCCACATCCGGCATATGGTATATTTTCAAAAGGCATTAACATATTTACATCACCACAAGTATCAGCAAGTGAAGAATGTCAGATGCTGCTCCACAATCGGCAGTACATTTGACGTTTGAGAATGGCACCAGTTGGCTACTTTGCCTTCGCATGAAAATTACGTGCTGGTCAATGAGTGTTATCCATGTGCTTCGGCCACGTGGATATAGAGCTCTAGTGAAAAGCCACAGGAATTCTGAAATCCAGAGTTTGTGCAGTGGCACTTGCACTGGCTATGCAAGATGTGGCAGCCTGTAGTGAGGTGCCCCAGCAGCAAAGAAGCCTGCTGTAATTCTTGCAAGAGATGTCAGTCTGTACAAGTCTAACTCACCCTTGCGAGCAAAGAAATGTAGTACCAAAAACCTGAACCAGCCTAGGAAGGCAGCAAGGAATAGCTGTGGCAAAAATCTGCTGTTATATAGAGGCAGTGGGTGATTCGCTGTAAGTTGATCCCTAACAGTTGCAGTAAGATAGTCATAACACATACATATGCCTACTGTCACTAGTCATGTTATGCAATTTCATATGTGTCCATATGACAACTTCATATTGGTGTTTTAGTCTCAAGCCATCTGCACTTCATTGTTGAAAGCTTGCAACAGCAAGGCAACCTGTTTGGGATCATCCTACCTTGACCCAACTGTAGGTACTAAGGCCAAGGAGGTGGATGTAGAGCCTGTAGTTGGATGGAGGTGGTGAAGGTCCAAATGAGTGATGGTTGTTTGCAAAATCATGTCACTCCATCACCTGGAATAGTCCCAGCTCTCATGGTGTATGCTGCCAAACACTTGAAAATTATATATAGTATATAATGATCATACTGAAAGTAATTACTGTTATTTTTATTCGTGGAAACTACAAGAGATACATAAATTGCATCAGCACAACTAAATAGAGCAATACTTCAGCTACAGATTGTCATTTTTCCCACATAGTCAGCACCACTTGTTATGCATTTATACCAGAGATGAACGAGAGCCTGCTTGTCACACTTGTAAAATGGAACCAGCTGAGGCTAAATACTTCCTTAAAGCTATGGGGTCTTGAAAATGGTTCAATATGTAGTCCATCTTTCAAAGTCCTAATGAAACTGAAGACTAAAGGCACTAAATCAGGACTGTACAGTGGATGTGGTAAGATAGTCTGGCTGAAATTTGCAATGAGTTGTGTGATCACAAAACTGATGTGGGGCCTAGCATTATCACGTTGCAGGTAAAAGTTGGTCTTCTTCTGTGGCCCTACCCTGGAAAGTCTGGCTTTCAGATTAGTGCTGTCTTGTAATATGCTGAATTGACAGTTTCTCCAGGCTCTAGGACATCCTAAAGACCCATACCCTAGCTATGTCAGAAGACTGCTTGCAGATGGCTGTGACCCAAATTTCTTCTTTGATGCAGAATTTGCATATCTCTATTTCATTGACCGTCTTTAGGATTAAAGCTCATAGTGGTGACACCACAGTTGGTTGGTTGGATTTTGAAGGGGACTAAAATGCAGGAGTCATCAGTCCCTTTCTTCAGTCATGGAGATTACTAAAATGTTACATACAGCAAAATGTTAAACTACAGTAAGCTTTGGATGTAACACATAAAAAATAAGCAAATAAAATGGAAGAAAGGTGAGAAAGATTTAAAGAGAATACCAGGCTGTCTTGGCTGGGTGATCACAGAACATCCAGCCACTCTGTAACACATTAAAATCTCCTACCTAAAAGCATTAGGCAAAGTGAAGTACAGAGAGATAATAGACACTCACTAAATGTCAGATGGAATGATACAATTCTCTGTCATGAATAAAATTTAAAAGTGAATCAGTCATTGTGGCATTGTCAGCTAAAATGAGGCTTACGACATCAGGGAAATTAAAAGTCCACCTCTTGGCCACTAAATTGGGGCATTCCAATAAGATGTGGGTGACTGTCAAATTTGCACCACAACGACACTGAGGAGGGTCTTCGCGATGGAGACCGTATGCCCAATATGGAGCCAGATATGGACTCATGGATGGCCATCATCAAATGATCAAGAGGGAAACACTGATTGAAGTCTTTTAGACCACTCAGGGAGTTGCTGCAGATGAGAAAGGACTCCCTGTGGCACAGACAGATATGTTTGAGTGTACGAATGATGGCTATTAGCTCTGCAGCCATCTCGCAAGCAGCGCAAATTCTTTACGCAACCATCTACCATTTATGTAGATCACTTTTGAGCCCTTTAACAGGAATTTGCAGTGCTCAGGGTGAACTGAGTTTTTGGAGCATTGTGACAATTTCCGTCAAAGCTGTGGCCAACTTATACACCATGGTAGGAGAATGCAATTGGAACAAAAAAAAAAAAAAAAAAAAAAAAAAAAAAAAAGAGAGAGAGAGAGAGAGAGAGATGGAAAGGGAAAAGACTCTAACTTGCTAAGAAGTGATCAGATATGGACACGAACTGTCATTCCCAATCTTGGTTTCCATTGTGGAATATGAAGTGGCCTGTCTGGAAAAAGGAGATGATGTTTTGGGTGATTAGGTGAACTATGAACATTAGCAAAGTAGTTGGCCAGCAGTTGTTGGTGCTTGATTCGTAGTGGAGGAACCTCAGCCATCACAATGAGAGTGTCCACAGAGCTTGTTCTGAAAGCTCCTATCACAAGCTTACTCCATAGTGATGTATTGGGTTCAACATCTGCAATGCTGAGAGTGTTGCTGAACCATATGCTATGCTCCCATAGTCGAGTTGTGACAGAAGAAGGGCTTTGTAGCAATGCAGCAGTGTCCTGTGGTTTGCACTCCAAGTAGTATTGCTAATGCAGCGAAGGGTGTTAAAGTGATGCCACCACTTTTCTTTAAGCTGGCGAATATATGGAAGTCATGTTAGCAGGGTGTCAACACTAGTTCCAAGAAGCGATGAGTTTCCACTGCATTGAGTAAGTGGCAATCAATATAAAGTTATGGATGTGGGTGAACTGTCCAATGCTGACAGAAGAGCATAACACAGGTCTTGGCAGCAGAGAACAGGAACTCATGGGTGACAGCCCACAACTGTGACTTGCACATGGTTTCCTGCAACTGGCATTCAGAAATACATATACTAAATGAACTAAAATATATGCAGAAGTTGTCAGCCTACAACAAGGGAGATACTGACAACCCTACTTCTGCTGCTAGGCCATTAATGGCCACTAAAAACAGGGGAACACTCAATAAAGAGCCCTGGGGGACCTCATTTTCCTGAATATGCAAAGAATTATGGGAGATGCCAACTTGTACACAGAAGGTATGGAGTTTTGGATAAAAATTGAAAGTGATCCCCAGAGACCCTACTTGCATAACATAGTAAGGTTGTGGTGTCATCATGTCATGTTACAAGCCTTCGTCAAGTCAAAAAAGATGGCTACCAGTAGGTGGCATTTAGGAAAGGCTGTCCAGATAGCAGACTCAAGGTACACCAAGTTATCCTTGGTTGAGTGCCCCTTGCAGAACCTGCCCTGCCATGGAGCCAGTAGGCCCCTAGATTCAAGGAGCCAACACAACTTCCGACTTTTGTTCTGTCAGATTACATATAACACTGGTGAGACTAATGGGCCCATAGCTATCCACATCAAGCAGGTCTTTACCATGTTTAAGCACTGTACAGTGGTACTTTCTCACCACTGTCATAAGAATATACCATCACTCCAGATGTTGTTAAACATGTCATGAACATGTAGCTTGGCGTCTGCTGACAGGTATTTCAACATTTTATTGTGGTGTGGTCTGGTCCAGGGTTGATGTCAGGACAATGTGCAAGGGCACTTGTAAAGCCCCATCTTGTCTAACGTTATTATTGTTTAGCCCTTTGGTCACCTATCGCTTTAGAAAAGATCGTAAGAGTTACAGTATATGGTATTAACGTAATATATTTAACATGTCTGACTATGAAGCCCCTTATAAGGTTCTAAAGTAAGTTAAATACCGTTCAGTATGAATATACACCTGTGGCTTATACTACATAATAACGTCAATTAAATACGTTGCCACTACAACGCATACGTGGGCGACACCATAAGTAAAATTTAGACACCTAGGTAAATGCTGTCCTTAACCACCGATTATAAAACAACTATCTGGAAGTTGTAAAATTCTTATTATATATAGAAAATCAAAGTGCTTTCCTTATCTTTATCAAAGTACTTTTCACTTCACAATACTAAACAAATTAAAAGTACCCCTTACATTTATTAATTACATAGATATCAATAAATGGAACAATACTTTTCTTTTACCTGTACTCCGGGTTTATTACAAAACATTCATAAAAATACCCATTTAATTAAATATTTGATTAAAAGAGACTTCTCAACAAGCATCTTCCAAAAAAAAAAAAAAAAAAAAAAAAAAAAAAAAAAAAAAATCTAACCTAAAGTAATATTATTACCTTTCTTCCTTTTTTGCTGACAGTTCTGAATATTAGCAAAGACACTTCGAAATAAAATTTCTGTTCGTCAATGATAATATTTGTATCAGTCCCAATCAATCCCTTTACTAAAACTCAATATTTCCTTTATGTCAAATTAATATCTTTCCTTTTTAATCATTTATGGAGATATGGTTGACTTTGTACTATCTTTATCCCCAAAGAACAAACTTATAATTTTTATTACTCCCTTACTCTGATAGCATATTTTTATTTTATCAATAAACCAAAGATGCAAATCTCTTTATCAGATATTTTCAGATTACAATAGTTGTTATAATTTATTACTTCTTTCTTTTTTTTAGAAAAAAACTTTCTTTTAAACCAGATAATAAATAAATCAAATATATAACTTTTATTTTTATTTTGCCTCCAGGCTTATTTTTGTTTTATTGATGTCTGTTATATATGCCACATACAGATCTTAGCTATAGAGTGACTGCTAAATAACTGTCCCCTCTGACTATCTTTTTAAGTAGGTTCAAAAAAATAAAGAAAAATGAATCCTATGGCACCACCACCACTTAAAGCTCTGCATTTACTTTTAATTAATCTTGAAACAAGCTTGGAGCCTACTTCAGGTGTTGGCATCAAAACAACTCTAATGAAGTAACGATAACTTTTCCCACCAAACCAAGTCACTCTAAGCTGGTAAATGGTTACTCCACTCAGGACTGACTACCAACTACACAACAAACCAATACTGAATAGGTACGTTCCATAAATGAGTTACTTACCATTTTAAAATCAACTAACACTTCCAACATACTGCCACTACCCTGATCAGGAAAAATTCTCGTCTGGTTACACTATTATCAACAGTGATTATATCACTATCATCCACAGAAACCTACCCACTCTAGAAAATTCTTTCCTGTTTCACAAACGACTTTAAATTCATGACAGACATAGATGTACGCAACCACTAACATGTTATTCTGCCTCTTAAAGCAATCAACTTGACAACTCACAAGCAACTAACTGTGAACAATCTTAGCAACCAATAAAATATTTGGGAGATCTTCATCTTTCACTGTACAATAATCATTAATATTTCTTTTCAAATTGAAGTGCTCTTTTTTCAATGTTATCTTCTTTGGCTTACTTGAATTATCTCGAGCAGCTCATATGCATTTAAAATATATCTATGATCCCTCTCCTTGATATCTCTTTGGCATTTCCTTGATATAAAATCTAGAACACACATCAAACAAATACATTGTAATTTACAAATATTACAGACATTTATATTTTAATGGAAAATTTCAGAAATAATCATTAATATAACATATTTTTGTAATAAACTGAAACAAAACCCTTCGAGAACTTCGTAACAATAAGGAACTCCCACTCACTAAATGGAGCATTAAATACCTCAGGGTGGCATGTGTTGAAGGATAGATGTTTGTATTCCACCCACTTTTTCAATGTTCAGAAGGCAGGTTGGTAATTTTGAGATGCATGCATAGTGCTCAGCAAAAGCCTCGTTGATTCCATCTGGATCCATGCAGACAGCTCCATTTATGGAAATCCCAGTTTATACCTGCAGGGACGTGGTAACCATATAGTCATCTGATCTTGGTCCACACTTGCAAAGGTGAAGTACATAACCCAATAATTGAGATGTACCTCTCCCAACATTCCTGTTCTGTCTTTTTATTAGCTGGCGAGCATGAGCACGGACTCATTTGAAAGCAATATATTTCTCTAGGAATAGGTGCCACTTATGTAACTATAGAACCCACCTCAAGTCTTTAATGGCTTCAGCAATATCCAACGATCACCAAGGCACAGCCTCACCCTGAGGGCACCCAGAGAAACGAGGTACTGTACTTTCTGTTGCAGAAACAACAGTCCTAGTTACACCCTTGGCCACCATGTCGATGGTGTCATGTGGGAGTGGTCCAGTGGTGGCAGCAGGAGTGTAGGCTTCCCATTGTCTTGTTTTAAAGCCTGGCAAGAAAGACATCCTAAGGATTGACAGGAAGATAGAAAATGGTCACTACCACACGAGTCGTCATGTGTCCTCCAGTGGACAGATGGAAGAAGGCCAGGGCTGCAAACTAACAGGCTGTGAGCACTGAAGTCACCCAGTAATAGAAAGGGTGGGAGGGCAGGAGGGATTACTGGGAAATAAGTGCAACAAATGATAGGGTACAGCATCATCTGGGGGAATGTGATCCTTACTCCGACAGCCACAGCCTGTAAAGGTGTTTGAATAGATACAGGTGTACTGTCAACAGAAGTAAGGAAGTGTATATATACACATACCATCTGATACCCTGTCATAGTTGGGATGATTCCTATAATAATCCCGACAGCCATGAAGGGTTGGGACCTGCATAGTGGGGAACCAAGTTACCTGCACGCTGATGCAAAAGGCAGGTGAAACACAAAGAAGTTGTTGCAGCTCAGCCAAGTTAGGGAAAAAACCACAGCAATTCCAATGGAAAATTAAATCGTCAGTTATGCAGGAGGTCAGGATTACACTGGAAGACAGATTATTCTGCAGGTTCACGCAATGCCACCATTTGCGAACTAGTAGTTGAGGACTATAATTGGTTCTATGTACTCAATTCAGAGAGAGAGAGAGAGAGAGATGTCCTAAGGGAATGCAAAGATCTCCACTTCATCCTCTGAAACAGAGGATGTCCGGAGTTGTGGCATAAAAGCTACCAAAAGTCACTTTTTTCTTATGTTGCTTCTCCTTGGTTTCTCACTGGTCTTTAGGTTTCAAGTGCTGAGGGGGTTTCTCTTAAGTCACTTCAAGAGCTGATAACAATTGGGAGCCCTCTGACCAGCAGTGTGTGGTGCCACCAGCTGGGACCCAACATTCCACTTGTTGAAACCTCAGAAGGTAGTGTCACAAGGGACCCCTTCTTAGCAATGGAGGCCTGAGAAGAATGTTGCTTTTCCAGCTGGTGTCCCTGGTGGTTGGCGGTAGATTGCTTCCGAAACAGGTTTGGGGGGGGGGGGGGAGTAGAAGAAGAGGCATCTCAACCCTCAAAAGGGCAGGTGAGCTCTAGTAGCCCTGAGAGCCCACAGTATCTGGTGGACATTTCGAGAGTAACATCCCCGAAGAAGGTGACAACAATGTGACTGTAGCAAACAATGAAACCATTTGCAGTAGGCAGAGTAACTAATATTTTTTTTTCTTTTTGCCTCCATGTATGACAGTTTATCAAGACTCTAAATTACATAATCTTCTTCTCTTTGTGTAGGATGGTGTACTCCAACAAGCAGGGAGGATGGTGCTGCCCACAGCTGTAGCAAACGGGAAGTGGGTCACAAGAAGCACCCAGATTTAATGGACATTTGCAGTCTCTACATGCAGGGTTAGGGTTACAGTGTGAAGATATGTGCCCAAATTTCCATCACTTGGAACAACACATAGGGAAAGGAAAGTAAGGCTTCATGTCGCACCAGTATATCATCACCTTGACCTTTTCATGCATATAATCACCTTAAAGGCCAATATGAATGCAAAAATGGCAACCATATTGTTTTTAGGCCCCCTGTAAACATGTCAGACAAAGTGTACACCTCCTCACACCAAGTTGGCACATAGCTCTTTGTCTGGCTGCAGGAGAAGATCTTGGTGGAAAATAACCCCCTGAAACATGCTGGGGCTATTATGTGGAGCTACAGAGATGGAAACATCACCCAGCTCTTCACAGACAAATAGCACTTGCGAATTGGCAGGAGATGCTACCTCTATCAGAACTCACCCATTTCACATTTTAGACATGCTAGCCACTTCCCCAAATTTATCTTGAAGATTCTCCATACAGAAAAAAGGCTTTGTGGACATGAAATATTTCCCATCAGTTTGTGAACATACAAGGAATTTGAGAGAGAAGAGCTCATCCTAATATCTTGCCTGTCGTACCTGCCAAGGCGTAGACAAGGAAGGGAATGATTAGGTGTTGTATTTCTCTGCATTAAAGGCATATTTTTCATGCTTAGAGACCCTGGTAGCCAAGCGACTACCAGCATTACCACATTTTGACCTCTTCATAGTAGGTCATCTGCCCCAATACCACCCACTCCAAACGGGCTCTCTCCACGGGTGCCTTCCAGCTGCAGCAAAGGTCAACTAGTGGGAGAAACATAGCAGGGAGTCCTGATGCCCCACATGGACAGACATCCACTCCTTGGCATGCAAGATGAGTTCGCACCTCAGGCATCAGCAGTGTGATCTCTGTGTTGTCACGGGGCTATGACCAAGAGGTTACATGACAATCCCACACAATGGACTGGCTACTATGCAGGACATTGGGTGCTATGAAAACCATTATCATACTGAGTGCATGATATGACACTGCACAATGGACCACATGAGGTGTCATTGTCCAATGGCTGGATAGAGGGGGTAGTTACAAGTCAATTCCACAATGGATGCCTAAGATCTTATTGCTTAGTAAATACATGGTGCACCATGTAAGGTGTACTCCCCCAAATGGCTACACTTCTGAGAAAATTTTTAGAAATATGAAGGTCAAACCAACATAGTGAACAATATCTTTATGGTCAAAAAGATTGTAACGTCATTTTTGTGAACACCTATTATGATAGGCAGGAATACCTCTGGTTTATTCTAATCTCAGAACCCACAGGGAGGTGGTGACACCACATCTCATCACTGACAACAATTTTATTCAGAAAATTGTCACTTTCAGCTTCATATTGGCCCAATGGGTCCCAAAAAAATTTCCATTCAATGAGGTTTTTTCCTTCTTCTTGTTCTGTAAGCACCCATGAGACATTAGTCCCATTTTGTACAAACTTTTTGATAAACAAGAGGTTCCAACATTGTTTCCAAGGCATTACAGCCTGCATTCAGGTTTACACACAATTCTCTTGTTATTATCTGCTGATCAGCATGGATGAGCTGATCAAGATGCACTACATTGCAAGGGATCACTGCCGTACATGGTCAACTGGGCCATGGATTGTCATGCCCACCCATTTCACCACCTTGAAAGTGTCATACTCATTGCCTCATTTTGCTCACGTCTACTGTATCATCTCCATAGACCTTTAGTAAGCATCAATGGATTTCACTCGAAAAAATTTCTACAGCAGTGAGGAATTCAGCCATACATAACTTTGTTATGTGTTGTGTCTATATTGCCATGGGCAGTAACAACCAGTAAAGGAAGATAGTATGTGGTTGATAATGTTTTCTTATGATGAAACACATGGAAGACTCTTTCAAAAAATTGTCACCATAAAGCTTCTGAGGGACTTGTAAGGCAACTAAAACCTACAAAGACTGCACAGTGGCTCTCTCCTGCTTGAGACTCAAAACCTACCCACTTAATTAGCTTTTAAATGATATGAAATTTGGAGAATATCCCATTAACAGTGAGCTGCACACTGTGTTAAATAGTGTCAAAGGAGTGGGAACAGGCCTGGATATTACGGATATAGATACCAAAGAACTACAGGAATGGTAAAATGCAAGGGTGACTAATAAACAAAATGTTCCAAAAAGGGTTGATGGTGAGTTGTAGAAGACAGTGCTTAATCCTAACATTCAGTTTGCCTATGTTGCCTGAATCTATTATGGTATTCTTTCTCTGTCTTAAGGTGAGACCCTATATCCCAGACTCTATACAATACTTCATGAGCCTTTCAGCCATACCACCATGGACTGAAACAGTCAGGATAATGTGAAAGATGTGGCAAATGAACTGGGCATTCAGCACGACTCAAGTGTGTCAACTGCTCCTAGGGTCATTTGGTTATCTGGTTTGGAGCAGACACTGCCAAGTCTTTGGCGAAGAGAAGAAGATCTAAGAGATTTAGGTGACCTAATCTTCCTGTACTCCAATGCAAAGGATTAATTTAGGCCCACAAAACCAGTGAGTTTCATAAAGTCTTTTGCTGCAGCAATGAAACAGCCTGCCCAGAAGGTTAGTGTTAGCACTCAGTCTGAGGCAGTTGGGCAGGTCAAATCCACCTACACCTGAAAATGCTGCTGCCAGCCTTTGCCGTTTTTCCCAAAACCCAACCTTCCTCCTGTGGAACAATTCATAGGTCCCACACCTAATACTGAAAAGGATAACAGACCCTCTCAGCACAAGTGAAGAAAGGCAGAACAGTGTTTACATTAAAATGGCGTTGCCACTGTCTCCAAAATCCAGAAGGGACAAAAACTAACAAAGCCAAAGTGTAATGCACAAAAACCATTGGACCTTGGTCCTGTCTGATGTATCAGATGACAATCACACCATCCAGGATGTGGACATCAATCTCTGTCCGAGTCCCTCAAATGCCCCCTCCCCTTTCCCCTCCATTGCAGTGACCCCACCACAATGTAAAGACAAGGGCTTCTACATTCTAGTGGAACCTGCAGGGGTTGAGAACTCTGTAGAACAACATGTATACGTCTCCAGAAAACTAATTTAAAGCATTTTATTCAGAAATATTCAAAACTCATGCAAAAATTCTCTTGAAAAATACTTTTTAAAAATTTCTTAAAATAAATTAAAATTCATCCATGTCACATTAGCCATATTCTGATCCTTTTTAGGCCTACAACTGGTTTCGCACCGTTATAAGTGTCTTTAGGTGGGTAGTTGTTTCGTAGTGCCATAAGAAATTTATGTAGCACCAATGTTCTCAGATGACTACATTTTTTGGTGGTTGATGTTTTTGACCCACTGTAAGATGCAAATTTATTGGTATTAATTCCGTAACAAGCACAATAATTTCAAGCCATTTTTCACAGTCAGAGCAGTGAGGCGAGGGCCCATGTGCCATACCGTAAGTTCTGATGCTGCGAAGTCAGCGCTCATATTGCAGTGTGACCCAGATAAACAATAAGCTTTTTCTGTATCTTTATAGTGGTAGTGGAGCCACAATCTGCTCTTTATGTTACTAGCTACAGCATACGTCAGATCGGTCGTGAAGAGATGTAAGATTACCTCATTTCCTCCCCTTATGTAGACCTGGTATTACTTTTAATAAATAAATCACTTCAGTGTTAATCATGATTTTAATTTATAATCCTGACATTCAGTGCCTATCCTGTAGCCCACAATCCTAGCTTGGCCATTCTGTACACAACAACTTATCAAATGTATTTATTGACATAGAAAGGGATTACAGCTAGAAAACTGGGGCTGCATAAATTTCTTATGACTCTATGAAAAAACTATCCACCTGAAGATGCACTTATAATGGTGAGAAACTGGTTGTGGAATTAATAAAGAATCAGAATACACCTACTGCGGTATGCACAGATGAATTTCAGTTATTTTAATGAATATTTCTGAAAGTATTTTTAACATAATTTATTGCATGATTTTTGACAATTTATGAACAAAAATGTATTATTTAAACTGGTTTCCCAATTACAAAATAATTTGTATTTTTTAATCTGACACCTCTGAGGTACATGGATACAATCTCCACAAAAAGGACAACTTGAATGCACAGAGTGTTAGTCTTTGTCAATATTGCTTACCGCTCCTCGTCAGTCCCTTCACAACCAATCTACAAGCAATTACATTGTCTATGTAGGTACATTGTCAGATGACTGCATGTTCCCTCTGCCTGCTCCCACATTTTCCATGCAATGAAGAGATTCTCCATGATGACCTTAATCAGCTCAACCCCCCCCCCCCCCCACATCATTTCTGGTGATTATAATGCACACAATGTGCTATGGGCTTCTTATGGGCCTCTGTTACTATCTGGTCCAGTGGTAGAGTAAGGTCGGAGCTTACACTTCTGCACTGCACTGCAACTGGATTGTTCTTTGCTATCAGTATCTAACTTAATTTCCCAGACCTAGCCCAGACTACTCTATGGGAGGTGTTTGATGGACTACCTTGAAATGGCCACTTCATGATATGGAATCACCTACCAGACAGAGTCCTGCCTGACAGAAAACAGCCATGATGGATGCTTAGTAGAGTCTCTTCACAGGTGCCTTACAGAACTGGAATGCCAAGACAGCATGCAGGAGTGGATGAGTGATATTACCCAAATGGTCTACAGTGATATTGAAGCACAAATTTCTCACTTTTCAGGACAACTGAAATAGTAGCCTGCCCTTCGTGTAAAGATTGTTCTGCTGAAAGGACCAGAGAGGCAATGCATAATTAAAAGTGGCAGCAAACTGCACAAAAACTCAGAGGCTTTCAGATAGTAAGAGCAAATTGCCATTCTCTGCAATCACTCTGTGTCACTGGAAAGCTGGCTCCCAAGCTTTCCAGTGCCACAGAGTGACTGCAGAGAGGGGCAATTTGGACTTCTGATTAGGTGAGATGCTGTGACTTGAGTGAACCGAGAATTTCTTGAGCAGCCGGCACTTGAGCTGTTCTAGAGAAGCGCATGAGAAGCGGCGCTGCAGCGTGTACCACTGTCCAGCGGTTAACTAGGGCAGCGCGCCACATGCTGTGGTACTTTTCAGCACTCACTCTGTGGCACTGGAAAGCTGACTCCCAAGCTTTCCAGTGCCATAGAGTGACTGCAGAGAGGGGCAATTTGGACTTCTCATTAGGTGAGGTGCTGCAACTTGAGTGCACTGAGAATTTCTTGAGCAGCCGGCACTTGAGCTGTTCTAGAGAAGCTCATGAGAAGCGGCGCTGAGGCGTGTACCACTGTCCGGCGGTTAACTAGGGCAGCGCACAGCTATCTGTGATTATCATTAAAGTATGGGCATTGGATTCATGAAAATACGAATATGAAAGTCACGGAGGTGCCAGTACTTTATGGAGGATGGAGATGTCATTTGCAAAGCCCCATAGTGTAGCAAAAAATACAATAGACATGGTAAAATATAATAATGGAAAGTCCAGGTTGGAATAAATAATATAGTGAGGACAGTTTACAACTCACCGCAAAGACGTGGCGACGAGCTGCGACAGGCACATACAAAAGACACACACATACAACACATTCAGCTATCGGCCATGGCCTTCTTCAGAAAATAGAGCACTCACGCAATCACACAGGCACACAACACAGTCATACAACCATCACCTCCGACTGCCACACTTCGAATCACGCTCTGCAGCGAATCGGGGACGGGAGGGGAGGGGAGGGGGAGGGGATAGAAAGGTTACGTCACGGTGGTGGGGATGGGTTAGATGGGAATAACGAGATGCAGCTTAGGAATGGAGTGGGGAGGCGGGTGAGCGGAGAAAATAAAATAAAGTAAAATAATATATATATATATATATATATATATATATATATATATATATGTCTGCCTAGGTGTACTTGTGTCTGTGTGAATGTGTGGGCATGTGTGCATTTGTTTACCCTCCATTTTTCCCCCAAGGTAAGTCTTTCCTCTCCCGGGATTGGAATGGCTCCTTACCCCCTTCCTTAAAACCCTCATCATTTCCTTTTCCCTCTCCTTCCCTACTGCCTGAAGACGCAACTGGGTTGCGAAAGCTTGCGATTGTGTGTGTGTGTGTGTGTGTATTCATTTATTTATTTGTGATGCTGTCACACCTGTGCTCCTTCGCCTGGTGAGTAATCTTCGTCTATTTTATATATATATATATATATATATAAAATGCATGCACACTGCAAGTACACAAGACCGCATACACACACACACACACACACACACACATATATACATATATACACACATACACACACATACGCATATATACACACATATACACACACATATATACATATACACATACACACATATACGCATATATACACATATACACATACACACATATACGCATATATACACACATACACACACACACATATACGCATATACACACACACACACACACACACACATATATATATATATATATATATATATATATATATATATATATATATATATATATAAACAAAAATAAAAATAGAAAACAGATGACTTACCAAAAGGACCGGCTCGTCGATAGAAACAAATAAAATAAATAAAATCACACACACACACATACAAGCTTTCGCAGCCTAGCTGCTTCGTCAGGCAGAAGGGAAGGAGAGGGAAAAGGAAATGATGAGGGTTTCAAGGGACTGGATAAGGAGTCATTCCAATCCCGGGACAGGAAAGACTTACCTTGGGGGGAAAAAAAGAGGGTAAACAAAAACACACACACCCACACATTTACACAGACGCCATATACAAACACACGATCACACATTCACACACCACTCAAAATAGGTGAGGTTTGGGATAGAGAGGTAGGAACTGTAAGGTATGGAAAAATATATATATAGGGAAGTTATCGTAGGTTTAGGCCTGGTTGATTTCGGGATCGGAGAATGTATTGTAGGGATAACTCCCATCTGTGCAGTTCAGAAAAGCTGGTGGTGGATGGGAGGATCCAGATGGCCCGGGTTGTGAAGCAGCCATTGAAATCAAGCATGTGCTCCGCTGCATGCTGTGCCACAGGGTGGTCCACCTTGTTTTTGGCCACAGTTTGGCGGTGGCCATTCATCCTAATGGACAGCTGGTTGGTGGTCATGCCAATATAGAAAGCTGTACAGTGCTTGCAGCACAGTTGGTAAATTACGTGGCTGCTTTCACAAGTGGCCCGGCCTCTGATAGGGTAGGATAAGCCTGTGACAGGACTGGAATAGGAAGTGCTGGGTGGGTGGATTGGACAGGTCTTGCAGCGGGGTCTTCCACAAGGATATGATCCCTGTGGCAGTGAGCTGGGTTTCGGGGTGGCATAAGGATGAACTAGGATGTTGTGAAGGTTGGGAGGGCGACGGAACACCACTTTAGGAGGGGTGGGAAGGATCTTTGGCAGGATGTCTCTCATTTCAGGGCACGAGGATAGAAAATCAAAACCTTGGCGAAGGATGGAATTTAGTTGTTCGAGACCAGGGTAGTACTGGGTGACAAGGGGAGCACTCTTTTGTGGATGGTTACTGGTGTTAGGAAGAGGATTTGGGGTGTGTGAGGATATGGCACGGGAGATTTGTTTGCGGACTAGGTCTGTGGGGTAGTTTCTGTTTGTGAAGGCCTTTGTGAGACCTTCAGCATATTCAGAAAGGGAATTCTTGTCACTGCAGATATGCCGTCCACGGGTGGCTAGGCTGTAAGGGAGGGATTTTTTGACGTGGAAGGGATGGCAACTGTCAAAATGTAGGTACTGTTGGTGGTTGGTAGGTTTAATATGGACGGAAGTGTGAATGGAGCCATCAGTGAGGTGGAGGTTGACATCCAGGAATGTGGCATGGTTGGTTGAGGAAGACCAGGTGAAGTGGATGGGAGAGAAGGAATTGAGGTTCTGAAGAAAGGAGGATAGGGTGTCCTGGCCCTGAGTCCAGATCATGAAAATATCATCAATGAACCGGAACCAGGCCAGAGGCTTGAGGTTTTGGGATGCTAGGAAGGATTCCTCCAGACGGCCCATGAACAGGTTGGTATAGGAGGGTGCCATGCGGGTGCCCATGGCTGTGCCTTGGATTTGATGGTAAACTTTCCCCTCAAAGGAAAAGTAGTTGTTAAGTAGGATGAAATTGGTAAGGGTTATGAGGAATGAGGTATCAGGCTTGCGTTCAGAGGGACGTTGGGAGAGGTAGTGTTCCAGAGCGGCAAGGCCATGGGCATGTGGGATGTTGGTGTATAGGGAGGTGGCATCCACTGTGACAAGTAAAGATCCAGGAGGCAAAGGGGTGGGAATGGTGGAGAGTCGGTGAAGGAAATGGTTGGTATCCTTGATGTGGGAAGGTAGATTTTGAACAATAGGTTGGAGGTGTTGGTCAACTAGGGCTGAAATTCGTTCGGTAGGAGCACAGTAACCAGCCACAATAGGGCGTCCAGGATTATTAGGTTTGTGAATTTTGGGGAGCATGTAAAAGGTGGGTGTGCGGGGTGTTGCTGGGGTGAGGAGGGAGATGGATTCAGGGGAGAGTTTCTGGGAGGGGCCATAGGATTTTAGTAGGGATTGGAGATCTTGTTGGACTTTGGGGATGGGGTCAATCTGGCACAACTTGTAGGTGGAGGAGTCAGAGAGTTGGCGGAGCCCTTCTGCCAGGTAGTCACTGTGATCCATAACTACAGTGGTGGAACCTTTATCAGCAGGGAGGATGATGATGTCAGGATTAGTTTTAAGGTTTTGGATGGCTCTTCTTTCTTCTGCTGAAAGGTTTGAGTTCTTGGGAAGGGACTTGGGAAAGGATGGTGAGGACAAGTTGGAGGTGAGAAACTCTTGGAGGGTAACCAGAGGGTGGTTAGGTGGGAGTGCAGGGGGATCTTTGTTGGATGGTGGTATGAATTGGGACAGGCAGGGTTCAATATTGGGATTAGGTAGATTGCGGTCAGAGGGATTGGTGGCAAAGTAGTGTTTCCATCGTAGGGATCGGGAAAAGGAGAGTAGGTCTTTGACAAGACCAACATGATTGAACTGGGGTGTAGGACTAAAGGTAAGACCTTTGGATAGAACGGAAACTTCAGTGGGGTTTAGGTTTTTTGTGGATAGGTTGACCACAGTGTTCTGGGGTTGTTTTGGTATTGGATGTTGTGGAGTAGTGGTAGGGAGTTTGGAGGGATGAGGTAGGTTCGAGAGGTCAGCTAAGCATGGTCTGGGACCCATGAGGGGCTCACGAGGAGGAACACTGATATGACATCATATTGCCGACTTGGAGCACCCATATCCAATCCCTATCCGAACCACAGTGTTCCTCCTTTTACATGCTCCCCAAAATTCACAAACCTAATAATCCTGGACGCCCTATTGTGGCTGGTTACTGTGCTCCTACCGAACGAATTTCAGCCCTAGTTGACCAACACCTCCAACCTATTGTTCAAAATCTACCTTCCCACATCAAGGATACCAACCATTTCCTTCACCGACTCTCCACCATTCCCACCCCTTTGCCTCCTGGATCTTTACTTGTCACAGTGGATGCCACCTCCCTATACACCAACATCCCACATGCCCATGGCCTTGCCGCTCTGGAACACTACCTCTCCCAACGTCCCTCTGAACGCAAGCCTGATACCTCATTCCTCATAACCCTTACCAATTTCATCCTACTTAACAACTACTTTTCCTTTGAGGGGAAAGTTTACCATCAAATCCAAGGCACAGCCATGGGCACCCGCATGGCACCCTCCTATGCCAACCTGTTCATGGGCCGTCTGGAGGAATCCTTCCTAGCATCCCAAAACCTCAAGCCTCTGGCCTGGTTCCGGTTCATTGATGATATTTTCATGATCTGGACTCAGGGCCAGGACACCCTATCCTCCTTTCTTCAGAACCTCAATTCCTTCTCTCCCATCCACTTCACCTGGTCTTCCTCAACCAACCATGCCACATTCCTGGATGTCAACCTCCACCTCACTGATGGCTCCATTCACACTTCCGTCCATATTAAACCTACCAACCACCAACAGTACCTACATTTTGACAGTTGCCATCCCTTCCACGTCAAAAAATCCCTCCCTTACAGCCTAGCCACCCGTGGACGGCATATCTGCAGTGACAAGAATTCCCTTTCTGAATATGCTGAAGGTCTCACAAAGGCCTTCACAAACAGAAACTACCCCACAGACCTAGTCCGCAAACAAATCTCCCGTGCCATATCCTCACACACCCCAAATCCTCTTCCTAACACCAGTAACCATCCACAAAAGAGTGCTCCCCTTGTCACCCAGTACTACCCTGGTCTCGAACAACTAAATTCCATCCTTCGCCAAGGTTTTGATTTTCTATCCTCGTGCCCTGAAATGAGAGACATCCTGCCAAAGATCCTTCCCACCCCTCCTAAAGTGGTGTTCCGTCGCCCTCCCAACCTTCACAACATCCTAGTTCATCCTTATGCCACCCCGAAACCCAGCTCACTGCCACAGGGATCATATCCTTGTGGAAGACCCCGCTGCAAGACCTGTCCAATCCACCCACCCAGCACTTCCTATTCCAGTCCTGTCACAGGCTTATCCTACCCTATCAGAGGCCGGGCCACTTGTGAAAGCAGCCACGTAATTTACCAACTGTGCTGCAAGCACTGTACAGCTTTCTATATTGGCATGACCACCAACCAGCTGTCCATTAGGATGAATGGCCACCGCCAAACTGTGGCCAAAAACAAGGTGGACCACCCTGTGGCACAGCATGCAGCGGAGCACATGCTTGATTTCAATGGCTGCTTCACAACCCGGGCCATCTGGATCCTCCCATCCACCACCAGCTTTTCTGAACTGCACAGATGGGAGTTATCCCTACAATACATTCTCCGATCCCGAAATCAACCAGGCCTAAACCTACGATAACTTCCCTATATATATATTTTTCCATACCTTACAGTTCCTACCTCTCTATCCCAAACCTCACCTATTTTGAGTGGTGTGTGAATGTGTGATCGTGTGTTTGTATATGGCGTCTGTGTAAATGTGTGGGTGTGTGTGTTTTTGTTTACCCTCTTTTTTTCCCCCCAAGGTAAGTCTTTCCTGTCCCGGGATTGGAATGACTCCTTATCCAGTCCCTTGAAACCCTCATCATTTCCTTTTCCCTCTCCTTCCCTTCTGCCTGACGAAGCAGCTAGGCTGCGAAAGCTTGTATGTGTGTGTGTGTGATTTTATTTATTTTATTTGTTTCTATCGACGAGCCGGTCCTTTTGGTAAGTCATCTGTTTTCTATTTTTATTTTTGTTTATATATATATATATAAAAACACACAACCATTCGAGCTTTCGCCACCAGTGGTGGCTTCTTCGGGAAAAAGAGGGAGGAAGGAGAGGAGAAAGGGAAGGATACGGGTTTTAAGGAAGTGGAAAAGGAGCCATTCCAATCCCAGGAGTGGAAGGACTTACCTTAGGGGACAAAAAGGAAGGTAAACAAATACACACACACTCACACATATCCACATCCAAACACACTTAGGCAGACATTTGTAGAAACCAAAGAAGTTGGACAGAGATGCCACTTCAGGCAGAGGCTCTGTCCACAGAACCGAGGCAAAGATGTTAAAGATGGCGGGCGGGAATTAGAATTTAGCGGAGGTTGAGACCAGGCGGGCAACGGGAAGAGAGAATGTGTTGAAGGGCAAGTTCCCATCTCCGGAGTTCTGAAAGATTGGTGTTGGTGGGAAGTATCCAGATAACCCGGACGGTGTAACACTGTGCCAAGATGTGCTAGCCGTGCACCAAGGCATGTTTAGCCACAGGGTGATCCTCATTACCAACAAACACTGTCTGCCTGTGACCGTTCATGCGAATGGACAGTTTGTTGCTGGTCATTCCCACATAGAACGCTTCACAGTGCAGGCATGTCAGTTGGTAAATCATGTGGGTGCTATCGCAAGTGGCTCTGCCCTTGATCGTGTACACCCTCCGGGTTACGGGACTGGAGTAAGTGGTGGTGGAAGGGTGCATAGGGCAGGTTTTACAATGGGGGCGGTTACAAGGGTAGGAGCCAGAGGGTAGGGAAGGTGGTTTGGGGATTTCATATGGATGGACTAGGAGGTTACGGAGGTTAGGTGGGCGGCGGAAAGACACTCTTGGTGGAGTGGGAAGGATGTCATGAAGGATGGATCTCATTTCGGGGCAGGATTTAAGGAAGTCGTATCCTTGCTGGAGAGCCACATTCAGAGTCCGCTCCAGTCCCGGAAAGTATCCGGTGACAAGAGGGGCACTTCTGGGGTTCTTCTGTGGAAGGTTCTGAATTTGGGGGGATGTGGAAGTGGCTCTGGAAATTTGTTTCTGTACCAGATCAGGAGGATAGCCGCGGGATGTGAAAGCTGATATTAGGTTGTTGGTGTACTGGTTCAGGGATTCGGGACTGGAGCAGACTCTTTTGCCACGAAGACCTAAGCTGTAGGGAAGGGAACGTTTGATGTGGTCTTCGTGGCAAAAGAGTCTGCTCCAGTCCCGAATCCCTGAACCAGTACACCAACAACCTAATATCAGCTTTCACATCCCGCGGCTATCCTCCTGATCTGGTACAGAAACAAATTTCCAGAGCCACTTCCACATCCCCCCAAATTCAGAACCTTCCACAGAAGAACCCCAGAAGTGCCCCTCTTGTCACCGGATACTTTCCGGGACTGGAGCGGACTCTGAATGTGGCTCTCCAGCAAGGATACGACTTCCTTAAATCCTGCCCCGAAATGAGATCCATCCTTCATGACATCCTTCCCACTCCACCAAGAGTGTCTTTCCGCCGCCCACCTAACCTCCGTAACCTCCTAGTCCATCCATATGAAATCCCCAAACCACCTTCCCTACCCTCTGGCTCCTACCCTTGTAACCGCCCCCATTGTAAAACCTGCCCTATGCACCCTTCCACCACCACTTACTCCAGTCCCGTAACCCGGAGGGTGTACACGATCAAGGGCAGAGCCACTTGCGATAGCACCCACGTGATTTACCAACTGACATGCCTGCACTGTGAAGCGTTCTATGTGGGAATGACCAGCAACAAACTGTCCATTCGCATGAACGGTCACAGGCAGACAGTGTTTGTTGGTAATGAGGATCACCCTGTGGCTAAACATGCCTTGGTGCACGGCCAGCACATCTTGGCACAGTGTTACACCGTCCGGGTTATCTGGATACTTCCCACCAACACCAATCTTTCAGAACTCCGGAGATGGGAACTTGCCCTTCAACACATTCTCTCTTCCCGTTGCCCGCCTGGTCTCAACCTCCGCTAAATTCTAATTCCCGCCCGCCATCTTTAACATCTTTGCCTCGGTTCTGTGGACAGAGCCTCTGCCTGAAGTGGCATCTCTGTCCAACTTCTTTGGTTTCTACAAATGTCTGCCTAAGTGTGTTTGGATGTGGATATGTGTGAGTGTGTGTGTATTTGTTTACCTTCCTTTTTGTCCCCTAAGGTAAGTCCTTCCACTCCTGGGATTGGAATGGCACCTTTTCCACTTCCTTAAAACCCGTATCCTTCCCTTTCTCCTCTCCTTCCTCCCTCTTTTTCCCGAAGAAGCCACCACTGGTGGCGAAAGCTCGAATGGTTGTGTGTTTTTGTGTGTGTTTAGTGTTCCTATCGACCAGCCTGTACTTTAGGTAAGTCAAAAATCTTTATTTTATACCATTTTCCTACCTGGAAGGTCTCCTTCTATAATATATATATATATATATATATATATATATATATATATATATAAAAATAGAAAAGAGATGACTTACCAAAAGGACCGGCTCGTCGAGAGAAACAAATAAAATAACACACAAACACACATACAAGCTTTCGCCACCACTGGCAGCTTCTTCAGGAAAAAGAGGAAAAAAGGGGAGGAAAAGGGAAGGATATGGGTTTTAAGGAAGTGGAAAAGGAGTCATTCCAATCCCAGGAGTGGAAGGACTTACCTTAGGGGAAAAAAAAAGGAAGGTAAACAAATACACACACACTCAGACATATCGAAACGCGTTTCGATATGTCTCAGTGTGTGTGTATTTGTTTACCTTCCTTTTTTTTCCCCTAAGGTAAGTCCTTCCACTCCTGGGATTGGAATGACTCCTTTTCCACTTCCTTAAAACCCATATCCTTCCCTTTTCCTCCCCTTTTTTCCTCTTTTTCCTGAAGAAGCTGCCAGTGGTGGCGAAAGCTTGTATGTGTGTTTGTGTGTTATTTTATTTGTTTCTCTCGACGAGCCGGTCCTTTTGGTAAGTCATCTCTTTTCTATTTTTATTTTTATTTATCCCACCGGGAAAGTTTCCCTCTATAATTTATATATATATATATATATATATATATATATATATATATATATGTGTGTGTGTGTGTGTGTGTGTGTGTGTGTGTATATATGCGTATATGTGTGTGTGTGTGTGTGTGTGTATATATATATGCGTATGTGTGTGTGTGTATATGTATATATGTGTGTGTATATATGCGTATGTGTGTGTATGTGTGTATATATGTGTGTGTGTGTGTGTGTGTGTGTGTGTGTGTGTGTGTGTGTGTGTATGCGGTCTTGTGTACTTGCAGTGTGCATGCATTTTATATATATATATATATATATATATATATATATATATATATATATATATATATATACGTAAAAAATAGATGAAGTACACTTACCAGGCGAAAGGGCACAGGCAGTAATAGCAACAAATAAACACACAGACACACACACACACAACTTCTTCACTTTTGAGGGCCGGACATACCAACAACTAAAGGGAACAGCCATGGGGACCAGGATGGCCCCCTCGTACGCGAACTTATTTATGGGACGCTTAGAGGAAGCCTTCCTGGACACCCAAGCCTGTCAACCCAAAGTTTGGTATAGATTCATTGACGACATCTTCATGATCTGGACTCACAGTGAAGAAGAACTCCAGAATTTCCTCTCCAACCTCAACTCCTTTGGTCCCATCAAATTCACCTGGTCCTATTCCAAATCCCATGCCACTTTCCTCGATGTCGACCTCCATCTATCCAACGGCCAACTACACACATCCGTCCACATCAAACCTACCAATAAACAACAGTACCTGCATTATGACAGCTGCCATCCTTTCCACATCAAACGTTCCCTTCCCTACAGCTTAGGTCTTCGTGGCAAACGAGTCTGCTCCAGTCCTGAATCCCTGAACCAATACACCAATAACCTGATAACAGCCTTCACATCCCGCAGCTATCCTCCTGGTCTGGTACAGAAGGAAATTGCCAGAGCCACTTCCTCATCTCCCCAATTTAAGAACCTTCCACAAAACCCCAGAAGTGCCCCTCTTGTCACCGGATACTTTCCGGGACTGGAGCGGACTCTGAATGTGGCTCTCCAGCAAGGATACGACTTCCTAAAATCCTGCCCCGAAATGAGATCCATCCTTCATGACATCCTTCCTACTCCACCGAGAGTGTCTTTCCGCCGCCCACCTAACCTCCGTAACCTCCTAGTCCACCCCTATGAAATCCCCAAACCACCTTCCCTACCTTCTGGCTCCTACCCTTGTAACCGCCCCCGTTGTAAAACCTGCCCTATGCACCCTTCCACCACCACTTACTCCAGTCCCGTAACCCGGAAGGTGTACACGATCAAAGGCAGAGCCACTTGCGATAGTACCCACGTGATCTACCAACTGACATGCCTGCACTGTGAAGCGTTCTATGTGGGAATGACCAGCAACAAACTGTCCATTCGCATGAATGGACACAGGCAGACAGTGTTTGTTGGTAACGAGGATCACCCTGTGGCTAAACATGCCTTGGTGCATGGCCAGCACATCTTGGCACAGTGCTACACCGTCCGGGTTATCTGGATACTTCCCACTGACACCAATCCTTCAGAACTCCGGAGATGGGAACTAGCCCTTCAGCATATTCTCTCTTCCCGTTGCCCACCTTGTCTTAACCTCCGCTAAATTCGAATTCCCACCCACCATCTTAACATCTTTGCCTTGGTTCTCTGGACAGAGCCTCTGCCTCAAGTGGCATCTCTGTCTGACTTCTAACTTCTTTGCTTTCTACAGTTCTACAGTATGTCTGCCTAAGTGTACTTGTGTCTGTGTAAATGTGTGGGTGTATGTGCATTTATTTACCTTCCATTTTTTCCCCCAAGGTAAGTCTTTCCTGTCCCGGGATTGGAATGGCTCCTTACCCCCTTCCTTAAAACCCTCATCATTTCCTTTTCCCTCTCCTTCCCTTCTGCCTGATGAAGCAGCTAGGCTGCGAAAGCAGCATTTTTGTGTGTGTGTGTGTGTCTGTGTGTTTAT
Organism: Locusta migratoria; assembly: GCA_026315105.1. Lineage (NCBI taxonomy): Eukaryota > Metazoa > Arthropoda > Insecta > Orthoptera > Acrididae > Locusta > Locusta migratoria. Next base: position 471,517,757 of record CM048744.1, on the reverse strand, counting down.
TTGTTGCTATTACTGCCTGTGCCCTTTCGCCTGGTAAGTGTACTTCATCTATTTTTTACGTATATTTTTCCTTTTTGGAATTTTTCCTTTACTTTATTTTATTTTCTCCGCTCACCCGCCTCCCCACTCCATTCCTAAGCTGCATCTCGTTATTCCCATCTAACCCATCCCCACCACCGTGACGTAACCTTTCTATCCCCTCCCCCTCCCCTCCCCTCCCATCCCCGATTCGCTGCAGAGCGTGATTCGAAGTGTGGCAGTCGGAGGTGATGGTTGTATGACTGTGTTGTGTGCCTGTGTGATTGCGTGAGTGCTCTATTTTCTGAAGAAGGCCATGGCCGATAGCTGAATGTGTTGTATGTGTGTGTCTTTTGTATGTGCCTGTCGCAGCTCGTCGCCACGTCTTTGCGGTGAGTTGTAAACTGTCCTCACTATATTAATAGACATGGTAAGACATTTAAGTCACCCAATATACTGGCAATCAAACAGATATGTTCACAGATACAAAAATGCATTCTTACATGAATAAAGAACAGACAAAATACCCAGCTATTGTGTATATTATCCATTCAAACTACATTAAAAGGAAATTCTGTAAAAAGGTTGAACAGTGCCTGAAACAGTCCACCAGTGTCAGAAAATAATAATTTTTAATTTGTCTGCTGTAATGTGCAAAATGCATCAAAATTAACACTACCCAAACTTTTTACCAGAATGAGGACATAAAAACCAACAGTCAGTATTGTAAATTCTGGTGGCTGTGTCGAGAAAGTACCAGAGCTTTAAGCTGTAATATGGACGGAAGCTTCGGTACATAATGCTGGCTAATACTGTAAACTCTGCCGAATTTTTTTCTACAATTAGTAAATGTATGTAAGAAGCTTCTGACTTTTGAGTGTAACATGTTGTTGCATGTAGCATGCAGAATGTGTATTTGTCTTTTGGTGACAATAATGTTCTTGTTTCTTGTAAGATAGGTCTTTTAATAATAGTCCTATGCTTTTTGTCTTCTGCCAAACATGCTACTATCACAATAATGACTCAGTTTCTTCCTTGCATGTACAGAAGACAAAGATTACGACTGCTGTCACAATGCTTCCTTGTAGAGTAGTTTCGCTCAGCCTTCAGAGAGCTCAGCACTGTCGACAACTTCTCAAGAGTACCCGAGACATTCTCGAGAATTTCCCTTAGCGTCGTGTGTTTCTCGAGAGTGCTCATAGTCCATCCCTACTTCTGATATACAACTGAGGAAGAGTAGAACTGCTCCTTTTCCATCTGGGAGCTGGATTCTGCAGCTTGTGATACATCACCAATCATGACTGAATCCATTATAGCATGTTTTGGAAAACACCTCACAGGATGAAACAAAGAAACTCTCTTTAAACTTTTTAATTCTGTCTGGACATCAAGTCACTATCCTGACTTGTGACGAGATGCAGTTTTAATTACTCTTTTAAAACCTGAGAAATAATGAACAAGACAGAGTACTTATGATAGAATTTCTCTTACTAGCTGCTTGGAAAAGACATTGGAGCAGATAGTCAAATGCCACCTTGTCTGAATGCTGGAATCCAGGCAGCTACTTAGTTGCTGTCAGTCACTATGGTTTCTGGAGATATCACACCACCTCTGATAAGATGTCCTTCCTGAAGATGACTGTACAAAAAGCTTTCCTTGCTATCGTCAGTTTCTGGGTATATTCTTTGATATTGAGAATGCCCACCAATACTACTTCAAGGAATCTTATGCTCAGGCAGCTCTATGAATGGGGTTTTCATAGCTATATTTCAATTTTTAAATGACACGTCTGTCTGTGCTACTTTTAATCAATCCAGTTCTGTTTTAAACTTAGCTGAACTGAGGACAATAAACAGTGTTCTGAATTTTATGCACATGGTGAGGCTTATGTGGCTCACATTTGACCCAAAACGTAACATGCTTGCCTCACTTTAAACACCTGAAAAGATTGTACCACAAAGAACTGCACATTTTAAACTGACTTAGCCACAATTCATGGGGAGAAGACAGGATTTGCTTGTCTGAGTTTTACAAAGCCTTTGTGTGGTCTTAGCTTGATCATGGGTGCATGGTTCAATGAAGGGTTGTGGCTGGCCACTGGGGCATTAAGAGCAAGTTCCATACCATGTCTCAGCACTAAGGCTACTGAGCCACCATTGCACACCAGACAACAGCTTCTGATGAATTGGTCAAACTTCGCAAGGAAGTTATAAATGGATAAGGTTAAAATGTTTTTGTTTTTATTTAATAATCATTATCTGTTGATGACATATACTTGTTTAAAGTTAAGCTAAATTTAACAAATCACTGATGCCCAGACAAATTGTCACCTTTTCTATGTGCACTGTGTGGATTTTGCATGAAAAAAAGTTTCCTTTGAGGGTATGAAGTGCATCTCTTTTACACTCTAAACAAATACAAACTGGTTCAAACTTTGCACAAAGTTATACATATGAAGTCAAATCAAAAGTTTTTTTAGCAAATAATCATTATCTATTGCCAAGATATGATGGTTTAATGCTGAGTTATAGTTAGCATGTGCTGAGACTTGTTGGAAGTTAAAACTTTATATAATTTTGTCAGTTAATTATTGAGTCATTGCTTATACATATGGAATTAAGTTGGGTTGTGGCCCCAATAATTACCACATGTACTTGGAAGAACACTTTATTGCTTCACACAAGCACATACAAACAGGAACTAAACCAAACATGGCAGGCGGAGCTCCCAAATATCTCGATATAAAGATATTTCATTAGTTCTTAGATTTCAGTCAATTGAGCAGTCGATGGGTCACCACACGACCCACCCCCCCTCCCTCCCAAAGTGCGGAGCACATTTTCATCTTGAGAGGGCTGGGTGGGAGGGGGGGGGGGGGGGGAACAGAACTGAAGCATTGGGAACAGCGGTGTTGGTAGTTAGTTATGTTACAGTTAACGTAACTGTGTCAGGAGATAGGTCGGTGCGCTGACATCGATGGGATGAAGGCGCTCCAATGACGAAATCGTCGAGGTGGTGAGGTCGAAGGGCTGTGCATGTAGTACAATCCGGGAGGTCTGCAGATCCCGCTGGTGCAACGACGAAGACCCCGGAAGACGGTAGAAGGAAAGTTCATACATCATGGGATAGGATGGTGGCAGGAAGTGGGATATATCTGCCATGCCGTCAAGGTCCAGTTTGTAGGTTGTGTGGAATCCCAGGAGCACCAGAGGCACCTCCACCCAGAGTGTATCATGGCACATGAGGGCTGCAAATCGTTAGATGAGGGGGGGCGAGGAATCGGAGGAGGAAGGACATAGGATGATGATCGTGCAATCACGGAACAAAATCAAAACATCAGTTACCACATGAGGGGGGGGAATGGGAATGACAAATTTGAGAAAGGGGGAGGTGGGAAGAGGAGACAGCGAGAAACCTTGGAAGGGGGTCAAAAAGGTGGAGAGGATGTAGGGAAAGGCATAGTTCACGGGGGAGGTGGGAGCGAAGGGGATGGGGAGAGGGCGGTGGAGAAGTGTCTGACGGGGCAGGAGAGGGGTAAGTGAGTCAGTGAAGGCCAGTTTAATTTGAGTAATGGAAACAGTTGTGGCGGTGTTGTTTAGAGGAATAGTGAAGGTATTGCTCCACCTCTTCAGGACCGGTGAGGGCCTGGGTACGGTGGCTGAAGAGGAGGACGGGGGGGGGGGACAGTGTCATCTCTGAGGAAAACGTGGGAACAGTTAAAAAGTGCAAAAGGATGGAAGGGAGTGACTGGTTGTGGAAGGAATGGAAAGTTTGAAGCAGTGAAGATGGACACAATCGATGAAATTGATTGGTGAATGTTTGATGAGCGAGTGGCCCCGTCCAGCAGCAGGGACTTGTAGCCATGACTGCATCCTAGATGACGCCTGCCGCTCATGTATTTTCTGTAGGTAATCATCATACACTTGGTCGGTGATACATGTTCATTCACTCAGTGATTGCAAGATGTTGTAAGTTAAGACTGCCTGTACAGCGAGCGGTAGCTTGCTTGACCACAGAGCCATGAGGGTGGAGTCGGGCATGTTGCATTTGTTAACCAGCATATGAAAACGATGCCAGAGCTGCAACAGCTTCTTTTCCCCCAAGTGTTTGTCATGGATGATGTGGCGGATGGTGTCTTCAGGTGTGCAAGTGACCCTCTCCAGAATGGTTTGTTTGGCATAGGCGTACTGGTCCAAAGCAGGTGGAGAGGTCACGAGATCACAAATGAGATCCATGTGCTAGTGGAGGTGCGTGATGAAGCACAGGGATGCATGATGAAGCAAGTTGTATCATCGAGGAATAATAGTCGAATATTTGTTCAGCCAGCACAAACCACGCTGAGGGTGCCTCAAAGGAGAAAAGCAGCAGCTGAGGTAGACGTACCTGTGGTGGCGATGGAGGTGTCTCTGGAACATCAGCACTGTGGGAGGCGCTGACTTGCTGTGGCGGTGCAAAGCAGCTTGACATTGTTGTTGTATTAAGTGGGCCTCGAAGATGAGCGAGTGAGTCGCAGCAGGTAGAGGTGAGACAACACGGGCGACCGATGTGGAAGAGGCACTGGTGTGTGCTGTGATAACAGCAGATGTGTGAACTGGTGCAGCCAAGAATGTTCCTGTGTGTCAACAGTGTGAAATGACAGAACTGATTGTTGTACATGTGATGCGGCAGATGCATCACGTGATGCAGGAAGCACAATGAACACACTAGCACTTTGAGGATTATTAAAGTTCACATCACCACTGACAGAGCGAGCTGATGTGTTCAGAGAGTCACAGAATGCACTTGGTGGTGTGGATTGCACAAATTTGGACGACACATTGTTAACATAGTCCAGGTCAGCTGCGCACACAGAATAAGGTGCATCCATGACACACGAAAATATTCCATGATTAATTGGGCAGTTAATGCATGCACTGTGATGAATGACATTAGAGGCAAGTCAAAGTCTGGAAGCACTAACAAAGTTATTACAGATGACTGAACTTTGTTGACAGAGCATGTAGTCGGTGGAAGGATACACACACATGCTTGGTGGGGCGGTTGTCAGTCTAAAATTGAAATTTAGTATGTTTGAAAGGTTCATGTTCTGCAAGATCTGAGAGTTCGGCACACATGAAATGTGGTGTTTGATTAACACTGTTCGTTGATGAAACATTAGAACACAGGAGTGGTGAGCCAAGGCTTGAGTCTGTTAAGTTCCTCACGACACTAGATCCAATCAGTGTGACGAACATGCCCTGCAAGAAATTGTTCTGAGAATACAAATTAGAAGAACTTGAAGCAGGTGTACACTGGATTCATGGCGATGAAGTTGCTGCAGCTTGAAATCCTGGCGGAGGTGGCACTGTCATGGTCATTGTAGTCATAACTGTTGAGACAATGAATTCCATATTTTAGAGCGAAAATCCACACAAAACTGGATGTTGCTGCACAACTCGTGTAAATTTGTGGTGTACGCAACTTTGCGGTCACCAGTATGGAGGGGGGGTTGTGGCCCCAATAATTACCACATGTACTTGGGAGAACACTTGATTACTTCACACAAGCACATACAAACAGGAACTCTACTAAACATGGCGGGCAGAGCTCAGTTAGGGTGAGCTCCCAAAGATCTTGATATAAACATATTTCATTCGTTCTTAGGTTTCAGTCGATTGACCAGTCGATGGGTTACCACATACCTTAATTGCAGCAAACTTTTAAGTAAGTACAGTAAAATTATCGTAAAAGAGGGCATTTATTTGATTTTTCATGAAATTTTTTTGAAGACCTTCAAAAAATATTTTTCTTCTTATCTGGCAGCTTCAAACACATTTAAATCATAATATCTCTTATATTTAAGCTTTCTTAAGAGGTTTCTGCAATTTCATAATGCAGTGAGCTTTCAAGGGGGGATTTATTTGTAATAGAAACTATCCTTGAGTTGGGGTGCATAATCCTACTATGCAGTGGCATGGACACTCTAACTGAAATTGCTTTGTGATTATCAGAGGGCAGTGTTAACAGGGTGCAGCCTCTCAGTCTAGGGAAGGATCTGTATATACCTACAAAACTGGCGACACAGAGAACATTTGGTGCTCAATTAAAAAATCAAGATTGGTTGAGCCCTATTGTAATGAAGCATGTTGGGATTTATTCCCATCTGCTTGCATTACTGAACCTCCCGATACCACTGTTGCATAATAATAGATAGGAATGTAGTTAGTCTAATATCATTTTCTTTACAAAAACTTTTCTTATTATTTGTTGTAAAGTAATTAGAGGAAGTCATTTCCTATTATTTGACACTGGGGAAGTTTGTTCAATTAGTAAATATTAATTAAATCATGCCAGAAGTATATTTTTAAAGTTTTGATAGACTGCTAATTATTGTGTCTATGAAAACTAGGTAAATTCTTTTCTCATAATATTAAAGTAGGTATTAATATGTTTCACAAGTAATGTTAGGAAAGTTTTGCCCTCTTTAGTTTCTGTATAATTACCATTAATTACAAAGTAATTGTTTGAAAAAGTGGCATTGTTTAGGTAATATAAATAGGATGCACTCGTGGCAAATATCAGAGTATTGTTTCATCCGTTTGAGAGGTAGCGGGAATTTTGCTGTATCATTTATTAATTTATGTTTCATATTTTCCTCTCTGGTGGGACCTTTTCACTGTGCATTTAGTTTTTCTGTCTTTTATGGCCTTTATTACTGTGGGGGCACATATGTTTATTTAATTCCTTCATAGTTTGTCTGTATGAATTCGTTTCTGTAACTCACTTTCCCAGAGTTAGTCTTGTGGTCAAGCCTTAGGTGATCAAGTGGGTGAACTCTCCCCGTTACTGGTGGAAGGAGAGAAGCGTTGCTGGGCTATTCTTTTCTGTTAATCCGCTTTTGTGAGCCTGGCGGTCAAAGAGACTCACCTTTAGAGTAACGTGGAGAGCCATCGAGGCGTGCAGCCTTCAGGGAAAGTTTACCACTAGCCTAGAACATTTTTATTCCACACCTGGACAGTGTTAACTAATATTATTGATGTGTGGAATGTGCGTGCCTGGTACTTATGAGACTTCTAAGCTGCCCATAAATAGGGACAATTGGGCAATAATAATAAATCATTAAAAGTGCCAACAAACTGCAATTCTGTGTGATCCCTTCATCATTTGTATTGAATTAGTTTTTGCCCCCATGAAATTCCAGCTACCTGAACTTTGAGAATAATCGATCTAGAACAACCAGGTAATGTCACATATGGTGCCCCTATGGGTGAGGATTTCAGCATTAATAACCAAAAAAACTTAAGCAACTATGTTGGAACTCACAATCTTTTATGAACAGTACGTCATTAATGAAGGTGTACATAAACGTAACTTTGAAAATACTTTGTGTGGCACATTGAACACTGTAGAATAATAATTAGTTTTCAAAATAATCACCTACGTCTACGAATTTCAAAGCTGCATCTGTTGCTGTATTCAAAAGTCTATGTTGAGAGGCAGCCCATAGAGGAAGAAGCAACACCGATGTCATTGTGGAGAAAGCAGCCAATCAGCATTCCGAGATGGTTTGTAAATAGATGGCAGAAATCCCGACATGGCCTTTGAAATCACATTAGCAGCTGGCCTTGGACATCGCGTTGTAAGCAGTGGTTTTCATCACCAACTAGATAGCCAATCACCACCAGAAAATATCGCAATTCTAAGGTAAAGCTCTAAAAATTAACCATGAATGATAAATGTGAAAAAGTTAATCTATTATTGGACGGCAGGAAGCAAATGTTAGATCTAATGTTGTAAAGAAAGAAGTTTGCTTTGATAAGGTGGGAAGAATAGCGAAGAATCAGATACCGTAGGAGACAGTGGTTATAAATCTGAATTAGATCAATCTTTGTCTGATGTAAGTGGAATAACGAATGGGGAAGCGAAAGCTTCATCCATTATGATAGGTAATGTAGCTGGACTAGGTTTCAGATGATCCTCTTAGTTTGGAAAACTTATTATTTGCAATTGTGATCTTGGGTCAGGAATTAAAACAGAACAATTAGTAAAATCAGTAGTGAAATTGGTAATTTGCATCAGAAAATTGATGAAAACAGTTCTGAATTAAAACAGAACGTGTATGAAAACAATAGTACGTTTAAAAATGATTTAAACCAGAAACTAGATGAAACAACAGTAAAGTTGAAAACTTTTATAGTAAAATTGGCAATTTTCTTCAGGAAGTTGCTGCAGTAAACAGAACTTTAGTAGATTCCAATAAGAAAACTAAAATGGAAGCTAGTTGCGAAAATGAGATAAAAACTGATATTAGTGAGTCATGGGTAAATAATCTTAACAGAATTACTTTATGTTTAAAAAAGTGTGGAAAAATTTGATGATGTGAAGTTTAGTGCATGTGTTGGGGTAGCAATGTTTCTATTGACAACTGTAAAGAATTTAATGATTTTTAACCTAATGATGATGGGCTATCATTAATACAACACGTGTCAGGCATTATGGTCAAATAGTGAGGATGCAGGTAAGATGATAAATGGTTTATTTAAAGTAAGTGATAGTGTTGAGAACTCAGGAACAAGTAGTAATGAGAGTAGTGAAGAATCTAGTAATGAGAACGTTTAGGTAAATGAATCTATATTTGATGATGATAACAAAGTCAGAGATAGAAGTGGAAATAATTAGTAAGCAAGGAGAGAATGCAGAGTTACAGCTAGAAACTAGTAAGGAAGTGGAAGTAGACCATAATGTGTCTCACTTAGCTGTAGATTCAAATAATTTATTTGAAATGAATGATTGCGTATCCAAGGAAAAATTAATGATCTGTTGTATAAGAAATAAGCAGTAGTAAGAACTAGTTCCCAAGGTTTACCTGTGAAATGTTTACCTGACAGTAGTAATAGTGATCTTAATGTTATTTCTCAGACCTTGTTTGAACCAATTAAGGATACAGGTAGAATAATGAGTATGTATGTTTATAGAATAAATAATATTTGTGCTAATGATAATTTATCCAAGAGTGTGAAGAAGGAAGTTGTATATGTGAAGTTAGCAGGAGAAAATTTAGTGTGTAATTTCTAAGTAATACCAGATCTTAGTTTTAACATGATTCTTGGGACAAAATTTTTGTATCGAAGGTGTGTAAATATTGATTTAGTAGATAGGGGGTTCGTCATTCTTTGACACATACATTACATGGCAAGTAATGCCTTCCCTCAGCTGGGTGATACTATTCTTCATTTCTTAGGACACTCCATTCTTCTTCTAGTTTCCTATGAGTAGTCTGTAAGACAATAAATCATCTCTTACTATGTTTTGTTTATCATAGCTAGATGTAATTGTAAATTACCATAGTGTAATTGTAAATTACGATAGTGTAATTATAGGTTGCCATAAGGTAGAGTGTATTGTGTCAGCTTTGGGTGAAGTCAGCACCATTTCACCTACATTATATATCTTCTGAACAGCATTTGTAGCAGCAGCAAAAGAGTACACATAAATTTAGTGCAAAGAAAGTTAAATAGGGTACTTACTGACATGAAATCAGTGTGTTACACTTTGTTAATGCAGTAGTGATCCATCAAGTGAGTTGTAAGAAAAATAATCATAGCTAAGTGAGAAATTTGTATCTGTGGCCATGAATTTAAAGCAATATGATAATGAAAAGAGACGTTCCGGAATTTATATGGTTCTGTCTTATCCCTCGAGCGGCTGACCTGTGTATGAAGTGTGCCAATGGCAAATAACATTTTTTTTGTTGCATTGTTTCATTGTTGTTTGACAAGACCAAGCCACTACCTATACCTGCATCATATTTTCAGCTAGCACAGTGAGAAGCTGAGTTGTCATAGGTTCTCTTGAGCTACAGTAATTTAAAATAAATTGCCAGTTTGACATCTTAGTGTACAAAGTACACCATGTGCCCGGTCATGTAAGTAACTTTTCCTCCATTTTTATTTCGCTTCTTTCTATGCAAATGGAATGCTAACACATAACATGTGGATATATTACTGTGCAGGGCGAGATCCAAGCTGACAGACAATGAGCTTGATTGGCTACTCAACGAGGATACATATTTCAACACTGTACCAGACATTGATAACAATGACAACTCTGAGGAAGAAGAGGAGGAACTTATCACACTTGATTGATTGATTTTCTCAGGGAAGCCAAAACAGTCTTGGACCATCCCGCCACTGCCCACACCGAAACTAAGTTTATTGTGCAGTATCGCTCCCTGTATATCTAGTGAAGCCAACCAATGCCCTTGAACAGTGCAAGGAGTCCCTTTACCAGTTCTTTATCAGACACAATTTCTTCGGGTCTGGTTGTCCCAAGTGGTCGGTGCCTTTTACTCTCCAATGCAATGCATTCTAAAACGTTTTAATAGATTTTAAGTAAATTACATTTCATTCTACCACTTTCCAACATAATACTCATCTTTTCAACATTGCGATGTATGGAGGTTCTGCTCGCTGCAACATTATTCTCCTGGGGCGTTGAGGTAGAAATAAATACTCGTAGGTACAATTTTTCACTTCTTGTTTAATTTGAAACCAAACTACTTCTCCACCAAAACATTTACAACATTACAATGGAACAGAACTTAGCCGATAGTACTTCCATTTCAAAACACAGACTGACGTAGCTTCCAGTGCACTTCAGAAAAGCCAAAACTCAAACTCCCCCACGCAAGGCGGTGAGGCAAATATATAACATCGGCAATAATCACCTTACATTATGCATTGTTCATAACAATTGAATATACTAATTTACAATGAACAAACACACAAAGAAAACATTTAATGTACACAAAAATAATCACAATATAGAATGAAAACTATACATACAATAATTTTAGATGGCACAAATATTTTTAAGTCGTAATTTCCGATCTTTCTGTTGACAACAAGGTACGACTTTAAATGTCAATTAATTTGTTAATGAGTACATCATACATGTTCCTAACATACAGTGAACTATCAAATCTCATGGCCATTCACAAAATATACTCAAAATCTTACGTCAGTCAATATATACAAAGAATAACAGCATTCAAGTGTCGACTATTCGATTAATTACCACAATTAGCTGGTCAACACAACTTGTTTATGAGCCTAACCTATATACAATGCTATTTATTTTCATGACTTTATGTTTTACATAAGTTTGTACCCTTCGTCTGTCTATTTATTAAAATAATGTACAATGACAAAAGTATTGTTTATAGAACTGTCTGGAAACGTCTTACACAAATCTCTTAATTAATGAAATCTATCACTTGTTTTGATCACTGTCCTACACTAATTTCTAGACTGGCTATTTCGTTTGTAACTTCACATGCAACATGTATCACTATTGAACCACACGATTCCGAGTCCGATGCAGACGGTATCGTACAATAACATTGAGATGAGAGGGCCAGCAGTATAGTCACAATTCGAAGATTATATGTGATGCAGTTTCATCACCGTCATCAAAGATCCTACATTTAGGGTCTTCTTCTGTTATTCCCATTGTATGTAGGTGTTTTTTGAAATTCCCATGGCCTGTCAGCAATCCAACCATGAGTCTAATCTCTCTCCTGTTCAGGCCCAGGATTGCAGAGCTTCTTTTAAAACATGGCTTTGGAATCATTACCTTGCCATGTTTTTGTTGATAGACTTGGGTCCAATATTCTACGTGCTGTCTTCTGAGCCAGTTACGTAGCTCCAATTTGATCATTGCCTTGGTGATTGTCAGGACAGGTTCCAGTCCAATAAATGGAGTCTCGGCCCCCATCCTGGCTAATCTGTCAGCATTTTCGTTGCCACTGATCCCCGAGTGGCCAGGGACCCACAATAGGTTTACCCTGTTGCTTTCCCCTAGCTCCACCAGAACCCTGTGACATACAGCAGCAATTTTAGACCTTGTTGCAGGAGCTGCCTGGGCTCAGGGCTGCCTGGCTGTATGAATAGATATAGATGCTAAGATCTTTGTAGCACCTACGCAAATTCTCCTTCACACACGCCCTGATGGCAGTGATTTTGGCCTGGAATACTGAGACCAGTTTCCCTAGAGAGATGACGCCCTCCAGTCTTGGCTGCACCCTATATACCCTGGCCCCAATTCCTTGGTCTGATTTTGACCCGTCAGTGAACCAGATAATATCCCCTGTACGGTGTCAAACTATTTTCTCCCACTGCTCCCTACTTCCAATTGTTATATTGAAAGGCTTGATGAATCAGTATGGGGTTATAATATAGTCGGCTGGCATTTCCCCAACCTTCCTTTATTTACCTCACTCACTATTTTAGTGTTTGATTCTGGATATCCCAAAGAGTTCCAGTTTTTGCCAGTTTTGAGTCTGTATGCACCAGCTGCTGCCTCCTTCTTGACCCAAAGGTGTAATTGGGGCATATCCAACATGGTTGCCATCCCATAGTTGGTGTGCTGCTAATTCCACCTGTTATGGCTAAACAGGCTAATCTCTGCACCTTAGCAAGCTCCTTAGCAGCAACATTCTGTTCTACCTTCTTCCACCACATGACCGCCCCATAGATGATCATGGGTCTAATCACCATGGTGTATATCCAGTGCATACCCTTGGGGCTCAGGCCCCAGTTTTTGCCACAAGCTCTCCTGGTACTTACCAGAGTACCTTTTGCCTTGGAGCAAATATTCCTAATGTGAGGGGTCCATGTCATTTTCTCATCTAGGGTAACCCATAGATATTTCACTGTCCCCTTCACGGGTAGCGCTTCATTGAATAGCTTTAGATCCCAACTTGAATGTTGTATAAGCTTCTTTGTGAATGGTACAACAACAGAACCGTTGTCTCTCAGGAATCATGTTCTGTTCCAAGTTATCCACCAGAGTATATTGAGGAAAGTGAGTCTTGAGGAGCAGTTCCAGCTTTTCATGTGCTGTCTTTGTATACTCCCCATCCTCCTTCCTCAATGTTCCTCCTGGATTAGTTGTGCGTAGGAAGCCATTCTTTTCCTTCCTCTTGCTTCTGTTCCTTGAGAGGTTTCCTCCTCTGAGCCCCAGACAAGGCCTTAATCCTAATCTGGCCCAACTTCTCTGTTACACTTCCCACTTCTTGCTCAGGTCTAGACCCTGATTCAGAAGTAGGAGTGCACTCCATGGGTCCTGATCCCAATGTCTGAATATCTGAGGTCTCAGATTGCCCCTCATATTCTTTTAAAATACATTCTTTCTCTGTGTTCATCTTAGTCCCACGAGATTTGGGGATTTATATGGTCCACACCACGATAACCCTGCACAGTGCAAGGCTGCTTACTCAGGGAGGTCGTCCAGTATCCCTAGGCTCCATTCGAGACATACCCCTCGGCATGGATCACATCACACTTTGGGTTGGGAAAGGACTGGGAGAGGATAAGGAAGACGGGACGTTGTGGGACACTCTTAGTCTGATCCATCAGCTGAGGCCTTTCCGGCAGTAGGTTCTCTACCTTCGGTAAAGCCCTCAGCTTCCCACGGATGGGCAAGCCTACCCAATCAAACACGGACAGTGCTTCGTCAAGGTGGTGTCCCCCGGAGAGGAACTTATCACACTTAGTGACCACTAATCAGATTCTCATAAAGTTTACGATTGAGATGATAGCTGTGAAGAGCTATCTCCACTGCTATTTTTATTGGGAGGAACAAAACATGTAAATGGAATAAAATGTCTCCTAATGTGATTTCAAAAACAAAAAGAAAGAATATTGTGAAAATATTCCCTGAGCCTACAATTGTTGCCAGAGGGGTCACAAGTGAAAAGGAGGCTTATGTACACTACTTACCCTGAAAGTGATTGCTGAAATTATAAAATTCATGCACATGTATATTCAATCCAAAAAGAAAGTAGACAACATTCCAGAGACAGGGACACTAAGGAAAGTGCAGGTGTAGCGTACGTCGTGAATAATAACACAGATTCACTGTTTACGTTCTGTATTTTCAAAGACAAAAGCTACATCAAAGATTCAATTATCAATCCAGAGATATTTACAAAGACATTACAAAATAATATATTATCAATCCCTAACATCCTCCCCACCCTGGTCAGCCTCCAGGGGGATGACTAGTTGAACGGAACAAACTATTTGGTGTCCTTCTGGTGTGCATAGAATTACTGTTCGTACTTTCTGATCTCTTCCTTCGACTAGTCTCTCTATTCTTGCTTTCTTCCATAGGTGGCGCGGTCGTCCATCTTCTTGTACCAGAGCAACATCACCGGGGCGGAACTTGATGACTCTTGTCGAAGTACCCCGAACTTCGTGGAAGCTTCTAAGTTGCAATAGATATTCTTTAGTCCATCGCTTCCAAAAGTCATCTGTCAACTTCTGTTGCAGTCTGAATTCTTTTGTCAAAACAGATTTAGTCGACGGTTCTGGTCCTGTTGGCACTGTCAGTAGTCCTTCACCAATAAGAAAGTGGGCTGGTGTTAAAGGTTCATCGTCGTCTCCTTGAGAAATTGGTCTCGAATTCACTGCGGCTTCGATATTAATCAGCGTGATATTGAGCTGCTCTTCCGTTAACCTTGATTGACCAAGTACTTTTCGTAGGCATCGTTTGATGGTACCCACCATCCTCTCCCAAAACCCTCCCCACCAAGCCGCATGGGGGGCGATAAATTTCCATGAAATGCCATCTCTGGCTAGGACACGCTGAGTCTTTGGGTTAGATAACGCACTCCATATTTCAGATAGTTCAGCATTAGCTGCATGGAACGTCTTTGCATTGTCTGTGTAGATTGTATGGGGTAGTCCACGTCTACCAGCGAATCTTTGAAGAGCCATGAGGAATGCGTCTGTTGTCATGTTAGAGCACAATTCCAAGTGCACTGCACGTGTCGTCGCACAAGTGAAGAGTGTTATGTATGCCTTTTCCATGGTAGTGCCAACCTTTACATAGAGAGGGCCTGCAAAATCTATGCCAGTTATAGAAAATGGCTTGGATGGTCTTACTCGATCGGCTGGTGGGGGTGCTTCAACTTGTTGGCCCCGTAGATTGTGTAGAATTTTGCAGGGAAGGCAGGAGTGCAAAACTCTCTTGATAACTTGACGGGCTCGCAGGATCCAGAACTCTCTTCGAAGCTCTGCCAACACTATTCTCACACCAAGATGATGTAGTCAAATGTGTGTTTGCTGAACCAGTAAAGTTGTGAAGTGATGGCTACCGTCGAGGAGTAATGGATGACGTTGCTCGTTAGGGACAGCTGCGTAGTGTAAGCGTCCTCCAAGTCAGAGAAGACCATCTTCTAGGTAGGGATTGAAACATGCTATTTTAGAGTCTTTCGGGACAGGTTGATTGTTATTGAGTGCATGGAGCTCCTGTGAGAAACATTCCTGTTGAACAGCTCATATCCAGTAATGACATGCTTGAGCAACTTCCACTGCCTTCACTCTCCCTCGAGTTTCGAACTTTGTCGAATGTTGTGAATGAATCTTAGTATCCATCCTGTTACGCGAATCAGTTTCCAATAGGAGCTGAATTTGGAGCAGTCCATAAGGTTAGAAGAAGTGGCTACTGCCATCACATGCCGTAAGTTCTTCTTTTCTTCTGGTAGGTTATCAATCATGAGTGAAGCGTTAGATGGCCATCTTGATTCTGCAAGTGCAAGCCATGGAGGCCCCTTCCACAAGTGGTTCACAGATTGTATTTGGTTACCATAAAGTACTCGTGTAAGATGGTCGGCAGGGTTCTCACTCCCAGGGCAATGTCTCCATTGACTGGGATTTGTATGGGCGTGAATCTCAGTAACTCTGTTGCATATAAATGTCTTCCACCTGTTTGAGTTACTGCGTATCCAACCTAAAGTCACCATAGCGTCTGACCACAATACTGCTTCAGTTATTTTATGCCCTGTTGCTGTGCAGTAGTAATACAATAATCATGATCCTATTAACGCTGCTAGAAGTTCAAACCGCGGAAGAGTTAACTTCTTGATGGGGGCGAGTCTGGTTTTGCTACATGCCAAATGAACAACAATATGGTCTTCCACGGTCGTGCGAATATACAAAGCCGCTCCATATGCTCTCTCAGAGGCATCGCAGAAGACGTGGATCTGAGTATTGCTCTTTGTTGAAGTTGCTAGCCATCGTGGAATTTGTATTTGAGACAGTGAAGGTAGGGTAGAAAACCAAGTGTTCCATCGGGATCCAATATCGGGTGGTAGCAACTCGTTCCAATCAATACCTCTGCACCATGTATCCTGAAATAACAATTTTGCAATAAGAGACACTGGAGAGAAAAATCCTAATGGATCATAAAATTTGGCTGTAATTTGCAACAGTGTCCTCTTTGTAGTGGGGCCTACAGGAATCCTACTAGTAATATCCATTGCGTTCATGTAGAAGCAGTCTGTTTCTGTATTCCAGTAAACACCAAGAACTTGCGTTTCCGGGTTTATGTCTTGTCCTTCAGCCCTCCATATGGCCTATAGTTGATCCGAATTGGTGGCCCATTTTGCTAAATCGAAACTCAGTAGTTTCATCATTGCGCTGAGTTCATAGTACAGAGTTATAGCATCATTATCATTCTCCATGCCAGAAACGAAATCATCCATAAAGAAGCTGCTCTCAACAAGAGGTGCTGCAAGGGGAAACTTAGTTCTATGTCATTCAGCTAGTTCTCTCAGTGTTGCGAAGAGTAAAAATGGACTGCATGTTAGTCCAAATGGCAGTCTCGTGAAGCAATAAGTCATTACTTCGTCTGTCGTCTGGTAATTCCCATCACTGTCTTTGATTATGCAGTACCATAAGAATCTGGTTAAGTCCCTGTCACTTTCATGTAAGACTAATTGCAAAAATGCTTGTTTAATATCACTGACGATTGCTATCTGATGTAGTCTGAATCTTAACAATATGGCGAATATTTCTGGTAGAAGATTCGGTCCCACTTCTAATGCGTCGTTGAGAGAAGGTGTATTGGCTTCATGCAATGATGCATCAAAGACTATCCTCCACTTCGTCTTACCAAATTTCTCTCTTTTCACTGCTTGATGTGGAAGATAGAATATGTCATTTCCAAGATCTTCCATGGGGGCACATTCTATATGACCTTTTTTAATGTAGTCCAACATGAGATTGCAGTACATGTCCTTAAGGTTTTCGTTATTGCAAAGTCTTTTATGTAATGTGTTAAATCGACGTTCTGCGTTGAGTCTGTTACTTGCCAGCGGAACATCTTGTTTTCTTGGGAGACGTACGACTCTTCGATGGTCTCGCACACAATAGGATGAACGAAAATCCTCAAGAACTGCGGAATCACTTTTACTCAAAGCTCGAGGAGGGTTTGCCGTTATTCCAATCGTTTCTAAGTCCCAGAACTTCCGTAATTCATCATCAGATGGTGAGTATGTTTCATGGATGAGATTTACAGCAACTGAATTAGCACAAACTCCCGAACGATTTCCACTTAGGACCCAACCAAATATGGTGAGAATTAGAACAATCGACGGAGAAATACGGACAGGTGAGCTAGCCTTGACTATCCTCCAGTAATGGTCACTACCGATTAAGATCTCTATTGGTAAGCCTTTTTGAGATCCAGTTTTAGGATCAGCTAACTGAACTCTGCAAAGATTCACTTTGGTTACAACGTCTTGTGAGATCACTGGCTGAGGTGAGAAAGAGTGATCACTTTCGTAAGCAGTAATAGAGACGGTCGAATTTGCCCAGGCTCCATTAATATTAAAACGAACAAGTTTATGGTGACATGAGTAACTTTTCTCTGCCTCAAAAGTACAAACAGTCATCTCATGTTGATCAGTGATTTGTAGTTGTAACTCTTCTATCAGTGACTTTGATATAAATGTAGCTTGGCTTCCGCTGTCTAGTATACACCGAGTCAAACGCCTTAGGCCGGTCAGCCCTATGATGCAAACCTGAGCTGTTTGCAGGAACGTGAAATTTCTGGTCGTAGCATCGATTTGACTAACAGAAGCGACATTTATCTGATCCCCTGTTGCCTTAAGGGTATCCTGATTCATGCACAAAGACCTATGATGTGACTTTTTACAGTTAGTGCAAAGTGCCTTGCCTTTCTTCCTACAGTTAGCTGCTTTATGTCCTCTGTTGAGACATAAGAAACAACGGTTAGAATTTTTTAGTGTCTCTTTTCTTTTCGCAACGTCTGTAACTGTCTTACAATCCTGAGCCCAGTGGTCACGAGATTCGCAGAAAACGCAGAACGGTACTGGTTGCTTAGTTACCTTTGTTAACTGTTGCTTGGATTTAGTGCGAACATTGAGAGCTGCCGCGGTAGAGGTGTAACTTGAAGACGTAGGCGTCATGCAACGGATCTTTTCTGTGGTGAGAGCTGCCTCTACTTCTTCTCCTATAAATTCAATTAGTTTAAGAATATCACCCTCTGACAGACCTTCACGTTTAACATGTATGATCCAACGCCGACACATGTCGTCTGGAAATGCTCTAAGTATTTTCGGTGCGAGCACTCGGCCATAGGCATTTACATCTTCTCCGAGTGCACGCAGAGCTTGAATATGGCGATTGCAGTTAATAAATGTGGAGTTAAGCACATCTAGAGTCACAAACTGTATTGGCTTAATACTTTCGAGATAATCCAAGTGAGCCTGTATAATTCTATCTTTGTTACCATAGCGAGCCTTAAGCATCTTCTTTGTCTCCTCATATGTTACGGCTGTCACAGCGATACCTTCCACCAAACTTTTTGGTTCCCCTTCTAAATAACCGCGCAAAAATGTGTGCTTGTGAACGGTTGACAATGAGGCGTTCTTATCAACTGATTGCTCAAACTGTTCCCAAAATCGCGCCCATGATTCTATATCTCCTGAGAATGACTCAAGCTTTATGGAGGGAAGCTTAACTGTGGTTACTGGAGCAGCAGAGGCAACTGTTGCTGCAGGTTGGGCGTCGTCAACTGAAACATAGGACATGGCTCTAGACAATTTTTTCTTCATTTCTTCAGAAGTTAGTATGAAGACACGCTTGGCAGTATCTATGTACTCATCGCATTTGGGTATGTCAGCGGCGTAATCATTATCGTCAAGAAGGCTGTGAATTTCGTCATCAAGTAATATCAATTTATCTAAGGTCTCCTTTAATTGTTCCCTAGAGTACTCCACGTTCTCCATGGACGAAGAATCGGCAAATTCTTGTATCTCCTTGACAAACCGCGTAATATTGGCTCTTTCTCTAGTTCGTCGTCTTTTCAGATGATGCAAACGTGCGCTTGCATCAGTAGTTTCGACGTCAGACATCTTGGCTATGTTATACGGTACTTCACAATGTATGGAATGCGGAACTCAAGCAGAACAGATTTACTTATTTCTTAGTAATCAGTGAATTTAACACCACTCAAAGAACTCTGCGTAAAATATTAACGCACGTTGCGTATGCTACTATTAATAACTTCGTACTACGATACTGTTGTGAATGCCAAACAAACAATCGACAGCGCGTGTGACGTCATCAACTGCAGTACCTATCTGCTGTCGGAGATTATTACGTATGGTATTCAAGTTACAACAATATTTATTTCTGTGAGGCTTCTACTATTCTTTGCTACTTTAATAATATTTCGCCGTGAAGCAAGGCTACAAATAAGTAGTCATTGTACTTATCTCAGTCAGCTGTTGAGACGATGTCGAAGTCGTGACGTGATTCCTCATTCACAGCTCCGTATTACTCTGATACGGCATGCAGTATGCTTACACAATTATCACTGAATCTTGAGTTTGCGTTTTTTTCTTTTCCTTGCGTTCTCTTCTCGGGTTTCGGCACCAATTTCTTTATGTAGCGTACGTCGTGAATAATAACACAGATTCACTGTTTACGTTATGTGTTTTCAAAGACAAAAGCTACATCAAAGATTCAATTATCAATCCAGAGATATTTACAAAGACATTACAAAATAATATATTATCAATTCCTAATTAAGGAAAGTGCAGATGTGAAATATTGGCTTTGCGGGGTTGCTATATCTCATCGGCAATAAGAAAGTGAACCACAAAAATGTAATTGAACTGTGGACAGGTGATGGTAATGGTATGGAGATTACGAAAATTATGATGAGCTGCAGAAGACTTCCTCTTTTATGATGTATCCGTTTTTACAATAAGATTACAAGACAAGAAAGAAAAGTAAATTATAAGCCTGCTGCAATAAGGCAGATATTGGACGACTTTGTGGCAAACTGCAAGAATGTTTACAGTTTAGGACAATTTGTGACCGTAGATGAAACGTTGCAAGGTTTCTGGGGTTGCTGTTCTTTTGTTCAGTATATTCCAAACAAACCAGCGAAGTACACAAAAAGATTTTTTTTTCAGCAGATGCTAAAATACTCTTGACTAATAATATGGAAGTATATTGTGGAAAACAACCTGAAGGACCATATGATGTTTCTAATTCTCCATGTGATATTATAGGAAGACTTATTACTCACACTGAAGGCTCAGTTTCTTAGGCAACGCCCTGTTGAAAAATCGACTAACATGTACCAGGAAGTTGAGAAAAGACAAATGCAAAATTCCACAAAAACTTTTACCTGTGAAATGTAGGGCTATTCACACCTATTCAGTTTTCAGAATGATATAACGCAAAGTATTGGAATCCATTCCTATGTCAGCTATGGCAATAAAATGATACAAAAGTTTCCTTATTTGTTTAATCAAACAGTGAATTAGCTACGTAATATAAGTTTATTGTATTGATGTTTAAATAAACAAAAATTAAAGAACGACTTAGCTCATACATGTTTCTCTTGGTAGCTTACTGACAGTTTTTGACTACATGTGTACAAAGTGCACCGCAAGCCTACTCGTATTACCTGTGCGCCTGCTCGACAGTTATTGAAGTAATGAAGGTAAATGTTGGTAAGTTACTGTGGACCTGAGTTCTGGAGATTTGTTGTGGCTTTGGCAGGATTTTCATATTTTCTTTGATAGGTTATTAAAATGAATATTAATGGAGTAACAAGGTATAATGAGTAATGAGGTAATGGAATAGTATGAGGATATAGATACGGAATGAGGTAAGAGGAAGAATATTGATGAGGTATGAAGAGTGTTTAGTTATGAGGTATAATGAAGTACGGGTAATGAGTAAGTAGGGCTAATGGTTGGGCAGCCTGTCTTTGCTGTTACAGATTTTCTATGGATCCTATCTTATAGATAATTTCGTAAGATTTTTGACTCAAAGTGAGAGATTTTAGACAGATGTACATATATTTCATCTTGCGCAGATACAACTGGTTCTGTGTATGACACAAATTTTGGGTGTAACACTATGAAGCTACCATATTTTTTTATTTGGTATTTTGATCATTTATTTACTGCTTGCTATTTGTCATATGTTAGTAGAAAGTGGGGGGTTATAATTTTTGGTTCATATGCTGTCTGTAGATGTATGTTCAATTATCTTGTTACTGTAATGTAAGAGGTTGAAAATTTTGATTTTGTTATTGGAAAAACAATATGATTTTCAAGTTTTTGCTTAAAATTTCATTTCAATTTTTGATTAAGTGTAGCCTATATAGAAAATTTGGGATGAAAATCAAGTTTCCATTCTTTTTCTTAATAAAATTTCAATTAGATCTATATTGTGTACAATTTCATAGTAGGGAAGAAATATTTTTGTGTAATTAGAGGTAAGTTTTATTGGGGTACTAATGTAGGGAATCTTGTGTATTTTTCATGTACTATGCTGGAGCAGAGCCACCTCCAGGACAGGGACATGTGGGACAACCATTTTTGAGGACCTGATGAAGATATGGACCCACCATGAAGATAAATGAATATATCTCTGTGAAATGTGAAGTAATGTGAAAACAAACTGGGAGATGAAGTGTTCCCCCTTTGAAATATTTATTGTGCAACAGTGCTACCATGCAACATATCGAAGATGGATTCGAGGAAAGGAAAATTACTGTCTTCATAGACCTGACAGCTGCTTATGATACAGTCAGTCATCGACTGCTCTTACAGAAATTTTACACATCATACAAGGACTATGGCATGACACAGATGATTGGTAATCTTCTCCAAAACAAAAGATTCTTTGTCGACTTTCAAGGGCAAAGAAGTCAATGGAGGACACAGAAGAATGGGTTACCGCAGGGTAGCGTGCTTGCTCCACTGCTCTTTAACATTTACACAAATGACCAGCCACTTCTGGAAGGCACTCAAAGTTTTATATATGCAGACAACTGGGCCATTACTGCCCAAGAAAACACCTTCGAGACGGTGGAGAGCAAACTGTCGGAAGCCCTTGAATGACTCGCCATCTATTACAAGGAAAACCAACTCACACCTAACCCACGGAAAACCCTAACCTGTACATTCCACCTGAGGAACCGACAGCGACAAAGAAACTTAATGTATCATGGGACGGAATACCACTAGTGCATTGTGCAATCCCAAAATATTTAGATAGAACCCTCACCTACAGGGACCACTGGATGAACACCAAGCAGAAAGTAGCTGCAAGAAACAACATCGTTCCCAAACTAGCGGGCCCAGCTCACTGAAGACCACAACTCTAGCCTTGTGTTATTCAGCTGCAAAATATGCATGTCCTGTGTGGTACAACTCAAGCCATGCTAAACAAGTGGACATACCGCTTAATGAATCCTGCCACATCATCACAGGTTGCTTAAAGCCAACACCGACGGGTAAACTACACTGCCTAGCTGGTATTGCACCCCGTAGTATTAGACGTAACGTGGCTGCCAGCAAAGAGAAGCTAAAATCAGTCACGTCTGCGGTGCACCCACTTTTCAGACAACAACCCGCCCATCGTCAA
The DNA here is from genome assembly GCA_026315105.1 of Locusta migratoria. Lineage (NCBI taxonomy): Eukaryota > Metazoa > Arthropoda > Insecta > Orthoptera > Acrididae > Locusta > Locusta migratoria. The sequence continues at coordinate 471,494,994 of CM048744.1, read as the reverse complement.
CTTATCTCAAGGAATAGTTTCCTCCATACAACAGAATGCCTCACCGATACACCACAGAACACCAGAACAAAAATGTGGTGAAATAAAAACGTCCATCTCCATGACTGGCTTGTACCAAAGGAAGAACTTCCCTCAGAACACGGTAAGAAGAGGAATTTCTGGAGATCTTTGAATAGACTGCATTCCGGAGTTGCAAGAACAAAGAGCAACATGCATAGATGGGGGCTATTGGATGAATCTGTGTAGTGCGGTTGTGGACAAGAGCAGACTACTTCTCACCTTATGTAGTGTGAGTTATGCCCAAGCACCTGCACAGTCGAGGAGCTCATGAAGGCTACTCCCAATGATCTGAACGTGGCCAGGTTTTGGTCAAAATTCTGCTAACATTACAATTACCTATTGTACATGACATTTATCCTACATTTTAGCTTATAAATTTTATTACTCTCTGGACATGGTCAGCTTTAGCCGAAAATTCTTAGCCCTACAAAAGACATGTTCATGTAATATCTATGAAGAGCCTAGGAAAACCTATCTATCCAATGTCTAATGTATGTATAAAGTAAGCCTGCAGGCTTGTCTGACGTTTGGAATCACTCCCAAGGGCCTCACACTAAAAGTTCCCATCTCTGGCTGTAAACCATCCTTTCACCCCGCCCTACACCAATTCCAAACTGAACAATCCATAGCCCTCACCCGCCTAATCCTTAACCTACACATCAACTCCTCCAATGAACACACCTGTCAACTCCTATCCCTAATCAAAATCCTCAACCTTTCCTCTCCCACATCCTCCTTCAGGCCAACCACAAATTAGAACATCATGCCATCCACCACCTCAAAAAACTATCCAATCTCCTGGTCACCGACCTCCAGAAAGGTAATACTCTCTCCCTCAACAACCTCTCCAATAAACCTCAACCTCCTCTTATTGTACACAAACCCAGTTTCTCCCATCTACCCAATCTCCCACTCCAACTCCTCTCCCCACTAAACCTCAAAACTTTAATCCACACAATCCGGAACCACAACATCCTAATTCAGTAGTCAACTACTCCTCCAAACCTCTCTCTCAATCTGAAACATCTGTCCTATCTAAAGGCCTCACCTTTAGTCCTACCCCCAAATTCAACCAAACAGCTCTTGTCAAAGATCTACTTTCCTATACTCGTAGTCTTTGCTAGAGATACCACTTTGCCACGAAGAAAAATAATCCTACTCCTAATGACCCAGCTCCCCAAGACATCATTCAAATTGAACCCTGCCTAGAACAGTTCCGTCCTCCGTCACAGTGTGACCCACCTGCTCTTCCTCAAAATCACCCTCTTCAAACCTTCCAGGAATTCCTTACTTCCCACCTTGCCTCTCAGTCTTTCCTGAGAAACCTTAATCCTCCTCCCAACATTACCGCCGCTGAATCCCGAGCTATCCGTGATCTGAAGGCTGACCATTCCATTGTCATTCTCCCAGCCGACAAGGGATCCACGACCGTGGTACTTGATCGGCGGAAGTATGTGGCTGAGGGACTGTGTCAGCTTTCAGACAGTACCACATATAAAGTCTTTCATGGCAATCCCATCCCTGATGTCCAGGCAGCGCTTCAAGGAATCCTCAAAACCTTAGGCCCCCTACAAAACCTTTCACCTAACTCCATTAACCTCATGACCTCACCGACACCCCGCACCCCCATCTTCTACCTACTCCCAAGCTTCACAAACCCAATCATCCCGACCGCCCCATTATGGCTGGTTACCAAGCCCCTACAGACCAAATTTTTGCCTACATAGACCAACACCTTCAACCCATCATGTGCAGTCTCTCAATCTTCATCAAAGACACCAACCACGTCCTCAATTGCCTGAAATCCTTACCCAGCCTGTTACCTCCAGAAACCATCCTTGTAACCATTGATGCCACTTCCTTATACACAAATATCCCACATGCCCAGGGCCTTGCTACGATGAAGTATTTCCTATCACGCCGACCACCCACTTCCCTACCTAAAACCTCTTTCCTTAATACCCTAGCCAGTTTCATCCTAACCCACACTTCTTCACTTTTGAGGGCCAGACAATCCAACAACTAAAGGGAACAGTCATGGGAACCAGGATGGCCCCCTCGTACGCAAACTTATTCATGGGACGCTTAGAGGAAGCCTTCCTGGATACCCAAGCCTGTCAACCCAAAGTTTGGTACAGATTCATTGATGACATCTTCATGATCTGGACACACAGTGAAGAACAACTCCAGAATTTCCTCTTCAACCTCAACTCCTTTGGTCCCATTAAATTCACCTGGTCCTATTCCAAATCCCATGCCACTTTCCTCGATGTCGACCTCCATCTGTCCAACTTCACACATCCGTCCACATCAAACCTACCAATAAACAACAGTACCTGCATTATGACAGCTGCCATCTAATCCACATCAAACGTTCCCTTCCCTACAGCTTAGGTTTTCGTGGCAAACGAGTCTGCTCCAGTCCCAAAGCTCTGAACCAGTACAACAATAACCTAATAACAGCTTTCACATCCCGCAACTATCCTCATAATCTGGTAGAGAAGCAAACTGCCAGGCCACTTTCTCATCCCCCCAAATTCAGAACCTTCAACAAAAGAATACCAGAAGTGCCCCTCTGGTCACTGAATACTTTCTGGGACTGGAGTGGACTCTGAATGTGGCTCTACAGCAAGGATACGACTTCCTTAAATCCTACCCCGAAATGAGATCCGTCCTTCTTGACATCCTTCCCACTCCATCGAGAGCGTCTTTCCGCCACCCATCTAACCTCCGTAACCTCCTAGTCCATCCCTATGAAATCCCCAAACCACCTTCCCTACCTTCTGGCTCCTACCCTTGTAACTGCCCCCGTTGTAAAACCTGCCCTATGCACCCTTCCACCACCACCTACTCCAGTCCCGTAACCCAGAAGGTGTACACGATCAAAGGCAGAGCCACTTGCGATAGTACCCACATGATCTACCAACTGACATTCCTGCCTAAGGGGCTCCATCACGCGCCTGACATTGGAACTCCCAATAACTAACAATCCCCTCCCCCGGGTACCTGCTCGGACCCTGCTGAAGCAGTGGCCACATGTCCACTCACAGGACGAACGGGCATGGACGGATGCCCAGCCTCCACATTAGCCTTCCGTCTCGAGCAACGCGAACGCCGTTCAACCTGCCTATCCCCTTGTGGAAAGGGTGGCTCGACCACATCCAGTGCACCTGAAGGTGCTTTGGTAGCAGGAACAGAGGTTGAAGCATGAGACACCTGAGGTGTCCCACTCGACGCCCCAGCTGCATTTTCCCCTGTTCTTGGCCTACAAACTCCCCTGTTGGTGTACCCATTCGAACTGGCCTCACCACGGTCTCAGTCCTCCATCGGCTCACAGTCAAAGTGGTGGACACAGCAACTGTGGCCTGTGAGCCATGCCAGCAGCACCCTATGTATCCAATTTTGCCTAACACTACATCAACTTGAGAGTGCATCTGACACATATCACACACACCACCATCACCTCATCACCAGCAGGCACCCCACAGCCTCATTGCACTTGCAATATTTAACATCAGAGTTTAGTCCAACAAAAATTATGCATAAATAAATCCCCAGTCTGCCAGAAAGCCTGTGTGTTACCTCCAGTAAAACAATTTCCCAAAATATTACAACATTGAATCTTTGTTGTCTCATTTCTTGTCAGGCAAAAAACAGTTACACAATTCTTAACTTAGACCAAAAACATCATTGCTTAAATGACTATACACTTTATAGCTTCCAATCCCTCAAAATCACACATCGAAATAAATCCTTTTTACACTTAAACTAGTGCCACAACTTTGAAATCAGGGATGCACCTTAACTTCCCTTAACCTCTATTCACTACACCGTAGAAAAAATGTGCATGCCAAGTATGGCAAAACAAAACTCAAAACATCTGCCAGTAATCAAGCAAAATTCTTCTTAATCATCTCAACATCCATTTCTTTTAATCTTCCTTACAATTGTCTCCTCCTCTGCCACCTGCAATGTCTCATTCATTGTCCCATTCTTTTTCTCACACATTGCCACAATCTCTCTTCTTCTCACAGTCTGCTGTATATTTCTCCAGTCACTGTTGCATCCTCTCTACATATATGCTTTGTGTCTCAGAAACTTTAACATGTGAGTATAGAGGATGGGGGAAAATGGACAAAATATCACTTGTTAATGTTTGTCTGGTCTGGAGATCCAGTTTCTAAAGCTTACAGTATCCAGTCAGTTTTTTTTTTTCCACCATTATCTCTCACTCCTACAATATCCATCTATTTATATTATTATATTATTGCCAGACTTTTGACTTTTCTCCCCCCCCCCCCCCACTTGGACGGAAGTGGGCACACCAGAGGTGCCCACAGAGTGGAAGAGGGTGACATGATGCAAACTGCGTCACTGAGTTTTCTGGAGTGGTGGGGGAGGGGAGGGAGTTGAAAAATTAGTACTTTTGGCCAGCCTGGATGGGGGGCTTTATAAAACAATTTACAAAATGTGGAGAAAAAAAAAAAAAAATAAACCAATGTTTAAACACAAAATGAATTTATCTTTTGAATCCAGCACCTAATATCTCGAGTGTGTGTGTGTGTGGGGGGGGGGGGGGGGAGTTGGTCGCAGTTAGGGGTGGGGTGAGTCATTGCCCATGGGAGGGGGCACCTCTGGGGCACACCAAATGGTTTCATCTGTTGGATATCAAACAGATATCTTGAGAATTCAAGGATATATTTCTGTGGGAGCAATTTTAATTTTTGTGTTTTTACCTCTGTAAACTGTTTAAAATACGATGCAATACTTCATTCAATCCAAACAGTAATTATGATGAATAATAAAAATAAAATCAAACCTTAATTGAGCGAAGATATTCAACTGTAAGATGTGTATAAATCAAACTTTATCACTATGTAGATTTCTTAAGATCGGGCTGTAAGTTTTGTAGTGGCCAGAACGGAAACTCTCAGCCCAATAGTTATTTGTCGGACCCAAACAACATATTTTTGCGGGCGTATCTTGAAAATGAACAAAGATGTCAAAAATGGCTTTTTTACATAAATGTTTAAGGAATTTGTTAAAAATTGAGCTACTTACTGAGGTCAGTTAATTACATCATTCTGATCCACAGTGCAGAAATTGCTAAACAGGAGTTTCTGTTATTTTGTGCATAAGTATGCTAACTTTTAACCTTCGCAATCCAATGCAAGGTGCGTGACAGAGGGTATACTGCACCTCTACTAGCCATTTCCTTTTCTATTCCACTCCCAAATAGAACAAGGAAAAACAATTTCTATATGCCTCTGTACAAGTCCTAATTTCTCTTACCTGTTCTTTGTGATCATTACACGAAAAGTAAGTAGGCAGCAGGAAGAACATTTCACACTCTGCTTCAAATTCCAGCCCTCTAAATTTCCTCAACAGGATTTCTTGAAAAGAATGTCGTCTTTTCTCCAGCAATCCCCATTTGAGTTACCAGACCATTTCTGTAACACTTGCACATTGGTTGAACCTACCAGTAACAAATTTACATCTACATCTACATACATACTCCGCAATTCACCGTACGGTGCGTGGCGGAGGGTACACTGTACCACTACTAGGCATTTCCTTTCCTATTCCACTCCCAAATTGAACGAGGAAAAAAAGAATGCCTATATGCCTCCGTACGAGCCCTAATTTCTCTTATCTTGTCTTTGTGATCTTTACGCGAAATGTAAGTAGGCGGCAGCAAGATCGTACTACACTCAGCTTCAAATTCCGGCCCTCTAAATTTACTTAACAGAAATTCACGAAAAGAACGTCGTCTTTCTTCCAGCGATCCCCAATTGAGTTGCCGGAGCATTTCCGTGACACCCGCGCATTGGTTGAACCTACCGGTAACAAATCTAGCTGCTCGCCTCTGAACCGCCTCTATGTCTTCCTTCAAACCGATCTGCTGTGGGTCCCAAATACTTGAGCAATACTCAAGACGTGGTCGTACAAGCGTTTTATACAAGGTCTCCTTTACAGGTGAAGTACATCTTCCCAAAATTCTCCCAATAAACCGAAGTCGGCTGTCTGCCTTACTCACAACTGTCCTTACATGCTCGTTCCATTTCATATCGCTCTGCAATGTTACGCCTAGATATTTGAATGACGCAACCGCATCAAGAAGCTCACTACTGATGCTGATACCTCAATGTACTCACCTCTGAACTGTTTCCATGTTTTCCTTTAAACTGATCTGCTGCGAGACCTAAACACTTGAGCAACACTCAAGATGTGGTCGTACAAGTGTTTTATACGTGGTCTCCTTTACAGATTAAGTACACCTTCACAAAATTATCCCAATAAACTGCAGTTGGTTGTCCGCTGAGAGGTCCAGGGGTGGATCGTAGCAACAGAGAAATAACAATTTAAGAAAGGCCGTTTATTCACTCATTAACACACTCAAAATAAATACTACCAATGAACATATATCAGTATCATGTAAATTGTTTACATAGCTGGACACACTTAAAGACATTTAACTGAACAGATGAGACCAATAATTTCAAGTAACTCATCCAAGTGATTAACATTACTTAAGAACATTTAATTAAACAGTTTCACAGGGGTGAAGGTCTTTACTCTCGTACCTCTTGAAATGCAGTTAAAATATCTTTGATTTTAAAAGGACGGTAACACCAGCATATCACTTTGAATTTAAAGGTGTAGTGCACTTAGGATTACCAGGTCACAATCTTAACCTTAATACCAAGGTCCTTACTACATAAGGTAACACGTTATTAACAAATACAAGAACCTGTGCACATGAGACTAACTCGATCAACAACACGTAATGGAACGGGCAAATGACAACTTAGACCATAACTATATTGGCAACTTAACGGACGGTCTCACGTAATTCAAGCCCAAATCACTGATGCCTGTGAATAAAATGCAGTCAATTACGTTCAGTTAAGCAGATTAAGCATGTAATCACCTACCAATTAACTAATGGTAAGCACCCGAAAGGAACAGGGGGGGGGGCTGTCGGGAAGTACACCAACAGCCACTAGATAGGTGGAAGAGCCAGCTTGACAACTACATGTTTGGGCGGAGGAACTACTGGGCGACACGTCGTAAGTACTAGGTGTGTTGTGGTCTTCAGTCCGGAGACTGGTTTGATGCAGCTCTCCACAATACCCTATCCTGAGCAAGCCCCTTCATCTCCACATAAGAACGGCAACCTACATCTGTCTGAATCTGCTTACTGTATCCATATCTTGGTCTTCCTCTGCGGTTTTTACCCCACACACTTCCCTCCAACACTAAATTCACAATTCCTTGATGTCTAAGAATGTGTCCTACCAATCTATCCCTTCTTTTAGTCAAGGTATGCCAGAGATTTCTTTTCTCCCCAATTCTGTTCAGTACCTCCTCATTAGTTACGAGATCCACCCACCTAATCTTCAGCATTCTTCTGTAGCACCATATTTCAAAATCCTCAATCCTCTTCCTGTCCGCATTGTTTATCGTCCATGTCTCACTCCCATACAAGGCAACACTCCATACAAATGCCTTCAGAAAGGACTTCCTTAGGCTTAAATCAATATTCGATGTTAACAAATTTCTCTTTTTCAAGAACGCTTTTCTACCCATTGCCATTCTGCATTTTATATCCTCTGTACTGCGACCATCATTTGTTATTTTACTGCCCAAAAACAAAACTCATCTACCTCCTTTATTGCTTCGTTACCCAATCTAATTCCTTCAGCATCACCTGATTTTCTTACACTGCACTCCATAACCCTAGTTTTGCTCTTGTTAATCTTCATCTTATATGCACCTTTCAGCACACTGTCCATTCCGTTTAACTGCTCTTCCAGGTCCTTTGCTGTATCTGACAGAATTACTATGTCGTCGGCAAAACGCAAAGTTTTTAATTCCTCGCCCTGAACTTTAATTCCTTCTCCAAATTTCTCCTTGCTTTCCTTTATAGCTTCCTCAATGTACAAATTGAATAACATTGGAGAAAGGCTACAACCCTGTCTTACTCCCTTCCCAAACTCTGCATCCCTTTCATGCCCTTCAACTCTGACAACCGCTGTCTGATTTTTGTACAAGTTGTAAATAACCTTACGCTCCCTATATTTTACTCCTGTTTGCTTCAGAACTTGAAAGAGTTTATTCCAATCAACATTGTCAAAAGCTAGAAATGTAGGTTTGCCTTTTCTTAATCTATCTTCTAGGATAAGCCGTAAAGTGAGTATTGTCTCCCGTGTTCCTACATTTCTCCTGAACCCAAACTGATCTTCCCCGAGGTCGGCTTCTACCAGCTTTTCCATTCTACTGTATATAATTCGTGTTAATATTTTGCAACCATGACTTATTAAACTGATGGTTCTGTAGTTTTCACACCTGTCTGCACCTGTTTTCTTTGGAATGGGGATTATAACATTTTTCTTAAAGTCTGAGGGTACTTCACCTGTCTCATACATCTTACACACCAGGTGAAACAATTTTGTCATGGCTGGTTCTCCCAGAGACTTCAGTAGCTCTGAGGGAATATCATCTACTCCAGGGGCCTTGTTTCGGCTTAGATCTTTCAGGGCTCTGTCAAATTCTTCTCTCAGTACAGTATCTCCAATTTCATCTTCATCTACATCCTCTTCCCTTCCTACAATATTGTCTCAATGTTCATTTCCTTTGTAGAGCCCCTCTATATACTCTTTCCACCATTCAGCTTTCCCTTCTTTGCTGAGAACTGGTTTTCCATCAGTGTCCTTGATATTCATAGAGCTGTTTTTCTTATCTCCAAATTTTTCTTTTATTTTCCTGTAGGCTGTATCTATTTTTCCCCTATTTATACATTCTTCTACATCCTTGCATTTCCCTTCTAGCCACTCCTTCTTAGCCATTTTGCACTTCCTGTCGATCTCATTTCTAAGTCGTCTGTACTCCATTTTGCCTGTTTCATTTACTGCATTTTTATATTTTCTCCTTTCATCGATTAAATTTAGTATCTCCTGTGATATCCAAGGATTTTTTGTAGGTCTTGCCTTCCTACCTATTTTGTTCTCTGCTGCCTTCACTATTTCATCTCTCAGTGCTATCCATTCCTCCTCTACTGTTTTATTTTCCCCCGTTTCTGTCAATTGTTGCCTAAAGCTCCCTCGGAAATTCTCAAGAACTTCAGGTTCCTTCAATTTATCCAGGTCCCATCTCCTTATTTTCCTACCTTTATGTAGTTTCTTCAGTTTCAGCCTACAGTTCATCACCAACAAGTTATGGTCAGAGTCTATATCTGCCCCTGGATATGGCCTACACTTTAAAACCTGGTTCCGAAATCTATGTCTTACCATTATAAAATCTATCTGGTATCTCCCGGTGTCTCCTGGTCTCTTCCACGTATACAACCTTCTTTTGTGATTTTTAAACCAAGTGTTTGTAATAACTAAATTATGTTCTGTGCAAAATTCTACCAGGCGGCTTCCTCTTTCATTCCTTTTGCCCAGACCATATTCACCTACTATCTTCCCTTCCCTTCCTTGTCCTACTACTGAATTCCAGTCTCCCATAACAATTAAGTTTTCCTCTCCCTTAATTGTCTGAATAATTCCCTTTAGCTCCTCATATATTTCTTCGATTTCCTCATCATCAGCAGAGCTAGTCGGCATATAAACCTGTACTACTGTTGTCGGTGTTGGCTTCGTATCTATCTTGACAACGATAATGCGATCACTGTGCTGGTCATAGTAGTTTACCCTCATTCCTATTTTCTTATTCATTATCAATCCTACTCCTGTGATACCCCCAATTGATTTTGTATTTATAATCCTATACTCACCTGACCAGAAATCCTGTTCATCCTGCCACCGAACTTCACTAATCCCCACTATATCTAACTTCAGCCTATCCATTTCCCTTTTTAAATTTTCTAATTTTCCTACTCGATTAAGGGATCTAACATTCCACGCTCCGACCCGTAGAATGCCAGTATTGTCTTTCCTGATGATCACATCCTCCTGAGTAGTCCCCGCCCGGAGATCCGAATGGGGGGGACTATTTTACCTCCGGAATATTTTACCCGAGAGGATGCCATCATCATATGGTCATACAGTAGAGCTGCATGTCCTCGGGAAAAATAACGGCTGTAGTTTCCCCTTGCTTTCAGCCATTCGCAGTAACTGTGTGGCAAAGCCACATTAGCTGATGTTACAAGGCCAGTTCAGTCAATCATCCAGACTGTTGCACCTGTAACTACTGAAAAGGCTGCTGCCCCTCTTCAGGAACCACACATTTGTCTGGCCTCTCCACAGATACCCCTCCGCTGTGGTTGCACCTACGGTACGGCTATCCGTATCGTTGAGGCACGCAAGCCACCCCACCTCGGCAATGTCTGTGGTTCATGGGAGTAGAAGTACTAGGTAATGGAGCACAATGGCGAAGCAATGTTTAACGGAGTCACTCACACATCTTTCCACAAGAAACCAGTACGAACGGTGACAGAGAGACAATGATAGACTTGTGGAGGAGCTACAATCCGGTCTTACAAGCCTGCCATCTCCGCCAGGAAGAAAGCTGGGCCGCAGTCCTCGTACCACAACGCAGAAGGTGGAGAGATGTGCCGGCTTCGGAAAGTGCCACACTACTGCCCCGCGGCACTCATGGCCTCAAGTGGCTCAACCCCATGGCAGTTCTGTACACCAACTACGACAGCCGCCTCGAGGTACCTCCACTGACCCACAGTCCATCACTGCCCTCACTGCGGCGCGCATGTCCCTTTAAGGACCACACCAGTCAAGGATCGTAGTCAGGAACAGAAGAAATTCATCGCAGCAAAATGACAATCGCTATCACTCGATCAAAGTAAATAGAAAGATAATCAAAATAGTGGGGGTACGTAACAAGTAATTAGAGAAGAAGGGTAAGGGAGAATTGGTATGATGCTGAGACGGAACGGCTCATCCGCCTTACTGACAACTGTCCTTACATGTTGGTTCCATTTCATATCAGCCTGCATCATTAAGCCTAGATATTTGAACGACCCAACTGTATTGAGAAGTTCATTACTAATGCTGTATTCAAACATTATGGGATTGTTTTTCTCACTAATGTGCATCAGCTTTTTTTTCTGCTTTTAGAGCTAGCTGTCATTCTTCACACCAACTAGAAATTTTGTCTAAGGCATCCTGTATGCTATTATAGTCAATTAATAATGACACCCTCCCATACACCACAGCATCATCAGCAAACTACAAGTTACTTTGGCCATCAGATCATTTATATACATAAAAAATAATAGCAGTCCTATCATAGTCCCTTGGGGCACGCCTGATGATACACTACTCTCTGATGAACACTCGGTGTCAAGAACAACGCACTGTGTTGTATTACTTAGGAAGTCTTCCAGCCAGTCACAAATCAGTGAACCTATTCCATATGCTCATATTTTCATTAGCAGTCTCTGGTGTGGCACCGCGTCAGATGCCATCCATGGCTCGCAAGATGTCATACGAGAAAAGGGCAAGCTGAACTTCACATGAATGATGTTTCCTAAACCTGTCCTGATTCATAGAAAGAAACTTTTCTGTCTCAAGGAAATTTACAATACAGTAATAGAACAGTTTACTACTCACTGCAAAGACGTGACGATGAGCTGTGACAGGAACACATAAAAGACACACACATACAACACTTTCAGCTATCGGCCATGGCCTTCTTCATAATTAGGAACATTCACGCAATAACACAGGCACAGAACACAGTCACACAAACGTCAGCCCTGGCTGCTGCACTTCGAATCCACATTGGCCTGTAAATTATGTGGGTCAGTTCTCTTACCTTTCTTATAAAATGGAGTCACCTGTGTGTGTTTCCAATCACTAGGAACTTTCAGCTGAATTAAAGATTCACGATAAATGTAAGCTTTGTAATAGGCCAATGCTGTAGAGTACTCTTTGTAAAACTGAACTGGTAGTCCATCCGGACCAGGAGACTTTTTTGTATTTAGCTCTCTCAGCTGCTTCTCTACACCAGAAATACTTTGGAGTTTGAGCGTAGATCAAATGGTAGCACATTTGTGCGGTCCTCCTGTGTGAAAGATTTCTTAAAGGTTAAATTTAGCTCTTTACCTTTTCGTTTGCTTTCTTCTGTTACTGCCCAACAATGATCAACCAGATTTTTTACTAGGTTTGGCTGTGGTAATTACTGTATGCTTCGTGCACCAATCTTTTTATAGACGCATGAATCTCTACTAACTTTTGCCTGTCTTTGTTTGTGTTCTTTTTTGAACCGAGAGTGCAACAGTCTGTTTTGTTAGTAGCTTTCTAACATTATTATTATACCATGGTGGATCTTTTCCATCCTTAATCGACTTTACAGGCACACATTTCTCTAACCCTTTATTTACTATAAATTTAAATGTAGTCCACAATTTCATTGTACCAGAACTAAACAATGTCCATTCATTTTCTAAGTGTGTTCCTAAGAATTGATTATCTGTTCTTCCTAACAAAAACACGCTCCTAGGCTTCTTGACTGGTTTATGAACTTTGGTCTCCATTTATGCTATTTTTCTTTTAGGAAGTGACCATGAACAAATGATGCTATGATAAGCTGCATGAAATCCAAAAACAAATGTTTAAATTCTCAACCCGTTCTGTAAGATAGCTAAGATTATTAACCTCTATTAAATACATAAATATCACTAGACCAAATGCTATCCAGAACCCCTCACCTCTGTTATCAATAGATTCTGACATTTGGGTTCCTGAAGAATCGCATTGTCAGACATATTAATACTGTGCTCTGCCATGCATGGTAAGATAATGCTCCCTTCAAATCTTCTGGAACTGCGTCCTTCTCATTCCATACCCAATACAGGCACTGTACCCCACTTTCCCTCATTGCCTTTACAATTTCAATACTTACTTCAGACAAACACAGTGCCTTGCCTCCTTTCATCTTGTACAGTTAAGTTTCCATACCTTTCATCGTCACCTGTCTCCAAGTTTATTTCTACCACTTTTACTCTTATTATCCTCCTCTTCAAGTGCATTTCGATGTAGTAAGTGCTCAATGTATAATTTCCACAATACCTTAAAGTGTCTCTATTATTAACCTCTTTTTTTTTCTGCATCATCTCACAATCCTCTTCTCTTATGTTTGATGTTTCCATATTCCATTCTTAATTCCTCTGCCATCTTCCTCTAACATCTTTGCCCACACTTCAGTCCACTTTCTTCAATCCTTAGCCATCATCTTGTTTGCCTGTTTCTTATTTTACTCATACTGCTGCCTTTCTAATTTTGCACTTCCTAGGAACCACAGTTTCAAGGCCTTTTTCTAACAACTTACCTCCTTATGGAATCTCTCCAGTGTTTTCTACCACTTGTCCTTCCACTTACAGTAACAATACAAGTTGTTAATTGCTCCATTTGTCTTTTGTTTCCTCTTTTGGCAAGGTAACTTTTCCCTTATAATATCTTACAACTATTCTGGATTTATTCAGTATGAATGAAAAATAACAGCACTACAAGGAGGTAGGTAACTACACATCTTCAAATGATATAAAATCATATATGAGAGCATGTTTTCGCGACGATATCCATTAATGAAATCTTCTCAGGTTACAAGTCCCGTCATGTGGTTTACTGCCCACAGTAAACCACTTGACGTGGCTTGTAAACTGAGAAGATTTCATTGATATAAAATCATTACCCAATACTTGCTCCTCATTGGTGTTTTGATATTCATGGACAGCAAATCAGATTCATACGAACTATGAATTATACAACAACAAAATAATAATAATAACTACTTAGGTATGAATACCACTATCTTATGTACTTCACATAAGGTGTGGCCTGGAGGGGAGGGGGCAAGGAATCTATTTTCAATTGCAAAGGTCTATGTACAAACACTGGAAGATATGTGGGAAAATAAAAAAATAAAATATTTAAAAAGATATATATTTTAAGGGCTGGAACTTTTTTATCAGTATGATAACTTGCAAGGTAATTTTTTAGAAGGATAAAATAAAATCTAATTACAAAGCAGTGGCAGGAAATATAGACATAAAAGATACAACAATATGCAAGCTCTCAGAGCCAGGGCCTCCTTGTGACAGGATGAAGGAAAAGGTTGGTTGGTTGGTTTGATTTTTAAAGGAACTAAACGACGACGGTTATCAGTCCGAAGGAAAAGGATTGGGGAGTTTTAGGAAATGGGGAGACACAGAAAGATGTCTAACTTTCCAACCAATAAGTTCACCCTTGGTTCTGGATGACTTTCTGTAACTCCCCCACATTTTATTAAACCTCACAATTCCTTTTCCCTCTTCCCTACCATTCAAGTTTCATGCCAGAAGAAGTCACCGGCACCAGCAACTTGCACATTTTCACGCCTCAATATATGTTTCATACTGTCATTCCTTGGTGTATAGATCACTTTAAATCAAAACTGTAAAAATTAATATAAAAATAAGAGGGTTTAATTTTACCTATGGGAGCAATGGCATAGTCTGATAATGTTGGCAAAGAAATGATCACTTTAAGACAATAGTTAATTTACTGAACAAATAAAAATACATACAACAACCAGCCGAACAAAAAGCAGAAACAGCATCCATTATTTATTTCAGTGTCAACACAAAAGATTATTCCTCTAATCCTACATGATTGGGTTTTCAAAGAGCATTAAACAGTTGTTGCCAACATCAACACACTATTCCACTGCAGCCATGATTAAAATTTTACAAATAAGAGATTTTTCATACTATAATTACTGGTTCACATCTGAAAGTTAAACAAGACCATTTCTGTCAGACACACAAACAGCCTATGTGGGGTAAAATTCCAGTTCAATGTCCTTCAGGACTTTTCTGCACTAAGCAAATGGCTCAGTTGGTTTCTTTAAAATTAATAAATTTGATTTTATAAGCAGCCACAAGTCGTTATAATTATTTATTCAATTTACCGGCTTTACAAGTGCATCATTAGAATAGTTCGATTTACATAATCATACGTACATCAATTTAAAATAGTTTTAGTCTGTCAGCTATTATCCAGAGCTGTCAGACTACAACTATTTTAAACTAATGTACATATGATTATATAAATTGAACTATTCTGACGCTGCTCGTGTATACAGAGTGAAACCAGTAAATTGAATAAATAATTATAGTGACTTGTGGCTGCTTATAAAATTAAATTTATTTTCAACAGTCGCTCTCCCCTACATGCAATGCCAGCTCTTTCTAAAATTAATATAGGCCTATGAAATTTTCCCCTACATTCAAGCTTATTCTCCATCTCTCATTTACCAAGGATCTTCTTACAATGATACAGGAACCATCATGATAATACAGTTAACATAAATAGCTTAATAGAGTTACCCATACAGAATATAAGCCTACATTTATTCCATGAGGACAGAATATGAGAGATATTTGTTGCTCCATAAATCCGAAGACCTTATCTCAAAATCTTCTGCATTATTTACAGCAAAACATTGATTCAATGCACAAGGTTTTAATGGATCTCTGGAACTTTTCACAATTCATTTTACACGATTATAAATCCACAACAACATAGTTTGGTAATTTGCTGATACTCAGCACACAAACTCACAAACATGGCGCGTTCAGGTGCGGAGCAAGCTTTCTCTGTGTTAGAGTCAATAAAAACAAGTGTGTTACAGCTGTTTAGAACCAAGTATAGTAAGAAGCCGACAACAATAAAGTTCATTTACTACTGCCACAACAAATTCATTATTATGGGTTGCTTGTACCCGGCAAAGAGAAGTGGATATCCCAGTGTGAGTGAAGTGAATGTGGAGCAAGTACAGGAGACATTCATAAAGAGTTCAAAGAAACTGGTGTGTCATGCATCACATGAACTCGAAATGGCTCCAATGACAGTGAGTAAAGTCATGCGACATAAGCTGTCTATGAAACCATTCAAATTGGAGCTTGTGCAAAAGCTCAATGATGACAACAAAACCAAGTGTTTTTAGTTTTATTCACAGTTGCATCAATTGAATGAGGATGGGGATGTTTATGGCTTAATTTTTAGCAATGAAGCCACTTTTCACAGTAATGGGATAGTGGACAGGCATAATTGTCAATTTTTGAGTACAAATCATCCACACAAATGCATTTAATTTGAGCGTAATTTCCCAAAGGTATATGTTTTTTGTGCCTTGTCACATCTAAAACTGTACAGGCCATTCTTCTTTGCCAAGAGCACTGCCACTGGATATTCCTACTTGAACATTTTGCACCCTCTTGAATATGTTTCCTCGTACACCACTGTACCATGAGTGTTGCCTGTTGACAGGGGACACTCCATGGCCAATATAACACCTGAACTCACCGTGTTTTTGCTGACCATTGGCAAATTATGGAACTACACTATGGTGATATACATTAAAGGAAAAAAGCTTTTCAGGAGCTCTCTTCAAAATGTTGTATGTATATGTACAATCTTTGGTTCCTGTGCAATCAATAATTGAAAGTATTCCTGTAGTTTACATAAAATTGTGTCCATTGTTTCAGACATGTCGAAAACGACACTCTATATATAACATATACAATTAAGGCAATGACAACCAACGTTTCTTTCTTCAGTGCCGATGTACACCATTCCCTCCTCCGGGAAATGGCGGCATGCTGCGAGTACTTAGCAATAGGGGCAGGAGCACTATGTTACTAGCTTTCGAATAAGTTGAGAATTTGCGTCTGACAGGAGTTGTGCTGGAGTAGACACATGGTTATGATGATCAGTGTTTCCCCAGTGGCACAGAGGCAGCACAACTGGTTAGTAAGCAGGAGACCCGGATTCAAATCTCAGCTGGACACAAAGTTGAAAATCTCCCCATTGATTTGTATCATTGTCCAAATGCTGCTAATGTTATGAATTCCTTGTGATGGGTTTATCGCTGCTAATGTTATGAATTCCTTGTGATGGGTTTATCGCTGCTAATGTTATGAATTCCTTGTGATGGGTTTATCAATCAGTTTAATAATTTTGGTCAATGATTTCCACGCTGAAGTGCAGTTTATGAGACCACGAGTGGTGTTTCATGTATAGACATTGACAATGGTGCTAGAGCCAATCAGGGAGTCGTGTATGTGCAGCCAATAAGAAATAGCTTTATTCTTTATAATGTGTAAACAAATCAGTGTAGTGGATGTAAATATCTACAGATCAACATATTGCAGATCAATCAGTGAAATTTACATTTAGATTCTGTAATGGAGATTGAGTATAAGATAATGACAAAAAAGTCTATTCGAGTCTTTTTCCTGTGAAAGCTGCATTCTGGCGCTACTATGTAGTCAAAATTATTTTCACCAGTGATTTTAATCGTGGTGATTACATGACTTGGTAATTTCCTAGACCTCGTGTATATCGAAGAAAACGGCGTTGCGATCGATATATATTGAATGTTCGATTCTTACGCCATGGTTGATGTGGCGACAGATGGAAGCGCTGTTTTTTAATCGTATCTTGTGTAGTGTTTACTGAGTGATATTTCGTTGTGCTATTCATGCTGTACTCTTAGGTTCCTGCCTAACCACATCCTTTATAATCCTGAGAAAGTTATAATAAATGGATTCGCTACCATTGATGATTTAGTGTTTCTGAACCGGAGATTCGGGCGCTACGCGCCCTCACGTACTAAAAAAAAAAAAAACCTTCTCGTTTAACCTATACCTAACCTTTTTAAGGCTACGCTACAGATCACTGTTTTAAAGTAAAAGGTAGGGTAGGTATAGGTTAAACAAGGTTTTTTGTTTTTGTTTTTTAGTATGTGATGGCTCGTAGCGCCTGAATCTCCGGTTCAGAAACGTTAAATTGAACGTTAACACCATATCGAACATTCGATATATTTCGATCGCAACGCCGTTTTCTTCGATGAACACGAGGTCTAGGAAATTACCCATGACTTTTGTAGCCTTTTTGTATGGACAGCGACTGGAATGTTACATCTAATTTTTTCTTAGGGGAGTCAACACTAATTTTAATAAGGTTCACTATTCACATATTGAAAGGCACTGGAAAAATTATACTCAGTCATATTTCTTGAGAGGGAGACAATTATTTCAATTTAGATTGCAAAAAAGTATTACATCTGAACAGAAAATTAGTGCATGTGAAAAAATGTGATAGAGGAGTGTGTGAAGTTCTCCATACAAATAGTTTGACTCATTTTGAAAATAAAGTCATTGAAACTTAATATTAACATGTTTTTAACATCTTGTGTACATTCTGTGATAATGTCGAAATCAACATGCTGTAAACAACACAGATTGGTTAAATTTTACTGTACATAAATAGCACTTCTAGGTACTTTACCTAAACATTGACCAGACAAGGGTACATACAAGAACCTGTCAATCATAGAGTAGGAACACATCAATTAATGGAAAAATTTTACGACGGACTCCAGTGCTTATGTTGGCAACAGATGAACAATGAAGTGTACAACTGCGTTAATAATTTTCAGGAGGTACTGAGTAAATGTTATTGCTACTCGTTTCACTCATGCCAAAATTAATACTGTACCTGCTCTATGGTTGACAGGTTCTTGTATGTACCCTTGTCCGTTCAGAAAAAAATTATTTTCATTTTAATTTAAGTTGTCACGAAAAAACATTTATTGGTGATCTGAGTTTTCGTCATTACCATTGGTGCCAACATAACCACTGCAGCCCGGCGAGAAGCGTCGTACAATTTAAACTCAATTAATTTCCGAAATGTGTCGCGAATTCTGAGGGCAGTGTTACACAAGGATAGCTAATTTATTGACCGGACAAGGTTATATCGAGAACCTGTCAACCACAGAGCAGGAACAGCATTAATTAATTTCAGCAAATTTGTCATCAATTCCAAATATCAACAAAATAAGTTCCATTTCAAAACATATAAAATAGCACAAAATATTTAATATACCAAAAACTATATTGATCTTCAACAAATAAATTTTAATGGCGAGATCATTGGCAAAAACACTGCACACAAATGCCAGACTAAAATTTTAAAACTAACAGCAAATTCACTACACATGAAATGCAGAATATTACTGGACACCATAAAGCGAATCCAAATTGGCTGCCTGCACTTGCGTCATTCATCACGCCACTGCCAAAGCTGCACATGAAGCGCCACTGGCAAACTAATAAACTGAACTTTTACTGATTTCCATCCTCATCTGAGATTTTTGGTCATAATTGACTGAAATTAATAATTTTTGGGTGCCAAAAAATTACTAATTTAGACAAAAATATAACAGGATTGGATTCTTCATAAAGATTATCTACTGTGCAGAAAACTCCATAGCTGACAACCATTTGCAATCTCAGCAAAAAATGTATGAGAAATGACAATTTTCATCTCTGTTACAGATTAAAAATTTGTAATAAGTCCTTTCTAACAAATACAGTAATAGGACAATAATACTATTAATGATATAATTTATTGACATTTGTGGTACACAATAAATTATACAAACAACAAAAATCTAAATTATATCTTCACATAATAGGCCAAAAATTTACATCTCTTTCTAAAAACAGTACTTTTCTTCTCATTGAAAACAAAAATCAACAAATTTTTTAACTGAAATATTTTATTGTTACTACTACCTTGTTTCTTCCAAGAATAATTTGTTTATGGACACTCTCCTACGTTTTGGAGAAACAAACGATTTGTCTTTGGTAATGTCATTTTCTCTCATAAATGCCAATAGGCCCCAAGGAACACTTTTGTTTGTTGTTGTAGCATCAGTAGATTCTAACAACCATGCAGCATTCCTCAGCTCCATACAAAGTTTGTCTACCTCTTCTGCACCAACATTTTTGCTTACATTTAAATTTGGCTCCAATGGATTTACAATGTAAAGTGGTGAATGCTCGGGCTTAATAGTGTTGGCTGATGTTAAAAGATTGACAGCTAAATTTTTAAAATCAAATGTAGAATAGAATGCAAGGAATTCTGTAAACAACATTCCCACTGTCTCCATAGAATTCTCCTGTTCAGGTCTGATATGCTTATGGTTTATATTCTGTGTAGGAGACACTATACTTAGTTTATCGAGTGTTGGCAATATTGGCGGCGACCGTTGTTGGAGGAAGAACAGCACCAGAAGAACGAGCGAGAAGTTAGTGATCCATCGGCCCGGTACAGGATTTGTTAAGCCAACGTAGCGTGCCCACGCACGAACTGCAAACACTAATGGACGCACTCTTACATCATGAGAACCCATGATATAAAGCAGTTCACTCATCTGGACAGCTAAGGCATTCGAGGCAGATAAATCACAGTCAATACCCGTGATATCTTGTTGAAACTTCACAATAGGTACTCGTGCTTGTAAAATTCGTTTCACTCCTGACACACCTGGGAGGAACAACTGGCACATATCACCAACAGTTTCCATAAGCCGTTGTGAGGATGCACGACCATTAGGAGAAGACGTTTTGGCTTGAAATACCAAACGACAATCGTCCCATTTTTCATGACTGTCATCAGTGTCCAACTGTAAGACAATATCGAGGTCACAGCCCAATCGTCCGAAACCGTTAACTGACGATCCAAATGGAAGAGCTTTAATATTAGGAAAAGGTCCACAAAGTCCTATTTCTATCTGGCGAGCAGTTAGAAATCGCAGTCGCTCTCCTACATCATTTAAGTAAGTTGCACTATACAATACATTTATCTGATCTGACAAGCTCTCAGCTTCTTGCAACAACTTTTTAATTTCTTCATCTGTTGGTATAGCTGTTCCGTATTGATGTTTAAGTGCAGGCACAACTGAATCGCTTGTTTTTGCCCTCTTCTTTCTGGGAGACATTGAACGAAACCACAGAAATGGAGTCCTTGTTGGTATAATGTGATTTTCGTTCAAGTGGCAACACTGGTTTAGAAGTGTTTCCATTGCTGTCCTTGTTTCAAATTCTACCACAATAAAATGTGACTGTTCATTTAAACAATAATGATGCATGCTTTCCACCGTCCCATGTTCGGAACAATAGTTATACAAATCGGTCGCCGATTTCTCAGACTGCACTTGCACTATTACACTCCTCTTCGCCTCGTCTCTTCTAGTCTCAACTTTTTCTCTGAAAGTCATTAATTTCCGATATCCCGCAGAGTTGTCATTTTGTGTGTCTGAAACTATCTTTCTCCCAAAAGAGCGTGAACTGGAACTGCAAAAATTTCTTAGTCTTTTGCAAATTTTTAACGAAGTTCCCATGCGAATAAGAGTCATTTTGGATACACTACCCCCTCATATGACAGCAAAACGATCACTATAATGTTTCGCTTGTGTTCAAAAGCTATAATTAAGTCACACGATACATCTGCCTCCAACTGTTTCATTTAAATTATTTCGCACCACATTTGGAACGACCGATGGCATTATTAATAATGGGTGACACTATGTAGAATTTGAAAACAACTAATGATAAGTCGGAAAGAAGCAAACATATTCATAACCGGCCGATAAAACGAAGTACAAAAAACAACAAACTATTCCATAAGCACTCCCAGCATGTTTACCTCGTATCGTAAATCGTAAACATTACACTAGTGCATTGTGATATCTCTGGCGATTTGTCTCACAGATATTAAACAGTAAATACTATCGATATAAATAATCGAAAATTTTTCAGAAATGAGCGATCACTGTTTTGATTATGTCGAATCAATTCACTTCAGCTGTACCGAACGGATGACGTCGAATCCGTCAAACATTGTCCATTCACTTACGTATTCCAATACCAAATGATGAAAATCAAACAATGGAAATTCCAGGAAGGATTCAATAATATTTTTGAGAAGGATAGGTTGCTTACTCACCACAAAGACGTCCGATGAGAGACAGATACGTAAAAATAATAGACAACAACATTAAAGCTTTCGGCCTTTTAGGCCTTCACCAGTTAGAGACACAAAGATACACGTATGTCTCTAACTGCAAACATACACTCACACAGACACGACCGCCGTCTCCGGCGATCTGCCACAGCGGCCGGAGACGACGATCATGCCTGTGTGTTTGTGTGTGTGTGTGTGTGTGTGTGTGTCTAACTGACGAAGGCCTAAAGGGCCGACAGCTTCAATGTTGTTGTCTATTATTTGTACGTATCTACGGCTGATCGGATGTCTCTGTGGTGAGTAAGGAACCTATCCTTCTCAAAATATTATCAAACTATGAAAGTCCATGATACGAGATACTCTTTCTGATACAAAACTGAAATAAGGGCAATTCACACTGTCCGTCATATCAAGAACACGTCATGTCAAGTTGTATTTACACTCTTCGTCACATCAATTCGCTTATCCGAAATTCCAATGTTGAAAATGAGGCTATGAGTGGCGATCTGTAACGTTAGAAGTCATAGTTTAAATCTGGAACTGAGGAAACAAAAAGCTTAATGTTATTCATGGCCAAAACCAACTTTACATTTTATGTTTTTGGTCAGCTTAGTGTGAATTGGCCTTAATTATTATTGCTAGTTTCATCAGTCTCTTACTGCATAAGCCCATTCACACTCACGTCATCATCCATCAGAACATTCTTCTTCAGTGACGGACAATGTGAATACTACCTCCTTTAGAAATACGTTGTGGAATGTTCTGACGGACAGTGACGTGACATAACATGATGGACTGTGTGAATTGGGTTATACAGTAAGAGAATGAAGAAACTAGCAATAATAACTAAGGCCAGTTCACACTAAGTTGACCAAAAGATACACTATAAAGTTGGTTTTGGCTAACAATAACCTTAAGCTTTTTGTTTCCTCAATTCCATAACTAAACTATAAGTTTTAAAATCACCTCTCATAAACTCACATTCAATATCAGGTATTGGGATATGCGAATTGATGTGACAGACAGTGTGAATACATTTTGGCATCAAGATGCTGCGACATGACAGACAGTGTGAATCCGCCTTAAAGTTCATTGTGTAGCAAATAGCTATCACATGGAAGATCAGTTTGGATTTAGGAAAAATCTAGTAACACACGAGTAAATACTAATCATATGGCTTATATTAGAATATACATTAAGGAAAGGAAAACCTACGTTTTTCCCTTTTGTATATTTGGAGAAAACGTCTAACAATGTTGATTGGAAGACACTGTTTCAAATTCTGAAGTCAGCAGGGGTAAAATATAGGGTGCGGATGGTTATTTACAACTCATACAAAAACATAGACATCAGTTTTTAGAGTCAAAAGACATGAAAGGGTAGCATTTGCTGGGAAGGGAGTAATACAGGGTTGTAGTCTTTCTCCAATCTTATTCAATTTATACAGTGAACAAGCTATTAAGTAAAGCCAGGATAAATATGGAGAAGAAATTAAAGCTCAGGGTGTTTTGCTGATAACGTTGTATTTCTGTCAGAGTCCGCAAAGGACCCACAAGAGCAATTGAATGGAATGGACAGTGTGTAGAAAGGAGCATATCAGAGCAACATTAACAAGTGCAAAACAAGGGTAATGGGGTGCAGTCTAAGAAAATCAGGCGATGCTGAAGGAATTAGATTAGGAAACAAAACAATAAAGGTAGTGATGAGTTTTGTTACTTGGGCAGTGAAGTAACATAATTTGTTATGATGGTCGCAGTATAGAGGATATAAAGTTCAGAATGGCAATGGGAAGAAATTCGTTTTTGAAAAAGAGAGTTTTGCTAACATCAAATATTAATTTAAGTGTACACAATTCTTTTCTGAAGTCATTTGTATGGAGTGTTATCTTATTTGGAAGGGAAACACGGACAATTAATAGTTCAGACAGGAAGAGGATAGAGGCTTTCGAAATGTGGTGCTACAGAAGAATGGTAAGGTGGGTGGATCACATAATTAATGTGGAGGTACTGGGCAGAATTAGGAAGAAAAGGAGTTTTTCGACTACCTCGACTAAAAGAAGGGATCGATTGTAAAGACACATTCTTGGATATCATGAGTGGAGGAAAGTGTGTGGGATAAAAATCGCAGAGGGAGACCAAGAAATAAATAAATAAATGACATTTTATTGTCATTTAGCAGTTACAGCAATTGACAAAGTCAAGTTACAAATGTATAGAAATATACAGAATATATACAAAATTACTTTACATAGGTTAAAAATGGATAGGTCACTATAGGTTTTCCATAAAATAAAATATTTAAAATAGTGTAATTTGAAACATTGCATCAAAAGAGACGAATACAGTAAGCAGATTCAAATGGATGTGGATTTCTGTCGTTATGAGGAGATGAAGAGGCTTGACAGGATAGAGTAAGTAGGGTGGAGAGCTGTATCAAACGTGTCTCCAGACTGAAGACCACAACAACAGTAACAATAATCAAAGCAGAACGTTTAACGGTTATTCTTGTTAAATCTCGTAAGGTAAGCTACTAAGATTTGGAATCGAGTAGTCGAAGAATTTCTGAACATCAGTACCTGTTTGACATAAATGAATAAACGTACCCCTGCAAATGAGCACATCAAAGTTTATTTAGGAGGCCTTGTGGTTGTGTGAACACATGAGTAGGCGTCCACAATAACGACTCAGGTTCGCTGTAATACACATTATCAAAGTATGAACTCTACAAACACAACTGTCCTAATAGGAAGCTTTGATCACACTAACTTTCCTAGTGCACAAATATTCCACTCACACACAGATAAGGAAATAGGTGCCATTGCTCCAATAGTGTCTCCACAGGGTGAGGATGAGTTCAGTCACATCAGTTGTGCATTGTTGTGATGGAGTATTAGATGCTAGGTGTTGGAGAGTTAGTTGCTATTGGTGGAAGAGTGAGATCATTTTGGCTTAGTTGCCAGTAAGAGCAGTGGTACAGGTGTCACAGATATGATGTTTGATATTGTGAAATTAAGTATGTCCCCTTCACACCTAATTGACAGGCGACAAGAAACTGCTGCAAACTACAAAAGTCTGCTGTGACTGATAGCTACTATCAATGACGGATGTAAGTTGCAATGGGTGTCACTCACTCGTCATTGGTTCAATGACAGTCCTTGACAAGAGGTCACCTCATGTGGTCGTAACTGTCTCATGTAATCGACAGTAGTGACTTAAGGTATGATACCCAAAGTGCAAGAGTACATTGAGACATTGCCATCTACATTTGAATCCTCTGCGAATGCATACTCAAGGATCAATGCCAGTTTTAGCTGGTTCATGGTACTGTCATCTTGTGTCCATTGCGGTTTGAATACTGTAGAAGGTTTAGGTTATTGAAAGATACGTCACAGTTGACTACAGTTTGTTGATATTTGCACACCCTACTCATTGTGAAAAGTCTGTATTGTGAAATTAATAAAGGACTATATTACTCTTCCTATATCAATGTCTGTTATAATAAACAATTGTCCCTTTAATGAGTTCCATAGCTGAATTAATATTACGATGTGTTGCAAACTTTTGTAACATACGTTGGTCTTGTGTAGATATGTTTTTGATGCATTATACTAATTTACAAGTTTTTTCGTAAATTTTAGTAGTTCTCTAAGCAGGTCATACGTTCAACATTTTGCAGATATATATTCTCGAGTTGCTTCACATATTAGTAAAAAGAAAAGTTCTATCAAAATATCAGTTTGCTTTAAAAAAAAACTTTTCATCTCAAAATGCTATATACACCTACACTGATGAAATATTAAATGCTTTGAGTAACCGGACATCACCAGTTGGGATATTTTGTGATCTCTCAAAGGCTTTTGATAGTGTAATTCATGGAATTCTTCTAGATAATCTTAAGTATTGTGGTATGAGTGGGACAGTGCACAAATTGTTTAAATCATACTTAACTGGAAGAGTGCAGAAAGTTGAAATAAGCAGTTCACATGATATAGATGAAACAATTAGTTCCTCTAACTTGCGAGTTATCAAAAATGGGGTCCCACAAGGTTCGGTCTTGAGTCCTTTGCTATTATTAATCTATATTAATGACTTGTCATTCTACATTCATGAAGATACTAAGTTAGTTCCTTTTGCTGATGATACAAGTATAGCTATCACACCTGACAAACAGGAATTAACTGATGAAATTGTAAATGATATCATTCAGAAAGTTATTAAGTTGTTCTCTACAAATTGACTCTCATTAAACTTTTATAAAACCCAGTATATACATGTCCATACAGTAAATGGCATGACACCATTAATAAAATTAGAGTTTGAACATAAATCCGTAGCTAAGGTAGAATATTCAAAATATTTATGGATTGAATTGGAAGAAACATATTGAAGATCTCCTGAAACGTTTGAGTTCAGCTAGTTATGCACCCAGGGTCATTGCAAAATTTGGTGACATACGTCTCAGTAAATTAGCTTACTATGCCTATTTTCATTCACTGCTTTCATATGGGATCATATTCTGGGGCAATTCAACATTGAGTAAAAAAGTATTCATTGCACAAGAGCGTGTAATCAGAATAAGTGATGGAGCCCACCCAAGATCATCCTGCAGACATTTATTTAAGGATCTAGGAATCTTCACCATAGTTTCACAATACATATATTCACTAATGAAATTTCTTATTAACAATCTCTTATCTTAGTGATTTTTACGCGAAATGTAAGTAGGCGGCAGCAAGATCGTACTACACTCAGCTTCAAATTCTGGCCCTGTAAATTTACTCAACAGAAATTCACGAAAAGAACGTCGTCTTTCTTCCAGCGATCCCCAATTGAGTTGCCAGAGCATTTCTGTGACACTCGCGCATTGGGCTAACCTACCGGTAACAAATCTAGCTCCTCGCCTCTGAACTGCCTCTATGTCTTCCTTTAAACTGATCTGCTGCGGGTCCCAAACACTCGAGCAATACTCAAGATGTGGTGGTACAAGCGTTTTATACGCGGTCTCCTTTACATCTTCCCAAAATTCTCCCAATAAACCGAAGTCAGCTATCCGCCTTACTCACAACTGTCCTTACATGTTCGTTCCATTTCATGTCGCTCTGCAATGTTACACCTAGATATTTGAATGATGCGACAGCATCAAGACGCTCACTACTAATGCTGTATTTGAACATTATAGGATTATTTTTCCTACTCATGCGCATCACCTTACATTTTTCTACATTGAGAGCTAGCTGCCATTCTTCACAGTGTGCATAGCTACAACACTAGAAGGGATGGTATTCACTATTCAAGGTTAAATCTAACTTTGGCACAGAAAGGAGTGAATTATGCTGCCATAAAAGTCTTCGATTACTTACCAAGTAGCATCAAAAGTCTGACAGATAGCCAACTAGTATTTAAAAAGAAATTAAAGGAATTTCTGAATGGCAACTACTTCTACAATGTAGATGAATTTTTAGATAAAACTTTAAAAAATAAAAATAAAGAAAATTATAAATAAAAAAAAACAATAAAAAATGTAAATAAAAAATCCTTAAAATATTGTCATGTGTAGACAAAATGTACTAAACTGACACGTTCCACAACATTACGAAATGTCATATATATGATCTATGGAAGAAGTATTAATCTAATCTATCAAATGATAATACTCTTCTTCTTTATACTTGTTGTTGTTTGCAAAAACTCGTTTAAAACATGGTAAAGAACTGCATATTTGAATGGAAATTCTCCAGAAGATGAGTTTTTTTCTTTAAAGAGTATTTGCTCTCTACATTAATTTCAGAGATTTTACGTTTAGACTGTACAGAACTGATTTCTTTTTTCACCACTTTGAGCTTTTAAAAGAATAAAGAAAGACAAAACATTAATAATTTTGTCTAAAGTGTGGTACTAGGGTGTACAGCTTGAATTACATATTATTAGAAACAATAGTCATTGACGAACTTTCGGAAATAGCGAATGTCAGCTACATTTGATCTTACAACACAATCACTGAATATTACTTTCCAAATATTAGCTACTGTACCAACATAAAAAACCTAAACAGGAAAGGATAGATACAAAACACAGACAACTTTTAATAAATTAATATAATATTAAACATAATATGAGCACATCCATATATTAAATAATACGAAATAATACTTGTTCTGGTTTTTTTTTGCGATGTCAAATATAGGTAATACCCAAGCTGTCTACCATAACCTCCATAGTGGATATTAGGGGTAAAACTGACTATTGTCATCTGAAGACTTCTTAGTAGTGCCATCTGTCACAACAGGCGGTTAACTGCAAGAAGTTCTGGCAGTCATCTTCTCTACTTTCTCTTTCTCCAGAACTCATTTCCATGCCTTGCTTAATGCATATCTAGAGTGAAGTGTGAGGCATTACTCTTGTTTCTTCAAAGAGAATCTTATGTTTGTTTAACGGGCTGTGCTCAACCCCTGCTGGAACCGCTCCATCCTCCGCCACCCCAAAACTCTAGAAGGCTATCCTAACCCAGATCCGCATTTTCCCTCACCTACTGCATCTGCCTCCCCTCTCCCCCACAGGTCCACTATGATCTCATCTCCTTTCTGGACATCCTCCTTTTCCTCTAATATCTACATATTTTATAGACCAACAGCAAGATGGACTCCCTCAACACCATTGTCACCCATCTCCCCACTGACCCCAGTATGTTGCTGCACCACTACCAGTGCGTCCCATCTGCCTTTCATCTCACATACATTCCCAGGGCAACTTCCACCACCTACCCTCCTAGAGAGTGAGCTCTGTTCTATCGACTATCGATCCTACAGACTTTAGGGCTCCCTTCTCCATCCTTCCCCTTCCCCTATCTCTCCCTTCCCCTCCATTTCAGTCCCACTTCCCCACGACTCCCCTTCCTCCAAGTTGTTGCACTTTGCAACACCTCTCCTTGCCAATGGGGCTACCTTATTACACATTCCCAAAGAATTCTCCGAGTGACACCCTTGCCCTACTTTCCCAGTAGCACTCCCTATCAGCCCCCCTCCCGCAGCTACAGTACAGAGAAGTGCTGCCAGTGCAACTGTATTTTCCTATCTAGTCAGTGTGTGAACCACTGCATCATGGGAACACTGAGAAATTAAGTGTTCTTCCTACAATACCATTTCTGAATTCACTTATTCCACAACATGGAAGCTTAATTTTTTTTTGGAAAGATCTCTAAACCTTGATGTACATAACTAGTGCTTTTAAAACCAAAACAGTCAAATGCTATTGAATCTTAAAGGTGTGGTATAGTGTGTGTTAATTCGTTTGGAACTCATATCTTTGTGGATAACTTGTAAATCAATTGCAGTTTGTAAGAGTTTGGGTACTATCCAGCTTGGGTTCTATAGTTCGGTTTTTATTCTGATATTTCCTTATATTTTTCTTTTAACTAGCTCTTGGTCCTACTTCTCTAGAGATAAATTTCAGTAGTACTCCATTAGTCATTATTCCTTCATTGAAACCATTCCATCCAGGGTTTTCTTTAATCATACATCATTTTACTCCACCTCTCTCTCAGTTTAGATGGGTTTTCCCTTTTGTACCTGTTGTTTTACCTTAGTTTTCGTCATACATAGTTCGTTTCATAGTGCAGTTTTAGCTTACTGCAGTTTAGTGTATACATCTTTAATTATTCTTAAATTTAGTTCGATATATTGCTAGTTAGTGGTAGTTTGTTGTTGTTAGTTTCTCTTTTTGCATATAGATTCATAGTACTTAGTTTCATCCTTTCTTCTTTCTTTTGTAAATAGTATTCCTATTTTACCATGCTCCTTTGACCCATGTTACTGTAGCATGATACAGTCTTTAAAAGTTTTATTTACGTGTTTACTCATGATAACCAGCGATTTTGTACTGGAGGTGTCAAGAAGGATGTGAGTGAGAGGGCATGCTCGGTATGAGCAATCAAAAAGATTCATCATTTATACCATACCATATGTAGATTGATACTGTGCTTACCTACAGTTTATCTTCCCATACTTTAAACCTACCTGTTGTCTTAGTTTCTTCATTTGCTGTTTAAAATGCTAATCATTTATATCTAACGGATTTGTTTCTTATCCTATTACATAAAACAAATTGCTCGATGCTGAAATGTTTCACATCTTTAACGATATTGTACTTCTGTGCATACAATGTCTTTCATTTTATAGTGTGTTGCACCCGGTGGTCTTGGGGTAAAGCACTCTACTAGAAACCGAAGGGTCGCAGTTTCAGAACCCTGATGTATGTTTGAAGAGTTTGTTACTAATTCGGCAATTGTATTTACGAGAAATAAAAAAGAGAGTATTCCTAATAGAAACTTCACTGTTCTGAGCACTTATTTAGCAAATTGGTCTCACTTACCAATAATTTATGGAAGGATTGCCTTCAAAGCATAACTTTCAGAAGATAGTTGGAGGCACACCATAACTGGACCTCCTTTATTATTATTTTATCTAAAATACTACACAGCTACATCAAGATTTTCTTAGCTGTATGCACGAGCCTGAAGTGTATTTCCTAGTCTACAACTAAGCAGCTGAAAGTTACAGGGAATAAGATATAGTTGCTGACACCAGTGGCGCCCTTTAAACTCATTGTGATCGTGTAATGATAGAATTTCTTGAAACTTCCTGGCAGATTAAAATTGTGTGCCGGAACCGGGACTCGAACCTGGGACCTTTGCCTTTCGCGGGCAGGCGCACTACCGACTGTGCTATCCCGACACGACTCACGATGCCGCCTCACAACTTTACTTCCGCCAGTACCTCGGCTCCTACTTTCCAAACTTCACAGAAGTTCTCCTGCAAGCATGCAAGACTAGCACTCCTGGAATTTTAATCTGCCAGGAAGTTTCATATCGGCGCACACTCCGCTGCAGAGTGAAGTTTAATTCTGGAAACATCCCTTAGGCTGTGGCTAAGCCATGTCTCCACCATATCCTTTCTTCCAGGAGTGCTAGTCTTGCGTGTTAGCAGGAGAGCTTCTGTGAAGTTTGGAAAGTAGGAGGCGAGGTACTGGCGGAAGTAAAGTTGTGGGGCGGCATCGTGAGTCGTGTCGGGATAGCACAGTCGGTAGTGCGCTTGCCTGCAAAAGGCAAAGGTCCCAGGTTCGAGTCCTGGTTCCGGCACACAATTTTAATCTGCTAGGAAGTTTCATATCAGCGCACACTCCGCTGCAGAGTGAAGTTTCATTCTGGAAACATCCCTGAGGCTGTGGCTAAGCCATGTCTCCACCATATCCTTTCTTCCAGGAGTGCTAGTCTTGCGTGTTTGCAGGAGAGCTTCCGTGAAGTTTGGAAAGTAGGAGGCGAGGTACTGATGGAAGTAAAGTTGTGGGGCGGCATCGTGAGTCGTGTCGGGAGAGCACAGTCGGTAGTGCGCTTGCCCGCGAAAGGCAAAGGTCCCAGGTTCGAGTCCCGGTTCCGGCACACAATTTTAATCTGCCAGGAAGTTTCCTTTTTATGTACATTGACACTGGCCACATAAAAGGCGCCATTTTACTTACGTCACGGAAAAGCTAGTGTCAATTGCAAATAATTGTGTGGCACCACTCAACTGTCGCCACTTTTCAAAGTTCAGGTCATTTGAACTTTTTGGCGATATTTCTCAGAATCAAAACAAACCACCACCATCTTTATTTGAAGGCTATTGTTGTATTTGGTGTTTTCATGTATTTATGCCTAAGTTTTACAAACAATATGCATTTCAATTGCTCATCAAATTAAAGATCTTTCCAAAATATGTGCTTGTAAGTACTGTTTGTTGGGTAACAGTGATAGTGAGAATCGGAATGCAGGACAAAGTTTATGTGAACATAATGTAGTTAATTTGCGTATTTTATGATGTTCTTATAAAACTTATGCTTAAGATATGTGTGTGACTAAACAGGATTTATTGAGTGATTACTGAAGGGAGATTTGTATTTACACAAAAGCCGATTTAATTCTACAACTGTGGAAAATTAGTGTGGTGTTGGCAGTGTATTCAGATTCTGGCACTGGCATCTTCATTGCTCATAAAAACTTGCCACATGGATTTTGAAAAGGAAGTGACAAGGTTCACGTTGTAATTTCTGATTGAGTGTATCTGTTAATTAAGAGAATGAACTTTATTACAGTAACTGTCAGTGCACTAGTACGAAGTATAACCTCAAAATCCGATATAAATTAAAAAATGGTCGTATCTAATTGTTGGCAAGTGTAGGTAGCTATATTAGATTTCAAATAGGTGTCTAAGACATTGTAAATAGCATCTAGAACATAACATCAGAGCACTGAACTTGTTTGATGACAAGATATCAGGTTTAAAGACATGACAGGTAATGGTCAGATGTCAAATATCACAAGGACACTTGTTGATCAAGTACTGTGTCTGTAATGTTGATATCAGACTTTCTTACAGAGCTTGATAAGCAGATCCCAATCGAAATGTACTTTTTTTAAATTCATAATTGGTTCAGTAATGGAGCTTTGTTTACATGTGCTACTTGGTTTATGCCTGTTATTAATATATGGGAGTTGTTTATACGGAAAATACATTTCCAAACAACAACATTTACACATCATTTCTCTCTTATTATAGTCTTATATCAATTCTAATACAATAACCTAAATGACAACATCAATGTCTCTTCGAAAAATCTCAGCTGACGTCTTATTGGTAGCCATGCAAGTAGGATTCTGACTGGAGTGAGTGGAAACGACTTTGACAGCACCACTTCAATATAAGCCATAAAGCCACTTCCTATGACGCCACTTTGTTGCCAGTGTCAACAGACCTTTACAACCACATACTTGAAAACTCAATTGACCTGTAAAGAAAGAGAGAGTAAATAATTTATTAACAGTTTGAACTACAGAGAATTTTGTATGTGTGAGATTTTAAATTCACACATGGAGTTTTATGTATTCAGAAAAGAGATTGTAGCGCTGGTTTCAGCATAAATATAGCAAGTATCTTTGAATACTGTGTATTTCGACGAGTTGCCTCACATTCTTGTAACCGAATTTCAGTAGCTAGACCAAATAATGTGAATTAGCATCAATAGTTAAAGCCTGGATAAAAGTAATAGAAAAAGGGAAACTGATTAGCTTATATTTTGGTAATCTAAGGGTATTTGTCCAGTTTTACTTACAATATTTTGTCTGGTATAATTACATTTGTAGTTGTTCTTCTTGATGTTTATGCGTGAACTGGAAGTGGTTTGTAATCCTGGAGGTAACTACTTGTGTTGCTGGAAACTAAATACTGGCGATACTTGTCGGTGATAGGTGTGTGTAAGGCAGCAGAAACATGGGTCTTATAAAAACACAGTATAGTCAGATGCGTTGTTGGTCATAGAAACAATACTTATTGTCAAGAGGAAAGATTATACATATCGCATCTCAGGTGTGTGGTGTTCACAGGGCTATATATTGGTTATAGCCTAATTTGGACGGATCTGCTCTGTATTTGTACCAACAACTATACAGACGCTTAAAGTAAAATTTCATTGTCACACTTTTGGATGAGCAATATGTGTTGCTGTAAATAATCGATTAGTATCTAAATCACAACAGAAAACTTTGAACAGGAGGTCAGGATCCGATTCAAGACAGGGCCATGAGGCAAAGGTTACATTCATCAAGTAATCAAAGCCTCCCCTGAAATACTCTAACTTTTGACACAAAGACAAAAAGAGTATATCGATTATGGGTCACTTACTATCAAAAACTATGCAGTCTTACCACAACGTTACAAGTGCTATGATATTGGCGCCAATATAATTATTTGTGCCAACTGTGGGAAAACAGGAAATAAGTGCATAGGGTGTTCAAGTGAAGACAAAGACACCTGCTCCCCAAACAGGAAAAAGAGACAAACAGTGTAATAAAGCAAAAGGAGGAGAGTGTCTCACACACAAATTTTTGTACGATAGCCTCATTGAAAGCACAGATCATGGCGTCTTATTCAATCCAACACAGGAAATAGCACAATGCATTAGACAAGCATAAATACAAGTCTCCCTCCACCAACTCACGAAATCATTAGAGAGACATAGCCGGGCAAATGAACCAGCTTCCTGACGACTACAATTTAGCAGATGACGCCCCATCCTTCGTCATCCCACAAGTTCTGCAGAACAGTTACATTAACACCACAAACTTTATCGATGGTGTGACCTTTTGTGGATCAATAGAATTCACAGTCACCAAACAACTTAAAAACCAGCTGTACCAATGAGCAATCTTCTAACACGCAGACTTGAGGAACTGGAATTCAACTTGTTACAAACAGACATAAATAAACACAAAAATCAATACGAGAATGCCACATTCTTGTCATATCTACACAATAAACACACAGACAACACACTTACACCAGAGAGTAACTGCGGCACTGACACATTATCAGTTGAGCAGTGCTCCAATCAACAGGCTAACAACATTACTAAAGCAACAACATATGACACAATATGGTGCAGAGGATATACTAATCCCATATCATTTATTTTTGGTGGAACACTACACCCAACAGGAAAAGAGGTCACAGACATCCAGAAACACAAGAAAGGAACCAAAAAACCAAATAACACAAAGCATAATACAACAAAATAAATCAGATAAAATGTTATGGGGCCGTTAAATACGACTCCAAAGCAACAAGAAGGGTAGAACACAGAGCGGATTCCATTATTCAAGTGACAAGAAAGAAGACAACACCAACACCAGAATCTACTCCACTACAGTACCAGGTTTCCATGGACCAGCCAGCAACCATTGCCTGCAAAGGCATTGACACTGGAATCGCAACCACAACAGTCACTCCGCAACCACCATCATCACCACCACTCCCCTCAGCAGAATCGACTCCACCACTGCATCAGCCACCTAAAGAATCCATTGTCCACAAAGATGAGAACACCGGAAGAGTAATAACAACCCTTGCACCCCATGTAACCGAAACAGCAAGAGACAAGAAGTTATTTAGAAAAAAATATGTTCAGTAATGATCACAGGACGAATGACTACAATAATGTCTACTTTAATTTGAGATTATATTAGATTAGATTAGTTTTTCGTTCCGTAGATCCATGTTGAGGAGATCCTCATGGATGTGGAATCTAAAATAAATAAATAAATAAAAATATAAAAATAAAAAAGTTACAAGCTGAATAAAAGATAATATAAGTACAGATACATACTTTTTTAGCTGATAATATAATAACACTAATATAGTATGAATACAGATACATGCATCATTGGGTACAATTTAGGAATTCACTAATGGAGTAGAAGGAGTTGGCCACTAGAAAGTCTTTTTAGGCTCCTCTTAAACTGATCTTTATTTCTATACTTTATTTTTATACTTGATGGTGAATTATTGAAAATATGTGTTCCTGAGTAGTGGACCCCTTTTGAACTAAACTAAGCACATTTAAGTCCTTGTGTAGATCAATCTTGTTCCTAGTATTGTATGTATGAACTGAACTGTTTGTTGGGAATAGGGATATATTATTTATGACAAATTTCATTAAGGAATAAATATACTGAGAGGCAGTAGTTAATATACCCAGTTCTTTGAAGAGGTTTCTACAGGATGTCCGTGAATTTACTCCACAAATAATACATATTACACGCTTGTGGACTGTGAAGACTTTGGACTGACTTGAAGAGTTACCCCAAAATATTATACCATATGATATTATGGAATGAAAGTAAGCAAATAATGTAAGCTTTTTTTTATTTTAATGTCTCCCATATCTGATAACACTCGTATTGCAAATACAGATTTGTTAAGTCGTTTCTGCAGTTCTGTGGTGTGCTCCTCCCAATTGAATTTATTATCAAGCTGTAATCCCAGGAATTTAATACTGTCAACTCTTCTATCTGCTCTTTTTCATACTTAATCCTTATGCTAGTGGGAAATCTGTTACATGTTCTGAACTGCATGTAGTGAGACTTTTCAAAGGTTAATGACAATGAGTTGGCTTTAAACCATTTATTACTGTTCGTGAAAATATCATTAGCAGACCTTTCTATAACTATGCTTGACGTACTTTTTATTGCAATACTTGTTTCATCTGCAAAGAAAACGAACTCTGCTTCTGGTAGTGTAACCGATGAGAGGTCATTAATGTACAAGAAAAAGCAATGGCTCTAAGATGGATCCTTGTGGGTCACCAGATGTAATTTCTTCCCAAACCGATGATGACTGTTGGCTTAATTCACTAGTCACTTGCACTGACACCCTTTGTTACCTGTTAGTGAGGTACGACTTGAACCATTTTGGAGCATTTCCCATGACACCATAGAATTCAAATTTACTTAAAAGGATGTTATGGTTCACACAATCAAATGCCTTTGACAAATAACAGAAAATACCTGCTGCTTCCATTTTATTATCTAATGAATTAAGTACATTCTCACTGTAGGTGTAAATAGCCTTCTCCATATTGGAACCTTTCAGAAATCCAAACTGTGTTCTGGACAATATGTCATTCATGGTCAGGTGGTTGAGAAGCTTCTTGTACATTACCTTTTCTAGAATTTTTGAGAATGCAGGCAAAAGTGAAATTGGTCTGTAGTTTGATGGTATCTCTTTATCCCCTTTCTTGAATAGAGGTTTTATATCCGCATATTTTAGCCAATCAAGTAATGTTCCAGTTATAATAGACTGGTTACACAAATAACTTAAAATTGTGCTAAATTCACAAGCACACACTTTAATTAACTTTGTTGGTATTTTATTGTAACCACTTGAATACTTTGTTTTTAAGGATTTTATTATGGAAGTTGTTTCTTGTTTTGAAGTGAGTGACATATTCATGTTCCTGAAGTCATTTGTAAATGCTAGTTTCAAATATTCAAGGGCATCATTTACTGACCCTGAAAATCCCATACTATCAGTAACAGATATAAAGTACTTGTTAAATAGATTTGTCACACTATGCCCATCAGTTACTAATGTCTCATCTACTCTTAATGCTACCTGCTCTTGTTCCTTTCTGATTCTACCAGTCTCCCCTTTCACTATATCGCATATTGTCTTTATTTGGTTTCCTGATGTTGCTATCTTGTTTTCATAGTGCATTTGTTTAGATGCCTGAATAACTTTTTAAAATATTTTACAGTATTCCTTATATGTAGCTAAATCATCATCATTGCAACTACTCTTGGCCGATCGATGCATTTTCCTTTTTGTCTTACGTGAAATCTTTATTCCTTGTGTAATCCATGGTTTTATTACAGACTTCTGTTCAATTTGAGTTACTTTTAGATGAAAACACTTTTCAAAGATGATACTAACATTATTAATGAATATGTTATATTTTTCATTAATGTCATGAGCACTATATACATCTTTCCAGTTCAAGCCTTTGAGGAGTTTTCTAAAATTTTCAATTTTTGGTGGGTTCACTACTCTCCTGTATGTAGATTTTGCAGTTTTCATAATCTGTTTAGAAACTATACCTAAAACAAGGAGCTGCATATCATGATCTGATAGGCCGTTTATTATTGATTTTATTATATGATTTTGTTCCTTTGATTTGTCTATAAAATATTATCAATTGCTGTCCTAGAGGTTTTAGTTATCCTAGTCAGAAAGTTTACGGTATGAGCTGGGTTGAAAGAAAAAGTTGCTGACTGCAATAAATTTTTACTGGAAGACTGCATAAGAAAATCTGTATTAAAGTCACCAGCAACCAGGATCTCTTTATTTCTTCCTATTAAATAACCCAATAGAGCTTCTAGATGATATAGGAATAGATTATAATTTCCTGTGGGTGCTTGGTAAATAGTTACTATTATACAGCATCTGTTATGGAACTCTACTTCCGTTGCACAAGCTTCTAAATGCTGCTCTACACAGAATTTATTTATATCAATATTCTTGAATTTATAGCAGTTTTTAATGAATGTAGCAACTCCTCCTCCCTCCATATCTACTCTACAGAAGTGTGAAGCTAAATTAAATCCTGGAATGTTTAACATATCTATACCAGTGACCACATGATGTTCAGAGAGTCAAATTGCGTCAATTGGGTTAGAGGAATCTATTTCAACAATACAATGAGTAGTTCATCAAGTTTATTTCTGAATTCTGGAATATTTTGATGTAATAAAGATATATTGCATACTAACGGTTTGACTAAGATTTACTGGCAGTTTCTCAGTACTTTCTGTTAAACATTGTTTGCTAAAGTCTATCTCCATTTTATCTGTTTTTTCAAACTGATGGTGTCTTCCAAGCTCTCTCAAAACTGGTTTTCTTTCTCCCCCCCGTGTCCTAAAAAAGGCATCCCTCTATTACCTGTAACCACTGGTATTTTACCATTTGTGACAGTGCCCCCCCCCTCCCACGTAAGTTACTTGCAATCAACCCCGACAGTTTTCCCTTCCCTTTCCTGTTGAGGTGAAGGCCACCTACAGATATAATCCACAGGAATCAATCAAATATGGGACCACATATCTGACATGAGTAGCCGTTTACTCTCCTGACAGAAGAGTTCAAATGAGGCCAATCATGGCGACTCAAGACAGATACAAACCCCACACTAGTATGCTTCATTGCCGATGACTTCTTCACCAGGACACTCTCTATAGAATATTCACAGTTTCTGTCAATGCTGTTTCCCAGACCACCCACTAGAACCACGGTATCCTCCATTGTGAAATCTTTACATAAATAACCTATGTCCTCTGTTACCTGACCCAGACCTGCATTTAGTTTGAAAAAGTTTGTGACCTGGAACTCTGATCCTAACTCTTCCTGCAGTAATTGGCCAACACCATAACCATGGGAGCTACCTAACAACAAGACTTTCTTTCTTTTCACAGTTTTCCTTACCAGTTTCAAATATTTCTTGAAAGTTCATTGTGTCGTTTCTACAGCTTCAGCTACATGACGATCATCCGATTCTGACTAAGGCAGCAGGTCAAGTATATTTTTCAAATTAATAAAAAATCTGTCTGAAACTGTCCTAATCCTGTTCCTCCTGTTACCTGTTTCTACGCTGACTAGAGAACAGAGACTCTTTTCAGACCGCTCAACAACTTCTGATTAGTCTACTACATCCCAACGGACATACTATTTGCTTTCCAACTACTGAACAAACAGAGAAAATGACTCTTAGATCACACACAGACCCATGACAATTCGAGTACTTAGTAATTAAGGCTTGTGAGAGATGATCTGAAACGTACAACCCATACAGAGATTTAGCATGTGCCTATGAATGGACATAGTTTGACCACACAGATAGGACCAAAATATTTCACATTCATTAAACATCCATAATCATAATGCAATTACATGTATTGGACAGCAGATGGGCTAGTGTAAATCCTGAGGGT
The DNA here is from genome assembly GCA_026315105.1 of Locusta migratoria. Classification (NCBI taxonomy): domain Eukaryota; kingdom Metazoa; phylum Arthropoda; class Insecta; order Orthoptera; family Acrididae; genus Locusta; species Locusta migratoria. The sequence goes on along the minus strand of CM048744.1, from coordinate 471,455,779 downwards.
AGTGCAAGACCTGCAGGCTGACATCATTTGCTTGCAGGAACCAAATGCATCATCTGGCAAACTAACAAATACACCATCGAAGACAGTCATCACATGCAGTACAGACTGCAAAGCGGCCATTGGACTATTAAACATAAATATCAACCAAACAAAAAGTTCACAATTTTGTAACAAACCCGTGGTTGTAACAAAGGAGAACTGCAGTACTTTTACCTGGGTGTTTGCCACAATTTATGCACAGCTGAGTCACTGCCAGTGGCGTGGCGCAAACTTTCCCAAGCTGTAAGGAATTCCTTTATTAATACCCCTATTAGCTATGACCATAGATCAACTTCACTTACCTGCAAATGCCCTTCTTAGTGGAAGTAATTATGGATTTTACCGACATGCTCCTTGCACACGCAACACATACAATTAATATACTACATAGATCATTATTAACACTTACCTGAAAGTAGTTTTCTAAGCAGCATGATATGTTTAATCTTTATCTGCCAATGATGAATCCTGAAGGAAATATTACACATAACATTCACTAGTTCTCAATTCCATACAGGGACCAGTTCAATTAGTTCACGAATATTTATACTCTTAACACGATATTTAAAGCACTGATAGTAGTTTATCTGTGGCATGTATCACTATTTGTACATGAATTCTATTCTTCTAGGTTTCCTAATAAACAAATTAATTACATGATCATGAAAATTTTGCTTCTTTTTCAATGACAGTAACAATTGACTTTAGTGGTAATGCAGACAGTCTGTTTTCGGTCTGAGAATAACATAAGTCTTAATCCTGTTTAAAATTGAAAATGTTGGTTCACTGCAGACATTTCTGGATGGCATTGTCACTAAAAAGCTATACAATAGAAAAAGGTCTAGTGATATAACTAGTGCTGCTGCACATGTACAGATAAGCATTACATCAGCTTCTATAATCAATTGGGCAGCAAATAAACAACAACAATATTATAAGTAATAATACCTGATGATGGCCTAAGGCTGAAATAAGCTTATAGTGAGTTAATAAAGTTTAAAGCAGTTTTAAAATAATTTATAATTATTGTGGTATTGAACATGTCAATCAAAGACATACTCCACACTGCGGGCCCCAGAGAACGAAAATTGAAAATATTGCTTGGTAATATCGTGATTTTATTAGTGATTGTAAACCGTGATAATCTCCTGACATTGTTGCAATCCATTGTATGACTCAGCTATTAATTTTTCTTCACAATGACAGTCTGTCAAGATCTGAAACACATGTTGAGCTAGAGCACTTGCTGTTCTGTTATAACATCTGTAGCTTTATCTAGTATTATTGCAATAAATTGAGAATCCATTATTTTCTTTTTTGTTTCTGTAGTTAGAACATCAAAAATACATTGTGTAAAGTCATTCTGAATGTCAATTGAAAGATCAGTGAAAACTGTTGTATTGGGAAGAGAAGCATCAAATTCTTTATCAGTGCTTCCTTGATTTCCTTGATTCACAGAATCAGCATATTCATTGTGCCCACATAATGTAAGCTCATGTTCCCCCAAGAAACACATCACATCATTGAGTCGAGTCACATCTGTTGTTTCTTTCTGATTTATTGTGTTTGTCTTTATTTATTTGAAATTGTTGGCTTAAACCAGTTTCTATTCTTGTTTGCCAAATCGTTTTAAAGCAATATAGGAAGCTATGTGCATTGTAGACATCTCATGTCACTGTGAACATGTAACTTCTGGAATTTTACCATCAGCAACTTTTAAATTACACAACAGCAGTCATTTCCAATAGATGAAGTTCCTGCACTTGAAGGCATCACAGTCATAAAAAAACTCTAACAAGCACTATATTTGTCACTGAAGGAATCGAAACAATATTGGTTGGCTACTCAGTGCCTGTCTCTTGCTGCCACATCACATTACCTTCCCACTCAGGAAAGAGTGAGGAACGTTTGACTTAGCTACCCCCGCTCTGAAGCCAAGTTTGCGCAGCTGCCCTGTAACAGTTTTTGAGATTGCTTACACAGCACTATCCCAAAACAGACGTTGGCTAGGCGACTGCCGACAGAGTGCAATGACCTCCATTGCTGGTGGACGGAAGGCGCCCATATGCAGTGATAAAATTTGTTTATTAGTGTTGAGAATTCCTTAAAATTCTTTCAAGATACACTCAATTATTTACATTACAACAGGATGTCATTGGATGAATATAAAATATTATATCCTATGATTTATGAGTTGTAAGCATTGCTTACACTCTTATATGGACGCCACGGCACAGCACAGCAATGAAACATACGCAGACATCATTAAATACCTTGGAGAGGACTCAAGAAACAAAAGACTTATCATAAGCGCAGACATTAACACAGAATCCTCCCTATGGCAGATTGACATGACACCAGCAAACAATAAATCCCTTGCACACAATGCGGACTGGACTATACATGACAAGATTGCTATAAATGACCACAAAGTAGTTACCTGCAGAACACTATCAAATAAAAACACCTCACACATGACACCACACAAACAATACAACCTTCATAAAGCTGATTGGCATAAACAACAAACATTGGTGGAAAACAAAAATATGAGCAGTATACAAGTTAGTGTGGACTATAGACCCTATATACTTACAAAAACAATACAAGCACAAAGAATTTACATACCCACAGCATATGGCATGGACCAGATCCATGGACAGACAGACTGACAAACTAAGGCAAGATTTGAGAAGAAAGCGTAAACTATATCAAAGATCATGTATCGACAGAGACAGAAAAATACATTTGGCGTCATACAGGCAAGCCAAAGACCTGTACTAACAAACGCTCTTGAAGGCAAGGAAAGGTAACTGGCAACGTTTCATGGTAACAAACACACAACGAAACATAGGGGGAGGGGGGAACCATACAGATACTAATGCAAAAAAATAAAGAGACCCATAGTACAACACCTACTGAACAAACCCCTTCCTGAAGATGTCGCTGACACAGACACCAAGGATAAAACATATGAGAGATGCACTACAAACACCTTACAACAGAGTTACTGTCACTTGCCCATTTATGCAAGATTACATTGCTGTAGCGATATCAGAACTGAAACATATCAAAGTACCAGGTCTGGGCACAATACATCCAGAGGTAATTAAACAACTAGCACCACATTTCATCGCCCTCCTAACCAATTTATTAAATGATCCCTTAAGGATAGGCAGGGTACCCACAGTTTTGGAGACTTCCATTGTAGTAATTATACAAAAAGGACCAGAGTGGGACCCTTCAGATGCTAAATCCTATAGACAAATATGTCTAATTAACACACTAGGAATGGTCCAAGAGAAGCTACTATTTGGGCGCTTACAATCACACAGAGCACTCTGGGGACTAAACACACACTAATTTGGCTTTAGACTGAGGAAATCAATCGATGATGCAATCAACAAGGCGTTAGAATTAGTGCAAACTTCAACACCAAAATACGCTATTACAATCTAAGGTGCATTTGACAACTTATGGTGGCCAGCCATCTTTTCAGTGCTCAGGCAACTGGGTGTATCCCATACACCCTACAGTAGCTTTATTGACTGTTGTAAATACAGAGTGGTAGAATGTCAGGTGGACAATCACAAGGTGATCTGACGAATCATTGAGGGATGCCCACAAGATCGATCTGAGGACCCATATTCTGGGAAATCACTATTGGATTTCTCCTAAACCTAATAAACGAGGGCAACAGAACAGATCGAGTTGTCACTTATGCAGACGACCTACTGGTTGTTGCTTCAGCAAACATCAGATACCAGCTAAAGGAACAAGCAAGTGACATACTCAACACAATTACCCATTTGTTTATCATAAACAGTTTCTAGATAGCAAAAAATAAAACTACTTATACACTTCTAAAAGGAACTCTAAAAAGAGCTCCATCATTCGAAACTTCAGAAGCGAAAATCAAAACAAGTCACTTGCTGTCTAGAAGTATACATTGACAAGAAGTTAAATTACAAGGAACACATCATGATACAAAAAGACAAAACAGAAAAAGTTCTACACAGATTGGCAAGGCTAAACCAGAATATTAAAGACTCCCTTTTCCAGTTACACTGAATTACCACTATGCATTTCTGGAATCAGTACTTTCTTTGCAGCAAGTAGCTGAGCACAGCATCTGGTACAGTTAAGTGGCGGTAGAAGAGCGCTCTGCTCAGGCTATCAGGGGTTATGACCACCTCAGTGGATGTACTGTGTGTGTTGCTGAAGGTTTTCCCCATCGATATAACCATAAAATATCAGGCAGCCACTTACTGGTGAATGTAGTAACTGGATCGGCTCAGGAAAATAAAAAAAAATAAAAAAACAGCTGAGATACTGGAGAATAGACTCCTGGCAGCAGTAATGGGGCACAATTGATACAGGTGAGAGGCTCCATTCATTCTTGCCCAACGTAGCGGAGAGACTAAGAATGAAACATGGTCCACTTCTTGAAAGGACATGGCACTTATCCCACACACTTATACAGTGTGAGTCTGAGAGAGACACCAAACTGTACATGTGGGGAGAAGGAATCTCCTGAACATGTGGTCCTATTCTGTAGAAATTACAATCACGTCAAGACCCCTTATCAGCACTCAATGCTCAGACAGAACAACAAATATACGAGGCCATAAGACAAGGTGTCCAATGGACAACACTCAACACAGTAACAGATAAAATCTTCCAGGCGAGATATTGACGAATACAAAAGAAGCAGATCATACAGAAGACAACAACGAATGCAGCGAGCAAATAGTGCATACAGTATACCAGCAAAGGAATCGAAATTGCGAACACCACAGGGGCAACAACACAGACTCTAATGCAGATACCAACACAGGCACGAATATGGAAATGGAAATGGACAGTGGCAATCATTTAATAGACAGTAATTAGTATAAACATAGTAGTAAGAACACATATGAAAGTGTCAGGAAATTGTCGTTTTTTGTCGTTGGCAAAATGCCATTATAAACCTGTTAACAGATAATAACAAAACAGAAGGTCATTACTCTTCCTTAGTCATAATTTCAGTTAGCAGTTAGTATAACGATGGTTGAGGATTAACGATTTGATAAGAATGCCATGTCCTCGACCATCAAGCATCACAAGAGGTTGGCCTCAATCTACAAATAATTTCTCTCTCCTATCCTTTCATATTTCTTCTATTAAATATAAATTTACGTTATTTTTTCACTTTCGAGTCCACCATAAGCTATTAGGTGGGATGTCATTACCTGGGACAGGAAAAAAATTGGTGAGAGGATTTTCATCATCAATCTCTTTACTTGTCTCTATTCTTTACTTCTTATTCTTAAATGGGTACATCGATTAAATCATTTCATTTAAATTGTTCCAATTTTTCCAATTCCAATTCATGGTTTTCTTTCAACAGTTGCTTAAGCTGTTTATTGTTAAACTTAACTAGATGTAAGAAGAAATTAACACTGAAGAATACAACCTGTCTTACCATTCAATTGACAGGTCATTGTAAACGACACAAAATAAATAACTAAATAATACCCCTTTGTTTTTGTCTCCATTACCACTACTGTTGCTGCCGTTCTTACCCAGATGCCTGTTACTGACTTGGTCATAATCCTCATTTTGTTTATTGTGCTACTTATTATCATATCTGATGGTTCTCATATTAAATCAGCATCTCGCATTTCCTGTATGACCATTTTCTCGACCCTATACCCTGTCAAGTGTGTTTAATCCTTATAAAAATAATTTTACATTAGTGTAGTGCAATATATATGGTTAGTTAACTTTTTAATATACAGTTTATATCAATACTTGAACCAGGGTCGCTGAAATACTTTGTCTTATTGAGGTGTTTTGTTAAATTAGACCTTAGTCTGGGGTTAATATAACAGAATATCTCTAGTCCGACCTTCATGAACCACAAACATTGCCGCAATGGGGTGGCTTCTGTGCCTCAACAAACAGATAGCCACACCATAGGTGCAACCACAGTGATGCGTATCTGTGGTCAGGCCAGACAAACGTTTGCTTCCTGATGAGGGTTATCAGCCTTTTCAGTAGTTACAGGGGCACTAATCTGTATGATTGATTGAGCTGGCCTTGTAACATCAGCTAACATGGCTTTGCCAAGGAATTACTGCAAACGGATGAAAGCAAAGGGAAACTACAGTGGTTAATTTTCCCACGAACTGCTACTACTAAAGTTCTACTGTGTGAATATATGATTATGGTAACCTCTTGTGTAAAATATTCCGGTAGTAAAATAGTCCCCATTCGGATCTCTGGGTGGGGTCTACTCAGGAGGATGTCATCATCAAGAAAAACAAAACAGGCATTCTACGGATCGAAGTGTGGAATGTTCTAACCCTTAATTGGGTAGGTAAGTTAGAAAATTTGAAAAGAGAAATGGATACGTTAAAGTTAGATATAGTAGGGATCATGAAGTTCAGTGGCAGGATGAACAGAATTTTTGGTCAGGTGAGTACAGGATAATAAATACAAAATCAGGTGGTGGTAACACAGGAGTAGGTCTGATAATGTATAAGGAAATAGAAATACAGGTAAGTTATTATGAACAGCATAGTGAACACATTACTGTAGCAAAGATAGATACGAAGCCAACACTGACCATAGTAGTACAAGTTTATATGCAAAGTAGCCCTGCAGATGATGAGGACATCGAAGAAATGTATGAGGAGATAGAAGAAAACTTAATTGTGTTTGGGGGCTGGAACTCGGTAGTAAAAAATTGAAGAGAAGGAAATGTATAAGGAGAATATGAATTGGGAACAGGAAATGAGGGAGATCGTCTGGTAGAATTTTGTGCAGAGCACAATTTAATCAGCAGAAACAATTGATTTAATCTTCATGAAAGAAGGTTATGCAGGGTGAGTCACCTAACATTACTGCTGAATATATTTCGTAAACCACGTCAAATACTGACGAACCGATTCCACAGACCGAACGTGAGGAGAGGGGCTAGTGTAATTGGTTAATACAAACCATTAAAAATGCACGTAAGTATGTTTTTAACGCAAACCTACGTTTTTTTAATGGAACCTCGTTAGTTTTGTTAGCACATCTGAACATATAAACAAATACGTAATCAGTGCCGTTTCTTGCATTGTAAAATGTTAATTACATCCGGAGATATTGTAACCTAAAGTTGACGCTTGAGTACCACTCCTCCGCTGTTCGATCATGTGTATCGAATTAAGGAAACGGTGATGCACGTTAGGTATAGAAGAGACTAGAACAGCACATTACGTCCATTGGTCTTTTTCACTGACGCACATGTACATTACCATGAGGGGTGAGGTACATGTACACACGTGGTTTCCGTTTTCAGTTATGGAGTGGATTAGAGTGTGTCTCGACATGTCAAGCCAATAGATGTTCAAAGTGGTGACCATCATTTGCTGCACACAATTGCAATCTCTGGCGTAATGAATGTCGTACACGGCGCAGTACATGTGGTGTAATGTCGCTGCAGGCTGCCACAATACGTTGTTTCATATCCTCTGGGGTTGTAGGCACATCACGGTACATATTCTCCTTTAAAGTCCCCCACAGAAAGAAGACCGGAGGTGTAAGATCAGGAGAACGAGCTGGCCAATTTATGCGACCTCTACGTCCTATGAAACGCCCGTCGAACATCCTATCAAGGGTCAGCATAGTGTTAATTGCGGAATGTGCAGGTGCACCATCATGCTGATACCACGTACGTCAATGCGTTTCCAGAGGGACATTTTCGAGCAACGTTGGCAGATCATTCTCTAGAAACGCGATGTATGTTGCAGCTGTTTGGGCACCTGCAATGAAGTGAGGACCAATGAGGTGGTCACCAATGATTCCGCACCATACATTTACAGTCCACAGTCGCTGTCGCTCTACCTGTCGGAGTCAACGAGGATTGTCCACGGACCAGTAATGCATGTTCTGTAGATTCACTGCCCCATGATTTGTGAAACCCGCTTCATTGGTACATAGGTAGAACCGCAACGCATTCTCTGTTAATGCCCATCGACAGAATTGCACTCGATGATTAAAGTCATCACCATCTAATTGCTGATGTAGCGACACATGAAACGGGTGAAAGCGGTGACGATGCAGTATGCGAATGACACTACTTTGACTCAGTCCACTGGCTCTCGCAGTGTCCCGTGTACTCCTGTATGGGTTCACGGCAGCAGCTGCTAACGCACCAACTGCATCCACTTCTCCTGTGACAGGCCTGTTACGGACCGGTTTGCGTGCTACGAGCATACCTTTTGCATACAGTTGGCGGTAGATGTTTTGAAATGTGCGGCACATTGGATGCTCTCTGTCCGGGTACCATTCTGCATACATTCTGCAGGCTTCAGCTGCATTATGTCGACACTCGCCATAGATGAGTATCATTACCGCCTTTTCAGAGTTCGAATACACCATGGTCACAGTTCCTACAACACTACACTATCACAGTCGTCTGGTAACACAGTGTACTACTTTAGTCTGCGTGCAAAGACGAATGCAAAATAACAACAGCAGCAAGCGCTACATGAGGACACTGCAACAGCTAGACAAAACCACAACAGTGCACTACAGCCACACTCGTAAACACGGTCGTCATTGTAAACATGTCGCAGCAGATGCTGCTCGCCGACAGTGGCCCGTGTTTGTTACAACATGCAACTGAACGTCAGAGGTTTAAAGTGTAAACTTTAGGTTACAATAGCTCCGGATGTATTTAACATTTTTAATGCAACAAACGGCACTGATTACGTATTTGTTTATACATTCAGATGTGCTAACAAAACTAACGTGGTTCCATTTAAAAAAACATAGGTTTGTGTTACAAAACATACTTCCTTGCATTTTTTATGGTTTGTATTAACCAATTACACTAACCCCACTCCTCACGTTCGGTCTGTGGAATCGGTTCGTCAGTATTTGATGTGGTTTACGAAATATATCCAGCGGTAATGTTAGGTGACTCACCCTGTGTACATGGAAGAGACCGGGAGACAATGGGATGTCCAGATTGACTTTAAAATGATGAGGCAAAGATTTATAAACCAGGTTTTAAACTGTAAGCCATATCCAGGCGCAGACATAGACCCTGACCATGACTTATTGCTTAGGAACTGTAGTTTAAAATGTAAAGACTGCAAAAAGGTATTAAATTAAGGAGATGGAATCTGGACAAATTAAAGGAACCAGTGATGGTTGAGAGTTATAGAGGGAGAATTACGCAAGGATTGTCTGAAACAGGGGAAAGTAATTCAGTAAAAGAAGAATGGGTAGTTCTGAGAGATAGAGTAGTGAAGGCCCCAGAGGATCATATAGGCAGAAGCACAATGCCTAATAAAATCATTGCATAACACGGGAGATACTAACTTAATTTATGAAAGGAGAAAATATAAAAATGCATCAAGTGAAAGTAGGCAAAAGGGGGTACAAACATCCGAAAAATGAGGTTGACAGGAGGTGCAGACTGGGTAAGTAGGAATGGCTTGATGTGAAATGCAAGACTGTAGAAGAATGTATAACTAGGGGAAAGATAGTTATCACCTACAAGAAAATGAGACATTTTGAGAAAAGAAAAGCAGCAGTATGAATATCAAGAACTCAGATGGAAAACCAGTACTACACAAAGAAGGGAAAGCTGAAAGATGGAAGGAATATATAGAAGACCTGTACAAAGGAAATAAACTTCAAGGCAACATTCTAGAAGTGAAAGGCTAAGTACTGGAAGATGAGATAGGAGATATTATACTGCAAGAAGAATTTGACAGACCACTGAAAGATTTGATAGAAAAAAGGCCTCTGGAGTATATGATGGCTGTCTGAACTGCTATTATCATTAGGAGAGCCAGTCATGAACAAATTTTTCCACCTGGTATGGAAGACATATGAGACAGGAGAAATAGTCTCAGACTTCAAGAAGAATATAGTGATTCAAATTCCTAAGTAAGCAAGTGCAGACAAATGTAAAAATTAGAAAACTATCAGTGTAATAAGTCATGGATGCAAAATACTAACACGAATTATTTATAGACAAATGGAAAAACTGGTGGAATCCGACCTTGGGGAAGATAAATTTGGATTTTGGAGAAATGTAGGAACACACATGGCAATACTCACATTACGAATTATTTTAGAAGATAGATTAACGAAAGGAAAACTGCGTTTTTAGCATTTGTGGATCTGGAGAAAGCGTTTGACAATGTTGACTGGAATATACCTTTTCAGATTCTGAAGGTAGCAGAGGTAAATATAGGGAGCTACACGCAACTTGTACAAAAACCAGACAGCAATTATTGGAGTCAAAGAGTATGAGAGGGTCGCAGTGGTTTGGAAGGAAGTGAGACACGGTTTGTAGCCTTTCCCCAATGTTGTTCAGTCTGTACATTGACCAAGCGGTGAAGGATTGCAAGAAGAAATTTGTAAAGGGAGTTAAAGACCAGAGAGAGGGAATAAAAATCTTGCAGTTTGCTGATGACATAGTATTTCTGTCAGAGACAGCAAAAGACCTGAAAGAGAAATTAAACGGAATGGACATTGTCTTGAAAGGATGGTAGAAGATGAACATTAACAAGAGTGAAACAAGGGTAATCGAATGAAGTGGCAGAAAATCAAGCGATTCTGAAGGGATTAGGTTAGGTAATGAGACAATAAAAGTTGCAGATAAGTTTTGTTATTTAGGTAGCAAGATAACTTCTGATGGCTGAAGTAAAGTAGATAAAATATGCAGAATGGCTATGGGAAGAAAAGCGTTTCTGAAGAAGCGAAATTTGTTGACATCCAATATTAGTTTAAATGTTAGGCATTCATTTCTGAAAGCATTTATCTGGAGTGTAGCATTGTATCGGAGTGAAACGTGGACAATAGGGAGTTCAGACAAAAAGATGATAGAAGCTTTCTAAATGTGGTTTCTGACGAATGGTGAATATTAGATGGGTAGATCATGTAACTAATGAGGAGGTGCTTGTGACCTTCCTATCGGTATTCACCAATAAGAATTGGGCAATACATAACTCAGGGTAGTAAAATGTTTATGGCTCATTGTCTCTGTTCATAGGGGTGAGTTATGTATGTCAGCTTCTATGCCAAAAACAGCTACCCCAAAAAAAGATCTGTTTAAACAAGATCAATAATTAATCTGTAGTTTAGCCAGTCTATCAATCTGCATATGATGATGCAAAAATATATTTAAGCAAACGTTAATTAAACCTCTTAATAACCTACAAAATTCTAGATAAAGAAGTGATTCACTCACAAAGTAATTCTTTATAAATGGAGCTTATTACTCTTTTTGGACATGAAAATGCGGAGGTGGTCCTACTTTATACATTGGTAAATAACTGAATATGTCTCCAACTATTGTTCATGAGAGCACAATAAGTATCACACACCCAAGAGTAAAAGTTCCAAATTATCACTCATAAATTAGTGAAGTCAATCAAACATTGCAGTTCCAAATTAATCTGTGATTAATTACAGTACTTGTTATAAAACACAGTTTATCATCACACGAGTACACGATTGCTGAATATGACAGTTCCACAGTCCTACTACTATGCATATCTTACCTCTTTTCACCAGAGATGAAGTCTCTTCAGTCACAGTCCCATAAATTTTTTAAGTCCACACATGCATCTCTTCAAAACCAAGTTCGTAATGTGGCTTCAGACTGCCCAGCGTCACAAACTTTCACCACCACGAGTCCCTTCCCAAGCGTTTGAAAGCGTGCTCTACCTGCTCCAAAAATTGTATCCTTCCGCACTTCCTAACGCCTCATCTTTGAAATACAATTTCCCTTCCAAAATATTACACATGTTAATATCACAGAATTAAATGTTTTAACATCTCCCCACAAATGCTGTTTACATTTAACAAACAAATAAATATTTCACAATACCATATCAGTTGAGACTGAAGCTCTTTGCTCAGGTAGCTATTAAGCAAGGCGTCTCACTGTTCAAATATACCGCCAATGTCGTAATACAGTTACACAATTAATATTGAACCTATCATGGCTTTTTATGCAAGTATATTCAGTTCTTGTCCACAAATACATATAATTGTTGATGTATACATTTTCTGCTGCATATCTGCTATTTTTAATGGGCCATGAAATATTTAAGTGGCAGCGTACAACATAAAAGGCCAATTGACACTGTCCGTCATGTCAGGTCACGACACCATCCGTCAGAACATTCGGCAATGTATTTATGATGGCGGCATTCACACTGTCCATCACTGGACCGTCACATCACGTCAATGTCCCGTCAAGCTTTCACGAGAACAATGTTTTGACGGAACGGCCGTCTTCTAACATCCGAAGTTAATCTATTTTCGTTACGTGACTTACATGTTGCAGTCGACGATTGGGCTGTTTGTATGGAAATGTGTCTTACTCATCTTTATTTAGTTGTTATACTTCGTTTTAGGGGTAAATCTCAAATATTTCATGACATCTTAAATATTTTTGTCAATTGAGTGTCCCCCTAAAATTGAGGTCGGATATCTGTAACCAAAAAATTCTTTATGTTACGTAACATTGTAACAGAAAAGACTGAAACAAACATTTTATTTGAATAAGATTTAATTTGATTACACATTTTTCATTAAATGACAAAGTCAGTTCTAATGAAAGACAAAAAACAGTTGAATCTTTTTGGCAGATTAAAATTGTGAGCAACAAACAGGACTCGAACCCGGGACCTTTGCCTTTCACGGGCAACCACTCTACCGACTGAGCTACCCCGACATGACTCACGATGGCGCCTCACAACTTTAGTTCCGCCAGTACCTCGTCTCCCACTTTCCAAACGTCACAGAAGCTCTCCTACAAACCTTGCTTACTAGCACTCCTGGAAGAAAGGATATGGTGGAGACATGGCTTAGCCACAACATAAGGGATGTTTCTAGAATGAAACTTTCACTCTGCAGTGGAGTGTGTGCTGATATAAAACTTAATGGCAGAAACATATGGTGGAAACATGGCTTAGCCACAGCATAAGGGATGTTTCTAGAATGAAACTTTCACTCTGCAGTGGAGTGTGTGCTGATATGAAACTTCATGGCAGATTACAATTGTGTGCCAGAACTGGGACTCAAACCTGCAAAAGTCAAAGGTGCCAGGTTCGAGTCCCAGTTCTGGCACACAATTTTAATCTGCCATGAAGTTTCATATCAGCACACACTCCACTGCAGAGTGAAAGTTTCATTCTGGAAACATCCCTTAGGCTGTGGCTAAGCAATGTCTCCACCATATCCTTTCTTCTAGGAGTGCTAGTCTTGCAAAGTTCGTAGGAGAGCCTTTTGTGACGTCTGGAAAGTAGGAGGCGAGGTACTGGCAGAAGTAAAGTTGTGATGCGGCATCGGGAGTCATGTTGGTATAGCTCAGTCGGTGCCGGGCGCCGTGGCTCAGCACGCCTGGTCAGAGGGCTGAACGCCCTCTGTAATAAAAAAGCTGAGCCAAAGAACACATAGTACCAAATCGAACAAACACGATCAGCGTCCACAAGGACAAGAACTACCCATGGAGCAACAAAAAAAATAAAATAAAATAAATAAATAAAATAAAATAAAAAAAAATTAAAAAAAGTCGGTAGAGCGCTTACCCGCAAAAGGCAAAGGTCCCAGGTTTGAGTCCCGGTTCTGGCACACAATTTTAATCGATATTCTCATTTATGAAACAGCTGACACCATTAAACAAATTACATTTTAGGAGACAGACACAGGCATAAAGGAGCTTTCAAAGTTAAATACACAAGTGCCACCATTTGATCATTCAGACGTTAGTACACTTCAATAAATGTAAGAGGTCAAGTACATATGTGGTTTTGGAAATAAAGAAATAAAAGAACTGATTTTTTAATTTTTTGTTTTGTCACCTTCAACAGAAATATGTCGCTGGAAATTAGTTGACTCCAAGTGCAAAACAGGTTTGATACCATCCGCAATATAATCGAACATTGTAGGTAACATTCGAGCATACTCCTTAAATAGTAGAAGTTGACATTTCAGTTGTTCATAGAAATGGTGAAATTATCCATGAATATGCCTTTCCAGATATATAACATGTTTTTATATATACCTATGGCGTCTATTCCGAAAGAACAGACGTCACTTCTGATCCGGCAGTTGTTATTCTTACATATTCACAGAATATATGACATTAACTGCGCATGGGCAAAGCCGAAAATGTGTACCCAGCTGGGATTCGAATGCGGGTCTCCCGCTATCTAGGCAATTGCGCTGACCGCTACATCACTGGAGACACAGTGATCACTGCACCTGCAAGGACTACCTAAGCACGCCTGTCGTCAGACACAAATTTCCAGCTCTACCCTGCCCACCCCCATGAACCACAGACATTGCCGAGGTGGGGTGGCTTGAGTGCCTCAACGATGCAGATAGCCGTACCGTAGGTGCAACCACAGTGGAGGGGCATCTGTGGAGAGGCCAGACAAACGTGTGGTTCCTGAAGAGGGGCAGCAGCCTTTTCAGTAGTTTCAGGGGCAACAGTCTGGATGATTGACTGAGTTGGCCTTGTAACATCAGCTAATGTGGCTTTGGCACACGGTTACTGCGAACGGCTGAAAGCAAGGGGAAACTACAGCCGTTACTTTTCCCGAGGACATGCAGCTCTACTGTATGAAAATATGATGATGGCATCCTCTCGGGTAAAATATTCCGTAGGTAAAATAGTCCCCCATTCGGATCTCCGGGCGGGGACTACTCAGGAGGATGTTATCATCAGGAAAGACAATACTGGCATTCTACGGGTCGGAGCGTGGGATGTTAGATCCCTTAATCGAGTAGGAAAATTAGAAAATTTAAAAAGGGAAATGGATAGGTTGAAGTTAGATATAGTGGGGATTAGTGACGTTTGGTGGCAGGATGAACAGGATTTCTGGTCAGGTGAGTACAGGATTATAAATACAAAATCAGTTGGGGGTATCACAGGAGTAGGATTGATAATGAATAAGAAAATAGGAATGCGGGTAAACTACTATGACCAGCACAGCGATCGCATTATCATTGTCAAGATAGATACGAAGCCAACACTGACAACAGTAGTACAGGTTTATATGACAACTAGCTCTGACTATGATGAGGAGATCGAAGAAATATATGAGGAGCTAAAGAAAATTATTCAGACAGTTAAGGGAGAGGAAAACTTAATTGTGATGGGAGACTGGAATTCGGTAGGAGGAAAAGGAAGAGAAGGGAAAATAGTAGGTGAATATGGACTGGGCAGGAGGAATGAAAGAGGAAGTCGCCTGGTAGAATTTTGCACGGAACATGATTTAATCGTAACAAACACGAGGTTTAAGAATCACAAAAGAAGGTTGTATACGTGGAGGAGACCAGGAGACACCGGAAGGTATCAGATAGATTTTATAATGGTAAGACATAGATTCCGGAACCAGGTTATAAACTTTAAGACATACCCAGGGGCAGATATAGACTCTGACCATAACTTGTTAGTCATGAACTGTAGGCTGAAACTGAAAAAACTGTAGAAAGGTAGGAAAATAAGGAGATGGAACATAGATAAATTGAAGGAAAGTGAAGTTCTGGAGAATTTCAGAGGGAGCTTTAATCAACAATTGACAGAAACAGGGGGAAATAAAACAGTAGAAGAGGAATGGGTAGTATTGAGAGATGAAATAGTGATGGCAGCAGAGGACAAAATAGGTAGAAAGGCAAGACCTACAAAAAATCCTTGGATATCACAGGAAATACTGAATTTAATCGATGAAAGGAGAAAATATAAAAATTCAGTAAATGAAACAGGCAAAATGGAGTACAGACGCTAAAAAATGAGACTGACAGGAAGTGCAAAATGGCTACGTAGGAGTGGCTAGAAGCCAAATGCAAATCTGTAGAAGAATGTATAAGAAGGGGAAAAGTAGATACCGCCTACAGGAAAATAAAAGAGACATTTGGGGACAAGAAAAGCAACTCTATGAATATCAAGAACTCAGATGGGAAACCAGTTCTCAGCAAAGAAGGGAAAGCTGAAAGGTGGAAAGAGTACAGAGAGCAGCTCTACAAAGGAAATGAACTTAGAGACGATGTTGTGGGAAGGGAAGAGGAAGTAGATCAAGATGAAATAGGAGATACTATACTGAGAGATGAATTTGACAGAGCCCTGAAAGACCTAAGTCGGAACAAGGCCCCAGGAGTAGATGACATACACTCAGAGCTACTAAAGTCTCTGGGAGAGCCAGCCATGACAAGACTATTTGAACTAGTGTGTAGGATGTATGAGACAGGCGAAATAACCTCAGACTTTAAGAAAAATGTAATAATCCCCATTCCAAAGATATCAGGCGCAGACAGGTGTAAAAATTACAAAACTATTAGTTTGATAAGTCATGGTTGCAAAATTTTAACACGATTTATCTACAGGAGAATGGAAAAGCTGGTAGAAATTGACCTCGGGGAAGATCAGTTTGGATTCAGGAGGAACGTAGGAACCCGGGAGGCAATACTCACTTTACGTCTTATCTTAGAAGATAGATTAAGGAAAGGCAAACCTACATTTTTAGCTTTTGTAGTTTTGGAGAAGCATTTGACAATGTTGACTGGAATACACTCTTTCAAATTCTGAAGTCAGCAGGAGTAAAATATAGGGACAGGAGAGTTATTTACAACTTGTACAAAAGCCAGACTGCAGTTATTAGACTCGAAGGGCATGAAAGGGAAGCATCAGTTGGGAAGGGAGTAAGACAGGCTTGTAGCCTTTCTCTGATGTTATTCAGTTTGTACATAGAGCAGGCGGTGAAGGAAAAATTTGGAATAGGGATTAAAGTTCAGGAGGAAGAAATAAAAACATTGCGTTTTGCTGATGACATTGTAATTCTAGCAGAGACAGCACAGGACCTGGAACAGCAGTTAAATGGAATGGACAGTGTGTTGAAGAGAGTGTATAAAATGAACAATAACAAGAGCAAAACAAAAATAATGGAATTCAGTCTTAGAAAATCAGGCGATGCTGAAGGAACTAGAATGAAGGTGGTAGATGAGTTTTGTTACTTGGGTAGTAAAATAACATGTGATGGTCGCAGTACAGAGGATATAAAATGCAGAATGGCAATGGGAAGAAAAGCATTTTTGAAAAAGAGAAATTTGCTAACATCGAATATTAATTTAAGTGTAAGGAAGTCTTTTCTGAAGGCATTTGTGTGGAGTGTTGCCTTGTGCGGGAGTGAAACATGGACGATAAGCAGTGCAGACAGGAAGAGAATAGAGGCTTTTGAAATGTGGTGCTACAGAAGAATGCTGAAGATTAGGTGGGTAGATCATATAACTAATGAAGAGGTACTGAACAGAATTGGTGAGAAAAGGAATTTTTGGCATACCCTGACTAGAAGAAGGGATCGCTTGGTAGGACACATTCTTAGACATAGGGGACTCGTAAATTTAGCATTGGAGGGAAGTGCGTGGGGTAAAAATCGCTGAGGGAGACCAAGAGACGCGTATAGTAAGCAGATTCAAACGGATGTGGGTTGCCGTTCTTATGAGGAGATGAAAAGGCTTGCTCAGGATAGAGTAGGGTGGAGAGCTGCATCAAACCAGTCTCTGGACTGAAGATCATAACAACAACAACCCTGCCCACAGTACTCAAACTCGTAATCACTAGGTACTAATTCCTGTAAGAGCAAGGGCTCCAAACTTGCCCACTTCTCCCCACTAATGAAAGGATCATTGCCCGTCACTGGCATTTCGAAAGAACAGACGTCACTTCTGATCCTGCATTTGTTATTCTTACATTTTCACAGAATATATGACATAAACTGTGTCTGATAGGAGGCGTGGTTAGGTAGTCCTTGCAGGTGCGGTGATCACTGTGTCTACAATGGTGTAGTGGTCAGCGCAATTGCTTAGAAAGTGGGAGACCCGGGTTCGAATCCCAGCTGGATACACATTTTCGGCTTTGCCCATGTACAGTTGATGTCATATATTCTGTGAATATGTACGAATAACAACTGCAGGATCAGAAGTGACGTCTGTTCGTTCGGAAGACGCCACATGTATATCTATATCTATAAATGTGAATGTCTGTTTGGTGTATGTTTATCACATATGAACCACAAGACATAAAGAGCTAAAAATTTGTACAGTTACTAATGTCTATCCGGGGAAGGAGTTAGGCACGGTTTTATGGCGATCGGATTGCTATTTATCTATATATATTAATGCTAATGTCTGTTATCTATCATAATGAACCAACACGCGAGCAGAGCTGCGGGTTTAAGCTAGTACATAATATGCCAGTGATGGGCAATGATCCTTTCTTTCGTGGGGAGGGGTGGGCAAGTTTGGAGCCCTTATTCTTACGGGAATTAGTACATACTGACTACGAGTTTGAGTACTGTGGGCAGGGTAGAGCTGGAAATGTGTGTCTGACGGCAGGTGTGGGTACATGTTTCTTGTTTTTGTTTCAGTAATTGATACTTCAAATAAGAGTTTTGCATTAAAAAGACATTTCGTCAGTCTAAGAGAGGCACAGAAGCAAACCCATTTCATTTGTTTTGAAAACATATTTTTTGGGAAACATCGATCTACTGGAAAGTATTTATAAATAAAAACAGTCACAAATCACAAAAAAAATCATTTATACAAATGATATCCGGTTTCGGCCTGTTTACAGAGCCATCTTCAGAGCTATGTGGCGTACGCTTGACGTCCATGGAACAGGCGCTTGTCCCATGCGGTAACTGCAGTTACTGTTTTTATTTGTAAATATAAATGCATTTCAGTCATACTGCACATGACGTCACGAGGGTAGCCTTCCCTTCTCACCCTGAGCTGTCTGTTTGACGGTTTGTGCCTCGTTTCTCGTGGGTGCTGTCAATTTCGCTGAGTTCCAAGATACAGATTACATCAGAAATTTGCGCGCGGAACTGATAAATTTACCCCCTAAACAGGTGCTTAAGAGTGATGCATTTCCATTCTGCAATTTGCCTGTGCCCTGTGAAAGTACCGCAAGTGAGAGAACGTCGAGTGCAACAGAATGGAAAGAACGTTTCAATAAACGCAAAATATGGAGAAGTATAGAAACTTTAACCCTTTGAGTCCTGAATTATTTTAAATATAGTATAAAACATGTTCTTGCACGTTTTCATGTCCATGAGAACCTATATATTCTATATTTGAGCAAAACTGAAGATGTTCCTACTTGGTTCCATAAATAAATATTGCCAAATAAGTTGGACACTGGGTCTGGAAGGCAGTTAAGGATGTGACATAAGAAGTCTACAGTTATATATATGTCACTCCATGTTTATTGTGGAACTTATTTCGCAAAGTGGAATTTGCGCAAAATTCAAAAATTAATACATAAAATAATTTCGACTAATGATATGTCTGACGCACTCCGCAACTGTTCCGCCATGTTCACTATTTTTCATTGTTGAACGCCATTCTGATGACAGATGGCAGGAAGAAGTACGAAACTAAAAGCGACAGATGTCTAGTGAACAGGCTGCTGGGTCTCAAAGTAAAGCGCATCGGTATAGTGTTTTAAAATTAACAAGAAGTCGATGTCCATTAGAATGCACACCAGGTCTGAAAGGGTTAAAGAAAGTTTCACCTCAAAAGAAGACTGTTGACGAGTGTACTTGTACAGACGAAGTTGTTTGTAATGATTCAGACAAAGAAGCTTAACAGAATTCGGTAACGTCATTATAGAAGAGAAATTCTCACCTCAAAAACATGTGCATGAAATCGCGAGCTCATAACAAAGATCTTCGAACACAGTTAGCATCAAACAAATGGCGTCTGCCAGAAGAAGAAAGTAAAAGAAACGAGCTTGTATCTCGTGAATTAATAGCGTACTAGGCAGAACCATTTAACCCAATCACGTCAGAAGTCTTTTACACGTTTCAAAATGGGTTCGATGGGGGGGGGGGGGGGGAAGAGGATATCTGCAAGTCGATCACTTTACGTGCCATTTCGCAGAAAAGTTATAATTTTCTCAGAGAAAGACTCGGATATCCGTTAACTGCAATGTCAACCTTGCGTTCTTGGATAAACCGTAGTTTCCGTTGCCACACAGACATTTTAACGAACGTTTTAGTGACGATGAAAATGCAGGCTGGAACACTGACGGAGAGTGAATGGATTTGTGTTTTGTCATTTGATGAGATGAACAATGACAGCAGAATTTTTTACGATTAGAAAGATGATAGAATACTTGGACTTCACAGCAATGTCATCGTTTTTATGGTCAGAGGGTTCCTTGCAACGAGGAAGCTGCTTATATACTTTAATTTTGTTGCCCAAATGACAGCGGTGCTATTGAATGAAATAATTGTTTCGTTTGCCAGTGTATGCTATAATGTCGTGGCTGCAGTAACAGATATGGAAACGAAGAACACTTCAGTCTTGAAGGAGCTTTCCGTTGCTTACGAAAACACTTGTTTTGTACACCCGTCTGATTCTTCGAAAAGACAGCATTTTGCCAAATATGTCTGAGGTACTGGAAATTGTTGATGGAGAGAAAGAGATAGAAGATCAAGATTTTTCGGTAGCTAATTCTAAAACCTCGCCAATGTCAATGGCTTCTTACTGCAGTGGCGAAGGTTTCAAATATCTTGCAGGATTTGTAGCATACCAGTGCCGACAGTATGACAGATCACTGGCGACGCCCACTGGAGAGTTACTGACAGTGTCAGAGGGTACCTCGACTGTGTGGCTACGCATGATTTGTCGTGGGGGTTCGCTTGTGTCATCCGAAACGTGGCTTTAAACTGTAAGCAAATTTGAATTAATTTTTGGCCAGACGCACGAACGTGACAATCTGTCGAGAGAAATCGATATTAATAAAATGTTCTCGAGCTTCCAGCCGCGTCAAGTGGTTGTGAACCCACGAGCTTTCAGCCAAGTTCTCCTTGGCCATTGTCAAGTGCTAAAATGACTGCTTTATCGCCGTCGCCTTGGCGTTATATACCCGCGCTGCTGGCTGTGACGTCACTGGAGCCTTCTGCTTCGCCATATAAGGCAATGTTTACATCCTGAGACGGCTGCGTCCGCTTTTGGCTGCTGGCTGTGACGTCACTGAGGGCTCGCTTCTTCGTCCTGTGTTCGCCGCGTCTGCTTCAACCTCGCTATGGCCTGATCCAACCCTGTGCTGAGCTGCAAACCGACGTCCTTATTAATGGTGTTCTCAGATATTTTGATTTCAATAACTTCCTTTATAACACTATCCCAATATCCTTTCGTTTTAGCAATGACAGATGTTTCGTCGAACAGAATTCAGTGTCGAGTTTCTAAAAAAATATTCTGCCATGGTTGTTTTTTTCTGGTAGCGAAGATGTAAGCACCTCTCGTGTTCTGTCCGGCGTTGCTCCACAGTGCGTACAGTTTGTCCAATATAATAGCAGCCACACTCACATGGTATTTTATGAGATCGAGGTCGTCTTTTACTGGCCTCATCATCTGTCGAGTTTTTGCTGGGGGCCTGGACACAGAAGCGATGTTATATCTCTTCAGGATCTGGCTAATCTTTCCCGACACAGTTCCACGAAAAGGCAAAAATGCTAGATTCTTGCTTTCTTCTTCTGACGAACTTTTCCTCCTTTTATCGCCAGAAATTGCTTGTTCTATTTGTTGGTGACTATAGCCATTATTCCTAAAGACCCTTTGGAGATGGGTTAGCTCTTGTGGCAGATTCTCAGCGTCTGAAACGACCTTTGCGCGGTTAACTAGAGTGTTCAGAACGCCGCGTTTTTGCGCGGTGTAGTGGTGGCTGAGCGCATTCAGATACCGATCCGTATGAATGGACTTTCTGTAGACACTGTGGCTGAGGTGACCATTGGTTTTCCGGCGAACGAGGACATCTAGGAGGGCAAACAACCGTCTTTCTCCACCTCCATCGTGAATTTAATGTGGTTGTGAACACTATTCAGATGATCCAAGAATTCTTCCAGTTTCTCACATCCATGAGGCCAGATGACAAATGTATCATCGACGTAGCGGTAAAAACAAATTGGCTGCGCCAGAGCAGTGTTCAAAGCACTGTCCTCAAATTTCTCCATAAAGAGGTTTGCAATTGATGGAGCTAACGGACTGCCCATTGCCACGCCGTCTGTCTTGTGGAAATACTGGCCGCCATACATGAAATAGGACGATGTCAAAGTGTGCTTAAAAAGTCCCACAATTGTACTATCGAGTAAATGCGAGAGGAGATCCAAACAGTCTTTGATTGGAACATGGGTAAATAAGGAGACAACATCAAAACTGACCATAATGTCACCTTCACCAAGACGCAGATGCTTGGTTCGACTGATGAAATCTTCCGTATTCTGTAAGTGGTGCCCACAGTGACCGACGTGCGGTGTGAGGAGAGTGGCCAGATGTTTCGCCAGTCTGTACGTTGGTGAACCAAAGGTACAAACAATGGGCCAAAGAGGCATCCCATTCTTGTGAATTTTAGGCAGTGTAGGTGGTCTTGTTGCCTGAGGCAGAAGATTCTTAATGACAGCTTTTTCCAACGATGACTCCTTAAGAAGTTCCAATGTCTTCCTTATTATTCTTGTGATCGGGTCCTGTGGCAGTTTCCGGTATGTGTCCTCCCCTAGAATTAGCTGAATTTTTGTGTCATAATCGACTTGATTCAAAATGACGGTTGCATTGTCCTTATCAGCAGGTAGAACCACGGTGAGGGGGTCGTTGCGAATTTCACGAAGTACGTTGAGTTCAGCCCTTGTTAAGTAAAACCGGTATTGTTGAAAACTTGTGTGCCGTACTTGCTGACAGATTCGTAATTGTTCACCCAGAAGTGATAAAAATTTACTCCAGAACATGGACATTTATACGACTGTGCTGGCTGTCAACCAAAGAAAAGTCAAAGAAAGCAGAAGCATCTCATTGTCTCAAAGCAAGGAAGTGGCATTCCTTTAAAGTGTAATGGAACAATATATCAGAAATTAAATTCTATACAAATAGTGACAGAAGTGAAGGTTCTCATACAGTGTTTGTTTTTCATTAACTAACGAGACTCTAATATTTATGGCACCAAGGAACAAAGTATTGCCTCCAATACTACCTTCAAGCTTTCCTGTTTGGCATACTATGGTGAGTAAATTCGCTTATCTTTCCTGTAAACTGTATTTTGTAGCACTGTTATTATCCAGCGCACTTTTACAAGAGTGAAATGGAACAACTCAGTGTGACTAACATTATAAATGTGCATGTGTCTAGCAGTTCGATTAGCTAATCCAAATGAGTTCTGAAAATGAGACTTTTGCATAATTACTCAAGTGAAAACATCAGTGTCCAAATGTTAGTTCAGGTTCTTGTAGGTTAGTGATACTTACTAAATAAATAATCTAAAATTAACCAAATGAAAAGCAGCCAATGAGCACATTTTTTACTGCAAAACCTTGAAATTTTACATGATAAGTTACTTAGAAATTATCACAATAAATATGGCGAATATGGAAAAAAACACATAATTATGAAGCTGTTATGTTGGTCTGTCACATTTGCAAAAGTCATTCTTGTAAGACAATTAGTTTCTTCAGAACTGAGTGAGAAGTATCAAATATCAAGGAAAACACGCATAACAGGATGTCCTAGTTTTTAATTTTTTTAAAGGAAAAAGAATTGTTATGTAGGTTTCTTTCATTTTTTAAAGCAATAAAGTCGAAAAAGTCATTTTCGTAATGTATTGGCATCAGCTGCCATGCGTTTTGGATGCACACATAGGACAGGGCTGCCCAATTGCACCACTTCGCGTCGGATCGCTCGCCGATTTGCGAGGTCCCATACTGCGTTGCGTTCACGTTTCGCCGCTGATATAGGACATGGGGTTAGCAAACGATCATGCCATCAAAATGTGACCTGATGTGACGATCCGGTGATGGACAGTGTGAATGATGAGCCTTTATTCGTTTTCGTATGGCGCAACCTCTCTCTCCTCAAGTGTATGGTGTAACACGGCCAAAATATCAGATATTCGTAGGAAAGCACTTTTGACAATCTACAAGTGAAACGAGCAGGTATTCTGACTGACAAAAGTACTTTACTATTTTTTTATGAATATGTCATTATTTTAAAGGATTTGGTTTGCCAGGAACCTAAGAATTCACCTTAAATAGTTATGAGCGAACAAGCAGCGATGACATCTATAATCCAGTTTCTCAAAATTACTTTGTTATTTTCTACGTATATCTGAT
Organism: Locusta migratoria; assembly: GCA_026315105.1. Taxonomy (NCBI): domain Eukaryota; kingdom Metazoa; phylum Arthropoda; class Insecta; order Orthoptera; family Acrididae; genus Locusta; species Locusta migratoria. Next base: position 471,431,570 of record CM048744.1, on the reverse strand, counting down.
ATTAATCCATATTATGTAATACACCAGAGGAGATTTCGTACATTGAATGTCATTTAAAAGTGAATGTCAATGAATGGTGTAATAAGGATGAAACACCTAAGTGGAATACATATACGAATTAGAAAAGTAGTAATTGAGAGCGGAAATTTATTGTTATCATGGCTGTTGTGATTATTTGTGAGAGTGACGTATGAAAATTTTTAAGTTATGATCCCATTGAAGCCATTTATTTCGTTCCTTTTACTTTTGTAATAGATTCGAGGACGATAATTGTATTGCAAATCTGTTTGAAAGTATTCGGTATTTTTTTCCATCTACATTATGATACATTAGTGTGAAAATGTGCAGAAACCTAACAGGACAGTATAAATTGTGGTGACTGAAACGAGTATGATTGATATTTACAATCTTCCTTCTACCATATAGATAGTTGGCTCTCTATTTCAAATATGTGGCGCTTTCAGAATATGTACTTGGGTAGGAACCTAAGAAGAAAGCTTAAATTACTGTGGCTTAAATGAGTAGCTTACCAGTGAAATTCATATTCTGCTTTTTCACAAACAGTTGGCTGCTTGTAACAAACATGTTCTGATTTGCAAGTGGAAGACTAGGCCTACAGCTTGTTATTACTATGATTGAAAGGAGTACCATCGACATTTATGTTCTTCCTTGTAACTAATGCTTATCTAAGTAACACAGTAAAAGAGACGCAGTATGTCTAGTCATGACAGGGGAATCACATAGGTTTTGTAATAAGTTAGTAAATTGTGGGGGACCACAATAATACAGATTTTTTTTGGAAGTCCTCAATTAAAAAAAAATCACAAATAAGATTTCGATCATTTAAGCCATTTTATTGTGACACCAAATTAATTTAAAATTGTTTGACATCAAGTCACCATACAATTAGTTTCACAAAATCTGCTGTCAAGTTCCATAACAGCACATACGGAAAATTCACTGTGTCAGTTCACAAAAACCACGCATAACAGAAAAGTAAAATTTATTTCATGCTCAGCTCACTGTTATGACCATGTTTTGATTTGGTCACACTTCAAGTAGCATTACATTTAGAGTAACAAAAGCAGAAATCATGACTGTGCATAACAAATGCCTAGCATTTCCCTCAGAAATATAGTTTGCTGTTTATTTGAGAATATGTAGCAATTTCCGAATTATCTGTTTGTTTACGAACATTGGAGGTAGTGCCAAATACAAGAATGTTAGAATAAAGGGAGGAGACTTTACCTACGCTGAGAACAGGCATTGGTTGAAGCCAGAGGGGCCATGCTTTTGAGCCCAAAACAAAGATATCTCTTTTATAACCCTGTGTGAATATTATCTTCTATATGTAAAGCAACTAAATTGACAGTCAAATTGGAGAATTTACTTACATATTCAACAACTAGATCTCCTACACGCACACACACACACACACACACACACACACACACACACACACTATTCCCAATGTTTTAGGTACAAACAAATGCTGGAGTGCCCAGTTTGTTGACTTCACTTTTTCAGTGTTATGGCATCTCCAGAGATTCTAACCTCCTTGGCCAAATACGGCGAAAAGAAAAACTCAGGCGGTTGAGTTTTACACATATATGTAATATGTATCCCCCCGTTTACATGGGCTCCGAAAACCGGATTTTCTAAACCGATTTTCCAATTCCGCTTTTGGTTGGTCATGTAAACACCCCAAAATCGATTCTGGAAATCCGCTTCTCTAAACCGGTTTTCCAGTTCCACAATCGATTTTCGTGCCGATGCAAATGCAACCTTTTTAAAAGCGTTTTTGCCTTGTCAGATTAAGTTTTCTTCTTAAGAATTTTCGGCACATGTGGAAAGAGTGATATTTTTTATTGTGAAATAAAAGTATAAATATTAGAATGAACATAAAGGCAAATTCACACTGTCCATCATGTCAACATCACATCACAGCACCATCACCTCAAGTTGTATTCACACTGTCCATCATGTCATTTCGCTCATCTCAATACGCAATGTTGAAAGTGAGGTTATGAGTAGCGATCTGTTATGTAGAAAGTCATAGTTTAATACTAGAATTGAGGGAACAACGCTAAATGTTATTGACAGCCAAAGAAAACTTTACAGTATATGTTTTTGCCTCACTTTCTGGGAACTGAAACAACATTTCAAAACATTGAGATCTATTTTCTGGCGAAAAAATAAACATATGAAAACATCAGATAATACTTATAAGAGCATAAATAGCATCTGTTTACTTTATCCATTACGATTTGCCTGCTGACATTGTTAATACCGTCGTAAACAACTGAATTTTTGTCTTTCATTACAACTGAATTTTCATTTAAAGCGTTATGTAATGAAAAATTGCGCAATGAAATTACAATCTTACTCAAATAAACAGTCTGCTTCAGTCTTTTCTGTTACAATGTTACATAACGTAAACAATTTTTTGGTTTCGGATATCCGACCTCGATTTTAGGGGGATACTCAATTGACAAAAATATTTAAGTCATCATGATACATTTGAGATTTACCCTTAAAACAAAGTACAACAACAAAATAAAGATACATAAGACACATTTGCATATAAACAGCGAAATCGTCGACTGAAACATGTAATTCACGTGACGAAAATAGGTTAAGCCATTCCGTCAAAACATTCTTCTCGAGAAAGCTTGACGTGACGTTGACCTGACGTGACGGTCCGGTGATGGACAGTGTGAATGCCGCCATTAGAAATACATTGGGGAATGTTCTGAGGGGCGGTGACGTGGCATGACGTGATGCACAGTGTGAATTGGCCTTAAATCTGTGTATTAAAATAAAAAATAATAGCGATTTTCTAAGACTAAATAAGGAACTGAATCATCTGTTTTCCAGCCGCCATTTTAAGTGAGCTAGGAAATCCGATTCAGGCTATGCCATGTAAACATGACAGTGATAAACGGTTTACGAAAATCGGTTTTCGTCTTCCGGAAGATGTGTTGCATGTAAACGTAGTGTATGTCTGTGGAGTTTTATGACTATATATCGATATCTGATTTCTACTCGATTAGTCGACTCGTCTCAATCTCTGGAGCAGTGTTGACAGCCTGACGTACGCTTATATCCCAGGCGAAAAAATCTTTCCCAGAGATACTACCGTTGGCAATAAGCAAATATCTAAAACGTTCATGCAGTACAGATGTAGAGCAGACGACATTGTTCTGAGTATTTTGTATACACTTGAAACAGAAATTAAATGTATCCTGATAGTATCTTAGTTAACCTCATGCACTGTAATCCTGACATATTCAGAAGCAAAGTACCAAATATTGGTGACAAGTAAAGAATATCGGGCTAAGCACACTATCGGAAATAGCGATATATTCGAAACTAAACAGCAAAATATTGGGGAAAAACAAGAAATATCAGCCTTTCCATACCCACGGAAATCACGAGATATTTGGAAATAAATAGCCAAATCTTTCTGACTAGCCAATAGTGTAGGCCTAACTGTCATTTACACTCGTTTCACTTAATGTAGCAGCAATTTAAACGTTCGTATAGTTTTGTCTCCAACAATATTCCCAAAAACCTCAACATATTTGGTACAAAGTCAAATATTTGTGAGAAGGAAGGACACAAATGTCATTGCTGATCGTACCACTTGCAGCAGTTATTTCATTCTCTGTTGTTCAGTCACACATAAGTCACCAAATCGATGTTACTAATTCCTGAACACAGCACATAAGATTACTGAATAACATTATACTGTTATGTGAATAAGAAAATCCCACAAAGTGTTGTGGATAAATAACTTCTACAATGTGTTACAAATGATAAGATTAAAAAAAAAATTATTCGGAGAAGCTTTGAATCCAGCACTGTACCCATTACACTACAGCAACTCGACACTATGATTTGTATACCAGTTCCCACATGTTGGGTTCTCAATGTTAATATGATTTTAATTACATTTAGTTCTAATAAATTGATCCAGATATGATTTTGTAATTCATCTTCAATTTGCTGTAGCCCTGAAACTGTTTAGTGTGAGTTATAAAACCAAAAATGCGAGATATACGGCAAATGAAGATGGCGTCTGTAACATGGAAGGAACAAGTGAATATCGTTTTCACGTCACTTTCCAAAATCGTCGTTCATTGGCTAATGTAACAGCGAATTTCATTGGAGGGAAAGAAATTTTTGCCAGGGATATAAGAACTCCTGCCAGCCCATGGGATTTGTCCTTCGACCATCGATTAGCCCAATATGGAACTGCATGGTTCTGAAATATTCCCCATATCAGAAGCAAGAGTTTAATGTTTGTGTATCCAGGATTAGTTAAAAAGGCAAACACAAGTAAAGAGAATAGTAATCTGAACTAAGTGAGCTACACATTACGTATTCTCACATACTACACATGCATAGAGATGTTCGCACTGCCTATTGCCTATTCTGGGGAAACTATACACGTAGCTCAGACATTGTCCTCAACTCACACACAGGAGATATGTGCAAGAGTAATGGAAAGAGCAAAATCAACTGACGGTTGCAGACCTCTCTTCCAAAAAACATTTATTCTACCTCTTGAAAACTTCTACGTATTACAAATATGTAATTTTGCACATGTAACATTAATTTCAACAAAAATATGAATGTCCATTATTGTGCACAAGACAGAAAATGTAACTATCTACAAATTGTGCATACTTCTGCCTTCAAAAACAAACCATTTAACCCAAATGCGAGCGTGAAGGTCAGAGTGAGAGTTTAAAATAGGGAAAGTTTAATTTTTAAAACTGACAGTCACCAACTGCGAACCAAATTCCTAAACATGCAAAAACACTGGAACTGTGATTGCGACTGTTTGACTCGTTTTCTAGGGGATGATATCACACGTTCGCAGCTTTCCTTCCCTGCATATGATTAACAAAACAAATTCATAATAAAATCAAGTTCATGAGAGAAAAGGATGTACTAACTACTATTTTTGAAAACACGTGAAAGTTCACTTTATGTTGTTTATTTCACAATCTCAGGACCCTGTGGCTGATACGTCTGTACGTCGGCACATTTATCAAATAAAGTTATAGCTCGTGAGCCCCCAGACAAAAATGAATATTTGTCGCAAATTGTTTTAACACCATGTGGCTGTCTCAAACACCGTTTATGTTTATGCCTATGCAACGACATGTGTTACATTAACAAATCACAGTCACTTTAATTCAATGCGATGCACACCTTGTTCCGCCAGCTAAATATTCACAAACATACAGTAGTACTCAATTCAACTTGGTGCAGTCTACGACGAGCACCCACACGTGGCGATTGCCACACACCAATCTATAACCTCCACCTCGAGGACCACATGCCGACTGATTGCAGAGCAACGCCGCCCGGCCAGCTTCCCACGTGCTCCGGAGTCGCACTTCCTGCCCTTGCGTGCGCACGCGCCAAAAGCTCAACTGCCGGGGTTTTTTCCCCTACGTCATCAATTTTCCCATGTGAGCTGTACTAACCGATTTGCCAATGTACAGCACTCAGCCAATACATTTCTAAAACTTTACTTAAAATCAAAATAATTACACTACACATTAAATAAATGTCTTTTAGGTTTTTATATTGGTATAAACATCCTTTGTAGTATTTATCATAATCGTGCAATTTCTTATATCACAGATAAGTGATTTAACTGAATACTTCAAGATAAAATACACAAGATTAATTGAAAATAAAATGAGAAATAGTTAATACATTATTTTTATAAACAAACATTGCCATGCTAGTTGTGTAACTGTCTTGTATTCATTGGTAATTTATTACTTTTCACTGTCAATTAAACATATTACGCCTGATGTGACTATATCAGCTAATGTATTGTTCATTTATCAACAGGCTATTTTGTAATGAGGGCCTTAAAGGTTCCTAACTGCATCGTATTACTTCAAATGCCAGTAGTATTAGAATATTTTATTTCACGCTGTGCACTGCACTGTGTCTGGCACTTGCCATTGTCCCTCTGTCTGTCTGCCATTGTCTGTCATCAGAAATAAGATACAGGAAATCTGTCTTCATTGAGTAAGACTCCAAAAACCATCTTATTCAACCATTGATTTTAAGCTGTATCTGAATTTTGGCCCTTACTTTTGGAAAGAAACAGCAGATTACAGGGATCTTTGTAAAAGACATAAAAAACTAATGTAAAATGTGTCAGTGAAGTTCTGTATTTATATAATCTACAACTATGCAAGTGTGGGTAAGAGTCTGGAGCAAGTTGCTAAAGTTCTTACAGTGAAATTTATGATGGTAATACCTACCATGAGTGGCGATAGGAAGTTAAGGTTGTGGAACAGATGATTTGCACAGCTAATACCAATGTGGAGTTCATTACTTATCTTTTGAAGATAACACTGTGGCTATACACTTTTGTGCTAGCAACACAGAATAACATGATTGTTGTTGGCAAAACATCGGAGGGAAGTCAAGCCAGTATTGTGGCTTCAGATTTCTTTACCAGTATTTCTCAACAGAATGCATGCTAACAATACTACTTTAAATGTTGCTTGTTAAAACATGTCTTAGTGGTAAATTACTGTTTAAATAGTTTGCACGTTTAGTTTTACAGCAGTTCCTTCTCAGTCAACTTTGCAAACTTGTGAAGAACGTTAGACATCTATATGTTATTCTTGTGTCCGTAATAATAAAACTAGAAATGTAATTATCGCAAATGATTCAGTATTGCAATTTGAGATGTATACTCCATTAATGACAGATGCTATGTACACTAGGAAATGTACTATTGCATGTTGGTAGTGACTAGTCAGAGAAAATGTCAAATGTTTGTAGAGCTTATGGGGTTTTGACTGTGGGGTCATCAGTCCCTAAACATACAAACTACTTATGAACTAGTTTATACTAAAGATGGCACAAACATCCATGCCCGATGGAGGTTTCGAATTCCCAACGGGAAAGAAAATTTCTATATCTATTGTCTAAACAATACCTAGACTACACAAATTGTCATAAACCAACAAACCTGTAACTTCTCCACATTTGTTTTCGTAGCATGTAATTAATTCAACCCACGAAATGTAGAGCAGTTTCAACTGAAAGCTCTTGTCTGGTTAAACAGTTTCAAAAAATGTAACAATAGCAATTGTACATACATTTCTTGTTATCTCAGAAAAAGCTATGAAGGCCTCCATCAAATTTTGTACACATATCAGGTTATGCATTTTTACCTTACCTGTAAAGTTGTCATATACACAATCTTACCCATTTTGGACATCAAATGAATGTTAGATATGTTTTTCTTTGGTTACACCAAGGAACTTTCAGTTTAAGCATTTGTAGCCATACTTGCACTTTTTCAATGACTGTAGTTTCTATATTGCAAGACAGTTACATGTGATAAGCATTTTCTTCAAAATAAAAGTGTTACAGAAAACTTCCTTATCAACACTGTCATCAAATATATATTTTGTGTAAGTCACAACTTTGTACTGAAAGCTGTAAATGACTCGAGACACTAACAAAAATTACAGTTTAACTGTTGCTCAACTATAAGGAGTAGGCCATATGAATACCAAAACACTAACCGTTTAAGTGCTCTTTCCTATTAAAAAATATGTTGAGCATTTTGTTAATTGAAGGCATTCTGTAAGGAGAATAACAATCTTGAATGAGAAAGGGATGAAAAAATGTACTTTTTTCTATTAAAACTTTATTTCACAAGAATACAATATTTACAATTAACTCAGCATATAGTCTTTACTTATAAAGATATACCTGTATAAGGTTGTGCAGGAGATTAACCTGCAAACATACATACAAACGCTACTGCAGATTCTCTACAATATGCACATCAGGTATCAGCTTACTACACAGAGAATACTCTCTAAATGATAATGTAGGTTAGCATAACTATTGATGTAATAAGACATGGCACGCAAACCATTTCTATATGTAAGACACATTCCTCCACATACCAAGAACAATTATCACTCAATATGTTACAAGTAGGACTGTAGTGCCATTTTGTTTCATTGTATAGCATGTGTAATCTATTTGAATTTCAACCAACCAAACATTCATGGAACTATTAAGACAGCAGGCATTAATGAAAAACAAATTCAATACCCCTTAAACAATATTGTTTTTGTTAAAAAGCTCCTTTCACCCTGTCTGAAAGTCTTCTGTAGCAGTCTTTCCCAAATGATGATTCCTGATTTTGAAATATTCAAACAAAATGCATTTTATAAGTGTAGTGCGGTGGTTTTCTGTAGGTACAAAGTTTATAATGTGTTCACTGATAGCTGTGAATACAAGGCGCGTCCAGAAAGTAAGTACCGTTTCAATTTATCTCCGCTGCAGCGCTGCAATTGCAGTTCCGCACATGCGCTGTAGACGATGTGTATCAAGGAGAAGAACGTGTGCCATTTGGAGATTGTTGTCAGTTACGTACGCTTTGTTGTGCTTCTTTGAAATGTTGGCGTTGATTGAAAATCCCGATTGGTTTCTGAATACGAGGAAAGTGAAACCAAGCGAAATTTATCGGCAAATTTGCGATGTTTATGGACCAAATGCGATGAGTGATTCGATGGTGAGAAGATGGGTCCGACAGTTCAATGGGGGGCGTAGTGATGTGCACTATGAAGAACGAAGTGCGCGTACACCTTTGGTTACAGAAGAAAGCGATTGATGACAAGATCCAGGAAAACCGCAGGTTTACAATTAGTGCTCTCGCTATGGACTTCCCCAAATTTCACTGTTTCCAACTGGTTGAAGACACGCTATGACAAATGCCTGCAAAAATTAGGCAGTTATGTGGAAAAGTAGTTTAAGAGTTGTAGAATTTTGTGCAATACATTTTTTTTTCTGTATCTGTGTACAATCTCATTTTATTACCAAATGGAACTTACTTTCTGGGCACGCCTCGTATACTGTTATCAATTTCTGCCATAGCACATGATAAGAGCACCAACATGACATTTTTTTCTCGTCAGCATACCTCTTGCCTGCTGCAAGTGATAAGCTTGCTCTACTACTTTACACATTTTGATAACATCCCTGGAAGGTGTTCCAATCCTCTCATATTTTTTCTCCTGAGGAGCTCACTCCCACTTTCAAATGTGCCAGATAAAGAATTTGCACATTCAGCACAATTTAAGGTTTTAAGTAATTTACACACAATAAATCCAGATATGTATACAACAACATTTGTTAGATACTTTGATAACTGTTCAAAGCAGGTAACAGGTATATCATAACAATGATCATGAGCCACTGTTTCAACATCCACAATTTCAGAATGAAAATTTAAGCTTGAAACAAATGGATTTGTTTGTACCATACCCAAACCAGAAGATACATTCAGAATAGAACAGTCTACAGTGTCCAAGCAAGTTCCAAACTCTAAGCCTTTAACCTGCTGGTAAACTAATAATCTTTTGTAAATAGATTTAAATTGAGTTGCAGTAGAGTTATTGTTATCGCCCCCATACTTCTTAATCGAACTGAAAACCGTTTCTATATGATCTTGCAATAACTTATGTGTCAATAAAAATTTAAGTTTCGGGGAAGGACTACTCATCAAAGAACCATAAAATCTTCTCAAACTTTGAATGGAGACAATAAAACCAAGTAAACCAGACTTTCGGTTTGTATATAACACAGAAGGACCATTTGCTTCTAATCTTAATTTCTTTATTAGGTTTCCATTTCATCCAACACAGACAAAATACGGTTAGCTGTTTGCAATGACAAAGGTGCTTTGTACCCCTTGGCTAGTAAATTTCTACTGTTGAAACAATCAAAAGTATTGTTCATACACCTTAAGAACCTTACAGTTGCTTCAGACCCTTGGAAGTCTTCCAGCTGCAAGTCTTTGTTAAGAAACTCAATGGCATTAGCCACACTGTTGCTTAAAGTCTGTGCAGCAATGTTATGTTCATCTTATGGCGATAACATTCAATATGCTTCATTCTTATTTTTGTAGCAAGATGAAGAGCCTCCTCCCTTTGCAGATCATGCAATTTAAGTATACAGGGTGTTTCACTAAGTGTGTTTGCCTCTGTAACTTATAAAATAACAGGTGACAGGAAATTTTAATGCACTAGGTCAGCACAAGAAATGTTACACTTTCTGCGGAGCTATGAACATAGTTTATTGTATCATTTTCCAAAGATTTACAGCACAAAGATATAATTTTTAAATAGAACAATAGCTTTTTCTATCGTGCATTGGATTCGTTGAAACTAGCTGCGTCCAAATCAGTTTAAACTACATTCCTATCACTGTTAGTTTGGGAGCTACAATCCTTCAAAGTTTCAGGGGCAGATACCACACGCTGTACATAATATATGGCTGTGTGGTGGTTGATGGGTGTTATGGCGGTGGGAAGTTGATTTACATGAGATATTCAAATGTGTGTCCATGTTCCTCAATGTATAATGCAATGCGCCTTCTAAATGTGGTGCGGCCGAGTTGTAAAGTTGCTGGTGTCACGGAATGAGAAGCTTCAACGATGCGCTATTAGACTGCTGACTGTCGCCGCACACAGCCGTATACCCGACAGTTGGAGCCATGCAAACAACAGGAGCTCAATACACCACAGTTACTGACACCGGATGACAATGGCATACACAAACAACGAGTACTTTGACATGTTGCTGATGCTCGGCCGAGTGCCGACACGATGCCACTGAAGCAGCCACGGCGTATGCCGTGAGATATCCTAGGCGAAGAGCCCTGGCAGCCATTACGTTCTTACGTGCCGTACAACGACTTTGGGAAACAGGCAGCTTGGTAATGCGCCGCAGTAACAGACGAAGACCTGCAAGAAGTGAGGAGACGGAGGTGTTTGTTTTAGCTGCACTACACGTCGATCCTCATGTCAGCTTACGAGCCGTTGCTGCAGTCGCTGGTGTCAGTCTCACATCTGTGTGGCGTATAGTACACGGCCACAGGTTTCACCCGTACCGCCTGTCACTGACCCAGGAGCTGCATGGGAACGATTCCTGTGCAAGAGTGACATTCTGTGAGTGGGCCATACGTAATTTCACGCTGGAGTCTTTACAAGCCGGCCGCGGTGGCCGAGGAGACTAAGGCGCTCCAGCCACGGTCTGCACGGCTACTACGGTCGGGGGTTCGAATCCCCCCTCGGGCATGGATATTTGTGCCGTCCTAGTTTGTAAGTAGTTCATAAGTAGTTTGTAAGTTTAGGGACTGATAACCCCGTAGTTAAGTCCCATAGACTGTACAAACATTTGAACATTTGAACATTTAGTCTTTACAAAGTGTTATGTTCTCTGATGAGTCCACGTTCACAAATTATGGTGCAGTGAATCGCTGTAACATGCACTACTGGGCCACAGACAATCCTCGGTTTGTACGACCTGTCGATCGTCAACGTAGGTGGTCTATTAACATGTGGTGTGGAATCCTTGAGGATGAAATCATCAGTCCACACTACTTCCCAGGTACACTGACAGGTGAGTTATATCGCGCTTTTATAGCCGACAGTTTGGGTGGCCTCCTTGAACACGTGTGTCTACACACAAGAGTCCATATGTGGATGCAGCACGATGGTCACCCAGCCCATACTGTGTGTGCTGTTGTGGAAGAACTAAACAACAGGTTTGCAGGAAGATGGTTGGGGCGCCATGGTCCTCATTCATGGCCCACAATGTCGCCCGATTTAACACCAGTAGATTTCTTTTTGTGGGGATATCTAAAGGATTGTGTTTATGTCACTGAACCCACATCCTCAAATGATTTAAGACGCGCATCGAGGACACATGTCGCTCTGTCACACTGGCGATGTTACATCTTGTCCGCAGATCCTTTCGAAGGCGCATTGCATTATGCATTGAGTAACATGGACACACTTTTGAACATCTCATGTAAATCAACTTTCCACCTCCATAACATCCATCACCCACCACAGCGTGTGGTATCTGCCCCTGATACTTTGAAGGGTTGTAGCTCCCAAACTAACAGTGATAGGAATGTAGTTTAAATTGATTTGGACGCAGCTGGTTTCATCGAATCCAATGCATGATAGAAAAAAACCAATGTTCCATTTAAAAAGTTATATCTTTGTGCTGTAACTCTTTGGAAAATGATACAATAAACTATGTCCATAGCTCTGCAGAAAGTGTAACATTTCTTGTGTTGACCTACCGCATTAAAATTTCCTGTCACCTATTTTTGTAAGTTACAGAGGCAAACACACTTAGTGAAACACCCTGTATATTCCCGTTTAATAGAATTTTAATGGCCATCAAAAATTATCCCCTTACCGGCTAATGTATTGCAGACTAACTTTAACATGTGGCATGGGTCCAAAAAAATACATACCTCATCATTACACAATGGATGCTTAAAAGAGGGTTTCATGTTGGTCACTGAAAGGGAAGCACCTTTTTTTTTCAATCATTGCAGTATTTACATGTGTTCTGTCAAAAGTCACGGATATCACCTCAACACCTACAGGGCCTCAGTTAATAGATTGCATTTCTCAAGAGAAGTTAGCCGATTCACTAGAAAGTAACCGACTGGAAGCTTCCAGTTACCGTTCACAGCAGTTACCATAAATGTTAGGGCCTCATTTGCAACGGGGAGGATGTCATGATCGAGTTTTGCTGCATAATCCACATACCCAACAAATTTGTTATCATGGAATTCAATATGTTTCCGTATAGCAACTTCATCAAACGACATCGCACGTAGCAATTTCTTGCCACTGTTCAGGAATTCTTGACTCTTCATCGAAAGAGCCACTGCTGCCTCTTTACTAAATCCAGGATTTCCATCTACCACACCATACCACCTTCTCAGCGTTCGTGGATGTGGCACACAGGTGTGGAAATTTCTCCTTACATATTTGTAAGACTTGTTGCTATAAAAGTTGAGAGTCAATACGAATGACCGAAGAGCTGGTGGGTATTTTGCTCTCGTCTGACCTCCATTGACACGGTTCAACAACTCTGCAGTACCTGATGGCAGCATCTGAAAACAATATGACACTTCCAAAAAAGAACTGTAGGAACAAAGACATCACATGTCAAACATTATTGCAAACTTCCCCTCCAACCATTGTCTGTTCTGCCATTTCCCTTCAGTGTTTATACTAGAACTTTGTAAATAGGTTACAAAAATTTTAATGGACGTATGCATCAAAAGGTGCTGGTACTACAAGAAGAGCAAGCCCATTTTCAGATACCAGTAAATCAATTTGTTAGTACATTACTGTAATCCACTTATAGGCAAGTGTGTGTGTGTGTGTGTGTGTGTGTGTGTGTGAGAGAGAGAGAGAGAGGGGGGGGGGTTTGGAGGGGGGGGCAAAATTATGCACAATAATTTTACTATGTCCTACAAACAAAGACATAGCGTAACAAAATAAATTTGCCTACAGAAGGAATAGAAAACACACACTGCTTTTACTGTATGTTAAATTTAACATCTTGATACTTGTCAAAACACTGCCTACATTTGTGGTAACACAGACTTGCTCACAATCAAATATGCTACTTGTATACAATCACCAAACAGGTACAGTACACGACTAGATTTTATAAAAAGGCAGTTTGGAATATTTTCAGTTTTACTTATAAGAAATTGTAAACACTGCATGTAGGCCTACGTAGTAGCCCATCTTACCTTAAGTAAATTGCCCATTGATTCACTTATAATATTATTCTTTTGAAGATCGCTGATTAATTGATCCATATTCGATATTTTCTTCCTCATCCTATTGGTTGAACGCTGCAAGTTTTTCAGTGCTCTAGATTTCTCTTTAAGCCTTTTTTTTTTTTTTTTTTTTTTTTTTTTTTTTTTTTTTTTTTTTTTTTTTTGCTGCGTCACTTGCCACCTTTCTTGCTATACCAGGTATAGCCAAATCATGTTCTCTAAAATCTCCTATATATCTAAAACGTTTGGTTGTACCTTCAATTACTTCAGAGAGTTGTAAACTAACTGTAAAAGATAGTACCAGCACACTAAAAGACAATAAATTTCTACACTTAGTCCAAACCATATTACGACATTGTTAATTCCAATTACTACAGTCACAATTTTACTAAGTGAATAGGAGCAATGTAAACCTGGTACTTACGAGAATTATAAGAAGACTCTGCACATGAAGTTTCCTCTAATGAACACCTCTCACTTGGAGGTTTCCGGAATCTGGACCTCTTTGCTTTAAGATGTTCAGGAAAATCCAATATTGTCAGTACAGCACAACTACGAAGCCAGTTCCCTCCAGTTTTCTCTCTGTCAAAACAATTTTCTTCAAAATGCTTCGAACAGAAAAAAAATTAAAATTAAAATGTTTCTAAAGCTTATGGGACTTGACTACGGGGTCATCAGTCCCTAAACTTACAAACTACTTATCAACTAGCTTATCCTAAGGATGGCACAAATATCCATGCCCGAAGGGGGATTCGAGCCCCCGACCGTAGTGACCGTGCAGACCGTGACTGGAGCGCTTCAGTCCCCTTCGGCCGGCGCTTCGAACAGAGTCTTGTGTGAGCAGTTGGCTTGAAATCTTTCCTTTTCAATGCCTGTACCCAGAGCTGCTGGCGTGCTTCATCCTTAGGAAACCTACAGAGATGAGTAAATGAATGTTCGTGACCTAATATTTCAAGAAATAACGTTAGACTGTACAGTGCTGCTGACACATGCTTCACTTTAAACCGGTAATTTACGTGGAAGTGCATTCTTTTGTATGGAAACGATACATAGAATGGTTTATCAGAGTTCAGGAAATGCAGTTGCATTAAAATAATAATACTTACACGTGAAATTTTACGGTACTCCCCTTCACAAATCGCTCTGTACACCCGTAAGCACAACAGGACACCACCATGTTTTGCCAACAATCACATGATATAGCTGTGGAGATGTTGGTGCCACGCGAGGTCAACGAGAGAGACAGGCCGCGGCGCGCCTGTCAAATTATGTAAGGAAGGTAAGCCTGAGCCGGCGCGATTGCTGAGTGGCCCGCCGCTATGAGGCAGTGGGCTGTGCCCTAGTGCTTGGCCAATCCTCTAGCGATCGCGCCGGCTTAAGGCCTAGTATATGTTAGCGGCGGAAATGTACCACTTCCGTTTTGGACCAAAGACTATACACAGAACAGGTAGAATCTTTGGCTGGATGTGAAAGGCGCCATTTTATTTTCAGCTTATTCAGAAACGGTGACGTTTAAAGTTGCAGTATATCATTATGATACCTTTAAGAGTAATCATGAAAACGATTACCTTACAAATGAATAGTAGTTTGTAACATATTAATAGCGTAACTACTCAAGTTTAAATATATCTACTTTGAAAGAACTGTTCCAACGTCTGTCATAGTAGCGTAATGGATAATGTTGTGGATTTGTAATTTGAATCATTGTATATTTGTTGGTGAGGATCACCTCATGTCAAATTTATTTTATTTCATCTTTTCATTTTAATTGAACTTCTCAGAATGGATTAAAAGTTTTTTCTACGTTCCTGTCTTTTATTTACATTTACTACTGATTAAACTATCAAGAACGAAACAGTTATTTCGATAGAAATTTCCGAATATGTAACGATTTCCGAGTGTGTTTTAGGGAAATACTGTGTAGATAACAAACCATTGTAAATGTAACGATCTTTTCGGATGGGTAACATCACTTAACAAAGTAGTAAGAAAAGGATAAATATTTCTGTATTTGAGACTTGACATTAGACATTTTGCATTGGTGGGATCATTAATAAAGAAAACGTTGCTAGCCTAACTCAGGTTTGTCTAAGTAATGCGTAATACAAATATTTTATAAGCAGCTTCTCTCTGTCTGCAGAAAAGGGGCCCTAAATGAACTAATGACACAGTGTGCAGCTGTGGTTGTTATTGTTTGGATGCGTTAGGGGAACAAAACTGCAACAAAGTGTGCATTAAAATGTTTTATTGTGGGTACAAGGCAGTTTCCAAACAATCCATTGGTATTGGCAATGAAAAGATGGGAAATACAGCTGTTGTAAAGACGTGTCCCAAATTCTTATCTACTGTACATTTTAAGCTTTTATGACCATTCGTTGACATGTTGTCCGCTGGTATCGGTCTCGAGATTTTCTGTCGTAGTTTGAGGTTTGTCACAAGTTTCACCCAGTACGAGCTGCTGACATTGACCAAGTTTCACCCTCCAGGAGCAGTGAAGTTTGAAACTTTAACAGTGCTAGCCAATCTCAGTTTCAATTAGTGGTGGCGCAATATCATTTACAAAATCAGACAAATGTGGACTGAAAACTCCGAGACAGAAGCCAGCAGGCTCTGTGTACAACATAGATTGTAGCTGGATACATGATTTAAAGAACGTTATTATTGAATATTTATTTTTTACAAAAAGTAGTTGAATAGTCACCAAAAGATCCGTACTATTCTGTTAATTTTCACTCTGAGAGTGAGGAAAACTAAGCAATAAGTAAAGAAGCAACAAGCTATTTCGCAAGTAATCAACAGACCGAGATAAACACTAAGCGAGTGTTAACCAAAATAGCATGATCGTCTTCTTTGTTTACATTCTAAGCTGTCATTTTGCCTTGTGTAGCCTACAAAAAAATCTTGATGTCACAGATACTATACTTCTGACTGCCAAATTACAAGCATTTCCGGTTGGTTTTTTTCCGCCGCTAACGTCATGTCTCTGGCCTACCTTGTTTACGTAATTTGACAGGCGCGCTGTGGCCTCTCTGGTACTTCGACCATAGATACTAGTAGACTGGGCATGACGTCATTTTCGTGGCTCAAACATCTCCCAGCTAAAAATCGTGTGACTATTGGCAAAACATGGTTGTTTCGTGTTCTGCTTACGGGTGTTCCGAGCGATTTGTTGCCGGTAGTGGCATTACATTTCATGTGTAAGTATTATTATGCTACTGGAAATGCATTTATTGAAAACTGCTGCAGTGAAATTTGTATAAATTTTACACACAAACCTGCTGTCATGTGAAATTCTTGTTGGAAGTAAAGTGCGAATATCCGACGCACATTAAATCCCGTAATGTATCGTTGAATATTTCGTCAGAAATGTACGTAAAAGTGTTTCTTTTTTTAACGATAGGCGAATGGCGAAGACAGCAATGGGTTCAGGCTCTGAAACGCAAGGACTTCAAGCCATCTACACATTCGCGCCTTTGTTCAAAACACTTTCTAGAATAGTGTTTTGACATGGCCAAGACTGGAGAGAGTTGCCTCCGTAATGATGCTGTTCTAACGGTTTTCGATTTCCCTGACCATATTAAGGTAAAAAAACCTAGGATCTGTAAATCACCTAGCAGAAGACGAAGTGTTTGATGATCAATCCTAATTGCATTCATTTTGTTTTCGTGGACAAGTACAGTATATCACTTTGTTTTTTATAATCGTACAGGGCTAAAAAAATATGTGCATCCAATACTTTTAGTTTGGAAACGAACGCATTCCTTCAAAAAGAATTATAATTGGATTTACCTTAATTAATAGGTTATCCCCTAATTTCGTGTCGCTGCCCACAGGAGTGGCAGCCGATGTATTCCTTAGCTCTTATAATTGTAATAACAGATCAAGGCCAGATGTATCTCTCTCTTAATTTGTAACAAAAGAAGAAAGTGTTTTCCGAGGAATTACGCCGTATTCCACTTAGAAATGTTGGAAAATAGGGTATAAACATCGGAAGGCAAAGTGCTGATTTGAAATGCCGCCAACGTTCTGCCAACAGTCACATGGTTTATGTTTGAGCCTCGCCAAGTGCACTACCCAGTGAGCTCAAGAGATCACTGGCACTACCTCAGTACAGCATGCCCAGTCTACTAGTATCTATGGTCGAAGCTCTGGTGCCACGAAACTGACGTCATGCCCAGTCTACCTTTATCTATGATCGAAGGATTTGTCCCATATCATGGGACATTTTGACAATTATTTTTCAGAAAGACTTTTTTTTTTTTTTTTTTTTTTTTTTTTGCTAAAAGTAAGAGGAATATGGGACATTTTTTGGTGCCTCTTTTTTTCCTGTCAGTTGTGGTTTGCTTACACAACATATCAGTGTGACTGGCACATGCTGCTATAATAAGGTGAAACAAACGACTCAGCAGTCCGCAATCCCATTGTACAGTAACAGTAGCTATATTTATTCATGAATGCACCATTATTTATGAAAGAGAGACACGTATGAAACATTGTCGAATCCCCGGTTGAACAATGCATCACTGAATGTCAGTTATATCCAGTCTAAAATTGCTTTGTGAGAGAAGTTTCAGTGTGCTGAGTGGTAGGGGAATTTTTCAGATCAATTAGATCCGCAATCTACAACCTCCGTCCCTAATTGGCTGGCTACCTAGAGTCGCTAAGCAACGAAACGACGCTACTGAGATGCCAATACCAATTATTCAAAGTAACAGTGTGCCCCCCCCCCCCCCCCCCCCCCACACACACACACAAACACACCAACTCGCTTCCCACTGTGAGGCGCCAGCAAAGAGCAACAATAGACGTTAAGCAAACGACTACTTTCTTTTTTGGAAGCACGCAACTGTCAGTGGCATGGGCAGTCGGCAATGAAGTTTTAACGTAGCTCATTGTTGTTCTATTCTAGTAGAAAGTTGTGTCAAAATTTCAAAACATTCGGTGAAGAACTTTCGGAGATTTGCGGCTTCTCTCAATACCTCGCAAATGGCGCATGGATGTGGTACGACGGTCGCGCGGCCTCATTTCGTAGATATAAGATATTGAACATAACATGGCTGTATGTTAGACGGAGTTGTTAAGAGGCGATAGAGGAGCTGTCGTTTTCTCTTCTTTTTTTTTCTCTCAAGTTTTTGTTTTTCGTGGGACACTTTAAGCTGAAAAGGGACATTTTGAATTCCTGGATTGGACTTTTGAGCTTCAGAGGCTGGCAACACTGCTCTGGAGTTTATAAGCAATGTTTTTGTTTTGGTTTTTAGATTCCCGGTTTCTGTGATAATTGTATTAGTAGATGAGAATGTGCTATATATTTTGATATTCTGTTAACGATAGAAAAACCAAAATGATGCGATTGACTTCGGTGAAAATTTTTAACAGTACGTTTAGTTGTTAATAGAACGTGTTAAAAATTTACCATGAATTAGTATTTCAGATTGTATTAATCGCAGTTTACTTTTTTTCTACAGGGTCCTTTCTCAAGATTTTCTCCGAACAAACAGCAGGCATGAAGAATTTTGTTCCACCTCCAAAATACGAGGGTAAGCAGGAACCTGTATTTTTGTGTTGATTATGAGTTTTACAAAAGAAATCTTGCGATAAAATATTAACCACTTCGTTATAATAATTGTTTTTATGCCGGGAATAGGTTCTGTTAGCTGACTACAGTATTGTTGATTACGACTACCGGGTTCAGGTTCCGTTCGCTAATAAGTCCCATAGATTTACAAACATTTGAACATTTTGACAGCCAGTCAGATATACTATGTTACTTCTGTTTGTAGTAACTTGTTCCACAATTCCATTTCTTTTGTCGGTTTCTTTTTCTTTTTTTTTTGTGTTATGATGGACTTTACCATATACGTGGAGATTCGGCTCACCTGAAGACGGGGATACCGCTCGTCGCCTTTGACCCCTAACGTCTTTGCACCGCGGTAGTTTTGAGGTGCGTGCATGTTTGTAGAAGGTGTGAGTAATTATGTGGTGGCTGATTTAAAGACGACAGTTTGTTTACAGACAGATTATAGATTAATACTTTGTGTTTAAAAAGTGATCTGTAACTTCCCTCTGATGGCAAGGTATAGGTTAACAGACAGGTTTTTTTGGCATGCGAGCGCCGAAGGCGCGAAGTTTCGGGGTGAGACCTGTGATTGATGGTACATTCTGTTATTTGTAATTTACAAGGATAACTACGGATTGTTTTTTAGCTACAATGCAGAAGTAATAGGATATCCGGTATACGGGTTTTCTGACATTGATGATGTTATCGGTTAAAGCTGACGAGTGGTATCCCAGTCTTCCGTTATGCCGGAGATTCAGTGCAAACTTGGATTGTATTTATTTCAGACAAAGCATCCCATAATTAAAAAGGAAGCAAAAAAGGAAAATTAAAGCTGTACAAATATTTAATCTCTACTACATGTTATTCTTTGAGTCAGCCAGTCACTTGCCATTCTGGTAAAACTGCAGAGTCTGCTGCCCGTGTTTTTAGCATGGAAGCGTATGTTGGCAACAGTAGATAGATTGTTTTTGAACCGGAGATTCGGGCGCTATGCGCCCTCACATGAAAATAAAATAAAAAAATAATAAAAACCTGTTTAACCTATCCCTAACCCAACTTTCACTTAAAATGATCACTGTTTCGTACAGATCACAAAATAAATAAAACATATACCTGCTCTATAGTTGACTGCGTGTTGTTGCCAACATTTGCAGCACGTGGGCAACAGACTCTGTAGTTTAGCTGCCATTCTTAAGTGACTACATTCACTTACTTTTCCTCCAGCCTTAGCAGTGGCTTTTTTCTTTGTCTGAGATCTTTCAGCCTGACACTCGTGACCTGTTTTCTTTCTTCAGACAATTTTTAGCAGGTTTGGGCAGTCTCTCTTGAAACCTCAGAGTTAGTTTCTTCCAGAAATTTTGTCTCTTTGATAACTCTTCTAGGGCCTATCAATTTTTAGAAGTTCAATGTATTTTGCAGTGTCTGTACCACAAGGTTTGAGCTTTGAGGCTCTGGAAGTAATTAAAGACCTGTTCATGAATCTCTTTTGGATGAGTCTAGAGACTTCCCCTTAGGAAGCTAATCATCTTTTCATGAAGGCATGGGACATTTTTTCTGTGGATGTGTGCAGCTCACTATTCGGGTGCATTTTCCTTATATTGTTTGAGAAAATTGGACTGGAAATTTTTGAGGATTCTTCACTCACTGAGTTCTAATTTCTTCTATGTCTTTTTCTTTTTATAATGTTAGGCATTCTATTGCAGAAATGGCTTCTGGTAGGATAATAGTTTTAATAGTGATGACTTTTGGCGTTTGTGGAGATTGATTTCTTATTGTAGATGCCCTTAGTTTTTGGGTAGGCAAGGGCCTTATTTGTGATTCTGCCCTCAATTGCTGTGATTTTTTTGCCATTGGGACTTGCCCATTCTCCAAGATATTTAAAGTTGTTTAGCTTGTGGACAGTTCTGAAACAGGTTGAGTGGGTACTGGGTTTATCTAAAGAGCTGGAGATGAAATGGGTTTTGGAGAGGTATAATTGGTGACCTGTTTTTGATGTGCATTCTTGGAAAATCTGAATCTGGGCTGTAGAAGTTTCTGGGCAATGTGACAGGTGGGCTAGGTCATCGCCGAAGGCTGGGCAGTCAACAGAGATTTTCCTGACTGTTCTGAGTTTAGTACCACTCGAAGTGCTGCGGGATTGTAGCTGGCATTGCCATTTCCTGATGACTTTCTCCGAGGTACAGTTGAATAGAAAAGGCGAAAGTTCTTCACCTTATGTGTGGACTGGTAGTGTGTCTGAAATTGCTGTTAGGAGAGGATGTATTAGTGAGGGTTCCTCGAATTAATCTTAGAGTGTTTTGGCCAAGTTCGAATTCGGAGAGAACCCTGAAGAGGGTGCTCAATCACTCGAGTCATATGCCTTTTGCAAGTAGATAAAGGCAATATACAGGGGTTTGGATCTGGTTCTATAGTGGGAAATTATAGGCTTCAGATTGTATATTTCTCTACACAGGAGCAGGATTTTGAGAAAACCACCTGTTACTCGCCTTGGCTATGTTTAGAATGGTTTTATGGAAGATTTTGTATGTAACTGAGAGAAGGGAACTCCCTCAATAGTTGTTGACATTTGTTTTGGAGCCTATGTGAATCGTGCACAAGTCCAGTCCTCTGGGATTTTGCAGGTCTTCCAAATGTTTTGAAAAGTTTCTAGAAGTAGGGCAATGGACGAGACATCTGCTAGTTTCCCCCTCGCAACTAGAGAATTCTCTCCTGGAGCTGTGTTGTTTTTGAGGGATTGGATTATTTTGCTGTGCTCTTTGAGGTCTGGTGGAGTTGACTTGGAATTAAGTCCAAGGTGGTCCTATTCCACGAATTCCGATGTCTGGCGATTGAAGTTTCTGGAAGTACTCAGCCAGTAACATCCAGTTCTCTTGGTCGTTATGGGCTATCCTTCCTGAAGTGGGATTTTCAAAGTTCAGACTGGATGAGGAATATTTAACAAGGTTGTTTTTGAATGTTTGATAAAAATCGCTTGTATTGTTCTGTGAGAACACTTCTTCCTTTTGGGATATTTTGGATTTGTGGTAGACGCGTTTGATCTTTCTGAGAATTTTGTCAACTTCCGGGATTTTATTAAAACCTTTAGCTTTTCTGATGTCTTGTGGGAATTCCAAGCTCTGATTCTCTCTGAAAGAGCTGTTTCACATTCTGGGGTCCAGCAAGCATGATTGGTTATCTGTGTTTGGAAGGGCAGGGGCGATTTTCAGAGCCATATGGACCATACATTTGACCAAGCCCTGAAGGTTGTAATGAATAACTTTGTAAGGAAACTTGGATCAATCAACATTTGTAATACAACCCGTTGCCTTTGACCAATGATGTCATATCTGAGTTAAAGATGGTAATTGTTTACAAGCAGAATATGGATTATAGATTACGATTTGGTATTTAAAAAGTGATCTGTAGCTTCTCTCTGATGGTTAGGTATAGGTTAACAGAGAGATTTTTTCCTTTTTCCGCAAGTGAGTGCCAAAGGCACGAATTTTTGGGCTGAGACCTGTGATCGATGGTACATTTTTGTTGTGATAATCTGTAATTTATGAGGATAATCACAGATTATTTATTATGTACAATACACCAGTATTACCCCATATGATTATATTCATTGATAGTGTTTGTTTTGCTAGTAGGTTTATCTGATGTAGTGTATCTTGTGAGACTCAGATATGACGTCATTGATCAAAACCAACCAGATGTATTTCGGTTTTCAGTTATGTCAGAAGCTTTTTCAACATAAGTGTGAAAATAACATTAATTAAAAAAAAAAAAAAAAAAAAATTCCATGGGGTCGGTTCTAAATTTTTGAAGTAACATGAGTATGAAATAGATGTGTAAGATCGTTAGGCCTAATTAAGGTATACTGTGCCTCCTGTCACAATTATTCAAATAACGTTCTGAAGGCATTTGTGTGGAGTGTTGCCTTGTACGGGAGTGAAAGTTGGACGGTAAATAGTTCAGACAGGAAGAGGATAGAGGGTTTTGAAATGTGGTGCTACAGAAGAATGCTGGAGATTAGGTAGGTAAATCACATACTAACTAATGAAGAGGTACTGAACAGAATTGGGAAGAAAAGGAATTTTTGGCATACCTTGACTAAAAGAAGGGATCAGTTGATAGGACATATTCTTAGACGTCAGGGAATTGTAAATTTAGCAAGTGTGTGGGGGAAAAAATTGCAGAGGGAGACCAAGATACACATATAGTAAGCAGATTCAAATGGATGTGGGTTGCTGTTGTTATGAGGAGATGAAGAGGCTTGCTTAGGACGCAGTAGGGTGGAGAATGATGTGATCTCTTTGCTGGGAACGGGACTGATAACCCAGCCATTTAGTCCCCTTTAAAACGACAACAACAACAAGAAGTAGGGTGGAGAGCTGCATCAAACCATTCTCCGGACTGAAGACCATAACAACAATACACACACAACTACCATCTCTGATCACTACTGTACTACAAGCATCTTTACTCAAGTGAGGAGGGGATAGGATGCCAGGTAAGGCTGGGGATGGAAAGTTCTGCTTTTGGCTCTGTAAAGGCTCTGATAGGCAGGAATATGACATGTAGCATTGAATGCATTGAAGGAAAGGGGCAGCAGAGGATAAAAGGGTGCTGGAGAGATGTGTAGGGATGGAGGGGGGTGGGATTTGCAACAATAAAAAAGAATAAAAAAGTAGCATAAATAAAGAGAGAGGGGGGGGGGGGGGGGGAGGGGGAGAGAGGTAACTAAAGGGATACTGTTACACAGTTGAAAGTGAGTCATGAATTGAAGGGCTACAGACTGGGGGAGGGAATGTTAGGTATAGGGTGTAGGGATGGTAAGTTGAGGTCAGGGTTCTAGCGTGGCCATAGACTACATTGAAGGGACAACTCCCATCTGCACAGTTCAGAAGAGCAGATGGTGGAGTGAAGGAGTTAGATGGCTTGGGTAGTAAAGTACCCATTGAAATCAGGAATGTTGTGTTCAGCCACGTGATGTGCCACAGGGTGGTCCATATTGCTTTTTGCGACAGTATGGTGGTGTCGATTCATCCTGATTGGCAGCTGGTTTGTTGTCATACCAATGTAAAATGCAGTGCAATGGTTAGAGCGGTGTTGGTAAATCATGTGGCTGCTTTCACAGGTAGCCCGACCTCTGATAGGTCAGGATAAACCTATGACAGGACTGGAATTAGAATTGCTGGTTGGGAGGATTGGTCAGGTTTGGCATCGGGTTCTTCCACAAGGGTATGATCCTTATGGTAAGGGATTGGGCATGGCATAAGGTTGGAGTAGGATCTTCTATATGTTTCACTTTCTCAACTTCAATTAGCTGGGTCTGATTTTATTAATGCATGTTCACTTTTTTATCTTTCTCACTTTTTTATTTTTTTTATTTTTATGTAGGCATTGAGTTTCCTGAGAGGGCAAGGCTGAAGTTCGTTGATAAAGTTCCTCAGTATCCACCAGGTGTTCGACCACCAAGGATGATGAAACGTCTAAATCTTATGCGTGGTCCAGAACTTGTGCATAATGAACTTCTTCATAAACAATATGGAATAATAGTAAGTGTATAAAGCTAATAAGTAGAATCTTGAAATTATTTCACTAGTTATCTTACTTGGATAAGCCTGTTTCAGTGCTTCATTTTGTGGCTAGGCAACAGGAGGTGGACGCCTGAGATGGGGTCACTTCGAAATGATACGTTTAGCAATTCTGAGGAGGATGGATGATTCAAGAATGTTTGCCATATGGAGGATTGATCCGCCATGGCAGTCTGTTACGAAAAAGGTATGTTTCTTATTTTTACTTACCTTTTAGATCTACCATTTGTGCTATGTCATAATTTAATCTGTTCTAGGGTCAAGGACAACGAATGGGAGGTGGGAAAGGTGCAATAGATCATTATGTCACACCTGTAAAAGCAGGTCGTGTAATTGTTGAAGTTGGAGGAAAATGTGAATTTAAAGAAGTAAGTAATTGACTTTTTTTATTTTTGATACTTATACTGTCAAGCATTGTGTTGTGTCATCATCACTACACAGCGATTTTGAGTTGTTTGTATTTACATATTGTGTGTGGAAGTATGTGGTGGTGCACTATTTATGTTTGATGTTAATAATTTGAATGAGTAGACCCTGTGCTGATGGACTGGCTATCAGTTAGTTGATGATCATGTCCTATGCACTGGTTGTGATAGAATTTCATTGTTGACTTTCAAAAAGTGGGTGTTTGTGGACAGATCTCCCATGGCACATCCCCACACATCCCAAATCCTCCCACCAGTAACCATCCACAAATGGGCGCTCCCCTTGTCACCCAGTACTACCCTGGACTCGAACAACTAAATTGCATCTTTCACCAAGGTTTTGATTTTCTGTCTTCATGCCCAGAAATGAGAGACATCCTGCCCAAGATCCTTCCCTCCCCTCCTAAAGTGGTGTTCTGCCACCCTCCCAACTTCCATCCCTATGCCTCCCTAAAACTCTGCTCACTGCCACAGGGATCATATGCCTGTGGAAGACCCCACTGTAAGACCTGCCCAATCCACCCACCCAGCACTTACTATTCTAGTCCTGTCAGAGGCTTATCCTGCCCTATCAGAGGCCAAGCCACCTGTGAAAGCAGCCATGTAATTTACCAACTGTGCTGCAATCACTGCACTGGCATGACCACTAACCAGCTGTCCATTAGGATGAATGGCAACTGCCAAGCTGTGGCCAAAAACAAGGTGGACCACCCTGTGGTACAGCATGCAGTGGAGCATATGATTGATTTCAATGGTTGCTTTCTCCCCAGGGGGCCCACAGCTCTTTTGTGGGTGTGTGGCGGCACGGGGCCTCGAGCCGAAGTAGCCTTTCTTCTTCCCCAGGCTGCTTTACACTCCCCCCCCCCCCCCCTCGGTTTGTGCCTTTGCCCGGAGACGGACATCTGAATACATTCAGGTCATCTCCTTTTCCACGTTTTCCTTTTTTACTGGTCCTTCCCTTCTTTCACTCATTTTTTCTGCTCATTCTTTTTTCTCTATTGTTCCTACCTTGGAGCCACCCTTTTCATCTCTGCTTCGGCATTTGAGATTCTCCTTTTTCTCCCTTTTCTGTCCTTCACTTTCCATCCTCTATTCTTCTTCTTTCCTCCCTGTGCATGTCTGAAGGCCGACCCACACATTTTCATGTGTAGCAGGTGATGGGTTAATGCGTAATTCCCTGCCCCGGGTACACAAGTAGGGCGCGTACGTACCCCCTGGTAAAGGCCAGGCGCAGGGAGGGATGATTACTGGAGCTGGTACCTTCCGATCATGCCGATTGGTCCCTCCGTCTGTTTCTTAGGAGGTGTGACCTGAGGTGTGAACAATCACCTAAGGTGGGGTAGCCCTCAGTGAGGGTCCCCATTAGGAAGGAGCGCGCCATCAGAGATGCTGGTAATCATGGGGGACATTTCCGCAATGACCTCTCTCTCTTCCCTCTTGACTTCGTCCCAGAAATGAAAGTTGGATGCCTCTCAAACAAAGAAAACACTACCAAATGTTCCTAAGTTTTTGATTGTTACTTGTACTGATGGTCATGATTTCTCTAAGTTAAATCCCTTCATTATTCAGAAGGATGTAGATGCCATTACAGGTCTATTGAAGAAAAGTTCTCGATAACATAATGGGAGTTTGTTGTTAGAAACAGATAATGCCTTCCAGGCTCAAAAGCTGATCCGAGCCACGATCTTGCACCCTTTTCTGGTCAAAGTCGAAGCCCATTGTACCCTTAACTCGTCACATGAGGTGGTCTAGTCTCGATCCCTCGACGGGTTATCGGACAAAGAAATAAAGGACTACTTGATTGATCAGGGTGTCACAGCCATTCATAGGGTTATGAAAAAGGCTGATATAGGTTTGATACCAACCGAAACCATATTTTTGACATTTGACAGGGTGGATCTCCCTTCCAAAATCAAAGCAGAATAAGAAATGTCAGTTCGCCCCTATATTCCGAATCCCTCACGTTGTTACCAATGCCACAGGTATAATCATACCCATGAGTCTTGCCCCCATGCAGTCATATCCATCACCTGTGGCCTCGCTTATGAGGGTGAATGTCTGCCTCCATTCCCTCGCTGCATCAACTGCATGGGCGACCATGCTACTTCATCCAGAGATGGCCCTGTTGACAAGGAGGAGCGGGTAATTCAAGAAATTGGAGTACGCGAAAAAGTGTTGATCTCTGCTGTGCGGAAGATACTAACCGGTCGAAAGCTCGCCGAGCTCCCAGCAGGTAAATGCAGCGCTGTCCTTGCCTCTCTTCGGCCTACTAAGGAGGTAGGTACATAGACCTGTGACCTTACTTTTAGCGACACAGTTGTCAGATTGGCCAGTCCAAAGATTGTCCGTTCAACCTCTCCACTCTCTTCCTCTCACCAAAAAAAAAACCAGTCATCAGCAGCTCTTCCCAAATCAAAGGCGTCTAAATCGGATGCACAGAAAGAGCCTGTCCGCAAAGACTTCTTAAGATCTGAGCCTGCACAACGAACGCCCGCACACACATCTAAGAAGGCACACGGAAAAAAGAGTTCCTCTCCTTCCCCGCCACGGCGCAACTACCTGTCACGTCACCTAGCAGTAGTGCCACCTGGTCTTCCTCTATCTCGCCGGGGAGTGCTAGTGCTAGCCGATCCGATCATCCGGCTCTTTCCTGGCGGAGGAAGCTGCCCCTGCCGATAAACCCAGGCAGGTGGCAGAAACTCCAGATGAAGCAATGGAACACGACCCTTCACCTGTTGATTCCAGTAACAGTGCTCCCTCGAAGACCGGCCATCGAGGTGATCTCCTCTAGCTTTTTCCTTCTCTTTCTATTTTCAGTCACTTTATGGACCTCCTTCAATGGAATATTCGCGGCATTCATTCCAACAGAGAAGAATTGAAACTACTCCTCAGATTGCGCTGTCCATTTGTGGTTGAACTTCAAGAAACGAAGTTACGCCCATGAGACGAAATAGTTTTTTTCGCAATATATCTCCGTGCGCTTTGACCTGCCCCCTGTGGAAGGTATTGCAGCCCATGGAGAGGTTATGTTGCTCATTAGAGATGACATCTACTACCATCCTATTTCACTGCACACTCAACTACAGGCAGTTGCTGTTCACATCATTCTCCCCGCCTTTTCCTTTTCACTTTGTAACATCTATACCCCATCGTCTTCTGCCTTTACTAGGGCAGTTGGGCTGCAACTTGCTGCTCAACTTCCTTCCCCCTTTTTGTTGATTGGCAATTTCAATGCCCACCACCCCCTTTGGGGTTCTCCAGCCTCTTGCCAGAGAGACTCCCTTTTAGTGGACATTCTCAACCATGTTAATCTTCTCTGCTTAAACACAGGTGCACCAACCTTTCTTTCAGACACAATGCATACCTATTCTCACTTGGACCTCTTGATATGTACTGCTCAACTTGCAAGTCAGTTTGAATGGTATGCTCTCTGATACATACTAGAGTGATCATTTCCCCTGTATAATTCATCTCCTTCATCATACCCTATCTCTGGCTTCCACCAGTTCGAACATCTCAAAAGCTGACTGGGCACTTTTTTCTTCCATGGCGGTTTTCCACGATTGGAACTTCCCCAGCTGTGACAGTCAGGTCGGATACCTCATGGAAGTCATTCTCAACACTGCCGAATATTCCATTCCACGTACTTCCTCTTCTCCACGTCAAGTCGGAGTCCACTGGTGGACTGCGGCATGTCGCGACACTATTAGAGCCTGGCGACATGCTCTACGCACCTTCCGATGCCACCCAATAATGGCGAACTATATCAATTACAAACATCTACGAGCACAATGCCGTCGAGTCATCAAGGAAAGCAAATGGGCCTGTTGGTTTGCTTTTACTAGTTCATTTAACAGCCTTACTCCTTCTTCGGTTGTCTGGGGGGGGCCTGCGCCGGTTATCTGGCACAAAGGCCCACTCCCCGATTCCTGGCTTTACCATAGCAAATGAAGTCTTCGTGGACCCAGCTGATATATCCAACGCTTTAGGTCAATCTTTTGCGGAGGTCTTGAGTCAACACATTACCACCCCGCCTTCCTCTCTCGAAAACAGCCAGAAGAGGCACAGCCACCTTCCTTCCAATCTCTCAATCGTCACCATGCAGGAGTTCGAACGTGCTTTCTTCGCATTTCGATCTTCTGCTCCAGGGCCTGATGCAATTCATATTCAGATGCTGAAGAACATTTCTCTTGCGGGTAAATGTTTTCTCCTCTGCAATTACAATTGCATATGGATTGAAGGTCAGGTCCCCACATGCTGGAGTGAAGCAATTGATATTCCCATTCCGAAACCAGGGAAGGACAAACATCTTGCTTCCAGTTATTGCCCCATTTCTCTCACCAGCTGTGTTTGCAAGGTGATGGAACGCATGGTTAATGCTTGGTTGATTTGGCTGCTCTAATCTCACCGTCTCCTCACCAACGGGCAATGCGGATTTCGTAGGCATTGTTTGCTATCGACCACCTGGTTACCTTGTCGACCTATGTTATGAATAACTTTTTGTGTAAACTCCAGGCAGTGGCTGTTTTCTTTGATTTGGAGGCGGTTTTATGACACCTGTTGGAGGGTGGGTATTCTCTGCACGCACCATACATGGGGATTTCGTGTCAGCCTCCCCTTTTTATTCAAGCATTTTTAATGGATCGATGTTTCAGGGTACGAGTGGGCTCTGTTTTGTCGGACACCTTTCGCCAGGAGAATGGGGTGCCACAAGGATCTGTGTTGAGCGTGGCACTTTTCGCCATAGCAATCAACCCAATTATGGATTGTCTTCCAGCTGACGTCTCTGGTATCCTTTTTGTGGACGAATTTGCAATCTACTGCAGCGCCCAGAGAACGTGTCTCCTGGAACGCTGTCTTCAGCGTTGTCTCGACCGTCTTTATTCTTGGAGTGTCGCCAATGGCTTCCGGTTCTCCACTGAGAAAACAGTCTGTATAAATTTCTGGAGATACAGTGTTTCTTCCACCGTCACTGCATGTTGGCCCCTTTACTCTGCCATTCGTGGAGAAGATGAAATTTTTAGGGCTAATATTGGATAGGAAACTGCTGGTCTCCGCATGTGTTCCATCTGGCTGGCTGGTGTACTCGTTCCCTTAATGTCCTCCGTGTTCTTAGCGGTACGACATGGGGAGTGGATTGAACCATCCTACTTCACCTCTACCGGTCCACTGTCTGCTCGAAACTGGATTACGGAAGCTTTGTTTACTCTTCTGCACAGCCGCCAAGTTTACTCCGTCTAAACTCAATCCACCATCGGGGGTTACGCACGGCGATTGGAGCATTTTATACCAGTCCTGTCGAAAGTCTTTATGCCGAAGCTGCCGAGTTACCACTGAACTATCGGCATGATATACTACTATGTCGGTATGCATGCCGCCTCCTGTCAATGCCCACCCACCTGTCCTACCCATCAGTCACACACTCAATCGCCAATATGGGTTATCTGCAACTGCCTTGCTCCCTCCTGGAGTTCGTATTCATCGCCTTCTATAGCAACTCGATCTTCTACATCTACATCTACATGGGATACTCTGCAAATCACATTTAAGTGCCTGGCAGAGGGTTCATCGAACCACAATTATACTATTTATCTCCCATTCCATTCTCGAATAGCGCGCGGGAAGAAAGAACACCTGAATCTCTCTGTTCGAGCTCTGATTTCTCTTATTTTATTCTGATGATCATTTCTACCTATGTAAGTGGGAGTCAACAATATATTTTCGCATTCGGAGGAGAATGTTGGCGATTGGAGTTTCGCAAGTAACCCACGCCTCAGCGATAAGCGCCGTTGTTCTAATGATTCCCATCCCAGATCCTGTATCATTTCCGTAACGCTGTCTCCCCTGTATCGTGACAATACAAAACGAGCTGCCCTTCTTTGGACTCTCTCGATGTCCTCCGTCATGCCCACCTGATAAGGATCCCACACTGGGCTGCAATACTCCAAAAATGGACGGACAAGCGCAGTGTATGCAGTTTCTTTAGTAGTTCTGTTGCATCTTTTAAGGATTCTGCCAATAAAACGCAGTCTCTGGTTCGCCTTTCCCACGATATTATCTACGTGTTCTTTCCAGTTTAAGTCTGAAGTAATAGTAATTCCTAGGTATTTTGTGGAGTTTACGGCCTTCACATTTGATTGATTTATGTTGTAAACAAAGTT
Organism: Locusta migratoria; assembly: GCA_026315105.1. Classification (NCBI taxonomy): domain Eukaryota; kingdom Metazoa; phylum Arthropoda; class Insecta; order Orthoptera; family Acrididae; genus Locusta; species Locusta migratoria. The sequence goes on along the minus strand of CM048744.1, from coordinate 471,400,174 downwards.
TAACGGATTTCTTTTCGTACTCATGTGGACGACTTCACACTTCTCATTATTTAGAGTCAATTGCCAATTTTTACACCATACTGATATCTTATTCAGATCGTTCTGCAGTTGGTTTTGATCTTCAGATGATTTTACTAGACGGTAAATGACGGCGTCATCTGCAAACAACCTAAGAGAGCTACTTAGATTTTCCCCTAAATCGTTTATGTAAATAAGGAATAGCAGAGGACCAATAACACTACCTTGTGGAACGCCCGATATCACCTCTGTTTTAGTCGATGCCTTACCATCGATTACCACGAACTGTGTCCTCTCAGACAAGAAATCCCCTATCCAATTGCAAATTTGGGGCGATATACCATAACCACGCAATTTGATTAAAAGCCGTTTGTGAGGTACGGTGTCAAAAGCTTTCTGGAAATCAAGAAATACGGAATCGATTTGCGAACCTTTGTCGATAGCACCCATCACTTCGTGTGAATATAGAGCTAGTTGTGTTTCGCATGAACGATATTTTCTAAATCCGTGTTGACCTTGGGTCAAAAGATCGTTCTGTTCGAGATAATTCATAATATTTGAATACAGGATATGTTCCAAAACCCTGCTGCAAATTGACGTCAATGAAATAGGCCTGTAGTTTAGTGGGTTACTCCTACTGCCTTTCTTGAATATAGGTGTGACCTGTGCAACTTTCCAATCTTTTGGTACAGATCCTTCTATGAGAGAGCGGTTGTATATGACTGTTAAGTAAGGAGCTATCGCTTCAGCATAATCAGATAGAAATCTAATGGGTATACAATCCGGACCAGAAGACTTGTTCTTATTAAGTGATTTTAGTTGCTGCACTACTCCGATGATATCTACTTCTATGTTATTCATTACGGCATCTGTTCGTAATTCGAAATCTGGAATATTGGTTTCGTCTTCTTTAGTGAATGAGTTTCTAAAAGCTAAGTTTAGTAACTCTGCTTTAGTAGCGCTGTCATCGGCAGGATCGCCATTACTATCACGTAGTGATGGTATTGTTTGTGACTTTCCCCGAGTATATTTAACATATGACCAAAATCTCTTTGGGTTTTCAGTCAAATTACGAGAAAGAGTTTCGTTGTGATAAATGTTGTAGGCATCTCGCATTGAAATCCTCGCTAAATTTCGAGCTTCTGAGTACAATCGCAAATCCTGGGGATTTCGTGTTCGTTTAAATTTAGTATGCCTTTTCCTTTGCTTTTGCAACAGTGTCCTGACCTGTTTTGTGTACCAAGGGGGATCGCCTCCTTCTTTTATTAATTTATTAGGTATAAAACTTTCAATTGCTGTCGATACCACTTCTTTGAATTTTAGCCACATCTGGTCTACACCTACGTTTAGTGTTAGAAACGAGTGGAAGCTGTCTTTCAAGAAGCAATGTATTTTGTTTCTATCTGCTTTCCTGAACAAATATACTTTGCGTTTATTTTTGGTAACTTTGGGACTTTCGATATTCAATTTCGCTACTACAGCTCTGTGTTCACTAATACCTGTATCCGTTTTGATGCTCATTATGAGCTCAGGATTATTTGTTGCTAAGAGATCAAGTGTGTTTTCATATCCATTTACAATTCTAGTTGGCTCATGAACTACTTGTTCGAAGTAATTCTCAGAGAATGCGTTGAGTACAATTTCGGACGATGTTTTATGCCTACCTCCTGATTTGAAAATATAATTTCGCCAACAGATCGAGGGTAAATTAAAATCACCACCTACTATTATCGTGTGAGTCGGGTACGTTTTTGTAATTAGACTCAGGTTTTCTTTGAACCTTTCTGCTATTGTATCGTCAGAGTCGGGAGGCCGGTAAAAGGAACCGATTATTAACTTCTTACGATTTTTGGGTACAACCTCTACCCATAATAGCTCGCACGAACTATCAACTTCAACTTCGCTACATGAAATACTACTTTTGACGGCGACAAACACGCCACCACCTATTTTGTTTAATCTATCCTTTCTGAATATCGTTAGATCTTTTGAAAATACTTCTTCTGAACTTATTTCCGGCTTGAGCCAACTTTCGCTGCCTATAATGATGTGTGTTTCGGTGCTTTCTATTAACGCTTGCAGTTCTGGAACTTTCCCGACACAGCTACGACAATTTACAACTGTTATACCGATAGTTTCCGGATCTACATTTCTCCTGTGATCCACCTGAACCCTTTGAGATTGCCCATTTTCTATTTCCCCGAAGCTCTTTATCCTAAAAAACCGCCCAGTCCACGCCACACAGCCCCCGCTACCCGTGTAGCCGCTTCCTGCGTGTAGTGGACTCCTGACCTATTCAGCGGAACCCGGAAACCCACCACCCGATGGCGCAAGTCAAGGAATCTGCAGCCTACACGGTCGCAGAACCGTCTGAGCCTCTGATTCAGACCCTCCACTCGGCTCTGTATCAGCGGTCCACAGTCGGTCCTGTCAACTATGCTGCAGATGGTGAGCTCTGCTTTCATCTTGCAAGCAAGACTGACAGTCTTTACCACTTCAGTTAGCCGCTCGAAACCTGAGAGGATCTCTTCAGATACGAAACGACACACATCATTGGTACCGACGTGAGCCACCACCTGCAGTTGGCTGCACCCCGTACCCTTCATGGCATCCGGGAGGACCCGTTCCACATCTGGAATGACTCCACCCGGTATGCACACGGAGTGCACGTTGGCCTTCTTCCCCTCCTTGGCAGCCATCTCTCTAAGGGGCTCCATCACCCGCCTAACGTTGGAGCTCCCAACTACAAGTAAACCCACCCTCTGTGAAAGCCCGGATCTTGCAGGCTGGGTGGTGACAGGGTGAGAGACACCATCCGACTCAGGAACGTCGTCCTGAGCAGACAGCGCCTCAAACCTGTTCGCAAGACGAACCGGGGAGGTCTCACGATCGGTCCCCCGGAATGTCTTGCGCCTCCTGCCACGCACTGGAGCAACCTCCCACGCAACCACGGGTGGGATGTCTGCCTCACTGCTAGCAGTTTCAGGGCATGTCGCTGCCGCAGGCCGATCGGTGGAGACGACGGGAGTCCGTTCGGTCCCCACCGCCGGCCAACAACAACGACGCCCATCGATCGCAGCTTCCAACTGTGCAACCGAGGTTAACACAGCTTGAAGCTGGGAGCGAAGTGTCACCAGCTCAGACTGCATCCGCATACAGCAGTCACAGTCCCTATTCATGATTACAATACCAACAAAAGCAAAAACTACAGTCGCGATGCGTTCAAACTAAACTGTTCGTTAGAACGCGGATGTGAATCCAATACGCACGACAGCACAGTATAACTTTACAAATTGAGACGAGAAAGTGTAGACGAAAATCAAAATACTATATGTCGCTTCTAATCAGAAAATAAAGACAGACGACTGTCGAAAGCGGGAAAGCACAATGCCACCGTGGCTCCAGGTTCTGGTTAGAGTTCATTTTGAACTGTGCCTCCCAAAGGAGTGTACTTTGGATTCGGTATATCGCTCGAGGTTTGTTGAACTTTGTTCGCGGCTTGATACTGCCATTTATATCTATACGGATGGCTGAAAGACCACTGATGGTGTCGGATCTGCCTTTTGTTGTTGGAGACAACAGGTTTCAATACAGGCTTCCTGTCCAGTGTTCGAATTTCACAGCTGAGCTTTTTGCTCTTTATCAAGCTGTTCTGTATATCCGTCACCACCACTTTTTTCCTATGTCATTTGCTCTTGACTCTGTCAATGCTATTCAAAGTCTGAGAGACCCGTATCTGTTCCACCCTGTCGTACACTGAATTCAACACTCCCTTCAATTGTTGGCAGACGACGGTTCTCACGTTTGCTTCCTGTGGGTACCTGGCCAAGTAGGTGTGCCTGAGAACGAAGCTGCTGCTGATGTGGCCAGGGCTGCAACCCTCCTGCCTCGGACAGCTACCCTCTGCATCCCATCCAGTGATATTAAAGCGTCTATTTGCCGACGCATTTTATTGTCGTGGCATAGTTTGTGGTCCTCGCTTCATGCCAATAAGCTTCGCACCATTAACCAATCCTCACAACTTGGAAGACTTCCGCACGTGCCTCTCGACGGGAGGAAGTAATCCTGGCCCGGTTGCAGATCAGTCACTGCCAGTTCAGCCACCGCCACTTGTTGACAGTCGACCCCGCACCATTGCATTCATAAGGTCACCCACTGATGGTGGGCCATGTTTTAATGTCATGTGCTAATTTTAATCATGTCCATGCTGCCCTTAATCTGTCGAACACTTTAGAGGAAATTTTATCGGTTTACACACGAGCAGGTGCTCAGGTCTTGCATTTTATACAGATGACTCCTTTATCAATGGACATTTAATTCTTCCTTTTGATGTATTTTACCATATGTTTTTAGCAATATCCTGGTATTGTCCTCTTTGGCAGTTGTCTTAACTCTGGTTTTTGGTACATTCACATTTAATGTCGGGCGCTAATGACCTAAGCAGTTGTGTGCCCTTAAAAAAGGTGAGGCTGCTTTACAACCTGGGCCATCTGGATCCTCCCACCCACTACCAGCTTTTCTGAACTGCACAGAAGGGAGTTATCCCCTATACAGTACATTCTCCAATCCCAAAATTATCCAGTTCTAAACCTACGATAACTTCACTTTTTTCCACACACCCAACAGTTTCTACCTCTCTATCCTAAACCTCTCCCATTTTAGGTGGTGTATGTGTGTGTGGGCGTGCGAATGCAATTGTTTTCTTTCGTTTTATTTTATTTTCCTTCCCTCACCCACCTCCCCACTTCATTCCTAAGTTGCATCTCGTTCGTCCCATTAATACATACATACTCTGCAAGGCCGTGCTGTATTCATCACCATGACGCAACCTTCCCCCCTTCCCCTGCCCTATTTCCACACCACAGAACATGATCCAGAGTGTGGCAGCTGGAGTTGATGGTTGTATGACTGTTTTGTGTGCCTGTGTGATAGCTTGGATGTTTTATTTTCTGAAGAAGGCCATGGCCGATAGTTGAAGTGTGTGTGTGTGTGTGTGTGTGTGTGTGTGTGTGTGTGTGTGTGTGTGTGTGTGTGTGTGTGTGTATATATATATATATATATATATATATATGTGTGTGTGTGTGTGTCTTTTTTTATGTGTCTGTCACAGTTTGTTGTCACATCTTTGTGGTGAGTTGTAAACTGTCCTTATTACTATATTGTATACTCTTCAATTGCATGTATTTTACTTTCTGCCATGTATATCACAATTCTTCTTTCTTCTTTGTCTCAGTATTTGTCTCATCTGGTGTCCCTTGTTCCCATGACCTGTGGTTTGACGAACATCCTCACAGACTCTTGGTGTGTTGTTCCTCATTGGGGCTTGTTGGATTCCAACCTTGAGCCATTCACACAGTTTGGAAATACTTGTGGCTTTGCAAATCTTGAATGGCTATGAGCCACCAATAGATGTCATGTCTTCATTGCTGACATAGCTTTTATCTTGAGTTGCCACATGGTATTTATGAGAAGTAAAATAGTTCTCTCACATGACACATTGTTGTTAAAACTATTTTGGGGATAATGGCATCTTGCGTGATACGGATGAAGGACAATGGGCAGATTGCATTTTTCTTGCTTTCTGAAAGGTGTTTGATATGATGTTGCACTGCAGACTGCTAATGAAGCTTATGGAATGTTGTCCAAATATGTGAGTGGCTCGAAGACTACTTAAGTAATAGAACCCAGTCTGTTGTTCTCGATGGCAAATATTTATCAGAGACTGGGATATCATCAGGAGTGCCCCAGGGAAGTGTGATAGGACCATTACTTAATTTATATAAATGATCTGCCAGATTGACAAAATAAAAGTAGCGAAAAATATACCGAAATAGGTTTTAAAAAATGACGAAATCGAGCAAAAATTTTTACCACAAACAGATGCCTCTAGTGACATCTGTTGTAATTGGTTTATGGAAGATATCATATTTTAATTTTTGGTCTTTTCTTTTTATTTGTAAATCCAAAAAATTAAGAGAGCCTTCAACAACAAATTCCAAGGTGAAGTTAATCTTACATTGCAAATTGTAAAAAATATGTAGTAGTTGGTCAGCCTCCTCATTACTTCCATTAAAAAACAATGAAAATGTCATCAATGTAATGCTTGTAAAGTATAATTTTATTAATAAGCTCATTTTGCATTGTAAAAGTCTTTGTTCCTGACTATTAATAAAAATTTCAGCAAGAATACCAGAAAGTCTCAAACCCATTGATAGACCATCATGTTGACGATATATATGCCCAATAAAAGCAAAGTAATTAAATGAAGGGGAATGTTCTATTATAAGATTGACAAGTTCTTGTACAAATGCTAGTTTCACTTTTTTGTGTGGAATAAGATTATGTAGAATTAGTTCTAAGGTTTCAGCTGTAGGTATATTAGTATACAAATTGGTGATATCTTGGGACAATAAAAAACAGTTATAGGGGATTCTTGGGTCTTGAATGATGAATTCATAACTATTTTTAGAGAGTAATGACTCTCAATGAAATATAGCTCCTTGATTGTACTTTGGCAGAAACTGTTAATATAATAATTGGGGCTTTGACAAGAGCTAACTATAGGCATATTGGTTTATTTTTTATGCAACTTTACCTGTGATCATAAAAAAGGCAATTTTGGGTTCATCATAAGTACAATATTTTTCTCTCCTTCAGAACTGAACAATAAATCAGAATGGTTAATTAAACTCCTGACATCACTAATGAATTTAGGTAAAGGATTTCTAGCAATTTTCAGAATATTATTTTCATCAAAGAAATTCGAAGTTTTACTGACATAATCTTCATCATTTAAAAGTACTAAAGAATTACTTTTGTCTGAATTTGTGACAATTACCCTGTCGGAGAGATTAGGGCTCGTAAAGGTGCATACAAGATTTGTTTTTCCCTCATTCTACATGGGAGTAGGACAGGAAAGCCAATAACTAGTAGTGGTACTAGGTACCCTCTGTCATGCACCTTTGGATGGATTGTGGAGTATGTATGTAGATCTGTTTGCAGACTTTTCAGAAAACCAAAGTTTTAGAGCCCGAGTAAGTTACCTATCATGTGTAATTTTGCTTAACTTCACGAGGAGAAGCCGATCATCATAGTCCTCCAGGTAAGTTCGACACTGAAGAAGATGGTGAAACAATTCCTGGATCTTGGAAAACTGACTTCTTTCTTATGTGTAAAGAAATTGATTAGAAAACCATAAGAAGCTAGTGGTGTTAGTGGTTCCATCACTGAGTGATTCACAAGTAGTGTGATACTGTTAATAACTAATTTTGTGGGAGAAAGTTTAAGTAAATTGATTGCCTGTGAGAATTTTGTTTACTTTCGCATCGTACTGCCTATCATGATATAGATTTTTTTTAAATTGTTGTAGAGAACTGGGAGCTAGAATTTGAAAACGAAAACTGTTAATGAGAAAAGAAAATGATTTAACCCTTTATTTGGCACACACAGAAATCATGAGAAGAAAAAGTATTATGTTACTTAAATGTATAGGGTCATGTGAACAGATTAATATGATTTTTTTTTTCTTTCAAAATATTGTTTCTGGTTTGTAAGTAACATTGCCCAAAAACATTGCATGTTGGTACACTATCAGTACTACAGTGTTGATTCTATGACTGTAGAAATAATTGTATTTTGGACTATTTCATGTGAAAAGGGTGAAAACAAGTCGTTTTTGGTACAAAGTTCAGAGCAATCCAACGATTTACATATTTTACAGTAAAGTATCCCTGGAGACAAAACTTGCAAATTACTTTAGGCCCATAATCTGACAAGTGACAATTTATTGTCATATCTGTCATACTGTACATCATTGTCTGGTACAGGAGATGCTGTTCGTTCCTCTTTTAGACTTGTTGCCCATTTTGTAGTTGTCTACCAAGCCTCCTCTTCCCAATAAATATAAGTTCATTTTCAGTCTGTCATATAAGAACTCGTTAACAATTTTCCATAATAAATCAACTTGAATGCTTCCTCTTTCCCTTTTTTTAAGCAGTTTCCCATGAATCACAAAAAATATTGTCACAAAATTGAAACAAACCTGTAACTTGTGCTTAGAGTGTATGCTAAAGTTTCAGTTTATTGCTAAACTTTTCGCAAAAGACAGTGAAACATCACTTTATGGGGAGCTTAAATATTAATGTTGTAACAACATGCATGACACTGTCAAGATGAGAATAGGCCATCACACTTATGAGTCTGAATGTGAACTGCCATTCCGCATACTGCTTTCAGTCCTTCCGCCACCAGCTGGCCAGGTGGCACTCGCGAACTTTCACACCCGTACCGGTGTAAACGGGTGCAACAGAACATTTGAATTCACGCACTTGATATACATTTCTCCCCCCTTTTTATTTTTTCACTCACTTGTTGCAGTAAGCCTACGTCCATCTTTTCTCCATCACTGTTTGTGAATGATCTAGTAGGCACCTTCCGATATGGCCGGTAACGTCCTGTTTGAGCTCGTGATGAGATGATGGGTGACATGGGTGGTGAGGTGCCTGATGGTGCATATGTGAAAGACATAGGGAAGACTAGAGACATTGGTGTATCGATGCCTTCATGGTTGTCTTGTTCCATCTGTTGTGGTGGTGTCAAATCCACTACAATGTCGGAAGTGTTAGCTTGATTTCTTGTTGTAGGAAGGTCCGTGTCAATAGCCATCTTAAAGTCCTCCTCCTTGTCACCAGTATTGTGGTGACTCTTGGGCGAAATTAGTCAATGTGGCGAGACACGTTTCCCGTAGGAGTGCTGACGGTGTACAGCCGCTGGCTTTTCTGTGGGACAACATGGCATTGTGACCATTTTGGTTGCTTTCTGTAGTAGCCTTGCACCCACACAGGAGCGTCCTTCGCGAGTCTTCCTTGAGTGCTGATAGTGCCTTTAGAAGGTGGGGGTGTAAGGAGTTGGAGGAGAGTCCATGCAAAAGCTCTGCCAGGCTATGGTCCCCGGACGGAGTGATGCGATATGACACTAGTAATTGCAGGAGTATGTCATCAGTGGAAGAGAATGTGAGATGTTTCTTCATTTGGGATTTAAAGGTACAGACCAAACGTTCCACTTCCCCGTTGAACAGGAGGTGGAACGGTGGGGCAGTGATATGGGCTATCCCCCTCTGGGCACAAAAATCAGGAAATTCAGAGGAACTGAATTGAAGCCCATTATTAGAAACAATAGTAGTGGGTAAACCTTCCAGGCCAAGAGTTTTGCCAAAGCCGTGGTGGTGGCGGCAGCTGTGGTTGTTGAAGCACTTCGAAGCACAAAAGGAAAATTGGAATAGGTGTCAATGACTAGGAGCTAATAATTGTTGAGGAAGGGTCGAGCAAAATCTATATGAATGCGGTCTCGTGGCTTTTCAGTTGCGGGCCATGGAGAAAGTGAGGACTTGCGCGCAGGTGACAAACAGCCACCATGCGCCCAATTTCCGTGTCGAGTCCAGGTCAGTAGATGTGCCGTCTAGCGAGATTTTTCGTCCCGGAGACACCCCAGTGTCCCTGGTGTAGAAGACGTAGGACCATAGGCTGCAACGTTGCCAGAACGACAACGCGGGGAGAGACGCCGACTGTAGCCAGCAGGATAACTCCATTGAGGAAGGAGAGGTGCAGCTGCAGATGGAAGTAGTTCTGGAGGGGATATGATGCTTTTCGTGAAGGTTGGTCCGGCCAGCTGTTTTCTATGTGATGTAGAACCAGTGATGGGGAAGCCCTCAAGACAGTCTGCGCAGCCTCATCCAAATGGAAACTATGAAGCTCATCTTTGTCGAAGACGTGGTCAGGGCCTATAGGAAATCTGGATAAGGCATCGGCATTTGCATGCTGAACAGTGGTACAAAAATGAATGTCATATTGAAGACGAGAGAGAAAAGTGCCCAACATTGGAGCCTATGTGCTGCCTTGTTAGGAATGGAAGCAGACGGATGAAATAAGGAGACCAGTGTCTTGTGGTCCGTAATAAGATGGAACTTATGACCATAGAGAAAGACTCCAAACTTCTTGAGAGCATAAAAAATGGCAAGAGCCTCTTTTTCAATTTGTTTATACCGCATCTGTGAGTCATTTAAGGTTTCGGAGGCATAAGCAATAGAATGTACTGTACCATCAGGATATATGCGAGTTAAAACAGCACCAATACCATGTTGTGACACATCAGTAGGTAAAAAAAAGCTGTTGCCCAGGGCAGTAAGAGGCCAAACAAGGTGGTTTTTTGGAGATGAGCTTTAAGGCGGTGAAAAGCAGCATCGCATTCGTCAGACCATGTAAAAGGAACATTTTTCTTGAGCGAGCGAGTGAGTGGGTAAGAGATCTCTACTATGGAGGGAATAAACTTGTGATAGTATGCTATGTTTCCGGGAAAAGCTTGCAGTTCTTTAACCAACGAACGACGCGGAACGGTGTCGATTGTGGCGATGTTGTCACGAAGGGAGCAGATGCCATCCTTGGAAAGGCAAAAACCCAGGTACACTATAGAGGGCTGAAAGAATTGAGATTTCTGAAAATTGCACTTAAGACCAGCCTATAGTAGGACAGAGAAAAGAGATGTCCATCCGTGGTAGCCCCAGTAATGACAATGTCGTCCTGATAGTTAATGCACCTGGGAACAGAGATAAGTTGTTAAAGAAAACTTTGAAATATGGTGGCGCACTGGCCATGCCAAACGGCAATCCTTGGTAATGATAAAGGCCAAAAGGCGTATTGAGAACAAGAAATTGACATGACGACTCGTCAAGTGGTAACTGACGATAACCTCAGAGAGGTCGATTTTTGAAAAGTATTTTCCTCCAGAAAGTCTGAAAACAATACTTCCGGTCGAGGCATAGGATAAATATAAATAAGACATTGAGTGTTGAGGCCAGTCTTAAAGTTGCCGCAAAGCCTGAGACTACCATTCAGTTTGCTGACAATGAAAATCGGAGAAGCCCATTCACTGGAAGGAATAGGAAGCAAAACTCCAGAGGTTGTAAGCCATTCTAACTCCTGTTTTACAGCGTCGTGCAATGCTACAGGAAGGGGTTGGGCTTGAAAAAAACGTGGCCTGGCTTCGGTTTGAGAGAGACATGAGGTGCAAAACCTCTGGCACACCCTAGGCCGGGCGAAAAATGAGCATAAAAGTCTGTAGACAAGGTATCTGAGTGTAAGGAATGCTGTTGGATACGACATTGACAGTATCGTTGACAGAGAATCCAAATATGCAGAAGGCATCATAACCAAACAAGTCAGCCATCCCCATGTGGTCAACAACGTACACAGTGACTGTTCGTACAACAGACTTATATGTGATTTGGACATCCATTCATCCCAAAAGGGAGATCTGTTGCTGATTGTATGTGCATAAACAACGTAAGACTGGTGAAAGGGGCGGTGAACCCTGGCAAAGATAAGTTTGTGACGTAATTATTGTGGCTGCTGAGCCAGTATCTATTAGCCTGTACATCTTTTCCAAACATCTGCACTGTGAGGTTAAGTTGTTTCCAGAAGAATTTGTGGAGTTGACATATAGTATGGAGCCTGTATCTAAGTCAGTACTGTGTATAGCCTGCACTTTGTTAGATCGGCAAATGGAAGAGATGTGACCCTTTTTCTTACATTTGTGACATGTAGCCCAATGTTGGGGAAAATCATCTTGTGAATGCTGGGAAAAACAGTGGGGACAAGGAGGTAAGGCAGCAAGAGATTGCTTCTGTTTAGAAGTAGTGCACTGCTTGCTCTGCTTGGGTTGCGTGCGAGAGTACACCGCCGCTACTTTCTTGTTCACGACACTGCCTGCCGCGTAGACAAATGCCCTATCCACCGTGACTTCCCCTACGTCACCCAAGCATCCAGCTGCGCACCTGCAGCCCAAGTAATTCCAAAAGCTTCTGCTACGGCCAATACTTCAGATAAGGCTGGGTCATTTAACTGAAGAGCCTTCTGACGAACTTTATCACGAGCGGACCTCAAAATTGCACCCGTGACCATTGAATCAGTGTAAGATTCTTTATGGACAGTGGTAATGAATTTGCAGTTTCTACTAATGCCTTGCAGTTCTGTAGCCCCTATTTGGTATAATTGATGGGCCTGTTTTTTACACTGATGAAATGCTACATGTGATGCAACAGCGTGTGTATGCTTCTTTTAATATGAAGTGAGAAGTGAGCACATTTCGTCAAATGACAGTGAAGAGGGTTCTTTGAGGGGCACTAATTGAGACAAAAGTTGGTAGAACTTTGGAGAGATCCATGAAAGAAACAGTGGCTTACAGAGATTTGTGTCAACGTCGAAAGCTACGAAGTGTTGTCAAAGCCATTTCTCATAGTCTGTCCAATCTTCTTTGGTTTCCTCGTTTGGCGGAAAAGTGGGTATGGACAACGTCGATGTGTGATCGTAGTGTGTTGTCGCGAGGAGCTGTTGTGACAAACTTCTTATGTTTAGTGAGGTGGTTGGCCAGTAACTTTTGCTGTTCGGGGAGGATTTGCAGAATTTGCTCGAGCATTGACATCTTGATGTTGTTTGTAACGTAATAATTGCAAAAAAAAAAAAAAAAAATCCCTACTCATCGCCAAATGTTATAGCAACATGAACACTCAATAATCAACACACAACGCTATCAAGATGAGATTAGGACATGACACATAAGAGTCTGAATGTGAACTGCTGTTCCACATACTGCTTTCAGTCCTTCCGCCACCAGCTGGCCAGGTGGTGCTCGCAAACTTTCACACTCGTACTGCAACGCCAACGGGTACGGCGGAAGATTTGAATTCACGCAATTGATATAAAACAGTTAGTTCAAGCCCTGTTGCCCATCCAAGAATAAAACTTGAAATATGCTTCAGAAAACCATGTGCAATTTTGATGTTGCGTGAGAGCAACATTGCCAAATAAAGGGTTAAAAAGACCATGAAAGTGTTCATATTATCAGATATTTCTGTTTTCCTTGGTGGGTAGATAATGCATAAGAATAATTCCATCTACTCGTATGCAAGCCCATTCTGGCTTTTACACTTCATTAGTATAAGCCCTAATTTTTGTAGTGTTCTCTGCCTTTAATGCCAGCTTCCTGTAAGTCACCATCAAGTATTCTTTCCTTTTTCAGCTTCAGATACAAAAGTGTTTACTTACATTTTCAGTACAATGTGTTACAGTGGTGCAGTGTCCAGAAGTCATATTGCATATGAATGTGTAAAGGAACAAACTGTGGATGAAGTAGAAGACATAATTCAGTTGGCAGAACATAGTCCATCAACAAGTACATGCAGACTTCCAAAATGTATTGGTGTTCCACATACAAGAATATTTACAGTCCAGTCAACACCTTTGAGCAGGAGCTGAAGATAGACAATTGAAATTTTGTGATTGTTTGTTTGAAAATCACTGTGTAATTTGTACTATACTGTGAAAAGTGGGCGTGCCGGCCGCGGTGGCCGAGGTGACTGAGGCGCTCTTTCACGGTCAGCACGGCCACTACGGCCGGGGGTTCGAATCCCCCCTCGGGCATGGATATTTGTGCCGTCCTAGTTCGTAAGTAGTTCATAATTAGTTTGTAAGTTTAGGGACTGATGACCCCGTAGTTAAGTCCCATAAGCTTAACAAACATTTTGAATATTCTAAGTGGGCGTGGTCAAGCTGTCACGTTAGTCCTTGTCAAAGATAAAACACCATTATCCATTGCAATCGGTCAGAGATAAAACCTGTCGATCTTTCAAAGCTACTGTCCATATGTCACTAAGTTTCATAGCTTCTTCTTTCCTGTTAAAATTTTCTTTATGTTTATATATTTCAATTGCTTCCCTGTATTGTCGTGGATAATAATTTGTCATAGTAGATGAAACTGATGTTTCAGAAAACCTCACTATATGACTTCCAGATTGAAGAGCGTGCTCTGCCACAGCCGATTTCTCTGTTTTTCCTAGTCGACAAAGACTTTTGTGTTCCTTCAGCCTACTTTCTATACTTCTTTTTGTGGTTCCAATATAAACTTCACCACATGTACACGGAATTTCATAAACGCCACAAGCAGATAGAGTAGGTCGTTTATCCTTCACAGAACGTAGTACTTGAGATATTTTCTTAGTTGGTCTGAAAACCGGTCTGATGTTGTGTTTGCGTAATATTTTCCCTATTTGATCAGTTACTTTTCCGATAAATGGCATGGAAACTGTGTTCTTCCACCATTTCGTTTTATTATGTGTTTTTAGACAATTATTATTTGGTCGCAGAACCCTGTTTACTTCTTTATCCGAATATCCATTTTTCTTGAAAGCTTGCTTCAGGTGTTTTAATTCAGTATCCAGGTGTTCCGGAGTGCAGATTTCTTTGGCTCTGTCAACGAGACTTTTGATGACACCTCTCTTCTGCTGTGGGTGATGATTAGAGTTCTTATGTAAATATCTGTCTGTATGTGTAGCTTTGAAAAACTTTGTTTGAGTTTTCCATCTACCTCTCTCATAACTAGAACATCCAAGAAGGATATTGCGCTGTCTTTTTCCATTTCAATTGTAAACTGGATTTTTTTTTTTATTTATGTTATTCAGATGAGAAAAGAATTCATCCAATGCTTTTTTACCGTGAGGCCATACCACGAATGTATTGTCCACATACCTATACCTATACCATACATATATACTTCTTTTTTGCTATTCCTAAAGCTGATTGTTCCAATTTCTCCATATAGAAATTAGCAATCGCTGGGCCCAATGGGTTACCCATGGCAACATCATCAACTTGTTCATAAAAATCACCACCCCACTGGAACTGACTAGAAGTCAAGTTTTATGGACCACAGCCTTATAACCCGGAAGTTCTACTAGCAACTATGATCTGAACTGTTTTAAACTTTAACCATTATATCAAGATAGCTGTTGTTCTCCAGTATGCTTTCAAAAATTACAAATTCTAGGATTGTTCCTTTGAAAGGGCATGGTAAATTCCCTTTTCCATCCACAACTAAACAATTGTATCTTTTACTCCATCTCTAATGACCTTGTGGTCGATAGGATGCTAAATCCTATTCTTCTTCTTTTTTGTTAGATGTAAAATGAAGTATTTTACCTAAAATAATGTACTGAATGTTAAGTTATGGTAGTGAAATTTATTGTTCACTTACAACTATGATTGTGATGAGATGTTGGACAGAAACAGCAAATGGGGAAAAAATAAAACTAACAGGACTGTGGGAATGGGGAAGAGTTGACAGTAATTTCCTAGTTTGAAAGAAGATCAAGTAACCACTTCCATAGAAACAAAAAAGAGCTGTGACTAACACCTAGAGAAAGGAAAAAAAGTAAATTAATCAGAAAAAGAAAGTCAAGAGGCAAGACTGCAATAGCCTTTTTGCAAAACCTGTTTAGTAGAATTAATTAAAATAATCACTGTTAATGGAACCATTTCTTAAGGTGTTTGTGACACTGAGTTCTGTATGAAAATCTTGTGTGTCTGCAGACATAACATACCACATACTTTGATACTCATTGTAAAGGTAAAGACCACCTTTCATCTACAGATTGTCACATAAATAAGACAGTCACTCTCACACAACTTAGATTTTTTACCACATTGTTCATTAGGAAGGAAGAGGCAACAATTACACAAGCCACAGTTGCTATCCTTATGGTGAGTTGTGACCTATCATCATTATATTTTGGTATTCCTACCTAGAGCAGCAGATGATGAACAATCTGTCTCACACAATAGATTTTATGATTATCCGGCAGATTTTGCCACATGGAGAGTGAGCCACTAGGATTATTGCATCTTGGTTGTAAGTAATTATTTATTTTAATGACATTTCAACAATATAGTCAACTTCAGATTTAAGAAAGGGTCAAGTTACATTCGAAAGTGTGTTTCACACTATACAAATATTTACAAGAGTTATTAGCAAACTGTTACTTCATGTACAAAGCCTCAGATTGTATGTTAACAGTTTTTTTAAAATATTTGTGTATTGTGAAACACACGTTCAAATGTAACATGACCTTTGCATATTTTCAGTTACCATGTGATGTCCATTAAAAAATCTGAAGATGACAGTCTAAGTAATTGTACCCAGCCATTAAAATAAATAATTATTTCCAATCAGGCCTAACAATCCTTAACATAAGGTTTGCATATTACAATAGTTTTTCAAACCAAAACCATTATTTGCAATTGAAAGAAAACTTTATTTCTGACACTATCTTTTTAGGCAATTGTACCATTTATGCTTTTACCTCTTGTAGTCTTCCAAGCACTCGGTAGTGAAGTCTCTGAATCTGGCTTGAAATTTCAGGTGCAAACACCATTGAAGTTGATTATGCTGTGATCACTTTTTTTTGCATTTGATTGAAATTAATGTTTTTAGTCAGTTGGGGTCTCACAGTTCATTGCATAGGCAAGAACAGAAAAGCACATACTACACTAGATCCAGATTGTCCTAGTACAGTAAATCCACAGCCATAATACATTAGTTAACAAACACTTATGTGCAGCAACAAGTACAATAGAAAGAGTCACAAAATATTTCCTTTGATTCAATGTTCAGGACCGAAAAATAGTGGCAGAATAATTTAACTTGTGCACAATATTTGTACTTACGATATTCAGTATTGCTGATAATTCAGTAATTCTTTATAATGAACTCCTACACTAATAGGATTTAGTAAGTACACATCAGTGGTGAGTTATCACTTGGATTCAACAGTCTGAATGTGGCTCTTGTAAACACAATATACTGCCTGTGTAGAGTGTTATAGCCGGCCGCGGTGGCAGAGCGGTCTGCAGCATGCCACTCACGGTGGCCGCTGCGGTCGGGGGTTCGAATTCCCCCCTCGGGCATGGATGTTTGTGCCGTCTTTAGAATAAGCTCGTTCATAAGTAGTTTGTAAGTTTAGGGACTGATGACCCCGTAGTTAAGTCCCATAAGCTCTACAAACATTTCTTCTAGTAGACTGCTATAGTTGTTGCTTGTAACTAACCACGGACTTGTGAATTTTGGGTTGGCACAGGCTATTTGAAGAGCAGCGCAAGAACATTTCGTGATATGGAAAGTGGCATAATGGTTTATAAATTGTTTAGATTGACATTTGTCATTCTGTATCAACTACTTCGGTTTGATTTATGGGAAGTATTGCAGATTAGGAAAGTATGTGGACCTAATTTTTTATTTACACTGGGGTTCCTACAAGGTGCGTATGAAAAGTCCGATGTATTATCTCGGGAGATACAGTAAACAAGAGTTAAAAACAAAATAACTTTACTGGCCTTCAAAGTAATCACATGGGCTACAATAAACTTCTGATTTCAGTTGTACAGTTGTTGCAAACTAGTCAGCAAACACTTCTTGTGGAATCGCTTGAAGCACTGAAGTCAGGCGTTTCTCGATCTCTGCAACAATTGGAAGCATAAGCCTTTCTCAGGGCTATTTTAAGGTGGGGAAACGAAAAGAAGTCTGCCAGTGACAAATTTTGAGAATACATGGGTGTGGTAGCACAGTGTCCTTGTATCTTGAGAGAAAGTTGAGCATGTGGATCACAATGTGGGGACTGGTATTGCTGTGCAGGAAATTCCACTTTCCACTCTGGTACACTTATGACCGAACCCAATGGGTGCATTACAGCAACAGTTTCAAAACTCCCTTGTAAACATCCACGTTGATTGAATAACCCTTGGATACAAATTCATGATGGATCAAGTACTTGGTATTGAAAAAGGAAATCAACATTGTCTTTATCTTTGATTTTTTTTTTTTTTTTTCAGCTGACTTGTTTTTGGGAGGCGGGGAAGACAATGAACACTATGCCATTGACTATCGCATGGTCTCAGGATCATATTGGTAGCACCACCACTTATGTCCTATAATGATGTTTACCAAAACTTGGGGATTCTGGTCAAACATGTTGATGAAGTCTCTGGATGCTTCCATCCAAGTTTGCTTCTGTTCATTTTGTAGTGTAACGAGTTTATGAAAGCAAGGGTGCAAGTAGTACTGACGGGAAGATATCATTAAGTTAAAAGAGAGCAGAGTTTCTGCCATGCGCTATTTCGGTATGTGCAGGTGACTGGCTGAATATGCCAGTTAACAGTCGGTGTTTGTGCTACCTGTTCAGGGAGATGCGATGGCAGATACGTATAGCAGCCAGATCCTGACGACAAGGAAGTCTGTGATGTTAAAAGTGATGTGTAAATATTTATTATTTGATTGATATTGTCACGTTGAAATGGAAGCAGGCTTGACTTCGAAGGCATCTGAACACAGCACACGTACTGAAACCAGGTTTATTACGAACTTAACATACATGCACCACTGACCGCCGCTTCGGCAGAGTCCTCTGCTATTTATACACAGACGGAATGTACCAGAAATTAGAAGAACTGTTAACATAAGAAACAAGTAGAATTTACAATTGAACATAAGAAAGATGTAGAACATTCTGGAATTGTTAATTACATAAAAATAAATTTTTGCCGGTAGGCGGGATTGAACCGACGACCTTCAGCACCGCAGTCGGTGACGCTATCCCCTGCTCCACGTCGGCAGTCGGTTTACGTAGTGTCTTGCGGCAATATGAAAGAAGCATTGTGTTGTTTTTAATAAAAAAGGTTCATTCATTCTGATATTGTCGTGCTTGAAGCATGTCAGATTAGGAACGATTGAAAATAGTAAGTTAAACTTGCCGTGTACTGAGTATTGGAAAGTTGTATTTATGTTGCGTAAATGTTTACAAAATATACGTCTTAAACAAAGAGTGGCTTTTGATTTGAGATTACGAATATAGACTTAGAATTGCAGCCACTTCTCTCCACTAGAAACGTTCAAAGAAGAATGATCCTTTCCAAAGGTGCATGGATGAGGGGCACTTAGTAGCAGGATCCTTTTTTAAAACAAGAAGAAGAAATTCTCCAAACAAGTAAGGGTCATCCCATGTCAAATCAACAAATTCTACTTTATGATTTGAACCTTGACCACTCAGATTTGGATGTTCTTTTTTTCTTCTTCAGGTAATGTACTCACCAACACTAGTTTAAATTTAAAATTTTTCTGACTCTTGTTTTTTGAGTTTCAAGAGTTTGGAAGTCGAAAAAAATGACTGGTTTTGATTGATTGATGGTTGCTTTAAAATGCTATAGTTCAAAAACTGTATTACATAGAGAGTTCAATCTTTCACCATCGTTTTTCTCTAAAAATTCCGTTCAATTTGATATGTAACATGACTATGCTACCTAAATCTGAAAATTTTTAAAAATTAAAGTTTTTTTCTGAATTTCCAAAATACGTACCCTTAGATTATGTTATAAAAATTATGTGTTTGTCCAGTGTAACTGACTATGTGCAAGCAAAATTTCAAGATGGGATCTCAATGGGTTCTTGTATAAAATATTATTTTACTACTGGAATACACACTAGTGGGGTGAAAAGCAGACTTGTTTCTAGGCCGTGAATACTGAGGCAGGCCTACATAATAGTAACAAACTTAAATTATTAAGTTATCCTTTTTATGTGACATTATCCTCATATTGTTTGTTAACTCATTAAATGATAATAGTGTTGTTTTAATTTAATTTTCTGGATTCTTTTAACTATGCATCAGAAGTAAGTGAACAAATTTTAATTGGTAATATACATGCTAAAAGTTAAATTTATCCTTTTCTGGGTTTTCAGTGTTCCTTATATTATAAATTGGCAAAAATAATCACACTTGAGAAAAAATTATCTTATTGATATTTTCATAGATAGAATTATATTTCTAATAATAATCTATTTACAAAGTTAATATGCATGGTATTTATTCAATTAAGTGTTTAGTGAGGATAGGCCTAACATAATTTAAACATGCTTATTTGTGATCTTTTAAGGTGTTTTCTTCCTATAGCTCTAGTTGGATCCACTGAATTTAAAAGAGTGTTTCCTAGGACGTCTAATATATCTCTTGATTGTGGATAGTAAAAAGAATGTACTGGACCTTTTGGGTCTAAAAAAATTATTCGGTACATGTCATTGTATTTTTTCTTCAATGCATCCTAGCCACCAAGAGTCATCATATGCTACTGTCACAAAAGCAGCATCAGTACTTTCTATGTCTGATTGTGTTATTTTCTTTATTGTTGTTACATATTCAAGAGACTCATCAAGACTAAAATGATAAGGCTTGACAGTAATTTGACTCTCTGTGCAGGGTTTATATGAGTGAAACTTGTGTGTTCCCACAACTGCTTTTGATCCACTAAACCGAGGAAGTAAGTATTCTTTAGTCTGTACATAGTCTTCTGTTGTGCCATAATCAAACTCAATGTTTTTATGTCATCTGTGGCAAATACAAAAGTGATTTGGGTGTTACTATTTGTGGGTCCTATGGTCTTTATTTTGTGCACTGCAGCCATCGGAAAAATAAGTAATCTTTTTGAGTGCAAAGGCAAGGTTTGCTTTAAGATTTCTAGCAGTTTTTTTTTCTTTCTCTCTCTCTCTCTCTCTCTCTCTCTCTCTCTCTCTCTCTTTTTTTTTTTTTAATTCATAGAAAGCGGCTGTATTATGTTCCAGGCAGTTCTGATATGAAGACATACTGCAGATGTTTTAGTTTTCCTTTCCATTTATAATATACGATGAAAGAAGCAGACTAGCTTGGTACCCAGTGTAGCACTGTATAAAATCACAGTTGTCCCCAACAATTTCAAACACATTTGAAAGTATTTGAAAATCTCGTGGCTTTTTATAATAAAAAGTGAATGTAATATAAAAGCATAAGATTCTTAAGTTACTATTTTTATTTTATATATACTGGTATTAAAATATTATTTAATGAATTAACAAACAACAATAGGGTATGATTCTTGAATTTTTCCTGGCGGACATAATATTCCATCATCTTTCGGGAGTGCACCCGGGACAGCGACAATTCTTCTTCCGATATTTCGGCTGCAAACCTTACAGCCATCTTCAAGGCGAGTCCAAGACTGAGTTCTCAGCGTCTGTGCGTGCCTATTTATATGGTAAATCACGTGATCCAAGCTACTGAGGATTAGGGTAATGCTACATAAAAAGGCTAACTTAATAATTTTAAGTTCGTTAGTATTATGTAGTCCTGCCTTAGTATTCATAGCCTGAAATAATCTGCTTTTCACCTCACTAGTGTGTATTCCAGTAGTAAAATAATGTTTTATATAAGAACCCATTGAGATCCCATCTTGAAATTTTGCATGCACGTAGTGAGTTATATATAATTTTTATAACAAAATCCGAGGGTACGTATTTTGGAACTTTTTAATTTTCAAATTTAGGTAGCATAGTCTATAGTTATGATACATATTAAATTGAAAGGAATTTTTAGAGGAAAATGATGGTTTAAGTTTGAACTCTCTGTCGTATAGTTTTCGAGTTACAGGATTTTAAAGCAACCATCAGTGATAAAAAAAGTCATTTTTTCGACTTCCCAACCGTTGAAACTCAAAACCAAAGTCAGAAAAATGTCAAACTTAAAATTTAAACTAGTTTTGGTGGGTACATTACCTGAAAGAAAAAAATCATCCAAATCTGAGTGGTCAAGGTTCAGACTGTTAGTTGATTTGAGATGGAATGACCCATAAGTGAGAAAGGATGTACACATCATGTCACTCTTATACAGCTACATCCACAAATAAGCTTGTTACACTGCAATCTGTCAGCATGTGCGGTACAAACAGGCTACAAATCTTCTGCTTTCCTAGATGTTTGTGAACAGTAGTGCTTACACCGTCTGTGATGATCTTTAACTCTTTTGCTATTATTTTCACACCCGCTGATCATCAACAAGCAACCGTTGCACTTGTTTGATGTTGTCTGGGACAGTGATTGTGGATGGTCAACCCGAATGTGGTGCATAAACATCATACTCTTGCACTAACATCTCGTGGGTCTCTGTCGCCATTATGCCTAATTTGGAACATTGCTACATTTTGTGCTCCATGTCGCAATGACAAGAGTTCTCACACTGACCCTTTTAGCTGTGTTGCAGTGTGTACCACTGTTTCACTGCACTGCTGTGCACGATGCGTGTGCTTGTTGACATGCCTCTCAATGTGTATGTGTGGGCACATCATCTTTGTCAACTTGGTTTGTAAAACATGAGACAGTTCAGTGAACTTTTCAGACGCACCTTGTATATCCTTTGTTAACGCAGACACTTTGAATAAAATAATTATTTATGCAGAATAAATCAACTTCTTAAATAGTGAGTGAGTCAGTTAATGTCATTTATCAAAATAAACAGAAAAAAAGGTAACAGTAGTATGTGCTCAAGGTCCAAAATCTAATAGTAATTTAGAAGTATTTTATGGCAAAATTTAGCACTAGTAAACTAATTCCATCATTATATCAGATAACAAGTTTCAGGTAATGCCAGAAACTTTACTGTAACATAGAATTGCTTAGCTTTCAAATGGTTTGAGTTAGAAATAAAGATGTCTCATTCTGCTCTTGAAATAAATAAGGTTGAGCTGTAAGTACATTTTCAATTACTGATATTTCGTAACTAACATGTCGCTTGTTGAGCTGTCACATTGTGTTCATGGTATCAAATAAATTTAACTAATCTTGGAGAGCAGAAAACAGCAAATGAGGCTGGGTACTCAAATAGCTTTGTCTCATAGTAATGGTATGAAGTATAATGATGGAAAATCCAGGCTGGAATTAACAGTATAATAATGAGGACAGTTTACAACTCACCACGAAGATGTAATGAAGAGCTGCAACAGGCACATAAAATAGACACGCACATACACCATTTAACCTATTGTTCATGGCCTTCTTCAGAATATAGAACACACAGGTGTACAACACAGTCACACAATACGGTGGTGTACAGAGTATGATTTGGAGTGCGGCAGCCAGAGATGACAGTTGTATGACTGTGTTGTGTGCCTATGAGAATGTGTGTATGTTCTATATTCTGAAGAAGGCCATGGCCGATAGCTTGAAGGTCATTTCACACCGGCATAGCACATCTTGAGCTACCTCTTTGGAAGATGTTGCAGTACTTAGCACATATTCTGACTAGAGATATGTACCATTCAAACTGAAAGCTAAGTATTAAGAGCTACGTGTTTTATTCCATCTTTGTATTTGTTCATTTGAGATGGTGTGCTAACTTCAAAACTGTTTGTGGATAGTACCAGAAATGACATTAAATGTGCCATGGTGTGAGCCAGATGTCAACTTCAGTGTGCCGTGGATGGCCTGTTGTTCAAGTAGCGATAGTGATGATGATCTGTTGTTGTTATTGTATTCAGTGTTAAATAAATCAAATTGGGTCCATCCGATAAATGTTCGAACAACAAAGTATGGTGAATACCGCCACCTGATGCAAGATTTACAGCTTGATGATGAAAAGTTTAAAACTTATTTGAGGCTTAATGATGAACAGTTCAATGAAGTTTTACACTTCATCAGCAGTGACAAAAAAAAAAAAAAAAAAAAAAAAAAATAGGATACAAATTACAGAAAATCAATACCTCCTGAAGAATGGCTAGCTATTTGTCTAAGGTAACAGTTTCTGGCTTGTAATTTCAAAATAGAAAAATATTCCATTTTACAATAGTTCCACAGCGCTGGATTCTTTCGCACTTGGTCAATTAATGCAGACATTTCACACAACAAAACACACAGTAATAGCGCTGCTCAGCACAGACTGTGTGGTGTGTGGAGCAGTGTAGTGCACGTGCCCCAGCCGAGATACGCATCGACACTAAATGTCTAGGCATAGCTGGAGATACACATATTATGTATTTCAGCTGAACGTGTCGCCAGCTATGTCGGTCTGAAATGCCCCATTTGATTACGTTACAAGATACATCTGCGACGTCTTTCCGAAGATGTAGCTTGAGATACGCTATGCCGGTGTGAAATGACCTTAAGTATTGTATGTGTGTGTCTTTTTTATGCGCTTGTCGCAGCTCTTCATTGCATTTTTGCAGTGAGTTGTAAACTGTCCTTATTATAATATTGATATGAAATATAGTTGTAGATCATACAATATTCATAATGTTGGGCTAATTTATTTAAAGTGTTTTTAGAAACACTGAGTTCTTAGAAAGTTTGTAACTGACCCATTTAGAAAATTGAAAATAATGAATCTAGCAGTAGTTAAGTTTTGTTAAAAACATTTAAGTTGTGCACACTGCTCTAAATTTTCTGATCTCTCAATCTCTTAAATATATTCCAGGTTAAAGGATTTCTGACTATGATAGCTGAAAAGCTTCCATTTAAGGCGCAAGTGGTCAGCCATGAAATGCTTCAGAAAATGAAAGAAGATGAAGAAAGAAAAGAAAAGGAGAACATGAATCCATACACATTTAAATATGTTATACAGAACAATTTGGGAGGGTATAGAAAGTGGTTGTCAAAGGCTGATTATAAGTGGCATGGAAAGTATGTGTAAATACAATGCATTATCTGTAGATAATTGTTTTTATAATAAAAAAAAATCCATGAAAAATTTACTGGACCATTGCTTACTGTATATTTTTTATATTATTTACACAGGTTTCACATAATGTAGATAGTAAAACAAATTCTCTGTGTACACAGACACTAACTTTATTAACTTGTATAGGTACTTATTTTTCACCCAACTTTTTTTTATGGGCCTCATTATTGGTGTAGATAGGAGTGAGTTAGTAAATTCATTATATTAATTAAATTAATTCCAGAAATATGCAAAATAGGTGCAAAGTGCATTATTTACTTATTCCATTGTACTGTTTAATGCTTTTTGCTTTACCTACATACAGTAAAATCTCGTTTTTACGTTCCCGGATTTTGCGTTTTCTCGCTATTTACACCATTTTTTGTTGGTCCCTTCAAATTACGTATGTTCACAATGTTAATTCGCCCCCATTTTTGTGTTAACATACTTATATGTTTCCCGCATTTTATGCTTTTTGAAACCACATTTGTGAAGGAAAAAATGATGTAATTGACATAAATTGATGCTGACATGGCTTTTGCCTTAAAGTATAGAGTTTATAAAAGTTATGCAGTCGAGTTTCTTGTCACTTTGCATTTATTAAAAAAAAAAAAAAAAAAAAAAGGTTGACTTGTGGTGGGCCACCATGCCTATTTATCAGCTTGATTTTGTTTACGCAACTGGTAGTTTCTCATGCTTTGCATCACGCGTTTTGAGAATTTATTCTTGTTGTGAAGTTCCAATATTTATCTAAGTATTTTTTGTGACTTGCTTGTGTATGTTTTTCTACACATCAAAGGGTACATTATAACCTCAGAAATGCAATAATTGTCTGATGCCGACCCTATGCAAAGTCACAAAAACACTTACGCAAGTGTTTACACTCAAGAACACAAATTCGCAATTATCGTCATGCGAAACATAAAAAATACAAAAAGAACAGAACTTGTGCAGTTTTACTACGTAAATAATTAATGTTGGTTAAAGTCTTGCTGACTAATCAATTATGGTGAATGAAATTATGTAAAAAAATTTCTACTTACTATAAAATTACCAGTTCCAGTTCCGCCTGGTGCTTAAAATGATAAAAATTTGGGTAACCTTTATTATATAATAAACTTCCTGTCGAGTATGTTGATGCCTATTATGTACATACGTCAGTAATAAACTACAAAAATGCAAGTGTGATCAAGTAAGCATATTTTGCCCTTCAAAAAATTATATCTCGCATTTTACACAATTTCACTGAAGTCTCTTGAAAAGTGTAATAACGGGATTCTACTGCAAATGTACTTCACTCTGTATCGGATATTTCAGTATTTTCCTTGTATGTGTTTTTTTATCATAGAGACACTGCAGGCACCAGTGGAGGAAATGGGCATTTTAATTCAAAGTGGAAAGTGATGTACACAAGAACTGACTGTTAAGAACTGGCTGGATAGCTCTTAAATTGTAAGTGCTGTTAATAAAGTAACAGCATGTGTAACAGTAGAAAGAGTGCCACCATTGTTATGATGAAAGGCACCTTTAACCAATACACTGTGGGCAGTGATATTCATTTCAAGGTCATGTCTTTGTCCCATTCCAAAAAACACTCTTTAAAAATGTCCTGCTACTTCTGAGGCTGGCTCTCTCTCTCTCTCTCTCTCTCTCTCTCTCTCTCTCTCTCTCTCTCTCTCTCTCTCTCTCTCTCTCTCTCACACACACACACACACACACACACACACACACACACACACACACAACGAACGCTAGCTTTCACAGCCTAGCTGCTTCATCAGGCAGAAGGGAAGGAGAGGGAAAAGGAAATGATAAGGGTTTTAAGGGTGAGTAGTCATTCCAATCCCGGGACAGGAAAGACTTACCTTGGGAGGAAAAAGGAGGGTAAACACACACACACAAATATATATCTATAAGGAAACTTTCCTGGTGGGATAAAGATGTATAAAATATAGATATCAAATAACTTACATAAAGCTCAGGCTCGTATATGGACAGAAAAAAAAAAAAACACACACACACACACAAACACAAGATACAAGCTTTTGCAAGCGATGGCCGCTTCTTCAGGAAAAGGGGAAGGAAGGGGGGGAAAAAGGGAAGGATGTGGGTTTTAAGGGAGTGGAAGAGGAGTCGTTCCAATCCCGGGAGTGGAAGGACTTACCTCAAGGGGATAAAAGGAAAGATAAACAAGCGCACACCCACCCACACACGCACTCACGCAAACACACCAAGGTAGACATTTTCTGTGAAGTTACTGTGAGGATACCTAAATCCTCAAGTATTGACAATGGAAAATCCGATAGGAATATCAGTAATTGAGGATAGGTAACAACTCGCCGTAAAGAGGCTCGCTGAGCTGCAGACAGACACGAAAATAGATAATCACATCCACACAACTTAAATTTTCAGCCATGGTCTTCATCAGAAAAAGAAACACATACATTCACAAAATCATTCAGACAACTATACACACACAACTATCATGTCCGCCCACTCCAGCAACACAAGCTAGACTGTGCGCGAGGTGGGTAGTGGAGGGGAAAGGATGCTGAGTAAAGGTGGGGATGGAAATTCCGAATTGCATGATGGATTTTAAAGGCGGGAAATTGAATTGCGGCAATGAATACAGAGAAGGGAAGGGGCGGGAAAGGATAAAAGGGAGATGTAGAGGAGTGTGGGGAAGGATTGGGTGTATTTGAATTGATAAGAATAATAACGAAAAATAAAAATAGAAAAAATAAAGTTGGGAAAAAAGGAGAAATAAAGTTGGGGAAAAAAGGAAAAAATGTTGGGAAAGATAGGAAAGGAAAAAAAAAAGGTAAAAATAAAAGTACTAAATTATTACTGGAGTTGTGCCATTTACTGAGCAGAACTGTATATACTGTGTTTTTATGAAAATTTAATTAGTGTCCATTTGCAGAGAACCACTTAATGATTTTGTGAAATATATTATATACAATTACATCACTTAGTTCTTGTTTTTTGGATGTGATTACTATATTTCTATCATCAGCCAAAAGAACTAACTTTGCATCTTCTTCATTGTAGAATGGCAAGTCATTTATATATATCAAGAACAGTAAAGGGCATAAGACCGAACCCTGTGATACCCCATCCTTGATAGTCCCCCAGTTTGAGAAATCAACTGTTGTTTTGACATTACATGAATCACTTATTTCAACTTTCTGCATGTTCTTCCAGTTAAGTATGAATTAAACCATTTGTGCACTGCCGCAGTCAAACCATAAAGATTAAGCTCATCTAGAAGGATTGCATGATTTACACAATCAAAGGCCTTTTGAAAGATCACAAAAAATACCAATGGGTGATGTCCGGTTATTCAGAGTATTTAATATTTGATCAGTGAAGGCATATATAGCATTTTCTGTTGAAAAGCCTTTCTGAAAACCAAACTGACATTTGGTTAGTACTTTGTTTTTACAAATATGGGAGGCTACTCTTCAATACATTACTCTCTAAAAATTTTCGATAAAGCTCTCAGAAGAGAGATTGGGCAGTAGTTGTTAACATTTGATGTATCCCCTTTTTTATGCAATGGTTTGACAATGGCATAATTCAGTCTATAGGGAAAACACCTTGCTTCAGAGAGCTATTACATAAGTGACTGAGAATCCTACTTATCTATGGGGAACAAGCTTTAAGTACCCGGCTGGAAATGCCATCAATTCCATAAGAGCTTTTACTAGAGTGAGTTTATTATTTTACTGATTTCAAGGGGAGAGGTTGGTGGAATTGCAATTGTATCAAACTGTGTAGGTATGGCCCCTTCTATTAGCAACCTGGTCTCTTCTAAGGAACATCTAGATGCTATTTTCTTCACAACATTTAGAAAATGATCACTAAAAATATTTTCCATTTCTGACTTATTTTTAGCACACTTATCATTCAGTTTTATGGTAATACAACCTTCCTGTGCTTTTGGCTGCCCTGCTTCCCTTTCAATACTATTCCAAATAGTTTTGATTTTATTATCAGAGGTACTGATCTCAGACATGATACACATGCTTCTGGACTTTTTAATAACTTTTCTTGGTATTGCACAATAATTTTTATAATACTGAACAATTTTTGGGTCAGTTACTCCCTCTTGTTGTTAGATACTTTTACAGATGCAAGATATTTTTATTCCCTGGGTTAGCCATGGTTTTTTACATGTTTTCTTAGAATTTTGTTTAACTACTTTCTTGGGAAAACAATTTTCAAATACCCTTAAACATTTATCATGAAATAAGTTATATTTTTTTTAGGTTTCCATCGGGTACCTTATACACCTCATCCAAGTCTAGCTGCTATAGGCTTTCCCTAAAGTTTGAAATGTTTATGTTGTTAACTGGATGGACTATTTTGAAAGTCTGATTTGATTTACTGCATGGAGCTATGTCATGTACTGTAACAAGCTTAGCACCAGGGTCTGAAAGGCCATTCTCAACAGGATAAGCATTTATGTTATTTGACTTTCTCGGTCTATAAAAAAGTTATCTATCAATGTGCTTCTGGTTTTTGTTATCTGAGTAGGAAAATCAATAATGGAGCTTAAATTGAAATTTCTGAGTAATACTGCAAGGTCATTTTAAAAAATGTATCTTTCTGTCGGCGCACTGGTAATACAAAATTGTTGAATAATAACTCAAGAGTGTCATAATATCTGACCACCGCTTCATAAATGAACTCTTCAGGGAAAACAGAACACTGATTGACAGTAAGAATTAACATATCAACATACAAAGGTCTTTCCTGTGGGTGTTTCGGAGTCTGACATGTCTAAATTCGTGTTCTACACTTTTTATCCCAACTTTTCTGCAAAATTATTCTCCTGTTAAATGCATATGCCTTTTAACTATTGATTACTCGCAATACACAGTACTGTGAGAAATCTGTTCGTGTAAAAAAATTTAGATTCATAATTGTTTTGTAGATCTGGAATTCATATACACAGCAGGATGTTTCATCTTTATAAATTTCCCATAATAATTATGGCTGCACATGTCAGAGAATCCTGTATTTTGCATTCCCAACACACCTCAGACTGCGTCACCTGCGCCAGTATCATCTAACTCCTTAACTTTTGCTGGTGAAGAGGGGTGCGAACTTCCCTCAACGATTCCTCCCTCATTCAGCTTACGTAAAGTTCAGGATAGGGACTTTCAATACTCAAATCCATAACGGACTGTGTTTAGCCCCTGTCGAGACGATTGCATTCGAAGGTTGATGGTATATATCTTATACACTTGATATGTGCTTGTCACTATGGAGCAGCAGAGACTCAACTGTAAATGTTCAGCTCATGGTTTTCTTCTCGTGCATGCAAAGTTGAAGTTTTGACCCCATATATCGACAGCTTTTTACAGTATTCACTCATTAGAGCTAATAAACTGTGTGTACTATTATGTTTGAATTTTATAAGTGCATATGATATGTGCTCCGATAGCTACATAAACTTTCTCTATGCAGAAAAATGTTTTTGGAATAAGTTGATGTTATGACTAACAGTATCTCTGTAATGTGTTGTCAGTGGCAGTGACGATCTGCTGAGAACACCTGCAAGCAAACAGATTGTGTAGTTTGGTGATTCATCCACCAGTCCTGTTTGTAATTATATGAGTCACCATCTGAGAAGACTGAGTGTAGAGTTAAAATATTCTAAACTATATTACCTTAAAAAGTGGGTATTGTACAATTAACTTACTTATTGGTCCACTTTAGGTTACGGTTGTAACGCTAAATGCGGGCCTATGCGATCGCCTTTTGACAGCTCGAAATTGAAAATAACGGCTTAACCGTTAATCTCACATGAAAATTAAATGATCGAATTTGTTGAGAAGAAAAGTCTCCACAACTTCCCTAACTTACGTTTATCCATATCTTGCATCGTTTCAGAGATATTTGCAAAAATAACCGCGATATAACGATGTCTGTCTGTCCGTAAAGTGTTCCCACCTTTTAAGTCGGACCGTTCAACCGATCGGCACCAAATTTTACAGACGTAATTGTTGGCAGCCAGAGATCAGAACCAACATTTTCAAATATTTCGAACAACAAATACGTCAGTAACACAAAAAAAGAAAGAGCCGTTTGTAGTGTAACTTGATTTGCAAATAAACCGTTCATCTGACACGAAAATTGAATAAACGAAAATTCTCTACAACTTTGCTATCTTATGTTTTTTCATAACTCACCGTTAAGAGATATTTGCAAAAATAACGGCGATTTGACACCGTTCCTTGATTTTACGGAAGCCAGGCATCCGGAGAAGTCACGTGACATTCCTCGTCCTGAACACTCTCTGGCATACGTCATCTTGCTTGCTGTACTTTATGATTTTCTTATTATAACTTACACATTGTCATTTCATGGTAATGGCGAACAGAAGAATTAACAAAAACACCTCGTTCTTAGTACGATAAATTATAATCTAGTGTCTCAAATGCCGTATTAGCAGTTAATAACTGCCATCAATAGTACCAGAATTAAGGATCAATTTCGTAACTCTGTGCCGTAGTGTATTATGGAGGTCAGAGCGCAAAGTGCTCCATCAGAGACGGACAAGAAGGAGGTTACTGAAATTGTAGGCGACTTCTCACCAGGAACATAAGAAGCGTCGAATCATTCATGAAGCAGCGGAAAAATATGCATCAAAGCTGCGGGAAGACGTGGCGCAAGTTCGCCAAAAAAACACGGCGAAGGATACAGCCTGCGGCTCGTAAAACAAACAAGATATCGAGGATGGAAGACACGTCGGGAAAAGAGGCAACTTCTGCTCTCACAGGAAAG
Organism: Locusta migratoria; assembly: GCA_026315105.1. Taxonomy (NCBI): domain Eukaryota; kingdom Metazoa; phylum Arthropoda; class Insecta; order Orthoptera; family Acrididae; genus Locusta; species Locusta migratoria. The sequence continues at coordinate 471,368,973 of CM048744.1, read as the reverse complement.
ACGCAAAAGGTTCCAAAAATAAGAATAAACCGTTAGTAGCCACGATTCAGGAGAAGGAGTGTCCGATCCCAGACAATCGTACGCTGGATTGGTACCAGGAAATGGAAGATGATGCAGAGGACCACAGCTGATACAATGCAGGACCGCCTCCTGGACAAGAGGGCCCGCCGCGGGAAAAAGGGGATGACGACCCGGATTTTTACTAAAAGGCTCGCTATACATCTTGGACGAAGTTACGATGTCCTGCATCAAGACATCCTTGCACAATGAACACCGACAGACAGAGGGCGTCTGAATTTCCAACTAGTTCGATGACTTGTCTTTTCTGCCTGTGCAAGGTTTCACTCGTGTTACAGGGGAACATTTGATCCTATCCCCATAGATGTCACTTCCCCAAACATATAAAATAGAAACCTTGAACAGCAATAAAATAACGACGTTGCTGAAGGTTGACGCCCACAGAGATTACATCTACAGCGCCGATATTGACATCACGATCAGTGGCGTAGCTACTACACCAAGGGCCGCGGGGCAAAAATGACGTTGGGGCACCCTCTAAACTAAAACTATGCCACAGGCGCCGACTTTTGAAAATCTTGGGGTGTGCTCAGTGGCGTTTCCAATAGGGGATAGGTTGCCAGTCTGCAACCCCCCTGGACAGGTATTTCTAAAAAAAAAAAAAAAAAAAAAAATTCTTTATTACATTTTCCCAATTCCATGTAAAAGGGTAAAGTGATAATTTTTTTTATTTTAGTATTATTTCTTCTTTTTTGCTTTATCTGGTGTTAATTTAGGACCATTTTAATCTCTGAAAGGAGAAAAGTAATTTTTTAATACACAGGAAAGAAGTTAACAGCCATTGATTTCAATTTCACTTTTCAGAACAACTGGGCGGGTTTTGCGACCATTTGAACCTGTTTTCCCCTAGTAGTAACTACTAAAATCATTTTCAGATTTTCGTCTTCTGAGACGTGCGTATCAGATAATGATGTGCCTGTATTATGAATACTGTGTTCACTAACGCAAACACTTACATCGGATCGTCTTCTTGGCTTCATTCTTCTGCAAATTTATTTTCTATTCAGCATTATCAAAACAGTCCATAAACACTTCTGCTGTCATATCATGTCTGTCATTACTAATAGGTTCACAACCCATGGTTACTTCACTCAACAATTCAGTAAGCAGTATGAAAAATGACACGACTTACACTAACACGATTCTTTGAAGGCAATTGCCTTCTAAGAGAATACATAAACGTTAAATTAGTAGTATACACATTTTCCATCCCACTTCATTTCTAGTTATTTAATACAACAATTAAAGGTTACCGCCTTCAGTTTACGATATTGAACTAACAAGCAGCATTCCATTAACATTCGGACTATTTAGAAAATGATCACATCACTCACATGTCAACATGAATTTTAATGCCTACGAATTCAATTACCTGTTTGTTTTAGATAATTTTTTTACAGCGGTGTATTACAAAAGCCAGCCACCCATCAATGAAATGAGAGAGTCGAATTTAATTACAATTAAGAAATATAATGTAAAGAAAAAAATAATACTAAAATTTTCAGTGGGGTATGTCGAGCATACCCACTCAAATTTTGGGGTATGCTTGAGCGACCAAACATACCCGTAATCGGCGCCTATGAAGTATACAGATGAAATACTACTTCGTCAGGTCCTTAACGCTTACTGGAAGACATAATAAGACAAACCTAAATACTCTTAAGTAAATTACTGTCACGCAGCAGATAATACTTAATCGTACTCTCTAATATAATTATAACTGTTAAAATTAATTATGCTTTCAAGCAGAAATTACTGGGTGGATTTGGGTGAAATTTTGGAGAGGGATAGAGTTGGAACTGGGTAGGACATACAGATAAAACTACCATGGAACAGTTTTCGAAGTTGCTCCATACTAGGTGAATGAAGTCGCAGGCAGAAGCTAGTAAAAATGAACAATTAAGTTTTACTCAACCACGAAAATATGGCCCCCTGCCGCAGATCAAACCATGAACAGTATTGTCACACACTGCTAGTAATTCAACAGGTGGCAGGGTGCACGTCTTAGCAGACAAGTAATAGCTTTTTATGTTTATATTCTGAGATGGGAATAATTTTTGGATCTCACTTCGTGCGTTTGAAGTTTGTTGGCAGTGTTCAAGACGTTAAAAGTCGAAAATCCTTCATTCAGCTAAAATATTATATACAGTAGAACGTCGATTATCCGAAGTGTAATTGGGGGATATGGATGTTCGGAAAGCCGATTATTCGTATAATTGAACTGTACACTTCTACTTGGCAATAAGAAGTACTGTACACTAACTGTATGTATACAGTATTTGGAGGCGCGCGATCCTTCATATTGCGCCGAGCGGCACGCCGCAACACTTGGAAGGTGCAGCTGTTGCTGTGAACAGCTTTGATGCTGCAGCTACTTCTGCCGACTGGAGTGTGCCGATTGTTGTACTCAGCGACTGTGGGCTTGGCCTGTCAGCAGGCCCCACTAGAAGCAGTGTTACGTCACCCTGTGGCCCGGTGCGGCTACTGCGGGAAGCTTAGTTCGACGGGAGGGGGAATTGATGGACGGTAGGGTGGGAAGGTAAAAAATAAATAAATAAAAATAAAAAAAAAGACGCTCTACTGTAACTTTTTCCGAACTTTTCTCACGGAGGCCGAGGGGCCCCTTGATCTCGGGGGCCCCGGGGCACTGCCCCGCCTAGCCCTATGATAGCTACGCCACTGATCACGATGTTACAAGAGATCGACAGTGAGCTCCAGTTAAATATTACCAGCCGTGACGCGATTTTAAATTAGGGACTGCATTCCTGATCAAGGAGGAAATCGTAGTTTCTGATATAGAACAGATAGCAAACGGCCGAGAGCTGTCTTGCTTAAACCATGGCGTTCGTTTTATAAACATTTCTCCTCCTTCAGGCAACCAGCATAGGGCGGAGAGATCACTTTTTTATGAACTGGACCTCCTGTATTTAATATAACGAACTGAAGAGGCAATGGCTTTAGCTGGTGATGTTAATTGTGTGCTTAAGCGAAAATATCAGTATCCCAACTTTAATTACAGCGCGGAGCTAGACCGCGTAATACGAGGGACGCGATTTGCTGACACTTGGGAACTTATTCATGGAGATCGCCAATGTTTTACCTTTTATACCCCCATCTCAGCTATAGAATTGATAGGATTTACGTAACATCGTGCTTAACCGCAAATGTCACTGGACCTGAAATATGGCCAGTGTATTTCTCAGATCATTTGGCGTATCACTGTCAACTGAAAATGACTAAACAGGATATTTTTCAGGGCAGGGACATCTGGAAACTTAACGTCACTTTCCTCCCGGAAGATAGTTCGAGATTACTTGTGGAAGAGGTATGGGACACCTGCATGAGACGACGACGACGACGACGACGACGACGACGACGACGAAACTTCCCAAGTACGATACAATGGTTGTGAAAGCGTGCTAAACCAAAGATAATCAGTTGCTTAAAAATATATTGCAGTAAACGGCGTCAAGACGAAAAGAGCGTATCTGAGTTTTATTTCTGTTGCCTGCGGGAATCCACGAGTGTCGTAACCCAACAGCAGACACCATATTACGAATTAAAAAAGTGAAGGCAAAATTAACGGCGCTAAAAAGAAAACAGATGGAAGGCATCATAATCCGGCCGAGAGATCACAACAACGTGGCCGGAGAAGCGCCTTCGCTGTACCACCTTGTGAAGGAACAACGTCACAAGCGGAATAGACGGACACAGCCTCCGAAGAGGAGACGGTAATCTGTTGAAAGATCACGGGAAAATTAAGCAATAGATCACTGAGTGTTGCACGAACTGTACGCTTCGGAGCCTGTCGACGAGTTGCCCAGAAAGATTACGAACAACTTACTTGACAGACTGAATACACAAGAGGCGAAATCTCTGTTGGTGGATGTAACCGTACAAGAACTACGATGAGCAATGGAAAGAGCACAGGGAAACAAATCACCTGGCGCGGACGGACAACCAATAGAATTCTACAAACGATTGTGGTACCTATTGGAAAACTGCTTCGTCGACATATGCAACGAAATCAAGGACGGGAAAATTATACCGGATGGATTAAACGAGGGGATCATAGTCTTTATTCCCAAAGAATACCCCTACAACGACATGCTTAGAATCCGACCGATATCCTTACTCAACTCGGATTGCAAGGTAGTAGCCCGTGTCGTAGCAGCGAGAATAAATATACATCTAAGACAGACGGCAGCAGTACCGGGACGTACGATTCTTCTGAGTCTCACAGATTATAGGATGCTCATAAGCTATTGTGCTCTTACACGTCCGGAAGCAGCACTTTTATCCTTAGATCTTAAAAAGGCTTTCGAAAGGATCAGGCACCAGTACCTTTTTTGCAATAATAACCTGCCTGGGGTTTGGGGAAGAATTCGTCTTCATGATCAAAAATCTATTTAACAATGCCAAGTCGAGGGTAAAGATAAACGGACATCTCACAAAACAAATCTCCATATAGAAATCCGTACGACAAGGCTGTCCTTTGTCAATGACCCTCTTTGTCATTGCTATAGACACACTATTTAGGATCCAAGGAATGAACATCTACGGTAGCTCTCTAAAACGCATCACGTACGTGGATGACGTGGGAGTTGTTCTTAATAACGCACAGGAGATGCGTGACATGAAGATGGCGGTTAACGAGATTAAACACACTTCAGGATCCAAATTTAACATAAGGAAAACGAAATTACTGCCATTAGGAACAGGGTTCCCAGCGAATGAGATAGAAGACTGCATGCATACCGACTCCCTGAAACTCTTCGGAATAAACATGGCCGGCCGCGGTGGCCGAGGGGACTGAGGCGCTCCAGTCACGGTCTGCACGGCCACTACGGTCGGGGGTTCGAATCCCCCCTTCGGGCATGGATATTTGTGCCGTCCTTAGTGTTAGCTAGTTCTTAAGTAGTTTGTAAGTTTAGGGACTGATGACCCCGTAGTTAAGTCCCATAAGCTATACAAACATTTGAACATTTGAATAAACATGTATAATTGTCCTCTGAGAACAACGGCTGCAAATCTCCAGGGACATTTTAAATATGACGAGAGCATGTCTCCGGCAGAATTATGGTCGTATAAAAAAATTTACTTGAAAGAGTTCACTTTGTTAACACCAAAATCCGATCGAAGATTTGGTACGTACGTAGGCCAAACAAATACTTCCAGTCAATGAAACAAAAGCCGGCAGAGTGATGATGGCGGTAGGAATAGAATTACGACACATTCGCCCAGGGAAGGAGGACTTAGTGTAGTGGATGTTGGTATCAAAACCAGAGCACTACTGATAAGACGAACTCTCCAAAATTATGACGAACAACCACACAGCGCTCTCCAAACAGTTATCAACGCATACAGACCACTTAGTTTAGAGGCTCCGATTAACGTTAGTGCCGTGCCGCACGAATCGCTCATATTCGCCAGTTCTTCCTTGCTGCAAGCTACCTTCGAAGGCAGAGCAACACAATCAGATGTAAACAGCTGCAGAGATATACAAGTTTATGAATGACAACGGGAGGAATAGCAGGATAGAAACCAAACACGCAAACGTACTGTGGCCCATAGTGCGGAAGAACATCAACAACAAGACCCTCGACACAGACTTCACCCATTTGGCTCATCTCTTTTTTGATTGTGTTTGTAATTCTGAGGACAAGGTTTGTATGAGAGAAAATTTTTTGGGAAATCTACCGGAAAATACAAAAACTTGAGAAAAACTGAAAGTATTTTTCACTGTGTCCGTGTGTTTTTATTGCATAAAAATCGTTAGTTTTGTTCTGATCTTGATGATATGTTACACACTTGACCTTCAAAATAAAAGGAAAGTTAGATTCTGATAAAATTTTATTCGGTACATGGCTGAGGGTACTTTACTGATGGATTTCGACAAAATCCATAGTTTTGCTCTGATCCTGATGAAATTTTGTACAATTGACCTTTCACTCAAGAGGAAGGTCACTGTCTACATACACTTTTGTTTGTTACATAGCGGATGGTACTTTACCCAACTGAATTCGACAAAATCTACGTTTTTATTCCGATCTTGATAAAATTACTGTGAAATTTGGCTCACGTATGTACGTTTGACGAAGAAGGTTTGTTTATATGTATGTATGTTCGTATTTTGTGCGCTGCCATGCAGTTAATCTGACCGTGATGAAATTTTGCACACTTTATCTTCTTAAATCAATCACTAACACCCATTTCTTCTATAATTGTAGGAAAAATCTTCCACTTTAGCATTAACAAAATTAGGAATATCAAAATACTTCTTATCACGCGACACCAATACAAACTTCTTTGAATAACGAGGACGTACTTTTATCCTAGGCAGAAGTTCATTATCACGTATATTAAGACAACTATGTCAGCGTTTATTGCAACAACACTAGGTTTCATGGACCATTCAAACGGGGAGGCAACAAGTAAGGTCCTATTAGGTGATCTCGAACAATGACTGCCAATAATTTGAAAGAAAATTGTTGCTGGTGGGCTCCGATATGGTTGATGTTCTCCACACATGCCAACAGAGGACTGTTCAAGTTGATAGAGGCCCTGTAGTAGTGTGCGGAGTGTGCAGTTGGAGTGATATTGGACTCCTGATACGCCTAGACACGAGTCTGACAGGCTGAGCACCAGTATTCATCCGTTCATGTGCATTTTGCATTACGATGCAATTACAGCAGGACAATGCCACACCCTGCATGTTCAGGATTGCTATTTAGTGGATCCAGGAACATCTCAATGGCTACCAAACTTCCCAGACATGAACATTATTGAGCATATCTGGCATGCCTTGCAACGTGCTGTTCAGAAGAGACCTCCGCCCCTCATACTTTTACGGATTTATGGACAGCCCTGCATGATGCATGTTATCAATTTCCTCCAGACTTGCAGAGATATTTGTCTTTAATGAACCTGCGTTAGACGGTTGCACTGCCCCAACCATAAGCCCAACGCTCACTTTATCAACAGACGAGACTCCCTATAGTCCGCGTCATGTAGGAAGGCGCCCCAGTTTTCATTTGTTCTGCTCATCCCCCAATTATTGCCATGGCAGCCAAATTCATACTCAAGGTGCGTGGCTCGCCGCAAGTTACGCAATGTTTCCCCCGCTGGCTCAACTGTTGTCGTTCGACCGCAGCTCCTCCCCTCCACGCTTCCCCTATCGCTCTGCCTGTGTGCATAGAAGCGCCTTCTTACATGAGGCCAACATACTATAGTTCAAAGGGTGACCAGCCTTCACTGCAAGCGCCAAGCAACAAAAGCAGTCGTTTTTTTCCGGTGACTTACTTGTCATGGCAGCTACTACAATTTTTTGTGCTGACCTTTCTCACAGTAATATCTTTAAAAGCCGTAAAGTAGACTAACAACGCTACTGACCATTTTGGCGGCACATTAACACTGTGCCATAGCGAAAAGTGCGCCCCCCCCACTCCTCACCCTCTAGATCCGTCGCTGCTTGGTGGTCCACATTCCCACATAAGCAGCATTCCGACTGCTGATACTGTTTTGTAACGGCCGTAACAAATGTTCCTATTTTTGTAGACCTAAGGAACCAGAGGTCATCGATTCTTAGACTTACAAACTACTTAAACTAACTTACACTAAGGACAAGACACACAGTCACGCTCGAAGCAGCACTCGAACCTCCGACGTGTGCGGCCGCACGGTCCGTAACGTGGCGCCTCAGACGCACTGCCATTGCCGCGTTGCCATGCCCGTAACGTCGACAAGCCAACACAAGGGGATGAACCTGTTTCTTCCTGGGAGAATCTATTTTTTCTTATTGCGCTGTAGTTCTAAGAGCTTCTGGCAAATCACTGGGATGTTTAACATGAACATTTTGTGACGTTTCTGTGAATATAGCGCACTTCAAGACGTATGAAACTCTGTTTTATGCTTCTTGCCGTAACATACTTTTGTTTTCTGTGTTATTTGTGCATTGACATTACGAATCCTGTCAAAACAACTTTACTTCTCACTGGTGCGATTTGTACGAATAATTACAAGTATTATTAATAAAATGTTTACATTGTAACACGAAAAACTCCTCGCACACAGCATTTTTATCTTAGTTGTTAATTTTGAGGTGAGGGAGGCTGCGGTAATAAGGGTTACCGGGTAATGGCGGTCACCAAAGTATCTCGTAACTGCTTTGCAGCAGAGGAGTTGTAGAGTGTGCTGCAACCTCAAGGGCATTTAAGGAACTCTTGGTGAAATCGACGCAATCGTGGCAGTGTATACCTGATTTTGGTGCAGAGAAGTTGTTTTTCACGTCCTTAGATTTTAATAACAGCCTTCTTTACATCACGGTAAGTACTTGAATTTCACGTACTGTACTATGATGTGTGTACTTTTTAATCGTACTGCCGGCCGCGGTGGCCGAGGGGACTAAGGCGCTTCAGTTACGGTCTGCACGGCCACTACGGTCGGGGGTTCGAATCCCCCCCTCGGGCATGGATATTTGTGCCGTCCTTAGTTGTAGCTAGTTCATAAGTAGTTTGTAAGTTTAGGGACTGATAACCCCGTAGTTAAGTCCCTTAAGCTTAACAAACATTTGAACATTTTAATCGTACTTTTATTTAAGATGTAGGGTATATGGTTATTTAGTTTTAACGTTTACAAATATGGCGCGCTCTGGGGGTAATGACAGTCAGTCGGTGTGGGGTGGATGAATCTGACGAAGAAATTTGAATTTATTGCAAAGAATTCAGTATAGATGGGGAACTTTGGTTCCGATGCACTATTTGTGGGGTATGGGCCCATCAAGCTTGTTCCAGATGAGATCATGCAGAGGGATACAAGTGTGATTTGTGTATCTAAGAGTGAAATTTTTCATTAAGCCTAATTTCACAATTCCCATAATTTTATGTCTCACTTTTCTAAAATTAACACAATGATTAAAAATAATTGAGTTTTGTCATTTTTTACATCTTTAGATTTACTATGGTTTTCAATGGGTTTAAATGATGACTGACATTACCCCAGGGTAGAGGAAAGACCAGTCAAAGCTACATTTTTATTTAAACAGTTTTTTTTAAAAACCTGAGAGTTGAACGAATTTTAACGATGTTACAATAAAGTTTAATATATTTGTAACCATTTTTTACGCAATAGCACCAAAACTTGTACTGACTAGAATAAGTGATCGCCTTTACCCCACTCTCGCCTACACTCTAATCTTCCGGATAGCACGAGTACGTAACTCGTGGTGAGGGAAACGTTTGTGAATTCATTGGTGCCCTACTTTATTAACGTTGTACTCGAATCATACGAATTGGAACATATTTGGCTGTGTTGACGTATTTGAGACGCATGTTTGGGGGCGGGGGGCGGGGGAGGACACTGGAAAACGAACAGTACGCGTTTGTAGGCGCCCTGCCGTGTTAGGTTTATTTTAACAGTCAAACGATTGACCGGCAGAATGTCCAGCTTAAAACGCTACCGTTTTCGGCTCGCCAATTATGCAGATTGAACGGGGCTACCGGCGGCTGTTTCATAATTTATTAATGGCGTTACTGTCAATTAGTGAGTCTGATTGCGAAGCCGGGAGAATATTAATGAGCAGCCGATTTTCAGTCTGGCAGCCAACGTAGATTTCCTATCACAAATAGAACTGTTTAATCAGTTTCGGCAACATCCATCGGTACAGCATCAACAATAACACACTTCGTTTTGCATTGCCGTGGAATAGTTTCGTATCTTTTATCCAACTGCTAAAGAGCTATAAATTCGGCAAAATTCTGTCCTTGTGAGTTAAACGCCACTTTATCTATCGTCCAGTCAGTAAACTATGCAATATGTTTCCCTTTAACTACATAATTTACGTAACTGCCACACTTATCTCGTCACGGCATCATGTGTTACGAAAAATGTTAAAATCGTTATATAAATACGCTAACACGAAACTGAGGGTACGGATTTTTAATATTAATCATACAAGAAGTCCAATGAAACGCACATAATTCGAAAGGTGGTTTGTCATAGATGTTGCGAATATAAAAGTTATGTGGGCATAGCCGTTAAGACTGGTAAAAAGAAACAGAAATTTTAGTATGATACGGCTAATTCTCCAAAAGTTTTGCCACTATATTGCAACCAGTTGTAGATGGCATGTTGATACAGTTAGCGCTTGGAGTTTCAATCTTAAGGTCCCGGGTTCGATTTCCACTGCCCCCCCCATTACCCCATTTTTTAAATCTTCGTAATGTTCAATTCTCAACTTTTAAATATAAATAAACAATTCAGTTTATGGACGGAGTATTTTAATAAGTCTCAGGGCCAAACATTTGAAAAAGTTGAGATTTTACACTCCTGGCCATTAAAATTGCTACACCACGAAGATGACGTCCTACAGACGCGAAATTTAACCTACAGGATATGCAAATGATTAGCAAATGATTAGCTTTTCAGAGCATTCACACAAGGTTGGCGCCGGTGGCGATAACTACAACGTGCTGACACGAGGAAAGTTTCCAACCGATTTCTCATATACAAACAGCAGTTGACCGGCGTTGCCTGGTGAAATGTTATCGTGATGCTTCGTGTAAAGAGGAGAAATACGTACCATCACGTCTACGACTTTGATAAAGGTCGGATTGTAACCTATCACGATTTCGGTTTATCGTATTGCGATATTGCTACTCGCGTTGGTCGCGATCCAATGACTGTTAGCAGAATATGGAATCAGTGTGTTCAGAAGGGCATTAAGGAACGTCGTGCTGGATCCCAACTGCCTCGTATCACTGGCAGTCGACATGACAGGCATCTTATCCGCATTGCTGTAAGGAATCGTGCAGCCACGTCTCGATCCCTAACAGATGGGCACGTTTGCAAGACAACAACCATCTGCACGAACAGTTCGACAACGTTTGCAGCAGCATGGACTATCAGCTCGGAGACCATGGCTGCGGTTACCCTTGACGCTGCATCACAGACAGGAGCGCCTGCAATGGTGTACGCAACAACGAACCTGGATGCACGAATGGCAAAACGCCATTTTTCGGATGAATGCAGGTTCTGTTTACAGCATCATGATGGTCGCATACGTGTTTGGCGACATCGCGGTGAATACACAGCGGAAGCGTATATTCGTCATCGCCATATGGCGTATCACCCGGCGTGGTGGTATGGGGTGCCATTGGTTGCACGTCTCGGTCACCTCTTGTTCGCATCGAAGGCACTTTGAACAGTGGCCATTACATTTCAGATGTGTTACGACCCGTAGGTCTACCCTTCATTCGATCTGTGCAAAACCCGGCATTTCAGCAGGATAATGCCCCACCGCATGTTGCAGATTCTGTACGGGCCTTTCTGGATACGGAAAATGTTCGTCTGCTGCCCTGGCCAGGACATTCTCCAGATCTCTCACCAACTGAAAACGTCTGGTCAATGGTGGCCGAACAACCGGCTCGTCACAATACGCCAGTCACTACCCTTGATGAGCTGTGGTATCGTGTTGAAGATGTATGGGCATCTGTACCTGTACACGCCATGCAAGCTCTGTTTAACGCAATGCCCAGGTGTATCAAGGCTGTCATTACGACCAGAGGTGGTTGTCCTGGATACTGATTTCTCAGGATCTATGCACCCAAATTGCGTGAAAATGTAATCACATGTCAGTTCTAGTATAATAGTTCTGTCCAGTGAATACCCGTTTATCATCTGCATTTCTTCTTGGTGTAGCGATTTTAATGGCCAGCAGTGTATTGAGAAAACCAGTTTTCACACATGGTGCAGCAAGTAGAGTTCGATCTTTGATTTGAAATTTTGTATTTGTGGACATGGAGCACAAGGACCTTTAGCGGATGATGAAAAGATTTTTAAGAGAAATGTGGTTTTTACTGAAGTTTTGTGATGCTAAATTGTGAAATAAAGCAGTTAATTCACTTGTGTCTTTCACTCTTTCATGTTTCCTCTTTGCCCTTTCTTTCACCTGTTCTCATAGAACTCACATAAAATCTGTAAATTTGCAGTGCTCGATAAATTCCAATTACATTTTTTTTTTCATTTTCATGACTTTGCAAACACAACTGGTCGAATTTCGACCACAGGCAATACTAGTGTTTGTAAATCTATGGGACTTAATTTCTCTGGTCATCAGTCCCTCGGTTTACAAAATAACTTAAGCTAAGGACAAAACACACACACACACACACACACACACACACACACACACACACACACACAACACCCATGCCCGAGGGAGGACTCGAACCTTCGACGGCTAGAAACGGCGCGCTCCGCAGCAAGGCGCCTTGGAACGCTCGGCCACTCCACCACGGCCGTTTGTTAGGTGGATAGGTTTTGTCATCTAGGTACGACTTTACTGTGTTAGTTGAATCAGGAGCGGGGTGCTTGATGGAACGAAGTTCATAGTAACTAGTACGTCAGGGATGTTACGTTACGTCAACACTTTTTAAATTTTAGTTTCCGCCTTAAATAATAATTTATTCCCTTTTCTGTTCCCTTTCCCGCAATCTTGTTTACCATGACCCTTGTGCACCTGTCGCTATTTGTACTAGGAATAGAGAACACATGAGAGTCGTAGTTGTCTATCGCGTCAGGATAGAGACAAAAGTTCTTTTATAAAGTTTTTCACTAACCTGATGTCTTCTCAGATGATGTACTAACGCAGATGGGTGACGGTCATGTCACAGATCCGTTGAATTGAAGTGAGACTTTTAATCTTGAGGTTCTGTGGGCTATGGTATAAGCACATAATGCAATATAGTTTTCAAGGATGCTAGCTACTTTAATTCTGACGCAGTAAAGTAGCAAACTACGAGTAAGCATACAAGTATACAATAAATATATCAGAATAAAGGATTCACTCTGTAGCGGAGTGTGCGCTGATGTGAAACTTCCTGGCAGATTAAAATTATGTGGCCGGCCGCAGTGGCGCAGCGGTCTGCGGCGCGCCAGTCGCGTTCTGCACGACCACTACGGTTGGGGGGTTCGAATCCTCCCTCGAGCATGGATATTTATGCCGTCTTTAGTATTAACTATTTCATAAGTACTTTGTAAGTTTGGGGACTGGTCACCCCGTAGTTGAGTCAAAAAATTGTGTTCCGGAACCGAGATTCGAACCTGGGACAGGCAAAGATCCCAAGTTCGAATTCCGGTCCCGGCACACAATTTTAGTCTGCCTGGAAGTTTCAATAAATATATTATTCACAAAATTACACAAAATATAAAAATAAGAGACTGCCATGCGCGCTTTTGCAGGGAAAGAAAGTTCTTGAGACGCGCTCACTCATTTATTAGTCTTTTGTTTATAAAAACTAATAATTTACAAAATTACGAAAATATCGGAAGGTAGGCTATTGAGAAATTTTTTTCCATGCTAAAATTACCTGGAAATAAATTACAATTTATAGAAAATTAATTTAGAATTTGATGCCTTAAATCACTCACTATAATGGCGGAAACCAATCTAATAATATTTCATACAAAACTGGCGCACTTTCCCACGGAAGGTACCTGATGCAACTTCTTGCCACCTTTAGCTTTCCCGCACTACTGCTGACGTCATGGGAAACCGTGACAACTCTCGAGCTAAACTGCGCCTAACAAAAAGTTAAAATAGGGACTACAAAAGCTAGAACCATCACACAGGGCAAAATGCTTGCCATTTCTGACCCTTTGAGAGAAAGCGTATGTGTTACTACTCAGACGCTTGTCATACGTAGCGAAAGTGTTGCTTACAATTTCACCTCAACGTTGATTATTCCCGGACTCTACAGAAAGCAAAACCTTATTTTTTCAAATAAGTCACTCACAACCCCATCTTTTAAGGTTGCAGTGTGAAATTGCAAACAAAACTATCTCCACGTATGAAAAGCGTCATGAGGCGTGTAACGCTACATCGCGGTCATAGTATTAGAATCACCGTTTTTCATCATTTTGTATTTTTCATTAGTTTGTTTTACGAGGAGAAAGTCAGTATTCCTCAAAATTTTAACTATGCAGTTCAGAGCAGTAATGTCCATAGAGTAAGATGGTCAAAACACTTTATATTTCAGTAATATTTTCTCTGAATACGAGTATAAATAGTACCCACAGTCGGGTTACTCGCTCTCTCTGTGTCTAGTCTCCGATATGTTTAAATCTATTTCTTGTAATTGTGTCAATGTGAGAATATAGAATCGTGAAATCTTAAGACGTGTCTTAAACGATTCAAAATGATCAAATTTTTGTAGGGCTTATGGGACTTAACTATGGGGTCATCAGTCTTTAAACTTACAAACTACTTATGAACTAGCTTATTCTAAAGACGGCACAAACATCAATGCCCGAGGGGGGATTCGAACCCCAGACGGGGAACGGCATCGCGCATCGTAGCGTAGCCGCTCCGCCGCAACCTTAAACGATTATTCAAGTATTTCGAACCCTCATCTAAGCTATGATTATTGTGAAAAGTGCTCATAGGTCAATATTTCTGTCTTGTAATAGATCGCTAAAATCAGTGTGTGTCAAAAATAATTTAACTGTTACGTTCGAAAGGAACTTTAAATAAATCCTACCAAAGGACAATTGATGATAAAAGTCAGGCATAGACAATATGTTATTGTAACTGGCTTCGACATAAATGAACTACCTGGATTTTAAAAGAAAAAATATTTCAAATACTATTTTATTTAAGTAGAAGCCCTTGAGAGACAGAATTTCTTGTTCGATCATATCTAAAAAAAGTTTCTTCTTTTTTAGTTTACACACAGGCTCAGAAACAATAATTACGACGCAGAACTTCAAACTAAATAAAACAGTATTTTATTACGAAAGGAGCATCAGTCATACCATCTTACATTTCATACAGAAAAGCCAAGTAAAAGTTAGAGCCAATTCATTCATGATGAATTTACATAACTAAATGCAAGAAGTCAAGCCATTCTAAAAATAATATCAGTTTAAACTAAAGAAGAGATTCTATTCCAAAATTAGCCTCCAAAAACAAAAATCAGTATCAAAAAATGTTCAAATGTTTGTTAAGCTTATGGGACTTAACTACGGGGTCATCAGTCCCTAAACTTACAAACTACTTATCTACTACCTTATACTAAGGGCGGCACAAATATCCATGCCCGAGGGGGGATTCGAACCCCCGACCGTAGTAGCCGTGCAGACCGTGACTGGAGCGCCTCAGTCCACTCGGCCACCGCGCCGGCAAAATCAGCATCATACAGAAGAAGCTCGTTACAGGCGTACAGATTGCACGTATAGCGTGCGGTATATAGAAGTACTTCCAAATTAGTCTGACTACTGCGACTTGGGGATGTAACTTTATCATATATTGTTGTTTAATATACTATTAAATTTTTTACACATAAATTTTTACCTTTTCAAAATGGTGAGATGAAGGGAGTATTTCGAAATTTATCAAAATCTTTAAAGATGCAATTGGACAGTTGTAAAGTACAGTAGCAACCATGGAAATTGTGTTTTAACACTGTTTTTACATCTGCTACTATTTGGTCGATATGTGCTCAGGAAGATAACAACCGCGCTTCCTTCGGGATGGTTCTCGCCACTTCAACAGCCGTATGGGAACATATGTGTCTCATATTTTGAACTAGACTACAGCATATTCGTAGTGTATTGTTATCGGCGAATAGCACTTGGGTAGTGCTGCTTGTTAGTTGTGATGGTGTGACCCTGCTTTTCTTCTAAAAGGGAATTTGTGTGTGCTCACGGTGAAGTAAACAGCTGTACTCGCTCATTATCGGAGCACCCTAAATTCCTCGGTATCATCATTCCATGTCTTTGTTATCCTGATGAAATCTTTCACCCTGTTCCTCACTTACAGTACCAAGGTTTGGTGGAAAAAAATCAGTGTGCCAATGTAAAAAAGAGTAGCCTCTATATCATTGAGCGTTTCAGCATTTTGAATTTATTCAGTAGGTTCTCAACTATGTCAATACAACGAATTTAGTCAGTAGGTTCTCAACTATGTCAATACAACGCTATTTTGTAAAAAACTGACATTGTGAGAACCGTGTCTGTGGTATTTTAATGTTTATAATCAAAACAGCAAACATCCACAAGTGTGGTAGAAATGTTTGTTTTCTTAAACCACCATACTTGTGGCTGGTTGTTGTTTTGATTATAAACATTATGTCAATATACTCTGGGCTACGTCACTGAATCGTACACTTAAAATCAGTCGAAGCTTCTCGCCCCACAGTATTCTCTGAATGAAGGAATTCAAAAAATGTTCAAATGTTTGTAGAACTTATGGGACTTAACTACGGGGTTATCAGTCCCTGAGCTTACAAACTACTTATGAACTAGCTAAGACTAAGGACGGCACAAATATCCATGCCGAGGGGGGATTCGAACCCCCGACCGTAGGGGCCGTGCAGACCGTGACTGGAGCGCCTCAGTCCCCTCGGCCACCGCGGCCGGCTGAAGGAAGTCCTTATCGACCATTAGTGTCTGAATTTTCGGGACGCGTGAACCCGCCCTCTTTCAACTTAGCACCTGACTGACAGTCATGGCATTGAACGAGTGCCAAGCATTCAAACCATCATAACTGTTAAATGTCCGCTGACTGGCGTCAAGACATTTCTCAGCATTACTTGATTTAACCCTAAATAGTGAAAACTGTGAAATTAACCACATGAGCACTAAAATCCTTTAAACTTCATTTACACGATAAATAAATCAAATCTACAGTCCGTAAATTCAATTAAATACATAGGAATTACTATTACAAACAACTTTAATTGGGGAGAATGCACACAAAATATCGTAGGGGAGGCAAACCAAAGGCCACGTTTCATTGGCAGCTAGAAGATGCAACAGTTCTACTAAAGAAACTGCATACACTACACTTGTGCGTCCTAAATTCGAGTATTGCTGGTCATAATGGGAACGCTACGAAGTGGGACTGACAGCGGATATGGAGAAAGTTCAGAGTAGGGCAGTTCGTTTTGTATTATCGCGATATAGGGGGAGAGTGTGACAGAAATGGTATACGTGTTGGGGGGGGGGGAATCATTAAAACAAAGGCGTTATTCGTTGCGGCGAGATTTATTTGATAAATTCCCTTTTACCTTCTCTTCCAAATGCGAACATATATTGTTAGCCCCTACCAACATAGGGAAACGTGATGATCATAATAAAATAAGAGAGATCGAAAACGGAAAGATTTAGGCGTTCCTATTTCCCGCGCGCTGAATTAGAAAATGGAAAGGTAGAGAAATAACATAAAAGCAGCTCGAGGACCTTTTGCAATGAACTTAAATGTGATTTGCAGCGTAATTATGTATATGTAGACTACATTCCATTTACCTTGCTTTTACTTTTATTATGGCTCATCTTGTAACATCTTTTCGACACACTATCCATCAGTTTAATTGCTCTTCCAAGTCCTTTCCGGCCTCAGACAAAGAAAGAATATCTTCGCTAAACCTTGAAGTTTTATTTTTTTTTTCCTTGGTGAACCTCGGTTTTGTTAACAAGTGTCTCTGTGCTCTCCTTCACAGTTTTCTCAGTATGAAAGTTAGAAACCTGCTTCATCCCCTTCTCAGCTGTGGCTTTCTTCTCATTCATTTTCTACGACTATTAAAAGTGTAATATGGCTTCTGTACAAGCACTAAATAATGTGGATAATACTTGACTTTCTGCATTGTAACCTTTTTCATTTTCACCTCTTTAGCACAACCATACGCTGCAGACCAATACATTGAAACGTAGGTATGTCTGCAACTCGTATCTTTGGCTCCGTGAGGACAATCTTAGGTGTGCGCTGCCCCGCCATTTGAGCTAAGAGTGTTGTTGGCGACTATCGAGAAGTGAGCAGGAGTAGTGCAAGCGGTCGTGGAATGAAGGAGCAAAAATGTAATATGAGCTTGGGTAATTTGTATCTTTTTATTTGTGATAATGTTGAGAAATACTTGAATTTGAAAATGTTCTGAGATTATGAAGAGAAAAGGAGCGCCATCTTTTCATTGTTAGGCGCTTCGCGTAATTGTAGTCCTTCTCTAACAGACATTCAACATGAAGGGTTTAAATTTCGTCTTCTATGTTCATTCTTTAAATAATTAAGAAGTATAGTACAGGTATTTAGTATGTTTTCAGTGTACAAAAAACGGAAGAAGTGTGATGTGGACAGTTTCGAGTTTTAGATTTACATTCTATTATGTACTAGCTGGTTTTTCTTTTGTTGGTACTAAAGAGAGATTGATCTTTATCGAAAAAGGACAATAGAAGTAATGACGTTCTGGAAGGCTGTCCCAAGTTGTGATCACCATTTTTTTTCAGTATTGTTTAAGTTCATGTTATCCTTTTATGAAGAAACTATAAAGTGCTTCAGTTTAAATTCAAACCTCAGCTCTGTCTCCTGTTAGTCATTCACACCGGACCCCAATTAATTACTTTTTAAATTGTACAGAGATGGAGAAAATTAGTATTTGTGTAGTTAGTGGATTTGCATTGCAAACCTGCGAATTCTATATCAAGTTTTTGACCTTGCAGCAGCAACATTTTTTGGAAGTAAATCTGAGAGCAGTTGCAGATGTTGTTGCCTTTCTCACAGGCAGGGCATAAAATCAGTGTAAACCGCTGAGTGAGATAATTCAGGAATAATCGTCGAACTGAGATCTAATTGGCAATCAATCACTTCTGCAACAAGCCGGTGTCCTACTGTCCAAACAATTGCAATCTTTAATGAAACAGCTTATTTTCTACCAGAGGTCAAATTTCCCATTCTATGAATGAAGTCACAGGGTTAGAATTTGTTTTTGTGACAGACTTGGTTTTGTTCAAAGTCATGTTTAACTAATGGGTTGAAGTGTTCAGTCAGATTAGCAAGTTAAAGTTGAAGTGCAGATTCATCTACGGCTACCCACAACTACACACGACACAATTGTTTGAGAAGCCACTAAAGTACAGTCAGGCAATTTTTATTGACAAGCTGCGATTACAATACTAAACATTATTATTCTAATTACAGTACCAATCATTATATATTTATTTGATCAATAAGTCATTGCAGTATTTTATTAAAAAACAACTTTCGACATTCCCGATGAACATTGCTTTGTGACTTACTGATTGCAATGGTCGTGCTTCAAGAGGGAGGGGGGGGGGGGGAGGAGCAGCAGTGTTTTAGGCGTGAAGTCATCCACGCTAAACAATGCAACGCGTGAGACTACAAAATACGCAACACAATGGAAAAGTGACGCTAAAGAAACATCGATTAGCTGGCGACTGGCGCTACTACTAGACCTGATGAAACGTCACACCAAGGGCGACTGACTCGTCTCAGGCGGACTGGGTTCTTCCTGGTCCACCAATCCACCTGTGTCTCAGTTTGTCACAGGAATGGGCTTGTCGGTCTACTTTTCATGGCACTGAAAGCTCATTTAGAGTACCGGAAAAAGAAAAAAAACAATATTAATGAGCTGTAATTTCTGAATACAACCTTTCGTGATTTTACCGGGGTGCCTAGTTTTGGAAAAAAGTCTCTCCGCAGTAGCGATCTCCGCGTGTCTCACGTTGCGGGGCGTGTAATGTTGGCAGCACAGACAAAGCAAATCTGCACGTGTTTCGTGGACCTGCAGTGGTACTAGTGTGGGGGTGGTGTTGCTTATACAACGACATCAATGTGCTGCTACCCTTACGCGCAACGCAAGGCGAAACACGCGGAACTCGCCGCTGAGGAGAGACTTTATTTTTGGTAAAGAATGGTTTACGTCAGAGAGCATGCGTAATCATTGGCAGCAAACGACGGGATTTGTAAAGCACAGACTTTTTGAGGGCACACAATGCTTGGCCGCAACGGCTGTTCGCCAGACAGGGCACCGCAGAGTGCTTCCGCTATTCTAAAGTAGTCCCTGTAGCCAACCTTACAGGTAGGGCAGATAAACCGTTGGGGAAGCTTAGCCTTGCAGGCGGCACTGTGTCTTGGAAAGGATGAGACACCTGTTTGGAGCGCGGGACAAAGCTGGTATGCCTCCTCCACGGCGTGGCTTCCGCTTGCTTTTAAATTTAACGGCTACAGGAAATTCTCCATTTTGAGCAATTTTTACATTAACCAAACGGGGAATGTAGAAATTACACTGTCCCTTTCATTCGATTGTCCTCTAAGTAAGCAATCATTCTGTGATGCTCCTTGGTTGATGAAAATTAATAAACTGTCCTAAATTAATGGTTTTAATTTTGCTGCTTTTTAATTAAGGACCCGTACGGTCTGTTACTGGTATCCAGTAGTTCGTAATTTTACTGATAACTCGAATCTGTGGTCGGAATAACATATTTAATTTTGTATTGCTCTGATTTCTTTATGGCACAGCCGTTCCGTTACGGATTGACTGCAGGTTCGAGTCCTTCCTGGGACATTGGTGTGTGTGTGTGTGTGTGTGTTTGTCCTTAGGTTAGTTTTCCTAGGTTTAAGTAGTTTGTAAGCTACGGACTGATGACCACGCAGTTTGGTCCGATAGATTTACAAACATTTGAACATTTGAACGGATTGACTGACTGTTGATACAACTCGCCAACAATTACAAGAACTGAAACCTGAATTGAGTTAGGAAATTGTTTTCTACTGACGCCTTGCTTAGTTATGCTACTCTGTGGAAGTTCGTTATTCAGTGATTAACGTTGTTCTGAGACATACGTGCTTGCAGAATCAGGCTGCCTGTATAAATCTGGCAGTAGGGTAAAGCCGATTCCGAGTTCCGAAAGCAAATGGAGTTTAGGTGGGCGGAAGACTGAGTTCAGCTAGCTGGAAAGAGCTTAAGTACTTACACCCACGGGTGTTTCCGCACGTCGACGTTGTCGCAGCCGCCGTAATCACAGAAGCACTCAAATGTGGCGACGGCAGCTGACGAGATTAAGCACTGCCTCATGCACAAGAGGAGACAACGGTGCGAAGCTTGCAGAGAAAATACTCAGAGAACACTTCATAAAACCAGACAATATGGAATTACATGAATGTCATCCATTGTGCCCTAGCACCGAGCGAGGTGGCGCAGTGTTAAGACACTGGACTCGCATTCGGGAGGATGGTGGTTCAAATCCACCTCCAGCCATTCTGATTTAGGTTTTCCGTGATTTCCCTAAATCACTCCAGGCAAATGCCGGGATGGTTCCTTTCAAAGGGCACGGCCGACTTCCTCCCACATCCTTCCCCGAAAATCCGAGCATAAGCTCCGTCTCTAATGACCACGCTGTCGACGGAACGTCAAACCCTAAGCTTCCTTCCTTCCTTCCCTCCTTCCATTGTGTCCTACGTGCTTGAAGTAATCCAGGACAGGAAGGAGTTTAACTTCGGTCGTCATATAATCTGTATTGTAATGCAGGTCTAGGTATATGTGGAGAGTGCAAGTACCATCAGTGCATTATAGGTAATCGTGTACACTCATCATATTTATAGCAGCACTTAAAGGAAGCAACCATGGCTTGTACAAGCTTGTAAGTTTCACTTATGCTTGTAAATGCCAGATTCATAGAGCGATGCAGTCCCTATGCACGGTCTATTAATGGTTGTATTAATTTTAGTTCGCAGTGGCCTTTCTTGTTGGATGGTTAGCAGATGTAGGTACTATGTTAGTTTCTATTCGAGGGTTACGTAAGTAAATATAATTGCTGTGACAATGAACATCCTGACGAGTATTAGAAGAAGCGAATTACCAAAATTTTGGAGGAATTATCTTTCTAAGAATCATGATCATTCAGGAAGGATTGAATAGTAATATGTCGATAAGCAGGAGTATGTGAAGATAATTTTCTCACCAAATTTCCAGAAGTTGTATACAGTGCTAAAATGGAGTTTTGTAATAGTTCCTAAAATATACTTACGGATCTGATTACTGTATGAAAGCAGAGTCACTTAAGATACAACACTAAATACATTTAAGAAGTGGGGTGTTAGTAGAAACAGCTGAGGAAAGGAGGAACTGGAACTATATCACGGATTAGAGGGGCATCTAATACAATTCGTAGTAATATTTAGCAAGGTGACTACGGAATTGGTACGGAGAAAAAATTGAACAGACAGACGTTAACTAAAAATATGGCATTCACACAAATGCACACAAACACACACACACACACACACACACACACACACACACACACACACACACACTACTTTGTTGAGGCTCACCTATATTTCCTCTTGTGTGTCAACATATTAAACTTTTATACAAACACAGCAATAAATACTTACCCATTTTATAGTGCAAAAGGAGACGTAAAACAGTAAATTACAGCTGAGCGACCACTGGGAGACACTACGAGATTTCATAATTGAAAGTAGGTCAGCGTACTTCGATGTATGAATTGTTTGGGCAAAAGCTAAACGTTCTGGGTTCGAGCCGAAAGTATGAAAATACAGGATCCTAAATAAATCGTGACGGAAAAATCCGTACCAGTATTTTGTTATCTAGCACTGCCATGCAATACAGTTTCTCGCATTTTTCGCACTGTAGCAAAATAATGAGATATAAAGCGATAAATCCCTCAGCGAGCGCGCTGAAAGATGCCCTGTCATGGAGTTAATGATATAAATGTGGCTCTAGCGCGCGAAAAATGTACGATCATAAATCATTCGTCAGCTGTGGGGTTTATTTTAATGCTCCAGTATTTTATACCTTACTGAAGGCTAGGAGCGTGTTTTTGTTGGGAAGAGCCGATAAGCAAATGTTACGATCGCACTTAGAAAATGAATGGGCATCGTTTAATTCCGGGACTATGGATGTAGAGGAATTGTGGACTAAATTTAAGTGCATTGTTAATAAAGGGTTAGAGAAATATGTGCCAGTAAAGACTATTAAAGATGGAAAAGATCCACCGTGGTATAATAATAATGTTAGAAAGCTGCTGAGAAAGCAAAGGCTGTTGCACTCTCGATTCAAAAAAGAACACGCAAATGATGAGAGGCAAAAGTTAGTAGAGATTCGTACGTCTATAAAAAGATCGATGCGCGAAGCATACAATAACTATCACAGCCATACCTTAGCTAAAGAAAAAATTCTGGTCCTATGTAAAATAGATAAGCGGGTCAAAGCCCACTGTCCAATCACTCGTTGATCATTCCGGGGCAGTAATAGAAGAAAGCAAACGGAAAGCTGAAGTTCTAAATTTATTTAACCTTTAAGAAATCTTTCACGTAGGAGGACCGCAAAAATGTACCATCATTTGATCAACGTCCAAATTCCGAAATGGGGGTCATAACAATAGGTATTTCCGGTGTAGAGAAGCAGCTGAGAGAGCTAAATACGAAAAAGTCTGCTGGTCTCAGATGGAATACCAGTTCGGTTTTACAAAGTCTATTATGCGGCATTGGCCCCCTACTTAGCTTGCATTTATCGCGAATCTTTAATTCAACGCAAAGTTCCTAGTGATTGGAAAAAAGCGCAGGTGACTCCCGTTTATAAGAAAGGAAAGGGAACTGACCCACACAATTACAGGCCAATATCGTTGACATCAGTTGCATGTAGAATTTTAGAGCATATTCTCAGTTCGAATATAGTAAATTTCCTTGAAACGGAAAAGCTTCTTTCCTTGAATCAGCACGGGTTTAGGAAACATCGTTCATGTGAAACTCAGCTTGCCCTTTTCTCACATGACATCTTGCGAGCCAAGGATGAAGGGCAACAGGCGGATTGTGTTTTTCTCGACTTCAAAAAGGCATTAGATGCGGTGCCACACTGCAGACTGCTAACGAAGATACGAGCTTACAGAATAGGTTCACAGATCTATGACTGGCTGGAAGACTTCCTAAGTAACAGAACGCAGTACGTTGTTCTCGACGGCGAGTGTTCATCAGAGACGAGTGTATCGTCAGGCGTGCCCCAGGGGAGTGTGATAGGACCGCTATTATTTTCTATCTATATAAATGATCTGATGGACAGAGTAAGTTGTAATTTGCGGCTGTTAGTTGATGATGTTGTGGTGTATGGGAGGGTGTCGTCTGTAACTGACTGTAATAGCATACAGGTTGACTTAGACAAAATTTCTAGTTGGTGCGAAGAATGGCAGCTAGCTCTCAATGTAGAAAAATGTAAGGTGATGCGCATGAGTAGGAAAAACAATCCCATAATGTTCGAATACAGCATCAGTAGTGAGCTTCTTGATGCGGTCGCGTCGTTCAAATATCTAGGCGTAACATTGCAGAGCGATATGAAATGGAACGAGCATGTAAGGACAGTTGTGAGTAAGGCTGACAGCCGACTTCGGTTTATTGGGAGAATTTTGGGAAGATGTACTTCAACTGTAAAGGAGACCGCGTATAAAACGCTTGTACGACCACGTCTTGAGTATTGCTCAAGTATTTGGGACCCGCAGCAGATCGGTTTGAAGGAAGACATAGAGGCGGTTCAGAGGCGAGCAGCTAGATTTGTTACCGGTAGGTTCGACCAATGCGCGAGTGTCACGGAAATGCTCCGGCAACTCAATTGGGGATCGCTGGAAGAAAGACGACGTTCTTTTCGTGAATTTCTGTTAAGTAAATTTAGAGGGCCGGAATTTGAAGCTGAGTGTAGTACGATCTTGCTGCCGCCTACTTACATTTCGCGTAAAGATCACAAAGACAAGATAAGAGAAATTAGGGCTCGTACGGAGGCATATAGGCATTCTTTTTTTCCTCGTTCAATTTGGGAGTGGAATAGGAAAGGAAATGCCTAGTAGAGGTACAGTGTACCCTCCGCCACGCACCTTACGGTGAATTGCGGAGTATGTATGTAGATGTAGATGCAGCAGTGTAGTTAGATCTAACCGTACGCCCATTCTTCTCTCCTTGTAAGATATGTTCGTAGTCAACGAGTCAACTATAATTAAAACCAATCAACATAAGTAAAAGATATAAACAATAAATCAGTTCCTTGAGACAAACATTGTTTCATTTTACCAAAGGTATTAAATATAAGGAGAGACATTAAATTAAAATTCGTGCTGTGGACAGGATTCGATCGTGGGTCCCCCTGTTCAGTAGGCAAGGCCCTTCAGACCGCTTAGCTAACATAGCGTTACGGAAAAGAAATCGACTACACAGTTTTCAAGCAAGTCTCCCTCCACACCACATACTTTAATTCTACCTCAATGTTCCCTTTGAAATGCGTATCAAATTGATAAGGCTCTCCTTTACTGGAATAGCACCCAAGAAAAGAACGTGTATAGGAACAATCTCGCCTTGTGTTCCTCAGAGAGCCTTGACAATTTGATCTTCATTTCACAGGGAACATTGAGACAGAATTAAAGTATGTGGTGTGGAGGGAGACGTTCTTGGAGACAGTCCGAGTAGTCGCTTTGTCTGTAACGCTACGTTAGCTGAGCAGTCAAAATCATCTTTGCGCACCGGCAGCATCGTTACCAATGAAGTATATTTCTAAGGTGGGATTATTGCTAGATGAAAACTTTTACCAATAGCACGCCAAAGGGACGTGAAATACCGTCTCTGTGGCAGTTTTTGCCAGCTCCTGCGGTAGTCTGACATAGCGGGGCGCCGTGGCTCAGCGCGCGCCCGGTCAGAGAGCTGAATGCTCTCTCTAATAAAGAAGCTGAGCCAAGAACAAATCGATCAGCAATGAACAAAAAGGATCAGCGACCGAAAGGAACAGAACTACCCAAAGGGCCTGTCTAGTAAACATGAGGTCCGGGATCAAATCCCAACCACAGTACAAATTTTAATTCAATGCGTCTCCTTAATTTAATAGAAGGTATTTCATTAAGATTTGACAACACAGAGCGAAATCAGTGAATCCATGTACCGTAGCCAAATAAAGACAAAGGTTATAGAGGTACGACTGTGGCCTTCAATTCTGTCACTGGCGTTAACAGCGGAAAATACACTAATGCACAGAAAAAACCAGAACATCTAAAGCACTAGAGAGAGAAAATTCATGTTCTGTAGAAATGAACAGTATTTAAACCACCATGCCGTCCCTCGGGTTCAAGGTCAATATCGATATTGCGGTACACCATCCATCGGTAAAATGTGCCTATGGCTCTCGTTGTTGCTATAAACCGAATGGTTCAGTGTAACTTGAACAAACATGCAGGATGTCTTGCAGATCAATGCGTAGATTGTACTATCAAATCCGTGAGTTTCAGAGGTACGAGGGAATGTGACGCATCCATCCGGAAATCGCTGCTCGCGTTACACGAACTGTGCTCCGAATGAGTGCAGAAATGGTTTACGAAAGGCAGTTGAACAAGACAAGGTTAGTCAAGTCTTACCAACTACACCTTCCCCCCACCCCCTAATAATGTCGACACTTCATTCAGATGGCATTACAGGAGAGATTTGCGTCCTATTCAGCTCCGCCGCAACAGTGGAATAGTGTAACGCATCGTACAGAATTAGGGTTGACAGTCAGACGTCTTTAATAACGACATGGGTTCCGTGTAAGTATAAGAAACAAAGCAACGTCCATCTACTCAGATTTGTATTATGCGAAATTTCAATTACAAACCTCCAGCTCACTGATGGGCAATTTGTTACAGTTGAGGGAATCAATTCCGAAACTCAACATGTCCGTGTGAAGGGAAATGGAGAAAAGTAGAAAAAGACTATTAGGTCACTTTATATTGAATTTAAAAATCTGTGAAAAAAATTAAATGCGGGAAATTATTTAAAACGGATATGTGGTAGTTGCGATAAAATACATTGCAAATTTTCATAAATAATCACAAATGTTTATTGGGCATGTTGAATTTTGGAAAGCACGAGAGAACTAGTTTAGTTTTGGAACCAACCGACATGGACACAATGAGGCTTGGAACGGATATAAAGTCAAGTTTAATTCATAGTTTCAAGGAGATCCAGGATTTAATTCGAAAAATCAGTGCCTATGCATACTCTACAGGTAAGCTTTGCAGGAATAACATTAGATATGTTTCAGAACTATTCTTACCTTGATCGTTTCTCTTGGGCTTTCTTTTATATAGCGACATGTCGTTTCTCTTTACTACTGCGCCCTAATTCAATGGCAGTAAAAATACGTTCACAAACTCTAACACTGGCTTCTTCGCCATCCATTTCCCTCAGCATCTTTACAGGTTCTGCGCTCAACAATAGTGCATGTTGTCCATTGGGCGAAACCGAGTGCAAAAGTACAGTCTTGTTAAAACGTTTGATTTTTTTTATACAGACTGTTCTCAGGTACCTACATGCTTGTTATGTGGTTATAAATATCGTCAATATACCTCTGTTTCGTCCTGAAGCATACTGTTAAATTAACACAGTTTCTTTACAGTCTTCTCGGAGATATATACGAGGCGCGTCCAGAAAGTAAGTTTCGTTTGGTAATAAAATAAAACTGAACACAGATACAGAAGAAATTTTTATTGCACAAAATTCTACAACTCTTAAACTACTTTTCCACATAACTGCCGAAATTTTTCAGGCATTTGTCAGAGCGTGGCACCAGGTTTTGTATACCTTCTTCATAGAAATCTACCGCCTGTGTCTTCAACCAGTTGGAAACAGTTTCTTTCAGCTCGTCGTCCATAGCGAGAGCACTAATTGTAAACTTACGGTTTTCCTGGATATTGTCATCAATCGCGTGAACCAGTTCTTCTGTAACCAAAGGTGGACGCCCACTTCGTTCTTCATCGTGCACATCACTATGCTCCATTGAACTGTCGGACCCCTCTTCTCACCATCGAATCACTCATCGCATTTGGTCCGTAAACATCGCAAATTTACCGATAAATTTCTCTTGGTTTCACTTTCCTCGCATTCAGAAACCGAATCACCGACCTGATTTTACAGGTGGCGGGATTTTCAATCAACACCGACATTTCAAACAAGCACAACAAAGCGTACGTAACTGACAGCGATCTCCAAATGGTGCACGTTTTTCTCCTTGATTCACATCGTCTACAGCGCATGTGCGGAACTGCAATAGCGGCGCTGCAGCGGAGATAAATTAAAACGGAACTTACTTTCTGGACGCGCCTCGTATATATCGTTTAAAACTCTAATACCAACGCTTGTGCATACTTTGCTTTAGTACATTAATTACAGATATAACAGATAAACATTTATATAAGAAACTTTGAAATTCACGTAGGACATACAAAGATTCGGAACACAACATGCAGTGGACATACGAAGTTTCGGAACAAAATGCAAATTACAGTGCTTAATATCTATGGAACATGAGAAGTTTTGGAAGAAACTCTTTTACCACATTACAAAGAATGCTACAAAGATTCTGGAACAAGCAATATCTCGATTTTCGATTATCTGGACATGTTGAGTATTGGAACTGAACGCCTCACTCGTTCCATTGACATTAATATAGAGAACTGACCAGTTTTTATTTCATTTTTTGGTAGGAATAGCAAATGGTGACTCTTTTCAAACCCTTAGCATCTGGTGTACGTGGTTCTTTGTATTTTTTTAAGGTCACGCACACACTAGCAGGCATCTTGTGGGATGCAGCAGCACCAATCGCTCTCGTGACCAAGTTGGCTTAGCATGTAGTAGGATCGAAGGCTGACGACCAAGTGATCAGTAATATAGTTGGAACGGCGGCCGAGTTTTGACTTGTTCTGCGCATCTGCGTCAAGCCTTCTCCAACAGCCAATGAGCGTTCAGTATTGTTCTGAAGGCTGTGCTGCGTATGTCACAGGCACTGCCAAAATTAAATTTGATTGTAGCGAATTATTCAATGGATTTTGTTCTATTTGTTGCAAGTTGTCTTCGCTGATAGTGCTGAAATGCAACAAATGCGAGCGAGAGCCATTATTTGCAAAGGTTTCTGCAAGAGCAAAGCATGTATACAAGATTACTTCAACAATCGCTTGAAACTGGCAAATATGGTTCTCTTATCTTAGTGTAGACATGCGCGTCCCGCGATCGTTCGTGGGTTGAACTATAACAGGTAGAAGAAGCCTCAGTCCTTCGTGATACCTAAGAGAGATAGTTTTCTCTTTACATTTCACTGTACGGTATAACGCTACATATTGAACTTATTCAGAAAGGTTACGCTTTCAAGTATCAGAAATTGTTAAAAGTAAAAAAAAAAAAAAAAAAAAAAAAAAAAAAAAAAAAAAAAAAAAAAAAAAAAAAAAAAGGTTGAAATTTTTGAAAAGTCTTATGGGACCAAACTGCTTTGGTCATCGGTCCCTAGTTTACACACTACTTGAACTAACTTATTCTAAGGACAACACGCCCATGCTCGAGGGAGGACTCTAAACTCCGGAGGGATAACCGCACGATCCAAGATGCCTTAGACCGCACGGCTAACCCCGCGCGGAAAATGTGTTGTAGTGCGCTGGACGTGCAACGTAAGACATTGCAAAAGTTTTATTGAAACGTCTCCATTGAAGATACCAGAGTGCTATAGAATGTGGAAATAGATGGCGCAAATAGATGACGGTGGAATTCAAAGACAGAAAATGATGCGAGCAGGAAAGATAAGGAGGCCTTCAAAACTTATAAGTAATAGACTAAATGTGCAACAGTCGTCAAAGGTAACCATTACAAATATCGAAAACTATCGTGAATCCATTACAAGGCAACCATGAAAATTATACTGAAACTGCATGTATTCCGGGGTTGTTCAGAAAACACTAAGTGTGAAAACTGCAAATGGGACGGATCTGTTACTACATAATGATGCTGACAATATATTATAATATTTTGTGAAACTGAAAACTTTGAAGTTCTTAGCTAGTGTGTTATTATATATGTTACAAATTTTTTTGTCAGCTACTTACGATCGATGGACTTATTCTTCATATAAATACTCCACTAAGCACATTTAAATGCGTGGCGTAGGATTCATCTAACTGCTGTTATAATATTTCTCTATCGTTCCATTCTCTAACAGCGCGCGGGAAAAAAAGGAACACCTGTTTTTTTCTGTTCTTAGTACTCTTATTTTATTATGATAATCATGCCTTCCTATGTAAGTGGGCGCTAACAAAATATATTCGCATTCGAAAGAGAAAGTTGGTGACAGAAATGTCGCGAATAAATCTCGCCGCAACGAATAACGCTTTCTTTTAATGATTTCCACCCCAGCTGTGCATAATTTCTGTGACGTTCTTTCCCTATATCGCAATAATACAAAACGAGCTACCCTTCTCTGAATTAGATGAGGTTTTCACAGTATGGGACGCACAAGAGTAATGTAGGCATTTTCTTTAGTAGATCTGAGGCATCTTGTAAGTTTTCTGCCAATGAAATCTGTCCTTTGGTTCGTCTTCCCTACAATTTTTTCTGTGTGTTTTTCCAATTTAAGTTGTTTGTAATTGTTTTTTACTAGGCATACTGTTGAATTGATGGCCTGTAGATTTGACTGATTTATCGCGTGAATGAAGTTTAATGGATTTTTTAACCATGCAGATATCTTATCCAAATCATTTTGCAGCTGGTTTTGATCTTCTGACGACTTTACTAACCGATTAGCAACAGCATCGTCCGCAAAGATTCTAAGAGATCTACTCAGATAGTCTGTTAAGCTTTTAATACATTTAACGAGGAACGACAGATAGTACTCCGGTTTTACTCGATGAATTTCTGTTAATTACCATGTACTGTGTTCTTTCTGAAAGTAAACTGATTTTACATTTCATTGGTTTGTTTCTTTGTTGAACTATAAGAAAAAAGTTATGCTATCCGCATGCTTTTTCGACAAGTGTTGATAGATGCAAAAAACTAGGTCTGAAACTGTGGTGCATCTTTTAAGCTTCTGAAGAAAGCTGGCATTATATGTAAGAATTCAGGGATGTAAATTTCATCTAACGGCGAAACAAAGCGTCAGTGGCATCTTGACGAGATGACAATTGTCTTGATCACTAATTTTAAGAACACTGTGCAATAAACGAACTCATGTGAGGGAAGGCAGCGGCATACTATTCTTAAGTACCACATGGTGTGTGACCACAGTAAATTACATAGAATTTACAAAGGAAATTAATTCAGAATAAGCGAATAGAGCACACGCAAGAATTCGTATAGAAGAAAGCTAGTATTAATAAAAGCATGGCTGAAGGTCGAAGTAATGACCGTTACAAAAGCACGTGGTGCAATCAGTCATACAATACAGGAAAGATGGAATCAAACAAGAAAATCTAAGAAATATTTAGCATACTCACAGATACAGACAGGGCATGAAAACTTTAACTAAAAACAGCAAGGAAATCCAAACACACTACATTTACACAAGGGCTGAAGGCCACCCACATGTATTCTAACTTGAGCAAAACTGGACACAAAATCATCACCGGAATGAAAATGCAGATAATAAATTTACACTGAATTACACGAGTTCTGTAAATTAGGAAACACTTCGCCTCGCATAGCAAAAGAATAACTCAAGAAAACTATCACTGAAATCCAAGACTGCCTGATCACAAAGAAAGTAAAGTTCTAACAGCATGCCTTCCCTTCAGCATGATTTGGCAGAGTACTTAGTTCCACAGTCGTCAGAGGCAGAATCAAGAGTGAAGAATGTAACTCTAAGGTCACGGAAAAACCTCCCCCTGCCATACACCGAATTCAGAGCGCGCTAAAAAGAGAAGCAGAATCCGTTCAGAGACTAGTGTTTACCAACCCTTGCTACCTGGCCAAGACAATTCCCTCTACAACTGCTTCCAGAGAGGTCTCCTGTCACATCTTTTGTCCAAGATTATGTTGGTACGACAGTAAGAACACGGCCACCTCACCTCATCTTGCGAAGTAAGCTTTTGCATCCAGCAGACGCCACGTCAGCGCAGATGACAAACGAAGGCATGCGTTTTTAACTACAGCAAAACTAGGCCTAGAGCGCCAGGCGGCGACTATAAGCCTTTGCGCGGCAGTCAGTCAATATTAAGAGCAACCTCCCACATTCACATGTATATACAACTTCAATCACATTGGCGGAAACATATATAAATATGGTCCAAACATATATAAACATGGGACATTGATCATTAATAAAAAGAATAAAATAATTAACACACAGATAGATAACATTAATGGTGCAGAAACACTTTAGGTTAAAAAATAAATCAAAATAGAACACGACCATACATTCAGCAGACGTGTTTCATAGTCAGTTTTACTCCTGAAGCCCAAGTATCCAAATAGATAAAGATTTTTCGAGGTACTAATGGAAATTAAACTAAAACCCAAAGTTGAGAACAGTTCCACCAGAAAAAAAATGAAAATAGAAAAATAGGAAAAGTTTTGTCCAGATTTGAAATTGACGAAGCAACAGACGACTAGCTTAAAAGATTGAAAATGTAAAAATTACCAATGTTTATTTGTCTAATATTTTCTTATGAAGTGAAACCTGGAATAATAGACTAAAATAAATTAAAATAAAAACTCTTCTATACCTAATGAATAGCTTACATTGTAGGTTGGTTTGACTATAAATTTGTAAATATATTTAAAAAATTTGAAAAAAGGTTGATTTGTAAATAATTTTATCAATACTTTTGGGAAGTAAGACAGTTCGTCTCCTCGAGGAGGCTAAACGAAGTAAACGAACTTGTAAAAATATCACTAGTTCATGTTTTTTTTTTTTTTTTTTGATCTCAACAAGCAGGATGATTAGAGGGCGTTTTCTTTATGATTTACGGTATCACCTAACAGATGCATGTATGTTACTACCTATAATATTACGAAGGACCGGGTTTCTTCCAAGACCGCGGGATCCTCGAACCCGTAAAACATAGGTAGTTTTGCGTCCTGTTTTTCTGACCGCAGGGGCCTTGGGTGTAGCTTCCTTCTGGTGAGCCAAAGACAACCTGGAAATACATGGATTTCATATCAAGTCCACAATGCGCTTTTAACAGTAAACAGCTACAGTTAAAAATGCAGTATGAATGCCGTCCATGCGAGTGCCAGAATATTAAGGAGTTGATGAGGTTGATCGCATGATATTTATTTGCCGGAGTCCAGTCTCATTGTTGCAAGTCTTTTAGTTGACGTCACTTCAGTGACTTTCGTATCGATGATGATGAGCCGCGGCGGAGCGGCCGAGCGCATTGAGGCGCTATGCTACGATGTGCGAGGCCGTTCCCCGTCGGGGGTTCGAATCCCCCCTCGGGAATGGATGTTTGTGCCGTCTCCAGTATAAGCTAGTTCATAAGTAGTTTTTAATTTTAGAGACTCATGACCCCATAGTTGAGTCCCAGAAGCTCTACAAACATTTGAACATATATATACAGGGTGTTTCATTAAGTGTGTTTGCCTCTGTAACTTATACAATAATAGGTGACGGGAAATTTTAATGCGGTAGGTCAACACAAGAAATGTTACACTTTCTGCGGAACTATGAACATAGTTTATTGAATAATTTTCCAAAGAGTTACAGCACAAAGATATAATTTTTTAAATGGAAAAATAGTTTTTTTCTATCGTGCATTGGATTAGTTGAAACCAGCTGCGTCCAAATCAATTTAAACTAAATTCCTATCACTGTTAGTTTGGGAGCTACAACCCTTCAAACTTTAGGGGCGGAGGCTACGACAGCGTAGCTGATTGGCTGGTGGTCATGAGACAGTGGTCCGTGCCCAGGGGATAGCCACTTGGCCAGTCAGATACGCTATCGCACCCTCCGCCCCCGGAACTTTGAAGGGTTTTGTAGCTCCCAAACTAACAGTGATAGGAATGTAGTTTAAATTGATTTGGACGCAGCTGGTTTCAACGAATCCAATGCACGATAGAAAAGACTATTGTTCCATTTAAAAATTATATCTTTGTGGTGTAACTCTTTGGAAAATGATACAATAAACTATGTTCATAGCTCCGCAGAAAGTGTAACATTTCTTGTGTTGACCTACCGCATTAAAATTTCCCGTCACCTATTAATTTATAAGTTACAGAGGCAAACACACTTAGTAAAACACCCTGTATATATATATATATATATATATATATATATATATATATATATATATATATATATATATATAAAAGCTAGCCGGCCGCGGTGGCCGAGGGGACTGAAGCGCTCCAGTCACGGTCTGCACGGCCACTACGGTCGGGGGTTCGAATCCCCCGTCGGGCATGGATATTTGTGCCGTCCTTACTATAAGGTAGTTGATAAGTAGTTTGTAAGTTTAGGGACTGATGACCCCGTGGTTAAGTCCCATATGCTTAACAAACATTTATTTTATAAAAGCTGATGAGGGCAACACACAACATCCAGTCCCCTGCCGGAAATCGAAGTAGAGCATCTTGCGTTGTAGTCAGCGATGCTGTATACTGAGCTCCTTTTATCTTCTTTTTGATTGTCTTTTTTATTTTTTAAACATACTCTGAAGATAAATGGAACGTCTTCCACTTAAATATAATAAATATTAATTTGTACACTTCTTTTCCCTTCTTGTTGTTTCGTGGGCTTCTCAGCAGATTATCCTCAGACTATTCGTCATATTGTAGTTCCCCGGACATTAAGCTTAGTCTTGTGTCGTATGCCCGTCCGTCTCTTTTCCGTTCGGCTTCTCGTAACCCAGAGCGTTGCGGTCACCGGAGCCACATGCTGGCTCTTCATCCCAAAAGTCGTAAAAAGGCAATTGAACGTTAGGAGAAAGCTGTATACATCAAATTTGGCCGTCCCAACCGTCGTCCCTAATTTGAGGAAAATGAAAGAAAAGTTACGCAGCTTTGCGATTTCTTGAACGCCGATAATACGTATTCAGAAGTATTGCACTTCTGATCATATCATATACTATCAGTGTACATGAATAATTTTCATAGTTTGAATGTCAACAAAAATTTTTAAGTTATAACGTGCACCTAATGGTTTCTAGGAATTTTTTAATTTTGAGAATCATAACACGAAACACGACTCCGAAAAGATTCTGGTTTTGTCAAATATTTTAATAACATATGACGGAAACCATTGGTACAATTCGTTTTACTTTACATTCAGGGGATACTGAACACACCCCTACGTTCAGCTGTAAAATTTTAAGCAGAAAACTTGGTATACGCAACCGTTGCCCACATAGACGTCTACTGAAGGGAGTCCCTTGTAAAATTATTAACATCTTTGAAGAAAACGTCCATAAAACCCGGCAAACCATCATGAACGTTGGGACGCGCAACAAGTCAAACTACCCTATGTAAATTAAAAGATACCTGAAGATGTACCTTTAACGGTACGGAACCGGTAGTAACGCAATAAAGGCGTATAAAAACAGCTAAGGCGGATTGCAATAATTCATAGAATGACATTCTGATTGATTCTATTACTTGGAACATATCCTGTATTCAAATATTATGAATTATCTCGAACAGAACGATCTACTGACTCAAGGTCAACACGGATTTAGAAAATATCGTTCATGCGAAACACAATTAGCTCTTTATTCACACGAAGTGATGAGTGCTATCGACAAAGGTTCGCAAATCGATTTCGTATTTCTTGATTTCCAGAAAGCTTTTGACACCGTATCTCACAAATGGCTATTAATCAAATTGCGTGGTTATGGTATATCGCCCCAAATTTGCGACTGGATAGGGGTTTCCTGTCAGAGAGGACACAGTTCGTAGTAATCGATGGTAAGGCATCGACTAAAACAGAGGTGATATCGGGAGTTCCACAGGGTAGTAGGGGAAAATCTAAGTAGCTCTCTTAGTTTGTTTGCAGATGACGCCGTCATTTACCGTTTAGTAAAATCATCTGAAGATAAAAACCAACTGCAGAACGATCTGAATAAGATATCAGTATGGTGTAAAAATTGGCAATTGACTCTAAATAATGAGAAGTGTGAAGTCATCCACATGAGTACGAAAAGAAATCCGTTAAACTTTGTTTACAAGATAAATCAATCTAATGTGAAGGCCGTAAACTCCACAAAATACATAGGAATTACAATTACTTCTGACTTAAATTGGAAAGAACACGTAGATAATGCCGTGGGAAAGGCGAACCGGAGACTGCGTTTTATTGGCAGAACCCTTAAAAGATGCAACAGAACTACTAAAGAAACTGCACGCACTACGCTTGTCCGTCCTTTTATGGAGTATTGATGCCCAGTGTGGGATCCTTATCAGGTGGGTATGACGGAGGACATCGAAAGAGTTCAAAGAAGGGCAGCTCGTTTCGTATTGCCACGATACCGGGAAGACAGCGTTACGGAAATGATACAGGGTCTGGGATGGGAATCATTACAACAACGGCGTTTATCGCTGCGTTGACGGCTTCTTACGAAACTGCAATCGCCAAAATTCTCCTCCGAATGCGAAAATGTGTTGTTGACATAGGTAGAAATGATCATCAGAATAAAATACGAGAATGAGCCCGAACGGAGAGATTCAGGTATTCATTCTTCCCGCGCGCTATTCTAGAATGGAGTGGGAGATAAAATAGTATGATGATGGTTCAATGAACCCTCTGCCAGGCACTTAAAATGTGATTTACAGAGTATCCCATGTAGATGTAGATTCAGGGCGGAAAGAAAAGTTACGCAGCTGTACGAAGTTCGTTGGTCAGCAGACTTGCTAACGAAATGCGTTGAATTTTACAGGAAGAGATGGTCATCTTACAGTTAGAATGGTGGCGGTGTGGGTTGGGTGGGGGGGGGGGGGGAGGAGCAGAGCAGTTGACAGTGTTCCCTGCGGTCCGTTCCGAGGCCAAGACGTGTCCGGTTTCTGCGCCTGCGCGGGCTGGAGTGTCGCTTTGTGTGGGCGGCGGGCAGTGCTGAGGGCAGCGGCGGTGCACTGCGGGCTGCAGATTTCCCAGGGGCCGCCGCCGGACATCATCTCGCGGTCGCTGTGGACAGCGCGGCCGCGCGCCACACCCGAAAAAAATAAAAGATAGCGGCAGTCCTGTCCGGTCCGACAGATTTAACCCGCGGCGGACGACTGCGAGTGTGCGGCCTGCGCAAAATGCCAGCGGGGAATGCAGCACAAGTACGCACATGCACTTCTCTGCTCTGTTCACAATTACTTTAGCACTGACGTTCCGGCAGATGCACTCGCAGCCACAGAGTTGTCTCATTCTGCAATTTACACATTTCATTCAACTCGCTTCAACTCTAGGTCCACTCGTTTCCCAAAGTGCGATTAACATCGATGTCAATGTCAGTTTTTGACAAAATAGCATAACATCAATGTGTTTTAAAAGAACGGTACTAGGTATACATTATCCTTTTATTTACAACAACTGATTTTTAAAACAATAGGCAGGAAGTTTACGAAAATACATTGCCTTGCTACGTTACCGAATTTTTGAAATACCCAAACGGTACTCCGTTCGCTTCTATTACGATAAAAGAGCCTGTTTAGGGGTCAATTGGATTCGCTTTCAACTATTGTCTATTTCTTTTATTACTGAAATTCATTTAATATTCACAGAATATATGACATCAACTGCGATTGGGCAAAGCTGAAAATGTGTACCCAGCCGGGATTCGAACCCGGGTCTCCTGCTTTCTAGGCAGTTGCGCTGACCCCTACACCACTGGGGACACACTAATCACCGCACCAGCAAGGACTACTTAAGCACGCCTCCCGTCAGATACAAATTCCAGCTTTGCCCAATCGTAGTTGATGTCATATATTCTGTGAATATTAAATAATAACAACTGCAGGATCAGAAGTGACGTCTGTTCTTTCGGAACAGACGCCACGTATATATATATATGCCGGTGACGAGCAATGATCCTATCGTTAGTGGGGAGGGGTGGGCAAGTTTGAAGCCCTTACTCTTAGGGGAATTAGTTTCATAACTACGAGTTTGAGTACTGTGGGCAGGGCTACCTTGTATATTACTGACAAACTATTGAAGAAAATCATTTTTCATTGACTTAAGTGCTTATTGTCTTAAGTCGTGGTCTGCATATTGTAACTCAAAACCTTTGTAAACGTCAACGTTATTTGTTGTTGATTTACAGATAAAACTATTTCTATATTCATTTTGAAGACAGTTAATTTGAACAAAATGAAGCTGATAGTAGGAAAAGATTGAAGTTCACAGCAAAACCAACGGTTTTCGATGTTTCTAATCCTCCACCATGGTCAAGAGTTCAGCAACCGATGAGAAAATTATTTTTCAGGCAAATATGAAACACATTTTCGGATGTAATTCCTCAGTTGGAAAAAATTATGTAAATGAAGTTTTACATAAATTCAAAACAGTATACATTCCAGAGTGCTGTCAAATTGTGCGTTCTTTAAAAATTAGACGCTATGGTCTTGAAAATCGCATTTCTAGTCAATCAAGAGTGTTATGCAACAAAATGAGGATGCAGTGTGTAGAAATATTATGTAATTTAAAGTGCATACTATTTCAATATTAAGATCTGTTTTTTCTTAATAAATATGTTAAAACTCGCATTGCAATGTGAAATTAAAGTGTTAAATGAGAAATTAAAAAATCTGTTTAGTGATGGAAATTATCCACAGAGATGATTGATTATTTTTCAAAAGAGATAGATTGGCTGGCCAGTACTTACCTTTTTTCCTGTACCGCCGATAGATACACACAGAAAAAAGGACGAAATGAAACAAACTTTCGGAACTGTGTTCCTTCTTCACCTGAAGAAGTTACATAGTTCCGAAAGATTGTTTTAGTCCTTTTTTCTGTGTGTAACAATCGGTGGTACAGCAAAAAGGTAAGTACTGGCCAGCCAATCTCTCTCTTTCGAAAAATAATCTAAATTAAAATATCTCGTATTTACAATTATTTTACTGCATCTTGGTTTATCACGGTGTTTTATATGAATTCTAAAATAAAACCTAAAAAAAGAAAAAAATAAGAAAAGAAAAAGGAGCAACCTGGGAGTGTATTCTGAAGCAGATTTATCGTATTCGAAAATGGAGAATTCCTGCATGTCAGCACAGTTTTGGGAATGTATTCGGCTGCCGGATTCCGGCATCTCATAAAATTGAGCTGTCGAATGCGAAAAAGTTATAATAGACATCCAGGTGGGCAAATTCCAGAAAACATATTTAACGATTTCTCATCTAGGTATATTAAAATAATTATTTACGACGAGATTAATTTTTAATCTAAATATTGATTTTCCTTTTGATATGTGTATTAGAAATGAAGCAATAACAACAAAATAAAGCCTTTGAGGTGCTCACGCTATCACTGCTTGGAACAAAAATGTCGGCGGAAGTTATTGCTACAGAAGAAATTGATGCACGTGCCAGTCTATATACAGGTGACCTAGTACATTGCAGCACAGTTTATTTACAATTATCTTGTACGTACAGACTTTCTCTGTATAATTTCTAAAAATAGAAAAGTGGATAGTAAACGCCAGAAGACCCGCCCTTTGGCAGAAATACGTCGCTTTTCTACTCAAAAATGTTAATGTTTCTTCACTACCATTCCAGTAAAATCGGTGAGGGCGGAACGTAGGAAACGAATATAGAATGCAATAACTACAGTATTTAACATGTCAAATCATCCACCACAACTGTAGCTGAAGGAGGAACGTCACAGACGTGGCAAGAAAACGGAAAAACCAATCAAACTGTTTCCAACAAAGAAGAACCAATTCCACAATTGTTGCTACAGCTGAACCTCAAACGGCAAGAATCTTCAAGACATTGTCTTCTTGAGGTAAAGCAATCACACTCCAAATAATATGCGCGTGTAAGAAAGACGAGTGAAGCCTAAAAATGTGCAAATCGATAGACTCCATACCGAATTGATACGTGTCAGAAAACTATTTGTCATAGTAAGAACAAACCATAATAGAAATTTATGTTTATCTTGTGTACATATTCAACTTACTTTCAGAGGAATAAGCTGCAAATATACACATATTCGTAAGTCTTAATTCAAGACGAAGTTCTTCGTAATACCACTGAATCAGCTAAATTCAGCTGGTTTTACATTAATTTCCGTGTTATGTTTATCTCTTGGTATGTTACTAATGCTTGTAACGCAAAAATTATACTTTGTCGTTAATTACGTACACAAATAATTATAAACAAACAACAGTCTTTCGGCGGCTAGGAGCGCTACTGTCGCTGCAACTTTAACAGAAGTGCAAGTCGTTACTGTATATGTTAGTTGTGTTGTTGTGGTCTTCGCAGACTGGTTTGATGCAGCTCTCCGCGCTACTCTGTCCTGTGCAAGTCTCTTCATCTGAGAATACGTACGGCAACCTACATCCTTTTGAATCTGCTTCCTGTATTCGTCACTCTGACACCCTCTACGATTTTTATCCCACACAATTCCTTCTAATACCAAGTTGACAATTCCTTGATGTCTCAGACTCTGTCCTACCAATCTATCCCTTCTCTTAGTCAGGATATGCCAGAAATACCTTTTCTCACCAATTTGGATAAGTACCTCCTCCTTAGTTATGTGATCTACCCATCTAATTTTCGTCATTCGTCTGTAGCACCACATTTCGAAAGCTTCTATCATCTTTTTGTCTGAAGTTCTTATCGACTACGTTTCACTCCCATACACTGCTACACTCCAGAAAAATGCTTTCAGAAAGTACTTCCTAACATTTAAATTAATATTGGATGATAACAAGTTTTGCTTCTTTAGAAACGCTTTCCTTTCCGTAGCCAATCTGCATTTTATATCTTCTTTACTTTGGCTATCGGAAGTTGCAGTCTCTGACAAAATTACTACGTCATCAGCAAACCGCAAAGTTTTTAGAATGAAACTGTCACTCTGCACTGATATGAAACTTCCTGGCAGATTAAAAGTGTGTGCCGGAACCGGGACCCGGGATCCGAGACTCGAACCTGGGACCTCTGCCTTCCGCGGACAAGCGCTCTACCGACTGAGCTATCCCGACACGACTCACGATGCCGCCTCACAACTTTACTTCCGCCAGTGCCTCGCCTCCTACTTTCCCAACTTCACAGAAGCTCTCCTGTGAACCTCGCAAGCCTAGCACTCCTCGAAGAAAGGATATGGTGGAGACATGACTTAGCCACAGCCTAAGGGATGTTTCCAGAATGAAACTCACTCTGTCAGGAAGTTTCATATCAGCGCCCACTCCGCTGCAGAGTGAAAGTTTCATTCTGGAAACATCCCTTAGGCTGTGGCTAAGCCTAGTCTCCACAATATCCTTTCTTCCAGGAGTGCTAGTCTTTTGTGAGATTCGCAGGAGAACGTCTGTGAAGTTTGGAAAGTAGGTGGCGAGGTACTGGTGGAAGTAAAGTTGTGAGGCGGCATCATGAGTCGTGTCGGGATAGCTCAGTCGGTTAGAGCTCTTGCCCGCGAAAGGCAGATGTCCCAGGTTCGAGTCCCGGCACACAGTTTTAATCTGCCAGGAAGTTTCGCAAAGTTTTTATTTTTTCGACCTGAACTTTAATGCTCTCTCCAAATTTCTCCTCGTATTCCTTCACCGCTTGCTCCATGTACAGATTGAACAACATTGGGGAGAGGCTACAACCCTGTCTTACTCCCTTCCCAATCTCTGCGTCCCTTTCTTGCCCTTCGATTCTAATAAATACTGCCTGGTTTTTGTATAGGTTAAATATAACTCTCCGCTCCCTGTATTTTTCCCCTGCTACCTTCAGAATTCGAAAGAGTGTATTCCAGTCAACATTGTCAAAAGCTTTCTATAAATCTACGAACGCTAAATACGTAGGTTTGCCTTTCCTTAGCATTTCTTCTAAGATAAGTTGTAATGTATCGCCTCCCGTGTTCCTACATTTCTTCTAAATCCAAACTGATCTTCTCCGAGGTCAGATTCCACAAGATTTTCCATTCGTCTGTAAATAATTCGTGTTAGTATTTTACAATCATGACTTATTAAACTGATAGTTCTGTAATTTTCACACTTGTCTGCACTTGGTTTCTTTGGAATTGGAATTACAAATGTTCTTCTTGAGGTCGGAAGGAATTTCCTCTGTCTCATACAGCTTGCATACCAGGTGGAACATTTTTTTCATGACTGGTTCTCCTAACGATGTCAGCAGTTCAGACGGAGTATCATCTATTCCAGGGGCCTTGTTTCGACTCGAATCCGTCAGCGCTGTGTCACATTCCTCTCGCAGTATTATATCTCCTATATCCTCTTTCTCTACTTCTTCTTCCATTTCTAGAATGCTGCCTTCAAGTTTATTTCCTTTGTATAGGCCCACAATTCAGCTTTGACTTCTTTGCTGTTCTGATGTTCATACAGCCGATTTTCTTGTCTCCAAATGTCTCTTTTATTTTCCTGTAGGCGGTATCTATCTTTCCCTAAGTTATACATTCTTCTACGTTTCTGCATTTGTCCTGTAGCCACTCCTGCTTAGCCAGTCTTCACTTCCTGTCAATCTCATATTTTCAGACTTTTGTACTCCATTTTGCCTGCTTCACTTGCTGAATTTTTATATTTTCTCCTGTCATCAATTAATTTCAATATATCGGGGGTTGTCCAGGGATTTCTATTAGGCCTTGTCCTTCTGCCTATATGTTCCTCTGGGACCTTTACTACCCTATCTCTCAGAGGTACCTATTCTTCTTCTACTGTATTACTTTCCCCCGTTTAGTCCAATTCTTGCCTAATGCTCCCTCTGAAACTCTCAAACACCTCTGGTTGCTTCAGTTTGTCCAGGTTCCATCTCCTAACTTTTCTACCTTTCTGCAGTCTCTTAACTTTTAATCTGCAGTTCTTAACCAATAAGTTACGGTCTTGTGGCCAGAGTCTATATCTGCCCCTGGATATGTCTTACAGTTTAAAATCTGATTTCTAAATCTATTCCTTACCATTATAAAGTCAATCTGGTACCTTACAGTGTCTCCTGGTCTCTTTTAAGTATACAGCCTTCTTTCATGATGATTAAACCAAGTGTTAGTGATCATTAAATTGTGCTCTGTGCAAAATTCAACCTGACGATTTCCTCTTTCATTCCTTTTTCCTAGTCCATATTCACCTGCTACATTCCCTTCTCTTCCCTGTCCTACTACAGACTTCCAGTCCCCATCACAATCAAGTTTTCGTATCCCTTAAATTTCCGAATGATTTCTTTTATCTCCTCATACATTTCTTCGATAGCCTCATCATTGGCAGTGCTAGTTGGCATATAAACTTGCAATACTGTGGTCGATGTAGGCTTCGTATCTATCTTTGCTACGATAGTGCGTTCATAATAACTTACCCGCATTCCTATTTTCTTATTCATTATCAGACCTACTTCTACGTTACCACCAACTGATTTTGTATTTATAAACCTGTACTCACCTGATCAGAAGTCCTGTTCATCCTACCATCGAACTTCAGTAATACCTATTTTCTGATTTTCTTACTCACGTGATTAAGGGTTAGAACATTCCACGCTCCGACCCGTCTAATGCCTGTTTTGTTTCTCTTGATGACGACATCCTCCTGAGCAGTCCCCGCCTGGAGAGCCGAATGGGGCTATTTTACTTCAGGAATATTTTACCCAAGAAAACGCCATCATATATTCATACAGTAGAGCTGCATGTCTTCGGGAAAAGTGACGACTGCTTTCAGCCGTTCGCAGTAACTGCATGGCGAAACCATATTAGCTGACGTGAAAAGGCCAGCTTAGTCAATCATCCAGATTGTTGCCCCTGTAACTATTGAAAAGGCAGCAGCCCCTCTTCAGGAACCACCAGTTTTTCTGGCCTTCCACAGATACCTATGGTACGGCTATCTGCATCGTTGAGGCACACAAGCCACCCCACCACGACAATGTTTGTGGTTCATGGGGATGGGTATATGTTAGACTGTAGTTTAACCCTTTCATGACGGAATTAATTAAAGTTTCGCATATTACTGTTATAATTGGTTTCCTGCTTTCGGAATGGGTAGTGAGTCAGGTCATGTTTTTGTTGTTGTTGTAATGAATGCGTTCCTCGTTCTACATAGTCCTCGCTGTCATTTGCAAGTACTTCTGTCACACATATGAGTCATCAGGTGCCTTAAGTTCTTCTGTTGCCTCTTCATCACATTCGTCTTCAGACAATACTTCACCATTGGGCAGCGAAAACAATCAGTTGTTCGACCAGAGGTATAAGTGCGGCGTGGAAGCGGCGCGTCCTTGTCCTGGGGACGAACTGACGGTCTCCAGGGTGCAAGTCTTTGACGGTAAAACCTTTGACGGAGATAACATGTGACTTTCATGACCAGACGGCATGATATCGTTGTGGTCACTTATCCTGGGTAAGTACCTTTGTTATTCTTGATCTCCTTCCAGAACGCTGTTACTGATGGCCAGATTCTTCAAAAAATGTTCAAATGTTTGTATAGCTTATGGGAATTAACTACGGGGTCATCAGTCCCTAAACTTACAAACTACTTATGAACTAGCTAATACTAAGGAAGGCACAAATATCCATGCCCGAGGGGGGATTCGAACCCCCGATCGTAGTGGCCGTGTAGACGGTGACTGGAGCGCCTCAGTCCCCGCGGCCACCGCGTCCGGCCCAGATTCTTCCATCTTCAACTCAGTCACTACTGCTGATCATGG
This sequence comes from Locusta migratoria, assembly GCA_026315105.1. Classification (NCBI taxonomy): domain Eukaryota; kingdom Metazoa; phylum Arthropoda; class Insecta; order Orthoptera; family Acrididae; genus Locusta; species Locusta migratoria. Next base: position 471,324,569 of record CM048744.1, on the reverse strand, counting down.
CTGAAACTCCAGCTACCGCTGCTGCTACTAATTCTGCTACTGCAAATACTGGTGATACTAACTATAGCGGCGTCTTCTTGCCCGTGGTATTTGTTTGATGGACCTGGCTGGAGGTGAACGACTTCATAGTCATTGTCTCTTCTGTCACGTTGTGCAGTTTCTAGAAAGATCGATCGTCACGTTGCTCTGGAGGCCAACACACTGTACTCCGTTCACCGAAACGAGAGACGTACTGTAAACACACTGAGGCGCGTGACCAGGGGTGGACAAACCAGGGTCGCTCGCTCAGTATCGCTGCATCCGTTTCAGGTGTAAGGTCGTTGTGTGTTTCGTTGTATGCCAGTGCTATTAGAAGGCAAACATTTAAATTTCATTTCTTTTAATACATTATAAAATGTCATTTTTTCCGAAAATTTCCCAAATTTGCATCTTCGCTTACAACAACAAGCACTTTATCAAGTGTTAGAAATTTCTTACGAAAAACGTTTCTTCGTATCGCAGTAAAAGTCTTCAAGATGTTCTGAAAGCTTTGTCGTAATTCTTTTTTCCTTGGAGGCTTCAAAGTGTGCGTGGCGTTTTACTGACTGTTTTCATAACAATATCATTGACTGTTCTGGTCACAAAAGCTGCGTTTTATACACATGTGTTTCTATAAAGACCTTTATTACTTCTTTGGATGCTTCTTGGGCGAACTGAAAATGGAGGATGACATAATGAGATTACTCTTATGTGATACCAATGAGAGAGAGAGAGAGAGAGAGAGAGAGAGAGAGAGAGAGAGAGAGAGAGAGAAAGAGACACATTATGAATGCTGAATGTTACGTTACTATTCAGCAACTGGTCCTTTAAGATGAAGCTGACAGTCAACACCTATTATCACTGCTATATAACAACACACAACGACCTGAAACGGATGCAGCGAGCGACCCTGGTTTCTCCACCCCTGGTCATGCGCCTTAGTGTGTTTACATTACGTCTCTCGTTTCGGTGAACGGAGCATAGGTTATTGTTCAAATGTTTGTAGAACTTATGGGACTTAACTACGGGGCCATCAGTCCCTAAGCTTACAAACTACTTATGAACTAGCTAAGATTAAGGACGGCACAAATATCCATGCCCGAGGGGGGATTCGAACCCCCGACGGTAGTGGCCGTGCAGACCGTGACTGGAGCGCCTCAGTCTCCTCGGCCACCGCGGCCGGCCATAGGTTATTGATTTCTAGTCTAGTCTTCTGGGCGTACAACAACAAACGAAACCAGTGAGCGCACAGGAAAAACGAGGCACTTAGGGACAAAGTCACACGTACAATAGCGTAAAGCCTCACAAAAACAACTACTATTTACAAGTGGCGCTAGGCCGAAATACAATACTACGACACAAAAACTGCGATCTACTCTGAGTGCCACTGAAGCTGGATCCGGCGTTGAAGCGGCAGGTAGCACTGGCTGTCCACACACCGTATGTACGCTTATGAAGCCGGCATCGGCGAAGGGCTACCCGAGGTTACTCCGCTATCATTGGCTGGGCACTGTCACATGGCTAATCGTAAAGTAGTGTCGCAGTACAGCGCCGTCTCTTATGCAGTTGGTCGTTGTTGATCTTTACTGTTTTTGTATGAGCGCCTAGGAAGGATAGCTAAGCAGCCCGCCTTGGTTGCCTGTTGTGCGGGCACTCTACACAGTCAGTGGCTGCCAAAGCAGACAATTTGTGGTTTCACGGGAGGTCGTTGGCTGATGGCCTGATCGCATGTGGAGAGAACGATGGCGTCCTTGTCGCGTTCCGCCACACGTAAATACTGGGTGGAACAATGACCCGATGAAGCGTCTGCGTTAGCTGGTCGATGCACTGTAGCCGTGGCCGCAGGTCAGCCGTTGTACTTGCTTGTGCTTGAATATTTTTGAACTGAACTAAGTTTTCATTTTTACTTCCCTTATTACTCACTTTTCATTTATTACTGCATTTTATTTCACTAATTTATTTACACAGTTTACTGCACTCAACAAAACCATTAACGGGAGCAGAAAAGTTCATTGTTCAACAGCTTCCAAACAACTGGAAATATCTGGAATATAAGCGAAATGTAATGCCCATGGAGCAACAGGTTTCGTCCTGGTACTCGCGCTGCCGGCCACTCCAGTTCCCTTTGAAGTCAGTGTAAACACAAAACGTGAGTGCCGCTGCTCTGTCGTTTCACCGCCCATAACTCAATGTTCTTATCGTAATCAAGGCCTAACAGCGGTTCAGTGGACCCCCCACATTCATAGTGTGTCACACTACAAGCGTAATAAAGCTGAAGAATTCAAATGATACGAATGAAATACAATAAGTAAAAATATTGATCATAAGAGGTAATCCGTCTTTGCTGAATGCAATAAAGAAATTTATTTTACACCAGACGCGTTTCGCTTTTTATTTTAAAAGCATCTTCTGTGGTCTGTAACTGATACAAAATGTTTGTACAGTTTGTTTTTTGATACATAGATTTAAAACAGTTATTAAAAGACTTTGTGCACGTTAGGCCTATGTGTTTTTAACTTGATATTTGGTCTACTCACGGTGTTGTTCTCTTCTTTGCATCTCACTGCTGGTTCTCCGTCTTGTTGGCTGGAGTTGGTTTGTTTACGGCTTGTGTTTTTCGGCTGTGTACGGCACTTTTCGTCTGTTTTTGTGACGTTCCTTCCGTTTCATCACAGCACATCACACACTTCACTTATTTCGACTGCATCCAGATTGCATGTCACATTGTTTTAAATGGAATGCCTTTCTATTTGTTTATACTTCACTACAGTGTGGTTATGTTGTTTTTGTCTGTTCTTTTGTTTTTCGTGTGGTCTGTGAGTGTTGCCAACATTATATATTGGTATTTATATGTATAAATACAATTTAATTCTACGTGTGTGTGAGTGTGTATATATACATAATTTCGGCGAACAGGACGTTCAGAAGATTTTTTCAGATTATTAAATGCAGATTTACTTGGGTTTTGGAAGGGGGGAGGGAGGCGAGGGTATCGCCTTTTGCGTTTTTGTGAAAGGGGGAGGGAGGTTGACTCTCATAGTGTTTATTTTTATGTTAGGTGGTCAATAAGCTTGAAAAGTGTGTTGTTTGCTAGATTGGTTTGGTCATTTATAAGATGATTCTTTTCTACTATTGCTTTTTTAATATGGTAGTTTTCTTGAAGGGTGAGCAGATGTTTTTTGTTGTTATTTATTCTTAAGATTTCCATGTCTGTATCTCTGGTGGTGATTTTATGTTGGTTTTGGTGTAAGTGTTCTGCAAATGTTGAGTGACTTGTTTTATATTTCCAGGCTCGTACATGTTCTTTATCTCTGGTGTCAAATGTTCTTTCAGTCTGACCAATGTACCTTCCATCACATGTGCTGCATTTCAGTTGGTATATTCCTGATTTTCTGTATGGATCTGTATTTTCTATTGATTTTGGAAAATATTTTTGAACTGAGTTGTTGGTTCCACTAGTACCACACCTACTCCATATGAATCAATCGCGAGCGCCGAATTTCCACCGGATGAACGAATTTCTGAAAATATCGTGAATGATACTCCGATCTGATGACAAATAATACCTGATAAAATAATGTTAATATTATTTTTAACAGAAAATGTACCAACTCAGATTAAAATATCCTGCTGATGACAACAATAGGTCGTTTAAAGATACATAATGAAGTAAAAAATTACCAAATCACGAAATTATTCGTCATGATTGGCTTTATTCAAAATCAGTATTTTCCTTCCACTGTAAGCTTTTCAATGCAAATATCACTGCTTTTAATGGTGAGATTGGTTTTAAAGACTGGAGGTATTTGTCGAGAAATTTTGAAAGGCATGAAAAGAGTTCATGAGCCATACTATATTAAAAACATATTTACATCTAGAAAATGACTTACTATAAAGTCGAACAATAGAATCTGAAAATCAAGCTCAAATAGACCTTGAGAATAAGTGGAGGAAGGCAGTTTTGGAGAGGATAATCGAGATTGTAAAGTTTTTAGCTGGGCAAAACTTAGCTTTTAGAAGTGCTACTGAAAAAATTATTCTAATCAATAATTTAAATTTTTTAAAAGTTAGTTGAATGTATTTCTGACTTTTATAATATTCTATCAGAGCACATTGCTCGAATTCAAAGTGCTCAGCATCGCATGCCCCACTATCTTGGGCACAACATTGAAAACAAAATGATTGATTTAATTTCTGAACAATAAAAAAAATTATACTATAATTGATCCTTTAAAATAATCTAAATACCATTCTGTGGTTCTAGACTTGACGTTTCATACTGTCATTGTAAGTTTATTTTTTTTATTTTACCCCATCAATTGATACTACTGGACAAGGGTTTAGCAATTTATTTATTAGATTTCTTAAAATCATGCAATATTGAACTAGAAGATATACGAGGCCATGCATATGATAATCTACATCTACATCTACGTTCAGCAGACGTCAGTACCAACGGAGACGATTTAAATGGTAGCCCATGATCAACATGGTAGGGAAATCTTGTGCAGCAATGCCGTCTTGTACAGTAAAATTGGGCTTGATGATACGATGGTTAAGCAAGTGCGTCATAAAACGAAAGTCGCGGGGTTGTATATTTGAGTCTGCCTTTACTCTAGCCTTCATCTCTCAACGACGCCTTACCATGTTGCTCATGGGCTACCATTTACATCGTCTCCGTTGGTACTGACGTCTGCTGAGCGCTACGCGTTTTGGTACCACAAGGCATTATCTGGAACGAAGGCGTTGTCCGAGGTGTGATGTAATCGACAGTAGGTCGATCGGGCAGTGTCGCAGGGAGGAACCACTGCTTATTGAACTGTATCATCATCAGCTGTCTCATCGAACCACGAATGATAGAACCATGCCACAACCAATCACATAATCGACGCGAAAATGCGCCGACTCTAGCTCGTGGTTAGGATTCCACGTTAAATTGCAGATCACCTATCTCTGGTAACATTACTCCGCAGGATAAAGAAACGCAATTACTGGAAGTGCCGTTCATTTGTAAGATTCGCATGTGTATTCGCCCGTGCACATGTTCTACAACTATATTTCATCTCTGTTTGCGATGACTCTTGCTGGAGCACAAATGCTAGGGAGCTATGCACGGTGTACTTAAATCACAGCAAACCGCTAACAGTTAACAAATTTAGCTGTTTCGAAAATTCTTCCATCCTTGACCCGAAATCCAATTAAGTATTCTTGCGAACAACTAAATCACTTCGTACCCACTTCATAACGACGTATCCACTATTTTCCGTGTTCTCCTGGAACGCTTTATATACTCTACACAGTTGATGCTGCAACCTGTCGTCTTTATTTTTGCACGTTGATGTGGAATATTTGTGCTCATATTATTGTGACTGTGCGCTGTGTCATATAGATATCCTTGTATAGGGAGAAGGAAGAGGGAATGGATGGAAAGGATTATCGTTGGTTACGTTAGGACACTGAAAAAATTCGAAAATGCGAAATGAAAATTTGTGCAGTGGGGCTCCATCGTGCTGGAACCACATTTCAATGTGCTGCCAGTTAAACAACTAGGTAGCATGTAAACAGCACACTCTTCAGTGCTCTGTACCGGTTCTAGGCGTCATTAACAACCACACATTCCTACACAAAATCTGCTTAAACTTGTTTTACTGTATATTTAACAAAATACAAATCAGATTAAAAAAAGCAATAAAAGTTGTTCGCCTCCAAGAGGGACATCAATTAATATAAAGCTAGACCTCCCCATATCCTGCACCAACCCCTAGGAACGGAAGAGAGGTAACTTTGAAATCTTAAATAGAAACCCCTCTTTTTATTGCACATTTCGATTCTCAAGGAAAGAATTGTAAATTCTGTATGATAGATGCTACTGTAATCAGCACAAATGAAAATCAATTGAAAATTTTTGAAAACGGTAAAGGAAATACATATCAGATTGGGAAAAGTTCTTTTTGATAATGCTATCATGTGGCACCGTCTACCCTCCCGCAGTGCATTCTTAGACTACTTTTATCATTGCCCAGGAACAGCGACGTGGACGTAGTAGTAATGTGCGCCCTGCGGGTGCTTTATTTTGGTGAGTCCCCTTGCCTCCCATTATCTCCGTGTGCTCGATTACTGTAAGTCCGCTTGCCTAAGTGTTTAATTGAAGCTAATATTAGAAGTGATGTCCGTTGTTTCTAATTCACAATGCACCTCTGTGTCTGAAACAAGGAGGTTAGAATAAAGGGAGATGCATTATCGTCAGTTAAATCCTGTCCGCCATCTTGGTCAGATTTGGAATGCTATTAATCTGTTAAAACTATGCTTTAAGTCGACCCTCTTACTGTTAATGCATTGAACTGACAGTCATTGCAAAGTATGTATTTTCCAACAATATACTTTCTTGAATAAATAGAAATAAATATACATCATAATATATTTGAAAACTTACTTTTTAACGGCTAATTTGCACTCTTTTAACACGTTGTACATCACTGCCAAACCGTCGGAAGTCTTATCCCTGATTTAAGTGACATCAAACATTACCTTTACAACACGAACACTTCCCCAAAACTTACCAATATGGCGGAGGCAGACATCACTTTTTCAGCATAAGGGCGTCTCCCTGTATTCTAACCTCTTCGGTCTGAAAGACTATCCGACATTTGTGTCTCTGCGCTAGTGGCTGCACATTCGTTAATGTTTTGCTGCTGCATATTTTCTGGGTTTGTTGCTATATCTGTTGGTACTCTCTGTTTTAACCATCCCCACAGGAAACAATCGACCGAAATCAAATCGGATGAACGTACGGACCACTTTTGAGGACCACGTCCAGTCCATCGATCCGGATAGTTTCGATTCAAAACTTCTCGAGATATTCGTGAATAATGCGCTGAGCATCCAACGCGTTGATAACACTTCTAAATTCTTGTTTGAAATGGAACATCTTCCATTAGTAAGGATATAGCATTGTCTGAAATGTCGTTGTACATTTGAATAGTCAAATTATTTTTATATGACGTATGGTCTAATTACCCGAGTATGTAAAATACCGCATCAAACGTTGGCACTACATGGACGTTGATGTTCAACTTGCTTTAGCCAATGGGGATTCTCCACTGACCAATAATTCATGTTATGTCGATTCTCTTGACCCAGACTCGTAAAATTTGATTCGTCAAAGAAACGTATCAGTGAAATGATATTACCATTAAATGCCAGTTATTTCTATATCCAGTTGCAAAACCTCACGCGATTTTGAAAATCGTCATCATACAGTTATTGATGCAGCGATGAAAGAAATGGTTGACATTTGTGTTCACGTAGTATGCGCAGAACTTTTCTTTGAGAAATTCCTGAACCTCGCGCAGTTTGGTGAGAACTAATGTGAGGCTTTCAGCAGTTTCAGCTAAAACATTCAATATTTTCGTTTGTCACAGACTGCGGCGGACTCTTTCTCTAGGTTTAACACTTCCGTTTTCCGTAAACAGTTAGACAACTGCGAAGTCGAAACTTCCTGGCAGATTAAAACTGTGTGCCGGAAGCGGGACTCGAACCTGGGACCTTTGCCTTTCGCGGGCAAGCACACTACCGACTGTGCTATCCCGACGCGACTCACAATGCCGCCTCACAACTGTACTTCCGCCAGTACCTCGCCTCCTACTTTCCAAACTTTCCGGTTCCGGCACACAATTTTAATCTGCCAGGAAGTTTCATATCAGCGCACACTCCGCTGCAGAGTGAAAGTTTCATTCTGGAAACATTCCTTAGGCTGTGGCTAAGCCATGTCTCCAGCATATCCTTTCTTCCAGGAGTGCTAGTCTTGCAAGTTTGCAGGAGAGCTTCTGTGAAGTTTGGAAAGTAGGAGGCGAGGTACTGGCGGAAGTAAAGTTGTGAGGCCGCATCGTGTCGGGATAGCACAGTTGGTAGTGCACTTGTCCGCGAAAGGCAAAGGTCCCAGGTTCGAGTCCCGGTTCTGGCGCACAATTTTAATCTACCAGGAAGTTTCATATCAGCGCACACTCCGCTGCAGAGTTAAAGTTTCATTCTGGGAACTGCGAAGTCATTGCAAGAGAAATATTCCTATCTGAAGTTTTCAATATATTTAAATACACATCTGCGTGTTGCGAGTGTTTCAAGAACAACTGCTTTATATAGTTTATTTATTGGAGTGGGTTTCAAACAGTCTGTGATAATTCTGCATGTTTCCTTTAGAGCAGTGTGGACTTTTTGGCGTGGACAGATAGGAAGGAAGGAATCTTAGGGTTTAACGTGGTCATTAGAGACGGCGTGGACAGATCTGCACCACACAGGGGCTGCAAATTCTCCTGTGGTGAAACAGAGGGCTTGTGCTTGAAGTTTTTGGGCTAGCTCCCCATTTGCTCCCACATAGTTTCTTCAGGAGAAGATTTTTCTACCTGATATTGTGACAGTGATGTTTGTAAAGGTTTTGTCCAGGATAACGTCCACTTTGGATGCTTCTCCTGTTGTAGAACGTTACCTTCCCATATATGGTGCAGCTATCTTCTAGCTTTCTTAGTATGCAAGTGGAAAACACATACTTAAGTTTTTAGTGGATTTGGTTTGAGAAAAATTTCCTTATACTATTTTTTTTTGTTCTACAGATTCAAAGCTGTTTACATGAACAGCTATTACAAGGTTATCAGAATAGACGAATTGTTCAGAGTGACCTGCTCTCTTTTGATCATGGGTGCAGGTATACTTCCGTCAGGGACACCGTTTTTCTTTCTCCTTCAACCGATTTTTTCTTTCCTTCAAGGGTAACATAGAAGCGGCGGTTTTGTAGTGTAGAGTTCATGACCTTCGTCACCAGGTAGTCATTGGTAGATTCATATATCTTGGAGAGAAGTTTCTGTGTCTAATAGCGTGATATTCAGCAGACAAATCGACGAAAGCTACAGTAGTCATTAAGTTTGATCGAAGCCACTCTTAACATATTCTTGCCCGTAAGTGATCTATCTGGGCGAAAGCCGTCTTGTTGTTGATTCGCAGGTTATTCACATGTGTTTGAACCAGTAATCTCTATACTACCTGGATGTTGAACTACAGATTTCTTAGCCTGCCAGTCAAAGATGTTTATATTCTGTTTCTTGACTAATTACTGTCTGCTATGATGAAATACAAGAAAACGAGAAGGAAATATGTTTCGATTCTATACTTACTCGAGTCTGTTACTTCGCATATTGACAACAATTTAAAATCCAGAGGAAATCTAGCAATTATTTGTCACGTTCTAAGTGACTGAAATTCGTTTGACTAATTACAAAATGGCGGACAATGCAAAATCGTGCGCAAAAAACATGAATGTGCAGGCACGGTACAGTTCTGCGCTCAGGCATCAGAATTATACATCCAGGTTGCATAGAAATCAAAGAATTATACGTTCAGGTTGCATAGAAATCAATGGTTTGAACGCATGTTTCATATTCCTTGTACAAATGGCAGGGAAAGAGAGTGGCCGATTGCTAATTGGCAGGTTTTTGTCTTTACTGGACTTTAAAACGACAATAATCTTTGCTTTTCTCCACGGTTTTGGCACGGTGAAATTATTGATGCAGTTATTCATTAATTGCAGTAGCTATGGGAGTTCCATTTGCTCAGCGCAGATGTCATTCACGCCTGCTGCCTTTCCGTTCTTAATGCTGTGAATGGCATTACTGAGGTCTTTTCGAGCGAAGGATTTCTTTAGGAGGTTGATTTTACTTTTTTGATCTCTATGCAACCTGATTTTTGGTTGCCTTTTATTAACCCTTTCAGCCCCACATTATGAAATCAGCTTTGGAATAAGTAAAATTCAGCGTTTTCTATATTAATACATCGAACTTAACATAAAAAAATGTTTGGTCGAACTATTGATTTTTTATGTCATGTATTTCATGCACAACACAGACGTTTGTATCGAGGTAGTTTATTACTTGGACTTTATTTTGTTGATAGTTAACACTGCGAGATCAATAATGCTAGCATAAATTTGGCCACGGCACCAAAGACAAGACAATTCACTGCCGGAATAAAAGGAACCACACTCATGCTCACATTCATAGCGATGTACAGACGGCAACGCAACACAAAAGATGGACAGATTAATGCCTGAGAATTAGCTACACTCCGTGCCCAGCACCAAAATGTCGTAGTAGAAGCATGTTGTCCATCAACAAAAATGCAACTTTAAGGACTGATCCTCAAAATATACTATGAATCAACTTTTAATAATATAATTACGTAGGCTTCCGCGGCCAGAGTCAGATGACATAAAAGTTTTCTGGGTGTTGTACCGCGTCATGATGTAAGAAGGCTATCACTTAACCCATTTCTTTCCAAATATAGAAATTGTGAAAAAGTGTTATATTCAGTGATCAGGTTCTCTTTAAAATAATTGAAATAGCACTACAAATATTACAAACTACCAGTATGTGTTGTAATTTGCACCTCGCATAATGTTGCGCTGTTTCCTAGTAAAAAGTAGAAAAATTTAGTTTTTGTGATCACATTTTTCTATTTGTTCAAACTGTGCAATATTGTCTATTATATGATAACTCTGACTTAAGTTGATGGTATCACTCATGAAATATTTGTGTGAACCTGAACTTGACATTTCTTGTGTATGTAGATCGTCTGACGTTTGTACATCTTGCACCTTTTTACGAAGTGTTAAGGTAATTGAGAAACTTTAACACATGTACAGAGAGAGCAGTGGAGGCCTTTTGACACATGTGTGGTGAGTTTTGTATAGTAAGCCCATTTCGACTGTATTTTGTAAGGCTAAATTTTGTATTGCGTGTACGCAACACTGGGAAGAAATGGGTTAAATAACCGACGTTTCGGTCAACGTTACAGTGGCGTTCATCTGGGTATACCCATCTGGGTATACCGAAACGTCGGTTATTTAAGTAATAGCCTTCTTACATCATGTCGCCGTACAACACCCAGAAAACTTTTATGTCAACTTTTAATAAGTTGTTGTCCAGGAACAACACTGGGAATGAAAAGGTTAAAGTGGCCTCGTATTTTGGCTCAACGACCACCAGTTTTAAAGAAAACCACCCGCAAAGTCCGTGCTCATTATACTCGTATATCTGGGCGAAAGCCGTCTTGTTGTTGATTAGGAGGTTATTTACATGTGTTTGAACCAAAATTTCTTAGCGTCCCAGTCAAAGATGTTTATATTTTGTTTCTTGACTAATTACAAATGGCTGATATGAAGAATTACAAGAAAACGAACAGGAAATATGCTTTGATCACGTCGTTAGGAGTCTGCCGAGCGAGCCGTGTGTAATCAGAGCGACGTAATTTCTCGAAATCGGAAACTCGTGTGACGACGGCGAGCTAAAGAGCCAACTAGCGTTCGGCTAGCGGGTGAAATATCGGCGCACTATTTCACCGTCGCCGCAGCGTTGATTTGCATTTCATTGACGGCTACACTGAAAAACAAGAAGAGGCAAATGCGGGTCGCCATTTGTCCGCCGATGAAACCGCCACAGGCGAGCGGCCCATTTGTCTCCATCAGGCGGGAGTCAACTGGCGCGCTAGTGCGCATGCGCGGCTGCGGCGGCGGCAGCGTGGGCTGCGCGGCGCGCTGGTTTGGCGCGCTGCCTTCCGGAGCGCCATCCGTCACCGCGGACACGGCCCCAACCTGCTCTGCGCCCTTCAATTTCCGGACGGTCTGCGCTCCGAGACAGCTGGCCAGCGATATCGCCTGCACCGCGCTACCGAGGTCACCACAGCAGCAGCATCAGGGGCGAGGCGCGACTACAGCCCTTTCTACTGTACGTAAAGGGCGTCCCAAATCTTTTGCAGTGGGACCATATACTCTAAAAATGTTCAAATGTTTGTAATTCTATCCGACCAAACTGCATGGTCATCAGTCCGTAGCTTACAAACTACTTAAACTAAACTAACCTAACCTAAGGACAACACACACACACACACACAGACATACACACACCCATCCCCAGGGAGGACTCGATCCTCCACAGCGATCAACCGCGCGCTCCGCAGCGAGACCCTTTAGACCGCTCGGCTATGCCACCGCGGCACCATGTACTCTATCCATGGCCATATCACACATACATTTACTATCACTGGCACAGAGTTCTATTTGGGAGTGGAATAGGAAAGGAAATGCCTATTAGTAGTACAGTGTACCCTCCGCAACGCACCTTACGGTGAATTGCGGAGTATGTATGTAGATGTAGATATACAGAGAAGCCACCCCCCCCCCCCCTCCTAAACCTCTGTCCTACGCTCCCCTCGTAGTTCCGTAAGATGCCAGCAGACGTCAGGCGGTTCCCTGGCTTAGTAAAGCTCTGTATAGGAAAAGTATGGCCAGCCTGCCAGCGGCAGCCATGCTGGGCCTATTCTGCTGCTGGTTACGCACCGCCCGCTACAAAGTTCCCAGCGCTTAACAATACTTATCAACCGATTTTGAGAAAACTATTCAATGAAAAATATTAATTTTTTCACATGTTATAGTGTGATATATTCGCTCGATAATGATCCGATTTTGTATTCATTATTACTTATAGTTTCCGTGATAGGTCAAATTAAGTAAACTACTGCGCAAAATTTTGAAGACTTTGCAGAGGAAAAATCGCATTGCGTAGACTTTGCTTATGGCTAATTTTAGCACATACAATGCTGCGGACGAAATCTAGGTAAGATATCGAAATTTTATTTAAGGTTGAGAGCAGAATGATAACTCTATTCTTTATCGAGATACAGGATGTTATATCTGACAACCAGATGCGGGAATTTCGCGTAGATCTGTCCATGCAGACCTGGCTGCTCCACAAACTACTTATTGTCCGATTTTAAGAAAACTGTTTGGTTCGACATAGCTCCAGATCTAGAGAGTTCACATATAAATTCAGATTGACCTTTACCGTAGCCAAATATTCGTATAGACCGCGAACATGTCATCGAAACAGAGTGAAGTTAAGAAAACAATTGACATTATGGATATGTCTTTGATGAGTATTTTCTTGCGTATTATTTACTTATATCTCACATGAACTACCAAAAATGCAAGGGGATACCCACTACATGACTTTTACCAAAAATAGAAATTAAAGGTGCCCTTACAACACCAATTACATTTGAATGTTTAATTGTTATAAATGGCCATACTTTCCCTATACAGTGATTGTTCATCTTCCTGCATTTCTGATGTCTGATGGAAGTACTATAATGTTTAGCTCCCTTATTCGCTTCTTAAGAACACCCAAAAATGCAACACTGTGGCATTATTCAAACCCAAACATATGAATATTCGCAAGGTTCTCGTGGCAGCCAAGCAACGTATAGGACCAAGATGGCGGAAAGAACCATGTGACTCGATTTTAGCCAATCACGAGCTGAAGTCGGCGGCAAGCGGCGCGGAAAAGGATGGCCATACTTTCCCTATACAGAGCTTTATGGCTTAGTACCGGTAGACCACATATCAGAGGGTAGCGTAGAGAGGAGGCTGAAGGGAGAGCTCATGCCACCTGCCATGAGGCCACGGCTGTGTCCGGATTGTTGGCGTTTGAGGGGAAGTGGTGGTGGGGTCAGCCGCTACCTGCCGCCTGCTCTGGCCACTTTTAAAGGGCTGCTTCTGACCGCAACGCCATCATGGGACATCTTACGGAATTGCTTCAGCACCCCCCGCCCCGACCCCTGAGCGTGTGACCGGGTCCTTACAGAGGTTTCCCGTCTGTATATATTTGTATGTGTCACTGGTTTCCTATCCCAATATAATCCGCTTTTGGATCCACTATAACATATTTTACTTTTGACCACCATGAACTCCCATGAAGCACAGACATTGTTGAGGTGGGGTGGCTTGTGTGCCTCAACGATATAGATAGCTGTACCGTAGGTGCAACCACAGTGGAGGGGTATATGTGGCGATGCCGGACAAACGTGTGGTTCCTGAAGAGGGGCAAGTATTTTATTACAGCCAGTTCTATGTAATTGTTTACTTTTCCATTATAATTAATTTAATGGACTCAATTAACAGTACGCAATTTTCAGTGACATTGTTTGGATGATATAAAGAGAATGTTTTCGCAGCATGTAAATGTGTACTGTAACGAGTCTGAACGGAGTCACTATCCACGTCATTGTGAAGTCCGTTAATGAACAATTATGTAAAAGTTCTTCACTTCACTGTTACTCGAGTAGAAAGTGTATCTACAGTTATTAATCTTTCATATTCATGCCAAACTGAAATGTACACCTGAAACTTTTGTATTGCACCCAAGAACTTTGTAAATTTGTGTTATTGGAGTGTGGAATGTGCATACAGGTTTGTAGTAACTGTTATTAATGACACATGTACGCGGCCAGAAGTGGGGAGAATTAGGCACTAAAGATTCATTCAAGTGTCAATGAATTGCTTCTACGTGTCGCCTACATTATTTCTAGTAAACTAGTTTTGCCCCATGGAATTTCAGCCAGTTGCTACCGAGAGCGCTGATCAACAAGAACTTCAAGAGGCATCTAACAACGATCCGATAACGTCACAGGGAGAAAAGGACTTTTTGGCATACTTTGACTAAAAGAAGGGGTCGATTGGTAGGGCACTTTCTTAGACATCAAGCACCCGTGAATTTAACACTGGAGGGAAGTGTGTGGAGGAAAATATCGCAGAGAGAGGCCAAGAGACGAATATCGTAGGCAGATTCAGATGGATGAGAGTTGTCGTTCTTATGACGAGAATGGAGAGGCTTGCTCACGATAGAGAAGGGTAGAGAGCTGTATCAAACCAGTCTCTCGACTAAGACCACAACACCACAACAACTTTGATCCAAAAAGTTGGGGCTATATACAGTGTCTGACCAGAAGTAGCTGAACATCTTTTTAATGCCTTGTAATTACTCTGTTATTTCGCCCATGTGAAGGCTTGAAGTCTTCTGGGGACACTTTTAGTGCGATGTCTGAATGTCTCTAAAGGAATGACAGCCGGCCGCGGTGGCCGAGCGCTCTGCGGCGCGCCAGTCACGGTCTGCACGGCCACTACGGTCGGGCGTTCGAATACCCCCTCGGTCATGGATATTTGTGACATCCTTATGATTAGGTAGTTCATAAGTAGTTTGTAAGTTTAGGGACTGATGACCCCATAGTTAAGTCCCATAAGCTCTACAAACATTTGAACATTTTGAAGGAATGACAGTGCATTTTTCCTCTAGAGCCGAAACAGTGATGTTGGACGCTGCGAACTGGAACGGACGTCCTGACTCATCCCAAAGGTGTTCTACTGGATTCAGGACGGGAATTTTGGACGGAATGAAAGGGGTCAGTGTTAGACTATCTTATTTTGTTTCTCCTCAGTTTATTGTGTTTGGATTTGGAATGTCATATTTTGCATGTTGGTACTAGACAGAGATATTATCAGCTAGCCGGAGAGGTTGCTACGTTTTTCAGTTGTCGAGTGGTATCAGGACAAGTCTGTTTTGGTTTGGTTCTTTTACTAGTTATTTATTTTTTATTTTTAAAATCCGTCTAGACTGTAAGAGAATTTTTATTATTGTTAGACAACCGGTTTCAGTCTGCTTGTGACACCATCTACAGGCCGCTCCAATACAACAATCTTACAAATATTAAGAAGGCTACACAGAAGATGATGATATGGCAATAAACAGTAAAATAATAACAAAGTGAAATGTTATGGCAGCCGACTGTGGGCAGATCAGGAACCGTTGGCCGTGGAAATCAACTGCATAATACCGCAGTAACGCTCGATCTTATATATGGCCAGCTCCACCCCACCACCTCACATGCGGCGTTACATTATTGAGAGTCAATCATGTATTTATTACTAAATTTTGTTGTTGTTGTGTTACAGGCTACAGTTATGATGGATAAATAAACAAGATCATGCAGAGTATTACATTCGTGAAGACTATTAAAAGTTAATAGAAAATCGTTTTAGATAAAGATAAAACACTTGGTTTTATCAATTTTATTTGTTAGATGCCCTCTATAGGCATTGGAAGAAGCTCGCTGGGCATATTCATTGCTACTGCAATGGTAGCACACCAATAATGCTCATCGTAGCTCTCGTAGCAAGTACAAGTTGTTGAGGTTTGCCTCTTGTAAAGTGTAGTGAACATGACTTACTAAGCTCTGGAAGCAATTATTATTATTGGAATATTTTCATTGTGTATTAAAACTACGAGAAGACTTTGTTATAATTATGAATGTCACAACTACTGGAATGCATAAGGTAAAGGAATCTTTATTTGTGTACCATTGTAATTGGTGTTCATTGTTAACCATGGAATAATAGAGACTTTAGTAATGAAATATCGTAGTGCCTTCTCCTGTAATTTGTAGTAAAACCCATTCCCTACCTTCGATGATTTAAAAAAAAAAAAAAAAAAAAAAAAAAAAAAAAAAAGAAAAAGAAAAGAATTTTATGTGCTTTTACATAAGATTGTCAAAACGATTATCATGATGGTACAGTACACGTGGTGGTTTATTAGTGAATTCAATATGCAGTAAAGAGAAGTAGTTCATTAACAGATCTTGATGAAATTCAAGTTCATGACAGAACTAGCGTTTCTATGTGCACAGGTAGGCAATTTTTTTTTTTTTTTGTTAATGTCGTTGTGAGGCATGATAATAGTATACAGTCCAGTATTATTCAGTTACTATTGTTGAAGAGAAATGCTTACCCCAGGTTTGTCATTTCAGGATTAAATGGCTTTTGTGTAATTTATTAAATCAGTTTAATAACAAATTTATACGGTTTTCGTGCCATACTACCAGATTTGACATAATAATAAATGAACATTTATTTATACCGCACAAGACGAAACATTATGAGACATAATTATTTCAGTTACTCTCGCAGTTAAATTGTTAATGTTCACAGATAGCTTCAGTAACTGACAATCTGCCAATTTAAACTCGGTCATAATAACAGCGCCAATAACTTACCAGATTTCTACAGTAATTATTCCAGGCCTGATGTTATGTGTTTATTGAAATTAACATTGACTGCAATGAAACAGTTATTAGATATTACTTAAACAGTGACAGTTGTACAATAATTAACTTTAAAGACATGATACCTCACTCAGCCCCCCTGACACACACACACACACACACAAACACACACAAACACAAACATATGGTATGGTCAACTACATAAAATTACTAAAATACTGCAGTAACATGTACGAATGTCTAACTATTAAATTAATCATACAACTTCTGACAATAAAATTTAGTGAACAGTCCTGTAACTTTAACGTAGGTGAACTATGAACAACGGTTACCTTCAACTTATCGACGTTATGTGGATGCGTATGAGGTCTGAGACTGTATTATAAACTTTTTGAAATAATTTTTAATGCAGCAGTCACTTTTACTAATAGTTTTACTAGCACAACGCGTTTCGGCAGCAAGCTGCCATCATCGGATGCATTTCACAGTTACAGGTTCATTACTGTTTTGTTATGTTTAGTGTTGTGGGTGCCAGTGATGCTAAGGTTGGACGTTTTAACCTATTCAGGAAGATACAGCTATTTTAGTATATATGTTTCGTGATTATAGCTTCTGGGCTATTATATTGTTGTATTTACTTACAGTTTTGTCGATAATATTATCGACACACAACACAAGAACACAGTTATGTACACACCACATATAGACATTTTGTATTACATGTTTACCAAAGATGTACCAAAGATTCTTAGAAGCTAAGATCACCTACTTACATCAATATTTACAGTGAAAAGGCCATACAATGTGGATATGTGGATAGCATGTGTTGAAAGAGATGTTGCTATGGACATACTTATTTTCCTACATTATTAGTTTTTACATTTTAATGAGATATTCAATCAAAATTACATTCTTAATTTTACATTTTAATGAACTATACATTCAACGCAGGAGAAATTTTTAAAGAAATTGGTATTATTGCTTTCAAGTTTGTCATTTAGCAGAAGGCCACCAGGTAATTTTTCATGAATGAAGATTTCTAATTCTTCATACGCGTTCTTTAAATGCTCCTTATCCATTTTATGCAGAATATGAAGAGCACTCTTAATATTCTGGAATGGATGACCTGTGTTCTTTATATGGGTGGCTACTGGTGATTAATTGGTGTGGTAGGCATTTATGTGTTCTTTGTATCTAGTCTTGAATTCTCTTCCTGTTTGGCTTACATGTAGGGCTTTGCAAGTGTTGCATACTATTTTGTAGATGCCTGTGTCTGTGTGTTTATCTGTTAGTATGTTTACATTGTGTCTCAGTGAGTGTTGCAATTTATTGTTTTTAAGGCAATGTTGATGTAGTGTGGTCTGAAAATGTTAGCTATTTTGTAGGATAGTTTGCCAATGAAGGGGACGCACGCTGTGGGTTTATTTTTTGTTTTCTGTGTGGGAATTGGTTTATTTTTGTTTTTGCTTTTTTGTGTAAGGTTGTCAACCAGTGTGTCATCGTGTCCATTTACTGCAGCTAACATAACAAAACAGTAATGAATCTGTAACTGTGAAATGAACCCGATATGTCAGCTTGCTGCCGAAACGCGTCATGTCAATAAAAATATTAGTAAAAGTGACTGCTGCAGTATAAATTATTTCAAACAGTTACCTTTCTGTCTCTCGGAATAGT
Organism: Locusta migratoria; assembly: GCA_026315105.1. Taxonomy (NCBI): domain Eukaryota; kingdom Metazoa; phylum Arthropoda; class Insecta; order Orthoptera; family Acrididae; genus Locusta; species Locusta migratoria. The sequence continues at coordinate 471,305,945 of CM048744.1, read as the reverse complement.
AACCACCCTTAACTGAGCTCTGCGATACCTGTCCTTTGGGATGGTGTTCAAAAACCTCGTCTCGTTTCGTTGGATGTCAGGAATATCGACAAATTTCTTCCCTTTCAAAAAGAATTTGACTTGAGGCAGTAGGAAGAAGTGTGGAGCATTCAGATCCGGCAAGCATGGTGGATGTTCAAGTTGCACCACCCCCTTTTTTTTGCCAGGAACTGTTTGACGATATTGGTTATGTGCGGGCGAGCGCCGTGGGGAACATAAAAAACTGGGAAACTTGTGCGTACTGGGGTCGTACCCCGCGTAGACGTTGCATGAAATGGGTTAGTATTTCAACGGACCTTGCAGCGTTCAACATCGTCCCCTCAAGCACAAATGACTTGTGGATAATGCCTAGACTATCGAAAAAGGTGTTGAACATCGTTTTGATGCGCGATTTTTCGGGTCTGAACTTTTTCCGTCGAGGCGATCTCGGAGGACGCCATTCCATGGTTTACCGTAGACTCCAGGTTTCATTATGAGTGACAATACGGTTCAAGGTATTGCGTGTCGCATTCTCCGTTTCAATGAAGTGCTATGAGGCCTCTAAACGTGCCTGTTTCTGATTGTGTCAAACGACATGTCACAAGACATCACGGTTTCCTCTTCTCTAACTTCTGGTTAAAGATTTGTCGCACGGATTCACGATTAATCTGCATTCGCTATTATGCGCACAGTTAATCGACGATCGTTCCTGATTAATACCCTCATTTTCCGAATGTTTTCATCACTGACAGTGGTCGCTTGTTGTCCGCTAAGGCCTTACGGGGGAAGTGGTAGTGCTCTCAAGGCGCCTTGCTGCGGAGTGCGCGTCTGCTCCCCGTGGGAGGATCGAGTCCTTCCTCGGGGATATGTGTGTGTGTGTGTGTGTGTGTGTGTGTGTGTGTGTGTGTGTGTTGTCCTTACCGTAAGTTGGTTCAAATAGTTTGTACATCCAGGAACTGATGAGTACTGCAGTTTGATCCCACAGCTTTGCAAACATTTGAACATCGTCTATTACAGGTATTATAGAAACCCGGGTAAAGCTCACACTTAATGGACTTGTCCACTTAATGGACAATAATGCCCATAAGCACGTAACAAATTCGCATGCGTTTATTTAGGTTTCTTACCAAGCTTGAATTTTATCCTTTGTAGTTCATTGCCATGTTCTCGGTTCAGAACCAACGCACCAATCATTTCATCCAAAAGATCTAATATGGAACACACACACATTCTCAAATGAACTATGGTGGGGGCAGGTTGTAACGATAGAATGGCCAGCGTTCTAAGGCGTCTTACTGCGGAGCGCGCGGTTGCTGACCGTTGGAGTTAGAGTGCTCCCTCGGGCATGGGTATGTGTTTGTTGTCCTCGCGCAAGTCAGTTTAGGTAGTTTGTAAGCCTAGGGACTTATAACCGGAGCAGTTAAATCCCTTAGATATACAAAACTTGACTTGGGGCAGGTTCTCATCACCGACTACTAAGCAGGTTCAGCGTTGTGATTCGCCTGTGTTGTTCAATCTACAATTCTGACTTCATTCACCGAACCTAGAGGCTGTACATTTATGACCTCTGTCTCCCTATTTCAATATACACCGAGCGAGGTGACGGAGTGGTAAGACACTGGACTCGCATTCGGAAGGACGGTGGTTCAAATCCACCTCCGACCATTCCGATTTACGTTTTCCGTCATTTCCCTAAATCACTCCAGGGGAATGCCGGGATGGCTCCTTGATACGGCACGGCCGATTTCCTTCCACATCCTTACCCAAACACTCCGAGCGTAGGCTCCGTCTCTAATGACCACGCTGACGAAGGGCCGCTAAGCTCCAGGCTTCCTTCCTTCCTATTTCAATATAATCCGTTTTGAAACCACTATCACATGTTTCACTTTCACCACTGTACACTGTCTGACCAAAAGTAGCCGAACATCTTTATAGTGGAATTTAATTTTCTTCTGTTCAGTCTTTCGCTTTTGTGAAAGCTTAAACTCTTCTAGAGACACTTTAGTGCGGCGTCTGAATGTCTGTAAAAGAATGATAGCGCATTCTTCCTCAAGAAACGAAACAGTGATGTTGGATACTCCGATATAGAACGAAGTCGACGTCCTGACTCATCCCAAAGGTGTTGTACTGGATTCAGGTTAAGAATTTAGTCAGATATCAGATATGTTGTCATCAAACCGTTGCATTATACACAAACACACACACACACACACACACACACACACACACACACACATGGTATAATGTCAGCTACAGAAAATTACTAAAATAAACGTAAGGAGAGGCACTGAAATAAAATTTTTGCTGTGGCCGGGATTCGAACCCGGGACCTCCTACTTACTAGGTATGCGCTTTAGAACGCTTTGTATCACCTTGGCCTGAGGAATAAGGTGGGATTGTTCCCATTCGTGTTCTTTGTTAGGGTGCTATTCCAATATAGGAGAGCCCTGGCAATTTGATACGCATTTCACAGGGAACATTGAGGCAGAATTAAAGTATGTGGTGTGGAGGGGAGACGTGCTTTAAGACAGTTCGTTTAGTCGCTTTGTCTACAACGCTGTTTTAGCTGATCGGTCACCGGGCGCCGTTGCTCAGCGCTGCCGGTCAGGGAGCTAAACGCTCTCTGTACTAAAAAAGCTGAGCCGAATATTCAGCGAATAACTAAAAACAAACTGAAACCACGACCGCGATGCACAGATCCACCAGAAAAAAGTCTAAAGCGCCTACCAATTATAATTCAATGCCTCTCCTTATGTTTAATATTTTTGGTATAACGAGACCCTGTTGTCTGAAGGAAATGTATTATTGTCGGTTGCTGTCGGTTTTCTGAATCTCTCAGCAAATTACGATACCGTTAGTGAAGCTTTGCAGTTTCGTTCCTCAGCTATCATTTATTAATTCAACTTCGTGATCGGACAGTAATACTTACTCCATGTATTGTTTCAAACAAGTGAGAGTATTATCTAACGTTGCTGTAAAAAGAAGGTCTTGTGCTTTGTTTTCATAAACAGTGAAGGGGTCAGAGTATAGTATCATACACAGAAATATTTACGTTCTGGTTTCTTGACTGTCTACTTAATTGTGGTGATTCAGTTACAGATATCGATGCCTGAAATTCCTGCTAAGGTGAATTCCTGCTAAGGTGAATAGCAAGTGGAAGGTAGTGTACTAGTAGTAATGGCTTCTCACAAAGAGTGATGTGCTACAGTTTCTTAAATTATCAAAGGACATAACAAGTAGTAGTACTGAATTATGTTACACAAGTTTTTTCAGCCTTCTTTATTACACTGTAAAATTTTCTGTTGCTTGTGGAAAGAGAGTAATTGAGCAAACAGTAGCCAGAATTTCTTGATAATAGGAAAATAGTTTGAAATTGAATGTGACCCTGTCCAATTTGTAACCCTGTGAAAAATAAACAAATATAATTTAATAGGAATTATAAAAGCTTGACCACTGCTGCGTGTAACATCTCACTAAAAGTTTTGACGTAATTTTGAATAGTAGCCCTTTTTCTGATTAGTCAAGGTCTTTCCTTTCAATGACAACAACTTTAATTCATATTTGTAACCAGTAACAAATTAATTAACTGCAAGCAATATTACAATTTTATTTTGCAAAACAATATATAGTACAGAGGTGACCAGTTTTGTGTTTATACAGAAACTTTTGCTTTCAAAATTCCAACAACAATACAATAATTGTGACCTGTAGTGCGGATACATAGTGGCAGAACATTACAAAAAATGTAAAAGTAGAGACACAGTCATAAGATATTCACTAGAGGACACTCATTCAGTGTTTTCGATTCCTTTTTGGGTGCAGATTTTAGGCCAGTAAGATGTAATCAGTACGTTTAAAACGCTTTGTAGATCACAGCATGTATGACATGGCTAACTTTGTAAAGTAACAAACCAAACCCTACACACAGCTTAATCGGAGTGTATGATTCCCAGTTGCAATGTAATACAAATGCATTAGAGAGTATTCCAATATTTTCAGGTTATGTTGTGGCATGAACTAATAAATTCAAGAGAGAATATGACTGATTAATTTAATCAGTGATATTAAATTATTTTACGAAGCTTATGAAACAATATGTAAACAATTATCTGTATTAATATTTATAAAATTGGTATGATAAACCTTATCATTTATTCTCAAGCCACAGACGAAAAACTCGGCAGCAAGAATTTCCGTTTGTATGTGCAGTAATGACAATGGTACGCACAAAGTTGCTTGGCTGCACATGTGAATGAATTTTCTTACTAAAAGCATTGTGTATCAACGAAATTGTTTATTTAAAAGAAGTCTATATGAATATAGTAATGTAAGTAACACTCAAAAATGTAAATGCTTAAAATTTCTGAATTCTGTTTATGTAATGTATTTGCAGAGATATTATTAGAAAGTATAAAAGGAACAGTGGGAGAAGCCATGGTTGGTATATATTTGGCTCGTTGCTGAATGCACAACATTTAACAGCGTTGTCAATATTTTTGTGAAAACCTGACAGTACAGGAAACCAAAACAATCTGAACACTGGCTGTTGAGTTAATTTTCTATAAATATCAAACTATGTCATTACTTCTTTTACTGCAGAATTTACCAGCTCCAATATTACTGAAATTGATCTCAGCACCAGCAAGCTGATACCAGATGAGTATAGCGTATATATCTGTGTGTTGTTTTAACGTATGACTGAAGAAACTTGATTTTACAGCACTGATGATGTTCCATCATAGGAACGAAATCGGTATCTGAATTTTTGTGCAGTAAATATTACATATAGCTCACCAAGCCGAAACTTCTCATTTTATTGCAATATTGTGGTGGGCTGGCACAATCTTCATTATGGAATCACGTTACAAGATGAGTATGTAAATTTCTGAATTAAACCCTAGTCAGAACTTCGTCAATCTACTCAAGATGCTTCTGTTGTTTATTGGGATGAAAAGTTTTCCACGTTCATTAACTTCAAGTAAAGCTTGATATGGAAGTAATTACAGTTTTACCATTTTTCCTGGTCCTGTGATTTCAAGCAGTTTCATTGTATAAATGATTGTTATGGTTTTACGAGTTTGTTCTCGTATCAGTAACTTCAAGTAAAATTTGATTGTGTAAATAGTATTGGTTTATGAATCATTTCTGGTTAAGTAGTTGCAAGGAATGCTAGCTACTTAAGGTTTTTGGTCTTAAGCTCTTTGACGTAATTTAAATAAACTGATCTTTTTAAATTTAATGATTTGTAATTTTTGGTGAATGTTTAGTTTTACAATTTTCTTTCGCATAATGTATATAGTTTACTGGTACCCAGTGATGCGACAACACATATGTCTTGTGCGTTTTCATAATTAGTCTAAATAACGATATATAGTGGGAAAAATTTACAGAAATGTGAAAGTGGAAATACAGTCATAAGCTGTATTTGGGAAAAATAACTGTGAAGATCGTATACAGTGTTCTTTATGTATCTATGTAACGTTCATCCTCAGAATTTATTGTCTGTCTGGTGCTGCGGCTACTGCGTAGATATGGTGGCACGATTGTGATTGTTAATTTACACAAAAACAATTCATTAGACATAACTAAGAAGATAGATTAAGAAAAGGCAAACCTATATTTCTAGCTTTTGTAGATCTGGAGAAGGCTTTTGACAATGTTGATTGGAATAAACTATTTCAAGTTCTGAAGCAAGCAGGAGTAAAATATAGGGAACGTAAGGTTATTTACAACTTGTACAAAAACCAGACAGCGGTTATCAGAGTTGAAGGGCATGAAAGGGATGCAGTGGTTGGAAAGGGAGTAAGACAGGGTTGTAGTCTTTCTCCATTGTTGTTCAATTTGTACATTGAGCAAGCTATAAAGGAAAGCAAGGAGAAATTTGGAGAAGGAATTAAAGTTCAGGGTGAAGAATTAAAAACATTGCGTTTTGGCGACGACTTAGTAATTCTGTCAGATACAGCAAAGGACCTGGAAGAGTAAATGAACGGAATGGGCAATGTGCTGAAAGGTGCATATAAGATGAACATTAACAAGAGCAAAACTAGGGTAATGGAGTGCAGTCTAAGAAAATCAGGTGATGCTGAAGGAATTAGATTGGGTAACGAAGCAGTAAAAGAGGTAGATGAGTTTTGTTACTTGGGCAGTAAAAGAACAAATGATGGTCGCAGTACAGAGGATATAAAATGCAGATTGGCAATGGGTAGAAAAGTGTTCTTGAAAAAGAGAAATTTGTTAACATCGAATATTGATTTAAGCCTAAGGAAGTCCTTTCAGAAGGCATTTGTATGGAGTGTTGCCTTGTAGGGAGTGAAACATGGACGATAAACAGTGCGGACAGGAAGAGGATTGAGGCTTTTGAAATATGGTGCTACAGAAGAATGCTGAAGATTAGGTGGGTGGATCGCGTAACTAATGAGGAGATACTGAACAGAATTGGGGAGAAAAGAAATTTCTGGCATTCCTTGACTAAAAGAAGGGATCGATTGGTAGGGCACATTCTTAGACATCAAGGGATTGTGAATTTAGCGTTGGAGGGAAGTGTGTGGGGTAAAAACCGCAGAGGAAGACAAAGAGATGGACACAGTAAGCAGATTCAGACAGATGTAGGTTGCCGTTCTTATGTGGAGATGAAGAGGCTTGCTCAGGATAGGGTATTGTGGAGAACTGCATCAAACCAATCTCCGGACTGAAGACCACAACAACAACAACAACAAATCATTATCAAGCGTTAGCAGAGTTTAACTATTAGCTTAACATATCGTTGAATTGAGTTACGACATGTTAAGCTATTAGTTAAACTCTGCTAACGCTTGATAATGGTAAACTAACCGAAACCGGCAGCATTGAGAAAAAATAGTCAATATGTCGTTTTGCAATGATTTCAACATGGTGTCAATTTTCGGTACATACCGATAGACCACTTCACCCATACCTTACTGGAATATTCAAGTTTCCCAATTTATGCAGAGTTTTTTTTTATAATAAAAGGGTGTACTGCCACTTTTGATTCACCCTTTGTAGATGAGTATGTTGAACAGGTGGGGCATAACAGCTTTTAGATAATTGCAGAACGATGTGTTGACCATAGCTGTTTATTTTTTTATATATATTTTCCTCAGTGCTACCATTACCATTATTAAGCGTTAGCAGAGATTAGTTAATAGCTTAACTTGTCGTTATACAAGAATACAAAATTATAACATAAGAATTTGCTGTCATTGTTCTAGTCATTGATAGTATCACAGTGGCAGACTGTTACAGGCTGTAGATGAACCAAGTGGGAGATGACACCTGAAGGAGGCATCGCTGACGTTGTTAGGTGCCTCTCGTGTTTACTGGGATGATCTTCGGAGCGCATCTGTGGCTGAGCGTCGGCAGGTTAGAGGAGGAAAGGCAGGCGCGTGGGCGGCGTGAGCTGCGGGGGCGGCGGCTTGCGGTGGGCGGCGAAGCAGCGCGGCCGCACGCACAGGAAGAAGGGCGCCTCCACGAAGCTCAGCAGGCTGGCGCCCGCGAACAGGCCCGCCGCGCCGCCGATAGACACTGCCGACAAAACACACTCACACACAAGGAACGCTTCACTCTTATCACTTACAAAAACACACTGCTCAAAACAATTAGGAGATCCGCTGACATATCATCAGGGCCGGCCCCACGGATTTTGCCGCCCCGTGCAAAAATTTCAAGCGCCGCTCCCCCTCCTCCCACTTTGTCAGTTTTATTCAAATATGACGTCTTCACATATTACACTCATGCGCCTCTCTGTAATAAATATGTCTTTAAGGTCAAAGCAGCGTCAATGTTACAGAACATAATAAATGTCAATGGGCTTGTAATAAAAAATGTGTGTGAGGTCTTATGGGACCAAACATTGTGGTCACCAGTCGCTAGACTTACACACCAATTACTTAACTAACTTCAACTAAGTTACGCGAAATACAACACAAAAACACTCATGCCCGAGGGAGGATTCGAACCCCCCACCGCAGAGGCCGTGCAGACCGTGACTGGCGCGCCGCAGACCGCTCGGCCACTGCGGCCGGCTTCTAGCCTGTAACATACAGTTTTCATTCACGGTGGTTCGATGAACCCTCTTTCAGGCACTTAAAATGTTATTTGCAGAGTATCCCATGTAGATTTAGATATCAATACGAGAGTTTTCAGGTCGTAGTAAATGACAGCATTCTGCTCCTTTGAGTTTATGCTTATATCGTAGTTGTTTTCTTACATTAGTGTTAATTAAACGGAACAGTGGCACAGTCGAACGCAAGAATACACCTCGCCCTTCTACCGCTTCTCACAATCCACAGTGACGTCACGCAGAAGCGCCCGAACGCTGCCGAACACATTGGCTCAACCTTCTACGTAGTAATCTTGCACGTTTATTTTGGTGACGCATACCACTTTGTATTAATGTCTATCAATCTGTAACAATTCCTATTTCCAATTTCCTTTTATATTTCTACATTTATGCAAGACAATTCAACTTTTCATTGTCTTGTTTAATTTAACCTATCATTTAAGGGAGAAAGTCTAAGTAGCTCTCTTAGGTTGTTTGCAAATGATGCCGTCATTTACCGTCTAGTAAAATCATCTGAAGATCAAAACCTACTGCAGAACGATCTGAATAAGATATCACTATGGAGTAAAAATTGGTAATTGACTCTAAATAATGAGAAGTGTGAAGTCGTCCACATGAGTACGAAAAGAAATCCGGTAAACTTTGTTTACAAGATAAATCAATGAAAAGTGAAGGCCTTAAACTCCACTAAATACCTACGAATTACCATTACTTCAGACTTAAACTGGTGAGACACGTAGATAATGTTGTGGGAAAGGCGAACCAGAGACTGCGTTTTATTGCCACAACCCTTAAAAGATGCAACAACTACTAAGGAAACTACTCTTGTCCGTCCTTTTTTGGAGTATTGCTGCCCAGTGTGAGATCCGTATCAGGTGGGTTTGACGGAAGACATCGAAAGAGTCCAAAGGAGGGCAGCTCGTTTTGTATTGTCGCGATACAGGGGAGACAGTGTTACGGAAGTGATACAGGATCTGGGATGGGAATCATTACAACAACGGCGCTTATCGCTGCGGCGTGGGCTACTTACAGAACTCCAATCGCCAACATACTCCTCCGAATGTGAAAATATATTGTTGACTCCCACTTACATAGGTAGAAATCATCATCAGAATAAAATACCAGAAATCAGAGAACGAACGGAGAGATTTAGGTGTTCTTTTTTCTTGCGCGCTATTCGAGAATGGAATGGGAGATAAATAGTAAAAGGTGGTTCGATGAACCCTCTGCCAGGCACTTAAATATTATTTGCAAAGTATCCCATGTAGATGTAGATGAGGCCAACGAGATAGACAGGCCGCGGCGCGCACATCGTGTCACGTGATCAAGTGAGGCCTGAGCCTGCGCGACCGCTAGCTGAGCGGCTGGCCGCAGAGACGCAGTGGGCTGTGCCCCAGCAGACAGCCAATCAGCTAGCGATCGCGCCGGCTCAGGCCTCACTTGATCACGTGACACGATGTGCGCGCCGCGGCCTGTCTTTCTTGTTTCGAATTATCGCAAAACACAAACTTACACTCATTGAGAATAACACACACACCCCCTCAGTTCTAACGATTAATATAACCCTCATTACTGACATGCAAATAGAAGCAACCACAATGTTGAAGATATAAACCTGAAGGAGAGGCATTGAATTAAAATTTGTGCAACGGCTGGTATTCTAACCCATACCTCCCGCTTACTAGGCAGTCGCTGTAACATATTCAGTGACTGCACGGATTATCTTAAGGCACATCTCCCTCCAGAACACAAACTTCAAACTTCTGTATAAATACGTATCAATGTTTCCAAAGCTTTCCAATAGCGAAATAGCACCCCAGCAATGAACGTTAATAGGAACGATCCTCAGGCAGAGATGACATAAATATCAAACAATAAATCAATGTCCAGAGACATATTTTGTCTCTATTATATCAAAGATATAAATCTCAAAGAGAGACATTGAAATAAGTGAGCAGGAGGTCCTCGGTTCAATCCCGGCCGTGGTACAAATTTTAATTCAACGCCTCTCCTTCAGATTTATATCTTTGATATATATCGAGAGAAAATATTCTCTGGACATTGATTTATTGTCTGATATTTAAACACAATGTCATTTTACTTGTTCAAGTTCATCCACATTGTTGCGATACCGCCTTCATTAATTGGGAATACATTCCAGAACTATATATATATATATATATATATATATATATATATATATATATATATATATATATATCTCAAAACCTAAATGTGTAGAATATGGCAATATAATCATTCGAAAACCAGTTGTGTTACTGCAAACTTAAAAAAGCATTTTGTGTCCGTTCAACTCGGTAATCAAGGAAAGTTCACTGAAAGTAGGAAAACAGCAAAAAATAACACCATCGTCCCAATTGGAACATTTTTACGAACTTGTACAACACCATTGCCTGAATATGGTGAGTCTATAAAACCCACCGTGAACAGTGAATTTTACTAAGTAATTGCTTTGTATTTTTTAGGATGTAGGTAATGAAACAATGAAGGTGACAGATGAGTTTTGTTACTTAGGTAGTAAAATAACATGCGATGGTCGCAGTACAGAGGATATAAAATGCAGAATGGCAATGCGAGGAAAAGCATTTTTGAAAAAGAGAAAATTGCTAACATCGAATATTAATTTAAGTGTAAGGAAGTCTTTTCTGAAGGCATTTGTGTGGAGTGTTGCCTTGTACGGGAGTGAAACACGGAAGATAAACAGTGCGGACAGGAAGAGAATAGAGGCTTTTGAAATGTGGTGCTACAGAAGAATGCTAAAGATTAGGTGGGTAGATCGCATAACTAATGAAGACGTACTGAACAGAACTGGTGAGAAAACGAATTTTTGGCATACCCTGACTACAAGAAGGGATCGCTTGGTAGGACACATTCTTAGACATCGAGGAATCGTAAATTTAGCAATGGAGGGAAGTGTGTGGGGTAAAAATCGCAGAGGGAGACCAAGAGACGCGTATAGTAAGCAGATTCAAGTGGATGTGGGTTGCTGTTCTCATGAGGAGATGAAAAGGCTTGCTCAGGATAGAGTAGGGTGGAGAGCTGCATCAAACCAGACTCCGGACTGAAGACCATAAGAACAACAGTAGCCACGGCGTCGCAGCTTTTTGTGTGTAATTGAAATTGTCATCTGGTATGAATGACAATTAATATTTACTCTTAGCGGTGGAATGGCTGACGGTCTAAGGCACCTTGCAGCGGAGCGCGCGGTTGCTCGCCGTCGGAGGTTCGAGTTCTCCTTCTGGCATGGGTGTGTGTGTGTGTGTGTGTGTGTGTGTGTGTGTGTGTGTTGCCTTAGCATAAGTTAATTTAATTTAGTTTAAGTATTTTGTAAACATAGGGACTCATAACCGCAGCATTTACAACCCTTAGATTTATAAACATTTGAATACGCGACTCAAGAAAGAAGGAAGGAAAGTAGGTATTTCACTATGCGTTCATTAGAGACGTAACCTACGCTCTGATTTGAGAAGGATGGAGTAGAAAGGAATCATCCTACCACTCACAAGAAGTGCAGTTGCATTTGAGAATATGAATCAGTATCAGCTGTTCTATGTAATGGTGACGTTTGAAAATTAGTGCCGGCTCGAATTCGATTTCGCGCTATTCTCGAACGGTAGCGATAACCGTTGCACTGTCTGTGCACGCCTTCCGCACCGATTCAAACTCACTAGTGTTTGTCCATACCCCTGTGTTAAGTCCGCACAGGGCCAATTTCGTAAGTCTTGCTGTGGATTGTTTAAAGACTGAAGGGAATTTTCATTGGCTCCATCGATAAACATACACACTGTACATTGTACTTATATGAGCCACAACAAGGCCTGCGACAATCATTATATAAATACGCTAACACGAAACTGAAGGTATATATTTTTAATATTAATCATACAAGAAGGCCAATGAAACTAACATAATTCGAAAAGTGGTTTGTCATAGATGTTACGAATATAAAAATTATGTGTGCACGTAGCCGTTAAGAGTGGTAAAAAGAAAATGACATTTTAGGGTGATAGTCCAAATTCTCCACACGTTTTGCCACTATATTATAATCCGTTGTAGATGGAATATTTTACAGGTAAAATTAGCTCAGTATTTGTGTAGTAAAGCACTGTGGTGTCAAACAAATCTTCAGATTATTGATTGCCTTACCTTTACTTACTTGTGTAAAATATCTTATATTGATGTTAACTATACGCAGTAAAATGTATAAGACATAAAATAAATAAAATTTTGCGGAAAAAAGTCAGTTTAGCGCTTGGAGTTCCACTTTTTAAGTCCCGGGTTGGATTCCCACTGTCCACCATTACTTTTTTTCTTAATTCTTCCTAATGTTCAATTCTGAACTTTTAAATATAATTTTTAAATTTATTGAATGATGAAAGAATTTTTACAAAAAAATGTTGTTTTTACTGTAATGCTAAATTGTGAAATGAAGCAATTACTTCCCTCATTTGTGTCTTTCATTCTCACAGCACTCACATAAAACCTTTAAATTTGCAGTGCTCAATAAATTCCAATTACATTTCAATTTTTTTCATTTTCATGACTTTGCAAACAAAACAGGTCGAATTTCGACCACAGGAAATACTATTTGTAGTAAATGTCTCTTCCTTTCCTCGATTTCCATGGTGGAATGTACAAGCGCGTAACGGTTTAGGCGACTGCACGCGACAATCGGCAAATCCGAGCTCGAGTCATCGTCCTACCCAAATTTTCACATTTCACCATTAATTATACGGCATTTGTATTGCATCCATCAGTAAACATGTAGACTGCACAGTGTATCCTACAAATTACCTGAAGCTGTTTGAGAGAACGCCAGAAATCCTAAATCAGATGGTTGGTCGAGAAATGAATCTCAGCCCTTCCCAGTGTGTTACAGCCATGTCAGTACTGTCTACTTACCCACGAGACTGAGTCCGTCGTTGGCGACGAGCCTGAAGTCCCGCTCTGTGGGTAGGTGGTCCAGTCGCAACTCGTAGAATGACGTTTCGTCCGTAATGCTGCCAAACAAAGGAGAAAGTGATCAGGCGTGACAGTAATACGGTGGCACTTCATTTCTGGTTGACGAACTGTTCTCGTCCGCAAAGCAAATCAGAGAAACCTGAAAATCTTTCAGGACTGATGCTGCAAATGAAAACTCTTTCCAAAACTTGAAACAAAATACCTCTCTTGTATCAGCATTCAGCCATCAGCGGACGCTGCATATACCGGTTCAAAACGTCTGTAGCTGCTTCCTCTCCATTCTAGGTAAGAGTCTGGCGACATTGATTACAACTTACTCCACCAATATTCCTGACGCGGGGCACCATCTGTGACGTGTGGAGTGGAGACGAGGCCATTGGAAACTTCTACTAGGTGGAAATACTCGCATGGCCCAAACACACAGTCACTCATGTGGAGCACAGCTGTCGAGATTACTTTTAGTAAAGCACGCTAATATCTTGGAGAAAATCGAGGTACAGAGCTACAATTCTCGGATTGCAGTTTTGTTTTTTAACCAACAATAAAAAATTAGTGTTACACAACGTGGACTTCGAAATCCTGATAAAAGGTGCGTACTACCTTCCTCTGTAACGGCGTGCAAGCGAGGTATCCCGTATTAGCAACGTGTTGACACGTGGGAAGGAAACAAGATAACTGAATGTATAAGGTGGCTTAATGATCACGTTTGAAACAAATTTCACAATAACTTTGCCTAACACCTCGCTGGACGTGCCACGCGATGGAAATGTCTTTGCCGGCCGTTGAACCATTTGGAATGTCGTTACACTTCCTGTTACCCACACTCCATCGTTTCCTTTGACATCTCTGCAATGGGGTCAGAAGCATGACGCCCAGTGACGGTTTTCTCATGAAAGGCCGAGGAGGACATTTCAGACCACTGCCACATTGAATCGGCACGAAAACGCACCAGGAAGTAGCATAAAAGGTGTCACTGAAATAAATCCTTCCTTTGGGGCGTCGATTACCATACAAGTTGTACTGGAAAAGCTGTGAATGAACGTAAGGAGAAATTTGGTTCCATATTGGACCATCGTGCTTAGCGACTGTGTTGTAATATGAACAGCAATTAGTCGCAAATATTTATTAGTCATTCAGTATCTAGATTTCGGTCGTTGTGCGACCATTCTTAACGCTAAAAACGTAACTAGTTTAAAATATATAAAACTTTTAGATATTCATGCTGATGAAACCGTTCACACTGAGCCAGCTGTTACAGGTATTACATAACATGAGTCATGTACGCCATCGGCGACTGTATTGCCCTCTTTACATTCTTTGTTTACCTTTACATTTCACTTGCTACATCTTCCTTATTTATTTATTTGCTTTTAACTTCAGTTTGTTCAAATATTGAAATGTTAGTAATTCTTATGGGGCCAAACTACTTACAATCTACTTAAACTACGTTAAACTAACCTAAGGACAACACACACATCCATGTCCGACGGGGGGATTCGAACCTCCGACGCGGGAGGTCGTGCGATCCGTAATGTGGCGCTCCAGACCGCCCGTCTACTCCTCGGTTTGTTTTATTTCTATTGCGTAACTTTACATTTAAAATTACGTTATTAAAATCAATATACAGGATGTCTCAATCAACTTTTTCACATTATCTGTGGAACTATAACAGATATTGAAAAATGACTTTGCTGCGCGGGAGTAGCCGAGCGGCCTGGAGTGCCACGTTGAAGATCTCGCGGCCTCCTTGTCAGAGGTTCGAATCCTCCCTCGGGCATGGAGGTTTGTGTTGTCTTTAGTATAAGTTAGTTCATAAGTATTTTGTAAGTTTAGGAACTGATGACCCCGCAGTTAAGTCCCATAAGCTTTACAAACATTTGAAATTTTTTTTGAAAAACAACTTTCACGGTCATGAAAGTACGGCAGGTTCTTATTAAATTAAGTGCAATGGGACAGCCTAAAAAAATAAATAAATAAAAATATTATGTTCGACACAAAGTTATGTTTTTTAAAAGAATATCCCTTATTATTTCTTACTCAATATCATGAAAAATGACAAAAAGAATGGCGTTTTTGCATCGCAATAAGTCAATTTCACCCAGAGAAAATTTGAAGCGAAGTTCGAAATACATAAACCACGCAGCTAGCGCTTCCCGACAGTGAAGCGAGACTCACGGTTGGATCTCGGGACGCGCTATCTGCGTACTTCTTGTGTTTTGAACGTCAACTTAGCTTCGCATTTTCTTCGGGTATAACTGACCTATTGCGATGCAACTAACGACATTCTTTTTTTTTCATCTTTCATCTTTTTGATTGCGTAAGAAATAATATGGGATATTCCTTTAAAAAAATATAACTTCGTGTTGATAATATTTGTTTACGTTTTGTTGGCTGTCTCATTGTACTTACTTTAATAACCATCTGCCATACTTTCATGACCGGGAAAGTCAATATCTATTGTAGTTCCAGAGATATTTTCGATGAAACAGTTGAGTGGGACACCCTGTGTGTATATAGTTTTGTGCTATGAGTGGTGGTGACTGCTTTATGGACTATCTGCTGCCTTTAAACTAGTTATGCAAATGAAAAGTTTCATAACAATTAAAAGGTGTTTTAACGTTAGAAATCGAAACGAATTTCATTAATAATGCAAAGTATACATGGTAAGGACATTCTGATGGTTTGCGAAAGTAGATGAAGGAATGTATAAAGCCAAGAGATGGTGTTACGTTTTTTGAAGGTATGTATTTTATTATTGACCGAAACATCTACAACTTATGCATAATATGGCATACATGTTTACTGACTATAAATGGTTCTGCTTATAGCATTGAGAACGGTCGCACAGCGACCGAAATATAGTTATGAAATACCAAATCAATATTTGCGACTGATTGATGTTCATCATTCACATATAACGGAATGAAAAAGGAAAAAAGAAATTTGTGGTTTACCGATAAGTTGAACGGAAAGGAACAGTGTCTTGAAAGGAGGATTTAAGATGAATATTAAGACAGCAAAACAAGGGCAAGGGAATGTAGTCTAAGAAAATCAAGCATTGATGAAGTGGAATTAGACTAGGAAACAAGATAATAAAAGTAGTATACCTCTGCAATAAAATAATTTATGATTGTTGAAGTAGAGAAGATAAAAATACAGAATGGCTACGAGATGAAAAGCATTTCTGAAGAAGAGAAATTTATTGATATAAAATATTAAATTGGGTGTTAGGAAGTATTTTATGAAGGCATTCGTGTGGAGTGTAGCCTTGTACAGGAGAGAAACGAGAAAGATAAGGAGTTCAGAGAGGACTCAAGCTTTTAAAACTTGATGTACAGGAGAATTCTGAAGATCAGACGGGTGGATCGTATACCTGATGAACAGTCTCTGAACAGAATGGGGGGGGGGGGGGGGGCAAAAGAAATTGCTGAGATATTTTGACAGAAAGAAGAAATGGATTGGTAGGGCCCTTTCTGAGACATCAAGGAAACCGCCAGGAAGGAAGGACGAAAGTGTAGCGGTAAAACTGACAGAAGTAGTCCGAGAGACACAAGAAACACTGCTGTAGACTCGCTATGCAATGGAATCTACTATGGCCGCTGATAGCACACGTTGTTGACATACCTACCTTATGTCGCAGAAAATGGAGTCACCAACGTGTCCACAATCGAGGAAAACACAATCACTTGTGAGTGAACGGTCTAACGTAACGGTGTCACTTATTTACGACTGTGATGGTGTTATTCTAACTTCAGTGCACAGTATTACAATTCGTTTTTGGAGCATCACCTGCGACCAGCTTGGCAAAGAAGCGACATTGCGCCGATGCATACAGCGCAAGCTGTGGTTGCTCTGTTCGGTCGATGCGACTGGAAAGTACTGTACCATCCACCATACGCAAATTTTCAAATGTTTGTAAATGTATGGAACTTAACTGCTGGGTTATTAGTCCCTAGCTTACAAACTACTTACAATAACCTAAGATGTTCAAATGTTTGTAAATCTATCGGACCAAATTGCATGGTCATCAGCCCGTAGCTTACAAACTACTTAAACTAAGGTAAACTAACATAAGGGCAACACACACACACCCATGCCACAGCGAGGACTCGAACCGCCAACGGCGAGCAACCGCGCGATCCGCAGCCAGGCGCCTTAGACCGCTCGGCTACTCCACGGCGTCAAACTAACCTAAGAACAACACACACATCAATGTCCGAGGGATGATACGAACCTCCGACGCGGGAGCCCGCTTGACCCGCAACGTAGCGATCAAGACCGCTCGGTTACTCCCGGGCGGCTCCACCATACTCCCCGAACTTACGTGCTTGTAACTTTGATTGATTCAGAAGACGAAGGAACCACATAGCTTCAGAACTGTTGCCGCGGCGAGCGCATTGAGGCACTATGCTTCGAAGCGCGAGGCCTTTCCCCGTCGGGGGTTCGAATCCCCCTCTCGTGCGTGGATGTTTGTGTCGTATTTAGTATTAGGTAGTTGATAAGCAGTTTGTAAGTTTAGGGACTGATGACCAAGCAGTTAAATCCCTTAAGTTTACACAAATATCGATTGTGAATAAATGGTTGCCGCTATTTAAGTTCCAACCCTCGTACATGATGATCAGTTGCTGTGCGTTGGTCTTGCTATAACTCAGAAATGATTTGATCAGTTTGAGTAATTTTGTTTTGTTCATATTAATACAGGGGTGGTTAAGAAAAGATAATACAAACCTGGACGAACAGCTGAAAACTCGGTGAAGCGAAAGTGGTAATTTTGTATGGGCATCACTACTTCGGATTACATTCGTATTTTATGCGCTGCCATATCGATTATCCGAATGCGATTAAATTTTGTATACTTGATCTTCGAAAGGAGCGGCACTGATTACATAATAATACGTACAGTGCACGAATGATGGCATATTACTCCAGGCTTAGAAACTGACCGATTTGGCAGTTATATGTGGCTTCACGTACAAAGGAGAAAGAGATGAACATAGAGATGGACAGGAGAAGATTGGCAGAGCGCGAGTGAGGTAAAGACAGGGCGTGGATGGATGGTTGGAGGAGGAGGAACTGGAAAGGAACAGGAAGAGTAGTCGGTTGTGACCAAGGTGGCGCTGGTAGCGATGGATGAGGAGGAGGAGGGGGGGGGGGGGAGGAGAAGGAGGGAGACGTACGTAGATGGAGACAGAGGAGGGAATTTTTCTCCAGAACACAGTTGAAGAGGATGCATGAGAGGCCATCCCCGTGCCTGACTCCTGTCTCGATGGGAAAGCTCGCGGAGAGTTCACCCCTGAACTTGACTTTAGGGGTGGTGTTATTCAGGGCAGACTGGGCCAGTCTGGTAGTCTTCTCATCTACGGATAGTTCCCACAAGGTGGAGAAGACGGTCTGTCGTTGAGTCGTACGTTTTTCGAAATCTACCATAATGGCTACCCAGGGATGTTCCCCTCGGCTCCTATATGAGAGGGTTGTCTTGAGGTTTTGAATTTTCTCACCCGAAAACCAGCCTGGTATTCGGCTAGTTAGGAGTCTAGCTTTTTGGTGACTCTAGTTTGCAAGGCATTGGAGAAGATCTTGTAGGTTATAAGGAGCAAGGAGATGCCTCTGTTGTTGTTGAGGTCGGTCTTACTGCCTTTTTTGTGTGTAATGGATGGATCACAGCGGACGTCCATCCCTCTGGCAAGACCTCCTTTCTCCATATGTCCTCAATGATCTGGGTGTCATTATCATATATATTATTTCTCATAGGTGTTTTTTGTGGGTACGTCATATCTCCCGTATTACATATCCCAAATAAATGATTGAGCTATCATTTTCAAGGTTTCTTTCTCCACATACTCTGAAGTTATTGTTAAAAAAACTTTATTTTGAAAAAAAAAATATATATATATATATTCTACAATCTAAGTTGATACCCGGCGAACGATCGTAAGTGGGATACGTATTTACGGTTGCTCCCATCAGCCCCCGCGCCGATTATCAACTTAATTTGTGTGGCCGATATAAAAGCAATGTAGAAGGTGCCATCTATTGACAAACTGTTCAGCTAACACGAATGCAGTTGTTTATATTCTTTATGCAAGCCAAAGACCTTCTTTGATGCAAGCATAGTTTATCACACGATTTCTGTAACGATGTAACGACGAAAAAGACACAAATAATTTAATTTAGCACTACAGCTCTTGCAGCTGTTTAGATTATTTATGCAAGCGTAGTTTATCACGAGATGCACAACAGCTGTTTGAATTGTTCACTTTGTTCAAGTAAGCGTGTACTGCGCGAATGAACTGAATTACCTCTACGTTC
Source organism: Locusta migratoria (assembly GCA_026315105.1). Taxonomy (NCBI): domain Eukaryota; kingdom Metazoa; phylum Arthropoda; class Insecta; order Orthoptera; family Acrididae; genus Locusta; species Locusta migratoria. The sequence continues at coordinate 471,286,555 of CM048744.1, read as the reverse complement.
AGGTAAGTACCGCTTTCTATTATAATAATTTATTTAACTTTTAATTCCCTGCTACTTTACATTGCGTGCAATATTATTATTATCTTTATACATATGTACTTGCATCTGTCTTTTCTCCTTTACTGTCTTACCTCTTGTGACTGATCAGTATGGAGTACGAATTATTTGCACAGGTCAACTAGTCTTAATTTATTACCGGTATCGGCGGACGTATGGTTTAATCCTCAGATCTTGCACATATTAACAGGAGTTCAGGATTTTGCTAGATATGCAATGATGCTGCGTTATGCTACGGCAACAGGTAGTTAGCAAAACCAACATGTAAAGTGTAGAATACCGCAAATATATAATAAATAAGAAAACATTTTGTGCTGATGTCCCAACATTTTTATCCACTTACCAACACAATCTCACAGGTGGAACATCAGATGATGGCAGCATATGTCTACCGAAATCGGCAGTAAGTAACGATTCTGAAGCAATCTGATAAGGAGACCATATGGGTATCGCATTTTATAATAGTTTTATACTTATGGTACCTGAAGTTAAGAACTCAAATAACAATCAGCCAAAGCCATTCGCCGCAACTTTCAAAAATCGACTTTAAAGTTTTGCATGTACATGTTGAGTACCAATAATTAAAACATTTGCAGCATCTGTCGGTGTAGCTCAGATGGAAGAGTGCTGGCGTCACAACAATAGTGTAGGTGATTCGAATCTCGATCTGATAGTTTTTTCGTGGTTTTCGAATTTTTACACCATTTTAACACTTAATGGTAATTCCACGTGTTGCGTCCGTTTTTGTTTATGCGTATGTAGACGAGTTAAACATCATTTGACCTAAAATGAAGGTTTAGTAGGTTGAAAAGCCATTAGTAGCTATGGACGTGACTTTCTATATGACTTTCCAAAACCAGCTCCGTAGCTTTTCACAAACTGAACAAAGATAACCGTTGTCAATACTGAAGTAAATATAGTAAAAAATGCCTTTTAATGTTTTTCTGATTAAAACCATCATTATTATTAACCTTTTATAAAAAACAGAAAATTACGAATGAACAAAATAACCTGAATTACGAAAAAAAACACGGTGACCCTAAGGCCTGAATGTCACCACCTGAGCTGCACCACCAGATGTCGCAAGTGTTTTAATTATTCGTACTTACATGTACATGCAAAACTTCAAAGTCGATTTTCTCGAGAATTTTGGGAGATGCGTCGAATGGCTTTGGCTTATCGTTATTTGAGTTCTGAACTTCATGTACCATGAATATATATAAAAAAATTCCAACACCCGATACCCATGCAGTCTCCTTGTACGGCACATAAGATTTAATAAATAAATAAAAATAAATTTAGCTACAGCTTTTCCTCTGTTGACTAAATAACCATTACTCTGAATAAATGCGAATTCCAAACAGCTGTTCATACACTGATTTGAATTGTAATAAAATATTTTATAATCTCAACAAATGAATCTAAAGTGTACATTTTGAAAAGGTAATATATAACAGAAACATCGAAAATGTAAGGATTATGGAACAAAATTATCACTTTAAGTTTTCAAATAAAATATATTCTGTTGAAAAGAAATGAAACAGACATCAAATAGAACACGTTGAATTAAAACAGTATTCACGTAGCTATTTATCGCCGTAGTATAAAATTTGGATAAAAACATTTACTTACATTTTTATATTGCTACTGGAGTCACGTTTATCACGATGATAAACGCAGCGATGAATGTCAGTAACACACCTGACGCTTTCATCTTTATGAGAATTTTCTATACCGTCACTCATACGTGTAATACCTTGATGCTGCTTTTTATGCACGAATAATGTTACCGGGCGGGTGAATTTATACCGAAGAAAGGGTGCTTTTGCAGCTCACAAAATCCGTGTAACATGGACTGCGAATTATACCAGTTTAGAGAGCGTACATGATCTCTGCATTGGGCTGCCGTGAATAATACCATCAACATCGTTTATACAGACGCTACATTTTTAACTATAGTATTTTTGAAAAGCTGCTGTAATTTTCTCGGAAATGTTCTTCAGTTATCTGTCAGAGAGTGCAATTAATTTATTTCTAAATCAAATACTTGTCATAACGAAGCTGGTGGCCGACAAGAGGTCTTCCAACGAAACTATTTTACTGTGTTTTATTGATTATCTGCTTTAATCTGTTATTCAATGAGGGCCGGCCGCGGTGGCCGAGGGGACTGAGGCGCTCCAGTCACGGTCTGCACGGCCACAACGGTCGGAGGTTCGAATCCCCCCTGGGGCATGGATATTTGTGCCGTCCTTAGTCTTAGGGGTAGTTCATAAGTAGTTTGTAAGCTTAGGGACTGATGACCCCGTAGTTAAGTCCCATAAGTTCAACAAACATTTTTTTTTATCCACTGAGGTGTTCGGCCTGATGGTGGGTGCCATGAAAGGGAAATTACTGTTTTTCACTTACAAGGCGGGCAAAAAAAAAAAAAAAAAAAAAAAAAAACTTGATTTGTGCCCGAAACAGGAACCTAACCGAATATCCAGCTGCTCTTCTAGTTTCGACCAAAACCGTAACTGAAACTTGCGTAATTAAGATAACATTCCTGTAAATTTGCATTACACCACAAATAATTAACTTTTCCACAGCGTGTACCTTTCGATTGTAGAAATGCGTGCTGCAATTTTCTCGTGAAGAATAGCGTAGAGGTGCCGAATGTAGCCGGCCGCGGTGGCCGAGGTGACTGAGGCGCTCCAGTCACGGTCAGCACGGCCACTACGGTCGGGGGTTCGAATCCCCCTCGGGCATGGATATTTGTGCCGTCCTAGTTCGTAAGTAGTTCATAAGTAGTTTGTAAGTTTAGGGACTGATGACCCCGTAGTTAAGTCCCATAAGCTTTACAAACATCTGAACATTTTTTTGCCGAATGTAGCCGAATGGCCTGCCATGCAGTGTTCACCTGGTGTCTCAGTTGGGCTAGATTTCGTGCCGGTCGTGCAAACCGCGGAAGATTATGTTACATCTGCTTTCAAACTTGTGCAATGGGGGAGAGACTTAAAAAAATGTTCAAATGTTTGTATAGCTTATGGGACTTAACTACGGGGTCATGAGTCCCTAAACTTACAAACTACATATCAACTACCTTATACTAAAGACGGCACAAATATCCATGCCCGAGGGGGCATTCGAACCCCCGCCGTGCAGACCGTGACTGGAGAGCCTCAGTCTCCTCGGCCACCGCGGCCTGCCCGAACGGGGGAGAGACCTAAAAAAATGTTCAAATGTTTGTATAGCTTATGGGACTTAACTACGGGGTTATCAGTCCCTAAACTTACAAAATACTTACGAACTAAACGCTAAGGACGGCACAAATATCCATGCCCGAGGGGGGATTCGAACCCCCGACTGTAGTGGCCGTGCAGTCCGTGACTGGCGCGCCGCTGTCCTCTCGGCCACCGCGGCCGGCGGGGGCAGATCTGGGAATCATGCTGGTCGGCGTAGCATATCGATTGGTATGTACATTTACCTATTGGAAAATCTTATCGACTTGCTCGAGCATTAACGGTAGTAAGACTGGTTGAATAACGGTTTCATTTAACCGTGCACTGTTGCACTGTTGAATGTTTCATCGCCGATCACCAGAGGAGAACGGCCAGTGTAGGATATGGCTCCCCTCACTGCGATGCACGATCTTGCGTGCCGTTAGGGTGTCTTTCCCTCACGGCCCAACATCGTTCAGCCCGCCTCCACTGGCGTCGCGATAGGCGCTTGCGGAAGGACGAATGGAGACGAGTCGTCTTCAGTGATGAGAGTCTGCTCTGCCTCGATAAAAATGGCGGTCGTACACCTGTTTTGCATTGTGTAGAGGAGTGCGGAAATCTGTATACGACAGAGGAACATGGGGCCGACTCTCGGCAGCATGGTGCGGGGAGTCATATCCTATACTGGCCGTTCTCCTTTGTTGATCGTCGAGGGAACGTTGAACAGTGAACGATACACTGAAATCGTCATTTAACCAATGTCGTTACTATTCATACACCAAAAACGCGAAACGCTCTTCCAACAGGACAATGCACGTTTACATTTATCCTGTATCACCTAAAGTGCTCTTCAAGCCGTACGTCAACTACTCCGGGGAGCTCAATCCCCAGATCTGTCCTCCAATGAGCATGTTTGGGACCGGATGACATGTCATCTCGCGCGGTCTGCACGACCGACACGAAATCTGGCCCAACTGAGACACCAGATGGAAGGTAGGAAGCGTGGTAATTAGAGGCGGAGCTTACGCTCGGAGTGTTTGGGGAAGGAAATCGACCATGCCCTTTCAAAGGAGCCACTCCGGTGTTCGCCTTGTGTAATTTAAGGAAATCACGGAAAACCTAAATCTGGATAGACGGAGTTGGATTTGAACCTCCGTCCTTCCGAATGCGAGTCCAGTGTGCACCACCTCGCTCGATTCACCAGGTGGAAACTGCATGGCTGGTCATTCCGCAAAACTGCATTCGGCAACTCAACGGTTGTCTCCGTGGGACAATTGCAACTCACATTGCTGGGAAAGGAGTTCCGATGTCTAACCTTTGCGCCTCGGTTACACAGTGGTAGAGTGCCAGATTACAAATCCAAACGTCCCGGGTTCGATCCCCGGCAGGTCCTAGGATTTTTATCTGTCTCTTTCCATTTCTTTCACCACTGAAAGTATTGTTCATGTGAAAAAAATACCGAGTAGCACCCCCTATAACTGGCTGGGTAAGTCAGTTCGAAGGTCGGAGGAAGGCAATGGAATACCACCTCCAAACAGGACCATGCCTAGTAAAGCACTGTGGTGCTCAAACCAATCTTCGGATTGTTGACTGCTTTATTGTCAAGAAAGTTTGTATGGTTTTACTCAGCTTTGATATGCAGTTGGATGATCCTTATGAAAATTATTAACTAACTTCCGGATTGAGGTGTTCACTACGATGTCGTCAAGCCCATGTTTCAGTGCCTTAAATAGATTACCGATGGAACTAGCTGGTCATTTTGAAAGCAAACAGTTACTCAAATTTCATTGTCTGTAATGCTTCTCTCATTTTGGTCTTTGAAAGAAGTCATTACTGATAAAGAAGTATTTATAAATTCTTTGAGACAAATTTCAAACGTTTGTTAAGCTTATGGGACTTAACAGCGAGGTCATTAGTCCCAAAACGTACAAACTACTAATGAATTAACTTATACTAAAGACAGCACAAACATCCATGCCCGAGGGAGGATTCGAACCTCCGACGGATAACGGCCTCGCGCAGCGGTGCATAGCGCCTCAATGCGCTCGGCCACTCCGCCGCGGCTCTTCGAGACAGGTCCTAACAAGTGCTAGTGTGGTAAGCCCAAAACATTTCTGACAGACACGAAACGTTATCTTGTTTACAAAGGACTTCAAATCGCGATGGACAAATGTGACGAGAGGAATAATCTTGTGGAAAGAAAAGAACTATCACGAAGAATAAAAGGACGCCTGGCTAACATTTCTGTAAGCTGTGGAGATTCCGAAAAAAGGATCTTTTCCTGAAAGATCTTTAAGGTTCTTACTGTACTTGGTTACAATCCTAATTTTACCAGGAAGATTTTATTTCTTTCTCTTTCGGTAGCGTTTTGTGAGAGGAGATAGGGCTAATGAAGCATTGTTATTCACTACTATTCAAATAATACTTTCTACTCGTAGTTTGGCAATCTTATTGCGAAATCAGTAGCTAAAGATGTCGAGTTTGATGACATATTTCCAAAATTGTCTCCGTGAAATGATTATAAGGTAGACACTGAAAGCTGCATGTTCTAACCAACTATCACTCAAATGACCTTCAGTTTTACTGGTTTTTCTCATTAATAATCAGTTTAAGTGAGTATTTGTCAGAATGTTTTCAATGTGATATTTTTGCGGTTCTTATGGTGGCTACGCCACTGACGTCACCGCATGTCACGTCGAACAGAATTAAACTGTAGTGTTTGAGGATAGCTTCCTCAGTTAGCAGTCAGCCATAACTTGTGTTAGAGTATTAGATATCTTATGGTATTTTACTGCTTATTTAACTATGGGTTTTAAAGTATTTTTAGGGAACCGCTTAAAAGTTATATGATTTTTACGAATGAACGAGTGTAAATCTTTGAGAATGAGACAAATTAGTAAAATTTCTTTCAAATTTCAACAACTAGAATGTGGTTTGAAATATTTTCATATGATTCACGTCAAGAAATTTCAGTGTGGGTTACTGAACGTTTTGGAAACGCACATATTCAACTGATGAAATTAAAAGTATGTTCTTCGATGTCCCGACTAAGAAATATTGTCAACGAATTGTTTAGGAATTTTTGTTTTGTTTTTGTTATTACCATTCATCTGTAATGTTATTAGTTAGCATCAAGAAAGGGGTCTGAAATTTACTGTAGTGTATATTATTGCGTTTAGAAGAAGTTGTTAAAAGTTCATAGAAGTTTGTATTCCTTTTCATCGCGAGCAATTTAACTTTCAGCAGTAGTTATCTACAAGAAGAAGTCTGAGATAAAGTTAATTGGAGACGAAGCAGTCTGTAAGCAGGATTTCCTTACAAGACGTCCGACGCCCGGCAGTTAGCTTGTTAAATGAAACGGACCATTTAATTGCCCGTGAGATTATGTTAACATAATAGAAAGAGAACTAAACACGAAAAGACCGAACAGAATACACTAATGAGGTCTCTCATTGCATAAGTAAATATCTGAGAGGTCACGCCTGCAAAAAATAATTCAAAGCATTGGTCAGTTTTTTGAGCATCTGATTTATAATATATCTTGATTGATAATAGTTGCAGAATGATATTCGTGTCTATTCATGGTGTATGGGAGCTTGTGTGGTACGGTATCCATGTGTAGAGGCCTGAGAATGTATGAAGCCTGAGAAGAGTGAAAGAAAGAAACACATTTCTTTCAATTTGTATAGGTTATGGAACCGTCTTTTGCAACTGTAAATTAGTCTACTTTAGACCAGATGCGTTTCGCTTTATTCTAAAACATCTTCAGTTGTCAGGAATTTTTTATGTTTTCGTCTTCATGTGTAGTTTGTAGCACATTGTCACTTGCTGTCTCTGCTTATATTTACACAGACCACAGAAATATCTATTTTTCAAAAACTTTCGTAAGAAATGTTACTGTAAAAAAGTGTAAATAGTGTAAATATAAGCAGTGACAGCAAGTGACAATGTGCTACAAACCACACATGAAGACGAAAACATAAAAAATCCTGGCACTGAATATGCTTTAGAATAAAGCGAAACGCGTCTGGTCTAAAGTAGACTAATTTACAGTTGCAAAAGACGGTCCCATAACCTATACAAATTGTGTAACTGAAACTGCGGAAAACGAGGCCAAAAAACGAAGAAATATGTACATTTCTTTCGTTCATGACAGTATAGAAAATGTGGAGAAAGAGGGCAACGTATTGCATTTTTTATTCAACTTGAAATCTACACACAGTCAGTATGAACGGCCTATCTAAAAATTTTCAAACTAAAACAACGGATTCAAGATATTTAAACATTTCGACCGTGTGAGGACACTGAAATAAATCGAGTAGTAAAGACAAAAATTTGTGCAGGACCGGGATTCGAACCAGGATATCCCGCTTCGGGCCAACGGTCGCCTTAACCCATCGCGATATACAGGCACGCTTTGCTTTCCAACCAATAATCTCACCTTGTAGCACATTACGTTTGCAGTGCCCCCTGCCCATTTGATTCCACTTGCTCGCAGCCTATACTGGAGTCCCGCAAGGGATCGACAGTTTTAAGGCGTCCGCATTAAAACTGTCAGTTGTCTGTTGGAGTAGATATACAGTCATGTATATGGTGTCTGTTCTTTCGGACATGTATGGACAGATGTAGTGTGGACAAAGTGTACTACGATTAAGGAAGTGTGCATTACATCGTCACAGAGTGCTACGCTACACAGAACGTAGTCCTCACCTCTATATAGTGCTTCGCCGTGCTTCAAGACTTGTTTACAAATTGAGATATTGTAATTATCGCTTACTGTCGAGGGAACTTGGTCGCATTCACGCCGCTGTCTGGCCTTTGTCAGTTTGGAATAATGGTACTCGTCGACTAACCAAAGTTGAGTATTCATTTGTTTGTAATAAATTTATATGCTACTAAAGTTGTGTGAAGTTTCTGTCAAAGTGTACCTACGCCAAGTTACTAATGACCTCGCCAGAACACCTAGAACGTTTGAGACTCTATACCGGGACCGCTGAAACTTTGCACTTGATATAATCATCTTTTGATGTTGCGGCTCGTATTTCTTCCGTGCTTGCTTGGATAACTGGCGAGGATTCTCAGCCGTATGCAATACACCTGAGTTTAATTATTTTTCCCAAACATGTTTCAGCACAGTTTGTGTTATCATCAGACAGATGTATATGCATATACGAAATGTAAACAAGAAGAAAGCCCATCCTCAATAGTGTGTCACCCCAACATTCCACATCAACAGACGAATATAACACGGCATTAACAGTAAACACTCGTATTTCGCGCGCCACTCTTCAAAACAAAACACCCAGAGAACAAACGAACAGCTTTCAGCCGTATTCATACGCCGAATATTACTACTGGCGTAATGCGTACCACGAACGAAACGTGGAAAACAATGTACACGTTACAAAAGAAACAGCAACAACCAGAATCTAAAGAGAAGGAAATGAATCGTTAGTACTAAAAAGAAATGAGTTTTCTCAAACCGAAAATCAGAAAGTAAGAAATTTGAACTGTTTGTTGTGTTTGCAGCTGAAAAGTTTGTAAATACTATTCCCACAAAAACAAATAAGTAGGCTATTTAATGAGTTTTTACGTAGCCTAATGTAAAGGTATGTAAAAAAAAGAAAAAAAATATGAAACTCGTATGTCTAGGCCTAATTTCACTAAAATGAAATAGTTATATTTGTCTGATAACCGAAGCAAAATTCAGAAAGAATGAACCTACAAAACATTTTAGATGTACCTGAAAAGACTATTGTACAGTAACTATAATTTTTCAGAACAAAAATAAACCACGCCACTGATGATAGCACAAAATGTGCGAAACATGTTTGGGAAAAATAATTAAAATCAGGTGTCTTGCATACGGCGAGAAATCCTCACCATTTTTGCACATGATGTTTACAAATAACAAGTGAAGAGCAAGAAGGATGAGGCGCCGGTCGCTAGGAACGATCCAATCACAGCGCGGTAAACACTTCCAGTAGTCACGGGGCGTGACGTCAAAGTTCCTGCGTTGCCGGTTTTGTTAAGTGCCACCGTAAACAACGTTGTGTATCGTGTCTACCGCGTGCTTTTTTCGCTGCGATTTGTTTTACTGTGTTCAGGTAATTGGATAATGTCACCGAAAAACGTTTGTCTAGTGACACAAAATAAGCATATTAAGTCCACATATGTGATAGATGCAATCGCAAAGGAGCAGGGTCACAATGTAATTAAACTGCCCCCATATCACTGCCATTTTAACCCTATAGAACTAGTATGGAGTGACGCGCGGAATTACATAAGAAACAATGATAAGTCTTTCACAATAACAGAGGTGGAAAGGCCGTTGTGTGAAGCTGTTGCTAATGTGGATGCTGCGTCATCGGAAAAAAAGGTCGAGCACATGAAAAACTGATTCGGGCAGTGCGGGCAATGGAAGGGATCATCAGTGATGATGAACAGTTAATGATCTGTGTTGGTGATGACGACGATGAAGACTGGGAGTGACGACAACAGTGAAGACGGGGAGCTGCATGGAATTGCAACAATGTCGCCCCAAATTGGCGAGTGAAAAGCATTGTGATGATAAAACGTAGAGAGAGAAGCCGCGGTGGAGTAGCCAAGCGGTCTAAAGCGTCTCGCTGCGGAGCGCGCGGTTGCTCGCCGTGGAGATTCGAGTCCTCCCTGGGGCATGGGTGTGTGTGTGTTTGTCCTTAGGTTAGTTTACCTAGGTTTAAGTAGTTTGTAAGCTACGGACTGATGACCACGCAGTTTGGTCCGATAGAATTACAAACATTTGAACATTTAGAGAAAGAAGTTACCATCTTGATTATTGTTTATTTCGTATCTGTCATGATAAAATGCTTATTTTCTAAATTTCTTTGCTCTGTTATTGAAAGCGTGTGCGTTGTTGTGCTATTGTCTACATTAATATGGCGGTAAATAATTGTTGTTTTGAGGTAGCAACTCAAGAACGACTTTTTACATGCACTTTTATTGCTCAATAACTGACATTTACGAGATGCAATTGAAAACCGTTTCGTCTTCTGTGTGTACAGAGGCTAGTCTACTGTAAAATGTGGACGGAAGATGCCAGCGACAGTAAGATTATAAAAACTAGAAGGAAGTACGATAGAACCCCTCTAATCCGTCACCTTCGGGACCGGGACCATGGACGGAGCGAAAAATGTAATACTTATTGCAAAAAATACAAAAAGACATTTAGTACAAAAAATTAAACGATTTAAGAACTAAAATACGTCTACAAGTAATATAAACAGATGCTTTTTTACACAGCGTTAAACATTATACTAACTAAAAAACGTCTACACATACTATATTGTGTATTGATTCTAAAAGGAAAGCCGGCCGCGGTGGCCGAGGGAACTGCGGCGTTTCAGTCACGGTCTGCACGGCCACTACGGTCGGGGGTTCGAATCCCCCTCGGGCATGGATATTTGTGCCGTCCTTAGTCTTAGCTAGTTCATAAGTAGTTTGTAAGTTTAGGGACTGATGATCCCGTAGTTAAGTCCCAGAAGCTCTACAAACATCTGAACATTTGAACTAAAAGGAAAAACAACGTTATACGCTTGTCAGAGTAACAGTTCATTTTCTTCTACAAATTCTTGAAACTTAACAGAAAATTCCTGAGCAGTTGCGGCACAGGCGAATAGTTTTTCATCAGAAAATGTATCAAATCGGACACCATGACGAGTTTTCCATCGATCAGTCCAGCCTTCACTGGCAGCAAAATTTATTTTCTGCTTCCATTTTTATGCAAAACCATCGCTTTTTCTTTAAGAAATGGCCCGGATATTATAGTTCTTTTTCTTCTTCTTTTGTGACAAGCAGTTCAAGTGTTTTTTTTGTTGCTATTCTTCATAGTGTTTTTACTATTAATCGTAATGTATAGGATTCAATGACTTTCACATTCTTCCTCCAACTGTCGTAACACCTACATTCAGTTCCTTTGCAATATTTTGGAGCGATTCTTCTTTGTCCAGTCTTTGTAGCACTGCTAATTTTTCATTTAGTGAAAGAGTCACGTGTTTACGTTTGAATCCAGACATGTTGAAAAACACATAACTGTAACCGCAATTAATCTAAAAGTACTGTAGAGAACGCAGGGCCGCGGTGGAGTAGCCGAGCGGTCTAAAGCGTCTCGCTGCGGAGCGCGCGTTTGCTCGCCGTGGAGGTTCGAGTCCTCCCTGGGGAATGGGTGTGTGTTGTCCTTAGGTTAGTTTACGTAGGTTTGTAAGCTACGGCCTGATGACCACGCAGTTTAGTCCGATAGATTTACAATCATTTCATTTCATTTCATTTCATTTCATTTCATTTCATTTCATTTCAAGAGAACGCGGAATAAAGAAAACAATGGCGTTTTTTAATCCCAACAAAGGATAAATCTTCACAATAACGTTGTTGTTGTGGTCTTCAGTCCGGAGACTGGTTTGATGCAGCTCTCCACAATACCCTATCCTGAGCAAGCCTCTTCATCTCCACATAAGAACGGCAACCTACATCTGTCTGAATCTGCTTACTGTATCCATCTCTTGGTCTTCCTCTGCGATTTTTACCCCACAAACTTCCCTCGAACGCTAAATTCACCATTCCTTGATGTCTAAGAATGTGTCCTACCAATCTATCCCTTCTGTTAGTCAAGGTATGCCAGAAATTTCTTTTCTCCCCAATTCTGTTCAGTACCTCCTCATTAGTTACGCGATCCACCCACCTAATCTTCAGCATTCTTCTGTAGCACCATATTTGAAAAGCCTCAATCCTCTTCCTGTCCGCACTGTTTATCGTCCATGTCTCACTCCCATACAACGCAACACTCCATACAAATGCTTTCAGAAAGGACATCCTTAGGCTTAAATCAATATTCGATGTTAACAAATTTCTCTTTTTCAAGAACGCTTTTCTACCCATTGCCATTCTGCATTTTATATCCTCTGTACTGCGACCATAATTTGTTATTTTACTGCCCAAGTAACAAAACTCATCTACCTCCTTTATTGCTTTATTTCTCAATCTAATTCCTTCAGCATCACCTGATTTTCTTACACTGCACTCCATTACTCTTGTTTTGCTCTTGTTAATGTTCATCTTATATGCACCTTTCAGCACACTGTTCATTCCGTTCAATTGCTGTTCCAGGTCCTTTGCTGTATCTGACAGAATTACTATGTCATCGGCAAAACGCAATGTTTTTAATTCTTCACCCTGAACTTTAATTCCTTCCCCAAATTTCTCCTTGCTTTCCTTTATAGTTTGGTCTATGTAAAAATTGAATAACAATGGAGAAAGACTACAACCCTGTCTTACTCCCTTTCCAACCACTGCATCCCTTTCATACCCTTCAACTCTGACAACCGCTGTCTGGTTTTTGTACACGTTGTAAATAACCTTACGTTCCCTATATTCTACTCCTGCTTGCTTCATAACTTGAAAGAGTTTATTCCAATCAACATTGTACAGTATAACAATATGCACAGCGATAGACACCGCAACAATGACAGTCAATGACAAGTCGGCACAGGCTCGTGAGCCTGAGCATCGTCGGACTAACCGGAATGACGGACCATCTAAGGTCGGAATAGAGGGGTTCTGCTGTAAGTGGGTAAGGAGGCGAGAGTGCAGTGCTTACTCGAACTTGCGCAGGTAGACGGTATCGACGTCGGCGTCGAGGCAGGCCAGTGGGCAATGGCAGCGCAGGCCAGGCCCTGGGGGCGCCCAGTGAGGGGCCTGCTTCTCCCACTGCTTCAGCGACTGCCGCAGGCACGACAGGCCCGACAGGTCGCACGTCTCCCTGCCTGACACACCAGATTACATTACATTAGTTGATTCGTTCCATAGATCCGTGTTGAGGTGATCCTCGTGGATGTGGAACATGTCAATTTTATTGTTACAAGTTGATAATATCATATTACTAATACACATACATTCCCCTTTTTACAAGCTGATAATATAATAATACCAATAGTATGAATACAGATACATGCATCATTTGGTTCTGTTTGTAACTTCTCAGCTGCGTCCACCTAATCCTCGATGGGCGAAGTTGCCGTTACATTCTATTTTATGCTTAATCATTCAATAATTGTTCCAATGATTTGACGGTATGGGATTCGGACAATTACTAGGTTGATCCATAACAGTAAACTTTGTTAACTTCCTTTATTATGGAACGACAAATTTTAAAAACTCTTCCCTTTAAATACACTGATTAAATAACTGCGTGCCACTACGATGAATGTCTACAAGTCCACACTGAAACATTTCAATATGCAACTGCAACCCGTATGTGATACGACGGAATGGCAAAAACTTTAACCACCACTAAACGCAGGTTACGAACTCACTGCCGACATGCTACCGCATCGCTCTGCGGTCAGCGGGAGACTGCCGCACACCGGCCAACAAACAAAGAACATTCCAACCTAAGCATTGTTGCCAGCAGCTCTCGCTGCACGCCAACGATAACTATCGTTCGGCCAAAACTTACCAAAGAGGTTACTAACCTAAAACCCTGTATCCTCACATGTTTAACAATTCGCAGAGGAACTAAATTTTTTATGGTTGTTGGAAAATTATTGAAAATATGTGTTCCTGAGTAGTGGACCCCTTTTTGAACTAAAGTAAGCTTTTAAGACCTTGTGTTGATCTTTTTTGTTCCTTGTTTTGTAGGTATGAACTGAGCTGTTTGTTGGGAAAAGGGATATATTACTTATTACAAATTTCATTAAGGAATAAATATACTGAGAGGTAATAGTTAATATACCCAGTTCTTTGAAGAGGACTGTGCTGGATGTCCGTGAATTTACACCACAAATAATACGTGTTACACGCTTTTGGACTCTGAAAACTCTTGATTGACTTGAAGAGTTACCCCAAAATATTATACTATATGACATTATGGAATGAAAGTAAGCAAAGTATGTAAGCTCTTTTATTTTTTATGTCTCCTATGTGTGATACCACTCGTATTGCAAATACAGATTTGTTGAGTCGTTTGCCGGCCGCAGTGGCTGAGCGGTCTGCGGCATACCAGTGACGGTCTGCACGGCCGCTGCGATCGGCGGTTCGAATCCCCCCTCGGGCATGGATGTTTGTGCCGTCTTTAGAATAAGCTAGTTCATAAGTAGTTTGTAAGTTTAGGGACTAATGACCCCGTAGTTAAGTCACGTAAGATGTACAAACATTTGAACATTATTTGTTGAGTCATTTCTGCAGTTCTGTGGTGTGCTTCTACCAACTGAATTTATTATGTAATCCTAGGAATTTTATACTGTCAACCTCTTCTATCTGCTCTTCTTCGTAATTTATGCATATACTGGATGGGAATCTCTTCATGTTCTGAACTGCTTGTAGTGTTTTCAAAGTTTAATGTCAATGAGTTGGCTTTAAACCATTTATTAATATTAATGAAAATATCATTAGCATATCTTTCTAAAACTGAGTTCGACATTTTATGTATTGCAATACTTGTATCATATGCAAACAAAATGAACTCTGCTTCTGGCAGTGTAACTGATGAGAGGTCATTAATGTATACAAGAAAAGCAATGGCTCTAAGATTGGTCCTTGTGGAACACTATATGTAATTTCTTCCCAATCTCATGATGACTGTTGGCTTAATTCACTAGTCCCCTGCACTGACACCCTTTGTTTCCTGTTAGCAAGATACAACTTGAACCATTTTGCAGCAATTCCCATGACACCATAGAATTCTAATTTACTTAAAAAGATGTTATAGTTCACACAATCAAATGCCTTTGATAAATCACAGAAAATAACTGCTGCTTGTTATTTATTATCTAATGAATTAAATACATCCTCCCTGTAGGTGTAAATAGCCTTCTCGATATTGGAACCTTTCAGAAATCCAAACTGTGTTACTAGACAATATGTTGTGATTCTTCAGTTTCTCCCGGCGTATTTCATGATCAAAATATCCACGGGTGTACTGCCGGTCTATAGTGTCCAACGGGCACAATATTTCGGCGATCAAACATGTCGCCATCATCAGGTGAACTGACGGACTGAGCTCCTGGAAACGCGCCGGCACGGAGATCCGAACGCTGCGGCTGCTCGAAGGGAACTGGGTTCTAGCCCGGTAGCGGGCCATTTAAATACCCTCGGCCCGCGGAGCGACCCCTCCGCGGTCCGCGCCCCGCGCCGTGGCCGGGTAGTGGAACCGATTGCGCCGGCGTCTGAGAAGACGTCGGTGTGAGTGCTCTGTCCGCCGTGGTCGTCACTTCGTTACGTTTGCTAGATTTACTCTTAATTAACCCAATCGCTGGTTCCCAAGCTTTGCTAAGATTATAGCCAGAGTCACGGTTTATGAGGTCGTCACTTGTGCGAATTTCAATGGCCTCTCTAACGACGCAGTCCCAGTATCTCGACGTCTGTACCAGAATCCTAGTGTGTTCATACTCCATGGCGTGATTCTCCGACAAACAATGTTCAGCGACCGCCGACTTGCTCGGATACATCAATCGTGTGTGCCTCTGGTGTTCAACGCATCGATCCTCGACGGTACGCATCGTCTGTCCAATATATGATTTTCCACACTGACACGGAATCTGGTACACGCCCGCCTTCCTCAAACCGAGATCATCTTTAGCGCTCCCCACCAGTGCACGAATTTTATTCGGCGGACAAAAAACAGTTCCAACCTGGTGTTTTCTCAAAATGCGGGCAATCTTCCCTGAGAGTGCGCCGGTATATGGAATGAACGCAGTGCCTACATCCTCCCTTGCGTTTTCATCCGTTTCCACAGGTTGTATTGTAGTGGTTGGGCGGAGAGCCCGCTGAATCTGCCACTCTGAGTACCCATTTTTTCGAAATACAGTTCTCAGGTGTTCCAATTCCTGGGGTAGACTCTCTGCGTCGGAGATAGTGCGCGCCCTAGGTACTAGAGTTTTAAGTACCCCCATTCCTCTGTGAAGGGTGGTGACAGCTGTCTGCGTGTAAATACAGATCAGTGTGCGTTGTCTTCCGATATACACTATGACCCAGGGTGCCATCAGCTCTTCTCTTGACCAAGACGTCAAGGAACGGCAATTTACCCACCGTTTCAGTCTCCATAGTGAATTTGATGTTGGGGTGTATGGAGTTCAGATGTGTAAGGAAGTCAAGGAGTTTATCCATACCATGTGGCCAGATGACGAAAGTGTCGTCCACATAACGGAAAAAGCAAGTGGGTTTCCATTCAGATGATGCCAGGGCTTCCTCCTCGAAATTCTCCATGTACAAATTTGCAACCACAGGGGAGAGTGGGCTACCCATGGCGACTCCCTCCGTTTGTTCATAGTATTCGCCATTGAAAAGAAAATACGTGGAGGTCAAGACATGCCTAAAAAGTTCGGTGGTCTTCTCGTCAAATTTCTGACCAATCAATTCTAGTGACTCTCGAAGGGGCACCCTCGTAAACAACGAAACGACGTCAAAACTCACCATGATATCTGACTCATCCAGCCTGAAGTTGTTAAGGCGTTTCACAAAATCCACGGAATTACGGATGTGATGAGGGCATTTACCCACATAAGGACTTAATATTCCCGTCAAGTATTTGGCCAACAAATATGTAGGTGCTCTGATGTTACTGACAATGGGACGTAACGGCACCCCATCTTTGTGAACCTTAGGGAGTCCATAAAGTCTTGGCGGTACCGGACCCTGAGGTAGCAGTTTCTTGGCGACACCCTCCGGTAAATCCGCATCCTTGAGAAGCGCCCTCGTCTTGTTTTCCACCTTCTTAGTGGGGTCAACGCTGATCTTCCGGTAGGAATCGTCATTTAGCAGGCTCTGCATCTTTTCAGTGTAGTCCTTATGGGAGACAACAACCGTAGCATTGCCTTTGTCAGCCGGTAAGACAACAATATCAGAGCGCTCCCTCAGGTCACGAATGGCCGCCCTCTCTTTACTAGTGATGTTCGACTTCATGGGCTTGGATTTCGTCAATGCACGACAAGTTTCACGACGTATTTCCTCAGCTGAATCAGGCGGAAGTCGAGCTGCAACCTGTTCGACAGCACTAACAATTTCTGCGACCGGTGTGAACTTGGGGGTAGGAGCAAAGTTGAGTCCTTTCTCTAAAACTGAGACCGCATCATCACTCAACTCCATGCCACTCAGATTGATGACGGTCTTGCACGGAACCTGCAGAGATGGCTTGTCAAGGAGGCGTGAGAACTTAGCTGTTTGACGTCCCGTTGCCTTCTTATGGGCGGAATCTGCTGCAACCGAAGTAACACCATCAATCCAATCCCAGGAAAAAGACGTGAAGTGACTAGCCAGTTGCAAATGCAGATGGAATAGTTCCAGAGAGACGAACTCAAGACTACGGCGGGTGAAATGCACTCTCTCGCAGAGCAATGCGAGGCCGGCCCGTTTTTTAATTCTCTTGGCTGCTGCAGAATCGATGTGATGCGTAACCTTAGCAAAATTTGGAACAACATTCTCGGAACGACATCTCTTTAGAAAAGCAAGAGTACTTAGCAAACGACATCTACGGTGGCGCAACTTTTCAAATTTCTTCATGCTGCGATACATCTCCTCCCCGTAAAGGTGTATGATGTGATTCTTCAGTTTCTCCCGGCGTATTTCATGATCAAAATATCCACGGGTGTACTGCCGGTCTATAGTGTCCAACGGGCACAATATTTCGGCGATCAAACATGTCGCCATCATCAGGTGAACTGACGGACTGAGCTCCTGGAAACGCGCCGGCACGGAGATCCGCACGCTGCGGCTGCTCGAAGGGAATTCCGTGGATTTTGTGAAACGCCTTAACAACTTCAGGCTGGATGAGTCAGATATCATGGTGAGTTTTGACGTCGTTTCGTTGTTTACGAGGGTGCCCCTTCGAGAGTCACTAGAATTGATTGGTCAGAAATTTGACGAGAAGACCACCGAACTTTTTAGGCATGTCTTGACCTCCACGTATTTTCTTTTCAATGGCGAATACTATGAACAAACGGAGGGAGTCGCCATGGGTAGCCCACTCTCCCCTGTGGTTGCAAATTTGTACATGGAGAATTTCGAGGAGGAAGCCCTGGCATCATCTGAATGGAAACCCACTTGCTTTTTCCGTTATGTGGACGACACTTTCGTCATCTGGCCACATGGTATGGATAAACTCCTTGACTTCCTTACACATCTGAACTCCATACACCCCAACATCAAATTCACTATGGAGACTGAAACGGAGGGTAAATTGCCGTTCCTTGACGTCTTGGTCAAGAGAAGAGCTGATGGCACCCTGGGTCATAGTGTATATCGGAAGACAACGCACACTGATCTGTATTTACACGCAGACAGCTGTCACCACCCTTCACAGAGGAATGGGGTACTTAAAACTCTAGTACATAGGGCGCGCACTATCTCCGACGCAGAGAGTCTACCCCAGGAATTGGAACACCTGAGAACTGTATTTCGAAAAAATGGGTACTCAGAGTGGCAGATTCAGCGGGCTCTCCGCCCAACCACTACAATACAACCTGTGGAAACGGATGAAAACGCAAGGGAGGATGTAGGCACTGCGTTCATTCCATATACCGGCGCACTCTCAGGGAAGATTGCCCGCATTTTGAGAAAACACCAGGTTGGAACTGTTTTTTGTCCGCCGAATAAAATTCGTGCACTGGTGGGGAGCGCTAAAGATGATCTCGGTTTGAGGAAGGCGGGCGTGTACCAGATTCCGTGTCAGTGTGGAAAATCATATATTGGACAGACGATGCGTACCGTCGAGGATCGATGCGTTGAACACCAGAGGCACACACGATTGATGTATCCGAGCAAGTCGGCGGTCGCTGAACATTGTTTGTCGGAGAATCACGCCATGGAGTATGAACACACTAGGATTCTGGTACAGACGTCGAGATACTGGGACTGCGTCGTTAGAGAGGCCATTGAAATTCGCACAAGTGACGACCTCATAAACCGTGACTCTGGCTATAATCTTAGCAAAGCTTGGGAACCAGCGATTGGGTTAATTAAGAGTAAATCTAGCAAACGTAACGAAGTGACGACCACGGCGGACAGAGCACTCACACCGACGTCTTCTCAGACGCCGGCGCAATCGGTTCCACTACCCGGCCACGGCGCGGGGCGCGGACCGCGGAGGGGTCGCTCCGCGGGCCGAGGGTATTTAAATGGCCCGCTACCGGGCTAGAACCCAGTTCCCTTCGAGCAGCCGCAGCGTTCGGATCTCCGTGCCGGCGCGTTTCCAGGAGCTCAGTCCGTCAGTTCACCTGATGATGGCGACATGTTTGATCGCCGAAATATTGTGCCCGTTGGACACTATAGACCGGCAGTACACCCGTGGATATTTTGATCAGACAATATGTTATTTGACGTTTGGTGGTTGAGAAGCTGTTTGTACATTAGCTTTTCTAGAATGTTTGAGAATGCCAGTAAAAGTGAAATTGGACTGTAGTATGGTAGTATCTCTTTATCCCCTTTCTTGAATAAAGCGAAGTGCACTGATCACTCTGCAACTCACATTTGTCATTAACTTCACTGCTGAGGATATATTGCACACTGGAAGATGAGACACTGTTATCACATTTACCCAGTCACTTCCGTACTATTTGTCAGCAGCATGTGGGAAGAATGAACACCTACATTTCTCTTTATGGAGGTGGGAGTCAATGATATACACTGAAGAGCCAAAGAAACTGATACATCTGTCTAATATCGTGCAGTGCTCCTGCGAGCACGCAACACGGCGTGGCATGGTCTCGAATAATGTCTGAAATAGTAATGGTCGGAAGTTATGCATCCCGGTGGAGATATATTCTGAACAAAACGTTGCATGTCATGCCAGATATGCTCATTAATGTTCACGACTGGCGAGTTCATTGGTCAGAGGAGGTGGTTTAAACTCTGTTCCTGAAGCCTTTCCCTAGCAGGTGTCGCATCGTTCTGCTGGTATTTCCCCATATACGTCGAAATGCACAATGGACATGAATGGATGGTGGTGATCATCCAGGATGCATACGAACGTATCACCTGCCAGAGTCGTACCTACACGCATCTGCGGTCCCATGTCACTCCAACTGCTCATGCTCCACACCACTGCAGAGCCCCACCAGCTTGAATGAAGTGCAGGGTCCATGGATTCATGACGTTGTCTCTGTACCCGTAAAAGTCAATTCACACGATACAATTGGAAACGATTCTCGTGACACAAGGCAACAAGTTTCTGGTCATCAACAGTCCAATGTCGGCGATGAAATCAAATTACCAAGGCACTCTTGTTGTGTGCTGTCATAGACTGACCAAACTCTCCGCGAATTAGCCTTAATTAGCCGTGCGTACTGGGGCGCCGTGCTGCGGTGCGCGCGACCGTGCGCCGTCGGAGGCTCAAGTCCCCCCTCGGGCATGGGTGTTTGTGTTGTCCTTAGGTAAGTTTACCTTAGTTTAAGTAGTCTGTAAGCTACGGACTAATAACCTAGCAGTTAATTCCAATAGATTTACAAACATTTGAACATTTGAATTAGCCTTAGTCGTTAGGAATTATGTAATGCCGTATCTGTGAGAAAGCAGCCAACTACGCTGGACCCCTAATTGTAACCAGGACTGGGGTGTGTGGGAGATGGGAGGATGTTTCATCAGGTTTCTGGGGACCATGCCACAGTTTTCTTTATTGCTTAAGATCATGTTTCCATCTTGGGGTGCCACAAGATTCGGTATTGGGCTCTTACCTGTTCTTAATATCTATTAATGACTTGCTATTCTGTAGTCATGAAGATGTAGAGCTGGTTCTTTTTGCTAATGATACAAGTATAGTTATCATTCCTGACAGACAAGAACTAAATGAAGAAATTGTGAATGACGTCTTTCAGAAAATCATTAAGCGGTTCTCAGCAAATGGATTATCATTAAATTTTGATAAAACACAGTACATACAGTTTCATACAGTAAATGAAATGAACCATTAATAAATATAGACTTTGATCAGAAATCTGTAGCAAAGTAGAATATTCAAAATTTTTAGCTGTATGCGTTGATGAGGGGCGGAACTAGAAAAAACACATTGAGGTCTGCTGAAGCCTTTGAGTTCAGCTACTTATGCTATTAGGGTCATTGCAAATTATGGTGATATACATCTCAGTAAATTAGGTTACTATGCCTATTTTCATTCACTGCTTTCATATGGCATCATTTTCTGGGGCAATTCATCATTGAGTAAAAAAGTATTCATTGCACAAAATCGTGTAATCAGAATAATTGCTAGAGCCCATCCAAGATCATCCTGCAGACACTTGTTTAAAGAGCTAGGGATCTTCACAGTATATATATTCACTTACGAAATTTGTTATTACCAATCCTACTGAAATCAAAATCAATAGTAGGAGAGAGAATGATCTTCACTAGTCAAGGTTAAATATTGATTTGGCACAGAAAGGGGTGAATTACGCTGCCACAAAAATCTTTGATCAACTACCAAACAGCCTGACAGATAACCGACTAGCAATTAAAAATAAATTAAAAGAATTTCTGAATGGCAACTCTTTCTACACTATAGATGAATTATTAGATATAAATTACTAAATCTGAAAAAAATTAAAAAATAATTTAAAAAATTGTGTCATGTAATATTTAGTACAAAGTAATAATTTGTAAAGACACGTTTCATTAACCTGTTACTTTCCACATCATTACCAAGTGTCGTATTCATGATCTATGGAACTAATCTAATCTTTATCATTAAAAAAGTAGGGTTGGTGACTAGAATCCTGTCAATGCGTCTTTCAAAGTTTTATGAAAGTCCCTAATGTTGTTCTTCAAATCTGAATCTATTCCTTCTAGTCTGTCTTTATCATTTTTTTTACTGATCTCACGATTTTCGCTCTTTTCTTCCTGTCTTCTTTAAACTCTTTCCAATATCCCCTTTTTTTATTACTGTTCCATTTTTGAACTCCCCTTTTCAGAATCGGGACATACCCACATTTTTATTCCGTGCTTTCCCAATTTCAATATCACACGTACTCGGAACAGACACTTATTGTTTCGCTATCCCAAAAACGAAAATCGAATGGAACTACAGCATGCAAGAATACTGGTAACTGTATGTATAACTTTTATTGCTTCTGCGTGATATAACAAGGCTAATAAATTGTAATCTAGAATTTCCGTAACAAATACTACCAAACGGGGTAACAAGAACACCGTACATAAACGATGTACTCTAAAATGGTATACATATATTGCGATATCTTAATCGAATAACGCTAATGCGTATATAATGAAAAAAATGCGAAAATAGTAACTGGGTTAATTAATTAATTACTTGTTGGTAACAGAAAGGTTAGAGTGACAGGGAACTGAGTCCGATGAAACGAGTGGTGCAGTGCAGTGGTTGGAAAACCGCGACTCGTGAACTGCATCCGACTCTTTGGCCACTCCAGTGCCACTCTTTAACGAATCGACTATGACTGCAGCTCTTTTCATACTCGATGAGGTTGGAAACTAATGTTATAGATAAAGAGTATATTGGGAGCAGTGTTTACCATGTCCATAAAATGTATAATACCGATAAAAATTTCAGCATTGATCCTACGTTAGATGTTTATTCCACTTTGCATATCGATTTCAACTATGTTAATAGTCATCATCAGTGCATTTACAATCAATAAGACTGACGAAGGTTGTGACAGGGCTGATCTATAACCATTTAACTGCTCTTTCATAGTTCTGTTCTTTAAGATACCTTTTACTATGTTGGGAAGAGCGTTACATAATGTGCTGTGAGTAAAGCATAGAGCAGATGGTCCAGTGAACTAGTATCCCGTGGGAAAACTGCGGCCACATTTCCGTCTAAGATCTGATTGGCTCTTACAAGTAGTCTCACAAGGAGACCACATGGCTATCGGATTTTAGAATTTCTCTATTTTATGGTACGTGAAGTTCAGATCTCAAATAACAAACAGCCATAGCTTGTGCTTGTGCGGCTTGTGCTCAGTTTCGTTGATGGGGTCCATACAAAAAGTTAGTACCCAGTATAATAGAATCAGCCTGAAGTGTTCATTACATAATCTCCATTTATATAACATCATTTAAACACAGTCGAAAGATATTAAATATGCTAACTATGCAGTAATAATAGCTAATAAAAATACACAAATGTGAAATAAACATTTTCATTTTATTACTATTACTATTATTATTGTTATTTGTTTTTTTGGGTTGGGGGTTATGTGTGTGTAATATTGTAGTTGGTCTGGTCCACAAGCTCCGCTGGTTTTCCGTATATTTTTGTGGGTGTCTGAGTTTATGCTGTGGCGACACAATTTAGTGAAGAACTTGGAAGGCTTGGAGGTGTTTGTATGCGAACCGAAGTTCACCAGATCTTCTCATGCTAAAGTTCGAATTTATTGTACTTGGGCTTCTCTGTACTGATTGTGATGTCAAAATCAAAACTGTGGGAGAACGTATGTGGCTTCGTCCTCATTGGGAAAGCACCAGAGAGACAACAGGGTGCCTCCTGGCTTTTTTCTTACGGCCAAGGTACAACTCCGGGGAAAGAGCTTGGCTAGGAGCACTTGCATGTTTATTTTATCTAACTAGCACGTTAACTAATAAGGTTTGTGTTCTGACAGGTTATTTATACAGCAAATGTGCACGTCTGTTATTCTGAATGAAAAACTTGTCAATTACGCTGTTGTTGAAGTTTTGAATATCACTGATTTCCTCCTTGTGAATGGAACAAACAGGCAGTGTAGGTCAGCCTTTCCTGACTCATACACTTCCTGAGGAAAGTTTTGTTTCTTTTTAATGTGATGAATGTGCGCTAGGCTTTTGCTGTTGAAATGCGTGTAGTTAGCACAATTTCGTAATTTTTAATGTTTTGTGCACTTGAATGAACGATTCTTCAAAGAAATGTTCCACGAAGATGCAATGCAATGTGTGTGAGATATGCGTGGTTATCAGTCGCTAGACTTACACACTAATACTTGACCAACTCAAAGTAACTTACTCTAACAACAACACAAACACCCATGCCCGAGGGAGGATTCGAACCCCGACCGTAGCGACCGTGCAGACTGTGACTGGCGCACCGCAGACCTCGGCCACTGCGGCCGGCGTTCCACGAATAAAGTAAACAGCTCACAAACCGATGTAATGCCTCTAAACGTATCATTGCGATAATTCTTCTAAGATAAGCCGTAAGGTGAGTATTGCCTCCCGCATTCCTACATTTCTTCTGAATCCAAACTGATCTTACTCGACGTCGGCTTCTATCAGCTTCTCCATTCTTCTGTTAATCATTCGTGTTAAAATTATTCAATCATGACTTATCAGACTGATGGTTCTGTAATTTTCACACCTGTTTATTTTCTTTGGAATGGGGATTATTACATTTCTCTTAAAGTCTAAGGGTATTTCGCCTGTCTCATACATCTTACACACCAGGTGAAATAGTTTTATCATTGCTGGTTCTCATAAAGACTTCAGTAGCTTTAAGGAATGTCATATTCTCAAGGGCCTTGTTTCGACTTAGGTCTTTCAGTGCTGTGTCAAATTAATCTCTCAGTATAGTGTCTCCTATTTCATCTTCATCTACTTCTTCCCTTTCTAGAATATTGTCTCTAAGTTCATTTCCTTTTAGAGTGCCTCTATATATATTTTTTCACGTTTCAGCTTTCCCTTCTCTGCTGAGAACTGATTTTCCATTTGAGTTCTTGATATTCATAGAGCTGTTATTCTTGTCTACAAATGTCTCTTATTTTCCTGTAGGCGGTACCTATTTTCCCCCTGTTTATACATTCTTCTACAGACTTGCATTTGCCTTCTATCCACTCCTGCTTAGCTATTTTGCACTTCCTGTCAATCTCATTTCTTCATGGTCTACATTTTGCCTGTTTCATTTACTGCAATTTTATATTTTCTCCTTTCATCGATTACGTTTAGTATTTCCTGTGATATCCAAGGATTTTTTGTAGGTCTTGCATTCCTAACTATTTTTGGCCTCTGCCACCGCTGCTATTTCATCTCTCAATGCTTCCCATTCCTCTTCTACTGTTTCATTTTCCAACGTTTCCGTCAATTGTTGCGTAAAGCTCCCTCTGAAATTCTCTAGAACTGCAGGTTACTTCAAGTTATCTAGGTCCCATATCCTTATTTTCCAACCTTTTTGCAGTTTTTTTAGTTTCAACCTACAATTTATGACCAATAGGATATGGTCAGAGTCTATATCTGCCCCTGATATG
Source organism: Locusta migratoria (assembly GCA_026315105.1). Classification (NCBI taxonomy): domain Eukaryota; kingdom Metazoa; phylum Arthropoda; class Insecta; order Orthoptera; family Acrididae; genus Locusta; species Locusta migratoria. The sequence continues at coordinate 471,261,096 of CM048744.1, read as the reverse complement.
TCGTACAGTTTAAAACCTGATTCCGAAGTCTATGTCTTACCATTGTAAAATCTATCTGGTACCTCCCAGTGTCTTCTGGTCTCTTCCACGTATACAATCTTCTTTTGTGATTCTTAAACCAGGTGTTTGTTATAAATAAATTATGTTCCGTACAAAATCTACCCGGCGGCTTCCTCTTTCATTTCTTTTGCCCAGTCCATATACACATACTATCTTCCCTTCCCTTCCTTTTCCTATAACCGTATTCCAGTCTTCCGTAACAGTTAAGTTTTCCTCTCCCTTAATTGTCTCAATAATTTCCTTTACCTTCTCATAAATTCCTTCAATCTCCTCATCATCTGTAGAGCTAGTTGTCATATAAACCTGTACTACTGTGGTCGGTGTTGGCTTCGTATCTGACTACGATGATGCGACACTGCGCTTCTCATAGTAGTTTATTCGCATTCCTATTTTCTTATTCATTATTAGTCCTACTCCTGTAATATCCCCAACTGATTTTGTATTTATAGTCCTGTATTCACCAGAAAACCTGTACCTCTTTCCACTGAACTTCACTAATACCCACTACCTTCAACCTATCAGTTTTTTAAATTTTCTAATCTGCCTACCTGATTAAGGGAACTAACATGTCACGTTCCGATCGGTAGAATACCAGTGTTGTCTTTCCTGATGACGACATGCTCCTGAGTAGTCACCTCTGGAGATCCGAATGGGGGACTATTTTACCTCAGGAATATTTTACCCGAGAAGATGCCATCATCATGTATTCATACAGTAGAGCTGAAATGTCCTCGGTAGGCCGGCCGCAGTGACCGAGCGGTCTGCGGTGCACCAGTCACAATCTGCACAGCCGCTACGGTCTTGGGTTCGAATCCCCCACCCACACCCTCGGACATGGATGTTTGTGACGTCTTTAGTATAAGATAGTTAGTAATTAGTTTCTAAGTTTTGGGACTGTTGACCCCGCAGTTAAGTCCCTTAAGCTTAACAAACATTTGAACATTTTGTCTTCGGGAAAAGTAAAGGCTGTAGTTTTCCCTGTTTTTAGCAGTTCGTAGTAACTGTGTAGCAAAGCTACATTAGCTGATGTTACAAGGCCAGCTCAGTCAATCATCCAGACTATTGCCCCTGTAACTACTGAAATGGCTACTGCCCCTCATCAGGAACCACACGTTTGTCTGGCCTCTCCACAGATACCCCTCCGCTGTGGTTGCACTTACGGTAAGGCTATTTATATCCTTGAGGCATGCAAGCCACCCCACCTCAGCAATGTCTTGATTATGGGGGTGGGAATTCCGACTACAGTTTTTTGAATTCCGACTACCGTTTACAAAATCGAAGTCTACATACGTCCGAAAATATTTCAGAGTCCAGCGCGGCGGATTCTGCGGCTGTGTTGAACACCTATCGTCTCATTTGCGCTGCACTCCCACCACACGTGTGCCGTCGAAACCGCTCCAAAACTGCACCATCAGTAACATTAAACTGCCGTCGACTGCCTACGGCCGCTTCCGGCTGCCTCTTATATACACTATGTGGCGTCATTCCGATAATCACCGCCTAACGACCTTTACTGATGCTCGCAGTAGTGTAAAATTCTTTTTAAATAGCGATTGAAATGTTGATGCGCTAAAATTCTAATGCAAATACATACCTGACTTTAATTTCTAACATTAGTAATACCCCCAAAATCTTAAGTCTAAACAAATAAGTACGTTTTGCAAGGCTGATAATCAAGTCCTTCGTCCGTCGTACAATGAATATTTAAACAATCACTTAGGTAAAGTGTTTTTCAGGTAGCTTTTCCAGTTCTCTTTACAATGAACTGTTCAGAATAACTGTGCGCATAAATATAAAGAAATTACGGTCGATAAACAAAATAATTTAGTTTAATATGTTGTTTTTGTGTAAACAAAAATGTCTGTTTACACTACCTGCGACTTATCACTGCCTCACGTTTTGTGTATCCATCTTGTATTAATTGTTATTAACAAATCATTATTGTTTTTCCTTAAAAGTGCATTATTATACGCAATATAAATGTTGCAGATAAAATTGTTAAACCAAACATTGCATCTTGATGAGAGCCCTCGCTCATTACTGTACATCATTTACACTCCTGGTTGTTAAAAGTGCTACACCACGAAGATGACGTGCTACAGAAGCGAAATTTAACAGACAGGAAGATGATGCTGTGATATGAAAATGATTAGCTTTTCAGAGCATTCACACAAGATTGGCGCCAGCGGCGACACCTACAACGTGCTGATATTAGGAAAGTTTCCAACCGATTTCTCATACACAAACAGCAGTTGACCGGCGTTTCTTGGTGAAACGTTGTTGTGATGCTTCGTGTAAGGAGGAGAAATGCGTACCGTTTCTGAGTTTGATAGAGGTCGGATTGTAGCCTATCGCGATTGCGGTTTATCGTATCGCGACATTGCTGCTCGCGTTGGTCGCGATCCAATGACTGTTAGCAGAATATGGAATCGATGGGTTCAGGAGGGCAATACGAAAAATGTTCAAATGTTTGTTAAGCTTATGGGACTTAACTACGGGGTCATCAGTCCCTAAACTTACAAACTACTTATGAACTACTTACGAACTAGGACGGCACAAATATCCATGCCCGAGGGGGGATTCGAACCCCCGACCGTAGTGGCCGTGTAGACCGTGACTGAAGCGCCTCAGTCCCCTCGGCCACCGCGGCCGGCAGGGCAATACGGAACGCCGTGCTGGATCCCAACGGTCTCGTAACACTTTCGTCGAGCCGAAATACGATGATCCCCGGTGGTTGAGCCAATCTGTTTTGAGCGCCGACTGCAGTAGCAGACCATTGGAGTAAGGCAAACGCGAACGTTGCTCTGCGCATGCGCGTGTTCGGCTGCGCTGTGCACTTTTGTCAGTTCTGTCGACACAACAGCGACTGTTAGCTACACTAGCAGGTATCGAACTAACTATTTGGCAACATGGGTGCATTCTGTTACTCCCAGTGGGGCGCTCTCCCAACGCAGTAGGCGACTACAGCAGTCGAGATGACAGGCATCTTATCCGCAAGGCTGTAACGGATCGTGCAGCCACGTCTCGATTCCTGAGTCAACAGATGGGGACGAACGCTTGCAATACAACAACCATCTGCACGGTTCGACGACGTTTGCAGCAGCATGGACTATCAGCTCGGAGACCATTGCTGCGATTACCCTTTACGCTGCATCACAGAGAGGAGCGCCTGTGTTGGTTTACGTGACTACGAACGTGGGTGAACGAATGACCTACCCTTATGTTTTCGGATGAATTAAGGTTCTGTTTACAGCATCATGATGGTCGCATCCGTGTTTGGCGACATAGTGGTGAACGCACATTGGAAGCGTGTATTCGTCATCGTCATACTGGCATGTCACCCGGCGTGAAGGCGGTGCCATAGGTTACACGTCTCGGTCACCTCTTGTTCGCATCGACGGCACTTTGAACAGTGGCCGTTACATTTCAGATGTGTTACGATCCGTGGCTCCACCCTTCATTCGATCCCTGCGAAACCCTATATTTCAGCAGGATAATGCACTACCGCATGTCGCAGGACCTGTACGGGCCTTTCTGGATACGGAAAATGTTCGACTACTGCCCTGGCCAGCACATTCTCCAGATCTCTCACCAACTAAAAACGTCTCGTCAATGGTGGCCGAGCAACTGGCTCGTCACAATACGCCAGTCACTACTCACGACGAACTGTGGTATCGTGTTGAAGCTGCTTGGGCATCTGTACGTGTACACGTCATCCAAGCTCTGTTTGACTGAATGCCCCGGCGTATCATGACCGTTATTGCGGCCAGAGGTGGTAGTTCTGGGTACTGATTTCTATACACCCAAATTGCGTGAAAATGTAATCACGAGTCAGTTATAGCATAATATATTAGTCCAATGAATACCCGTTTATCATCTGCATTTCTTCTTGGTGTAGCCTCTTGTTTTTTGCAAGTGAAGTAATATTAGTTTTCTGAATAACTTTTGATATAAATTTCATATAAATTATGTCAACATATCTTTGAATGGCGCTATTCTCCTCTATCATTTGCTTCTCCGTGCTAGTCTGCAACTCTAGAAGTTTCAGCGTAGTATCCAAAAATAAAGACAATGCCGTATTTTTGGTGAGGAAAATGGCAGTTGAATATGACGTCACTTCTGATAGCGCGTTCTCCATGCGGTCCTATTCCCGCCGATGCGAATCTGTGCGAGTCTTACCTACTCGCTGAGGCTGATTACCTGTACAGTCGTCGCAACTTTCGACGCTTTCCTCCGTCAAACTAGCACGCTTTGCGACCCAAATGGGTGTTGTATGTATGTTTTTATAACGTCACAGCCTTCTTACACACTGCGGCTTTGTGGTCAGCCCAGTTGAGTTTGTAGACCGTTATCATTCCCAGACTTGTTACCTAGGGTAACACTTTTGATCTTACTGATGGTAGAGATTCGCGCTATTTTTGGCTAATAAGCCTTGATGACCTATCAGAATCTATTGTGTTTTACTTGCATTGAGCTTTAATCCCATACTGTGTGCACATTTTTGATAGTGCATAGGTCAGTATTGAAATTCTGGCTTGCTGTCTTCAGATTACTTGGTTTAGCAGTTAGATACAGCTGGAGGTCATCGGCATTCACGTGGTATTTACAAAACGACAAAACAGATGAAACATCATTTACAAACGATGAAGAGAGTATTGGACCTAATACAGAGCCCTGTGGTACATCTGATGGTACGTTTCTCCATTGAGACTTTGTGGTGCCCGACATGACGCACTGTAGACGCAATATCACGTATGAGCGAGACCATTTTTGGCTAATAAGCCTTGATGACCTATCAGAATCTATTGTGTTTTACTTGCATTGAGCTTTAATCCCATACTGTGTGCACATTTTTGATAGTGCATAGGTCAGTATTGAAATTCTGGCTTGCTGTCTTCAGATTACTTGGTTTTGCAGTTAGATACAGCTGGAGGTCATCGGCATTCACGTGGTATTTACAAAACGACAAAACAGATGAAACATCATTTACAAACGATGAAGAGAGTATTGGACCTAATACAGAGCCCTGTGGTACATCTGATGGTACGTTTCTCCATTGAGACTTTGTGGTGCCCGACATGACGCACTGTAGACGCAATATCACGTATGAGCGAGACCATTGTACCACACTTTGAGAGAAACGTAGGCTACTAATAAGGCTGATAATCAAGTCCTTCGTCCGTCGTACAATGAATATTTAAACAATCACTTAGGTAAAGTGTTTTTCAGGTAGCTTTTCCAGTTCTCTTTACAATGAACTGTTCAGAATAACTGTGCGCATAAATATAAAGAAATTACGGTCGATAAACAAAATAATTTAGTTTAATATGTTGTTTTTGTGTAAACAAAAATGTCTGTTTACACTACCTGCGACTTATCACTGCCTCACGTTTTGTGTATCCATCTTGTATTAATTGTTATTAACAAATCATTATTGTTTTTCCTTAAAAGTGCATTATTATACGCAATATAAATGTTGCAGATAAAATTGTTAAACCAAACATTGCATCTTGATGAGAGCCCTCGCTCATTACTGTACATCATTTACACTCCTGGTTGTTAAAAGTGCTACACCACGAAGATGACGTGCTACAGAAGCGAAATTTAACAGACAGGAAGATGATGCTGTGATATGAAAATGATTAGCTTTTCAGAGCATTCACACAAGATTGGCGCCAGCGGCGACACCTACAACGTGCTGATATTAGGAAAGTTTCCAACCGATTTCTCATACACAAACAGCAGTTGACCGGCGTTTCTTGGTGAAACGTTGTTGTGATGCTTCGTGTAAGGAGGAGAAATGCGTACCGTTTCTGAGTTTGATAGAGGTCGGATTGTAGCCTATCGCGATTGCGGTTTATCGTATCGCGACATTGCTGCTCGCGTTGGTCGCGATCCAATGACTGTTAGCAGAATATGGAATCGATGGGTTCAGGAGGGCAATACGAAAAATGTTCAAATGTTTGTTAAGCTTATGGGACTTAACTACGGGGTCATCAGTCCCTAAACTTACAAACTACTTATGAACTACTTACGAACTAGGACGGCACAAATATCCATGCCCGAGGGGGGATTCGAACCCCCGACCGTAGTGGCCGTGTAGACCGTGACTGAAGCGCCTCAGTCCCCTCGGCCACCGCGGCCGGCAGGGCAATACGGAACGCCGTGCTGGATCCCAACGGTCTCGTAACACTTTCGTCGAGCCGAAATACGATGATCCCCGGTGGTTGAGCCAATCTGTTTTGAGCGCCGACTGCAGTAGCAGACCATTGGAGTAAGGCAAACGCGAACGTTGCTCTGCGCATGCGCGTGTTCGGCTGCGCTGTGCACTTTTGTCAGTTCTGTCGACACAACAGCGACTGTTAGCTACACTAGCAGGTATCGAACTAACTATTTGGCAACATGGGTGCATTCTGTTACTCCCAGTGGGGCGCTCTCCCAATGCAGTAGGCGACTACAGCAGTCGAGATGACAGGCATCTTATCCGCAAGGCTGTAACGGATCGTGCAGCCACGTCTCGATTCCTGAGTCAACAGATGGGGACGAACGCTTGCAATACAACAACCATCTGCACGGTTCGACGACGTTTGCAGCAGCATGGACTATCAGCTCGGAGACCATTGCTGCGATTACCCTTTACGCTGCATCACAGAGAGGAGCGCCTGTGTTGGTTTACGTGACTACGAACGTGGGTGAACGAATGACCTACCCTTATGTTTTCGGATGAATTAAGGTTCTGTTTACAGCATCATGATGGTCGCATCCGTGTTTGGCGACATAGTGGTGAACGCACATTGGAAGCGTGTATTCGTCATCGTCATACTGGCATGTCACCCGGCGTGAAGGCGGTGCCATAGGTTACACGTCTCGGTCACCTCTTGTTCGCATCGACGGCACTTTGAACAGTGGCCGTTACATTTCAGATGTGTTACGATCCGTGGCTCCACCCTTCATTCGATCCCTGCGAAACCCTATATTTCAGCAGGATAATGCACTACCGCATGTCGCAGGACCTGTACGGGCCTTTCTGGATACGGAAAATGTTCGACTACTGCCCTGGCCAGCACATTCTCCAGATCTCTCACCAACTAAAAACGTCTCGTCAATGGTGGCCGAGCAACTGGCTCGTCACAATACGCCAGTCACTACTCACGACGAACTGTGGTATCGTGTTGAAGCTGCTTGGGCATCTGTACGTGTACACGTCATCCAAGCTCTGTTTGACTGAATGCCCCGGCGTATCATGACCGTTATTGCGGCCAGAGGTGGTAGTTCTGGGTACTGATTTCTATACACCCAAATTGCGTGAAAATGTAATCACGAGTCAGTTATAGCATAATATATTAGTCCAATGAATACCCGTTTATCATCTGCATTTCTTCTTGGTGTAGCCTCTTGTTTTTTGCAAGTGAAGTAATATTAGTTTTCTGAATAACTTTTGATATAAATTTCATATAAATTATGTCAACATATCTTTGAATGGCGCTATTCTCCTCTATCAATTGCTTCTCCGTGCTAGTCTGCAACTCTAGAAGTTTCAGCGTAGTATCCAAAAATAAAGACAATGCCGTATTTTTGGTGAGGAAAATGGCAGTTGAATATGACGTCACTTCTGATAGCGCGTTCTCCATGCGGTCCTATTCCCGCCGATGCGAATCTGTGCGAGTCTTACCTACTCGCTGAGGCTGATTACCTGTACAGTCGTCGCAACTTTCGACGCTTTCCTCCGTCAAACTAGCACGCTTTGCGACCCAAATGGGTGTTGTATGTATGTTTTTATAACGTCACAGCCTTCTTACACACTGCGGCTTTGTGGTCAGCCCAGTTGAGTTTGTAGTCCGTTATCATTCCCAGACTTGTTACCTAGGGTAACACTTTTGATCTTACTGATGGTAGAGATTCGCGCTATTTTTGGCTAATAAGCCTTGATGACCTATCAGAATCTATTGTGTTTTACTTGCATTGAGCTTTAATCCCATACTGTGTGCACATTTTTGATAGTGCATAGGTCAGTATTGAAATTCTGGCTTGCTGTCTTCAGATTACTTGGTTTAGCAGTTAGATACAGCTGGAGGTCATCGGCATTCACGTGGTATTTACAAAACGACAAAACAGATGAAACATCATTTACAAACGATGAAGAGAGTATTGGACCTAATACAGAGCCCTGTGGTACATCTGATGGTACGTTTCTCCATTGAGACTTTGTGGTGCCCGACATGACGCACTGTAGACGCAATATCACGTATGAGCGAGACCATTGTACCGCACTTTGAGAGAAACGTAGGCTACTAAGAAGGAAAGTACTTGGAATCGAAGAAACACAGATACACCAAAATCGTATGAGAGATAATGTAAAGATCCCTTATTGCACTAGTGATACTCCCGTATCTGCAAAACTCTGCAGTCATCCGTTAGAGGCCTCTGCTGTCCCATGCGGCATTGCAATTTGACCTGTCGGTTCGCCAATAGGGACGGTGCAGTGTGCCTCCGAAGTTGCGTTTTGTGATGTTATTTGTGTGGTGAAGCATCAGATGCGGCGGCGATTGTTAATCAATCCTGCTAATGTATTGCGATTAGTTGAGATGAAGTTACGAAGAGCCCTTCTTCGTTAAGATGGTATTAGTGTAGAAGATAAATCATTTCCAAGCTTTCTCGTATCTGTTATGGTACAGAAATATGAGCATAAGTTAGATACTGTTGTTACAAACCCATAATAATGATAATAGGGATGATAATGACGAACAACTCATTGCAAGCGGTAGTGCTACGGTAAGTGCGGGAAGAGGCGATGGAAGCATGGCAGTGAATACCAACAGTCTTTCGGGAAGAAGGTTGAAGTTACAACTATCATCACGGCTTTTGATGATAATTCGCTAGAGATTATTACAAAAAAAATGTTCAAATGTTTGTATAGTCTATGGGACTTAACTACGGGGTCATCAGTCCCTAAACTTAGAAACTACTTATGAACTACTTACGAACTAGGACGGCACAAATATCCATGCCCGAGGGGGGATTCGAACCCCCGACCGTAGTGGCCGTGCAGACCGTGACTGGAGCGCATTAGTCCCCTCGGCCACCGCGGCCGGCTGATTGTTACAAAATGAGCAAATGCTCACAAACTACTTAAACTAAGGTAAACAAACGTAAGGACTACACATACAGCCATGCCCCAGGGAGGACTCGAACCTCCACGGCGAGTAACCGCGCGCTCCGCAGCGAGGCGCCTTAGACCGCTCGGCTACTCCACCGTGGCATGATTATTACATAAGTTAAGATATCTGCATTACGTATGGCGTCTTCAATTACATCTACAGTGCTGTCTAGAGCGTGGTTGTAGAGCTTTGCAGAAAAACGACACCCACCAGCACATTGAGGTGTACGTAGAGATCCTGTAACTAAACGTTCATACAGATATGTTTGTTCGAGCCCGTGTGCTTTCCTTGTAAGATTAGTAAATAATATATCGCAATAGTTTCGTAGGCTTTCCCGGCGTAATAGTTGTTCATAGTTTCTTCGGGTTTGCTGCCGGATTTTGAAGTCAAACTGACCCAATATTTCAGCGGTACACCTGTCCCCCATCCTCAGGGGAACTGCTCCATGCGGTCCTATTCCCGCCGATGCGAATCTGAGCGAGTCTTACCTACTCGCCGAGGCTGATTACCTGTACAGTCGTCGCAACTTTCGACGCTTTCCTCCGTCAAACTAGCACGCTTTGCGGCCCAAATGGGTGTTGTATGTACGTTGTTGTAACGTCACAGCCTTCTTTGTAGTCAGCCCAGTTTAGTATGTCGTCTGTTATCATTCTCAGACTTGTTACTGAGGGCGAAAAATATATATTTCTGCCATTTTTATCTTACTGATGATAGAGATTCGCGATATTTCTGCCTAATAAGCTTTGATGACCTATCAGAATCTATTGTATTTTACTTTGATCGAGGTTTAATCCCATACTCTGTGCTCATTTTTCATAGTGTGCCTAGGTCAGTACTGAAATTCTGGCTTGCTGTCTTCGGGTTACTTTTGCAGTTAGATACTACTGAAGGTCATCGGTATTTATAAAACGTCAAAACAGATGACACATCATTGACATACGATGAAGAGAGTATTGGACCTGATACGGAGCCCTGTGGTACACCTGATAGTACGTTTCTCCATTGAGACTTTGTGGTGCCGGACATGACGCACTGAAGACGCTATGTCAAGTATGAAGCGAAACTATTGCAGCGCTCTTTCAGAGAAACTTAGACTGCTAAGATTAGTAAGTAATATATCGCAATGTCGAAAGCGTTGTTAAACCCTAAGAATTACATGATAGTCGCCTCTTGTCTGTCCATAGCCCGCTTCAGGTCGTCTGTTACTTTTATGAAAGCAGATGTTGTGCTGTGATATTTGCGGAAACCTGATTGGTGTTCACCGGCCGCGGTGGCCGAGTGGTCTGTGACGTGCCAGTAACGGTCTGCACGGCCGCTGCGGTCATGGGTTCGAATCCTCCTCGGGCATGGATGTTTCTGTTGTCTTTAGTATAAGCTGGTTCATAAGTAGTATGTAAGTTTAGGGACTGATGACCCCGTAGTTAAGTCTCATAAGCTCTACAAACATATGAAAATTTTGATTGGTGTTCGTCAAGAATGTTGTCAGTAGTCAAGTAGCTGGTTAATCTACTGAGATCGATGTTGAAAGTAACTGTGAAGTTATCTGGGCACGTATAACAGGTCTAAAAGAAGTAAAAATTGTTGGCTGTTTTTACCGGCCCCCCAGTGCTGCTGTAGCAGTTTTAGAATCATTCAAAGAAAGTCTACACCAGGTAGTGCATGTAATATTAGTCGGAGGAGACTTCAACCTTAGGAGTATAGATTGGGACCTTGCTAGTTACATTTCAGGCGGTACAGACAAGCAGTATTGCGAGCTACTTTTGGACACATTCTCCGAAAACTGTCTTGAGCAGTTAAACCGGCAACCCACGCGCAATGGAAATATTCTAGACCTTATAGCCACAAACAGGCCTGACCTTATTAACGATGTCTGTGTAGAGACAGGAATTAGTGATCATGATATCGTCATAGCGTCGATGGTGACCAAAGTTCATAAACCAATCTAGAAGGCTAGGAGCGTGTTTTTGTTGGGAAGAGCCGATAAGCAAATGTTACGATCGCACTTAGAAAATGAATGGGCATCGTTTAATTCCGGAACTATGGATGTAGAGGAATTGTGGACTAAATTTAAGTGCATTGTTAACAACGGGTTAGAGAAATATGTGCCAGTAAAGACGATTAAGGATTTAAAAGATCCACCGTGGTATAATAATAATGTTAGAAAGCTGCTGAGAAAGAAAAAGGCTGTTGCACTCTCGATTCAAAAAAGAACACGAAAATGATGACAGGCAAAAGTTAGTAGAGATTCGTGCGTCTATAAAAAGATCGACGCGCGAAGCATACAATAATTATCACAGCCATACCTTAGCAAAAGATCTTTACGAGAACCCGAAAAAATTCTGGTCCTATGTAAAATCGATAAGCGGGTCAAAGCCCACTGTCCAGTCACTCGTTGATCATTCCGGGGCAGTATTAGAAAGCTGAAGTTCTAAATGTAACCTTTAAGAAATCATTCACGCAGGAGGACCGCACAAATGTACCATCATTTGATCAACGTACTAATTCCGAAATGGGGGACATAGCAATAGGTATTTCCGGTATAGAGAAGCAGCTGAGAGAGCTAAATACGAAAAAGTCTGCTGGTCCGGATGGAATACCAGTTCGGTTTTACAAAGACTATTCTGCGGAATTGGCCCCCTAATTAGTTTGCATTTATCGTGAATCTTTAATTCAGCGCAAAGTTCCTAGTGATTGGAAAAAAACGCAGGTGACTCCCGTTTATAATAAAGAAAAAACTGATCCACGCAATTACAGGCCAATATCGTTGACATCAGTTTCATGTAGAATTTTGGAGCATATTCTCAGTTCGAATATAGTAAATTTCCTTGAAACGGAAAAGCTTCTTTCCATGAATAAGCACGGGTTTAGGAAACATCGTTCATGTGAAACTCAGCTTGCCCTTTTCTCACATGACGTCTTGCGAGCCATGGATGAAGGGCAACAGGCGGATTGTGTTTTTCTCGACTTCAAAAAGGCGTTCGACGCGGTGCCACACTGCAGACTGCTAACGAAGATACAAGCTTGTGGAATAGGTTCACAGATTTGTGACTGGCTGGAAGACTTCCTAAGTAATAGAACGTAGTACGTTGTTCTCGACGGCGAGTGTTCATCAGAGACGAATGTATCAGGCGTGCCCCAGGGGAGTGTGATAGGACCGCTATTATTTTATATCTATATAAATGATCTGATGGACAGAGTAAGTTGTAATTTGCGGCTGTTTGCTGATGTTGCTGTGGTGTATGGGAGGGTGTCGTCTGTAACTGACTGTAATAGCTTACAGGATGACTTAGACAAAATTTCTAGTTGGTGCGAAGAATGGCAGCTAGCTCTCAATGTAGAAAAATGTAAGGTGATGCGCATGAGTAGAAAAAACAATCTCATAATGTTCGAATACAGCATTAGTAGTAAGCTTCTTGATGTTGTCGCGTCATTCAAATATCTATGCGTAACATTGCAGAGCGATATGAAATGGAACGAGCATGTAAGGACAGTTGTGAGTAAGGCGGTCAGCCGACTTCGGTTTATTGGGAGAATTTTGGGAAGATGTACTTTACCTGTAAAGGAGACCGCGTAGAAAACGCTTCTACGACCACGTCTTGAGTATTGCTCAAGTGTTTGCGACCCGCAGCAGATCAGTTTAAAGGAAGAAATAGAGGCGGTTCAGAGACAAGCAGCTAGGTTTGTTACCGGTAGGTTCGACCAATGCGCGAATGTCACGGAAATGCTCCGGCAACTCAATTGGGGATCGCTGGAAGAAAGACGACGTTCTTTTCGTGAAATTCTGTTGTGGGAATTTAGAGGGCCGGAATTTGAAGCTGGGTGTAGTACGATCTTGCTGCCGCCTACTTAGATTTCGCGTAAAGATCACAAAGACAAGATAAGAGAGATTAGGACTCGTACGGAGGCATATAGGCATTCTTTTTTTCCTCGTTCAATTTGGGAGTGGAATAGGAAAGGAAATGCCTAGTAGTGGTACAGTGTACCCTCCGCCACGCACCTTACGGTGAATTGCGGAGTATGTATGTAGATGTAATCTGTTTGCCGAGATCTGGGTGCAGCGGCGTACCTGGCAGCGTGGGCGTGAGCGGCGGCGTGCAGTTGCAGAGTTCCGCCTGTCGGCTGGCGCGGCAGGCGGCGACGCAGGCGCCCCGCGAGTAGACGGGGTAGAGCGGCGGCGGGCGCCGTTGCGCCTCGTGGGGCAGCCTGCAGCCGCGCCGCGCCGCGCCCATGCGCGCCGCCGCCACCTCAAGCTGCGCCTCGCGCACGCGCACAAGGTGGCGTACCAGCGCTCCGCGGCCGGACAGCGTCGTGCCCGGGTTCCGCGACGTCGAGTGCGGCACCTCGTCCCGCGAGTGCACGTACACCTGCGTGTTCACGAGCCACTCTGCACTGCCGCACACACACGGCGGTCGACTCGTAGAGTGCGCGCAGGATAAATTGACCGGTAGGTGCGCAGACGGCTGGGTCAGCTCGGGGAGAGAGGTAGTGGTGGGGGTAGCGGCCAGAGCAGTGAGTGAGCACTGGAGGGGAAGTGCCCAGCTCACTGGTTGGCAGGCGGAAGTGGACTCACGTTGCCTCCCCTTCCAAACGAAGGAATGAACTCGCCTAGCGCTTGGTACGAGAACTCGTCTCTACACTTCATCCATCTTCCTGTGCAAACTATAACGAATGGGCCTCTAGATTGAAGTGGCGTTGCAACATTTTTTTAATGAATTTATTTTAGAACTGTACGTCATGCCCTGCTAATCATGACATCAATTTTTGTAAAGGTATACAAAAGGTTACACAAAAACGTGGATGGATGAGCAAACAAGGCGTCTAACAAAGATACGCTTTATTCCAATTATTTTAATCTGAACGAAGGAATGAACTCGCTCAGCGCTTGGTACAAGAACTCGTCTCTACACTTCATCCATCTTCCTGTGCAAACTATAACGAATGGGCCACTAGCTTGAAGTGGTGTTGCAACTTTTTTTTAATGAATTAATTTTAGAGTGTAAGTCATGCCCTGCTAATCATGATGCTAATCATGACGTCAATTTTTGTAAAGGTATGTAGTCAAAAATTTAGAACAGACTATGGAACTTATACAAAAACGAGAAATTGTTGCACATGGATGAGCAAACAAGGCGTCCAACAAGGCTGTGCTTTATCGCAATTATTTTAATCTACACAAGTACAATTATAGGCACTTAAGGGGACCTGGACGTGAAAATGATTGAAAAATCGATTTTTTTTATCAAAGCAAGACTTATGGGTCTAGAGGGAGTTTCTGCTATCGTCATATGAATAAAATTCTTGAATATCACTCTCCAGATCGCTTTTATTTTCTAAAACAAGACCGGTTTCGGGACAACTGCCCATCTTCAGATCAAATGTATGCAGTTACAGAGTAACCTGTGCTGTCATGAACGAATCACAGGACAGGTTACTCTGAAACTTCATAAATTTGATCTGAAGATGGGCAGCTGTCCCGAAACCAGTCATGTTTTAGAAAATAAAAGCGATCTGGAAGCTGATATTCAAGAATTTTATTAAAATAGTTGTTGCCTCTAACTGAAAGACATATTTCTCCCATTTCCAAAAATGTATGGTTTATTTACTTTTACTTTATAGTCTTAAATGCTCTTTGGACAGATGTCTCCACATTGGCCACGCTGATCTTCAGGCACGGAATATCCGCATCAACATTCCATGCCTGTTAGTCACAGAAACAATAAAGCTAATATACCGGATTATCAAAAATCAGTATAAATTTGAAAACTTAATAAATCACGGAATAATGTAGAGAGACAGGTAAAAATTGACACACATGCTTGGAATGACATGGGGTTTTATTAAAAAAAAATGTATTTTTAGACAAGTGAAAGATCTCTTGCGCGCATTGTTTAATAATGATCGTGTGCTCAGGCGCCACTTTTATCATGTTTGGCCTCCCAGGTCCCCAGACAGTCCGTGCAATTATTGGCTTTGAGGTTACCTGAAGTCGCAAGTGTGTCGTGATCGATCGACATCTCTAGGGATGCTGAAAGACAACATCCGATGCCAATGCCTCACCATCAACTTCGCACATGCTTTGCTTTTAACATCATTATTCCTCGACTAAGCTATTGTTGAGGAATGATGGCGAACATATTGAACATTTCCTGTAAAGAACATCATCTTTCCTTTGTCCTAATTTGTTATGCTAATTATTGCTTTTCTGATCAGATGAAGCGACATCTGTGGGACAGTTTTCAACTTTTTTCTGTTCAAATAAAACCACATGTCATTCCAAGCATGTGTGTCAATTTTTACCTCTCTATCTACATTATTCCGTGATTTATTAAGTTTCCAAATATATACTGACTTTCTGATCACCCGGTACAGGGACCTTTCAGATAAAAAAAATTACTTGGCCGTACACAAAATCCTAATGAGAGTTTCAACAGCTGCGTGTGGCAACGAGTTGGATGGACAGTACTCAAAATAGGTGTGATTGATGCTGTTATCAGTTTCAGAGATGGTGTAATTGGCAGGACAAAAGTAATGGTCAAATTAGGCATCAAACGAGGACAAGGTGACGGTCATAGATCGTCAGCAGCTAGTTGAAGCTGAAAGGGCTGCGGAAGCCACCACTAAAGAGTCAAGAGCATGGAAAAGACTCCTAACACAACCTGCAGAGGATAAAGAAGCAGCTGGCCAGCAAGATTATGCCACTGTAATGTTCTGAAAGAGACATATGGCGAGTCAAAACATCTGTAAGCATTCTTTTTTCATTTTTTCGAAACTACATTTTCAGAACATTAGGAACATATATCTTCATAATGGTTTTAGCTGTGTTCACCACATTTCTCCCAATTGAAGAATGGGACTGTATCTTTGTATTATGCCTAATACATTGCATAAATAATATATGTTTGTCATTTTGTATATAACTTTAACAAAAATTTTAGACAAAACAGTAATGAAGTGTAATGAGGGTTTTTCTATTTCCTCAGATATAGTCCAAACTACAAAAGACGATACATAATGTCCTCGTACGAAAGTTGACAGCAGCCTGAGACAGTCTGAATGCTATTAGACTGACTATGAACCAGAAATATCTATGAACCAGAAATATCTATAAGGAAAAATGTTGTAATTCTTAAACTATAACAGATATGTCAATTATTTTCCTTTAGCAGCTTGAGATAATGTCGTTCATTGTTGGTACAAAATTGCAACTTCCTCCGCATTATAGATCAAGAGTAATGTGCACCGAAAGCAAGGTATGAACATGCACTCCGTTCACGTCCAGCTCCCCTTAAAATAGTCAGGGCAAAATTCACAAACAGGTATCCCAATTCATGGGCAGAAATTATATGTTACGATACGCTGCTGACTTTACTGGCCTAGATGAGAGTGAAGAACTTGAAACCCTGCTACATAGAATGAATTAATTTTATTCCTTCGCGACATCAACAACCGTTCATCTTTAATAATTCGATCCACAAGATTCACTAATTTTAAACTTATTTTTATTTCTATGGACTACCCGAGATTCGAGTTTGGAGACCTATGTGTTCCCCGTCCCTGACTGTGTAGAGTTCCCGCACAACAGGCAGGCATGGTAAGCTATTTAGTTTCCTTCCAAGGCACCCAAAGTTCAAAATGTTCAAATGTTTGTAGAGTCTATGGGACTTAACTACGGGGTCATCAGTCCCTAAACTTACAAACTACTTACAACTAAGGACGGCACAAATATCCATGCCCGAGAGGGGATTCGAACCTCCGATCATAGTGGGCGTGCAGACCTTGTCTGGCGCGCCCGGCGGCCGGCGGCACCCAAAGAAACAGTAATAAAAGCTACTACAACTTCCTACTGGACGGTGCTTTAAATGCAGCACTACTTTACGAGAAGAGACATGTTACTGTGCCCAGCCAATCCAAACTGAGTGACCAAGTGTAGCCCACCGCCGATGCTGCCTTGTAAGAGCACTGACAGAGTGTGAAGTCAGTGCTATCCCAGCCAGGATAGCTACCGGCGGCTGATACGCCAGATGTAGTTCCGTCGGCAGTCAGCGCATACTTTAGCTTTCTGTAGTAGTGTTGTATTTATTCTGGCCCAGCGCCTCTAGTAAATAGTGGTTTTTGCTTGATGTGAGGCTTTACGCCCTCTGTACTTGTTTGTTTTCTGTTTTCCTCGTGATTACTGGCTTGTTTCGTTGTACAAACAGAAGGCGCTTTATGTTAAATAAGTTGTATATTACTTTCTTCGGTTGTTTCTTTCCTGCAGATCGCAGGATGCTACGGTAGTATGTCTCATCATCAAATGTATTTATTGAGTCCGTAAAACTATTAGATGTAGGAACAAATTAAAATAGTGAATCTCTGATACATGCAACAATCTGGGAGACAGTGTTAGCAACTTGGGGGACATAGCCACTCACAAGGCACGGCGTAACCGCCCGAGTGCCGCATCAGCTATCGAACGGCCACCATAGCAGTTCAACTTCCTGATGTCTTAATACCCGTCTTCCTATCCATTCTTGTCAATGTCCTCCATACAGCCCAATATGGCCTACAATATACTTATTATAAACGTACTACATAGCTAAGGAAGAAGACGTACCTGAACCTCGGCTGTAACTTCGAACTTCAGTAGTCCACGCCCCGTCGTGCGGTTGGATGTTAATAACATTCTGTTGGATTCATTCCTGTAACAGAGTGTAACAAAAGAATTTATAAAGGACGTTCATTAAACGAGTGTGTAACGTTAAAACACACAATTTTTAAATAGTTTTGTTTATCGTGTGATCTGTGCATTTCCATTGTACTTAGTTTATGACAGACATGACGAATAACTGTAATCTGGAACATGACTGTAGGAGTGCTTTTACTAAAGTTGTGTAGCATGAGCGAGTGCCAAGAGAAAATTTCATTTTTATTATGTTTGGTTGTGTGGCCATCTTCCGCAGCAGCTGTTAAAATTTATTATAAGAGGTAATCCGTCTTATGCTGATTGCAATTAAGAGATTTATTTTACACCAGACGCGTTTCGTTTCGCTTTTTTATTTTAAAAGCGTCTTCCGTGGTCTGTAAATGATAAAAAGGCTTGTACTGTTTGTTTTCTATAAATACATTAAAAACAGTTTTTAAAAACTTTGTACACGTACGCCTATGTGTTTTTAACTTAATATTCGATCTACTTACGGTGTTGACGTCTATTCTTTACATCTTACTACTGTTTCTCCATCTTGTTGGCTGTAGTTGGTTTGTTCCTGGCGTGTCTTTTTCGGCTGTGTACGGAACTTTTAGTGTGTTTTTGTCTCGCTCCTTCCGTTTCATCACAACACATCACATCACTTCACTTTTTTGAAATGTATACAGATTGCATATCACCTGTTATAAGTGGAATGCCTGTCTATTTGTTTATCACTTAACTATAGTGTGGCTAACAATAAACAACAAGAAAAACACCTGCTGACCCTTCAAGGAAACTACCATATCCAAAAAAACAATAACACAAAAGAAACATCTCATAAATGACCAAATCGATCTAGAAAAATAATCACATTTCAAGCTTATTGACCACCAAACATAAAAATACACACTATGAGAGTTAACCACACTTTCACATCGCAATAACCTAGCCTATCCCCCCCCCCACCACCACAACCCAATTAAACCTGCATATACTAATCTGAAAAAAACATCTTAACATCCTGTTCACGAAATTATATATATATAATCTCCCACACACACACGCACATAAACACACACATACATGTTGAATTATATATATAACGTTGTCAACACTCACAGACCACACGGGAAACAAATGAATCCCGAGGGGGGATTCGTACCCCCGACCGTAGTGGCCGTGCAGACCGTGACTGGAGCGCCTCAGTCTCCTCGGCCACTGCGGCCGCCAAACAAGTAGACAGGCATTCCAATTATAACAGGTGATGTGCAATCTGTATGCATTTCAAAAAAATGTTGTGATGAAACAGAAGAAATGACACAAAAACACACGAAAAGGTCCGTACACAGCCGAAAAACACGAGCCAGAAACAAACCAACTCCAGCCAACAAGATGGAGAAACAGTAGTAAGATGTAAAGAAGAGATATCAACACCGTGAGTAGACCGAATATTCAGTTAAAAACACATAGGCCTAACGTGCACACAGTTTTAAAAAAACTGTTTTCAATCTATTTATCGAAAACAAACTGTACAAGCCTTTGTATCATTTACAGACCGCGGAAGATACTTTTAAAATAAAAAGCGAAACGCGTCTGGTGTAAAATAAATCTCTGAATTGCAGTCAGCATAAGACGGATTACCTCTTATAATCCATTCATTTTTATTGTTTAGCTCTGTAATGAAACATTAAAAAAAATCTGAATACAGTACCTGTAAATTTCTTTTGATCTGTGATTTAACGGTTACATTGGGAGGGAAATCAGCAATAGGTAAGAAGGAAATCACTTGTAAATGAAAGCGATCGTTTGACGGAGCTTGCACAAAGTTTTACTTTGACTGTGAGGCCAATGATAACTGGATGAAAAATTCCGGAGAAAGATAGCAGCTGACGTATTTTTTAGTGGTCCCAATTTGTGTGAACTGTCTTCGATTAAGGTGTGCAGGGTCTGCGAATTCCAAATAAAAGAAAGACATCTGTGCGCAGCGACATATCGATACCAGACATATGAATCGTTCAGCGTATAACATAGATTTACGTTCGTATAAGCCGACTTACGTTAATCTCTAACAGTTGTTTCTGGTTGTTGGGTTGGTTTATGTATGTCGTGAATGTTCCTTTTCCTGGTGTTTCTGCGTAAATATATCTTTGAATAGATCACTCATGAACTAAAACATGACGATAAAAATCTTATCGTAAACTGCTAAAGTTATTGTGTATAACAGTATATCAGTGAGCTATGAACTGTGTGTAATGTGCACTGCCAGAAATAAAAATTAATACACCCTTTTAGAGTAATCCATTTCACTCAAGGTTTATTATTGGCACAGTGCATTTGGTGTATATGAAAAGACTAGCTGAAAACCCGGCGTTGCCCGGGTATTTATCTATTTATTCCTGCCTGGAGTTAGTACTTCTCCTACCCTTCGCTCTCTGTCCATCTTCTTTTTTCTAAAAATATGTTCTCTTTATCGGAGGACGTATAAGAAATAACAACGTCGTGGATAATGTACAAAATTATAAGCGCATTATTCAAACAAAGAAAGAAACATGGAGAATACTGACATTGTTGTGGATTGACGAATCGCACGTGTCCACACGTGACCGATTTGGAACAAATTCAGGGAACGTGCTGGTCTGGAAAGTTGTTGTACGTCTTGCAGAGCACGTTGAGTTTCTCGTGCAGTGTATGGGTGTTTTCCTCTCGGATCAACAAGTCGCCTTCCAGTTGCCATAATGCCAAAAGAACGGAACGTACAGAATTCTGCTTGTACCGAGAGCTGGTTGGCATTGCCTCCACAAACACCGAAGATGACCGAGAGCTGTTGATTATCGCACCCCAGAACATAAGGCCCGGGTTGGGGCCCGTGTGTCTTGGAAGAATGCACTCTACGAGACAGCGTACGACATGTCTACGTCATACTCGCAAACGACCATCACTTGCGGCATCCCACCAGGTATTTATGAACGCATAATCGTGGACATCAATAGACGCATTAGGCAATAGGAGCGATCCCCAAAATTACAGGCCAATCTCATTGACGTCGACTTGCAGTAGGATTTTGGAACATATACTTTGTTCAAATATTATGAACTACCTCGAAGAGAACGACCTATTAACCAATAGTCAACACGGATTCAGAAAGTATCGCTCTTGCCCTTTATTCACATGAAGTGTTTAGTGCCATCGACAAGGGATCTCAAATCGATTCCACATTTCTGGACTTCCGGACGGCTTTTGACATTGTAACCCACAAGAGGCTTCTAATAAAATTGCGTGCTTATGGAGTATCTCCCCAATTGTTCGATTGGATTCACGATTTCCTATCAGAAAGGACACAGTTCGTCGTAATTGACGGTAAGTCATCGAGTAAAACAGAAGTGATATCTGGCGATCCACAGGGAAGCGTTATAGGTCCCCTACTCTTCCTCGTGTTTATAAACGATTTAGGAGACTGTTAGAGACTGTTAGACTGTTCGCGGATGATGCTGTCGTTTTACGGTTAGTGAAGTCAACAGAGGATCAAAAGAAACTGCAAAGCGATTTATTCAAAATTTCTACTTGGTGCGAAAATTGGCAATTGACACTAAATAAAGAAAAGTGTGAAGTAATACACATGACCACTATAAGAAATCCGGTGAACTTCAATTACGCGAAAAATCAGTCAAACATTAAGGTCGTAAATTCTACCACATACCCAGGAGTTACAATTACGAAGAACAGACTGGAGAGAACACATCGAAAATATTGTGGGGAAGGCGAACCAAAGGTTACGTTTCATTGGCAGGACGCTTCGAAGATGCACCAGCTCCACCAATGAGACTGCCTACATCACACTTGTGCGTCCTCTCCTGGAGTACTGTTGCCCCTTGTGGGACCCTCACCAGGTGGGACTGACGGAAGACATGGAGAAGGTTCAGAGAAGGGCAGCTCGTTTTGTTTTATCACGTTACGGGGGGAAAGCGTCACGGAAATGTTGCACGAATTGGGGTGGAAATCATTAAAGGAAAGACGTTATTCATTGCGGCGTGATCTGTTTGCGAAGTTTCAATCACCGACTTTTACTTCTGAATGTGAAAATATTTTGCTAGCACCCACCTACTTAGGGAGACATGACCATCCCAATAAAATAATAGAAATCAGAATGAAAACGGAACGATTTAGGTGTTCTTTCTTCCCGCGCGCTATTAGAGAATGGGACGTAGAGAAAAGTTATGAAAGTGGTTAATGAACCCTCTGCCAGACACTTAAATGTGATTTTCAGAGTATCTATGTAGATGTAGATCGTTGCCTCGCGGCTTTGGATGGTAGTATGGGTAATATAATTTTTCATACATAACTGGGGGAAGTTACTTAGTGTTTCTGTTAATATAATTACATTTTCAATAAATTGTGCCTCTTCTGTAGGACTTTATTATTCGTCCCTCTTTCAAGGCCACCCTCTGCATACAGTATGTATATGTCTGACCAGCATTCATTCCTCGTTAAGTCACGCTGCTAACGCCTGGAGTCATTTATATCGATAGATAATGTTTTTGCTGATCACTGTAGTATTTAAATTTTTTATAGTTTTCAGAAACCTTACAACATACAGATGCAGAATATAGCATGCCCTCAATTCCTTTTCTTATCACATTAATCCATTACATTCATTATATTATCAAGAGCCGGCCGCTGTGACCGAGGGGACTGAGGCGCTCCAGTCACGGTCTGCACGGCCACTACGGTCGGGGGTTCGAATCCCCCTCGGGCATGGATATTTGTGCCGTCCTAGCTCTTAAGTAGTTTATAAGTAGTTTGTAAGTTTAGGGACTGATGACCCACTAGTTAAGTCCCATAAGCTATACAAACATTTGAACATTTGAATTTTAGATTATCAAGATCCTTTACAAACTGACTTTACCATTCAGTGGCCGCACATAGACTGCTGAACACCCAAAATACAGCACCAAGGAGTTCCAGAGATACTACGTATAAGCTCACCCTTGCGTCTGCCCGCTGTTGATGGCAAAGCAGGAGGCCACCTCTATCTTGAGGGGCAGTGCGTGCTGACAGCAGTCGAAGGGCTCTCCGTTCCACCAGCACCGCGTCACCAGCTCCTCGCAGGGCCTGTGGATCTGAAACACCACAGGCGTCTTGGTTCTTTACTGTATCTTGTCATATCCACACAATGGGTTCCTGCATGGCAGAGCGCCGCGATTGAAATACATGCGATGTGGGCGAACGTATATCGCAACTTTTCAAGACGGACATGGATGTTAGCGATTAACGTCCCGTCGACAGTATAGTCATTAGAGACGGAGCTTACGCTCTGATGTGTAGGGAAGGATGTAGGAGGAAATCGGCCGTGCCCTTTGAAAGGAATCGTCGTGGCATTTGCCTGGAGTGATGTAGGGACTGATTGATTGATTTTCTCAGGGAAGCCAAAACAGTCTAGGTCCAACCCCCCACTGTCCGCACCGAAATTAAGTCTATTGCGTGGTATCGCTCCCTGTATATCTAGTGAAGCCAATCAATGCCCTTGAACAGTGCAAGGAGTCCCAAATGTTCTGTGCCTTTTACTCTCTAATGCAATGCATTCGAAGATTAGATGTGATGCAGTTCCATTACCGTCATCACAGATACTACATTTAGGGTCCTCTTCTGTTATTCCCATTGTACGTAGGTGTTTTTTGAAATTCCCATGGCCTGTCAGCAATCCAACCATGAGTCTAATCTCTCTCCTGTCCAGGCCCAGGATTGCAGAGTTTCTTTTAAAACAAGGCTTTGGCATCGTTACCTTGCCATGTTTTTGTTGATAGACTTTGCTCCAAAATTCTATGTGTTGTCTTCTGAGCCAGTTACGTAGCTCCAATTTGATGATTGCCTTGGTGACCGTCAGGACAGGTTCCGGTCCAATAAATGGAATCTCTGAACCAATCCTGGCTAATCGGTCGCCATGTTCGTTGCCAATGATTCCCGAGTGGCCAGGGACCCCCAATAGGTTTACCCTATTGCTTTCCCATAGCTCCACCAGAACCCTGTGACATTCTGCAACAATTTTAGACCTTGTTGCAGGAGCTGCCAGTGATCTCAGGACTGCCTGGCTGTCTGAATAGATATAGATTCTACGGTCTTTGTAGCACCTACGCAAATTCTCCTCCACACATGCCCTGATGGCAGTGATTTCGGCCTGGAATACTGAGGCCAGTTTCCCTAGAGAGATGACGCCCTCCATTCTTGGCTGTACCCCGTATACCCCTGCCCCAACGCCTTGGTCTGATTTTGACCCGTTAATGAACCAGACAATATCCCCCGTACGGTGTCGAACTATTTTCTCCCACTGCTCCCCACTTCCAATTGTTATATTGAAAAGCTTGTTGAAGCAGTATGGGGTTATAATATAGTCGGCTGGCATTTCCCCAACCTTTCCTATATTTACCTCACTCACTATTTTAGTGTGTGATTCTGGATATTCCAAAGTTTTTGCCAGTTTTGAGTCTGTATGCACCAGCCGCTGCCTCCATCTTGACCCAAAGGTGTAATGGGAAATTACGAAAAACCTAAATATGGATGGCCGGAGGTGGGTTTGAACCATCATCCTCCCGCATACGATCCAATGTCTTACCACTGCGCCAACTCCCTCGGTTTTGCAAGACGAGGCGGTAAATATGTCCCAGTTACAGCCGGCATTGTGAGACGCTTAGGTTACCTCAGCCCGACCGTGACGTCAGAGACTGCGCCAGCTACTGTGTAGCAATAACCGAGATAAGTACAGAGGGAGCATCTGATGGAAAATGAAAGATAAATTCAAATACAATTCTCTGTACATACGACCAGTAAGTATACTACGAGAGGAAATATTTAGAAAACTTGATATAATAAAAAAAATTCATCACATGAAAGTTGTTGCACACTCCTTGAGACGTAAAAGATTCTATCCTTGCATTAGGACAGCTTAAAACAGCATCGATCGTGCGAAACAACCCAGCTTGCTCTTTTTTCTCATCTTGCGTGCTATGGATGATGGACAACGGGCAGACAGCATATTTCTTGATTTTCGAAAGGCGCTATTATGTTCTATCTATATGAATGATCTGACGGATAGAGTCAGTTGCAAACTGTGTCTGTTTGCAGATATTGCTGTGGTGTACAGGAGGGTGTCGTCATTGAATAACTGCAGTAGGACGCAGGATGAGTTGGACCAAATTTCTAGGTGTATCTAGGAATGCCAATTAACGCTAAATGTAGAAAAATGTAAGATGATGCAGATGAGTAGGAGAAACAATCCTGTAATGTTCGAAAACAGCATTAGTGGTGTGCTGCATGATAGAGTCGTGTCAATTAAATATCTAGCCGTAACGCTCCACAGCGATATGAAATTGAACAAGAAGTCGTGGGGAAGGCGAATGTTCGGTTTATTGAAAGAATTTCGGGAAGGTGTGATTCCTCTATAAAGGAGACCGCCTATAAAACGCTTGTACGACCAAGTCTTGAGTATTGCTCAAGTGTTTGGGATACCCACCATATCAGTTTAAAGGAGGAGATAAAGGCAGCTCAGAGACGGGCGGCTAGGTTTGTAACTGATAAAGTCGATCAAAGCGCGAGTGTTACTGAAATGCTTCGGGAACTCAAATAGGAGTCAGAGAGATTGGGGCTCGAACGGATGCATACTAGCATTTGTTTTTTCCTCGTTCTATATAGGAATGGAACAGAAAGGCAAGTAACTAGTAGTGGTACTGAGTACCCTCCGCCACGCACATTTGGGCTGATGCGGAGTATGTATATAATGTAGAACATCAACGAAATTCCTTACATGTTTAATAAAAACAATAACTAAGCTTTGAGAGACATTTGAAGAATTAATCAAAATCGGCATATCTTTTGAACGAATACAGACACACTAACGCGGTGGTAGTATGCATTGGCATCGTATAAAGCGAATAACACCATGTAGCTGTTAAAATTACTTATTAATGTACGTTTCTCTTGTCTTATGTAAAATTTTAATTGGTTTCTCGATAATGTAAATTGCAGTAAAGGTTCTTAAATTCTTTTAACAACAGAAAGAGGCGTAAAATGCTATGAAATCAATATATCATTTGTAACTGTCCCACAAATAATAAGGGTACCACAAAAATTTACATTTCGCGTCGTTGAAATCAAATTTGAATTGTTTAAATACAATGCGTCCTAAAAAATTTGTTTCTAATGTATAATATTGATTAAACCAGTAAGGCTAAGATCTGGAGAAGGGAGAGAGTTTTCTGGTGGGGTGACCGAGTCTTTATAAGCTTGGAAACTATATCGGAGGGTGATGTCTGGCTCAATTTCTTACGGGAATATTTACGAAGAAGTTACTGGGAGGTGCCATTTCTTTTTATATAGGGTATAAGCTAGCAATCTAAGTTTTTAGAAGGAAATACTAAGCATACAACTTTAGTGGAGTGTGTCGCATACAAGGAACACAAAAGGTGCGCACTGTTTCTTGGATGCGAACGTTGAAACGCAACATGTTGTCGCCGCTGGTTGCACTACATTGACTCCTGTCCATTCTGGAGAAACAAACCAAGTAATTAATAGCGCGTAGGAATTCCATATACAACAGAAAGGAACTAAGATAAAGGTTGCCGCGAGGGAATTGTGAGGGACTGCGTGGACGCTTCCGCCGGAGATTCGAGTTCTTCCTCTGGAATGGTTGTATATGCTGTCTTTAGGTTAAACTCGGTTTAAGAAGTTTGGAAGTCTAGGGACTGACGACCACAGTAGTTTGTTCTCACAGATTTACTAACAATTGCATTGAAAATTGTGAGGGTTCAACCACCTATTAACATCACTGTCATTAGGGATGGGGAACAAGCTCGGATTGTATCTAAAGGATTAATGTCGGTATTCTCCTGGAGCAATTTTGGGAAATCGTGAGAAACGCAAATCTGGATAGTAAATCTGTAAAAGCGTGTATTCTGCTTAGGCTTTGTTTACTAACAGCGATATTTGATTTACCTTAAATCTGATGCTGAGGTATTGCTGACGATGTGGCAAGAATTCTTCCAACAAGTAACCTATAGACAGAAAAATGGCCTATAGAGTTCAGGTTTGAGAGCGTAGGAGGTGAACTCTCTTAATCGTTCTGAATTTCTTCGCAATATCAAATATTATAGCCGCTTGTAAAATTCGGTGTCAGCCACGAAGGAAAGTTCATACACAATCGACATCGCCCACTGGAGTACTGTTTCCTCTCTACCTAGTAGACCAGGCATCTTAAACTACTTATAGTTTTTTTAACCTGTTACAGTCGTCACTGTACTGAATAAATGTAATATGGGAACGGCAATTTGATATTCACAAGACGACGTAAACGTTTATTTGAATGCACTGTGTAAATAAGAAAACACTCATAACGTCATGAAATTCTACTTTACATAAAGTGCCCGAGTGATAGGATGTCTACGACTATTAGTCATTGCTAACCTCAGAAGTATGCGGGTGTCTTAGTTCACAGCCGATGTGATGAAATTCATTCTTGGAAACGGCATTACAATTTTTTTTGTAGAGCTTACTCATGAGCTACAGTCATGCAACAGTTATTAAATAATGTATTTTTTGAATTGAATAATGTATTATTTTATTAGTTTTAATCACAATCCGGATTTCTGCTTTAGAGCCAATTTTAAGTGTACAGTTAGTCGAATTAATGTACCAATTACTTCGACTAATTGTTAACTAAAAATGGGTCTAAAGCCAAAATCCAGATTTATTTACTTGCTGTTTGTACTAGACGTTGCTCTTTACTGAACGTCACAGTTTAAAACATGAGTACCCTCTCAAAAGTCCACCAAGTAGGAACAAAATTACAGTCCACCAACAATTAACAAAGAGATGCAAGCAACGGATTGGCCAGCCTCGTTCTGTATGCATACAGCCCTGTGACTGTAGGTGTTACGTTGTCGTGGGATGAGTTACAACTGAAGCAGCTCGTCTGGAGTGACAGGAAGAAAGATGGACTTTAACGCCCCGTCGACAGCGTGGTCATTAGAGGCGTTGTTCACTTTCAGATTGTTTGCGAAAGGATGGAGTCAAAGAGGCAAATCAGGGAAAACTAAATCTGATTGGCTGGAGGTGGATTTGGACCGCAGTCCGCCCGAATGCGAGTCCAGGGTGTTACCACTGTAGGGACAGTATTGGCAAACAGTTCCAGTGGCATCACAGAGGTGGACAGAGATGGACACAGGATTTGGAGCTTCAGATACTGTATAGGGATACAATAGATAACGTTCTCGGTAACCACTAACAAAAAACACGTCACGGTTGTTATGAAACGAGAGACCGCTATGTGTGACTACTTGAATCCATGGAGTGTGGGGCTGTGCCAACTTGCAAGCCAGAAAACAACAAACAGAAAGACTAAATGCACCGTTAATAGCTAGTATTACCGCACTTTCTAAAACTATAAACGCTTCATGCCATCGAAGGCGGAATAACCAACAGTGTCTTCAGTTTTCAATTTATAGGACATGTAGATTGCCCACAAATAAAAGATTAAACATTAAAAATTTATTTCAAGAACGAGGAGTGTAAATTCTAACTTTGAATAAGAAGGAGGAAGGTACGTTGGGACACTATAGCCGCGATGGAGTATCCGAGTGGTCTAAGGCGCCTAATTGCGGAGCGCGCGGTTGCCCGCCGTCGGAGGTTCGAGTCCTCCCTAGGGCATGAGTGTGTGTGTTGTCCTTAGGTTAGTTTACCTTAGTTTAAGTAGTTTGTAAGCTACGGACTGATGACCACACAGTTTGGTCCGATAGATTTACAAACATTTGAACATTTTGGGACAATATTGGTAGTTAACTGAAAGCTGATAGTTGTAGCTAAGTGATCCGACGTGGCTGTCACAGGATAGTTTATTAGCTGACAGCCGAACACGGGATTATCGTATTGCCAGTATGTTTTGAGAGACCGGCCAGGCACATGTGCCACCGGAAAGTAAATATTTTTTATCTTACGAAGGTATTATCCTCAAGTGGACTAACTCTATACTAGGAAACACAGCGATAAATCGAAGTTTACTGCCCTCTTATAGTTGGTAAAGGATGATCATGGCTGCATAAGACGAACATCTGCCGTATCTTGTGCGATTGTGGCATATTATACCTCAGTAAAATCATCTGAAAAGTGCAGAATGAGTTTATAAATCATAAGCGCCACATGAGTTCACAACAGCTACAAAATCATCGATTGCTTTGGTAGTGATTATCATGTGGAATATAACAACTCAAGGTACTGGGAAAGTCTTATAAAGGATGATGTTGAGATTGAAGTAGCAAGTAACGTCGAAGAGACGACGGCACATGTTAAAATATTGTTGTTAAAACAACAAATAGAACTTAATCGTCACTATTTTCTCACTCATTGTCCGTTAACGTTTCACTATCGATAACGGTCTGCTACTGGTTACCTTTGGTTGCGTGGTGGCGCTAGCTGTTATATTTTCTTTATTTGATTTCTTTTCCTGGTTTCCGCCTTTAGTGTTTCTGGCCGGAGCAGCCTCGCCACCCGAGGGTAAATATCGGCTTACACAATGATCTCTGTATTTCTTCAGTTCCATGAAAATGACGGAATGTTCACCTGTCGCAATATCGGTTGTTGTGGAAAATACCGAGAACTATTCTCCGAAGTTATCTGAACACTCGATACGCCAGAAGATGCTCACGTTTCACACGATTTTCAAGCTTCGCAGGTACGGACTGACAGGTCCGAGGAAATAACAGCGGGTGAAATCTAATCTCCAGACTCCGCCAGGCAGAGGCAACGTGTTACCAGGAAAACTGCAACGGAAAGCGGCGGCCTCACAGACAACATCACACACTCCTGAGGGAGATGACATGTTGTAGTAGCATTTATCTTTTAGTCATTTCTTGGTAATGGAAGAAGAGGTATCACCTAGAGGCATGGAGACGGATAATAACAATAATTTTAGGTTGACTAATCGAGAAATCAAATACACTCATATACTCTGAAGAAGATTAGATGCTCTAGAACAGGGGGCTTCAAAATACGGCCTGCGTTTTTGATACGGCCCGCACTCGAGCGAAAGTTTTTTTTCTAATTTAGCCCGAGATTTTCGCTCGTTTAACTCAGAGAGGTTGCTTAGGTCATTGACACACTCAAAGCAAATCAAAATCGTCTCCACACGTTAATATATAATACGGCATGGCTCCAAGGTGACTGTAATTTCTTTAGCCTTGCTGTGTTTCTCTGTGTCCATCTTGTTTGATTAATTATAGTGTTTTGCTATTTCAAGATTTTTGAATTTGGAATATGAGTACGTTCTCTGTTCAGAGTATGTCGCTTGAAGCTAAAAACAGTCGATGTTAAAAGTCATATATTCAGTCAAATATGGGACGTGAAATGTGTCGTTAGAGAAAGACAACAAAACAACGGGTGTGTTCTGTAATGAAGCATTTGGTGTAGTCATGAATGTAATATTCGTCGTCGTTAAGAAAAACGTATGGCTTACTGAATTCGATGAAAATGTACGAGAATATAATGCGACACATTAAAACGTCGACTTTTTTTTTAAACGAAACATCTTTAGAAAATGTGTTCAAGAAAGTGAGGCAGTTACAAAAGTAAGCTGAAGAATTTCCGATGAAATCTCAAAACGAGGGAAACCATACACTTTCAGAGATGCATCAAATTAGCTTTCTACTCGGTAGCCATTGACGAATCAAGTACTTTGGTTTCATGAGATTTTTGTACGAAATTGCTACTGAACAACTGAAGCTCTGATTACCTTCTACAGCACTACAATATGTTTAAAGAGAACTTCAGTTAAAAAGTATAACCTTTCTCTTTCTATGATAAATTGTGTCGCAACTGATGGGAACAATGTATACGTGGCATTTATGCAGGTTTTATTGCTAGAATAAATGCAATATATTACACTGGAGGTGTTACCAAACCATTAATAGCATCTACATCTCTTCAGACAGCCAGGCAGCCTCGAGATAACTGGCAGCTCCTGCAACAAGGTCTAAAATTGTTGCAGAATGTCACAGGGTTCTGGTGGAGCTAGGGGAAAGCAATAGAGTAAACCTATTGTGGGTCCCTGGTCACTCGGGGATCAGTGGCGACGAACATGCCGACAGATTAGCGAGGATGGGGGCAGAGACTCCATTTATTGGACCGGAACCTGTCCTTACAATCACCAAGGCAACTGGAGCTACGTAACTAGCTCAGAAGTTAGCACGTAGGATATTGGACCAAAGTCCATCAACAAAAACATGGCAAGGTAATGATGCCAAAGCCATGTTTTAAAAGAAGCTCTGCAATCCTGGTTCTGAACAGGAAAGAGATTAGACTCATGGTTGCATTGCTGACAGGCCATGGGAATTTCAAAAAACACCTACATACAATGGGAATAACAGAAGAGGACCCTAAATATAGGATCTGTGATGACGGTGATGAAACTGCATCACATCTAATCTTCGAATGCATTGCATTGGAGAGTAAAAGGCACAGAAGATTTGGGACAACCAGGCCCGAAGAAATTGTGCCTAATAAAGAACTGGTAAAGGGACTCCTTGCACTGTTCAAGAGGATTGGTTGGCTTTACTAGATATACAGGGAGAGATACCGCACAATAAACTTAGTTTCGGTGCGGGCAGTGGCGGGTTGGACCAAGACTGTTTTGGCTTCCCTGAAAAAATCAAATCAAATCAAATCAATCCTGCATTCTTCAAGTGGGATCACGTTGTACAAAGTCGGTAAATATACACTACTGGCTATTAAAATTGCTACCCCCAGAAGAAATGCAGATGATAAATGGGTATTCATTGGGCAAATATACTACAACTGACATGTGATTACATTTTCACGTAATTTGGGTGCATAGATCCTGAGAAATCAGTACCCAGAACAACAACCTCTCGCCTTAATAATGGCCTTGATTCGCCTGGGCATTGAGTCACACAGAGCTTGGACGGCGTGTACAGGTACAGATGCCTATGCAGCTCAACACTATATCACAGTTCATCAAGATTAGTGTCTGGCGTATTGTGACGAGCCAGTTGATCGGCCACCATTGACCAGACGTTTTCAGTTGGTGAGAGATCTGGAGAATGTCCTTGCCAGGGCAGCACTCGAAAATTTTCCGTATGCAGAAAGACCCGTACAGGACCTGCAATATGCGGTCGCGCATTATCCTGCTGAAATATAGGGTTTCGCAGGGATCGAATGAAAGATAGAACTACGGGTCGTAACACATCTGCAATGTAACGGCCACTGTTCAAAGTGCCGTCGATAGGATCCCATACCGTCACATCGGGCGATACGCCAGTATGGCGATGACGAATCCACGAATCCAATTCGTCATTCGTGTACCCAGGCTTGTCATGGGTAACCGGAGCCATGGTATCCGAGCTGATCTTCCATGCTGCTGCAAACGTCGTCGAACTGTTCGTACAGATGGTTGATTTCTTGCAAACGTCCCCATCTGTTGATTCAGGGATCGAGACGTGGCTGCACGATCCGTTACAGCCATGCGGATAAGAAGCCTGTCATCTCGACTGCTAGTGATACAGGCCGTTGGGACCCAGCACGGAGTTCCGTATTGCCCTCCTGAACCCACTGATTCCATATTCTGCTAGCCATCTTTGCATCGCGACCAACGCGAGCAGCAATGTCGCGATACGATAAACCGCAATTTTAATGGCCAGGAATGTATGAAATTTCTGTAGGCAATTTTATTTGGAGCCATAAAAGCGACGAATTCAAGGTTTTGGTACAAAAGGTGGACTCAATGTCAAGCGATCTCGCCAATCACATGGAAATAAGCTGATTTACCTGTGGTAATTATTTGTAAGAGGAGGACAATATTGTTTGTCACCTTTAAATCGATGTTCAGGGTTTCAGACTTAATCTGATACTTCTTGAAAACAGTGACAGATACTTTTCTAGCAACTCACCAACTGCTACTAAATAAAGTGTGAATATGGATCGAGTCTATCACACTCTTTTGTAATAGAATTTCTTTTTCTTCTGAAGAAAGAGCTGTTTTCCGGGTTCTCAGATTCAGATCTCAAATTCAGATTTTCTGTGAAGCGGAAGATGTTTCGACAGCACTACAAATAGAAATCATTGATGTGTAAGCTGACGACACAATGAAGGACAACATTAAATAATTTTAAGTTTTGCAAGTTTTCTTTAGAAGAAAACTGCTGTGAAATCAAAGACTTTTCAACAAACGTAAGCTGTATTTGCCACAACACATAGGCGTGAATGAAAATTTTCTTTGCCGAAACTTACGAAATGTAAATAGAGAAGCAACTAAAGTACCAAAATGCAAATTTCGTACCTCACATTAAGTGGAATAAAAAGTAATAATGATAATCTGAAGTTTTCAGAGAATTTGGTGCCTGTTTAAAGAGGCATTTCTTCTTATGAGGAAATGTGTGGTCAAATAAAAGTAGAGATTCAGCAGATCGTGTTCAAAAAATGTTCAAATGTTTGTAGACCTTATTGGACTTAACTACGGGGTCTAAGTGGCCGTGCGGACCGTGACTGGAGCGCCTCAGATCGTGTTCGTAGATGAGTTCAAGCATTTGGTGGAGTTAAATAATTCATAGGTTATTTAGTCGGACCCGGTGGTCTTGGGGTAAAGCGCTCGACTGGAAACCGAAAGGGCGCGGGTTCGAAACCTGGTCGGACCTCGGAATTTTTCAGTCTGTACTTTCACCCATCCTTCACCTCTCAACGATATGGGGAGTCGCCAGGAACGTTAAGTGGTTCGGATTCCACGTTAAGCTGTAGGTCCCCTTTCCCCGGTTGGATAACTGGGGTATGCTAGGGACACTTAAGTCGCCGAAGTGGCGTCCAATTGAAAGACCAGGCACCAGTCCAATGAGCCATACGAAATTATTATTATTATAGGTTATTTATTTTTGTTTGAGAGTTATCGTGATGGTTACATGGTATACGCTTGAAATGGGGGTGCCCACCACCTTGATGACGCCACATATGAAATTCTACCGCCGGTACTACAATTTTCGGTAATCCCAAACTAAGTCATCCGGCCCCCATTGAGAATCTAAACTTGATATGTGGCCCTCATAGTCTTACAATTTGGAGACCCCTGCTCTAGAAAATTTGAGGCATCGAGCATCTACAACAGGGGCCGACAAAGCGAGCGCGGCTGCCCGCGGGCGCTCACACTGCTTGTCCACCAGTAACGAGTTCCCCATCCACCTCGCTGCTAACATTGTATTCCTCTGCTGCTGGCGCGAGCGCGCGAATACGTGCGTATTCGCTTCGCGTCATTAGAATTGTGTTATCGGTGTGTCGGTGTGCTTGGCATTCATTGTAGGGTAAAAATAGGAAACAAACATTGAAGTATTTTAAACGAACTTCAGCCGAGAAGAGTTCCCGCAGTTGTTTCAACTATCGGCTTCAGTCTGCAGTATATTCGGAACTAAACATTTGTGTGAAAGTGTTTCCTTTTTCCTTTTTTTTCTAAAATGAAATTAACAAAATTCATGGTCACGAGTAATAGATGAAAAGAAATCCGCCTTATGCAAGCCACCTTAATAAGATGATCACGTTATGAGTAATCTTACTAATGTTCAGCTGACCGGAACAATGCGGCTGTTGACCAGTAATCACACTCCAAACGTCGAGATGCAAAAACAAAAAAAAAAAAAAAAAAAAAAGAAAAAAAAAAAAAAAAAAAAAAAGAAAAACAAAAAAACAAAAAACAAAAAAACAAAAAACCATGAATGGATTTAGAGAGTGATGTAAATGCACATTTCTATCTTTTTTATATGTACTAGTTCGGTTCTGAATTTAACAATTCTCAGTACTGTCATGTGTATTAAGTTAATAATTATTTAATAAAAATGCATGCATTCTTTGTTTCTTAAAATTCTTAATTTTTGTGGCCATGACGACCTTAGTTGCCTTTGTAATTATGATGGGTAATATTTGTCCGTCTATGCAACTACAAATAAGATGCAACATTTCTCACCAGAAGCGTTTTAATGACAATACAATATGAAAAAATCTTCAGTGGTCAGTAATCATAGATACCTACAATTTATTTTGATCTTTGGATCGAAAATAGTTCGTTAACAAAACATGTAAAGTACTGTTTTGTTGCTTACGGAGATTTTAATCTTTAGTCACTGCTTCAACACCATGCACTAACCTCCCATGGATCTGCGTCCCCATTTTGCCTAATTTGAACCAAACTTGAGCAAAATGCGTTACTCCATTGCTCCATTTTGAGCTTCGTGTTGCAATGACACAAGTTCTCACACTGATCCTGTTAGCTGGGTCGCAGCGTGAAACACCGCTTCACTGCAGTGTTTTCCACGACAGGGAGCGCTTGTTGACATGTCCCTCAATGTGTATTCGCGGGCACCTCATCTTCGCCAATGCGGTTTGTAAAAAAAAGGACCGTTCACAGAACTTTCCAGACACACCTTGTAATCCCTCCCCACCTGTCTCATTGTGAGCTCCCATCCAACCTTGTTCTTCTTGCTTCCATGGTCCAACCAATACATCTAACATCATCTGTCTCAGTCCCCCATTTTATCATATTTTATCTGCTTCACTATAGTTCCTTCCAAAGTAACCCCCTCAATTATTCCACCTAAATCTCTCATATTAGTGAACATCTTTTCCCTCCCCCAACAATTTCTCTCAGTGATGGTCCTTCAGCATTTACTGTGTTCAACACAGAACCGTGTTTTTTGTGTGCTGTACTTTTAAAATGAACATACATTTCTGAATGTATTTTATTTATTTTTTATGTTTTATGTTATAATGGAACACGATATCTCTCATTTTTTAATTACAATTATTCAACTCTGTATATAATCTGTTAAATTTTATATCACTACTCTCATGTTTTGTTACTCCTGTCATTTACATCACATTGCTGAAAAGCAGAAGACTGTACTTTTGACAGCCCTCATGCACGTGGGGCAAGGGAGCTGAAAAAATATTACAGAAAAAGGAAAAAAAAATGCAACATGTGGCTTCTGTTATGACGTATTTTTCTTTGGAGAACACCTCACATTTGTTCCACACGTAGCAGAGGCGATTGAAGCGGGTGGGGTGAATGAACGACGAGAAATCACGCCTTGATTCTGGCAAACTAACGACATTCGTATACTACTGTACTCTTACCTGTTTTAGCCATGTGGAGTCTCTGATTACCTGCACAAGGAGTACTTGGCTGTTGGGCAGTTGTACATAGAAGTTTCGCTCTCTTACCTGTCTTACAAGGAGACCACAGGGTATCAGATTTTAGAATTTTTTATTTATTTTTATTGTACGTGAAGTTCAAAACTCAAATAACAATCAGCCAAAGCCATTCTAAACAACTCTCAAAAATTTTCGAGAAAAAATTTGAAGTTTTGCAAGTAAGCGTAATCAACAATTATTAAATGAACTGCAACATCTGTCGATGTAGGCCAGGTATGCCGGTCGCCGTGACTCACCGCGTCCGGTCAGCGGTAAAAACACGTCGAACAAAAACGACCAGAGACCGCAAAAAACAGAAATACCAAGAAAAAAAAAGGGTAGGCATTACAACACTAGGGTCGGTGGTTCGAATCCTGTCGTGACAGATACAGATTTTATTTGTTCGTTGTGTTCGAATACTTACACAATTTTAATATCTAACGGTAATTTTTACGAAAAGTGCACGTATTTTTGTTTAAGTTATTCGTAATTTTCTATGTTTTATAAAAGGTTGTTACTAATGATGGTTTCAATCAAGAAAAGATAAGTTACATTTTTTTTACTGTATTGGCTTCACTATTAGTTGACGACGGTAGTCTTTGATTGTTCAGTTTGTGAAGAGATACGACAATGTTTCTTTTTTTTATGTCTGTGTAGCTTATGGGACTTAACTACGGGGTCATCAGTCCCTAAACTTACAAACTATTTATGAACTAGCTAATACTAAGGACGGCGCAAATATCCATGCCCGAGGGCAGACTTCTCGGCCACGGTGGCCGGCACACTGTTTTGGAAAGTCATCTCCATAACTAATAATGGCTTTCCAAGGAGCTAACCTACTCAACCATCGTTTTAGGTGACGGTAAGGAATTACAAATCCCATAATGTTTCATATAATTGAATTCGACAATAAATAAATAAATAAATAAGAATACGTGTCCCAGTGGCATTCGAACCACCGACCTTACGGTTGTGAGGCCAGGCCGCTACCACATGAGGTACACCAACAGATGCTGTAAATGTTTTTATTATTGGTACTTACGTGCACTTTGCAAAACTTCAGTGTCGATTTTCTCGAGAATTTTTGAGAGTTGCTTCGACTGGCTTTGGCTGACCTTATTTGGTCCTGAACTTCACGTACCACAAATGTAAAGAAATTCTAAAATCCGATACCCATGTGGTGGCCGTGTTAACCTACGTAAGGATTTTGGAGTACTTGACAGTGGGCCGATTGTTCACATTTTCTGTCCTCTTACCTTTCTTAGCAACGTGGCGTGTCTCTGGTTACCTGCGCAAGGAATTCGCAGTACTTGTCTGTGGGGCAGTTATACGTAAATGTTTCGCCGTTTCCGATATCGAGAAGGGTATTTACACTTACAGTAAGAATGTACCTAATTCATTAGATAATAAATTGCAAGCAGCAGGTATTTTCTGTGTTTTTTCAAAGGTATTTGATTGTGTGAACCATAACATCCTTTTAAGTAAATTAGAATTCTATGAGGTCACGGGAAATGCTGCAAAATGGTTCAAGTCGTACCTCACTAACAGGAAACAAAGGGTGTCAGTGCAAGGGACTAGTGAATTAAGCCAACATTCATCATCGTATTGGGAAGAAATTACACGTGGTGTCTCACAAGGATCCATCTTAGGGCCATTGCTTTTTCTTGTGTACATTAATGATCTCTCATCAGTTACACTACCAGAAGCAGAGTTCCTTTTTGTTTGCAGTTGATACAAGTATTGCAATAAAAAGTAAGTCAAGCATAGTGATAGAAAGGTCTGCTAATGATATTTTCATGAACATTAATAAATGGTTTAAAGCCAACTCATTGTCATTAAACTTTGAAAAGACTCACTACATGCAGTTCAGAACATGTACGAGATTTCCTGACAGCATATGCATTAAGTATGAAGAAGAGCAGATAGAAGAGGTTGACAGTATTTTAAATTCCTGGGATTACAGCTTGATAATAAATTTAGTTGGGAGGAGCACACCACAGAACTGTAGAAACGACTCAATAAATCTGTATTTTCAATACAAGTGTTATCAGACATAGGAGGCATAAAAAATAACAAAGCTTGCATACTTTGCTTACTTTCGTTCCCATGTCATATGGTATAATATTTTGGGGTAACTCTTCAAGTCAGTCAAAAGTCTTCAGAGTCCAAAAACTTGTAATACGTATTATTTGCGGAGTAAATTCACGGACGTCTTGTAGAAGCCTCTTCAAAGAACTGGGTATATTAACTACTGCCTCTCAGTATATTTATTCCTTGATGAAATTTGTCATAAATAATATATTCCTTTTCCTAACAAACAGCTCAGTTCATACATACAATACTAGGAATAAAAAAGATCTACACAAGGACTTAAAAGCACTTACTTTAGTTCAAAAAGTGATCCACTACTCAGGAACACACACACACACACACACACACGCAAAACCTTAAAAATTTATGTCTCTGTATTTATATTATAAGTGTATGTATCTCTATTTATATTATTAGTATTATCTATTATTCAACTTGTAAATTTTGTTTCTTGACATGTTCCACATCCACGAGGATCCCCTCAACATGGATCTACGGAACGAATAACTAATGTTATCTAATCTAACCTGTTTTAGACATGTGCAGTGTCGGTGCTTACCTGCGCCAGGACGCGCGAGTAGTTGCCCTTGGGGCAGTAGCGCTTGCAGGCGGACGGGCGCACCTCGCTGGGAGGCTCGAAGGCCAGCGTCGACAGCATTCTCCAGCTATCCTGAGCGCCGAACTCCCTGTTGAAATAGGCTGCTGCTATACGGTGCTTTCCACCACCGCAACGTCACAATTAGGTTTTCACATTGCTGTGAAAGTAGAGATCGGAGCCAAAAGATGGTGTGATACCATAATTTGTCAACCTTTGCCAGTACGTAGTTTGTAAGGGTACAGACACACGAAACCTTCCATTTAAACCAATCAAATTGTTGTTAGGCAAGAGGAAATTGTTTTGTTTCTATATATATATATATTGGAATTCCTTACACTAAAAATAAAAGAAACAAAACAATTTCCTCTTGCCTAACAACTATTTGATTGGTATATATATATATATATATATATATATATATATATATATATATATATATATATATATATATATAGATGAATTTGACAGAGCACTGAAAGACCTAATTCGAAACAAGGCCC
Organism: Locusta migratoria; assembly: GCA_026315105.1. Classification (NCBI taxonomy): domain Eukaryota; kingdom Metazoa; phylum Arthropoda; class Insecta; order Orthoptera; family Acrididae; genus Locusta; species Locusta migratoria. Next base: position 471,221,805 of record CM048744.1, on the reverse strand, counting down.
CTAGAGTAGATGACATGCCCTCAGAGCTACTGAAGTGTTAGGGAGAACCAACCATGACAAAACTATTTCACCTGGTGTAATAATCCCCATTCCAAAGGAAGCACGCGCAGACAGATGTGAAAATTACAGAACCATCAGTTTCATAAGTCATGGTTGCAAAATTTTAACATGAATTATTTACAGAAGGATGGAAAAACTCGTAGAAGCTGACCTCTGGGAAATGTAGGTAAACGGGAGGCAATACTCACCTTACGACTTATCTTAGATTAAGGAAAGGCAAACCTACACTTCTAGCTTTTGTAAATTTGGAGAAAGCTTTTGCCAATGTTGATTGGAACACACTCTTTCGAATTCTGAAGTCCTTATGGGTAAAATATAGAGAACGGAAGGTTATTTAGAAATTGTACATGAAACAAACACCTCTTATTTGAGTTGAAGGACATGAAAGGGACGCAGTGTTTCGGAAGGAAGTAAGACAGGGTTGTAGTATTTTCCTTATGTTATTTAATTTGTACATTGAGCAAGCTTTGAAGGAAAGCAAAGAGAAATTAGGAGAAGGAATTAAAGTTCAAGGTGAAGAAATACAAACATTGCGTATTGCCGATGAAATTATGTCAGAGACAACAAAGGACCTGGAAGAGCAATTGAACGCAATGGACAATGTGTTGAATGGAGCTTATAAGATCAACATTAACAAGAGCAAAACAATCAGGCGATGCTGAAGGAATTAGATAAGGTAATGAAACACTATAGGTGGTAGATGAATTTTGGTACTTGAGCAGTAAAAGAACATTTGATAGTCGCAGTACAGAGGATATAAAATGCAGAATGGCAATGGGAAGAAAAGAGTTTTTGAAAAAGTGAAATTTGGTAACATACAATATTAATTTTTGTGTAAGGTAGTCTTTTCTAAAGACATTTGTGGGGAGTATTGCTTTGTATGGGAATGAAACTTAGACGATAAATAGTTTAGACAGGAAGAGGATAGAGGCTTTTGAAACGCGGTGCTACAGAATAATGCTGAAGATTAGGTGGGGAGATCGCATACCTAATGAGGAAGTACTGAACAGAATTAGGGAGAAAAGGAATTTTAGGCATACCTTGACTAAAAGAATGGATCTATTGGCAGGACACATTCTTAGACATCAAGGAATCGTAAATTTACCATTTGAGGGAAGTGTGTGTGGCGGGAAGGAGGGGGGTGGACTGCAGAGGAAGACCAAGACACGAATATAGTAAGCTGATTCAGATTGATGTGGCTTGCCATTCTTCTGAGGAGATGAAGAGGCTTGCTGAGGATAGGATGGAGAGCTGCATCAAACCAATCTGCGGACTGAAGACCACAACAGCAACTAAAACAATTCGCTCCAGAAGCTCAAATAGTGAATCAACATTATTATGTGAGTGTTCGAACTCGATTACTGAGGACTGTTCAGATTAGTGCCTAATACCGTAACCAAGGAAAGTGGTGTTTCTTGCACGACAATGATCCGGCGTACAGGACAAAGACCATACACCATTTCTTGTATTGTTGCGATTGAGCTCCCTCTTTATTCGTTGGATTTGGCTCCTTGACACTTTTGGCTAAAAAACCGAAAATGGCGATGAAAGGACGACGCTTAGACACGATTTCCGATATCGTGAAGGCTACGACAACGATCCTGCAAGCATTTAGAATTTTCAACAATCAGAATTGTTTTTAACGATGTTGCCAACGCTTTCAGTCGTGTATTGACTCACAAAAAATGAGTATCATTGGTGGTTAAGGACGCTAAAACTCAGAAATGGTTTGCCGGATTTCAATAATGTTTCTTTTGTTACGCTCGCCTTAATTGACTTGTGGTTTAGAAAAAGAATAGCGGAAATCAAGGGAACACCTGAAAACACGAAACAAAACTAAGATCCGACGCCTATTATCATAATGTTCAAATGTTTGTAAATCTAAGGGACTTAATTTCTTACAAACTACTTAAACTAACTTGCATTAAGGACAACACACACATCCATGCCCGAGGGAGGAGTCGAACCTCCGACGGCTCTGCAGCAAGGCGCCTTAAAAACGCTCGGGCCTATTATCCCCTTGAAAGGCAAAAGGTGAAAACTGATTTTTTTTCTTTATTTTTATTTTTAAACTGAACAGTTTACATGTCAGTAGGCTGGCAGAAGCATTGGGCGCTGCTCTTCAGCCGAGAGATTGTAAAAAATATGAACATGAGTAATTAAAACAGGAAACTGAGTTAAAACAATGGAGATTTAAAACATAGAATCACAGAAATTACAGTTGTGACGGATGAATAGAAGATAATAAAATAATGAGCCATGGTGACGTTAAAAAACATGACATCAAAACATAGACATGACGAAGAGTACTCTGCGACACTGTTAAAAACATAGCGAATGCGACACTCGTTTTGAAGTGGTGGACGCAAATAGAAACACACACTAACGCACTTTATACACAACACTCGACGAAGCACTGTTAAAACTGATGGTGCAAGACCCTGAAGGTTAGGAAGGGCGGGTAGGAAGTGCTGGGGAGGGGATAGGGTAGAGGGTATAGGGACTCTAGGGCAGAAAGAGGAAGAACCAAGGGAGGGAGGGGGGGGTGACAGGAGGGGGACGGGAGGGGGGCGCTTCAACCAAGGGATGGGAGCAGCGTTGGTAGGACGGGTATATGTTGCTACAGAGGGCGTCATCTGGGAGGGGGATATGGTGGAAGTCACCCTGGTAAATGATATGGAGAGTGTGGAGGTGGAGGGAGGGAGGGATGCAGTGGTAAAGGCATGGCAGAGGCCCGGGATTGGTGAGGATAGTGTATACACTAGTGGGTTATGGGAGTCTATCTTGCACTTGGTGTAAAGGATCCTGATGTGTTCGAGGGAGGAGATGGGGAAATCGGATGGGGTCATACAGGATCCTTGTGAGGGACGGGGGCCAGATACGATATGCAAGGCGGAGGGCATGGTGTTTTAGGATTTTCTAGGGTTTATAATAGGATGGGGGAGCGGAAATCCAGATGGGGTGGAAGCTACAGAGGATGGGACACATGAGGGAGCAGTAGGCGTTTATGATGGTGGAGAGGTTGAGACCCACCTTCCGGTCACTAAGGTGTTTGAGGCGGGAGAGGGCTATCTTGCAGACAGTGCGGAGGTGTGGGGTCCAGGAGAGGAAGCGATCAAGGGTTAGGCCGAGGTATTTGAGAGTGGGGTTGTGGCAGATGGGAGGGTTGTGGAGGGTAAGGTAGAAATTAGTGAGGCGGAATGGAGGGGACCTAAGGAAGGACCTATAATGACTGCCTGGGATTTTTCGGGGTTGACGGAAAAGAGTCACCGAACACGGTGAGGTGGGACTGGAGCAAAAACTGGGAATGGGTGAGGGAGGGGACAAGGGCTAGGAAGGCTGTGTCGTCAGCATATTGTAGGAGATAGACAGCAGGTTAGGTTAGGGCGTATCGGAGGAGTAGATGAGATAAAGGAGAGGAGAAAGGACGGAGCCTTGAGGCACCCTGGCAGAGGGGCAGACTGTGACATAGGAGGGGCGGTGGGTGAGGAAGGAAGCAATGAGGCGGATATAATTAACAAGAAGGGCGTAGAACTGGAGCTTGAAAAGAAGAACACTGCTAGTCATTTGATACATTATAATACTAATATATGAACAGGAAAATATAAGCATCAATTTATAATGTTTCTTTATATATAGGGTGGTCCATTGATACAGACCGAGCCAAATATCTCATGAAATAAGCATCAAACGAAAAAAACTACAAAGAACAAAACTTTTCTAGCTTGAAGGGGAAAACAGATGTAATGTTCTCACGTGCATTGACAATGCGCTGACGCATGTCTTCAGGCGTTGTCAGTGAATCACGATAACAAATATCCTTCAATTTCTCCCACAGAAAGAAATCCGAGGATGTAAGATCCAGTGAACATGTGGGCCATGGTATGGTGCTTCTACGACCAATCCACTTTTCATTAAATATTCCTTTTAAGACCGTTTCAACTGCACGCGAGCCATGTGCCGGACATCCATCATATTGAAAGTACATCGTCATTCTATCATGCAGTGAAACATCTTGTAGTAAAATCAGTAGAATATTAAGTAAGAAATCAACAAGCTGAATTCATTAATGATCCAGCACGCACACTGTATGATCATGATATCCTTTTGGCAATCTTTGTAAAAGCACATAATTCATTAAAAAAACATCGAAGGTAGGGAATGGATTTTACTACACACTATAAGAGAAGGCACTACGATAGTTCATTATTAAAGGCCTTATTGTTTCATAATTAACAATAAACACTAATTATAATGGTACACGAAAATGATTCCTTTACCATATGTATTTACAGTAGTTGGAACATTAATAATTATAACAAATTCTTTTAGTAGCTTTAATATACAATGAATATATTTCCAATAATAATAATTGTAATAATTGCTTCCTGAGCTTGGTAAGTCATGTTCACTGAACTGTATGAGAGCAGACTTGTACAAGAGCCAACCCACAACTAACTAGTCCTGACACTGCTGGTCAACGGAGCAGCGAAGCAACCTCTCTGTCCAGCTGACAATATCTACATCTACATGGAATACTTTGGAAATCACATTTAAGTGCCTGGCAGAGAGTTCATCGAACAACCATTCCATTCTCGAACATCGCGCAGGAAGAAAGAACATCCGAATCTCTCTGTTAGAGCTCCAATTTCTCGTATTTTATTTTGATGATCATTTCTACCTGTGTAGGAGGGAGTCAACAATACATCTTTGCATTAGGTGGAGAATGTTGGCGATAGGAGTTTCGTAAGTAGACCACGCCGCAGCGATAAACGCCTTTGTTGTAAAGATTCCCATACCAAATCCTGTATCATTTCCGTGACGCTGTCTCCCCAGTATCGTGACAATACAAAACGGGCTGCTCTTCTTTGGACACTTTCGGTGGCTTCTGTCAAACCCACTTGATAAGGATCCCACACTGGGCAGCAATACTCCAAATGAGGACGGACAAGCGTGGTCTATTCAGTCTCTTTAGTAGTTCTGTTGTATCTTTTAGGTGTTCAAAATGCTGTTGGGCTTATGTCTACCACGCCCCGTGGTGCCTAGGTGTAAAAGCTGGACCTCGCCATTGTAGGCGGGAGTTAAGTTGCATGGACTTGGACGGTGTTTCACGAACGTTGACGTGTGTATGTTTTCTTGGATAGAGGGAGGTGGAAGTGAACTGAAGAGTCGGAATAAACAGAGAGGACGAGGAAATGAGAGGTGAGTTGGCGGGAAAGATGGGTTGAGAGAATTGGGCAAAGAGATGGACGGAAAGACAGACAGAGACAGAACATTGGAGGGGAGATGGACTGCGAGAGTATGGAATAACTAAATACGGATTGTGTGTATATGACCATTGACATATGATACAATAGCAGGAGTGAACCCTCGCTTACCGTTTGGTGTACTCAATGAGCCTGGACCTGTTAACTCTCTCGCAGATGCTGACGGCCGGGAAAACCGTGTCCCAGTCGAGGTAGGCGGTGTCCACGACGAATTTGGTGGGCTCCAGCAGGTAGGCTTCGTACGAGGAGCTCATCATGAAGCCGGCGCCCACCCACGACAACACCACCAGCGCCGCCCACAGCAGCCTGCGTACGTGAATTACAATATGGACATTTTAGAAGCGTTACGCATCTATATTCACACGACAAAACACCCGGAACAAATATTAACTGAGCAGTCGGAAATGTGCGCTAAAAATGAATAGAAAATTTCCATAGCGCCTTGATCAGCGAATTAAATACAATAAATCCTACCGTATTATTCATCCAAACGTGCAACCATAAGCGATAAATTATAGTAATAATTATAGTTATAAATTATAGTAATATCGCTTATAAATTACAATATAATACACAACAAGCAACACTTAAAATACACTCCTGGAAAATGTCCAAATGTTTGTTCTTATGGGACTTAACTGCGGGGTCATCAGTCCCGAAACTTAGAAACTACTTACGACTTAACTTATACTAAAGACAGCATCCATGCCCCAGGGGGATTTGAACCCCCGACGGGGAACGGCGTCGCGCATAGTAACATAGTGCCTCAATACGCCTGGCCACTCCGCAACGGCGCTCCTCGAAAATGAAAAAAGAACGCTATGAGTATCGTCAACCCAGCATAGAGAAATTTTATTGACTCATACTTGAGGATGTATACAATACACGCATTCAGAACCATACGCACGTCAGTAAGGTCACCTGAGCGTGCACAATGTCAATGCCAATATCGTGTATACCCTCCTTTTTCAGCAATGCAAGATGCACCTATCATGAAGACGATCGTAGAGGTACTGAATGAAGTCTGAAATGCAATTTCCATCTTATGCCGGTCGTGTGGACCGCTCCAAGATGACGTTTCATCCGGTCCCAGACATGTTCGATGGGGGACAGATCTCGGGATAATGATGGGCTGGGTAGTTGTCGTACACCTAGAAGAGCACGTTGGCTTGTGCGGCATACGTGTGGACGTGCATTGTCATTTTGGAAAAGCACATCGCCTTGTTGGTGCATGAACGGCGGTAAGACGGTGGTAAGATTGATGGTTTCAATGTGCCGTGTACTGTACAATGTTCCCACGACGAACACCAGAGGAGAATGGCCAGTGTAGGATATGGCTCCCCGCACCATGATACCACGTGTTCTCCCCGTTTACCTCTGTCGCGTACACTCCAGATTTTTGCACTCCCCTGCACGACACCATACACGCGTTCGACCTTTATTGACAGCGAGGCAGCGACGACACGTCTTCATTCGTTCCTTCATAAGCGCCTACCACGGCACCATTGGAGGTGGGCTGAACGATGTTGGGGCGTTAGCGGAGGACATGCTAAAGGTACACATGATCGTGCATCAATGTGAGGGGAGCGATATTCTACACTCGCCATTCCTCTCTGGTGATTGTCTAGAGGACCTTGAACAGTGCACGGTACACTGAAACCACCATTTAACCCGTCTTGCTATCACTCATGCACCAACAAGATGATATGCTTTTCCAACGGGACAAAACAAAATTTTCAACTGTTTGTTAACTACGGGGTCATCAGTCCCTAAAATTACAAACTACTTATGAACTACCTTATACTAAGGACGGCACAAATATCCATGCCCGAGGGGGGATTCGAACCCCCGACCGTAGTGGCCTTGCAGACTGTGACTGGAGCGCCTCAGTCCCCTCGCCCACCGCGGCCGGCGGGACAAAACAGATCCACACGTATCCCGTACCACCCAATGTGCTCTTCAAGGTGTACGTCAACTACCCTAGCCAGCACGATCCCCAGATCTCTCCCTCGTTGAGCATGTTTGGGACCGCATGAAACGTAATGTTGGTCAGTCTCCATGAGCGGCACTAAATGTGGCCCAACTGAGGCACCAGATGGAAAATGCATGGCAGGCCACTCCACATATCCACATTCTGAACCACTACGACTGTTTCCATGAAAGAATTAAAGCATGCATTGCTGCAAAAGGAGGGTATACACGGTACTAACGCCAGCATTGTGGACGCTCTGGTGACGGTACTCACGTACGCACTGCTATGCCTGTGTGATCATGTATTGTTTATAACCTCCAGTATGTGTCCATAAAACGTTTCTCTGCTGGGTTGACGAAATCATGATGTCTTTTTTTTTTCATTTTTCAGGAGTATAGTTTACAATGAAAATTGAAAATTTGTGGCACAGTTGCATGTAATGAAACTGTATACGTCACGCTGCATATAATTCGTGATGTTAGCACAAACGCAATAAAGAAAAGAATATTTAAGACCTAATAAACTTCCTTGGATCAACAGCTTGCAAAATTACACCAAAATATTTGAAATAAACAGCGTGACCTACGCAGGAGGCTAAAACAAAGAGCACATACGTCGGATGAAGCCTGTCCGACATCTTGGTGAGTTGTGCAATGCTATTTCTCCATTAAAATATGCGTGTGAAGTATGTACTTTCAAACAATAAACTTTCTTGAATAAATAGCAATAAGTATTCATCAAAATGTATTTGGAAACTCTTTTAACATGTACCTCACGGCAAAACCGCCGGACGTTTGTACCTATTTTAAGTGATACAAAACATCAACTCTACAATACAAACACTTCTCCAATTATTAGCAATATGGCGGAGGCAGACCTCAATTTTTCAGCCTAAGGGCGAGTCCCTCATTGGTCCAAATACGAAATAAAATAAGTAATTACGACATGAACATACCATGTAACATTACTGTATTTATATATCCTCCACTAAAATTGAACCTTGTTCTCTGTAATACTTGGCTTCAGAAAATGAACAAAGCCCGGGACTAGTCAGCTTTTCAATAAAAAAGCAGCTGTGGTGCAATATATAAATAAAGTCTTTCCTGGAATATTTAAGAGCTGCAAAAACGACTTGTTAACAACTTTTGAATTACACTTGTTACCTTGGTCCTCAAATATAATAAAATTTCATTAATTTTCTATTCGCTGAATTCTTTGAAGGACGTCTGAAAGAAATTAAGTAATTTCGGAAACTGCTAAAGAGACGTTTGTGAAAGTACTGCAGAAGTCATAGTGGCTACACGAGAACTTATGTTCCGAAACCGGCCATCTGCATGTTGTAAAACGTTTTAGGCAGAAAACTATTTCTGATTATTTTACAAAAGACAAGAATACATTTCATCCCTTAAAATAGTACAAAAATGGTATAAATTTTTATTAATAAACAATATTTTGTAATCCTTCAAGATATTTTTATTAATAAACATACATAACTAGTTGATGGGTTATTTACAAGTTAAACTGACACATAGCCTGTTTTGTAACTAATCATGGATAAGCTTTCAATATGAGTGCGCCATAGACTGGCAGAGCATCTTTCCCACTGTTAAATTTAATTCGGAAGTTATTGAAGGATTACAGGAGGATTTCAGAAGTACCGCGAAAAAAAAAAAAAAAAAAAAAAAAGGGGGGGGGGGGAGGAATATATTCTGTAAATAATGCTACACATCTTTCATATGATTAAAACAACGGAATTTTGGTATAACCAAATGCTGTTGTAATGGATATTTATTTCCAGCCAAAAAGGTTTACGTTCCAATCCACGAATCAAATTACTTTTAATTTGTTAAATGTATCCTGGCGTCAAATTCATGATCATTTTTAGTTGCAGCATCTCTCACATACATAACCTTAATAGAGTCTTGTATGTGTCAGATATTACAACTAAGCAACCATTATGTATTTGACGCTAAAGAATATTATTGAACTTGATTTTCAGGTAATCAGTGACTTGCATGGTCACTTTACGGTAACTATTTGACAGTTAATAAATATTCAATACATCACCTTTAGGTGTTTCCATGATGTCATTATTAAAAGACCGAATCATATAAGAATGACAGCTTATCAATGAAAAATAAATAAATTTGTGCTATTCTGAATCGAGTAGACGTGCGAATTGTATCGATCACTGTCAGACACGTTTCAAAATGTTTCTCAGTTGGGGGAAAACGCGAGTACAGATGAATGAAACACAGGTTTACTCACATGCATGCGACTAATCATACAGTATACCAAAAATTCACATTAATCAAATAATTAATGCTCATGTAACAAAATCAATGTAGACAACCAAAAACAAGACTTTTAAATTTCCACTCTGTCACTTCAGCAGATTGCACTGACGGTAAAATATTTGTACAGTATATTAACAACGAATTTCTTCGAACATATTTTCCACTACTTTATACATTTTCATCTGGAAATATACTGTATATTTTGAAGTGATTTAGAATATTCATTCCAAAAAGTACTCGATAAGTACATCTCACTTGAAGTGTTAAACAATGTTGTTACGGTACTCATCTGTCCTATATTTATAATCTTTAGTTATTAGGGCTAATTTTTCAGTACCAATTTTACAGATGTTCATTCAAATCTGAAGCTTTTTTGTGCTAGTATTTAACTGAAGGCAATACGTTTCTAGTTCTTATTAGTAGTTTCATTTCTTATAAATATCAGTTCTTATGCCTGTGTTATTGTTACTTATTAATGATCTCTTACTTGTGAGAGTAACGGATAGCCGCCTTATGGCTCGTGCGTATGCTTTGTTTCTTAATCATAATGTAGTTGTTGGATATCTTTGCTGTAATTTGCTAGATATCTAACATATAACTCAGCATCACCTTCAACACAAATTATGGCGTCACATTGCAATGTACGTAAGTGAAATGTCTGTATCGTACTAGTGATCACACACTCCACGTCGAAGATAATACCGAATCGACAATCGAGACTGATGATGACCGGAAGTAGTCATTTAAGAAGACTGTGTAATATGTTTGTGATCTTGACTGTGCTATAGCATCCAGACTACGTAATCATATTCAGCTGATTTTCGGATTTTATCTTATAAGAACTAGTACTTTTGTTATTTTGAAAAAAAAAAAAAAAAAAAGTTGACTTATTCTTCACATTATTTGGAATTGAAATCCAACGATGAACTTTAAGATTGTTAAAGATACCTTACCCACAGATTCTCTCCAGGATCCCGGATTCTGTATGGATAAGTCTGTTATTACACTCTCTGAAATTTCATTGTGTGAAGTTTTAATCGGATATCTGGGGTTCAAAATACTAAAACCATTTGACAACTGTTTCATGATTAGCAATGTACATTGATATCTTGTATTAATCTGACAATGCAGTCAAACATCAACCTTGTCAGTTCGTGCACTATAGAGACAGTGTCTCGTCTACAGTCTTCTCTCCGGGCATAGATTTACTCCTTCGTGGTCATTCTTTCTGAAAGTCCTCATTACACGCCGGGCGATGAAGAAAGCGTCGTAGTATCCTTCTCCTCGACACATTTTGACACTCAAGAAATGCCGCTCGACAGCTTCTTCTGTAACATTAACGGTTTTCTTACCAGTTTCCTGAAAATAAGTAGAACTGACTCTTTGTATTGTTTGTTATCAGTATGAACGTAACGAACGATATCATGTGATCTGTGTGAGAAATATCTGGCGTACTGTGAAAGATGATACATGCCAACTTCGATTTTTTAAATATAATTTGAAATCTTTTCCTTGAACATTCCAACTAAAGGTGTGATAAATTCAATGTGGTGGCTGTTCTCTCGGACGTGCCCGAATGAACATACACTGCATATGAAGCCCGCCGCGCTCCATCTCTTGAGGAATATCGCGAGTAATGAGCACAGGGGGCAAGAACACAACGTCTGTAGCGTGTGGTACGCTGAAAACACTGTCTAACATATGCAGTCACGACACGACAGCAGCGCTCCAAGCGGCTGGCGAGCTATATTTCTGAATACGATGTCGGACCAGTGTGAATAGTACCGTTGTAACTGATTTTAACGCACTTTTTAAGAAATGGAAGGTACTTAGTGCCATAAAAATCGGTAATAACTTGAAAATAACTCTGTATTTGACTCTGTTAGGTTTTCTTACAACCATTGGAAGGTGTGAAACGGTACTTTGCAGGACAGTTTATTTAAGATTATCTTGAAATCTACGACTTTTTAACCAATAATTTAATTGTCCATTAGATTTCGGGAATGCAGCCGCGTAAAATTCACTTCTTCCGCTGATATTTCGGCCGCGTACCTTCCGGCCATCTTCAGAGTGAGTCGAAGACTGTCGACGAGGTGCTGACGAGGCCTGATCGCGGTGGCAATGCGCGTGCGCGTCACAGATGCTGGTTTACTGCATATCGAAGTACTCACACGCGTGCATCCCCCGTGGCGGAAGCGCTCCGGTGTTCACTTATCGATATATGCTCGGCGGCGGCAACACCTTCACGTCTTCCTGTGATATCAATACTCCAAGTGCAGGGTTCCAAGCTTTGTCTTCGACTCACTCTGAAGATGGCCGGAAGGTACGCGGCCGAAATATCAGCGGAAGAAGTGAATTTTACGCGGCTGCATTCCCGAAATCTAATGGACTATACATTACGCCGTGAAAAGTTGAAAATTCACAATAATTTAATTTTCTATTAACAAAAATGGCTAATAAACAACAGAAAATCGGACCTTCTGCAGAAAAACGTCGGTTTTCTACTCAGAACTGATAACGTTTCTTCACTACAATTCCAGTCAAATCCGTAAGTGTTGAATGTAAGAAAATTATATGCAATGCAATACCTATATTATTTAATGGACGAGATCAGCCGTTACCGCTGTAGCTGAAAGAAAATCCTCACAAATGCTACAATAAGACATTGAAAGCAAGAATCTTCGAAACATTCGTTTTATAAGCAAAATTAATTACACTCAAAAGTACATACGTTTATAAGCAAGGTTAGTGAATTGGGAAAAAAATGTACAATCTTTGGATTCCACGTCGAATTTTTACAAGTCAATGAAAGTGCCTGTCGTGTAATAACATCCACAACAGGAATAAATGTTTCTCGTCTTTATATATTCTCTTAATTTCAGCGGAATTGCCTGCAAAATATACACACATTCGTAAGTATTTCCTCATTACTAATGCTTGGAACACAAAAATTACAGAAACTATTTGGTTAATTACGTAGAAAAGTAATTATAAACACACATTATTGTTACGGCACCTTGTCCACCACTAGGAGCGCTTATGTCTTTTCAACTGTCAGTTTGTAACAAGTTTCACAGCAGTGAGTGTATGTGTATGTTAGACTCTGGTGAAAATTTGAGGGGAGGCGCACTAACTTAAACGTGCAGTCGTGTGACCATGTGTGCGAGTGGTGTAATGGACAGCGCCATTGCCTTGGCAGCATGGAACCCGGATTCGATACCCGGTCTGGCATAAACTTCAACTTTCGCCGTTATTGTAATTCAGTGCCAACATGCAGCTTATGTCTTTTATTCCTTGCTTATCTATTATAAGATCGTATCAATTTTTAAATTTCCTTTGGCGGCTGACGTCTTTGCGTATAAATTCATCTCGTATACTAGGGGATAAGAATGTGTACATGTACCGTTCTCTGTTCTCTTGGTACATTATAAAATTTACGTAAGTCTATGTCTATAGCCAGGGGTCGGAAGATTTTGTTCTGCCAATACAGTGACGTTTCGTAGGTTTCCATCAATATCTCTTCCATTTTTTGTTTTAGATAGTGTCTAGATACCACGATGAACCGTGTTGAGTTTCAAACAGTTTTGAAAACCACCAAGAAATTCAAATATATTTGTTGAAGTAGCGTCTGTGATAAAAACTAAATAAACAGTAAAAATTCGTTTTTTCAGTTAGCCGTCAAGTTTCTCAGAATTTTCTCAGCATTTGCCTGATTTATATATATGGTCTAACAAAAATCCCTTTACTAGCTTTACTGGAAAACATGTAAAAAAAATCCAGCAAAAATAGCTCTCCAAAATGGGTAGTTTAAAACTATGAGCACTTGCTTATCCTTTCTACTATAACGAAATTCATTACACCATATAGAATGAATAAAACATTGACTTTCGGCCCTTCATATTATCCTTACTTGTCTATTAACAGAAACAAATGATCTATACAGGTTTGAAATCCTTTTCTCCTCACTAAAGTTCAGGCAACTTTTAAGGAAAGGATGATGGTAAGTGTCAAAAAAAAAAAAAAAAAAAAAAAAAAAAAAAAAAAAAAAAAAAAAAAAAAAAAAAAACATTACAAACTCTATCTGGTACAATTTCCTCCAATTTATTTTCATTTACAATTTCTTTGAATGCATCAGTTACCTCGCGTGTATCCTCACCCCAATTTGTTCTTTGCCTCTGTTACCTTCGTCGATTTCTTCGTTATCTACAAATTGACTCTTGGCTTGGCTTGAGATAATTTTACATTTTTCATATCATATCACGGTTTATCTGAACGTAATCTGCGAAGTGGAATGAGGAGAATATACCTTTATATTCTTTTTGCCTATAATGGTTAGAAATTCAAGAACAGGAACTACCAGACAGAGTTCTTCATTTCATAATCGTGTACATGATATGTAAATAACGAGTTGACAATACTATTCGACGTTACAGCTACATTAATGACAAGTCCATACTGTATCTTGTCAACAATTTGTGCTTATTATTATTGATGTGGTCTTCAGTCCAAAGACTGGTTTGCTACAGCTCTACACGCTATCCTATCCCTCTTTATATCTCAGTAAGAACGACAACAAATGTTCCAACGCTTGTAAACGCATTGGACCGAACTGCCGTGGTCGTCAGTCCCTAGAATTACAAACCATTTAAACTAAAACACACACACACACACACACACACACACACACACACACACACACACACACACACCAGGCCGGAGGAAGGACTCTAACCTCCACCGGGAGCGACCGCCCGATCCGTAGCACGATGCCATAGACCACGCGGTCATTCCTGCACTGCAAGAACTTTGAACCTGCTTACTACATTCGTCTTTCGTTCTCCTTCTGCGGTTTGTACCCCGTACAATTCCCTCAAATTCTAAATTAAAGATTCCTTGATGCTTCAGAATGTGCACCAACAAACGATCTGTTATATTAGTCAAGATACGCCAGAAAGTTATTTCTCCCAAGATCTCTTCCAGTACTGCATCATTTGTTACGCGAACTAACTACCTAATCATCAGCATCAATTTCAATACCTTCTAACATCTTCTTGTCTGAAAACCTCGTACCATTCTGATGAAGCAGACAACAGCTCTGGTTTCATGCTAGAAAGCTTTTCCGATTTAATTCTGTTGTTGAACATCTGAGAACTTGGTCACCGAAGCTCCAGGAAAATGTGATGGCTCCTTGGGCCAAATGAGTGATTGCTTCATTTGGTTTTACCACGTAGAATAGAAAAAAAGGAAATATTCATAGTGGCCGTGTAAACACTGCAAGTGTCAGTAATATTTGAATAAGAAACGTATCCACCTTTTTAAACTACTCAGACTAATGTCTCACAATTCATCATGATCATCATCGGCGTCATCGCAAAATATTTACACAAAACCACGTTAGGGCATTTTCAGTCATGAAAAAATTAACCTCTTGTCACATTCGTAACTAAGACAAGAAAAAAATGTCCACAAATACATTCATACATCAATGTATTTACTTACAAACGAATAAATATTGTATTCGATCATCCGGATGCTACGTCTTGCGGAAAAAATCTCTCTCGCGTTTGTTCAAACATTATAGTAGAAGACGCACGATAATGGTAGTATAACGTGAAATATTGACAGCAAATATTTCTCCGAATAACACTGTTCTGGCAAAAAAGCGCAAATGCAAATGTGTCTGGTTAAATGCATCCACACCCTTAAGTGTCAATTGTGAAACGGCGAAAAAGACGAAGAAAATTTTTTTTTCACTGAAGCTAGAAAGCCACCCCTCTGGAGACGGCGCTCCCATTCCATTGCCTCTTACCTCTCACCCTCTTTACCATGCTGATTGAGCCGCGGTGGAGTTCTCCCGCGGGCATGGGTGTGTGTGTTTGTCCTTAGGTTAGTTTACCTAGGTTTAAGTAGTTTGTAAGCTACGGACTGATGACCACGCAGTTTGGTCCGATAGATTTACAAACATTTGAACTATGCTGATTGAATGTGGATTAGTAAATGGTAGGCATTCCGTAGTTCTTCCCCCCCCCCCTTCTTTGTTAAACAAGCAATGATGTCCGTGGCATTATTTAATCGTAAGTCCATCTTATTTACGTATGGGCCTTTTAGGCAAACTGTGGAACAATTTACAGCGATTTAGTAGACAAAACCTAGAGAAGAAATAGTTTTTACTACGAAACTTGTGAATTACGGTGTTTCTGGTTTTCAGTTTTTCTGCTGCTTGTCTTAGATGCCTCTGAAAGAAAGAGTTCTATGACGGGTTACCCCAAACACTTGGCATTTTCTTCTGAGTAAATTAAATTGAATACAGTGCTGTGTGCTTTCCTGTTATTGAGTATTTTGTCAATTCTAAGAACTGTGGTGTATCTAAGGTTTGTTTGTTTGTCTTTTTGTTCGTATTTTATGCACGGCCATACCGTACATCCGATTGCGATAAAACTTTGTCAACTCACTGCTTGCATTCGCGCGAAGTTTATAGGCATATTAAAATTAACTTCGTATGGTGCATGGCGGTGGATACTTTACAATTCAATAACTCTTTTCTTACGCCTTCACGCTGAAATGACAGGACGGATATGAATGAAATTTGGAACAGAGATAGCTTATACCCTGATTAATACATGGGCTACCTTTGATAAGCCACAGTATGGTGCGTGGTGGAGGGTACCTTGTAATGGGCTAATATAAAATAAGAAGTTTCACCTTGGTGATCGATATGAATTATATCTATTTGTTTTTTACTTTACAAAAATTCACATAGCGATTTCGGTCTTATGATAGAACATCATCAGTGCAGAATTGTAAGTTATGGAAGCCAAGTTTAAACTTGAGACGTGTACGATGAAGGCATTTCAATTGTTTTATGGATATGACCAGTGACTGTTTTATGCAGAGCAAATGAATCATCATGGCTTACAATTCTGCGCTGATGATGTTCTATCATAAGAACGAAATCGATATGTGATTTTTAACAAATGAATATTTCATATCGCTCACCAAACTAAAACTTCTTATTTTATTGCAATATTGTGGTGCGCTGTCACAATTTTTCGCAATGGAAGCCCGATTAAAAATAAAATAAAATGAAATAAAAATTGCTACTCCTTCATGCTAAAAGGGATGGACAAATTATAATGAAATAATTTGGAATAGATATAGCTTATACCCTACATTAATACTACACGGACTACCTTTCGTAAGTCACCATAAGGTGCATGGCGGAGGGTTACTTACCAAGTTTCTTTGCACGCTGAAACAGCTGGACGGATTTCAATAAAATTTGTAATGCAGATAGCTCATACCCTGAATAACGCATGAGACACCTTTAGGA
The DNA here is from genome assembly GCA_026315105.1 of Locusta migratoria. NCBI lineage: Eukaryota > Metazoa > Arthropoda > Insecta > Orthoptera > Acrididae > Locusta > Locusta migratoria. The sequence continues at coordinate 471,204,879 of CM048744.1, read as the reverse complement.
AGCCACCGTACGGCGCGTGGTGGAGGGTACCTTACAGTGGGTTAACACGTTTCTTACTTTTCAAGCTGAAACGGGTGGACAGACTTGAATGAAATGTGGAATGAAGATAGCTTATACAGGGCTACGTTTGCATGGTGGAGGGTACGTTTCAACAAACATCCGAATTGATAATATTCATCTCGGGTATGCAGCCGGATACCGTTCTCAACTAGACACGATATTTCGGCAGACCAACTGGCTGCCATCTTCAGGTGAGAGCGATAATACACTAACTCGCCGGAAACTGAGGCAAAACAAGAAACACCGGCTCCTTTATACACCGCTGACGACCCACTGCGCGTGCGCGAAACCAAAGTAGAAGCCACCTAGGCGCAATAAAACTAGTAGCGCCGGTGGAGAAAATCGACAAAAAAAAAAACCTATTTGTATAGCGCCTAGATGGCTTCTACTTTGGTTTCGCGCACGCGCGGTGGGTCGTCAGCGGTGTTTCTTGTTTTGCCTCAGTTTCCGGCGAGTTAGTGTATTATCGCTCTCACCTGAAGATGGCAGCCAGTTGGTCTGCCGAAATATCGTGTCTAGTTGACGACGGTATCCGGCTGCATACCCGAGATGAATATTATCAGTTATTTCGCCGGGAAAGTCTACGCAACCACAAACATCCGAATTGTTTGACTGCTCACCATGAAAGTCGGCAGATAAATGTACGTTTTTATGAAGGAGATTTTTTATGATCTGCAAGTCAGTGAATTTACAATGGCGGGGAGGACCTTGCGACTTTTACACCGTTACACCAGTCACCATGAAACTTGGCGCATATATATATATATATATATATATATATATATATATATATGAGGGAGGGGAGTAGGTGGAGGAGGAAACGACAGAAAGGGGAGGGAGGAGACGAACAGAAAAAGGGTAGAGGAGGAGACAGACAAAGGGGAGAGGAGGAGAATGAGAGAGGGGAGATGAATATGGACAGCTGAAAGGAGATGAACAGACGGAGGGGGAGGGGAATGGGACAGAGAAAGGGACAGGAGGAGAAGGGGGAGGAGCAGGTGAATAGAGAGAAGGGACAATGCGTTTGTTCGCATTTTAGCGCTGCCATAACGTTCATCTGTTTACGATAAAACTTCTCGGTCTTACGCGAAGGTTATAGACACAGTACAGTTAATCAGGTGGCGCGCGTGTCGTATCGGTAAATGTACTTGAAGGACCATTGAAGTAGTGAGATGTCTGAATGCAACACAAACAGATCAGTATCCATTTATGACAAAGTATGCACTTTCAAAATTATCTGATTGTACGACTTATAGTTAGGGAGATGTGACATCATAAGCACTGAGCCGCATGGGAATCTGCCGCATCATGTTTGTTCGTATTTTATGCTTCCGTACCGTTCATCCGATTGCCGTGAAACTTTTAACACTTGATCTTCAAAACAATAGGAACAGTATCGTCTACCTAAGATTTCATATAGTGCATGGCGGAGGATACTTTGCTATAACCTTAGACACCACTGCCGCGATCACCATGAGAGGTAACAGAGTCATATAATTTTTCTCAGATCAGGTGGATTGAGGAGGTGGAGGAGTTGGACACAAAGAGACGAGGAGGAAATTGGCGGAGAAAGGGGAAAGTGAAGATGGGCAGACGGGTAGCAGGAGATGAACAGAGAAAGGGGAGACGAGAAGATAAACGGAGAGAGAAATGTTCAAATGTTCGTAGAGCTTACGGGACTTAAGTACGGGGTCATCAGTCCCTAAACTTACAAACTACTTATGAACTAGCTAATACTAAGGACGGCACAAATATCCATGTCCGAGTGGGCATTAGAAACCCCGACCGTAGTGGCCGTGCAGACCGTGACTGGCGCGCCGCAGACCGCTTGGCCACCGCGGCCGGCAACGGAAAGAGAAAAGAAAAGAGAATTGGACAGAGAAAAAGGGACGAGAGATGGATTAACTTAATAAGTAAGTACCCGCACGACGCTAGTATTAGCTGAAAACCCAGCATTTTTATTTTTTATTTATTCCTGCCATTTTTCATGTATATATTCATTTGTATAAGGGCTGTATGTCTGTAAAATCTCTTGGGAATACAATTAGTACAAAAGAAGTAATTGATTTAAACTTGGTGCGTGATGGGGAGGTTTTCCATGAACGTTACTGTTTATGTGGTCATATCTTATGAACTACGTCTCGTACTGTCATACAATTTAGAATGTACGCTCAAATATATGTGTGTATACTGTCTGTAAAATTTCGCGCGGCTACAATTTGTAGTGTACAAATTATAAATTGTAACCTCATACCGAATGCCGTAGTTTTAGTCCATCAACAGCGGAACGTTACTGTTGAGGTGCTCATATCTCATAAACTATGTGTCGTACTGTGATACACTTTAGAATGTACGCTCAAATATATGTGTGTATACTGTCTGTAAAATTTCGCGCGGCTACAATTTGTAGTGTACAAATTATAAATTGTAACGTCATGCCGAATGCCGTAGTTTTACTCCATAAACAGCAAAAAAGTAGCAAGAGAGAAACTTTTTCCTTTAATTATTTTGCTGTGGTTGTCAGGGAGAAAAAGAATAATATAGGTTTGAAATTATATTTAAAGGTTGTTGCAAGTCGCCAAATACTCTCACTATCATATAGCATATTGATAAAGTCTCGCCGCATTATGCAGCAGTTTTTTGCGATTCCTATTTTTTATGACGTCATATCTCCTGAATCATATGTCGTATGTTATTCTTAACCCTGCAGCAAATGTTATATCACGGTAAGGAATATTTGTATCAAATTTGGTTAAAATCGGTCTAGTAGTTTAGGAGAAAATGTACAACATTGTCGCGGGATGTAGCAGTACGTCTCTCATCGCATTGTTTATGACGTCATATCTCATGAACTATGACACGTGACCCTCAGATTTACGGCGACCGTCCTCATGGATTGAAGCTTACGTGTACAAAATTTCATAAGGATTGTATCAAAACTGAAGATTTGTATGCAACACGTACACACAAACATACTGACACTCTGCTTTATATATTAATATAGATAAGGCAGCGAAAAGGTGCAGGGTCGCATATCTTACTGTCGACCGGTTTCGGGCATTTATTTTGACACTCCATCATGTACAGATTGAACAGGAAGGTCGTAATTATACACCGTAAGATCGGCAATAACTGCCGGAAACCAGTCGACAATAAAATCTACCACCCTACAACTCTACACAGCCTTATTAAAATTTTTCTGTTAGTATTAAATTGACAGAAAGCGAGTATTAGTGTACATCACATTTGAAAATATTCCATAAAATAGGAAATGGAAAACAGGGAGCAACTTTTATGTCTATTAGATCTACATGAGACGTTAATTTAATTTGAAAGGAAACTATAACTGTAGTGTTCTACTGTAACTTGAGCGTTTTCGAGAGTTATTTACCGCTTTGGTAGACGGCGGAGTTTACTGAGGCAGGTAGCCGCAAATGCGACAGTATTCGCAAACTGGCGACGAGAGGCACAGTCGCGTCGCTGGAGAGGCATTTGCATCAACCGGAGCAGCAGATGCACTCAGAATTAATTAAATTACGCCGCGGATAGAATAACGCACTCGGTAAATCGAGAAAGTTATTACTGCTCGTTCCATAACTATGATGTTTGGAGTAGTTAATTAATGAATTATGCCTTCAGTTTGTTGTTGACAATGCAGATTGAATTAGGACCATTTTCACAAATACTCAACAAATACAAAAAGCGAAATTCACAGGAAACAAATTTCATTGAATTATTCAAACAGTATACATTTTTGATGCCTTAAAATATTACATTTCACATTCTAGATACAGAAAACGTGAACAAATATTCCTATCAGCTTTCACTTGAAATTAAACAAATGTAAAAAGCATAGCTCTTTCAAAACTGAGCAACTACATATTACTAAGTAGCAGTACCGGCGGAAGGGCCGGGCGAGCAGGGCGACCGCCAGGAGCGCCTAATTTTAGGGGAGTTTGGGGGGCGCCAAAATCCTTGCTAAATTTATATTATTGTAAACAGTGAACAAAAAATTAACTTTCTCATAAATTGTGTAGTAACATTGGTTACTACCTCATGCCATAGGCCTCACACTTCATAACAAGCCGGGTTGTATCTTAGTACAATGCTGTTACAAAATATATTTGTATTTTCTTTTGTTCATATATGTGTTCTCTTTCTCCCTTAACAAGGTTGTTTATGTACCTATGTGTAAATAAATGCTGTATCGCATCTTTAATCTTAATTTTATATAAATCGTTATTCCTTGAATCGTTCTGTAAATTTCTAATCAATGACGTAGAATATTCTGTATGCTCATGTGTAAATAATTGTTTCGTATATCGTTAACCAAAACTTACTCTTTGTGTTTAACTGACAAATGTTAAGATCTTCCTCAGTTTAATAATTGATTCTTATAGTAATAGTTATATAGTTCAAGCAGGTATTCTTTAAAATCAGCTATCTGTAAGGTAGCATAGCAAATTTAAAGTCAGTAATACCAATGGGTTGTAGGGGGCGCCATATGGATTCTTTACCCGGGTGATATTTTCCCCTTCCGCCGGCCCTGCTAAGTAGCAGTAACGTACCAGCTTATTTTAACCTACTGAATCAGCAATTAACGAAATCGGTACATTAACACGCTGATTCGGTCCGCCTTCGTAGTCTAGTGGACAGCGTGGAGAGCTGCTACTCGGGGAACCCGGATTCGATTCCCGCTCGGGATCTGGGTGTTGTATCTTCATCATCATTGATACGCAAGTTGACGAAGTGTTGTCAGTTAAAAAGATTAGCATCAAACAGGCTGAACACCATCCCTGTTGAGTTCTAATGGCCGTAAATGTCACACGCTCGACGTCATCGTAAATTACATCCATCGTTACAGGATGGTCAGGCGTGCCCCAGGGGAGTGTGATAGGACCGCTATTATTTTCTATCTATATAAATGATCTGATGGACAGAGTAAGTTGTAATTTGCGGCTGTTTGCTGATGATGCTGTGGTGTATGGGAGGGTGTCGTCTGTAACTGACTGTAATAGCATACAGGTTGACTTAAACAAAATTTCTAGTTGGTGCGAAGAATGGCAGCTAGCTCTCAATGTAGAAAAATGTAAGGTGATGCGCATGAGTAGAAAAAACAATCCTATAATGTTCGAATACAGCATTAGTAGTGAGCTTCTTGATGCGGTCGCGTCGTTCAAATATCTAGGCGTAACATTGCAGAGCGATATGAAATGGAACGAGCATGTAAGGACAGTTGTGAGTAAGGCAGACAGCCGACTTCGGTTTATTGGGAGAATTTTGGGAAGATGTACTTCACCTGTAAAGGAGACCGCGTATAAAACGCTTGTACGACCACGTCTTGAGTATTGCTCAAGTATTTGGGACCCGCAGCAGATCGGTTTGAAGGAAGACATAGAGGCGGTTCAGAGGCGAGCAGCTAGATTTGTTACCGGTAGGTTCGACCAATGCGCGAGTGTCTCGGAAATGCTCCGGCAACTCAATTGGGGATCGCTGGAAGAAAGACGACGTTCTTTTCGTGAATTTCTGTTAAGTAAATTTAGAGGGCCGGAATTTGAAGCTGAGTGTAGGACGATCTTGCTGCCGCCTACTTACATTTCGCGTAAAGATCACAAAGACAAGATAAGAGAAATTAGGGCTCGTACGGAGGCATATAGGCATTCTTTTTTTCCTCGTTCAATTTGGGAGTGGAATAGGAAAGGAAATGCCTAGTAGTGGTACGGTGTACCCTCCGCCACGCACCTTACGGTGAATTGCGGAGTATGTATGTAGATGTAGATGTAGATTCGGTTGTCGGAACATCCGCAATTGAGTACACTGAGCATAGTAGAGGAACAATCCGCTTCAGTTGTAAACTTGTTTTATTACGAGGGGTGTTCGAATGAAATGGTATGATACCACATGCCGGCCGCGGTGGCCGAACCATCTGCGGCGCGGCAGTCACAGTCTGCACGCCCACTACGTTTGGGGGTTCGAATCCCCCTCGGGCATGGATATTTGTGCAGTTCTAGTATTAGCTAGTTCATAGGTAGTTTGTAAGTTTAGGGACTGATGACCCCGTAGTTAAGTCCCATAAGCTCTACAAAATTTGATACCACATGTTGGGTATTAGGGAAGTCTTTATTCAAAAGTAATCACTAGAGGTTTGAGCACAACTATTACTGTTTAAGAAGCCGAAGCTTTCCCTGTTCCCAGAATTCTTATGACTGTGCAAGAGGCAGTCCTATACTAAGTTGTCCGAGTTGAAGCGCTTCCATTTGAGATGTTTTTCTAGCGGACCAAAGTCACAGGATGATACGTCCGGGCGGATGCTCAAGCTGCTCCAAGTTGGCCAGTACACTTTTAATAATGTGTGTAGAACTTATGGGACTTAACTACGGGGTCATCAGTCCCTAAGCTTACAAGCTACATACGAATTAGCTAAGACTAAGGACGGCACAAATATCCATGCCCCAGGGGGGATTAGAACCCCCGACCGTAGTGGTCGTGCAGACCGTGACTGGAGCGCCTCGGTCCCCTCGGCCACCGCGGCCTGCCAGTACACTTTGTGTGACCCTGGAGACGTGTGGACGCGCAGCCCACGCCGTTTGCTCTTGACGGATTTGCATAGGCTGTTAATGATTTTTCCGGCTCGAATTTGATGTGTGTTGGACCTAGGACGTTGAAAAAGACGGTGAGCATCACCTTGCCTGCTATGGACAAAGCTTTGAAATTTGTAGGCGGCTATGACGACTCTGCATTCGTGTCCATAGATGTCGCACTACGTTATCTCAAAAGGGTGTATTCAAATTTCGACCGGTTTGCTTGTTAAGACGCTTACCTTTTCATTTGAACACCCTCGTATGTTTAATACAATCGGTTTCTGGCATGTTAAATCCTATCATCACATGTATAACCAACTGCAGAAATAAAAACAAACTGCGACGGGAATCTGTAAGGGCCGGCCGCGGTGCCCAAGCGGTCTGCGGAGCGCTAGTCACGGTCTGCACGGCACTACGGTCGGGGGTTCGAATCTCCCCCTCGGACATGGATATTTGTGCCGTCCTTGGTAATAGCTAGTTCATAGGTAGTTTGTAAGTTTAGGGACTGAGGACCCCGTAGTTAAGTCCCATAAGCTCTACAAACATTTGAACATTTGAATCTGTAAGGGTTTACAATTATTTCTATTTAGGAAAATAGCAAATTTAAGGTTCGTCAACTGTTCTTTTGACAGTAACGGCCATAAAATTTGCGAAATCGAAATATTTAAACATTTCGAGTGTTTCAGAGCGTTGAAATAAATTGGACGAAGTTGAAAATTTGTGATGGACCGGGATTCGAACCCGGATATCCCGCTTTGGGCCAGCGGTCGCCTTAACCAATTAGGCTGTCCAGACATGCCTCCCGTCCAACCCAAATGCTCAACTTCTAGCCGCTTGTCCACTAATACCTCTTGCTCACAGCCTTTACTAGATTCCCGCGAGGATTCGAGCGTTCGGATGCGTCCGCATTGAAATTGTCATTGCTTGTTGTGGGCATGTTTACAATTGATATGGTGTCTGTGCTTTCCGGACATGTCCGTAAGCGGATGCATTCAAACGCTCGATCTTAGCGGGAATCCAGTATAGGTTGCGAGCAAGAGGTATCAATGGGCAATGGGGTTGGAAGAGAAGCGTGCCTGGATAGCGTAATTGGTTAAGGCGACCGCTGGCCTAAAGCGGGAATTCCGGGTTCGAACCCCGGTCCAGCGCAAATTTTCTTTCTTCGTTGAATTTATTTCAACGCCCTGAAACGGTCGAAATGTTTAAATATTTTCATTTCGTACGTGATAGCAATCTAAAAAAACTGCATATGGAAGAGGTTTAATAATCACACAGGCTGCGAAGGAGACGAGGAGGTAACCTACGAAAGGGGTGGCACGCATGAAGTAACTCTCAACAACAGCCAAGAGGCCGGCGCAATCTTGCGCCTACTTGCACCCACTTTTGGATGTGCCGTCCCCTTTAGCCGGTGGGAAGGATAAGCAGGTGATGGTCACGGGAGTGAATTTTGAACCACCTAGCGATCACAAACGGCCAAAGAAATAGTGACTAGCTAGAACTTCGAGAAAATGAAAGATAACACCATAAATATAACGAGCTTTTTCATTTGCTTCATTTGCACAATGGACGAATGATCGGAGAGGAGCAGTTCTTTTTTTTCCAATTTTAAAAACAAAGCTAGTTTTTTTTCTTTTACGTTGCTTTAGACCTTAGAATTGTAACATCTTCTTTATTAATTTGTTAACAGTTTTTCGAAATCTTACTTTTGCTCGTCGTAGCACAGAACCACACAGTTACCGTGATGGTTCCGAACTTCATAATACAGTAGCGGTCTGGTAGTTTGTTTCCTCTGTGGTTTTCAGTGGTACCAAATATCAGTTTTAGTTAATCGTTGGCCTCTTCTTGTGGCGTTTATATCCCATTAACACGGCCATCGATCTTTTTTCATAGTCCAGTAATTTTCTTTTTAAATCTCCTAATTACCCTCCTTCCCCCGCCCCTCCCCCATCCCAATCCCAGCCGAATTCTAACGTCTGAATTACATTTATGTAGGGGTGACTTATGTCTTTCCCAGTGTGCTCATTCTGTAAATGAAATCAGATTACCTGGAGACGTACAGCATGGAAGACAGGATATGACATGATGGTTACTAAAATAAGTTCTTTAGATAGGAGTAGTAGAAGAAGAAAATACTTATTTTTAGTTTCATTGGCTATACGCACAGATGGGCTGTGTTAAAGTTATTCCAACAATTCTTTTGTCGCACTCGGCTAGTACATAAATAAAAACCACAGCGATTGTTTTGCTTGTGACAATGTGTTTAAAAATGTCAGAAAAACAAGCGGTCAAATATCTGCAGCAAGAAAAATTTGAAAATTAGAGTTTTACGAAACCTAAATGTTTATTAGGATCAACCCAGCCATTGATTTATTTTGAGGATTTATGGCAAAGCGACAGGATGGTTACTTTACTTCTCACAAGTCACTTCACGTCATAAAAATACTGAAACTTTTGCTACCTGTGCAGCAAACTGAAATAAAGCTATATTTTGTTACGAAAGTGTGTAATGACTGGATGACATGCACTTGTATGATGAAACTAGGAATACGGTTATATCAGGTGCGATGAGTCATCATCTGCCATTGTTTTGAGAAAAGAGATTTCCGCATGGTGTGTTTGAAAATATGTTGTCATTAGGTATACATTTACTCTTATAGCATAGCACATTGCTGTACTTGTAACAATGTCGAAATCTACCTTTGGCTCTTTCGTTGAAGACTATAATTACCTTGATGCAATCATCCTAATCGTAATCAACTCTTCTATCTGTAGGCGTTTAAAGCGGTTTATTTTATTCAATAACTCTTGTATAGTCTCCGTCACAGAATCTTCGTCTTACTACGCGAACCTTAGTGAAGGAAAGTCAGTGCTTCTCCGTGACTTCTAAGTAAAAATAAAATTATCATGGAAATTAATAAGATAAGGCTCTGAAACCGGCTAATTGCAGGAAACTCTACAGGTACTTGGTTGTTTAATGAAAGTGATCGAGAGGTATTTCCTGAAGAGTATGTTCAGAGTATTTGATGTCTTAAAGGTAGGTTTGTGAAGTCGAATGCAAAGTCTGTCGGAAAAAATGTAATTGTTGTTGTGATCCGGAGACTAGTTTGATGCAGCTCACCAACCATTTCTGTCCTGAGCAAGCCTCTTCATCTCGTCGTGAGAACGGCAACCCACATCTATTTGAACTCGATTACTGTAATTGTCGCTTCGTCTTCCACTGCAATTTTTGCTCCACACACTTCCCTTCAGTGCCAAAGAATGTATCCTACCAGTCGATCCCTTCTTTTGCTCAAGGCCTGCCACAAATTCCTTTTCTCCCCCGTTCTGTTCAGTACAACCTTATTAGTTTTACTATCTGCCCACCTTATCTTCAGGATTCTTCGGTAACACCATATTTCAGAAACTTCTGTCCTCTTCCAGTTTGAAATACTTACCATCCACGTTTCACTCCTGTACAAGGCAACACAAATGCTTTGAAAAAGTTCCTAATGTTTTAATTAATTTTCCCATTGCCAATCTGCACTTTATATCATCTGTACTGCCACCACCGTAAGTTATTTTACCGCGCAACTAACAAAACTCATCTTCCACGTTTATTGTCTCGTTATCTAATCTAATACCTCCAGCATCACCTGATTTTCTTATACTACATTACGTTATACTTGTTTTTCTCTTGTTAATGTTCATTTTATATTCTCATTTCAAGGCACTGTCCATTCTGTTCAATTGCTCTTCCAGGTGCTTTGTTGTGTCTGGCAGAATTACAATGTCATCAGCAAACAGTTATATTTTTATTTCCTCGCCCTTTCCTTCTTCAAATTCCTCCTTATTTTCGAATGTTCAAATGTTTGTAAATCTATCGGATTCAACTGCGTGGTTATTAGTTCGTAGCTTACAAACTATTTAAACTAAGGGAAACTAACCTAAGGACAACACAAACACCCATGAGCGAGGGGAGACTCGAACCCGCGACGGCCACGCGCACCGCAGCACGACGCCCCAGTGCGCACGGCTAATCCGCCTCGGCCCTCCTTACATTCCTTCACAGCTTGTGTAGTGCGACAAAAATTGATGAATCCCACTTACCTAAATCAGCCCTGTTTTGCAGGATACGAATAAAACAGTTTAATTGTTGTATGCAAATACCATGAATTTGTATATATTAATTTATGTATAAATATTGTAATGCCGTGATGTGATACTTAAAAGGTTTTTTGTTTGTTTTCTTTTTGTTTCATGTACGATTGAGGTGCCGCAATGAACAAGGGCAACGTCGTCGCCACCGCAGCCATTATTGCTGTATTCGATCACTATCGACATTCAATCGACGGCAATGGGGCTTCGAATCCTGCTGCGCCTTCTCTATTGCCGCGCGTCGATCGTTTGCAAAGAAATAGAATAAAATGTTCCTACTTCATTACTATCTGCCGTTATGAGTCGACGTTTCCATACCATCATTGCTCTACCTGACATGTATTATATCATACGGCAATAAATGTGAAAGTGTTATTTTAGAAGTCATTTTGAGTTTATAATAAAGTTCTATTTAGTGTGGCTTTATTATTGTAGGAAGATGAGTCTGATTTATTGGAAGTATCTAATTCCGTCAAGAGAATAATTAAAAGGTTTACTGAATTTTAACATTGACTTATCTTCAGTCGTGGCAAGATAAACTACATTAACTATTATTACGAAACTCCAGTTTAGCAGGCACTGAACTTCAATATGTGAGTTTACGGTGCCTGTGACTGATCTTTGTAAGTGAACGTACAGTAACAGTTAAAAATTAATTCTCCTGCTCAGCTTGTACAATAATGTCTTATTTTATTTTATTTAATTGAAGAGAATACTTACTTTATTATTATTATTATTGTGCATTTTCAACTTTTCACAACTCCAAAGATCTTGCCATTTCATCTTTCATCAGTGCCATTGAAGAAGCTGTCCGACCGCTATCAGAAGAATCAGCTGAAGAAGTTAGACGTGAAAGTTGCCGAGCAATTATGAAATATCGTCCACAGAAAAGTAATATTTCGAAGGATGAGAGGTTAGCTATACGCAAACTCCGTGAGGACACTGACACCGTTGTTCTACGTGCAGATAAAGGCAATGCTACCGTCCTACTGCCTCAGGAAGTTTATAATGAAAAAATCTTTGAATTACTAAGTTCTGGCGCATATCGGAAGATCAACAAAGATCCAACTAGCAAGGTGACAATAAGGACTGCTTCCTTACTAAACGCTTCATCGCTAGAAAAAGAAGTTGTAAGAAGTTTAAAAGTGCGAGGGGCAGTACCACCGAGATTTTATGGGCTTCCTAAAGTCCATAAATTAGATAAGGATGAGCGTCTAGAGGATCTGCCAATGCGTCCAATAACTAACACTATTGGTTCACCAACGTACCTTTCTGCCAATTATTTGGCTTCACTATTAAAACCATTAGTGGGAAAATGTAGTCACCACATTCGTAATTCTATAGATTTTATTCAGAGGCTTAAGAACATCAGGCTTAATAGTACGGATGTGTTGGTGAGTTTCGACGTGGTATCGTTATTTACCAACGATAAATGATTCTTTGTCTCTTATTGGCCAACACTTTGACGAGGACATCACTACCTTATTTGAGCACGTACTGCGGTCATCCTATTTTCAGTTTCAGGGTGAATTTTATGAGCAGATTGACGGAGTCGCCATGGGAAGTCCCCTCTCCCCTCTTCTTTATGGAAGACTTTGAGGACAAAGTATTGGACTCTGCAAGTTTTAAACCTACAGTCTTCTGGAGGTACGTGGACGACACGTTTGTAGTATGGCCTCACGGAAAGGATGAATTACATCGCTTTCTTCACCATTTAAATTCCATCCACGATAGTATTAAATTTACTATGGAAATAGAAAAGGATGGCTGCCTTCCTTTCTTGGACGTTCTCGTTCGCCGTAAAACTGATGGCACACTAGGACACGCTGTGTATCGCAAACCGACGCACCCAGATCTGTATTTACACGCCAGCAGCTGCCATCATCCTTCACAAACTGCAGGCGTTCTTAAAACGTTAGTGCACAAAGCACACTGTATATCGGATGACGAGAACTTGGAAAAAGAGCTCACACACCTCAAGGACATTTCAAAGCTAATGGATATTCCCAACAACAGATTCGCAGAGCATTCAGTGTTAAACCGAGAATGCAAATAGATGAACTGGAGGAAGAAGATAGCGTCAGATCGAGAGCGTTCTTGCCCTACGTGGGTGCTCTTTCTTCGAAGATCGGTAGAATTCTCCGTAAACATCAAGTTAAAGTAATCTTCCTGCCACCTATGAAGATCGCAGCATTAGTCGGTTCTGTGAAAGATGATCTGTTGCTTAGAAAATCTGGTGTGTATCAGATACCTTGTGTAAACTGCGAATGTTCATATATAGGACAGACAACCCGTACTGTCCACGAAAGATGTGTCGAACATCGAAGATGTTACAGCCAGACAAGTCAGCTGTAGCAGAACATTGTTTAGATAAAGGGCACTCAATGAATTACAATGATGTGAAGATTTTAACACCTATATCTTCATTTTGGGACGCAATTTTTAAAGAAGCAATAGAAATTAGAATATCTGATAATTTATTAAACAGAGCTAATGGTTTTAATTTGGACAAGGCGTGGAATCCTGCACTTAATGTAATAAAATTACAGAGATGTCGACAAGGTGTTGCCACCACAACACACATATCGATAACAGAATCGAACTCCTGACTCCTTTCTCCACGGGGGGCGCGCGTGCCAAGTGTACCTCTTTTCCGCCGACCAGCATCTGAGACCCGCATGCGCAGTGCCGCCGCTATGGTGTATATAAGGCCGTGCCTGGCAAATTGTCGGCATTCGTGGACTCACTCTGAAGATGGCCGGACGATACGCGGCCGAAATATTAGTGGAAGACTTAGAATTTGCACGGCTGCACGCCCGAAATTTATTGGATTATTATTTCTTTTTGAATCGTGCTGGTGGTGCGGAACCTTCGAATCGAAGTTGATAATTTTCACGGCCAAAATTGACAGTTAATGTTCCTAAGTAACAGAAAACTACGTGTCAACAGCTACCACAACCAACAATTTGTTTTACAAATAGTTTTAGAAATAGTGTTCATTTACAACTTTTACCCAATTAGGATGGACGTAAACGACTGTTTTAACATCGCCTACCCCGTCCCGCCACACTTGCTCAATGTACTGGTTGAATAACGCCGCGGAAAGGCTAGAACCCTGTCGTACTCCCTAACAAATACCACTCTTAGACTCTTATAACTGCTGACTGTATTCTGTAAAATGTGGAAATAATCTTTCCTATTTTACCCCTATTGACTTCAGGATTTGAAACCTTTTCAGAAACTTTCGTCAAATCGACCAAGACTAGAAATTTTGGTTTGCCTTTCCTCGTGAGTATTGCCTCATGTCTTTGTACATTTCTCCTAAATCGAAATTGATCTCTGTAACTTCATTTTATACAAGTCCCATCTGCTTATTCTGCTACCTTTCTGCAGTTTATTCAATTCATAGCCATTAAGATAGTCAACTGTAAGATATATTTTATAGTTTAAAACCCTGTTCCGATATCTATGTCTTAATATCATGAAATCTATTGATACCTTCTGGTGTCTTCTGGTCTCTTCTTTCATGATCATATATTTGTTATGACTAAATTATGTTTTGTGCAAAATTGTATCATTCGGCTTCCTCTTTCATTACTTTTCCTCGGCCCATACTCATATATTTCCATCCTGTCCTTTTTCTGCTAGAGGATTCTAGTTGTCTATCACAATCACGTTTTCCTCTCTCTTATCTGTCTGAATAATTCCCTTCTCCTCGTCCCACATTTCTTAGAAAACTGTACTACTATGGTTGGTTTTGGATTCGTATCTATGATTCTATCACTGTGCTGTTTTCTAACTCATTATTAGACCTACTTCTGTAATACCCCCAACCATTTTGTATTTACAGCCCTGACTCGGAAATCCTGTACATCTTTTCACCAAACTCCAGTAACCCCCACTATATCCAACTTCAACTTATCCATTTCCCTTTTTAAATTTTCTAACAAACCTACCTGAATAAGAGATCTAACTTTCCACCCTCCGATCCACAGAATACAGAATTTTTTCCTGATGATGACCTCCTCCTGAGTAGTCCCTGCCAGGAGATCCGAATGAGGATTATTTTACCCCCAATATTTTACCCGAGAGGATACCATCCTCATATATTCATTCAGAAGAGCTACATGTCTCAGGGGACAGTAACAACTGTCATTTCTATTTGCTTCCAGCCGTCCGTTGTAACTGTATGGTAAAGCCACATCAGCTGGTGTGAGAAGACCAGATAAGTCACTCATCCAGACTTATTCCCCAGTAACAACTAAATGCTCCCCCTCTTCAGGAACCACACGTTTGCCTAGCGTTTCCAAATACTCCTTCGTTGCGTTTCCACCTGTGGTAATCGTTGAGGCACGTAAGCCACCCCGCCTCGGCACTGTGGGTCATGAGGGTAGAGCTCTGAATTACTGTCTTCAAATAGACGGTAAACTTTTAATGACAGAAGATGTAACGGCCACTGAAGAGACTACCTACATTAGAACACCCACCCTAACATCTGTCACTATTGGGGTGGAAAATAATGGCTGCCTTCCAAAATACTTATGAACTAAATTATACTAAAGGCAGCGCAACCTCATGCCCAAGGGCGGATTCGAACCCCCGACGGGGAACGGCCTCGCGCATCGGAGCATAGCGCCTTAATCCGCTCGTCCACTCCGCCGTGGCTCAAAGGGTGATGCGCAATTCTATTAGTATGTTTAACGTGCTTATACCGAGGTAACCGATATTTCCCATGTGACTTAACACATCTCGTAGCCGAGCAAGCACTACAGAGGGCGCAAGATGTTATTGTAATTATTTTATTCAAATAACTTTTAATTTTAAGCCTGCGCCATCCGGCGGCTACTGGGCCTTCTTTACCTGTTACGCTGTGTCCCTCAGTCACCTCAGTTTGCATGTCAATCTAGTTGAACACCTTGACTGGACGTCCATGTTTGTGTGTTATGCTTTTGGTTATGTATCTACACTAAGATGTAATTTTATATACCATCGTTTTTGAAAATTGTGTATTTTGCTTGAATATGGTTGGTGTTCTTGTGAGTATTATGAATATAATCTGTAAACATCCGAAATGTAATGTACTTCTACGAGGCGCGTCCAGAAAGTAAGTTTCGTTTGGTAATAAAATGAAATTGTACACAGATACAGAAGAAATTTTTATTGCACAAAATTCTAAAACTCTTAAACTACTTTTCCACATAACTGCCGAAATTTTGTAGGCACTTGTCATAGCGTGCCACAAGTTTTTGCATGCATCCTTCACAAGGTTGCCGCCTGTGTATTCTACCATGTGGTAACAGCTCTTTATCGTGGTTGAAGTGTTGACCACCAAGGACAGATTTTAGGTCTAAGAAAAGATGAAAGTCGCTAGGAGAGAGGTCCGAGCTGTATGGAGGATGATCAAACAGGTCCCATTGAAATTTCCCTAAGAATTGTTTGGTCACATTCGGTGTGTGAGGTCAAGGATTATCGTAAAAAAAAAAAAAAAATCTTTTGACAGTAATCCTCTTCTTACACCTAAAATCTGTCCTTGGTGGACAACACTTCAACGATGATGACGACCTGAAAGAACATGTTACCACATGGTTGAATACACAACTGGCAACATTCTATGAAAAAGGCACACAAAACCTTGTGCCATGCTATGGCAATTGCTTACAAAATTTCGGAAGTTATGTAGAAAAGTAGTTTAACAGTTGTAGAATTTTGTACAATAAATATTTTTTTCTGTATCTGTACCCGTTCGTATATACAACCAAACGGGACTTACTTTCTGGACGCGCCTCGTATTATTTGTGTCACAGATCTGATGTTGTGTCGAAACGCGTTTTATTGAAATAAAGTATATTGCAGCCAACAAATTTCAAGAAAAAAATTTTGCGCATACGAACGTTTGGTCGCTTGTCCCGAAAAATGAATGGTTTAATGAGCCAAGTGGAAAAAAAACCTGTATATGTTAGACTGTGATAATTAGTATATAAGAGTGGATTAAACACACTGAGGACTGCACAAGCTTTGTATTCATTGCGTTGAATCAATTTTCGTAGAACATAGCAAACAATAAAACCATTTTAATAAATATGGTAAATTAGTCGTCCCGGTAAAGCTCCGCAATTGCTAATATGTATGTACTCTTGCTTTGAACGTCAAATGTGCAAAATTTTATCGTAATCGGGCGAATGATATTGATTTCCAATTTAAAAAAGCTCTTTCAGTTTCTCGCGAATTTTCAATTTTTACGGGTAACTTTCCCAGATTTTTAGTTCATAAGAACGTTCATCTTTCGTTAAACATCAAATGATCAATATTTTATCGCAATCGCATGAACGGTACAACTTATAACGTTAAGTACATTTAGAAACAAATTGAAAAAGGCATTTGGTTCGAGTTTTGCGACTTTCCGTTTTAACTGTCCCTCTCTCTCTCTCTCCTTTCTTTTAATATTTTTTTTACTCAATACTTTTCCAAGACCATAATGAACAAAACAAAATAAGAATTACCCCCTCTCCGTCGTGCGAATAGTCAGTTATAGTGCTGAATTCAATCAAAAACACATTGAAAAATGCACTTTTAGTTTTTCTCAATTTTTCCAATTTTCCGGTAGATTTAAAAACAAATTTATTTCACACAAACCTAGTGTCAAGCTGTACTCAAGTGATGCTCTAACAACCTTGTAGCAATTGATTTTTATTCATAGAAAAAATCGATTTCGGTTTTTCCTAAATTTTCCTACTTTCCGGATAACTTTTCCAAATTTTTATTTAATGCGAACCCTCCTCTTGCTTTCAACATGAAATGAACAAAATTTTATCGCAATTGGACGAACGGTACTGATAGCTCACTGGAAAAAGCTGCTTCAATTTTTCCAGATTTTTTTTCTTTTCGGGGCAACTTTTGCCAGTTTTATCACCGTTTAAACCTTCCCTGAACTTGCACTAATATTTTAAGACTAAAATTAGCCAAATCGGTGCAGTCGTTCTCGAGTTTTAGCGAGACTAACGCACAGAAATGGATGTTTATGTACATAGTTATGAGAAGTCAAACTGTAACTATCATTTTCAGAATTCCTTGTTTAGCGTTATATTCTCCAAATGAATAAATATCTTGATCAGAACTCTACTAAAATTCACACGAATACGCGCTGAAGATTTCCTAAGAAATTTATCATATTCGCTCCAGCCGTTTTGTAGGACATGGAGGACACACACACACACACACACACACACACACACACAGAGTAGCAAGAGCCTGCAGTAACCTGTCTGGCCACGGCACGCCGTGTCCGGCCACATATCTCAGGCCATGCACGCTGGAACTGCGAAAGAAGTCCAACACGGTTGCACACACCCTCGTCAGAACTCCGCCCCGGGCACACATGGCTGCCGCCGTGACGTCACAGCTGGAGAAGTATGCTGGCTGTGGGTAACAGACATTCCGATTCGTTATATATATACGGCAGCAAATCACAGTGGCGGTTGTGAATAAATTATTCGGCAGGCGCGCGTGTCGGACTCCGTGAAGTACATTTCACTGTAGTCACGCCCACATAACGTCGCAGTTCAGCTGATGCTGTCGCTGATACTTTTGTTGATCACAGGAATTGTACAGTGATGTAGACAATCGTATACACGATCTGTAAAGAAAATACGGTAACAACAGTTCGCGGCAGTGTTTGGTGTAATTTCGAGCGACATTCCAACTAGTAGCTTGGGAAGGGATGTTGCATACATATTTATTTAATGTTTCAGTATTCCGCCTGACAAGTAAAGCTGACTGAAGTCGATATAACGAAATGGGTAGTTTTGTTTTGCGGTGGCAGGTGAACGATATAGCACGATGTTTTACAGAGCAGCGTCTGGTACTGTATGTGTTTTCTTACCGTGTATTGAAGTACTCCTCATTACGTGCTACTGGATTGAGTAAGCTGCCGTTAATAGTTCACCCTGTGCCGAGTAATTCGTCGTGATAATACTTTGCTATCGTTTTAAATCAGTGTGCGCCTTTTGTCTGTCTTAAAGTGTGTCTATTTATACAGTTTCTCTGTTTTAGAAATTCAAACTGTGTGGGCTGCATAACATATCGTTTGTCGCTAAAAGTGCGAAAAGTTGCCACGTTCGTCGAATATTTGCTATGTGCGTTCAGCACACGCCACTACATCACGGCCGCGGTGGCGCGGCCGAGCGCATTGAGGCACTATGCTACGATGCGCGAAGCCACTCCCCGTCGGGGGTTCGAATCCCCCTCGGGCATGGATGTTGTCTTTAGTATAAGCTAGTGTATAAGTAGTTTGAAAATTTAGGGACTGATAACGTCGCAGTTAAGTCCCGTAAGCTTTACAAACATTTGAACTAGATCAGGCACCGGAACACTCTTTTGAAAGACTGTTGACTGGCTCGATGATGCCGCCACTGTATTTGAGAAATTCACAAGTTATTTAAGGTTTTATGTTGATAAAATTTAATAGGTTGTGGCAGTAAGGGGAACTGCTGTAAACTAATTTATCGACACACGGACTGTTTCAGTGCACACGCAACATTTCACTACCTTTCATAATCCAGTGTGCGATAAATATTCAAATTTGTCAAGTAAGGTTAGATTTGAATTGTTTGATCAGGGCTGGAATTGACCAATTTACCGTCCCTCTATTTTAATTTTCTTTAATATTTTAGAGGATTTAATGCCCGATATTTATTGGGCAAGGTGTTACCTGTCACATTCTTAGTATAGTAAGACATTTTAGTTTTGTTCAATTCATGTCAAAGAAGTGGCATGGTGTAAGGCGCTGAAATTTTAGTATGTGCTTTCGTGCTGTGTCACTGAGTTCAACTTAATACATACTAAGGGATCAGTGGCAACTTATTAAAATTTGGTTGGATTTCGGAAACAATTAATGGACGGCTTATGCCTGGAATCAGTTCGTACAGGTAAGGAGTAATGGCCATTCGTCTCAAGAATTTATCGATACCATCAGTATCATCTCAGCAAATTAATACTAAAGGATGGTGTACATCGCTCGAACGTTTCATGTTACTGAATCATGTTAAAGAAATTTGGTGGTAGCAGTGGATGAAGGGAAGGAGCAAATGCCGAAAATTTACTAACTGGTTAGAAAGATGTGAGCTGGCCTGAAATTTATTCTATCAGACTCATCAGCATCATCATCATTTAGTACTGATTACACCTTTCAGCATTCAGTCTGGAGCGCAGATTTCCTTATAAAACTCCTCCACGATTCCCTTTTCAATCCTAGCCTTGATGCTTCATTTGACGTTAAGCTTGTTACTTCAATTTAATTCTTTACCGAATCAAAGTACTTTGCCCTTAGTCTACCTCGACTCTTACCCTGTATTGTCGAACCATTTGGTCTCTTACGTAACCTTGCCTCACCAATGCGTGTAACATGACCCAACCCACACAACAGATTTGGTCGAAAAATTGAACAGTGCACTGATAATGTAGTCTTGGAAGTGACTTCCCTCTTGAAGAAGAAAATAGATCGTAGCTGAGCTCTCACTTCATTAGACTATGAAGAGAAATTTGCGTCATTGATTTGAAGTAATTATTTAAATGCAGTAATAAAAAGAGATACTAACTGACAGAAAATTTGGCTATTATCGTACAGTTGTAAGGTGACAATATTTTGATCTTGAAACCGACGCAATATGTCATTTTCTTATTACGTTAGTTATGCAGTGATAGGAATGGTGTTACCATGGAAATGGAGCATGACTGACAACGTCATCCATACTTTAATGCTAGTTATTAATTTGACTTGCTTCTTGGGAGCCTGGGTGGATAGGAGACGTCGGGAACTGGTTTCACTGCAGCACAGGCCACAGGAGGTCTCCTAAGAGCGTTGCTGCTGCGGGCATGTAAGCGACCAAGATTTGCCGAATTACAATCGCAGCGAAATGAGTGTGGCATCGCAACTACGGCGAAACGCTGAACAACTTTGTAACTTGGTGATGCTGATGGAGGTAGCTGTAGCTGTAATAACTGGCTTGTCGTTGTTGTTGTTGTGATCGTCAGTACGGACAATGGTTTAACGCAGCTCTCTAACCTACTCCATCCTCAGCACGCCTCTTCATCTCCTCGTAAGATCGGCAACCCACATCTATCTGAATCTGATTGCTATATTCGTCTCTTTGTCTCCCTCTGCGATTTTTACCCACACACTTCCCTACAATGCTAAATTTACGATTCCTTTCCGTCAAAGAATGTGCCATACCAATAGATCCATTCTTTTAGTAAAGGTATGTCAAAAATTCCTTTTCTCCCCAATTTCTCATTAGTTACGCGATCTACCTAACTTATCATCAGAATTCTTATGTAGCACCACATTTCAAAAGCCTCTATCCTCTTCCTGTCTAAACAAAATGTTCAAATGTTTGTAATTCTATCGGACCAAACTGCGTGGTCATCAGTCCGTAGCTTACAAACTACTTAAACCTAGTAAACTAACCTAAGGAGAAACACACACACCCATGCCCCAGGGAGGACTCGAACCTCCACGGCGACTGTCTAAACAATTTATTGTCCAAGGTTCACTTCCGTACAAGGCAACACTCCACACAAAAGCCTTCAGAAAATAAAAATCTCTCGCTTACGAGTCTGAATTAATAAAAGCTGCAATAATGAACTTTTTAATAGCAGCGAGTAATATTCTTCCCTAACGGAGTACTCACCTACAGATCATCTGTCCCAGACGATTGGACCGTTTCTCCAGTAGGTGTTTCGTTGCCTAGTAGATGATTAAAGAATGGGACAGTAAGGGAAGATACATACAATGGGAGTCTAAAGAGTTGCTGAAACGTAGGAGGGTTAGAACTTAAACAGTAGCAACTGTTTGTTCCCAACCGATACAAAAGCGTTAGAAGTTTACATCTTTTACTCTCCTTCCAAGTAGTCACCAGCGTTGTGTAGAACGTGTTGAAAGTAATGTGGAATGCAGAGTATACCGTTAGCAGAACCTTTTCTGTTGATGTGCGAATGGAGCGGTCTACTGCCTGTCGAATGTCTGGAATACTTCTGAGGCGAATGCTACGATGTGATTCCTTCATCTTCGGAATCAAAGCAAAGTCACAAGGACTTAATTCCGGAGAGTACAGTACTTACCAGTCCCATCAACCAGAGCAGCCACAGCTTGCGCTGTATAAGCCTGCGCATTGTCGTGCAAAATGATGCGTGGGTTGCGCAGAAAGTTTTGCCGCTTCTTTCACAAATCTGGTCGCAGTTGATGCTCCAAAAACCTACTGTACTACTGTGCATTGACGGTCTGCCGTGGAGGAACATAATGGGTTAGAATAACACCATTACAGTCGTACATGAGAATCACCATAACTTTCACCAGAATGGGGCTCTGACGCACTTTCTACTTTCGCTGTGACCCATAATGACGCTATTACTTGGATTGGCGTTTCATTTTTGACTCGTACGATGTGGCCCATGTCTCATCCAGTGACACGATACAGCGTAAGAAAGTCTCTCCTTTGCGTACATAGCGCACCAAATGCGTCTGAGCAGCGACGTTATGCACGCATTTCTGCATTTCCGTCAGCTCATGTGGAACCCATCTTGATGCAATTTTCTGTATGCCCAAGCGTTCCTTCAGAATGCGAAGCACAGTTGTATGCCCTAATGCGGTTTCGTGGGCGAAATTACGAATCTTCTGGCGTCGATCACTGTTCATAACGCAAGAATGGTATGCACTTCTTCAGAGACGTTAGGACGAGCTGCCCGATGCCTGTGTGCCACAATTTGCCGAACTTCGTTGAAGATTTTTAGCAAACATGCCACTGTTGTCTACGGCAATGCCGATTCCCCGCATGCATCTTGAAGACCCCGATGACACTGTCGTTTGTACGACCTCGTGGTCCAACTCCGTTGTTCCTTTCTCGAAAGCATAGTGGCACTGTTACGTTAGACCGCTCACTCACAAATGACTGGTTTTCCCTCGATTGTATGCACACGGGTAACGCGGACGGGCGAGTCCATTTGTTCGGAGGTAAGGTGCTATCAGGGACAATAGTAGAGTCCACTACACATTGAGAGGACAAAGATCAGTCATGAGAGAGACCTGATATGTGAAATAAAACTTGCCATCGGTTATGCCAAGTAGGGTTGGACCAATGTATCTATAAAGTTGCATACGTTTTGCAGAATCAGTATTTGGCGATGTAAATGCAGCGATAGCTCTATCACAATTGTCGCAATAACGGAATACAAAGAAACCCAGTACGTCACAAGTCCGCAGAGGATTGTTAAGACAGGCTGCTCCAAAGGTAATGGGAAGCACTTGCTACTAACTGACGACAATTTAAGTACGCCGTTCACTCGATGTTGACACCTCTTGAAACTACAACGGAATGAGGCTGGAGATGTGCTCTCCAGGTAACTTAAAGACGCGGCCAACGGACTCCTGTGCACCACCGCAGTTTGCGAATAGGTCACTGCTGCCAACCTAACGGAGGGAGGGAGGAGTAGCTGGTACTGCTGACCCTGTACGCCAACCGGCCTTTAGGTTGAGTGTCCTGAACTGGCGCAAATTCCCAAACTGCGGGCAACTCGTCTCCCTCCGCCACCCCGTGCTTCCAACGTCGGCTTAAAATAATCGCGAGGACACAAAAGAGATTCCGTCATGTCGGGCGTTTTCTATATCAAATGAATGGGGAAAGCAAAAAAGAAAGTAAGTTCCGTTTGGTAATAAAATGAACTTGTACACAGATACAGAAGAAATTTTTATTGCACAAAATTCTATAACTCTTAAACTAATTTTCCACATAACTGCCGAAATTTTGTAGGCACTTGTCATAGCGTGCCACAAATTTTTGCATGCATCCTTCACAGAAGGTTGCCGCCTGTGTATTCGACCATGTGGTAACAGCTCTTTATCATCGTTGAAGTGTTGACCACCAAGGACAGATTTTAGGTGTAAGAAGAGATGAAAGTCGCTAGGAGAGAGGTTCGAGCTGTATGGAGGATGATCAAACACGTCCCATTGAAATATCCGTAAGAATTTTTTAGTCACATTCGGTTTGTGAGGTCTGGAATTATCGTGAAAAAAATCTTTTGACAGTAATCATCTTCTTACACCTAAAATCTGACCTTGGTGGACAACACTTCAACGATAATGACGAGCGGCCATTACATGTTACCACATGGTTGAATATACACGCGGCAACATTCTATGAAAAAGGCAGACAAAACCTTGTGCCATCCTATGACAATTGCTTACAAAATTTCGGAAGCTATGTAGAAAATTAGTTTAACAAAATGTTCAAATGTTTGTAAATCTATCGGACCAAACTGCGTGGTCATCAGTCCGCAGCTTACAAACTACTTAAACCTAGGTAAACTAACCTAAGGACAACACACACTCACACACACACACACACACACACACACACACACACACACACACACACGCCCCAGGGAGGACTCGAACCTCCACGAGGAGCAACCGCGCGCTCCGCAGCGAGACGCTTTAGACCGCTCGGCTACTCCACCGCGGCGTAGTTTAACAGTTTTAGATTTTTGTACAATCAATATTTTTTCTTTATCTGTACCCGTTCTTTTTATATAACCAAATGGAACTTACTTTCTGGACGCGCCTCGTATCTTGTCCCCTCCAACTGATGCTCCTGTGTGTAGGCAATAAGTCCGTAGAATCTGTGGACCCGGGAAAATTAATTTACTGGTGTTAATGAAGCAATTAAGTCGGAAGGGTTATTAATTAATTAGTTTATCAGATTGGATGTGTTATCAGTTTGCTCGGCATTTAATTTGGAATTAGAATCTGTGATTACAAATAATGTATTTTTTGTATAGCTTTTTCTTTCTTCTTCTGAGGACTGGTGTAGACAGATGCTCGGGCCCGGACATTTTCATGCTTCACCAAGTTACAGCATTACAACTTGTTGACAAACGATGGGGGCTGGTTGGCGGTAGCTTGTTGGACAGTGGGCACACACATTCTTTCCGCCATGTTTAACACGTTCGCTGCGGTCACCAGTGCAGGCCGCTAACGCTCTAGGCGGACATCCGTAAGCGCACGTGCGCTGAGAGTTGAAATCATACCCCTGCGAAACCTGTAAGTTAATGTTGTGCACGTACGTAATATCGACAGCAAAAATAACGTCTGTGCAAGAGGTGGTGCTGGATATAGGCATACAAGTATGCTTTAGCTGCATGCCGAATGCTGTCTGACGCTTATAAGCGTATATTGTTCACTCTTCCCACTCTTTTTCGGGTTAGAAGGCCCTGGTGTCGGTTGTTTCGCCGCCATTGCAAACAGTACACAAGACAGACGACTAAAGACGAAAACATACAACTGCAGATAAGAAAACGTTACGTGATATTTCGTTGGTGGCTTGTACTAACACGACTGCACAGCCGAACAAACTAAACTGTGTACTCAGCTAGCGAACGCGCCGCTTATAAGCGTGGCTTGATCGCGGAAACGCTTATAAGCGTCAGCCGCAGCGAACGTGTTAAATAAAGAAAGTGGGAGTATGAACAGGGGAATCTGGAATGTGACTGAACTGTTTTTACTTATGGGGGAGGAAAGTATAGGTGTGCTGAAAATACGGCAGTGGTTGGGAGAGGACAGAGTTAGATTGTAACTGCATAAAAGGACTATGGTGAATGGGTGTTCTCATCATGTGTCTGGCATACGGTCTTTCGAAAAGCTCGTTCTATGTTATGTACTTCAATTAAGACCTTTCCGAATTCCGCGTTTGTCTGGGAGTTTGCTGCATACAGTGAAATAACAGCTACAGTTAAGTAATTTATGCATAGTGAGTAAGGGACGGCACAAATATCCATGCCCGAGGGGGGATTCGAACCCCCGATCGTAGTGGCCGTGCAGACCGTGACTGGCGCGCCTCAGTCCCCTCGGCCACCGCGGCCGGCGGTATATAAGTGATTTTGTTTTTTTCTACATTGGACGGACTCCGATACGAAGGGCTGTCACTGTATTACGCACCGTGCTGTTGGTAAGGTGACACTGCCAGATGCTCCGGCATTCAGAGTATATAATGTGAGTTGTTGGGATCACTGGTAAAAATTTCTCCACTCGGATTTCACGGCAATCGATTAGACTATATTCTTCTAATTTCTGTTACAGAACGATGTCAAACCTGATCTTTGGTCAACGTCATCTTGTCACTCTAGCCGAGAGGAGATTGTTCTGGGCCGGCCGCGGTGGCCGAGGTGACTGAGGCGCTCCAGTCACGGTCAGCACGGCCACTACGGTCGGGGGTTCGAATCCCCCTCGGGCATGGATATTTGTGCCGTCCTAGTTCGTAAGTAGTTCATAAGTAGTTTGTAAGTTTAGGGACTGATGACCTTGTAGTTAAGTCCCATAAGCTTAACAAACATTTGAACATTTTTGATTATTCTGGCTCAGCTTCGTATTGGCGACTGCCGTTATAGCCACCAGTATTTACTTCGTGGTGATTCTGCTCCCTTATGTGAACACTGTAATGAACCTTTTACTGTGTACCACCTTTTAGTAAAATGTCCATTTTTTAATCGTCTACGTCATGATCTATGTTTACCATTTGAAATGTCTGATTTTTAGCTGATGATCAGCATTTTGCTGACCGAGTTTTACTTTTTATACATCATGCAAATATGGCAAAAGCCATTTAAGTTCTAACCCCAGTTCGATTTTACTATGGACAGTGTTGGGCGCTAATGACCTAAGTAGTTTTGGGCCGTAAAAAAATCTGTATATTCAAAGTATCTGTGTTTTGGTTTATGCCTGCGAAGTGTTGTAAGTCCGTGAATTGAGTTCAATTGATTTTTATCTTTAAATGAATTGAGTGACAAATACTTGCATTCATACCTTTATGAAAAGAATGTTTTACAATAGCGTTTAAGTTGTTAATACATTTTATGGCATCAACTGATAGAGTATTTATTTGTGTACCCTATGCATTTCTCCCGGCAGGGGGGGGGGGGAGAGGAATAATGAGCGAAAGAAAAATTTTAGGATCGCGTTTTTATTTATCCCGTTTCACAGTGAACACTTATAGGTACCCTTAGTTTTCACATCTCAAGACTAATAAGTAGTGAGGTGAAAAATATAAATAATCGAAAAGCTATTGGGGGTCTCAGTACCTCTGTAGGGACAGTGGCGTTTGTTTTCCGACAATAATTGCCTGGGTGCGTAATACTCAGGTACCTCTTTGTTCATTACATTTGTCTGGATACAAAAATTTAATTTGTAGCCCACTTTCCACGCCAGGATCTTCGTGTGAAAACACCCACCAAAAGGTATCCATCAGAACGCCTCGTATAGGAAGCACTACATTTTAACCAAGTTGGAAGTCATAGTATGGCTAGTGAGGAGCTGATACCTATTAAAATTCTTTTGTTTTCTGATTACGCCACCGGTCACTCATTGAAGTGGAAGAAGAATGAGAAGAGGGGGAAAAGAATAAGAAGGAGATTATGTTTATATATAATCTGCTATCAAGTAATTATCTACATGCGGATATAAGTTTCTTCTTCTAAGTACATAACAAGTGTAGTCTCAAGAGCCTTAATATAGTAAGTTATTACATTCGGTTTTTTTCTTGATTGATATCTGCGGTCATTATTAAATGTTGGATAAATTCGTTTCAATGAAGTAGTCTGTGATTGCGTTACAGCCATAAACCCGAAAAACAAAGTGGATTGCAGTACGCAATTCCAAGACCACACATTTATGTGATTGACGCCAAATATAGCACAAAGACAATACCTAATCCGCATATTAGAAACATAGTGGTGCCATCATCTCCTATACTGGAACCGTATCAGTCGTATTGCTCATCCATGTTCTTTATGTTAATGAACACGAAAACTATAAAAGCAGTGAATGTTTAATTATCTTCTCAGTCAGAATTCACTCAAAACATTACCAGTTGAAAACCGCTACTGTTTTACTGTAAAAAAAGGCAAATATGTTGCAGAAAACGGGGAACCAACCGCCTAAATCCGCCTTAAAAATGTTGATATGTTTGTAACTGTATTGGACAAAACTGCTATGGTCGTTAGGCTCTCCACATACTAGATACTTTAACATTCACTAAGGACAACACACACATACACACCCAAGGGAGGGCTCGAACCTCTAGCGGAAACGGCTGCCCAGTCCGTAGCACGACGCCTTAGTACCGGTTCTCACTAGGGGCTGCAGCACGGAAAAGCGCGCGGTAGCGGCGTGGTTGCCATGGACACGCCCTGCGCGACACTGAAGAGCACTACACACGATGCGATTTATTGGACCAATTCTTTGGTCACCCGATAAATTGGACGGTTTTATGCGCTACCCGACCAACTTTCCTTGTCGGTCGGTTGGTTGCGCCTGGCCACTAGGGTGGGCCGAAAAAAAGTGAAGTTTTGAGTATCGAGTTGTAATAGGGCTCGAAAGTTGCGTATTTATGTGCTGATTAACGAAAAAATAATTTAAAAAAATCTAACTTAATATCTTCAGTTCGCGCAGAGGGCGTTAATGTACAAGAAAATTGTATTAAATCGTCAATTTTCGTGATTCCATAAAGCAGAGAAAGAACTTGCATGTATTTTCTTATCTGCTGAGTGACGGCCAGACAAAGGTGGGTGGCAGACTGCAGTGGTCGTGGCAGGCAGGCCAGTAAACGAAACGCCCCCCCCCCCCTCACTCTCCCACTACCACCGCTTGCTCCGCCACTGCTATTGATTCCGTCAGTTGCTACTTGTTATTGCTGATGACAACATCGAGTTGAAGTGTTCGTTTAGTTTAAACGTTAGTGGAATGTGTAGTGTTTAATAAAGTGCATTAAGTGTCTTTAAGATACCTGTTTTGTTGGCACTAAGTGTGAAATGGCAACCCCAAACAAGACTAAGTTGTTATTGACGAGACAGTCGTATCGATGCCCTATTTTTGGTTTGCCTAAAGGACTTAGTGGGACAACCCGTCCAACTTGTCAGGCTGTTCTATTATGTTGTTTTGAAGAGAGCTTTAACATTTCTATACAATTAGATTCAAAGAAAAATGTTTCATTTTCCATAATTTCTGAGAATGTTACTAATCAAATAGAAGCAATTTATTATAAAGCATCCATTCCAGTTGTATCTCACAAAAGTGTTGTGCAAATGATAAAGAAAGTTTCATGATGATTATTACAAAATTAAAAAATCGTATAACAGAGATCATGAAAAAGATAATTATAAGAAAAAATTGTGTTTGTAGCTGAAGCCAAATCTAAACTATTTCATATTTACGCCTTACACCTGTGAATGTGGGAAAAAGCCGAGTACATGTAACTGCCCTGTTATTATAGAATGCAATTGTGAGAAAGACAGAAAGATACGTGTTATAGAGAGAAAATTCATACATGATCAGCGAACATCTAGGATTGCATACCTCGCCAACGTAGATAAAATAATAACAAGAAAACTTCAAAGGAAAGAAGAATGGAAACAGAAAGAGAGCGACAAAATGTTACTCTTACAAGAGACACTCGTTAATTAGAACGAAAATCTCTTTAAAAGAAAACAACTGAGGTCGATTTGTCATCACTTCCTTCTACTTCGTCTTAGATAAGAACAAATCTAACGTATACTGCTTTAATTAGTAATCGGTTTCGTGTTTCAGATAGAGCTACGGCTGCTATAGCTTCCAGTGTTTTATATGATCTAGGAATGATATCTGAAACAGATACCTCACTTGTTACAGACAAAAATAAGGTACCAAGAGAAAAGCCCAAGGCAAGACTATTCAGCAACAAAACCGCAGCATTAATATAATAAAGGAAATATACTTTGGTGGCAAAAGAGACAACACTTTATTCCAGGAGAAAATAGGAAACAAAATGTAGAGAAGAGTCAAGAAAGAAGAGCATGTCAGGCCAGTATATCGGGCATATTTCTCCAGGAAGTGCAACTGGAAGGGGTGTAGCTGAGTGCATTCTGAAGTACCTTGAAGATAATAACGTTAACATTAATGAGGTAGAAGCTATTGGTTGTGATGGTACTTCAATAAACACTGGGTGGAATATGGTGTTATTCGCAATATAGAGCTAAAAATTCAACGACCATTACAGTGGTTCATTTGTTTACTTCACTTCAACGAATTACCTTTCAGACACTTATTTTAGTTTTTGGATGGAGAGTCAACTGGACCATCTTCGTTTAGTGGAATTATTGGAAAAAGACTGAGTGACTGTAAAAAGTTACCTGTTATTAATTTTGAGGTTGTGGAGTCAGGGTTGTCAGAAAAATTCGATATAAACATACCAGATTTAAGCAAAGATCAACTATATCTCCTGGATATTGTCAAAACTATTCAAAGTGGCAAATGTACTCCAGATCTGGCTAATCGTGATCCTGGACCTCTTAGTCACTCCCGTTGGTTGACATGTGCGAATAGAGTGTTGCACTTGTTTATTTCTGAAGTAAATCCCACAAATGAACTCATGATTTTAGTTGACTACATTCTAAAGACATATTCGCCAGTCTGGTTCGATATTAAGAGATACGCCTCAGTAAAGTATGGTCCAAAGCACGTTTTAAGGTTATTAAAACTTCCAGAGAACATAAAAAAGCAAATTAATCCGGTGATTCAACGAAATTTGTTTTTCTGTCATCCAGAAAACGTGTTATTGGCTATGATAGTAGACAAGAGATCACATATTAGGGAGTTGGGTTTTAGAAGAGTCCTAAAGGCAATAAATATGAAAACTAACCGCAAAGCTGCAGTAAGAACGTTTACTACACCAACACTAGATTTTGAGGCTACTGACTGAGCTTATAGATTGGTCAAAATGTAAGCTATCGCCTCCCCCAGTGTTGCAGAAATTGACGACAGAATCCATTTCTACATATTTGATGAATAAGACTTTGCCCGTATTTGAATTTCTGAACTTTCCGTACCACACTCAGGCTGTAGAAAGATGTGTAAAATTAGTAACAGAGGCTGCATAAAAGTATGTGGGCAAGATAGGAGAGATGGATTCATTAGGACAACTCTGCTGTCAAGATCAATAATGTTCACACAACTTACGGGTATGCTGCCGGGTGACGTCGTCGACAACCGCCGATATTTCGGCAGGAGGACACCCTGCCATTCTCAAGGCAAACCGAGGTATTAAATACGCTTGCACATTGCTTCCTTACGTGCAGTTGTGCCTTGAGAATGGCAGGGTGTCCTCCTGCCGAAATATCGGCGGTTGTCGACGACGTCACCCGGCAGCATACCCGTAAGTTGTTTGAACATTCATTACGCCGGGAAAAGTTCAAGTCTCACAAGATCAATAATGCCAAAATTTCGACAAACTACATCTTTGAGTAGTATGTAATTAAAGATATAAAAATGTAAATAAATGTATATATTGTAAATATGAATATATAATTTGTATGACCTCCTTGGGCGGTTGGTTGGTTGGGTAAGGTGTGGGTGGAACTCGAATTGCAGCCACCTCCTCGTGGTGAGTTCTGGGTCATTTAACAAATTTTCTGGTGAAATGGGCGAAGAGCAGCAAAGTTATGATGTTATCTCTTTAAATAATCAAATCACAATAAATAAAACCTAACATATTTAAAACATACATATAAATACGAGATATTAGTAAATTTCCGTAACATTTTGAACATTTAGATATGTTGTCATATTTAGATAGTTAAGGCCTTTAGCGCAAACTGATTACATAAGCTAGGACTACCAAATATATTTTTATGTTAAACGATACATGGATACGCAGTTTTTGAGTCCTATTAAGACGTTATACTGAAAGATATATTTTTATATGACCTTTCAGAAATTCTATAAATTTATAGTTTTTTCGAAACTTTAAGCCCTTTGCGCGTACTGAAGATATTAAGTTAGATTATTTTTTCGTTAATCAGCACATAAATACGCAACTTTCGAGACCTATTACAACTCGATACTCAAAAATTCATTTCTTTCGGCCCACCCTACTGACCACCCGATCTCCGATTCCCCCACCACTTCACCCGACAAATTCTACCGTGTGTAGCACTTCCCGACCAACTTCCATGCCTTAGGAAGTCTGCACAGCGAACACGCGAAAACAAAAATAGTTCGACAGACAGACGCCAGAACAGGGTGGTGCTGCGCGCATTTGGTCGGAACGTATGTAGGCTGCTACCAATTGGTTGGTTCGTTGACATCTTGTTGGTCGTACGATAAATCGGAACGTGTGTAGGGGCCTTAAGCGGCAAGCATGTACCCACTAGGCCAGGCTGTTCCAACAGGAACCGCACACGAGCGCTCACCACCCCAGATTGGAGCTGCGGTGGTGGGGGAAGCTGACGTCACACACGCTAGTACTCGGCGGCCGAAACTAAACAGACGCGTTCGTGTAGTATTTAGCGGTATCAAAACGTGAAGGCAGACACGTTTCCTCGGCTTCTTAGGAAAGCAGCTGGGTTCATGTGCATGTTTGGGTCGACGTACTGTTGCGAGCAGGTGTTCTGTGTTCATGAACAGAATAAAAAACAAGGAAAGGCCATTGCTTCAGAACCCTGCAATGAAGAGTATGCCGCGCGCTGCTGCAGCAAACAAGATAATATCTGATATCTGTTCACTTGTCTCGCAAAAAATTTGCAAACGACACAATAATCAATAAATCTTTTATAAGTTGTACAAACGTTACTTGTCAATTTGCTATAATTGGCACTTCCGCATAGCCGGCTCACGGTGTTACAGTTTTATCACCTTAAAGTTAATAGGCCTGATGCTGACTTATTGCAGACTGATTAAAAAAGAAAAAAAGTACAGCCGTTTTCTTTGCTCGTGTGTCTCAAATTTAATGAGGAAGCAAATTGGTTCCGTATTTTCTGGTACTATCTTTCTAAATTGAAAACCTTATTAATTTTGTCATTTCTTGTGATAAATGCTGTATCGGCCGTTGTGCCACTTATTGTTGCCACTGTTTAGCGAGTTACTGTATGTGAACATTTAAGACGGGGTGGCTTGGTAAGTCTAGTTATTGGCAATTAAGATGGTGTGTTATTAATTTACCTGAAGTAAGCTATTATGCCTAAACTCAAAAATAACATTTCTTTGAACTTAAATGAAAAACATATTTTTATCGAAGATGGAAATTAGTTATGTAGTTCATTGCAAAATTCATATTGCCATTTTTGTGATTAACATGGTGGAAACTGGGATGGGGTTCAGCGTGATAAATCAGCCAATCATAATCTGGCTTCTTTTAATACTCTAGCAACAACTTCTAAACTCAATGACGACTTCATTAACAAAAACTGGGAAAATTCGCTATACAGTTCGTAAGGAATACTTCTGACGCTGGTTCCATGAAACAGGCATTTAAAAATGCAAAATGTCATTATAAACATGGTTTATTAAAGTCCAGTCATGAAATCAAATGGTTTTTCAGTAATTATAATAACGAAAGAACTCCGCTGAGGATTGACCAGGTATCACGTGTCTCGTGTCCCGCATTTTCCCTGGAGCAAAATAGCAGTCTCAGTTATAGTTATTTCAAAATCGGTTGTTCCCCGTATGGATGGGCTATGAGCGCGCTCGAGAGACGCGCGACGTTCAGGAAAATTCTCGAGAAATTTTCGAGAACTCTCAAATCAAATGTTTGTAAATCTATCGGTCATCAGTCCGTAGCTTACAAACTACTTAAACCTAGGTAAACTAACCTAAGGACAAACACACACACCCCCATGCTCCAGGGAGGACTCGAACCTCCACGGCGAGCAACCGTGCGCTCCGCAGCGAGACGCTTTACACCGCTCGGCTACTCCACCGCGGCCGAGAACTTTCGAGAAATTGTAGACAGTGCTGCGCTCTCTGGAGGCTGAACGAAACTACTCTACAAGAAACCATTGTGAAAGAGCATTCGTGTTCGTTGTGTTCCGTATCTGCAAAGAAGAATTTGTACTTCATAGATTGGTGTCAAGTACACGGCTTTCTTTTATTTGTAATGAATTTATAGTAGTAAAAATCATAGGACAATTATTAATTAAAACACGTATCTCACACGAAACAAAAACTTTCTTCAAAATAAAGTGGTTGCAGAGTGATTCTCATAAGACCTCTACGCGGAACTGAAATCACCAATAAAGAAAACAGATGCTACTTTTACATTCTTTTTTATGTACATGCCTATCAACAGTGTTAAACCCTTGGCTGAAGAGCAGCGTGCACGCTGCAGCCAGGCTACTCCCAGTTGGGGGAATTGAGAATATCAGTAAAGGAAAAGAATAAAATCTCAGAAAACATAAATCGTAGGACTGTTATTAAAAAGCAAGTATCTCACACGAAACGTTGTTACCAAAAACAAATATGCATACTGCATGTATTTACATTTGAATGAGACAAAAATGCTACAACATGTTATACCCAAAAACTTCTTAAATACATTTATTAATTGTATAAAAGTAATTCAGTACAGCTTACACTATTAGTCAGCGTTAAGTGTCTACAAAGATTTCAGCTTACGTTTTTATGACTTCAGCTTTCTCAACAAAGCCCCCACAATTTACAATACTGACTGTTGGTTGTTGTGTCCTCATTCTATTCAGAAGTTTGGATAGTGTTAATTTTGAATGCTCTTCTGTATCAGTGAACGTATCTGATTCATACATATAGTGGTTGATTTGAAATGTCTTTTCATGCCAGCTGTATTTTTTGCTACATTACGAAGTCTTTAAGACAATGTGCAACAGACGTTATGTCCGTAAAGTACTGCCAGCTCTGTGACTGTGGTTTTCGTGTATCCAGTGCTCATATTGCAATGATATTCACAGCTAGCTGCGAACGTTGCAAATAACTGCGGCGCGTGGCGTACTGCCCTAGTCAACCGCCGCACAGCGGCACGCGTCGCAGCGCCGCGCCGCTTCTCGCGAGCTTCTCGAGAACTGCTCGAGCGCCGGCGGCTCGAGAAATTCTCGGTGTGCTCGAATCGCCGCGCCTCGCAACCCCACCCCTACGTGACCGTGAAGGAAATTGTGGCGCGGCTGCAGTTTCTCGTGACGTCACAGGTTAGCCTGCTAGCTCACCTGCGCACAAGCTGCACACAAGCTGCAAACTCCATATATTTCTGTCTGTTACTATCGTCAGTGGTTGGTCTTTGTCTACTATCTTTAAACCCATTCTAGCTGCCATTACCAATTTGATATTTGTAAGATTTCTTCCAATATGTCATATTAAACAACTCTTTTAATCAGGCTTTGCAACAATTTACTTTGTTTCGAGAGTCTGATCCAGAAGCTCTTGATTAGTTGTAATATCTACCGATTTAATCATCAATTTTAGTTCATACAATGTAGGCTTTCACGGTCGGCGTTACCTTCACTTAAAATTTGCTGGCTGAAGGCCGTGGCCAATAGGTAAAACTTTCCCGTAACGTTTCGTCTTCGGCTGCGGAAGACATCATCGGAGGCAAAGTGGTAAATGCAATGAGGAAGTGATGGAGCGCCTCATATACAGGGTGAATCATCTAACACTTACACCGCAAATATTGCGGAAACATAAAGTGCGATTGATGTGCGGTTTTCACAGAATGGATTGGTAGTGGATGCACCCTGGGGCACGGCCTACTTACTGTCTCATGACCACCAGCCAGTCAGCTACGCTGATGTAGCCTCCGCCCCCAAAACTTTGAACGGTTGTAGCTAGCAAACTAAACGTGATAAAAATGTCATTCAAAATTATTTGTACACAGTTAGTGTAAAAAATTCCAGTGCATGATAGAAACAACCATTGTTCCATCTGAAAAAATGTATGTTAGCACAATAATACACATTGTAGGTACTTTTACAATCTGTTTATCGGCTAACAATACAAGTCCTTGACTGCCAATCCATTCTGTGAAAACCGCACATCAATCGCACTTTCCGTTTCCTTAATATTTGCGGTGCAAGTGTTAGGTGATTCACCCTGTATAGACGCCATAGGTGTCGCCACAGTTTATCACATGACGTCGGCTGAGAAACTATCTCTGGTAAGGCCAAACTTATTGATAGAAGATAATCGATTGTCAACGTTCGGGTGCAACGATGAAGTCCAATTTTTTTCTTATTTAACACCGTTTTCTCTTAAAATTATGGCGGTGTTTGCAATTTTAAATGGCTTCTCTTTATGTACGAGCATAGTAGTGAGAATATTAGGTCCATATTAGGAATGTTTCCCAACTCTTCTTGACTGACTGGTTGACGTTCACAATTCACTTATGTTCAAGGTTATACTCCACAAAAATACCATAGTGTCACGTAATTTATCTTATAACAAGAAGAAAACAGTAGTAATGAAATATGTGAAAGAATGTATGACTTCACCCTACTACGTGCTCTTTCGTATAGCTTCCTGGTATCGTTGATGAGTTATACTGCCGGACATGAGGCAGTGACTGCTGTTTTATTCCATTAACCGGTTTTTGAACCTTTTCAGTTTCATCTTCAGACCGTGCATGTTACAGGCTCATTTTAAACGTGATATTGGGTGCTGGCTCTGTGGAGGAAGGTGGAAACATACTTTAATAGACTGACTTGTGCGTTGTTTAGATCGTGTTTTGTATCTGGAAATTGCACGACCGGCTTTTTATAATTAATTTCTAAAACCGGCCATACAGTAGCGCTAAGTAAATGAATAAATTTCACGTAAATCATTTCAAGTCAAACTAACTGGTTGCCTTTTTCTTAAAACATATATTAATGATTATTAAAATGGTTTTCCAGAATCAAGCGCAACTGAACTCATTAGTGGAAGTGTAGTCCTGTTTGTAGGTAAAAACCATGAACAAGCATGATATGAAGATTGGTATGGGTCCTCGACCCTTCAAATGAACCCTAAATGTTAATATAACGAACGAATTATCATTGAACGGACACAAGAAGACGTAGGATATATAGTCCGATTTGTAGTAAGTAATCTGAACTGAAGAGATTCATCCAGTATAAAAACAAACAGTACATAATGATGGACAAGTCAAACGGATTTAATATTATAGTTCAGATTTGGAATCGGTTGATATAGTTTACGCCCATGTTATTTATTTTATTAATTAAAAATACATTTTACATCAACTTAAAGATGGAACATTAATTGATTGTAAAATTAAAAAAGAAATTTATACTGATTTTCCCGCGTGTTTTCCGGATCTCTGAATCACAGAAAAACTATGGCCATCTGTGCTATCAGGAAGCCCTTCGTACTCAGATAGAAAAAAAAAGAGCTTTGTTCCTTAACGTCTTTATCGAGGTTTCCCGACCTCCACCAAATCCATTGATCTAGTAACGGCTGGCCCGCTGCCAGCAGTTAATAGGATTGTATTGAGTTATCGGTCCACAGTCCGGGGCTGCGGTTTTCATTGCTAACCTGTGGCTTCTCTCTTTTTTTCCAGCAGGCCTGGAAATCACCGTTCGTATTATCAGCGCTTTCTAACCATAAGAGTCTCTGACGCTCGGAACATCGGAACACCATTATAATGTTTTCGAACGCCTGCCGGTAGGATATTGCATCCATAACACCAAGGATGAATATAATATCATAATTCATCAACAACCTATACAAAGCTTGTCTAGTGACATATAATGAGACAAATTTCTCTCGGAGAGAGGTTTTATCCTCTCCAAGTGGATAACAGTCATTCCTATTTCCAGTCATCCTGCCCCTTCTTATAAGCAACGTTTAACACATGTTCGTTTCTTTTAGGTTATACGGAGAATGTACACTACTCAAAACTATTTAGGGATCAGGCGAGATATCATGATAAGGTGATGTTTCATGCACATGAGCAGGATTGTTCCGAGTTCCACGTACCCTCCAGACGGGGAACGTCGATTGTCAGGCAGAGTACAAGATGTAAACGAAGGCTTCCGCGACCGTTGTCATTATTTATAAAACTCTTCCGGGTGCTGGACCGCATCGTCAATATATCAAATACTTCACCGACGTTTCGGACACTATTGCAAGCGGCCATCTTCTGGATGTTACGTAACACCCAGAAGATGGCCGCTTGCAATAGTGGCCGAAACGTTGGTGAAGTATTTGATATATTGACGATGCGGTCCAACACCCAGAAGAGTTTTATAAACAATGAGTACAAGATGTTGACTCATCTGTGAACGGACTAAACGGTGTCGTAGTGTTAACGGGACACACACCGCAGACCACCGTGAGTAGAGGCCACATTCTCTAAGGCGATTTCGGACTGTTTGTGATTATATTGTGCGTCTTTTTTGCTGCCTGGAGGTTGCGCTGCAGCTGAGTTGCATTCAGCCTTCTGTTTCGACGGGCTGTTTACCGGAAATGTCATCTCTTGCTGATGTTACTGGTGGGCAACCTTGGCCTTTTAACGGTTGTTGTTGTCTGAAGTGTAGCGTCCAGATCGTGGAAATTACACTTTGAGGCACTGTAACAGCTACAGCAACCTCCACCTGTATCTGTCGCGATTACAACCTTCCTATGGGTCTCCATGTCACCACACTATTTGAAACCAACTGCTTGAGTAATTCTTTTGATGAACCCAAGTCAACACCAACGCCCTGTGCAGCAACGTTCTGTTATTACCAAGATCTCGGCTGATCTAACGTTGTTGTCTAAACTCTGTAGATCCGACAGAAAGACGAACTATTTTGGTCCATTTTGCCGATGACGAAACTTCAGACCTAGATATCTCAACTGATCCCCAAATTGTTTGACCAGTGTATCTTAATAGACCATCTAATTATTAGCTTTTTTTTATAAGTACTTCTTCGCCCGTGTAGTCTGACTTTTAGTTCAATCTTGCTTCGTTCGTCATCAGTTATTTTGCATTCAGTTCCTGCCCTCTTTATAACGAATTGTGATGTTAAGTTTATGGCTATTTTCAATTATCCCACTTCTTACTTTTATTATCTCCGTCTTTCTTTGATTAACTGCCACTCAGCATTCTATACAAACTGGAATGATCACTGCATTTAAAGGATCCTGTTATTCTTAATTTTCATTGGGGTTGTTGTTGTTGCCTTCAGTCCGGAGACTGGTTTGATGCAGCTCTCTCTACTTTATCCTGAGCAAGCCACTTCATTTCCTCATAAGAATGGCACCCTACATCCATTTGAATCTGCTTACTGTATTCATCTCTTGTTCTCCCTCTGCGATTTTTACCCCATACACTTCCCTTCAATGATAAATTCAGGATTCCTTGATGTCTAAGAATGTGTCCAACCAATCGATCCATTCTTTTAGTCAAGGTATGCCAGAAATTCCTTTTCTTTCCAATTCTGTTAAGTACCACCTTAT
Source organism: Locusta migratoria (assembly GCA_026315105.1). Taxonomy (NCBI): domain Eukaryota; kingdom Metazoa; phylum Arthropoda; class Insecta; order Orthoptera; family Acrididae; genus Locusta; species Locusta migratoria. The sequence continues at coordinate 471,165,855 of CM048744.1, read as the reverse complement.
TAGTTACGCGATCCACCCATCTAATCTTCAGCATTCCTCTGCAACACCACATTTAAAAAGCCTCTATTCTCTTCCTGTCCTCACTGTTTATCGTCCGTGTTTCACTTTCATATGTGGGGGCCGGCCGCGGTGGCCGAGGGGACTGAGGCACTCCAGTCACGGTCTGCACGGCCACTACGGTCGGGAGTTCGAATCTCCCCTCGGGCATGGATATTTGTGCCGTCCTTAGTCTTAGCTAGTTCATAAGTAGTTTGTAAGATTAGGGATTGATGACCCCGTAGTTAAGTCCCATAAGTTCTACAAAAATTTTTGAACACTCTCATATAGGCAACTCTCCATACTAATGCCTTCATAAAGGGCTTCCTTAAATTAATATTTGATGTTAACAAATTTCTCTTTTTCAAAAACGCTTTTCTTCCCATTGGCATTCTGCATTTTATTTCTTCTGTACTGCGACCATCGTCTGTCACTTTACTGCCAAAGTAACAAAACTCATCTACCACCTTTATTGTTTCGTTACCTAATCTAATTCCTTCAGCATCGCCTAATATTCTTCGACTGCACTCTATTACCACTATTTTGTGCTGATTAATGTCATTTTGTATGCACCTTTCAACACACTGTCCAACAACTCTTCTGGATCCTTTGCTGTCTCTGACGAAATAACAATGTCATCGTCAAAATGTAATGTTTGTATTCCTTCACCATGGACTGTAATTCCTTCTCCAAATTTCTCCTTGCTTTCCTTTATAGCTTGCTCATCGGACAAATTGAATAACATTGGAGAAAGGCTGCAATCCTGTCTTACTCCCTTCCCAACCTCTGCATCCCTTTCATGCCCTTCAACTCCGATAACTGCTGTCTGATTTTGTACAGGTTGTAAATAACTCTCCGTTCCCTATATTTTACACCTTCTGATTTCAGAATTAGAAAGAGTCTATACATTCAACTATGTCAAAATCTTTTACCAAATCTATAAAAGTTAGAAATGTAGGTTTACCTTTCCTTAATCTATCTTCTATGATAAGCCGCAAAGTGAGGATTGTCTCCAGTGTTTCTAGATTTCTCTTGAATCCAAACTGATCTTTCCCGTCTACCAGCTTTCCATCCTTCTGTAAATAATTCCTGACTTACTAAACTGATGGTTCTGTAATTTTCACACCTGTCTGCGCCTGATTTCTTTGTAATGAGGATTATTACATTTTTCTTAAAGTCTGAGGGTATTTCGCCTGCCTCCTTCATCTTACTCATCAAGTGAAATAGTTTTGTCATGGCTGGTTATCACAATGACTTCAATAGCTCTGAGGGAATATCATCTACTCCAGTGGCCTTGTTCCGACTTCTGCCTTTCAGTGCTCCGTTAAATTCATCTCTCAGTATAGTATCCTTTGTTTCAACTTCATCTACTTCCTCTTCCCTTCCTACAACATTGTCTCTAAGTTAATGTCCTTTGTAGAGCCTCTCTATATGTTCTTACCACCTTTCAGATTTCCCTTCTTTGCTGAGTACTGGTTTTCCATCGGAGCATCGGAGTTATTTGTATTCATACAGCTACTTTTCTGGCCTCCAAATGTTTCTTTTATTTTCCTGTAGGCGGTATCTATCTTTCCCCTGGTTATACATTCTTCTATGGTCTTGCATTTCTCCTTAAGCCACACCTGCTTAGCCAGTTTGTACTTCCTGTCAATCTCATTTTTCAGACGTCAGTACTCCGTTTTTGCCTGTTTCATTTACTGCATATTTATATTTTCTCCTTTCATCGATTAAATTTAGTATTTCTTGTGATATCCTAGGATTTATGGAAGGTCTTGCCTTTCTACCTATTTCATCCTATGTTGCTAATCTCTCCATGCTACCCATTCCTCTTCTACTGTTTAATTTCTCTCCGTTTTTGTCAATTATTGCCTAAAGCTGCCTCTGAAATTCTCAAGAACTTCAGGTCCCTTCGATTTATCCAGGTCCCTTATCTTTATTTGCATACCTTTCTGCAGGTTAATTATTTTTTTTCCTTCAGCCTACAGTTCATGACGAATAAGATATGGTCAGAGTCTATATCTGCCCCTGGGTATGTCTTACACTGTAAAACCTGGTTCCGAAATCTATCTGGTACCTTCCGGTGTCTCCTGGTTTCTTCAACGTATACAACCTTCGTTCTTGATTCTTAAACCTGGTGTTATGATTAAATTATGTTACGTGCAAAATTCAACCAGGTGGCTTCCTCTTTCATTCCTTTTACTCAGTCATATTCACCAACTATTTTTCCTTCCCTTCCTTTTCCTACTTCCGAATTCCAGTCTCCCATCACAAATAAGTTTTCCTCTCCCTTAATTTTCTGAATAATTTCCTTTACTTCCTCAATCATACGAGGCGCGCCCAGAAAGTAAGTTCCATTTCAATTTATCTCCGCTGCAGCGCTGCGATTGCAGTTCCGCACATGCGCTGTAGACGATGTGTATCAAGGAGAAGAAGGTGCGCCATTTGAAGATCGCTGTCAGTTACGTACGCTTTGTTGTGCTTGTTTGAAATGTCGGCGTTGATTGAAAATCCCGCCGCCTGTGAAATCAGGTCGGTGATTCGGTTTCTGAATGCGAGGAAAGTGAAACCAAGTGAAATTTATCGGCAAATTTGCGATGTTTACGGACCAAATGCGATGAGTGATTCGATGGTGAGAAGATGGGTCCGACAGTTCAGTGGCGGGCGTAGTGATGTGCACGATGAAGAACGCAGTGGGCGTCCACCATTGGTTACAGAAGAACTGGTTCACGCTATTGATCATAAGATCCAGGAAAACCGTAGGTTTACAATTAGTGCTCTCGCTATTGACTTCCACCAAATTTCACGATCACCAATGCACGAAATTGTTACCAAACAACTGAAACAACGTAAACTTTGCTCACGTTGGGTACCAAAGATTCTCGCTGAGCAACACAAAACACAACGGATGGGTAGTGCACTTGAGTTTTTGACCCGTTATGCTGAAAGCGGCGAAGTATTTCTGAGACGGATAGTCACAGGAGATGAAACGTGGGTTTCTAACGACACCCCTGAGAGTAAGTGGCAATCAATGGAAAGGAGGCACACTTCATCCCCACCAAAGGTAAAGCCGAAGCAAATCATGACACCTCGGAAAATGATGTGCACAGTGTTCTGGGACTGGAAAGGCATCCTACACATTGACTTCTTACCGCGTGGTCATACAATCAAAGCAGATGCTTAATGCGAAACACTTCGGAAATTACGCCGTGCAATTCAGAATAAGCGCCGGGAACTGCTGTCAACGCATGACCACACACTGCAAATGTGACGAAAAACCTCCTACAGTGAAGACGTGTTTGACCATTCTCCGTACAGCCCTGACCTCGCTCCTAGCGACTTTAATCTGTTCTTACCTCAAAAGTCTTCCCTTGGCGGTCATCACGTGACCAATGACGACGAGCTGAAAGAAACTGTTTCCAACTGGATGAAGACACAGGCGGCAGATTTCTATAAAGATGGTATACAAAACCTGGTTCCATGCTATGACAAATGCCTGAAAAATTTCGGTAGTTATGCGGAAAAGTAGTTTAAGAGTTGTAGAATTTTGTGCAATAAAAATTTCTTCTGTATCTGTGTACAATTTCATTTTATTACCAAACGGAACTTACTTTCTGGACGCGCCTCGTTTCTACGATCTCCTCATTATCAGCAGAGCTAGTTGGCATAAAAACCTGTATTGTGCTCGATGTTGGTTTCGTATCTGACTACGATAATATGATCACTTCGCTGCTCTTAGTAGTTTACCCGCGTTCCTATTTTCTGATTCATTATCAGATCAACTCCTATAATATCCCAACTGATTTTGTATTTATGACCAGAAATCCTGTTCCTGTTTCCACCGAAATTAACCAATCCCCACTATATCTAACTTCAACCTATCCATTTCTCTTTTTAATTTTTCTAACCTCCCTACCTGATTAAGGGATCTAACATTCCACGCTCCGATCCGTAGAATGCCAACATCCTCCTGAGTAATTTCCTCTCGGAGATCTCAATGGGGGCTATTTTAACACCGGAATATTTTACCCGATTCCATCATCATAAATTCATACAATAGAGCTGCATGTCCTCGGGAAAAGTAACGGCTGTAGTTTCCCCTTGCTTTCAGCCGTTCGCTGTAGGGAAGAGTGGGGTAATGACGGTCACCGGGTAATGGCGATCATCAAAGTATCTCCTAACTGCTTTGCAGCAGAGGAGTTGTAGAGTGTGATGCAACCTCAAGGCCTTTTAAGGAACTCCTGGTGAAATCTATGCGGTATGTACTTGAATTTCATGTACGTAAGAATTGTTGCCAATCGTATACTGTACTATGATGTGTGTACATTTTAATGGTACATTTGTTTAAGGCGTAGGATATATGGTTATTTTGTTTTAACGTTTTCAAATTAGGCGTGCTCTGCAGGCAATGGCAGTCAGTCGGGCTGGGGTATTTGTGTTTATTACAAAGAATTCGGTTTGGATGGAGAACTTTGGTTCCGTTGCACTATTTGTGGGGTGTGGCCCAATCAACCTCGTTCCGGATGGGATCATGCAGAGGGCTAGAAAGTGTGACATTTTTCATTAATCCTATTTTCACAATTCCAATAATTCCATATCTCACTTTTCAAAGATAAACACATCGATTTATAAGAGAGTTGTAGTCATTTTTACCGTACCTTACCTTAATGTGATTTCCAATGGGTTTAAATGTTGAGTGCCATTACCCCAGGGTAGGGGTAATGCCGGTCAAAGCTAAATTTTTATTTAGACCGTTATTTTCTGTCTCTCTCTCTCTCTCTTTTTAAATTTTTTTTTTTATTTTTTTTATTTTTTTTTTTTTTTTTTATTTAAGACTTGAGAGCTGAACGAAATTTAACGATGTTACAATAAAATTCAATATATTTGTAACCAGTTTTACCCAATAGCAGTAAAACAGCATTTAAATTAAACTTTTACGGACGATAATAACTTAAGTAACCGCCGCGGCAGGGCGGCCAAGCACATTGAGTCTCTGTTACGATGCGCGAGGCCGTTCCCCGGCGGGGGTTCGAATCCCCCCCCCCCCTCGGGCATGGATGTTTGTGTTTTCTTTAGTATAAGTTAGTTCATAAGAAGTTTGTAAGTTTGGGGACTGATGACCCCGCAGTTAAGTGCCATAAGCTTCACAAACATTTGAACATTTTCTTAAGTAATCGCCCTTAACCCACACTCTCCTAACTGTGTGGCAAAGCCGCCTTAGCTGATATTACAAGGCCATTTCAGTCAATCATTGGGGGTAGCATGTTAATATCCTTTGAAATTTTGTTGCGGGAAATGGCCGTGAAGTCTAAGGCGCCATGTCACGGACTGCACGTTCGCTGCCACCGGGGATTCTAGTTGCCCCTTTGATATTGGTGTGTGTGTGTGTGTGTGTGTGTGTGTGTGTGTGTTTGTCCTTAGCGTAAGCTAAAGTAGTTTGTGAGTCTAGGGACCGATGACCACAGCAGATTGGTCTTATAAGTTTACAAATATTTGAAAATTTTATCCCACTCTTAAACCCTTTTCTATCCAAGACTTCCTTGTGGATTTCTCAGTTATATGCGTTTAATAATGTTAGTCCTATTACTTTTGATGATACTGTCCTTGCTTGTAATAATGTAACCTAAGGTTGTTTGAAATTTTCTATATGATGAACCACCCCGTCTGACGATTATTTATTTTTCGATGCCTTCACATTTTTCCGGTCGCCATTTCATATTGGTTTCCCTACCCTATCTATTTTCTTCCGCCGGCCGCGGTGGCCGAGGGAACTGAGGCGCTCCAGTCACGGTCTGCACGGCCACTACGGTCGGGGGTTCGAATCCCCCCTCGGGCATGGATATTTGTGCCGTCCTTAGTCTTAGTTAGTTCATAAGTAGTTTGTAAGTTTAGGGACTGATGACCCCGTAGTTAAGTCCCATAAGCTATACAAACAAACATTTTTTCTTCCTAAATGATTTAAATGACTATATGCCTTTGCCTAAATCGCTCTAGGCAAATGCCGGGATGTTTCCTTTGAAAGGCACGGCCGATATTCTTCCGAATCCCGAACAAAATCTACCCTAGCTTGTGCTCTGTCTCTGATGACCGCGATATTGACTGGACATTAAACCCCAACTTCCCTCTTGTAGCTCCCCGAATATTTTTGTACTTTCTTTTGCTGTCGATCAATCGAAACAGTATTTATGCTGCTATCCAAATTAAAGTCGAAATTACCTTCTTAGTACGTAAGTTTGTCTTTCCAATTTGTTCTTTCTAGAGATTGCCACTTCTTTTCAAATGACCTGCCTGTTGCAGTATTTCGTATTGATATACGCACATAATTAAGTAACTTCAATCGAGTCTCATCTTTCAGTCTCATCTTTCTTCGACATTTCAGCGTCCCCCATTCTTACAAACTGATTCTTCCAGTATCTGATGTCTGCTATTCAACTGGAATCTTTAGGTATCTACGGGTCTTCACGAAGTGTAATTTTACCTCTTGTGATTTCTGCATAGAGTATTCGCTGTAACTAGCTCATATAACGAGGTGAGAGGCCAAGGGGTACAAGTGACAATAAGTTAGTTTTGAGATAATCAAGTTTAAAGTTTGAAGTTGAATAGTTAATTCCAGGACACAAATGTAGGAAAATATATTGCTTATAATTTGAAGGTATTGTTTCATATTTATCTGCCTCGTATTAATACAGCAAAAATTTATTCAGTAGACAATGGCCATTGATATTTTGATGGCAGGTATCACTTGTACTCCTTGGCTTCCAAATGAGAGTTAGAAGGTGTGATCTGAAAGAAATATTAGAAGAATTTACAAACGTTTTAGTTTATTCTGACTCATAATAAACAAGGCACATTTAATACGATAGTAACAAATGTCCAAACCAATCTAGAAGAAGGTTCCTTCCAGTAGGTCTTTGTACTTTTCTTCCTTAATTTTTGTTCCGTGAGTTAGACTTGGGAGTATCTGCACATATCTTCCAATGCTTTTAGCATATTGTAGGAGAAGAATTCAAAATCTTCATTGAATATCCATGTATAAAACAATGTCCCACTCCCATGAACCACAGACATTGCCGAGGTGGGGTGGCTTGCGTGCCTCAACGATAGAGATAGCCGTACCGTAGGTGCAACCACAGCGGAGGGGTATCTGTGGAGAGGCCAGACAAACGTGTGGTTCCTGAAGAGGGGCAGCAGCCTTTTCAGTAGTTACAGGGGCGACAGTCTGGATGATTGACTGAGCTGGCCTTGTAACATCAGCTAATGTGGCTTTGCCACACAGCTACTGCGAACGGCTGAAAGCAAGGGGAAACTACAGCCGTTACCTTTCCCGAGGACATGCAGCTCTACTGTATGAACATATGATGATGGCATCCTCTCGGGTAAAATATTCCGGAGGTAAAATAGTCCCCCATTCGGATCTCCGGGCGGGGACTACTCAGGAGGATGTGATCATCAGGAAAGACAATACTGGCATTCTACGGGTCGGAGCGTGGAATGTTAGATCCCTTAATACAGTGTAAGACGTACCCAGGGGCAGATATAGACTCCGACCATAACTTGTTGGTTATGAACTGTAGGCTGAAACTGAAGAAACTACAAAAAGGTAGGAAAATAAGGAGATGGGACCTGGATAAATTGAAGGAACCTGAGGTTCTTAGGAATTTCAGAGGGAGCTTTAGGCAACAATTGACAGAAACAAGGGAAAATAAAACAGTAGAGGAGGAATGGGTAAAATTGAGAGATGAAATAGTGAAAGTAGCAGAGGACAAAATAGGTAGGAAGGCAAGACCTACGAAAAATCCTTGGATATCACAGGAGATACTAAATTTAATCGATGAAAGGAGAAAATATAAAAATGCAGTTAATGAAACAGGCAAAATGGAGTACAGACGACTAAGCAATGAGATTGACAGGAAGTGCAAAATGGCTAAGCAGGAGTGGCTAGAAGGCAAATGCAAGGATGTAGAGGAATGTATAAATAGGGGAAAAATAGATGCAGCCTACAGGAAAATAAAAGAAACATTTGGAGATAAGAAAAACAGCTCTATGGATATCAAGGACACGGATGGAAAACCAGTTCTCAGCAAAGAAGGGAAAGCTGAAAGGTGGAAAGAGTATATAGAGGGGCTCTACAAAGGAAATGAACTTCGAGACAATATTGTAGGAAGGGAAGAGGATGTAGATGAAGATGAAATAGGAGATACTGTACTGAGAGAAGAATTTGACAGAGCCCTGAAAGACCTAAGTCGAAACAAGGCCCCTGGAGTAGATGATATTCCCTCAGAGCTACTGAAGTCTCTGGGAGAACCAGCCATGACAAACCTGTTTCACCTGGTGTGTAAGATGTATGAGACAGGCGAAGTACCCTCAGACTTTAAGAAAAATGTTATAATCCCCATTCCAAAGAAAGCAGGTGCAGACAGGTGTGAAAACTACAGAACCATCAGTTTAATAAGTCATGGTTGCAAAATATTAACACGAATTATATACAGAAGGATGGAAAAACTGGTAGAAGCCGACCTCGGGGAAGATCAGTTTGGGTTCAGGAGAAATGTAGGAACTCGGGAGGCAATACTCACTTTACGGCTTATCCTAGAAGATAGATTAAGAAAAGGCAAACCTACATTTCTAGCTTTTGTAGATTTGGAGAAGGCTTTTGACAATGTTGATTGGAATAAACTCTTTCAAGTTCTGAAGCAAGCAGGAGTAAAATATAGGGAGCGCAAGGTTATTTACAACTTGTACAAAAACCAGACAGCGGTTGTCAGAGTTGAAGGGCATGAAAGGGATGCAGTGGTTGGGAAGGGAGTGAGACAGGGTTGTAGCCTTTCTCCAATGTTATTCAATTTGTACATTGAACAAGCTATAAAGGAAAGCAAGGAGAAATTTGGTGAAGGAATAAAAGTTCAGGGGGAACAATTAAAAACATTGCGTTTTGCTGACGACATAGTAGTCCTGTCAGATACAGCAAAGGACCTGGAAGAGCAATTGAACGGAATGGACAGTGTGCTGAAAGGTGCATATAAGATGAAGATTAACAAGGGCAAAACTAGGGTAATGGAGTGCAGTGTAAGAAAATCAGGTGATGCTGAAGGAATTAGATTAGGTAACGAAACAATAAAGGAGGTAGATGAGTTTTGTTACTTGGGCAGTAAAATAACAAATGATGGTCGCAGTACAGAGGATATAAAATGCAGAATGGCAATGGGTAGAAAAGCGTTCTTGAAAAAGAGAAATTTGTTAACATCGAATATTGATTTAAGCCTAAGGAAGTCCTTTCTGAGGGCATTTGTATGGAGTGTTGCCTTGTATGGGAGTGAGACATGGACGATAAACAGTGCGGACAGGAAGAGGATTGAGGCTTTTGAAATATGGTGCTACAGAAGAATGCTGAAGATTGGGTGGGTGGATCGCGTAACTAATGAGGAGGTACTGAACAGAATTGGGGAGAAAAGCAATTTCTGGCATACCTTGACTAAAAGAAGGGATAGATTGGTGGGACACATTCTTAGACATCAAGGAATTGTGAATTTAGCATTAGAGGGAAGTGTGTGGGGTAAAAATCGCAGAGGAAGACCAAGAGATGGATACAGTAAGCAGATTCAGACAGATGTAGGTTGCCGTTCTTATGTGGAGATGAAGAGGCTTGCTCAGGATAGGGTATTGTGGAAAGCTGCATCAAACCAGTCTCCGGACTGAAGACCACAACAACAACAACAAAACAATGTCCATGGTTCATCTTTTTTGAAGTGCAAGTACTACATTTTTTTTGAATTCCCTTTAGAGATTTTACAAAGAAAGGTTCCATCACGTCTAATGTGACAAAATCCTTGTTACCCATGTTTAACATCAAAACGTCTTGGCACCTTGGTGATTACACCAATCCAGTCCTCAAAAATGTAAACAGCCCTTTGTGAAATTTTTATGCTCCTTTTAATAATGCCAAAGTTTCTATCACCATCGTCAAATGAAAGGCCAGAGAGTAGAAACTTACGGTAAACAGTATTAATGTGAATGTTGTTGCCTCTACAGATCCGAAATTTCAGTATATATTGACTTTTGTTTTGTCTGCCTGCATTATCATTAAATGCAGAGATTATTAGTGTACTTCACGCACCAGTTGTCAATAATAAAATATATATGTCAACACGACATGTTTCGGGACGATGTTATCCCATTCTCAACTTCTGTAAAACAAGGAAACGTAGAATAATAAGGGAACTATATACAAACGACTGTACCACAAATATTCCAATGAAACTAACCTCCTACCTACCATAAAACCTATCTGCTGCTATTTAAACACAATAGCTGTGTATGTAAATTGTCAAAAATAAAGCATTGCGCAGTACCACATGTTTCTCAGATGGCAGCAAGTTGTGCACTACCGGACAGCTGATCCAACTTCAAAGATGGTCCATATGCTTAACCGCTGTCATTGGTGACCAAAGACATTCTAGTGAAGATACCTAACATTTATTCATAAAATCAGTCCCTAAATTAAAGGTTTTGTAAGGTAACTATACTCTAAATTTTTCAGTGAAGTTAAAAGGAAGAAGTCGATATTTAATACATGCACACACATCAGTGTTTCTCAAGGAGGAGGTTTCTAAAATGTGCCCGGTAATGGTTTTTAGATAGTTCTGTCTTTTCGTTGAGCATGCTGCTGGAATCCTCTCTCAACGCACAATAGATCTCAATTTCTTAGAGATTTGATAATAACCAACCTTTGTCCTCATAGTGCATGACTTTCAAACTATCATTTATGGAGCCCAACGAATGTCGTTCAATTTTCAGGTGTTTTCCCAATTTAGATGAGCCGTTATCTCTATTATTGTGTCCTTTAAACCGCACTTTAAAATTCCTTCCTGTTTGTCCTATATACTTCATTTCACAATCATTACACTTTATTTGGTATACCCCCGCTTTTCCCATCCAGTTCTCACGTGTATCAATCGTATGCTTCAGCCTATGTTCTAATTTATTGTCTGTTCTAAAAGCAATTTTAACGTCTCTCTTTTTAAAAAGTCTCGCTAATTTGTAGGAGACGGATCCCCAGAATGTTATAACCCCATATTTTTGCGAATTTTCTTCACGTAGTTGATTCTTAGATGTTATCGTATTTTCTAATCTGTGTATCAAACTCGCGTCATAATCATTTTCTACGGCTATCTGTCTAAGAGCCCTCATTTCAGCTTCCTTGCTTTCAGGGGTCAACGGAATTGAATTTACAATACGAAGTGCACTTTTTAAAAAGGCTTTTCCACTGTTCATACAGTAAAACTGTGAGATTAGGGATGACGTTATATCCTATTACTTATACGCCACTAATTGTATTCAAGGGACAGTCTGCACATTTACCATTGTACTGTACATGTCTGAAAAGCATCCCTCTTATTGCAACACATAACAGTTTCCTGATGTTTCAATCTACGTAAGTGGAATATTATACACTGGTCAAAACAGGGGATCAGTTGAGATATCTAAGTTTTGAAGTATTGTCACTGGCATAATGAACTAAAATGGTTAGACGGTTCTACGGAGTGGAGACAACAGAGCAAACAAGTCGAGACCAAAGCCCTCTGCAGCAACTTTGTTATTACGACAATCCTGTTGCCTTAATGTTGTTGCCTCCGAGGTATGTCCACAAAGTAAGTTCCATTTGTTTATATAAAACAAACTTGTACAGGTACAGAAAAAATATTTATTATAGAAAAATCTAAAACTATTTAACTACTATTCTACATAGCTTTGTCATAGCGTGACACAAGTTTTGTATACTTTCTTCAGAGAAGTTTGTCGCCTGTGTATTCACCCATGTGGTAACATGTTCTTTCGGCTCGTCATCATAGTTGATGTGTTGACCACCAAAGACAGATTTAGGTGTAAAAAGAGATGAAAGTCGCTATGATCGAAGTCCGGGCTGTAGGGGGATGATCAGACACGTCCCAGTGAAATTCCTTATTTATCAGAAACCACAGTTTGACCCATCTTCTAACCATTACTCGTAGAACTTTGTCCATAAACCTTGCAGATTTGCCGATGAATTTCCTTTGGTTCAACTTCTTTGCATTTAGATAACGAATCACAGAATTGATTTCATACGCGCCGTCACTTTCAGTTACGGCTAACATCATAAAGAAGCACTACAAAGCATACGTCGGCAGCAATGATTTCAGAATGGCGTACATGACTTCCCCTTGAGTCAGGATAACACCTGCGCATGCTCGGGACTGCGACCGTAGCGCTGCCGCGGATAGAAATAGAAACGGAACTTACTTTGTGGGCGACCGTCGTAGTATGAGAAAGTTCTTCTGAATGTTTTTGTATTTATTCACCTAATGGAGTGCGGGAAACAGCCTGAAACCCACACCCAGTCTGGTCGGGAAGCCACCCATGTTAACCTGCCATGTGGATTTGAACAGGGGTCGGCATGCCTCTCCGGGCCGCGGTGGTGTGGCCGAGCGTTCCAAGGCGCCTTGCTGCGGAGCGCGCCGCTGCTCGCCTCCCTCGGGCATGCGTGTATTTGATATTCTTAGCATAAGTAGTTTGTAAACCTATGGACAGATGACCAGAGTAGTTAATTCCCATAGATTTACAAACATTTGAACATTTGCCTCCCCGTCTCCGATTACGGTGTCTTAAACAGCGCCGGTCAACTAAAATATGATACAATTTTATCATGTAGTTGTGATTTTGCAGGTATACGAAGTTTCAATGTGGCGTATTTTGCGATTTATAACAATGATGCCGAGGAGTCACTGGATGAAACCTGAAAATGCTTCGGAAACTGTCAGTTGAAAATAAAGCCGAATACAAAACTAGACAAAATAAGTCTTGTATTTACAACAATGCTTTGAATGAAACGTTAAAAAAAGTCACACAATTATGTAAAGTTTGCTTGTCGAGTGTGAGATACCACTGAAGGGAACAGCGGAGTTAATACTTAAGAGGCAATAAAATTACGCGAATGCAAGCTGTGCGTTTTCTGTGTTCAAGCTGAGTAATTAGATAACATTTATTAGACGAAAAAACGCTATATCCAGTTAAACATTCTCAGTGGCAGTTTAGTTTTGTGAACAGTATGTCTTAAAACGGTTTTTAAACATTTTCACACGATAATAGTGGTTAATAAGCTATTTGCTCAGCACTCGGTTGGTCGACCACTTTCTTTGAATCGACAGCGTGCTGTAGTAGCCGCCTGGTTTGGTACGGATACTGCATATATCTTGTCCAGCAGTGCAACATATGGTTGTCTCTTTATGTTGTTTGCCATATTTTTTTTAATTTTTCCTTTCTGTTTCAATTCTGGTTTGGAATTACAGCGGGATTCAATCATGATAAACTTCCGAAAGAAAAATTTCATGCACCGACTGTTACATATTTCTACACTATTTTTATGTTGTGTATATTTGGCTACTTAAATCCAGAGGTACCTGACAATAGCAAAAGGCGTAGTTTATGCTGCTGTTTGTAATGTGTCTGTTAGTTGAGAATGGCTGTACGGGGCTCAAAGTGCAAATAGCAGTCGACGTAAGAAACTTATTTCCTTCACGAAGCTCCTCATTTTACCTTTTGTCGTATCTTTATTACCAACAATTTTCTTTTACTCCTCAACTTAATTAATTTTCTCGTCCAACCTCTTTTCTCGTCCAACCGTGCCAGAGTCCCCAGTACAAAACCTACCTGAATAGCTAGCCCTATTGTTCTCTTATTCGCAAGGAAATATGTACAGCTGTTAGCTGCTTTGAAACTTTTATTAAGTGCACGTCTGATTACATCCTGATTCAGTACTTTTGCAACACATTATAATGTAGTGAATTTACAATGAGCTTCACGGCGGGATATAATTGTTCGAGACAGTGAGACACATTACAGCGGCAACATATCGAGTGTATTAAAATAATATTAATGTGAAATTGAAGTTACGGTTTGTTTTAATAATCGAATTTATCAGAGAGAGACAAATCTGCACCTCACAATTTGAAGCCAACGTCTGAATAGTGGCGGTAGGTAACATGCTTAGACGTCGTTGTGAGAAAGTGAACAAGCTGGCTGACACCGATCCTGGAATTTGCTGTCGATTTCGAACAGTAATTACAGCAATACGTTTGGGTGTAAGATGTGTAGAAATTACCTGCAGATTCTTGTCATAGAACATGTATAAGTGTGTAATGATGTACAACTTTCACTTATGTAATACGTTACCGAACATATAGCTGCTTCCAATAAATATCTGAGTGAAAAAGAATTACTGCACATTTGATGCAGAATGATGAAGGGAAAAGTGAGGCTTTGTGTCGTAATTTTAATTATATTTACGGAATAGATGCAGAGAGCTAATATTTATGTTAGAATAAACAGCCGCAGACGAATAGGTCTGATAATAAATAAGAGTAAAATCCGTCTAGATCGCTAAAATTATTTGTATTTGTTACGACTTTTCGGCATCTGCCATCATCAGATCTGCAAGATAAAGGAACAAGTGTTCGTCGTACAGTCGAGTTACATAGAAAGTTTTAAATACAAAAATATAAAACGTTTTTACAAGGATACAATTGTAGCTCACCTAAAAACCTGTGAACTTGCACAGTAAAGTTCAGCGTCAGTGATAAAGTATCTACCTAGTAGGTACGTCGAATGCAGTCTTGAATAAAAATTACACATATATAAAAACTTCCTTAGCTGACAGGTGGCGCTAGTGCAGAAAATTGCCATAATTTTTTTAATTTAATATTCTACCTTTACAATCATATAAAAACAAGAAAGACAGATGAATTTGAAATTTAAAATTCTACGCAGCCAAATAATTTTATAGTTCAAAAACTCGTGTTAAATTAATTAAAATCATTTGCTGCTTTCATTACTTTAAAAGTGGGAATATAAAAATTTTTTTCATTGAAGTTGCAACTTCAGAGGTTTTTTGGTGAGTGTACAATTGTATCCTTTGAAAAATGTTTTATTTTTTTCTATTTTTAAACGTTCTATGTAACTCGATTGTACAACGAACACTTGTTCCTTCATCTTGCAGATCTGATGATGGCATATGCCGAAACTTCATAATAAATATATGTATAAAAATGAATTGCTGTTCGTTAGTCTCGCTAAAACTCGAGAACGGCTGAACCGATTTGGCTAATTTCAGTCCTCAAATATTCGTAGAAGTCCAGGAAAGGTTTAAACAGCGATAAAACATGGAAAAATGACCGGAAAAGAGGAAAATCGGGAAAAACTGAAACAGCTGTTTCCATTGAGCTGTCAATACGGTTCGTCCAATTGCGATAAAATTTTGTACATTTCATGTTGAAAGCAAGAGGACGATTCGCATCATATAAAAATTTGCAAAAGTCGCCCGGAAAGTAGGAAAATGTAGGGAAAATCGAGACCGATTTTCTTATACGAATAAAAATCTATTGTCACATGGTTGTAAGAGCATCACTTGAGTACGGCTCGACAGGACAAGGTTTGTGTGAAATAAACGTTTTGGAAAATCTACCGGAAAATTGGAAAAATTAAGTAAAACTGAAAGTGCTTTTTTAAATGTGTTTTGATTGAATTCAGCACTTTAACTAACTATTCGCACGACGGAGAGGTGTAATTCTTTTTGTTTTGTTTTGTTCATTATGGTCTTGGAAAAGTTTTCAGTAAAAAAAAAAAAATAGGAACAGTTAAAAAGGAAAGTCGCAAAATACGAACTAAGTTCCTTTTCCAATGTGTTTCTAAATGTACTCAACAGTATAAGTTGAGAACCGTTCATCTGACTGCGATAAAATTTTTATCGTTCGACGTTCAACGAAAGATGAACATTCTTATGAGCTAATTTGGGAAAGTAACCCGGAAAATTTGAAAATTCGCGAGAAACTGAAAGAGCTTTCTTCACTGGGATATCAATATTATTCGTCTGATTGCGATAAAATATTGCATATTTGACGTTCAAAGCAATAGTAACGTACTTATGAAATAAAAATTACGAAAATATACCCAGAAAATTGAAAAATTCAGAAAAAATAGAGATTTTTCTATGAAATAACAATACCATACATCTGCGATAAAATTGTGCGCATTCGACGTTCAAAGCGAAAGGAAGGTTGGAATGAAATAAAACAACCAAGTAATTATTTTAGATGTTTAAAATCTAAATTTTCCTCACAATTTTTCCATAGTTTATCACCGTTTAAACCTTCCCTGAAATTCCTCGAATGTGACATGAACATTATCCTGGACATGTGTGCATGATTTGCCCACTCTTCCCGTCCGCTATCGAGCCGATACTTAAATATCTAATGATGCCTTTAGAAAGCTGCTGGGTCTAAATACATATGATTTAAATTAATATGGTTTATATTAAGAAGTAAGTGATACGAAGTTCACCGGGTCATCTAGTAAATAAATATAATTTTTGCGATCTAGACGGTTTTTATTCTTATTGAGAAAAATGAAGATTGCGGATTCGTATAGGAAATTCGTTTCCTTTATACAAAGTTTGATAATAAAGTTTCGTAAATGAAGTCAGAACGGTCGATCGGGCAGCACAGGCGAATCACAGCGCTGCATCTGCGTAGCTGCCGGCGTTGACAACCTGCGCCGACCGTAGTTCAGTTGAGCATCGCGTGTGTTCCGTGTTACACCTGTTGAACGAAGTGCTTGTTTAGTGCGTTGGTTCTCAACTGAGGACAATGAATGAGCAAAGGATCAATTTAATGCTTCGTTTTAAGCGTGGCCAGACACCTAAAGAAACGCATGGTACGTGTTTATGGGGATCAAGTGCTGTCCATGGAGTGTGTGTACTAGTGGTTCGCCCGTCAACGCTCAGCCAAACACAGCCAATATTGTCAAATAGTTCCTAGCAAAAAAGGCTGCGGTGCAACATCCACCATACTCGCCGGATCTCAGTCATCCAGACTTCTTTCTACTCCCGCAACTTATACTTGCTCCGAAAGGAAAGAGATTTGACGATATTCCTGACATTCAAAGAAACGTGACGAGGCTTTCTAACACCATCCCAACGGAAGATACATGTTTCCAGGACATGTACCGCAGAGCTCTGTGGTGATTAGTTATGAGAGTCGACTATTTCGAAGGACTGTAATTCATATTTCATCTACATTAATGTTACATGACTATTCACCGAACTCTATTGTCAGAGGTTGTATATTACTTGACTGGCAAACTTGCCTCTGTGAATGAAGACTGACGCCGCCGCCATATTGCTTCACCTCACGTCAAAAAGTTTCCGTATGGTACTACTATGATCTCTGACACGAAATCATCTTCTAAGCTTTGCATTTAAGCTAATCTTCCGACGTAGCTGAATTTAAGACATACATTGTAGAAAGGTGTTATGAAAAGAACATGTTGTATTCAGTTAAAACAGACTGTAGTTATGGTAATACACTAAGAAGAATGAAGATACTTTTATCCACGACAAAAAGTAAATTTATAACGATAATACTATTGAAAGAAAAGCGGAAGTTGATGAAAACTGGTAACAGTTTCATAAAAGCAGAAAATTTACGCGTCTTATTGCTTTATGATCAAGGCAGATTTCGTAAGAACACTCAAAGCATAAAGATACGTGTTATTTAATACAAATAGTACTTCTATAATGACCAAAATACTGATAGAAAAACCGAAGGTGAATGAAATTGGTAAAAGATTAATAACAACAGCAAATCAATGTAACTCATTCCTGTATGTATCTTCCATTTGCTGTACGAAAAATTACAGCCATATACAACACACGAATTAACCATTATGTCAAAACTGTAAAGACAGCGTAGTTACGTTAGTTCATCAGTATTTTGGTAATTTCCAAGAAAGCTTGCAATCGAAATAGACGGACATGATTCGATATATATCGAACATGCGATATATATATATATATATATATATATATATATATATATATATATATATATATATATATCGAACGTGTGATTACATTGATTACTATGACTACTTGCCTTTTGCGGAAAGTAAAACAAATAAGGGTAATGTACTTACATTAATCCTGACCGATGAAATCCTCTTCAACGACTCCATTTGTCGTATACGAAAGTGGCTGTAATCCTTTTCTTCCGTAACCGGGATAGACTTTACCGATATCTTGCAAAAGAATAGGGAGTGTTCCGGGAGCGTCAGTGATGCCGTGTAATTTTAAATTATGGAAATACAGGTATTGAAATAAATACAACTTATCTCTGTCTCCTGGACGGCCCTCTTTTTTAATGGTACACTTCACAGATTTCCACAGACGTTTAATATTTTGTGTGTGAATTTCAGAATCTTGAGATGAAATGAATTCAACTGAATGATTAACAAAAGAATGGTCAAATCCTTCGTTCTACAGCGTCATATACGACTGGAACTCATCCATTATTATTTTAGCCCCTGGCAGTATAAAATGCTTTATCAGGCTCACTAAACGCTCTTTTTCTCTGGAATACATCCTAACTATGAAGCACTTCCGACTTTCTCTCTCTATCCCCCCAAATACCCAAATATGTTCTAGTTCGTTTTTGAGTGGTCGTCCTGTTTGATATTTTCTTCTTGATATATGGGATTCGTGCACTTCCACTGTTTTCCCTTGACCCCCTATGGGAACACTTTCATTAGTCACGATTACATATGCTACTTCACGGCAGAAAGCGAAATAGTCACATATGGTGTTTAAAGATAAGTCGGTTTCTGCGGCTGTCTCTTGCAGGGTATAGTTTCTTATCCAACAAACAATTAAGATTATGTTTTTGTCTACTGAAAGTTTTGTCGAGTCAAACCAGGTGTTTTTGCTCATAGTAGTTATCTTTGCGCATTTATTACAAAACAATTGAAATGGAATTTCGGTATCAGATGATTTTACACCTACTTTTACACACTCTACACCATGGCAATGTACACAATTTTTCTTTCTGTCGTCGGGTAATAAACCATATTTTATACAAAACTTAACACTCTTTTCAACACTTGATCAAAATGGAATTAAATTTTTCCATGTTAAAAGCTCATTTCCGGAAGGACAAACGCTGTCACTCATTACAAATGTATATAGAAATATACACGCGCAATCACGAACGAAAATTGACAGACTGAGTCCCGGGTATCCTAGGTGAACACATCGAAACACGCGCTCTCGTAATGAGGTGCAATATCGCACGTTCGATATATATCTAATCATGTCCGTCTATTTCTATTCAAGCTTTTTTGGAAATTAGCCGTATTTTTACGACTCTTTTCTGTAATTACACACATGAGTACTCACACGTTTATAGGAGAGAAATATGGCGGCGAGAGTTCAGTGACACCGATACTGCTGTAGAGGGCATTGTAGTAATATATGACTGTGCATAAAGAGCGTGGTTCTGTATTTTTTGTTTAAGCAAATGAAGTTACCATATTGATCAATAAATAACAGATATTTCGCATCAATTTCAGAGTTTATATTACAGAGTTTTGCAATGCAGCATCTGTAATTAGACTCGAGAAAGGGATTTAATTAATCCTTGCTGAGAAAAACCAACCAACCCTTAAATAAGTAAATAAGTAAGAATTGAAGCAGAAATTGTTTTATTCAACGGACCATCAGATATTCTATTTCAGTGAGTCACTGTCAGTTATAACCAAATCCTTCAGCGAAGTGGAAAATTAATTGGGTATCTCTGCAGTGGGCGCGGATGTGTAGGCGGACTTATCCTGACCCCAGACTGAGTACACAGTTAATGAGCTCATCTGCTTTACTAATTAGCTCTTCGGAGATTATCGGCTTACTGTACGATACTTCCTACCGTAATACCGCTGTCGTTTCTTGCTGCTGCTAAGCCTGTTTGCGCAAGGGCTAGGTTCTTGCTAGGCGACCCAGCCGGGCTACCCAACCGCGCACCGAAAGGAGAGGAAATTGCGAGTGACTCGTAATGGAAGTTTTGAGGGAAATTTAACATAAGAAATGAATAAACAAAGTTCTTTATTCAGCGGAGAGGGAGATCAGAATAATTTTTTTGTTGAAGTCTTCTTAAGAAAATTTTACTTCTTTAACAAGTTCACTATTTAATATCTAATCATCATTTAGATATTAAAATAAATATAAAATAAAAGTGTTTGGAGGAAAACCGTAAACCACGATTATTTCAGTACGAATCAGATAAATAACGTATGGCAGAACAAGGTAACGGAAGAGGCCGGAGCAATTAAGGGAAAGCAGACCAACGCCCCTCTTCAACGGGATGTAAAAAAGCAGATGGCTATGCGAATGACAATTCATAGCCTTTGAAGATACAGGTAGATATGTATAAAGAGAATATGACGTTGATCAATATAATGAAAGAGAGATAATGTATGGTTCATAGTACACATCCAGACTATGAAATAATTTTTGTGAAGATCATGGTTGACATGGGCTTTTATAGGCCTCCTGCCTCAGTAGCGATAGTGGTGGAGTATCTGAGAGAAAAATATGGAAAATATTTCGCGTAAATTTCCGCACAATGTTTTACCTTTAGGTGGAGATTTTAACTTATTGGATGCAGGCTAGGAGACTCAAATATACAAGACAGGTGACAGGTTCAGAGTACTGAACGAAACTGGTGTGCTTCATCGGATAATTACTTTGAGTAGTTAAACAGAGCCAACTCGTGTTGATATAGCATCTTAGACTTCTTGGTGACAAATAGGCCGCAACTTTACGACTCCGTTACTGCAGAACAGCGTCACTGAATACAACTGTAAACATTATTGTGAAGAAAGATGGGAAGATCTTTCTGTTTAGTAAGAGCGACAAGAGAGACATATCACATTACCAGAAAGTTCAACATGAAAATGATCTCCAGCATCGACAAGTGGAAAAAGTTCAAAAGCATCGTACAATACACTTGAAACGAGATTGTACCAAGTATAATTCTGATGCATTGGAAATATTCAGTGTAGATCGGCAACTAAGTTAGAAACATGTTAGGAAATCAAAGACTGCTTCACTGCAAATTAAACGTAGCCAAAACCTCGAAGATAAGAAGAATGTAAAAGATGCCAAAATTAGTATACGCATGATGCGTTCAACGAATGCGGAAGTATAGATTGTGTGCCCACTTGGCTTAAAATATGAAGAACTTTCGGCTGTAAGTTACATTAGTTAACGGATCGAAACCGTATGTCTACTCACCCTGTGACCAAAATGGCGTTGAAACAAAGGATGACACACAAAAGGCCGAAGTATTAACTGTTTTCTCTTAAAGCTGTTTCAGAGGGGAAGATTGCACTCACCTACTTCTTTAAATCGTCGAATGACCGTCGAAACGGCAGGTATAGAAGTAAATGAGCAAGCTACAGAAGAGTAACTGAAATCGTTAACGAGAGAAAAGGTCACTGCATCTAACGCATCACCAATTCGATTCCACGCATAGTATGCGAAAGAACTTCTCGCATACCCGACCCTTCACCCTAAATTTCTTTCCCCTTTGCAGCACTCCCTGGCCTAGCATATACCGTAGGTCTAAAAAGCAGTGATCCGTTCCTAGATTTTAAATAAGCGCAGGTCATTCCAGTTTTTAAGAAGGATCGTCGAACAGATGAGCAAAACCACAACTCCATATGTCCGACGTCAGTCCGTGGTTGAATTTTTGGACATGTTTCACGTTTCGGTAATATTAATTTTTTTGTAGAACGGGAATCTCTTCTTTAGGAATCAACATGGATTGCAAGGAAAGGAATCTACTGAAACCTATTTCGCATTATTCGTCTACGCTACCTAGAAAGCAGTGGATATAGGAAACGAGGGAGGCGCCGTGTTACTTCCGCCGCGATGGAGTGGCCGAGCGCTCTAAGGCACCTTGTTGCGGAGCGCGAGGTTGCTCGCCGTCGGAGGTTCGAGTTCTCCCTCGGGCATGTGTGTGTGTGTGTGTGTGTGTGTGTGTGTGTGTGTGTGTGTGTGTGTGTGTGTGTGTGTGTCGTTCTTAGCATTTAGTTAGTTAGTTAGTTAAGTAGTTTGTAAGTTAAGTTCCTAACATTTACAAAAATTTGAACATTTTTGAAAGTAATCGATACGGTTTCGCATTGTCGCCTAATGAACAAAATACGAGCGTGCGGAATATCAGACCAGTTGTGCGATTAGACAGTTCCTAGCGAACAGAACACAGAACGTCATTCTCAGTGGGGAGAATACTGATATGGACAGGGGCGTATATTCTATGTGTGCTGGGCGTGCGCTGCACGCCCTTTCGAATGTTCTCCATTACAGGGGCATTTCTGGTTTCTTTTTAATCTATGCATAATAATTATCTTCTTTATATTCTTTAATAATAAAATTATATTTATTGTGTTGTTACTAACCTAATTACTCCAGCATCGCATGAATTTCTCGACTACACTCCATTATCCTTGTTTTTCTCTTGTTAATTCAAAACGAAATTGCAATCAAATACATTAGTAATGGATCTTATAGCCTCCAATCATGATATTGTTTGTTGTTGTTGTGGTCTTCAGTCCGCAGACAGGTTTGATTCAGTTCTCCATGCTACCCTGTCCTGTGCAAGTGTCATCATCTGAGAATAAATTCGGCAACCTACATCATTTTGAATCTGCTTACTATATTCGTCCCTCGGTCTTCCTCTACCATTTTTACCCCACACACTACTTTATAATGCTTGATGTCTCAGGATGTGACCGAGCAATCTATCCCTTCTCTTAGTCAGGATATGCCAGAAACTCATTTTCTCTTCAATTCGGTTAAGCACCTCCTCCCTATTTAATTTTCATCATTCGTCTGTAGCACCACATTTCAAAAACTTCTATCATCTTTTTGTCTGAACGCCTTATCGTCCACGTTTCACTCCCACATAATGCTACACTCCAGACAAATGCTTTCAGAAATGACTTGCTAAGATTTAAATTAATATTGGATGATAACAACTTTCGCTTCTTTAGAACACTTTGATTCCCATAGCCATTCTGCATTTTATATCTTCTCTACTTCGACCATCAGAAGTTATTTTGCTACCCAAATAACGATACTCATCCACCACTTTTATTGTCTCATTACTAATTCCTTCAGCATCACATGATTTTCTGACGTTACATTCCATTACCCTCGTTTTACCCTTGTTAATGTTCATCTTCAAGACACTGTCCATTCCATTCAATTGATCTTCCAGATCCTTTGCAGTCTCTGACAAAATTACTATGTCATCTGCAAACCGCAAAGTTTTCCTCTCTTCTTCCTGAACTTTAACTTCCTCTCCAAATTTGTCCTTGAATTCCTTCTCTGCATGCTCAATGTACAGGGGAAAGGCTACAACCCTGTCTTACTTCATTCCCAACCTCTGCGACCTTTTCTTCCCCTTCGACTCTAATAAATGCTGTCTGGTTTTTGTATAGGTTGAATATAACTCTTCGCTCCTTGTATTGTACCTCTACTACCTTCAGAATTTGAAAGACTGGATTCCATTTTATATCTACATAAGTACTCTGCAAGTCACGTTGAAGGGCATGTCAGAGGATTCATCCAACCGCTTTTATGATGTTTCTCTGCATTTCCATTCTTTAATAGCTCACGGAAAAAGGAAACCTAAATATTTCCGTTTTCGATCTGATTTCTCTTATTTTATTTTCGTGATCATGTATTCCTATGTAGGTGGATGCTAACAAATATGTTTGCATTCGTCAGAGAAAGTTGGTGAAAGAAATTTCGCAAATACATTTCGTCACAACGAATAACACCTTTCTTTCAATGATTTCCATCCTAACTCGTGCATCATTTTCGTAGCACACTCTCCCCTATATCGCGATGATACAAAACGAGCTGCCCTTCTCCGAACTTTATGTAAATCACCTGTCAGTCTCAATTGGATTCCCACAATGAGCAACAATACTCTAAAATAGGACACATAGGTGTAGTGCAAGCAGTTTATTTAGTAGAACTGTTGCATCTTATAAGTGTTCTGCCAACGAAACAGAGTCTTAGGTTCGTTTTCCCTATAATACTTTCTGTCTGTTCTTTACAATTTAAGTTGTTTGTAATTGTTACTCCTAGGTATTTAGTAGAATGTACGGCCTGTACTTTTGATTGATTTATCGCGTAAATGAAGTTTAACGGATTTTCTTTTAGTGGTCATATGGATGACTTCACACTTAACGTTATGAAGGATCAGTTGCCAATTTTTGCACCATGCAGATCATTTTGCAGTTGCTTTTGATAGCCTGATGAATTAAATAACCGATAAATGACAATATCATCTGCGAATAGTCCAAGAGAGCCGCTCACATAGTCTCCTAAATCGCTATATATAAAGCAGCGTGTCCGTGCTTTTGTGTGTTTGTTTGTCTGTAGGTATTGCATGAAAATCTACAACTTTGTTCCAATCTTTATGAAATTTTGCACACGTAAGCTTCAATCCATGAGGACGGTTGCCTTAAATGTAAGGATCACGTGTAGCACATAGTTCACGAGGTATGACGTCATAAACAATGAGATGAGAGCAAAACTGCTACATCCCGGACAATGTTGTACATTTCTCCTAAACTACTAGACCGATTTTAACCAAATTGGGTACACATATTCCTTATCGTGAGATAACGCTGCAGGATTAAAAATCACATACGACATATGATTCAGGAGATATGACGTCATAAAGAAAAGTAATCGCAGAAAACTGCCACATAATGCGACGAGACCTGATTCATACACCTTATGAGAATGAGAGTACTTAGCGACTTGCAATAAAGTTTGAAGATAATGTCAGACCTTTATTATTTTTTTTTCTCTCTCTGACAGTATCATCTGCGAATAGTCCAAGAGAGCTGCCGTAGAAAATTTTGGAGGCAGTATACACATGTAGCTGAATGTACCTCCGAAATTGTATCACAGTACGACACGTATTTCATGAGATATGAGTACATAAACAGCAACATTAATGGAAAACGGCCCCATCACGCACCAAGTATTAATCTATAAGTAATTGTATTCGCAACAGATTTAACAGACATACAGCACTTATACAAATGAATATATACCTGAAAAATTATACAGTTGTAAAAAACATAGTTCAATAAATATGAGATCGTACGAACTTTATATGCCATTTGTACATTGATTGCTGTCTCAATTTGTTTGGATATTGCACGTATAATTTTGTACATTATGGTAAGACAGCCTTACTTATATATTCTCCCATTAAATATAATATGTTTTTTAGAAAAAAGGAGATGGGATAGAAGTACTAACTCAAGGCAGGAATAAATAATCGGGCAACACCGGGTTTTTAGTTAGTCGTTTATAAATGTAAGGAACTCTACGGGCCATATAAGACGTCCTTGGGGAACATCAGATATCAATTCAGTTTTGCTCTTACTGTGTGTTTTCTGACATGAAATCACGAATACAATTGCACAACTATAGCACTCATAAGAAGGCAATATGATTTGAAGACATTTGTGAGGTACAGCGTGAAAAGCATTCCAGAAATCTAGAAATACGAAAACAATTTGACATCTCTTGTCGATAGCACCAAACACATCATGTAAATAAAAAGCTGGCTTCACAAGGACGATACTTCATGAATCCATGACGAGTATGGGTCAACCAGTCGTTCTCTTCGAGATAGTTCAGAATATTTGAGGAAAGTATATGTTCTAAAATCCTGCTGCAAACCAAAATGTTCAAATGTTTGTGAAGCTTAAGGGACTTAACTGCGGGGTCATCAGTACCTAAACTTACAAACCACTAATGAACTACCTTATACTAAAGACGACACAAACATCCATGCCCGAGGGAGGATTCGAACACCCGACGGGGAACGGCCTCGCGCATCGGAGCGTAGGGCCTCAATGCACTTGGCCACTCCGCCGCGGCAAACTGCAAACCAACGTCAATGATATAGGCCTATAATTTTGCGAATGACTCCTATTGTATTTCTTGAATATTGGAGTGACCTGTGCAACTTTCCAGTCTTTGGGTGCGAATCATTCATTAAGCGAGCGGTTGTGTATGCCTGTTGCAGTAAACGTAATATATGGTTCCTTGTGAACACCACACTGCTATTTGAAGACTTTGAAACGAATCCGTAATGTCGTTGACTGACGTTCCCTCTTTATATGAATCTCGTATTTTCCTGCAGAAGTTAATCTATCAAACATCTGTCATGCAGAATGCCATCTGCTACTCATAGTCCAACTTTCTGGTTTCCTATCGCAGCGTTATTTGGTCCAATATTGGCGTCAACTCCACAGGTAATCGCTTTGCAATTGCGTCTCACGTCATTCAATGCGCCCGCTTTCTAGTTGCAGAACCGCTGATTGTATCGCCAGCCAGGTTTCGTCTGTCATACGCTTCCGCTAGATGACTATTGATTTCAGCCACAAAGGACGCCCATCTGACCATTCAGAGCGAACAACAAACTGCACTCGGTCCTTTATATACACTCCATAATCATGCGCGTTTCAAGTGTGCAGAGAGTCTATCCGAAATCAAACAAAAACCTGTAAGTAATATATACGTTGTATGTTACAGGCGTCCAAATATCACAAATTACAGGTTACTTTCACGAAAAATAAGTAACAACAATAGCAGCCGCTTCCTTGGAGAAAGGCCGGAAGATTAAAAAAATAATAAAAATAAATAAAGACTGATGTCATAACAATAGGCAAGAGTTTGTTTTATCGCGGTCGCTAAAGCCTTTAATAAGTACATCTCTGTGGTACAGCGTAAATGTGAAGATACACAGTGTACACAGTGATATTTTATAAAAATAAAGATTACTTGAGGCATCTATTGGATCTATTCGATTACACCGCCGGGAAATAAGCGAGGGAGACGACGTAATATGTTGATAAGTAATATACGTGAGGAAATGGAGATATGAGAATTGTATGTTCAAAATGTTCAAATGTTTGTAAATCTATCGAACTCAACTGATGGGTTATTAGCCCGTAGCTTACGAACTAGTTAAACTAAGTTAAACTAACCTAAGGACAACACAAACACCCATGCCCGAGGGGGGACTCGAACCCCAGAAGGCGACCTGCCCTATGAGGATTGGAAAAGGAGATTGGATAGACAAGACCATTGGAGCTAATGATGCGAGAAACAGCAGTGACGTCGCAAATACTAGCTAAAATAAATAAAAATAGATCTTCATATTATCAGTCCACATCCACAGGAGTCAAGAAGGCTATGGGATTCAGCATTAGCGATGGAGATGGAAACAGTGTGATGATAGTTTCCTTATGAAGGTACCGAGTCATATATGGTGGACGATTGACTATTTATATATACACCTGTATATTCATGACTTCTCTGCATTTCTCCGTGCAAAGTGTTTATCGAATCAGTTTTATAGAATTTCTGTACCGTTCTCCCCTCGAACAGTAAATGAGATAAATGAACGCTTTTGTCTTCCATGAGAGCTCTATTTCTCTGTTAAAATTGCCACATCTCCCTATGCAGGTGTGTGCCAAAAGAATATTTTCGAATTCGGAGAAGAAATGTGGATATTTTGTCAGATCTTCCCACAGTATTATACGCCTTTATTGTAATGACTGTTAGCCCATGATTTTAACTCCATTGTTTCGCACTAGCCGCGGCGGAGCGGCCGACCGCATTGGGAAGCTATGCTACGATGCGCAAAGGCGTTCCCCGTCGGGGGGTTCGAATGCTCCCCCCCCCCTCGGGCATGGATGTTTGTGTCGTCTTTAGTGTAAGATAGTTCATAAGTAGTTTGTAAGTTTAGGGACTGATTACTCAGCAGTTAAGTCCCTTAAGCTTAACAAATATTTGAACATTCGTTTCGCACAAGTAAAAATCCTCCGTGGTAAAGATTCCATACTGCGCAGAATTATTCGAGAAGACTGACAATATTAGTTTTCGCATTTAAGTGTTCTGTCAATAAAACAGTCTTTAGTTAGCCTTTCTCACAACACTATCGGTGTGGAAGTTCCAATTCTTGTTCGTAATTGTGCATTTAGTTGAAATGACACTGTTTAGATTTGTGTGACTGTTCACATAACCGAAATTTAACAGATTACATATAGTATTAATGTGAATGATCTCAAGTATTTTATCATTTAGAGTGAAGAGGAACTGTATGTATATCTTATTTCCCAATTGATATAGAGTTTCTGATGACTGTATTAGGTGGTACACGATAGCGTCATCTGTAAGTAATCGAAGATATCCGTTCCGATAATCTATAAGGGTTAGAAAAAGCACAGGGACTTTTCCTCCGGAAATGCCAGGAACTTAGGTTTGCGAAAGAATAATAAAAAAAAAAGAAAAAAAGTCTCTGATGTTTGTATCTTATAGTTTGAATAATCATTCCTAAAATTCAATCTACCATTTAATAAACTTTAGAGTCAAAATTAGTTGAACTATAAGGAAATGTTCAGTGTTTATCTAATGGTATTGGCTACGTTAATATTCTGAGTAAGCTTATAGAGAACGGGTTAAAGTTTGCTGTGATTCTCTCGTAGCTCGATGAGATGTTCCGACGCCGCCGATTCTGGTACACTGGCGTCGAAGTGACAGTCTCCTCAGTTCTGAAAACATCTCTCAGATAAACATTAGTAGTAGGTCGGGATGTCGATCATTGACTGTGCAGCCAAAGTCGATCACTATCAATACAGGTTTAAGGCGTTTAAGGCGTAAGATGCTCAATATTGAGAGACATTTAATGCTGACCGTGTACAGGTGCTAGCCATTCCAGGTTTATACGTACCTTCGTAATACGACACCCAGATCTAAGAAATGATCTCGCTCAGTGAATAAGATACCAAATTGCTTACTTTTCATTCGTGCCGTTTATTGCTGATCGCAACATGATAATAATTTACAATTCATAACATCGATTAACATTCCATAGATACACGAATGCGTGAATCATATATCAGTTTCGTCCTTGAATACCACCATAGAATAGCCAAGTCTCCTTCTATAGATTATTAACACTAATGAGATTGTAAGATGCCATGGAATACATCTGTGTCTTTGTAACTTTTCATGTGTAGAATTGCATGTGGACTCAATTAAAGGAAAATTATTAAATAATTGATACAACTGTAGAGACATCGAAGACCACACAAAGAAAACTAGCGACTGCACCTATTCAGTGCTTCTGTGAACCTCGAATGAGCGCGATTCCATTACGACTATGAAGCAGATTACGGTGCGGACAGATCGGAAACAACTGGAGAAATGTCACTCGTTTGTGACTATTGTAATCCGTTGAAATTCAGCGGTGAATCTCCTGGATTGTGCAATGTGGGTTAAACCTACTCTCATGATAAAACGAATCCCGGAAAAATATGTATTGTCAACTGATCAGTCTTTACTAACGTATTGTACTAACAGGATGACACAAACATGATATCGCATTAATGCGATGGGCATCAGAACAATGTTATTGTTTATTCTTCATATTACTGGAGTTTTGCTTGCATTTTTTACATGAGTGAATTTGCTCATATAACTGCTTATTGCGTAACCATACATCCTACTGTGATTCAAAATACGTTTATATTCACCTACAGCCGTAAAATTCTGATATAACTTTATTGTTTCATTATGCTACTGATTTCAATTTTTCAATAACATCTACTTCACAAGGTTTTGACAGTGTATTGGAATACACTCTTTCAAATTCTGAAATCAGCAAGGGTAAAATATAGGGAACGCAATGTTATTTACAACTTGTACAGAAAGATTAGAAGGTCCTGAAAGGGACGCAATGGTTGGGAAAGGAGTAAGATAGGGTTGTAGCCTTTCTGCAATGTCATTCAGTTTGTACGCTGAGCGAGCTGTGAAGGAAAGCAAGGAGAAATGTGGAAAAGGAATTAAAGTTGAGGATGAAGAAATAAAAACATTGCGTTTTGCCTATGACGTAGTAATTCTGCCAGAGTCAGCAAACGACCTGGAAGAGCGGTTGAAACAAACGTACAGAGCGTTGAAAGGAGCATATAAGATGAACATTAACAGAGGTAAAACAAAGGTAATGGAATGCAGTCTAAGACAATCTGGCGATGCCGAACGAATTAAAATGAGGTAACGAAACAATAAAGGCGGTAGAGGAGTTTTGGTATTTGGACAGTAAAAAATTACATAAAATGCAGAATGGTAGTGGGAAGAAAAACGTTTTAGGAAAAGAGAAATTTGCTAACGTCGACTATTGAGTTCAGTGTAAGGCAGTCTTTTCTGAATGCATTTGTGTGGAGTGTTGCCACATACGGGAGTGAAACTTGAACGATACATAGATCAGAAAGGAAGCGGACATAGGCTTTTGAAATGTGGCACTACAGAATAATGCTAAAGATTACGTGGGTAGATCGCGTAACTAAAGAGGACGTACTGAACAGAATTGGAGAGAAAAGAAATTCTTGGAATACCTTGACTTCAAGAAAGGATTGATTGGTTGGACACATTCTTAGTCATCAAGGAATTGTAAATTTAGCATTGGAGGGAAGTGTCTAGGGTAAAAGTCGTAGAGGGAGACCAGGAGACG
This sequence comes from Locusta migratoria, assembly GCA_026315105.1. Taxonomy (NCBI): domain Eukaryota; kingdom Metazoa; phylum Arthropoda; class Insecta; order Orthoptera; family Acrididae; genus Locusta; species Locusta migratoria. The sequence goes on along the minus strand of CM048744.1, from coordinate 471,135,355 downwards.
AATAGTAAGCAGATTCAAATGGATGTGGGTTGCCGTTTTTATCATGAGATGAAGAGGCTGGCTCAGGAGAATTGCATTTAACCAATCTCCGGACTGAAGCCCACAACAACAACATCATCTTGAAGGCACGAACTATCACTTATCGGTTTTTGCAGGCCCTGAACATGCATGTGTCGTTCTCGTATGAATGTTCAAGAGAACTAGGTATGCATTACGTGCAGCTGTTCTTCGGGAACTCCTGATGGAAACATTTGGTCTTTCACACATCTCAACGAAAGATGATGCATCAACAAAGTTTCATGTGGATGAAATGGTCGTCATGTTAAAAAATAGGTTCATTACGATTAACAAATGATTGGACTCACAGAGCTGAAAATAAACAGCGCAACATCCAAAATGAACGTTTAAAATGAATGCAACATCAGAGAATTGGGATGAGAGTTTGCCAGCAATATGTTATTAAAGCTATAGAGAGGTGACCCAACAGTGCCTCTTTCGGAAAGGTCAGTTTGCCGCCAAACTAATTTAGCGATGGCCCGGTAAACAGAGTGCAAACGTGACGTGAGAGCAAGTGCCGGTATGCCTGGCCGACGACAAAGGACGCAATATCAGCACGTCAGGGACTTTGATGGGGAAGGCAGTCTCGTGTTTGTCATACTACGCAGCACATACTGCTACTAAAATGACGTGTATATGGAATCAGTGTGAAAGAGACAATAACAGTTTGAAATGCACGAGATATCGCTAAATTCCTTATGTTTGTAGCTCATTCAGGCTATACTTGAATTAGAAATGGAAATTTTTAAAGCAAAGTTTTTGTGTTTAAAATATTCATTGGACTGTATACTGCACTACTGCCCTTTCTTTCCGGAATGACGTCAAAATGAATGTTTTATAATTTTAATCTGACGAATCATTATTATTAAAACAACATTTAAGATGAAAGATATATGTATAAATGTCTCAAAAATTGAAGAAAATCCCAGAAATATAAAGCCAACTACGAGGAACTATTCAGTATCTTCCGTACGAAACTGAACTTTGCAGCTGTATCCAAGCACTTTGCAATCGACAATACAAGCTAAAATTGATCTGCAACGCGAGCAGGCGATTCAACGAAATAAAATATGAGACTATACACGAATTATTACAGACAAAAATAAAAAAGTAAGTTGCCGTTCTCGTCCTTCTGGAAGGACATCAGCGCTATCTGGGTTAAGAATACTGTTCTCTGAATAAAACATATTTTGGATCTCATACAGGTTGATATCTTTTCTAAATAAATAACAATTTATATTTAAGTGTCATAAACTGTACCCTTTGGTTAAGGTGGAATTAGGACTGAAGTAGGTGGTTAACCTTTTTTATGCTCCAACAGAAACATTTTTCAACTGGCGTTAGAAAATTAGCCATCGGTACATGAACCGCACATCCTATTCTGGAGGCAGTGAAGGTTTCGGCTGGAATTCGTTGCGTATTACCTACTAGCTGAAAACCGGCGTTGCCCGGGTATTTATTTATTTATTCCTGCCATTTTTCACTCATATATTCATTTGTATAAGGGCTGTATGTCTGTAAAATCTCTTGGGAATACAATTAGTAGTAAAGAAGAAATAGATTAAAACTTGGTGCGTGATGGGGCGGTTTTCCATGAACGTCACTGTTTATGTGCTCCTATCTTATAAACTACGTGTCGTACTATGATACAATTTAGAAGGTACACTCAACTATATGCTGGTATACTGTCTATAAAATTTCCTGCGGTTACAATTTGTAGTGTTCAAATTATAAATTGTAACGTCATACCGAGAGCCGTAGTTTTACTCCATAAACAGTGGAAAAGTAGTAAGCGAGAAACTTTTTTCCTTTCATCATTTTACTATGGTTGACAGCGAGAAAAAGTTCAATACAGATTTGAAATTATGTTTAAAGTTTGTTGCAAGTCGCTAAGAACTCTCATTCTCATATAGTGTATTTGTAAAGTCTCATCGCATTATGGCAATTTCTTGCAACTCCTATCATTTATGGAACAACAACAACATGTGTACCGAATTTGGCTGAAATCGGTCCAGTGGTTTAGGAGAAAATGAGCAGCATTGTCGCTTATTGCAGCAGTTTTTCGCGCATCTCAATGTTTATGACGTCATATCTCGTGAACTATTATATCGTATATGATTCTTACACTTACGGCGACCGTCCTCATGGATTGAAACTTACGTGTACAAAATTTCATTAAGATTGGAACAAAAATGTAGAGTTGTGTGCAACACGTACAAATATACGGACACTCTGCTTTATATATTAGATAGAAGATATTGGCACCGGCATATGACTGCTTTGCGCTCTGCAAGTAGAGCGGCAGAGGAAGTGAAGACTGCTGTCAATATGTCGGAAAACTGATGGGAGTTTTTATCGTACAGGAGAGCAGAGGGTCTACACGAGAGGTTTCGTTAGCTACTTAACGACTTTAGCTATAAAATCAGGGGAGGAAGGTTAGGGTTTAAGTTCCCGTCGATAGCATGAGAAATGGAGCACAAACTCGGTTTGTTTATCAAAGATGGAGAAGGAAGTAGGCCGTGCCTTTTTGTAAGAAACTCCCGGTTTTTGCCTGTAATCATTTAGAGATATCACATAAAACCTAAATCTAGATGGCTGGAGGGGACTTGTACCGCTATCCTGCCTAACACGAATCCAGTGTGATAACTCTACGACAAATCGCTGGGTGACATTAGCTATAGATATAATATGAAATTTTCTGGTTTGTTTGTTTATTTACTTTTTATGAGTGAGCCTCTCTATATCAGAAATAAAATAAATGTTCAAAAGTTTGTAATCCTATGGGACCAAATCTAGTCTTACAAACTACTTAACTAAGGACAACACATACATCCATGCCCGAGGGAGGATACGAACTTCCGACGCTAAAGGCCGCAAAAATAAAATATTAAAAATCGTTGATTAAATATGGCTAACACGAATTTGTAGGTAGTTCATCTGCAAGGTCCAACTTTTATCCATTTCTAAACTTATACATATAAGTAACCAATATAGGTGGATTTTGTAACCTTACTGGGACCAAGCTTGACTTTACCAATCGACTATCACCAATTTAATAGGTTATGCTCTAGGATAATTTCAGAAATTTGAACATGTGTGTACGTCTAAAGATAAAGATCGGACTATTAAATTTGGTTTCTCTGAGGTTTTATATAAGAAAAGAGTTAACTTTCTTTATATGAGCAAACCCTTATGAAGATTATATAAATCATTGAAACCGGTTAAGAGAAATATTGGCTTAACAACCTGAAGAAGGCTTACAATTTTAAACAGGGCTAATGAAACAGCAACCGTTCGTGAAAGATCAAGATTCAAAAATCGGTTGCAAAGCTACGGGTTGATTACTAAACCATGATTTCGCATTCAGCTAAGGAAACTATCGGAAGTAAACATTTTTTTAGTTACTCATAAATAACATCAAAAATATTATAAAGAAAGCAGTATAAATTCCATATTTGAAGATTTGAACAAAGAAAATTGACTTACATGAAATGGACACTGATTCTGAATCAACAGAGCCCACGTTCAAGTTACAAATTTAAAATTACATGCGTCAGGATTAAAAAGCAGAACATATTTCATGAAACTAAAACGCGCCAATATGGGTCGCATATGTGGCCAGCTCTGTGGGTAGCATCTGACAGGCAAACACGCCGTCGCGTCGACGCTATGACGTGGACACGATATATCGCGTCATCTGGTATTAAATAGTAGTAATTTAGTTACAAATGAAAACACTGACAACTATTATTAAATTCATTAAGGTACATAGTATGTTGGATACAATACGTCAAAGACGATAAAAAGAAATTGAAAGATTGAGACAAAGTGATAATGTATAATATAAAGAAAAGGGGCATAGAAAACAATATATGAGACGGCTTTTAATCAAATTGCGTGGTTGTGGTAAATCGCCCCAAATTTGCGACTGGATAGGGGATTTCCTGTGAGAGAAGACACAGTCTGTAATAATCGATGGTAAGGCATCGACTAAAACAGAGGCGACATCGGGCTTTTCACAGGTTAGTGTTATTGGTCCTCTGCTGTTTCTTATTTACATAAACGATTTCGGAGAAAATCTAAGCAGCTTAGGTTGTTTGCAGATGACGCCGTCATTTACCGTCTAGTAAAATCATCTGAAGATCAAAACCAACTGCAGAACGATCTGAAGAAGATATCATTATGGTGTAAAAATTGGCGACTACATAAGTCGTCTACATAAGTAGGAAAATAAATCCGTTAAATTTTGTTTACAATGTAAATCAATCAAAAGTGAATACCGTAAACTCCACAAAATATATAGGAATTACTATTACTTCAGACTTAAACCGGAAAGAACACGTAGATAATGTCGTGTAAAAAACGAACCAGAGACTGCGTTTTATTGTCAGGACTCTTAAAAGATGCAACAGAAGTACTAAAGAAACTGCGTACATTATGCTTATCCGTCCTTTTTTGGAGTATTGCTGCCCATTGTGGGAACCTTATCAGGTGGGTTTGACGGAGGACATCGAAAGAGTCCAAAGACGGGCAGCTCGTTTTGTATTGTTACGATACAGGGGAGTTACGGAAATGATACAGGATCTGGGATGGGAATCATTACAACAACGGCGCTTATCTCTGCGGCGTGAGCTACTTACGAAACTCCAATCACCAACATTCTCCTTCGAATGCGAAAATATATTGTTGACTCCCACTTACATAGGTAGAAATGATCATCAGAATAATATACGAGAAATCAGAGCTCGAAGGGAGAGATTCAGATGTTCTTTCTTCCAGCGCGCTATTCGAGAATGGAATGGGAGGTAAATAGTATAAAGGTGGTTCTATGACCCCTCTGCCAGGCACTTAAATGTGATTTGCAGAGTATCCCATATAAATGTAGATGTAGGGACACAGTACAGGAAACAGTGTGTGATCATTTCATATGAAATGATTCTAAGTTTGGGTTTTAGGCCGATTTTCTTCTTTTATCAAAATATACTTTCCTAAGGAAAACAAAGTCGCTTCACTAATCTCTAAGTTGTCGCAATTGTTCCATTTTAGCCCTCATTTTGGATGGAGTGTTTCAGCCCTTAAATATGTTTTACTGTCTAATAAAAGTAAAGTAAGTGTTCCTTAGTTTTGGCCCACTTTAGGTTACGGTAATAACACTAAAAGTGGGCTTTTGTGATCGTCTTTTGACAGCTCGAAATTTAAATGAAAATAACGGCTTAACCATGCATCTCACACGAAAATTGAATAACCGAATTTGTAGAGGAGAAAATTCTCTACACCTTTGATCTCTTATGTTTTTTTTTTCATATTTCGTATCGTTTCAGAGATATTTGCAAAAAAAACGGCTATTTTGGGATGTCTGTCTGTCAGTCTGTCTGTCCGTAACGTTCAAAATGTTCAAATGTTTGTATAGCTTATGAGACTTAACTACAGGTCAACAGTCCCTAAACTTACAAACTACTTATGAACTAGCTAATCCTAAGGACGGCACAAATATCCATGCCCGAGGGGGGATTCGAACCCCCGACCGTAGTGGCCGTGCAGACCGTGACTGGAGCGCCTCAGTCCCCTCGGCCACCGTGGCCGGCCTGTCCGTAACGTGTTCCCTGTTTTTAAGACGAACCGTTCAACCGATCAGCACCATATTTTGTACACATAATTGTAGGCCGCCAGAGACCAGTACCTCCCTTTTTCAAATTTTGCGGACAAAAAATACGGCAGTAATACCAAAAAAAGTAGTTTGTAATATAATTGTAATTGCAAACGAACCGTTCATCTGACACGAAAATTGAATAACCTAATTTATAGAGGGGAAAATTCTCTACAACTTCGCTCTATTATGTTTTTTTCATATCTTGCATCGTTGCAGAGATATTTGCAAAAATAACAGCGATTTAACGATGTCTGTCTGGCTGTAACGTGTTCTCACTTTTTAGTTCTCTACAATTTTGTTCCCGTGTGTTTTTTCATATCTCGTATCGTTTGAGAGATATTTGCAAAAATAACGGAGTTTTGACAACCTCTATTAAATTAACGAACACCAGCCGTTCGCAGATGTCACGTGACATTCCTCGTCCAGAACTGTCTCTGGCATACGCCATCTTGCGTTGCGTATTTGATGATTTTCTTATTGTAACTTACACGTTGTCATTTCAAAGCAATGGCGCACTGAAGAATTAACAAAAAGACGTCGTTCTTCGTACGATAATCTTGTGTCTACAAATGCCATATTAGCATTAGTTAAGGGAATACACTATTTCAGTTTCTGAAGTCAGCAGGGGTAAAATACAGGAAAAGGAGAGTTATTTACAACTTGTACAAAAGCCAGACCGCAGTTATTAGATTCGAAGGGCATGAAAGGGAAGCATCAGTTGGGAAGGGAGTAAGACAGGGTTGCAGCCTTTCTCCGATGTTATTCAATTTGTACATCGAGCAGGCGGTGAAGGAAAGCAAGGAAAAATTTGGAATTAAATTTCAGGGGGAAGAAATAAAAACATTGCGTTTTGCTGATGACATTGTAATTCTGTCAGATACAGTAAAGGAACTGGAAGAGCAGTTGAATGGAATGGACAGCGTGTTGAAGAGAGCGTATAAAATGAACATTAACAAGAGCAAAACAAAAATAATGGAATGCGGTCCTAGAAAATCAGGCGATGCTGAAGGAATTAGATTAGTAACGAAACAATGAAGGTGGTAGATGAGTTTTGTTACTTAGGTAGTAAAATAACATGAGATGGTCGCAGTACATAGGATATAAAATGCAGAATGGCAATAGGAAGAAAAGCATTTTTGAAAAAGAAAAATTTACTAACATCGAATATTAATTCAAGTGTAAGGAAGTCTTTTCTGAAGGCATTTGAGTGGAGTGTTGCCTTGTACGGGAGTGAAACATGGACGATAAGCAATGCGGACAGGAAAAGAATAGAGGCTTTTGAAATGTGGTGCTACAGAAGAATGCTGAAGATTAGGTGGGTAGATCGCATAACTAATGAAGAGGTACTGAACAGAATTGTCGAGAAAAGGAATTTTTGGCATACCCTGACTAAAAGAAGGGATCGCTTGGTAGGACACATTCTTAGACATCGGGGAATTTTAAATTTAGCATTGGAGGGAAGTGTGTGGGGTAAAAATCGCAGAGAGAGGGAGACCAAGAGACACGTATAGTAAGCAGATTCAAGTGGATGTGGGTTGCCGTTCTTATGAGGAGACGAAAAGGCTTGCTCAGGATAGAGTAGGGTGGAGAGCTGCATCAAACCAGTCTCCGGACTGAAGATCATAACAACAACATAACAACGGCCATCAATAGTATGAGATTAAAGTACGCAATTTCTGTTAGCTGTAGTGTGGTGAGCAATGTGTTAGACTGTGACGCTAAAGGTCAGTGGTTCGAAACCCGCAAATACCTAATTTTTTTTCCTACAAGGTTTTCAGACACTGTAATTAATTAATTTTTTATTATTTAGATTATTATTTTGGTCCAAAATGTTTGAAAAAACTTATAAAACTACAAATCTAAAGTGGGCCGTAAAATACGTCTGTGCGATTTTTTTTTATGATAACATATACAAATTTCAGAAACATCTGAGACTGACATTTGCGTAGGTTTACTTGTAAGAGGCTGTAGTTATTTGTATTTCCGACACGTATAAGCCCACACACGTTTGAAGAGAGGCGGGTAGTATATAGCCTTTAATGAGCTGTTTCTTTTTGAGTGGCGTGTCGGTGCAGTACTGGCTGGGAAGGGCAGCCGCCCGCGCTGGGAGTCGGTCTTACGGCCGCGCCGTGCGGCAGCGTCGGCCGCCACAAGCCTGACAGAGTGAGGGCTGCGCAGACTGCAGAGTGATGCGGCGCTGGGCGCTACATGGCGCGGATGTGTAGGCGGCCCGCCGTCATCTGTTCATATCAGGCCGCGCGCCCCTAAATTAGCCCGCAGCTGGGCTAATGGGCCACCCCGCTACTAATGACGTATGCAGCCCGGCAGCGCCTTGTCCCGCTAACTGTCCCCACCTAACTCCGCCTCTTGCTTTGATGTCGCCGCACATAAATATGAACGCAGTGGCCCAGTCCCGCGAATGCTCTGCTCTTCGCTGACACTGTACTTCCTCTCTCTCTCGCTTTGTCCGCGACACTCTGAGGCCGGTGGCAGCACTTCTGCTGCTCTGGCCCTAATCTCGTTCAGTAACAGTGCTTCTCCTGCTTTCAGAACGTTACTAACTTTTACGTTGTTAAATGCCCCATTCAGAGTGTTTAAAGAACTGTACTCTGAAGTGTAAAATAGCCCGATTTCAAATGAGTTAATGTATATCGTTTTGCATGTGCAGCTCCTATGATTTCCGCGTTTGCAGTCAAAAATTCTGCCTATGAGGTCCGCCTGATACGCAGAACACTGATTTTACTTTTCACCCAAACATGTTTCAACACTTTTATGCCAGCATTAGTGTTTCTTCTTTTTTCTTTCTTTCTTCTTTCAAGGTACTTTCCCAGGTACTTCAATATCATGCTGGCAACAATCAGAGCAAAATGCCTCGGACTTTTGGAGGTGATGGAGTCCTACCTCTGACAGACCAGGGACTCCTCAGATACGACTTAGCAAACGATTCTAGAATGAGATGGGGAGCTATTAATATCAATGGGGATTACAATGAGAAGAAGGTAGAGCTGGATGAGGCTTCAAGTAAGATGTTTGATGTTTTAGCTGTTAGTGATGTTAGAGTAAGGGGAGAGAAACAGGACGAAGTCGGAGAATACAAGGTCTACCTGTCAGGAGTTAAAGTAGGAAGAGCACAATGGGGTGTAGGATTTTACATCAGGAAAGCAATCGAACCCAGCATAATTGCAATAAGGTATGTAAATGAACGACTGATGTGGATAGATTTGGCCATCTCCAGTAAGAAAGTTAGGATTGTGGCAGTGTATTCGCCCTGTGAAGGGACAGATCAAGATGAGATGGACAGATTTTACAACGCACTTTGTGATGCAGTTATTAGAGTGAAGGATAAGGATAGTGCTTTACTCATGGGTGATTTCAACGCCAGGATAGGAAATCGAACAGAAGGTTATGAAAAGGTTATGGGTAAGTTTGGAGAGGCTATGGAGGCCAACAGGAACGGAAAACAGCTCTTGGATTTCTGTTACAGTATGGGCTTAGTTATCACAAACTCCTTCTTTAAGCATAAGGACATTCACCGCTATACTTGGGAAGGAAGGGGAACCAGATCTGTCATTGACTATATAATAACAGACCAGGAATTCAGGAAGACAGTCAAGGACACACGTGTTTTCAGGGGGTTCTTTGATGATACTGATCATTATTTAATATACAGTGAAATTGGTTTTGTGAGGTCAAAAGAGCAGAAAGTCAGGTCCATGTGTAGAAGGATAAGAGTGGAGAAGCTTCAAGACAAGGAAATTAGGCACAACATAACAATGATCTCGGAAAGGTACCAATTAGTTGAATGTAATGATTTACAGTCAGTGGAAGAGGAATGGTCAAGGTACGGGGACACATTGCTGGAAACAGCTAGAGAATGTCTTGGAACAGTAGTGTGTAAAGGTAGGAACAAGCAGACAGCCTGGTGGAATGACACAGTTTAAGGCGCCTCGCTGCGGAGCGCGCGGTTGTTCGCTGCCGAAGGTTCGAGTTCTCTCTGGGGCATGGGTGTGTGTGTGTTGTCCGTATGTTAGTTTGTAAGCCTACGGACGGAAGGAGTTAAGTCCCATAGATTATAAACATTTGATATAGTTTCCTCCTGGTTAAAAAAAAATAAAGTAAGACTTCGGTGTTCTTGAAAACCCAGTATTGTGGTACATTCATCTCACTCAGCATTTAAGTAATGCTTATCTTTACAATCATATCTTTAAAACAAGTGATTAAGACAGTATTAAAAATTTGGAATCAAGTCAATAATGGTATAGAATATTGAAAATTATATTAATGTAGCTCCTAATGTAATTAGGCAACCTTGAACCTAAGCTGGGTTATCCAACGAGTAATACACGTATTTGGTGTCATAGAACACTGGAAGTTCAAATTTCAAGTAAGTTGAAATAACTGTTTTTGGTTGTAAACAGTTTGTGTGGATTGAAACGTAATGTTTTTTATCTTTTTTTTTCTTTATTTTTATTTTTAATTGGGTGAAAACTTAGCGTCGCTCAGGTATTTATTTATTCACATTTCAAGTTAGTCCATCTGTCCTTCCATTCTCTCTCTCTCTCTCTCTCTCTCTCTCTGTCCACCTTGTCTTTCATTCTCTCTCTGTCCATGTCCATATCTCATCCCCCCCTCTCTTCTTCTCTAGTCATCTCCTCATCTCCCCTCTCTCTGTTCATCTCCTCCTACCCTTCTGCCTATCTTCACCTTTCCATTTCTTTGACAATGATCTCCTCGTCTCTCTATCGAATTCATCCTCCTCCTCCAACTCCTCAGTCCATTGCTTCCTCCATCTCTGAAAACTTATATAACTCTTTTAACTTTCATGGTGATCAGTGAACTGCTGTCTAAGTACTATCCGCTGTGCACTGTGTGGAATTTTAGGATGACGGTGATGGTTCTCTTGTTTTGAAGGCTAAGGTATCCTCTACCATGCACCGTATGGTGGCTTCCTAAATTTAGCTCATGCATTAACTCGGGATATAAGGTATCTAAATTCCAAATCTCATTCAAATCCGCCCAGCTGTTTCAGCCTGAAGAGAAACATACGCATTAACCCATTGTAAGGTACCCTCCGTAACGCACGATACGGTGGCTTACGAAAGTAGCCCACGTATTAATCAGGGTATAAATTTCATTCATATCCGTCCAGCCATTTCAGCGTGAAGGCATAAGAAACTAATTAACTAATTGTAACCTTCGGGCTTTTGGAATCAATGCGTTGAAAAAGGTTTATCGCAATCGGATGTATGGTATGGCCGTGCAGTAATTACGAAAAAAAACATTGTTATATAGGAAGAATCGGTTGGAGTTATGTACCATATATATATATATATATATATATATATATATATATATATATATATATATATATATATATTTGCTAAACTGACAAGCAACCTCATTATTATTCTTTTATTTAAGGTAGGATATTTCACAAAGTCAAAATAAGAGTAGAAGAGACACGTGCCATGTATTATAATGATAGTAAGTCCCTTTTGTTCCCTTCTGACTTTTACTTTGTCTCTTATACTCCAGAATCTTCCTTTCTGCCTCCGTGTTAGGGGTGCTGCCTTGGGACTCGGAGTGATATGGGGCCGTAAACGTGTTTCTTTCTGAAAGCCCTGCACAAAGAGCTGGACTGATGGAAGCTGATCCATCTGAAGGCCCTGGCCACAGTGGAAGCGTGGTGAAACGCCAGGGCCACAACGGGTCTTAGGAATGCTTTTTAGGTGGTTACAGAACAGCAAGGGAAAAAGAGCTCTACACACCTTCAAAGTGAACAGTGACGTTGACGCGAGAAGAGAGCAGGGCGTTCTTGATAAAACTTGTAAAACAAGTCCTGACTGGCTCACAAAAAAATTATTCTGCTAAACTGAGCATGGCCGCGCGGGAGTAGCCGAGCGGTCTGGAGTGCCACGTAGTGGATCGCGCGGCCTTCCGCGTCGGAGGTTCGAATCCTCCCTCGGAAGTGGATGTTTGTGTTGTCTTTGGCATAAGTTATTTCATAAGTAGTTTGTAAGTTTAGAGACTGATGGCTCCGCAGTTAAGTCCCATAACCTTTACGAACATGTGAACATTTGAAACTGAGCATATCTGTTGACAATCCCTCATATTAGCTAGGTCACAAAAATCTCATGTCCCACGTCCGGAGACACTTAATCCTACTGGATAATGTTCAAATGTCCGTAGAGCTTATGGGACTTAACTATGCGGTCATCAGTCCCTAAATTTTCAAACTACTTATGAAGTAATTAATACTAAGGACGGCACAAATATCCATGCCTGAGGGGGGGATTCGAACCCTCGACCGTAGTGACCATGTAGACTGTGACTAGCGCGTCACAGACCACTCGGCCACCGCGGCCGGCTCAACTGGTTAATCATTAATTACGTAACTGATGAGATTTTTATTGTTTGTTTCTGAACTTTTAGTTTGTCGGAGTTCAGAATCTTTAAGGTAAAAGAGGCTAGAGAAATTCATTAACTGCTATCATTTCCGTAACAGTGAGCAAATAACACATACGCGGTCAGAAAGAAGAAATTGATTTGGGAAGTGCCTAAGAGCAGCTAACGTTGGGTGTGTCTAGAAGAGTTTGGAGTCACAAAATAGATACTGGTTCTGGTCTAGTTATCATTGATGAGTTATGCTACTGCAGAATTATCTGAATATGGCGGGAAACTACAGCAGTTGTACTTGTTGTGATGAGGGATCCCTGCAGTTGCTTATTTTGAAAATGGTTTGTTTACAAAATTCACACTGGTAGCTCACTGACTTACTAGCTAAGGTAAGGGAGCTGGCGCTTGCATATACCCTTATATTTTTAGTATGATGTGAGGCATTATGAATCATTTGTGGTTTACGTGCTGACTTAAATTACTTTATTTGTAATCCCATTTCCACTCATCCATGCCAAGACCCAAAGTTGTACTTTTATGCGACTTATTGAATCGTGATGCGTTTATGCTGATCGTAGATTGTATTCATGTTTATTAATAAACTTTTGCATTTTGTATCTATGTTTTACGGATCTAGAAAAGGATTACAATGTTCATAGTAAGAAGGTAACATCATTCCTATAAGATTACGGAGTAGGAGGCAAACTTCTGCAGGCAATTAAACGCCATTACGTCGATTATCAGGCAGCAGTTAGAGTTGATGGTAAATTGACTTCATGGGTAAGACAAGGCTGTAACCTATCACCACTATTGTTTATACTATTTATATTTCATATATTGAAAACAATAGACTGACATGGTGTGATTCGAATAGGTGCAAACAAAATAAGCATTCTTGTGATGGAAGATTCTACTGAAAGGTTGCAGTCTAATATTTCAGAGTTAGATCAGAGGTGTGATGGTTATGATATGATGATCAGCATCTCAAAAACGAAAGTAATACCTACTGGAAAGACATTTAAAAAGATTGAGTGACTAATAGGAGGAACAGTTAGAACAAGTGGACAGTTTCAAGCACTTAGAATGTATTTTTTTACGGGATGGCAACACAGTGAAAGAACTGGAATCAGAGTGTAGCAAATCTAGTGTAGTAAGCGCTGAGTTACGATCTGCTCTCTTCTGCAAGAAGGCTGTCAGCACCAGCACTAAGTTAGCAGTGCACCGCTCTATCTTTCGACCAACTATGTTGTATGGGAGTGACAGCTGGGTGTATACAGGTTACAGATTTAGGATTTGAGGTTACAGATATGAAAGTAGCAAGGATGAATATAGGTACGATTAGATGGAAACAGCGGTAGGGTGTCCATAATAAGGAAATCAAAGAAAACCTCGGAATGAACATCACAGATGAAGCTAACAGTGAGAGATGGTTAGGTCATGTTACACGTATGAGAGAAGCAACATTACCTAAGAGACGCATGGGTTCGGAGGAGTCGAGGTTGACCTAGGAGAAACTGCTTGGATTCGGTCAAAATTGAGTTTGAAGTAACAGGCTTCAGATGGTTATATAACTTCAGATGTTGTTGGTAGTAATGGTGGCGGAGGTAATGTTGGCAGCTGAGCTGCAGCGTGTGCTGACGTTATGGTATGTGGAACCGAGGAGTTGTTAAATCTGGGAGTGCTGTGTTACTGAATATGGGGAAGAATGTAGCCATCCGAGTAGTGGGGAAGGTGCGAAAGGCGGGAACGGTCGGAAGAGCGGGAGAGGACAGTGAATACCGAGTAAAGGGGTAGGTGGATGTGGGGATGGTTGTAAAGTGGGAAAAGATAATTGTGAATGTAGGGAAAAAACCCACAGAAGGATTTTAAGAATTAAAATATGCAAGAACACAAACCATGTAGAGTATTTAAGAATTAAGCAAGGAAAACAAATATAAGAGCTACGTATACAAGATGCTTAACTAATGGGATTGACGATGTGCGTTGACTGGCTGTTCAAAATAAATAAATGTCTAGTGTATATATATATATATATATATATATATATATATATATATATATATATATATATATATAATAATAATAATGCCTTTAATGATCAATTAGATTTCGTCGATATATCCAACTACTTCACTTTCATGTCTGTTAATGCCAGTATTCATACATGAACTTTTTTAACCAAGCACGTGTGCTATATTCACAAATTCTGGTTTCCTCTTCCAGGACTAGACAGGTGACTGATTTGTTACTCAACTTGAAATATCTCAGTGGCGTTCAATATAGTGCTTTTTTTCCTGAATAGTGATCACTACTATACATATAGCGTGCTCATAACCATCACAGCGTCTACACTGTACAGGTAAAAAAAAAAAAAAAAAAAAAAAAAAAAAAGAGCTCTTCAGTGAAGGAGAGCATTGAACCTAAATCCTATGTTACGCACCTATATATGTTTCAACCTCACGAAATGGATTTTAAATGGAAAGCAACTCTCCAGTTTCTTACAATTATGCACTGAAATATTGCATATATTGTTTTAAAAAAGTAACTTTAAGTGTGGTTTTATAAGCTTCCTAGACTTCGAGTTAACCACTAATGGTTTAATGATATGAATGATATGATACTATCATCGTTTATCCTTAATAGATTTTTATTGTAGCGAATACGGTGGACTGATAGGATAACGATATCTCTGTAGAATCAGCGAAGAAAGAAATACATTGATAAAACTAACAAGAACAGACAGGATGATATGACACGTTTTAAAGCATCAGGGAATAATCTTCCTGGTACTGCAGGGATCTGGGCCGCTGGCCTTTAGCGGGAAATCCGGGTTCAAATCCCGGTCCAGCACAAATTTTCATCTTTTCCACTATATTTATTTCAACCCCTAAACGGTCGAAATGTTTAAATATTTCTAATTCCTAAAATTACGGCCGTTAATGTCAACAAATGGTCTATTCTTTCGGACATGTCTGAAAAAAGAAACACCGTATAAATAATATGCTCAATTTATCTGTGGTAACACCATGGAAATAAGCTTGTTCAAACAGGTTAATAACAGCAGTTATACTGTTTTGTTATGGTATGGATGAATAGAATAAGCTGTACTAGATGTCGAAAAAACGATTTGGTTATAGCATCGACAGTGCAAATGGTATTTGACACTTATGACACTGATTTCCTGGGCCCGTTATTGGTAACTGATGTAAACGATGACTATTTATTAAACTTTCAGGATGCTCCAACGAAGTTCATTGTAGCAGAATCGATAAAAAAAAAAAAAAAAAAAAAAAAAAGCCACAGGATGCAGATACAGAAGCTCGCAGTCTACTGGAAAGAATAATTTTTTCAATCTGGATACCTCTGATAGAGCTTAGTGACAATTGTAGCAATTGTTTTTAGTGACACTCCAAAGTGAGTGTGAAAATTGTTAGCCGCGGCGGAACGGCCGAGCGCATTGAGGCGCGCTATGCTACGATGCACGAGGCTGTTACCCATCGGGGGTTCGAATCCCCCCTCGGGCATTGATGTTTGTGCCGTCTTTAGTATAAGCTAGATCATATGTAGTTTGTAAGTTTAGGGACTGATGACCCCGCAGTCTAGTCCCATAAGCCTTACAAACATTTGAACCTTCTCTTTCTTTCTTTTTTTAATTGTCAAGGTTTGGGGGTAGATTTCTTGCTACCATCCACTGTATAATGGGACATTGGAAATATTACATAAAACTATAACAGAATTTTTACGCCACTGTCTCAGTAGAGTGCAGTCAAATTGGGGCAAATGACTGTCTTTCGCAGATTTTGCGTTCCATACCACACTCCATAGTGCAACAAATTACACACTAAAGGGAATGCAACATCCTGGATGCACTGCAAGGCATGGCAATTTTATTTTTCAGTTAAGAGAGAAAAAAAAGACAGATGAACCAAAGTGCCATGGGTTACAAACAAGCAAAGGAAAAAAGAAACGATGCTGTCATACAGATCAAAATCCAAATGAATTTGAAATAAGTGAGTAAGTTTTGTTAGACGATGAAAATGTTAGAAGGGGTGGAAGTGTAAGCGCGGTGTGGTACATTTACTGTAGTAAGGACAAAGGAAACTATCGTGGTCATTCGTTTAAGTTTTTTTTTAACAGAGCATGCCCGCTAATTAGTTTTTCATGAGCTTCAATTGAGGGGAGCGTTGCATCTGTGAGCTGAATAGGTGCAGTGTAGATTCTCTCACACAATTAAGATTTTAGTACAGAAGAGTTTCTTTTATCACCGAGCTTATACTAGCAGTAAAAACTAATTCGAGAATAGCATGATTCAGGAGCTAGCTGTCATCACTACTGTTAATAAAGTTATTACAGTTTGTCTCGGTATGTGAAGTGTTGTAAAGCGAATACGAGTTGTTGATATCTGCCTAGTAAATATACAGTAATCCGGAGAAGGTCGTTCAATACTTGAACTTAATTATGGACGATAATAAAAAGTCCCCAATTGCACTCATATAACTGTCCGGATATCGGTTATTACACATAATTGATGTTGCTGCTTTTATGTCACACGATATACTAAGTTATTTACTGAATGTTCCATTAGTGTAAAATGAACTCTTTAATTTTATACGAAGTATTACCTTTAAAGGTTTGCGGAAGTCGTTATTTATTCATTTACATACAGAGAAAGATTATTTCTTGACTGACGAATCAAAGTGCAACCACGTGAAACTAATTAACGGACAACTGCTGTGTGAAGTGGTAGGTCACGTTCGCAAATTTTGTAAGCAAAAGTTTGTTTTAATATCCACGTATTATTATGAAACCTGTGAAGCCAGAATTGTACAACTCTAACGAAATTTCTACGTACTTTCTTAAGAAATATGTGAATATTTGGATTGCGTTGAGTTAGGACCCGTAGTTATTCCTTTCTCCAAGAGTATGCTTGACGATTTTGCGTAATGTTAAAAAGCCTATAGATTTACCCATTAAAAAAACAGGGAAATAGATTCTATGGCAAATGTAAGGGATAAAATCGGACCAGTGAAGATATAGTGCCATCAATAGAAACTGGTGTACAATTAAAAAAAAAAAAAGAAATGATTGACATTTCTGAGCTGAAGTGAGACTTACCATTTGCATGTTGTACAATATTTAAATTACTTTAAAATAACAGGTCATAAAATTGGAGAAATACGAGCCAAGAGTGATGATTATTGTGGCAAAATATGTATGCGAATGAAAAATCACAAATATGTGAAGGATTGAAACTGAAACGAATTCGGATTAGAAGGCTACTCCGCTAAAGCTGTCGAAGTGGTACTTCTGCACGCAGAGCAGGAATTCTGCACCAATAGCACAATTTTGTAAAACCAAATGCTCCATTCATGTGTCTGTGTGATGTGGTTTAGAGAAAACTGCACCATATTATTGATGTTTCTTCGTGTTCAGTGAAGATTGTTTTATATTTGTGTTTATAGGTTTAATACGAAAGCCTTTAGGAAAAGTAAATGTAAAATAATGTAATCTCAAGAAATATGACGTTTTAACCACAACAATACTCATATTTGGTGCCAAATTATTATCGAATTTCTTCCATGATGAGATGGCCGTGAAATACTTAGTGTCGTATGGTTAAGCTGACAATGAGAACGTACCTAAAGCTAGGGAACTAATAGGCCAAACTGGCAGCGTTAGGCTACATGAAGGCTGCAGAAGTTTCGATTCATAGAGTAAACTGGTAAGATTCTAGACTTGGTAGCCCCCAGGTACATCTTAATGTATATAGTAAGTTTGATGATAGCTCCGGAGAGTAACATCAGAAGGATCAGAGTGTGTGGAAATTCAATAAAATGGCTGGTATACAGCCACAACTCAGCAAGGAGAGGTCCAATGACGTGGAACGTTATTGTTACTGGCCATACTTGAAGAGCAACGACGTTTTATTTGATTGTGTAAATGACAGTAATATCCCCACATAAGGAGTGTCAGAGAGGATAGAACTAAAACGTGGTTCGGCAAAGGCCTCAGGTTCGTGCAAAGATGTACGTTAGAATTTCTGAAGTATGGTCGGTCGCCTATTGCTGGAGAAAACGGTGCGCCCTACCAACATTTTAAACCATCATTTTATATTCCTGAGAAAGTTCCCATACAGACCAATTGGACAGCAAATGCGTGCAAGTCTGTCTGTCTCTACACTTTGAGTGTCGACCATGACAGCTTTCTTTCTACAAGGCGCGTCCAGAAAGTAAGTTCCGTTTGGTAATAAAATGAAATTGTACACAGATACAGAAGAAATTTTTATTGCACAAAATTCTACAACTCTTAAACTACTTTTCCACATAACTGCCGAAATTTTGAAGGCATTTGTCATAGCGTGTCACCAGGTTTTGTATACCTTCTTCATAGAAATCTGCCACCTGTGTCTTCAACCAGTTGGAAACAGTTTCTTTGGGGGAAGTCCATAGCGAGAGCACTAATTGTAGACCTTCGGTTTTCCTGGATCTTGTCATCAATCGCGTGAACCAGTTCTTCTGTAACCAAAGGTGGACGCCCACTTCGTTCTTCATCGTGCACATGACTACGCTCGCCATTGAACTGTCGGACCCATCTTCTCACCACCGAATCACTCATCGCATTTGGTCCGTAAACATCGCAAGTTTGCCGATAAATTTCACTTGGTTTCTCTTTTCTCGCATTCAGAAACCGAATCACCGACCCGATTTCACAGGCGGCGGGATTTTCAATCAACGCCGACATTTCAAACAAGCACAACAAAGCGTACGTACCTGACAGCGATCTCCAAATGGCGCACGTTCTTCTCCTTGATACACATCGTCTACAGCGCATGTGCGGAACTGCAATCGCAGCGCTGCAGCGGAGATAAAATGAAACGGAACTTACTTTCTGGTCGTGCCTCGTATAATGCTGCTAGTGTGCGCTACATCAGTTAGCGTCCACCGCGGGGAACTTTGTGAGATTTTCCAAGTCAGAGGACTTAGACACTGGCCACTGTTGTGGTAACGAATTCTTTGCTTTCTGTAGCCTTGATCTGTAATAGTGAGTCTGCTTTACAATGGTTCTCTGATATAATAAGTACCCTGAGACTCCTATAGAAGATTTTGCACAGAGTTTCAGAACTCGCGCTGGCCATTTAAGCCTGGTGATAGTATTATGTGCTGTATCAGATTATGGACTGATAGCCCAAAAGTTACGTCTGTTAGATTTACAAACATTTAAACATTTGATTTGCATTGCTCCTAACCACTCTGGACGCCAGGACACGAAATTTTGCTATGAATCGGAAAAGTTGCATGTATTAACTGCAACAAGTAAACATAACGTAATCCATCTCTGAAACGTCGAAGTCCATCGATATCGATGAAGCCATTGACTGACCCGAATGGGGCTAGAGCCACGTCTTACCGAATCATTAGACTTCTCTTTCTTCCTTGCAAAAGAACTTTGCTGCTGGATTCGTTGCTTAACGGGAGTACTAAACAAGGAAACTGATGGATGCTGCGACTCAACAGAAGAGCAGAAGATCAGGGAATCGACCTTTTCAATCCTAGGTTCAATATTGAAGATCCATCTCCACCAGCAAGGTCAGCAAATGCGTGAAGCCTAGGGGATGGTACGGCTGGGGAAACTTTATCAGCGCTATCTTCATCTTCTCCACACCCATGATTCAGAACTAAAAAAAAAAAAAAAAAAAAAAAAAAAAAAAAAAAAAAAAAAAAAAAAAAAAAAAAGGCCGCCACATCTAAATTACGCCCGAGATCGGCTTTTCAGGAGGTGATTACAGAAAAAAATATTGATTTCTTTTTACTTTAACAGCCATGCATAAAGTATTAATATTCTGGAAAATTGGAAAGAACATGACTCCTCTCGTAAAACAAGCCGCACATTCCCTAAAATCTGCTATGTGTAACTTGTATACGTTATTTATATTGTTGTAAATGAGATGTAATATTCTGTTTCACCTGAGTTCCTACGAAACGTAACCTGTGCTGACAGGATAATCGTTTAAGGCGAATATTTTCAATCTCATAATTATTAAGCAAACCGTTTCTCTACAGAATTATCTCTCTGACGGAAACTAACCAGAGAACCGCATTTTAAGAAGTCATTTTTCGACTTCTAAGGAAATCACGATTTTAACAAAGAACCGCATTTTAAGAAGTCATTTTTCGACTTCTAAGGAAATCACGATTTTAACAAAGAAAATAAAAGTACGAAGTTAAAATTGGATCTTTGTACGTGATCCGACGACAAGCCATTCGTAGATTTCTAAAAAGTTTGGTTGCACAAGATTTTTCGATACATCAAAAGAAAAATTCACTGTTCCTTTACGTGGAATAGAATTGGATACCATGGGAACAAAAGAAGCAAACTAGGTCGCACCATAATTCACACAAAAGTGAACACAAAGACGAAGTCGCAAAGCACCAAACTACACGTAAATGATGAACTTCCAATAATCACAACATTGTGACGGAGTTGAAGAAAACAACGTCCTACCAGTGCAGCATCACAAGTGGAACTATACAGGAGATATGCAAATTTGGTTACGCATTTTTCTCCGTCAGTGCCGTTTGCTGTATCAAAAGCACTAAATCAACCCTGACATTAAATTCACATTCGGATGGACGTATAGAGGACATTATATGTAATAGAGATTACTATTAAAATTATTATGTACTGATTAAAATAGTATAGTGAAACAGGGTATTCTACATCACTTCTTGACCCTGAAAAATTAAATGCATACAACCTTATATGTTTGGTTTGTAATTAGTGTGTTTTACTTAATTCTTTTACACGTATATTCTGCTATTGCTTAATGCTACCAGGTTCAGGTTCTATTTATTAAGATACTGTAATATCATGCAATGAAAATTTGTTTAAATATCAATAATCATTCTTGAATCATTTATGTGCCTGAAAATATACACTATGTGATCAAAAGTATGCGAACATCTGGCTGAAAATGACTTACAAGTTCGTGGCGCCCTCCATTGGTAATACTGGATTTAAATTTGGAGTTGACCCATCCTTAGTCTTAATGACAGCTTTCGTTCAATCAGGTGCTTGAAGATTGTAATATTATAAAAGAGTATTAGAAAGCAATTGTTAATCTGGGTGATTAGATTAGTTTAGAAAAACCTTCATTAAACCCTGTTCTTCAGTTGTAAAGTTTTAGGGCCCCCTCTTGTCCAAATTACCAGTACCTAGCTGCTTTTAAGTGGTGCATAGTAAGTATCGTAATATATTTAATATATTTTATATTCTAAAAAGAAGCGATGTGACTTTTGTATCGCAGCGGATTAGCTATGCGCATTGGGGCGCCATGATGCGGTGCGCTCTGCCGTTCGCCGTCTGCGGTTCGAGTCCCCCTTCGGGCATGAGTGTTTGTGTTGTCCTTAGGTTAGTTTACCTAAGTTTAAGTAGTTTGTAAGCTACGGACTAATAATCCAGTCCGATAGATTTACAAACATTTGAACATTTTTTGACTTTTGTGCGTGCCTCCATACTGAAATAGATATCAGTTTTACTAATGCTAATTTCCTTGCTCGTACGTGGTGGTGACGCTGTTGTTTGCATGTCCAATTGCCAGACATATCTTCTCTTAGAAGTGTGTTTCAGTTCAGCAGGCATTTAATTTGTTCTATTGCATTTTCACCGGATATTAATTGTGTCTATTTAGGTTGCTATCATTTATTTCGCATGAGCGCAAATGTAATTAACTCTCACTGTTGATTTGATTCCCGATTGAATAACTTCGCATCCGTTCGTTATACAACCCTTCAGATGGTGACGAAACACAGCCGCGAGGGAGTGGCCGTGTGTGTGTGTGTGTGTGTGTGTGTGTGTGTGTGTTTGTGTTTGTGTTTGTGTGTGTGTGTGTGTGTGAGTCCTTAGCATACGTCAGTTCAAGTAGTCTGTAACTCTAGGGACTATGACCACTGTAATTTGGCCCCATAGCTTTACAAACATTTGACGAAATACAGTTCGCTCTTTTCCGTAAAAACATTAAATCCTGCCAAAGAAGCGGAATTTTTGTTAGATTACCTATTTTAGTTCTATACGTTGCGAAAGAAAGTTCACAGATTTATTCTACTTAAGTAGTTAAAGACATTGGATCTAATGTAGCTCCACTGTTCCGCTGATGCGAACCTTGGATTCATAAGAAGAGAGAAGAAAATAGCATTTGTTCAATAAAAATACGACTATCAAAACAATGATCGCATTAAACAGGTATTGAGTGTGCCATGAAGATTTAAATACATTGAATCTCTTTTTTAAGCGTCATCAGATGTTCTGGTAAGAAGTACAAAAACCTTGAGCACTTCTTGAAATTGTGAGGTCTAATGCATAAAAATAAAACAAGCTGATTTATTAATGTAGATGCATACCAGAAAATAATTGTTTTATGTCTAATTTTGGTTGTCCTATGTAATACTATGAAACCACTGTTCCGAAGAAACAGATATTAGTGACATTTCGCAGTCATCTATATTAAATAAACAATTATTCATTCACAATTTGGCATTTTAGGGTGGTCTACTATTTTTCGACATACGAAGATTTGAACCGTACCGGGACTCGAAGCCGGATCTCCCGCTCACGAAAAGCGGGAGAATACGAAAGTTGCAAATGATTATTATCATGTAATACAAACTTCTTGAAATACTTATATAACTCACAGGAGATCGTAACCATGGAACTACATTGGTGAATGATGGGAACATGAATGAACGGAGAGAAGAGAGAAGGTAAACAAAAAACACTCCAGGTGGCGTGATAAACATGGCATTTTCAATGACGAAATTTTAGAAATGAAATTATATAAGAAAATAGTTAGATCTCATTAGAAACATATGAGGTAATGTAATAGAACACATATGCCTAAAATCAATATACATAACTAAAACATAAAATTAACATAGTATATTAGGTTGACATTGGATATCGTTTTTTTTTTAGTTTGCTTCGTGGTATGAAACCGATTTACACGAAGAACAAGAAAAAGTATGATGGGGTTAGCGTCTTTCATTAATAATAAAAACTCCTCGGTCTCGAGGTGGAACCTCATCGATGCTTAAGTTTATGTATAAAGATATATAATGAGTATGTCCATGTGTTTGTGGGTTTGTGTGTTTAAGTGTTTGCATTGCATACTAATCTACAGTACTGTTGCAATTTTGATGAAATTTGGACACTTTACCTTCAAACGAAGAGGAAGGTCACTGTGGGTGTAAGAATCACATACAGCACATAGTTAAGAACATATGACATCATAAATAATGAAATGCTCGAGAAACTGCTGCATTATGCGACAATGTTGCGCATCTCCTCCTAAACCACTGTACTCGTATCAACCAGATTTGATACACATATTCCGTTTCGTGAGGTAAGGAATGCTGTAAGGGTAAGGACCACCTAAGATCTTAAATAATAAGATACACGAAAAAACACCCAAAAGCGCGAGAAGTTTTTTGTAATGTTTGCAAATATATAGTTTTATTCCGATCTTCATGAAATTTCTTACACTTGATCTTTAAAACAAATGAAAGGCCACTGAAAAAAATACAGAATGTATAGTGCATGGCGTAAAGTGCTTTAATCAGACGTCGACAACAGTCTACAGGCACATCATTGTCTACAAAAATTTCTTTAGTCGTATGGCGAGGACACCTTCCAATAATTCTTGACTCCGATTGCCATGAACATTCGTGGATACACGTAATTTTTAATAGGCAGGCGGAAGAGATATGAAGAAAGATAGAGTATAGGAGGTTATGGACGTACACTGGAGGGAAGTTCATTAAAAGATGAATCACGTAAACAAATATCCGAGAAATGCCATGTTTTCAACTTATAAATAAAAACACAAATAACGATGACCGATGACTTCTGGAACAAGAACTCCTTTTGACAATTGCCTTGTAAAAGAGGGAGGAGGAACGTACGGAGGTTCAGGCCACTCTCTAGGCCTTGGGGTGGGAACTGCCCCAAACAGGCAATAATTAACGGCATGGGAATGCAGAAGGCAATGGAAACTAATGAATTAAAGACACATGATTTGAATACACGGCTCTTGTAACCCGTAATTGCAAAGAGCTTTATGATGAGTTCTCCATTGCGAAAAGATTCCGTTCTAATCTTCGGGATGAAGGTGTCCAGAGAGAGACTGAGACCAGCATGGAATGTCAGGAGTTTGAACACGAGCGCTAAAAAATGTGAAAAGAGAAATGAAAAGGTTCAGTTCAGACATTGTGGAGACAAAGAAGTCAAATGGAAAAAAAGATTTCTGGTCAGACGAATATAGCAACATAAGCAGAACACGATATTTTGGTGGTAGAATTTGTTATGATTAGGAAATTAGGGCTGAGAATGTGCTTCTGTGAACAGTTCATCGATTCCATATTGCTGGATTTCCGGAAGGCTTTTGACACTGTACCTCACAAGCGGCTTCTAATGACATTGCGTGCGTATGGAATATCGCTCCAATTGTGTGATTGGATCCACGATTTTTCTAACAGAAAGGACACAGTTCTTAGTAATTGACGGTAAGTTTTCGAGTAAAACAGAAGTGATATCTGACGTTCCCCAGGGAAACACTATAGGTCCCCTACTCTTCCTTGTGTTTATAAACGATTTAGGAGACAATCTGAATAGCTCCCTTTGACTGTGTTCGCGGATGATGCTGTCGTTTGTCGGTTAGTGAAGTCAACAGAGGGTCAGAAGCAACTGCAAAGCGATTTAGACAAAATTTCTACATGGTGCGGAAATTGGCAATTGACACTAAATAAAGAAAAGTATGAAGTAATACACATAACCACTAATAGAAATCCGCTGAACTTCAATTACGCGATAAACCTTAAGGTCGCAAATTTTACCAAATACCTAGGAGTACGAACAACTTAGACTGGAGAGAACACATAGAAAATATTCTGGGGAAAACGAACCAAAGGTTGCGTTTCATTGACAGAACGCTTCGAAGATGCAACAGCTCTACCAAAGAGACTGCCTACATCACACTTGTGCGTCCTCTCCTGGTGTACTGTTGCCCAGAGTGGGACCCTCACCTGGTGGGACTGACGGAAGACATTGTGTTCTTTCTTCCGCGCGCTGTTAGAGAATGGAACGGTAGAGAAAGGTTACGAAAGTGGTTAATGAACCAAATGTTCAAGTGTTTTTTAACCTTAAGGGACTTAACTGCAGGGTCATCAGTTCCTAAACTTACAAACTACTTATGAACTAACTTATACTAAAGACGACACAAACGTCCATGCTCGAGGGGGGTATTCGAATCCCCGACCTTAGCGGCCGTGCAGACTGTGACTGGCGCGCCGCAGATCGCTCGGCCACCGCGGCCGGCTGGTTAATGAACCCTCTGCCAGGCACTTAAATATGATTTGCAGAGTATCTATGCAGTTGTAGGTGTAGTTCAGAGACAGAGCTGTTGTCATCACATTCGACAGCGAACACTCTGACACTGACTGTTAAGGAACATATAACGAAGTCTCAAAATAATGGTGTAATCTACCAGTACAATAAAAGATAATTGTTGTAAATATTACTACAGTTGCTGACTCATCTAAGTCGATTATGTCGACTAGTAAACATGGCATTTCCTTTTAGATTTTTCCCTTATTTTGAACTGAAAGTGCTGTATTCACTGGATTGTGCCAATACTCGACAAGCGTCTGTGTAGAGAAATTGATTAAATAAACCCATATATTTTAAAAAGACTAAACAGTCGGCGAACGTGCCGGTTATTTGCAGAGTTTACCTGAGGTGATTTATTGAAGTGCATTTTTTACAAATACATTCCGGCGGTGAAGCGACGAGTGAACAGTTGGCCCCCCTTAATTTGGAACGAGTCCAGAAGCGTACTTAAAAATCCAAATGTATTACTTTGCCCGTGTTGGCATAGTGTAGCCTGGATAAACTATTTTATTCATTGCACACAGTGTGCTGCGGGCTCGAGCTGCAATTTTATGTTTTGAACGTAAGAGTTTGTGCAGCGGCAAAAGAAGGAAAGTTTCAGGCAAGCACAGCCACACGCACATATCGCAAACTGCAACATCGACAAGATGACCATGATTAAGAAATTTGCAAATATTTACGTATTCATGTTCATTACAGTGAAAAAAATTGCTTCCGATAAAACGCCATCACGGAAACGTGCTGGCAGTGTAGACTGGTAATTTGATAGCTTATAAAACGCTATGAAATTACAGTTTAATAAAACGTACCTTTGAGAACGCTCTCCAAAGTTTTAAAAAGGTTTAATTAATTTTGAACACGTGCAAACTTTGTTAATAAATAATGATGACGTGACAGAAAAACCCCGCCCCCACCTCTATCAGACATACACACACACACACACACACACACACACACACACACGAACACAGACACATTCTTTGGCCACTGTTTGTGACACTCCCCAACGTGCATTTGTCCATAGATGGAGGATGGAAGAAAGAAAGTGTGCAAAAACTGCATAACTTCAAAGAAGCAACAATTACCTCCTTAAACATAAACATTAGACGTACTTATACGACAGATTGACTCTCCTTTTATTTTAACCTTATCCTTGACTTTATTAATGCTGTGCTGTTATAGTAAGACTTTAACAATGAGCTACTATTGAGCTAGTTGTGTAGAATGGCACCAATTTTAAACACAACTGATTTACCCGCTTGTTTTCTCTTGCCCTTAATTTTACCTTTGAGTTACTTATAATAGTGAACTGAGATTTGCGGCATCGGCATGATTGTCGTTCTTGATCATACTGGAGACGCGTGTCCCTGCAGGAAAACATATCCGGACCTCCGATGCGCGAGACCTTTCCCCGTCGGTGGTTCAAATCCCCCCTCGGGCATGGATGTTTGTGTAGTCTTTAGTATAAGGTAGTTCATGAGTAGTTTGTAACGTTAGGAACTGATGACCCCGCAGTTAAGTCCCTTAAGCTTAACAAAGTTTTTTTTTTAAAGAAAGAAAAGTATAAAAAAATTTTTTTTTCTAAAGATCTAAAGGCATTTTTTATGTTTAGCAAATGTATTCTTAAAGTAGCGCCTGTTCTTTCCACGAGGACTCATTCTACAAGAAAATGCTTCTTTTGATTGTAACGCGTCGTTTTGAACCTAGGCACCATTATGTTTCTTGACTACACTTATCTTTTCATCGTAGCGTTCTAAAAAGTTTAATTCTAAGAATATTTTCATAAATTGTGAAACCCACTATTGGAAATACCTGTATTGTAAACTTGGAAATACATGTATTGCTATAAAAAAGAACTGGAGGCCCCTTTCCTGGACGAGAGGCACAGGACAGTCTGAAAAAATAGCTTTCGAGATTCGGAGGCCCCAGCAGAACGAGATACCAAGCACGATCCAAAGAAAAAAAATAGTCCGCCACTGAAGAGACATAATAATATAAAAAAGCCGAACTTAACTGATTCAGTGGTATATCGGAATGAACCAATACTAACGAATATGTGTATATTTGCAGCTTATTCCGCTGAAAGTAAGTGAATATAAACATAAGGGAATCATAAATTTCTATTATGGTCTATTCTTACTATGAGATAGAGTTTTTCGCACATTTTTAGGCATAACTCGTCTTTCTTATACGGGCATATTCTTTTAAGTGAGATGACTTTAGCTTTAGAAAATGTCTTGAAAGTTCCTGCCTTTTGAGGTTCAGCTGTAGCAACAATTTTGTAATTGTTCCTTCTTCGTTGAGAACAGTTTGATTGCTTTTTTCGTCATATTGCCACGTCTGTGACGTTTTAGCTTCAGCTACAGTTGTGGTGGCTGATTTGACGCGATAAATACTGAAGTTTTTGCATTCTGTATTCGTTTCCTACGTTCCACACTCACCGATTTCACTGGAATCGTAGTGAAAAAACGTGAACGTTCATGAGTAGAAAAGCGACTTCTTTCTGTCAAGGGGCAGGTCTTCTGGTGTTTCCCAGCCATTTTTCTATTTGTAATAGAAAATAAAATTTTTCAGTAAATGCTTTAAGTTACAAAATAATTGTAAATAAACTGTGCTGCAGTGTACCGTTTCGTACCTTGTCAGTGATCTTAGGAAACCTAAGAAAGTCAAAGATGTAACTATTTTTAAGTTATTACCTATTGTAATTGATTACATACATTCCCTAATGTAGAAGGTATGTTGAAATCAACATAAACGATACTATTCGCACTCATCCAATATCGTATTCAGAAATGTAGCTTGTCAGCCGCTTGGAGCGCTGCTGTCACAGTGTATAACAAATATCTGTGGGAGTGTCGTGACTGTATGTGTTAGAATGTGTTTACACTGTTTACAATTACACTTTCTTATAAAAGTTTTTGAAAAATCGCCGTTTCTATGGCCTGGCAGGCTTTGTATATATATATTCTGATTTTCTGTAGGTGTGTGTGGTTAGGGTAGGTTTTTGTTGTAGTTGTTTTATGTGGTCGTATTATGTGGTGGGTTTGAGGGATAGGGAGGGTCGTCTTTGCCTACTATGTGTTCTATTAGTTAAAAAAAATGTTTGGTTACTGATGTTTACTTGGTCATTTAATATGTTTTTCATTTGTATTTCTGCTTTTTGAATTTGGAAATTCTCTTTGAGTGTTATGAGGTATTACTTATTGCTAAATCCGACTATTTTCATGTCTGTTTCTTTGGCGGTGGAATAGTGGTTTTCTTGCCTAAGATTTCTGCAAATGTTGAATTGCTGTTGCCATATTTCCATGATCGGTTGTGTTCTTTATATCGTGTTTCAAATGTCCTGCTGGTCTGTCCTACGTATAGAGCATCACAACTGTTACATTTGAGCTAGTAAATCCCAGATTTTTGGTAGATGTCAGTGCTTTCTGATTTTCTAGGCATCTCTGTAATGGGTTATAGCTTTGTCACGGTGTAGTAGCCGAGCGGTCTAAGGCGCCTCGTTGCGGAGCACGCGGCTGCTCGCCGTCAGAGGTTCGAGTCCTCCCTAGGACATGGGTGTGTCTGTTTGTCTTTAGGTCAGTTTATCTTCGTTTAAGTCCTTTGTATGCTACGGACTGATGGCCACGCAGTTTGGTCCGATAGATTTACAAACATTTGAACATTTTTTTGGTTATAGCTTTGTATGCTACTTTTATTCCTGGTTTCTTGAGGAGTTTTCCAATTCTGCGTGTCAGTTTATTTTCATAAGTAAGTGTGTACCCATTTGTATGTCGATTTTCTGTGTTATGTCCTTCGTTTGTGTTCTTGTTGCTTTGGGGGCTAGTTGTGAGTGTTCTGAGACCTTGCTTTTGTATTGCACGAGAACTGTTATCGATCGAATTTAATTAAACAAATAATGTAAAACAAAACACTTATTGTACAGTTGACCATTTAATATGCTTTAGAATGAAACTAAACGCGTCTGGTCTAAATTAGACTAATTTACAGTTGCATAAGACGGTTAACTATCCTAAACAAATTGTATAACTGTAACTGCGGAGAAAGGAGGCCAAAAACACAAAGAAGTATTATGTATAATTATCAATTTCGATTTATTCTGCTGTTCTGTTGGGTTTTCCATTATTTCACATTGCAGGAAGGAGGCGAATTAAATGAGTTAAACAACAACTCCCAAAAAAAATGTAGTCAAGATAGGTTTTTTTTTCATACATTTATTTCCTGACTTTATAGACCTTGCTGATTTGAAATGGTGACTTAGTTCTTAGAAACCAGTTGTCAGAAAATGAAAAGCAATTTTTTCTACATTTCAGATTGGGAATTTAACTTCGGGTTTTCCTTTTCTTTGTTATCGATCTTTGTATTAAAGTGAACGAAACATAACAATAACAAGAAAAAAAATTGATAAAGTCATATCTATTTTTACTGGAGGGCGAAGTGTGCAGCATTTCGTCAAGATCAGAATAATTATATTGGTGTAGAAGTCTGTTGTAAAGTACCTTCCACGATGGACCGTAGGAAATCTTACGCAAACAGTGACCTTCCTCTTGTTTGGAAGGTCAGGTGTGCAATATTTCAAGATGAGAATGAACCTGTAGATCCCTGTCTGACCGTGTTAGGAAGTACCCTCCGCTATGCACCGTACGAATTATTATATAGGCCCTTTACTCTTGTTTTGAAAGTCGAATGTCATAATTTGGTGTAGTAGCAGCCAGCTACTACCTAGGGACATAAGCCCTCTCATACAGCTCAGTCTGTTACTATTACACACACCAAAAACATGTTGCCTCATTTCGTTTCAAGGTCTCCTAAACACTGATGTTGAATATGTGTAGTTCATCAATAACTCAGTTCTTCAGATTGTCCACAGATGTCACTTAACCGCGGCGGAATAGCCGCGCGTACTGGAGCGCCGTGTTGCGGTGCGGGCGGCGTCTCCCATCGGGGGTTCGATTCCCCCTTCGGGCATAGGTGTTTGTGTTGTTCTTAATTTAATTTACCTTAGGTTAAGTAGTTTGTAAGCTAGGGACTAATAACCAAGCAGTTGAGTCCCACAGATTTACAAACATTTGAACATTTTGAATTTTTCACTTAACCCGCAACAAGATGTCAACAGGTATGCGACGTAGTGTGGAAGAAGGCCGATACGTACCAGTCATAACACCAGGACTGAAGTACATTGGTATGTTGACTGAAGTTCTGCCATGCCTACAAAGCCAATTCCGAAGTCCGATTATATGCGTTGTTACTTTGTGTCAGGAGGGACGCTAATGAAGAGGAGTTTCCAGAGGTCTCGGAGTGAACCAAACCGAACCGCGGTGACTGAGCGTTCCAAGGCGCCGCGCTGCCGAGCGTGCCGCTGCTTGCCATCTGAGGTTCGAGTCCTCCTTCTGGAATGGGTGTGTTGTCATTATCATAAGTTAGTTTAAGTAGTTTGTAACATTTTTTGAAAGCTACGTTATTCGGATGTGGAGGAGGTACACCGGTACAAGAACTGTCGATGACTTGCTCTTGCTGCCCAAAGGTTACCCTATCAGCTGATGACCGCTGCTTACGGATTTCAGCTCGGAGGCTCCCTGAGAGGAGCGCCACCATGCTGAATAATGATTTTTATGCAGCCAAAGGACGTCCTGTTTCGCCTACAACTGCATGTATTAAGCAACATCACTCCCAACGCTCAGTGACACCTAGACACCATGCAGTTCGGTACAGATCGACCCACCAGCATGGACTTGTCAGAACTGGTATCAAGTGCTATTCATAGATTCGCATCTGAAAGTCTTACTCTACACACCGTTCAGCGGTTGCAGAACGGTTGAGGTGCTATGGTATACCACTGGTGATCGTAGAAGGTAATCAGACGGTTGAGGTGACATACTCAGACTGACAGTGCAACCATATCGGCAGTATTTTGGTGAGGGATTCGTCTTGGCGACAATTCTCGCGCGCATCGTGCACATCAGCGCAAGATTAAAATGCTCAGCACGTTCTCATAAGTCCCGCCACACAAGTTCCGGTATACCTATCAGGTAAACCTGCACATGTATACCGGAAGAACTCAGTCGAGAAATGACAAGCAGACAAGAAGACGACGCTATCGCGTTAGTCGCGTTAGTGGCCATGAAGTGTAAAGGAATCCAATATGATCGCACTGAAACGTCTGAACCACGGGAACATAACGTCTGCTGTTAAAAAGCTTAGAAATGTGTTCACTTCATGCATCATGAATGAAGGCAAATTCCATGGAAAAACAATAGGGTTCTTTGAAACAAAAAATAGACAAAAAGAAAAAAGCTTGGCCTCAGTATGTTAATAATTCATACAGTTAAAATATTTTGCATTAATATTAATAAAAACTATGGACTCTAAATATAAACTTCCAATTTTAAATACACTTTAAATTAAATTGTATGAGTATTATAAATTACTTCATCGATCTCACATCGATCCTCATCATCCAAGTTTAACACGGACGCATCGCCAAGAAAATCGAACAAATCTAAGTACCACAATTTTGTGTGTAGATGTTGTCTGTTGAAGCTCCAAATTTCCTTGACATGTAACGTTTCTTCTTTTCTTTACGGACATTACTTCTTAAATATTTTTTACCCCTACAGATTGCTTTGTAGCGTCGGCATCTAACTTCTTCAATTTAATAACAAGCGTTTTATAGGCTGCATCTCTCTTTTTCCGGTCGTGGTACTCTTTACATTTCACCTGCCACAGACAAGGATCCAAACGTTACATTTCGATAAATTCTTCTATCACTTGGTTTCGTTTCCGATTTGACATGTGGATTAGAAGAGTTGAGCCTTACCGTGCGTGTAGTCACTAGTTGACACTGTTGTGCACGTAGAAAGACAACAGGCGCTCTCTACTCGAGGAGCTGGCCCCAGGTAACCAAAAACCTGTACAGGCGTGCTGGAATGACTCACACACACGCTCAGGTCTACAAGCCTGCGCAGGTAGAAAGAACTGAATTTTGATTCTTCTCCGGTCGCCTGCACAGGTCGCTATGCTTGTACAGTTTGGCCTGAAGCAACTGGCACGCACGCTCCGGTTTACCTGTACAGGTGACCTGTACAGGTTTACCTGACAGGTACACCGGAACGTGTGTGGCGGGGCTAACACTTTCGAACATGCCAGAGATACATCGAAAAGGGATATTGTTGGATAAGACGACCGACCAGCTAATCTAACAGATCTGCTCTGTGGTAAAACAGCCCATTGATGATCTAATGTACAGTATGCCACGACAAATACAGACATTCATCAGTGCAAAAGGACGTTTTACCGGGTGTTACAGGTGTTGGTAGATTGCTGGAATCTGCAACACAAGTTCATAAAGTCTAGGTTATTGTATTGCAACTTGTCAGTTACCGTTTTTATGAGGAATAAGGAGAACTGAAAGGTCGTTTTTTTTATATTTCTGTTACATTTTGTCATAAATTTCAAGAATCATGATGATAAAATACGGTTTTTGAGCTGATACGGCGTATTTTGCCTCACTATTATGTAACACTCTTGTCTATGGGTAGAGTATTTCCATTTTGTATCACAGAATTATGTATCACACGATTTACGCAGGAGACATTTGTGAACCCAATGCAAGGTGGAAAGGTAATGGAGATCAAAGCGATATATTCCACTCATGGTGATCATAATATATCTGCCATCACTGGTTGGAAAACTGTGGATGAATATCCCACCATTCTTGTCAATGAACTGCTATGTATGTATTGCGAAAAAACACGGTGATACTCAAGAAAGATAGTGCGCCACACACACTGCCGAAAACATTCAAGCGTGCTTAGTATAGAAAAAGAAAATTATCAAATATCTCCACTGGACAGCAAAATCGGTATGATTCAACATAATTTTACCGTTATGAGAAGTTGTAGTGCAGAGAAAGAAGATAATATTTTCAGCTCCGACACAGTGAAAAAAACTGGCGGAAGTTTAGTACGAGAATGGATAACATTATGTTGAAAACTGTTATAACTGTTTACAGAAATAATCTGTTCCGCAAATGCAGCTATTCTCAAAGCCAATGACAGACAAACTCCTCACTACACTGAACAAGTAGATGATCGGGTAAGATATACATATTATAAACATGGGAATATATTTTATTCAGATATTGGTTCCAATTGTAATTTCTGTGATACTATACGATACTTTGTGGTGTACATGGTGTTTACTTCCAGTGAGGCACCATGGGACTACAATAATAATGAAAAAGTCATTGTCATTGCTGCCTTCTAATACTGTGTTTGATCACCTCGAACAGCCAGAAAGTTACACACTTGCTAGGAATGGACAATATGAGGCGGAGCCTTCCTTTAACGGTTTCGGTTGTCTGAAATCGCGTCGCCGCTGCGGATTAGCCACGCTTACTGGAGCGTTGTGTTGCGGTGTACGCGGCCTTCCGCCGTTGGGGGTTCGAATCTCCCTTCGGGCATGGATGTTTGTGTCATCTTTAGTATAAGGTAGTTCATAAGTAGTTTGTAAGTTTAGGGACTGATGATCCTGCAGTTAATTACCTTAAGCTTTACAGATATTGTAACATTTTTTATTTAAATCGCGTCCAGGTCATGGAAATTACACTTTGGGACACTTGAATAGTTGCAGCCACCTTCCTCTGCGTCTGTCTCGCTTCCAACTCTCCAATGACTCCCTATGCCGTAGCTTTGGGTAAGTCACGTTGTTGCATTGCACTACCTGCTTACTACACTATCGGAAAGCAATTGCTTGTGTAATTCGTTTGGTAGACGAAACACAAATAAACTCCCTCTGTAGCAACTTTCTGTTATTATCAATCCATATAACCATTTTAGTTAATTCTGCCAATGATAATACTTCAAAATCCAGACAGCTCAAGTGATCCCCTAATTATTTTGACCAGTGTAAGTGAACCATTATGGAAAGCTTTGGTGCAGAGAGTGAGAACCCATATTTTCAGCTTCAACATCGTATTTGTACGAGAATGATAACATTCTCTTGAAAGGACTGTTTACAAATTTGTTCCTAGAGGAGTTGCAGCTGTTTGCAAAGCCTGTGGTGAGCGAAATGCTTACTAGTATATAAATATTGTGCCTGTGTTAGCTGTTCACATTTATTTTCACCACCGCCTGTATGTCCTGCAGGTCATGAAAGAGTTAAACGATGTTGCTCTTTTGTAATTGGAATTGTGAAGAGATGTACTGCATATACTGATACCGGTGCAGGTCAAAGGTTTATACAACGCTGCTATCACGTTTGTTACTTAGCAGTAGAGTATTATTGGGGGGAGGGGGTCCATCTCACTCGCACTAATTGCCTAGAACCCCCAATAATACTCAACTGTTATATATTTTGTCAGACACAAATTCACTCATTTTCAAAAGGTGAATGTAAGAAAATAAAATTTGAACATAGTAAAATAAATGTGAATAAATCATTCATGTTCAGTTTCATGAAAAAGTGACTATTCACCCAGATCCCACAAATATGAATAACTTTTCTTAAAAGGTGAAAATAAAAAGTCAACCTAAGAAATAAAAAGTGATTGTAGGAAAATAAGCAAGTGAATGTGAGAAAAAATGGTTAAGGAAGATTATCAAATATAACATTTTATTATTATAATTTTTTAAAATTTAAGGTCAGTTTCTAAATGTCTTTTCAGATAATTCTTGTTTACAGTTTTGCCACAGGTGCATATAACTCTAATTGTCCTCATCAATACACATTATTTACAGACCCACCAAAATCCATCTTTTCAATATATATCTTCATGAAATTAATTAATATTTTTTTCTTTGGACCAGTGTTTTCCAACTTGTGGGTCATGAGCACCAGGGAGGCCACAAAATGTTTATGAAGAGCACTTCCTAAATATGTTTTGAAATAAGGCTTATTCACAGTTCTGCCACATTTGCATGTAACTCGAATTATTTGGCAATTATATACACATTTTCTAAAAATATTTCAATATCTATGTTTTCGATAAAAAGTAATAAACTTAAAAAAGTAATTCATTGTAAAAAAGTGCAAATCCTTTGGCATCATTTGAAGGATATCCAGAGTTTTTTTTAATGATGTTATTCTCTTTATTTCATTTTCACCCTCTGAGATTGCTGAACATTGCTGCTGTTCTGCTAGTTGATTTGCTTCTTGTGATCCAACCATCTTCTTATTTGTGGCTGCATCTTCTCATATTCTTCTTGGCGAAGATGGAAGAGCTGCTCAGGACTCATGTTGGCATCTTCTTATTGATGGGCTGCAGCATATGATGACGAGAAATCAAAATCCAATAATAATTAGCTAGCTGAACCAAATTCTGTAGCTATTCAGTTTTTTGCCCCACAGAGCAAAGCAAAGCTTCTCACAACTCGTATTTATAGTTAATATGTGAGTGGTGAAGCACATTCTACAATTGCTATTTTTCATCAGCTCTATTGAGGTTAAAATAAATTATTTTCTTCACTTTATTGTAGTGATTTGAATTTAACAGGTGTAAATAATATGTAACGATTTTTACAATACTCATATTAACATCAGAAAAATTATTAGAAGTAAAAATGAAGAATCTTCCAATATTTATTGAAATACAACAAACATCCGTTAATGAAAGTTTGCTCTAATAATACTCTTTATACAGAATAGCATGACTTGCTGTACTAGGCAAACAGAATATCTGAAATTTTTGTGCACATCTGAAAACACTTCCCCATGTTTGCTATTTGCTTAGTCACCATTCAGCATAGTTGAAATATCTGGCCACAGTGGAGTAGCCGAGCAGTCTAAAGCACCTCGCTGCGGACCACGCAATTGCTCGCTGTGGAGGTACGAGTCCTCCCTGGGGCATGGGTGTGTGTGTTTGTCCATAGGTTAGTTTACCTAGGTTTAAGTAGTTTGTAAGCTACGGAGTGATGACCACACAGTTTGGTCTGATAGATTTACAGACATTTGAACATTTTTTAAAATATCTTCTTGAGATAACACTTGTGGCTCATTGAGCTAGCTCAGTTATCTTTGTCAGACATCAGAGATTTTGCACAATCTCAAAATACTTCTTCATCATTTGACCTGAAGTAAGCTGTCCTTGAAATAAAATTGTCAGCCCAATTGAAACATATAAAATGAAACAGTCTCACAGTTTGAAATTAAAATTCATTTTGCAGTTTAATACATGTTGATTAAACCATCATACATTTTGAAACATATACAATGCATTTAATGAAACTGGTGGCTGGATTAACACATTCATGGTTGGTGTAAGTCACCCTGGATGAGGCAGTCGGACTGCGGTTTTTGCTATGTTAGGCAGTTCTCCATCGGGTGTTCGAATCCCCCCCTCGGGCATGGATGTTTGTGCCATCTTTACTATAAGGTAGTTCATAAGTAGTTTGTAAGTTTAGGGACTGATGACTCCTTAGTTAACTCCCATAAGCTTTACAAACATTTCAACATCCATATCCAGAATAGAAAAACACAAGAGTGGATTTTTGCATTTAGTTTTGGCTGCTATAGTTCACTTGCTGGTGGAAATGCAGCAATTACAAAAGTTGTGATAAATAAAAAGAAAACTGAGAAAGGATTAGAAGAACAAATAAAACTAAATTTAGTAAAGAAAAACAAATCTGGTGCCAGATAACGGAAATTCTTCTTGAAACATTAATTAAAAATCTAACAATCCTTTATCTAATTTTGTTGTAGAAGACTTAGTTGAACAAATAAAAATTATTTACAGACTGTTTTCATGACTGATGAGTTGCAAAATGAATCAAAAATTTGGAATCTGGAATTGTAAATTTAGATACATCTGATTGTGTTTGTATTTGTTGGACTATTCCAATTAAAAATAATCTTATATAATTTGTTTTTGTCAACTTGCCATGAAGAGGCTCACGAAGCTGCTGAGAGGAATGAAAAATAGACAATCATATTAACAGAATTTGATTTTCAGCCATGGTCTTCATTACAAGAAACATATGCATTTACACAATCAGACAACTTTACTGACACAACTAGCAGGTCTGGCCACTCTAGTACCACAAGCATCTTGGCATTAGAAAGGTATTTTCCATTGTTAAGATTTGTTTTCTATTAATTGGAGGAAATATTCCAAAACAACTACTTGGGAAAAAATGATATGTACTACATGAGAGAATTCAAAATTTCGATGAAGTAACTTTTTGACATTGTTGTAGATTTATTTTAAAATACTTCTCCAAAAATTGTAAATCATGATATTATGAATATATTAAACGGACATTTTTGTAAATAATTTAAATCAACAAAGTTATGGAAAATTAAAGAATGGAGTTCTAGAAAAAATCGAGAGTGAAACTGAATTTGAAATTGATCCAAAGATAGTTTAAAACTAAAGTTTAACAAAGAACATCTTGATATTTTTAACAGAACCAAAACTTTTATAGATTTTCAAGATAGAAGATTAGTCGATGTAAAAGCTCTAATTACTGGTTACATTGATTTACAAAATCTGAATACATCTCCATTTTAACACAATTAAGAAATTAGGTAAATAAAACAGATCTTAGTAAAAATATTGTGCAGATTAATGAAGATATTTTAACACTATAACATTTGTCCATCAAAAATGAAGAGTAAGAATTGTACACGTGGTTTATAAATACTCGACAGACTAGAAAAAATAGTAATTGATAGACAAATAATTGATTTAGTTTTCTGACTAGAAATGAACAAAATATGCACAGATTTGAATATGATTCCAGGCTTAAAAAACTGTTGTTGTTGGTATGAATCTAAAAAAGGATTTGAAATTTCATGATTTTGTTATTATAATCATTGTAACTCAAAACTCTATGAAGTAAATAATGGGAATCAATTGTTAATGATACACTAATCTGATTTTGTAATTATAAGATTAAAAGGTCTGCAGTTTCTACTGTTCCAGTTGATGTGGAGTTAATTATTGGTGAAATTTAATCTATATAAAAGGTCGTATATATATATTTTGTTAAAAATATAAAAAGGTACTGAGACAGAATAACTGCTCAGAGTAACAACAAGAAATGGAAGACACAGTATTTAAGGTTTGCACAGTGTGTCAGAATAGAGAGAGTAAAATAATAAAAAACTTTCTAGGTGAGGCTCTAAATATCCATGAACAAATTATAAACGAATTAAATAAACTAGTGACAAAATATGTTAAATGAAGGAATTTTGCTTGTTTTGGTATTGAGGAGTGTCTGGCGAGTAGTTTTAGTCATGATGGACCCTGTAAAGTTGAAAGCAATTAGAAAATAAATAACGATATAAATATTTATTAAGTTTTATTGATGTTTTTCAAAATTTATATAGACTTTTCTAGTTAAAGATAAAGCAGAGAAGAATGTAGTTGAGGTTTTAGAGAAAATAGTTTGGACCAAGGAAACATAAAAATTGCAAACAGACAATGGTAATGACTTACTCCAAAACTTAAATGATGAACATTAAAATGCAGTTTAACTATGAAAATGAAAGTGATAGAGATTAATGAAAGGTTTATAAGACAATGATAAAAATAAATTTAAACCAGGTAATTTAGACAGAATCAGTAAATTTAGAAATTTCCGAAACTGAAGATATTAATCATTCCAATGGTTCATTCCCATCAGACCACATACAAAGTGAAAGATATTGAAGGATATTGTTATGAGCCTGAAGTACAGAAATCAAATTTTCCAGTTGTTTACCTTTTTGAACTTTTTGGAAAGAAAGGAGATAAAGTTTCCATAAACGGTTGGTATTTGTCAATACACACAGTATTTGGGTAAATAAAAATAATGCAGTCATATGCTAAAGTTTACATATTGTATAACATTCGGATTTGAATTTTTGTAAAGTGGATGACTAGAGTGAGCATAAAATATTCCATAATCAAAGTTAAAGTCCTGTAAACTCTGAAGTTTTTATTCCTCTTGCAAAATTAATTTGATTAAATATGCTTTTCGAATACTCTTAACATTCTGTTAATATTATATATTTTGACAGAAGATTCCCAAATATGTCTATAATACGTTTCAGTAGTAAAATAATCAGCCAAATCACCACTGACATATGAATATCCACAATTTTTTTTATTTCTTTACTATTTGTTTTTGTTCATCAATTCTTTGGCTCTAAATGTTTTGGAAATTGTGCACTTACTTATAATTTGTAATAAATAAATTAGTGCTCTATGACAGTAATAGTACATTTCTATTTTTAAAGTTTTGCTTTCTACTTAAATCTTCTATTTATGAATCTTTAGGATATACAAGTTTTTTCTTAATCAACATGGTTGTTTTGAACAATATCATTACATTTTATTAGATCTTGCTTACACTTGTAGGAATAACCTTGAATGTTTAATTTTTTCTTACTTTGGAAAAATTGATGTTTCTTTCTAACTCACTCATATAATTTACCATGTACATAAAAACTATTTTATTGAGAAGTTGAATTTTGGTGACTACTAGGATGATGGACATCTTATTTCTATTGTAAACATTGAATTTTTGTGGGAGCAATGAATTCGGAAAGTCCTATTTTTGTTGAATTTTTCGAATCTTACATTTTTTGTTTTACACTTAATACACTTCATAAGACTGAAATAGCCTTACAAAGTGTATTAACATCATTAATTAATTGTTTTGTGTGTAGTTATTCAAAATATTGTAATAGGTCAGATAATAGCCAGTCCTAAAATTCCCTATTCTTTGGTATAAATTTATTGAGCTAGGATCGTATTCGAGTCTCAATATTTCTTCACCATTTGCATACCTATCTAAAATTCAAGATAACTCTCTTTCTAAAATTTCTGCTTTATACTCTAATGGCATAATAATCATACTCACATTCATCACCAAATAATTTAAAGGAATCAACGTATGTCTCAAAAGTATATCATGAGATGGCGTAAATGTGTGTAGTTGTATTTCTGAAATTATTTCATTTATTTCATTAATTTGTTGAATTACTTTTGAATGACTTCTATTCTTTTCCTCTAAACAGAAATAGTCATTGCCTTATCAATCTGTAAATCTTCAATTTGATCTTGATAATTATCAATTGTTGATTGTAAGTTATCCACTTTTGTCAGTGATGGGAGGACTTCTTTACAACCATATTAAAATCCTTAGCCACAGGAATCACAGATAAAAACATTATTCATATAACTGAGGTTGGTTTATATAAATAAATTTCTTTACTTCATGATAATTAGCTTGGGATCTAGTTTTGGATCAAACGCAATTTCTACGAATTTTGCCTATATTTATCGAAATATGCACTTGAAAATCTTTTTTAAGTGCAGAATAGCTCAATATTTCAACAACATTGTTGTCTCTAACCCATAGATTTTTCTCTTAATCAAGTATCAGAGTAATTCTCTGTTGTGTAAACAACTTTGTTATTCTGAATAGATCGAAATATTTCCAGAAATGATGAATCTGAATGTGAAACAACTGCTTTAGCAGCTGTCATTTGTTAGAAGTAATATTTAATTGTTTTTGTGAAATGAGAAAATAAAAATAGTTAATAAGGAAGAAGTTTTTCATTTTGAAAATGTATACATAAAATACAGTTAGAGTATAATTGCATTTTATTTAAGTGCAGTCAAGGTTCCAATATTTGAGTAATTTTTAATATCTCTTGTAATATTAACAGAATTTTCACACAGATTATCATATTGACTAAAATGCAAAGTTAATGAAGCATAAAATGTCGTTTCATTTTCTTTTTGATAATAACAAAAGAATCCAACAATAGTTAAGGTAGTCTTAGATGGCATTATATATCTTGAAACCTTGAATCGAGATTTAACTGATAATTTTTCGCTTGAATGAATTGAA
Source organism: Locusta migratoria (assembly GCA_026315105.1). Lineage (NCBI taxonomy): Eukaryota > Metazoa > Arthropoda > Insecta > Orthoptera > Acrididae > Locusta > Locusta migratoria. The sequence continues at coordinate 471,093,976 of CM048744.1, read as the reverse complement.
AAATATTCAGGTGTGGATGATTCTGAACTGACAGCAGCAACTGCCATTAATAAGAATTATTTTTCGTAGATTTATAAAAAAATCCTCTCTCTAAAGATTTTTACGGATTTTCGATTCCCAACTTATTAAATTCAACATAATTAATGGCGAGCCTAAATAATATAAAAATCAACTGAAAGTTAGAGCAAAAGAAGTATATTCTAAAACGAAGAATTAAGAACTAACTGATCTAGTTAATAATGGGGAAATGGAAATAGATACTATGAAGGAACTGAAAAATTAAGCAAAAGAACTAGGAATTAAATTATATCCTGGAAAACGAAAAACCTATTGCACTGATTAAGTATAATTTTAAAAAATAAAATTTTATTGTATTATATTTATTGTATCCAACAGCTATAGAAGGAATAAAAATAAATTTGTTGAGCATCTCAGAAATTAGGATGCATTATGTGAATGTATATATAAATATATATCTGGACATTTATATTATCTGTAGATTTTATGAGAGAATTTCAAGATACAATAGTATGTAAATGATATATCGTGATTTACTTGAAGAATTTACTACAACATTAGCTGATAATTTCATATCATAATTCCAAGAGAAAGTAACTGGGATTATATTTCATATTAACATTCAAATATTAATTTATGAGAAAAATTCAAGACAAATTTGATTGGATGATTATATCAAATATAGAACAATTATATTTGAATTTAATAAAAGAATATAAAGATAAAATTTATTGGCATGTAATTTCATATCGCAACTTAATTGAAGATTTCATAATACAATTAGAGATAATCTAATCTGGAATACTACATCATTTTAAACAAAACTTATCCCAAAATTTATAAGAGAGTATCATAACAAAGTCTATTGGAACCTTATATTTAGATTATGTAGATGCAAACAATTCATATGGTTAGGCAATCAGTAAGTATTTACCTGATGGTGGATTTGAATGGGAAGAATCTAATAAATTGGATTGATCTGAATACCTAAGTGCAAAGTTCGATTATACAAAAATAAAATACATACCACATAAAGCAAGAAGTTTTGAAGTTGATTTACAATACCTGAAAAAGTCAAATAATTTACTTAAAAACTTACCTTTATCTCCTGAGAATAAATTGACTACTTTAAAAAAATATAAATGTAGTTTATTACAGAATTTAAAACAATATCTGTTACTTGGAATGAAAATAACAGTTATACAATTTGAACAATCTAATTGGTGGATGAAATGGGGACTAGTGCCAAAACTTACTTTAGGAAAGATTTCTTTAAGGGGATGAGTAAATAGGTCTTTGGCAAGACAATGGAAATATTGGAGTTAGAGTGGATGTGAAGTTGCTATAAAAATCGATAAATTAATAGCAAAACCAAACTTAAAGGAAGATCTATATTTTACAAAATGTTATTGCTATTTATATGAATAAGACAAAATTTATTTATGTTAGTATGAACATAGTTGATTTATCTAAATAATTGTTGTATGAGTTTGAGTATAGAATTATGAAACCGAAATATGGAGTAACTATTGAATTATGTTATGAAGTTACATAAGTTATATATACAATAAAAAACCAAAGAGCTTTGTGATGACATGAAATTAGTGATACAAGTGATTATGTAATTGATAATATTTATGGCATTTCACATTTTAACAACAAAAATGAATACAATGGAAAACTTATGGAAGAATTTTATGGATTAAGAGCAGAAATGTGTACTTATAAAGTTGGTGATAAAATAAAGAAAAATCTAAAGTGTTAAGAAATGTGTTGTAAAAATATAATACTCTTACAAGATTGCAGAGCTTGTTTGTTTAGCAATAGATAGCAGTAAAGAAAAATCTCAATAAGATTTAATTTTAAAAATTATTTTTTCTGTTATTAATTTTATATTACTTAAATAGAACAGCTAAAGAAAGGTGGTGGTTGTTTATATCAGTGTTTTCCAACCTTTTTCAATATACGATTCCCTGCCACCCAAAAATATTTTGGCGACCCCCACTCAGTTACCGAACCACAACACAACTTTGGGTGTATAATTATATAAATTCCAACTGAAAAATGTATGTTTAGTGGGTGTACTTATTATAAAACAATGTTTGTCCTATTAAACTGAGAATTGATGATCAACAAGGAATCACATTATTTCAATATAAAATATATTTCACTTGTCTTAGGCGTATGCTTTCTTTTTAAATTTCGGAACACCTAGTACTCAGACATGCTCCTGGCTGGTTGTTTTGTTGTACAAGTACTTCCTTCTGTGAGAGCGACCCCCAAACAAGACTTTGTGACCACCCTGGTGATCATGACCCACAGCTTAAAAATCACTTGTCTATGTGAAAAGAATAGGAATGAATTTTATATAATATATATATATATATATAATCGTGAAGATGGATTTTGTTGGATTTGTAAATAATGTGTATTGATCAGGAAAATTAGAGTTATATGCGAATGTGAGCAAACTATAATAAACAAGTGTTATCTGAAAAGTCATTTAGAAACTGCTCTTACAAAAGTAAAAGTAAAAGTTGTGTTTGATAATCTTCCATAACCGTTTTTTTTCTTACGTTCACTTTTTCTTTTCTTCTGATCCCCTTTAAAACATATTCTTATTTGGGAAACCTAGGTGAATAGCTTTTTTTTTTTTTTTTTTTTTTTTTTTTGATGAAACTGAATGTGAACGATTCGTTCACATTTTCTTACCTTCCCTTTTATTATCTTACATTCACCTTTTGAAACTCTTTAATTTCTTAAGCCTTATGTCTCGAGTCTGATACAGTTTATAAAAGTAAAGTTTTATTTGCAGGTCTAAGTGATCAGCTACGTTTTAGGTGAAACTGAATTCAGAAAATGAGTTAGTGAGTTAGACCCCCTCAATAACACTCTTCCTTTAGCCGCTTAACACCAGAATAATGAAGCCGAATATACAACATTACTAACCGTGACCGGAAGCAGGAAACTGGAGCGACAGTTGCAAAATGGCAGCGAGCAGTGTGCTGAGAGGACGGCGGTACAGCTCGCAGCCGAGTTATCCCGTAATAACCCGCACTTGGCGGCTGCCGGCGACGCGATGATTCAGTGCGGCAGGCGGGCAGGCGGGTGGGCGCTCTCACGGCCGCTGAGTGTTTTATAACAGGCCGGGTCGCGTGCCGCAATTTATGCCGCCTGTAAATAATTCACGCGGCCGCTAGTCCGGCTCCGGAGCGCAGTCGGTGATGTATGGACCGGCCGGCTACTTACAGGGGCTCTGCTGCAGCCGCGGTCACCCTCTGCAAACTACTGCTCCGTGCCGCCGTCGAGGTCCTGCCAAAGGAACCGGCTGTTTACAGAGTCGCTGCTTATTAAAATCTTTTAATATTCATAGAATATATGGCATCAACTGCGATTGGACAAAGCTGAAAATGTGTACCCAGCCGGGATTCGAACCCGGGTCTCCTGCTTTTTAGGCAGTTGCGCTGACCCCTACACCACTGGGGACACAGTGATCATCGCCCCCGCAAGTACTACCTAGGCACGCCTCCCGTCAGATACAAATTCTCAGCTTCACCCTGCCCATAGTACTCAAACTCGTAGTTATGAAACTAATTCCCGTAATAGTAAGGGCTTCAAACTTGCCCACCCCTCCCCACTAACGATAGCATCCCGGCTGGGTACACATTTTCAGCTTTCCCCAATCGCAGTTGATGTCATATATTCTATGAATATTAAATAATAACAACTGCAGGATCAGAAGTGACGACTGTTCTTTCGGAACAGACGCCACACATATATATATATATATATATATATATATGCCGGTGACGGACAATGATCCTATCATTAGTGGGGAGGGGTGGGCAAGTTTGAAGCCCTTACTCTTACGGGAATTAGTTTCATAACTACGAGTTTGAGTACTGTGGGCAGGGCGAAGCTGGGAATTTGTATCTGACGGGATGCGTGCCTAGGTAGTCCTTGCAGGTGCGGTGATCACTGTGTCCCCAGTGGTGTAGGGGTCAGCGCAACTGCCTAGAAAGCAGGAGACCTGGGTTCGAATCCCGGCTGGGTACACATTTTCAGCTTTGCCCAATCGCAGTTGATGTCATATATTCTATGAATATTAAATAATAACAACTGCAGGATCAGAAGTGACGTCTGTTCTTTCGGAACAGAAGCCACATGTATATATATTAAAATCTTATTGAACGGAAAGTGATCCGTGTACGTAGTGATAGGAACAATCGAATGAAAACAATCGATTCATTCGTTTCTCGGAAAAAATCGATCATTTGGTTGTAGTTTCTCGTATCGGTTGACTTATTCATTCATTCTTCTGAGTGAAACCAGTCGGTGGGACCAACCGAATGAAACAACCGACTCAGTCGGTTGAACTATTCATTCGTTCTTTTGAGTGAAACCAATCGGTGGGATCAACCGAATTAAAAAATCGACGCAGTCGGTTAGATTACTCATTCCTTCTTTTCAGTGAAATCAGTGGGTCGAAGCAACCGAATAAAAAAATCGACACAGTCGGTTGGACCACTCATTCCTTTTCTTTTGAGTTAAATCAGTCGATGACATCAATCGAATGGAAAAAATTGACACAGTACGTTGGCCTCTTCATTAGTTCTTTTGAGTGAAACCAGTCAGTGGGAGCAACCGAATGAAACAGTCAGTCGGTCGTAGTTTTACGATATTGGATTAATATATATTTTGTCCCCAAATGAAAGTAGTCTTTGGGAACAACCGAATGAAAACATGCGAAACTTTTGCAGTTTTGTACATTGACTGAATTACTCATTCTTTCTTTTCAAGTGAAAACAGACAATAAGTTTTTCTGTCAGTTCAAACATGATGTATTTCATCAAGATTGGAACAAATCTGTAGATTTGCATGCAATAGATACACACACACGGACACACTGCTATATTTATAAGATTTGTCTCTAAGAATGTTTCGTGCTGAATCACGGTTCATTTATACCCGGAAAGGCTGAAGGAGTATTCAAATAGTAACACAAAGTCGGTGAATTAATGAAAACATCCATATAACTGCAGAAACCGACAGACTTTTTCTAGCCGGTTGTATCGCATCAAGTGAAACCACACAATGCCGAGAACATTCATATAAAGGACAGAGACTTGTTTCATTCGGTGGTCGTGCAACGACTGAAACCACTAAAACCCACTGAATGAGTGAAAACATTCATATAGCGGCTGCAACTGACAGAGACTGGTTTCATTGGATTGTTTCCCATCGACTGAAACCACTCAAACCCCGCCAGTGAGTGAAAACATTCATACGGCCACAGAGACTATTTTCATTCGGTTGTTTCATTCGACTAAAAAAACCGACTGAACGAAAAAGCAATCGGTTGTTAAAAACAGTCGGTTGTCCCATCACTATGTGTACGACTACACTATGTCATCAAAAGTATCTGGACACCAGACTGAAAATGACTTAATGTTTCGTGGCACCCGTCATGGGTAACACTGGAATTCAATATAGTGTTGAGCCCCCCCCCCCCCTCCCTTCCCCGTTAGCTTTCACTCACTCTCGCAGGCATACGTTCAATCAGGTGCTGGAAGGTTACTTGGGAAATTACAGGTCCATACACCATGGAGTGCTGCACTGAGATGAGGTATCGATGTAGGTCGGTGAGACCTGGAAAGAAGTCAGTGTTCGAAAACATAGCAAAGGTTTTCTGTAACATTCAAGTCAGGACTCTCTGCAGGCCAGTCCATTACAAGGATGTCTTTGTCGTGCAGCACTGAGAAGAGGTATTGATATAGGTCGGTGAGGCTTGGCAAGAAGTCGGTGTTCCAAAAGATACCAAACGTGTTCTGTAGTATTCGAGTCTGTGAAGGACAGTCCATTACAGCGATGACATTGTAGTGCTGCACTGAGGAGAGGTATCGATGGAGGTCGGTGAGGCCTGGTACAAAGTAGATATTCCAAAACTTACCAAAGCTGTCCTATAGGATCCGAGTCAGTCTATTACAGGGTTGTCATTGTCGTATAATCGCTACAGGCCGTGCATTATGAACAGGTGCTTGATGGTGTTGAAAGATGTAATCGCCTTCCCTGAATTGCTCTTGAACGGTGGGAAGCAAGAAGATGCTTAAAATATTAATGAGGGCCTGTGCTACGGTAGTGCAATGCAAAACAAAAAGGGCTGCAAGCCTCCTCCATGAAAAACACGTCCACACGGTAGCACCACCGCCTCCGAAATTTACTGTTAACACTACACACACTAGCAGATGGCGGTAACCGGGCTTTCGCAGTACCCACACCCTGCCATCGGATCGCCACTTTGTGTACCATGATTCGTCACTCGAGACAACGTTTTTCCATTGTTCAATCGTCCAATGCTTAAGCTCCTTAGACCAAGCGAGACGTCGTTTTGGATTGACCTGTGTAATGTGTGTCGCTCGACCATGAAATGCAAGTTTTCTCACCTCCCGCTTCACTGTCATAGTGCTTAGAATGGATCCTGGTGCAGTTTCTAATTGCTGTGTGATGGTCTGGATAGTTGCTTGCCTATTAAACTGTACAACCAACTGTCGGCGGTCTCTGTCAGTCAACAGACGAGATCGGCCTGTACACTTTCGTGCTTTATGTCCCCCTTCAAGATTCCACTTCGCTATCACGTCAGAAACAATGAACGTAGGGATGCTTAGGAATGCGAAAATCTCGTGTATAGACTTCTGACATAAGTGACACCATTTGACCCATTCTGCTCTCTTGTGATATTGGATGATTAATGATGTCGTTGATCTGGCAGTAGGCAGCACAATGCACCTAATATGAAAAAAGTCTGGCTTTGGGGTCATACGGTTGCTTTTGAGCACATATTGTACCACAAACTCAGGCGGTAGGCAAAATAATATGAACATCATTAATTAAAACTTCCGGACTAAGATGCCGTGGTCCATCTGTAAAACTTCCCGGAAGACGCCGGCCGTGAAAGACTACATGATATGATAATATGAACATGTAATGGTTGCTACATAAAGCGCAGACGCCTAGAAGGTAGTCGGACAAAGGGGGTTTTGTAAATAGCATATAACATTCAGAACCCCCTAGTGGCGGAACGGGCCTTTGTCTATGAGGCCGAAAAGAAAAACGCAACCGCAAGTTGCGGAGTCAGCGTGCATGCGCGGGTAGCATGGTGCACGATGCTACTGGTCACACTTCACAATTATCAGATAATGAGATGAAAGGTACATATTGAAAGCCATGCTGCAACGTATTTGAGCATTACCTTGAGTCTAATTTTCTTTAAAAATAATAAATAGAACTTCTGTACAACAAAAATGATAAAGCATACAAGTAAACAGTATCATGTAACTCTATTCATAATATTTATTCATCTAAGAAAGGTACTTGAGTGAGTAGCCAGAGCTTCAAAATAAAATTCGAGCTTGTTGTCTGTTTCTAATGGACTCGTAGTCGACGGGATACTGGACCCTAATCATTCCTTGCTTGTTTCCCTTTCTGTTCTAAGTATGCAAAGCAAGGTCTAGGTGAAAAGAGACTCTTAACACTACTCAAAGAATAACCAGTGTTGAAAAAGGGGAAGGTGGTACAAATTCGATGTAGGTACAATTCCCATCATCATAAGGTTTTTGCTCCATTTGTCAGTCTTGTAGTGTTAGCAGAACTTGCTTTTGTGTGGCGTTATATTGTAGCAGGTTTCTACAGCTCACCCTATCTTTTCCAAGAATACAACACTTTGTGCTACGGAGATATTAATTATTTCCTGTTAAGAGGTAAGTCAAGCTACTCAGTCTAATGCACTCTCCTAAATCAGTAGCTAAGTTTGACTGAATTCACTGCCAAAAATGCAATCTTTGCTATCACGAAGTATGCGTTTGTGCTCTAGGGAAAAGTGCTTTTTATATGGACGATGCCAGAGATCAGAACTGTACCAGGAAGTGATCACAATTATACATTTTCTATCGATTTTGCTCAATTCTGTTACCTTTTTTGTTTATGCCAACATTTGTAATTGTCGAATATTGTGTTACATATTCTTTAAACATCCAAGAACAAGTGTCATAGTTAAAATTATTTCTTTTCTCAATATATTTACATTTTCAATAACATTTGTCCGAAATGATCGCAATTGTAGAACCTTACCCTATGAAAGTTACTTATTGTAACCTAGATATGCCTGCGCTACACCACTTCGGCTGTTGTTTGTTATAACCGTGGGTGCTACCATGTTGAATATGAGATGGGACAATAAAGTAATGAGACTGATTTTCTTTGCAAGATGTGGCAACTATGCAGGCTTGCGTAAGCACAATATCTTTGACCTTGGTCTATACGCTGATCAATGCAACTGCTCAGTCGTGAGCTGTGCTGTAATAAGTTAACACGTGTTTGTGTCTCTCATCACGAAAATGGAAGCGCATAATATTGCGAAATGTTATGCTATTTCTTTTTGCTTTAAATTGGGTGAAAACGTGACGACAACTTACAATAAGCTTCAGAAGGCTTTTGGAAACGAACTTATGTCAAGAGCTTAAGTTTTTCGTTGGCATAGAATGTTTAGTGAAGGCAGAATGAATGTTCAAGATGAAGACGACAATGGACGATCATCAACCTCATAGAGGGATGTCAACTTGGCCAGGGGGAGTGAACTCGTACGATCCGACAGAAGATTATCCGTGAAGATTGCAGAAGAACTGAACATCAATCGAAAAACGGTTCGTCTAATAATAACTGAAGAGATCTTGGTATGAGGAAGATTTGTGCAATAATGGTCCGCAAAAATTTCAAACCACAACAGTGAGAAACACGGAAAAATGTGACAGCTGATCTCTTAGAGCAAACGGAATTCAATCCAGAATTGTTTGAGCCGTGTTATCACTGGTGATGAAAGTTGGTTTTTTCAGTACGATCCAGAGACAAAACGCCAAAGTTCGCAAAGGTGCTCAAAGAGATCACCAGACCAAAGAAGGCTCACATGTCAAAGCCAAATGTTGAATGCATGCTTATGTGCTTCTTTGATTCCAAGAAAATTTTTCATAAAGAGTGGGTACCTCGTGGACAAACAACCAATATTACTACAAAGAAATTTTATAAAGACTTCGTAAAAAAGTTATTCGTGCCTACGTTGATGATAATTGGATTCTGCATCACGGTAATGCGTCATGCCATACTGCTCTGCCATTACAACAATTTTTAACCTAAAATAAATTTCAGTACTACTACAGACACCTTATTCACCAGATATCGCTCCGTGCGACTTTTTTCTATTTACAAGCGTCAAAAGGGCGGTCAAGGGACACCATTTTCAAACAACACAAGACGTCCAAAAAACTGTGATGAGGGTCTTGGAGGATTTTACAGAGGATGATTTCCATAAATGTTACCATCAAAGGCAGAAGCGCTGGAAACTGTGTGCAATCCGAAGGGAACTACTTTGAAGGAGACAACTCTGAACTTGACTGAAATGATAGGCAACTTTTTTTTCCACATCAGTCTCATTACTTTATTGTCGCATCTCGTACAGTACTCGTAGATATATCGTTTACTAACATGTAATTAAAACATATAAAGAACAATTAGTTTTCACGGATCTTCATTGCGCCGTCGCCTTGAAAAGGCAAATTTCCAAAAGACGGAAATTCTTTAATCACATATCAGACGTTTCCAGCCCTTTTATTCCAACAAATAGTTCCTATAATGACCGGTTTTCGAGAGGTCCTTAATTTTCTCAGTTACTTTCACTTGCTTTTAAAGGACATATTATCATAAAATAAAAAACCATGAAATACTAGCTTCTACTAATGGCCAATTTGATGTCCTCATCTCTCTACCGAAAAGATCTGTCCCCCCCCCCTTGCCTCGAATAGTCACGTGGGGCGATGTAGGTGGTGTTCTCCCATCTTATTGGTGCACGTTCAGACACACGTTGAAAATTTCTGACATCCTTCATATTTCCCCACACGTTCTGCATCTACATTCACTCCGAAATCCACCGTAAGGTGCGCGGCGGAGGGTACGCTGTACCATTACTAGGCATTTCCCTTCCTACTGCACTCCCAAATAGAACTAGGAATAAAGTGCCTATATGGCTACATATGACCCCTGATTTCTCTTATCCTGTCTTTGTGATCATTACGCGAAATGTAAGTAGGCGGCAGGAACATCGTTCTACACTCCGCTTCAAATTCCGGCCCTCTAAATTTCCTCAGCAGAATCTCTCGAAGAGAACGTCGTCTTTCCTCCAGCGATTCCTATTTCAGTTCCCGGAGCATTTCCGTGACACTCGCGCATTGGTCGAACCTACCAGTAACGAACCTAGCTGCTCGCCTTTGAACTGCTTCTATGTCTTCTTTTAAACTTATCTGCTGTGGGTCCCAAACGCTTGAGCAATAAGGAAGACGTGGTCGTACAAGCGTTTTATATGCGGTCTCATTTACAGATGAAGTACATCTTCCCAAAATTCTCCCAATAAACCAAAGTCGGCTGTCCGCCTTACTCCCAACTGTCCTTACATGTTCGTTCCATTTCATATCGCTCTGCAATGTTACGCCTAAATATTTGAACGACGCGACTGCATCAATAAAGTCAGTACTAATGCTGTATTCGAACATTATGGGATTGTTTTTCCAACTCATGCTCATCACCTTACATTTTTCTACACTGAGAGCTAGCTGCCATTCTTCGCACCAAGTAGAAATTTTGTCTAAGTCATTCTGTATCCCATTACAGTCAATTAATGACCACAAACTCCCATACACCACAGCATCATCAGCAAACAGCCGCAACTGCAAATTACTATGTCCATCAGATCATTTATATAGACACAAAATAATAGTGGTCCTATCACAGTCCAATGGGGCACGCCTGACGATACACTCGTCTCTGATGAACACTCGCCGTCGAGATCAACGTACTGCGTTCTATTACTTAGGAAGTCTTCCAGGCAGATACAAATGTGTGAACCTTTTCCATAAGCTCGTATCTTTGTTAACAGTATGCAGTGTGGCACCGCGTCAAACGCCTTTTTGAAATCGAGAAAAACAAAATTTGCCTGTTGCCCTTCTCCCATGGCTCGCAAGATGTCATGTGAGAAAAGGGCAAGCCGAGTTCCACATGAACGATGTTTCCTAAACCCGTGCCTCCCCAACGTGTGGATCGCACGTCGTGACGTCAGAAACTAGCCACGTTGGCCACACTCGTTCAGATACACGCTCCGTGGGACGACGGTTTAACGTCTCTTACACGTTTGTGGCTGAATAGAAAAGTTTACCTACAATTGAAAAGGATTGTTTCCACAAAAGCTAGACGATGGCTGGTGTGCAACAGTGCCATTGTTGGTAGACAGAGGGCTAGAACTTGTTAGTTTCCTCGTGCAGAGGACCGCTTCAGGTGGTCTGTCGTGCTGTGAGATGGATGCCTCATTGGCGTTGGCTTGGAGCTCTCCTGTCAACAGGCGGCGGGCGATCGGCTGCCCCTGCCGGTCGTGCCTCTGCGACGCGGCGGCGTGCGGCGGGCCACAGAGATAAGGCACGCCAGGGGCTGCCCTCTGCTGCGCTGGACCGCCGCTCAGAGGTAAGAGGAGGGAGCTGCCGTCACGTCGCTAACGCGATACCAATTCATATACCCCAAATCAGTAGCAGCTTACTCTTTACAATCGCTGGTTGTTAATTTCTTTCGCGTGCTCGCAACCGCTGTTTTAAATACTAAATAATACAAGAGTACAAACCGTGAAGTGCTGAAACAACAAACACAGCAAAATGAACATAACTGAAGCAGAACACCCGGAAGCCACCAATGGGCACTAGATGTAAAGCAATACCCACGAAATATTGTAAGTACAACATCCATATATCAGTAACTATACTTAAATAACGCATCAGAACTGTTCATAACCTAAAAATACTGAGAAATGTAAATATCAAATATTGTAAAACATAATCATGTATATATTACAGGCCTCTGATGACGTCTTCCAAATAAAGGCGAAATGCATATGGCAATAAAATATTTTATTATATCAGTTGCATAGACGGATAACCGAGATACCTACACTATAATAGTACCGTGTACATCATTAAAATTACATTTATTGACTACGACGTTTCGGCATCTGCTATCATCAGTACGGAACACTCTTTCACTCCAATATATCCAGAGGTAACATTAGTTCACTCTCTCTTTCAGAACACCCTGATTCACGATCAAGCATAAAGTCAATGCCAAAAAGAATAATCTCAGGAAGTTAGGAAGTACAAATTGGGGTGAAAAGCAATATTTTTTTAACAACAGCAATGTCTCTGTGCTTCTCTTTCGAAAAATATGCATTGCCCTGTATGCTAAATTCCATGCTACACCAAGAACGTGCATTCTGCCTTAGATAAAGCTTGCAGGATGCCTAAAACCCAAGCCCCGTTGAAAACATAGACTGTCTCGTTAGTATTGCACCTGTAAGAGTTCGTCGAGAAGTGGCTAATGATCGAGTTGACAAGGTCGACGTGTACCTGATACCGAAACGCCGTAATTAATAAATATAATTCTAGCGATCTAAACGGTTTTTATTCTTGTTGAAAAATGAAGATCGCGGACTCGTACAGGAAATTCGTTTCCTTTATTCAAAAACTAAATAATACGGTGCTATATGAATGCTGTAGTGTCAGAAAGGCATTTTATAACTTATTTTCGTCTAGTGATTATTGGATCCAGTAATCCGACAGTGTTGCCCTCGTTTATGTGGCAGTTTTCTAATTTTTTTTATTCATATCGAATAATTAAGAAATGTGTGAAAAAGGTTTAGGTCGTAGCACGTTTATTGTGTAGAGTCGAAAGTTGTGTGATAAAATATGTCAGCTTGTGTCGTTTGTGGATGTATTAATAGTGATTATTATAAACTCTACAGCAACACGATTCATTCCTAAGTGGAGTAGATCTTCACGAAACGCCGTACCATGTCTTTCTTCTTTCCTTGTTACCCATATTTATGGGCTAGCAACGAAAAATTCGATAAGACAATAGCAAAAGTGAGCAATAAATATGTTCATCACATTAATTGAAAGTTGAAAGAACCAATACCAGTAAGCTTGGACGGCGAGCGCTGTTCAGCTGACGACAAAAGGAGATACGCCGCCAGCGTAGGCAGAGACCCACAACGAAACGCCGCAGCGCACCTTACCACCACTGCCAACACCCGCCGAGCCATCTAGTTTACAGTGAGAAGAATGTATGGTTTAATTGTTTAATAAATATATTTTGTGTAAATGCTGTTTCATTTATTCTTCATACCCGAGCCCAGGAAAACCCACACCCACATATTTATAAGATTCCTCACAAAATGCTACCCTGATAATAAAATGTTACGTTGTAACGCTGACAATAGGGCACTGCATTTACAAAACGGTAGGGTTACTTCATTACGGGTCAGACCGCTCTTCATTTGGCCACTACTAACTCTCTACCTCCCTCTCTATTACTCTGGCGGCGTCTTCTTGGCTGTGGTATTTATATGATGAACCTGGATGGAGGTGGATGACTTTGGGTTCATTGTCTTCTCCTGTCACGTTGATCGATTGTCACTTTCTTCTGAAGGTCAATACACAAGGTTATTGGCTTTTGGTCACGTTGCTTCGAGAAGGAATACCTGCTCACGTTTGACAGTCTGTGATTGCACGAGAGGTGGTCGCTGAATCAACGGCTTCCACTTGTTGAGAGAGCGATGTACTCCTCGTCGCGTTATCCACACGTGAATAGCCGGTGAGAGTGGCCATTCTGAAACTGCAGCGTTAGCTGGTCGACGCACTGTCGAAATGGAGTCGCAGGTTTTAAGTCGCCTGTGCCTCTGAAGTGAATTAAGCCACCATTTTTACTTCACGTTTTACTCACTTTTCGTTTATTACTGCATTTTAGTTCAGTAATTTATTTGCACATTTTACTGCACTTAACAGTTCCAGCTTCATCAGCTATCGACACAAATTCAGTAAAAGAGAAATCGAATTAATTTTGAAAGATCTTCTTTTACACAATAAATACTTGTCTTCTTGCTTAATGTAAGGGTATATTCTAAAACAGTAACATTGAGATGAAATATGTCTGGATCAAATACTCATTAAAATCAGAGAAACGTCTGAAATTGATTTCCTGGCATTACGTTATTCACGTAAGTGCTGTAATATTTTTGATATTTAAAATAGTTCTTGCTTGTACACGACAGAAACTAAGAACGAGAAACAATTGTAAATAATCGTCTACTGCTCTCCGTGCAAACGGAATTGGCTCTCGGAGCAGTGGGCGGTAAGAGTGAATGTTAAATGAATTTTCCCATCCACAGTCAGTCCCATCAGCCAGCGCGCAGAGTCTAAACTTAGTTTGCGCGAAGAAAATCTGTTGGGAATTAGAGATGGCGGACATCCCTGGCCACTGGCCTCAGAACTACGTACACCTCAAGTCCGGTGTGCCACCTCCCCTGAGAATATCTCCACGTGGCGCACACTACAGCAGTTCCGCTACACTTCGCTTGTTCTCACCTTCTCTTTTATCACTAAAGACACATATGAATATCAAAAGCTTACAAAACTTGTAGGTGTATTGATGAGAATAGAAGACAACTTTTCATTAACTGCTGCACAAGTTATAATCCTAGCCCAGCTCATTGGGATAGATCTGATAAACCACACTGAACCATTTTTATAGAAGATGTTTGTACTCACTAAGGAATCCGGACTAACGAGGTTGATGTTAGCCTTACAATTAAACCAGAGATTCCTTGTTGACTTTTAACGTAATTGAAGTAGATAGAGTACACAGAAAAGTAGTTTGTCCAAAAGAATCGTATTGGCTCGATTACTTTTTACCGTTTAATGAGTAACTGCTGATGACCCTGCACAAGCCACAAACTTGCACTTCTTTGCCTACGAAGAGATAGCCCTCTGAAGGAACTTGACATGGCTAACCACATAAATCCAAATGTATAAAACCCTAACTTTTCTCTTGCCACCTGAGGTCCAGGTGGAATGTTTTGTGGAATGGAATCGTCCTGGAACACTCTTTCATCCAGGTATAACATTAGATCACTTTCTCTTCCAGAACATCCTTATTTACGATCAAGCATAAAATCAGTGCAAGAGAGAATATCCAAAGGAAGTTAAGTACAAATTAGGATGCAAAACCAGCCGAAACCTAGGCTGACATCAAGCAACTGTTTCCTCCAACTACTCTTACAAGTACCTTCACGCGACAAAGCCCTAAGTTACGGCAGAGCTTTCAGTGTGAAAACCTAAGAACCAAGACTGGATGGAGAGCCGTGAACACACGCCAGTTGGTTACAACAAATGTTGAAGTGTTTGGAAATCCCTCAACCGAAGAATAATTTGTGTCTTCAAGGCTAAGTCATCGCTTGAGTCATCAGAAGGCATTGGCGCCGTGTGGTCAAGAGCAAAAAAGGGTCAGCCTCACGTGACAGTCGCCACGCGGTGCATTTTCATGCTCAAAAGACGATCTACTGCTTGCCAGTAATAGTCCCATAAGTATGGCTGAGTTTTTGAGAATGTACGTTAGATCAAGTCTTTTGCCTTGTCTATTTTATTTTCTTGTAATCTACGTACATATAAACATGTAGTAATGTACATATGCTTCTGAAACAATAAAGAAAATTGTGCATTTCACAGCGTACTTTCTGAGAAAGAATAAAAATACTATTTTTCGACTGGTATATTTCTGCATCTGACCTAAAACCTGACAAAATAAAAAGTAATAAATAAATAAATAAAAAGAATAAAAGAATTAACTGAAATAAAAATTAAAAGTTCGTAAATTTCTCAACAAACCTTAGATGATTATTGAGGGGACTGATTACATCTAGTCTATTGCAATCAGTTTGCTGTCCATGTTTTGGAACGATGCAGTTTGGATCAAAACAATAAGGAAATGCTAAGAGATTTCCGACTTGCAGTCGGTCGTGATTAAGTGCATTCCACGATATTTCAGTTGGTCACCTACCAGTCACCTTCAGTTGAGCCACCACAACAGCATGCCTAATAAACGTAGGTTCTAAAATGAATACTGTAAGGCCTTTGAACAAGTCTTCGACGCATTGATCACTTCTGCTGTAATGGTATAGTGCTCACAAGCTCGCATTTTAGAGTCCACGTTTACTAATTATTTTTCTTGTGTTCCATACAACCTGCTCCCAAAATATGCAAAACAAAGATTTTGCAGTGGGAGATATATTGTCCACGTTAAAGAGGTGCTTTAGAGTCACTGGACGACATTGCCAGGCAATTTCTAAAATAACGGGAATTTTCGAACTCCATGTTTATTACTGTACGACGTCCCTGAACACGGAGAATGGTACCAGTCACTTCTCGTAGTTTTAAACTGCTGTCATACTCTACTCACTAAGAGAAATTTTTTATTTGCGACACATTTGATTAATTTGCTCGTAAGCCAAGACACTTTTGAAGTTATTAGACACACGGTTACTTTAGGCGTACTACGTCGTCATTTTGAAGTGTTTACAACAAATATTACAAAAAATCAAACTCATGTTTGATATCCCATGGTCAAGTGGTCATAGGAACGCAATCTAGAATTCAAATTTACTAATTTTTTTCTTGTCGTATTCCGTACAAAAATTAACCTATTCAATGTCAAATAAAACTAATGCTTGACTTCCCATTAATGAAAATTAACCAAACGTACCGTATATGAACAAGCTGTTGTAAACGTATGTAGCTCAGCTAAACTACTGAGCTAAGTTATTGTTACTTCATGTACTATGGTTGTTTTAGTTTCCAGTTTGGTCAATATTATTCCTTATTTACATAAACGAGTTAGGGGAAAATATAAGTAACTCTCTTAGGTTGTTTGCAGATGCCGCCGTCATTTACCGTCTAGTAAAATCATCTGAAGATCAAAACCAACTGCAGAACGATTTGAATAACATATCACTATAGTGTAAAAATTGGCAATTGACTCTAAATAATGAGAAGTGTGAAGTAGTCCACATGAGTACGAAAAGAAATCCGTTAAATTTTGTTTACAAGATAAATCAGTCAAAAGTGAATGCATTAAACTCCACTAAATACCTAGGAATTACTATTACTTCAGACTTAAACTGGAAAGAACACGTAGATAATGTCGTGGGAAAGGCGAACCAGAGACTGCGTTTTATTGGCACAACCCTTAAAACATGCAGCAGTACTTCAAAAGGAACTGCATAACTGAATACACTATGCTTGTCCGTCCATTTTTGGAGTATTGCTGCCCAGTGTGGGATCCTTATCAGGTGGGTTTGACGGAGGATATGGAAAGAGTCCAAATAAGGGCAGCTCGTTTCGTATTGTCACGACGCAGGGAGACAGCGTTACGGAAATGATACAGGATCTGGGATGGGAATCATTACAACAACGACGCTTATCGCTGCGGGGTGGTATACTTACGAAACTCTAATCGCCAATATTCTCCTCCGAATGCGAAAATATATTGTTGACTCCCACTTACATAGGTAGAAATGATCATCAGAATAAAATACGAGAAATCAGAGCTCGAACGGAGAAATTCAGGTGTTCTTTCTTCCCGCGCACTATTCAAGAATGGTATGGGAGATAAATAGTATAATGGTGGTTCGATGAATCCTCTGCCAGGAACTTAAATGTGATTTGCAGAGTATCCCATGTAGATGTAGATATTCCACTTTAGGTGGAGTTTTCGCAAAAATACAAAAGTGACTGGTGACATATGAAAATAGTAATCGTATGTCTTGCAAATCAGTTGATCCTACACAATTCGGAAATATGTCGGGTAATAAAATACATTAAAAGTGTTAGGTAATAAGGAAAACATCACAGCTTTTCCTCATGGTGCATAAATTGTGGTAGCGCACTATTTGAGAATTTACAAAAGGCACGATAACAAGATGAGCTCTCTCCAAAAGACAGACAAAAAAACTTGCTTTATTGTAGAAAGGTTCCGATCGACTAGACAATCAGAATCGTTTTAAATTACACAGGAAAGTCTGCCGATGATTAGGAGATCGAAGAATCGTATGAGGAGAAAAAAGAAATTATTCAGTTAAGGGAGAGAAAAACTTGATTGTGATGGGAGATTGGAGTTCAGTAGTAGGGAAAGGAAGGAAAGGAAAAATAGTAGGAGATATGGACTGGGGAAAAGGAATGAAACAAGGCGCCTGGTAGTATTTTGCGAGGAACATAACTTAATCATAACAAAAACCTTTTTTTAAGAATCATGAAGGAAGGTTGTTTACGAGTAAGATACTAGGAGACACCGGAAGGTACCAGCTAGAATTTATAATGGTAAGGCATAGATTTCGTAACGAGTTTTTTAAATGTAAGACATATGCTTGGGCTGACAGAGACTCTGACCATACCTTATTTCTCATGAACTGTAGACTGAAACTGTGAAACTGCAGAAAGGTAGGAAAGTAAAGTGTGTAAGATACATAAGACAGGTGAAATAGTCTCAGACTTTAAAAAAATTTAATAATCACCATTCCAGCAAAGCAGGCGCAGAAAGGAGTGAAAATTCCAGAAGCATCAGTGTAATAAGTCATGGTTGCAATATTTTGACACAAATCATACACAGAAGGATGAAAATAGCTCGTAGAAGCTGACTTCAGGAAAGATCAGTTTGGATTGAGGAGAAATGTAGGAACAGGAGAGGCAATACTCACCTTACAACTTATTTTAGAAGATAAGAAAGGCCAACCTACGTTTGTAGCTTTTGTAGATCTGGAGAAATCATTTTGTAGTGTTGATTTCAATACATTCTTTCAAATTCTTAAGCCAGCAGCGATAATATATAGGGAACGGAAGGTTATTTACAACTTGTACAAAAACCAGACTCTAGTTGTAAAAGTTGAAGTGCATGAAAGTGATGCACTGTTAAGGATGGGAGTAAAAAGGCGTACATTGATGAAGCTGTGAAAGACAGCAAAGAGAAATTTGGAGAGGGCATTAAAGTTCAGAGTGAAACACGTCCACTGAATGTGTGGACGTGTTCCATTTTGATTTATTTATTAACCTAAAGTGTTTCTGCACCATTCATCTTATCTATTTGTGTGTTAAATATTTTATTCTTTTTATTAATGATCAATGCCCCATGTTTATATATGTTTGCCACATATTTATATATGTTTCCATCCGAGTGATTGAACTTGTGTGTCCATGTGAATGTGGAAGGTTGCTTTTAATATTGACTGACTACCGCTCAATGGCTTACAGTCGCCGCCTCACGCTTTAGGCCTCGTTCTGCTGTAGTTAAGAACGCATGACTTCGTTTTTCCTCTGCGCTGGCGTCTGCTGGGTGGCCAGAGACAAGGTTACTTGACAAGATGGCGAGGTGGCCGTGTTCTAAGTGTCGTGCCAACACAATCTCGGACGAAAGAGGTGACAGGAGACCCCACTGGGAGCGGTTGAAGAGGGAATTGTCTTGGCCAGGTAGCAAGGGTTGGTAAACACTAGTCTCTGAACGCGCTTTTAGCGCACTCTACATCCGGTGTATGGCGGGGGGAGGTTTTTCGGAGGCCTTAGAGCTTCAGTCTTCACTCTTCATTCTGGCTCCGATGACTGTGGAAGTAAGTACTCCGACGAATCATGCTGAGGGGAAGGCATGCTGTTAGGACTTTACTTTCTTTGTGATCAGGCAGTCTTGGTTTTTCAATGATAGTTCTCTGGAGTAATTCTTTTGCTATGCGAGGCGAAGTATTTCTTAATTTACAGAACTCGAGTAAATTCTGTGTAAATTTATTATTTGCATTTTCATTCCAGTGATGATTGTGTGTCTGGTTTTGCTCAAATTAGAATACACGTGTGTGGCCTTCAGCCTTTGTGTAAACTTAGTGTGTTAGAATTTACTTGCTGTTTTTAGCTAACGTTTTCACGTCGCGTCTGTATCCGCGAGTATGCTAAATATTTTCTCAGATTTCCTTACTTGATTCCGTATTTCCTGTCTTGTATGATCGATTCCACCACGTGCTTTCGTGACGGTCGTAATTTCGGCCTTCAGCCATGCCCTTATTAATATTAGGTTTCTTCTACACATAATCTCGCGTATACTTTACTCGCTATTCTAAATTAATTTCTGTTTGTAAATATAATGAAATTCGATGTCATCACTCACCATGTGGTACGTAAGAATAGTGAGTCGCTGCCTCCCAGAACATGTTTCGTTTAGTGCATAATAAACTTAAATTTGTGATCAAGACACCCGCCATCTCGTCAAGACGCCACCGACGCTTCGTTTCGCTGCTGCTTTCATGTGTTCCTGCATTGTAATGTACCGCCAAGCATTATGCGCATGTCTGTGAATGAATGAATATGCTTGTAGATACCCATTGTGTATTTGAAAATTTCCTCCCACGTTACCTCCATATTCATAAAGGGCAGAAACAATTTTAATACGGGCAGTAGTTATGTGATTTAATTCACTTTTGTACAAGGTGTGTGCTTAATTTGGTCTCGCCGGCCGCGGTGGCCGAGGGGACTGAGGCGCTCCAGTCACGGTCTGCACGGTCACTACGGTCGGGGGTTCGAATCCCCCCTCGGGTATGGATATTTGTGCCGTCCTTAGTTGTAAGTAGTTCATAAGTAGTCTGTAAGTTTAGGGACTGATGACCCCGTAGTTAAGTCCCATAGACTCTACAAACATTTGAACATTTGATCGTTGCGCATGCACTGTGGCCACTCGTAAAGTCATTTAGAGCAACAGTGAGTGTTTTAACTTACTTTTGCAGAGCTCAACTGCCCGATATCTTGCTTATTTTAATAGCATGCTACTTTCAAGGGTGTAGAGATAAAAGCATTGTGTTTTGTCAATGACACTGTAATTCTGTCAGAGACAGCAAAGGACCTGAAAGAGCAGTTGAACGGCATGGATAATGAGTTGAAACCAGCGTCTATGACGAGAAAAATCAAAAGAAGACAAGGGTAATGGAATGCAGACTAATAAAATCGGGCGGTTCTGAAGGAATTAGATTCGGTGCCGAAACAATAAAGATGGTAGATTAGTTTACTTGGGCAGTAAAATAACCCATAATGGACGTACTACATAGAATATAAAATGCAAAGTGGCTATGGGAAAAGGCGTTTTTGAAAAAGAGAAATTGGTTAACATCGAATATTAATTTAAACGTAAGGAAGTCCTTTCGGAAGGCATTTGTGTGGACTGTTGCCTTGCATGGGAGCGAAAGATAAGATGATAAATAGTTTAGACAGGAAGAGGATAGAAGCGTTTAAAATGTGGTGCTACAGAAGAATACTGAAGATTGGGGAGAAGAGGAATTCTTGGCATTGCTTAACTAAAAGAAGGGATCGATTGGTAGAACACGTCTTAGACATCAAGGAATCGTAAATTTAGCATTGGAGGGAAGTGTGTGAGGTAAAAATTGTAGAGGGAGACCAAATGACGAATGCAGTGAGCAGATTCAAATGGATATGGGTTGCCGTTCTTATGGGGAAATGAAGAGGCTTGCTCAGAAGAGCTGCATCAAACCGGTCTCCGGACTGAAGAGCACAACAACAACAATACAGCCTGTGTTAGAAATCGGGAGACAATAATAAATAAATCTGTGGGTTTGTAGATAGCATCAAAACTTCAATAAATGTGCGTAAGTATCGCAACACAGGACAATTCTAGCAAAATGCAGGAGAATCTGCAGAGTATACAGTACTCATGGTGCAAGCAGTACGATTGATTCTCAACATAAACAAGTGTAACCTATTGCGAATACATAAAATGGAAGTCCTTTATATATAGATTTCATCTTCATGTTTAAATGATGTGATGGGAAAGTTATTGTGACTCATTGTTTCCGACATCATCTCTCCTGAACTCCTCCAGCGATTGTTGTCCGATAGTAAGTCATATGTCTACCAAGTTTAGTTAAAACTGGTCCATTATTTTAGGAGCATATCTGGAAAAATAATGCAATATGTAGCAGTTATTCGGAAATTTCAGCCGCGGTGGAATAGCCGAGTGGTCTAAGGCCCCTCACTGCGGAGCACGCGGTTGCTCGCTGTCGGAGGTTCGAGTCCTCCCTGGGGCATCGGGGTGTGTGTTTGTCTGTGTGTGTGTGTGTGTGTGGTGTGTGTGTGTGTGTGTGTGTGTGTGTGTGTGTGTTGTCCTTAGGTTAGTTTACCTTAGTTTAAGTAGTTTGTAAGCTACAGACTGATGACCACGCAGTTTGGTCCGATAGATTTACAAAAGTTTGAACATTTTTGAATCAGAAATTTCATTGCTTATGACGTACTATCCCATGAAATATGTGTATTACTATAATGTAAATTAGGATATTCGTGAATGGTGTTAGTAGTAAAGACGTAATAAATCGAAAACTTCATGCATGATGATGTGATTTTTTATCAACCAAATTGTTTATGACTTCATATCTCATGAAGTGTATGCCGAACTGTCACATAATATCGAAGGAACATTCAGTGATATGTATGTGTTCTGTCTGTGAATTGTCTCGCGAATAAAATTTACAGTGTAGAAGTAATAACTTGTAACGTCATGTCAAATGCCGTACATATACATCGTGAACATAGGAAAAGTAGTAAACGATAAACTTTTGTTGGGGTTGTCAGGGAGAAAAGTTTCGTAAAGATCTGAAATTATGTTCAAAGTTTATTGCTATCCGCTAAGTGGACTCATTATCAAATAGTTGACGAATAAAATAGCGCTGTCACGTGCCACAATATGGGGACAGTTTTCATTGTTTATGGTGTGATATCGTATGAACTATGTATCGTATGTGGTTTTATCAACCATAGCAAATGATTCCTAAACTTAATGAATATTTGTACCAAATTTGGTTGAAATCGGTCCAGTAGTTTAGGAGCAAATGTAGAATATTATCACATGATGCGTCCGTTTTTCACGACTGACATTTGACATCATACCTCTTTATGCCGTCGCCAGCGAAAAAGACGAGCCCTTACAACAGCCCGTGCTACGTCATACTGATCAGGCCGCGGCCGCCAGCAGGGGGCGTGCCCCAAGGCAGTTGGCGTGCCCCAGCGGACAGCCATTCAGCTGACGGCCGCGGCCTGATCAGTATGACGTAGCGCGGGCTGTTGTGAGGCCTTGTCTCTAGATGGTGTTGCCTCAGCGCACACATCATGCCACGTAAGCAAAGTATTTCCGACACGGCGCGATCGCTAGCCGATTGGCAGGCCGCTGGGGCACACCCCACTGACTCATAGCGGGCAGCCACTGAGCTAGCGATCGCTCCGGCTCGGAACTACCTTGCTTACGTGGCATGACGCCTGCGCTGGGGCCTGTATTTCCCGTTGGCTGCGTCTTTATATATGTGTCATAGATGTTTCTTACCCCGACAGCGATTGTTCCCTGATAGTAAGGAACAGCCGCGTGAGAGTATCCGAGCGGTCTGGAGCGCCACGTTGCGGATCCCGTGGCCTCCCGCGTCGGAGGTTCGAATCCTCCCTTGCGCATGGATGTTTGTGCTGTCTTTAGTATAAGTTAGTTTATAAGTAGTTTGTAAGTTTAGGGACTGATGACTCGGCAGTTAAGTCCCATCAGCTTTACAAACATTTGAACATTTTGAACACAACCACTTATTTGATAAAAAACAGAAAACAGACCTCGTAGACAAAATAAGAGTACGGCAAGTACCACAAAGGATAAAACGACCTCACTGTTACGGTCCATTCCAATAGAGGAGACCAAACTCATACCAGAACAAGGGGATTTCTTCCATGAAAAAATCTGCATCGCACAAATACTCGGAGTAACATAGTTTATCGAGGATGGATTTCAAAAGAAAAGGCATACCGGAGCGGTTTTTATTGATTTGACAGCTGCCTACGACCCTGTCAACACTCGAAAACTAATTTAAAAACTGCACAAGATCATGAGAGATCCAAACTTTAGTTACATAATCAGAAATTTACTTCGGATTGTCATGGGAAATGTAGCTGATGGCGGTGCCTTTCCACTTGTTTACTTCAGGAAAGTGTATAGCTCAAATGTTCAAATATTTGTAGAGTTTATGGGACTTAACTACGGGGTCATCAGTCCCTAAACCTACAAACTACTTATGAACTAGGTTATACTAAAGACAGCACAAACATCCATGCACGAGGGGGGATTCAAACCCCCGACGGGGAACGGCCTCGCGCATAGCAGCGTAGCGCCTCAATGCGCTCGGCCGCTCCGCCGCAGCGTGTATTGACTCTGTACACCAGTGGAGAACAGCAACATTATATTTCTTTATTTTTTCCCGTAACTTTCGACATGATTTTCCATGTCTTGCCGCACGTGCCTTAGGACAGAGGGAGGCTGATGTCCACCGGCCGCGGTGGCCGAGGGGACTGAGGCACTCCAATCACGGTCTGCACGGCTAGTACGGTCGGGGGTTCGAATCCCCCCTCGGGCATGGATATTTGTGCCGTCCTTAGTGTTAGCTAGTTCATAAGTAGTTTGTAAGCTTAGGGACTGATGACCCCGTAGTTAAGTCCCATGAGTTCTATAAACATTTGAACATTTAGTGTGTAAGGAGCATATGTACCAATTTTAGGAGGTGAGGTGGAACTTACATACATACATACACACATACAGCCTATTTAATAAAATGTATAGATTGATCAGATCGCCCCCAAAAATGATCTCTGTAGCTGTAGAGGTAAATGTGCAGTTAACCTCAATTAATCAGACGACATGGAGTTTGTTTTGGCGAACAACTATTGGCAGTACACGTGGATTGGACCAGAGCCGGGCACTGCGTGGGCAGTGCGCGCACGCAGCCGGCGCCTAACAGATTCTGCGGCGGGTGTGTGTTTACCGAGAACAAAGGCCCTGGCGCGTGGGCGAGCGGCTAGCGGCCAGCGGCCCACTACACACTTTGCAGGCCGCCGCGTCGGTCAGCTGCGCCCGCCCTCCTCCGCAATTTGCATGCAAATAAAAGCTTGTCGCCGCCCGTTTGTGATGCAAAACGGTTTAACGGGTGGTGGGCTGCGTGGGAGGCAGAGAGGGCAGGGTGGGGGGAGGAGGTGCGAAAGAGAGCAGCCGAGAGCGGCGCGCCGGCGGTGGTGTCACTTAGCACCAGGCCAGAGCTTCGCGGCCTGCCCACAGATGGCACTGATGACAACGACGTTTCTCTAATGTTCTGCAGTAGACGCAGTTACCGTTAGCTGCGTGTTCACGTGATCTGTGGATAATTACTGTTGTTCGGATTTATGAAACCAGTTGTGCACAGCTTGTGGACGTGAATAAACTTGAAATAGTATCGCACTAGAAACTGCTTTCCTCTGTACGGAACAGTGTAAGTGCAAATACATTATCGCAGTTGCCGGAAATTTACTAACAGCCTGCTCCACCGAAGGTATCACTCCAAATGCGTGAAAGGCCGCACACTCAGGGACGGATCGACGGTTCGATTCTGGAAAAGGAGGGGGGGGGGGAATCACAGGGCTCACAGTTCGTGTTTCTCGACCCACCGTCACACCCTACCTGAAAAAGTAACGTGGCGGTAAGCTCACTTTCAATATGCCATATACGTGTTTGATTCTAATAAAAGTAAAATTAATAATTTTAATATAATCATTCAATTACTTTTCATATTATATGAATTTAATGTAATAACAATAGTTATAATACCTAATTATCCGTTTACGCTAGTAAAGAGCACAAAAATTGAAGAATATAAAGGTTTAACGTCCTGCTGGCAAAAAAGTCACAGTTTTTGAAGCCGCGGCGGAATGGCCGAGCGCATTGAGGAGCTATGCTCCGATGCGCGAGGTCGTTCCCCGTCGGAGAATATTCTATCGGGCATGGATGTTTGAGTTCATTTTGGTACAGGTTAGTTCACAAGTTCATAAGTAAGTTTAGGGATTGATGATTCCGCAGTTAGCCGACCGCGGCGGCCGAGGGGACTGAGGCGCTCCAGTGACGGTTTGCACGGCCACTACGGTCGGGGGTTCGAATCCCCCCCCCTCGGACATGGATATTTGTGCCGTCCTTAGTCTTATTTAGTTCATAAGTAGATTGTATGCTTAGGGACTGATGACACCGTAGTTAAGTCCCATAAGTTATACAAACATTTGAAACCCCGCAGTTAAGTCCCATAGTTTAACAAACAACAAATAGTTTTTCAACATAATACTCAGTTTCAATTTGGTAAATACAACAGTTTTTGAAAAATATATGTCAAAACCTATGCAAACTACATCTCTTACGCAGTTAATTTAATAACTATAATAGCAAATTTGATAATGACTTAATTTGCACAGTGTGAAATCGAAGTATATTTAAATTCCTGTAGCACCACGACTGGAATTGTGTGTGTAAATTGTGGCTATACGATTGGATTAAGGAGACAAATGCTAAGTATTTGAGTCGCCTATGTGAGAAAGGGAGGGGGGGGGGGGTTTAGCTTTCGAAACGATATTATCATATGCGAACAATATGTACTGAGGATATATGACGGGGGTAATGTAGTATGTAAAAACAGCACATTCCGCCTCGCTTGCTGCAACTGTTTACCAATATCGCATGGATCCTTTAACATCAGGGAGGTGCAATAGATAACTATACTCGGTTGGTCTAAAATCAGTTTCTGCTATGAAGTACAAGCCTGTATTGCAGTTTATTTCGCGAAGGTAGGTTATGACATTCACATATCTATATCATCATCTGCAAATGTCCTCTGTGTAGGTTTCGATCTTCGACTGCTTGAATAACAAAGTGCTTTCGATTGTAAGATCGTGTCTTTACTGGACTGTGCACGTTGTTGTCTTTCCCCACATTGTATTAAGCACTGCAGTGAAATCTCGCTTCTGCACTATCAGGTGAGATTGGTACGCGTATTATAATTACTTTAAACAGGATTTTTTGCCATTGTGGATACAAAATGTGATGATACACTTACATCACTGAATTACGTACAAATTCTCTCCCGTGGTACTCATACCTTAAAATTAATCATTCCTGAATATCGCTGCTCTCCAATAATGCTTGCAAAAATAATCTCTTCATACCTTGTTTGTCTTTATTAGCGACGCGGGAAAAGGCGAGCGGTCTGGGGCACCATGTCACGGATTACGTGGCCTATCCCATCGAAGGTTAGAGACCTCCTTTGTGCAAGTATGTGTGTGTGTGTGTAAACGTTTTCTGACATGAAAACTGATTCACTGTAATTGCTTTCTAAAATCTGGCTATTCAGAGAATTATTAAATGAGGTAAGTATTTCATCCTTACCATTTATTCTGAAATATAAGTCACTTGATAAGGGTTAATAACACTTTACAATCTGCATTTCCCTTTGTCGTAAAATTATCTTTACCACTATTTTTTTATGAAAAGTATTTAAGTTCACTTTAGCGTCCAGATGAGGTGAAATAAAATTAGTAAATCATTAATAGTTTGGTTACCACCAGACCCTGATTTATATTAATTACTGTTTTTATTTCGGCCATCTAATGGCGGCAGGATGTTGCAATCCAGGTCGATGGTTGTTCGCTGCAACTGCTAACATTGTTTCTAAAAGAAATTTCTTGAAAATGGGATAGAATGTTCCAAAACTAATTGAAATTAACGGCAGTATTATTTTCAATACCTATATTTGGTAGTTTAATTGTTACACACCTAATTTACAAATGATTCCATGAATATCAAAAAATAATCTAATGACACCTGATGTAAAACTAGGGTGCGTTCGCACAGCCGGCAGGGCCGAGCCGAGCCGGGATGTGCCAACACCACCTAGAAGACAAGGCCTTACAACAGGCCGTGCCTACGTCACACTTAGAGGCCCCGGCCGCCATCTGACTGGCCGGCCGCTGCGCGGCGGTGGGCGTGCCCCAGCGGTCAGCCAGTGAGGTGGCGGCCGCGGCCTCTAAGTGTGACGTAGGCACGGCCTGTTGTAAGGCCTTGTCTTCTAGGTGGTGTTGGATGTGCCAAGCCGGCGGGCGCCTAGTCGGCGCACGCACCCCGCATGGGTGTTCACACTGCGCGCCGGGCCGAGTCGAGCCGAAAAAAGGGGGAAAACCAACTTTTCAGATTTTCAAGTTTTAAAAAGATTTTGACGGTGTATAAGACCAGGCCACATCGTTTTATGGAGTTATTTGTTCCTTAAAATCTTTACCTTGCCTGGGAAAAAATAAAAAATCTACTTTTCATTCTGCATAAGTTTTTAGTTTTGTAACACTCCTCACTCAATTTTGATGAAAGTATGCGGTTAAAAATTCTGATTTATGGACACATGGTAGTACAACATCTTAGCTTTCGAATAAAACATTCACCTTTTTGAAATTCGTAACAGTCGTTTTCACATGATGCTTATTGTCAAGTATGCGCACTTGATTTACAAATCGTGTATTGAAAAAGTTCGATAGCGGACAGCTTACTATTCTATGCATTTTAGACCATACATTACAGCGAGTGAAACTGAGCTAAAAGTACAGAAAAGTTTTTGAAATGGTACCCGCACTGATATCTACCACCTATCACAAGTAATTGTGAGTTATCTGAGCGGCGTTATTCTGCGGTCACAAACCTTCGATCAAGGCGGGTGTTGGACGTAACTCGAAGCACCGCAGCGCCAAAAAATGAATTTCTGGCCACGTTTGTCGCTTCCTCGTGATGTGTTAATGATACGTAACCAGAACACAAGTATAAATTATTTTTTCTTGGGTGGCAACCGATTATAATTAACAATGTCCTGCTACGGTTTAACATGAGGTCATACTTTATGAAAGACCTATGACTGGTTTCTTGTCCTCATTACACAATAAATGAAATATATATTTCGTGAATGGAATTAGAAGTGAAGAATAAATTAATGTTAACCGTTACTTTGGTAGCTGGTCTGAAATAAATTTATATATTATACTTATTGGGTTTCTAGTTGGAAATGATAAAAGAAGAAGCCCAAAATTATACTAAAATTTATAGGTATTTCTACACCTAAGTCATTTATAATCATTTTTTTTTTCATTTTCGCCTTTGTAGCTCTCAGAAAAATTATCACAAGGTAAAAATAATTCTATACAGCTTGTCCCACATAAAAGCAATATCACTCATGCCCAAGATTAAATTAAGAACGAACTAAGTAAAAAAATAATAGATAATATTAACATTAAAAATATGTAGTTACCTCCTCACAAGGGATGTTGCAATTTGTGGCATACGTGAGGTTTACTTGTTTTATGTGGGACACGCTGTAATGTATTTCAACACATCTCCACTTTCAAAGAACTCAACACGTGTCTCAGAATGTTATTATTTATTTATTTTGTTAAGAAGGTGTCTGAGGGAAACTGCATTTCTACGAACATTTTGCTGAATCATCTACTGACAATGTTCTCAATGGTACTTCGATTTTAAAAAAAATGTTAACTCAAAGTAAAATGCGCTGAGATAGTTTAGAGTCAGAAACTACAAGTGCCGGCCGCGGTGGCCGAGGAGACTGAGGCGCTCCAGTCACGGTCAGCACGGCCACTACGGTCGGGGGTTCGAATCCCCCCTCGGGCATGGATATTTGTGCCGTCCTAGTTCGTAAGTAGTTCATAAGTAGTTTGTAAGTTTAGGGACTGATGACCCCGTAGTTAAGTCCCATAAAAAAAAAAAAAAAAAAAAAAAAAAAAAAAAAAACTACAAGTCACGTCAGTAAAGGATGAGAAGCGTGTGCCACTTTATGTCTTGCTGTGTTTTGTTTCTTTGCTTCCTGGTGGGCTTGTCCCCAGCAACAAGCTATCCTCACCCACAGTCAGCTGAAGATCGAAGGAAACACGGTTGTGACCAAAACTTCTTTACTGCTGACTGAGCCAGCTAACAGTTCACTGATTTTGTTATTATATTTCTTTTGTTGTCACGCTGTAGCGACCTATCGGATTTTAAGCATATAAGAAACAGGTGGGAATGGATTCATCCCATGAATTTCGACTGACATTTAGAAAAGTTTTTCCTTATGAGAACAGCTAAAAGAAATTCTGAATTTTGTATTGATTTTACAGACTTAAGAGTAATAAAAGAAAAAAATAAACAACATATTATCACGAGTGTTATTTAAATGAAAAAAAAAAAAAGCTACCATGCAAAGAGACATGAAAACCCGCTGGAGAGTGAGGTACATGTGCTGCAGAAGCAATACCGTAGCCCAATCGGCTCGCGCCAGCGCCAGCTCGCGCCGGAAATATTAAACATTACGAATGTCGTCGGCTCGGCGTGAGCCGGCTGAAGCGGAGTCCTCTCGGCCTGGCCGGCAGTGTGAAAAGTGCAATTGAAAACAAGGTGTTCAATCTCTCGACTCGGCTCGACCCGGCCCGGCTCAGCTCGGCCCGGCCGGCAGTGTGAACACGGCCTTATTCTTTCTCTCATACGTCTTACAACATCAACAATTAGACATGAAGAACAAGAACAAAGAGAACAATTTCTTTGGCAACATACATTTAGATACTAATTATAACAGAGATATCAATTTTTTAAATTATAGTTACATTATAGTCATTGCATGTGACTGAACATAAATGTCTTTGGTGGCATCTCCTGTGTACACAAGTGGCGCATTTGAAATAGTCTTTCATTACACACAGCTATATTGTCACAAAGTATTCAAATCGGAAGGACATTACAGTTTGTGTGTGTGTGTGTGTGTGTGCGTGTGTGTGTGTGTGCGCGCGCGCGCGCGCGCGCATGACCTCAGCCACGTGGTTATTAGGTTTACAGTTTGTTTCTATTGTTGCAGAATACAACGATTTGCATGAATATGGCACAGACCATATGATTGTATGTTTCTCTCAACACGATCAGATGCGGTTCCTAACGTTCAGTATGAAAGATTCCCCTTTTCAGACTACATGCACACTTCCCCCACCGCGACGCCGTACCTTCTGAAATGTGTGTGTGGGTGTGGGGGGTTGGGGGGTGGGAGGAGGGGTGGGGGGGCTATAGAAAAAAGAGAAGAGACAGATTTAAACGGCAATGTAGTCGCACTTAATATTTTACATTCCTCTACAACATAGATAACAAATTTTCCTATTTTTCGAGCACTGGAGACATGTTTTATATGTTAGGCCTTTAAGCTGTCGGCAGATGCAGAGACAGATAATTTCACAGATTTTCACAGGTTGCCATGTAGTTGCGACTTACTTACGAGGGCGATTCGGAAATCAATTTTCTGTCTATTACGTCACGTGAATGAGTGGCCTTTGCATCGCCAACTTGGGATGAAAATCAAATGTTCAGATGTTTGTAGAGCTTATGGGACTTAACTATGGGACCATCAGTACCTAAATGTACAAACTACTTATGAAATACCTTATACTAAAAGACGTCACAAACATCCATGCTGCCGGCCACGGTGGCCGCGGGGACTGAGGCGCCCAGTCTTGGTCTGCACGGCCACTACGGTCGGGGGTCCGAATCCCCCCTCGGGCATGGATATTTGTGCCGTCCTTAGTGTAAAGTAGTTCGTAAGTAGTTTGTAAGTTTAGAGACTGATGACCCCGTAGTTAAGTCCCATAAGCTTAACAAACATTTGATTTGATTTTGACATCCATGCCCGAGGGGGCGATTCGAACACCCGACGGGGAACGGCCTCGCACATCGCTCCGCCGCGGCACTTGGTATGAAGTAAGCTCCCAGCAGTACAACTGTTAGGTTGTGTTTGGCCATTTCTTCATCAGTAAAAGTTATTAAAGTGTGTACTGTAGTACAGGATCCTTCCAATCGTCAGGCACGTGGGGAATACGATTTCTATGAGCAAACAAATGACACCAGGAGGGAATGATATTGAGATATATCGTCCGACCAACCAACTGGCCAGCCATCCAACCAAATGTTTTGCACCCTACACGCCTTCCGACCAACTGCACGCAGCGATTGCAGCGCTTCCTTGTTTTCGTGTCGGCTTATGGGTTTTTATTTCCATATGTTTGCTGTGCTGACAGCAGACGAAGTCAGGCAGGAAGTTGGTCGAGTTGCGCTACGTACGGTACAATTTGTCGAGCGGAGTGGGAGGGAGGGGGGAGAGTGTAGGATGTCGGACCGTTAGGCCCGACGAACCATCCGACAAGAAAAGTTGGTCGTGAAGCGTCTTCACATGTCCAATTTATTGGACCGCCAGTAAATTGGTGCCGACAAATCAGAACGCGTGTAGTGTCCTTTAGAAGAACATTCTGACTTCTCCGACGTTGGCGTGTATTACGCGTTCGGCCATTTGTAGTGAATAAAAACTTCTTACAAAAATGGAGGAAACGGTCACACTGGATCGTTGTTTGAGCATTTCTGAAATTTCTGATCATTTGCCATGGATGAGCAGCTCAAGGAGAGTGTGAATGGGTCATTACTCCGACAAGCGGCAGTTTCTTTCCAGAGAGGTTTTCAAAGCTTCTGAAACGGTACGTAAATTTTTTTAATGTGTATGTTGAAAACTAGCTGCAGGTTGTACTTTTCACTGGCAAGTGAAATATAAAAAAATTTACAAATACCAGAACCTACTTTTCGAACCGCCCATGTACGTTGCCGGAAAAAATATAGTACAACTGCCAAGATGACGTCGATTTTGATCTG
The DNA here is from genome assembly GCA_026315105.1 of Locusta migratoria. Taxonomy (NCBI): domain Eukaryota; kingdom Metazoa; phylum Arthropoda; class Insecta; order Orthoptera; family Acrididae; genus Locusta; species Locusta migratoria. The sequence goes on along the minus strand of CM048744.1, from coordinate 471,061,438 downwards.
ATGAAGGTAGACGTCACCTTTGGAATAGTAGTTGTACTGATAACGGTTTCAGTGGCGTCCGCCAACAGATAACATAGGTGGCAGAGTACTATCTGCGTGTATCCTTTAATACGAAATGTTTCCTGTCACAACGTGTGAAGCAAACAGAAGCCACGCTACAGAGTAGCAGCCGAAGGGAATGGCGGTAAGTTCTGAGGCAACATGTCACAGATTTCGTGACCGCTTCCATCGGAGGATCGAGTCCTTCGCCGTGTTTGGGTCTGCGTGTTGTCCTGAGCGTAAGTTAGTTTAAATAGTTTGTAACTCTCGGGACCGATGACCTCAGCATTTTGGTACCTTCGATTTACAAAAATTTGAACACAGGAAAAAATGAGCGAGTTTGAAGTCTCAAATTGTGTCCTTTTGGGAAGTTGCCACACAAGTTGAACGTTGAAATATCGTCGTACTATAGGTTTGAGAGACACTTCAATAGCCGCTAGTTTCTGGCAATAAAAAGTACTTAATCAAAATGTCATAATTAATAAAAATATTTGCGTACCTTTGCAGATTTTGTGTTTGGTGGGTGTAACAAATAACACTCAAATGCGCTGATACGTTTTCTTTATTTGCTGAACTGAATGATGCACAATTTAATAATCTGAGGCTATCGAAACAAGACTAATTCAATTGGCACGATGTGCCTTCATTTATTGACACAAAATTATTAATTTGATACAATTAGATACCGCCTACAGGAAAATAAGACACATTTGGAGACAAGAAAAACAGCTCTATGAACATCAAGAACTCAGATGCAAAACCACTTCTAAGCAAAGAAGGGAAAGCTGAAAGATGGAAAGAATATATAGAGGGGCTCTATAAATGAAATAAACTTAGAGACAATATTGTAGGAAGGGAAGAAGTAGATGAAGATAAAATAGGAGATACTATAATGAGAGATGATTTTACAGAGAACTAAGTCGAAACAAGGCCTCTGGAAGAGATGATATTCCGTCTGAATTACTAAAGTCTCTGGGAGAACCAGCCGTGACAAAACTACTTCACCTAGCGCGTAAGATGTATGAGACAGGTGAAATACCCTCAGACTTTAAGAAAAATATAATAATCCCCATTCCAAAGAAAGCAGGTGCAAACAGGTGTGAAAATTATAGAACCATCACTTTGATAAGTCGTAGTTGGAAAATTTTAACACGAATTTTTTACAGGAAGGATAAGCTGGTAGATCAGTCTGGATTCAGGAGAAATGTAGGAACACGGGAGGCAATATTCAATTTACGTCTTATGTTAGAAGCCAGATTAAGGAAAGGGAGACCTATATTTCTAGCTTTTGTAGATTTGGAGAAAGCTTTTGACAATGTTGAATGGAATACACTCTTTCGGTTTCTGAAATCAGCAGGAGTAAAATAGAGGGAACGGAAGGTTATTACAACTTGTACAAAAACCAGACAGCAGCTACCAGAGTTAGAGAGCATGAAAGGGATCAGAGGTTGGGAACGGAGCAAGAGAGGTTCTCCAAAGTTATTCCATCTGTACATTGAGGAAGCTATAAAGGAAAGCAAAGAGAAATTTGGAGAAGGAATTAAAGTTCAAAACAAAGAAATAAAGACGTTGCGTTTTGCCGATGATATTGTAATTCTGTCCGATAGCAAAGGACCTGGAAGAGCAGTAAAACGAAATTGACAGTGTGTTCTACATCTACATGGGATACTCCGCAAATCGTATTTAAGTTCCTGGCAGAGGGTTCATCGAACCACCTGTATACATCTCCCATTCTCGAATAGCATGCGGGAAGATAGAGGATCTGAATCTCTCCGTTCGAGCTCTGATTTCTCGTATTTTATACTGATGATCATTTCTACCTATGTAGGTGGGTGGGAGGCAACAATATATTTTCGCATTCGGAGGAGAATGTTGGTGATTGGAGTATCGTAAGTAGACTACGCCGCATCGATAACCGCCGTTGTAATGATTTCCATTCCAGGTCCTGTATCATTTTCGAGAAGCTGTCCCCCTGTATCGTGACAATACAAAACGAGCTGCCCTTCTTTGGACTTTTTCGATGTCCTCCGTCAAACCCACCTGATAAGGATCCCACACTGGGCAGAAATACTCCAAATGAGGACGGACAAGCGTAGTGTATGCAGTCCCCTTAGTAGTTCTTTTGCATCTTTTAAGCGTTCTGCCAATAAAACGCAGTCTCTGGTTCGCCTTTCCTACTACATTATGTACGTGTTCTTTCCAGTTTAAGTCTGATGTAATTCCTAGGTATTTAATGGAGTTTACGACACTCACATTCGATTGATTTATCTTGTAAACAAAGTTTAACGGATTTTTTTTTCGTACTCATGTGGACGTCGTCACACTTCTCATTATTTAGAGTAAATTGCCAATTTTTACACCATACTGATATCTTATTTAAATCGTTCTGCAGGTTTTGGTCTTCCGATGATTTTACTAGACGATAAATGACGGCTTCATCTGCAAACAACCTAAGAGAGCTGTTCAGATTTTCTCCTAAATCGTTTATGTAGATAACAAACAGCAGAGGACCAATAACATTACCACGTGTAACGCCGGATATCACCTCTGTTTTAGTCGATGCTTTACCATCGATTACCACAAACTGTGTCCTCTCTGACCAGAAGTGTGCATATGGGATGAACATTAACAAGATCAAAACAAGGGTAATGAAGTGCAGTCTAAGAAAATCAGGCGATGCTGAAGGAATTAGATTAGGCGACGAAACCATAAAGATGGTAGATGAGTTTTGTTACGTGGGCAGTAAAATAACACGATGGTCGCAGTACAGAGGTTATAAAATGCAGAATGGCAATGGGATTAAAAGCATTTTTGAAAAAGAGAAATTTGTTAATACCGAATATTATTTTACGCGTAAGGAAGTCCTTTCAGAAGGCATTTGTGTGGAGTGTTGCCTTATATGGGAGTGAAACTTGGACGATAAGCAGTGCGTACAAGAAGGGGATAGAGGCTTTTGAAATTTGGTACTACAGAAGAATACTGAAGATTGGGTGGGTTTATCGCATAACTAATGAAGAGGTACTGAACAGAATCGGGGAGAAAAGGAACTTCTGGCATACCTTGACTAAATAATGGATCGATTGGTGGGACACATTCTTAGACATTACAGGAATCGTGAGTTTATCATTCGAGGAGAGTGTTTGGGGTAAATCGCAGAGGAAGACCAAGAGATGAATACAGTAAGCAGATGCAAATGGATGTGGCTTGCCTTGCCCCGGATAGAGTAGGGTGTAGAGCTGCATCAAACCAGTCTTCGGACTGACGGCCATAACAACAGCAGAACTTTATGAAGAGAATGTGTTTCGCACAATATTATTATTGAACACTTTGATGATTTTGGAAATTACAGATGTTAATATCTCATTTGAAATTTAATTATATACATCGGAAGTTACAGAAATATGGTCTTATTGACTGCCAATGATGAACTTCGTAATCATTGAATTTTTTTATAGAAATATAACAGATCGGATGAAAATTAACATTTCCAGCCAATCGGAAATCAATGTTTTAATTTCTTTAAAACTGAAAATTAGTTTGATTACATATATAATTATGCAAATTACGACAATTCCCAATAAATACATTTCTAGAATGTTCCAGCATGATAAATTCTGATTCGGTTTCTCTGCAGTACTATGGTTTCAATAGATATTTTAAAGTATTTATTATCATCTGATGTATGAAAAATATTTAAAACCGGATGTTATACGCTAGGTCATGCTATAAATATATTGTCGTACTTTAAGAAAATGAACAGTAAAAGAGATAAACGTTATCGGATGAATGAATAAAGATGTGGCATCGGGTTATAGAATAGAGCATGGAATCGGATACTACAGCAGTTGCCTGCTCTAACCGTTACAGTATAACGTACTGCGCCAGTTGTGCAACGATGCTGGTTTCAATGATGACGTGAAGATCCTCATTTCCGTAGATGAGATTCGGACGTCCACGTATCACAGATGTACTGTAAGGACGGCGATGGCAGATCGTACAGCTACCGCAACACAGAATGTCAACACGAACTTCTGCCAACAGTGGCACTACGGGCACGAGCAGTTCTAGCTCGTCTTCCACTGACGCCACAGCATCGACGTGGAACGTTCCCTGGAAGATGGATTGGTGGACTGTGGCCTTCAACGACTAAAGTAGTCTGCCTGTGGGCAAGTCATCACCGTTTACGCGTACGACGTAAACCTGGGTAGCGCTGTCCCTAGAGTGCACGTGTCCAAGACACGTGACCCCAAAACAGGCCTGCAGTCCGATAATCAACTCTCCTTCACTTTCGGTGTTTGTTGAGGGAACGATGACCAGCATTTCGTACATGCAGCATTTTGTAAGACCCATTCGTTTCCCATTTTTGTAATATGTAGGTGATGCGTTGTTCCAACAGGGTCACACACGCCGCGTAAACTAATAGACCGATTTAAGCAAAACTTCGTACAAATAATGTTTAATATGAGGAAACATTCACTGTGGGGATGAAAATCACATACGACACATGCTGTATGAGCTATGAAGTCATTAACAATGAAAACAGTCCCATCATTTCTTCGCAGGAATAATGAGACTAAATTCATCCACTATTTTAAAATGTGTGCGATTAGAGACTTGCAATAAACTTTAAACAATTTAGAACTTTTACAAAACTTCCTTGTTGACACAATGATGAAAGGAAAGAAGTTTGTTCGCAGACTCCTTTTCTTCTGGTGATGCATCAAAACTATGGCTTCCGACATGATGCTACAATTTACTACTTCCACACTGCTAATTCGCAAGGAATTTGGTGATATAGTTCAGAATATATATCATTAACAAAATTTAATGAAATGCTTAAAAATTCGCTCCATCACGCACGAGGTTGTAATTTATTACGTGTTTACTATCAACTCCATTCGCAACACGTTCAGCAGACACTTTTCTTATAATCCGCTCTACGAACCTGTAAAAATATATTATTGTAGGACTATAGTTCAGGCGGTAGGAAGTTATAATAATTAAGCTGCATGAAAACGAAAGTGAACCAGGTAGAGAGCAGGATGACAGGAAGGCAAGAAGGAGTTGGACAAAAATAAGAAACGAATAAATACACACCGACGCAACAAGGCCGGGAACTACTGCTAGTTGTATACATATCCTTCAAGTTCACAGGTGTAGTCCTAACGATGTATCTTGTCAGAAATTAACTATGATCTATTCCACGCCTGGATTAATTTGCAAATAAATACGAGAAAAAAAACTTATTCTTCTTGTAAGATTTCTGGAATCACATATTATGGCTCTCTTTTTCCTCCGATTTAAAAATTCGTGTTACGCTCGACTAACTATTTTATAGTGAGAGAAACCGTCATAATATTCCACGGTGTCTAGGTCTTAATCATGAGACTGAATTTACAGGATGACTTTAAAGAATTAATTGATAGTGGTGGGGAAATAATTGACTCTAAAAGCGAAACGGTATCTCAGTGATTCAACAGTGGATATTTAAATACGAGGAAACTTTCGTGCATTTGTTTCCAAAGTAGCCGAAACTTCCACTGAGAAACTTGAGGAAGCATTCTGTGAATTATCGTCAATACTCCGGCTGCAGATTACTTTGCAATTATCACAGCATACAGTTTACAGGAAATAAATAGCTACACATTCTAGCAGGAAAGCGTCAGGCTCTATATCTACAAATAATTACAAAATACCGAAGGAAATGCTACTTATTATTCCATACACGGAAATACGAATAACCTATGTCGTTTATACAAACAATGGTGCGTAATATCGAGAAACTTACACTCTATATCATATTTCGAACAAACTTGCGTGATGTCGAGAAATTGCAGTTTTTTATGAGAGTGAACAGAGATCATTCAGATATAAAAAATACAGATGTTACAATACTTTTTGCGCATTCTATAACAAATTATCTTTGGCAAGAGGTGGAGCTGTATAGCTCCCTGAATGAGGTGGGAAAAACGATATCAGAGATTCTTCACGGCATCATCCACTGTTCTGAATTTAGTTCATGAGAAACCTGTCGCAATATATATCATTATATACAAAAATGAATCCCTATTTCCCTTGGTCACGTTATAACTTGAGAATGACGCAACAGATTATGTATCTACATATTGTTCTAATCGTAGTACTCGGGACAAGATTTTTATGAAATAAAACTTTTAGTAATTCCACTAGGATATTGGAAAATGAAAGGCATGAAAGGGATGCAGAGGTTGGGAAGGGTGTAAGACAGAGTTGTAGCCTTTCACCAATGTTATTCAATTTGTACATTGAGCTGGCTATGAAGGAAAGCAAGGAGAAATTTATAGAAGAAATTAAAATTCAGGGTGAAGAAATAAAAACCATGCGTTTTGCTGATGACATTGTAATTCTGTCAGACACAGTAAAGGACCTGGAGGAGCAATTAAACGGAATGGACAGTGTGTTGAAAGGAGCATATAAGATGAACATTAAGAAGAGTAAAACAAGGGTAATGGAATGCAGTCTTAGAAAATCAGGCGATGCTGAAGGAATTAAATTAGGTAACGAAACAATAAATGAGGTAGATGAGTTTTGTTACTTGGGCAGTAAAATAACATATGATGGTCACAATACAGAGGATATAAAATGCACGGATGTTTGTGTCGTCTTTAGTATAAACAAGATGAAGGTCACTGGGTAAATAAATTTTTGTATGGTGCATGGCAATAAATAGCTTGCAAAAAACTTCGTCTACTTCAGTGATCACCACGAAAGTCAGCATATATATATATATATATATATATATATATATATATATATATATATATATATATATATATATATATGTGTGTGTGTGTGTGTGTGTGTGTGTGTGTGTGTGTGTGTTTTCTTGGATTGGGGTAGAGAGAATGTGGGAGAAATAGGCCGAGGAAGGGGAAAGTGGAAAAGTTGGGGAGTCCAGGGCAAAATTATTCCTTTAAGGATTTCACCGCACACTCTACGTAATTTTCAGAATATTCTATGAAGTCCATTGGGAATAGGTTTTGCACATGTTTCACATGTTAGTTAACATACTTATAAAATTTTGCAGTATAAATCAAGTTTAGAATAATTACGTTAACATTGAGTTATAAAGGATCATTTGGCCTTGGTCTTTTGGGTAAAATGATCACCTGGCTTACAACTTCCAGTTTATTGCCACTCTTTGTAAATTTGCATTTGTTATTTAATTATTGACATAAATGAATTTGTTACTTAACTTTTACTTTGCAAGGGAGGTTGATAACTTAATGTTTTACATGAAATGCATTCAATTAAACGGAAATGCAATTCTGCTTCATCATCAAAAACTGAAAAAGAATCTTTCAGTCTATTATCAAAAATGACAAATTGAATAAAAAGAGTATAATGACATCTACATACTCAGCTTACTCCGATTCTACAGAAAAGAATCATTTTGCCCCGGATCCTCGTCCTGCACTAAACACAATGCTATCGGAGAATGCCATCTTATATGGTGAGAACAATATTACTGAAACTTCCTGATATGTACGTTAATATACTAAATATTTGTGACTAGCTGCAGGAACTCAGTGTTACACAGGCAGTTACAAATATAGATCTTCCCTTAGATCGACAGTGCATGAAACGATTTTTTTAATCTGTAATTCTAGTCGCACAACACACAGAACTTTGGCCTCGTGTGAGCTCTTAGTTGACGAGGTCTCTGCTGGATAACACCACTACAGGGGAAGAACTGAAGCGTCTTCGTTTTCCCCCGAGGGATCGTTTTGCCGCCGGCCGCGGTGGCTGAGGCGCTCCAGTCACGGTCAGCACGGCCACTACGGTCGGGGGTTCGAATCCCCCCTCGGGCATGGATATTTGTGCCGTCCTAGTTCGTAAGTAGTTCATAAGTAGTTTGTAAGTTTAGGGACTGATGACCCCGTCGTTAAGTCCCATAAGCTTATCAAACATTTGAACATTTTTTGACAGTTTTGCCCTGATTTCCCCTACAAGAGATGGATGGACAGAGAGTAGGAGAGGACAGATGGACTGGGAGAGTGTAAAATAAATAAATACCCAGGAAACGCCATGTTTCTAAATCTACATCTACATACATACTCCGCAATTCACCGTAAGGTGCGTGGAGAAGGGTACACTGTACCACTACTAGGCATTTCCTTTCCTATTCCACTCCCAAATTGAACAAGGAAAAAAAGAATGCCTATATGCCTCAGTACGAGCCCTAATTTCTCTTATCATGTCTTTGTGATCTTTACGCGAAATGTAAGCAGGTGGGAGCAAGATCGTACTACACTCAGCTTCAAATTCCGGACCTCTAAATTTACTTAACAGAAATTCACGAAAAGAACGTCGTCTTTCTTCCAGCGATCCCCAATTGAGTTGCCGGAGCATTTCCGTGACACTCCCGCATTGGTCGAACCTACCGGTAACAAATCTAGCTGCTCGCCTCTGAACCGCCTCTATGTCTTCCTATAAACTGATCTGCTGCGGGTTCCAAACACTTGAGCAATACTCAACACGTGGTCATACAAGCGTTTTATACGCGGTCTCCTGTACAGGTGAAGTACATCTTCCCAAAATTCTCCCAATAAACCGAAGTCGGCTGTCCGCCTTACTCACAACTGTCCTTACATGCTCGTTCCATTTCATATCGCTCTGCAATGTTACGCCTAGATATTTGAACGACGCGTCAGCATCAAGAAGCTGTATTCGAACATTATGGGATTGTCCTGTATGCTATTACACTCAGTTACAGACGACACCCTCCCATACACCACAGCATCATCAGCAAACAGCCGCAAATTACAACTTACTCAGTCCATCAGATCATTTATATAGATAGAAAGTAATAGCGGTCCTATCACACTCCCATGGGGCACGCCTGACGATACACTCGTCTCTGATGAACACTCGCAGTCGAGAACAACGTACTGCGTTATATTACTTAGGAAGTCTTCCAGGCACTCACAAATCTGTGAACCTATTCCATAAGCTCGTATCTTCGTTAGCAGTCTGCAGTGTGGCACCGCGTCGAACGCCTTTTTGAAGTCGAGAAAAACACCGCCTGTTGCTCTTCATCCATGGCTCGCAAGATGTTCAAAATGTTCAAATGTTTGTAAAGTCTATGGGACTTAACTACGGGGTCATCAGTCCCTAAACTTACAAACTACTTATGAACTACTTACGAACTAGGACGGCACAAATATCCATGCCCGAGGGGGGATTCGAACCCCCAACCGTAGTGACCGTGCAGACCGTGACTGGAGCGCCTTAGTCTCCTCGGCCACCGCGGCCGGCTCGCAAGATGTCATGTGAGAAAAGAGCAAGCTGAGTTTCACAAGAAAGATGTTTCCTAAACCCGTGCTGATACATGGAAAGAAGCTTTTCCGTTTCAAGGAAATTTACTATATTTGAACGGAGAATATGCTCTAAAATTCTACATGAAACTGATGTCAACGATATTGGCCTGTAATTGTGTCAGGAGTCACCTGCGCTTTTTCCAATCACTAGGAACTTTGCGCTGAATTAAAGATTCGCGATAAATGCAAGCTAAGTAGGGGGCCAATGCCGCAGAATAGTCTTTGTAAAACCGAGCTGGTATTCCATCCGGACCAGCAGACTTTTTCGTATTTAGCTCTCTCAGCGGCTTGTCTACACCGGAAATACCTATTGCTATGTCCCTCATTTCAGAATTAGTACGTTGATCAAATGATGGTACATTTGTGCGGTCCTCCTGCGTGAAAGATTTCTTAAAGGTTAAATTTAGAACTTCAGCTTTCCGTTTGCTTTCTTCTATTACTAACCTGGAATGATCGAGTGACTGGACAGTTGGCTTTGACCCGCTTATCGATTTTACATAGGACCAGAATTTTTTCGGGTTCTCGGAAAGATCTTTTGCTAAGGTATGGCTGTGATAATTATTGTATGCTTCGCGCATCGATCTTTTTATAGACGCACGAATCTCTACTAACTTTTGCCTGTCATCATTGTGTGTTCTTTTTTGAATCGAGAGTGCAACAGCCTTTGCTTTCTTAGCAGCTTTCTAACAATATTATTATACCACGGTGGATGTTTTCAATCCTTAATCGTCTTTACTGGCACATATTTCTCTAACCCTTTATTAACAATGCACTTAAATTTAGTCCACAATTCCTCTACATACATAGTCCCGGAATTAAACGATGCCCATTCATTTTCTAAGTGCGATCGTAACATTTGCTTAGCGGCTCTTTCCCAAAAAAAAAAAAAAAAAAAAAAAAAAAAAAAAAAAAAAAAAAAAAAAAAAAAAAAAAAACCACGCTTCTAGCCTTCTTGGTTGGTTTATGAACTTTGGTCACCATCGACGCTATGACGATATCATGATGACTAATTCATGTCTCTACACAGACATCGTTAATAAGGTCAGGCCTGTTTGTGGCTATAAGGTCTAGAATATTTCCATTGCGCGTGGGTTGCCGGTTTAACTGTTCAAGACAGGTTTGCAGCTAATATGGAATAATAAGCGTTTATATTTCAGTATGCATTATGGTACGTCAGGTTTTTCCTTATTCAAAAAGTGGTATCTTTCGATAAAGTAAAAGAAGGAAGATGAGAGTTTAACGTCCCGTCGCCAATTTTGTCATTAGAAACGGAGCTCAAACTCTGTTTTTATAACGATGAGGAAGGATATCGGACGTGTTCTTTCAAATGAACCATGCCGGTATTTTCCTGGAGCGTCTTGGGGACATCACGAGAAACCTAAATCTAGATGACCACTGGCGGACTTTAATCTCCGATCTCACGAATGCGAGTCCAGAGTGATAACCTGTGCGCCACCTTGCTCGGTAGTCTAAGAAATTCTTCAGGATGTTACTCGGAGGAGAGGTGGGATACACATTGCACCCACCAAACGTGGTCGTTCTGTTGTCCAGGTGCTACGATGCAAGGAAGAATGGTTTTTCATTGACTTAAAAACTCAAGGAATTTGAATTCACTGGTCAACGTTATAGTCATACAGGTGTTTTTTTTCTACGTTCGCTTTTTCAGTGTTCATTCTGTCCTTCGTGTATGAGGCTGCACGACCCAGTCTGAAAGTTCATGTGGAGGACCCCCTGGAACGAGAGGATATTCGGCCTTCACACGACCTAACTCTACATTGCATAAATTTTTATTTTAGCGCAAAAATATATTTATATGACAGAAAATGGTCACCAATGCAGGGGAAAAATATTGAAAAAAAAATCTATAACTCATTTAACAATGAAAATATTGGTATCTAACATGTTTTATACTCCTATGAGATGTCTGTAAAATGATAAAATTGTTTTACTTGACAGAAGTCGTATAAGTTTCTAGTCACAAATTAATGCTCAACAGAAAGTAAAATCCACTGGAACGTCCTTTGTTGTTTTTCCTCTGTTCATGACTGCGTTGTAATCTATGGAGGAAACGATCAACTAAATGCTTAGAACAGACTCCAATTTATACAATGTGCATGTTGTTCCCATCTGGCAATAAGAAGTACGCCTGAAAATGTAATAAAAATTTGCGTTGCGAAACGGCAACACCGTGCAGTGTAGGGATAAATCATATAGAGCACTTGTTTGGTTATTTGGGGAAACCATTTCAACGCGCCAACATATTTCAATTGCCATTCAGCAGCAGCTGGAGGAGAGGCACGTCCTACCACCTTCCCACCAGCATCGGAAAAAGTTGCAGATCACGATTTATCATCCGTGGTCCCTACAAATGCCGTTATAAACTCTGTCTCACCTTTTGCAACGTCCAGGGACCATCTTGAATAGAGGTGAATTTGTTTGTCTGAAAGCGTCATCAGTTGTTTCCATGTAGGCATGTTTCATCGAGCTATGCTATTTTCCCGGAACACATCATTCTGAAGTTAATTTCGTCCTTATTTTTTGCACACCAATGTATTATTTTATTCAGACGGACGTCTATTTGAGTTAAATATCTAGAAATAAACCGAAGACAAATATATGATAACTCTAGTAACATGCAACTATTACGTCCGACTCATAATCCTCACCCCATTACTCTACATTGCAGATGCTATAAGCGCTTACGTAAACTAAGCTGCTGGTGGGAAGTTGTAGCCTGCTTGCCTTAAATTACACTACAACAATTTACGAGCGAGCAACACTGGTTCCTCATGCGGTAAGTTACAAAAGGAGCCCTTGTTCCTAGCTTGCGCCATTACCTGGACGCAGAGTTGGCGACCCTGATGCGCCTCCTGGGAGGTATTAGTGTTACACAAGGCCGCGAACTTGTCGGCTGTGAGCAGCTGCAGTGCTGCCAACGGCGCTGTTAACGCCGTGTTTGCTGGTCGGAAACAACTCTTCCCATAGCACCCTCTGAGCCTCGATGTATCCCCCTTAAGTACGTCGATTTAGTTTCATTGCTGCTGACGTATTACGTTCCACACAGTATAATGTTCCAGCGGTGCCTGTAGAATTCAGCACGGTCTTGTACTCTCATAACATCTACACCTACATGGGATACTCACCAAATCACATTTAAGTGCCTGGCAGGGGGTTCATCAAACCACCTTTATACTATTCATCTACCATTGCGTTCTCGAATAGCGCGCAGGAAGAAAGAATCTCTTCGTTCGAGCTCTGATTTCTCGTATTTTATTCTGATGATCATTTCTACCTATGTAGGTGGCAATCAACAATCTCGCATTCTGAGGGGAATGTTGGCGATCGGAGTTTCGTAAATACACCACGACGTAGCGATAAATGACGTTGTTGTAATTACTCCCATCCCAGATTCTGTAATATTCCCGTAACGTTGTCTCCCCTGTATCTTGACAATACAAAACGCGTAGCCCTTCTTTGTATTCTTTCGATGGCTTCGGTCAAACCCACCTGATGAGGATCTCACACTGGGCAGCAATACTCCAAATAAGGACGGACAAGCGTGGTCTTTGCAGTCTCTTTAGTAGTTCCGTTACATCTTTTAAGTATTCTGCCAGTAAAACGCAATCTCTGGTTCGCCTTGCCTACGACATTATCCGTGTGTTTAAGTCTGATGTAATAGTAATTGCTAGGTACTTAGTGGCGTTTACGGCCTTCACATTCGATTGATTTATCTTGTAAGGTAGATGCGTAAGTATTAGTCACGTGTAGTATGCTGGATCTCCTTTTGAATCCTAGTCTGCCTAGTCTGCTGCCGCGCTTCTGCCTACACATCACCAATATTGGACCTACAGCCCTCCTGCACAGATTTCACATCTCTCCCAAAGAAGTTTCAACCTCCTCCCGAATCGTTAACTCCGCCCGAAGCATACCTATCTATACAACTCTGTGAATCCACAGCAACCTATCCACCTCCCAAAGGCTCCCTGACAGTCCTTTCCCCGTACTAAACCTAGACCCTCTTTCCTGTCACTCGCGGTTCCACTGTTCCTCAACAGCTACTTTGTCTCCATCACCTCATAAGAATACCCCACCCTTACCACCACAATTCTGTCACCCTACATAACCCACTTTTTCCATCAAATTTCCTCTATTTCAGGCGAGATACCTCTTTTTTCGGGAATCTGAACAGTGAAATTGCCCCGTCTTAATTAATTAGTGTCTTCTTCAACTGTTAGTCAAGTGTTTCAATAACTTTTAAAAAATGTGCTGTCCCTATTTTTATTATTTAAAAAAAATACAACAATATGTTTGACATAAAAGTTTTCTGGGTATGGTACCGCGTCATGGTGTAAGGCTATTACTTAAATAACAGACGTTTCGGCCAACGTTACAGTGGCCTTCATCTGGGTAACTGATGTGAGCTGGTTGTTACTACACTTTATATTACTTCCATTTAGACATTACGTCATAATTTATTTATGACGTAATGTCTAAATGGAAGTAATATAAAGTGTAGTAACAACCAGCTCACATCAGTTACCCAGATGAAGGCCACTGTAACGTTGGCCGAAACGTCCGTTATTTAAGTAATAGCCTTACATCATGACGCGGTACCATACCCAGAAAACTTCTATGTCATCTGACTCTGGCCGCAGAAGCCTACGTAATAACAATATGTCTGTTTTAAATTTTTTATTAATCATTCATTGAATCTTTTTTAACTTTTTAAATTCATGTTAAATATTTGTCCTAGTTCATTTGTTTATTTTCCAATTTTAATGTCAATATTCTCCAATTGAAGAACAGGATATCTGTACCGCTCCCACTCCCCGCCCCCTCCACCAAGCACATATAGGGCGAGGTAGTAGGACATAATGCATGACATATAAGTAAAGGAAAAATATGAAGGTTTATATTTATCTGAGAGAGTCATGTGACGTGTCGTTTTCATTTAACAGAGATATACAACTATTCGCAGTGCTATTAGAATCATATATAGGCTAGGTCGCTAAATGAGTAGGAAGCGAGGTACTGGCGGAAGTAAAGTTGTGAGGCGGCATCTTGAGTCGTGTCGGGATAGCACAGTCGGTAGTGCGCTTGCCCGCGAAAGGTCCCATGTTCGAGTCCCGGTTCCGGCACACAATTGTAATCTGCCAGAAAGTTTCAGGTCGCTAAATGTTTTTAACTGGTTCAAAATGACAATTTCCTACAGTTTAGGCATTTCATTGACAACCATAATTAGAAATACTAGGTATTATAAGAATACTAGTTGACACTATGATTACATACTGTTATGTAAACATAGAAGAGCAGAATGACCGTTACATATTTCGAAACCGCTAAAATAAAGAATTTTTTTTTTTACCTAGACTTCTTTTATCCAATACAATTCATTACATCGCAGCACCTTCAACGGATAATATGAGCCGCGGCGGAGCGGTCGAGCGCATTGAGGCGCTATGCTACGTTGCTCGAGGCCTTTTCTCGTCGGGGGTTCGAATCCCCCCTCGGGCATGGATGTTTGTGTCGTCTTTGGTATAAGGTAGTTCATAAGCAGTTTGTAAGTTTAGAGCCTGATGACACCGCAGTTAAGTCCCATAAGCTTAACAAACATTTGAACGTTATTAATTTGATTACCTCCGGATGCTTATTATTGTTTAATTTAAGAAACAAAACAAAATAACTTTCCAGATTACAGGCGCTAATATAATACCCAGCGAGGTATCATCAAGATGAGCCATCAGTGGCGTAGCTATCATAGGGCTAGGCTGGGCAGTGCCCCGGGGCCCCCTCGAGATCAAGGGGCCCCTCGGCCTCCGTGAGCAAATTTCGGAAAAAGTTACAGTACAGCGTCGTTTTTTTAAATTTTTATTTATTTATTTACCTTCCCACCATACTGTCCATCAATTCCCCCTCCCGTCAAACTAAGCTTCCTGGGCCACAGGGTGACGGAACATTGCTTCTAGTGGGGCCTGCTGATAGGCCAAGCCGACAGTCGCTGAGTACAACAGTCGGCACACTCTAGTCGGCAGAAATACAGTAGCGGCAGCATCAAAGCTGCTTACAGCAAAAGCTGCGCCTTACAAGTGTTGAGGCGTGCCGTTCGGCGCGTTGTGAAGGATCGCGCTTCTCCAAATACTGTAGAAATACATTTACTGTACAGAACTTCTTATTGGCAAGTAGAAGTCTACAGTTCAGTTATACGAATAAGGGGTTTTCCGAACATCTATGTCCCCCAATTACACTTCGGATAATCGACGTTCTACTGTATATAATATTTTAGCTGAATGAAAGAATATCGACTTTTAACTTTTTGAATACTGCCAACAAACTTCAAACGCATGAAGTGAATTCCAAAAATTATTCCCATCTCAGAATATAAGCATAAAAAGGTATTGCTTGCCCGCTAAGACGTGCACCCTGCCACCTGCTGAATTTCTAGCAGTGTGTGACAATACTGTTCATGGCTCTAGTTCATGGTTTGATTCGCGGCAGGGGGCCAAATTTTCGTGGTTGACTAAAACTTCATTGTTGATTTTTACTAGCTCCTGCCTGGGACTTCATTCATCTAGTATGGAGCAACCTCGAAAACTATTCCATGGTAGTTTTATCTGTATGTCTTACCCAGGTCCTACTCTATCCCTCTCCAAAATTTCATCCAAATCCACCCAGTAGTTTCTGCTTGAAAACATAATTAACTTTCACAGTTATAATTATATTAGAGAGTACGATTAAATATTATCTGCTGCGTGACACACAGTAATTTACTTAAGAGTATTTAGGTTTGCCTTATTATGTCTTCCAGTAAGAGGTGTGTTATGGTCTTCAGTCCGGAGACTGGTTTGATGCAGCTCTCCACCCTACTCTATCCTGAGCAAGCCTTTTCATCTCCTCATAAGAACGGCAACCCACATCCACTTGAATCTGCTTACTATACGCGTCTCTTGGTCTCCCTCTGCGATTTTTACCCCACACACTTCCCCCCAATGCTAAATTTACGATTCCTCGATGTCTAAGAATGTGTCCTACCAAGCGATTTCTTCTTTTGGTCAGGGTATGCCAAAAAATCCTTTTCTCACCAATTCTGTTCAGTACCTGTTCATTAGTTATGCGATCTACCCACCTAATCTTCAGCATTCTTCTGTAGGACCACATTTCAAAAGCCTCTATTCTCTTCCTGTCCGCACTGCTTATCGTCCATGTTTAACTCCCGTACAAGGCAACACTCCACACAAATGCCTTCAGAAAAGACTTCCTTACACTTAAATTAATATTCGATGTTAGCAAATTTCTCTTTTTCAAAAATGCTTTTCTTCCCATTGCCATTCTGCATTTTATATCCTCTGTACTGCGACCATCGCATGTTATTTTACTACCCAAGTAACAAAACTCATCTACCACCTTCATTGTTTCGTTACCTAATCGAATACTTCAGCATCGCCTGACTTTCAAAGACCGTATTCCATTATTTTTGTTTTGCTATTGTTAATGTTCATTTTATACTCTCTCTTCAACACACTGTCCATTCCATTCAACTGCTCTTCCAGGTCCTTTGCTGTCTCTGACAGAATTACAATGTCATCAGCAAAACGCAATGTTTTTATTTATTTCTTCCCCCTACACTTTAATCCCTATTCCAAATTTTTCCTTGCTTTCCTTCACCGCATGCTCGATGTACAAATTGAATAACACCGGAGAAAGACTGCAACACTGTCTTACTCCCTTCCCAACTGATGCTTCCCTTTCATGCCCTTCGACTCTAATAACTGCGGTCTGGCTTTTGTACAAGTTGTAAATAACTCTCCTTTCCCTGTATTTTACCCCTGCTGACTTAATTTGAAAGAGTGTATTCCAGTCAACATTGTCAAACGCTTTCTCCAAATCTACAAAAGCTAAAAATGTAGGTTTACCTTTCCTTAATCTATCTTCCAAGATAAGACGTAAAGTGAGTATTGCTTCCCGCGTTCCTACGTTCCTCCTGAACCCAAACTGATCTTCCCCAAGGTGAGCATCTACCAGCTTTTCCATTCTCCTGTAGATAATTCGTGTTAAAATTTTGCAACCATGACTTATTAAACTGATGGTTCTGTAATTTTCACACTTGTCTGCTCCCGATTTCTTTGGAATGGGGATTATTACATTTTTCTTAAAGTCTGAGGGTATTTCGCCTGTCTCATACATCCTACACACCAGTTCAAATAGTTTTGTCATGGCTGGCTCTCCCAGAGACTTTAGTAGCTCTGAGGGTATGTCATCTACTCCTGGGGCCATGTTCTGACCTAGGTCTTTCAGGGCTCTGTCAAATTCATCTCTCAGTATAGAATCTTCTATTTCATCTTGATCTACTTCCTCTTCCCTTCCTACAACATCGTCTCTAAGTTCATTTCGTTTGTAGAGCTGCTCTATGTACTCTTTCCACCTTTCAGCTTTCCCTTCTGTGTTGAGAACTGGTTTCCCATCTGAGTTCTTGATATCGTGGAGTTTCTTTTCTTGTCTCCAAATGTCTCTTTTATTATCCTGTAGGCGGTATCTACTTTTCCCCTTCTTATACATTCTTCTACAGATTTGCATTTGGCTTCTAGCCACTCCTGCTTAGCCATTTTGCACTTCCTGTCAATCTCATTTTTTAGTCGTCTGTACTCCATTTTGCCTGTTTCATTTACTGCATTTTTATACTTTCTCCTTTCATCAATTAACTGTAGTATTTCCTGTGATATAAAAGGATTTTTTGTAGGTCTTGCCTTTCTACCTATTTTGTCCTCTGCTGCCTTCACTATTTCATCTCTCAATGCTACCCATTCCTCTTCTACTGTTTTATTTCCCCCTGTTTCTGTCAATTGTTGCCTAAATCTCCCTCTGAAATTCTCCAGAACTTCACTTTCCTTCAATTTATCTAAGTCCCATCTCCTTATTTTCCTACCTTTCTGCAGTTTTTTCAGTTTCAGCCTACAGTTCATGACTAACAAGTTATGGTCAGAGTCTATATCTGCCCCTGGGTATGTCTTACAGTTTATAACTTGGTTCCGGAATCTATGTTTTACCATTATAAAATCTATCTGATACCTTCCGGTGTCTCCTGGTCTCTTCCAAGTATACAACCTTCTTTTGTGATTCTTAAACCACGTGTTTGTTACGATTAAATCATGTTCCGTGCAAAATTCTACCAGGCGGCTTCCTCTTTCATTCCTTTTGCCCAGACCCTATTCACCCACTATCTTCCCTTCCCTTCCTTGTCCTACTACTGAATTCCAGTCTCCCATAACAATTAAGTTTTCCTCTCCCTTAATTGTCTGAATAATTTCCTTTAGCTCCTCATATATTTCTTCTATCTCCTCATCATCGGCAGAGCTAGTTGGCATATAAACCTGTACTACTGTTGTCGGTGTTGGCTTCCTATCTATCTTGACAATGATAATGCGATCACTGTGCTGGTCATAGTAGTTTACCCGCATTCCTATTTTCTTATTCATTATCAGTCCTACTCCTGTGATACCCCCAACTGATTTTGTACTTATAATCCTGACCAGAAATCCTGTTCATCCTGCCACCGAAATTCACTAATCCCCACTATATCTAACTTCAACCTATCCATTTCCCTTTTTAAATTTTCTAATTTTCCTACCCGATTAAGGGATCTAACATTCCACGCTCCGATCCGTAGAATGCCAGTATTATCTTTGCTGAAGACGACATCCTCCTGTGTAGTCCCCGCCCGGAGATTTGGTACGATACGATGAAAATGTGTATACTACTAATTTAACGTTTATGTATTCTCTTAAAAGTCAATTGTCTTCACGGAATAGTGTTAGTGTTAAGTCGTGACATTTTTAATCCTGTTTACTGAATTGGTGTGTGATGTAGCATTAGGTTATAAACCTATTGGTATCGGCAGACATGGTATGACAGCAGAAGTGGTTATGGACTATTTTTGTAATACTGAATAGAAAATAAATCTGCAGAAGAAAGAAGTCAGGAAGACCATCCGATGTTAGGTTTTGCGATAATGAACACAGTATTCACAATACAGGCACATCATTATCTGATATGCATGTCTAAGAATTCGAAAACTCTGAAAATGATTTCTGTATTTACTACAACGGGAAAACAGGTCCAAGTGGTCACAAAAGCCGCCCAGTAGTTCTGAAACGTGAAAATGAAATTAATGGCTGTTGATTTCTGTACTGTATGTTAAAAAATTACTTTTCTCCTTTCAGAGATTAAAGTAGCCCTAAATTAACACCAGATGAAGCAAAAAAGAAGAAATACTACGAAAATAAAACAAAATTATTACTTTACCTTTGTACCTGGAATTGGAAAATTATAATAAAGATTTTTTTCCTTAGAAATACCTGTCGGTGGGGGGGGGGGAGGGGTGCAGGCCGGCAACCACCTCCCCCTGTTGGCAACGCCTTTCAAAAGTCGGCGCCTGTCGTATATGGTATAGTTTTAGTTTAGAGAGGGCCCTAACGTCATTTCTGCCCCGGGGCCCTTGGTGTAGTAGCTACGCCACTGTGAGCCATAACAAATTATTATTATTTATCAAGATAAAAAGTTTAGCACACTACTTGCACTACAAAATACAAGTTTCGGCTGGTGTGTAAATCATGAAGCATGGACTGGCTATGAAATTATGGCCTTTGTGTGCTGTTAATTACGTGAAACAATCTATGTCTTCTGCACTACGACAATGGTAGAATTTTCCTCAATTTCTAAGGCGCCGAATAACGTCACTGAGGTCTATGGCTGTGAAATACAATGTCGCCGTTTTGCTATCGTGACTAATAGGTGCAAATCTGCAAAATTCCTGTGACAAATTACAAATCACAGGTCATATTTCACTGTCTATAGGTTCTATTCTGATTAACAGGTTATTTCGTGCTTCCGTTAGTTAACTGTGATAATTCTTAATGCCATCAAGAAATCGCGAGAAACTTTTATTCAGAATATCTTAAATAAGTTAGTGCTTGTGAAAATTACAGTTTTTTGCTGTCACTATAAATTAATTTATTATGCATGGAATTTATTACTACACTGAGAACATAAGCTGACACGGTTGTTACGAT
Organism: Locusta migratoria; assembly: GCA_026315105.1. NCBI lineage: Eukaryota > Metazoa > Arthropoda > Insecta > Orthoptera > Acrididae > Locusta > Locusta migratoria. Next base: position 471,040,977 of record CM048744.1, on the reverse strand, counting down.
ACCCATTTCAAAAGCAATAGCACTGTGCATAGTTACAACACTAGGAGAAAGGATGATATACACTATTCAAGGTTAAATAAATCTAACTTTGTAACAGAAGGGGGTGAATTTTGTTGCCACAAAAATCTTCGGTCAGTTACTGATTAACATCAAATGTTGACATATCCAACCAACATTTAAAAACAATCTGAAAGAATTTCTGTATGACAACTTCTTCTGCTCGCTAGATGAATTTTTACAAAGAAATTAATAATTTTAGAAAATAATATAAAGGTACAAAATGAAAAGGTTACGGATAAGTTTGTAGAAGGTATGGAGGCCAACAGGAACGGAAAATAGCTCTTGGCTCTCTGTACTAGTATGGACTTAGTTATCACAAATTCCTTTTTTAAGCGTAAGAATATTCACCAGTATGCTTGGGAAGGCAGGATATGGCTATGACATTCAATCGTCGTTTGTCCATCAGGACCCGCTTCTCCGCAACGAGTAGCTGCAAGGATATGATAGGCAGTGTTTCATATCTTCGCCGAGAATTTGGTATATTCAGTAAGCTGTAATTCGGGATCAGTCACCTTCCCCAACGCCCGCTTTGCCATTCGCTGAATCATGAAAGCCATCTCTTGTTGTTTATGTCCCAGTTGTAAAGTGTCTCCATTTCATACCCTGTTCCTTGAATCATAATAAATCTGTCTTTGTTTAAAGTGAACCCAAGTATCATTTCAGGCACCACTCATTTTATAATAGTTTAGTATTTAACATTTTTGGAAAGTGGGATTAATTAACTTCACAGGTAGACAATTTCAGATGAAGAGTATCACGAGACCAAGTATAGTGGATTACATGTCTTTCTTTAAATGAGTCAGATGCGTTAGCGACTACAGGCCACTGATATGGCACACAATTTCAAGCATCCCTCCTTTCAACTGTATGTTTGTTTCATGCAACTATCTAGAGGCAACATTGCAAGAAGAAGCTGTGATGCAAGGAAACCAATGATGATATGAGAAAATGAAAATAGCATTAATGAATTTCACATCGCCAGCGACTTGGCACTATGGGAGACCCGGCTCGTGCCTGTGTGAATGTGATCGGCTATTCCAGTCGTTCACATCAATCAAATGTTCAACTGTCTAAAAAGCCCGGTCTCTAGACATAAAAATTCCTTAAATTAACTTTGAAATAATTCTTGTGCCAGAACTGTAAAATACTTTTATTTCTTATATTCGACTGGTTTTGGCAGTTACTGCCATCAACAGATCAACAAAATATTTTATACTAACAACAACAATATAACATTTTTCCTGAATACAAAACGTCATATTTACACTAAATGTTGCGATGTTTTCTAAAATACTATCCATTTTACATAATTCTGATCAATTGAAGGAATACTTACCATATGATGTAAAATGGACAATATTTTAGAAACGATCGCAATATTGACTGCCGAAACCAGTAGAATATAACAAATAAAGTATTTTACAGTTCTGGCACAAGAATGATATTCTCTAAGTTAATTTAAGGAATTTTTATGTCTAGAGACCGAGCACAAGAATAGTTTGTTTCACGGCTGTAGACTGCCACCGAAAAACAAACCTTCAACTAACTTATGCTAAGGTCAACACACACACACACACACACACACACACACACACACACACATACACTGACACACTGATACATATGCCCGACGGAGGACTCGAACCTTCGACGGGAAGCAGATGAGTCGTACAGTCTCCCAGTCTCCTGGTTACCAGGTAACTTGAGACACGATTTGCGTATCTCCGTGTGAATAGGATCTAACGGCTAGCGCGCACGGGTGATTTATGTCACCGTGAAAAACGTATTTGTCACTGTCACGTCACGTGATTAAAGTGCAGTGCGCTCACGATTGAACACGTTTGGAAGTCCAAGCGTAATTTATCACTATGAATTTGGAGGAAACTGTCATTGCGTACTCATGAGACTTAAACTACAATGTCGTAAAAAAAAGAATGCAGTGCAATTATCTTCTTACAAAACTTTACACTTATAAGCCTGTCACTGCAATGTTTCACGGTCTTCCACAACATTAAATTTTTTTTTTCTATTTTTTCAAATGAATGTGGAAAGTTATCAATACCAGCTGAATATTTTCAATTAATTAATGGGACTGACGTGATAAGTTGGGCCTACTACATTAGAAATACGGATATATTGTTTGTTTGTTTCAGTATTGTTTATTTCCGATTATTTCTTTACTAATTTATTAGCAACAGCTGCATAACAAAAATTTAAATTTTTTGCAATGCCGTAAGATTAGTGAATTTTTCCTTCCTGTGATATCACAACATTCTGATGAGTTGTCTTCTTTCCTGTACGATCTCGCCGAGCTTTCTATATGGACTTAGTTTAATTGGGGGAATCAATAATATATTATATAGTCATTTGCCTATTGTGCTCCTTTTACTAAATGTGTGAAACCTAACTTGGATTATTTTCAAATAATTTCTAAATTATAGAATGCCGTTTGTTTTAGAGCAGTGTTTTCCAGCCTTTTTTGAATATGAAACTCCCTCCCAAGTAAAAAATATTCTGGCGACCTACTTCCAAATAAAAATATTGTGGCTACTCCCCACCCCTTACGAACTGCAACAAGGCTATTATCTCAAAGAAAACAAATTTAATCTTACTTCTTTTGCTGCAGCTTTCTTCTTAATTCTTTGACAAAATTTTTATGTCAATCTTTGTGACCTGAACACATTTAATTTTTATATGATTTCCCACAGAAAAATATATTTCACTTCACGAGTGTTTCGCCTTTCAGGCTAGACTCGGAAGTGAGAGGTCACACTGTGTACACAATTTGTAAAGAAGTAGCTCTTTTTATTGAATTTTTCATAATTATTTATTGTATAACGTTCGATCGGTTAACTTTGTGTTTATTCACCAATAGCACGTATTATACATATTATATAACTATGATCCATCCAAATCAGAATTAATGCTACACAAGGAACGCAGTAATTTTAAAATTAAATAAATTTCACTTAGTCATACTTTTTGTATTACTGTATCCATAGTTATTCTACGGTGCAAGTACTTCCTCCTGCGCCGGCGACCCCTCGAGCAAGACTTTGAAAAACACTGTTTTAGCGAACACAAAAATTTCCCATTTCCTTTTGCATGACACACTAATGGCTAATGTAGTCTATTCAAGTTGTCAAGCTATCAAATTTATACTACTTTATCAACTGAGTCGCCGCAATGTCTCAAACATTCAGTATGTTGTTAAATGCTGCCCTGCCACCTAGTGAGTTTGCGTGGAATCTTGCCAAAGTCATTACAAGGTCACACTTATCAGGTAACATAAAAACATTTAATACTGCAAACTCAGAAAAATCTCTTCTGGAAGTGTTGTGACAATGGGAACAATTTCGTCGACGAACAACGGCCATCTCACTGATTTTAAGTCATAAAATTGACATAATAGTAAAGAGATTTGTATACTTTGTGAACCGTTATTCTTGATGTGGTGTACAAGCGATCTCAAATGCTAAAAATATTACGAAAATAATGTTCATCACCATCATAATCATTTTAGACTGATAATACCATTCAGCGTTCAGTCAGTTCCCCATTATAAAACTCCATGATGTTCTATTCAATGATCACATAGATGCCTTTTCTGAAATGAAGCCTGATACTACAAAAGTCATTTTTGACTGAATCTACGTACTTCATCCTTGGTCTATCCTCCTATTTGTTTGCAGCATCAAATCAATGTACATTGGCTGCAGGTTACTAGGCTTACTTCCTCAGCGTCCCACTGGCTTTTACCCCTAACGGTTGGGGGCTAACTGGTGGCTTTGGTAGGTTCCGCCATCTCAGCATAAAGGTGGCTACGACTCCAAAAAATGGCCCAGGTACTCAACCAAACAATATTATGCAAAAAAAAAAAAAAAAATCTTTTTGAAAAAAAATATATATATATAAAGAACAACACAATTTCATGCACGCAAAGTAACTTATAACCAATATGGTAACAGTTTCACGTCGTACAGTTGTCCCACCTATGTATACCTTTTGGCAATTTTCTTTTGTTGTCAACGTAACTGTCGTAACTGTAATTTTTTATGATTCCAACGTAAAAATAAGTACGTAAGTGGATCAATGCGCGACGTAAAACTGTGGCTATATGGGAAGAACCGCAGAATACTGGCAGATGGTACATATTTCTGTGGAAGTATTTGAGTTGAAACCAACTCACGTCAGCATATCCTAGTACTCGCTTAACTATAGTTGACTGATTAATTAATTTTACAAAATGACTGCAGTTTCGTAGTATTCCAATGAACAGTTCAAACAGGTGATTTATTGTACACTACTGAACATCCAAGGTACTTATTTGTTATTTGTTAAATAAACTAGTCAAATAAAAATATTGTGTGGTTAATTAATAAACTAATTGAGATAGACATTAGAATACTGAGTTCGCCAATAATTAAGACATAAAGTGGTAGGCAAACATATTTCATAACCACTCAGTTATTAAGAGCGGTAATTAGAAAAGATATAAAAGTACAGGTAACAGTACTGTTCCAGAAGGTTAAGGCACAGACAGGTACTTCACATAATGGGAATAGAGGACTTTGATTTACATTCCGTGTGGGACAATGACCACTGTGCAACTCCGCAATCAAGCAGCACCGCCATCAGGTTATCAACCGACTACTCACATGCTGCAGTAACCAACACACTTCTGCCAAAAGTGACCACAGGACATCGACCAGAGTACATTCAGCATTCTGAATAAATGTAACCACAGGCGAGAACTGATGACACGTATCAGGACTTTGATAGACTACTCACGAGTTGCCGCGCGCTGGAGTAGCCGAGCTGTCTACAGCGCCTCGTTGCGGAGCACGCGGTTCCTCTCCGTCGGAGGTTCAAGTCCTCCCTGGGGCATGTCCTTAGGTTAATTTGCTTTAGTTTAAGTAATTTCTAAGCTACGGACTGATGACCACGCAGTTTGGTCCGATAGATTTACAAACATTTGAACATTCACGTGTTGCAACGACCGTCAAAAACGTGACCAGAGACCATCGACCCAGCACATGCTCCTAAGAACCTGAGCAAAGTGACATACTTGTGTCAACGAGCGAAGAGGGCGGTCACCTTTCCAGAAACTTCACAACATGAGCAGACCAATTGTTCAAATGTCTGAAAATCTATCGTACCAAACTGCGTGGTCATCAGTCCGTAGCTTACAAACTACTTAAACCTAGGTAAACTAACCTACGGACAAACACACACACCCATGCCCCAGGGAGGACTCGAACCTCCACGGCGAGCAACCGCGCGCTCCGCAGCGAGGTGCTTTAGACCGCTCGGCTACTCCACCGTGGCGAGCAGGGTAACCAAAAAATGCTGAGGAGAAGGGAGAGACGTCATTCAGTCATTTAGTCAATCAGATGTTCAGTCGACGGTCAGTCAGTGGTTGATTTGTCAATCACTCAGTCGCCGTGGTTCGAATCCATCTGACAAGACAGGGCGGTGCACAGCCGCTGCCGTGTTATAGCAGCTAGAGGAGGAAAATTTGGAGACAAGAGAGGTTTCATTCTTTAAGGAGATCGGAAGGCAAACTGTAGTTACCCGGGTGGTTGTAAGGACGAAATGATGCCACCTTACATTGGAAGTCATCTATGATCTAAACGGCCAAGGTCCAACAGCCGAGGACGTGAAGTTTGGGGATCACCGGTTCGAGCCTAGGACAGCGGGGACTATACGCCGCACTGCTGTTTGGTGTTCGCACAGAGGCACTCACGACGTATAATGAAGAGCATCAAACGGCCACAACATCTGAGGTGTTGCTGTAGCGATTCTCGGGCTGCTCCTCGCAACGACTAAAGAATAACATCAGCACGCCGTCCGACAGTGACCGACCGGCAATCTACAGGGGACGTCGCTTCGGCCACCTAGGCAACTTAATCGGAGCCGCCACGCTGACTTCTGCATTAAACCAAAAAATGTTCAAATGTTTGTATAGCTTTTGGGACTTAACTACGAGGTCATCAGTCCCTAAGCTTACAAACTACTTATGAACTAGCTAATTTTAAAGACGGCACAAATATCCAAGCTCGAGGGGGATTCGAACCTCCGACCGTAGTGGCTGTGCAGACCGTGACTGGGGCGCCTCAGTCCTCTTGGCCACAGCGGCCGGCCAAACAACGGAAAGCTGTGACAAGTCCCCGTCCGGTTAAATAGCACATGAGTATTACTATCTGTGACATAGCGATAAATAAATGTCTTTCATGGATAACCGATGTTTTATTCACACCTTGATCCAAGGAAAGAACCACAATCCATGTTGACATATATGTTGGCGTAACAAATAACTCATCTGGAATACACAAACACATTAGAATGAAGGGGAGTCGGAATGCCCTACCTCGCTAACGTTAAATTTGCTAACTTTATGTATCTCTTTCTCTAGAACTGTTATATATAGAACTTTGACCTCACGGAACTAAAACCAATGTTTTCTGTTGGTGTAATATGTACGTTAAGTTATTTTTATTGGAAAACATTTAACATGTATTCTATTGGTTCAGAGAATAAGGCAGATTTTGCCTTGATTCTGGTTCAGTGGCCTCTTTTAACCGTTTTATAGAAAATTTGAATGTTATTGGTTTAGTGAACACAAAAAGAGTCAAATACCAAAAAATGCGATTACAGTAATTTATTATGAAAATTTACAAGTACCTCTTATTCTGTTAATAAGTGTCCAGCAGAATGATCAGATCTTCTAGTTGTTCTTCACCTAAAAAGCTTTTTCTCCTAACTGATCTTGCTTTTTTTGTATTAAATTCAGCTGAATATTGAGCTTTCCTTAGTCGCATGTTGTCTAGAAGCCTCTGATGGTGTTGATACCAGGAACAATTCCAAGGCTTTCCATGATGCCAATATGCCAATACTGGATGAAATTACAGAATCAATGACTTCCCTTATCAAAATTTTTATGCCAAGAAACACATTCTTATGTACACGGGCCCATACGAGATTGTTGAACGACTCGTTCTGTTTCTGGGCACAACCATGAAAACCAACGGAAAGATAAAAAAGATTCTACAACTGAAGAGCGAAATCTATATCTAATATTTTCGGAAATGTGAATATTTAAATATATAAACATCAGAAGTTGTTTAATTTTCCTGGGTGCACATATAATTTTGTTAAAATGTAGTAAAAAATAGTTTCTACTAGAATTTGTTAACAAATTTTGCCCCATTTTAAGTAGAAAACTTCAAATCACTTTATAAGCTTAAAAACGGAAAATATGATTTTCTTACTATTTTGCAGCATTCCAACACTAATTATTTGCAGTTATTGTTAATAGCCAAATGCAACTATTGTTAAAAATCCTATACATTTCTGTGGTATAACTGACTCCACCCACACCCAAAACAGGCAATAAGGAATACAACGAGAAAAACAATAATGTGACTCTTTTTTGAAGCGATAGGTAACGACGTTGGTAGTATAACTATGAATAAGAATGTCGAAAATAGCTTATTGCCCATCGTAACAAATATATTTAATTTTTCTCTCATGAATGGAACTTTTCTTGTCTTTGGAAAAGGATAGTCCGATGAACCTCTAAAATAGAAAACCCAGTGGTTTTCTCCCAGTCAGTATATTACCAGTCCTTTCAAATCCCTAGAACATTTTGTTTATGATCAAATTATTGAACACTGGAACAATTTTAGCTTTCGTAATCACCATAGCACAAACACTCTGCTAATCAAGATAACTGATGACCTGAAATTCGTCATGAACAACAACGAGGCCACAATATTAGCACTACTAAATTTCAGTAAATTTTCCCATACTGCCATTTTTGACCTCCTGTTGAATAAATTGGGACAACCAAATTTCTCAGAAGGTGCACTGAAGAGGTTTGTAAGGTACTTGAAAAACAGAAAAGTGTCGTCTATGGAAATGAAACATCCGCCTGGAGCGCCACAAGGATCGGTTTTAGGCTCACTCGTATGACATTGATATTTCATCGGTTTTGATTTTCTGTAATTATCGCTTGTATGAAACTTTCTGGCAGATTAAAATTGTGTGCCGGAACCGAGACCCAAAGCTGGGACCTTTGCCTTTCCCGGGCAAGCGCTCTAGCGACTGAGCTATCCCGACACGACTCCCGATGCCGCCCTACAACTTTACTTCCGCCAGTACCTCGCCTCCTACTTTCCAAACTTCACAGAAGTTCTCCTTCCAAACTTGCAAGACTAGCACTCGCTTGTATGTTTTACCAAAGTACCAGACTTGAAGGTATAAATACTGCTGAATGATGATCCGTATGAAGTTGTAACGTTGGCTACAAACCTAGCACTAAAATTAAATGCACAAAAAGCAGCGAGTAATCTTTCTCTCCCATCAAAAATTAATAAGTATAGAATTATGCGATCAGTTACCTCCCATTCAATTTGACGGTATACCAATATCATATCAGAAGTCAGAAGACTGTTAAGAATTTTGGTGTAATTATCGACGAACTTTCAAATTGGATAGATAATACCGTGTGCAGGAAGACGTCTTCTTGCGTCTATGACCTCAAAAAGTATCGTAGCAGTTTCCCACAAGATGCAAAATGGAAAATAGTGCAATCACTCGTTCTACCAAATCTTCACTATTGTGTTACGATTTGGCATTGTAGACGGGACGGAAACACAAGAAAGTTAAAATTAACCATGAATTTATGTGTACGCCACATTTGCAATATTCGTCGATATGACCATAATAGGGTTTCATACACCCAGTTAGGTTGGCTACGGCCAAAAAGTTACGAGACTACTATAAGCTGTGCTTACTCCATGGACTGCTTTCTACACAAGCATCCCGGTACCCCGCCTCAGAATTTAAACATATTTTGTGCTATTAAAGCAATACAAGATCACACTTATGTAGTATCCTATTTGTACCCATTGATGAAAATATAACATATACAGACTCCTTCGCTATCGCTGCTGTTCGCTTCTGAAACAAACTGTCCCGCTCTCTTCGTACAACATGGTCTTCTGCTACGTTTAAGAAAAACGTGAAGCACTTCCTTCTCCCATGCTCTTGGTACTTTCCATAAAACTCGTGTATACAGTCAATGTTTCCTCTTTCTAATAGTAAAATCAATATTCTCCTATGTTCTCTTCGTTAATTATCGTCTTTCTCTTTCTTTGTCCATATTCACTAGACTTGTTTCTATTTTATATTTCTTCTTAAACTGTCTTTTCCATCCCTCTCCCCTCCTTCTTCCATCTCCATGTTGATAGCAGCCATAATAAAAAGCTACCTAATTGTAAACCTGACGTTTTAAGTCATTATTTATCAAGTACGAATGTAAACATTGTGTATGTTTCTTTGTTAGTACTATTTGACGCTTTAATTATTATAGATTCGATATAACAACTGTAATATTTCCATCATAAAATATTTAGAACGCCTGGTTAGGTGTAAGAGCGCACTAAGCCCCTAATCTTCCAGGTTAAGTAAATGAGTTACCAATAAACAAATAAATATATTAATTGTGCTTACATTAGTTAAGAAAGCGTCGCTATGGGATGTCGATGAAGTGGTTAAAACAAAGTGGAAGAGTATTTTGCACACATCACTAAAACCACAGCTTTACACTCTAAATCACTTTCGCATTCAAGCAGTCCAAAGATACATAAGTTATATCTTTAAATAATGAGATAGCTATTCTAAGCATGGTTCCCTGTTGTTAGAAGATCCAGATCAAAGATATTCCCTAAGAGCTGTTTCCTGGACTGATAGGTTGTTCAGATCATACTAGATGTGACAGCTACAATAAAAACATAGAATACTTCCTCACATTCTGTTATCCTAACTTACTCTATATTGTTTCATCCTAGAATTTCTTTCAGTTCAAGACATTTCACAGCGATTAGTATGTAAGGAAATGCTCAGTCCAGTCAAGAACTTGTCCCATAAGATGACACTTTCCACATAATTTGTGGTCTGAGGCGCCTCGTCACGGAATGCGCGGCGGCTCCCGTCGGTGGATCTAGTCTTCCCTCGGGCGTGACTCTGTGTCTGTGTGTTGTCCTCAGCATAAGTCAGCTTAAGTGGTTTGTGAGGACCGATGGCTTCAGCATTTAAGTTCCTTAGATGTTCAAACACATTTTTGAATAAGCAGTGACCATCGCTAACGATACAGATGGGATGGAAATGGTAGTAGTGAAATAAACTGCGTTAGGCTATTAGTCGCACATGAAATGGCACCCAATGTAATAAAGGGCGGGAACCAATTTTTTTTTACATTTACGTGTCATTTTTGCTTTATGGGGTGGAACGGGGGAGGGGCGGTCCGGCAGTCCATGTATGTGGGTGTGAAAGTGTTTTGATGTTATTGTAACGAGAGTCAACGAAGTTACCGCACGGCGTTGTTATATCGAAAACACATTTGAGCTGTAAAATTTACGACATAGGTCAGTGATATTAAATCTGAATGTAAAAGCACTGTATCTCCCTTTTAATTTCTCTGCACGCTTCACGAAAGTAAATATAGCGACAGCTACAGAAGAAAAGTGGACTGAAATGAACACAAAAGCCGATACGCCAAATAAAACGAAAAATACGTAAATGAGAGAGGAACAGGTAGCATCATAGACGCGTTGAGAATATTAAGAGTGAGTCATTTACAAGCTGACGCGGGGAATTTCCAAAACAATCAATACAGAATTGAAAGCGTAGGCTTTTACATTTCAGTGAATTCTGTGAGTCGTGCCGTAGCAAATGCGTGCTGCATTGACAGCGACTTGATTGACAAAGTCGATATCCGACAGGCATTTCGTTACATAAAAATTCAGAATCAGGAATGCCTTTTAAATATTTATCACGGCGACTATGAGATTCACCATGTTGCTTAAATTATTGTGTATTATGACAGAATTAAAAGCCCGTTAGGAATAATGTCCCAAGGGCAGCGCAGGGATCCCTTTTATTCTGAATAAAAATACGCAATAAATCAGTCAAAGTTGATACTCTTATTACCCAGGAAAGAATAAATTGGTATGCAAGCCGTTAAGTTCGCTGAATAACTAAATATTTTTGCTTTCTTTCCGAATCTAAAAATAGTATGATATCAATCACTGTATGAACCAAAAACAGAAGTAGAAATAAAGAAAAAAAATCTTTTTCTAAATTTGATTATTCTGAAGAAAAAAACTGTTGATTAGAAGAGCCAGGCCAATTTAAAACAATAAATATTTAGATTATCCATTACGGATGTTTCAGAACCTGTGACTTATTTTCAATATGATTTAAGAAAGCTGCTCCAGTCACTTTTTCTTGAAATGATATTTATTCCATGAACCGGTTTTCAAACCTTTTCAGGTTCATCATCAGATGGATCATGTTACAATAACATTTTAAGAGTCATGTTGGATGCTAGCTCTGTGGTGGGCAGAATGAAATTATTTCTTTCTTCCCGCCACAGAGCCATCATCCAACATGATGCTTAAAATGTTATTGTAACATGATCCATCTGATGATGAACCTGAAAAGGTTTGAAAAGCGGTTCATGGAATAAATATCATTTCAAGAAAAAGTTTTCCCAAATCATAAAACAATAAATATTGAAACACATCACAATTAAGTAACTAAGTTCAATGGACATTTATTTTAAAAACTTCACCCATTTATATTTGGTAAGTAATATACAGAGCATGATTCATTTTAAATTTTAAGGATACATTAAAGTTTATATCGTGAAAGGTCGCTGAACAAATGTAATGTTTTCAATATATTGAGCTAGATAAAAAGAACTTCTGAAAAAATTAAAATTACTGTCAGGGGAAAATATTGAACGTTTCTCACTTATTACTAGTAATTAAAAAGAAAAATTAGCCTACAATAGAAGTATTACAAGATTCAAAGTTTTACCTCGACCATAACTAAATTGGTGCGTTTCTCGTGGTTGTGCTTAATGAAACACTAAATATGCAATGATATAAACATGTTTTACGTTAATTGTGTACGTGAGTGGGCAATAAAAAGATGCTTTTAGATCTCTTCAATTCTTATCACCAGTTACAAACAGTATTCTTTTCAACGAGATTGCAGGGGAACGGCAACCCAACCATAGATTACATTTTTGTTCATTGTTTGCTATTAGAGACGTATCCCGTTTGCAGAATAGTGAAAGGTCTTTTAGACCAAGATGCGCAAATTTTAACTTTTTGTGTTCAAAGATCTGTTAAATATAAACTATATAGAAAAACTAATTCAGTTGCAATACAGGTAATTTCAATCCTAATTGGCAGGGTGTTTATTGTGCTATAATACAGACGAAAAATTTAATGCTTTCCATAATACTCTTCTCGTGATCTTTGAAAGATTGTTTCCTTTAGAATGCTCAAAATAAAGTACTACCGCTAACAGGCAATCTAGGTGTAGAACAAACCGGAAATTATGTCGGTGTGTTTAGACACAGTCAGTATCAAACTGCTATAACCCATTAAAAACAATACTGTATGGTTCTGAAAAAAAAGTCATTATGAAGGACAAAAGTACATAGTATGCAAAAAAGAATGGCTAATTCTTGGGATAAAGCTTCATCACACGATGTGGCATAGTCTTATTCTGAAGTTTTCCTTTAGGAATGATCATTTCACTCATTAGTAAAACTATTTCATAAAAAGGAAGAAAGGGAAAACGCAGACAACTGTAGACCTATTTCTGTGCCATCAGTTTTGGCTAAATATATTGAAAAGATTCAAGATTTAGTGATGATTGCAGTTCCCATAATTTGTTGACAAATGTACGTTTTGGTTACAGGTGTGATTTAACGACCGAAAATGCTATATTCTCTTTTCTCTCTGAAACATTTTCTGGATGAAGTGAAATAACTGAAACGTTAGCCGTATTATTTGATTTAACAAAAGGAGTTGATTGTGTTGATCACAAGCTATTGTTGCAGAAGTTGGAATATTATGGAGTAAGGGGACTAGCTCACAATTGGTTCAACTCTTACTTTAATAACAGACAGCTGAAGTCGGGTTCACACAAACAATTAAATTGAGACAACAACGCGTGTCTTTCTGCAGTTACACTGTGAGCTATCGTTCACACAGAATTTCACAAATACTACTTAGTTGTGCAGTTTTCAACATGGCGTACGCAGTCTCAACTGATCGCGATTTGCACGGTACATTTCATTCGCGGCCAAACGACTGTTACTCTGTGTGTTCTTTACTCTTAGTTCAGCAGCCTTAACGTTTCCAGTTATTACCAAGCTGACATCAACATAATCCTCCATGATGTTTAACCCTCAAAGCGTGCTCAACGAACTATGTGAGGGACCACAGTCACCATCATTCTAGAGGTCGTACGAAATGTATGTAGAGTTTTATATCATCTGCAATGGGCCTTTTGACATTTAACAACGTTTCTCGGCGATATATTGTCAAGAACGATAATTACTGAAACGTAAGGGTACGTTTAACACCTCGTTAAGTTCACATGTGCAACTAATCAGCAAATGAAAATTGTTCTCTTTCTTGAGATTGTCTTTCCTACAAGACGTATTTCTTGAACACTATTTTTAAATGTGTTACTTACGGAAAAAGTACTAGAAACGCTAATTTTTCGAGAAGTACCCCCTCCCCAGTTAAGTCACTGATTAGATGTTTGAAATAAAAAAGCCATTTTCTCAGTACACGTTGTTGTTCCCCATCGCATCCAACTGTTGGCAACTTACAGTCGCAGAAAAAACACGCCGAAAAGTGTCAAATTACACTGCGCAGCCTGTCATGGAAATAATTATACGGTCAGGACGATGATGACAATTTGGTGTTTTATTGTCTGTTAGATACTATAGCAACTTCAGGTGCAGCCAAATTATGTATAGTCTTCAAATGTAGACGTTATTGACGTTATTGAGCCGAACAACATTATCACCAGCAACAGAGGACAGTAGATCAAAATCAACAAATGCAGCCATGGTGGCTAATGAATCTGGATCAAAATACTCATGCCAAGACAGATACTTCATGCTCTTCAAATGGACATAGACGGAGCTAACATAGAAATCATTAATATAGTAGGAATATCATCTAAGTGTTGACAGATCAACAAGACTGAAGAAGTTCTCATTTCTTTCGAAGTGATGAAGCATACGTGATGAATTAAATATGGTCAAATGTTTTTAACAGCGCTTGATAAAAGTTCCGCTCACTTACAAAAATACTAACTGCACCAGGACACATGTTATTGTAGCTTGTTAAAAACTAAAAGGAAAACAAAGAAAAGAAGAATCACACATTTCTAATATGAGTAATTTAAATATGCTTTGTGAATTGGAATTGATTATACACCACACGCTCTGTAATATCCGATTCTCTGTCCTCCACTCTCTGTCACTCTCGTCGATCCCTCTCTTTCTCCATATCCTTATCCCTCCTCTCTCTATGCATCTTTTATTCTTGTTCATCTCCTTTTTCCAACTCACCCTCTCCGCCCCCACTCTCTTTGTCCCACCCCCCTTTTTTGTGTATCTACATCACCTCCCTCTCCATATAATCACTACGTTCTAGCTATTCATCTCCTCCTACGTCTGCATAAACATCTACATTTTATAAATATTCTGCATATCACATTGAAGTGCATGGCAGAAGGTCATCGAACCGTTTTTATGATATTCCTCTCCCATTGCAGTCTCTAATAGTGCACGGAAAAAGGTGCACCTAAATCTTTCCCCACACTCTACGTCAATTTCCTCTCCATCCTCTACCTCCTCTTACAACTCTGTCTCGTTTAGTGTTGTGTTTAAAATCTTGTCCCTACTAAAGTCCATGACCGAATGCTATAAAGTTTTAACACGACGTTGCATTTTTACACGTGCGTGTTTCCAAATTTTTAATATATTTCATATGTGATTTATACAATTTTTTGTAATTGGGAAACGATGTTCAAAATATCGCCTAAAGCTACAGTCGTATAAGATGTGTGGCACATATAAAATAAATAAAGAATCAACGATGGCTCAAATTTTCATTGCAGTCTGTGCAGAACTTTCGGATATTAACAGTTATGCACAAAAGAACATCCAAATCTTCATAACGTTCCCAATATTACAGAAATGCAAGATGGCGTTCCAATGGGTACTAAAAACATCCGTTGAATTTTTTAACAAACGAAAATATACATTTTAAAAACTTGAATACGTAGTATTATTGTTACACAATATTATTTATTTGCTTGTTATTAGCAGCTTTAGGCTTCTTATGCCATCGTCAGATAACTTCATACTAAACAGATAGTCCACACGTAACCTTTGAGGTTACATACACCGAAAGCATAACGAAAGCTGCTAATAACAATTTTTTAAGTTTTTAATATGTCTTTGTTCCTCTAAGCACCGTCGGAATATTCCATAATCATGAAAATATACATCTTTATTAATATTGAATGATACTCGATTTCTCGATTTCTGGCCCGGTGGCATCGGGGTAAAGCTCTTGACTGGAAAGTGAAAGGTTGTGGGTTCGAAATCCGGTCGGATCTCGAATTTTTTCCGTCCTCTTTTTGACCCGATCTTCACCTCTAAACGATGTGAGGAGTCGCCAGAAACGACACGAGATTCGGATTCCACGTTAAGCTGTAGGTCCCTTTTCCCTAGTTGGATTACTGGGGTAAGTTAGGGACTCGAAAGTCGCAGAAAAGGCGTAAAATTGAAAGAATTGCACCAGGCGAATGAGCCACACGAAAATTATTATTACTCGGTTTCTGCGTTGGGTGTTGGGTGGTACTGGATTATTTCAAGGATATTTTGCGCGCAATTACTTAGAATTTTATTGTACTTTATATTTTTTGGAGCAACTAGAAGTGGAGAAAGAGATTAAGGAAAATAGCTTCATACTTGAAACCTATACATATAAAGCAACACAAATAAAACACGTGGATGGAAAATGAAAATGATTTCACTTCATACAGCTGAGGATTCCAGGTAGACTGACCTTTTCATCTACGCTTACCTCAGATCCGCTTAGCAGCCCGATTCTTCTTCATTTCCAAATTTATTTAGAGTTACCGGTAATCCTGAAATCGATGACGAAGGGGAGATTCACCAGAACACTGGTATTTTTCACAAATCGAGAGAAAGAGATACACAGAAGAATCGGCATTCAGAAGACACGAGATTTATTGACTTGCCTTCCGGTCGTATTCGTTATCTCCGCGATGGGTTCGGGCAAATGCTACTGTGCGACACGTCATCTTCAGGAGCTGAAATACAGCCACTGCGAACGAGTACAGCATGATTACCACTTAATTTTCCCGTAAACTATCCGATAAAAGTTATTCCCTGCCGGAAATAGAAACGCATCGGGCGCGTCTGCCGTATTCAAGAACAGGAAATTTGTTATAAATCGAGTTAGAAATAAATTTCCTCGCAGGGGGAAACAATTAAAGTTTATCCTCTGAGAGGGGGCGGCGCACGCCGCTTATCGAGTTACCCAGATCTGACGCTAGGCGCGCGCGACCGGCGCCACGGCCTGCCTCATTACTGGCGCAGGCCGGAATGCGGCCGTCATTAAACTTGGCGCCAACGCGATGGC
Source organism: Locusta migratoria (assembly GCA_026315105.1). Taxonomy (NCBI): domain Eukaryota; kingdom Metazoa; phylum Arthropoda; class Insecta; order Orthoptera; family Acrididae; genus Locusta; species Locusta migratoria. The sequence continues at coordinate 471,024,358 of CM048744.1, read as the reverse complement.
GCCAGGGTGCCACCGAACTATTTCCGATACCTGCGTTCGGCTGCCGCCACGCCGTACTGCGGTAGCAATAGTGGCGCGTGCAAATGCGGGCAACCACAATAGTTCCCCTTATCATTGCAATAGCATGCTATATGCCCTTCCATTCCGAAACGTCTGTTTGTGTACTCAGCACTAGGATTGTTGATAAAATATCGACATTTTATTTCGTAGAAATATCGATATATCGATATCAAAATGCAGATTTTGGATGCCGATATTTTTTTATTTTACATTACATTTTTTCGCAATTTCAATTTTTCAATTTTTCTTTTGAAACTGTAGTGAAATATAACTTTACTTTCGTTGTGTGAACTGTGAAAGAGTCTTGCTACTTTATCCCATCCATTCTTTCTCATTGATTGTGTGGATAAAGTAAAGGGGGCGCAATGTTAAAAGATGATAGTCAACGTGAGGTGTTGTGGTTGTGGACAAATCCGATAGGTGACGAAACTGCACGACATACTCATAGGCCAGATTCCAGACATGAGGATATTCGATGGAGCACTCGAAAGTTTCTTCTTGCAATGATTACGCTGTGTAATATTTTTTTTTTTTTTTTTTTTTTTTTTTTTATGGTTTAGGTAGAGCCATTTTCCTTCCCTGGAAGTTTCAAATGCTTGTATAGCTTATGGTACTTAACTACGGGGTCATCAGTCCCTAAACTTACAAACTACCTATGAACTAGCTAATACTAAAGACCTCAGAAATATCCATGCCCGAAGGGGGATTCGAACCCCCGACCGTAGTAGCCGTGGAGGCCGTGACTGGAGCGCCTCAATCCTCTCGGCCCCCGCGGCCGGCTTTTCTACACCAGCATGAAATAAGATTTATTTTGATATGTAGCCAATGGCAAAGAAAGTAAGGTATGATAGGTTAACTGGAATGAAATATATCTAATGACACTGCACTGCACTGTGGCGCTGCATCCCCCCCCCCCCCCCCCCCCCACCGACACCCTCCAGTACTACACTCGCTTCTTCTTTACGTTTTTATGTACAGGTTTGTTAACAACACAACATTCGACCAAAAACTATTGCCATACAAGTTTTTCATCTGCAAAAAGTGCAAATGTTTACCTTATTCATGCTATGAGGGGAATATCTAATTCATAATCTGTATTTCAATATACAGCTCTTAAACCACTAGTATATTTTCAGTCTGCAGTCGATATTTTTGTAGGCCAATATGTATTGGTCTGATGTTCATATATATTTTTTTAAATATCGGATTCACGATATTTTTAAAAATATCAACAGCCCTACTCGGAAATGAGGAGAACAGGAGGAAACCGTTTGTGTTTCAAGAATATTCTTTAGCGGCTGAATCGTGTGAAGGAAAGAGTTCATACAGCTTTACCCGCGGATTGAATGAGGGTACAACTTTCGAGAGGTGTATTTTAGCGGCTGCCTTAATATTGCTATTTAGCACTATGGAGGCAGTGAGGATCTACGACTTCTTCCAACCGTGGTGCCTCACCACACCTCCCCTCATTCCCACTAGGCAAAACGACTTTGTTACCACCTCCCTCCTTTACCCCCAACAGCTCAGCGTCCCTTTATTATTTCTTGGAATCACATGCGTACCCCAGGTCGTTCTGCGTTGCTTTGTTGCCCCCCTTCGTCAGAAATACATCACCTTGTCTTGGAGTCAATTTGGCACCCCTCTGCAAATACCGCCCGGGGCAAGAACAGACATCCTACTGTTTCCCCACCACCCCATCACCCCTCCCCTCTCTCTATACACACGCTGTTGTTTGGCGAGTACTTTGTACAACTGATACTTCGTTGCTTTTCTCTTCCACTCGGAAGCAGACAGAGAAACGTGAGTGGCTCTAGAAATATAATTTCACTCTGCTGCGGAGTCTGCAGTGGTATGAAACTTCCTGGCAAATTAAAACTGTTGGTCTGAATCGGGATGTGAACCTGAGACCCTTGCTTTCATGGGCAAGTGCTCTACCTTCTGAGCTATCCAAACACGCTTCACGGTTTGTACACGCAGCTTTACTTCCGCCAGTACCTCGTCTCTTAAAGTAAACCTACAGAAGTGTCACTCTCCAATTTTTTCTGAAATTTGGATATAATACATGAAAAACGCGTGTGAAACTTCCAGTCTCCTCAGGTGGCGAAAAGGGGAATGCCTACCAGATATGGAGGATACCGGGAAATAAAATGTCCGGGGTGAACCAAAACTATCAACTACTGCCTTGTAGTTATGTATTGGATTACCAAAGTCTTAAGGAAGAAAACCTTGAGTAAAAATCAACGGTTCCTCCAGGTTGGAGGTTAATGCAAAGGGCCAGCTCCCCATTCATTGCAAGAAACGTTAGAAAGCATATAAGATTACAGCAAGATGGATGTAATAGGAGACGGGAAAGGCTACAAAAATGGACTGTCAGAATTGGGGTACGGAATACTCAAGGATTACAAAATGAAATTGGAGAAGTAATTAAAGCAGTGGAAACTATAACTCAAAATATTATTACTCTCCCAAAAACAAAGAAAGACATGGTGTAGAAAGCAAAGGATCCAAAAACAAAGAAAGAAAGACATCACAGCACAGGCTTTATGCTTTTCAACAGAGTATGCCTGTCCAGTGTGGAACAGATCTGCGCATGCCAAAACCGTCAATATCCTGAACGAAACGTGATAATCACTGGATGTATGAAACCGACCCCCTCCCCTTACCTAACCAAACGACCCCAGAATAGCTGCAGAATACATAGAACGATTCAAGCATACTTTCGACGAGCGCCATGTTCTGTGCAACGCCCAAGTTCCTCCAGGAAGACTCAAATCAAGGAAAAGCTTTTTGAGGAATGTACCAGTTGAGCCACCTAAAAACTGCCCACTAAAACAAGCACGATCTTCCGGAAACGAACTGGACTGGAAAACCTGGTGAACCCCGAATAGGATGAGAACGGGAGTTGCACCTGTGAAAACCATTAAAGCTAAGTGGGGACTATCGGACACTGAGGTTCTTCTCTGCAAATGTGGAGAACCACAGGACATGACACATTTGCTTCAATGTTGTAGTTGCCCACAGTCTTATATCCTCGATGATCTGTGGCTGGTCAGCGATGCGGCAGTTGACATTGCCCGATATTGACCAAATAATTTCGGTTGACGGAGAGTCCGGACTCGAAAAAGTAAAAGTAAGCTATGGAACAATAGCAGGCTGCTGTACGAATCTGGACAAGTCTATCGCTATGAATAGTGTTAGGGTTCTTTCGGAAGGGACTGTTGACCAATGTGATCAATTGACACATTCAAGTGTTTAGTGATTACTTTCACATGCAACATATGGCGAACAGTGGCAGTTAACCACTGGGAACGTCTGAGGCAATCTACTGCACTTATTAGACTTAATACAAGGAGTTACTTTGGTTAACACCCATCTGGCATCTAGGATACCGCACTTGGCGCTATGCTGAAGACAATAGCGCAAAGACTACTGACGGTGTTTCGATATTTCGTGCAGCTCTTGTATTGTTAGTACTGGGGCGCCGTGTTGCGGTGCGCGGGGCCGTCCGCCGTCGAGGGTTCGAATCCCCCCTCGGGCATGGATGTTTGTGTCGTCTTTAGTATAAGGTAGTTCATAAGTAGCTTGTAAGTTTAGGGACTGATGACCCCGCAGTTAGTCCCTAAAGCTTAACAAACATTTGAACATTTGATCTTTGTCTTGTCGACGTACGAGTTAGAGCGGCTACCCTTTATGTCAGTACAATGATTATGTTGTGGAAACATCATCAGACACGATTATCTGGATTTCGGATCGACGAACTTGCTCCTCTCTATAAAATGTTGCCCATCTCTACCTACCTCTCAAACATCAAAACTTAACGTCCATGAAGGCTTGCCCCAGGCAATGTGTCCTACGTCACGTGATGTGTATCGTCTAATGATCAACGGTTACACCGGGAATTTGGCGGTGAGTCGGCATCCTACAATCGCATGGCCTGTGGTCTGTGCTTCTTGCCCTCCTTGGTACAGAGGCTCGTGCGACCTAGTATCTGCTAGTCAATGAAAGGTACCTAACACGACATCGGCTGCATGCCATTAATATGACGGATTCATTGCTTTGCTTACGTGTCACGTGGTAGATACTAATGAACATAGACTGATGTGTGAACCTTCTTGCTTTTGTCGTACAAATCCCCATGCTATTAATCCGTAGTCATTTCTGTTTCCGGTGAATACTTTACCCTATGCACAAAGACAAATGCATTGAACTGCTTCAAAGGACTGTCTTATGTGTTTCACGATCAAGATAAGAGTGTTCTTTAATTTTTGGACGTTCCTCCAAGAACGCTAAACTATTCCGATACATAATTCAAGACACCCAAAATACTAAGACAATTTCTTTGGTAGTGTTTTCTTGGATCTTCCCTACACCAGGGGTGTGCAGGGTTTGAGTAATTTAGATGTGAGTGGTCAGTCGGGAAACATGAACCAACATAACGGAAAAAGACAAAAACTATTTATTTGAGAAGACGTGTCTGGAACATTTAAGTAGGGCTAGGAATTCAGCTTGCATCTACCAGCATATGGTCGGTGTGGGGTTACCTTCTATGTTTGTTATGTCGGGAGGACGCTCTTATTTATATTAGTTATCAGATGCTGTAGAGATAAATCCCCCATAAGAGGAGAACGTAATTTATTAAAAAGAAATCGATTACTTATTTTTTAAGAAGAATTACAAGAAAGAGTTTTAGTTTTTACAGGGGAAAAAAAGTTGATAGAGCGCTTGCCCTGAAAAGAGAAAGTACCGGGTTCGAATCCCGCTCCTACAACTAAAAAATAAAATTTGGGTAAAGTGACTGCCTAGTAAGCAGGAGATCCTCTGTTCGAATCCCAGTCGTGGCACTCCTCGAATTATATTCAGTATCTTAGATATGTTGAGACAACGTATGACTCTGGATATTAATATCACCAACATAAGAGGTACAGGCGGGATAGTAGCCTTTTACGTTCAACCGTCAATGTCAAACGCGCCTTGGAATTGTTCGAATTTTTAAGAAGCTATTGAGGACAGGCTGCTTAAACGTCACGAAAGAAGCCAAGAAATAAAACTGCAACTAACAAGGAAAGCTGTTCTGGCTACGACGCTAATGAATACACACAGTGATCGCAGACATACTGCCAAGGAATGTGTAATCAAAGAGAGAGTATATTTCATATTATCTTACATCGACAGAAAATGCATGTCAGAAAAACAAGGGAATGTGGCTAAAGGTTCAGAGATACACGAACGAGAGGAAAACGCTCCTTGATTAAAATATATCTTCGGCTAATTAATAATTTTTATGTGTATCGTTTCATAATTCTGGTAATGGAGAGATCGGGAGAACAAGAATTCCAAGACACCAATGCTTAATGACGAAGATGTGCATTGCCTGCCGCGCGATGCTGGACTGGACTCAGGGATGAACGAATCGACAGTTCTGTAATGAAGAAATGGTGTTAATAAACGGAGATCTAAGTGTGAATACATACTGCGTCAGTGAGCCAGTCTCAAACAGAAGGCAGCAACAGAATCCGCCCTACAAATGGCAGTTTAAGTGGGTATGCAGACTGAAACGTTTATTAACAAGCTGATCGCATTTTCAGTGATAAATGAAATAAATTATGTGACTGGAATATATCATCTTTTAATATCTTGAATTGTCATCAGTTAATAGCAGGGGCTCGTATATGTAGATAATGCGGCCACTGAGCGCGCACACAAAAATGTAAAAAAAATGAAGTGAGAGAGAGAGACAGGCAGAGAGAGAGAGAGAGAGAGAGAGAGAGAGTGAGAGTGAGGCTGAAAAGAATTTTATTTTTTTGTGTGTTACATTCAGCTGGAACGTGAATCACATGGTTGAATCGGAACGAAAAATGGGATTGATACGGCGGTGTAAATCAGAGATAAATATACTCTCCCCCCTGTGGAAGTGAGGGGGAGGGCGCATTAGTGCGTTATGGGCCCCCAGCGCCGCCCCCGCAATTTTTACGGCCCGCGACTGACAGGCAGGCGGGTTATCCTCTGCCCGCGGACGCGGTGATAAAGTGCCCATTGTGCCGCCCGCGCCGCTCGGTCGCAGCTGGCTCGTCCTCCGCTATTCTTGCGAACCCCACCATGCGAACCAAGGGGCGCCCACGTCACTGCTGCCCTTCCTACCACTCTGCACTTTTCTGCAAATCTAACCCACGCATTTTCGTTGCAGTTCGTCATAATACGTAACTGAGAGTGTATCTACTTTTTGTACGTGTCTGAAAAGAACAGACACTGCCTTTCATCCTGCATCCATTGCAGATGAAGACACAAAGAAATTCAAGACATAGCTGCCGGTGAGATTGAAACACACACACACACACACACAAAATGTGCCGAACCGGAATTTGGAGCCAGCTGTCCTGCCTTATAGGGACAAAGTTACACAACACTGAAGGGATGACTGTCCGTTATTGCCTTAATACTGAAAGATGACCGTCTGTCGTCTTCCATATATTTTTTGTATTTTTCTGTAAATTTATAATATATTTAATGTCGCTAGATTATCATTTTGTTAAAAACTTGAACCCCTCTCCTTTCAAGGCTTGAGGAATAACATTTTTATTTCATGCGTTAAAATATAAGTTAATATTGCTAGGTTTTTTCTTATTTTGTTGTGTTAATAATTTACTATTATATTAATTAATGTGGCATAAGTACGGCTTCTCCGCTACGCCACTGTCCCTGTGAGAATGTGCAGTTGTTGTGCTTTTAAGTGTGTGTGAGACTCTATGGCTGTTTGAATGTGGGGAGTGATAGCTCGCTTTGCATCGTTCTCTCTGGCTCAGAGTCGATAGCTGCTGAGGTTACCAAAGACGTTTCTACACCCTTTGGTTACAGTCTAGTTAGCGAGCCTTTCCCTCCAGCGCGAGCATTCCTGTCCGTCCCCACCACCGCTGTTTTCGTAGATTTTCCACTTTCCGGTGGATTCCCGCGATATCCCCAGTGGCCGCTCGGCGGGTGATTCTGCTCTGGTCGTCTGGTGAGGTAAGGTTGGTTCTGCTCTTGTTTCTGGAGATGGTAGCGTTTCATTGACTAGCACGTTTAACTTAGATTCGTGAACTTAGAATCATTTTGCTGGAATATTTTCTCCGATCGTGTGCGGAAATGTGTTCTCGTTTTCAATTCAGTGATTTTCAATAGATAAATGTGGTGTGTGTGATTCTAGTTGCAGTTTGATAATTGCCTGGTATATTAAAACCTTTCTGATCATGTGGCGGCGTATGAACTCTGTGTAAATACTTTCTAGTTTTGTGGGGCCTGATTTCTAATAGGTGATATGTTCAGTTTTATACAGTGCATGTCTTTTCATAGTTTCCTCCCGTAAGTGATATGTTTTCCACGTGGTCGGTTCATAGAACAAAGCCTTCAGCTTCCACTCTTGTTTATTCCATGCCCATCAGGCAAGTAACTATGCGGGTACCCTTCTGATTTCCACTTATATTTCGCGATCTTCTCTCCCCGCCTATTGTAATGTTGCTGTATCTTTTCCGACTTATAGTACGAACTCTGCCTGTGTCAGTAATTCTCGCTGACCCTTGTACAGCCTTCTTCCATAGCTTTCTTATGTAATTCTGAACATTTCCATGGGTTGCACGCCGTAATTCATATTTTATTTTTCCGACTTTGTAATTATTTCATTTTTGTAGTTTTTCTGAGACTGGATTTCATCCGTCTCTGTAATCGCCCCCCTATCGCGTGTAGCTGTATTTCATTCGCTTCCTTATATAATTCCAACCATTTCTATAGGTTACGTGCAGTAGATAATTTTCATTATTTTTCGGAAACTGAATTTATTCAATTTTATCGGTTTTCGGAACCACGTGGTCCGAGTTCCGACTTCCGAGGTTTGCAGCTAGTCGCCTGAGTTCACGCCACTTCTCATATAAAACCAGTACCTAGATCGATTGCTGACAGATTGCAACTTAAGAATCCACCGTGATTTTGTATAATGAATCCGACTTTCAACCACTTCACCTTGTTCATGTAACATAGCTGTGTGTCGCCGTTATCGTGTTTGCTCGCGTTTTCTGTTCAAATGTAATTTAACTTGCTATACACACGCACCATCTCAAAACAGGCACGACAGACCAGAGACAGCTTCAAAGTGTTTGTATATTGTGTTTTGTGTTTCCTCCGACTTGCTAAATATCGCCTACGATAGCGGCGCCTGCTTCCGCCTCGTATCAGCACGCTGATTTTGGTGAGTTTCTCTGTGGCACTGCGTGTGTGTGAGAGAATAAGTGTTGTTTGTGAATCCTTCCCCCCAGTAGCGTTAAATCATCTATAATATAGGCTGGGCACCGTCTGCATTAATCCATGTAAGAGATGCATTTTATTGTGTTAACGAAATTGGTTCCCCATTTTGCTTCTTTTCTAACTGAATAAACAAGTTTAAGTTCAGCATATTCCGTAACTTGCCTATAAATAGTTTTAGAGCACCTTACTCTTTTATTTAATATTGTTCTTCAGAAGTGCTGAGAACTAGTTCAGATGCAATTTTTTCTCATATCTAAATTCCGTTGCGCCATAAATGTTTTCTTAGCCACCTTTATAAGATAACTTCAATTGCGGTGGCTTGCTTATTAATGTCTGTGTAATAACGTGTGAACTGCTATGTATATTGACCACTGTTGTGTTAACTTCCTGTTGTCGAAGTAATTTGAAACGAGTCAGTTCTCAGTTTTGGCCAGGGAACAAGGCTTTATAGCAGGAAGTAACCAGTAGTTCACACGGACCTCATTTACTAATTTTAATGCTAAAACAAAGCTATTGTAACGTACAGTGGTCGACTTTTAATACGAATTTTGCTATTAAAATAAAATAAAAAAATAAAAACAGAAATGGAATTCAAATAATTTGAATCTCGTAAAATTCACTAACAGTTATATATTGATTGGTCATTATAACACTACCCCGCGATCGTGACAGTAATATTTATTTTTGCCATTTTTAACCTATTTTGGCGATGTACAGTTAATTTCTTAAAAATTTTAAAGCAAAACCAGATAAAAAATTATAGTTAGAAGTCGAAGGGTAAAAGGCGCAAAGCACCTCATATGATATAATTGTTTAGTCCAAGATTTGCTGCAAATGCTACCTCCTGTTCGTGTCTCCTTTCTGTTCGACGCAATTCCCTTAGTTAGGTCAGTGTTTTTTAAAATTTATTATCATTATTATTATTCGTTCGTGTCAGTTTGCCTAGGCAGGAAAGGAAAGAGATGAATTAATCAGTATGTAACTTTAGTACAGGACAGATCACTGGGTCAGGCACACTTCAAAAATATGACAATCTGTGAATAGATATTATCATTGTGTTAAAAAGTAAATGTGACAATTGTACATCAAGTTTACAAAATATCGTGCAATTAGTGTGAACTGAATAAGTTTGAAAATACGGTAACTTTCCCAGTGCCAAATTTGTTAATGTTTCATTGAATACATAAAAGCTAAAAATGATCTTTGACATTTCAAAACAATTTTACATGTGTGTTGGAATGAAGTGTTTCAAAAAAATGTTAAAATGTTTGTAAAGTCTATGGGACTTAACTACGGGGTCATCAGTCCCTAAACTTACAAACTACTTATGAACTACTTACGAACTAGGACGGCACAAATATCCATGCCCGAGGGGGGATTTGAACCCCCGACCGTAGTGGCCGTGCAGACCGTGACTGGAGCGCCTCAGTCCCCTCGGCTACCGCGGCCGGCATGAAGTGTTTGCTACCCATATCATTGAAATATTAGGAAGTGTTATCTGTGAAACTATAATCGGTTAATTGTTAATTACGAAATATTTCATCAAGGTCGAATTTAAAAGAAATATCAGAAACATTCTAATGTACAGTGAGATCAAAGATTAAAAAATATTATAACTGGCTTCGCCACTGATTAGAACTAACCGGAAAAAGTGACAGTTACTCGTTACGTAAAAGTTATGTTATCAGCAACTTAAACCCCTGACAGAACGACGTCAAGTGCTCATAAATCACAACATTGACAACTGTGGAGTATTATTAAAATGGAATAAACACGTATAGTTTTAAAGTAATAAGTTGAAAACCTGGCTGCCAGACACTACGGTAATATTCTACGAAATCAAGCAGGAGTGCCAACCTGCCATTCAAACACACAATCCAACTAAAATTCAGAGCCCATTTATCCTACACCAGAAGAAACCACCAGAAGAAGCCCGTTACATCATTCACGTTTCAGGAAATGATGTACAAAAATAATAGTGGTACATTGTGCTGCAAGTTCCGAGCAATGAGAAGATGTGTAGAACTTGGCTGAAACTTGCTCTTAGAGATCCAAGTGAGATAGTTGTACATCATGTAATTTATATATACATGTGGCGTCTCTTCCAAAAGAACAGACGTCACTTCTGATTCTGCAGTTGTTATTGTTTTCATATTCACAAAATATATGACTTCAACTGCGAATGGGCAAAGCCGAAAATGTGTACCCAGCCGGTATTCGAACCCGGGTCTGCTGGTTCCTAGGAAGTTGCGCTGGCCCCTTTTTTGTTCATCAGGTAGATCTATGATTTGCGGTCGTTTTCATTGTTCATTCTTGGTCGTTCGTTGATCATTTGGCTCAGCTTTTTTATTACAGAGGTCTTTCAGAACTCTGACCGGGCGCGTCCACTAAACCACTGGGAACACAGTGATCTCTGCACCTGCAAGGACTACCTAAGCACGCCTCCCGTCGCTTTGCCCATTCGCAGTGGAAGTAATATATTCTGTGACTATGAAAACAATAACAACTGCATGATCAGAAGTGACGTCTGTTCATTCGGAATAGACGCCACTTGTATATGTATATAATATTCCAGTGACAGGCAATGATCGTTTCGTTAGTGGGGAGGGATGGGCAACTTTGGAGCCCTTACTCTTACGTGAATTAGTACATAGTGATTACGAGTTTGAGTACTGTGGGCAGGATGAAGCTGGGAATTTGTATCTGATGGGAGGCGTGCTTAGGTATTCCTTGCAGGTGCGGTGATCACTGTGTCCCCAGTGGTGTAGGGGTCAGCGCAACTGCCTAGAAAGCAGGAGACCCGGGTTAGAATCCCGGTTGGGTACACATTTTCGGCTTTGCGAATATGAAAAATCATGTTATTATTTAAAAAAATGTTCAAATGTTTGTAAAGCTATGGGACCAGAGTTACAAACTATTTAATTTTTGCTAAGGACAACATACAAACACTCATGCCCGAGGGAGGATTCGAATCTCCGATGGAGAGCAATCACACACTCCGCAGCAAGGCGCCTTAGCGCGCACGAACACTTCCAAGCAGGTGTAACTATTATTCCATAAGTTGATCATTATATACCATATAAGTATGAAGTATTTTTATGTACGCCCCACAACTTCAGTTCTGCCAGTACATCGCCTTCTACTTTCCAAACTTCAAATAAGTTCTCCTGCGAAACGTGCAAGACTAGCATTTCATTTATCGTATCATGATACGCAACGAATTCTTCCATATAATACTGATCTCCCAATTATAACCCCTCAAACAGGGCGCATGAGTTCTCATTTCGATTAGTAATGGTAGGCGCTCTGACCCTGAGACTTTAGTGTCTGTTCTCAATGGGCAACTAAGACTACCCTCATAATCTTGATGGATGGATGGATACGATGTTATGGGCGCACGACAACTAGGTCTTTAGCGCCCGTAGAAGATAATTAGGCGATACGTGTGACCTGAATAAAATGGAATGAACACAAATAGGGAACAGAAAAGAAAGTAACCAACCTAGCCAAACGATAAGGAGAACGAAGCAAAGACCCAACCAAACATGGCAAGGTAGTAATAGATGGTGATCGTCCAAGGTTTACAGTCTTTGACGTACTCAAAATGCCGTACCAGAAGAGTGGGAGCGAGCCATTCGTTGTCCTAAAACTTCCAGCCTAAAAGCTTAGGCCAGAGTCCAGAAAGTTCATAGAAACTGAAAACTTTCGTCACACTCTCCTCGTCATCAGCTAAAACAGAGGACAGGGGACCACAAAGAGCCCCTGCTGCCCTAGCAGCACGGTAGGAAATACATTCTAGTAAAATGTGACGTACAGTGATTTGCACACCACAAGCTTCGCAAATCGGAGGGTCCTCTCGACGGAGTAAATAGCCATGTGTCAGAGGACAATGCCCGATCTGGAAACGTGTCAAGGCCACTTCATGCTGCCTCAATGACTGACTGGATGTTCGCCACGGTCGGACAGTTGGCTTAACCAACTGCAGTTTATTGTTCGTCACTGCCTGCCACGCCTCCTCCCACAAACGAAGGGACTTCCGCCGCACCACAGAGAGGATGTCCGACGGGGGAACGGCACAATGAGTAATATCATAGCCTTCGCAGGCCTCCTTGGCACCCCGAGCAGCCATGTCGTTGCCACGAATGCCGACATGTCCTGGTATCCAACAGAATGTCACTTGCTTCCCCCGCTGCTGGAGAGTGTACATTCTGTCATGAATGAGCTGTACTATCTTCTCAGCTCGATACAAATTGCGTATGGATTGCAGCGCACTGAGAGAATCGGAGCACAGGAGAAACGTGCCACGAACCCGCTGCATTTGCTCCAGCGCCCGCAGGATCCCATGGAGTTCTGCTGAGGAAACGGAGTATGCAGGGGAAGGCGAATCCTGATGGTGGTGTTGGCTAACATTATGGAGTAGCCTAGCGAGTCCCCTTCTTTGGACCCATCCGTGTCTCTGTTAGAGAACATAGACTGAAATCTAAAATCGGAAGTAGAATTCTTCTTAAAATGTGTCAACTCTAAGAGTAATTTCGGCCGCTGGAGGAGCCAGGATGGACATTTACTCCAACCTCGCTGCAAAACATTAAAACCAGACACATCCATATCCAAAAGACAATCCTGAGAACGTATCCCAAAAGGCCTTGTTGCCCATAGTCTGGTACGAAAAAGCCGTTCCACAGGAGGGTAAGCAACCACAGGATAGGCTGGTGTATTAGGCGAGGCCGGCCGCGCTGGCCGAGGAGACTGAGGCGCTTCAGTCACGGTCTGCACGGCCACTACGGTCGGGGGTTCGAATCCCCCCTCGGGCATGGATATTTGTGCTGTCTTTAGTATAAGGTAGTTCATAAGTAGTTTGTAAGTTTAGGGACTGATGACCCCGTAGTTAAGTTCCATAAGCTTAACAAACATTTGAACATTTTTATTAGGCGAGGACAAACTCGTATATGCTTGGCGTGCCACGAGGAACTGTCGCCGCATGTGAAGTGGTGGCTCACCAGCCTCGGCGCAAAGACTTGGTATGGGACTCGTGTGGAATCCCCCAGTCGCGTGCCGAATCTCCTCACGATGCACCACGTCCAGCATCTTTAAATAAGAGGGTCTTGCTGACCCATACACGGTGCACCCATAGTCAAGTCGAGTACGCACAAATGCTCTATAAAACCGTAGCAGACAAGTCCTGTCGGCTCCCCACGAAGTGTGGCTACGACACTTTAAAGTACTTAGTGCCTTGAGGCACCGTCTCTTCAAATCTTTAAGATGTGGCACCCAGGTAAGTTTAGAGTCAAATGTCAGACCCAGAAAACGCACAGTGTTCCTCATCCGCAGTTCAGATAAGTTAAAAATAGAACGTGAACGGTTACAACAAACACACACAGACTTCTCTGTTGAAAATTTAAAACCAGTCTTCCGTGCCCATTCTGCCGTCTGAGAGTGAGCTGCAACTGACGAGTTGTCGTTGCAAGGCTGGAAAAAGAACAGAAGACAGAGAAGTCATCAACAAATAGTGAACACTGGACAGGACTTTTCACAACACATATCCTCATAATCTGTACAGCTTCTTAAATATGGTACATTGTCTTCAGATTCTTCTCTCTCAGAATCGTTTCCCTATGAAATTCGTTACTCTGAGTGACGCAATTCTCAACGCCCTTAGTGAAATGTAACGTGCTGCATCCATGTACCGGTTTTTTGTCAAGTTAACTTCTTACTAAAGTATTTCATGTAAAGAGAGCTACGGGACTTTGAAGAATTTTCCATGACAACCCAGAAATCCATTGAATATATACAAGGACTAGGTGTTTGTGAATAAGTGTTCAAATCAAATGTTCAAATGTTTGTTAAGCTTATGGGACTTGACTGCGAGGACATCAGTCCCTAAACTTACAAATTACTTATGAACTAATATTAAAGACAGCACAAACGTCCATGCCCAAGGGGGAATTCAAACCCCCGATGGGGAGCGGCCTCGCGCTTCGGAGCACAGCTCCTCAGTTCGCTCGGCCATTCCACCGCGGCGAAAAAAATGTTCAAGTGTTTGTAAATCTATCGGAACAAACTGCGTGGTCATCAGTCCGTACCTTACAAACTACTTAAACCTAGGTAAACTAATCTAAGGACAAACACACACACACACACCCATGCCCCAGGAAGGACTCGAACCTCCACGGCGAGCAGCCGCCGCGGCGATTAAGTGTTGTTATGGTCTTCAATCCGGAGACTGGTTTGATGCAGCTCTCCAGCCTACTCTGTCCTGAGTAAGCTTCTTCATCGCCTCATAAATATGACAACCCACATCCATTTGAATCTATTTACTGTATTTGACTATAAGTCGCCGTGATTTTTACCCAAAACATTTCCTTCCTATGGTAAATTCACGATTCCTGTATGTCCAAGAATGTGTCCTGCTAATCGATCCATTCTTTCGTCAATGTATGCCAAAAATTCCTCCTCAATTCTGTTCAGTACCTCTTCATTATGTGTGTGGTCTATCCATCTAATCTTGAGCATTCTTCTGTAGCACCACGTTTAAAAATCCTGTATCCTCTTCCTGTCTGAACTATTTATCCCTTTGAGTGCAGCAGACGTGATATGCCATGGTGCTCCACCTTCCTTCAGGGCCTGTGGACGTCGTATTTCCTGTGGGCCCTGCAGATGGCATTCACCATGCTGCCTGGCCGTTACCTGAGTCCTAATGACGTCGTCTGCTGCAGCCGGTTCCATTGCCTATGAGCCGCTCAGGGCTGCTGGTTACACGCTGACCGCCACAGCATTCTGAGCGCTTACAATCTTTAGCAACAGCTTCTGAGAAAACTATTCCACGAAAAAGTTTCATTTTTTAACATCCTATGGTGTGGTATATTCGCTCGATATTGATCTCACTTACTACTCGTTATTCCTTATAGTTACTGTGCTACAAAAAATTAAGTAATTTACTGCACAACATTTTGAAGAGTTCATAGACGAAAAATCGCATTGTTTAGACATTGCGTATAGTTGATTTTAACACATACAAAGCTGTGGATAAAAAGTAGGTAAGATATCTAAATTTTATTTAAGGTTGAGAGCAGAACGATAGCTCACTTCATTGTCGAGATATAGGGTGTTATGTCCGACGCACAGACGCGGAAAGTGTGCACATTTCTGTCCATGCCGACTTGGCGGCTCCACGAAATGCTCGTCATCCGATTTGTAGCTTCAGCCTATTATTGTTCAAAGCTCGCTTATCTTTTAAATAGTTCATTCCTTCAAGACGAAGTAAATTTGGAATCAAGACATTCGTGTTGTGTGACTGTAAAGTTGGATACGTCTTGGGTTTCATTGTAGACATAGACACAATAACAGGAAATAAAATCCATAATTTACTAGAAACCCGTATTTGTAAAAGATGTGTCAAATATAGCGTACACTATTTTCATCACCTCATAAAAATCGTCATGTTTACGACAATTGTTTTATACTATTTGAAAAACAGTAGGTGGCTGGAATTTTTTCTTCCACATCGCTATATTGCCAACCTAAGAAGTATAAAATTTCATGTGTGGTATGCATTTACATTTGGAGATATAAGAATCAAAATTTTACACTTTTTTCGGGGCGTGATTTACGCGATCAACTTTGACTCAAAGTATCTAGCATTGTTGGCCTGCGTTGGATGGGCAAATACACCTTTTTGTAATTAAAAATAATGGTCTTTCTAATCAGTCCTGTTCGGAAAGTTTTATAGAAAATAGTTTTTTGCAAAATAAGGCTAAAAATACCGCATTTTATCCTATTCTAAAATCTTCAATTCTGCACTTAATTTATTCAGTATTGGAAAGCGGCACATAAACTAATATTCACGTTTCAGAACCTTGTATTGTTAGGTTACCACATGGCAAGTTTGATGTTTGTCATAGCTTTAGTTCCTGAGATATAACACGTTAAAAGTTGAAGTGTTTTTGAGCGCCGATTTTTTTGACCAACATTGCTTGACCGTTTATGACTATATACAGCACGTATAATCCTTTTCAATATTATTCCTATGACAACGCGTACAGTTGTACACGATAGCTAAATTTCTAATTTTTCAACGAAATATGGCCCGCATT
This sequence comes from Locusta migratoria, assembly GCA_026315105.1. NCBI lineage: Eukaryota > Metazoa > Arthropoda > Insecta > Orthoptera > Acrididae > Locusta > Locusta migratoria. The sequence goes on along the minus strand of CM048744.1, from coordinate 471,007,937 downwards.
ATAACGATTCAAATTTGTTAGAAATTCACGCTCGCCCTGTCCAAAGTCGCGCATGGCGTCCAACAAATGACGATATCTTGGCCAGTATTGCTTCCACGAATCTTAAAGTTTACCAATGTTGATTGGCGACATGTTCAAATATTCACATAATATTGTCCGTGATGGTCCAGCTGGAAGATGTTTCGAAATTAGGCGATTTAACATGGAATAACGCAAGAGTTACATGTTAGCAGCGTAATCAGTTTCAGTGTACATTATGTTTGTCGAGCAATCATTTCCAGATTGAAAGCTATAGAATAAGTAGCCAGATATGTGTTGTTATGGTCTTCAGTCAGGATACTGGTTTGATGCATCTCTCCAGCCTACTCTATCCTGAGCAAGCCTCTTTATCTCCTCATAAGAACGGCAACCCGCATCCGTTTGAATCTGCTTACGGTACGCGTCTCTTGGTCTCCCTCTGCGATTTTTCCCCCCACACTTCCCTCCAATGTTAAATTTGCGATTTATCGATGTCTAAGACTGTCCCCTACCAAGCTATCCCTTCTTTTAGTCAAGGTATGCCAAAAATTCCTTTTCTCGCCAATTCTGTTCAGTACCTCTTCATTAGTTATGCGATCTACCCACCTAATCTTCAGTATTCTTCTGTAGCGCCAAATTTTAGAAGCCTCTATCCTCTTCCTGTCCGCACAAGCACTCCACACAAATGCTTTGCTTAAATTAAAATTCGATATTAACAAATTTCTCTGTTTCAAAAACGCTTTTCTTCCCATTGCCATTCTCCATTTTATATCCTCTGTACTGCGACCGTCATATGTTATTTTACTACCCAAGTAACAAAACTCATCTACCAGCTTCATTGTTTCGTTACCTAATCTAATTCCTTCAGCATCGCCTGATTTTCTGACTGCATTCCATTATCTTTGTTTTGCTCTTGTTAATGTTCAATTTATACGCTCTCTTCAACACACTGTCCATTCCATTCAACTGCTCTTCCAGGTCCTTTGCTGTCTCTGACAGAACTACGCAATGTTTTTATTTCTTCACCCTCAACTGTAATTCCTATTCCAAATTTTTCCTTGCTTTCCTTCACCGCCTGCTCGATGTACAAATTGAATAATATCGGAGAAAGGCTACAACCCTGTCTTACTCCCTTCCCAACGAATGCTTCCCTTTCATGCCCTTGGAGTCTGATAACTGCGGTCTGGCTTTTGTACAAGTTGAAAATAACTCTCCTTTCCCTGTATTTTACCCCTGCTGGCTTCAGAATTTGAAAGAGTGTATTCCAATCAACATTGTCAAAAGCTTTCTCCAAATCTACAAAAGCTAAAAATGTAGATATGTCTTTCCTTAATCTATCTTCTAAGATACGTCGTAAAGTGAATATTGCCTCCCGTGTTCCTACGTTCCTCCTGACTCCAAACTGATCTTCCCCAAGGTCAGCTTCTAACAGGTTTTTCCATTCTTCTGTAGATAAATCGTGTTAAAATTTTGCAACCATGACTTATCAAACTGATAGTTCTGTAATTTTCACACCTGTCTGGACCTTATTTCTTTGGAATGGGGCTTATTAAGTTTTCCTTAAAGTCTGAGGGTATTTGGCCTGTCTCATACATCTTACACACCAAGTGAAACAGTTTTGTCATGGCTGGTTCTCCCAGAGAATGTAGTAGCTCTGAGGAAATGGCATCTACTCCCGGGGCTTTGCTACGATCTAGGTCTTTCAGGTCCCTGTCAAATTCATCTCTTAGTATAGTGTCTCCTATTTCATCTTTATCTACTTTCCTTCTTAAAACATAGTCTCTAAGTTCATTTCCTTTGTAGAGCTCCTCTATGTTCTCCTCCGAGCGTAAGCTCCATCTCTAATGACCACGCTGTCGACGGGACGTTAAACCCTAAGCTTCCTTCCTTCTATGTTCTCCTTTCACCTTAAAGCTTTCCCTTCTTTGTTGAGAACTGTTTTTTCATCTGAGTTCTTGATATTCGTAGAGATGTGTTTCTTGTCCCAAAGGTCTCTTTTATTTTCCTGTAGGCAATATCTACTTTTCACCTTGTTATGATTCTTCTACAGATTTGCATTTGGCTTCTAGCCACTCCTGCTTAGCCATTTCCTCATTTCCTGTCAATCTCAATTCTTCGTCGTCTGTACTCCAATTTGCCTGTTTCATTTATTGCATTTTTATATTTTCTTCTTTCGTCAATTAAATTGAGTATTTCCTGTGATATCCAAGTTTTCTTTGTAGGTCTTGCCTTTCTACCTATATTGTCCTCTGCTGCCTTCACTATTTCATTTCTCAACGCTATCCATCCCTCTTCTACTGTTTTATTTCCCCCTGTTTCTCTCAAATGTTGCCTAAAGCTCCTTCTGAAATTCTTAAGAACTTCAAGTTCCCTCAATTTATCCAAGTCCCATCACCTTATTTTCCTATCTTTCTGCAATTTTTTTCAGCCTCCAGTTCATGATCAATAAGTTACGGTCAGAGTCTGTATCTGCCCCTGGGTATGTCTTACAGTTTAAAACCTGGTTCCGGAATCTATGTTTTAGCATTATAAAATCTATCTGATACCTTCCAGTGTCTCCTGGTCTCTTCCACGTATACAAACTTCTTTCGTGGTTGTTAAACCATGCGTCTGTTATGATTAAATCATGTTCCGTGCCAAATTCTACCAGACGACTTCCACTTTCATTCCTTCTGCCCAGTACATAGTCACCTACTATTTTTTCTTCTCTTCCTTTTACTACTACCGAATTCCAGTCTCTCAGAACAAGTAAGTTTCCCTCTCCCTTATTCGTCTGTATAATTTCCTTTACCTCCTAATACATCTGTTCAATCTCCTCATCATCGCCAGAGCTAGTTGGCATATAAAGCTGTACTACTGTTGTCGCTGTTGGCTTCGTATCTATATTGACAATGATAATGCGATCACTGTGCTGCTCATAGCAGTTTACCCGCAGTCCTATTTTCCTATTCATTAGCAGACTGTGATACCCTTAACTGATTTTGTATTTATAATCCTGTACTCACCAGAAATCCTGTTCATCCTGCTACCGAACTTCACTAATCTCTACTATATCTAACTTCAACCTATCCATTTCCCTTTTTAATTTTTCTAGCATCCCTACCCGATTTAGGGATCTAACATTCCACGCTGTCTTTCCTGATTATCACATCCTCCTGAGTAGTCCCCGCCTGGAGATCCGAAAGGAGGACTATTTTACCTCCGGAATATTTTACCCGAGAGTATGCCGTCATCATATGTTCATACAGTAGAGATGCACGTCCTGGGGAAAAGTAACGGCTGTAGTTTCCCCTTGCTTTCAGCCGTTCGCACTAACTGCACAGCAAAGCCACGTTAGCCTATGTTACAAGGCCAGCTCAGTCAATCATCCAGACTATTTCCCCTGTATTTACTGAAAAGGCTGCTGCCCCTCTTCAGGAACCACACGTTTGTCTGGCCTCTCCACAGATACCCCTCCGCTGTGGTTGCACCTACGGTACGGCTATCTGCATCGTTGAGGCACGCAGGCGACCCCCACCGCGGCAATGTCTGTGATTCATAGTATTTGTAACGTCAGCGAGCGCACTGACTGCGAGACTGTCGCTGCCGCCCTGGTTTGAGAAATATTCAGGCCAGGGCGAGGACGGCGAACACACACAATACACCGTGGAGAGGGCTGCCAGCGCAGGTAGATGGATTAGGCGGCCGCAACGGCAGGCCTGACTCGGCCAGCTGGAAGTGCATCTCAAAGGGTTTCACTTCTGTACAAGGCAACACACTACACAAATGCCTTCAGAAAATACTTCCTTACACTTCATATTTGACAGTAAATTTCTCTTTTTCAAAAACGATTTTCTTCCCATTGTCATTCCTCTGTACTGCGACCGTCGTAATTTCCATTTTATTGTCCTTGTTTTGTTCTTGTTAATGTTCATCTTATATTTTCTCTTCAATACACTGTCCATTCCATTCATTTGCTCTTCCAGGTCCTTTGGTGTCTCTGACAGAATAACATTGTATTACGTAAGACGCAATGTTTGTATTTCTTCACACTGATCTTTGATTCCTTCTCCAAGTTTTTACTTTCTCTACTTCACAACTACCCCCGTTTTCAAATTGAATAACTTTGGAAAATGGCTAAAATCCTGTCTTACTCCCTTCCCAACCAATATTTCCCTTTCATGCCCTTCAACTGTAGTAACTGAAGTCTGGCTTTTGTAAAAGTTGTAAATAACCATGATTTCCCTGTATTTTACCCCTGATGACTTCAGACTTTCAATCGGTGCATTGCAATCGGCATTGACAAAAGCTTTCTCTAAATCTACAAAAGCTAGAAATGTAGGTTTGCCTTCCATTCATCTATCTTCTAACTTACGTCATAAAGTGAGTGTTGCTTCCCGTGTTCCTAGGTTTCTCCTCAGTGCAAACTAATCTAAATTTTGCAACCCTGACTTATCAAACTGGTGGTTCAGTAATTTTCACACCTGTTGGCGTTTGATTAATTTGGAATGGGGGTTATTACATTTTTCTTAAAGACTGAGTATTTCGCCTTTCTCATACATCTTACACGCGGGGTGAAATAATTTTGTCACATTTTGTCTCACAGAGACTTCAGTAGCTCTGAGGGAATGTCATCTACCCCATAGGCCTTGTTCCGATTTAGGTCATTAAGGATTCTTTCAAATTCATCTCTCAGTATAGTATCCTCTATTTATCTCATCTACTTCCTCTATCCTTCCTACAATATCTTCTCAAAGTTCATTTTCTTGGTAGAGCCCTTCTATGTACTCTTTCCATGTTTCAGCTCCTCCTCCTTTATTGTGAAATGGGTTTTCCATTTGAGTTCTTGAAATTCATAGAACTGTTTTTCTTATCTCCAAATGTCTCTTATTTTCTTGTAGGCGGTACCTACTTTTTCCCTTAGATATACAGTCTTCTACAGACGTGCAATTCCCTTCAAGCCATTTCCGTTTTGCCATTTTGCGCTTCCTGTCAATTTCATTTCTTTGTCGTCTGTGCTCCATTTTACCTGTTTCATTTACTGCATTTTATATCTTCTCCTTTCATGAATTAAATTTAGTATTTCCTTTAATATCCAAAAATTCTTTTGTAGGTCTTGCCTTTATTTTGTCCTTTGATGCCTTGACTATTTCATCTCTAAGAGCTACCCATTCCTCTTCTACTCTTATCCGCCCCCCCCCCCCAATGTCTGTCAATTATTGCCTAAAGCTCCCTCTGTAATTCTTAGGAACGTCAGGTTCCTTCAATTTATCCAGTCGCATCTCCTTATTTTCCTACCTTTCTGCATTTTTTCAGTTTCAGCCTACAGTGCTTGACCAATAAGAAACGGTCAGATTCTATAACTGTCCCAGGATATGTCTTACAGTTTAAAACCTGTCTGTCGTACCATACATAAAAACTATCTTGCACCTTCCGGTGTCTCCTGGCCTCTTCCATGTATGCAAACGTATTTCAGGATTGTTAAACCAAGTGTTTGTTAAAACTAAATTACGTTAAGTGCAAAATTCTACCAGGCGACTTCCTCTTTCGTTCCTTCTGTCCGGTCCACAGTCACCTACTAGTTTTCCTTCTCTTCCTTTTCCTACTACCGAATTCCAGTCTCCCATAACAATTAAGTTTTCCTTTTCCTTAACTGTCTGAATAATTTCCTTTACATCCTCTTACATTTCTTCAATCTCATCATCAAGGATGAGCTAGTTGGCAAATAAAGTTGTACTACTGTGGTCAGTGTTGGCTTCTATCTATTTTGACTACTAAAATGCAATCTCTGCGCTGTAGGTATCAGCTTTCCTATTTTCTTAATCATTATTAAACTACTCCAACTACTACAACTGATTTTGTGTTTATAATCATGTTCTCACCTGATCAGAAATCTTGTTCCTCTTTCCACCGAACTTCACTAATCAAAACAAATGTTCAAATGTTTGTTAAGCTTATGGGACTTAACTACGGGGTCATCAGTCCCTAAACTTACAAACTACTTATGAATTACTTACGAACTAGGACGGTACAAATATCCATGCCCGAGGGGGGATTCGAACCTCCGACCGTAGTGGCCGTGCAGACCGTGACTGGAGCGCCTCAGTGCCCTCGGCCAACGCGGCCGGCACTTCACTAATCCCCACGATATCTAACTCCAACCTATCCATTTACCTTTTTAAATTTTCTGAACTCTCTACCAGATTAAGGGATCTATCACTCCACGCTCCGATCCGTAGAATGCCAGTGTTGTCTTTCCTAAATACCACATCCTCCTGATTAGTCCCCGCCTAGAAATACGAATAGTCGATTTTTTTTACCTCGGGATTATGTAACGGGATGCCATCATTATGTACTCATACTGTAGATCTACATGTCCTCGTGAAAAGGAACGTCTGTAGTTTTCCCTGCTTTCGGCCGTTCGCAGTAACTTCATGGCAAAACCATGTTAGCTGATGTTACAAGGCCAGCTCAGTCAATCATCCAGACTGTCACCCCTGTAACTACCGAAGAGGCTTCTGCCCCTCTTCAGGAACCACACATTTGCCTGGTCTCTCCACAGATATCCCTCCGCTGTGGTTGCACCTCCGATACAGCTATCGGTATCGTTCAGACACGCAAGCCACTCCACCTCGGCAATGTCTGTGATTCATGGTAGTGGCTGTGAATATATGTAATGTAATGCAGAATAACGTGATAAAATATTGAAATATACTTAAAAGCCATATGTTAAATAAAAAGATGGTAGTCTCTGTGGAATCTAGTATTCTGAGATACCATGGTGTACTTGTGGTCGTTCCACACATCAACCGACATTTTAAACCACAAGAACATTTCCGCTAAATAGGTCAGAGGTCCACTAAACAGAGAAAGCGACTACACGGATAGCCGGAGATGTGGTGTGGACTGGGCGGAATTTAGATTAGAGGGCCTCGGGAACACACAGAAAGGGTTTCATTCCCAAATAATACAAGTCAAGGATAGGACGAACACAAATCTAAGAACCATTGGTCGAACAGTTGTACATTGTTGAAACTACGTTGGGAAAGTACCAGAGCTCCAAGCGCTGTAGATCCTGAATGCTGGCTAAAGTCGGAGATTAATTCTGCAAAAATTTTTGCTAAGGAGCTAATGGTGTTCAGAAATGATTGATTGAATAAAATAGGTGGTGGCGTGTTTGTTGCTGTCACAGGCGGTTTGTCCTGTAGCGAAATTGAAGTAGATTGTTTCTGTGAATTGATATGGGTAGAGGCTATACCTGTCAACAAGAATACATTAATAGTTGGTTCTTTTTACCTACCTTCTGATTCAGACGATTCGATTGTAGAAATGTTCAAAGAAAGCTTGAATCATATCTAAAAAAAAAAAAAAAAAAAAAAAAAAAAAAAAAAAAAAAAAAAAAAAAAAAAACAGTATACGATTGCAATTGGTGACGACTATAAATTACCCTCGATATGTTGGCAAAAATACACTTTCAAAATCGGAGGCAAGCATAAAACATCTTCCGAAATTGTACTGAACGCTTTGTACGAAAATTATCTCGAGCAATTAGTTCATGAACCCACTAGAATAGGAAATTGTTGTGAGAACAAACTTGGCCTCTTGTCGCAGCGAAACAAATATCGTATTTTGCAAATCCGCCAAAATTAAAAAAAAAAGTTCAAATGTTTGTTAAGCTTATGGGGTCATCAGTCCCTAAACTTACAAACTACTTATCAACTACCTTATCCTAAGGACGGCACAGATATCCTTGCCCGATGGGGGATTCGAACCCCCGACCTTAGTGGCCGTGCAGACCGTGACTGGAGCGCCTCAGTCCCCTCGGCCACCGCGGCCGGCCACCAAAATTAAATGAAAAGTATATTTATTTAGAAACGCATATAAAAATTCGATTAATGCTTTCCCGAGAGAGAATTTCCTTTCAATATGAGTGTAGATGGTACAAAAAACAGGTTATATCACACTTGCAAAGGCAAAGAAAAACGTATGTCATATTTAAACGGACACAAACTCTTCAAGATAGGCAATCTTTTACAAAAACTAGAAATTTAGCTCGAACTTCAATGCCCGCAGTTTACAACAGTTACAATAACGAAACCGCCTCACAGAATTTGGTAGAGAATCCAAAGAAATTCCGGTGGTATGTATACTATCCTTCATTACACGGTAGAAATGGTGATGCTACCGATGCTAAAGCAGAATTACTTAACACAGCTTTCCGAAATTCCTTCACTATAGAAGCCGGAGCAAATTCTCCAGAATTAGAATCATGAACAGCTGCCAGCATGAGAAGTATATAGCCATGGAGTATCAAAGAAAATTTAATCAATTAACAAAAGTTAGTCTTCTGGTCCCGATTGTATACCAGTTATGTTGCTTTCAGAGTATGCTGATGCGATAGCCACATACCTACCTACTGAGGTCGGTTTCCAGCAGGATTTTGAGCATATACTTTTCTCAAATTGAACTACCTCAAAGAGAACGACTTATTGAGCAATAGTTAACACAGATTCAGAAAGTATCGTTCCTGTGAAACACAGCTAGCTCTTTACTCGCATGATTTGATGAGTCCTATCTACAAGGGATATCAACTAGATTCTAAATTGTGACACTGACAAGGCTTTTGACACTGTACCTCACAAGTGTCTTCTAATCAAATTGCGTGCTTATGGAATATTGTACGATTGATTTCGTGATTCCCTGTCAGAAAGGACACATTGCGTTGTAATTGACGGAAAGTCACTGAGTAGAGCGGAAATGTATCTGACATTCCCTAGGGCAGTGTTACAGGGCCCCTCGTGTTCCTTATTTTTACAAACGATTTAGGAGGCAATGTGAATAGCTCTGTTAGACTGTTTACAGATAATGCTGTCATTATTGATTAGTAAAGTCACCAGATCAAGCGCAGTTGCAAAATTATTTAGATGAGATCTTGAATGGTGCAAAAATTAGCAACTGATCCTTGATAATGGTTATTGTGAAGTCATCCATATGACCACTAAAAGAAATCCGTTAATGTTCATGTAAACGATAAATCAGTCAAATCTAGAGGCCGTCAATTCATCTAAACACGTAGGAGTAACTAGTCCAACTTTGAGAAGCTATAATTTCTTTAGCGTATATCGTGTTGGCAATGTCTAACGCCCAATCACGCAAAGTTGTGTCGCTAACAATCAATGACTCGTGTAGCATCGGTAAATTGTTCAAAAAGTCGCGCATTTATCTCCGTCGCAATTTCCAGTCGACTCTTACGTTGTCCAGCGACTTACTTTTTCCATCTATACAATTCAAGTTCAGAACGGACTACGCTATACCTATTTTGAACAGTACTGACATGTAGGAGGTTCTTACCACTTTGGTTCAACCAATACTTAACCGCTTTTTCTTTGTCTGATAATGTAATTGTAGTTGCTGGTGTTGCTTTCGGAGATAATCGATGATGGTACGTGGCGCTATCACTCGAAGAGTCTTCATGTGTGAAACTTTCTTCCGTTTCTTCGCCGTCTGTAGATTCTCACTCTGCAATAGCGAGTGTTTCAGTCGATTCTAGCCATATGTCTGCGCTATTTACATGCTCATCTAGAAGTTTAGCTACCATGTCGCACATCACATAGTCTTCACGTGTGTTTTCTGTTGATTGTTTCATATGGCGTCTGTGTTATATCTCCATGGCAACCAGCAAAACATTTACAGGGTTTGCCATCACCTGTGAGGGGAGATTGAATGTTCAGCGGAGTATATATGTAGATATTCAAATGTTCAAATGTTTGTTAAGCTTATGGGACTTAACTACGGGGTCATCAGTCCCTAAACTTACAAACTACTTATCAACTACCTTATACTAAGGACGGCACAAATATCCATGTCCGAGGGGGGATTCGAACCCCCGATCGTAGTGGCGGTGCAGACCGTGACTGGAGCGCCTCAGTCCCCTCGGCCACCGCGGCCGGCTATATATGTAGATGTACAGAATATCTTTCAAATCTCTAACCAGTTTCTGGACGGTTTGTTTCGAAATACGTAACAGGAATGAAAAGGATGTGCATGCCACAGAAACTAATATTCGTTTCCCATTTCCACCAAAACCGTGCAACGATATTCCTCTTTAGTGAATGCCGCGATAAGACGGCCGCACCTCCCGACCATGCGCACAACGATCACCATAACAACAGCTCGCGACTTGCCATTTCCAGGGGTGACCAGCCGTCACCGCAAGCACCAAGCAGGAAAAACAGCCATTTTCGTGATTTTTAGGTGACTTCCAGGTCATGTCAGCTGCTAACATTCTGCATACAGACTTCCTTCAATGTTAACTAACAGTGCTAAAAAATCAATACATATTTCGGCATGACAAGTCTGAGTATTTCCTTGTATTCATGTGCATTCTGTAAATTTTTAGTTCGAAATAGACGTAGTACTAATCTGTTCCAGTACCATCGTTATCTGTCGACACGAAGAGTAATGGACAAAATGCTTATAACAAGAACTGTTATAATACATCATAATTGAACAATTAATTATAAATCTTGTTGCAGAATGGTGACGATAATATACGGTTCTCAGGGAAACATGACACTGGCAGTAGGTAGTGCGGATAGAATTGTTTCTGCTTGCGAATTATAGGCGGATATCACATTCGCAGGGTGCTAAAGACAGAGGCTGACATGGCAGATCATCCGCTCCGCCGCGGCAGCCGCTATTTAAATATTATATTAGCAGATAATTAGCTGGCTTGTATGCGCGCCTCGCCCGGGAGAAGGAGCCTCGAGGCGTGGCTCGGCTCTTCCCCTTGGCGGAGTGACAGAATGCTAATGAGATCCCGTGTCGCTGGCTGCCTACCCACCAGGCGACGTGTAGCGCGGGCCGGCCTACCCTGCGCCTGACACACTCCAGCTGTCTGGGACACGCTTGACTCGGTATTCGGCACCCGTAAGGGAATTAGAATCTCAGACACCCACTCAGCGTCAGTCTCGCTCTTTCTTCTTTTGATGTTAGTTTATGACGCAAAAGTTTCCATCTGTATTTCTGTGGCGTTTTGTGTTTTTCTTTCGCTATTTAAGATCAATATTATTGAATGGTTTGGAACAATGCTGAGCATTTTCAAATGTTTTATGGTAATATGTACAATGGCGAGTTGGAACGCTTACAGAATCTTATACTTTTGCCTTCACATACATAAACCTATTTATAGTGCTTTTTCCAATCTGAACTCAGCTACTTTATCCCGTATTGCTTACTGTTAGTAATATGAGTATTTAGCACATTCTAGTCGAGTTTTCTAATTTACTTCTTTGTTTCCTTTTTGTTGCTAGTACATCTATCACAGAACGAATCGCCTAAAATTTGGGATGTCGACGGAGGCGGAAGCGGAGGAGGAGGTGGAGAAGAATGAGGATGAGGAGGAAGGGAAACGAGGACTAATTGAATAATGGAAAAATAAACACTAGCAACCCCTGGTTTTCATCGAGCTGATACAGAGATAAGCCAAAGACGACAAAGAGGAAGTAAAAAATAGGCGTAGAGATGGAGAAACTGATGAAGGGTGTATATCCATTTCGCATGTATATTTAGCAATTATGAAGTATTGTTTTTGTTTGTAAATCTATCGGACCAAACTGCGTGGTCATCAGTCCGTAGCTTACAAACTACTTAAACCTAGGTAAACTAACCTAAGGACAACACACACACACCCATGCCCCAGGGAGGACTCGAACCTCCACGGCGAACAACCGCGCGCTCCGCAGCGAGACGCTTTAGACCGCTCGGCTACTCCACCGCGGCTATGAAGTATTGCCGGGTTAGTTAATCTACATGTAAGTATCAGGGAAATATTATAAAGTGATATTAACCTGTGTTTTAGAAGTGCAATCCATTTTGTATCTTTTCATGCTTCATTCGTTTTTTATGCGTTGCCAGCTTACCTGAGTGAATGCTGACTGTACACGTCAGGTATGTCTGTCTGTACAAAAAAGGTGGAGTAAGGTTTTTATGCGTATGTGAGAGACTGCAGCTGAATGGTGGAAATTTCTTGCTGTTTTGGATGATTTTAGTTTCGATTTAAATATCTGTTTTGCCGGGGTTAATGATAGAGTGAGGTGAAAGGGTTTTATGCTACTGTATATAGTAGTGTAAACAGTTTCAGTGTAATTAACAATTTAACTCGGTTTTCTTTTCTACTTTGGGCTTCGGATATAATAATTTTCCTGTAGTGAAAGAAAGTGGTTTTTGTTGTTTATTATAATTATTTTCACACAAGTGATTTCTCATACTGCTGTGGCAATATTTCGTACTATTATATCAATGGGACATATTTCCCTAACGGCGAGAAGAACCTGTATCGGTACAGTGCTATATACTTCCCACAGTAACAGTCAGTATTGAATTGTGATACAGTTTAATAACATCCTGGGATCCTTTGTCAACGTCGGTGAGTGCTCGTTTGTGCATGTTTTTGTAGCTTTTACGTTTATTGACAAGTCCTTCTCTCGTCAATGAAAACACCTTCATACCTACACAGATTACTTGTTGTAATCGGAGAGTTATCTTCACTATTGCTTACAGACAGTTTGCTTTTAAATAGATAGTTCATATTTCTATTTTCGGCCAATGTTTTGCTCGTACACCACTCTGGCTTCTTAGAGAGTACGTGGTTTGCATATTCCTCAAGCTTACGTATATAGTCCCCAGATACCATCACTGAGAGGTCTTCAGGATAAGCGGCAACTTGATTCGCTTAATCAGTTCTATCCACTAATTCAAGATGATTGTTCGGTCAAAAAACATTTTTCCCTATATCGAACTTAATGGACAACGCTTAGAAATTTGTTTTTATTACATTATGTCGATCAGCACGCTAGTTCACTAATGAGTGAGATTTTAGGTATTTTGCAGTCCGGGGACTTCTTAGGTGATTGAAATAGTGATATTCCTGGCCTGTGGCCACTTCATATTTCTGGCCGCTGGCCGTTTCTTTGCTAACATTGTACGTATCTTAAAATGCGGAAGAAAGACAGATGTGCAGCATATGTTGAAATGTGAGGCGTGGAGCAGTAGCATATGGCACAATAGGTGCTGGTTCCCGTGGGAAAGCCCGCCTATGTTACTGGTGCTCTCCTCGCATTGGCTGCTGCATTTCACGTCACGTCACGTGATATCTTTTGAAATTAGTTTCGTTTATTATATACTAAATATTAATTATTCAGAGCTGAGAATTTATAATAAATATCTCTCAAGGACAGGCTAGGTTTTGACAGTTTAAAAAGTTTAAGGTGCATTCTCTTATTGTAACAAGAGAAGAGCGATTTTGCAGAAGGCGCGCGACGGCCCTGTTTTGGCGCGAAATAGAGCGTCAGGTGCCCACTCGCAACGCGCCGCAGTTTCAGTCTCGAGCTGACCACTATACGCGCCGGACCGCGCCGCTCATGAGTAAAGATTTACGTAAATGTGATAATAGTCGAGGTATCAACATGAACTATGGGCAGCATAGGCCGTATCATATTAACAATAGTTGCTCTTTTTTTATTATTTATTTAATAAATGGCATCCCTGACAATTAAAAATCTCGCGAGTCGCTTATAATGCTTCCATCATACAGAACTTATTTTAGCCTCACTTGTATGCTGTAGAAGAACCAACGGCCTGTGTGCTGTCTTCTGCGCTGGGGACACAACTATAGAAGACAACAGGTTAGTCAGAACTCTATGCTTTCCATAAAGTCTTGGAAAGCAACTACGGCACCTCGTGCGTACTGTAGGGCGGTACAAACGCACACTGCTACGCAACAGCATCCGCAAGGATATGAAGGTTTTAGGGGACTTGTGGGAGGAAGCAGTACTAACTTCTCCGTCCGCAAATAAAACCCTATGAAGCTTGTAAAATCCACAGCTCAACATGAATGATCGAATACACCTGTTATGTCTAACATTAGTTCGTCTCAGTATTTATTGTTTGCCTGTCAACTGTCTTAATGGCGAATGTATCGCTATACCTTTTCGGAAGCCAAAATGACAGGTGTTGAGACCCTGGACACTCTGTGATTTTGATGTCTCTTGCAGAGTAGTCACTGCTGAACAAATTTTCATAACGTGTTTATTAAACATATACGACTATAGCTTTTGTGGCTTGCTAGTGATTTTTAGTTTCATCTATATGACATCACATTAAGGTATGATTACCTGCTTGATTTCCTTGTAAGGATTTACTCCGTTAGGAAAGGTGTCTTCTCTACGCTGCACATACAACATTTATAATACAATAAATATAAACACAAGGAATCCAATAAGGAAACACACATCGCATTGATTTATTACATAAAGGTTTTTGATAAATTAACAAGTAATTATTGTGTAGATTAATAAGAAAAGAATACACATTATACTGATTTTTTAGGAACTCTGTGCTTACACAGTAATCCAAATAATTGGCGACAAGGACAAATGATAATTTAAGAATATCATATTCACAAAATATATGAAATGAACTGCGAATGGGCAAAGCTGACCCAGCCGGGATTCTAACCCGGGTCTCCCGTTATCTAGGCAGTTTCGCTGACCACTAGCGGGGGACCCGGGTTGGAATTCCGGCTGGGTACACATTTGCAGCTTTGCCCATTCGCAGTTGATGTCATATATTCTATGAATATGAATGAATAACAACTGTTCTTTCGGAACAGACGCCACATATCTATATTTAGGAATATGTCAAGGTTGAAGCCTTTCTCCACTGTTTTTTAATATAAACATTCACGCCATTTTACGGCAATGGAAATAAAAGTGAAGAATTATCGTGCCAATTTGGGACGAAGTTGCCGATGTCGTTGTGTTAACAATGGAATATGCTTGGGTCGCGACTGTGGGGGCTCATCTTTACTAGATTAGGGAGCACTGTGTTGTTAGACACACTAGTACTCTGCCCAACATTAACGTCTGATAATAGTTCACCTACTATGCGCCATCTACCCTGCTGCACGTTTGTCCAGCGTACGACTTCCGACGTTTGTATAATGAGACGTTTCGACATGGTTTGGCCACATAAAGATATACACCACAGCATTTCTCGAAAACCTGACAAGTCCTAAATGTTAATTCCTTCACAATCTGACCTCGGTGAAACTTAAGTAGATTTAGCACCATCTCCACACACAGACAGAATGCTCAGCGATACTGTGATAGGGAAGCCTATGGTGTGTGGGCATGGTATTTGCCTCGTCAGCAGTAGCAGACCACCACGCAGGGCTGCGGCTGCAGGCACGTGACCAGACACGTGAGGGACAACGTCCAACCCAGGCCAGGACACTGTCGGCTGGGACGAAATAATAATAAAAAAATTAGTCATATAAGGAGTAAAGAAATATACTAAAATTTGGGGCCACGCTCTGGGCAGGCGGAGATATTCTGCTATAAAGCTAAATTCGCCGTACGTGTGACTAGCAGGTGACGCTGCTTTCGCCTGAACGGATTTATATCGATAGGAGGCGGGTGGTCATAATGTTCTGGCAGATTGTGTGTTTGTGTCTGTACGACGTCACACTACCTGACCGATTTCAACGAAATCTGGTACACACAAAATTTACTATCAGGAACAATGGCTGTGGTACCAGAGGGTTGGAGTAGTCTGAAACACCAAGGGTAGTTCGCGACGCGTGAGTGAACAGATTTTGATCATGCACAAGACCTCCGTAGAGCGTTCAGGCGTAAGGACAGTGCACGATGCAACACCGTTAGTGCGGACCAGGACCTCTTGCGCCGCTGACATTTGGAGATTCAAGAACATTCATTCGACCCACACGATATGTGACCATATAATTTCGATCTTTTGGGAAAGTGAACGAACCACTGCGGAGGATCCGGTACTACTCTAGAGATGACGTTATCATTGCCAAAGTACAGTAAATCGGGACTAAATAGAAATAGACGTGCATATGGTATACGACAGATGCTGGGCATGGAGAAAAGTAGTAAGTAAGGCGGGTGCTTATATTGTACCTCAGTCGGGGAGTCCGCGATGGAGTGATCGAGTACTCTAAGGCGCCTTGCTGCGGAGCGCGTGATTGCTTGCCGTCGGACCTTCGAGTCCTTCCTTGGGCATAGGTTATGTGTTGTCCTTAGGATAGTTTGAGTAGTTTGTAAGCATAGGGACTAATAACGACAGAATATAAGTCTCTTAGATTTACAAAAATTTGAACCTTCCATTTCTCAAAAACCTGACAAGTCCTAAATGCAAATTCCTTCACAATCTGCCCTCGGTGAAACTTAAGTAGTTTGCGTGCCATCTCCAAACACAGATAGAATGCTCAGTGATACTGTGATAGGGAAGCCTATGGTGTGTGGGCATGGTATTGGCTTGAAATGAGTAGAAAAAGGAATTTATATGATACTATTTATTGACTTCTTAGTTGACTTACTTTGAGATCAGGGTTGAACAAGGAAAAGGAACATCTGCCCCTGTGTAGCATGGCCAACGGGTCAAAGACAGGTTGACAGGAGATAGTTTTAAATATCAAACAATAAATCAGTGTCCAGAGACATATTTTGTCACGATATATAAACATCAACAATATACATTTGAAGGGGAGGCACTGAATTAAAATTTATGCCTTGCCGGGATTCGAATATGGGACCTCTTTCTTACTAGGTTCATGATCGTTCTTAGAGTTCGTTTAGTATTTGGCTCAGCTTTTTTATTACGGAGGATGTTAAGCCCTCTGATCAGGCTCGCTGAGCCACGGCGCCCAGCAACCACTAAGCCACAGTGACTTGATGGATACAGTGACTGCAGCGATTGTCTTAACTCTTAACACTCCACAACACAAACCTTAATTCTGCCTCATTTTGTCCTATATAAGTATATATCAATGTTTCCAAGGCTATCCAATAGCGGAATAGAACCCCAGCAATGAACGTTGAAGTGAACGATCCTGCCTTTTATCTCGGGCACAAAAGATACAAATATCGTTTGTTTGGATGCCACCTCACAACCGTATGAACTGTCGCACTAAAGTTTCAACGACATTTGTCACAATGTAAAAATGTCAGAACGACATGTTTCGCGCCTACATTAGCCCATTCTAAAAAGAAGAAAGCCAAGGAAAACGTAAATAAAAACGAAAACACTAAAACCTTAAATACGATCCATGTCACTATAACAAAGTATGTTTTCCTAGACTGGCTTACCCTGAATTATCAAACATATCTTTCCTAAGGCAACGTCAAGTGTAAAATATTTGCGGCGTATGCTCAATATCAACAGATAAACATTCCTCACAGTGTAACATGTTGCTAGTTGAAGGCACAGTTGTGGACTACTAACTATCTGCTCTGCTATATCAGAGATAGTCCAAACGCTAGCCACTACCAAAGATAAACCTACCATATTGCTATTATCGAAAGTAAACCCGTCTATAAACACAATTTCAGTGTTTTCGTTTTAATTTACGTTTTCCTTGGCTTTCTTCTTTTTAGAACTTGAGAATGGGCTAATGTGGGCCCGAAACATGTCGTTCGGACATTTTTACATTATGACAACTGGGGCGGAAACTTTAGTGCGATACAAATATCACACAATAAATCATAAATGTATTTTGTCTCGATATATATCATAGATATAAATCTGAAGGCGAAGGATTGAATTAAAATTAGTCTACGGCCGGGATTCGAACCCGGGTAAGTAGCAGGAGGTCCTGGGCTCGAATCCCGGCCGTGGCAAATTTTAATGCAATACCTCTCTTTCAGATTTTTATCTTTGATATTTATATATATCGAGACAAAATATATCTCTGCATATTGATTTATTGTTTGATATTTATATCATTTGAGCTTGGGTTGCAAGGCAGGGTCGTTCCTGGTATTCGAACCTGGGTACCAGGAGGTTCTGTGCCTCTCCTTCAGATTTATATCTCACTAGCTTCAACCCGCGGCTCCGCTCGCGTGTTGGTTGATTATGATAGATAAGCTATCTTTCAGTAGTGTGCTATGAGACTGGTTTTGAAGGATGAAATGAAATACAATACATTTTTTAGAAACAAACATTTTTAATCAACATTCAAGTAAAAAAAATTATCGTATGCTTATCCTTACAGAGAAAGAGCTGAAGTCATTGTAGCACACATAGACCAAACATATGGTCTGTGGCATCACATTTCGCTGCATGTAACCTCCTTGCTATAGAGTCGCAAACGTCATCGCTGGCCTTCAGTCCGATTTTTTAAAATAATTTGACGACTTTCAACCACCATATCTTCCAACCCCTTACAGCTATCGGCATGGAACTGCTATGGTGTACAACGGGAGACTTCGGACAACAATTACACACACATCATTCGTTTGCGTTCTGTAGTTTTCACTGCAGAGCGAAATATTAACACACACACGCGTAGAATTTTATATACACTGATAACTTTCCGTCCCAACATACTCCACCCTTTTATCATTATCAACCCTCAAGCAATAATGTCACCAATAAAACTATTTTCAAAGAGAAAATATAATTTCGAAGAGTAATTATTGTTCCGCATTTCGCGTTATATTCTTCAAATTACTAAATATCTATCAGATCGCTATAAAACAGTGCCTAAAACCTTCCTCAGGTATAAATTAGTAACTGTACAAGTATTTAAGTCTCTGCGTCTTGTCATTTGGACGTGAGAAGCGTACACCGAACAGACATTCACATTAATATATATAGATAAATAGCTATCCGATCGCCAAAAAACCGTGCCTAAAGCCTTCCCCGGGTAGACGTTAGTAACTGTACAAATGTTTAGCTCTTTATGTCTTGTGGTTCAGACGTGATAAACGTACATCGAACAGACATTCACATTTATAGACATAGATATCAATGTTTCCAAGGCTATCCAATAGCGGAATAGAACCCCAGCAATGAACGTTGAAGTAAACGATCCTGCCTTGTATCTCAGGCACACATGATACAAATATCACACAATAAATCAGAGATATATTTTGTCTGAATTTATATGAAAGATATAAATCTGAAGGCGGGGCATTGAATTAAAATTATTTCCACGGCCGGGATTCGAGCCCGGGTAAGTAGCAGGAGGTCCCGCGTTCGAATCCCGGCCGTGGCAAAAATTTTAATGCAAAAATATGTCTATGGACATTAATTTATTGTTTGATATTTATACCACTTGTGGTAGGGTTACAAGGCAGGATCGTTCCCGGTATTCGAACCTGGGTAAGTCTCACAAGGTCGTGTGTTCGAATCCGAGCCGTGGCACAAATTTTAATTCAGTTCCCCCTCCTTCAGATTTATATGTCATTAATATTTATCCAAGCCGTGTATTTATCTATTTCCGAGGACGTGCATTATTTGGCACACTTTAGAGGAGTGCTTAGCGCCTTCCAGAGTGACAGCTGACTACTGCGAAAGCTTACAGACGACACGGGAGGAAGATGAATTGAAAACGTGACACGTTGAGCGACGGCCGGCAGAAGAGCCTCTCGAGCTGCACGCCTGGCCTCCACGACCACGACGACGACGACCTACTCCGACGGAGGGGGAAAAAGGACTGCGTTAACGCCGCCTGGTTCACAGGGTGCGAATGCGGGGCGATAAAGCGGCCGCGCGTAATGGCCGATGTTGTCAGGGAGGGGCGCGTTACGGCCTGAAGCGCCCACCACCACAGCCACTGCGACTGCCTCTGCGCTCGTTCCCGCTCCTCCTCTTTTTCCACTTTGTAGGCCGCGCGGCACGCGGCTTAACCACATTCGCGGAGCCACGCGTCGGCAATACAAAAACGCATTAGCTCTCTCGCGAGGACTCCGCGGCAACGACAGTCGGCGTAGGGCGCGGAAACACCGACAGACATAATTTGTTTCGCATTTCGAATTAAATTCTGTAAGTGTGTAGATGCAGTTACTGCGCAAGAGCTACTCACGCAACCCACAGTAGTTAACTGTGTACATCTACAGTACTTAACTACGTTCACCGAAACGAGAGTCCCGCTGTGGAGTAGCCGAGTGGTCTAAAGCGCCTCGCTGTGCAGCGCGCGGTTGCTCGCCGTGGAGGTTCGAGTCCTCCCTGGGGCATGGGTGTGTGTGTTTTCCTTAGGTTAGTTTACCTAGGTTTAAGTAGTTTGTAAGCTACGGACTGATGACCACGCAGTTTGGTCCGGTAGATTTACAGACATTTGAACATTTTCGAAAAGAGAGACGAACTCAGCGGAGCGCGTGACCAGGGGTGGACAAAACAGGGGCGCCGCATCCGTATCAGCTGTAAAGCGCGTGAGTGTGTTATGAGGGGTGATATTAGAGGCTGGCTAGAGATTTCGTCTTAAAGAACCAGCATAAGTATTAAGCTTTCATATCCTATCTCTTTTCTCTCTTTTCTCATCTGTATCGCGCAAGTCTAGACTCATTATGTCATTTGAAAATATGTTCAAATGTTTGTTAAGCTTCTGGGACTTAACTGCGGGGTCATCAGTCCCGAAACTTACAAACTACTTATGAAATAACTTATACTAAAGACAACACAAACATCCATGCCCGAAGGAGGATTCGAACCCCAGACTGGGAACGGCCTCGCGTATCGGAGCATTGCGGCCCAAACCGCTCGGCCACACCGCCGCGACAGTGTCAATTAAAAACCAACAGATAATTCATAGAGTGATTTCTTAACTCATGAGACAAAAAAGAGTTGGTTGAAACACAAGGTATTACTGAATCTACGCAAGAAGGGATCAAATAAGGAATTATTAACTCCTTAATATGTGTAAAACTGAGCTGTTGTGTCCAGATCAATAAATTACAGATATTATTAAAAACAGCTGCATCTACGGGTGTTGATCGCTCCTCAGTTTGTAATATGGTATTTGATTACAAGGCCACACACTCTTTGAAGTCACCAAAACATCATCACGACAGAAGCTTACAGAAAGTGTTGATGACTTTCACAGACATGTGATACGAACGAAAGTACGTGATTTGTTCTTTTGTTGTCATAGTTCTTACTCTCGTAAACGAAAATGCAGATTTGGTTTATTTTCGGAGGTCCTATAAATTAGTAAAAGATTAGATTTTTTAATATCTGAGGCGTTCTAATATCACTGCTATATAGCATAACACACAGCCGCTTTGCACCTGATACACAGTCTTTAATTCCAAATTATTAACTTATAAATCAACAGCCGTAAAGTATAAGTTCTATTATTTAACGATCGGTGTCAGTATTGCATTAATACCATCTTCAAAAAATGTTCAAATGTTTGTAGAGTTTATGGGACTCGACTACGGGGTCATCAGTCCCAAAACTTACAAACTAATTATGACCTAGCTAATATTAAGAACGGCACAAATATCCATGCCCGAGGGGGGATTCGAACCGCCGACCGTAGTCGCCGTGCAGACCGTGACTGGAGCGCCTCAGTCCCCTCAGCCACCGCTGCCGGCTACCATCTTCAGGCCCTATGCAAATTAAGTTGGAAATTAGTGTTGTATCCATAACATCATGCTGTACGTTATGTCATATAAAATATAACAAAAATTAATGCAATGCCGAAACCAGTCGTTAAATAAAACAACGTAAACTTTACGGCTGTTGGTGGATACGTTAAAAATTTGGAATTAAAACTCGACCAACAACAGCAGTCCCTATTTCATTACAACGTGGATCCACATCGATTGATATGTAGGTTGCGACATTGAGCGAGCGCCTCGTTTCTTACACCCCTGGTCACGCGCCCCGGTCTCTTTACAGAGTGTCTCTCGTTTCGGAGAACGGAGTATAGATATTAATTTTAATGCACCTTCAGTGTTCAAATGTTCAAATGTTTGTAGAGTCTATGGGACTTAACTACGGGGTCATCAGTCCCTAAACTTACAAACTACTTATGAACTAGCTAATACTAAGGACGGCACAAATATCCATGCCCGAGGGGGGATTCGAACCCCCGACCGTAGTGGCCGTGCAGACCGTGACTGGAGCGCCTCAGTCCCCTCGGCCACCGCGGCCGGCCACCTTCATTGCCGGACCTGTGTGTTAAGGACATATTTAGCAGAACCGTAAGCCAATTTCCAAATCATCGTGGTTATGCGATGAGGAGTAGGTGTACAATTAATTGAATAGTTTATTAGCATTTATAAACAATCATATATAACACAATAAGATCAGAAATATCGGCCATGATCCTAAGAACAGAACTACGTTGTGATGATACAAGGGGCAGGAAACATATGGGTAAGAAGGAGAGTAGGGAAGATGGATTTTTTCTCTGATTTAAGAAAATAAAATTATAATTAATTAATAAACTAATTAATTTTCCATATGTTTATTGTGAATTAAAATAATGTTCAAATGTTTGTTAAGCTTACGGGACTTAACTGTGGGGTCATCAGTCCCGAAACTTACAAACTACTTATGAAGTAACTTATACTAAAGACAACACAAACATTCATGCCCGAGTGAGGATTCGAACCCCAGACTGGGAACGGCCTCGTGCATCGGAGCAGAGCCCCTCAATGCGCTCGGCCACTCAGCCGCGGAATTTCCAATTATAAACCCACAAATAATTCATAGAGTGATTTGTTAACTAAAAAAAAAAAAAAAATAAATAAAATAAAAAAAACTGAAACACGAGATATTACTGATACCGGTCACTTTGTTTTATTGATCCCACAACACGTTTCGAGGGTTTAAACCCCCATCATCAGTTGGAATGCCATTAAACATGTACGTTAGGTTGACATGTCTATAGTAGAAAATGCAGAATTTAACTTTGTACAATTGTTCAAATGAAGTTATATGTAAACAATTAAAATATCATACATCCAGTGGCCACAGGTCCCTTGCATTGTCTTAACCTCACTTACACGTAATAAATCACAGCCACAATTTTTGTTTGTTTCTAACAGAAACAAAGAACTTACACTAAAGAAATAATGCACCAAAGATGGGCTCTGACAATATGCTTTAAACCATGACTAGTTGACGCATGAGACTAATTCGCGTTCTATCCTGATTAGTCACAGGAAGGTAAGATAGTAATGGAGAAAAGTCAGATACAAGTGCACATGTGTAAAAGATAATAAACTTCGAGTAGTAATAATAAATATTAGTCTCATTGTAAAAAAATATGTATATAATTAAATACAATGTGGTTAAATGTGAAATATATAAATCAGATATTGACTTTTTCATGCTCAATTTATTTTTTGAAAACTTGTTCATTTTACAAAACTTCTTTGAAAACAATGTTAGTAGTTATAATGTATCTTTTTTTTTTTTTTTTTTTTTTTTTTTTTTTTTTTTTTTTTTTTTTTTTTTTGCTGTATCTGACCTTAGCACAAAATTATATATCACTGAATGAGCGAATTCGTAGTTGTTGTGAGTTTGAGGGGACTAAACATATAGGTAAGCAGTCCCCTAGCGAAATCGTGAAAAAGCAATTGATTAGGTGGTAAACCTTGTCTTCTATATCATTTGGAAAGGCACGTTTGGATCAGAGTGTGTGCGGTTAATATGGAGTATTAACACAATTTTATCGGATTCAATGAATTTACAAGTGATGGTGTACTCGCCTAAATGAGTAATAAAAACCCTAGAAATTAAGTCAGGTTTATATTTAGCTCATTCATAAGGTTTCAATTGAGAGGTAATTCCAATCCCCTTCGGGTTGCACCTAATTGTGAGAAACAAATCAAGCTTTCCTAAGCGGGCATAGTGGTCAATCTGTCTTGATAATTTTGAAGCACATTGCGAGGGCTGTCAATATAAGTTGAATAAACAACAACAGAAATTCACCAAATTGCTCTTCTTTGTGCAGCATCAGTGTTAAGAAAGTCCGTAAGTGCTTTGTAACTATTATTTGTGTACTTTTCGTCGTTACTTCGACGTGTGTAACCGAAATCGTGTGATAAACTATGCTTGCATCAAAGACGGTCTTTGGCTTGCACGAAGAATTTACACAACTGCAAGAGCTGTCATTTACGATAGTACGCCGGGTATCAACTTAGATTTTGCGAACAGTACAAAGTTGTTGAAAATAAAGTTTTTTGTGGAATCAATAACTTTAAAGTATCTGTGTATTTTTCGTCATTAGTGAAGAACGAAAACTTGAAAATGATACATCAATCATTAATTTTGGATAAGTAATCCGGGAGATATGGTGTACCCACAACAAACACCGATGAGAAATAATATATATGATAAACAGAAGACAAGTATATACTGCACACTATAAATTAATATAGATACACACAGTTTGGGGGTTAATATAGAATCTAACATGAAAACATAAAGTTCACTGTTGAACACCAACTAGATAATAGCATAAATTTTTTGGACCTGATTATCACAATAAAAGACAACAGTCATCAATTTGAAATTTATCGTAAACCCACTGCAACACGCACCACTATCCATAGCTCCTCTTGCCACTCAATAGCACACAAGATGGCTGCATTCCGATGCATGATCAATAGAACAGCCCAATTGCCTCTTTCTGCAGACAAATTCAAACACGAAATAGGTATAATAAAACAAATAACTATTGAAAATGGTTACAATAGTTCCATAATAGACACACTGAAAACTCAATAATGAAGAAACACAAAGACACACCAAAAATCGAAAAGGTCTTCTTCACAATCCCATTCACATTTCATACCAGATTGCTAATGTCTTCAAACGAAAAGGTATAAATATATTCTTCACGACCGACAATGAAATAGGACAAATGCTCCCTCATAACTGCAACACAAGAAACCCATTACATTACACAGGTTTATACAAAATTGAATGTTTGGATTGCGACTGTTTCTACATACGCCTGACTGATAGATCATTCGGGATTTGTTTCAAGGAACATATGGCAGCACTAAAAACAAAAAAATACCATCTATCAGCAGTAGCCAATCATCTATATGAAACAAAACATCATATCAACATTAAAAATCTCAGTATTCTACACATCCAGTCGAAAGGCAGAAAAACGGGACATTCTTGAGACGCTTCAGATCTACATACACCAAAGCAAACATCCCGAATCCATCTTAAATGGTAAAATGACAACATATACAACAGTATAATCTCTGTCTTCGACAGCAGCCTAATTTGTAAAAAAAACAACCCAAACAACCCACCCACCCACACACACACACACACACACACACACACACACACATCCATCATCCAAACATACACAATCCTTCTCAGCCCAAAAAGTAATTGTATGTATATTATTTTTGTGTGTATTGTATTATAAAATTATATATATCTCAATATATAACGTGCACTGTATATTTGTCATCAGATTATAATCATTTAAAGCATAACCATTCATCTGTCAACATATACATACGTCTGAAAGCAAGGGGAAACTACAGCCGTTATTTTTCCCGAGGACATGCAGCTCTACTGTATGATCATATGATGATGGCATCCTCTCGGGTAAAATATTGCGGAGGTAAAATAGTCCCCCATTCGGATCTCCGGGCGGGGACTACTCAGGAGGATGTGGTCATCAGGAAAGACAATACTGGAATTCTACGGGTCGGAGCGAGTAGAAAAATTCGAAAATTTAAAAAGGGAAATGGATATGTTGAGGTTAGATGTAGTGGGGATTAGTGAAGTTCGGTGGCAGGATGAACAGGATTTCTAGTCAGGTGAGTACAGGATTATAAATACAAAATCAGTTCGGGGTATCACAGGAGTAGGATTGACAATGAATAAGAAAATAGGAATGCGGGTAAACTACTATGACCAGCACAGTGATCGCATTATCATTGGCAAGATAGATACGAAACCAACAACGACAACAGTAGTACAGGTTTATATGCCAAGTAGCTCTGCCGATGATGAGGAAATCGAAGAAGTATATGAGGAGCTAAAGGAAATTATTCAGACAATTAAGGGAGAGGAAAACTTAATTGTTATGGGAGACTGGAATTCGGTAGTAGGACAAGGAAGGGAAGGGAAGATAGTAGGTGAATATGGTTTGGGCAAAAAGAACGAAAGAGGAAGCCGCCTGGTAGAATTTTGCACGGAACATACTTTAGTTATAACAAACACCTGGTTTAAGAATCACAAAAGAAGGTTGTATACGTGGAAGAGACAGGAAGACAAAGGGAGATACCAGATAGATTCTATAATGGTAAGACATAGATTTCGGAACCAGGTTTTAAACTGTAAGACATACCCAGGGGCAGATATAGACTCTGACCATAACTTGTTGGTTATGAACTATAGGCTGAAACTGAAGAAACTACAAACAGGTAGGAAAATAAGGAGATGGGACCTGGATAAATTGAAGGAACTGAAGTTCTTAAGAATTTCAGAGGGAGCTTTAGGCAACAATTGACAGAAACGGGGGAAAATAAAACAGTAGAGGAGGAATGGGTAAAATTGAGAG
Source organism: Locusta migratoria (assembly GCA_026315105.1). Classification (NCBI taxonomy): domain Eukaryota; kingdom Metazoa; phylum Arthropoda; class Insecta; order Orthoptera; family Acrididae; genus Locusta; species Locusta migratoria. The sequence continues at coordinate 470,981,581 of CM048744.1, read as the reverse complement.
ATGAAATAGTGAAGGCAGCAGAGGACAAAATAGGTAGGAAGGCAAGACCTACAAAAAGTCCTTGGATATCACAGGAGATACTAAATTTAATCGGTGAAAGGAGAAAAGATAAAAATGCAGTAAGTGAAACAGGCAAAATGGAGCACAGACTACTAAGAAATGAGATTGACAGGAAGTGCAAAATGGCTAAGCAGGAATGGCTAGAAGGCAAATGCAAGGATGTAGAAGTATGTATAAATAGGGGAAAAATAAATTCAGCCTACAGGAAAATAAAAGAAACATTTGGAGATAAGAAAAACAGCTCTATGAATATCAAGGACTCTGATGGAAAACCAGTTCTCAGCAAAGAAGGGAAAGCTGAACGGTGGAAAGAGTATATAGAGAGACTCTATAAAACAAATGAACTTAGCGGAAATATTGTAGAAAGGGGAGAAGAAGTAGATGAGGAGATACTATATTGAGAGATGAATTTGACAGAGCACTGAAAGACCTAAGTCGAAACAAGGCCCCTGGAGTAGATGATATTCCCTCAGAGCTACTGAACTCTCTGGGAGAACCAGCCATGACAAAATTGTTTCACCTGGTGTGTAAGATGTAGGAGACAGGTGAAGTACGCTCAGACTTTAAGAAAAATGTTACAATCCCCATTCGAAAGAAAGCAGGTGCAGACAGGTGTGAAAACTACAGAACCATCAGTTTAATAAGTCATGGTTGAAAAATATTAACACGAATTATTTACAGAAGGATGTAAAAGCTGGTAGAAGCCGACCTCGGGGAAGATCAGTTTGGGTTCAGGAGAAAGGTAGGAACACGGGAGGCAATACTCACTTTACGGCTTATCCTAGAAGATAGATCAAGAAAAGGCAAACCTACAGTTCTAGCTTTTGTAGATTTAGAGAAGGCTTTTGACAATGTTGATTGGAATAAACTCTTTCAAGTTCTGAAGCAAGCAGGACTAAAATATAGGGAGCGTAAGGTTATTTACAACTTGTACAAAAACCAGACAGCGGTTGTCAGAGTTGAAGGGCATGAAAGGGATGCAGTGTTTGGAAAGGGAGTAAGACAGGGTTGTAGCCTTTCTCTATTGTTATTCAATTTGTACATTGAGCAAGCTGTAAAGGAAAGCAAGGAGACATTTGGAGAAGGAATAAAAGTTCAGGGTGAAGAATGAAAAACATTGCGTTTTGCCGACGATATAGTAATTCTGTCAGATACAGCAAAAGACCTGGAAGAGCAATTGAACGGAATGGATAGGGTGCTGAAAGCTGAATGTATGATGAACATTAAAAAGAGCAAAACTAGGGTAATGGAGTGCAGTGTAAGAAAATCAGGTGATGCTGAAGGAATTAGATTGGGTAACGAAGCAATAAAGGAGGTAGATGAGTTTTGTTACTTGGGCAGTAAAATAACAAATGATGGTCGCAGTACGGAGGATATAAAATGCAGAATGGCAATGGGTAGAAAAGCGTTCTTGAAAAAGAGGAATTTGTTAACATCGAATATTGATTTAAGCCTAAGTAAGTCCTTTCTGAAGGCATTTGTATGGAGTGTATGGAGTGTTGCCTTGTATGGGAGTGAGACATGGACGATAAACAGTGCGGACAGGATGAGGATTCAGGCTTTTGAAATGTGGTGCTATAGATGAATGCTGAAGATTAGGTGGGTGGATCGCGTAACTAATGAGGAGGTACTGAACAGAATTGGGGAGAAAAGAAATTTCTGGCATACCTTGACTAAAAGAAGGGATAGATTGGTAGGAAACATTCTTAGACATCAAGGAATTGTGAATTTAGCGTTGGAGGGAAGTGTGTGGGGTAAAAACCGCAAAGGAAAACCAAGAGATGGATACAGTTCGCAGATTCAGGTAGTTGCCGTTCTTATGTGGAGATGAAGAGGCTTGCTCAGGATGGGAAATTTAGCGTTGGAGGGAAGTGTGTGGGGTAAAAACCGCAGAGGAAAACCAAGAGATGGATACAGTTAGCAGATTCAGACAGATGTAGGTTTCCGTTCTTATGTGGAGATGAAGAGGCTTGCTCAGGATGGGGTACGGTGGAGAGCTGCATCAAACCAGTCTCCGAACTGAAGACCACAACAACAAATATATATATATATATATATATATATATATATATATATATATATATATATATATATATAGCTCATACTGGGTGAATGACAATATCTGTATATTAACATTTGTATATGTTAACCCGAAAATTGTGTTTATGTATATATATTAATTTATAGTGTGCATTGTATACTTGTCTTCGGTTTATCATCATTTAAAACTTATTGTTAGAGCCCATCTTGGTGCATCATGTCTTTATTGTAAGTTCTTTATTTCTGTTAGAAATAAACAAGGATGTTGGCTGTGATTTGCTATGTGTAAGTGAGGTTAAGAGAATGCAAGGGACCTGTTTCTTCTGGAGGTATGATATTTTAATTGTTTACATTTAACTTCATTTGAACAATTGTACAAAGTTAAATTCTGTTGTAGTGTTTTGCATTTTCTCTTGTAGACAGTGCAACAGGTCAACCTAACCTACATATACTCAGTTGAATGGCATTCCACCTGATGAGGGGTGGTTTAAATCCTCTGTACGCCATTACAATAAATGTCCAAATGTTTGTAAATCCAAGGGACTTAACTGCTGCGGTTATTAGCCCCCAGGCTTACAAACTACTTAAACTAACTTATGCTAAGGACAAAGTACACAGCTATCACAGAGGGAGGACTCTAACATCTATCGACAAGCTCCCGCGCGCTCCGCAGAAATGCGCCTGTGAGTGCTCGGCCATTACACCGCGGCTCGTTACAACAAAGGGGATTTCTCCCTGTTTTTCTATACCAAGCATTATTTTTGATTGATCATATACGTGGAAAAAACAGTTTATCTGTAAGATAAAGATATACATTCTTACAAGCTTCAATATTGGTTGGAAACATTCATTTACATGGGCATGTACCAGTTTTGATTATATTCAAAAATCGAAAGAATTTTACTGTAAGGAATTTGGACAATATGAGTGTCATGCATTTACGTCAATTTATCATGGCATTACAGTTTCCCTTTCTTGCTAACTACTTCATACCGAGCAGAACTTGGTAGTTTTAGAATTTGTTTTCTTTGTAGGATAAGAAGAAGAAACAATCAATCCACAAAGGAGACGTCACGAACCATTCGTAACGCCTGTATTGTTGCTAATTCTGGGATCCATACTGAATAGGTCGGATGGTGGGTGATAGTGATTGTATAGAAAGGAAGGAATTGTTAATGGTAAGAGAAGAACGTCACGAAATTGCTGAAACAACCGAAATGAGAAACTTGAAAATAGACTCCAATGATGCGGTAAAAATCTACTTATATAGTTTCAAAAATCATTGTTAAATGAGGAATCTAGGAATAACTCAGTGTAAGCTACTGTGAACATTGTTAACACGCTAACTTTTGACACCTATATCTATATCTACATCTATACGGATACTCTGCAAGTGACATTGAAGCGCATAGCAGGAGGTTCATGGAACCACTTTGGTGATATTTCTCTATAGTTTCATTCCCTAATAGCTCGCGGAAAAAGGAACACGAGAATCTTTCTATTTTCGATCTGATTTTGCTTATTTTATTATGCTGATCATGTTTCCCTATATAGGTGGATGCTAACAAAAACGTGCATTCGGAAGAGAAGGTTGGTGAAAGAAATTTCACAAATAGATCTCACGGCAACAAATAACCCCTTTATTTTAATAATTTCCCCACCAACTTTATGGGCTATTTTCCTTTAAATGCTATTAATCATAACATACAGATAGATGAGGTCTATCACGCTATGCCACATTCATACTTCTATCGGCTCGGAATACTTGGTATCAGTGACGTGTTTATTTTAAGGGGCTTTTGCACATGCTTCGCTGCCTTGACGTCATTGTCTTATGAGTCAAATAAGAATTTAATTAACAATGTGTACAGCTTCCAGCGTGCACAGCGTGTTGTTAGCACTCAGTTACAAGTTTGAGAGATGGCAGTCCACCTCTCATCTTTGTTGATTAATTCAACATAAGAATAATATTGTAATTAGTTCATTACGCGTAATTTGCTGTTGCTGGGATATTGGAGCAGGGCGGTGTTATGTGAGAATCGGGAGTTTGACTGTTTCGGTGTAGTAGGAAGGCCTGGCGCGTGGAATTCCACATAGTGGGGCCGACTTCAGCGTTCGTTACCTGCTGGCTCGCTCTCCCTCCCCCCCCCCCCCCCCCCCTCACTTCCAGGGATTGCATACGCACCAAGCTACAGCAGAGGCCTTGGGCCGAGGGCTTGTAAAAATGTGCGCCGAGCTTTCCAAATTGTGGAAGGAGGAAGACGAGTATTGTGTAAGCTCCTGAAGAGCTGATCTTGCTAATTTTGAGAAATGATAACACCAAGACAGGAAGTCTCGTCTACTCTCTCCAGGGATGAGAGTATGAGCATCCAAATTGTGTTTCCTAAAAGACGACAGCTGTCGCAACCAGGCTGCATAGAGAGGGCAAGGAGGCTTTTGCTGAGAGAAAAATTCCTACACAGCCCGGGCTGGGCGCAGGTCTAGTGGACGGTTATAAAAGCAACAAGAAGAGTTAAGGGAAAGGGTAGTCGTCTCTGATTGGCTGCTGGGTAGAGCTTCAGATTTTCGAAATCAACCAGACGTATGTGAAATTTCACTGACTGGTGCTAGGGAGCTTTACCTTGTTGTTCTGGAAAAATGGCGTTTTTCAGGCGGTTTTTCGGGACTTCGGTTCGTGCTCTCCTTGGGTATGGATGTGGAGATTTGTTTCTTTAGCTGATTCTTGGACTTAGGAACTTGTACAAATTTCAGAATGCGCTCTGAGATTTGAACTAGTACTGATAGTTCTTCTTCGGTGAGAATAACTACTTGCACCGAGGAACTAATTACGCCTGCCGCGGTGACTGCGGGTACTGAGGCGCTTCAGTCACGGTCTGCACGGCCACTACGGTCGGGGGTTCGAATCTCCCCTCGGGCATGGATATTTGTGCCGTCCTAGTTCGTAAGTAGTTCATAAGTAGTTTGTAAGTCTAGGGACTGATGACCCCGTAGTTGTCCCATAAGCTTAACAAAGCTTTGAGCTTTGAGCACTAATTACGACATACTCAGCTTTCTGGAAACTTTTACATCTATATACATACTCCGCAATCCACCGTAAGGTGCGTGGCGGAGGGTACACTGTACTGTACCACTACTAGGCATTTCCTTTCCTATTCCACTCCCAAATAGAACGAGGAAAAAAGGAATGCCTATATGCCTCCGTACGAGCCCTAATTTATCTTGTCTTTGTGATCACTACGCGAAATGTAAGTAGGCGGCAGCAAGATCGTACTACACTCAGCTTTAAATTCCGGCCCTCTAAATTTCCTCAACAGAAATTCACGAAAAGAACGTCGCCTTTCCTCCAGCGATCCCCAATTGATTTGCCGGAGCATTTCCGTGATACTCGCGCATTGGTCGAACCTTCCAGTAACAAACCTAGCTGCTCGCCTCTGAACTGCTTCTATGTCTTCCTTTAAACTGATCTGCTGCGGGTCCCAAACACTTGAGCAATACTCAAGACGTCGTCGTACAAGTGTTTTATACGTGGTCTCCTTTACATTGAAGTACATCTTTCCAAAATTCCCCCAATAAACCGAAGTCGGCTGTCCGCGTTACTCACAACTCACACTTACATGTTCGTTTCATTTCATATCGCTCTGCAATGTTACGCCTAGATGTTTGAACGACGCGACAGCATCAAGAAGCTCACTACTGATGCTGTATTCGAACATTATGGGATTGTTTTTCCTACTCATGCGCACCACCTTACATTTTTCTACATTTTCTACAGTGAGCTGCCATTCTTCGCACCAACTAGAAATTTTGTCAAGTCATCCTGCATGCTATGGCAGTCAAAGACGACACCTTCCTATACACCACAGCATCATCAGCAGACAGCCTCAAATTAAAACTTACTCTGTTCATCAGTTTATTTATATAGATAGAAAATAATAAAATGAAAGCGGTCCTATGATACTCTCCTGAGGAACGCCTGACGATAAACTCGTCTCTGGTGAACACTCGCCGTCGAGAACAACTTACTGCGTTCTATTACTTAGGAACTCTTTCAGCCAGTCACAAATCTGTGAACCTATTCCATAAGCTCGTATCTTCGTTAGCTGTCTGCAGTGAGGCACTGCGTCGAACGCCGTTTTGAAGTCGAGAAAAACACAATCCGCCTGTTGCCCTTCATCCATGGCTCGCAAGATGTCATGTGAGAAAAGGGCAAGCTGAGTTTCACATGAACGATGTTTTCTAAGCCCATCCTGAGTCATAGAAAGAAGCTTTTCCGTTTCAAGGAAATCTACTACATTCGAACTGAGAATATGCTAAAAAATTCTACATGAAACTGATGTCAACCATATTGACCTGTAATTGTGTGGACATTTAGGACTTCATTACTTGTGCGTACTTGTCTATGATAACTGAAGTTGCCCAAACTAGGCAGAACTGCTTGAGGTCGTAGGCACTGTGTACTACCAAGAGCTCAGTGGCTGATATTAGGCAATACAGCTTCCGAATAACGGAGCGAGATTATATTTCGTGGTCGCTTGCTTTTTAGCTTAAAACCACCAAGTTCCCACGCCACACTTCGGATCGTCGATTGGATAATGTATGGCTTGCACTCGCCAGCAGCAAGTGGCAGTTGTATCAGGTTCGCCAGCCTAGCGGGAAAGTGTTGTTTATCAATCTGTCCTGCTCAGAGTATTTTGTTACGACAAGAAACATGTACTGTACGTAATTTTCCATTATGTTAGTATTAAATTCATGTTAACGGTGATCAGTTTAATATAATGCAATGTTGTAGGCTTACTTTTATATCGTATGTGCATGAATATTGATGTCCATTTTTAATTGAGATTTTTGAGTTATTGCTTGTGAAATAATAAGAATATTGTGTCGTTTATAAGAGACTTATAGGTGAGAAAGTTTGTTTTTCTTAACGTATTCATTTATTGTTGTTTCCTTATTATAATTCATATATTTTAGAGGGGAAAGTCAATATTAACAGTAACTGTTGTTGATATGTCTGTGGAACTGGAGATGATAAAAGGTTGCTGTACAGGGCCAAAGAAATAATAGATAATTGAAAAATATTCAGTCAGCGTAATTCAATAACAACTTTATTAATTAAACAATATTGGTGATTCAGATAGTTATTGAGGATCAGCTGCACATGTCCATAATTCCTTATTCTAAATACCCACTATACTTTTCATTTAACATCCCCTACCTGATTCCTGTCATTTACAAAATTTCTACTCAACACAAACCTTACAAGTTTAAGTCAATGCCGTTAGGTTGTATCCATTGCAAGCGACGTTTATCCTCCTTCGTTTGACATAACCCCAGCTAGGCGGTAGAACACTCCCCAGATATGCCGTTTCACTCATTGCCAATATAAAAAATTAATGTGTGGGTTTCTGAATATGTTATAGTTTATTAAGGTTTGGATTTCTCAGAGTGTTACCTCCTTTTGTACTGCTAAGAGTCTATAAACATCCAAGATGTATAATCATGAGCTGGCACTGAATCTACAGCGCCTTCATATCGCTCCTGTAGGACCCTCGTAGACAATCAGATACAGTGCAGACGGACATTAGAGCAGTTAATCGGTTCTTCTTCCCGGATTCAAGATGCGAATAAAACTGTTCCACGGTACCAATGGAAGTACCCACTGACACGCACTCCAAGGATTTGCAAAATATGAATGTAGATGCAGTCACAAATGCCATTTAGCATGTTAGTTTCAATGTTTAATCTGTGTTTTCTTGTTAGCCAAATATGTTTCAGCACCTCTGTGCCATCATCAGTGAGTTTTTCTATTTATATACAGCTTAGTTTAACAACATCAGTCATTGGTGCTGTTGTCATAGTTAGTTATGGTATATATTTCCTCTTCTGGGTTTTTGTGAACCATACACTGAAGCAACACACATATTTCACAGACTTATTTGTTGTCACAATCACTTTTATTTTTCCAAAATCGGCTGCGTCACAGTAAACTGTGACGCTGCGTAAAGTGACTGAGACCACAGTAAGTCTGAGAAATATGTGTGTCGCTTTTGTAGGGTTCACAGAAACACAGAAAAGGAAATATATTCCAAAATCAACTATGAGAAGGCTATCAATATTTAATGTTTTAAAAATTGTCCTACATGGCCACACAATGTAAAACTAAATTGTAAATAAATAGAAAATCTCACGATAGCACAGAGGTGTTGAAACATGTTTGGGTAAGAACAAAGAACAGTATCAAAAGAAATTTCAGCATTGGTCGTATATTAACATTTATTTTGCAAATCGATTTCGACTATGGAACAGTCATCCTCAGTGCAACATGCAAAAACGAATTGATACATTTCAGGTGTTATATGTCAAGCCTCAAGGCATAGCTACAAGATGTTCCAGAATAAAAAATCACGACTCCGGAACATCTTGTAATTATGCCTTGAGTTGACATATAACACCTGAAATGTATCAGTTCCATTGTGCATGTTGCACTGAGGATGACTATTCCATAGTAGAAATCGATTTGCAATAACAAATAAATGTTAATATACGACCAATGCTAAAAATTCTTTTGATAGCTATCATTTTATGATCGTGGTGCTCACGGCTCCAAATGGACTCATCGTTTCAGCAAAGAACAGTGTTTTGCTTATCTGGCGGACCTCATAACAAATGTTTTTTCTGGAAACTCTGAGAACATAATAGCTCAAAATGTTCAAATGTTTGTAGAGCTTATCGGACTTAACTACGGGGTCATCAGTCCCTAAACTTACAAACTACTTATGAACTAGCTAATACTAAGGACAGCACAAATATCCATTCCCGAGGGGGGATTAGAACCCCCGACCGTAGTGGCCGTGCAGACCGTGACTACACAATATCTGAAAATCTAAAATGATTACATAATGTTCGCTTTTACTGCTAGAGAAACTGTATAATGATACTCATTCTCCCAGCATAAAACGAACAACCCCATACTGGCGTGGTAGGAACTTTACTATGTGCTTTAAACAAGAACAGTCTTAAAGCTATGTGATTTGTTTCAGTGCGAAAAATTTATGAAGTGATCCGTACAGTTAACTGAGTGAAAATTAAGTACTGTTTAATAAGTGAGTAATAACATGATGTTGATATCTTTTTAAAAACTAATAGGACAGCTGTGATGGCTGTCATAAAATTAATTAAGCAAACTAATATTTACGTGTAGTTACGTACAACAACTATTTCTAATTAACGACTTTATAAATAATGCATGACCAATCTGAACATTCAGGCAATGTATGAAAACGTGTGGTGGTTAAGAAATATTGTTAGAATTTGGTAATACGATTTCTGAACCTTATCTGAAAATTGCACATCTGGTTGTCACACTTTATTGGTGAAATCATTTATGGACAATTATTAGTGAACCAAGACATCTCCAAAACGTCTGCAAATAACTAGCCGCACGAGTATGTAAAACTCATATATATTAGTAACGATTTTAATGTTCAGGGTAATGAGTTTAATTAGTTCCTGTAATGGGTATTGTTGGTAGGCCTTCTTGTTATGTTTCACATAGTCACCCGTTGTTTGCAAGCATATAAGAATATTGGAACCTAAACAGTGTCAAATATTTATTCATAATCGATACAAAAGCCTTACATGTTTCCACCTATTACTGTCCAAAGTATTCACCAGCGTTGAGTAGAATCCATTTCCAGTGATGTGGATGGAGTAGTATACCGTTGGCGGAGACTGTTCTGTTGATTGAGCGAATTTTTGAGCGGTCTACTGCCTGTCGAATCTCTGGAACAATTCTGAATGGAATGCCATGAAGTGGTTCTTTCATCTTCGAATCTAGTCAAAGTTACAAGGAGTCCAGGGAGTATGGTGTATGGTACAGTACTTCCTAGTCCTATCGATCGAACAGATCAGACAGAGCTTGCGCTATAAGTGCCCGCGAATTGTCTTGCAAAGTGATGGCTGTGTTGCGCAGAGAGTGATGGCAGTTCTTTCGCAAAGCTGGTCGCAAGTGATGCTCTAGAAAGCCAACATTAATACTGTGCATTGATGGGTTGCCTTTGTTCCTGTTTCTAAACCAGTGACACCGGTCCGTTATTAGACAGCTCGCTCACAAGTGATGGGATTTCCCTTGATTGTGCAAACGCCGATTACGTGGGAGGTAAGGTAGGTACGTCAGCAACGTGTGCTATCAGCGAAAATAGTAGATTTCATTGCATAGCGTCTCCACAGCAGTGTTGCCACAATTTAAGTTCCAACCCTCACATATACATCTGCATTGTAGCGCAGGCTGGATTTTTTAGTCAATGTTATACTCTTAGAATGTTGTCATATTGTCGATCTTCTTCTAATAAATGTCACTGAAAAGGAAAATCATACGAAGCGTTTTTGATTTAGTTCTTCTTACTAATATCTCCCCAGGATAATATTGCACGAAAGCAGATAACTGAAAAACTTCGACGAGATCAAAGTATTATATTTTCTAGTGTATTTTTTAATGTTACTATTATTGAACAAAAATTCAGCTTAGACCAAATACAGACACATTATAACTTCTACGGACTCTATCTTCGACAACGCAGTGCAATGCTGCTAACCACACGGTTATTTTTGCTATGTGGCGAGTATTGACTATTATTATTCATGATAGGATATTCTGAAGGCTTTTACGGTCGAAGGATCTTTAATTTATAGTTATAAGATATTTTACCATATATGACGTGTTTTTGATGAATCTTCGATGCACCAATATCAGATATGAATGGCGGATGTTGCCTTAATGGAGGATTTGCCGATGCGCAAGGTGATGTGCGCAGTGGATCCATTATCTTTGCTTTGGGACCATTCGTGCGTATCCGCCAGAGCTCGAGTAACCAGGAACTGGCGTCTCTGCCAGCTCCAACGCCAATGTTAAAAGCGGCGTTTCCCCTCGCCCCTCCCCGCCGCTGGAGCGCCAATATGCTGCCTCCAGGGGGTTCAAAAGAGAACTTCAGCCGCGCATGCGCATTGCAACGCTGCCGCCATTGCCACCTATATTAGGCCGCTACACTATGACTCATACACAGTGTGTAAACTGTTAGGTGGCAGAGTTCTGGGGGGGGGGGGGGAGCGGAGAGCAGAGGAAGCTAGCCCCGCCTCACACCCTGGCGGCCGCTGGGAGAGAGGCGAGCGGGGGGGAGAAGCCACGCCTACGTCCTGCAGTGCTGACACCACAAACTATGCGGCACGCTTCCGCGAAAGTACAGGTGGCGCAGATCGCTTTAAATGTTGGTCGTAAATGAAACATAGCAGCATACTCAAGAGAATGGTTGATAACGATACCAACTACAGGAATCACTCAAGTTACATATTACACAAAACGGAACACTCAGAACACTGGTATGCAAACAATAAGAAAGCAGACGTCTATTGCTGCCTCCAAAAGAACTTTCAGTCAGTAATGTTGGCTGCAGCCTCGAAACAAAGACTGCCTGCCGAAGTCGCCCGACGTCTACCGACTTGTACCGATTCAGGGCTAGGGAGAGGTGTGCCATCTAACAGTTAACACACTGTACGTGCTGTCTCCGCGACGTGAAACGTTTCTCACGCGATAAAAATACCATGTCTGCTTATAAAATGAGCTGATAGAAGAATTAAACGAAGAAAGATACTTTAGTAACACTTATTTTATTTATTTATTTACATTTTTTCACGACAAGCTTTTCTCTGGGGGTTCACTGAACCATTGAACACACAGGACGTGCCAACACTGCCAAATACAGAAAAATATTACAACTTCTATGCGCTCTAAAATCAACCAGAACCGTGTTTGCCGGCCGCGGTGGCCGAGGGGACTGAGGCGCTTCAGTCACGGTCTGCACGGCCACTACAGTCGGGGGTTCGAATCCCCCCTCGGGCATGGATATTTGTGCCGTCCTTAGTTGTAGGTAGTTCATAAGTAGTTTGTAAGTTTAGGGACTGATGGCCCCATAGTTAAGTCCCTTAAGCTTAACAAACATTTGAACATTTGAACCGTGTTGCTATGCCTGTAGCCATGTCTGTTCGTCGTGTTGTAGTTGAGCATTGTGGTATGAGATTCGTGTACGACAAATGTATGGAGCAGCACTTAATTGGATCTTCCGAGCGCTGGAGCCGCCAGCTGGCTGGCATTAAGGGCCGCGACATTAAACCGTATCACTTCCGCAGCAAACAATGTCGGGATCGCTCGGCGCGGCCAATCTTCCCTTCCTTTGTTCCGCTCCCCTTTGTCCCAGCTGCCGCAGGCTTCTCCAAGGTTTCCATTATTTCCGGGAGCTCGATAAATCCGTCGCTCACTGACAATACCAGATGTTAACACAAATGCGCTCGATAGTGACAAGTAAGCTATGAAATATCGTTATTGTGCGTTCTACTGTTCGTTAACACAAGGAAATGAATACATCTGTAACGTTCAGCAGTCCGTAAGACACTCGAATATCACAACGAGTTTTGTATTACCGGGATATCATTGATTGGGACCAAAACTTTATTAGAAAGTGGAAGTGGTACGATGTATAAGGAAACAAAATAATACTTCTAATTTTTGGAAATATTTCTTGTGTCAGCGAACGGTGCGAAATATTCTCAAAATATCATTTAAAAGCACAGTCTCTAACGAAAAATGTTTGTCATTTAGCAGAGCGGTTTGGAGCTCCACGTTGCGGATCGCGCGGGCTCCGGCGACGGAGGTTCGGATCCTCCCTCGGGCATGGATGTTTGTGTCGTCTTTAGTATAAATTAGTTCACAAGTAGTTTGTAAGTTTAGGGACTGATGATCCCGCAATTTCGTCCGAAAGATTTACAAACATTTGAACATTTTTAGTCCATCAGAAAACACTGAAACACAACTTGCAGTAATGATTTTTGAGGCATTCGTCATAACACACATTACATTGGTTTGCCTGCACATAATCTACTGATTTATATCTCATTCGGGCAATTTCTTCGTAACTCGTCGACGTTTCTGTCTTGCAATGCTGCTACATTTTCTTCGCCTCTACTTATTACAGATTTTCTCATTTAACATCTTTTACTTTGTATGTTTATTCATCTTTTAAATGAGTCGCTTAATTTTTGTTTTGATTTGATATGAAGTTCAATTTGAGTTTACACATCACCAACCCAAGATGCGACGCTACATTGGCTGATGTTAAAGCTTTCAGAATTTACATAATGATTTGGATTGGTTACAATAAACAAATAAACGAACATCGAGATCTGGTGTTAATTCGCAGTTCGTTGAGTGCGCAAAAATGAATTCGGTCTTCTCCACTTTCATTAAATTTTTGTTTACTGTCGAGCATCGAGATCTGGTGTTAATTCGTAGTTCGCCGGCCGCGGTGGCCGCGGGTACTGAGGCGCTTCAGTCACGGTCTGCACGGCCACTAGGGTCGGGGTTCGAATCCCCCCTCGGGCATGGATATTTGTGCCGTCCTTAGTCTTAGTTAGTTCATAAGTAGTTTGTAAGTTTAGGGACTGATGACCCCGTAGTTAAGTCCCATAGACTATACAAACATTTGAACATTTAATTCGTAGTTCGTTCAGTGCATAAAAATGAATTTTCTCTTCTCCATTTTCATTAAATTTTTGTTTACTGTCTGAAATAAGCGAAACACCAGTATCCATTCATATCTCCCATGAGCAAGATTTTCCCCGTTCTTAAAACAGTTTCAGTTATAGCTTATAGGCTATTGTAAATAATTTCTCTCTTTTCTCATAAAGCGAAAGAATCTAAATATGATTCATCTTCCTAATCAATTGGCAAGTAAATGACACGTGCAATTCATTAAGTAACTGTATGGCTGCACGGACAGAAGAATAACATTCCAATAAAAAAATGGTCTTGAACGACAACATTTGCTCGAGTCATGAATTTTAACTGAGAAGGTGTCATGAACTATTAATCCTAGATACATAATACACACACAAAGTCAGTCTCCTGACCTAACCTTTAATTTCGATGAGTCTGATCCATATGTAAATTATGTGAAGGGAAGAAAATAGGTACTTTCATTGCTGCAGCCAGCGAAGGTTGATGCCAATCATAGTAACCTTACGATGATGATTTTCGGATACAACAACTTGACATAAAGGCTGATAAAGACGACACTGGCTGAAAGTATTGGACAAATTTTATCCTTCACGCTGGGAACAGTCCTACTTGAGTGAATACACAGAACCTACAGCTAAAGTTCAAGGCTTGCTCATGTTGGTTGGAATTTATACTCATGTCGGTAGTACAGATCTGACATTACAAACTAAAGACAACTATGCTCCCATTCTCTCCGTGCCACGTCCTACGACTTCTACACTACTTTCGTGTGATCAGCATTGTAATATATGAGACTGGCCCTAGTAGAAGGCGGTGAGGATAGTGAGAGGTGGCCGGGGCCGGAGAGGCACGTGGGAAACGTGCGGCCGCACGGGGCACCTCGTCAGCGGGGTGTCGACGCTGGCCCTGTTTGTTGCACAAGGCGAGGCAGAGGAGCCGAGGGAAATTTTCTGACAACTCATTTTCTTTTAGAGTTGCCATTGAGGTGTTAATGTGGTCGTTGAATATGAAAGCTATATTTCTTAATTGTTGCCTTTATTTTTAGTAGAACTGTTATAGCCGTTATTGCAATTTTTACGTCTAATGTTTACACATCTTTGCTACTGGTCAAGTGCTCTTAGTTCGTGATTACTAGATTTTTTCTTGTTTCGGTCATTGATACCTTCTCCTAAAATATTGGAAGCAAAGAGCTTGTAGTAAAACATTTATTTTTCCTTTCTTTTCTTTTCGTAATGACAAAGATAAAGAAGTGCCGATAGTGACACTGGATGACACATCCGGACTTGAGATCCTTATCTCAATATGTACTCACTCTCCAGCCAGAGTACTCAAAATTTATAGTGCAGACGTCCTAAAACTCTTTATATTTCAAAAATGTAATGCCCATATCCTTCCGATTGTAATCAGTGTGGTATAAAATATATAACAAGTCAGTGATTACTATTCGATATTTTTTGTAAAAAGTTGTCCCTTTATACATTAGGCCTACTTGTATTCTTCTATGTCTTTTATACAGGGTGTTACAAAAAGGTACGTCCAAACTTTCAGGAAAGATTCCTCACACAGAAAGAAAGAAAATACGTTATGTGGAGATGCGTCAGGAAACGCTTAATTTCCATGTAAGAGCTCACTTTATATTTCTCTTTAAATGTAAATTGAAATAATTCGTGCAGACAATTGTCAAAATACCCAATTGTTTCGTTAGTATGCACTATCAGCAGATGATTGGCCTCCACAGGTACACTTCTGCGGATGGTTCATCCAACAATGCCGGCCGCGGTGGCCGAGCGTTCTGCGGCGCGCCAGTCACAGTCTGCACGGTCACTACGGTCGGTGGTTCGAATCCCCTCTCGGGCATGGATATTTGTGCCGTTCTTAGTTTTAGATAGTTCATAAATAGTTTGTAAGTCTAGGGACTGATGATGATCCCGTAGTTAAGTCCCATAATCTCTACAAACATTTGAACATTTAAACATCCAGCAATGTGCCACTCATCATTTCAGTGCAAATGTTCTATTTATGGATGAGGCTTCATTCCAATGTGATGAAATTGTAAATTCTCACAATCAACATGTGTGGGCTGACGAGAATCCGCACGCAATTGTGGAATCACGTCATCAACACAGATTTTCTGTGAACGTTTGGGCAGGAATTGTTGGTGATGTCTTGATTGGGCCTCATGTTCTTCCACCTACGCTCACTGGAGCACGTTATCATGATTTCATAAGGGATACTCTACCTGTGCTGCTAGAACATGTGCCTTTACAAGTACAACACAACATGTGGTTCATGCACGATGGAACTCCTGCACATTTCAGTCGACGTGTTCGTACGCTTCTCAACAACAGATTCGGTGACCGATGGATTGGTAGAGGCGGACCAGTTGTATGGTCTCCACGCTCTCCTAACCTCAACCCTCTCGACTTTCATTTATGGTGGCATTTGAAAGCTCTTGTCTACGCAACCCCGGTTCCAAATGTAGAGACTCTTCGTGCTCATATTGTGTTTCCATTCCATGATTAATGTGATTTGAAGAGAAGTAATAAAATGAGCTCTAACATGGAAAGTAAGCGTTTCCGGACACATGTCCACATAACATATTTTCTTTCTTTGTGTGTGAGGAATGTTTCCTAAAAGTTTGGTCGTACGTTTTTGTAACACCCTGTATAACTGTCAAACGTATTTTCCGGACGAGCAGTTCGCGTTTCTGCGAGTTCTCTGTGTGATTTCATAAAAACCTGTAAGGAAGAAGTAAACTTTAGTATGTTGAATTTGGCTCTAGATAAATATTTTCTCTAACAATTTTACCATAACACAGGTGTAAAAAAGACTTAAAGCCTAGAAAATGTAGCCTGACAAGGGTTATCAATAAAATTCTGTTGCTGAACCGAAGTAGACAGAAGCCTAATAGCAGCTTAGATATTAATGATGAGCAGTTTGGCACTGATTTAGATGACAACAGCTCAGAATAACAGGTAAAACTGCGCAACGTTCTATATTTCCGTCTTTCACCTACCAGATAGCGCTAACTTTTCAGCACCATAAACTGGCAGTTCCACTATGATTGCGGTCCTGCCAAGCAGTTTGGTTTTACATTCGAACAAGCCCATTCGTCGAAAACGCACGATTCTCACCTTTGTTAATAACTCTCGCCTAAGCAAAGATGCAGAACTCGACGCGGCCATTAGTGGTATCCTGCAACAGTCAGTGAAAATCAACATGCAGAAACAAGTGTGACATTCAACAGATAACTCGTCTACATCTAAGTCAGTCGTGTAACGTAAATCGCCAAACTAGTAGGCAGCACCTGGAAGTGTTTACGGCCTACCGCTTGTGCGGGAGATGTACAAGCTTTCCACCCTACCTGCTCATATCTTCACCGAAATCATTATAGCAGCCCAACCTTTGGCGATGGAAATCCAAGACAACATGTGTACTGAATAACTGAGCGTAATGTTGCCAACTTGGATTTCCGCAAGCGTGGATAGTTCGCGAGATCTGTTCAGCTTGTAGCACATGTCAAGTGGTGCCTGTATAAATCCAACGTGACTATAGAACAGCCAAGTATATATGCTATGTTCATGCAAATACAGGAAGATGATGAACCATTGTTTTCAAACATCTTGAGTGTGGTTTTAATCAAATAAAACTGCATCAATGGATTCCAATGAAAGATACCTACAATTCGATTTCGTTCATAGGAAACAGTTGGTGAAGGGTTTCTCGCTTCACATCAGGATACAACCATGCTTGCACGTTTCTTTATACATTCCTTGAGCTATACTATTGATTTTGAACCCATTTTCCAGCATTCACAAACTACGGATTTTTTTTTTTTGATAACGCATCACAACGTACAGTACTTATACTACGATTTATGTTTGAGTAACTGTGACTGATTACGTATCATATACTTTTGTGTGCATGGCTGTCAAATAAGACACGACTCTTCTTTCATCGACGAAAAACAAAACCTTGTAAGCATGGCGGAAGATTGTATTTTTACTAGTTTGCTCTCACAGTGGTATGCAAACTAATCTTTAATATGAAAATTATTAGTTGATATACAAATTACTATCTGATGTGCAAATTAGTCTTTGATATGCAAATGGGAACTAATAATAATCTGCATATTCATTTAGGTTAGATGTCACGAAATCAGAGAAATCGGGTGGCAACTATTTTTTCCTAAACACAGAAAGAAAATCCTGGATATCTGAGTACAGTGGCGTATAGAAATCACTTGAACAAATATGTATCTAGTTAACTCAATATCTACACATTATCAACAAGTCAATAGACATATGGCAGTTCCCATCCTCTAACAAAAATAATAAAAATATCCACAGTCAACACAACGTACTTTATGACTTACTTTTTTTCTATTTAGTTATTTTGTTTTCCCATAGAAAATAAAGACAGGGAATTGCTGAATGACAGTATCGATACAGAGATCTGGTAAAATGGGTTTATTTTCCAAACAATTTGCGAACAACCTAACACTGAACAATACTAAATAAGACTGGACTGGACTGGATATCTGCTGTAAGCGTAGGATCATGAACTGCTCGCCACACTGATTTCCAGCGAACATTCGTATATTTGTGTTCAATCGCATTCGGCGGAAGTCGTGATTGTATCGCGGAGTACACCAGCCCAACTGTCGTCATGTGTGAAAGGGTAAGCATGGTCCGAAGAGGTACTCAAGTAGAAAAAGGGCTCTGGGGCGTCGGTCAGCTGCACTGGTGCTACTAGCAATCTTGTGGCAAGGACCCTAATCAGTAGGCTGGAAAGGCAGGTCAGAGTACGTCGCCACGTGTTGATACGCATCCTTACAAAGAGGGCATGATAGAGACTGAGGCCTCCTTTTTGGGAGGGTAAGGGACTCATAGCTGACTTTGAATAACATACCTTGACTCACAAACGCCAAAAATGCCGCCAACACACGCCAGGCCATCGTCGAAGGAATGGGGACTGTCTGGACCACATAATATGTGGAATATGGGATGCTACATAAACATTAGCGTACTGGGTGCATTGCAGCATGTTCGTGGGACTAAGGCAGTGATTTAGAAGTTCCACACGGATCTGGCGTAAAAGACTTACTGTTAAGGGCTATAGATCGCCGCAAATCAATGCCCAAACATCTTATCGTGTCGTGGACCAGCATGTGTCGGACCTCGTTATGGTTTCTCAAGAAGAGGACTAGATTATCTGCATAGGCTGGGAAACTGAAGATGTGGCCATTAAAAGTCATACCTGTGAGTCGTTTCTCATGCAAATTAGACTTATATGCTATGTGACTACAGAAACCGATTTTCAGTACATAAAATTTTCTGTAGTTGAATCTAACGGTGAAATGCTTTAAATTCTTCTCACCAGCACTACTAAAAGATAAATATGGATAACTCCTCACTCACTTGACAGGGAAATTTATTGAAATATCTGTTATAGTTTAAGAATTACCTTATTTTGCATCATAGATGTTTTTATAATACATGTTTATATTCTGGAACCATTTTCTCATGCATCGTCAGTCTAATTGCATTTAGACTGTGGTAGGCTGCTGTCTACTTTCATATGAACACATTATGCCTCCTGTTCTGTAACTTCGAGTATATCTGAGGTAATAGAAAAACTATTATTATACTTCATTAATATTTTATCCAGAAATCGTTCTGTAGTTTCGATTATATCTGAGGTAATAGAAAAACCCTTATTATACTGCATTAATATTTTATCTAAAAATTACCGATAAAATGATATACAGAATGACAAACATAGATCATTTATGCAATGTTATAGGCATAGTACTAAGAAACTGTCTCATTCTTCAATTGCGAAAAAATTTGGTGAACATAGTTTAAGCTTTTAGCGGCACTTCTGTCAAATCATGTAAGCCAGGTAGGCCTGAGCCGGAGCAATCGCTTGTACAGTGGGACGGATTATTGTCTCCGCTATATATCTCATGTCAGCTCAGTTTGTGCAGGATAACATGCTTATATTTGTGTTCTTAAATCATTTTTATGTAAATGTTTAATGCTATATAATTCTTCAAGAAGTTTTTTGTATGTTTTTTTATGTTTCATGTGCTGTGAGGCGATTCAACCTACGAGGGCAACATCTTCGACACCGATTCCAAGGCGCAAATATCCGGCTACATCAACTCACGGGTCAACGGCCACGAGGCAAGAAGATATTGATCTCTTCAGTTGTCGTCGCAAGAGTTGACATTATTATCGAAGTTTTGTGTTAAAACAACAAATTTTAAAACTCAGTTCCGTTTTGTCTGTCAATGACTACATATGTAAAGTCATAGAAAGTAATAAATGTTATTGTGTTTAAACTTGACGAAAGTGACAGAGTACATCATTTATGAAGAATTATTTTACGATAAATAATATATTAATGAAACGAGGAGATGATTTAATTGAAATATTCTTCAATCTGAAGGAACATTGTTTTATGAATTTTGATTTACGTCAAGAAGACTTCGATAATTTCAATTTTTTTTAAGAACTTTGGTTAATCATCATACACATCGATCGATAATCATTGAAGAAATATTTTTTTTTTTATCTGTGGCTATAGCAACGGCTACAAACTGAAGAATTTCTTTTGACAGTCTTATCTATGAGAGAGAAATATTTTAACAAGAGTGACTGTTAAAGACTTCTTCCCTCGTCACAAGAATCTGATTTTGAAATATTGCAATGAATAAAGATTTTACATGAACATATATTTTTTTAAACTTTTATATAATTTTTTATGGGCGAGTGGACACCTCAAGGATTACGAAGTCTGACACGGCCACATTCAACCCTAATCGTACAAGACGAATGCTTTTGAAGATAAGGTTTTAGCACACTTTCCGCCATACAAAGAGGTCGTATCACTGCACTTGCCGATTGGCCGGCCTCTCAGGCACAGCCCACTGCCTCATAGCGACGGGCCACTCAGCTAGCGATCGCGCCGGCTCGGGCCTACCTCGCTTACGCTATTTGACAGGCGCACTTCGGCCTGTCTTTCTCGTGCTAACGAGAGGCTACTCGCCCTGGTCAGTGTGACGTCAGAATCAGTAGGAATATTTCGTGACTAATACCAGTGTGACTGATCACAGTAGTAGCAAGGGGACTATCGTACTTTATTATGTGACATTAACGATTAAGATAATACCGTCATGAATGAAAATGTGTAGATTATAACTTTTCAATAATTTTTACAAAACTGTTTATAGTAGGGCATAGACAAGATCAAAAACATATAATTGACCATTAAACGGAAATCTTTACAGGTAAATATACAAGAAAACGTGAGTTTGCATTAAAAGTAGACGTGAGATCATTGAGGCTTAACCTGCAAACACGGTCCAAGAAGTATAACTCAGATGTTCAAATGTTTGTAAATCTATCGGACCAAACTGTGTGGTCATCAGTCCGTAGCTTATAAACTACTTAAACTAAGGTAAACTAACCTTAGGACAAACACACATACCCATGCCACAGGGAGGACTCTAACTTCCTCAGGAGGCGCCTTAGAACGCTCGGCTACTCCACCGTGGCAAGAAGTATAATATGAAGTGTTTGAAAACAAAAATAATCATCTAAAAACGTAGAACGACGCGAGTGGACACCTCAAGGATTACGAAGTCTGACACGAACACATTCACCCCTAATCATACAAGACGAATGCTTTTGAAGGGAAGGTTTTAGCACACGTTCCACTGTATGAAGAGGTCGTACCACTGGACTTGCTGATCGTCTGGCATCTCAGTCACAGCCCATTGCCTCATAGCAGCGGGTCACTCAGCTAGCGATCGCGCCGGATCGGGCCTACCTCGCTTACGCGATTCGACAGGCGCGCTGCGGCCTGTCTTTATCGATAGCCTCACCCTGGTCCAAGGCCGACGAGAGAGTCAGGCCGCGGCGCGCATGTCATATCACGTGATCAAGTGAGGCCTGAGCCGGCGCAATCGCTAGCGGATTGGCTGGTCGCTATGAGACAGTGGGCTGTGCCCCAGCGGCCAGCCAATTTGCTAGCGATCGGGGTGGCACAGGCCTCGCTTGATCACGTGATATGATGTGCGCGCCACGGCCTTTCTCGTTAGCCTCGCGCTGGTCCGAGGCCGATGAGAGAGACAGGCCGTGGTGCGCACATCATATCATGTGATCAAGTGAGGCCTGAGCCGGCGCGATCGCTAGCGGATTGGCTGGCCCCTACGAGACAGTGGGCTGTGCCCCAGCGGCCAGCCAATCTGCTAGCGATCGCGGTGGCACAGGCCTCGCTTGATCACGTGATATGACGTGCGCGCCGCGGCCTGTCTCTCTCGTCGGCCTCGCCCTGGTCAGTGTGACGTGGCGCAGGCTGTTGTGAGGCCTCGTATCTCGGTGGCGTTGCATTGTCCTGCCGTGCAGCCCTGGGCCCGCCACCGCTGTCAACAAGAGGGCGCGTGGCCGCTGTGCCGCTCTCCCCCAGGGAGACACGCGACCGCAACCTGAGCGCGGGCTTCCCCAGGCCGCCGCCGCCGTAATGAGATGAAAGGCTTGCGGCCTCGTTAGCGGCCCAGCATGAATAATGAAGCGGCGCCCCTAACTGCGTTAAGGCGACTCCCGCCGCCCCCGCCACCGCCCACGATTTGTTCCGCGCCTTACCTCTTACACCCCTACCAGTGGCGTGATTTATTGCTGCCAGTTACTCAAGTTGCTTGCGGGTCGGCTCTGCACCGATCCGTGTCGGCAGTTGCTCTTCAGACGAAACTTTCCCACAGAATCCAGTGCACTAAGGCAGTAGAACATCTCAGAGTACTACCTGCTTCAGGTCATTGAATTAAATTCAATGACGAGAGTCAAAAGCTTTTACATACCAGAACTGAGCTGTTTCCGCCATACGAACACGTGCCCTACTGAAGTGTCGCGCACTGTTAGGCAATGGTTTTGTCACTTGATTGTCATGGTGAAATGTAGATAGTAAGGAATCTTACAAGGAAAGTACATGGGCTCGAACAAACATATCAGTAAGAACGTTTGGTTACAGGATCTCTATGTACACCTCAATATGCTGGTGGGTGTCGTTTTTCTGCAAAGCTCTGCAACCATGCTCTAGATAGCAGCACTGTAGATGTAATTGTAGATGCCACACATAATGCAGATATCTTAACTATAACTTGTGTAATAATCATCATACATCGTTCAAACAACTTACGGGTATGCTGCCGGGTGACGTCGTCGACAACCGCCGATATTTCGGCAGGAGGACACCCTGCCATTCTCAAGGCACAACTGCACTTAAGGAAGAAATGTGCAAGCGTATTTAATGCCTCGGTTTGCAAAGGGTAAACATGGAAGATAACACACACAGTACAAGTCACACCAGAGTCAACACAACCAAGGATGACCAAACATCGAAAATATCGATAGTGACCTTATCAACAGGTGAGGCAGCATTAATTCTATCCCTCTGTTTTTTGATGAGAGACAGTGCCGGATTCCAAGCAGAATTTAAAAAAAAAAACACCATCTCTGTTTATAAGGTCGCTTGCTAGTTTAATTTCAACAGCTTCCTTAATAACACTATCCCAATAGGTGGAGATGCATGCCAGGATCTCCGTGTTATTGTATTCCATAGGATGACCGGTGTCAAGACAGTGTTCTGCAACAGCGGATTAGTTTGGCTGTTGTACGCGCGTGTAACGTTTATGTTCAATACACCGGTCTTCCACAGTCCTGATTGTCTGACCAATATATGACATGCCACAACTGCAAGGAATACGAAATACACCTGCCTTACGCTAACCAAGATCATCCTTTACCGACCCCAACAGGGCCTTTATCTTAGAAGGTGGTCGAGAAACACATTTCACATCATATTTCCGTAAAATACGACCAATCTTGTTGGAAATACTTACGCAGTATTCACCAATGTACCTGTGTCAGACAGTATGAACATTTTGGAGGAACCTTTGACACCTGACACTTGCGACCTAGTGTACCACTGCTTGACGACCAACTATTTCAGGTGGAATTTTACGACCAGGCGAAGACATGGGCTCCCCTTCTCGCCGCTTGCAGCAGACATCTTCATGGAAGCATACGATTGGTGTTTGCGTTACTGTTTTCCATTGGTTGGAATAGGCAAGAGGGCGGCCGTTTTGGCGTGCCACTTTTTACTAGTCGCCTAGCGCGGGCCGCGGCGAGCCAGTGCTATGTGTACGTATGGCCGCTGTAGTCTCCCACGCCTCTTCGCGAGTCGTTTTGCGCGCTGCCCCATAGTAGTGTTGTTACTGCTGGCAGCCAGGACGCCATCTTCTCTATTCAGGTTGGCGGGTCGTTTGGCTATTTCTGTGGCATATCTGATCTTTCTTCTCATGGTTTTTGGACAGCATGCGGGCTACACCGAAAAATAGTTGGTTCCCGCACTCCCTGTGATGCTGCGACACCGCTGACTTGGTGTGCTGTCCAAGCCGGATATACCTTTCGTGTTCAGATATCCTTGTGCTGATTGGTCACCCGGTCTCACGTACACCAGTGCACACTCGCAACTGATTTCGTACACACCGGTACTGTTCAATTAGTCCATTGTAAGCCGCGGCGGAGCGGCCGAGCGCATTGAGGCGCTTTGCTACGATGCGCGAGGCCGTTCCCGTCGGGGGTTCGAATCCCCCCTCGGGCATGGATGTTTGTGCTGTCTTTAGTATAAGTTAGTTCATAAGTAGTTTTGTAAGTTTAGGGAGCGATGACCCGCAGTTAAGTCTCATAAGCTTTACAAACATTTGAACATTATGAGTCCATTGTATCCTTTGTTGAGGCTAGAACGTCCCTAATTTTAATTGATTTTTCCTTCGATGCATGACAAAACATGATAATATCAAAACTTCTTCAGAACATCAGGAAGTTGTCTCTTTTTGATATCCCTAATTTTCAGAATGAAACTTTCACTCTGCAGCGGAGTGTGCGCCGATATGAAACTTCCTGGCAGATTAAAATTGTGTGCCTGAACCGGGAAAGTAGGAGGCGAGGTACTGGCGGAAGTAAAGTTGTGAGGCGGCGTCGTGAGTCGTGTCGGGATAGCACAGTCGGTAGAGAGCTTGCCTGCAAAAGGCAAAGGTCCAAGGTTCGAGTCCCCGTTCCGGCACACAATTTTAGTCAGCCAGGAAGTTTCTTCCCCAATCTTGTTGCTGCTCCGGACGATTGGTTTGATGCCTGCTCGACGGAGAATTCTACACACGTTCAGTGACCCCTTGTACATATGGCCCCTCCTTACTTCCTTCATCTTTTCTCGACATTGATTTGTCTACCACATCCATCTCATAACCATTGGCTGTAAATGTGAACTCCAGATGTTGTAGTTCCACCTTTAGATGTTCGACGTCGGTGATCCTGTGGGCCCTTGTAGTTAGTGTGAGAAGAGCGGACTTCTGTTGCGTAGGGTGATGGTGGGAGGAGGCGTGTAGATACCTGCCGGTGCTGGTGGCTTCTCTATATACCCTGTGCCCGAGTTTACAGTTTGGTTTTCGGTATACTTCCACATCCAGAAAAGGTAGTACGCCATTCTTTTCTACTTCCACCGTGAACTGTATTTTATGGTGCTGCGCAGCCAGAATTCAGGGCGTAATGTTGCTGATTGGAGAGCCGTTTCCTCATATGCTTCCATGAAGATGTCTGCTGCAAGCGGCGAGAAGGGGAGCCCATGTCTTCACCTGATCGTAAAATTCCACCTGAAATAGTTGGTCGTCAAGCAGTGGTACACTAGGTCGCAGGTGTCAGGTGCCAAAGGTTCCTCCAAAATGTTCATAGTGTCTGACACAGGTACATTGGTGAATAGAGACGTCACATGGAAGATGACCATCAGGACTGTAGCTGATACACTCTTTTCTTTCAATAGTGTCACAAAGTGCGTGGAATCTTTGACATATAAATCTGTGTGGCTCACCATATATCGGAGCTATCGTACCAGTTCTTTTGTCAGTTTGTACGTTGGTGCATTAATACTAACCACTACAGGCCTTAAAGTTAATCCCTCTTTATTGACCTTCGGTACACCATACATCCTCGGTGCCTGTGGGACTTTATGGAATCTTCTGGCCGTGTCGAAATATTTCTGGTTTGCTTCAGCAGTGCCTGCGTTGATCTGTTTATCTTGGACGTTGGATCACCCTTCAGCTTCTTGTAGATTGGTTCACCATGTAGATCTTCCATTCGTTTATTGTAGTCGAGTGTGTCGCACAATCAGCAGTCAGATGAATACTGGAAGAAGACGACTTGCAATACAGGCCGAAACGTCGGTTTTACACGATGTCGATGCGTTCTAATACCCTAGAGAACTATATTGAAAGTGACCATTGGACGAGGAAGACTACGCCTACATTTAAACAACTCACTGTTTGTTCACGAGTTCAAAAATGTTCATAGTTGTATAGTCTACGGGACTTAACTACGGGGTCATCAGTCCCTAAACTTACAAACTACTTATGAACTACTTACGAACTAGGACGGCACAAATATCCATGCCCGAGTGGGGATTCGAACCCCCAACCGTAGTGGCCGTGCAGACCGTGACTGGAGCGCATTAGTCCGTTTTTTTTTTTTTTTTTTTTTTTTTTTTTCTACGGGTCTCCTTTCCACCCCTTCAGCCCGGCTTTACGCTCACCATAAGTCACCTTCTTTGGCGCAGGCTTCATTGCCTTTATGTAAATCAAAGTTTTCTTCTATAGTACGTTTGATTCGCCTTCTTGTTCTGTGAGGCATTCATTGAATAATATTTCTCCTTTGATTGTTTTCGAAAAACGCCCTCATGGGCGTTATGATATTAAATTAAAGTAAACGGAAAGCAATTATTTTTATCTTCCTTCTTGTTTTTGTAAACCTTGTGACACTTTCCTTATCGTCACTGCTTTATTTGATACCAGTTATAAGTTCCAGACTGAAGTAAAACAGAAACATAATAAATAAGTATGAAAATAATGAGTAAAAAATTTTCTTTTTTCGCATTTCGTAATTTAACGTATTGTCATTTCAAGCCGATAACAGTACAATGAGGAATCTTTGAAACAAATCTTTGTATCTAGGTCGACTTAGTAACTTTTGATGTTCCGTTGATAACAATTGTAAAAAGTCAGGTAAGGATTTCTTTTTATAGTTGATGCTGTAGTACACATAATATCCAATGAGCCAGGCGTAACTGTTATTTTTGACGTTAGGAAAGAATTTCCAGTCTGGGTGCAATATGTGCGTAGTCGTGATATTCATTGTACTAGTTCGTGTTATGAGAGACAACTTTTTCCTTGTCCAGGTCCATATCTCCGTTTGATCCCTGCAAGTGAACTTATGCGCAAGGGAGTCAACGAGAAGACATGCATTGCAATATGGAGTCGGCCGGAGTTTGATGTTATATAGTTTTTCACCTGTAGCAATGGCGTTGTTGACAACATCGTACCAGACAGCTCGAACGTGAGACGGAAGCACGGGATTCTGAACATTTTTCCATATGTTCTTCTACTGAAGCCCCTGGTGTTTCGACTGGATTGGATGCGGTGACTGCATTTTTGTAATTTCAGTATACAGGTTTTTTGTTGTTAGTCCGTTACAGTCTGCGTCGATGTAACTTAATTCTAAATAATAATTGCGAACATAGGCCAGACTGTTATTTATACCACCTACATTCACCGGAGGCCTTTTGTCACCAGGATATAGACATGCGAAAAGTCGGTTCGTGATCGTGTTCAGGTTGCTTTGCAACATCTTAATTGTTGTATGATTGAAGATGGCCGTGCACTGGGCGTGAATGTTTTTCACACCGAGCCCTCCTTGCAGGCGTGATAACGTTGCGGTCGCAAAGGGAGGTTTAAAAATCTTTTCCCTCCAAATAAACCAACAAGCAATCGCTAAAATTCGGTCCGCTATCTTAGGGGGTATTGGTAACACTGCAGCTGTATGGTATACTTTACTAAATACATAGGCGTTGACAAAATCCGCTCTCTGGAAACGATCCAACGATCGGACATTGTGTTCCTTAATCGTGAATCGCAAACTATTCAACTTCTGCGTCCAATTTAGGTTGCTCATATGCAGTGGATTGGCTGTGATTTTCAGCCCGAGTTGTGTCCTCTCCTTGGTTTCCTGCAGCCACCTTGGTTGTTCCGTGTTTGTCTGAGGGCCTAACATCAATATTCTAGACTTTTCCATGTTGAGTTTTGCACCAATAGCACTAGTATATTTTTCTACAACCTGCCGTGCTATATCGAGTTCTTGTGGGTTGTTGACGACCACGCTCACGTCATCCGCGTACGCATGACATACTGTTCTGCTATTTAAAGTCCGGAGACCTTGTAGTTTGGCGTGGAACCGCTTGAGGAGCGGTTCGATGCCGAGTGCGTACAGTGTTGAGGAGAGAGGGCATCCTTGCCGCACCCCTCGCTTAATCTTCACAGCTTCTGTTAACTGACCGTTTATTTTGAATTTGGACTGTGTGTGTCCAGTGGACTTCCGTATAATACTAACGACCTGTTCGTTGTACCCCATGTTGCGCATCGTATGTAGTAAGTACGTGCTTTCTCGAAATCCAAAAATACGACTGCGAGCTTACTTTTAGTAATCCATGTTAAGTGGGAGAGGTCCCTGTATTCCGCCAAAACGTGTGCCATTGTTCTTCCGGTCGCCGGGTGTGCATGATATGATCCTAAAACTTTTTTTAAAGTGGGCTTCATTCTGTCGTTGATCAGGCGTGTAAATATTTTAAAATCCGAATTCAACAGAGTTATGGGACGGTACTGTGTTGTTATCGTCGCATTTCGAGTTTTTGGCACAAGAACTACCATGCCTTCCGTGAAGGTTGGTGGTAATTCGCTAATAGAGAGGAGTTTGTTGTACATTTTAGTAAGCTCAGTATCGAAGACGTCCCAGAAGCTCACGTAGAATTCAATAGGCAAGCCATCTGTTCCAGCGGCTTTGTTACGTGGCGCGTGCTTTAAAAGTGCTTTCACCTCTTCGTCAGTGAATTCTTCTAAAATAGATACGTTATCTTCTTGGGTTAGTTGACTTGTAACCTCGGATAATAGATCCTCTTCTTCGGTGTCTTGGTACAGTGATTCGCAGTAGAGTTGTTGATAGTAATACAGAATGCACAGTTTTATCGCCCGTTGGTCACAGTAGACATTGCCCTGCTCGTCTTTTATGTGGGTTATTATTTTCTGCTTCGCCCTCTTGGATTCACGAATTATGTGGTAAATTGACGCTTCTTCATTGTAGAGGT
This sequence comes from Locusta migratoria, assembly GCA_026315105.1. Taxonomy (NCBI): domain Eukaryota; kingdom Metazoa; phylum Arthropoda; class Insecta; order Orthoptera; family Acrididae; genus Locusta; species Locusta migratoria. Next base: position 470,952,669 of record CM048744.1, on the reverse strand, counting down.
CATTTACGTTGCGTGCGCGTACCATCTTGCCCTGCCCAGATGGGCTAGTCAAGGATATAAGTTTGGCCTTGGTACGTTTAATTCGAGCAAAATTGTCTGCTGGATTAACCGAATTGACGTAGAGCTCCCTTAGACAGGTGAAAAATACTTCCATTGTTCTCTTCCTCCAATAGTTTTTCTGTCTGGTGTACTGTATGATGGTTTTCCGGATCTGTGGTTTGGCACAGTTTATCCACCAAGCCAAGCGTTCTCGGTATCGGGCTTGAAGTCGAACGCATCTGTTCCATGTTTCAATTACATCCTGTCTTAAACAGTCGTCTTGGAGAAGTGAAAGATTTAACTGCCAGACTCCACGTCCAAGAAAGGTTTTTTGCTGCGTGAGTCTCACCCATACGTGATACGCACAGTGGTCTGAAAAACTAACCGGCCATATTTCGCAGTTTCTCACGGATCTAGAAAGGTCTGTTGTGCAGCAGATACGATCTAATCTGCTAGCGGACGTGTTTGTGACAAAGGTAAATCCTTGGGAGTTCGGTCTCAGGTTTATCCAGCTGTCTAACATATGGAGGCTCTCCGTTAAAAGATGAAGCTCGTCACAATAGTTAAAGTTAGGAATTTGGTCCTCTCTGCGGAGGACGCAGTTAAAGTCTCCTCCTAAAATTATGTTCGAATTCGCTCTCGGAATGAGACGGGCCAAGTCGTCCCGGTAAAACTGGCTTCGACTACGACTATTTCCAGTGCCTGACGGGGCGTAGATGTTAATCAGAAGGATATCTTGTATTTGAAACGAGATGCCCGGACGTTTACAAGCAGTGCTGTCATTTCGTAATGTATGCCATGTCGTACCAATATAGCAGTTCCACTTTCTTGTCCAAGATTAAAATTCACGTCGTATCCATATATATTGCCTAAATCTGTAGTACAAACTTCGTGGAGCATGAGTATATCGATATCCGCAGCATAAATGTAATCCTTTAAAGCTTGTACTTTTCGTGCGGATTCTAACCTATTGATGTTTAAGGTTGCGACTTTATAATCTTGCATGGGTCTGTGTGGACTTAATCCTCCATTTCTTCAACCCATGCAGTTGGTTTATCCGGTGGGTGGTGTCGTGTGTCATCCGTCGGTTCTTCCTGTGTTGTTTCAGGTCGGGAGGACGCGGGAGGCTGCGCTCGTTGCTTTCCCTTTTCTTCTTCCGTGGTGTTCGTGGGATCGGCTTGTCCATTTTTAAGGATCTTCTTGGTTCTTTGCCGTTTTCGATCTAAGTCTTGAGTTTCTTCTTCCGTTTGCGTTCGCAACTTCTTAGCTTTAGTATTCCTCTGTTGTGAAGAGTTGATCTCCATTCGTTGCGTATCTGCCGTTTCCTTGTCAGTGTGGCAATGGTTGGCAGACTGTGAGGATTTTTCAACAGTGGACTTTGGTTCTGAAGTATCAATTTCGTTTTCTGGTTCCCGTACTTCGGCGGAGGCCTGTGCCGCTACAGGCAGCGCCACCTGTTGGCGGTGCTGCGTACAACCAGGTTCCGCGCTGTGGCCGCTGTCTGCTGTTGTTGACAGGGCCGCGTCTCTTCGGCCGCCGTTGTGGACATAGCCGTTACGGCGTCCGTTTCCTCTTGTCTACCCGCATCAGTAATGCTGCTGACTGGGGGCTCTGGGTTCAGGCACAGCAGGTTGTACTCCAGGAAGAGGCTGTAACTGCTCGTTTCGACGTGGCGAGGTATTGGCGAGCCGGCTGCGGTGGCCGAGGGGACTGAGGCGCTCCAGTCACGGTCTGCACGGCCACTACGGTCGGGGGTTCGAATCCCCCCCCTCGGGCATGGATATTTGTGCTGTCCTAGTTCGTAAGTAGTTCATAAGTAGTTTGTAAGTTTAGGGACTGATGACCCTGTAGTTAAGTCCCATAAGCTTAACAAACATTTGAACATTTGGTATTGGCGAGCACTGTTGCGTACGTCTCACCACCCGATTCTGCAGGGGTAGTCGGTAGTTGTACAGGGTGGGTGTTTCTACGCACGTTCCGTATGTTGGGACATTCTGCACGTAGGTGTTCCTGTGAGTTACACTTAGCGCAAGTACGGGGTTGGCCTTCGTATATTACGAGAGCACGGAACCCTTGAATCATTATCTGTGACGGTATGTGCTTCCGCAAGTCGATGGTAACACTTTTTACGCCATTATCGACGTTAAAGTGTTTTAGTACAGACCATTTCTCACGTTGAATCTCGAGTACGTTCCCATAAGGCGTAAGTGCCTGTTCGAATTTATCGATTGGCATTTCAAAGGGAACATTGAAAATCCGCACAGTACGGAGACCTAAACCAGCAAAGCTAACAGACACCTTACTAATTTCTCCATTATCGTGAACAAAGTTGATAGAACCTTTCGTTTTAGCCATAATCCGTAGACAAATGTCTTCGTCAACTATTTTCACGTACAATATGTTTTCTAGGAAATCATACTGCATTCCTATTACGTCTTCGTCCTTCAAACTATGCCGTCATACAACCAGTCGACAACGCTGGAGACTTTGGGACGTCCACAGCCGAACGAAAATCCAAACTTCAGGTTACAATGTCTCATCGAGGAGTCCATGATGTTTTCGTATCAGTACTTACAGCAAGTAATAACTCCGTCAACAGCACGCGCCGTAGGCCGCTGCCCAGCGAGGTAGGCCGCACTTCCTCACTCGGCCGCTGTCGCGACGGAACTGTCCCCTCGGCCACCGCGGCCGGCTTGTGCACGAGTCCCAGAAGATATGTAGGTAACTGGGTAGGCGCAATGTTCCTTTACTTCCAGAATGCTTGAGATATAGGTACAGACCGCAATATAATGAATAGAATAAAAGCATCTGATATATCAGACCGTGCGACTAGATTGATGATTTTGTAGCAAACATAGTGCAGATGGTTATTCTGAGCGGAGTGAGGGCTTAAGACAATATAAACTTCGGGACCATTACTTTTCACAGTATATTTTGGATGTTTGAGAATTCATGTTGCGCACTTCTAGATGTTGTAGAAGGGACTTAGTAGGTAACGTGTTTCAAAGGAATCAATGTTCTGAAATGTCATATAATGACATTATGAGCGCTTATTCATCTATGACACTGTAACATGAATTGTGAAACAGCTGTATAAGTTTCAGTAGATAACATCAGAAGTTCTATGGGACTTACCTTGATTGGTGTACAGAGAAAAGTTGCAATACAGAACTTGCGAAATACAGCAAACCTGCAGGCGATCGACGCGTGTATTACTGTGTGGCAATCGACCTTCAAAATAAACGAATGCAACGAATTTTGCGTAAATGTAAAGAAATACGCTTCATTGTTTGATTACATGAACTGTAAGCAGTAATCCCATATAATGTCTAAGAGAGTATGTACGTATCATTCTGAAGGGGGAAAAAACCACATAAATTAATCGTAGGTTAAGGCAGATACAGAACGTGAAGAATTCTCAGGAAATATAATACATCGATAAAGGAGGTAGCTAACAAAACCTTCGTTCGACCAGTACTACTCGAACAATGTAAATTAATCTGAGATAAGTATTATAAGACTGATAGAGGGAATAGGAATTATCCAAACAAGCACGTTTCAGATCTGACATATTTAGTAAGCACGAATGCGTCACGAAGATGCTCAGTAAAATCCAGTAAAAGACGCTACAAAATACGCATTCTGCAATGTGGTATGGTGTATTGTTGAAATTCTGAGAGCGTCCGTTTCTAGCAGTCAACCAATATATTGCTTCCTCCTATGTACATAGTGTCCCATTTATCTTGATCACCAAAAATATCTCTGAAACGAAGACAGATATTGTAATCCGACTTTCACTTGCATCAATGTAAGGCAGGTGCTCGTGAATATTTTGAAACAATCTAAAAAGAACAATGGCATTGATTGCATCGTAATACGTCAATTATACCCGGAAGTATTGCGAAGAGAAGTTGACGCTTGAAATACGCGAAAAGCGCGGCTAGTGCATGTCCTAAGCAGCATGCCGTTCTCAGGACGTGCACTAGCTACGCGTATTTCAAGCGTCCGCTTCGCAATATCTCTGGATGTGGCGTGTGTTCCGAAATAACGGACGTCACTTCTGATCCTACAGTTGTTTCTCTTTCATATTCACAGAATGCATGACAACTACGAATGGACAAAGCTAAAAATGTGTACCCAGCCGGGATTCGAGCCCGGGTCTCCCACTTCGTAGGCAGTTGCACTGACCGCTACACCACCGGGAACACAGTAATCACCGCACCTGCAAGGATTACCTCGAACTCGTAGTCACTTTGTACTAATTCCCGTAAGAGAAAGGCTTCAAATTTGCCCACCCCTCACCACTAACGATAGGATTATTGCCCGTCACTGGCATATTAGGTATATACATGTGGCATCTATTCCGAAAGGTGCGGCGATCACTGTGTCCCCAGTAGTGGCGCAGTCTTCGTCGGGCAGCCGTGCTGTGCGGACGTCTTGTTTACGTCCTCGCTACTTTGCGGCCGAGCGGAGGTAAAGGGTGAGTGCACGCTTCAGCGTTCATAATTACGTATTAGAATGTGTTGTAGACGAACATAATGGATCGACCACCAAGAAAAGACACTCTTAGATTGAGTTTCGACCCGAATTTACCTAGACCAAAGTCATTTGAAGTGGAGTTGTTTGTAAGAGACGTTATGAAGGTCACTATAGACGAATTGATCGGAATACACTTATCGATAGTCAGAAGTACTGTATATTTAAAAATGATAAGCCCTGAAAAATGCAAGAAAATTGTCGACTCATGTGGCGGACGATTACAATTTAAACATTCAGACGACAATATTGGCGACGTTACAATATCACCAGCAGGCATGGGTTTGAAAACTCTACGAATCTTCGAATTACCATTTGAAATACCTGCCGACGCAATTAACGATCAACTCAGAGATTACGGCACTGTACTCAGTAACGTCGCGGAAAAGTGGTCAGACTCTCACATTTTTCCAGTGTTGAACGGTGTCAGACAAGTGAAAATAGAGATGTTGAAGCACATACCGTCCTACATCACCGTTTGTGGCTACAGAGCGGTTGTAATATACGAAGGGCAACCACGAACATGCTCGGGATGTGGTTCTACAGAACACGTTCGCGCGCAGTGTTTACAACGATGCGTGACGCAAATACCGACCGGCGAGCGACAGAGGCCTGGCCCCGTGTCTACGTTGCCCCTGAGCTACGTCGCCGCCACGCGAGGCAATATTGCACCGGAAGCAAATCTAGACGCAGCCCTGGAAGCGTACAACGACCACACCGAACACGACATACCCATGGATACGACAAACACACACGATGTCCTTCCTTCTAACGACCAGACTACAGACAAAGATAAACAGGGAGTTGAGTGTGAAAGCAACAGTAACGACAAGAGTGTGGAGCAGTTAGCAAATGCGGACGGAATTTTTCCGGCATCACCAGTTGAGACTCTGGAATTAACAGACAAACAGCCCGAGAAGTCTCCCAAACAACAAAAAAAGCGACGTATTGCACGCGAAGGTGCGGAAGAACAGGCGCCGAAACTGCGCGAGAAAGCCGAACAGATACGCAAAACACTGATAGAAGGGACATCACAGCCCTCTCCCGGAAACCTTCCGACGTCCAAAAAAACTCGAACGCAGGAACCCGATTCCAGCCAAATGCGAACGTCGGAAGAACGTGCAACAGTGAACACGGTGGCTCCGAAAGGATCCATCAAACATCGAAATGAACAGGATGAAGAGAACAGGGGAAATATCAAACCGAGAGCGTGGGCAGATGACACCGACGAAGCAACTCGAGAGGAAGAGATGCCAGAGATTCCGAGAAACACGGCAGGGACGACGTCAGATGCATGTATAGACAACCCTGTCCGGCAACAAAACAACGCAGCCGGATCGGGGGAAGTGGACGAAGACCCCGAATACTTTTAGGTCATGTGTTATCGATATCAGTAACAAGCAGGATGACATCAAGTATGCCTGCAAATGTGTTTTTACCGTTGCAAGCGTATCGGATTGCAACTGTTAATATCAATAAAATTAGCTGCACATTTAAATTAAAGAACCTCCAAGACTTCTTGTATGCAGCTGATATAGATATCGCGTTCTTAAAAGAAGTGACAGACATTAATCTAGACCGTATAACGGGATACAATACCCTACTTAATCCTGGTTATGGCAGTGAACTCAGGACAACGATCATGACGAAGGAAGGCATCCTGCCCACAAACGTCGAGAGGTTAACGAACAGCAGGGGTATAGCTTGCACAATAAATAATACCAGACTCATTAATATTTATGCCCCTTCTGGAACGGGTAAAAAACGCCAGAGGGCTGAATTTTTTAAAGAAGAAATTGTACCACTTTTTATGCGGCGTCCCGATCAACTCATTTTTGCAGGCGACTTTAATTGTGTCATCAAACCTAAGGACCAGACACCAAATTTCAACAGCTGCATAGAACTTCAGAATATCGTCAGAGAAGTCAAACTGATCGACACGTGGGAACTCAAACACGGTGATAAGCCCGGGTTTACCCACATTACCAGCCATTCCGCTAGTCGCATAGATAGAATTTATGTAACGTCTAATTTACAACATCACATTTTGCAAGCGGAACTGTGGCCGAATATATTTTCCGATCATGTAGCCTACATATGCACTGCTAACCTACAAAAACAAGAAACGTACAGAGCAAAAGGAACATGGAAGTTAAACGTCGCGTATCTGTCAGACCCAGAATGCCACGAAACCTTCCGCAATACGTGGACGGACTGCGAAAGAAAGTTTTCAAAGTATGACTCAGCCTTTACATGGTGGATGAAATGTGCAAAACCCGCGTTAATAAAGACCATGAAGCGTTACTCTTGGATGAAAAATATTTGGATGAAAAACACAATAGAATTTTATTATCAGTGTCTCAGAGACTTGTACCAACAAGATGCCACAGTCATAGAAAATTATGCACAGATCAAACGAATAAAGGCCACACTTTTAAGCCTCAAGCGGAAGCAATTAGAAGGTTGTAAAATTCGATCACTGCTACAAAATACAGTTCACGAAGAAACAACGTCAATGCACCATATCATACAAGACCAGAAGAGAAAAAACCGGAAAATATTGACAGAACTGAACACAGAAGACGGGAGAACCTTGATGACACAACGTGGCATACGAGAAGAAATCCATAAATATTTTACGACACTGATGGCCGACAAACCAGCTGACGAAGAGGCGCAGCAAGCCGTCATCGCAAGGCTGACCGCGAAATTAAATCCTGAAGAAGCGGCAGACCTGTCAGCAGACCTAACTGACGAGGAAGCGGCAGACGCCATACGTAGAAGCGCAAAGAATAAGTTCCCTGGCCCCGACGGATTACCAGCGGAATTCTATCACACCTTTGAACAACAGCTCGTCCCCAAGCTGACGCTCGTGTGTAACGAAATCCTGAACGCCAGAAGTGACGTGTTACAGGACTTTTGTGAAGATATAGTGGTGTTAGTTCCCAAAACGCCAGGAGGGAAAACTGTTAACAACCTACGCCCCATAACACTACTCAATACCGACTACAAAATTGCCACACGCATCATAACGCAAAGACTAACTTCTGCTATAACAAGTATTACTGGGAATTACCAAACGAGCGTCGGGAAAAATAGAACAATACACCAGACGTTATGCGAATACAGAGATATTATAGCAACGGCAGAAGATTTGGACATTCCAAGTGCCATAGTATCTCTTGACTTCGAAAAAGCCTTTGACAGAGTTAACGTATCTTTTTCGAACCATGGAAATGAACCTCCCACGAAAAATTATTACAACGGTCAGAAACCTATTGACAAGTTCCACCTCACGAATATGTGTCAACGGACAATTAAGCAGACCTGTCAGAATCAAAAGTTCAGTACGCCAAGGTTGCTCAATGTCCCTGTGCTTGTTTGCGATGGCGATAGAACCTCTGCTGTCCTCCCTGACGCAGGATCTTGCAGGGCTACAAATACACGGCCATAGAATAGTATGTCAAGCGTACGCAGATGACGTCAGTTTTGTGATCACGGCAGGTGACGAACTGGAAAATCGTTCAAAACTATAAGAACCTATGAAGCGGCGTCAGGAGCAAAATTAAACTGTAATAAGTCGGGAATAATGCACATCGGTCGAGGATTAGATCTTAGAGGTGACGTACAAATAACTTGCGTAGAAACTATCAAAACACTAAGAATTGAATACATGAAAGATATCCGCCGCACGGCTGCCCTTAATTACAGAAAATTGTTGGCAAAAATGCGAGCGGCCATACAACAACATGGTCTGCGTAAACTAAATGCCATACAAAAAGTGCAATTAGCAAATACATACATAACATCCAAAGTAAACTATGTTGCTCAAGTGTTACCAATACCGAAGATCATAGCTCGACAGATGCTAGCAGCACTCTGCCATTGTGTCACCAGAGGGAAAATTTTTAAGGTGCAGTATGAGACCTTAACGCTACCTTTAAGTATCGGAGGCTTAAACCTGACAAATATTTACAAGAAATCACAGGCGCTGTTCGTCAGCAAGTTGTACAAGCAGTGTCAACGATCGCTCGATACTCTCGCAGCTCATCTCTTAAATGAAATTGCACCGACCAGTATGGATCCACCAGTAGACGTGCACCACATTCCGAACGCACTCTATCATATCAGACATTTTCTTGTCGAATTAAGTTACATTCGAAGAAATACTCTCGAAAAAGACCTATACAAAGTCAAAGAAGTTTACAACAACATGATGAGCAACCAAAATGGAAGTAGAATAGAGAAGAAGTACATAGAGTACAACTGGGAAAAAATTTGGGAGAACATTCAAGACCCTCATTTACCGACAGAAGTGCGATCAACCTGGTACACGACGGTTAACAGGAAAATTCCCACAAATTCAAAGTTACACGCAATTCACCTAGCGGAAACACCAAATTGCATCTCCTGTAACTTAGTGGACACGGAGGAACACCGTTTCACCTGCGACGCTGTCACAACCATCTGGACTCTCTGCAGAACTAAACTCGCTAGTATGCTGCGAACATCTCCTCGAACCATTACCCCAGCTAGACTTCTCCACCCAGACGAAGTACCCTACCCAAGCACAAAACACAAAGCAGTTAATTGGATCAAAGGACATACGGTGTACTACATTCTCACAGAAAAAGATAAGAGTAAAGAAGACTACTGGATTTATCTCACGACAGAACACGAAAAACTTAAAAGAACGAAGAAATATAGAGAAAAGTATGCGAATTTTTACTTAGAATTTTATCATAGAAATAGCACGGGAAATACCCGTAGAAGAACTTTAATTTATGTATTTAATTTTTTATTCATTCTTAAATGTCTTTTAAACTTCTGTGATTCCGTACGGTGGCCTGAGCTATTGCTACCTGGTACTCCAAAGTCTACCGAGAAGGCAAAAACATAGTAAAAGAGAATTAGAAAAAAAGAAACACGAAAAACACGACATAAACTGCAGTAGCAGACAATACGAGAAGACAACTTTGAAGCACTCGGTAAGCCGAAATAGCCCCTGTGTAGCCGCGGAAGTACAGAGAGAGAAAAAGAACATAATTTATAATTTACATGTAGGCAACAATTCTGCCACTTCTTTTCATTTTTCGAAAGAAACGATTTTTACAACTACGAGGTAGGAGAAGTTTCATTTGGTTTGAAGCTTTTATTTTATCGTCTGCAGATGAAGAAGTCATCAAGATGATATTGAATTTTTCCTGAAGAGGATGTTTCTTTGTGTAATAAAAAAAAAGTGGTGTAGCGGTCAGTGTAACTGCCTATAAAGCGGCAGACCAGGGTTCGAATCCCGGTTGGGTACACATTTGCAGGTTTGCCCAGTTGATGTCATATATTCTGTGAATATGTCTGTAAGTAATTGGCGTATTGTGGTGCAACCAATGACATTGTTTATGTGATTAGTCATGCTATATATTGCTGATGAAATAACATAGGGCGTCTATTTAAAAACAGATATGCTTTCGTTTTAGAATGTTTCCAAATACTTACAATCACGTCCCCTGACTTACATTGATACTGGTGAAAGTCGTTTTGGAATAACTTGTTGTTCCAGATATATTTTGGGTAGTCAAGATAAATGGGAAACCACGTATATCTCGCAAAATGACCATGAGGAAAAAATTAGATCCGAGCCTACATGGTTCTTTTTCTTCCCACTAACCATACGTGACTGAAACAAGATAAAGAAATAGTGGGGGAGTGACAATAGTGCACAAAGTACCCTTCCCAACGCGCCGTAAGGTGACCGAGAGGAGTGTAGCAAGGGAGGTGGCAGGGGGGTGGCGATGGCCACGGCGCTTTTCTGCGTGTGTGCTAGTAGTGTACACGGAAATGATCAGGATGGGACAAGTCGTGGTGTTCTAAGATCAAATACACAGAGCTTATCTTATGGAATTATATGAAATAACAGGAAACCTGCATGGTTGATTTGTAATAAGTGCCTCTAGCTCTTGAGTACAAGGCTAGTCTATTAAAAACAGCACAATCTCGATCATCCCAGCGTACATGATTGTTTCATTCCTCAATATAAAATGCTCCCCCCTCCTCCCACCCTGTTGATCAGTTTACATGGATATATTACCATTTACAAGCCACTAAGGGAAGATTTCCATATCTTCAAAGTGTTAAAATACCATAAGTAATGTTCTGTTATATACGTGAATATATTGTCTTAATACTTCGTGACGATTCCCAAAACAGTGAAGGTTATGTAATTGTATTACTGTCAAAACGTGTTTCACAAGCTAAAATTATTATTTGGTGCTTCAAGTTACTGGTATCGAACGATTCAATTGAATTTGATGGTATCTGGTTTTAATATTTGGTAGTGAATTACTTGTTTAATTGTAAGTTCTATGGAGGTCTGCTTTTACATGGTTCATTTGCAGTATCACACACTTAACGGACAGTCGAGGTGCCACAACTGATGCTAGGTGGGGATTTCACAGAAAAACGAGACGGAGCAGATGAAGGCGGAGAATATGGAGAGAGAGAGAGAGAGAGAGAGAGAGAGAGAGAGAGAGAGAGAGAGAGAGCAGGTGGACAGAATGCAGAAATCGATTGCTTTTCTCTCGGGCAATTATATGAATATGTTGCATGTTCGAGTGTCAGTAAACCATCCGATCTCTTCGTTTCTGCTAAAGGATGACGAACAATACTGTAAATAAACTATATAGTTTTAAAAAGATTTTTGTGATAAAATTGATTTGATTGATGTTTACAAAACTTCATTATTTATTTTCCGTTCCTTCGATATCACACTGAGCAAATCGAAGTGTGACAGGGGTTAGCTAGTCTTCTTTAATAGCAGGGTAGGAAAACGGAGTGAATTTCTAAATTTGATACTAAAGAAATCAATAAATCATACTAGTACTTTTGTGTTGAAATTATTATGACAATTTCTACAGAGAGAGAGGTAGCTAGTGGATTACGTGTGTTCGGTAAGCTACTATGGTACAATCAGAGAAGCGAGTGGCGTCGTTCATTATAGCTCGGATGCTTAGCGGCTTACCCGTTGCTTAGGAACTCGGCGGTTCTGATTCTTGCTCTGTTAAGATGTCGTGAGCGCCTGCATAGCTCTACGAACTTGAATAGAGCGTTTACCAGCTACAGATTTGTAGGTTATTGCTTGCTGAGAGTCATCCGAACATATAAGAAGAGCTTCAACACCGATTCGACGAACAGTAAGTAACCATTCAATATCTTTTCTGGTTTATCACTTCCCGTGGTAAAATCCATTGCTGTTCATATGTACTATCAACTATTACTGCTGAAACAAGTTGCCTATCCTATCTAGTTTTATTTAGATGTTTAATCGTGCTGGGTACATGCAACACAAGAACGTGATCCCATCGACTTACGGAGTTCATGGACACGATATGAAAGTAGTTACACGGTACAGTATCGTACTTGGTTAACATTTTCAGGTATCAAGTATTGTTTATAGGATTCTGTATATCCTGTAAGGATTTTTCTTCCTCGTTCAGCTATGACTATACGCAAAAAATTTTCCGCGTGCTATTAGAAAAGTATATCACATTGGGTTCCACATGCTGTGTGGATAAGCGTGGTTCTTGATTTCTTTATGTAGCTGTAAATATATACCCACACATCATTTTAATGGTTATGTAACATGGGAGAACCCAGCGTTAATGAGACGGCGGAAGTTTTAGGTAAATTCCAAACATGTTTTGTCTCGTTGCGAGCGATAATGGATGGCGTAACATCATAATAGGTTCGCGTCCGGCATTAGCAAAAGTTTTTAAGGATCTACGCTTGCTGAAGGATGAGGCAATTGTTTCTCTACATACAAAACTAACGTATTTCGAACGCATAGAAAGAGGGGTCTTTTATTGTATGGTTACGTGATTTCAGTACAACCACTGGGATAAGTTACTATCATAAAATATCGGGGTACAACGTAGTAAGAGATTTGAAGTGGAGCAACCACACTAAATTAAGCGTGAGAACGGCAGATGCCTTACTGAGATTCATTGGAAGTATCCTCACGAACCTGCAACGAAGGAAGTAGCTTACAAAATACTCGTTCGACCAATTCTGAATGTTGATCATCAGTGTGGGATCTGCACAAGGCAGGATTGATAGAGGAGACAAGGAAAACTAGGGTTTAACGTCACATCAACATCGTAATCTCTTCAGACGGCAGAGGAGATAAAATATCCAAATGAGAGCGCACGCTACGTTATAGTTCTTTGAGGAAGCGCGAAAGACTCAAGGGGATGTGCACAAAAATCATTTTCAAATGTTAGTAAATATGTGGTACGAAACTACTGTGGTCATCTGTTCCTAGGTTTCAAATGTTCAAATGTTTGTACAGATTATGGGACTTAACTACGGGGTCATCAGTCCCTAAGCTTACAAACTACTTATGAACTACTTACGAACTAGGACGGCACAAATATCCATGCCCGTGGGGGGATTCGAACCCCCGACCGTAGTGGCCGTGCAGACCGTGACTGAAGCGCCTCAGTCCCCTCGGCTACCGCGGCCGGCGTTCCTAGATTTACAACTACCTAATGACAACAACGACAACAACAACAACAACAACAATACACACACACACACACACACACACACACGTGCCCAAGGGAGGACTCTAACCTCTGGCGGTAGTGATCCACATTCCCTGACATGTTAAGTGGAACCGTTCAGCTATTCCACGTGGCGAGAAGATCACAACAGATGTATTTTGCATCAATGTATGCCCTTTTCGAAGGGCAAACCATATATTGGTGCCACCTATCTGTACCTTTCTAAATGAAGAAGGAAATTATAGCGGTTAGATAGAGCCCATGCAGAGGCATACCTGGAGACGTTTGCTTGCAAACTATACGCGAACGTGAACAGGGAAAGAAGGATGTGACAGTGCTAAACAAAGTATCCTACAGCATACACAGTGACGTGAAATGCGGAGTATGCACTTAGATGTGGAAACCTACATCTATCGAGTAACTGGTGGGGCATAGGGACTGCAGTCGACAAAGTAAGACGGGGTCAGTTCTAGTTCTCGATACCACGCGTTGGCTTTGACCCAAGACGTCATATGCTACTTCTATTTATGCATAACCGGAACAAAAACGCTAGTCTTCCGATACATAATTTGGGTAAAATCGAGCGTAAGATACCATTCGTCCGCTTTAATCAAGGACGTCATATATTACATCATTCTAACAGACATCGTTTCTGTTTATCCTTATTACAAATCGCAGATAATACTATAACTGTTGCACATCTAATATTACATGAGTACCTACGTGTACATCTGCATTTCGCGAATATTTTTAAGAGGAAAAGCAATTTTTGTTAATGTAAGATTTCTTACGTATGTGATATGTGATTATTAATAACATGCCAAGTACTAAATATATAATTTTTGCTCATTTGATAATGGAGTGGAAACTGTTTTATTTCTATGTAAAGTGTATTTTAATTAGTGGAAATTGCGTATTTGTGGAAGAAGTTATCATTAGTTAGAAAATAGCAGATATAGAAAAGTAAAATGTGAAAAAAATGTTCAAAATCCTGAATGACAAAATAGGTACAATTAAATTTTGCAATCTTTCGTTCTCAGCGAGGCCATGTGTTCGTGTAGTGCGTGTAGTGTCAACACCGCTACCGCTGAATACATATGAACGTGTAAGAAATATAATGTACGGAGATACATCAGTTGCGGTACAAAGATTAAGAAATCCCGAATGAATTTGTAAACAATTATTAAGGTGACATATTATTTGTGTAAATATTATTCGATGGAATTAGTGATTAATGAGGCTTAGGTATCAAAATCAACTATTATGGGATTGGTTCAGTTTTTACAGGGAGGTATGCGGGGAATTAATCAAATATCGGGATTCTTTGGGTGGGACGGGTGTCATAGTAGGATTTCGATGTCATATTCCGGGTAGTACCTAATGGCACGAAAGATGTTTGACGTCGTTCATAGAAGAGTATGTAAAGGAACGCTCTGTTGTCATGCCGGACAGTTATGCATCTTATAAGGGACTGAGACACACTGGTTGCACAATCTGACAGTAAACCACAAACTAGGATTTCCAGATTTAAGGAAAAAAGGAAAAGAAACCAGGGACGTCGACTAATATCATAGAAGAAGGTTACCGGGAGGGGGGGGGGGGGGCAGTAGTTTAGTCGGTCACTGGAAGGGGGTAAGAAGGTCAAGTGCACTGAATGGACTTTGGGCTACCACTGCTGAAGGAAGTCTATTCCGAAAGGTTTTTGTAATTTCAAAGCTGTTTTGAAAACTGTCAGTGAAATGTACAAATCTCTTTTAAAAATTTAGATGACGGCAGATATCATGTATTAGAGACGGGGATTGTGAGGAGTTTGGGGTGAGGGAGTGGGGGTTAAATTTCATCTAACATCCTGGTGACAATAATTGTTTATGTTGAGAACTTCAGAAATATGATAGAAAATCTTTGTCAAGATGTTAATTTTCTCAGAAATCCACTTAGAATAACTTCATTAGTGTTTCGTACAGATCATGAAGTAAATAATTTATGCTGGTTCGGCCGGCCGCGGTGGCCGAGGGGACTGAGGCGCTCCAGTCACGCTATGCTCGGCCACTACGGTCTGGGGTTCAAATCCCCTCTCGTGCATGGATATTTGTGCCGTTCTTAGTGTTAGCTAGTTCATAAGTAGTTTGTAAGTTTAGGGACTGATGACCACGTAGTTAAGTCCCGTAAGCTATACAAACATTTGATTTGATTTGATTCTAGTCCTGCTCTATGGCTGACACTTCCTTGTATGTATCTACGTCCGTTCAGTATAGGCAATTGCAATCGTAAAAGAAGATTTCAGGAACAAACCTTTGCGTCGTCACTTGCTTGGCTAATGTTAACGTCACGAGTGCCAACATTAATACGCGAGGCTATCGGAAAGGTAAGTAAAATTTAACTTGGTGGAGAGTGGTGTTGGGAATTGATTTCACTAATATTTCATATGTTAGGTGAGACGATAATTATTGATTTTTATCTAAGTAAAATTATATTTATTATTATTGTTCATATTCGATTCAAGAAATTCTTTAATATATTATTTTTCAATGATATGTCCACATAATAATTTTTGGAAATCAGTCACACGACTAATTGGTAAGTTTTAACAAAAATTTGTTATTACACTACTACATGTAGAGTAACTGATTCTTAATTTTTTAACTGTTCATATTCGATTCAAGAAATTCTTTTACACGTTATTTTTCAATGATATGTGCACATAATATTTTTTTGAAACGGCAGTGGCTACATGGTAAATTTAAACAAAACTGTTAATATTATTACACTAATACATGTAGAGTACCTGATTTTTAATTTTTTTAACCCCTCGACTGTGTTCGACGGGCTGAGTTCGAGAAAGCTATCGTCAAAATTCGGGAGGTCGTACAAATGTATTGAAACTTTTATGTCGACCGCTTTGGCCTCTTGACATTTTAACATTATTTAAAGATGAAAAATATCGTAAATAGTTTCTGTGTCCATATGTGTGAACCAACCAACAACTAAGAATTGTATTATCTGTTGACAAAGCCGTTTCTGGAACAAGATTTTGAAATGTATTACTAAAGAAAGAAAATACTTTGATAGGTGAGTTTCTGTTTGTTTTTCACAGTACAGATTTGTTGCTGCCAATAGTATATAATTATTATCGACGTTCAATTGCAGAATAGCACGCAAAACATGTAAGCTAACTAAGCGAAGTAATGCAGCGTGGCTCGAGAATATGTACACGGTCAAGGGGTTAATGACCGTGTATACAATTTTTTTTTTTTTTTTTTTTTTTTTTTTTTTTTTTTTTTTTTTGGCGTTGTATAATAATTTCATTTCCATAAGTAAAACTGATCTATAGCTTTCAATCCCTTTGCACACCGTGAGTTTTTTGGTTATTTGGAAGAAACGTTGCACATTGCATTGACGGTCTACTGTCGATATGTATGCAACACGGGAGCATCTCAGTATCGTGTATCACCACAGTCTTATATGCACAGCCTCGGTTCTCACTGCTGAGAAAGTTGTTATCGTTTGACAGTTGGAGCGACACTAGCGCCCCAAGCGACTAGCCATGTGAATCTAATTGACGTAGAATGGATAATGCTTGCTTTTGTCCCTTTTTTATGCAAAGTATTTAACATGTTTCACTATCTCCAAACGTTCGTGTACAACCAGAAGAAATGTATGATTCTCAAATAAAAGCGAATGTGACTGCAACTTGAAAATCCAGTGTTAGCTTCAACGCACTTACGACGTTGTGTAGAGGTGCTGCCTACCACATTGACACCGAAAAACCATAAACATATGCATATACTTCCGTTAACAGCACTGACCTGTACCTTCAAGATCAAAAGGGATCGTAAACTATTGTGTTTAAGTCAATAGCACCTGACAAACAACTTACTAATAATGATAGGAATATGTTGAAATCATCATTTTAATGTGTTGATTACACTAAGTTTACGTCAATGCAAATATTTAAATAACATAGCCTACTTTTCAGAAAATCTCTCAGTGAACAAGTTTCACAACGTAGCAGTGTCATCACCAGAGGGAAGCAAGAAACATTAAGTGACTAGAAATAGAAGTGAATTGAGTAGGCCACATACCAAACAAATCAGCAGTCTAATCGTGCAAACTTTCTAAGCTTCTTGTTTGATTTCTTATTATCGGAAACTAAGTCTTGGTTCAGAAACTTAACGCTGTAAAACAGCCTGTTTTTGACAAACAGTCTTATTAATAGCAGCTTCATCATATCACCCAGTAGGAAAATATGAAACCCCTCAGGATTCTTTCTGAACTTAAAAATTGATAAATGCTTGGTCTTTTTCTTGTCATTAACACAATTGATTGCGTCACAGAAGTTCCCCGCAGTAAAATCCCAATTCCTATGAGCACCTCATTAGTTACGTGACACACCCATATCTTCATCATTAGCCTGCAGCACCTAATTTCTTTACGTACTACAAACAAAATAATGCTATTGTTAAAACAGAACAAAATTCTGACTACGTGATTGCAAACTGTAAACAATTGTTAATTGAAATTTTGCATATCAGAAAATGTGTGACGTAATCTTTATCGTTGTTCTAATTATTTTTATAACTCCTCTCTGGCACTGAGCCGCCTACCCAAGCACTGGTTATATTCCAACGGGCTCCCACAAACTAGACAAGAATAAGTACTTTGGGATGGTCTTGTTATTTTGGTAGGCTTTATCCTTCAGAAACGTATATAGAGGTTCCAGAACAAAAACTGACAAGGTTGAAATGAAATTGGATTTGTTAAACACAAGCAAGCAATAATGGCTGGCAACGGATAACGCATCTGAGGGGTAACGCGGAACAAGTATACATGCTTTGCAAGAAAAGATACGCCCAGTTTTATAAACCAGGGGAAGCTATATTAATATTGTTCAACATGGAATAATGTTATTTCAATCCCATTCAAAAAAGGGGAAGCAAGGGGGCGGGAGGCTTGAATTACTATTGTGGTACAAATGCAAATGTGGGGTTTTATTCTACTTCTTCATAAATTTTCATTAACGCACACACGGTTACTGAACAGATGGTTACAGAATGGGTCATTTTGAACCTCAAAAATTAACATATCAACATAAATTAACAGACACGTAGTTGCTGAATGGGTCACTTTGAAACTCAAAATAAAAATTTAACAGGTTAATAGTGAACAGATCACATTTTAGACAAAATTACACCAACTGTGGGTGTTTAGAATTTACAGGCCTTCTGTTAACGAGGTAATTGGTAGCAAGTTGCTACCAATTGTCACACATGGGGACGGGATAGTATGGAAGTGTACATAGCAATATAATCAAACACTATTATATGCGTATGCAATTGCTTAGAGGCGTGCGATTAACAAATCTATATGCATATTACGCAAAAGCCGGTGTGACTAACGGACGACATAAGAAAAAATTATACTTTTACTTGGTGCGGTACTCTGATAAAAATCTTGGTGCGTATGCTGCTTTATCACACATAAAGGAAAGACTAAACGCTCATCGAATGTGAATTAACCGTGAACAAAATATACTTGCACAATGACCAATCAGGATAACATAACGAAATGCACCTCAAAATCATTTAAATATTTAGAATACAATTACTCACCGAGGCAATATTAACGAAAAACAGACTGAAATATTTATCAATAAAAACGGTCACAAATCGCAAGAAATCATTTATACAAATGATGATCGCTTTCGGCCCGTTTACAGGGCCATCTTTAGATCTGTAAAGTATTAAAGATACAAGGTTGTAAGGTAAGTCAGAACATTACACATAGATATTATCTATGTTAATAGGACACAAACCATAGTTGTTTGTGTTCGTATTAATAAATAAAGTAACAAATCACAAAAAATCATTTATACAAATGATGACCGGTTTCGGCCTGTTTACAGAGCCATCTTCAGATCTGTGTGGCGTAGGCTTGACGTCCACGGAGTAGGCGCTTGTCCCATGTGGACGTTAAGCCTACGCCACACAGATCTGAATATGGCTCTGTAAACAGGCCGAAACCGGTCATCATTTGTATAAATGATTTTTTGTGATTTGTGACTTTATTTATTTATAAATACTTCCAGAAGATCGCTGTTTGCCCCAAAATATGTTTTCAAAAAATTTCAAACTGAAATATGACTGTTGAGCGTAGGTATCGCCAACTACGAAGTCAGTGCATGGTACTACTCACCACGTGGCTGACCAAACTATCTCACAAAGAAAACGAACATAATTCTTGAGAATTCCTCCTTTCGAATAAGTGAAACGAAAACACACTTAATTTTGAAGCCATTACAGCCAACTGAAAGAGAATCGTGCTTCATTTACGATAACCAGCTACTGTTTGAGAACGTTCGCGCAAAGAAAAGTCCGACGTCACTCAAAGAAAAGTAGAAACATTTTTAATTCATCCCAACAAAAGAAAAACGTTAGCATGAAGGAAATGCAAAATCCCATGTAATAAGACAGAAATTAAATCCGTAGCTGAAAAGGGAAAGAGATGAGAACGACTTGAGCTTATATGACTTGTGGAACCTTGCAGTTTCTCTGTGCACCCATTTCTCGATAAATTAAACGATTAAAAAATTTTTGTCGACATGTTAATGCCTTTTCTAGTGAAAACTATCCCCTGGCTTTAATCTGGGCCCACAGTTTCTTAATTTCCCGTATTTCTTATCAAACAGCAGTGAAACGACGCTGTAAGCACGAACAGCGTCCGGTCGTCTCCAGAGGCTTCCACTAACTAAACAGAAAATGGCTACCCGGATCTCGAACCGCCGCTGAAATTCAACCTGCTCACGAAGACGCACACTGATTGGCCGAAGCTGGGGCGGCTGCGGGCAAATTCATTTCGCGAGTCCGACCTGTTCAAGGGTTCGTTCAAAGAGCTGCAGGTATGCTACCGCACATTCGCAGTACGGAAATTCGAGTTCGAAGAGCAATCCTGCAGAATGCTGCAGCCTACCGGCTGTTCAAGGGAGCTCCCGGCTGCAGCAAACTGCAGCTTCCTGGCTGCATGAGCTGCAGGGAAAATTTCCTGAAGCAGCCTGACTCACGTCATAGGTACCGCGCATGCGCGGTAGTGCCTGCTTTGATGCTGCAGAAAGCTGCAGCCCTGCAGCTCTTTGAACAAACCTCAAGAGCCGGCCGCGGTGGCCGAGGGGACTGAGGCGCTCCAGTCACGGTCTGCACCCCACTACGGTCGGGGGTTCGAATCCCCCCTCGGGCATGGATATATGTGCCGTCCTTAGTATTAGTTAGTTCATAAATTAGTTTGTAAGTTTAGGTACTGATGGCCCCGTAGTTAAGTCCCATAAGCTATACAAACATTTGAACATTTTGAACCTCAAGATCGACCAGAGGCATAGCTTGCAAAGTCTTTGCACTACTCGCCAACTGTAATCTTTGCTGGCGGAAAGCAGAAGGCAGGCAAATTACTACCACCACCAAACGACTATCCACTCTAACACCCTACTGATGTAAATGTACGCTACCACTCTCCTCACACACGCTTGGAGGGAAACAAGGAGTGTGACAATAATAATTGTGGGAGAAATAAAATAAACGAACATTTGCCATCTCCACTTGTACGTCTTTCCCTGGGCCAAATGGCTGGAAAAACCTACTAATGCTCAAATTCGCTAAATACCACTATTTGTAAATTGAAATATTCGTTTATGCGGTCAGGACAAGAGCAAATGTATACGAAAATTGGCAGTCAGAGCGGGTAGAGCAATGAGGCGAAACGGCAGTAACGTCTCAATTGAAACTAAATTTATGCATAGCACTACACAAAATAAAATCACCCCGAAACTATTACATTTCCTATGTGGTGTCGCTGCATTTTAAGCATTTAAAAATAGTACCAGTGCAAATACGATGAAGTACTGTACCAAAAAATTAATTCTGATACTAAAACTAGCAAGCAGTGCACCATATTTCAAAAGATGTAATATGTTGGCGATCGCGGAAGAAACAAACTGTTGGAGTGCAGAGTGCCGATTTATTTAAGATTAAAAACGGATAGAGCAATATCACAATTCCTAACAAAATTGATTAAATCGGCTGATTTCAGGGACGCGTGAAATAAGATGATTTTTTTATTGCTTTATAGTGCACACGATTGTACGGTATGAAAATGATTACATATAATTGTATAAATGTTTCTCCTAAAATCAGTACAATTAAAACTTAAGAGAGTTAAAGAATAAAGTGGTGAAAATCTGCGACCAGACCGGGAATCGATCCTGGGCACCCTACAAGGCAATATACCACGCTGTCTACTGAACTGCGGAGGCGGACGCTTTTGGAAAACAGAGATTTTTGGCATAATTGTTTTGTGAACTTACAGTATAAAGCACGTTCCACATCATTACGAAATGTCGTATATATGATCTATGGAACAAGTATTAATTTAATCTAGTTCTGTACTTCATTCCCCACATTTTTCTGAGACACAACTTAATAACTTTTATTTCTCTAAGGTCTATTTATTTTTGGAGATTATCTCCCCCTTTTCTTCTCTGGTATCATTTGTTGTACATCAGCAACGGATTTTCTTAAAGGCCACTCCCTATCCTTTTTCTAAATTTTTCTCAGAGACTTTAATGCAACGGTTTTCAGCATTCATATTGACAGCTCGTTAGCGCTCTCACAAACACCGATATTGCACTAATTTCCTTCTTTTATAAAGACTCTTCAGTATGCTGGCGCTCACACTAACAACAATATTGCACTAATCTCCTCCACACATTCGTTCAATGTTCCTTGATGAAGAATCTTTAACGTGGCGCCGAAGCCGATCCACAAACATACAACACATAGACCATCATAAGCTGAGTTTACACTAGCAAGTTATAGCAGCAGTTTCTTTTCTTGTAGAAACTTGACGTACGACTTGCGAGTGAAAATAAGTCACAAAGTGGACTTGCAGCCGTTGCAATATATTGCACAAGTGACTTCCTGCAAGTATCCGTCTTTCGGTGTGATCAGCGTGGAAGAAGCTTCTGCAAGTTACTTCCAGTTTTTAGGATTCATTTCTTCTGTGTTCTGCGTAATAATTAAAAGAGCAACAGTATAAATGACCCACCTACTCGTCATTTTACTTGCTCTCACTAAAAGTGCATGTGAACTGTGTCTGCAAATTACCTGTCAAAGTACTTGCGTAAGTTTCTTGCTTACTTGTTGCAAGTGTTGTGTGAAGACAGCTGCAAGTGAATCGCAATAACTTGTGCAAGCGACTTGCTTGTGTAAACACAGTTATAGTTATAGTTAATATATTCTATGGAACATCGATGGTATGAAAACCTCGAAATATCGATATTTCCCTATTGAGGATTCGACTCGATGATCTATATATATGTCAGATGCCAAGCCACTAACTAGATAGGTGAATTTAAATGTCGCGCCAGTCACGGTCTGAACGGCCACTACGGTCGCAGTTTAGAATCCCCCCTCGGCCATAGATATTTATGCCGTCCTTAGTGTTAGCTAGTTCTTAAGTAGTTTGTAAGTTTAGGGACTGATGACCCCGTAGTTAAGTCCCATAAGCTATACAAACATTTGAAACATTTTTTTTTTTTTTTTTTTTTTTTTTTTTTTCGGAAAACCAGTCACATAGAATAAAAGGCATAGTCTTCCGTGTTGACCATGAAGTAAATAATTAATTTTGTTCCTGCTCTGCAGTTGACAGGTTCTTCTGTGTGCCCCTCATAAAGCGAACATTTCTTTGCCAGCATTTGCACACTACGCCAACGCCGTAAGTAAAATTTAGCCTTTCAAAATGTTTGTATAGCTTATGGGACTTAACTACGGGGTCATCAGTCCCTAAACTTACAAACTACTTATCAACTAGCTTGTCCTATGGACGGCACAAATATCCATGCCCGAAGGGAGATTAGAACTCCCGACCGTAGTGGCCGTGCAGACCGTGACCGGAGTTCCTCAGTCCCCTCGGCCACCGCGGCCGGCTAAAATTTAGCCTTTACGGCAAAACTCTAAATGTGGCGTAATTATATCAGTTTATCCCTATTTCTTATGACTGTTACGTCCGTACACAAATGATTGTAGATACGTTGTTTAAAGTGACAGGGAGGTCAATAATACTGTATTTAGTAGTGTCAGTTAAATAATGGGTGTCATTTGTTCTGCAGAGGATTGCTCGTTTCGGAATCCAAAACGGCAATGTTTTCCTTTCGATTTTCTATGTACATCGATATTTTTGAATTTATGTTAATATTGATGTTCCCATCGATGTTTTTCTAATGTAGATCATCCCTAGGGCAATAGCTGGTAGCACGGGCCGCGGTGTAGTAGCCGAGCGGTCTAAAGCGTCTCGCTGCGGAGCGCGCGGTTGCTTGCCGTGGAGGTTCGAGTCGTCCCTGTTGCATGAGTGTGTGTGCTGTCCTTAGGTTAGTTTACCTAGGTTTAAGTAGTTTGTAAGCTACGAACTGAAGACCACGCAGTTTGGTCCGATAGATTAAAAAAAAGAATAATTGCTCCCGGTCAGACATTTTTGCCCCGCGTCATGTGACGAAATTTTCGACATTAAGAAAAACCGTTATCTTATTTATAGCTGAAATCAAGCTAGAATGTAGGTCTCATTAGTACTGTATCCATTTACAGTAATTTACGCTATATCGTACAATTCATTCATCATTCTCTAATCAGGTGTCACATGTCTTTCTGACGTCTCTACATTTAGTAGAAAAGTAACAGCTACATTTAAAAAAAAGTTACGGCACCTGGAACCGAATCCGCCACTTCCTTAATGAGAATCCAGTACGTTACCACAAGACCACCTACAATACAATGCTTACACCATGAAGATACAGATACTATTCCGTCAAGCGAAAATGTGTTTCCAGAACGGAATTTATATTTAGAGATGTTTGGATTATTTCTTCCATTACAGGCTAAACACTATCTAAATACTAAATTGGACGTCTGCGTGTGTGCTAGAAGTACCTTAGAATTTTGATGATAGGTGAGTCAGTGAGTGACAGAATTAGCTACTTTCGACTGCTAATATTTCGTAAACTATAAGGTGTAGAGTAGTACAATTTGAGAATATAAAAATTATATTAGTTACTCTTGGTAACCGAAAATTCAGGCTTCTATCTTTATCCTCATCTGAGATACCGGGGGGTCGAAAGTGCCGTCTACTGCTTCGAGGAAAGTATGGTACGGCCGTGGGCTCGACTTGGCAGGGGCACTGCCGTGCCCCCCCCCCCCCCCAGATTCTTAGGTGTTTAGTGGAGTTTACGGCGTTCACATTCGATTGATTTATCTTGTAAACAAAGTTTAATGGATTTCTTTTCGTACTCATGTGGACGACTTCACAATTCTCATTATTTAGAGTCAATTGCCAATTTTTACACCATCCTGATATCTTATTCAGATCGTTCTGCAGTTGGTTTTATCTTCAGATGATTTTATTAGACGGTAAATGACGACGTCATATGCAAACAACCTAAGAGAGCTGCTAAGATTTTCTCCCAAATTGTATATGTACATAAGGAACAGCGGAGGACGAATAACACTAGCTTGTGGAACGCCCGATATCACCTCTGTTTTAGCAGATGCCTTACCATCGATTACTACAAACAGTGTCCTCTGTGACAGGAAATCCCCTATCCAGTCGCATATTTGGGGCGATATGCAATAACCACGCAATTTGATGAAAAGCCGTTTGTGAAGTACGATGTCAAAAGCCTTCTTGAAATCTAGAAATACGGGATCAATTTGAGAACCATTGTGGATAGCACTCTTCACTTCGTGTGAGTAAAGAGCTGGTCGTGTTTCACATGATCGATATTTTCTAAATGCTTGTTGACCTTGGGTCAATAGATCATTGTGTCAATAGATTGTGTTCGAGACAGTTTAGTGTTGTCCTGCAACCATTTTCAATAAAGTGTTACAATATTTAAAAACTATCAGTAGGCGAATAGCAGAGCTTTTTGGCATCTTCGTCACTTCACGTGTGTCTGTATTTTCAGTCATGTGACTGTTATACAAGGTGTTATCTTCCAAGCAAATTTGTCTGTGATATTATCTGAGGTGTCCCTTGGAGATGTTTTGGATGGCTAGCAATGTATGTGTATCAGACTTTTTACTCAAGAGATCGTGCCAAATACAACAACGGGCGCAATAAATGGACTGCTACAGGTAAGAAACTCCTTTATTTACGGATATAATTTTTTGTTACTTTTCCTCATAGCTTTCGCTACTATGTATCTATCATCAGAACGAGTAAATACGTGGTTTATGAAACAGTCGGGAAGATTTTGTGCCAGTTGTGAACTGTCTTTTAACTACATATGTATTTTTTCTGTTCAGAATCTTATATTTCAATGAAGTATCAGAAATATAAGATTAGGTAGGAAACTGGAAAGTGGGGTTGAGTAAATGGAACAAGTATTGACTTTCTTGGATAACTAATACGGTATTGGAATACGAATATGCATTGACACAATTTCGCTGCAAATGAAATTAAATAAGTTTCAGTTTATACAAAAAAAAATTACAGTTTTAGATAGCATTTCAAATAAAGGCATTTCATTCACTGCTGGATAGTACCATATGCATAAGGTTGTACACTAGCCCCCTCCAAACATAGACATTTAAACCACTACCAGCGACCTGGAAAGATACACTGTTCAATTTGGGGTCATCGAGAACTAATGTTCAGAAGAAAATGTGCGTGAATCTCGGTGCTTGTGCCTAAAACCTTGAACACTTCTATTCTTACCAAATGCCTCAAGTGCGTATTTCGTGGAGAAGAAATAAATGGCGAGAGTTTCAGCAATTTTTTTTTTCTGACATGGATTCGGTTTAATAAAGGAATTTGTCGTGCGCTTCAGAAACTGGGGTAATTTTTGTTAGTGTTGATAAGTATTTTTATCGTCAGGCAACTCCTTATAATATATGACACAGCTTCGTACTTCTTGAAGGAATGACATTACCTCCAATACACTACATAAACGACTGATTTTCAATTATAAATTCAGTGGCAGAGTTTGTTTCTCTGTACCTAGTAAGTATGTTTTATTCCGCTTATAAATGACGTACTTTTCATCCGCTCTGCGACATTATTTTACAGACGACAAGAAAAAACTTAAAGTCATTAAGTGGCGTTGTTGTCTTCTCATGGCCAGTCAGAGGTAGCAAAACTGTCTGTGATAATTTGCGTTATCGGCGGTTGCAGCGGTAAAATATCCAGTTGGCATACGTTTCACGTCTCTGTGGGAGCCACCGCGCAGTATTGACGATCGACGGTGCAGTTGCGCAATTTACAGCCATTAATATTTGTCGCGTGGCACGCCGCACAGGGAGTCAGTTGTTTGTGCATGCGATACGAGCAAAACGTACCTGACGCTCATGTGATGTACGCTGTCACCTACCGAGTCCACTGTGTTAGCTATACTCGGTCGACATTTAATTTCTGGTTATACAGTGAGCACTGAGTTACTATTAGACTTAATGTAGTCCAGCTATACACATTGAAAGCTCTCTTAATAACAGTGGGTAAATAAGTAAATAAGTATCTGGTATGTGTAACGCTCTCTTAATAATTCTATATCGCCGCTGTGGAGTAGCCGAGCGGTCTAAAGCGTCTCGCTGGGGAGCGCGCGGTTGCTCGTCGTGGAGGTTCGAGTCCTCCCTGAGGCATGGGTGTTTGTGTTGTCCTTAGGTTAGTTAAGTTTAAGTAGTTTGTAAGCTACGGACTGATGACCACGCCGTTTGGTCCGATAGAATTACAAACATTTAAACATTTTTTAATAATTCTATTCGAAAGGGTCGCTAAGCTTATAACAGCGAAAACATGATTTTTGTCACGTCATTCACGTTAAAAGTTGTTGTTAGTTAGCCCTATGGTCGCCTGTTAAGTTAGAATTAATGGCAACGTTACAATATTGCGGTATGGACGCTAGAAATGTTACGCATCTCACCGTTTTTATACCAGAAAATCAAAGGTTCTAAAAGCATAAGATACCACCCAGGATGAATATATTTACTTTCGCTTGTGAACACAAAACCAGCCTTAGAGAGATATGTAATCAGTATATTAAAAAAAAAGAAAAGAAAAAAAAGAAAGAAAGCGTGGTCACTAAACTAAAATTTGTGGTCACGTAAGATAACGTTGTTACCATTCAAAGTTAACATTCACCTGCTTAATATGCTATAATATTTAAAAAAATGAATTTCTTCATTACCGTTAGTCATTATAAAAGACTATTATGCATGTATTAAACTGATATTCGTTAATAAGAGGAGCGACACAATCATAGTTTTTGCCAATGACCTTACTAACATATAAACCGTTGGCTTCCAATAATAGATCAAAAAAGTCAGTTCCTTTTCTGCTTTACTTTACAATTGCTTGATTATACTTTCCTAACGAAATAATAATCCTTTCAAAGATGTATTTGGGCAATGTAATTTAGGCTTCTTTCTTCTGAAATATAATACGTTTATATTCACGTAACATTTAAATTTCAGAGATATTACTTTCACGGAAACAAAGATTCTACTTGTAGTACTGTCAACTGATAAAAATAAAATATAGTCTTTTGTTTTAACCCGATACTTACACTCAAGGAGATTAAAATAAGGGAAGACGGCACTACCATTCAAAGCTTAGCTGTTGATTGAAGCCAGTCCACCATCTTGTGGAGCCAAGGAAATATATTTTCAGGTTAAAGCACTCTGTGATTCTTGCCCTGTTAACTTTCATATATATATATATATATATTTGAGTATATATTTGATATAATATTCTTTTGTGGACAAATACAGATCAGACAGTTGAATACAGTCTAGTCAGCACAAATGTTATTGGGTTCGCGTTCTGCTCACACCACTGGGAGTAACGTGACGTCATTTTTACATCACACACTGTATCGAAGACCACGCAAACAACTATAGACTACTCCCTGTTATTCGATACTTCTATTTGACAGACGCCACCTTGAATTGCCGTATTTCTAAGAGTTTTGGTATTATAATACGCAGTAAGCCGTTTCATGGAATCAACACATTACGAATGAATCACAAAACCCATTCTTGGTTCCATTTCTTATCACTACATGTAAGCCGGCCGCGGTGGCCGCGGGGACTGAGGCGCTTCAGTCACGGTCTGCACGGCCACTACGGTCGGGGGTTCTAATCCCCCCTCGGGCATGGATATTTGTGCCGTCCTTAGTCTTAGGTAGTTCATAAGTAGTTTGTAAGCTTAGGGACTGATGACCCTGTAGTTAAGTCCCATAAGTGCTACAACCATTTTATTTTTGAACTACATGTAAATAATAATACACCAACAGTCAAAAATGCCCGAAACTCCTCCTTGGAAATATATATTTTTTTTTAAATCTCACAGTTTATAACATAATGTAGATGTTACTTAATCGTAACACATTTTGGGCCTTTCTTATTCATATAACGGTAGTATCGTATGCAATACATTATGTTTCCTGTAACAGAGCTCTATATCAGGAATTAGTGACATTGATTTGGTGACTGTGGTCTGATTAGAAAACGGAGAATGCAATTTCTGGAAGTGATACGGCCAGCAATGACATTTCTGTTGAGAATGGACTTCGTGGAAATGATGCGACCAGCAGTCACATTTCTGTTTTCCTTCTCATAAATATTTGACCTTTGTTCCAAATATGTAACGATTTCTGGAGATATGGTTAGAAAAACGTCTAAGGGAAACATTTAAGAGCGTACATTGTATTAGTAAACGACATTTAATGTACGGTATACAATATCTCTCCAAACCGCAATCAAAAAAATGTTTCTATAGCTTATGGGACTTAACTACGGGCTCATCAGTCCCTAAAGTTACAAACTACTTATGAACTAGCTAATCCTAAGGACAGCACAAATATCCATGCCCGAGGGGGATTCGAACCCCCGACAGGAGTGGCCGTGCAGACCGTGACTGGAGCACCTCAGTCTCCTCGGCCACCGCGGCCGGCAAACCGCAATCAAAGGAAATAAACTGCTAATAAGTAAAATAAGTGACGATACCATTTATATTGTTCGCTTCTCAGAAATATTTCGCTTTTTATTTCCGAATATCTTGTGATTTGCGAGCGAGTGGTTAGGCCGATATTCCTAGATTATCTCAATATTTAGCTGTTTATTTCCGAAAGTGTCGCAATTTCCGAGAATGTGGTTAGCACGATATTCCTTGCTTGTCACCAATATTTGGTACGGTAGTTTATTTCTGAATATTTTACGATTGCAGAGTTTTTGGTTAGCAAAGATCCCATGAGGAAAACCTTAATTTCATTTGTAAATGTATACAGGGTACTCTCAGAAAAATAACAGCGCCGTCTGCTGGCATCTCTACATCCTAATGTTCAACCCACAGTCTTCTACATCTACATAAATACTCTGCAAATCACTCTCAAGTGCCTGGCACAGGGTTTATTAACCACTTTCATAACTTTTCTCTGCCGTTCCATTCTCTAATAGCGCGCGGGAAGAAAGAACACCTAAATCGTTCCGTTTTCGATCTGATTTCTCTTATTTTATTGGGATGGTCATGTCTCCGTAAGTAGGTGGGTGCTAGCAAAATATTTTCACATTCACAAGTAAAAGTTGGTGATTTAATCTTCGCGAACAGATCACGCCGCAATGAATAACGTCTTTCTTTTAATGATTTCCACCCCAATTCGTGCAACATTTCTGCGACGCTTCCCCCCCCCCCCCCCCCCGTAACGCGAGAAAACAAAACGAGCTGCCCTTCTCTGAACCTCCTTCCGTCAGTCCCACCTGGTAAGGATCCCACAAAGGGCAACAGTACTTCAGGAGAGGACGCACAAGTGTGATGTAGGCAGTCTCTTTGGTGGAGCTGGTGCATCTTCGGAGCGTTCTGCCAATGAAACGTAACCTTAGGTTCGCCTTCCCCACAATATTTTCTGTGTTCTCTCCAGTCAAAGTTGTTCGTAATTGTAACTCCTAGGTATTTGGTAGAATTTACGACCTTAAGGTTTGACTGATTTACCGCGTAATTAAAGTTCAGCGGAATTCTTTTAGTGGTCATGTGTATTACTTCACACTTTTCTTTATTTAGTGTCAATTGCCAATTTTCGCACCATGTAGAAATTTTGTCTAAATCGCTTTGCAGTTGACTTCACTAACCGATAAACGGCAGCATCATCCGCGAACAGTCTAAGGAAGCTATTCAGATTGTCTCCTAAATCGTTTATAAACACAACGAAGATTATGGGACCTATAACGCTTCCCTGTGGCACGCCAGATATCACTTCTGTTTTACTCGATGACTTACCGTCAATTACAACGAACTGTGTCCTTTCTGATAGGAAATCGTGAATCCATCGCACAATTGGGGATATATTCCATAGGCACGCAATTTCATTAGAAGCCGCTTGTGGGGTACAGTGTCAAAAGCCTTCCGGAAATCCAGAAATATGGAATCGTTTTGAGATCCCTTGTCAATGGCACTTAACACTTCATGTGATTAAAGGGCAAGCTGTGTTTCGCAAGAGCGATACTTTCTGAATCCGTGTTGACTATTGGTTAATAGGTCGTTCTCTTCGAGGTAGTTCGTAATATTCGAACAAAGTGTATGTTCCAAAATCCTACTGCAAATCGACGTTAATGAAATTGGCCTGTAATTTTGTGGATCACTCCTATTACTTTTCTTGAATATTGGAGTAACTTGGGCAACTTTCCGGTATTTGGGTACGGATCTTTCGCTGAGTGATCTGTTGTAAATTATAACTAAGTACGGAGCTATTGCATCAGCATACTCTGAGAGGAATCTAGTTGGTATACAATTTGGCCCGGAAGATTTGTTTTTGTTTAGTGACTTAAGTTGTTTTACTACTCCAGGAACATCTACTTCTAAGTTTCGCATGCTGGCAGCTGTTCTTGGATTGAATACTGTAGTGTTTACTTCGTCTTCTTTGGTGAACGAATTTCGGAAAGCTGTGTTTAGTAATTCTGCCTTAGCAGTACTGTCATCGGTAGTATTACCATTGCTACCGCGTAATGAAGGTATTGTTTGTGTTTTGCCGCTAGTGTAGTCTTAATTTTAGAGATATTTGAGACCCGAAATTCCTCCATAATCAGTTAGAAATATTCATTTTAATCTTAGTTTCATGTTGACACAGACTACAAAGTGGCAGTACCTAATTCTCTAGACATATATCCATTAAGGACATTACACTTTTAAACATTTCAGCTTAAACCCATTACTCACTTATTAAGGCCTAGAGAAAAGGGTAGTGTATTGTGTCTAGTTCTATTCTTAAATACATCAGTAACACTGCAGATAGTATAAGAGGCGCTGCTAATAGCAACGTCACACAAAAGGATAAACTTCTAGAATACT
This sequence comes from Locusta migratoria, assembly GCA_026315105.1. Lineage (NCBI taxonomy): Eukaryota > Metazoa > Arthropoda > Insecta > Orthoptera > Acrididae > Locusta > Locusta migratoria. Next base: position 470,921,170 of record CM048744.1, on the reverse strand, counting down.
TGTCAGAAAAAGAAACTCTCCAACGTATTTTGAATATTAACATGCATTTCCATGTTTCGGGCTTAGTTTAATTTTATTAAGAAGTCCTGCAGTTTTTAGTAACACGAAGGCGAAGAAATAAAAATAAAATGTAAAAGGCTCACAATCACTATATCAAGATAAAGTTGCGAAACTTCCGACGTTAGCAGTGTTTGTTTATAACCTATTGTACCGAGAACGAGGTATTTTTATGCTACCATGTCACGTAAACTACATGTCAGTTACTGGGATTGTACAACGTGTTGTATAAATGCTGTGTGCTACCAATGTTTCTTTTATTTTCTAGTGAAAAATGAAATTTTCTTTAACATTTAGCACAACAAATAAAGCTTTGTATTATTTCATTCATACCTTCAGTACCTCCATACTTTGCTTCTCCCCATAGCATTTATAGGCTGCAGGTGAGTATTTAACATGTAACGACTAGGCTGTTCATTTAGAACCAGACCGATAATTTTTCAATAATTCGGCAATTCTGCGTTCGAATTGGGCGCGATCAGTGGCGGCCTGTTGCCATGTTATACACCTCGTGCATTTCTTTTTTACTAATCAGATGTGGTTCTGTCGCACAGTGATAGAGTGCGAGACTATCAAATTACGTTCAGATGACATTGCCGGAAACATCTATCACAAGGTTCACAAGAAATGGCAATATTATTGAGAAGAATTACAGAAATGTTAACTGCCCAATGGTATGGTGATCGATACACCACGTTTCCTTGGACACAGAAACACGTGCCATATAGTACATGACAGTTAATGGTAGCCGGCCGCGGTGGCCCAGGAGACTAAGGCGCTTCAGTCACGGTCTGCACGGCCACTACGGTCGGGGGTTCGAATCCCCCCTCGGGCATGGATATTTGTGCCGTCCTTAGTTGTAGGTAGTTCATAAGTAGTTTGTAAGTTTAGGGACTGATGACCCCGTAGTTAAGTCCCTTAAGCTTAACAAACATTTGAACATTTGAGTTAATGGTAAACAAGTAACACTATCTACTAGATACATATGATGCACTCACCATTATGCCCCCAGTGCAGAGTCCTGGACGACGGTAAACACAGGCTAATATGTGATCCAGCAACAGAGGTCTGGCGTTTAGAGCAACAGATAATAGCAACAAGACATTACACCACGTTCCGTGTTATCCCCCGACAGGACGTACTATCAACGTACTAAAACCCCCAAGAAAGTATTAGACTTTTGGATCTACTTACAAGAACTAGGTGTAGACATTATTTTTCTGATTTTTTATAGAGTGCGTTTCAGGACCCGCCGCACAGCTGGAACGTTCCGCGTATGAGAAGTGAAAAGTGAAAATATTAAACCGACGAAGGAAGGAACGGAAAATATGAATCGGTACCTACCCCTATTATATGAGAAGAGGCACCCGGGCGCTGGAACAACACTCTGCACCGTGCTGCGTGTAAGTTCTATTTATGGTACGCGAGAACGCAGTTAAGTTTCTGTATGCGTTTTGCGCGCGGTGAACAGATTTACTTTAAAAATACCTGTATGAGAAGAGTTATGTTGCCTACAATGAATAAATGTCAAACCTGTTTAATAAACTAGTCCTAGCCTCTCCTACTAAATTTACAAATGTTTCCTGTCTTAAAAAAAAAAAATAAATAAAGAGAGCATAGGTAGTGGAATCGATGCCAGCCACATCGTAGGTTTTTTGTCTGTCACTTTCCACTTCTTTCGCCGCTGGTGATGTTATTGTTGTTAAAAACAATGAGTAGCACCACTCTTCGGAATCCACATTAAACCGTGAGCTACCCTTTTACTTTTGGCCCACTTTAGTTTACGGTGGTAACACTAAAAGTGGGACTTTACGATCGTCTTTTGACAGCTCGAAATTTAAATGAAAATAACGGCTTAACTATTCATCTGACACTAATATATAGCCGAATTTGTAGAGGAGAAAATTCTCTACAACTTTGCTTTCTTATGTTGTTTTTCATATCTCGTAGCGTTTCAAAGATATTTGCAAAAATAACGGCGATTTTGGGATGTATGTCTGTCTGTCCGTAACGTGTTCCCTGTTTTTAAGACGAACCGTTCAACCCATCAACACCAAATTTTACAGGCATGATTATAGGCCGCTAGAGACCAGAACCTCTCTTTTTAAAATTTTTCGGCCAATAAATACGGTAGTAAAACCAAAAAATGCCGTTTGTAATATAATTGTAATTGCAATACTACGCTTCTCCACATGCAATGTCTTTCTGTTCAGATGTAACACTTAGGCATACGCATTTTAATTTATGTAACAACTATCCCTAAAATGTTTTTTTAAATGTCATAATTTGGTAGAACGAAAGCAACAATTTATTTGTACTCTTCGATTCCTGCCGGCCGCGGTGGCCGAGGTGACTGAGGCGCTCCAGTCACGGTCAGCACGGCCGCTACGGTCGGGGGTTCGAATCCCCCATCGGGCATGGATATTTGTGCCGTCCTAGTTAGTAAGTAGTTCATAAGTAGTTTGTAAGTTTAGGGACTGATGACCCCGTAATTAAGTCCCATAAGCTTAACATACATTTGAACATTTTCTTCGATTCCTGCCTAACCACATCCGTTACAATCACGACAAGTTAGTAAAAATCATAACATTCGCTCACATCAATTGAAGCTGTACTCTTAGGTTCCTGCCTAACCACATCCTTTAATATCATGACATATTCGTAAAAATCTTAACACTCGCAACAATTTAAACTGTACTCTTAGGTTCCTGCCTAACCACAACCTTGAAAATCATGACATTTTCGTAAAAATAAGAATATTTGTCGATGTACTCCTGTCCAGTCAGTAAAAGTAATTGGCCTCGTAAAAGGAAGGTTAAAACGCACTTCAGTACTGCTTCGTACAGATCATATGTTGCCAACCTAACGCTGCTACGGACGCACCGAGACGCTTCTCATGCCGCTGAGCGAGACTTTAGCCTCTAGTGTCTACCAATGCCATATTAGCTCAGTTAACAACGGACGTCAATAATATGAGTTTAGAGGACTCATCTTTTGATTGATAGCCGTAGCGTAGTGGGCAAGGCGTCGGACTGTGACGCTAATGGCAGTCTGCTTTCGGCTCGCGTGCTGTGTGGACGTCTGTTTACTTCCTCGGTGCGGCCGGACGCGCGTTTACAGTGTGTGGTGAGTTAGACGCTCTTGTAGCGTAAATAGTAGCTTTAGGTTTCAAAATGTGTAGATCACCAAGATGAGTCAAACTAAAAGAAAATATACTTTGAAGTTCTCGTTCGATGAACACTTTGCTCGGCCAAGAGCATTTGAAGTAGAAGTATTTTTACGAGATATAGTAAAGCTCAGTTCTAGTGAGATAGTCGGGATCCATTTATCGATTGTGAGTAGCACTGTATACGTCAAAATGATCAATGCTGAATGCTGTGAAGAGGTTATTGAACAATGTAGAGGCAAACTGAAATTTAATCATTGTGACGGCAATGTTGGTAACGTTGAAGTTGATTATGCTGGATTTGGAACTACAACCGTTCGTATGTTTGAACTGCCTTTCGAGATAACTGAGGATGAGATTAATACAGCTCTCAAACCGTACGGGAGGGTTATCAGCAATATTGCGGAAAAATGGACAACTTTCCAAACGTTCCCGGTACTAAACGGTGTCAGACAAATAAAAATGGAGTTACAAAAACATATCCCATCTTACATCTACGTTTGCGGATATAGAGCCATTGTCATGTACGACGACCAACCACGTACATGCTCGGGCTGCGGGCAGACAGGGCATTTTAGATCTGAATGTGTGCAGCGGAGATTGACGCAGGTGCCGGCCAGGGAGCCGGTCGCGCCACTGAAGATGACGTCACTGCCTGTGACGTACGCCACGGCCCTCCGAGTAAACACGGCCACCACGTCTAGCGCCGCAATAGACGGAAACAATGAGAAAGACGATGCTACCGTAAGCCTGGAAATGGACACCAGTAATAATGAAACGACGGCTGTCGTTCCCTCCAACGCAACGGAAACAGTCACTGGAGACGAACACGATAAAAAAGTCACGGAAACCTTTGAACAGGATGCACGGCGTGAGATGGAAGAAGTTAGTATTCAGGACAGTAATACCCAAGATTTCAGTAGCACTTCAGAGTGTGAAGACAGTTCAAAATCTGGACCCTCTCCGAAGAAGCATAAGAAACGGCGTATAGCACCTCCTGACGCCAAATAGAAAGTACAGCAAGTGCGCGAAAAAGCAAAACAAATTAGTCAAAAATTAAGCGATGCGACATCTGGGAAGTCGCAACGGAGTCAAAAGATCACAAATGTTGTGAGTATGACCGTTTCGCCAAATATAGAATCGCACACCGAACGGGGCGGTGAAAATACTAATTCTACGCCGAAGGCCTAGCGAAATAAAGTTCCATCTCAACATGGTTCTGAGAAAGAGTTGCTTCAATGTACCGATGGAGGGAACTGGGCAGAGGAAACCGCACAATTCCCCGAGGATGAAGAAATGCAGGAAGTGTCAAATACAAAAAGAGACTCGTTCTCCAGGCCGAGAGACGAGAAAACTAAGAGGACGCCACCTCCACTTCCGATTCATTAAATACATTAGACGCCATGAGTATCAGTCGCCATATTCACCGATTTCGTCCATCTACCTTTTACAATTGCATTGCAATCGTATAAAATAGGGACGATAAACATCAATAAGATCCGCAGCCATTTAAAACTTAAGACCTTGCAGGATATGCTTTATGCAGCCGATATTAATATTGCCATGTTGCAAGAAGTTACAGACATTCAACTTGACGATATCACAGGATACAATGCAATTGTCAATTCAGGGAACGACTCAGAACTCGGTACAGCAATATTAAGCAAAGAAGGCATTATTGTGCACGATGTTGTAAAACTGACAAACGCCAGAGGTTTAGCTGTTACTATCAACGGTACTCGACGTATTAACATCTACGCACCCTCTGGCTCCAGTAATAGGCGGCGTAGAGCTGAATTTTTAAAGATGATGTTGTTCCTCTTTTCTGTGGACGATATGACAATATGATTTTTGGAGGGGACTACAACTGTGTATTGTCGGCTAAAGATCAAACGCCCAATTTCAACTATTGTGCCGAACTTGACCTTATAATCAAACAACTGACGATGACTGATACCTGGGAACTCAAAAACGGTGCGCTGCCAGGCTTTACTTACATTACAAGTCATTCTGCCAGTCTCATCGACAGGATATATGTGTCTGAGCATTTAAAAACGCACGTGCTGCAGACAGCGATATGGCCTACCATATTCTCAGATCACATAACATATATTTGCACCATTAACCTCAAAAGACAGGAAACATACCGTGCACGAGGCCTGTGGAAGTTAAATGTAGCACACTTGCAGGACCCCGAGTGTCACGACATATTCAATACTGTGTGGACTGAGTGCGAGAAAAAATTCACGTCATACCCCTCGACACTTACGTGGTGGCTCAAATGTGCTAAACCGTCGATACGACGGGCGATGATGCACTATTCACGTGACAAAAATGATTGGCAAAAACAGACAACTGAATTTTATTTTAAAGTCCTTCGAGACTTGTACACAAATGATCCATCAGTAATTAATAACCATTTGGATATAAAAAGAACTCAGGCGAAACTCTTAGCTTTGAAACGAAAACAACTTGAAGGTTGTAAAATACGATCAAGGCTTCAAAACGATGTCAAAAGAGAACAAACGTCAATTTACCACTTGATTACTGAAAGGAAGGGTCACCGAAAGAAAATATTAACTGAAATACTATCCACGGATGGTAGAATACTCACGCAGCAAAATGAGATTAAAAACGAAATCCATAAATACTTCACCGCGTTATTAAGCAATACCACAACTGACACTATGGCGCAAAATGTTATGACAATAGGACTGACAAGGAAGCTGGACCAGAATCAGGCAAATAACCTGCTAGCTGAAGTAACGCAAGATGAAGTTGAAGATGCCATACTACGAAGTCCAAAAAAAAAAAAAAAAAAAAAAAAAAAAAAAAAAAATCTCCTGGGCGTGACGGATTTCCAGCTGAGCTATACCATACATTCCGAAGACAAATGATACCCAAACTGACGAGCATTTGCAACGAACTAATGAATACCAGCAGTGATATCCCAACTGACTTTCGAGAAGGAATAATAGTTCTAGTCCCGAAAAATCATGCAGGAAAATGTATAACAAATCTAAGACCGCTCACATTACTTAATTGTGACTACAAAATATTTTCCCGCATTGTGAACGAAAGATTAAAATCTGTAATGAATACCCTCACCGGTTCGTATCAGTCGAGCGTAGGACGAGACAGATCTATCCACCACACACTGTGCGATTATAGGGATATCATATCGATTGCCGGAGCTTGTCAAATAAAAGGCGCGCTAGTATCATTGGATTTTGAGAAGGCTTTCGACAAAGTCAGCCATAATTATCTGTTTCATACTATGGGTTGCATGAACTTTCCGCAACGTTTTATCGGAGTTATAAAGAATTTTTTAAGCAGTGCTACCTCCACAGTTATGGTCAATGGTCAAGCCACCAAACCCATTACAATAAACAGTTCAGTGAGGCAAGGATGCCCATTATCCATGTCCCTCTTCGCAATAGCCATTGAGCCTTTGCTTTTCGATATAAGTCAACATCTCCAAGGCATAACGATAAATGGAGAAAGGATAGTGTGCAAGGCTTATGCTGACGATGTCGTCTTTCTCGTCCGAGATAACGAAGAGATATGCAAGGCACTGGAAATAACAGATAAGTACGCACTTGCGTCCGGTGCAAAACTGAACAGGAATTAATGTGCAATAATGAATGTTGGGCGTGGTTTAGGAATTCCCACCCAAGGACCAATAAAGTAGACCTCCACAATCAAATGTCTTGGAATAGAATATGCACCAAACATCCGGCAGACAATTACTTTGAACTATCGGAAATTACTGAATAACATACGTGCCAGCATCCACCAACACAAACTCAGGACGATCGATGAAATACAGAGAGTGCAACTCGTCAACATCTATCTAACATCAAAAATAAACTACGTGGCGCAAGTCGTGCCCATGCCAAGAGACGTGGCAAATAGGATTCTGGCTGCTTTTGGTCATTTCGTCAGCCGTGGTCACATGTTCAAAGTCAAGTTTGAAACTTTGACCTTACCATTTACCGAAGGTGGCCTAAACCTTACAGACGTCTATAATAAAGCACAAGCGTTGTACACCTGCAAGACCTATAAACAGTGGAAAGAGTCACCGAATAGCATAGCAGCATTCTTACTTAATGAAATAGTACCAGACAACTGCGATGCACCAATTGATGTTCATCACATCCCCAATCAACTGTACCAATTCAAGCATTTTCTAATAGAACACAGTTATCTAAGACTGAGGATTGCAGAGAAAGATGTATTTAGAGTTAAAGATGTATATAAAAACTTTATGAAGTTTCATAGCAAGAATATAATAGAAAAAAAGTACAATGCATTCAATTGGTCAAATATTTGGAAAAACGTCCATCATTTGCACTTACCAACTAACGTGCGGGCAACGTGGTACTACGCAGTTAACAGAAAAGTACCAACAAATGAACGTCTTCATTCCATTCACATGGCAGACTCCTCTCTGTGTATTACCTGCAATCTCAACGACACGGACGAACACCAGTTTGTATGTAGTAAAGTCAACAACATTTGGCAGTCGGTTAGACGAAAACTGGCAATAATCCAGAGAACATCTCCGCATACAATCACACCCACGAGTTTTTTGTTACCCGATGAAAAACTTTATCCCAATACAAAAAACAATGCCGTCAACTGGTTAAGGGGACATACGGTATTTTATATTCTGACAAACAATGAAAAGAGTGAAGAGGACTTTTGGACGTATATTACGACCCAGCACCAAAACCTACTACAAGTACATGATTATCATCGTCAATACGCCAATTTTCTAAAGAGAACTATCATGTAAATTGCACCTGAAACAACATGATTAGCGATGGAGTATGTAAAATAAAACTAACCTTAATTACATAAACAAATAAATCAATAAATATAATAAACCAAATGAAGAGAACATGAACAAATGAAGAACAAAGTAATAATGAAACGAGCAGTACCTCAGAATAAATTTTTGTTTTTGAAACAAGATATATCATTAACACCCTCTTTCATTTGTATACTTTATTCAAATAAATCCTATGCATTAGCCAACTGACGCGTTTCAGGGTTAGAGAAGAAACCATTTTATACTAAGTACATACAAGAAGTACAAAGAAAATGAACTTCAAACGGACACGCAAAACTGCGAACACAATACGTGAAGACAAACTTTGAAATCGACGGTGGGCAGTGCATGGAAAAAGAAGAAAACAGTTATTTTATCGAATAGTAAATAGGAGGAAATAGTTTGTTTACCACTGAAGAAGTGACTTTCTTTTGTTTCGCAATATTTTCGATATAAAGTTGTGGAACAGCGAGACGGAAATTCGTCAAATTAGCTTCATTATTATTATTTTTTTTTCAACGAACTCACGCAAGACGGTCTTTTATTTTCAAGTGCAAGAGAGACGTAAAAATTTTAATTCCAAGAAATGGAACAAAAAGGCCGATAGAAGCCGACGCCGAAGAAGGCGACTTTGAAAGAAAAAAAAAAAAAAAAAAAAAAAAAAAAAAAATGGTCGGTGGTTCGTAGCAAGCCCCCACCTAATTTTTTTTATTATTTTGGTCTAAAATGTTTGCAAAAACTTATAAAACTACAAATCTAAAGTGCGATTTTTTTCTTAAAAAGAAAAAAAAAAAAAAAAAAAGAAAAAAAAAAAAAAAAAAAAAAAAGAAAACGTCATACGCAAAGTGCATGTGTCGAAACGGCCCCCTGCCACCGCTGCGGATGTGGCGGTAGTGCGTGCTCAAAGCCCTGGCCGGACGACGTGTGTTGCCCCACTGCCGCCGCTGTCACAGAGTTTGCCGAAGTGGAAACGGCCGCTCACATGAGTGACGCCCGTCGCCACCGCCAGTGTTACGCGAGCCGGCCGCTGGTGCGACTGGCCGCAGTTGGTTCACACACGTTAGCCACCACTGGCGGGACTCAAAATGGTCAAATGTGTTTTAATCCTTAGCTTCCCAGGTCATTTTTCCGTCACGCTCTGTTCCAGCTTCGGTCTGACAGACCGCAATTTTAAATAATCATAAATAGTCCTGATTGTTATCTAAGTGAACTAATTCAATTTATTACGCAAAAGGCTAGTTTTGCCTACAGAAATGCTGCAAAAGGAATATATTTTAAAATTAATTGTATAATATATATATATTCAAACATAAAACCGGAGAAAATGGATGGAACATTACATTTTATTATCACTGTAAAAAGTCAAATACTGTGGCTTTTAAATTTTACTTTGTGCCCTATTTTTATTGTTTACTATGTATTTAATGTTTAAAAAAATTCCCCAAAAAACTTCACAAAAATAAGAATTTCACTACTACATTGTTGGTAACTTTTGTCTTTTCAAATGTTTTCTCTGCACTCGATCTAAATTTTGATAGAATACTCAAGGTAAGTGGGCTTCTTGCAACGGTGGCAAACATCACACGTATTTCTATTCTTTTTGGGTCACAGGTGGAGCTACGTTTCACAGGCGCCAACACAATTTCTTCTTCACTTTCACACTATTCTGAGTCTGAATTATATTCACTTTGAATCTCATAGTCACTGTCTGATTCCACATCAGTTCCTGAATGGTCTTCAAACCATTTCAAAACAGTATCCTCAAAGTGAGGGACTGTAGCACCCACAGTAGAGGAAGAACTCGGTGTGGAATCCACAACACAAAGGCCCCGTTGCGGTCTCAGAGACCGCTAGCACAAAAGATGTGATCATATTGCTCCGACTCGCGTTAACGTCTCCACTGACAATGGAAAGAAGTGCAGGTGTTGGAAGCAACGATTACACAACGCTGTTTTATCCTTCCCTAGCAGATGGTGACCATGTCGAACAACATTCATTGCCCCGTGAATGTAGTGTCTTTACTGCAGAGCTGGTCACTATCCTCAAGGCTATAGAACACCTCCAAGCCTGCCCCAGGGGGTCATTTGTCATTTGTAGTGACTCCCTGAGTGGCTTGCAGGCACTCGACCAGTTCTTCCCTCGTCACCCGTTAGTGCAGTCCATTCAAGACACTACTTACTCTCTTGGCAAATCTGGCTGATGTGTGGTCTTCCTGTGGATCCCTGGCCACGTCGGCATACCGGGTAATGAACGTGTCGACCAGTTGGCCAAACAGGCCACCACTGCGCCACCCTTCACCATTGGCGTCATGGAATCAGAACTCAGGTTATCATTGCACAAGAAGGTGCGTGATGCTTGGGGTGCCGAATGGTCTACCATGCGTGCAACAAACAAGCTCCGAGCAGTGAAGCTATCCACAACTCTGTGGAAGTCTTCACTGCGGCCCATACGTCGAGAGTCAGTTGTCCTCTGCCGCCTCCATATTGGGCATACCTGGCTGACCCATGGCCATCTCCTCCGCCGTGAGGCCCCCACCTGTGTGTCGGTGTGGAGCAGCGCTGACAGTCGTCCATCTTCTGATGGACTGCCCAGTTTTAGCTACCTCGCGGCACTCTTTCAACCTACCGCACACGCTACGCTTAGTTTTAGGCGACGATGCCTCCATGGCTCATTCTGTTTTAAGTTTTATTCGCGCAGCTTTTTTTTACAACTCCATCTAGTGGTGGGTGCTATAGCCTGATACTTCAGGTCCCCACCTATCCAGCGATTTTAAACCCTTTTAAGACCCTTCTGTAATTTACCGAGGGGTTTTAGTGTGTAAAGTATGGCTGGCTCATCCTGTTTTTTCTCTGTGATCAGCCAGCCGTGTTTTTCTGCTGTCCAGTTTTAGCTGAGATCTCGACTTCGTTTTCCCTATTGTGTCTCTTCCTTTTGTGTTGTCAGCGACTTCTCCAATGTCAGCTTACCCCATTTGTGAGTTTTCATCTTCAGAGCTGTATTTTACTTTTTGTACTCTTGACAGAGGACTCTTAGCTAGGAACAGGGGGCTGATGACCTAGCTGTTTAGTCCCCTCAAAACCAACAACAACAACAATAAGCGTTTGCGTTCTCTGAGACCGCACCTGGGACGTTAAGGGTTAAGCTTATGAGACTAAACGTCAGGGTCATACTTATACTGAAGACAACACTAACAGCCATGCCCGAGGGGGGATTCGAACCTCCGGCATCCCGCATCGCAACATAGCGCCTCAATACGCTCGGCCATTCCGCTGCGGCACTGACGGGACTCTCCGCTGACGAGGTGAGCCGTCCAGTCTGAGTCATTTCTGGAGAGGCACGATGAAGCGTCAGCACTCTTAGGCCGTGTCCTACGTGGGCGACAAGCGAGCGACAGCGCGCGACATACAGCGACGCGTCACTGCAGGTACAAGCAGCGACATTCGACGACGTGGCCAGGTGTCCTACGTGAGCGACTACTTCCCGGTACAAGATCGTCGCTAGAAGCGATCAGCTGTTTCTAAAATTCGGCACCCGTAAACCGTAGAATAACGATATCTCCAGAGAAAGGCTATAACGTTTTATCTACTTTATGAAATAAGACTTAAAAAGAGTGCTGTGCATTACATTTACAAAGTGAAGAATATTCATTGACCATTTCATTCATAACTTCAAATACGAGAATAGTGTAGATCACCAGCCCTATACGAGTACAGATACTTTAGAGTTTTTCTTTTGTGACTACAAACCATCAACAAGTACAAGTACAAAATGAATAAGTACAAAATGAGTTTAATTGTAGTACGGCAGTAAATCATTTAATTTTGGACGGAATTGCTACCAGCGGGCGTTACATACGGGTAGTGATGAGGACTTCCAAGTTGTAATTTTTTTTACCAAGTTAATACCAATATATTCATTTTTATTGCAAACACATGTATCCCACTGAAGGCCAATTAAATTCCTGCTGAAACAGTATAGCAAGATATTTTATTCAGAAACGTAATTGCCGGCCGCAGTGACCGAGGGGACTGCGGCGTGCCAGTTACGTCTGCACGGCCACTACGGTCGGGGGTTGGAATCTCCCCTCTGTCATGGATATTTGTGCCTTCCCTAGTGTTAGCTAGTTCATACGTAGTCTGTAAGTTTAGGGACTGATGACCCCGTAGTTAAGTAATTTTACACACATATCTTGTGACATCCTAGTGTTATCTCTCTATCTCTCTCTCTCTGGGGTAAGTTTGTTGTTACTGCAAATGCTTAAAAAACCCACAAATTTAATTGTTCAAAACAAGCTCATCATTGTGCAAATCAAACTACCACTCAGAATGAAAACAAAAGACTGTCATATTAAAAACAATATAAAAATTTAACTTCACTCTTATTTAAAGTCCAAAAGAAAATTTAAGAGATTTTTAGACACTTCTTATCTCAATCAAAATTGTTAATTACATGCACAACTGCAATTTTACATTCTGTTATTTCAGAAACAGTTGCAGTTTCATAAACTTCAGGGATTATTAGCTCGCTGAATTCTGGCGACATCCTTTACAACGTCGACAAGCAGACAATTCTCTACAAACTCCACACTTTGTTGCGCGTGCGACAGCGACAAGATTCAAACAGGTTTGAGATTCAAACGTCGCTCGTTGTCGCGTCTGTCGCGCGGTGCTGCAGATGTCGCTCACGTAGGACAGACCCTTATAGGTTTCAGGAAGTTGATGGCTATTCTAAATACTCTTATAATGATGATGATGAAGTGGAAACACCTTCAATCATCATTGACGAGAAGTAATTGGTGTTTATTCTAGGTGAGTAATCGTTACTACCATTGTGATATAATGTTCATCTGTCGGAGGAAAAAAAAAAAAAAAATTCTCCATTTTCTAGCCACGCCGCGGTGGGGTAGCCGAGCGGTCTAAAGCGTCTCGCTGCGGAGCGCGCGATCGCCGTGGAGGTTCGAGTCCTCCCTGGGGCAGGGGTGTGTGTGTGTGTGTGTGTGTGTGTGTTGTCCTTAGGTTAGTTTATCTAGGTTTACGTAGTTTGTAAGCTATGGACTGATGACCACGTAGTTTGGTCCGATAGATTTACAAACATTTGATCTTTTTTTTTCTCTAGCCAGTGCACTTTGGGCATGGCTTCAGTCGTTGACGATTATACATGTAAGTTGAAAGGAGTACGCAAAATAGTTTTCACTTAATTTTTGCCTGTCATACAGCCTTGAGCATGTCCTGTTAAAAACCTAAGCTATAATTCTGTAGAAAACAAATTTATGTAATATTTTGTACCATTTCACTAATCGATATAACATACTGTACTTAATTTCATATCTTTGCTGTAAACCAAAGACTTTGTTTTATCTTTGGAGTATGTCTTGCACTCACAGTTGTTGCGTTTAAAGAGTCGGTGTGTGACCTTCGTGAAGGAGAGTCGATGTATGATTATGGTAAAGTTGAGTCGATGAGTAGTAGTCGTGAAACTGTCTGCTTAGTCTGTCTGTGTGTTAGACTCGAAGAGTAAAAATTCAGAGAGTTTTGAAGAGTCGCAGATTGTAATTTGTATTGAGATTAATTTGTCTCAAATAAGGTAAACTTGTACTTTTCTATTGTTATGTATGGTAGCCTGTATCTGAACTATTGTAGTTGGTGTTTGAGTTTTCGCTAATGAATATTGTTTAGTGTAGCTTGCATTTATCATTTAACCCTGAGTCATTTTACCAGTTCCTCGTTCCTTTCACCAATTTGAATTGCTATCCGTTCCGATCATTGTTTCCTATGATAATGTTGCATAATTCTTGTGTTTGTAAATTTATGTGCTAATTAGTTCAGTGTAGGGATTTTGTCATGATAAACTGGTCTATTAATGAGAGCAGGAAGTAGTTTGTTCATAAATCCAGTAAAGTTCATAGTTAGAGAATTTCTGAGTCTTAATGAAAGTTCAGATTATTAAGTCAGTTAATGTTAGTAACAGTTAAAGTGATTTGTCCGATCAGAAGAAGTAGATCACGTAAAGAGATGAGAAATATTTGCAGTGAGTGAGACTTGAAACCATTACCAGATTTGTAGGACATTTTTTATTATGTTGAATCAGTATGGTAATTGTTGTTCAGATAGCCACATTATCAAGTGCAGTGATTTTGGTATCTAATTAATATTAAATATCTTTGTTTGGCATCCTGTTAATTCATGTAACAAAATTTTCACTGTAGTAGCACGTTCTTTTTGATGGCTCTCGCAGTCGAATTGTGCCTGTATAGTATGGCTATAGGTATATGGTGCACGTTAATAGATATGAATTTTTCATTTGATCACATTGTTTTTCACACACGAGATTAATGTGTAGACAATTTACTACTGTCAACTTATTAACTGTACAATTTAAAGTGTTATCCGTTGCGAATCAAACTAAACCAAATTTACGTAAGATCATTACATCCCATGTCAGTTGCAATTTATTCTAACAGGGCAAAGGAAGGTACTAAGTCTCATTGCTTAGTCAATTTATTTTGTAACCAAAACCAAACAGAACATTTATTTGGGAATTTTAGCGGGGACGGTCTCTTAACACAATCAGTGACACGCTCGCCCCACAAACACATACTACTTTTCATTTCAAACAAACACACACCACTTTTAAAGTTGCACACATACTCTTTATCCTCATCAATTTATTTTTACATGCAGAGTTCATTTTCTCTTTCACGTAGGTACGCTCGATCCTGATATTGCCCAAGTAGTTGAGTGCAATGTATACACTAGAATAGGTGCTACGACTTTTGATGATGGTGGTGACTGGGTGAAATCACTTCTTCAAGCGCAACACAAGTAGCTGAATAACAAGTGTACCTCTGGAGACGTGATAGGAGGACGTAATTAACTGAAATTGATTGATTTTTTTGCAACATGTTTCTTTATCATGTTAATACTAATCGATTTCACTCCTTTTGTCGGTCTGTGCAGGATTGTTGGCAGCCCAAGGCATCACCAAATTTGTTCGCTTTAGACCCACAACCTGCAGTTTTGGTATCGTCATCATTGCAGGCTGATGCTGGTGAATCACAATGTAAGTTATTATTCTTCACCTTCTAATACAGAAACAAATAAAATGTACTTAGTGTATTCGGTAATTTCAACACTTATCAAGCATGTTCCTTGTGTCCGTGCATGCATGTAGGAGCCACCGTTACGGATACCTGCCTTACCACAGCCAGGAGCATCACCAGTTGGGCTGCGACACCAGACAGCAGCGCCATCACCTCGTCCTGGTCTGTCAATCTGAGCACCTCCACCACAGTGTTCCAAATCCACATAACGTCGTCATTGTTGTAGGTCTAGCAGCCGCAGTCCTCCTCCCAGCCACCTAAGTAATGAGCATTGTCACTAAGTAAATAATGCAGTGCCATTAAGGTTGTAGTTGCATGCACTTTTCAGGACAGGATCCAGCAAACTCGCATTTATAATACTAATGCGGATCGGGATCCTGCTGACTTTCTGAACACTTGACAAGCGGTTTTGGAAAGGGAGCTTCCTGAACTTGCCAAAGACCTGTGACATCCCGCCATTAAGAGCAAATCATATTTGTACTTTACCTGACACATCCCCAAAAGAATGTATTTCTCTTGGACTGTCGTTAAAATTTAGGGGGGAAATAGCGTAATATCAGGGTGCTATTCAATTGCAGAGTGTTATATTTGTCAGGAACGCTAGACTTGTCCAATTTTAAAATATGCAGGAAAGAGGGTTGGGTAAAGAACTGAGCTGTCTACTCTACAGTCCAGTTTCATCCTTCTTCCAGAAGATATTGCAAGGAAAAGGCATGCATAAATAACCGAAATACTGCTGAGGGGTGAAACGATAAAACTAAAATTATTAACTGACCGAATATATATTTTAATCACGGTGAGTTTGTCTCACTCTGAACCTTAAGCCACATTCTCTTATTTTTATGATGAGAGAACGTTCCGATTCATATGTCTTTGATTCATTTATACAGAAGATAAGTATAGTGCTCTAATTTGTGAAATATATAAAAAATATCTTAAAAATTTAATATGACGGCCTTCCATTTATTTAATACCAGCTGAAAACCCGGCGTTGTCCGGTTATTTATTTATTTATTCCTGTCATTTATCAGGTATATATTCATTTGCATAAGAGATGTATGTCTGTAAAATCTCTTGGGAATACAGTTAGTAGTAACGAAGTAATTTATTAAAACTTGAAATAAATCGCAATTTGCGATCAGTTATGGCTGCACTGTACTAGGTTTAGATGCAATACCAGAGTGCGGCGAATGAAAATTTGTGCCTGGCCGGGATTCGAAGCCGTGATCTCCTGATTACTAAGCAGACGTGTTGACCGTCACCGAGGACACAGTGACAAACTCGACTGCAGAGGACTCTTCCCTGCACGTCTCCCGCCACATCCAAATCTCCATTCGCCACGATGTCTCTTTCCTATTACCACAGCCTATTCGTTCTGTAATGCTCGCAGCCACAATGCTGTATTCCTGCATCAGGGAGAACAGACCATAAGGTATCGAGATACAATTAATTGTCGTCAAGAGTCCGGCCTTGGCTTGTGTACACAAGTCGATAAGTACTCTCATTCTCATATAGCGTATTTGTAAAGGCTCGCCACGTATGTGCCAGTTTTTTTGCGATTCCTATTCTTTATGACGTATATCCTCTGAACCATGAGTGGTATGTGATTCTTAATACTGCAGCAATTGTTACCTGACGGTAAGGAATGTGTGTACCAAATTTGGTTGAAATCGGTCCAGTGGTTTAGGAGTAAATGAGCCACATTGTAGCTAAATACAGCAGTTTTTCACGCTCCTCATTGTTTATGACGTCATACCTCGTGAACTATGTGTCGTACTTGATTCTTACACTTACGGCGACCGTCCTTATGGATTGAAGCTTACGTGTACAAAATTTCATAAAGATTGCAACAAAACTGTAGATATGTATGCAACACGTACACACAAACATCCGGACACTCTGTTTTATGTATTAGACTAGCTGTAAACGCCGGGATGTTAAATATCTGCCAGGCTGCATGTAAAACTGCAGTAGGTGTAGATGGAAGGCACAAATTATAAACATCAGGTTCCAGGCTTCCGATTCTGACTTTCCGGATATACACCAATTTCAAACCAAAGGTTTATTGATACCACTTATTCTTCGATTTCTTTTTAAATTATAAAGTAAATAATTTTATCCATTCAGTATACTTGAATTTCGACAAGAAATAAATTGCCTCTGAAAATCTAATATATAAAGCAGTGTGTCCGTATATTTGTACGTGTTGCATTCAAATCTACATTTTTGTTCCAATCTTTATGAAATTTTGTACACGTAAGCTTCAATCCATTAGAACGGGCGCCGTAAGTTTAAAAATCACATACGATATATAGTTCACGAGATATGACGTCATAAACAATGAGATGCGCGAAAAACTGCTGCATTTTGCGACAATGCTGCTCATTTTCTCCTAAACCATTGGACCGATTTCAACCAAATTTAGTACACACATTCCTTACCATGTGGTAGCAATTGCTTCATGGCTAAGAATCACATACGGCACATGGTTCAAAAGATATTACGTCATAACCAATAGAAAATCGCAGAGGAAGACCAAGAGATGGATACAGTAAGCAGATTCAGACAGATGTAGGTTGCCGTTCTTATGTGGAGATGAAGAGGCTTGCTCAGGAAAGGGTATTGTGGAGAGCTGCATCAAACCAGTCTCCGGACTGAAACCACAACAACAACAACAACAACAACAATCAATCAATAGAAACACCAAAAAATGCCATATAATGCGGCGAGATTTTCGAACTACACTGTATGAGAATGACAGTCCTTAGCAACTTGCAACAAACTTTAAACATAATTTCAAACCTTTATTAAACTTTTTAATGCTGACAACCATAGTAAAATGATGAAAAGAAAAAAGTTTCTCGCTTACTAATTTTTCCGTTGTTTACGGAGTAAAACTACGGCATACGGTATGACGTTACAATTTATAATTTCTACAGTACCAATTACAGCAGCAAGAAATTTTACAGACAGTATACACGCAGATAGTAGAGTGTACCTTCTAAATTGTATCACAGTACGACACGTAGTTCATGAGATATGAGCACATAAACAGTAACGTTCTGCTGTCCATGGACTAAAAATACGGCTTTTGGTATGACGTTACAATTTATAATTTCTACACTACAAATTGTAGCAGCAGGAAATTTTACAGACAGTATACACGCATATAGTTGAGTGTACTTTCTAAATTATATGACAGTACGACACGTAGTTCATGATATATGAGCCCATAAGTAGAAACGTTCATGAAAAACCACCCGTCACGCACCAAGTTTTAATCTATTACTTCTTCACTACTAATTGTATTCCCAAGAGATTTTACACACATACATCCCTTATACAAATGAATATATACCTGAAAAATGGCAGGAATAAATAAATAAGTACCCGGGCAGCGTCGGGTTTTCAGCTAGTCTAATATATAGTGTGTCCGTATATTTCTACGTGTTGCATACAAATCTACAGTTTTGTTCCAATCTGTATGAAATTATGAACACGTAAGCTTCAATCCATGAGGACGGTCGCCGTAAGTGTAAGAATCACATACGATATATAGTTCACGAGATATGACGTCATAAACAATGCGATGCGCGAAGAACTGCTGCATTTTGCTACCATGCTGCTCATTTTATCCTAAACCATTGGACCGATTTCGACCAAATTTGGTACTCACATTCCTTACCGTGAGGTAACAATTGCTGCTTGGATAAGAATTACATACGGCACATGGTTCAAAAGATATTATGTCATAACCAATAGAAATCGCAAAAAATGCCGTATAATGTGGCTAGACTTTCGAAATACACTGTATGAGAATGACAGTACTTAGCGACTTGCAACAAACTTTAAACACAATTTCAACCCTTTATTAAACTTTTTCTCGCTGGCAACCACAGTCAAATGATGAAAGGAAAAAGTTTCTCGCTTACTACTTTTCCGCTGTTTATGGAGTAAAACTACGGCTCTCGGTATGACGTTACAATTTATAATTAGAGCACTTATAGTACAACCAGAACAATCCGCCATTTTGAATCCCACGTTGAAGGCGCGTATTTATAGAAAACGGAACACTTGCGCTGTTTAATATGCTCATAAGGTCTTTAAATATACTTTCATAACGCAGAAAATGGCACAGCATAGCAAATTTATTGGCTTACATTTCACTGTAACATGCAAGCAACTTAAAATAGTCAATAGAGATATTTAGAGATATGATACAGTCACTTTTATTCCAAATTAAGGCATATGTTATCGTTATAAATATTTACCACACACAGTCAAGATATGTTACAATTATCGTATTTTCTGCTTTATAAATGGTACTTCCACATACGCTTACGGTAACTGAGAATTTCATTCGGAAAACAGTTACGGAATAATATTAAATTGTGATAGTGTACTTCCCGATTGCCCCCTCTTAATGTATCGCATGTTTTGCACACACCTTACTTCTGAGAAGATTTAACGTCAAAAATATGGTTAATAACTTTGAACGTCTGGTTTCGTTTGATAACGACTAAATGAAGTGCCTCTGGTAGCATGCACTTTAAAATAAAATGAATGTTGCATGCTAAGTTTTGAATTTAATGCCTTTCATGTACGACTTCTTTCCGGTTCGCATTCTTTACGAAGTTCAATTTACGATTATTAATATTTTCAGACATCTTGTTCACAGCTTGGCTTTGGCCTTCATATTTCCGTGTTGAGAGTCACATTTTAATCGAAAACAACTAATGAGAAACAGTTTAAAAAACACTAGCTGGCTAAAAGCCAGCAGCACTCATGCATCACTTACAATACAATTAACAGCCCTTAGAAGAACTCCTTAGTTGGTCTAAATAAAATCAAGAAAAGTAGCTTTACTTCAAACACACTGTATGTCGTCTTACTTTAACAATCTGTAACTAAAATAAACCATTGCTTACATGTATAGGCCTATATTTTCATTACTGGCTCTCTCTGAGCATAACTATTTCTAATACAAATAAAAAAAGGTCCTTCTTAACGTTACACGGATAGTTGCTCGATTGTGGCGTCATACAAGCCATCTTTTTTACTCCGATCTATGTTTGAAGGAAACCAATAAAACATAGCGACCACATCTGCTATTATTTGAGCAATGTGAAACAATAATATCACAAAATATTCGCTGATTTACTTCGCTACACCACACGAAGCATACAACACTGTTGTCGGATTGGGATTCCATAAGTCTATGTATAACTTATGGGATTCAAAATGGCGGGTTGTTCAGCTCGGTATATCCAGTGCTTTATTTATAATTTGAACACTACAAATTGAAGCGCCAGGAAATTTTACAGACAGTATACTTCATGAGATATGAGCACATAAACAGTAATGTTGTGCTGTTCATGGACTAAAACTACGGCATTCGGTGTGACATTACAATTTATCATTTCTACACTACAAATTGTAGCCGCAGGAAATTTTACAGACAGTATACACGCATGTAGTTGAGTGTACCTTCTAAATTGTATCATAGCACAACACATAGTTTATGAGATACGACTACATAAACAGTAACGTTCATGGAAAACCGCCCCATCACGCACCAAGTTTTAATCTATTACTTCTTTACTACTAATTGTATTTCAAACTGATTTTACAGATATACAGCCCTTATACAAATGAATATATGACTGAAAAATGGCAGGAATAAATAAATAAATACTCGGGCAGCACTGTGGTCGTGCCACGTAAGCAAGGTGGTTCATAGCCGGAGCGATCGGTAGCCAATTGGCCGGCTGCTGGGGCACAGCCCACTGCGTCATAGCAGGCAGCCACTGAGCTAGCGAACACGCCGGCTCGGAACTACCTTGCTTACGTGGCTTGACGACTGCGCTGGGGCCTGTCTTTCTCGTAGGCCACGCTGCAACGCCCTGTGACATCATCGACACTAATATTCCGTGTTGCCAAGGTCAGGAAACACCGTCCGAAGAGAAGGCCTGTGCACTGCCATGCCACGTCACGCAGAGTAGGTTGTGATTGCGTAGCTCACTGGCTGGCTGATGTGAGGTGGTGGGCCATGCCCCAGTGTCCAGCCAGTGAGCTACACAATCTCGACCTACTCTGCGTGAAGTGGCACAGCAGCGGACTGGGCTCCTTTTCAGACTCCAGTTGGCTCAGGCCTGGACTCGCCGTTGTCGCAGTTATAATGGGCTGAGCTACTCGCCAGGGAGTAGCAATAGAAGTTCAAAATGTTCAAATGTTTGTAAAGCTTATGGGACTTAACTACAGGGTCATCTGTCCCTAAACTTACAAACTACTTATGAACTACTTACGAACTAGGACGGCACAAATATCCATGCCCGAGGTGGGATTCCAACCCCCGACCGTAGTGGCCGTGCAATAGAAGTGCAAAGTCCCTGAGCTGATCATAAAGACGGCAGTGGTTTTCGGCGCGTTGCCAGACAACAGGACGGTGAATTACATAGTGTATATCATGGTACAGGTTAGGTTTCCTAAATCATAAAATATATAAAAAAACTGACATACATAGTTAAAAAATTTTTGAGTTGTCCAACGCTGTAACAATACCACGCACCGTCACTGCTTTGGGATCCCCAACAAATCGGCTTAAAGGAAGACATGGAAGCAATACAGAGGCGGGCTAGGTTTATTATTGGCAGGTATGATCAATGTGCGAGTGTTACTGGATTGCTTCGAGAACTGAAATGGGAGTCGCTGGAGGAAAGGTGACGTTCCGTTTGAGAAACACTGTTGAAGAAATTTAGAGGGACCGAATTTGAAACGATTCTACTCCTGCAACTTGTTTTTCGCATCATGTCCACAAAGATAGGATCAGAGAGGTTAGGGTTGGTACCGATGCTTACAAGCATTCATATTTCCCTTATAATGTATGGGTGTGGAATAGAAAAGAAAGTTACTAGTAGTGGTACTGGGTACAACTCCGTCACGTACCTTTAGGGGATTGCGGAGTATGTGAGAATAGTATTTCTCTGTACGATCGCTTTATTTCGTCGGATGCCGTTAGTAAGTAGCGAAATGCTACCGGACAGAAACGTTGTATGATTCTTTTTCCAATACAGTCTGATATCTGTTGAGCTTTTCATAGAAATAAATATTCGTCTCGTAACGTTCTACTTTTTAAATTATCGTTCCTTGGAACGGAGAGCTCGTGCATTTTACGCAGGAGAAGTTATTATTTGATATTGGCTAGAAAAACGAAATGCTTAACGTTTGCGACAACAAATATTGCTTGCGAGCGAAATTTCACATATCGTACGACTAAGGCTAAAAGAGTACCGTGATGAAATACGTAGATACAAATGCAGCATAAAGTACGCACGCGGCGTTCGGATAATCTATTTTCAGGACTCGTTACAAGCGCAACTGCAATAAGGAGCAAGCCTCGCCCTGCTTCCTTCGCGGACTGCAGCTGTGGCTCCGCCGGCGGTTCTCACGAGATTTATCCCGCTTCGCAAAGAGATGGAAGAAGTGGGTCCCCGTCCCAGCAGGCCGCTCGGGCGTTCTTATTAACAGCGTCGCCAGACGCCCGCTCATAGCTGGCGCTCCAGCATAATTCGAAGAAATCCCATCCGCTCTAATTAGATTAACAGCTCAGGCCGTAATTAAATCGACTCTCCACGACGCACCCGCTCGCTCTTTTCTTGCTCGCTTTGGCTGAGGCTGGACGGACGCGATTTGAGGCCCATTTGTGCGATGAATAACGCAAGAAGTATGGACACAGTAATGTGGTATACAATGCGGTTGTATACGGTGGGGGAATTAAAGCACATTGTCGAAGGACAGTGGCGTTTTCAAGGTGCGTTTTCAAGGTCGCACTCGCTCGCCCTGTTCTGACCTGTGCAGGATGGCGGTTTCATGTCCATAGGCACTGAGTTTCTAGGAAAGTTAATAGCTTGTAGATCGCGTTATAAGTGGGATGGGTGTGAAAAGATAACATATGGTGTAACATATCGTATTACCGTGCGAAATTGTGCCATTACTGCATAGATGTATTCTGATTGGCTCCCCCCCACCTCTGTATCAGATCCCCTCTAAGATTTATTTAATTATAAATATTAGATAAACAAATGTATAGAGCTGAACGTGATTTTGTGTAATTACTATGTTTATATGAGGCTTTAGTGTGGTATGTTTCATTAATGTAATTATGCTCTAGTTAACAAAAACAGTTGAATGTAGAAGTTCTAGAAAGTTCGCTCCGCTCCAAAATTGGTGGTACACGGGACCAGCACTACGGAGTTGCAGTCAGTAAAGCACATACCGGTCTCTTGATAACAACTATGACAATCGCGCACTACATCTACATCGATACTCTGCAAATCACATTTAAGTTCCTGGCAGAGGGTTCATTAACCACTTTCATAACTTTTCTTTACCGTTCCATTCTCTAATAGCGCGCGGGAAGAAAGAACACTAAATCGTTCCGTTTTCGATCTGATTTCTCGTATTTTATTGGGATGGTCATGTCTCCCTAATTAGGTGGGTGCTAGCAAAATATTTTCACATTCAGAAGTAAAAGTCGGTGCTTGAAACTTCGCAAACAGATCACGCCGCAATGAATAACGTCTTTCTTTTAATGATTTCCACCCCAATTCGTGCAACATTTCCGTGAACACCCCCCCCCCCCGTAACGTGATAAAACAAAACGAGCTGCCCTTCTCTGAACCTTCTCAATGTCTTCCGTTAGTCCCACCTGGTGAGGGTCCCACAAGGGGCAACAGTACTCCAGGAGAGGACGCACAAGTGTGATGTAGGCAGTCTCTTTGGTGGAGCTGGTGAATCTTCGAAGCGTTCTGACAATTTAACGAAACCTTTGGTTCGCCTTCCCCACAATATTTTCTATGTGTTCTCTCCAGTCTAAGTTGTTCATAAAATAGTCTGTCAAGCAGTTCAAAATTAATAATATTTTTATTACTGTAATTAGAATTCAAGTGTATCAGGATCATGGACATATAAATAAATCTTATGAAACAACTGGCATACCGTCTAATTTGAAAACTATCCACAGTCTTAAAAGTTCCACAGCACTTCACTTCAAGATACTAGGATCAGCAACATGTGCGCTGCTTTTGCGTGGGGACAACGGAAAAGGAGAAGTCTGGTTAGTGAAGAGGAACCTTAACCACAAGTACTGACGATGCATGTTTTTCTGCGGCCCTCGCGTGCAGTGCTACGTAATTAAATCTTGCGACATAGCCACCAGTGTGGTGGTAACACCTCCGAGGGAAAGTGCTAGAGAGAGACAGATTATACAACATTCCAATCAGTTTATCAAACTCTCTATCGACCTAATATCTCCAACCTCGCACGTACCAGCTAAGTCAGAGGCTGGACGGGCGTTTTATGACGTACATTTTCTCCTATAATAACGCAAGAAATGTAGACTTAGTATTGTGGTATACGGTGCGAGTATTAACGCACATTGTCGAAGGTCATGCAGCAGACGGAAGCGCCCGTATTCAGTTTTTTACATCAAAAGATACAAGTGGTCAGGAGTACGTAACCGTTCAGTACCGAGGTGGGCAGCCGCTGCTGGTGGCGGATGAAGATTGCTTGCTTTTACCTGAGTGTGCATGGGCCGACCCACAGCAACAGTGAACTTTGAATCAAAATTCAAATTTTGTAATCTTCAGGACCAATGTGCTTATGGTCCCTGGACGTTACATCTACATACATACTCCGCAGTCGACCCAAAGGTGCGTGGCGGAGGGTACTCAGTAACTATTAGTCACTTGTTGCCGCGCGAGAGTACCCGAGCGGTCTGGAGCACCAGGTTACGGATCGCACGGCCTCCCGCGTCGGAGGTTCTAATCCTACCTCGGGCATGGATGTGTGTGTTGTCCTTAGTTAGTTGAACTTAGTTTGAGTAGATTGCAAGACTAGGGACTGATGACCAACATAATTTGGTCTCATAGAATTACAAACATTTGAACATTTGATTTTTGAGTTACTCGCTTTCCTGTTCCAGTCCCATATAGAACAAGCGAAAAACGAATACTTGTATTCATCCTTTCGAGCCCTTCATCTCTCTAATATTATCCTTATGGTCTCTATGCGAAATGTAGGTTGCCGGCAGTAGAATCGTTCTGCATTCTGCCTCAAATTCTAAATTTCTTCAACAATGCTTTTCGAAAAGATCGTCTTCTCCCATCCAGCGACTCCAAGTTGCCTTCCCGAAGCATTTTAGTAACACTCGCGGATTCGTCGTACCTGTCGGTTACAAACCTCGCTGCTCGCCTCTGAACTGCCTCTATGTCCTTCTTTAAACCTATCTGTTGGGGATCCCAAACACTAGAGCAACGTACAAGCGTTTTATACGCGGTCTCCTTTACAGTCGCACCTTCCCAAAATTCTCTCAATAAAGAGAAGTCGACCATTTGCCTTCTCCACGACTGTCCTTAAATGTTCGTTCCATTTCAAATCTCTGTGCAGCTTTACGTCTACATATTTAATCGATGCGACTCTGTCAAGCAGCATACTACTAATGCCGTATTCGAACATTACAGGGTTGTTTATCCTACTCATCTGCATCACCTTACATTTTTCTACATTTAGCGCTAGTTGCCAGTCCTTACAACACCTTACACTCACTATGTCCATTTAAATCGGTTAAACCGGTTACCAATAAATTACGATGTAGACTGACTGTATATGTAAACTGACTTATTGTAAGGACGACATAAATATCCATTCCTGAGGGAGGACTTGAACCTCCTCCGGAAGCTGCTGCGTAGTTCCGTGCGCCCCAGACGCGCGAACATTTGCGTGCGGCTGAAGTTTATTGACAGTGAAGTGCTTATAATGGAGGTCGAAGAGCACAAATGTTTATATGATGTCTTGGGGAATGTTCAAATGTTTGCTAAGCTTAAGGGACGTAACTGGGGGGTCATTAGTCCCTAAACTTACAAACTACTTATGAACCACCTTATACTAAAGACAACACAAACATCCATGCTCGAGGCCGGCCGCGGTGGTCGAGGGGACTGAGGCGCTCCAGTCACGGTCTACACGGCCACTACGGTCGGGGGTTCGAATCCCCCCTCCGACATGGATATTTGTGTCGTCCTTAGTGTTAGCTAGGTCATAAGTAGTTTGTAAGTTTAGGGACTGATGACCCCGTAGTTAAGTCCCAAAAGCTATACAAACATTTGAACATTTGAATATGCTCGAGGGGGATTCGAACCCTCGACGGGGAGCAGCCTCGCGAATCGTAGCATCCCGCCTGAATGCGCTTGGCCACTCCGCCGCGGCTGTCTGGGGGACTGATTATAAAAATCGTTAGGAGAGAGAAGGCCACTATTTGGGCTCGACAATTGCTGCAAATGAAACACTAAGTGCTTCAACCGCCTGAGCAGCACATGGCCCAAATGGCATTTTCTGACTTGTGTCCTCTGTGACAGGATAATTAACAACTGCAGCAAGCATTGGATGACTAAGGGATGGGAAAACTACTTTTATGCCTGTGCTATTTATACAATTGCACTGTAAGTATAGTTCAAAAATAGCCCTTAAATACAGTGAAGAGCTTGTTCCTAAGTATTATTTTCAAATATTTCTTTTGCAAAGGTAATACGAAATTATTGTGTAGTTGATTCTATAAGAATGATATCCAGTAGGAGTAACAATTATGAACAACTTTAATTGTACGTTTCATTAGCAGAACAGAATATGCAACAGTTCTACTAAAGAAACTCCACTTGTGCATCCTATTTTGTAGTTGCCCATTATACATACCCAACCAAGTGGGACTCACGGAGGATATAAAGAAAGAGAAGGGCAGCTCGTTTTGTTTTATCGCGATCCAGGGGAGAGAGTGTCACAGAAATGATGCACCAGTTGGGGTGGAAATCATTTAAAAAAAGGCGCTATTTGTTGCGGCGAGATTTATTAGACAAAATTTCTTTCAAGAGCTTTCTGATCCTAATGCGAAGATATATTGTTATTATCCACTCACAAAGGTATCATCATAATAAAATAAGAGAATTCAAGTCGAAAACAGCGCGCTATTAGGGAGTTAAAATATAGAGAAATATCATAAAAGTATACTTACAATATTCGATGCTCCTGTGAGGAGTGTGTTTATTCGATTGCTTTTGTGAACAGGTCAGTTCGCATCTTAGAGTAAAATATGCACTTTATTGTTTCACGTCTTGTATTTTACACGTTCTAAAGATTCTGCTACTGAATTGTAACAGTGAGCGAGGAAAATAACCTTCAAGTTTTAATAAAGAGCGAGACTAATGCAATAATGTTTGTGCTATGTGAACGCCTATTCTAATTTTATATCGCACAGTTGGCCTTGAAATTTGCGTAAGTCGCTGCTCTTACTGACTGAATATGCAATTTTCCTATTTAGCCTTATGTTCATAGATATTGAAGTTGTAACTGCACTCGCATTCTGAAGGACGGTGGTTCAAATACACCTCCATCCATCCAGATTTAGGTTTTCTGTGTTTACCCTAAATAATTCCAGGCAAATGATGCGATGATTCCTTTGCAAAGGGCCCTGCCGATTTCCCTCAAATCAAATGTTCGAATGTTTGTACAGATTATGGGACTTAACTACGGGGTTATCAGTCCCTAAACTTACAAACTGTTTATGAACTAGCTAATTCTAAGGACGACACAAATATCCATGCCCGAAGGGGGATTCGAACCCCCGACCGTAGTGGCCGTGCAGACCGTGACTGGAGCGCCTCAGTCTCCTCGGCCACCACGGCCGGCCCGATTTCCCTCCCCATCCTTAAGCAAAATTCCGAGATTGAGCTTCGTCATTCTCTCATGCAGTGAAACATCTTGTAGTAAAATCGGTAGAACATTACATAAGGAATCAGCAAACATTGCACCATTTAGTTACCATGGATAAAATAGGGGGCAGTTATCCTTCGTACCACCATACATTATCCCACCAAAGTTGCTGATGTTCCACTTGTCGCAGCCAACGTGGATTTTCAGTTGCCCAATAGTGTATATCATTCCGGTTTACGTATTCTATGTGAATGGCGCTTCGTCACTAAAACAGTACGCGTATAAAAAATCTCTTATCGTCCCGTAATTTATTTTGTGCCCCGTGGCAAAACTGTACACGACGTTCAAAGTCTTCGCCATGCAAATCCTGGAGCATAGAAATATGGTACGGGTGAAATTTATGTTGATGTATAATTCTCAACACCGACGTTTCTGAGATTCCCGATTCTCAATTTTTGAGGTACTGACGTGCGGATTAGCGGCTACTGCAGCTAAAATACTTGGGCATCATCATTTGTGGCACGTCGTGGTTGATGTTTCACTTGTGGCTGAACAGCTTCTGTCTCTTTAAATAACGTAACTATTCGGCGAAAGATCTGGAAACTTGGATGATGTCTTCGAAAAGTTTGTTAAGGTTAAGGGACTTAACGGCGGGGTCACCAGTTCCTAAACTTACAAACTACTTATGAACAACCTTATACTAAAGACGACACAAATAGCCATGCCGGAGGGGGGATTCGAAACCCAGACTGTAGCGGCCGTGCCGACTGTGACTGGCGCGCCGCAGACCGCTCGACCACTGCGGCCGGCGCTGTCTTCGAGCATGAGGATCAACATACATAGCACAGGCCAGTTGGGCATTTTGACTACAATAGCCATACATAAATACCATATAGACCTTTTCTGCAAATGGTAAACGGTCCATTTTAACATGGGTAATGTATCACGAAGCAACTACCGTCCGCACAGGCGAAATGTTTCGCGATACACTTACTTATACGTTTGTGACTATTACAGCGAAATCTATAGAAAAAAAAAGTGTTTCTAATGAAACAATCATATTTATTTACGTACAAGGCGAATATGTAATGAATATGGGGGTACCTATTTAAGAAAGGCAGTTGATATCTGTTTGACCTATGGCAGTGCCATCTAGCGGGCCAACCATAGCGCCATCTGTTTTCCCCCTTCAAGCTAGAAAAGTTTTGTTCTTTGTAGTTTTTTCGTTTGATGCTTATTTCGTGAGATATTTGGCCCGGACACTATCAATGGACCACCCTGTATAGGCATATGTGACAGACAGAACAAAAGGACTAGAATTTGCACAAGATCGGAAATGTGTGTTTCACTGGGCTAAATAAGGAATTTCAGTCTTTTCATTTCGTGAATAGTATGATTCCAAAATCTGATGCCTGTCAGAGAGGACACAATTCGTAGTAATCGATAGTAAGGTATCGACTAAAGCAGAGGTGATATCGGGCGTTCCACAGGGTAGTGTTATTTGTCCTCTGCTGTTCCTTATTTACATAAAGGATTTAGGGGAAAATCTAAGTAGCTCTCTTAGGCTGTGTGCAGATGACGCCGTCATTTACCGTCTAGTAAACTCATCTGAAGATCAAAACCAACTGCAGAACGATCTGAATAAGATATCAGTATGGTGTAAAATTAGCAATTGACTCTAAATAATAAGAAGTGTGAAGTCGTCCAAATGAGTACGAAAATAAATCCGTTAAACTTTGTTTACAAAATAAATCAATCAAATGTGAAGGCCATAAACTCCAAAAACTACCTAGAAATTATTACTTCAGACTTAAAATTCGAAAGAACACGTAGATCATGTTGTGGGAAAGGCGAACCAAAGACTGCGTTTTATTGGCAGAACCCTTAATAGATGCAACAGAACTACAAAAGAAACTGCATACACTACGCTCGTCCGTCCATTTTTGGAGTATTGCTGCCCAATGTGGGATCTTTATCAGGTAGGTTTGACGAAGGACATCGAAAGTGGGTTGCCAGTTATGCATTGTCACGATACAGGAGAGACAGCGTCACGGAAATGATACAGATCTGGGATGGGAATCATTACAACAACGGCGCTTATCGCTGCGGCGTGGGCTACTTACGAAACTCCAATCGGCAACATTCTCCTCCGAATACGAAAATATATTGTTGAGTCGCACTTGCATAGGTAGAAATGACCATCAGAATAAAATACATCAGAGCTCGAACGGAGAGATTCAGGTGTTCTTTCTTCCCGCGCGCTATTCGAGAATGGAATGGCAGATAAATAGTATAATGGTGCCAGAATGAAATTTTCACTCTGCAGCGGAGAGTGCGCTGATATGAAACTTCCTGGTAGATTAAAATTGTATGCCGGAACCGGGAGTCGAACCTGGAAAGTAGGAGGCGAGGTACTGGCGGAAGTACGCTTGTGAGGCGGCATCGTGAGTCGTGTCGGGATAGCTCAGTCGGTAGAGCGCTTGCCCGCGGAAGGCAAAGATCCCAGGTTCGAGTCCCGGTTCCGGCACACAATTTTAATCTGCCAGGAAGTTTCAGTATAATGGTGGTTCAATGAACCCTCTGCCAGGCACTTAAATGTGATTTGCAGAGTATCCCATGTAGATGTAGATGTAGAACTGTCCCCGGAGCGCGCTGCGATCGCGGGCCGCACGTTACGGCACACGTCTCGTATGCACAAGTGGAGCTGTCTCCAAGTGCTCACCTGCACGGTGGACTCGGCACAGTGGCAGCACAAGTTCAGACGAACACTCCGTGTGTCGACGGCTTTAGGCCGGGGCTGCTACCGGACGCCGGCCGCTGGGAGGCGCGCCCAGCCTCGCCTGCTGGCGGCAGAACTCGTGGCGCGGGCCGCGTGTGACAAAACGCCGTCGCCGCGAGTTTTAATGGGACAAGTTGAGGAGGCCGCCTGCCCCGGCCCGATATTGATTCCGGCCGATATGGCGGTGCCGCTTTAACGGCCAAACGCGCTGCCGCGCCGCCCCGGGCCCCCAATATCCACGCTCCGGCCGGACGCTTTTGAAATTCAAATTAAACCGATGGTTTTCCACTGGCGTATCTTCCCTATTGCTTTCCATTCTTCAGCGGAAAGGCAGAAATCTGCATTAAAAAAAATGCTCCGTCCCTCCGGCATCTCTTTTAAACTACACCCGCCCAGTAATAATGCGGAATAAAATTTTTGCTAAACACGATAGGAATGTCATTGGAAAGCTATTTAGATGAACTACCTAAACCCGTTTTATTTAAAACTTCCGGGCTTATAAGACGTGGTCGATTTGTAAAACTTTCCCCTCACGTTTCATCTTCGGCTGCGGAAGACATCTTCAGAGGTAGAGTGGCGAGCCGGCCGCGCTGGCCGTAGGGACTGAGGCGCTCCAGTCACGGTCTGCACGGCCACTACGGTCGGGGGTTCGAATACCCCCTCGGGCATGGATATTTGTGCCGTCCTTAGTATAAGGTAGTTCGTAAGTAGTTTGTAAGTTTAGGGACTGATGATCCCGTAGTTAAGTCCCGTAAGCTATACAAACATTTGAACATTTATTTGAGAGTGGCGAACTC
Source organism: Locusta migratoria (assembly GCA_026315105.1). Taxonomy (NCBI): domain Eukaryota; kingdom Metazoa; phylum Arthropoda; class Insecta; order Orthoptera; family Acrididae; genus Locusta; species Locusta migratoria. Next base: position 470,889,676 of record CM048744.1, on the reverse strand, counting down.
CCTATTGCTTTCCATTCTTCAGCGGAAAGGCAGAAATCTGCATTAAAAAACAATGCTCCGTCCCTCCGGCATCTTTTAAACTACACCCGCCCAGTAATAATGCGGAATAAAATTTTTGCTAAACACGATAGGAATGTCATTGGAAAGCTATTTAGATGAACCAGATAAACCCGTTTCATTTAAAACTTCCGGGCTTATAAGCCGTGGTCGATTTGTAAAACTTTCCCCTGATGTTTCATCTTCTGCTGCGGAAGACATCTTCAGAGGTAGAGTGGCGAACTCCCTATTGCTTTCCATTCTTCAGCGGAAAGGCAGAAATCTGCATTTAAAAAAATGCTCCGTCTCTCCGGTATCTTTTAAACTACCCCCGCTCAGTAATAATGCGAAATAAAATTTTTGCTAAACACGACAGGAATGTCATTGGAAAGCTATTTAGATGAACTGCCTAAACCCGTTTTATTTAAAACTTCCGGGCTTATAAGCCGTGGTAGATTTGTAAAACTTTCCCCTAACGTTTCATCTCCGCAGTGGCGGCGCTAGGCATCGGCAACGTCGGCCACCGCCGACGGCCTCGCGCCTGTGGGTTCCTCGCCAAACATTGTTAAAATTTTATATTATTATTTTTTTTAATTTGTTATTTAACGGCGCTTTCCTACTGCTAGGTTATGTAGCGACGACCTACATCTAGCTTACACTATCTTAACCAATGGACGAACACAACATCCGTACCCAAGGGTGGGGTTAGACTCCCAAGGAGAGCGATCTCCCTCATCTTGATACGACGTCTTAGTGCGCTCGGCCATTTCCGGCCGGCAGCTATTTAGTTGTCGTATTTATTTCCGTATGAGTGCTGCAGTGATGCAATTTTTAGTTAAATACTTACAGAACAATTTCTTCAGTACATTTTAGAAAACTATTTGGACCAAGTATATCGAAATGTTTATATAACAATCAGAATCATGCTCAGTTCCAGTCAGTACAGCTTCGACCGAGAGAAGCTTCACAAACTTAAAATTGATTAAGACTAACTTGAAAAGCACAATGATCCAAGAAAGATTATCTGCGTTGTCAGTACTGTCAACTGAAGCCGAAATAGCGGGTAGTATTAAGATGTGATCTTAACAAATTTCGTGAGACGAAAAGTTGAAAAGTTTCTCTAATTTGTGTTTGTTTATTGTAATTTTTGTCATTGCAATAACACTCTTATATTATACGAATAGAATTTTAGTATAATGATTATTGATGTATAATTCGGCTCATTTAACATTTTCTTCATTAATGAAAAACTGAAAGGAGCCTCGCAAAGATGAGTGCGCCGACGCCCAGTTTTCGTCTAGCGCCGCATCTTCGGCTGCGGAAGACATCTTCAGAGATAGTGGCGAACTGCGATGTGATCTTGAAGGAGCGCCGTATACGAGGTGCGTCCAGAAAGTGAATTCCGTTCGGTAATAAAAAGAAATTGTACACAGAAACAGAAGAAATTTTTATTACACAAAATTTTAGAACTCGTAAACTACTTTTCCCACATAACTGCCGAAATTTTGCAGGCATTTGTCATAGCGTGGCACCAGGTTTTGTATACCTTCTTCATAGAAATCGGCCGCCTGTGTCTTCAACCAGTTGGAAACAGTTTCTTTCAGCTCGTCGTCATTGGTGAAGTAATGACCGCCAAGGAAAGACTTGAGATGCCTTGGATCTTGTCATCAATCGCGTGAACCAGTTCTTCTGTAACCTAAGGTGGACGCTCACTTCGTTCTTCATCGTGCAGATTACTACGCCCGCCATCGAATTGTCGGACCCATCTTCTCACAATCGAATCACTCATCGCATTTGGTCCGTAAGCATCGCAAATTTGCTGATAAATTTCACTTGGTGCAGTTTCCTCGCATTCAGAAACCGAATCACCGACCCGATTTCACAGGCGGCGGGATTTTCAATCAACGCCGACATTTCAAACAAGCACAACAAAGCGCACGTAACTGACAGCGATCTCCAAATGCCGCACGTTCTTCTCCTTGATACACATCGTCTACAGCGTATTGCGGAACTGCAGTCGCAGAGCTGCAGCGGAGATAAATTGAAACGGAACTTACTTTCTGGACGCGCCTCGTATATAGGCGATGCAGAGGGCACCACAAGACATCACGTGACGTCGGCTTCGATGATTCCAGCGAACGAAGCTATCTCGTGCATAGCGGATATTTTTCGACCAGACATAGTATCATTGTTTAGACACTGCTTCACCACTACCTATTTTCAGTATAATAACGAGTTCTATGAACAGATTGACGGAGTGGCTATAGGCAGTCTACTGAGTCCAGAGGTGGTCAACCTATTTATGGAGACGTTCGAACAACAGGCGTTGCAGACTGCTAATAAAAAGCTAGTCAGGTGGTATCGATATGTCGATGACACTTTTGTGGTATGGACACACGGAGCAGAGGAATTAGATGCCTTCTTAATGCATCTCAATGGTATCAATCCCAGAATACAATTTACAATGGAAACAGAGAGCAACGGGCAGCTGAATTTTTTCGGCGTGTCTGTAATAAAGCACGTCGACAGGACGTTTGGCCACAAGGTTTACAGGAAGGCTACTCATACTGATTGTTACCTGCATAAAAACTCTAACCACCATCCCAGACAAAAAAGAGGTGTAGTTAAAACTTTGATTGACAGGGCGCATAAAATTTGTGAACCTACTTATTTAAAAGATGAGATGGAGCATTTACGTTCCACCTTCCAGAAGAACGGCTATTCTACCAAAGAAATAGACAGAGCCCTTCGTCCCAGGGAGAAAGTCAATGTCAAAAAGGAACAACAACGGCCCAAGGGACCGTTCATAAATAAGGTTACAGACCGTATTGGAAAAGTGCTGGACAAGTATGGGGTAGAAACCATTTTCAGACCTACGAGGAAGATAAAAGCATATTTAAGATCTGCAAAAGACGTACGACACCCGTTGAATACACCAGGTGTATATAAATTCCCTGCAAAAAACATGTTCAAATGTTTGTAGATCTATAGGACCAAACTGCGTGGTCATCAGTCCATAGCTTACAAACTACTTAAACCTAGGTAAACTAAACTACGGACAAACACACACACACCCATGCCCCAGGGAGGACTCGAACCTCAACGGCGAGCAACCGCGCGCTCCGCAGCGAGACGCTTTAGACCGTTCGGCTGCTCCACCGCGGCTAAATTCCCTGCAGCTGTGGCTCAGTCTACATTGTAACTACAAAAAGAAGCGTCAACACTCGTCTGGTCGAACATAAGAGGGATTGCCGCTTGGGGCACACAGAGATATCGGCCGTAGCGGAACATGTATACCAAGAAGGCAACCACGAAAATAAATTTAATGAGACCAGTGTCATCTCAAAAACTTCGCACTATCATGCGAACACATATAGAGAAGCAAACGAGATCTATAAACATCGCAATAATCTTTACAGGAAAGAGGAAGCCGTTAAATTAGACAGAATTTGGACTTCTGCTTTACACCAGCGGAATGACAAGAATGACAATCGATTCTTCTCTGCTAAGAATGTTGGCAATACCAGAGGTAGTGTCGTAGCCGACGTCACGTGATGTGGTTCCCTCTGTATCGCCTATGTATACGGCGCTCCTTCAAGTTCTCATCGCAGTTCGTCACTCTACCTAGGAAGATGTCTTCCGCAGCCGAAGATGAAACGTTAGGGGAAAGTTTTACAAATCGACCACGGCTTATAAGCCCGGAAGTTTTAAACGAAGTTGACGCCGGTCGTGAAAGCTTACATTGTATACCTAAAACCGGTTACGCTTCGATGTAGTTCGGCCTGATATGAAATGAATGGCAACATAGGTACATCCAGAAAATTCATTGGTACCTAGATTTGTGTTCCTGTGACTTGGTGCAAGGAAAGAAAAGTTACCGCGAGGGAATGGCCGCGTGGTAAGGCGTCATGCTACGGAAATCGCGGCCGCTCTTTGTCACAGACTCCAGTTCTCCCTCGGTAATAGGCGTGTGCGCGTGTGTTGTCATAAGTATAACTGAGTTTAAGTAGCTCTGTAAAGTTCGATCGAAACATGATTTGCGGTCAAAAGCAAAACCGAATATTCGGCTCCTCTTCTAGTTTCGGTAAACTTGAGTAAATTTCGGGTAAATTCACATTACGCCACAAATCACAAGTTTTTCCACATTTAGCAACATCACCTCCCTGTATTAAGCCTACTTGCGTGTGTGTAAGCCTAACCAGGACTCCGTAGAAGATGACATGGGAGGCGAACAGGTTTAGATAAATTGACGATACCTTTATTAAAGTTCTACCAAATTCCATTCTGTTCTCCTCATTGTGACATTCTCGATCTGAATACATTAAAGTAAGTTAGAGAAGAAGTAAACTGAACTCAATACAGTGTAGTCTCGATATTTCGAGTCTCGGAATTACGAGCTTCCCATAAATCCGAACGTAATAAAACAAAAATTGCGTGTACATTCCGTCTGCATCGAAAAATGCACTCAGCCATTGTATCGCGAAATACATAGCCAAAGACTAAAAACTTTAGGCTGACAATTTAAACGCCTATTTAAACACTTTTTTTCAGTTCGTATCGGCCTACTAGGGACCATGAGGTTCGTCTTAACTCGCAGCTAGGGTCTTCTGCTTTTTCTTGGTGCAGTACGCCTTCATCTTCTGGCTCTGAACCTGCTTCCTCTCACCCGTCCATTTAGGTCTGGTGGTGCCTGTACACTTCTTGCTTGTGCGAGATAGTGGGAAGACTCCATGAGGATGGCCTGACGGTATTGAGTTCGGTTCTCGGTTATCTGTAATGGGATCTGCAGTTCCTCTAAGTCTGATATAACAGTGGTGAACCACTTGGCTTTGGACACCTTTCTCCTGTTTGTCACTGTGAGGATCTTCTTGGTGAGCCTCGAGAGATACAAGCGGGTCATGTGCCTGTAGAAGGTCAGTCGCCTTTTCCTCATACATGTGACTATGTCTTCAAAAAAAATGTTCAAATGTTTGTTAAGCTTAAGGGACTTAACTAAGGGGTCATCAGTCCCTAAACTTACAAACTACTTATGAACTACCTACAACTAAGGACGGCACAAATATCCATGCCCAAGGGGGGATGCGAACCCCCGACCGTAGTGGCCGTGCAGACCGTGACTGAAGCGCCTCAGTCCCCTCGGCTACCGCGGCCGGCGACTATGTCTTCCTGGTGTTCATACAGTTCGTTATTGTGCCTGATTCTGTAAGTAGCGTCTTCCTCTCTTATGGGTCCTAATATTCTCCTCAGGATCTTCCTCTCTTTAAGTTCTAGTTTCCTGAGTGGGCCCTTTCGATTCATCAAGAGGCACTCGCAGGCATAGAGTGCAGAGGGTCTTACTACCGAGTTGTAGTGCTTCAGTTTTAAGTTCTTGAATAGGTACTTGGAGGTATAGATATTGTTGCGGGAATGATAGGCTCTCTCTAACTTGGTGCACCTGGCGTCTACGGCCAAGGTTTCGTTCTCGCTTGCTGAAATCCATTCTCCAAAGTACCTGACTGCAGGAACTTTACAGATATTATTGTTTCCTAGTTGGATTGTAGAAGAAACCTCTTTGATATTGGTGATGAACTCAGTCTTCTGTATGTTGATTTTTCAAGCCGGTTTTTACTGCAACGTTATAGAGGCTCTGTAGTTAATGAATAGCCTCCTCCATGCTGTTGGCCAAAAGGGTAAGATAATCAGCAAAGGCTAGACATGGTATAATGAGGTTATCTTTCTTGTAGCCAAGCTTCAGTCCTGCTCTGTTTTAAAAAATACTTTGTTTAAAAAAGTTCATATTTTTTGACACATGTATTCGTTTCAATGTCGATTTACTACTTTTTCGCAGATAAATTTCGACAGTTCGTTGTGGTACCGGTCTCGTTCACTTCGAATAAACGAGACTCTATTGTATAGCCACTACAAAATTCCATAGTCCTGCATATCTTCTTGCAGAAAGATACTCATTAGGTACACAACAGACATACCAAATAGATACTACGAAATGCTGGAGCGTGGACATGACTACAACAATAAAAAATACACAGAAAGTAATAATATGTTTGCTTACATAAGCAACCTCTTTTAAAAAAATTTCTTGGGAGCGATAGCTTTCTATTGTCTGCTTCACTTCCGATTTTGCAATCGACAAACAACTTTACATATCTCCTTTTTGGCATTCCTAAATACATAATGCATATAAGTTACTGTCAGTAAATGAGCTTCAATCAGTGGTGTAGAAAGAATTTCGAAAAATAACGTCACAGTTCTGACTTTCGGTATGATTGTCGTCAGTATAAATCTACGCATACTGAACAGGAAAAACTGTGTACCACATGATCAGGATTTCCTAAACCGATATTAGTTATTAAAGAAACCACTCGCTTTCGAAGAAAGACATTAATAATACTTTTCAGCATGACAATATGATAACCTATCACATTACGTATAATACAGAATGAGTTAAATTATAAATAACTTAGTCTAAGAATATCACTATAAGATACTATTGCGTTATATTGTGCTTAACAACAAAATATCCACAATTTTGACGGGTGAAGAGAGACACAAATGTTTGTAAATCTATCGGACCAAACTGCGTGGTCACCAGTCCGTAGCTTACAAACTACTTCAACTAAGGTAAACTAACCTAAGGACAAACACACACACACACACACACATTTTGAAGGGAGGACTCGAACCTCCGACGGCGCGCAACCGGGCGCTCCGCAGCGAGACGCCTTAGACCGCTCGGCTACTCTACCGCGGCGAAGAGACACTCCCAGCAGTTAAATGGCGCGCCGGCTACATAAGCAAAGCGTTGTTGTTGACCGAATCCATCCCGAACGCGACCCTACTTCATCAGTAAGTTCAAGAAAGCTATTTTCGGCAAAGCCGAAGATTCGGCTAATTATTGGCGGAAACCGAACCGAATATTCGGTCGGTCTTCATTGCTTTGTTAGTCTGGGAGTCGATGACCTTAGCAGTTTAGATCCTTAGGCTTACAAACATCTGAAAGGAAAGCTACCGCAACTGCAGCACTGCTGGTGACTGTTAGGCAGTGCTCTTTCCACAGCTGACTGATAACAGCACTGTCCGAAGGTCCCAGACTGCACCACTGCAAACCAATGAATAACAACGGTGTAAATTACAATGATTCTAACTTTTTAAATATATTCAGAAATACACAACGAATTTAAGAACTAACACGTAGTACCCGAGGTGCCTAACGATGTTATAATTGCAGGCATCAGCAGACGACAGTCTGATGCCTACAATTATTGTTAGGCAGGTTGCACAAATATTTATCTATGAATTTGTTCACCAATGTAGACCTAAATATCATTATTCCACACATGTGTAAACTGAACAGGGGTCTGAAGATTTTTTTTTCAAGATCAATACTACAGCCAAAGTCCCAAATCATCGTTGTTTAAGATGACCGTAGAAAGAAAAACGATTATTCCCATTCGATGTGGTGTGATATTTCTGTGGTGAAAGGACTTATCTAACTAACAGTTCTATAACTACTGTCTAGCGAACCTGTGCACTACGGATGTGTAACGTGCAGCTAAAATTATGATCTTGGTATTGCGATTCAGGTCTCATTTTTACCAATCCATTTAAATAAAGACCTTAACAGCGCCATTTGGAAAAATTTCTTTCACTTTTTGTGATTCGTAATATTTCCCCCAACATCAGTAGGGTTTGTTGTTGTGGTCTTCAGTGGGCAGACTGGTTTTACGCAGCTCTCCGCGCTACCCTGTCCTGTATAAGTCTCTTCATCTGAGAATACGTTCGGCAACATACATCCTTTTGAATCTGCTTACCATATTCGTCCCTCAGTCTCCCTCTACGATTTTTACCCCACAAGCTTCCTTCTAATGCTAAGTTGACAATTCCTTGATGTCTCAGAATGTGTCCAACCAATCTATCCATTCTCTTAGTGAGGATATGCCAGAAACTCCTTTTCTCCCCGATTCGGTTAAGCACCTCCTCATTAGTTACATGATCTACCCATCTAATTTTCATTATTCGTCTGTAGCACCACATTTCAAAAGCTTCTATCATCTTTTTATCTGAAATCTTTATCGTCCACGTTTCACTCCCATACAATGCTACACTCCAGACAAATGATTTCAGAAAGGACTTCATAACATTCAAATTAATATGGGATGTTAACAAATTTCGCTTCTTTAGAATCGCCTTTCTTCCCATAGCTATTCTGCATTTTATATCTTCTTTACTTCGGCCATCAGAAGTTACCTTGCTAACCAAATAACAAAATTCATCTACTACTTTTATTGTTTCATTACATAATCTAATTCCTTCAGCATGGCCTGATTTTCTGACATTGCATTCCATTACCTTCGTTTTATTCTTGTTAATGTTCATCTTATATCTTCCTTTCAAGACACTGTTCATCCCATTCAATTGCTCTTCCAGATCTTTTGCGGTCTCTGACAGAATTACTATGTTATCGGCAAACCGCAACGTTTTTATTTCTTCTCCCTGCACTTTAATGTCCTCTCCAAATTTCTCCTCCCATTCCTTCACTACCTGCTCAATATACAGATTGAAAAACATTGGGGAAAGGCTACAACCCTGTCTTACTCCCTTCCCAACCTCTGCGGCCCTTTCTTGCCCTTAGACTCTAATAACCGCTGTCTGGTTTTTGTATAGGTTGAATATAACTCTTCGCTCCCTATATTTTACCCCTGGTACCTTCAGAATTTGGAAGAGTGTATTCCAGTCGACATTGTCAAAAGTTTTCTCCAAAATCGTCAAACGCTAAAAACGTAGGTTTCCCTTTCCTTAGCCCATCTTCTAAGATAAGTCGTAATGTGAGTATTGCCTCCCGTGTTTCCTACATTTCTCCTAAATTCAAACTGTTCTTCCCCAAGACCGGATTCTATAAGTTTTTCCATCCGTCTGTAAATAATTAGTGTTGGTATTTTGCAACCATTACTTATTAAACTGATAGTTTTTTTCACACTTGTATGCACTTGCTTTCTTTAGAATTGGAATTACAGTATTCTTCTTGAAGTCGGATGGTATTTCCCCTGCCTCATACATCTTACATACCAGGTGATACATTTTTTTCACAACTGGTTCATCAGTTCAGACGGAATATCGTCTACTGCAGGGGCATTGTTTCGACTCAAGTCCTTCAGAGCTCTGTCAAATTCTTCTCGCAGTATCATATCTCCTATCTCATCTTCCTCCACTTCGTCTTCCATTTCTAGAATACTGCCTTCAAGTTTATTTACTTTGTATAGGCCCTCTATATATTCCTTCCACAGTTCAGCTTTCCCCTCTTTGCTTTGTACTGGTTTTTCGTCTGAGTTATTGATATTCATACAGCTGCTTTCCTTGTCTCCAAATATCTCTTTTATTTTCCTGTAGCAGTATCTATCTTTCCCCTAGTTATGCATTCTTCTACGGTACTCTAGCCACTCCATCAATAGTATGTTGTTCAAATTTGACGTTATTCGGAATAGTAGTTGCGTTTCTACAACGTTTCGAAACTGGCACTAAATTATGGACACACTGAACAACATAATAAGTAACAACCTGAACACAGTTCTCTAGTGCAAACCCTATGTCACTTCCACATGAGTAACTCTCGATGCAGTATACGATGCTCCGCCTTTCTAGTCAAAGGAATAAAACCGCAATCCAGTCTCATATTTCGCGAATGTACTTTTCATAATACGCGTGATTGTGGTTGAATGTTAAATATCGTATGAAGTGAAAGATAATATGAATTGCGAGGCAAATGTCAGAATTCCGAGGCTACTAAACAGGGGTGAGTAAGAATTATGCGAGCTTATCCCACACGAACCGCCCGTTCGTGCACAATAAATAACCTTTTTGAACCAGAAGAGTTGCCTTAAAAAAAAGCACCATACGTCATAAGCGAATGAAAATAAGCAAAATAGATTACTTTTCTTGTTGAACTATCACTTTTTTCAGAAACTGTTCAGATGCTGCACAGTGCAGCATTTAGTTTTAAGGCAATATCCTGAATATGGTTTTTCGCCAACAGCTTACTGTCTGTATGAATGGCTAGAAATTTAAACTGTCCAGTTTCTGTAATTAAAATGTCAGTTCATATGGAATTACGTATTAGAAACTATAAAAACTGAGCCTTACTATGATTTAGCATCAATTTATTTTCTAAATGTCATCAACATTTCTTTAGCCGCGTTATTTGATTCTGCATCGATATTGCCAACAAAATCCTTCGCTACCAATCTTGTGTCATCAGCGACCAGAGATATTTAGAATTACCTGTTATGCTAGAAGGCATATATCTCTTATATAAATGAGAAAATGGCCCCGAACAGACTCCTGAGGTATCTCCCCCCCCCCCTCCCCCCCACCTCACTAAACTGTGACAATTGCGAGTGCATATCACAGCCATTTTCAATAGTGCGGGCGATCAACTTCTGCTCTCTGTTATCAAACAAAAGGTGAACTAGCTGTGAGCTACTTCCCTTACTCCGCAATGTTCCAACCTCTACAACAATATCTTGTGAGTCACACAATCAAAGAAGACGCCTAGCGCTCGCAGTTTTTTATTTAATCTATCAAGTGCCACAGAGAGAAAAGAGAATATAGCATAACAAATTTCTTTGAACGGCCATTTTGCCTAGCAGTTACGGAATTATTTGTTTTTGGAAATAAAACTGCCGTTTTCTTGGTGCACTCCTTTTATTTCCTCCAAACGCATTTCGCCTTCTTTAGGGCATCATCGACGGATTCCATATTAGGAAATTACATTTTTGCTTACTGACATGACGTCAACAATTTATAAACAGGTCACATTCTTTTAATCGAAATAAATATAGGTTACTCACGTTTCATAGTCTCGCAGTTTTCATGGTATTCTTCCCACATGGTCAGTGGTTCAATTTACGCAGCTTCGCCATTTGTGTATTTTCTTCTTCATTTTATCACTTATTACATGAAAGCCCGGGTATATATTTATTCCAGCTTTCAGTTAGTCCATCTCTCACTGTCCACCTTCTCTTGCCTTCACTCTGCCAATCTCCTCCTCTCCCTTCCTTTCACTGTTCATCTCCTCATCTCCCCTCTCTCTGTTCATGTCCTGCTACCCCCTCTCTGGCCATCTCCACCTTCCCCTTTCTCTACCAAGCACCTCCTCTTCTGTCGAACTCCTCCTCCAACTCCTCAGCTCATTGCCTCCACCATCTGTTAAAAGCTATATACCTGTCTTAACTTTCACGGTGATCAGTGAAGTGGTTTCTAAGTACATTGCGCGGTACCTTCCGCCATGCACCGTATGAAACCTTACGCAGATTTTTACGTTCCTCTAATTTGAAGGTTAAGTGTATAAAATTTCGTCAAGATCTGAATAATTGTCGAAGTTCAAAGGTAAAGTACCCTCTGCTTAGCACCATACAAAATTTTATGTAGATAGTAGCTTTCCTCTTGTTTTGAAGTTTACGTGTGCAAAGTTTAATCGCAATCAGATTAACGGCACGACAGCGCATAAAATATGAACAAACACGATGCGGCAGTTTCCTCACGTGTCTCAGTGTTTGTTACGTCATATCACATAAACAATAATTAGTACAAAGAAATAATTTTGTAGTTACATTCATTAGCATAAAAGGATACTGTTTGCAAAATATGTTTCGAATGCTTTAAGTAACTAAGATGTAGTAAATTTTAACGCCATTCCTAAAGCGGCAGTTTTTCACACATATCATTGTTCATGACGTCTTATATCTTGAACTATTGAACTATACGTCGTACAGTGTCATAATATGCCTAAAACCTTCACGAAAGTGCAAACAGTATGTTGACAAAGTTCTATCGCAATCGGATATACGGTACGGCCGTGAATAAAATACGAACAAAAAGGCAGGAAAACGAACATTAACTTTTATACATTCGATTCATTGTTACTGTTTCGCAGACTTGAAGTTGTATCTAGTTTAGGAATAAGTTTCTTTAAACGTGGTCGGGGGTTCGAATCCCCCCTCGGGCATGGATATTTGTGCCGTCTTTAGTATAAGGCAGTTCATAAGTAGTTTGTAAGTTTAGGGACTGATGACCCCGTAGTTAAGTCCCATAAGCTTAACAAACATTTGAACATTTTTATCTTTAAACGTGTTGTCAACTTAGCTGAGTATGTGTATGGAGCGTCTACGTTATGTGTGTTATTGGCGGCATCATCTTTTGGAATCATACTGTTCACGAAAGGAGTAAAATTCTTCCTTTAGCCCAAAAAACACACATTTCCGGTCTTTTGCATATGCTAGTCAGTTTGTTTTGTCTGTGATATAGGTGTACACAACTTCCATATCTATGAACATAAGGCTATTCGGACAGTTGCATATTCAGTCAATAAGGACAGCGACTTATACAAGTTTCAAGGCCAACTGAGCGATATTAAATTAGAATAGGCGTTCACATAGCACAAAAAAAGTATTCCATCAGTGTCGGTTTTTAGTAAAACTAAAAAGCTATTTTTCCTAGTTCACTGTTACTATTCAGTAGTAGAATCTTTAGAACGGGTAAACTATATGACGTGAAACAATTAAGTGAGTATTTTAATCTAAGTAAGGTGCAAACTGTCCTGTTAATAAAAGCAATTGAACAAACGCACTCCTCAGATGAGCATCGAATATTATATAGTAAACTTCTATCAAATTAATAAGAAAGTCTTTGAGCCTATCAGAAAATCGAAATATAAGAACAAAATAGCCCACAGCCAGTCTAGCAGCACCGCTTCCTAGCGTCATCAGATTTGCAAGCGATCACATCCTTCGGCGTCCTACCGCCCATTTGCCATTTACTCTGAACATGCCGAACGTCATCACCACATACCTACAATGGATATGAATCGATAAGGCAAATCGGTAAAAACTGCAGATATAATTTTCTTTTTAAAAAGTCATGGAGAGCTTTTCTCTTCTATGTTCATCTCTGACCCTTTACTACATTCCTTTATCTGGACAAGGGAGAGAACAGCGTTCGACTTCTTCTGTTTGCTGGAATCTTCCGTTCGATACAGACGTGTCCGTGTCTGATCTGATCCTCCACCCACATATGATGTAAGTATAGTACACACAATTTGTGAAATAAATATTCTTGATTTTAAAAAGGAACTAAAGGACTCGTGCAAATATTTCACACCGTTAGTGGAATGACAAAAATGTTTAGAAAAAATGGAAGTAAAGTTGAATGTTCACGTTTAGCATTCTCCAGAATCAATTAATGCAACTGCTTAAAAGCGCAAAAGAAAGAGCTTGATCCGCTGAGTGTTGTTAGGCCAAAAAGAACTGCGTACCTTAATTAGAACCGAAGATATCGTAAAACAAACCGATTAAAATATTCAGTGCAAAGACAGAAGTAATAAAAGTAAAGTGCAAAAAAAAAAAAAATGTTCACATGTTTATATAGCTTATGGGACTTAACTACGGGGTCATAAGTCCCTAAACTTACAAACTACTTATGAACTAGCTAACACTAAGAACGTCACAAATATCCATGTCCCAGGGGGGGATTCGAACCCCCGACCGTAGTGGCCGTTCAGACCGTGACTGACGCGCCGCAGTCCCCTCGGCCACCGCGGCCGGCTAAAGTTCAGAAGTAAAGGATGGAGAGACTTAAGTTGATTCTGATACTTGATGACAAATCTGGGAATGGATACATTTCGTTTACAGCAAAAATGAAGGAAATCGGTCGGATAGAACGGCCTGACCGACTGACTTAAGTTTACAGCAAGGAAATCCCCATAAGAAACATCGCGTTTGAGTATAGAAAACGGAAGGAGAAATATGTATATACTGATACTTGATGACTAATCTGTGGATGAATACCTTTCGTATAAGACGAAAATGAAGAAAGTTGGACGAGCAGTTTGCTCTAGCAGACTGACTTTAATTTTCGTAGATTATTTTAATATATAAGATTAACTTGAAAGGTTCTTTTTTTTTCAGTCCCAGAAGAGATCGTCTGGCTAAGTAATTCTATCAGAGTAAAACGAGCAATGGGTTTGGGCGCCATTATGTCTGACCATTATTCGTGAAGTTATTACTGCAGGGTTTCTAAACTTTCTGTGAAATCAATAACTTTAATGATGACAAAATGTTTAGAACCCGCAAACATGTTTCCTTTCTGTAATGCATTAAAACTATTTTTGAGGGGGGGGGGGGGGGCAGTCTCAGATGGTAGTAGAAGTTGTTGCGTTTTGAAGATATGAGCGTCGTTTTCGATGTTTTGTGGAGAGGAGTGTTAATGGGAAAGTGAAAGAAGTGAGCGTTTTACTGTGGTAGTTGAAATGTTTTGTACTTAACGATTTCTAAAAGTCCTCATAACTCAAAGTATATTTCATTTTCCGAAATTGTGTCGTGCTCTTTTCATTAGATTAGATTAGTTGTTCGTACCATTGATCCCTGTTGAGGAGATCCTAGTGGATAATATAATAATACCAATACAAATACATATATTTTTATGAGCTGATAATATAATAATACTAACAATATGAATACAGATACAAACATCATTTGGTTGTATTTAAAAATTCGTCATTGGCGTAGAAGGAGTTGGCCCCAAAAAATCTATTAGACTCCTCTTAAAAAGATCTATATTTGAAGCTAAATTTTTTTATGGTTGCTGGTAAATTACTTAAGATGTGTGTTCCTGACTAGTGGACCCCTTTTTGAACTGAAGTAAGTGCTTTTAAGTCCTTGTGTAGATCGTTTTTGTTCCTATGTATGAACTGAGGTGGTGGTGATTTTTTAAGGGATACATTATTTATGACAAATTTTGACAAATTTTATTAAGGAAGAAATATACTGAGAGGCGGTAGTTAACATACCCAATTCTTTGAATAGGTTTCTATAGGATGTCCGTGAATGCATGTAGTGAGGCTTTTCAAAGTTTAATATCAATGAGTTGGCTTTAAAACATTTATTAATGTTGATGAGAATATCATTAGCAGACCTTTTTAGAACTGCGCTTCTGACAGTGTAATTGAAGAATGGTCATTGATGTAATAAAGGAAAAGCAATGGCCCTAAGATGGATCCTTGTGGGAACCAACATGTAATTTCTGATGATTGCTGATGGCTTAATTCACTAGTCCCTTGCACTGACGCCCTTTCAGGAAATTGATGCCTGGACTCTGACTTCGACATTGTGTAAATATGAACTAAATAAAAGGAACGCTGCTCTTGTTAGATGAGTAAACGCCCACGGGGCCAGCAATCTGCAGAGAGGTTCCCTCAGGAGGGAGCAGGCAAGGAGCGCACAAGCGTAGCCCCGGGCCAGGTCTAGCTCACCGTGGCGGCATAATCGGGGCCGGCGGCCCACAGGGGCGGAAGAGCGAGTGGCCCAGGCAGACAGGCAGGCCACCAGAGGCAGCATCGACCGCCAGTAAACTCCCAGTAATTTGACAGCCACTGTTGGCCTAGAGCTAGCGCCGGCGCACTGCTCCCCACTCTCTAATGCTTTCCAATAACAAGTTTTATCGCCGGCAAACTGGTTCCCTGTGCTACTGAGCAGTACTTTCATCTGTTCTCGAATCTGATACGTGGGGAGGATTAGACAGCACATTCGCTTCTCGGTACGTTCATTAAAGCGTATTGTTTTCTGATTACCTGACGTTGTCAGCAAGACGAGATTCTACTACTACCAATATTCCCTTCTTACTTGGAAACTTCGCGCAACACGAATGAAGTATTCAGGTGCTATGTGTCTCGCTGAAATTCAGAAATGGGTTGACAGATTTGAATTCCTTATTCTGTTTTGTTCGTTGTAATACGAGGGTTGTAATTTAAACAGGGTCAACTATGGATTCACAACAGATACAAAAGCTGTACATGTTTGCACCTGTTACTGTCATTCAAAGAGGTCATCAGCGTTGTGTAGAACCATAGTATACCGTTAGCAGAACCTGTTCTGTTGATAGTGCGAATGGAGCGGTCTACTTTCTGTCAAATCTCTACAACAGTTGCGAATGCCAAGAGGTGGTTTCATCATCTTCGGAATCAAATCAAAGTCACAAGGACGGGGAGTGTGGTGGATGGTACAGTACTTCCATCGACCGAAGAGAGCAGCCACAGCTTGTGCTGTAAGCTCCCGCGCATTGTCGTGAAAAATGATGGGTGGGTTGCGCAGAAAATGTAGCCGTTTCTTTCGCAAAGCTAGTCGCAGGTGATGTTCCAAAAACGAACATAAGCTAGGACGACCTGTCCGATGGATGTCTGACACGGTCTGCCGAACTTTGTTGAAGGCTTTCATTCAACGTGTCACTGTTCCGTACAGCAATGGCGATTCCCCGCACGTCTCTTGAAGATCTTGATGACACTGTACGGCCTCTGCCACATTCAATCTGGATCCAACTCCGTTTTTCCTGTTTCTAAAACACAGTGACAGCGTCACGTTAGACCGCTCGCTTTAAAGAGATTGTTTTCCTCGATTGTGGGCACGCCGGTGTCGTGGGCCGTCGGGTCTATTTGGTCGGAGGTAAGGTGGGTATGTCAACAACGGGTTGGGTTGGGTTATTTGGTTGGGATAAGGGGACTAAACTATTGAGGTTATCAGTCCCCCGGTGAGGAGGGGAAGGGTGAGCATAGGAAAGGAGGGGAGGGGGAAAGGAAATGCAGCCCGGGAAGTAAAGAAGAAAGGAAGACTGCATTAGCTCGGGACCCCATGCTCGTCACGAACGTAGTCACAAAAGAACCGTTAGCACCCTGGAGGGTATGGCAACAATGTGTGCTATCAGTGACAATAGTAGATACCATTGCATAGTGTCTCAACAGCTGTTTTGCCACTATTTATTTCCAACCCTCGTATATAACTGGTTTAGATTGAAAATAGGGGAATCTCCAACGAACAACAAAAAAAATCGGAATATCTAATATTGTATGGGCATAGAGACTTCGGATTGGATTCGTATTTTATGCGCTCAAATAAAACTTTTCACACTCGACCTTCAACAATTCGTACGGTGAATGGTGGGAGGCACTTAACAACCGACCGTGATATCAGTCTATAGATTACAACCATCTAGATGAAATTTTGCTCACTCTCTCAAATCAAGAGAAAGTTCACTGTCTAAGTAAGATTTTGTATGTTGCATGCCGGAGTGCAATTTGCAACAGATTTGGGCACCAATCTAGAGTTTTATTCCGATCTTGAAATTGATACACTTTTCCTTCCAAAGAAGAGAAACATTACTCTCTAAATAATATTTCATATTGTTCTTATGGAATATTGCCACAATTCTGCTGTTGGATTCGTTACATTCTGTCAGAGAGGACACAGTACATTGTAATTGCAGGTAACTCATGGAATAGAACAGAAGGGATATCTGGCGTTCCCCAGGGAAGTGCTATAGGCCCCCAACTGTAACTTATTTTTATAATCTGAGTAGCTTTCTTAGACTGTTCGGAGATGATGCTGTCATTTATAGGTTAGTAAAGTCATCAGAAGATCAAAAGCAACTACACAATGATTTAGCTTTCTGCATGGTGCAAAAATTGGCAATTGACCCTTAAGAAAGAGAAGTCTGAGGTAATCTGTGAACTTCAGCTACACGATAAATCAATCAAATCTACAGTGGAGGGAGAAGATACTAAGGGGATAGTGGATTTTGGCAGTGAGCGGGGGGGTGGGGGAGGAGATAGTGACAGGAATAGATGGGTGGATAGAAGGGCGGGTCAGGAGAAGGAGAAGATGCCATCGGCAGACGTGGCTAGACAGACGAGGGAGGGGGACATGGCCGAAATCAATATTGGAATAAATGCTCGAGTAAGGCCGGATTTTCAGCTGACGGAGGGAAGCCTAAGGGGACAAACAGGAACTTAAGGAACAGGCATAGATATGTGTGAAGTGATGGCCAGACAAATTAATTAAAGGACTTTAAGTTCTATATCTAATTCCCTTGCATAATTAGCAGTTGTGAAGCATTGCATGGTTCACTAGTATCCAATAACTCATTTTCTTCATGTCCTCCCCGCTGATTCTCTTGCCCGTCTCTTACCATTCTCACTGATAATTTTTTCAATCTTGGTATCTTTTGCACTCTCCTCTTCCCATTTTGCCTCCTTACGCTCTATCCATCGATATGCATGCCTTCCACCCCTATCCATGATATCTTCACCTGTTCACCCCCGCTCTACCCACACTTGCTTTATGCTCCTCCCTGCTCTACTACTCTTCAGAATGGTCCAGTGATAGTGACCGGGTCAAATATCTCACGAAATAAGCATCAAACGAAAAAAAAACTACTTTTGTAGCTTGAAGGGGGCGCTATGGTTGCCCCGCTAGATGGCGCTGCGACAGGTCAAACGGATATCAATTGCATTTTTTTAAAATAGGTACCTCCATTTTTATTACATATTCGTCTAGTGCGTAATAAATAAAAATGTTTTATTTGGAACACTTTCTTCGCTTTGTGATAGAAGTACGTGGTATCGCGTAACATTTCCCCAGTGCGGACGGTATTTGCTTCGTGGTACATTACTCGTGTTAAAATGGACCGTTAGAATTGCAGAAAAGGTCGATGTGGTATTCATGTATGGCTATTGTGATCAAAATGCCCAACTGACCTGCGCTATGTATGTTGATCGTTATCCTTGAAGACACCATCCAAATGTCCGGATCTTTCGTCGGATAGTTACATTATTTAAAGAGACAGGAACTGTTCAGCCACAGGTGAAACGTCAACCACGACATGCAACAAATGATGATGCCGAAGTAAGTGTTTTAGCTGCGGTTCCGGCTAATCCGCACATCAGTAGCAGACAAATTGAGCAAGAATCGGGAATCTCAAAGACGTCGGTGTTGAGAATTCTACAACATAAATTTCACCACTACCATATTTCCGTTCACCAGGATTTGCGTGGCGAAGACTTTGAACGTTGTGTACAGTTTTGCCACTGGGCACAAAATAAATTACGGGACGAAATGTTCAAATGTTTGTAAAGCTTAAGGGACTTAACTGCGGGGTCATCAGTCCCTAAAATTACAAACTACTTATGAACTATCTTACACTATAGACGACACAAACATCCATGCCCGAAGGGGGATTCCAAGCACGACCGTAGCGGCCGTGCAGAGTGTGACTGGCGCGCCGCAGACAGCTCGGCCACTGCGGCCTGCTTTACGGGACGATAACCGATTTTTTCACGCGTTCTGTGTTGTGACGAAGTGTCATTCACAGAGGTAACGTAAACCGGTATAATAAGCAGTATTGGGCAACGTAAAATCCATTATGTCTGCGACAAGTGGAACATCAGCGACCTTGGCGGGTTAATGTATGGTGCGGCATTATGGGAGGATAACTGGCTATTATTTTATCGATGGCAATCTAAATGCTGCAATGTATGCTGATTTCTTACGTAGTGCTCTACCGATTTTACTACAAGATGTTTCACTGCATGACAGAATGGCGATGTACTTTTAACATGATGGATGTCCAGCACATAGCTCGCGTGCAGTTGAGGCGGTCTTAAATGAAATATTTAATGACAGGTGGATTGGTGTAGAAGCACCATACCAAGGCCCGCACGTTCACCGTAGCTTACATCCCCAGATTTCTTTCTGTGGGTAAAATTGAAAGCTATTTATTATCGTGATACACCGACAACGCCTGAAAACATGCTTCAGCGCATTGTTAATGCATGTGAGAACATTACTGAAGGCGAACTACGCGCTGTTGAAAGGAATTTCTTTACGCGTATTGCCAAATGCATTGAAGGACATCTTTTGAGAATTTATTGAAGTCATAAGGTAATTACTGGCAATCACGCAGTAACAACATGCAGTCTCATAATGTATGATAATTTCACAAAAATGCATGTATCACATTGCAACAACCGAAATAAAGTTCGAAGGTACCTACCAGGAAAGCTACCAGTCAATCCTGTGGATGCCTTTGCAGATGGAGGGAATATTTTGACGAATTGCTCAATGTAGGTGAGACGTTCAATGATGTGTCAGATTTTCAGGTAGAATGGGATAAGAACGACGATGGAAACAGGATCTCATTTGAGGAAGTGCAGAAAATGGTCAGTAGATTGCAGGTGCAATAGAGCGGCTGCGGTGGATGAAATTAAGCCGAAACTCATCAAATACAAAGGAAGGTCAGGTCTCAAATGGTTACACAGGATAATTCAAAAGGCGTGGGAATCGGGACAGGTTCCGTCAGACTGCACGAAAGCGGTAATCACGCCAATTTTCAAACATGGAAACAGAAAAGATTGCAACAACTATCGAGGTATCTCCTTAATTAGCGTTGTAGGCAAAATATTCTCAGGTATTGTTGAAAGGAGAGTGCGAGTATTAATTGAGGACAAGATAGATAAAATCAGTGTGGGTTTAGGCCTCTTAAAGGCTGTCAGGACCAGATCTTTAGCCTACGGCAGGTAATGGAAAAGTGCTATGTGTGCACAGGGAATTGTATCTATGTTTCATAGATCTGGAAAAGGCTTATGACCGTGTTCCTAGGAGAAAGCTATTGTCAGTTCTTCAAGATTATGGTCTTGGAGGCAAACTTTT
Organism: Locusta migratoria; assembly: GCA_026315105.1. Lineage (NCBI taxonomy): Eukaryota > Metazoa > Arthropoda > Insecta > Orthoptera > Acrididae > Locusta > Locusta migratoria. The sequence goes on along the minus strand of CM048744.1, from coordinate 470,869,118 downwards.
GCAGGCAATTAAAGGGCTTTACGTAGTATGGTAGAGTAGATGGCAAATTAAGCTCATGGTTCAGGGTAGTTTCAGGGGTAAGACAAGGCTGTAACCTGTCACCACTGTTGTTCATACTATTCATGCATCATATGTTGAAAACAGTAGACAGACAGGGCGGGATTAAAATAGGTGAAAACAAAATAAGCAGTCTCGCATCTGCGGATGACTTAGTTGCAATGGCCAATTCGATTGAAAGTTTGTAAACTAATATTTCAGAGGTCGATCAGAGGTGCAAGGATTATGATATGAAGATCAGCATCTCCAAAACGAAAGTAGTGTCTGTGGGAAAGAGATTCAAACAGATTGAGTGCCAGATGGGAGGAACAAAGTTAGAACAGGTAGACAGTTTCAAGTACCTGGGATGTATTTTCCCAGAGGATGGCAACATAGTGGAAGATCTGGTGTAGCATAGCTAAAGAAGTGAGTGCTCAGATAAGATCTACTCTCTACTGCAAGAAGGAAGTCAGTACCTAGACTAAGTTAGCAGTGCACCACTCTATCTTTCGACCATCTTTGTTGTATGGGAGTGAAAGTCGGGTGGATACAGGTTACCTTCTTCATAAGGTAGAGGTTACAGATAGGAAAGTAGCAAGAATGATTGCAGGTACTAATAGATGGGAAAATGGCAGGAGGGTGTCCATAATGAGGAAATCAAAGAAAATTGGGAATGAACACCATATATGAAGCAGTTAGAGCGAACAGACTGATATTATGGGGGTCGTGTTACACGTATGAGAAGCTCGGCAGCGGAAGGGGGGGGGTAAGAAGAGTCGAGTTAGACCAAGAAGAAAGTACTTAGATTCGGTGAAGAATGATTTTTCAAGTAAAAGGCATAACATCAGACGAGGCACCAATGTTAGCATTGAACAGGGGATCATGGAGGAATGTTATTAGAGGTACTATGCTCCAAACTGACGCTGAAAGGCATAATAAGTCTCTAATGATGATGATAATGATGACGTACCTGCGTTCTGTGTTTTGATTTTTTAAAAAACCTACCTGTTACCCACTGTTCGTCTAAAATTGTGAGCAATATGTTTGTGAATATTACAGCGCCGTCTATCACAAAGCTACAAAAGTGTTCCAAATAAAACATTCATATTTATTTACGTATTAGACGAATATGTAATTAAAATGGGGGTACTTATTTAAAAAATGCAGTTGATATCCGTTTGACCTATGGCAGCGCCATCTAGCGGGCCAACTGTAGCGGCATCTGTTTTCCCCCTTAAACCTCAAATATTCAAATGTTTGTAAAACTATCGGACCAAACATCGTGGTCATCAGTCCGTAGTCCCCTTCAAGCTAGAAAAGTTATTTTCTTTGTAGTTTCTTCGTTTGATGCTTATTTCTGGAGATATTTGGCCTGGTCACCAGCAATGGACTACCCGCAGTATTTCTTTGCACTCAGAGTAAGTAATACATTGCTGAAAACAATTAGGCGATCACGTAAAATATCATTCACAATACACATATGCTAACGTATTTTATTCATATATTGGTTACAACTGGAATTTGTGTGTAGTACAGTACGATATTTTGGTATCCCAACTCTTTGCTTGAGGTTTATATGGCGTTTACTTAGAGCGAGGCACTATGGGGCTACCACGATAGTGAAAAAGACATTTTTGTTGCCCTCTAATAAGGTGTGTGACCACATCGGACAGTCAGTACAGCGCACACCTGCATGGCATGGACAGTATGGGGTTATAATCAGCTCTTGAGGGATATTTTGCCATTCTACAATGATTGAAATATCCAGCTATGCAACCGTTGTTGTGGGAGATGTTGTTCTGGCTGCAGTGTGTCTGCCAAGTACATCCCATACGTTCTCAATAGCGTTTTAGTCCGGCTATCAAGCTTAGCACCCGATTCGTTCAGTTCCATATGCTTCAAGAACGACGTCCACCAGTGCAGCGTTATCGTCCACCAGAAGGAACTCATCTCCTATGGCACTAGCGTAGCTCACAATAAATGTTGAATGATCTCGTCTCTATACTTCTGAGTAGTCAATGCGCCATTCTGAACGACATGATGATCCGTACATCCGCCAATACTGACTCCTGCCCACACCTTCGTCCACCACCACAATGTGGTGATGTTTCCTGCACATTAGCCGGATTCTTCCGAGTGCCACGTTCCCTCCATATGACAGAACGACGATTTTCCGAATGAACCGAAAATCTTGACCATCTTTGAACAGAACCCGACGCCATTTGTTGCGGCTCGTTCCTCCGTCCAGTTCCTACGGGCTAAACTGTGTCTTAGTTTTCATGACACATATCATATCATAGACCTCTGTGAATAGAGGCCATATTCCCAAAGGCGATTTCTGACTTTGTGTTGATATTACGCGTCCTGTTGTTGCCTGGAGGGTGCGTTGCAGACTCCTATCTCGACGGGCTGTTAACCGGAGATAACGGTCATCTCTTGCTGATGTTACCCTTGGACTACCTGGGCCTTGCCTTCTTTTAACGGTTCCTGTTGTCTGAATTCACGTCCAGGTCCTGGAAATTACACTTTGGGACACTTCAACAGCTGCAGCCACCTCCCTCTGTACCTCTCGAGCTTCCAACTTTCCTATGGATCTTCATGCCACAGCTTCGGGTAAATCACGTTGTTGTTGCATTACACTACGTGCTAACTACACTATCTGAACGCAACTTCTTTTGTAATTTGTTTGGTAAACACAAGTCAACACCAACACCGAATGCAGCTGCTTTCTGCTATTACCACTATCTCGGTTGCCGTAATGTTGTTGTCTCCACTCCGTAAAACCGATAGGACGACGTCGAATCATTTTAATTCATTCTGTAGATGACAGTACTTCAGAAAATAGTTATCGCCACTGATCCCCTAATTGTTTTCACCGGTGTATGTGCTTATGGTAACATGATTCATTCAAGTGTGAAGCATTGGTAATTGATATTTATGCAGGTTATTAGTTTCTACATGAAACCTGCAGTTCCATGTAATTAGTGAAGTAAGAAGCCGCAGCTACTCAAAATTAAATAAATTCTCTCAAATTCTCTGGTACCAGCAGCAGCAGATGAACTGGATTAAACGCGAAATGTCGATGCCAAGAAATAACGTTATTCCCTTACCGATAAATTTTGATTTCCACAGCTAAGACGGTCGACCTTATTGTGCGCCCAGTCTGTCTGTGGATAGCTGTCGTGCTAGACGTCTATCATTAGCGGCATATAGTTATCTAAAGACCCCGTTAGATATCAAAGCAACCACTTCCTTCAATCTCTCTTAAAACACTGGACTCGTTCTCTGGTGGACGGTGGTTCAAATCCCCCTCCACCTATCCAGATTTAGGTTTACCGTGATTTCCGTAAACAATCCAGGCAAATTCCGGGATAGTTGGTTTTAAAGAACGCGGCTGATTTCCTTCCTCATGCTGTCGACGCGATATTAAACCCTAACCTTTCATCCTCCCTCATTTTATATCAACTAACCGAAAACCCGGCGTCGCTGGGGTACTTATTTATTCCAGTCCTTATCTCTCCTTCCTCTCTCCATCTTCCCTTTCTTTTTCTTTCAGTTCATCTCATCATCTCTTATCTCTCTTTGTTCATCTCCTCCTACACCTTGTCTACCCATCTACACACCCCTTTGTCTGGCACTCGCATTCTTTTCTCTCTTTCGAACTGCTTCTCCACCTCCTCAGATAATTGCTACCTTCATTTGTGCGAAATTGTATAACTGTTAATTTTCATGGTGATCCGCGGTGTCTAAGTTTATTGGAAGATAAATTCAGCCATGCACTATATTAAAATTTAGTAGATGGTAATGTCCCCTTTGATTTGAAGCTTAAGTGTCCAAATTTCACAAAGATCGGTATAAAACGGTAGAATTTGTTGATGTTCATAGGTCAAGTACTATCCAAACAAGCTCAGCAAAGCCAAAAGGGGACATATTATTGTTCGTGGTACAAAATCATCATATTGAATTAAAAGCACCATACTATGTGTGTTCTAGAGATTTTTGTTGTTTAGTTGACTTTAACGTCGGAAGATAACTTTGTAAGCCAAAAACCGGCAAACAGAAAAAACCTTCATAGCAGCCTACGATTCTGTGAACACATGAAAGATTCAGACAACTAATAAATCTGCTTTACACACTTCGACAATGTAAAGCACCAAGTTGGCAACAACGATTAAATGTACCAAAAATAATGTGCAAAATCCAAAAAGACGTGGTCATGAAAATGCGGAACAATTTGAAATATGTATACTGAAGTACACTCTCAGGTTGTACTGATGAACCAAACGATTTCAGCCACATACAAGTTATAATTTATTTTAATTTTTTATGGAGACAAGGGATAATCAAAAGACCAGAAATCGCAAGTATATCAATAACAGCTCCTTAGGTATACCATGGATTCATAATAAATATCATTCAGTAAAAACGTGCCGGTCAAACTCCAAATTTTAACCGTCAAAGTAATAAACTGCAACAGTAAAGCAACAACAAGCTTTCCGACAACTAAAGACGTTAACAGTACACTGAAAGATGGCTTACTTCTGTTTAAAAGGTAAAAAAAAAAATCAGATGTTTGTAAAGCTTATGGGACTTAACTGCGGTGTCATCAGTCCCTAAGCTTACTAATTATTTATGAACTACCTTATACTAAAGATGGCACAAACATCCATGCCCGAGGGGGGATTCGAACCCCCGACTTGGAACGGTCTGGCGCATCGCAGCATAGCGCCTTAAAACGTCAAGGCGTGAGTGTAAAAACAAGTTTAAAAAAAATGTGGTATGGAATATGGTGCGTTATTGAAGTACAGTTACCGATATTTGGATGTTGGTACTTACAATATTTCGTGGATATTGCTTTACATGTAGTGCTCATTGGTGGCTTCCGGTTGTTCTGCTTCAGTTACGTCCATTTTGCGTTTTTTTAAACTTTATTTATTTATTTAGTTTTATTCCAGCACTTCACAGCTAGCACCACTATGCACCAGAACTGTTCATAACCTAAAATACTACGAAACGTAAATAAGAAATACTGTAAAACACAATCATGTATATATTACAGGCCACTGATGATGCCTTCAAAATAAAGGCGAAATGCATATGGAAATAAAATTTTATTAAATCAGTTGCGTAGACGGATAAGCTAAATATCTACACTGGAATAATATAAAGCGTCTTTTTTTTTTTTTTTTTTTTTTTTTTTATTTAATTCGGATAATTTAATATCTTACCTTCTTGCTTATTCCAATATAATAGCATATTGCTTGCGTAATATTACACCTTTTCTTCTTCTTCGAGTCTAAGTTTTTGAATAAAATCCCAACAGGTACTAAAGACTGACTGTCAGGAACTAAGTTAGCAAAAAAATAATCGAGCCTCAACATTAGCCGCATGCACAAAAGTGCCACTAAAATACTTGTAAATCGAAAAAGAAAAAAAGAAAAAAAAAAAGAAAGAAACCACAGAGCGTAATTATAATGATCTGTCGAAAATCAAGGACGTATTTTAAATGTTCAAATGTTTGTTCAGCTTAAGGGACTTAACTGCGGGGTCATCAGTCCCTTAAACTTACAAACTACTTATGAACTACCTTATTCTAAAGACGACACAAACATCCATGTCCGAGGGGGCATTCGAATCCCCGACCGTAGCGGCCGTGCAGACTGTGACTGTCGCGCCGCAGACCGCTCGGCCGCTGCGGCCGCCGACGTATTTTACAGATTTTAGTATAGCTCACTATAGTTCCACAGACAAAGCTTAATCACATGCAAATGGTAACCGTTATCATGACTCGGCATTAACTCCAGTGCCTGGCCACGAGTCGCAGTAGCAACAGACTGCCTCCGCCTGCCACATGTGTTTCAACTGACAGCGGTCGCTGTCACCCACCGCTACGGCGGTGCAGGCAACACGCGATGCTTTTTCAGCGTCCAGTCCGTTGACGGCTGTGCCAGCCACTTCCCTGTCCGTGTGCGTGCGCTTGCGGTCACATTTCCAACGTCCGCAAACCGCAACGGTTCGTGCCCAGTGGTCGGGCGCCACACGTCAATATCTCGACCCACGGAGCCACAAACAGGGGGCACCCGTCATATCCCTTGCAATATTTTTACGAGATAATAAGTCTGCCAAATTCGGCATCATACTTTCCAGTTTATGAGGAGAAGATGTAGTAGTCACACACACACACACACACACACACACACACTGTAATACAGGGTGTTACAAAAAGGTACGGCCAAACTTTCAGGAAATATTCCTCACACACAAAGAAAGAAAATATATTATGTGGACATGTGGCAAGAAACGCTTAATTTCCATGTTAGAGCTCATTTTATGACTTCTCTTTAAATGTAAATTTAATAATTCGTGCAGACAGTTGTCAAATACCCAATTGTTTCGTTAGTATGTACTGTACTTCCTCGATTCACGTCAGCATCACAGATTTTCTGTAAACGTTTGGGCAGGAATTGTTCGTGATGTCTTGATTGGGCCTCATGTTCTTCCACCTACTCTCACTGGGGCACGTTATCATGATTTAATACATGATACTCTACCTGTGCTGCTATAACATGTGCCTTTACAAGTACGACACAATATGTGGTTCACGCACGATGGAGCTCCTGCACATTTCAGTCGACGTGTTCGTACGCTTCTCAACAACAGACTCGGTGAGCGATGTATTGGTATAGGCGGACCAATTCCGTGGCCTCCACGCTCTCCTGACCTCAACCCTGACTTTCATTTATAGGGGCATTTGAAAGCTCTTGTTTACGCAACCCCGGTAACAAATGTAGAGACTTTTCGTGTTCGTATTGTTGATGGCTGTGATACAATACGCCATTCTGCAGGGCTGCCTCAGCGCATCAGGGATTCCATGCGACGGAGGGTGGATGTATGTATCCTCGCTAACGGAGGACATTTTGAACACTTCCTGTAACAAAGTGTTTGAAGTCACGCTGGTACGTTCAGTTGCTGTGTGTTTCCATTCCATGATTAATGTGATTTGAAGAGAAGTAATAAAATGGGCTCTAACATGGAAATTAAGCGTTTCCGGACACATGTCCACATAACATACTTTCTTTCTTTGTGTGTGAGGAATGTTTCCTGAAAGTTTAGCCGTACCTTTTTGCAACACCCTGTATACAGGGCGGATCACCTAACACTTGAACCGCAAATATTGTGGAAATGGAATGTGCGATTGATGTGCGGTTTTCACAGAATGGTTTCGTAGTCAAGGGCTCGTATTTTTAGCCGAAAAGAGATTCTATAATTACTTAGAAAGTGTATTTTTCAATGCAAACATACAGTTTCTTTTAAATGGAACAATGGTTGTTTCTATCATGCACCAAAAGTTTTGACACCAGCTGTGTACGAAGAATTTTGAGTGACATTTTTATCACGTTTAGTTTGGCAGCTACAACCATTCGAAGTTTTGGGGATGGAGGTTGCGATAGCGTAGCTGACTGGCCAAGTGGCTAGCCCCTAGGGCACGGCCCATTGCCTCATGATCACCAGCCAGTTAGCTACGCTGTCGTGGCCTCCGCCCCCAAAACTTTTTATGGTTATAGCTGCCAAAGTAAACGCGATACAAATGTCACTCAAAATTCTTCGTACACAGCTGGTGTAAAAAATTCTAGTGCATGATAGATACAACCATTTCTACACTTGAAAAAATGTATATTTGCATAAAAAATTCACTTTCTAGGTATTTTTACAATCTGTTTATTGGCTAATAATACGAGTCCTTCACTACAAATCCATTCTATGAAAACCGCACATCAATCGAACTCTCCGTTTCCGCAATATTTGCGATGCCAGTGTTAGGTGATTCACTTTATATATCCAGTGTATTGCCACGACCAAGGACTCTTCCCTAAGAAATACTGCAATAATCTTCCAATTACGGTGTTTTAGATTTAGACAATCTCCGTCTTGTTACTGAGTTTCCGTTTACCGTAATATCCGTAGGCTTCGTCTCCAGTGATTTTGATGTCGCTGAACGACAATTCCCTAGAAAACCGTTTTTGTTTTAACTAAATAAACGGTACCGTATTCGCCAGACGAATTATTATGTAGCTCATTTTCTATACAAATTGATACGTTCACTGTAAATAAAATTTCACATTACCGTACATATAGTTGATGGGCCTACCCATATAAGACAAAAATATTCGTTGGTCAATAAATTAACAATTACAGTTGATATGAACTTGGCATCGTTTTCCGCCAGATGTAGTTATAACACACAGTTAACAAACTAAGACATGAATGTTGTTGAAAATAGAGAATAACTATTCAAATGAGAGAATACTTTTCATCAATAAGAGATTACATCGTCCTTGGAAGTGTTTCTGGGATGTTGTATTGCTGTATCGATCATTGATGTTAACTGTAAAGATTTTATTTCTGTAATTTTTTACGATGTATAATACATGCAGTATTTTCGGTTATTTTAACCTTGTACGTGAAAGCATGTACAGTAAAGACTCTGTAAAAGATATAGTGATATTAACATAAAGGCACAGCAGCGAGACCAACCAAAAGATGTAGTGGAAATAAGATAGTCTGGGGAATAATGAAAAAAGTTGCGAACAGTGAAGCAAATATTTTGCTAAATAAAAGTGAAAGATTTGTCATAGATTGCATTTAACATACATTTAACTGTTATGATAGACCCCGCTACTACAAAAATTACTTACATACAGATGACTGTCATCAGTTTATAAATGTAACTATCAAAAGTTGAAGTAGGAGTCATTGCTATAGTGTATAAGGAGCAAAAAATTATCGAGAACACTGGAGGATTATGTATTCATTCGATTCACTGATGCCGTTTTAACTGAAATTCAAGTAATAATCGGTTACTTATTAAAATAAATAGAAATAAATTGAATGGTCGTAATTATCACGCGTTTTCAGGTGTGTTGCACAATTGAATTATTTCCAGTAATTAAATTGGCTGCAATCAGTTCCATTGAATTAACTGACAAATTAGTTTTACCACTAGCTTAAGCAGATAAAGTAATTCTGTACGTGCGCTACTGCTGGCGGAGGAGCAGAATTCGGAATGTATATCAGTGAAGCAATTTATGTTGTACCAACAGCAAAGCGCAATGGATGAGATATTTTATAACAGATTCTGTTCTCTACTCGTAATATATTAGCACAAATTTGCAAATTATACCACTACAAATACTTAACAGCCAAATTACATTGTTTAAATTTTTATGTATAATTTTAATTTAGATCTGGTGCAATTAATGTGGAGTCTATTAACATACGATTGACATTTCCGCGCGCTTTGTTACAGTTGTCCTTGAGTTAAGGCGCTACACACGCCCCATAGATGTTATTTAGTTTCACAGTTAAATCAATCACCTGCAAGCTGCTCTATGTATTTACTGTAAGCTGTACTCTATCACAGGGCTTCGATTCGTATTTACTCATTCACCAGTATTTGAATAAAACAGAAATTGGAATAGGTACGATAGTGAAACGTGAGGTTATTTTAAAAATCGGTGAACCAGTAACGTTTTATGATCTCTTGCCTCACTTTAGGGGAAACTATAAACAATTTGTTATTTCATCTCGCCATTTATTTATATACGTTGAGGGAAATTTACAATTCATCAAGAACTCTCAATTTTTTGTCCAAGGCATTATTTTCTAAATTCATTGACTCCAACTAGGCAGAACTAGGCAGGTCAAATCAGTGAGTAATGGCATCCAATCGCTGTATTTTTACAATTTATTCCCAAAGCTGCCGGTTCCGGTGCTCGAGTAGCACCATGTTCAGGCTTCACATACGAACTGATAGTCTCCTATTTAACCACGATTGTTCATCTGCAACTATCAGTTCCTAGTTCCTGTATGGGACTTGAAGCTAATGCTATTTGAACACCGAAACGCTAGCTTAGTGTAATGAATTTTAAAATACAACTTTTGGATGTTCTTACATCCCTAGCAAGTACGATCTCCGGACATGTTTTCAATCGATCACGTGTGAGGTATGGCTGGACATCTCACACGTACGACTTGTCAGTCTACAACCGTTGTAGAACCATGTGAACAGGTCGAACAGACTTGGAATAATTTATCCCAATACGGTATATGCCCTCTATAGGATCGAATGGATGCCAGAATCAGCGCCATTATTGCCGCTTGAGGAGGTTACTCCAGGTATGAACAAGGATATTTCAGCATGGATCCACAAATGCACCGCAATTACGTATGAGCTTTGTCTTGTAAAATTCATCTTTTCATACACTCCATAGGCACTGTCTGAACAATAAATCCTGAGTGAATTGTGTAACTGTAAGAGAGTTTACCAATTATTATTTGTTAATTATAAGCTCGACAATACCTGAAGGACTTCAGAATTATTTCTGAAAATACAATGAACTGAATGGAAATTACATATCTAGTGAGAGTACCTGGGCTGCCGCAACCAAGATGGTTCTGTGGAAAGAATTGTGTAATGTAAATAAGTTTTATTTCGTGCGTTGGTAACCAATCTCGAATTTCTGTTATTCTTTCGATCTGAATATTTTGCTTGTGATGTAAATTCGTGTTATTCCTGCGGGGGTAACCGATTTCGAATTTTTGTTATTGTTTCGATCTGAATATTTTGCTTGGACATTATAAACTTCAACTGAATTTGTTGAGATCTGTTTTCTAATTTTCGTTCATAGTATTTAGCGTGCACTCTAGCATTATTAACTTGTACAACACACAAATATGAGGAATGTGCCCAGAATGAAACTTAACAGCGAAGTGTGCCCTTAAATGTAACTTCCTGGTAAATTAAAGCTGAGTGAGTTGAACTTGTGACCTTTATCATTCGCAGGAGAGTGGTCAATCCTTTTCTTTCCTGCACTCGTCGTATTACGTTTGTTCTATTTTTGTTGACGAGATCATCTTGCTCGTTCAATTTGTGCATTTAAATGCTGTACACACTTTAGGCATATTTCAGCAACAAAGGTTGTACAGAAAATACACACTAAATACAATATACACGGAGAACAGCACTCCATGCTCAACAACAACATACGATAAACAGACCCCTCTCAAATCTACCGAAAATATGGAGGGCGAGTTTACACAGATTCCTCAAAGAGCATTGTAACTGTTGTATTATCCAGCCTATGACATTTAAGCTCGTTAGTTTTTTTCTGTTATTTTTATTGATTCGATTATGACGGTTGGCAACTGTGTCCCTTCTCTCGTCCTGCAGCTGTCGAACCGTGACGTTTAATGGCCAGCTAACTATGTCATCTATGACCCCGACAGAGAAGATGTTGTTCTCGTGGGTTGCACCGTTGTTGTCGCACATGCAATATAAGAAAACAATCACACACCTTTTCAGAACCACATAATAAAATTATTAAAATTAAAAAATGTAACAGCAGTGTAAGTAAAAATGTGTTTACCTGCAAAACTGAATGGATAGGGATAAAATTTCGCCCCACCACCAGAGCCGGCCTTAGTTCACGCTGGGCCCTGTGCAAAACGTCTGGGCGAGGCTCTCCTGCATCTCCCCACCTCCCCGCTCTCTCCGTCACGTACAGAAGAATTATAAGTTCGTCATTGACATACTATCAATACATCAAAAGACTTACTAAAGCAGTCCTACTGTTACGATAGCAAAATAATTAACCAGGACACGTTCCTTGTCTTGGAGGCCATTTGGCAGCCCTCTATTGGTGCCGCTCGGAGTAGATATCATTGTTTGCCGGTTTGCACCTTCCGTGCCCCACCCCCCCCCTTCCCCCGTGGATTCGTCCACTCTTTGAACGCCCAGTATTTCCTAGGCTGTAGAAAAGTAAATGTATGCAATTAATTTTCCTGTTTCCGTGTCCACGTCCGTAGCTCAGTGGCAGCGTCGCTGACCACCAATGCAAGAGGCCCAGGTTTGATTCCCGGCAGGGGAGTGGGTGTTGTGCGTTTGTAGACATCATCATCGACGCGCAGGTCGCCGCAGGGACGTCAATCAAGGGACTTGCGGTACGCGTCCCATCCCTGATGCAGCTATCCAGTCCACTACTGGCCATGGATCATTTCATTTCCTACATCCCTGAGGTAGCATGTAGCTACGTCATCGCAGTTGATAGTAGGAGTTTGGCGCTCATTCAGGATTCAGTAGAGAGGCAAGAAAACTCGCCGTGTAGGGCGCGGTGTTGTGCCAAGTGCCCTGTCGCACGATTTGACTGTTCCCAGCGAGCGGAGCATGGTGCACTGCGCAGCTCAACTGAACCTTGAGCAGCCTGTCTGGTGAGAAGCATCTGCTAACGTACGAATGTAATGCTTGACTATTAGTCACAACGATGTGTAGAAAGGACACGGAGAAGCGCTAAGAAACAATTAATCGCGTACCCAGTGACGGACTAAGGTTGTCGGAGACCTGGGGCGGTGGCAGAACAAAATGAGACACCCTGTCCATTTTGAAATACTCGTATTACTATAAAAAGTAACTTTTGAGATTTGGAGGCCCCCCTCTCTCTCTCTCTCCCTCTCTCTCCCTCCCTCTCTCTCTCTCTCTCTCTCTCTCTCTCTCTCTCTCTCTCTCTCTCTCTCTCTCTCTCTCTCTCTCTCTCTCTCTCTCTCATATATATATATATATATATATATATATGACCTGGGGGTCGCAATGTCTTGCTTGTGGGGGTCGCCGTCACAGGAAGAAGTACTTGCACCATAAAATAACCAGGGGTTCAGTAATACAAAAACGTATGCATACGTGAAATTCGGTTAATGTTAAAGTTAGGAAGTTCCTTGTGTAATATTCATTCTGAATTGAATACATGACAGATGGTTTTATAACACAGTGTGTTAATGATGAATAAGCACAATATCTTAAAACTGTTTTCAGGAACCAATCGATAGGTAAAAGAACTAGATACAATAGGTACAACTTAAACAAATAAAAAATGTACTTCTTTAGAAATTGTTTATACAGTGTGACCTGTCTTAATGAGCATAACTGCCTTCCAGCCTTCCGAGACTTGACAAATGTCGTTAATCATATTATTCTGTGTGATCTGAGGCTTTCCTGCGTATGTGCTGGTTCCAAGGTTCTCGGATGTCCAACCGGATACGATCGTCGAAGTTTAACGATATGTCGGCGAATAACCGTTCCGCCATCATCAGGTGGTACTGATGGAATGATCTGTCTGCTTACGCTCACACTTCTCATGACGGCCATCGACCTAGGTAAGATGGATTGCAGGCTAAGCATTTGCTGCTATACCTGCTGTATCTGAAACGTAAGAACAAATATTAGAGACCTGGCTGGATGAAAGGTCTTAGGGTGTCAGATTAATAACGATGTGTTTTCTCCACATTTGCTACGAGGCTTTGTGATTAATCTCGTAGCAGATCAGACCAACGAGTTGTCGGTCTGAGGTGTTGTTGTGTCCCAAGATCCCAGATGAGACGGTTTTGTGACTGCTCCGTATTCTCGTAGGTCTTGGCGGTGTCGCGGAATCTCTCTCGGAGTGGCAGAATGCCAACTTCTTCGTGAAGTCGGGCGGTGGGATACCGCGTCGGAAGATGCACGGCAGTCTTGAGGGCGCGGTTCTGGATGCTCTGCAGCGACTGGTAGCGACGGTCTGCGGCGTTTACAAAGACCTAGAACGCGTTCTCGTGCACTGGGCGAACCAGTGAGAGGTACAACGTGATCCCATGTTGCGGCGGCAGCGACGAATGCGGGCTGAGCAGCGGGTAAATTGCGCGTAAGCGCTCAATAGCCATCTGTCTTAAATCACTGACATGATGTTTCCAGGTGAGCCTTTGGTCTAGGGTAATTCCTAGGTATTTCGCCGTCGCGCTTCAGGGGATGGTAGCCCCCAGGATCTCGATCGGCGGTAGCCTGATAGGCACTTGTCAACTAGTGAAGACGAATGCCTGGCTTTTCGCGGCGTTGAATTTCAACCGCCACTTGGTGGCCCATGCCTCCAAAGCGTCGCATCCAGCTTGAAGGCGGCGTTTCATCGTCTGCGCGTTCATGCTACGGGTAAACAGCGCTGTATCGTCGGCGTAGAGCGCCAATTGAACACGTGCGATCCGCGGTGCGTCGGCAGTGTACAGTACAGCAAGGACCGAGAACCAACCCTTCTGGCAGTCCTGAACGTATCTGCCTCTCCGTCGATGTACCGTCTTCTGCCCTCACGTGGAAGGTAAGTTCAGGCAGGTATGACTGCAGCAGTCTCTCATGTGACGTCGGAAGTCCGTGCAAAAAGAGTTTGTACACGAGTCCGTCGTGCCAGACGGAGTCAAATGTGCAGGAGACATGAAGGAACACTGACCCAACGAATTCCCTTGTTTCCAGTGCCCCCATTGCTGGCTTAACCAGCCGGAGTATCTGGTGTTTGGTGGAATGGCCGGCGCGGAAACCGAACGGCTTGTCCGGTATGATGTTCTCGCGCGTGATGTGATCCAGCAGTCTCTTCACGTACAGCCTCTCGAAAACATTCGAAATGGATGGCAGCTGGTCACCTGGCGCGGATCTTTGCCGGTTTTCGGGATTGCAACCACCTCCACATGTTTCCTTGCGTTGGGGAAGACACCCGATCGGAGGATCTCGTTGAAGACGTCGGCATTAAGCCGATGCTTTCCCTGAGGTAGATTCGTCAGCAGTGATACCTTCGTTGCCTTCCACCTTCCTCTGGTTCAAATATATTGTTGACTCCCACTTACATAGGTAGAAATGATCATCAGAATAAAATACGAGAAATCAGAGCTCGAACAGAGAGATTCAGGTGTTCTTTCTTCTCGCGCGATATTCGAGAATGGAATGGGAGATAAATAGTATAATTGTGGTTCGATGAACCCTCTGCCAGGCACTTAAATGTGATTTGCAGAGTATCCCATGTAGATGTAGATGTAGATGTAGCGAGTGAAGCTGCTTTGCAACGTCATTCTCCGTGATCGGCTCGATGGCGTCGTCTTCTTCCCTGATGGCGAGGAATACTGGCAGCTGCTCGTCGACTCTGCGGGTGTGCTCCTCGTCGATGAGGTCTTCCACTGGCGTGAAGTTGGCCGCGAACGCGTCAGCCAGCGCGCTGACCTTCGCATCCGGATCACTGGCGTAGTCGTTCCCAATCAAGAGGGGCGGTACGTCCTGGCGGCGGCGAAGGAAAGGCTTAGCGACCCTCCAGGCGCTTCCATCGTCTGGGTTGAGCGCGGACACAATGTCTGCCCAGTCCTGGTTCCGGTGGCTTTCAATTGCGGCCTTGATTTCCTGCCTTATGCGGTTCAATCGGCGCTTCGTGTCTGGTTGGCCATTCACGAAACAGTCGATCATTCTCGCTGATGGCTGCCATGGTGTGGCGTGGAAGCTGTCTTTCGCTGGATCGTCCTGGAGAGGAAAGGGAGGATAGTGTCAGCCCTGGCGTCGGTGTAGTTAGGCGCTTCCTCGAGTGCGGCAACACTTCTTCTTGGTAGCGCTGTGCATTCTGGTTCTTGTATCTGGGGTGCCGCTCTCGGAGAGATGCACCGATCACGTCCAACTCTAATATGACCGGGACGTTTCGCGTCTCGGCGGACGGAAAGCGGCCAATACCCTTCATGACGGCGATGTCGATCACGTCGGGTTCTTCTCGCTCCGAGAAGTGCGTGGGGTTGAAAGGCCCCAGGCTGATGGCACCGCAATGATGCTCAATTCGGGAGAGTCGGCGCCCGTTGACGTTGGTGACGCGGGAGTTCCACTCTGGGTGTTGCGCATTGAAATCCCCAGCAATAAAAAGCCGCCCCTCCAGCGCCAACAGGGTTTCGAAGTCGGCTCTCGAGCGGCCTGTATATCGACAATGAAAGAATCTTTCTGGCCGCTCGCAAGTTCACCCCTGGTTTGAGGAAGGTCTCCTGTACAAGACAGATGTCGACCGCCTCTTCCCATAGGAGCAGACGAAATTCGCCCAGCTGAGAATGGAGACTACTCTCGTTGAACTTGCAGATTGTCAATCCGTGGGATTATCCATGGTGACTGCTGGAATTGACGGCGTAGGCCTGGATGGCCGCCGTTACTGCCTCCACGAGAATCGGGAGTTTTTCCAGGAGCTGGTTCAGCGAACGTAGAAGCGCGCTGAGCTCGGCGGTTGACGGTGCGCCCCTCGCGGGGGCTGCGGCGGTGGCGGCAGCGTCGGCTGCGGCGGCGGCGGCGATGACTTCGGCAGCAGCGGCGGCGGAAGATTCCGGCTGCAACTGGACCTCAGGGCGTGTGCGAGCTGTCGATCCCTAATGGCGCGCAACCCGCACATCATGCATGGGCGCAGGCTGGTCTGAGGTGGCGGCGGTGGTTCCGGGCTGCTTCTTGCAGTTGGGCGCCTGTTGGCGCGCGGCTGGCACCGCAGTTGCGTATGCCGGCACCCCCATTGCCCCTTGGCGATCAGCTTCATCATCTGGTCGTAGTCCTCGCGGGTCTCGGCCTGGATGACGTATCAGTTTGAACTCCGCGTCTTCATGTATCGTGGGTTGATCACCGCCTTGATTTTCTCGCGGAAAATCTGGTAGTTTTCGTCCCACAACACTGTGATCGGCGGCGGTCGGGGCGGTTTCTTCGGCGCTGGCATCGTACCAGCCCTTTCCGCTTCCGTCACGTCTGGCAGCGTCCAAAAGGCGTTCTCGGTCTGCAGTTCTGCTGGCCCAACCTGTCGGATGACAGAACTTGTCGGATTGCCGCTGAGGCGGTGCGATGAAACCATCACTGTCCGGCTTGCGCGGCGATGACGTCTTCTTGCCCTGCGACCTCTTCTTCAGCGTCCTCGGGCGGCTCGAGTTTGCCAGGAAGGGGGGGGGTGAGGGGAGGAGGCGGCGTCCTCCATGGAATCGGCAGGCCGTTTCCTAGGATTTCGCACCAC
This sequence comes from Locusta migratoria, assembly GCA_026315105.1. Classification (NCBI taxonomy): domain Eukaryota; kingdom Metazoa; phylum Arthropoda; class Insecta; order Orthoptera; family Acrididae; genus Locusta; species Locusta migratoria. Next base: position 470,852,232 of record CM048744.1, on the reverse strand, counting down.
CTCCATCTCCTCTCCCGAGTTGAGGAGGTTTGTATCTTCCCTCGGTTGGTGGCCCACGGCTGCAGAAGTGCCGGATACTTCCGACACAGCTGCGATTGCCAGGGCAATTGCCCTTGCGATGCTCCTGGGCGCGGCCGCAATTGCGGGCGCCGACTATGTACCGATAGGCACAGGTGTGGGCAGAACGACAATCCTCAAGCCAGCGGCTGCAGACATCTCTTCTGCCAACAGACGGTGCTGCTCAGAGGACGTTAAGTTCCCTGGAGTGACAATTGTCGAGGCCTCTCCCTCATTCCGAGGTGGCTGCTCAGCAAAGAACGTTTGCAGACAATTCTGCGAGCTGGCCTTGGGCGGATCGGGCGCGAGTGCGCCGATACGGACTGCAGTTCGTCTACGGAGTTCGTCTACGGAGTTCGTCTACGGAGAAACTCGGCCTCAGCTCCTTAGCTGTTGTGCAAGCGCTCCTCCTCTGATTCAGAGCGGTAACGGGTTTCTCTCTTACCATACGGCAAAAGTCTCGCCAGTTCTTCAGCTTATCGCGTAAGTTTCGCCACTCGCCTCGCCTCACGGTCAGGCTCGGAGCCCGCCGTCGATACTGGGGTTGTAGGGGAAGTCCCTTGCAGGCCAGGCTTCGTCCCCTTCTAATCTCGTCGATACGAGATTTCCTGTGCTGGCCTTCTGACATGGCTGTACCCAAAAACAACTACAATTTTGCTCTTTTTGGAAGACGACAGTTTGCTTTCTTTCGAGTTGGGATTTGCCAGGCAGAATACACATACACAGATTCCCCAAGACTCAGAGTCCTGCTCAGGATCCTCACACAGGAAACTAAGCGAAGATTAGCGCTGAAAACCACTGAGTAAAGATGACACAAACTTAGACGACAGCGATCCAAGGCGGGACTGCAGTCAGCCAAACCGCGCAGTAACACCTGCGACAGCGTCAAAGCGCGTTCGCTCACGCCAGTAGTCACAGCCCGAGATCGCAGGTGACGCAGCAGGTAGCGGAGGTCAGGACCGGTCCGCTGCCAGCGAGCTACTGGACAACAGGGAGATCTGTCTGCAATCTGTCGGTGATGTTTATACCTGCCGATTGGTTTCCCTTCGCCGACGGCCGGCGGTGCGCCAGGTGGTGGGATAAGCCAAGGCGGCGTGGGGTGGTGTGGGGCACAGTCCATCTCCAGCGGACGGGGCGAAGGATCTCGGGTCCGCGCGCATCTTTGTTCTTTGATAGTGCACAGAATCGGTTTCCAGTCCTTGATGAGTTGAAATACGGAGTCACTGTTGATGAGATTGTACGTAACACGAATTTCTATGGCCTCCTTGAAGACGCTGTCCCAGTATGTATTTGTGGAGGCCAGAATCTTCGTTTCTTCGTAATTTGCTGTGTGTTCGCTGCTGAGGCCGACTGGCTAAGTTGGCGCAAGCGGGTATGGCGTCGATACACTTTTCATCGATCTTCGACCGTGCGAACTGTATGGCTGATGTAGGATTTGCCACAGCTGCATGGGATTTTGCACACGCCATCTTTCTTGAGGCCTAAATCGTCTTTTACGGTCCGTAGTAGGGCGCGTGCCTTGGCTGGTGGTCGGAAAAATGTTCAAAAGTTTGAAAATCTATCGGTCCAAACTGCCTGGTCATCAGTCTGTAGCTTACAAACTACTTCAACTAAAGTAAAGTAAGGACAATACACACACCCATGCCCCAGGCCGCGGTGGAGTAGCCAAGCGGTGTAAGGTACCTCGGTGCGGAGCGCGCGGTTGCTCGCCGTCGGAGGTTCGAGTCCTCCCTGGGGCATGGGTGTGTATGTTGTCCTTAGGTTAGTTTACCTTAGTTTAAGTAGTTTGTAAGCTTCGGACTGATGACCACGCAGTTTGGTCCGAAAAAAGCTGAAGGAAAAAAAATAAGATGAAAATTTTTTCGTTTGAGATAACGTAGTTTTTTATCGTTCGTGAGGAGGGTGGGGGGGGGGGGTCAAGAGAATAATTTTATTTGGAAGGGGGTCGCCACAATATTTTTACTTGGAAACGGTCGCATATTCGTAAAGGTTGAAAAACACTGCTATAGCTAGAGGTCTGCGCGGATGAGGATATCCCAAGTATTTCTTACTTTACGGATAAAATTGTGAACGACGCGGATATCCGCGTATTATATGCGGATAAAGAGCGAGGTATCTGCCCAGTACATCTGTCGAAAGCTGAAAACTTAAAGCTCGTGGACATTGTTGGAGTCCTTGCATGGCCCAGTTAGAGCGGAAGTCTGTTGTCCTCATCCCCTGACCGCAGCGGAGGTAGCTGTACCCGAGGGACCTAATCCATTTATGCGACCGTGTCTTATCTGCTGTCTGTCAAGTGCTTTCTGATGGCAAATCGGCCCACTACCCACAAGAGGTGCGAAGCTAAATTTCCGCTGTCTTTACTTAGCGCTTTATAGAGACCTAGTGACAATGTATATAGCTGCTAATACAGTGACAGTATCAATGGATACTATATCGTGTAAAGTGAAAAGAGGTGATCTGACATTAGTGAAGGAAAACAAATCGAAATCGTCAATTTGGAAAATTTTTATGATACGTGTGTAATGGCAAGAAAAAGATCAACGATATTGTGACCTGTTTTGCGTGTAATAAAGTATATTCTTACACTGGACACAAAATTGTAATTTCAAAATTTCTGAAATAGATAAATGGTGATGGAAGTAGTAAAGATTGACAATAGCATTTTATAGCAAATTTCATAATCAAATAAGGCGTACAGTTAAATAAAGTAACGTATTTAGGAAGGTACACAATGTTATATTGTATAGTTGCGCCCGGAATTGTCTCTTTTTGCTGACAGTTACCAATTAGAAGCAATCGGCAGCTTTAACACTTGAAATGACCTGCTTTGCTTTGTGTCGCATAACCTCTTCAAAAATGTTCAAATGTTTGTTAAGCTTATGGTACTTAACTACGGGGTCATCAGTCCCTAAACTTACAAACTACTTATGAACTACTTACGAACTAGGACGGCACAAATATCCATGCCCGAGGGGGGATTCGAACCCCCGACCGTAGTGGTCGTGCTGACCGTGACTGGAGCGCCTCAGTCACCTCGGCCACCGCGGCCGGCCATAACCTCTTGTGCGTTAATATGAGGAAAATAAAGTGTGCATTTTGTAAAACTTCGACAGAACAGTTTCTTTCTTTTTTGAATGTAAACCCAGTAATAGCTCCCCTATGTCGATCAGTTTTAACCACTTACATTTAAGAAGATGCCTGTATTCAACAGCTGACGTAGCGCTCCGACCACATGGGCTCCGAAGCGCTACTGTGTGTATCCGGAGCGCCAGTGTTTTCCTGTTTGGAATAGCCTGTTTTGGAGTTGGTATAGAAGAGATACTGTGATTCGAGAAGTCAAATGTAGTCAAGTTGTCGCAGAAAGGACACTCTAACATAATTATATCACTACATACCATAGTTTTAAATATTGCTGTCTATTACTATTACCCATTCAGAACTCTAATATCTGAGGATGCGGATAACGAACACGCGGATGCGGATAAAGTGCCGCGGATGCGGTTACGGATATGAGCCTTGGAGATGTGATGCGGATGCGGATAACATACGCGCAGACCTCTAGCTATAGCGCATCAGTATCGTAACTCCTGGTTCCTTCGACTCCGATACAGGCAACATTTTGTAAATTGGGACGTATTCCAGTGGCTAAGGTGACAATGGGTACATAATTGAATTACATTGCATTAAACGTACTTGCAGAAACAAAGTTACGGATGATAGTTTATAAATTACTTTCTAATGTTTCGCACGAGGTCCTGTGCAATTGCACCGTTTGCACATGCCTGAGACTGGCCCTGCCCCTCTACACATATTTCTACAAAATTTTTAGGGGTGTGTGATGGGTTTTCCCTTGTTAGTAGTGACACATCCAGCAAATTTTACCATCACTCTTACATTTTGACATTACAGTGAAGTGTGTGAAATTAACAGCAACTAGCGTTTGTGTCGTTTTGGATCACGTGAGTATAAACGTAGAACATCTACATCTACATGGGATACTCTGCAAATCAGATTTAAGTGTCTGGAAGAGGGTTCATCGAACCACCATTATACTATTTATCTCCCATTCCATTCTCGAATAGCGCGCGGGAAGAAAGAACACCTGAATCTCTCCGTTCGAGCTCTGAATTCTCGTATTTTATTCTAATGGTCATTTCTTCCTATGTAAGTGGGAGTCAAAAATATATTTTCGCATTCGGAGGAGAATGTTGACGATTGGAGTTTCGTAAGTAGCCCACGCCGCAGCGATAAGCGCCGTTGTTGTAGTGACTCCCAACCCAGATACTGTATCATTTCCGTAACGCTGTCTCCCCTGCATCGTGACAATACGAAACAAGCTGCCCTTCTCTGCACTCTTTCGATGTCCTCCGTCAAACCCACCTGATAAGGATCCCACACTGGGCAGCAATACTCCAAAAATGGACAGACAAGCGTGGTGTATGCAGTTTCTTTTGTAGTTCTGTTGCATCTTTTAAGGGTTCTGCCAATAAAACGCAGTCTCTGGTTCGCCTTTCCCACGACATTATCTACGTGTTCTTTCCAGTTTAAGTCTGAAGTAATAGTAATACCTAGGTATTTTATTGTAGTTTACGGCTTTCAATTTCGATTGATTTATCTTGTATACACAGTTTAACGGATATATTTTTGTACTCATGTGGACGACTTCATACTTCTCATTATTTAGAGTCAATTGCCAGTTTTTATCTTATTCAGATAGTTCTGCAGTTACTTTTGATCTTCAGATGATTTTACTAGACGGTGAATGACGCCGTCATCTGCAAACAACCTAATAGAGCTACTTAGATTTCGCCTAAATCGTTTATGTAAATAAGGAACAGCAGAGGATCAATAACACTACCTTGTGGCACGCCCGATATCACCTCTGTTTTAGTTGATGCCTTACCATCGATTTCTACGAACTGTGTCCTCTCTGACAGGAAATCCCCTATGCAATCGCAAATATGGGGCGATATACCATAACCACGCAATTTGAGTAAAAGCCGTTTGTGAGGTATGGTGTTAAAAGCCTTCTGGAAATCAAGAAATACGGAATCGATTTGCGAACCTTTGTTGATAGCGACCATCTCTTCGTGTGAATAAAGAGCTAGTTGTGTTTCGTATGAACGATATTTTCTAAATCCGTGTTGACCTTGGGCCAATAGATCATTCTGTTCGAGATAATTCATAATATTTTAATACAGGATATGTTCCAAAACCCCGCACAAATAGACGTCGATGAAATAGGGCTGTAGTTTAGTGGGTTACTCCTACTGCGTTTCTTGAATGTAGGTGTGACCTGTGAACTTTCCAATCTTTTGGTACAGATCCTTCTTTGAGAGAGCGGTTGTATATGGCTGTTAAGTAAGGGGCTATCGCTTCAGCATAATCAGATAGAAATCTAATGGGTACACATTCCTGACCAGAAGACTTGTTCTTGTAAAGTCATATAAGTTGCTGCACTACTCCGATGATATCTACTTCTACGTTACTTATTATGACCTCTAACATCTGCATACAAACTCCGCAATTCACCGTAATGTGCGTGGCGGAGGGTACACTGTACCACTACTAGGCATTTCCTTTCCTATTCCACTCAAAAAATTGAACGAGGGAAAAAAGACTGCCTATATGCCTCCGTACGAGCCCTAATTTCTCTTATCTTTGTGATCTTTACGCGAAATGTAAGTAGGCGGCAGCAAGATCGTACTACACTCAGCTTCAAATTCCGGCCCTCTAAATTTACTTAACAGAATTTACGAAAAGAACGTCGTCTTTCTTCCAGCGATCCCCAATTGAGTTGCCGGAGCATTTCCGTGACACTCGCGCATTGGTCGAACCTACCAGTAACAAATCTAGCTACTCGTCTCTGAACCGCCTCTATGTCTTCCTTTAAACTGATCTGCTGCGGGTCCCAAATACTTGAGCAATAATCAAGACGTGGTCGTACAAGCGTTTTATACGCGGTCTCCTTTACAGGTGAATTACATCTTCCCAAAATTCTCCCAATAAACCGAAGTCGGCTGTCCGCCTTACTCACAACTGTCCTACATGCTCGTTCCATTTCATATCGCTCTGCAATGTTACGCCTAGATATTTGAACGACGCGACAGCATCAAGAAGCTCACTAGTAATGCTGTATTCGAACATTACGGGATTGTTTTTTTTTTTTTTTTTTTTTTCTACTCATGCGCATCACCTTACATTTTTCTACATTGAGTGCTAGCTGCCATTCTTCGCACCAACTAGAAATTTTGTCTAAGTCATCCTGTATGGTATTACAGTCAATTACAGACGACATTCTCCTATACACCACAGCATCATCAGCAAACAGCCGCAAATTACAACTTACTCTGCCCATCAGATCATTTATATAGATAGAAAATAATAGCGGTCCTATCACACTCCCCTGGGGCACGCCTGACGATACACTCGCCGTCGAAAACAACGTACTGCGTTCTATTACTTAGGAAGTCTTCCAGCCAGTCACAAATCTGTGAACCTATCCTCTGTTTCGAAATCTAGAATTACTTGAATTACTTTGCATTAACAGTAGTTACAGAAACAAAATTATGGATGACAGTTTATAAATTACTTTCTAATGTTTCGCACGGGGCCTCTATAAGCGCGGGATCCTGTGCGACTGCACGTTTGCACATGCCTACGGACGGCCCTGCCCTCTACACATCTCTCTACAAAATCTTTAGGGATCTGTGATGGGTTTTCCCTTGTTAGTAGTGACACATCCAGCAAACATTACCACCGCTCTTACATTTTGACAGCCGGCCGCGGTGGCCGATGGGACTGCGGCACTTCAGTCACGGTCTGCACGGCCACTACGGTCAGAGGTTCATCAGTAGTTTGTAAGTTTAGGGACTGATAACCCCGTGGTTAATCGCATAAGCTTAACAAACATTTGAACATTTTGACACTAAAGTTAAGTGTGTGAAATGAACAGCAACTAGCATTTGTGTTGTTCTGGATCACGAGAGTGTAAACGTAGAACCTGGTCAGTGCCAGAGAGTACCTGTTGCTAAGTCAAAGAACGCTTTCACTAGTTGCACGACACGTTCGTGCCCAGTGTTTATGAATAGTCTTGCACGGCCGGGGTCAAGGAACGTGGTTTTGCGTGGCACTGTGGAGCGGGATTAAGGAATATTAGCGTCGACACAGGGCAGACCGGACGGTCGCTGCAAAAATCGATGAAAGGCGTCGTCCGGCCGTTGGTCAGGGACAACAAGGCGGCGGCCACCTGGCGCTGTTTTAATAACGGCGCGTGCACGGCGCACCTCATTAACTGCGGGCCGGCTAATTCCACACACAGAGCGCCGCGCCGCGCCTGTCGCAACAAAAACACGGCACAAAGGAAAAAGCGCGCCCTTTGCTGTCAGCCTGCGCTGTCGCCCGGCATAAAATAACAATTTCCGGCCGCGGCGCCGGACACCCCTGGCTACGCCGCCGCTACCTGCAGGAACGCTGCCCGCTAATTGAGTGGCGTCGCGACACACCGCCTGTTGTTTTTAATTACGAAATTCGAGTTTCCATTCATTAGCGCAATCAGCTCACCCACTCGTCGCCGCTCGCAGATTACGACGTAGTTGCCGCTCGCCATCGCAGCCCCCCCCCCCTCTCTCTCTCTCTCTCTCTCTACCTGTTTTCCAGCGAAGATAAAAATTCCACTGTACTGCCGTTTCTCAGCAAACGCTGGCCGTGCGTTGGGAACGTGTATATCACCGTGCAATGTGTGTTCCAAATAAACTCACCGAACTAAAGATTTGTCGCCGCTACAGAAATAATAACAGGCACCATTTAACAGAATGTAACTCGGCGTCTGGGGTTGATAAATGTCGAGATATGGTTAGGAAGCGAGTAGAAAAGGTTACGCAGGTACGTCGCATCCACAGTAGGCCACTTGCTGATGGTTTGCTCGACCAATTACGGTGACTAATGTCGGTATTATACCTGATTTTTCAGTATGTACAACAGACTGTGATAGCAGTCAAGTGATTTTACAAACAAGTGGAGATTTAATAGAATATATTAGATTGGTTTAATATTTTTCCGTAGATCATAAAAATGACATTCGCAATTACGTGGAACGTGTTAGTTTCATAAATAGTGTTTTTTTATGTGGCAATCTACAGCCGCGATGTACTTTGCAAAAATCATTCTGATGCCAAGGCTGCAAAATATTTTCATTTGTTATATTCTACCGCTTTCGGCAGTTGAAATCAACAAGATATTTTACATCAAAGCCAATAAGACAACATTTTAACTGAGTACAGTAACGTCTAATTTACAATTAAATATTGTGATCGTTTCTAAAAGCCCTTCCATTTTACATCAGGCAGTAGATATTCCTTTAACTATTCTGTAACTATTACAAATGAGAAAATTCTTTCGTCACAAACCCTAAACTAGAGTCTGTGACGAATGAATTTCCTCATTTGTAATAATTAAAAAGTAATTAAAGGAAAACCTAATGCATGAAGTAAAATGGAAGGACTTTTAGAAACGACCACAATATTTATTTTATTGTAAATTAAACGTTTCTGTACTCAGATGTTTTTTCTTGCTTTGATGTAAAAATATCTTGTTAATTTCCTGTTGATGGTAGCAACTGCCGAATCCGGTAGAATATAACAAAAAAATTTTCAGCCTTGGCATAAGAATGATTTTTTCCAAACATTAATAAATAGTATCTATGCATGACAATATTTTAAGCATTTGTTATTTTTTTAAATATTTTCGTTTTTACGTTTTTTTTTATACTTCCAGCCTCGCGAATGCCGCTGACACCGGTAAAAAAAAAAGAAAAAAAAAGATCCATATAGTTTGTAACGTTACCTAATGTTATTCGACAGTAGCGTCAATATGTGTCAGGATCTCTGGTGTAGAATGGGGTGTACTGCCTTTAATGCAAGACCTTTGCTTTATGTCACCGTGCGCGGCATCGGCAGTGCGTAGAGAGACAATCACTTGGAATGGAGACCAAGCGGTCGTCGTAGGCAGTAGCTCTTGGTACTTCGGAGGACTAATTAATTTCCGCAAGGATAAGGGCACACGAGTACGGAATATTTTGTTATATGACATGTTTAACGAGATAGATCGGGAAATTACCGCACGAGTACAAGCTGGAAATGGGTCAAGGTTTGCTCTGGGATGATGACCCCGTAGTTAAGTCCCATAAGCTCTACAAATATTTGAACATTTCATCATTAATATATGTACATTTAAAATTCCATGTGAGGGCCTACTGAAAGTAGCCTCACTGTAATTAGAGGACTTAAGGCACCTTACAACTTCTTTACTCAGGATTTCCGTCGCCTTGTTGCGACAGAGCCCGTACATATTTTCTCAAATGTTAGGTTCCGAAAGGCCCTACCTCCTCCTCACCGTCCCTCCTCGAACGTTGATCACATATTTCGATTTTCTATTCGCTCTGGATACATTTCGCCGCACGGACTGACCGTGCTTTCTAAGTCGCCTTGCTGCGGAGTACGCGGCTGCTTCCCGTCGAAGGTTCAGATCCTCCTCCTGTCATGGGTGTTTGTGTTGTCGTTAGAATACGTTCAAGTATTTGAGGTCTAGCGACTGATGACCACTACGGTATGGTCCCGCTGCTTTACAATAATTTGAACTTTTATTTGTTTTTCGATACATTTCTACAGAAGTTCTCAACTGCAAGGTGCGTCTGAAAAGTATAATGAATGGCGCGCGCTGGCGACAGTGAGGTGCCCGCGCTTACACATTGAGGGACGGGTCAACAAACGCCCCCTACTGTGAAAATCGCTGCATTGAATCGGTGGTACACGCTGCGGCCCAGCTAATAGATTCAATGTGAGAACTCGTATCATTGCTATTTGGAGCGCAAAATGAAGCAACACGTTAACTTCAAGGTTTCTTTCAAATTTCGCAAAACGGCGATGGAGACCCCAGGGATGTTAGTGCATGGTGTTGAAGGAGTGAGTAAAAATGTGAGTAGTTTAAACGTTTAAGAGACGGAAAGGTGGTGAGGATGAGCCACGTTCGGGTCGACTGTCGACACACAGGGACCACTGCATGAACACCGAGCAGAGAGCAGGTGCAAGAAACAACGTTGCAAACTAACGGGTACTACATGGGGTGAGAGCCCAGGACACTGAGGACCACAACTCTAGTCGGCCGCGGTGGCCCAGGGGACTGAGGCACTCCAGTTACGGTGTGCACGGCCACTAAGGTCAGGGGTTCGAATCCCCCCCTCGGGCATGGATATTTGTGCCGTCCTAAGTGTTAGCTAGTTCATAAGTAGTTTGTAAGTTTAGGGACTGATGACCCCGTAGTTAAGTCCCATAAGCTATACAAACATTTGAACCACAACTCTAGCTTTGTATTATTCATCTGCGGAATATGCATGTCCTGTGTGGTTCAACTCTAGTCATGCTAAACAAGTGCCCTTACCACTTAACGAATCCTTCCGCATCATCACAGGTTGCTTAAAGCCAACACCAAAGGACAAACTACATTCCCTATCTGATATTGCACCTCCTAGCATTAATACGCGAAGTGGCTGCCAGCAAAGAGAAGCTAACATCAGTTACATCTACGGCGCACCCACTTTTCGCGTAACAACTCGCCCGTCGTCGACTTATATCAAGGAGGACTTTGCTCCACACGACAGAATGCCTCACCGATACACCACAGAACACCAGAACATAAATGTGGCCAAATAAAAATGTCTATGAGTGGTTTGTACCAAAGGAAGAACTTCCCCAAGACACATCTGGAGATCCTTGAACAAACTGCGTTCAGGAGTTGCCAGGAAAAAAAAAAAAAAAAAAAAAAAAAAAAAAAAAAAAAAAAAAAAAAAAAAAAAAAACATGCGTAGATGGGGGCTATCGGATGAATCGGTGTTGTGCGTTTGTGGATTAGATCGGGCTACTTGCCACCTTATGCAGTGCGAGTAATGTCCAAGCATCTGCACGGTAGAGGAACTCACGAAGGCTACTCCCAATGCGCTGGACGTGGCCAGAATTAGGTCTAAAATTTCCTAACATTACAATCACCTTCTATACATGACACTTGTCCCTAATATTAGACCTTAAGTTTTATCACTCTCTGGACATGGCTAGGTTTTAGCCGAAAAAGTCTTAGCCCTACAAAATACATGTTACATGTAATTTCTATGAAGAGCTTAACAAACGTATCTATCCGAGGTCTTTTTGTAACGTATATGAAGTATGAAGCTTCTGACACAATTGAAATGATCTGTGGCTAAAGCTAACTATTAGTAAAAGAACCAACCGATGTATACTGTGCACTGTGAACGCGGCCCGAACATTCATTGTTATAGTAATAACCATTTTTACAATACGACGCATTACAACACCCAGAAAAAGTCAACTGACTCTCGCTGCGGAATCCTAGGCAATTATATTACAGTACCTAAATAAAAAAAATTGATTAAAGTAAACTAAAAAGTAAAAATCCCTCAAAATAACGCCGTTTCGCAGCGTGCCGGCAAAAATTGGGCTCTTGGGTCTTTATTCACTGCTGTTCCGGCTAGTTTGGAAACAAATTTGATTAAAAATTTGTGATCCCTCGGGATCGGTCTCCGACCTCAGTTCTGGCGTAGTGTTTTGTAGACACGTGTGTTACTCCAGCGCTTTTACACACTCCGAAAAGTGCACCGAGAAGCAAATGAAAACACAGAAACTTAGTATGCCATGAGCTAGGCAAAAACGATTGCCTCATTTCGTCACTCTGTTTACAAACAATTTCAGTTTTAATTAAAAAATCCTGTTAGCTGTTGCCTTGTACTCGCGTATAGCACGTGAATTTTTAAGGGCTTAACGATTTATCTGTATGTGCGCACCGCGATTACTATTATTTTCTCCCGTGATCGTGTGTGACCTGGATCTTCTCACTTCATATAGGCAATTTTAACCTCAAGACGATTCGGGCTACCTTTGGGTATTCATCTGTTTAAATGTTTGTCAAGCTTATGGGACTTAACAGCGGGGTTTGTTTGTAAATCTATCGGACCAAACTGCGTGGTCATCAGTCCGTAGCCTAAAAACTACTTAAACCTAGGTAAACTAACCTAAGGACAACACACACATACACCCATGCCCCAGGGAAGACTTGAACCTCCACGGCGAGCAACCGCGCGCTCCGCAGCGAGACGCTTTAGACCGCGGCTAACTGCGGGGTCATCAGTCCCTAAACTTACAAACTACTTATGAACTAACTTATACTAAGGACAACACAAACATCCATGCCCGATGGAGGATTCGAACCTCCAACGCAGGAGGCCGCGCGATCCGCAACGTGGCGCTTCAGACCGCTCGGCTAGCGAGTACAATGTTTGTTGCAGTGACACTGAATTTCAGGAGAAAGTAAATCGTACTGGTATAAGACAACAAGGTCACTGTTCATTGCTTTTAGATGATAACCAGTAAGTTATCCGTAGAGTGGTCCACTAGGAACTAGGACAACGATTACGCAGTGAACCACTTTCGTTTACATCTAGTTACTTTTCCTGTTAACCTGTCACCTGATCGGGATATATTTTGTTCCAGGAACTGATCTATGATGTCCCATTAATGCGCAATGTTGACACACAGCACCAACGGTGATGCTATTTGATGTAATCGTCATTACTGTTAGTGACTGTACTAATTAGTCAACAATTTTCATGCGCATCATCAGCATCTACATCTACACTTGTAATACGCAAGCGATTTTATGCTGTGGGAAACATACCAAGGACATTAAGAGAAACCAACTCAGTTTTCCTGATGGAAAGCAAATCCACTTCCAGACGAACAGTGTTTAAGGTTAGAAAAAAGATAGCCAACTCATTAATATAAGCTTCAATGCGAAACAGATAGTTCATGAGTATTGCTGAAAATATCACGCACACTGACTAGCATTCTGACACCATCTCCGACTTTCTGCGAAGACACTGGATGTACCTTCGAGAAAGTGTCTTAGTATCCCTGCCCATAAGGTAGCACTGAAATAATTAATGTTCATCATCTCTTCAAGTAGGGTGGAAGTTGTTGCCTTTGACTCATAGACTTACTCCGTTTCCATAATTTATATTTGTGAGTGGCTACTCTTTCAGTTGAGTTACAGTACGTCTTCTTTTATACATTCGTTTAAAACAGCAATGCAGGCATATTTATTCGAAGTGATCACTGAGCCGAAGAGTCGTCTACGATTAAACTCAAGTGGAGACCGCCGGGGAGGGAGTATTACCACGACATCATCTTGCAATAGTCTCTAATAATTTTGTGCGTGTTGTACAGGTTATATTTTCATTTTGTTAACTGGGTTTCGGTTTACAAGGTCATCTTCAGGCTTTGTTTCTGTCATAGCGGTAACATTATTCTGCAATTAAATAATGTAACCTCTTTGACGAAAAGTCTATAGATGTTCTTATCAATCAATAACAGGTTAACGGAATGAACATAAACTTATAGCATATAGAAGAAATTACTCTTTTATTCCAGTATTATGATGTTCTGCCAAGAATCAATTAAAAATGAGTAAAACAGTATAAATAAGACATATTTACCACGTCAGTAGCTATATTTGGAGCCTCTTTCACTGTTTCTAGTTCGTTCATAATTTAAATTGTCTCTTATAATACCAGTAATCTCTGCATGATTACAAAACAAACTTTAACAGAGTTAGAACACTAAAAGGGTATGAACAGGTGTCAGATTAGTTCTGACGTCAACTCGGTCTCAGCGTCAAGATCCGGGATATCAAAGAGCAGTACAACATCTGTGGGCCAGTTTTCAATTACTTTTATTATTTTTACATTCAGCTGAACTTTATGTTGATCATGTTTAGATTAGATTAGATTAGTGGTTCGTTCCAATAGATCCGTGTTGAGGAGATCCTCGTGGATGTGGAACACGTCTAGTTGATAATATAATAATACTAATACAGTTACATAGATTTTTTACAAGCTGGTAATATAATAACACTAATAGTATGAATACCGATAAATGTATCATTTGGTTCTATTTAAGAATTCGTCAGTGGAGTAGAAGGAGTTGGCCACTAGAAAGTCTTTCAGGCTCCTCTTAAACTTATCTTTATTTGTATGCAAGTAACTACACAAAACCAGAAGGAGAATAATACAACTTTCTGCATAATGATTACGTATTACAGTTACAATAATGACTGCAGTTTAGAATCTCTGCTTAGTACAGTCGACTATGAGCAGCTAAATATTGTATCTGACTCATTTAATCAACAAATTTAAAATTTTACATCGATCATCAGTACCTATACATCAAAAATCAAGATAATCCCATTGATATGAAAGTACATTTCGTTAATTTACTGTGCGGAAGATTCATAAACATACTTTGGAGGAAGGAGGGAGGCTGGGGCGTAACATAAATTCTAGGAAACATAGAACAAGAGCTGATTCTGTTAACCCTTTCTTTCCCAGTGTTGTTCCTGGACAGCAAACGTATTAAAAGTTCATTTATACCGTATTTTGTGCATCAATCCTTAAAGTTGCATTTTTGTTGATGAACAACATGGTTCTAGTACGACATTTTGCCACTTGGTACGGCGTGTAGCCACTTCTGAGGCATTAATCTGTCCATCTTGGAGGCTGTCTTACGTTACCAGTTTGTACGTGACTTAGAGTGTGAGCGTGAGTGTGGTGCCTTTTATTTTATTCCAGCGGTGAATTGTCTTATCTTTGGTCCTGTGGCGAAGATTACGCTAGCACTATTGATCTGGCAGTGTACTATCAACAAAATAAAGTCCAAGTAATAAAATAACCTCAATACAAACGTGTGTGTTGCGCGTGAAATATATGACAAAAATGAATTTTAATTTTTACAAAGCTAATTTCATAATGTGAGACAGAAAGGGTTAAATAACAAAGTGAATTCGTAATAAATTACAAGACTAGACATTGAATAATACAATACACTAATTCCTGAAGATGTTATAAAGTTTTCAATAATAAAGGGAACAATGGTGCTAACTTTTAAAACAGATATAGCCATGAAGAATGAACATGGCCTTAGGAGAACATACACCATCAGTTTTGCAACAGTCTTAGCAGCCGGATCATTTCTTGATTCTAGAGAAGAGGTAGTGCGACGTTATAATCTGATTCCTACTGGTGTGTTGTTTCTAAATGTTACTCGATACTGTGATCACTGAAATAACATAACATATCCTCTCAATGTGCGAAGTTTCGTTTCTATTCCTCGCCCTCTTGCATGTGCTTTACTATTTTGTAAAACAGTGTATTTAAAAAGAAAAGCATTATCGCTACTGCTTCATGGTATATTTATTCCCTAGTGGAGTTTGTTGTTCATATCCAACAGTTCAAAATTGACAACACGAGATGGAAAAATGGCATTCCTAGTTCCATACTAAAGTTGAATCTGGCACAAACGCTTGTGCAAAATGTTTAATCATTATTACTTTTGATCACTGAGAGACAGCATAAATTAAACTTGAAAATAAACTCTAAATGTTTCTATTTGGTAAATCCTTGTATTCCACATGTCTATAAGTAACTAGCTTAAACCCGCGGCTCCGCTCGCGCGTTGGTTTATTATGATAGATAAGCTATCTTTCAGTAGTGTGCTATGAGACTGGTTTTGAAGGATGAAATGATATAAAATACCTCCTTTAGAAACAAACATTTAAAATCAAAATTATCAGAAAAGTAGGTAGTATAGATCAAATCACATGTAAAAATGCACTCGTTTCGAAGAATCCAATCACGAAATTCAACAATAATGATTGTAATAATATCACAGATAGATCACGTGATGTAATGCGCGAAACGTCAAATCGATTTTTTTTAAAGAGTTGTTTTAAAAGAAATTTCTTTTTTACTGCTTTATTTATTTATTCTTATATTTCCTTATTCGTTTGCTTATCCTTACACAGAAAGAGCTGAAGACATTGTAGCACGCATAAACCAAAGATATGGTTTGTGGCATCACGTTTCGCTGTATGTAACCTCCTTGCTATGGAGTCGCAAACGTCATCGCTGGCCTTATAGCTATCGTCATGAAACTTCTATGGTATACAAAGGGAGACTTCGGAGAGCAATTACACACAGACCATTCGTTTGCGTTCTGTAGTTTTCGCTGCAGAGCGAAATATTAACACACGCACACACACACACACACACACACACACACACTGATAACTTTCCAACCCAATATACTCCACCCTTTTATCATTATCAACCCTCAAGCAATAATTTAACCAATAAAACCATTTTCAAAGAGTAAATATAATTTTCAAAGAGTAATTATTATTTCGCATTATATTCTTCCAGTTACTAAATATCCATCAGATCGCTATAAAACCGCGCCTAAAATCTTCCTCAGGTATAAATCAGTAACTGTACAAATATTCAAGTCTCTGCGTCTTGTCGTTCGGACGTGATAATCGTACACCGAAGAGACTTCTTCCCCGGGTAGACATTAGTTCAAATGTTCAAATGTTTGTTAAGCTTATGGGACTTAACTACGGGGTCATCAGTCCCTAAACTTACAAACTACTTATGAACTACTTACGAACTAGGACGGCACAAATATCCATGCCCGAGGGGGGATTCGAACCCCCGACCGTAGTGGCCGTGCTGACCGTGACTGGAGCGCCTCAGTCACCTCGGCCACCGCGGCCGGCGTAGACATTAGTAACTGTACAAATTTTTAGCTCTTTATGTCTTGTGGCTCAGACGTGATAAACGTACACCGAACAAACATTCACATTTATAGATGTAGATATGTAAAATATGGTATCATACGTACACTATGTGATCAATATTATCCGGACACCAGGCTGCAAAAGACTTTCAAGTTCATGGCTTCCTTCAACAGTAATATCTGCAATTCAACGTGGTGTAGGCCCACCCTTAGCCATGATGTCAGCTTTCACTCTCGCAGGCAATTAGCTGCTGGAAGGTTTCTTGATGAATGGCAGTAGTGTCGCACTGAGGAGAGGCATCTATTACAGGTCAAAGCCGGCGTTCCAAAACATCTCAAATGTATCGGATTGACCTCAGGACACTGTGTAGACCAGTCCAAGTCCATTACAGATATGTTATTCTCGTCCAACCACTCCACCACAGGCCGCGCATTATGAACAGATGCTCGATCCTGTTGGAAGATGCAGTCACCATCCTCGAATTCCTGTTCAACAGTGAGATGCAAGAAGGTTCTTACATCATCAATGCAGGCCTATAATACGATAGTGCCACGCAAAACAACAAGGGACGCGAGCCCTCTCCACCAAAAGTCCCGACCACACCATAACACCAGCGCCTCCGAATTTTACTGTTGACACTACACACACTGGCATATGATGTTCATCGGGCATTCGCCATACCCACACCCTGCCATCGGATCGCTACATTGTGTCCGTGTTTCGTCACTCCATACAACGTTTTTCCACTTTTCAATCGTCCAATGTTTGCACACCAGCGAGGCGTCGTTTGGCATTGACCTGCGTGATGTGTGGTATATGGACAGCCGTTCGACCATGAAATCCAAATAATCTCAGCTCCCGCCGTTCACAGTAATTGGAGTGGACCCTGACGCGGTTTGGAATTCCCGTGTGATGGTCTGACGGTCTCTGTCGGTGGTCTCTGTCCGTCAACAGACGAGATTGGCAATATGTCTCCTTTCGCGTTTCCACTTCATTATCACATCAGAAACAGTGCACCTAAGGACGTTTAGGAGATGGAAAATTTCGCGTACAGACATCTGTCATACGTAACAGCCAATCATGTGACCCGATCGAAGTCCATGAGTTCCGCTGAGCGCCCCTCTCTGCTCTCTCACGATGTCTATTTACTACTGAGATCGCTGATATGGCAGCTCAATGGACCTAATATGAAAGACATATTGTTAGGGTGTTCGGATACTTCTGATCACATAGTGTAGTTATTCATAAAAACTTGTGTAAAGAATATTTCAACATCTACGTATGTTTCTATTTTTTTTTTTTTTGTATGAAAGTGAAAAATAAATCATTGCACGTCATTACCATTAATTCAATTATCTGTACAAATGACTCATATAATATGCTAGGGTAATTTTATAGAAAAACCTATTTGTAATGTGAACGCCAGTCACAAACTGTAATGTGCTCGTTGTTTTCCTTGTCAATATAGTCGCTACGAACTTTTGAACATTTGAAAAGTCACGGCAGCACTTTTCGGATCCCAGCATCAAGGGAATCTGCCGCCTAACCGTTATATTTTTGATGCAGCTCGAAAACAGATTTCTTCGATGCTGGTATCCAAACGATTGTGCCATGACTTGACAAATATTTAAATCATCACCATGACTATGTGAAAACATGTGCATATTCTAGATTGTGATACAATTTATGTACATAAATAAGGTTTCGCTTAGTCTATTACAAATCGGCTGTTATTTTAAAAACGACCCTAGTAAAACTAGAAAAGGAAGTAAGTAGAAGGAGAATGGGCAATGAAAGTCAGGGGGATAATCGTGCTCACCACGATTTTTTCGTAAATTTGATCTCGCGAGCTTCAACTAGCAGTTCCTGAGATTGGTTGCTTAGTCGTTTGTACTACACCAAAGGTCGACATTTTACAGTTATCTATTTGGATTTGAGTGTCAAAGAGTAATTTTTTCCACTTTTCTTTTTAAGAAAAGTCGTAGTGTAGGTCACAGTTTATTGCCTGTTTCACTACTGTAGTTAACATATTAGTGATTACACGTTTTCAAGGTAAGCTCTACTTTGGTATCAGATGTTTCTTAAGGACTTTGTACAATATTAATTTGGTAACTGTTGAGTAAAGGCGTGCGTTCGGGGTAATCATAGAAACTGTAATTTTGTAGAAACCCTTATCATTGTATTTCAGTGTTTGACTGTCTTCTTTAAAAATTTTTTGGTTCAAACAGTGCTTGTTTTGATAGGAACATTTGACGTGTAATATCTGTCAGAAATCATATATACGCCAAACTGGAAGAAATTTCCAAGCTAGATATAAAGAACACACAAGAGACAGTGAAAATAATCCATCTAAATTTTATCAACATTTAATCACGGAAAAACACGATGTAAAACCTATAGAGGAAGCCTTAAAAATTATACACATTATACAAAAAGGGCCAAAATGAATATTCTTGAGGAAATCTAACTATATCCCCATATACATAACAACCAGAACTATGTACTAAATTAACAAACCGAACTCAAAAAATACGTCGAAAATTTTATTCACTTTATAAACAGACAAGAGAATAGATAAACACCAAAGATTCCAAATCCATAGTAAAACTCCAATACAAAACCAATATTATAAGTAATGTAAGTAAAATTTTGTAAAAATGTTATGTAATTATAAGAATATACAGTGTGTTTCACTAAGTGTGTTTGCCTCTGTAACTTATAAAGTAATAGGTGACGGGAAATTTTAATAGGGTAGGTCAATACAAGAAATGTTACACTTTCTGCGGAGCTATGAAGATAGTTTATTGTATCATTTTCCAAAGAGTTATAGCACTAAGATATAATTTTTTAATGGAACAATAGTTTTTTCTATCGTGCATTGGATTCGTTGAAACCAGCTGCGTCCAAATCAGTTTAAACTACATTCCTATCACTGTTAGTTTGGGAGCTACAACCCTTCAAAGTTTCAGAGGCAGATACCACAAACGCTGCGCATAATGCAATGCGCCTTCTGAATGTGGTGCCGCCGAGTTGTAACGTCGCTGGTGTCACGGAGCGAGAAGCTTCCTCGATGCGCTGTTAGACTGCAGACTGTCGCCGCACACGGCCGTATACCCGACAGTTGGAGCCACACAAACAACCGGGGCTCAATATACCACAGTTACTGACATCGGATGACCATGGCATACACGAACAACAGCGCATCGAGGAAGCTTCTCGCTCCGTGACACCGGCGACGTTACAACTCGGCCGCACCACATTTAGAAGGCGCATTGCATTATGCGCAGCGCTTGTGGTATCTGCCCCTGAAATTTTGAAGGGTTGTATCTCCCAAACTAACAGTGTTAGGAATGTAGTTTAAATTGATTTGGACGCAGCTAGTTTCAACGAATCCAATGCACGATTGAAAAACCCATTGTTCCATAAAAAATTATATCTTTGTGGTGTAACTCTTTGGAAAATGATACAATAAACTATGTTCATAGCTCCGCAGAAAGTGTAACATTTCTTGTGTTGACCTACCGCATTAAAATTTCCCGTCACCGATTATTTTATAAGTTACGGAGGGAAACACACTTAGTGAAACACCCTGTATGTAACAACTCCTCTATATTACTCGTATTTACAGAACACCTGCCGGCCGCGGTGGCCGATGGGACTGAGGCGCTCCAGTCACGGTCTGCACGGCCACTACGGTCGGGGGTTCGAATCCCCCCCTCGGGCATGGATATTTGTGCCGTCTTAGTTCGTAAGTAGTTCATAAGTAGTTTGTAAGTTTAGGGACTGATGACCCCGTAGCTAAGTCCCATAAGCTTAACAAACATTTGAACATTTTTTGAACAGAACACCTGATGATGGCCTAAGGCCGAAATAAGCTTATAGTGAGATAATAAAGTTCTAAAGCAGTGTAAAAATAATTTATAATTATTGTGGTATTGAAAAAAATGTCAGTTGGATTTGGCGTCACGTCCGCCAGTGTTCACTCAATTTGCACGCGGCCCATCTGCGTGCTGTCCACGTGCTCTCGGCCCGCAGAAGGGAATCCGGTCGAGGCTTTTTACTTAATCGCAGCGGCCAATTGCCTGTTCACTCGTCGCAGCCCTCGACGCTCTCCGCTGTCAAACCAGCGCATTTTGCGCTCCACATGGGTGTTGTAAGTTATTGTAACGTCACAGTGCGTCACCGCTATTACTTTTTCTATTTATTGTAACTGATTGCACCGATAATTTTACAACACGAGTCTTAGTCGAAAATTTGCAATTTCAGTAACGAACCACTAAATTTACGCAGTGGGAATAGCAAAGAGGTAAAGCTGATAATGATAATATAATTTTCCCTCTGTGCTGTTGCAACGGCTCTGAGATTTTGAATACATCGGAGCTAATGGAAGTTAGCAGTGGTGACGACGACGGTTACGGGGCCATCAGGCGCGGCGGGAGAGCTCTTAACTCGAGTAACTCGGTTTGCCGCACCCCTCGATAATCAACAGCAGCAGCCCGCGCCGCACTGCCGCCTCGCACCAAATTACGGCATTTTCAAAGCGCTCCTCTGCTAATATCGCCGCCACTGAGCGGTCCTTGCATTGCGACATTCGTGTCTTTGCCACTGAAAATAAACTGGGGTCGTGGTTTGCTACAGTCTATACTTAACTACTTATGTTACTAATCTATATATATATATATATATATATATATATATATATATATATATATATATATATATATAGTAGCTGAAACCCGGCGTTAAGGAAGGAAGGAAGGAAGCTTGGAGTTTAACTTCCCGTCGACAGCGTGGTCATTAGAGACGGAGCTTACGCTCGAAGTATTTGGGTAAGGATGTGGAAGGAAATCGGCCGTGCCCTTTGAAAGGAACCATCCCGGCATATGACTGGAGTGATTTAGGGAAATCACGGAAAACCTAAATCTGGATGGCCGGAGATGGATTTGAACCACCGTCCTTCCGAATGCGAGTCCAGTGTGTTACCACTGCGCCACCTCGCTCGGTAAACCAGGCGTTGTGCGGGTATTTATTTATTTATTCGAGCCTTGAGTTAGTACTTTTCCTATCCACTCTCTCTCTGTCCATCTCCTTCTTTTTCTAAAAAACATTTTACATTTATCAGGGAAATTTATAAGAAATAAGAAATCACACGTAAAAATGCACTCGTTTCGAAGAATCCAATCACGAAATTCAACAATAATGATTGTAATAATATCACAGATCGATCACTTGACGTAATGCGCGAAACGTCAAATCAATTTTTTTTTAAAGAGATCTATTAAAAGAAATTTCATTTTTACTGCTTTATTTATTTATTCTTATATTTCCTTATTCGTATGCTTATCCTTACAGAGAAAGAGCTGAGGACATTGTAGCACGCATAGACCAAATATATGGTCTGTGACATCACGTTTCGCTGTGTATAACCTCCTTGCTATAGAGTCGCAAACGTTATCGCTGTCTTTCAGTCCGGAATTTTTTTTTTAAATAATTTGACTGCTTTCAACTACCATACCTTCCACCCCCTTATAGCTATCGGCATGTAACTGCTATGGTGTACAACGGGAGACTTCGGACAACAATTACACACACACACCATTCGTTTGCGTTCTGTAGTTTTCGCTGCAGAGCGAAATATTAACACACACCCGCATATAATTTTATATACACCGATAACTTTCCATCCCAAGATACTCTACCCTTTTATCATTATCAACCCTCAACCAACAATGCAACCAATAAAACCATTTTCAAAGAGTATATATAATTTTCAAAGAGTAATTATTATACCGCATTTCGCATTTTTTCTTCATATTGCTAAATATCTATCAGATCGCTACAAAACCGTGCCTAAAACCTTCCTCAGGTATAAATTAGTAACTGCACAAATATTTAAGTTTCTGCGTCTTGTCGTTCGGACATGATAAGCGTAGACCGGACAGACATTCACATTAATATATATAGATAAATAGCTATGAGATCGCCATAAAACCGTGACTAAAGCCTCCCCCGGGTAGACATTAGTAACTGTACAAATTTTTAGCTCTTTATGTGTTGTAGTTCAGACGTGATAAACGTACACCGAACAGACATTGACATTTATAGATATAGAAGATAAATGAATTGCAATTCGTTAATCTCGCTAAAACTCGAGAACGGCTGAACAGATTTGGCTAATTTTAGTCTTGAAATATTCGTGTAAGTCCAGGGAAGGTTTAAACCGAGATAAAATATGGAAAAATTGTCAGGAAAAGCGGTTAATCGAGAAAAACTAAAACAGCTTTTTCCTGCGAGCTATCAATACCGTTCGTCCAATTACGATATGATTTTGTACATTTCATGCTGAAAGCAATAGGAAGGTTCGCAACAAATAAAAATCTAGAAAAGTCGCCGGGAAAGTAGGAAAATTTAGGAAAGACCGAAAGCGATTTTTCTATTAATAAAATCAATTGCCACATGGTTGTAACATCATCACTTGAGTACGGCTTGACAGCACAAGGTTTGTATGAAATAAATTTTTCGGTAAATTACCGGAAAGTTTGAGAAAAATTGAAAGTGCGTTTTCAATGTGTTTTTGATTGATTTCAGCACTGTAACTGTCTATTCGCACGACGGAGTGGACTTTTTTTTTTTTTGTTTTTTTTTTTTGTTTTTTGTTTTTTTTTTTTTTTTGTTTTATTATTACGGTCTTGGAAAACTTTAAAAAAAGAAAAAGAAAAAAGAGGGACAGTTAAAAAGGAAACTCGCAAAATTCGAACCAAGTTCCTTCTTCAATGTCTTTCTAAATGTATTTAACACTATGTTGAGAACCGTTCAGCCGATTGCGATAAAATTTTCATCATTTGACGTTCAACGAAAGACAAACATTCTTATGAACTAAAAATTTGGGAAATTTACCTGGAAAATTTGAAAATTCGCCAGAAACTGAAAGAGCTTTTTCAAAGTGATATGAATGTTATTCGTCTGATTGCGATACAATTTTGCATATTTGACGTTCAAAGCGAGAGGAAGGTTTGAGTGAAGTGAAAGTGTATCCTGGATATGTGTGCGTGATTTGCCCCCTGAAACCATCTACTATCGAACCGATATTTAGACGATCTGATGGTGCATATATAGAGCTGCTGGGTCTAAAATATATATGATTTAAATTAATATGGTTTATATTAAAGGGTAAGTGATACGAAGTTCACCGGGTCATCTAGTTAAGTAATAATTGCTTTTCTTCTTCACGGAGAATAATTTCTTGGATCAAGTAATTTACCTACATCTACATAAATACTCTGCAAATTACATTTAAGCACTTGTCAGTGCGTTCTCCGATATTTCTCTGCAGATCCATTCTCTAATAGCGTGTGGAAGAAACGAACACATAAATCTTTCCGTATTCGATCTAATACCTCTTGTTTTATTATGATGATCATCTCTCCCTATGTAAATATAATCGCATGCGGAAGAGAAAGATGATGAAAGAGATTTCGCAAATAAATCTCGCCGCATCGGATAACGCCTCTCTTTAAACGACTTCCACCCCAACTCGTGCATCAATTCTGAAACACACCCTCTCTAACGCGATAATACTATACCAGCTATCCTTCTCTGAACTTTCCCTATATCCTCCGTCAGTCCCACTTGGTAGGCATCCCACAATGCGCAGCAATACTCGAAAATAGGACGCACAAGTGGAGTGTAAGCAGTTTTGTTTAGTGGAACTGTTCCATTTTCTAAAGATTTTGCCAATAAAGCGTAGCTTTCTGTTGGCCTTGCCAAAAATATTTTCTATATGTTTGTCCATTTTGTTGTACGTAATTGATGAAGAGTTCTCGGATGGCAGTGTTTTCTCACCGCGACGTTTCGACGAGTGACATGATGATGAGTATGTCGCCTACAAGATGATGAATATGTCACTCGTCTAAACGTCCGAGATGAGAGCTCTTCATCAGTTATATACGCCGGGAAAGCATTCATTCACAGTTGTTCGTAATTGTAATTACTAGGTATTTAGTTGGATTTAAAGTCTGAAGATTTGACTGATTATCGTGTAAGTGAAGTTTAAAGGTTTTATTTTTGTGCTCATATGGATAACTTCACATTTACCATGATTTAGGTTCACTTGCCCATTTCTGTACAATGCAGATATCGTATCTAAATCATTTTGCACTTGCTTTTGATGTTCTGGTGACTTTACGAACCAATAAATGAAAACATCTGTCGCGAACAGTCTAAGAGAGCTGCTCACATCGTCTCCTAAATCGTTTATAAAGATAAGAATCATTAGGGGTCGTATAACACCTCCCTGGGGAACGCCAGATATCACTTCTGTTGTAGTCTATGATTTTCCATCAATTACAGCGTACAGTGTCCTCTCCTACAGGAAAAATCGAAACTAGTCGCACATCTGTGGCGATCTTCCATAAGCACACAATCCATTAGTAGACACTTGTGAGGTATAGCATCAAAAGTCTGTCGGAAATCTAGACATATGAAATCCATTTTAAATCCCTTCTCTACCGCACTTCTGAAGCTATTAGCAAGTATTTTAGAGCAGGTACTTACTTCGAGTAATTGAAACATTATTTCCTCGCTGTACAGATTCGGTGGAAAACAGTGAACCGCTCCCACGGAAAAAAATGAAAGTACGGGTAATCGCCTTTGCGCACAAATTACACGCATGTTTCCCAACTGGTAGTCTTGCATCAAAAGTAGATTTTATGTGAAATCAGTGTTAGTTGTGCAAGAGCTAAGGGAGACCTATCTTTTTTCAGTATGGTCTAGTGGATTTATATATTTATTTTAACATAGGGACATTTTTAATACGACGTTAATGTTTCTTACGTGCAAAAGGAATTAAGCTTTCAAGGTTCGTTTAATGTAGGTTCTTGTGCAAGACAACATTTTTTTAAATTTTCAAATCTGATTTTTCCTGATTTCCTTTATAAATATTTGTATGTTAATACATTTTCACCACACGGCACATGGACAAGAGAAAAAAGAAATCCTCAAAAGTACACCACGTAATGCAGCCAATTGACAAAAGAATTTTCGAAATCGCTCTTGGAATAATAAAACGTGATCAATAAAATACGTCTTTGAAAAGTTTCTAAGCTAGTTGTTGGTAGGTTTTTTACCATTACAGCGTGGTATGAAAGGGTCGAGAACAGAATCTCGATCTTGGGGGCCTTGATGATCGGTTCCTACTTCAGTTAAGAATACGGATTAGAAAGTTTTTGGTTTATTTGAGACCAGTGCTCATTTGTATGGTCATTAGAACACACGTCTTGCTGTGGCTATGTTACAGTATAACAGCAACGTGTGAACGACGAACCGAGGCTGGCGGTCACACAGATTATTCCCTCACCAAACGATGTCAACCGGGGTGAAACTGAAGCTCAGTTAACGACATCATTTTATTATGAACCGAACATATTCCAATTTTACGTGGAAGAAACTTTGATTGGTAATTTTTGTAGCACGCCACTTCTACCCTTATAAACATGGACGAATTGATTCAACCTTTGCTCGAAAATAGATAAATTATAAAAGTCGAAACAGTTTTATTCCTGTCCATTAATCGTTATTCATCGTCAAACTATGATGGTTCAAAGCCGAACTAAATATATCACGTCGTTGTTGAACAACGACCTGAATCTCGTGCCCAGGAAAATAAAGCGAATCGTTTAATTCTTTCCACAAAAGCTATAAATAGTGCTGAAATGGAGACCCATTTATAGAACCATTTTCATTAGCACCGTTCTGGTTTTATATCACATTAAAAAAATCCGTTTGTGTGGGAGGCCTCTGAAGCTTTTCACTTCCACACTTCAAAGTTGTTGTAATCCGTTCAACTTTGCATGTGCTTTCTTTTTTTTTTTTTTTTTTTTTTTTTTTTTTTTTTTTTTTTTTTTTAATTGTATAATCTTTATTTGTTGTCCTGATATCAAGGCTTAAAGTTTAGTTACATTTACCACGTGCTCAGACGCGATAGGTATTCTGACTGTGGTCGATGGAGTTGATTGTAATTTGTCTTTTAATTAACGTTTCGTTTTTTATACGTTAACTAGCTGGTAAACCTGGTTTTTCCACGGTATATATGCATTTTTCAAGTTTTATATTAGAAACGAGAATAAAAATTCCGAAAAGATTTCACCTTCATGAATTCATGAAATCAGCTTAGAAATTATGAAACAGTAAAACAAAGAAATATGCAGCTCAATACTTATGACATCGTATATCGTTGAGTTTGCTATTGTCACTCACTGTGATAATTATGTTTTATTATAATGACATAGTGCACCTATGCACTGTAAATTATGTTATATAACGACTGATTGACATTACAAGATTATGGCCTTGTAAAATGATTTTATTGGACCAGATGATACTGACATAGTTCAGCGATACCGGTCGTCTTAAATAAAAATTGATGATCAGCGATCTTGACTTTTTTATATCTTTCTACAATGACATCGTATATCCTTGACTAAGTTGCCTACAATAATATGATTTTCAAGATTTGTATAGAGTCTATTAGCAAACTATCTGCGATAAATAAATAATGGATGAATGAAGTCTCGTAAATAACGCGTCGCGTGGTGGGATAGTTTTTGTGAGTCATTGTATACGACGTCGTATCTCCTGAACTGTGTGTCTTAAGTATTTAATCCTACAGCGATTTTGTCTGATGTTAAGTAAATGTGTATCAAGTTTAGTTGAAGTAGGTCCATTATTTTAGAAGGAGATGTGGAAAAATACCGCATGATTAGCAATTATTCGGAAATTCCGTTGTTTATTATGCCATATCTCCATAAATATGTGTCATACTATGATGTAAATTTGAAAGTACATTCAGTGATATATCTGCCTAATGTGTGCAAAATATGTCTTGAATGGTGTTAGTAGTGAAGACGTAATAAATCTAAACCTCATGCGTGATCATGGGTTTTTTCATGGACCAAATAGTTTATGACTTCACATCTCAAGAACTATATGTCGAACTGTGATGTAAGGGACCATTCAGTGGTATGTATGTGTACTATCTGTGAAATGTCTCGCGAATACAATTTACAGTGTAGACGTAATAACCTGTAACATGCCAATGTCATACATATACATCATGAACATCAGAAAGATAGTAAGCGATAACTTTTTCCATCACTTTGTTCGGGTTGTCGCCAAGAAAAAGTTTCGTGAACATTTGAAATTATGTTTAAAGTTTTTTGCAAGTCGCTAAGTTTTCTCATTCTCAAATAGTTGAGGAATAAAATCACGCCCTCACACGCGGCAAGATGGGGCAGTTTTCACTGTTTATGATGTGATATCGTATGAACTATGTATCGTAGGTGGTCTTTGCTACCACAGCAAATGATTCCTGACCGTAACGAATATTTGTACCAAATTTCGCTGAAATCGGTCCATTTGTTTAGGAGCAGGTATAGAATTTTATCGCATGATGCCGCCGTTTTTCACGACTGTCATCTTTTATGGCCGTTTCCCGTTAGATCTCCGAAGTTAAGCACTGGTGGGCTTGGCTAGCACTTGGAGGTTAACTGCCTGGGTCTGCCGAGCTCTGTTGACAAGCGGGGTCCATTCACCTCTTGTGACGCCAACTGAGGAGCTGGTTGATCGACAAGTAGCGGCTCCGGCCACGAAAACTGACATAAGGGCCGGGAGTGAGGGGCGCTGACCAAGTCCTACTTCAACCGCATCCAGCTGACGCCCTCGAGCGGAGGATGACACGGCGGTCGGTCAGTGCCCAGTGGGCCTCTCGAGGCCTGTCGACGGAGTTTAGTTCAGTTTAGTTAGTCATCGTGTATGACGTCATCTCTATACTTACAAGACGCATTTGTTGTCTGTCTGTCTGTTCTATTATAAATCAAGATCCAGACAACCAAATAACGAGAAATGTGGTACACGTACACAAAATTACATGGGAAAGGTTCTTAAACAGGTTTCGTTCCATTTTTTGGAATTCCAACAGGAAAATTTGAGAAAAAGTGAAAGTGCGTTTTCAATGTATCCGTGTAAATCTAGATCTTCGCACTGATGTTGATGAAATTTTGTACAATTGACCTTCAAAACAAGAGGAATGGCACTGTCTACATAAAATTTCGTTCAGTGCATGGTGGATGGTACTTATGGATTTTCTACGCTTCTACAGAAAGCCTTATTTTAAGCCCAGGCAAATCCAGGTACTTGCAGCTAGTACTCCATACGAATGTGTCGTAGGTGGTTCTTATCCCGACAGCGATTGTTGCCTGATAGTACGGAACACGCGTATAAAGTTTGGTTGAAAAGGTCCAGTAGTTGAGGAGGAGATGTAGAACACACATACTCAGCACATACAGCATATTTTATAAGATGTATAGATTGTAGTAAGCTTTTAAGTAAGAATATTGCGTTTAGTTCATTTTTCACCTAATTCACGGCTCCTGTCGTCTATGGCAGAATAAAATTTGGGACCTAGAATGCAAAATATTCCTAAACGGCCCAACAAAAGGCAAAATTTGTGCCAGGACGTCAGGGCCAAGGTGTGGGAATTGACCTTAAATGAGAAAAGGCGTGAAGTCAGGAAGAAAAATCAAAATGGGTTTTATTACTGAAACAGTAGCATTGAACTAAATGGGACCCGGGGGAGGTCGATACCTTTCCCTATAGGTACACCTTGAAACCAGATATATAATTTATGTATAAACGGAGCTCAAGGGAGCAGATCTGGTCGTGTCGGAGACCGAAACACAAGAGGGCGTCCGCGGTCGACGCCGTCGTTCAGTTGTCGGCACAGTGGGCTCCACGGGACCGACAGTCTGCTTCTTGGTTAGTGGCTGGGTTCTACCGATTCTCACAGGTTGGCCTATCCTGGCCAGCAGAACCAAGCCCCCAGAAAATGCCAATCCAACAGGCACAGGCACGTGGCACGGGATGATTGCAATCAAGCCGAGCAAATTACTTATGAAGAATTATAGAAATTCATTCCTCATTCCTACGCACCTTACTGCCTGAATTCTCCTCAATAGTCCTTAATAATATCATATATATACATCATTTATAAAACTAAATACGTAATGTATGAGGGTTGGAACTTAAATAGTGGCAACTATTTATTCACAACCGATACAAAAGCGTTACATGTTTGCACCTGTTACTGTCCTTCAAAGTAGTCACTAGCGTTGTGTACAACCCGTTGTCAGCGATGTGGAAGGTGTGGTATATCGGCGTTAGCAGAGCCTGTTCTGTTGGTGGTCCGAAAGGAGTGGTCTACTGCCTGTCGGATCTCTGGAAAAGTTCTGAAGCGAATGGCACGAAGTGGATCCTTCGTCTTCAGAATCAAATCAAAGTTTCAAGAACCAAAGTTCGAGGATTATGGTACAGTACTTCCCAGTCCCATCGACCGAACAGAGCAGCCACAGCTTACGCTGTCTGCGCCCGTGCATTACCGTGCAAAATGATGGGTGGATTTCGGAGAAAGTGTTGCCGCTTGTTTCGAAAAGCTGGTCGCAGGTGATGCTCCAAAAACTAACAGTAATACAGTGCACTATGGTCTGCCGTGGATAACACCATCACCGTCTCACACGAGAATCGCCATAACTTTCACATATCTGGGGCTCTGATGCACTTTCGAGACGACCCATAATGACGCCATTCGCTGGAGTGGCGTTTTGGCTAGTACAGTATGGTACATGTCTGATCCAGTGTTAGTTACGATACAGCGTAAAAAAGTGGCTCAGCATTAATTTGCTAAGTACGGGCTTGGCGACCCTGGGCTCCTGACCGTGGGCTGTGTCGCACCAATAGTCCGCTTCACCGTAAGCTCTGTGCGTGCTTCAACGACCATCGTTCGGGCGACGGTGGAACGTTGTGCGTTTCAGAGCCTGGGGATCTCGCCTTAATCGCCCGGATCGCGTGGACGGTACAAACCTGTATAAAAAATTCAGTCTCAAGGTGTGCTACGTGCCGAGGAATGCATGGCTGTTGAGGTTGAACAGTCGCTTGAGAGCAACCTCTGAGGAACCTGCCGCACCTCAGTTGTATAAGGCTTACCCAGGCAAGGGGGGGCTCTGCCTGAGTGAACCTATAGTTCCCTAGCTGCTCGTGGGAACACCATGAAAAACCATGGAAAATTGGCGGACGTACAACTGCCGTTTCTAAGCGCGGTAGAGGTGATTACAACACTACGCAGTATGACCCTCAAACGTTTCCTTTCCTGTTCATAACGTGGGAGGAACGTCGGGCGAAAATTCAAGGTGAGGCTTATGCCCCAAAGTACTTGGTCTGTATGCGAACTGATGGGGAATCATTTATGACAACAAAGCCAATGTTCTTTGTAGAACATTTAGAGGACAAATATGGAGAGGTGGAGGTTATGTCGAAGATGAGATCTGGGTCTGTGTACATGTCTTCCGGCGCATCTATAGGGGTCCGAAGGACAACAGGATTGCCACCAGTGCATCTTGGCTTTTGAGGGCGATTCATTGCCTGAGAAAGTCAAGGTGATGATCTACCAGTGCGAAGTAAAGGCCTACGTTCCTCCCATTATGCGCTGCTCCAATTGCTGGAGATTTGGACATATGTCGTCCCAATGTGATGCCAACCCAACATGTCGGGAGTGCAGGTGTGCAACCCATCCGAACACCCCTTGTAACCCACCTCCAGTGTGTGTCAGTTGCTACCAGCAGCATCTTCCTTGTACACCTTCTATACTCCACAAAGAGCGTAAGGTCATGGAGTACAAAACCCTGGACTGGCTGACATACGCAGAGGCTAGGCGTACGTACATGAAGCTTCACCCAGTGACCATGATGACACCATACGTCACTGTTGCTTCCTCATTATTCTCCCCAGTAACCAGACCGCAATCTGTAGCACCATTGCCAGCGGGCCCCCAGGCCCGATCCACTGCACCTGCCTCCTTGACAGTTGGGGGTGCTAATTCTTCACGTTGGGAGCAACAAACAACCAACCACAGGGGACGTCGGTCCCCACCCCACTGCCGAAGAAACAACAACTTTCTCTGGCTCCTCTCGACCGGAAGGAGTCCCACAGAACACTCCCTTCCGAGGCTTGTCTCCGTGAGAAAGCGGATCCCAGAAACTTGCTGAAGGATTCCCCAGCTGCTGATCGAAGGGCCTCCAGCTCTTTGTTAGCCCCTGCAGTCCCTGTTGAGAAGCCCCCATGGTCTCAAACACCGAAAGGCTAGCGAGAGGGAAAGAAACTTACTCGAAACAAAAAAGATTCTTTGGTGGCTTCGAAGCCACAAACACCCACATCCTCTGCTTCAGAGGATGAAGTCGACATCCTCGCTTCCCATGAGGATCTCTCACTTTTAGACTTACCAGAATCTATAGTTTTAGATCCTGAAGGTCCTGACTAGAAGACCGCAGATGTTCTCATGAAATGATCTACTTCTCTTATTTATTTATTTTTATGGCCTTCCAGCATGGAGAACAAGTCATTCTCCAGTGGAATTGCGGCAGCTTCTTTAACCACCCAGCTGAGCTGCGACAGTTATTATGCCGCTACCCTGCAGTCTGTATAGCCCTGCAGGAAACATGGTTCCCTGCACAGAGGACCCCTACCCTCCGTGGGTATCAGGGCTACTACTGCAACAGGCCTGTATATAACTGGGTGTCTGATGACGTATGTCTGTACATTCTTGACACTGTTCCCAGTGCCCCGGTACCACTTCGCACAACTCTCGAGACAGTGGCAGGCAGGAAATAATCTGCAGTCTCTACCTTCCCCCAGATGAATAGCATTTTATTTCATGTTTTAAATGTTAGTTTCTGTAATATTTCTGGGATTTTATTATGCTAATAATTTATCATTGTGTCAATGTATGTGGCAATATGAATGGTCTCTCCTTGACGCCACTGTCCCTGTGAGAATGTTTACTTGCTTTATTTGTATGTGCATGTATGAGAATCTTCTATCGTGGGACTCTGAGTATATGTATGAGAATTTTCGTCGTCGGCTGCTGGCTGCTCGCTACTAGTGTTCTCTGGCTTTGTATCGATAGGTAGTAGTCACCAACCTCTGCTTTTGACGCTACCAAAGAGGTTCCTCCACCATTTGGTTAAAAGTTGAGTTGGGAATGCCCAGTTAGCGAGCCTCGACAGGACGCAAGAGTGTCAGCTCTCCCCACCACCTCATTTTTCCAGTGGTTTCTACCGATTTCCAGTGGTGGAGGGGACTGGGTGGCCGATAGGACATTCGGTGATTGCACGTCGACCTGGTAAGACGTTCTGGATTTTCTTTCCTCCCTTGAGATGGTAGCGATCGATGTCTGGTTTGTTAGACTTCAGATCTTAGGTTCATTTTTCGGAATAAGTTTCTCCGATCGTGTACAGAAGTGTATTCAATTTCATTTATGTGATTTTGCATAGGTAAATGCGGTGAATATGCAACTAATTCGGTTTGATAACAGCTTGGAATCGGTAACCTGTGTGAGACTAGCTGGCGGTGTAAGAATTCTGTTTAATTTCTTTCTAGCTTTGTGGAATGTGACTAATATGAGGGAAATATTTTTATTCTGAGTAATGTCTGTTTCTAGGCCCTTCAGGCAAGAAATCATCTATGCATCTTTCTGATTTTTCTTATTACAACGCGATCTCCTCTCCGTCTATTTTGTAATTGTTGTTTCGTTTCCAAATTTGTACTTCGCATTCAGACTCCCCCCGTAAATTCTCTTCTAGCCTTGTACAGCCCCCTTTATTAGCTTTCTTATGAAATAATACATATTTCTAGGGGCTGCATGCCGTATTTCTTAGCTGATTTACTCCGATTTTGAATTCATTCCACTTTTCCGATTTTTGAAGAATTTTTGTATTTTTACTGGTTTTCAGAATCACGTGGCTCCGAACACTGACTTCAAGGATTTGTAGCTAGTCACTTGAGTGCTCGCCACTGCTCACACACTAGTGTCTTCCAATTGGGTATTCTTGCTTTGTGATCTGTGGTTCCGTTGGTTTTTGTTGAAATGAGTACAATCTTTAAGCACTTCGCCCTCAGTGGGGTGCGAATATGTAATGTAGCAAACACGTGCCATGTGTCTTAATAATTCTACAGGCTCACGGTTTGATCTG
The DNA here is from genome assembly GCA_026315105.1 of Locusta migratoria. NCBI lineage: Eukaryota > Metazoa > Arthropoda > Insecta > Orthoptera > Acrididae > Locusta > Locusta migratoria. The sequence continues at coordinate 470,818,408 of CM048744.1, read as the reverse complement.
AATGGAAATTAATCTCGCTATTATCGCGTGATATCTCAAGTAAAGAAAGACCAGAGCGACCTACGAAGTTTACTTTTCTTGTGTTGTGTGGTACATCCTAGTACGCTGTATTTCGCCTACGATAGCGGCGCCTGCTTCTGCTTCGTATCAGCACACTTAGTTGGGTGAGTTTCGCTTTGCTTCGCGCGTGTGAGTGGCTGAATGCTTGTTGATTGTAGATCCTTCCTCCGACGATTTTCAGTTCAGATTACTTTAAGTTATTTTAAATGGGGATGTATTTTTGTTGTTTAACAAAATTGGTGCCCCCATTTGCTCATGTTGAAGTGAATAAATAATTTATTATCATAAAATGTTATCTTTCTTATAAATATTAGTTTATGCATACCCTCCCTTTTTATTTAACGTTGTTTTCGCCAGTGCTGAGAACAAATTTAGATGCAAATCATCATATTTTTAATTCCGTTGCGCCATAAATGTTCTCTCAGCCACCTTCATGAAATTGTTTAGTTCGCAGTGGTTCGTATATTAATGATTGTGTGTAATTCTCGTGATCTACGACGTATGTTTGGCACCGTCTCTTTGTCTTCCTGCTGCTAAAGTAAAGTTTGAGTCAGTTCTAAATTCTGGGCCAGGGAACAAGATTCTGTTGCAGGACGTAGTCAGTAGTTCATGCGAATCCTATAGCTGGTTTTACAGCCAGAATTATATGTTTAAAGTAAACTTTCAACTGACTCCTTTCAGCCAGTGTTAAATTTAACAATTAACGGTGCTCTTTCACAATTAAGTATGATTTAAACCATTTGTGCACTGTCCCATTATGTTTATCTAAAACAGTCTCATGATATACACAATCAAAAGCCTTTGAGAGTCACAAAAAATCCCAACTGGTAATGTCCAGTTATTCAAAGCATTAAATATTTCATCAGTGAAGGTATATATAGCATTTTTTGTTGAAAAGCGTTTTTGAAAATCAAACTGACATTTTGTTAGTACTTAATTTTTACTAATATGTGAAGCTACTCGAGAATACATAAATTTTCCAAAAAAATTGGATAAAGTTGTCGGAAGTGAGATTGGCGGCGATTGTTGACATCAGACGTATCCCCTTATTTATGCAAAGGTTTAACAATAGCACATTTCAGTCTATCCGGGAAAATGCTCTGGTTTAAAGAGCTACTACACAAATGACTAAGAACCCGACTAATCTCTTGGGAACAAGCTTTTAATACCCTGCTGGAAATCCCATCAGCTCCATGTGATGCTTTGCTCTTGAGAGAGTTTATTATATTCCTAATTTCTAAAGGAGAGCTGGGTCGAATTTCCATTGTATGGCCTCTTCCATTAACTGCCTTGCTACTTCTAATGAAAATTTAGATTCTATTTTCTCTGCAACATTTAAAAAGTAATCATTAAAAATGTTTTCAACTTCTGACTTTTTGTTACTAAAGTTTCTATTTGTTTTGATGGTAATACCCTCTTCCTGTACTCTTGGTTCACTGTCTCCCTTTTGATAATATTCCAAATTGTTTTTATTTTATTATCAGAGGAACTAATCTCAGACATGATGCACATGCTTCTGGATTTTTTTAGTAACTTTTCTGAATGTATAGCTACCACAAAACACTGCACAGTCCTCCATATCTTCTTGTAGGAAGATACTCTTTAAGTACTCAACAGACATGCCTAGTATAAACTACGAAATGCTAGCGCCTGGACATGTCTGCCACAACACGAAATACGCAGGAATTAATAACTTATTTGCTTCATAAGTAGGCTTTTTACAGGTTATTTCTTGGGAGCGCTATCTTTCTATTGCCATCTTTATTTCCGTTTTTGCAATCGGCAAACAACTTTACATATCTCTTTTTTTAACATTCCTAAATACATAATGCAGTTAGTAAATCAAATAGTGTTGCAAAAAGTATTTCAAAAACCAAGTGACAGTTCCGACTAACAGTATGATTGTTGTCAGTTTAAATTTACGCAAAGTGAACCACATGATCAATGTTTCCTAAACACATATTAGTTATTTAAAACACTTCTCGCTTTCAAGGAAAAACATTAATAAAACTTTTCAGCATAACAATATGATAACCCGTTTCATTATGTACAATACTGAATGAGTTAAATTGTAACTAACTTAGTATACGAATATCAAAGTAAGATACGATTTGTGCTAAAGACCAATGTATGTATACCACGCTTGTAGTGCTGAATGCAACTATTCCATGAAAATTGTAATGAAAGGATATAGGTAAAACCATACAAGACATGACATTATGAAATAAAGGAGATCAGAAGATGACGTCTGAGAACGTCGAAACCGGTCATCCATAAATAAAAAACGCGATCTTGGCTTCTAACCTGTCTAAATTTATTACAGCTATTTAAACATTTAAACAAATTGAATAAAGATTTTAAAGAGAAAAATTTAACAATGTTTTGGAAACCAGTTGTATTTTTATTCTTTTTTTCTTGAGAGAAGTTTACAATCAGTTGTCATTTAATTCATGTTATCAGATTTGAAGATGGGCAGCTGGCCCCAAACGGATAATATACAAAATGAAAGCGATCTGAAGACTAACACTGCAGACTCTCATTCAAATAAGTTACACTCAAACCTCCTTATGACTCGTATGTCTAGTTTTGAGGCCACGGTGAAGTGGCCGAGCGCTCCAAGGCGCCTTACTGCGGAGCGCGCGCTTGCTTGGTCTCTGAAATTCGAGTCCTCACTCTAGTCCTTAGCATAAGTTAGTTTAAGTAGTTTGTAAGCCTTGGGTCTGATAACCGAAGTAGTTTACAAACATTTGAACATTTCTAGGTTTCATAACACTTCAACAAGTGTAACTATTCTATTTCACCGATTCTATTTTGCGCGTTTCTCTTTTTCAAGGTGACAATTTTTCTTTTTTGTTTTGTTGTCAGTTGTTGGTACGGAACCAGAGCCGGCACTATGTAAGCGAGGTCGACATTTTCTTTAATGTTCAATAATATAAATGTAATGAAGAAGCATTTAGGCACTCGCATATGCTTTGCTGTCTCCAAAGCGCTGTCCTCTTCTGTCTAATTACCTTTACGCGAAGTTCAAGTATCGGAATTCGGCTAGAGGCATTAATGTACAGTTCCTCAAATTTTGAGGTATTAATATCAAACAAATCACTTTCGAAACACCTATGTAGAGTTAACGTATCAAAGATATTATAAGCCAAGGCATTTAATTAAAATTTTTTCCCGTGGCACAAATTTTAACTCAGTGCATCACCTTATATTCGATATCTTTATATGTATTACTTTATATGTATCACTCCTGATTAGCACCAGGAATCAGCAATCTCTTTTGTTCTAACGGACGCGTGAAATTAAAGAAGGTTGTGGTTTGCCGTTTTGTGATGAACTTTGTTGTTCTTAGAATAAAATTCATTTAAATGCTTTCCGTCTTCACATCTAGAAATTGTCCTGTTTGTATCACAGTAAGTATATTATTGACCTTTACAGGTTTTGAAAGCGATCTGTTGTATTGTGATTACAGAAACATATTTCCAAATCGTAAGACCACTTTTTATTTAAATGTTCAAATGTTTGTAATTCTATCGGACCAAACTGTGTGGTCATCAGTCCGTAGCTTACAAACTACTTAAAGCTAGGTAAACTAACCTAAGGACAACACACACACCTATGCCCCAGGGAGGACTCTAACCTCCACGGCGAGCAACCGCGCGCTCCGCAGCGAGACGCTTTAGACCGCTCGGCTACTCCACCGCGGCACATTTATTTTTATTTTATTTTTTTTTTATTTTATTTTTTTTTATTGATAGGCGACTGGATAAAACTGCCATCAACTGGAATTAATGCTTCTATGTTTCAATACGACCTATGTATAAGTTGCGTTAATCGTGTTCAGTCTGTGTTTCTTACAGTCTTAGCCGAGCGGGAGTAGTCGAGCGGCGCAGAGCGCCACATTATGGATCGCGCGGCCTTCCGCGTCGGAGATTTGAATCCTCCCTCGGGCATGGATGTGAGTGTTGTCCTTAGGTTAGTTTAACTTAATTTAGGTAGTTTGTAAGTCTAGGGACTGATGACCAACGTAATTTCGTCCCATAGAATTAAAAACATTTGAACATTTTACAGTCTTAGATAGGCATCACCGTTTTACACAGTACACTGATGGTTCCAAGTAATTGGACTCCGTCGGTTGTTCCACTGTATTCTTCACACGTGTTGTCAAGATTTGCCTCCCCGAGAATTATTTTGTTGTTTCTGCAGAGTTACGATTTATTCTCCTGGTGCGCTGCAGTCGTTGCAAGATCTTCATCCAGCTGAGACGTTGATGTAGCATAAACAGGACGTATTGCCCTCATTCCAACGTCGTGAGACGGAGGTGTCGATTTGTTGGGTGCCACGGCTTGTAGGAATTCTGGGTAATGAAGAAGCCGATCAGACTGCCGAAGAGGTTCGCAGAACATCTGATGTGATACGGCAACCGATTTCATTGCAGGATATCACTTCTTTGTTACGGCTGCAGTCGCTGTAGTTGTGAGAGACGGAATGGTTTGCAGTGAAAAATAACAAACTGAGGTTGCTAAAGGCCACTATCAGTCTGTGGCTATCATTGCGGCCTCTGAGACGGGATGAAGAAACACCACCTAGAGACAAGGCCTCACAACAGCCCGTGTCATGTCACACCGACCAGCCAGGCCGTGACCGCCAGCTGACTGGCTGGCCTCTAGGGCCCAGCCTACTGCCTCGTAACGGCCAGCCAGTAAGCTGGTGGTCGCCAAATGGTCGCTGTGACGTGGGTGTGAGGCCTTGTCACTGGGTGGTGTTGGATGAAGCGGCCATGACGAAGCTAGAGTGAGCAAAGGTTTAAAAGTTTGTGGTTTGTCTCAACTCCGGCCTCAGTTCTTAGGCTTGAGGTTTTAATGTGTTGCAGAGTGGCTGGATCGCACTTTTTTAATTCCCGTGGGAATATTCTTATCTTAAACTGTACCATTTGCTTTTTCTGTTTTACTTCATCAGCATATATTATTTTCTGGATTGCTCTTTTTATTTTTATTTTCGATGCTGGTTTATGTACACACTCCTCACCTATTACATTTGTTTCGAGCGCTAAAGACCTATCTATCATGCGCCCAAAACCGAATTTTCATCCAGCATCTATAACTGAAGCATGTAACACAACGTGACATGATTATAAAAATGTATTCCGTGTGCAAAGATAGCGTTTTTAAAGTTTTTAGACGATTGGTTTCTCCAGGGTATGATATCAGTTGATCTTATGGCTGTATATATTATATGAAAAATATTCTGTGTTACTCATTTTTAATACTGTCTATAAAACTGGAGCTCATGACACGTATTTCTGCTGTCATAAAAATTAGATCGTTACCAACGCTTGAAAATGTCTAGTACATATTACAATTTGATGTGTTACGGGCTTGTTTTACGAAGTGATTTGAGTAAAACAATATAATGCATTTTATTTGTATCTAGGGGCATGAGACGAAATAATGGCAACGTTTTTATCCAGGAGGCTGTTGTCAATAAGTAAAAAAAAAAGCGGTATTTTGAAATATATTTCTGTAATCAGGGTAAGATTCTCTACATTTCTGAACTGTTTCGCTTTTATACGTTGTGTGCCTCATACACAGGAGCAAATTATATTTTAAACTCTAGACGAAAAATGACATTATGTAGCTGGAAAGAAAAGAAAAATAAATAATTTGTTTTTTCAATATGACAAGTCATTTTCATCAATTTTACATTATGACAGATTCTTCGTTGAACAATATATTTTAAAGTTTATACTTGAGGCAGAAAATTGTGACAATTAAAATGATTTCCAGTCCATGGTGTACAGCAATCGGTGAGAATAAATATTCCTTCAGTAAAAAACCGTCTTGATTGAAACTCCTCCTACTCCAATAGCGAATTTGCAATCAAGACGGTTTTTTACTGAAGGAATAGTGTGACAATTTGTGTAGGTTGAGGCTAGTAATTACAATAATTGAAAAACTTGCTATCTTGACATAAATACCTTAAAATTAAGGTGTATACAATATAGAAACAAATTTATTTTCTTTGAGCAGTACAACTGCAATACGAAATTAAAGGTATAATAGTGTAAAGGAAAAGTCTCGGAAAGTTGTAAACGAATCGCAATCTATCACGCAACACGAGCTTTCAAATATCCCATCTCCGGTAGTGAAGTAATTTTTCTACGAAAGTAAATTGTATTCCATTTGGACGCAGTTTACTTTTTAATGCATACAGAGTAGTTCCTTTGACCACAGGTCATGGACGTAATTGCGCCCTCGAGCGAATGGAAAAGTACTGGGGTGGCCCCCCTCGGAGTGAATAAGACGAGTTTCAGAGGGGGAGAGACTTGCAGGGGAGCAGTGAGAGACACCCCGGGATAAGAAGGCGGGGCTGCGCGCGCATCCCCTTAATGAAGCGGGAGGTAGGGGGGGGGGGCTCCCCAGCCGGCTGCCATTAGGCGGCGGATTACGGGCTGCACCGGCGCACGTCACTTCCAACTTGTCCGCGTCACCGCCTGCTTGCTGCTTGCCACAGAGTCAGCATAATGCAGCCAGCCGAGAGGCCGTGTGAGACGTTCTCCTACCCTGCGTCTGCAGCAGTCACTGTTGAAGTGGGGGGAACCGTAAGGAGAAACCAGAACCGCCAACTGATGCAGATGAACGAGCAGTAGAAGCGTAAGTGCGCTTCTCCTTGATGCGTCATCATCTACATCCATATAGCGGGAGCCACCTGGCGGTGTATGGCGGAGAGTATTTTTAGTCATTATTGATAGATGTGAAGCATTGAATTAAAATTTGTGGTGCGGCTGGGAATCGAACCCGGACCTCCATGCTTACTAGGCAGACGTCTTAACCGTTAGAGTACCACACCACCAAGGCGCCTTGCAATAGTCTATGTACGATTTCCCTCCACAACACAAACTTTAATTCAGCTTCTTTGTTCCAAGGCGCCTTGATCGTTAGTGGTGTGGTAGTCTAACGGTTAATGTAATTAATGCCTAGTGAGCATTAATCGCTGTTACTGATGAATCTGTCCATACTTTTCAATTAGACAACGATAAATACTGTATATTTGTCAAGTTTTTGAGCCCTGTTTATATTGATAAACTGTTACTGAAGTGGGGTAACGAAGTCGAGTTTACTCATAGAGATAACAGGAAAAGCAAAGTATCTATTTGGAGAGCCGATATAGTTTATACAACCGTTAGAGTGTTGAACCTCCCAATTGAACTTGATAATGAAATAATCAAGGATGTACTTAGTCAATATGGCACCATCAAGTCTATTGCAAATGAACGTTGGTCGAGGCATTATAAATTACAGTTTTTCAATGGCATTAGTTCGGTGGAGATGGAAGTTAAAGCAAATATTCCGTCACACATCGTTGTAGGTGGTTATAGAGCACAAGTAGTGTACTCAGGACAGGAACCTACGTGTCACATATGTAATGAGTCTGGACATTTCAGACAGGACTGTCCTCGGCGAGTTTTTGTGTTAAAAAGTAATTTAAAACAACGCCAGAGGCTTACTGTTAGTGATGTGTTACAGCCAGTGGCGTAGCTATCATAGGGCTAGGCGGGGCAGTGCCCCGGGGCCCCCGAGCTCTAGGGGCCCCTCGGCCTCCGTGAGCGACGTTTGAAAAAAGTACAGTAGACTATCGATTTTTTGTTTTTGCTCTCCCACCCTGCCGTCCATTATCTCCATCTGCCCTCAAACCAAGTTTTCCACAGTAGCCGCTTTGGGCCACCGGGTGGCGGAACATTGCTTTTAGTGTCGCCTTCACTAAACGCCGCTCGGTGGTGCTGCTGATCTTCCAAGTCGCCAGTTGCTGTGTACAACAATCGGCACACCTCAGCCGGCGTTGCGGCAGAAGCAGAGGAAGCATCAAAGCTGCTCACTGCGCCTTCCAAGTGTTGCGGCGTGCCGCTCGGCACCTCCAAATACTGAATAAATACATTTACTCTAGAGTACTTCTTATTGGCAAATAAAAATGTACAGTTTGATTATACCAATAATCGGTTTTCCGAACATCCATGTCTCCCAATTACTTCGGATAATCGACGATCTACTGTATATAATATTTTAGTTGAATGAAGGATTTTGAAGTTTTATTAACTTTTTGAACCCTGGAGTGAAATCCAAATTTTATTCCCACCTCACAATAAAAACATAACAATGTCTATTGCTTGTCCACTATGACGTGACCCTCCTATCGTTACAGTGTTGTCGGTTGAAGTCGGAGTTGCCATGGCTGACAATCTTTGCGATATAACAATAAATGGCGGCGAATTACTGGCAGTGTGTTTGACACGGTGTGACACATTTGAATTATTACAGAACGGTATTATTATGGTAACTAAACAGTTTGTATAGTGAATTCCCCCAAGGGAGTGCTGTAACCCAATGAAGTGCTGTAACCAACTGCACTCTGAAAAGCATGCAAGAAGAAGAGAAAATATGGTTACATTGTCACAATAGTGAATTGTGCATTCTAGACGCTGCCCTCTGCCCCAGTCATAATAAGCGAAAATGTCGATTTACATTATTTTACTTATTACTTCATACAGCCTGGTAGCGGCATGGCTCAATACAAAATGTTTTATCATACAAAATCCGGCAACTTCCTTTTGCTGAAATGATCCTACACGAATATTTACTTTATTTTCTTTCTTTGACTGGGCTTTAAACGAAATAAGTCTGATCAGTATGGAGCATGGGGTCGTTGTATCTGCATGTCCTGCCCAGATCTAACTCTATCCCTCGGCAAAATTTCATTCAGATGCACCCAGTAATTTTTGCGTAAAAGCATACCAAACAAACAAACTTTTACAGTTATAACTATATTATCGGTTGCGTGACACATAATTTACTTAGCAGTAGTTAGGTTTGCCTTATTATTTCTTACAGTGGGCAGTAAGGAGCTGAAGAAATACTTTTGCATCCGTATACGGTTTTAGTTTAAAGAGGGCCCCAATGTTATTTTTGCCCCGGGGCCCTTGGTAACGTAGCTACGCCACTGGTTACAGCCTTCTGTTCTGGCGCAATCGGATGAGACTGAAAACTTAGCAAATATAGCAAGCTGTTCTGATGTCCCTCTCGAAGATAAATCTCAGTTTCCACCATTAGTTAAGAAGCCTATTATTGACTCTGGTCATGATAGTGATGTTCAGTCGAAAAAAAGACCGCATGCAAATACTGACAGCTGTTCAGACGCGGAATTATCCTACACACCTCATTCAGTACGTAAGCAAAAACAGTGCGATGAGGTGATTCAGCAAGAGATTCAGCAAGAGGTTCAGAAAGAGGTAGTGTCGATGGTAATCGACACTCAAGTCTCGAACACTATGTTAGAAAGCGAGTCCGCAAGTGTGGTTTTATCAAGTAACATGCCCAAACCAACTGCAGAAGCAGTGGGTCGTACAGAACAACATTCAATTGTCTATAAAACTGTTCAGCTAAGTTTTCCTGACGTGCCCCCTACTCCTGAAATTTGCCCTCAGTAAATATATGTCAGTGGTACTGAATCATTAGTTGATAAACAGGGCATTACAATTGACAATGGCAAAGAGAAGATTTCAAAAACAGAAAATCTCAAAGTAGAATTGCAACCTCACGATGCCACACGTCGTAAAATAAAGCCTCAGTCTAATCTCAATGTTCAACGTACTCATGTGAAATCTAAACCTGGGAAAGACACAACCAAATCAAAGAATGTGAGACATGATATCGTCAGACGTGGATCACAAAATGACTTAGCTGATGAACCTAACGAAACTCAATGCCGTTTTGATACACATGACAAATCTCCAGATCCAGCGAATAATGCATAGAACTGTTAGTTTTTCTGGTTTTGTTTTTCATTACATAACTGATAAAGAGACCAGGTTAAAAATCAGTAAGTTGATAACAGATACAAAAGTGAGTACGTCATGTCTCAGGCTATACTATCACCACTATAAACAGAATTCAATCAGATTTAAAAATAGCAGCACTTAGGGAATTTTTATATGAATCAGGGACCGATATTGTCCTTCTGCAGGAAGTAGTGATTCCCAAACTGACAATTATAGGGTTTGTTGAATATATAAATGTGTCACACGACACGAGTGTTGGGACTGCCATTTTGGTACGAGAAGGTATTCCAGTCACAACAGTAGAACTTCTAGAATCAGGAAGAGGAATAAGCATACAGTTATTTGATTTGACTTTAATCAACATATATGCCCCTTCAGGCAGTGCCCATAGAACAGACCGAACGCAGTTTTTTAGTGAGGAACTTATATATCTGTTACGGAAAAATCCACAGAATCTGATAATGGGTGGTGATTTCAATTGCGTTCTTAATAAGAGGGACCAGCAACCAAATTTTAATTATTCTGCTGAATTAAAACAACTAGTCAAACACATGAATTTACAGGATATGTGGGAGATCAAACATCCCGCATTTGTACAGTATACATATATTACTCATAATTCCTGTAGTAGACTTGACAGATTTTACATTTCGAAGAATCTTCAATCATCTTTGTTAACTGTTGAAACTGTTCCTGTATATTTTTCAAATCACTCCAGTGTAAAGGCTTGCTTAAATCTAATGGTACAACCGATTCATCGTTTTAGAAATCAGTGGCATCTAAATGTCTCATTGTTACAAGAAACTGAATTGGAAGAAATGTTAACACATGCCTGGATGATATGTCTGCGTGCTATAGGTAGATATTCCACAATTTTAGAGTGGTGGAACAGAATGACGAAGCCATAGTTGAGAAGAGTTCTTATCCAATACAGCGCACAAAGGGCGAAGGATATAAAACAAAGTATAGAATATTACTACAGCCTGTTGAGGAACCTTTATGATCAAGCATCAGAGTCCTCCTTTCGTTTGGTGGATATAAAAAAAAGTTAAAGCTAAATTACTAACCATAAAACGCAAACAGATGGAAGGGATGAAAATAAAATCTAAGGCTAAAACCGCTTCAGAAGACGAAATGACCTCTTTATATCATTTGCTAAAGCACGCCAGAAATAGAAGGAGTACCCTTATTGAAGAAATCCGAACTACAAATGGAATGATCCTTAGATCACAAAAGGACATAATTAATGAGATTCATCACTATTATGAAGAACTCTATCCTGACAACCCTGTAAATGAAGACTCTCTTGTTGACTGCTTGGGAATTATGACGTCACAGCTAACCGAAAATGACAATGAGGAAATTCTTTCAGAAGTCAGTGAAGATGAAGTCCATGACGTTGTGAGAACCTCACCTCCAAGAAAATCTCCTGGACCTGATGGGCTCCCTATCGAGTTTTATGCACGTTATTGGTCACTTATAGGAGAGAAAATAACAGCCATTGCAAACGAGATTCTTCAGGGCCATACAATACCTACAGAATTTAAAGAAGCTAAAATTGTTCTTGTCCCAAAAACTAAAGAAAATAAAATGTTAAATAATTTTCGACCTATTTCTTTGCTTAATACAGATTATAAAATAATCGCCAGACTTCTGAATAGGAGAATTTCTTCGTTTGCAAACAAAATCATAAGTGTGCATCAAAACTGTGTAGTTGGTAGGACTATATTTCAAAACATAGCTGAATATCGAGATATCATTTCAATAACTGATGTGACTAGAATCAAGTGTGCATTGATCTTTTTAGATTTCCATAAAGCACTTGACCTGCTTAAAATGATGCACAAATTGGGTTTTCATGAACTGTCTCTCCGCGTGATCAAAAACATTGCAAAGGCATACATGCAAGAATAGCGGTAAATGGACAAACAACTAAACAAATAGAAATAAAAAGAGGTGTTCCACAGGGAAGTCCTCTTTCCATGCTTTTATTCGCTATTTCACTTGATCCCTTGCTTCGCAATGTGCATGCAAATTTGACAGGCATAACAATGGCTGGCCATAAGACAGTAATCAGAGCTTACGCTGATGATGTAGGAGTTGTCGTCCGAAGTTGCAATGAAATAAGTACATTAGAAAACGTGACTAGAACATACTGTCAGGCTTCGGGAGCAAATATAAATGCTAACAAAAGTAAAATTCTGAAACTGAGAGGCTTTGACCATGTAAATATCGATTGGGCAACCTCGGTCAGCCAACAAAAAACATTAGGAATAGTGCTCATGGCCAATGTGATGAAAATGGCAGCTAGAAACTGGAAGGACACAGCGAATAAAGTACAAGGGGCCATAATGGATAACTTATCACGTCACATAAATCAAGTTCAGAGAGTAAAATATATAAATTTGTGGATACTATCAAAAGCTTATTATATGGCACAAGTATTTCCTCTTCCGAAAATGATAGCTAAAAAAATTATGTCAAAAGTTACAAACTTTCTGTGGAGAGGAGAAGTATTTAGAGTCACTGCTAAAGTAGCCACTCTAGATCCCAGTCATGGTGGATTAGGCCTTGTAGACATAACTACCAAAGCATCAGCACTCTTCGTTAAACGGACGATGATCATTATACAGCAGCAACCTGGAAGCATTACAAGGAAACTTTTCGATGTTCTTAAACCGTCAAGTCTTCAACCTCCAATCGATGTAAGAAACATCAATGTTTGCTTACAACACGTGAGGACCTTTTATATCGAAATGAGTTATGTCAACCATACACTTTTGTGGTCAAGTCACCTAACAGCAAGGGCTATTATGAATAAAAGAAAGAAATGTGAAAGAAGGAATAAAATAGAAGATAGGTCAAGAAATGTGGACTGGGATGCTGTATGGTGAAATATTAATCTAAAAGGACACTCTTAGGACGTAATAACAGCTTGGTACAAAGTCGTCAATAATATAATTCCCACCAACGAACGACTCTGTGGAATCGGTATAAATCAAACAGATCTATGACAACAATGTAATCTTGTTGATACAGTTATTCACAGATTTACCTGTGGGGGAAATTTAAATAACTGGAAATGGGTGAGAGCGCAAATAGCACTCCTCACAAGAACTTCACCGGAATACGTATCTCCATCCATACTATGTAGACCAGATGCAAGATATTTTCCAGAGAAAAAAAATAACGCAGTATACTGGTTATTGGGAAAGTACGTGAGCTACGTCGTTAACAATCTTGGACCGGACACCACCATTGACTTCAAACTGTACATGCAAGATGAATATAAAAAACTTAGCAAGTATATGGAACAAAAATCCAAATATGGAAACATGCTTATTATCGTATTTGAACGAATGGGGATAGGTTAATATATATATACATGGACTAATTGAATATAAGTTTCTATCGATGCCTACAAGAAAAAAACTGAAAGTGTTTGAGAAGCCTACATGCTAAGATTAAATTATTTAAAAATTGAACTGTAAAATAGGAGTAAATCAACATGTTTTTTTTTTCTTTTTTTTATGTGTGAGTGTATCATTATGAGTACCTGTGTATTTTACTTGTGCATATGTATCCCAATATGTTATAATTGATGTTCACTGTATACAGTAGAATGTACAAGGAATAGAGTAAATAAAAGTATATTTAAAAAAAAAAAACGGTTAAGACGTCTGCCTAGTAAGCATGGAGGTCCGGGTTCGATTCCCGGCCGCACCACAAATTTTAATTCAATGCTTCACATCTATCAATAATGTCTTTGACATATTTGAGACGTAAATCCGTCTCAGGGATTATTTATTCATATTAATTAGTATTTTTAGTATCACGGTCACTTCCTACTCCTACTCCAGTCGCGAATGGTACGTGGAAGAAACGACTGCCGGTATTCCTCTAGTTTTATGCTGCTGCTCTTTTCGCGAGATGCACTCACGAAGAACCAATATATTGCTCTCGGAAGACTGACAGGAGTCACTACAGCTGTACAGAGCGTCTCTTTTGAAGTGTCTTCGCTACTGGAGTTTCGTAATTGTCTCCGTGCCGCTTTCGCGCATTCTAAATGAACCCGTATCGAAGGGTGCTGCTCTCCGGTGGACCTTCCTGTGTCCTCTATCAATCCTACAAGGTACGGCTCCGACAATGATGAGCAATACATAAGCGCTGCCCGTATAAGGGTTTTGTAATCTCCTCCCTTTGTTGACAGACTAGACTTCCTGACGAGTCTTCCACTTCTCGCATCTGTCTTACCCACGTCTCCGGCGTCTGATACAAACTGTGGAGAAACTTTGTAAACAAAATATAAGTAAATGTATAAGAGATAACAAAAACAATCAATAAAAATTATCGTATTTACACAAAATACTGGTATAAGTCTCAACAAAAGGAGCAAGGAAAGGTAAGTCCTAAATGATAAATGCATACATATAGCTAAATGTAACATTGTAGCTTACATGTGGCAAACTGGCTTTGGCGTAGAAAACTGATTGGAGTGAACAAGACCGATAGGTAGCGGTAGTAACAAAAATGTTGCAAAATCATAGATATGGCTAACAAAGGTACAGCAAAAGTAGGCATACATATAGAATAAGGATGATTCCGGAGTCATAAAATAAAAATATAAGCATTAGAAATAGGATAGAATGGAGTTTAAAATATAATAACAAGCTTATGAATTTGTTAGGTAAGGTATACAAGACAACATATTACAACCACAGATTTAGAGGCCACCTGGTGGCAGGTGAAGGAACTGTGTGAATCCTCGACACCCCCTTGATGGGTTCCTGGTAATGTAAAAGGACCTGGGACCTCTATTTGTTTAAGGGAATTGAAGATAGTTTCATACGAAACCGAAAAGAAATTAATTATACAAAATTAGGGTAGCTTGTTACACTCAATTTAACATATCTCTTACACTATGTCGAAAAGCATCGCGCTAACAGTTCCGTCATGTTCATATACATTGCGTGAGTTACTTGCACGGAAAGATTTAGAGTATAAATCTTTACTCCGTCCCTACGTGCATGTCGTGTGTAATTTTCTCGCTGCACCATCGTACCTGTTGGCATGACAGTACTGAAGGCTGCCCCCCCCCCCCGACCCCACCCTACACCACACTCGACTGGAAACTGAAGGGTCGCGGGATCGAAATTCTCTCGGGTAACGAAAATTTTCGGCCCTTACCTCTCAATGAGGTGAGGAATCGCCAGAAACGACAAGTGGTTCGGATTCCGCGTTAAGCTACAGTTTCCCTTTCCTCGGTTGGACAACTGTAGTAGGTTAGGAACACGCAAGCCGCCGAAGTGGCATTCAATCGCAAGACTTGCACCAGGCCAATGACTCCCAGGAAAATATTTATGAATAGTGGCCCCTCAATACAAGTTCTGACAATGCCCTAAAACTGCGAAATGCGTCATTAATAATAATTTAATTCCAATCAGATAAATATTAATTAAAAATAATCGCTTTGTCGTACTAGACGGGCAGATGGAGTGGGAAATATTATTGAATGAAGAGCATCACATTGTGAGTTCCCTTCTGACGAAGAGTACACACTAATAAGGGCTGATGTTCCAGTGACAAAAATCTCTCCAACAGGTACAACAGGCAAGGGCACTCAACAAAGTTCAATGTGTTCTGTGAAACATGCAGTTAAAACAACGATATATGGGAACTAAGTTGGAAATATAGTCTTTCACAACTTTTTTCAATTTTCAGCCCTTATTTCTCGTTCTTTAGGATGTCTTCAATGGAAGTCACAAAAACTTAGGAATAGCAACGCTATTATGTCGATTTTCGCATACGCTAATCAATAAATGTTGGAAAATAAGTTTGAGTGAATGCGTAATAGTAAACCACAATTTTTCTAAACTTCCTGGCGTATCAAAATCTTCTGGTGTGTCAGTTTCAAAATTAGTAATCACGTCTAGTGTTGTATCCAATATTAATCTGTCAGAAAGTTTAATTCTACAATTCTGCAATTCTACAATTTGTTTAATTCTTACGATGTAAAAAATTTACACTGTCGAAATATTTTGTGTGCTAAGGTGGTGATTTTCCGTATACAAAGACAGACTAGAGTTATACTTTACTTATATTGGTAACGCAGTAGCATCATTACGCCTCCGCGTGCTGCAAATGTTTTCCGTGTGATAATGTCCATTGGCTGTACGTAACTGCCTAAGCATGGTTAAATGACCTCGTGATTCTGTTGTAAGAAAATAAAATGAACTTTTACCAATCACTTGAGATTTTCCGAGACAGAAGCAAAAATTTGTAAACAATAGCATCAGAAGTGTTTCATATCATAATATTCATTGTCTTGAACGATAAAAAATTAGATAAAAAAATTTTCAAGTTCAAGGGAGCTCATGAGTTCAATTCTTTTACAGAAGTTTATCTGCCAATGAAACAAATCATACTGAGATATTTGAAATTCTACATAATCAACGGCACTTAACACAGAATCACAGTTACATCTACTTAAATGTGATTTAAGAGGGTTCATGATATTTCTCTACCGTTCTATTCCCTAATAGCGCGCAGGAAAAAGGAGCATCTACATCTTACCGTTTTCGATCTGATTTCTCTTTTTATGATGATGATCATGTCTCCCTATTTAGGTTGGTGCTAACAAAATGTGTTAGTATTCGGAGGAGAAAGTATGTGAAAAGAATTTCGCCGCAACGAATAACGCCTTTCTTTTAATTATTCCCACCCAAGCTCGTAAATCATTTCTGTGACACTCTCTACCCTGTATCAGAATAATACAAAACGGGCTGCCATTCACAGAACATTCTGTATAACCTGCATCAATCACATTTCGTTGGGATTACAGAATGCCAAGAAATACTCAAAATTAGGACGCACAACAGTGATGCATGCAGTTTGTGTAGTAGAACTGGTGGTTCTTTTTATTGCTCTGCCAGTGAAACGTAGCCTTTGGTTCGACTTTCCTACTATATTTTCAATGTGTAAGTTTCCACTAAAGTTGTTCGTATTTCTAATTCCTGGGAATTTAATTGAATGTACTACCTGAAGATTAGACGTATCTTTAAATGAAGTTTAACGGTTTCTTTTAGTGAACATAAGGATGACGTCACAATTTTTTTTGGGTCAATTGGTAGTTTTTGAACCATGCAGTTTCTTTTTAAAGTGTGATGACTTTCCTAACCGGTAAACGACAGCATCATCCGCGACAGTTTAACAGAGCTGCTCAGATTGTCTCCTAAATTGTTTATAAAGATATGTAACAGTAGGTGCCCTAAAACAATTTCCTGGAGCACACCACTTACGGTATCCGAGCACGCAATCGATTGGAAGCTGCTTGTGAGTTACAGTGTCAAAAATCTTCGGAAATGTAGAAATATGGAATCGATTCGAGACCCCTAGTCCATAGGACACATCACTTCATGTAACTAGAGAGCCAGTTGTGTTTCACAAGAACAAGAACGATACTTTGTGACTCCGTGTTGAATATG
This sequence comes from Locusta migratoria, assembly GCA_026315105.1. Taxonomy (NCBI): domain Eukaryota; kingdom Metazoa; phylum Arthropoda; class Insecta; order Orthoptera; family Acrididae; genus Locusta; species Locusta migratoria. Next base: position 470,801,035 of record CM048744.1, on the reverse strand, counting down.
GGTCAATAGGTCGTTCATTTCGAGGTAGTTCATAATGTTAGAGAAAAGTATATGTTCTAAAATCCTGCTGCAATCCGACGTCAATGATATATGCCTGTAATTTTACGGATCACTCCTATTGCCTTTCTTGAATACTGGAGTGACCTGTGCAACTTTCCAGTCTTTGGGTACGGATCTTTCACTGAGCGAACAGTTGTATATGATAACTAGGTATAACTAGGTATGGAGCTATTGCATCAGCATACTCTGAAAACGAACGTAATCGGTTAGCGGCGGAATGGCCGAGCGCTCTAAGGCATCTTGCTGTGAAGCGTGCGGTTGCTTCCCGTCGGAGGTTCGAATCCTGCCTCGGGAATGGGTGTGACTGTTTTCCTTAGATTAATTCAAGTTAGTTCAAGTGGTTTCTAAGCCTAGGGATTGACAACCACAGTAGTTAAGTACCATAGATTTACACACATAGGAACATTTGATTTTTGAACATAATCTGAATACAATATGGACCGGAATTAAGTGATTTAAGTTGCTTTACAAACAAGGAAAGTCGGCCGCGGTGTCCGAGCGGTCTGCGGCCCGCCAGTCACGTTCTGCACGGCCACTACGGTCGGGGTTCGAATCACCCCTCGAGCATGTATATTTGTGCCGTCCTAGTTCGTAAGTAGTCCATAAGTAGTTTGTAAGTTTAGGGACTGATGACCCCCGTAGTTAAGTCCCATAAGCTTAACAAACATTTGAACATCAGTCCGTAGCTTACAAACTACTTAAACCTAGGTAAACTAACCTAAGGACAGAACACACATACCCATGCCCCAGGGAGGACCAGAACCTCCACGGTGAGCAACCGCACGCTCCGCAGCGAGACGCTTTAGACCGCTCGGCTACTCCACCGCGGCTAAGTAGTTTGTAAGTTCAGGGACTGATGACCCCGTAGTTAAGTCCCATAAGCTCTACAAACATTTGAACAAACAAGGTAAGCGACCGTTCGTTTAAATTGGTAAAGGCTACAAGAAAGTTATTTTTCAAGATGGATTGAAACATCGCGAGTGTGACAGAACCAGCTTGTAACAGGTCGTCAATCTCTAGAAAAATGGTACCACGTCGGAGTGATAAATAGTTTCTTTTCCGAATTTCACACACAGGTGACGACTAGAGCTTGTAATAATATAATAAAAGGCTGCGGTATGTTACTACGAACCGTAGTCTTGTGTCATGTAGTGCACGTTGAATAGTTGTATCTGACAAAGACCGATAAAAACTCAGGAAATAAAAAGTTGACTGGCCAGAGACGCAATTTGACAGTGGTTCACTAATTATTTTTGAAAGAGGGATATCAGGGAGAGAAACACTGAAGTGACCGGGCGCACAGGAACGTACGATCTATGATTTATAAATGGTAAATAAACTTTGTGACTTGTTGACGTGCCTAGTATGCGACGAGTTATCTTCTTTTTTTTTTTTTTTTTTTGGGGGGGGGGGGGGGGGAGTTGGGCTGGCGCAAGCAGTACATGTAAACTAAAGAAATAGCAACTTGCAGATTAGCAGCAGGAAACGGCAGCACCCTGGAAGAATCTTAGCTGGAGGCGTGTAACGTTTTTGGCGAATCTGCTGATCTGAAAGTTTGGCCTGTAAAATAAATCTTGGCTCTGCGGTTACTGTTCTGACTTTGGCAACGTGCCTTTTTGGCAGTATTCCAGATGCGGGATTTTTCGAAGCTTTTGCGGTTGGAGGCGTCCTTGTGTCAGAGAAATGGCAGCTTCTCAGTTTGGCCGATTCTGAAACTACCAAAAATAATTCTAGCCATTTCCCGCATCCTACCCATGGCGACGAAGAAAACACCTACCGACCACTGATGGAGCATTCTGCCATATTGAGGATCTGAGTAAACCGTCCACATCTGATTTGTCAGACTGCGCTGCTCTCTCTGCCAGCCAAAACTCTAAGGACCATTATACAATGAGCGTATAATAGTGTATTTGAAAACTTGGAAGCGTCTCTACTATGTTACGTTAGGAACAGGTGCCACTAATAATCCAAACCACGTCGTATAACCGCATCACTTCACATGTTATATTGGACTTTCACAGTCCAAATAGGAAATTAGCATCAAAATAGCAGTCAAACAAGAAAGTCATTAATTTAAAAATTATTATAAAAACGACTTTCTAAGAAAGTACCTATTAAAACCATATAGAGGTACAGATGCTGTGTGTATATTGGCAACAAATAGACAACCACTTGACAATGCCAAATACGGTGAAACAGCTGTAGTGGACAATTAAATAAAGTTATAAGCAGCAGTAAAGGTGATTATATTTATTAAAATTGAAGATGGTTTTTTTTTTTTTTTTTTTTTTTTTTTTTTTTTTTTTTTTTTTTTAGGTAGTGGTCGTTACATTATAAATGTTCAAATGTTTGTAAATCTATGGGACCAAACTGCATCTAGTCATCCTAGATTACTTAAACTAACTTACGCTAAGGACAAAACACACACACACACACACACACACACACACAGGTCCGAGGGAGAACTCGAACCTCCGACAGGGATTAGCCGCGCTCTCAGCAACAAGGCACCTTGAAGCGCATGGCCATTCACACGCTAAATTATATCTATAAGTAACATTACTAGAGATAGTAATAGCAATAACAACGTAAACACCCGTAGCAACCCCCTTAGATTTAGTGGCAGGTTGGCGCAGTAGGTATCCCGTGAAAACTGAAACAAATTGACCATGAAAACAGGGGGAAGTAATACGGAACTGTGAAACAACAAGAAAAATAGGAACTTTGTGCAAGCGGAAGATATACAGTGTCGAGGAAGCGACGCGACCCATGTGGTGGTGGTTACGTTGTCACAGCGTTCTTCTGAGACGGGGACATCCGTATTTGCGTCGAGTCAATATTTTTATATTTTGTTTCACAACTTATGAACTGTCTGAAATGTTACTTCCGTTTTCCTTTTATTCTTAAAAATAAATAGATAAAGAGCAATAAATGAGAAAAATATTTTTCGTTTTTAATTTAAAAATTTGCGGGGTCGGGCAAGAATGTATGCCAAACGTTTTATTGTAAACTCGATCTGCATAATCAGGAGTAACACTTCACGTAGTTATGCAGCGTGGTATTTCGTTCGTTAATCCTGAAATAAATAAAAAAAATTCATTTGTGCGTGCTGTAAGTTTCTTTTTTTTCTTTTTTTTTTTTTTTAACAAATTTTCTGCATCACCGCAAGCTGACGTTATCACATAAGCGCTTATGCATAATAATTGGAGGCAAAAATTCATGTTAAACGAAAATATTCCGTCTAGCTTGAGTTCAATTTTATTCGATTAATGGAATAAATAAATGTAACAAAATATCTCAGGAACGTTATTTCGCTTTACTAAAGATATAAACTGAAATAAAAAACGAAAGTTTAATTGTTCCGTGCTGCAACAATTAAGCATCACTTGGTCTATAATAGCATATTCGTTTCCTGATAAAACAATAGTGTAAATTCATATTCATGGAAAATTCCATTTTTTGTAAAGTAATCATCAAGAAATAGCGTACGCAAATACAGAATTTTAACTTCAAATAAGCAACTTCATTAATATAAAAATCATAGCAGCAGAAACTTACGTAGTCCAACAAATCTCATCGAGAGCAAGAATATGAGTAACTACACCGCTGATTAACAAAAGAATGATACATCTATATTGCCTTCTTTTTATCGGAGATATCGTTCTGCGATGTCTTAGATAGCTTTTTAATTATTCTTTGAACAATATTACAGATGGAATTTATATTTTTAGTGAACTGTAAAACATTTGAAAGTGGAAATTTATTTTTTATACGTCCGTAACGTTATATGTCTTTCCGGACTCTACGTGTCCGTTCATTGTATTCAATTTTGTGTATGTCTTGTGTATCAACTGTGCAGCATAACTCCTCTCTTACAAGGAGAGGACGCCTACTCGTCATCGCCGAATTCGTCCAAATTTATGGTACATGTAGGGCGTGGTGAGACATGGAAGTGTACCAATTAGGAACTCCAGATGGCCAAGCGTTGAGGAAATAAAAGGAAGTCTGATACGGATCTATCACCGAACGCATCTTATCAACTTCCCCTGCGAGGACGTGTTGAAGAAGCGGTGTTTGGCTCAACGGTAAAAGATCGTATTCGTATTGAGAAGGTCCCGGGTTCACCTCCACGCGGCGGTAAAGTTTTTTCTGCTCCTTCGCAATGCGTACACCAACATATTTTTTCCGTAGGTAACATGAGGACAAAATATATGAATTACGGTACTCACGGAGGCATTTAAACAATCATTCTTTCAATTCTCAATACGTGAATGGAATGGGAAAAGACCCTAATAAATGGTACAGTGGGAGGTACCCTCTGCCATGCACTTCACAGTGGTTTGGAAAGTATTGATGTACATGTAGATTGACATCATAATTAACAGCAACATCATATAGATTATTTTATTAATTTATATAAGGAAACAAGAAAGGGCATTGGATGAAATTCGGAACTGAAAAAAGTTATAAAGGGATTGCAGTTAACAACTACACGGGAACGTTGTATATGTAAATCGATGCTTAAATCCTTTCTTCAATTGATTTATTACATGTACCGGGGTGATATTCATCGAAGAAACAGGGGAAGCAATACTTTTGACCTCATCAAATTCAAATGTTTGTACAACTTATGGGACTTAACTACGGGGTCATCAGTCCCTAAGCTTACAAACTACTTATGAACTAGCTAAGACTAAAGACGGCACAAATATCCATGCCCGAGGGGGGATTCGAACCCCCGTCCATAGTGGCCGTGACTGGAGCGCCTCAGTCTCCTCGGCCACCGCTGCCGGCTTGACCTCATCTTGCGCACATTATAAATGCTGCCTTTTTGTAGTGACATGGATTTTTTAATGTCTGCATAGAAACACGAACATGATTGACACTCTGAAAACAGCTTCTTTCATAGCACAGTGCAGCAAGTCACTGAATACTTGCGAGAATGACTAATTATGTTTAACGCAATGTGGTTTTAAATAATGATGACCCATTCGGATGTTGCGCACATATAAATACAAAATAACCTACATGAAGTTGCGCTTAATTGTGAAGTCAGTAGTGTATGCATTGCTAAGGAGCAAAAAAATATTTGCCGCCAGGCGGAATCGAATCCGCGCACCTTTCAATAAACATCGCTTTCTAAACATGCTTTCTCAGGGGCAGTTTATAGGGTGCATATGGTGATAGATTCGTATCAAAATTCCTTTCGTTTCCTAAACGCTTAGCCATCTGGAGTTCCTCGTTGGTGCACTTTCATATCTCACCACGCCCTACATGTACCATAAATTTGGATGAATTCGGCGATGACGACTAGGCGTACTCTTCTTGTTTGCAAGCAAGAGGAAGTAGTTCCTTAACAGGAGCCGCATTTATTTGACGACAAGGCAATTCAACCCAATCCCCCACTAGAAAACAAGTGTGACCAAACACGACATTATGGACAGTTTGTGCGTCATGTGATAGGAATCGTTTATCGACACACCTAACTTGTACGCTTGGTGAGTGGGTGAGATACGATCCCTTGCTCGATTTAGGTGCCCGTATGAATGTGATGAACCAAAAAAATGTCGGAAACAGTTTGTGCATCATATGATCGTAGCAGTTTCATAATCACACTCTTCTTTTCTGTGCTCTGTCCAAACATAGTTTTTGTAAGGATTTGAAGTTTTGCACATGTACACCATCAAATCTCGCATATGTCCAAAAAATCAGAACATCTTCTGGAATTGGAGAGAGGGAAGTTGATGTGTGAGAACTTGAACTAACCTAGCGCAACCGTTTATCTGTTATTTTTATTTCAGTGAAAGGGCTATGAGGCATCTTGCTTGCACTCACTATTCAACACATTTACTTGCAATGTAAATATATTCGTACCACATTGCCCATATTCTGTAACTAATGTAAATTATGACAATATTACCAAGGCTAAAGTTCAAATGTTTGTAAATCTATCGGATCAAACTGCGTGGTCATCAGTCCGTAGCTTACAAACTATTTAAACCTAGGTAAACTAACCTAAGGACAACACACACACCCATGCCCCAGGGAGGACTCGAACCTCCACAGCGAGCAACCGCGCGCTCCGCAGCGAGACGCTTTAGACCGCTCCGCTACTCCACCGCGGCCAAGGCTAAAGAGGGGACTTCGATTACCGAGTGGACATCTCATAATTCAGTTAAAAACGAAAAGGAAAAACACACAGATCGAAAACGATTTGGACACACAACTCCCCCATCGCACAGGTGATCACCAGCACTACACAACCACGTCGCCGCAGTTCTCGGTTCGTCGTCGATGTTGCCTATTCCAGTTTTCGTGTTGGATATTGGTTCAGTTTGGCGAACATACCTTTAAAAACTGTTGTCAAAATAGCATACTACCGAAAATCTTGTTTAACTGAACTATTAAATTTACCATGTACTTAAATTAATACATAGGTTTGAAAAATCTGTTACTTTTCTGTAACACGCAAACCTGTTCATAATTCGAAGCATCATTGAGTAAAGTCACAAATAAATAGAGATTTAAACTGACAAGGTAGTCCAGAAAGGTCTGTGGCAGAGAAAGCCATTCTTGAAACGAGGCTAGCAGATGCTGTGTATGTGTCAGCGTCCTCAAAACTTAGTCATCGACCCACAGTTAGTCAGTTACTATGCAGTGCGTTTTCTAAAATTGTTGGGCAAACTTATATTTTACCCTTTTTGACCAGGATTTAGGGGCAAATATTCCATCGTGCGCCGTCTCAATCGGATCTCGTATACACCTGCCATGTTTTACTTTTATGGAACTTAGTACTAGTTTCCACGTTGATTAAATTATCAGCAACATGTATATTACAGGGAGATGAGGATCCAATTAAGTGAGGCGTCAGAACCAGTACTACGCTGCATCAAAGCAGAACGTGCGACGGGGTCGGCGCTGCAGACAATTTACACGTCTCGTAAATTCAGTTCGGAGTGATACATCGGTGTGCAACATAAAATTTTTAAAGCGCAATAGTCGGAAGGTTCCGTGGGGAAAGTACTTTAAATGTTTACGTGAAACTCTTATACCGATTAATTCGGCGCTCTGGCATAACAGCAAAATTACTGCTCATGTAGCGGATGAGAGTGATCGAGGTTCGATATTAGTTTCTAAAAAAAATTCTGTTGTTTTAAATATAATAAAAACGTTTAAATAAGGTTAATGACCTGAAACATTATCACTTTAACTGTGAATTATTTTATTTTATTTAACTAATTTATAATTAATAAATATTTGAATTACAAGTAATATTTTTCTTGAATAAAAGAACGTCTTTATTGCAATTTTTTTATGTCATTGACGCGTTTCGCCCGGTTAGGGCATCTTCAGATATCTTGTATGTACTAAGGTACCTTGCGTCACCGACGCAAGACGTATTAATATGTTGACGACCTTAGGTACAGGGACATCATACAAGATATCTGAAGATGCCCTATGCTGGCGAAACGCGTCATTTAAATAAAAAAAAAAATATTTGCAATCAAGACGTTCTTTTATTCAAGAATTCAAGTGAACACGGTTGCTGTACCACACCACGTAAAAATGGAATGGGAAGATTTTAGTAATATTTTTGTTTTAAATAGTTGGATTACTTCTAATGCTTTTTAAAGTAGGTAAATTAAGTTTTAAGTTACCGCTGGAATGAAAATTTTCGTTTTTTGTTTTGTTTACGTAAACATTTTTACAACATCAACTTAATTTGTCAGAGTCGTATATTCTATACAAGCTGCAATAACAATAATTATAAAACATTTAAAACTAATTTTTGATATTTTGCAAAATATTTAAAAAATAACTGTTTCCACGAAAAATCTATTTTTTTAAAATCTGTTGAAAATATTCTTTGGTTAAATTCGTGAAAACTTTCGTTGCATCAAATAGCCTAGAAGCGTGCCAGTCACACCGCATTAATCAATTACTCAGCCTCAGGAGCTCAGTGGCAGTTGTGCTAAAGGCGCGACGCCGCAGAGAGATAGTGTGATATGGAGACAACAAAAAGAAGCGTCAATACACGTTTAACGGAACACAAAAAGAACTGTGTTTGGGACATATCGACAAATCAGCAGCAGCAGAACATGTATTTCAAAACGGAGATCTGAAATAAAATTTGGTGATACGAGCGTGCCAGCAAGGACTTCGCACTATTATACACGGATGTACAGAGATCCTATTGAAATCCATAACCATTAAAACAATTTTAATAGAAAAGAAGAAGCTTTAAAATTGGACAAGATATGGCGGTCGACTCTGTACCATCCACATGACAATTCATTACCTGTAATCGAGAGAAGTCATAACCACTGATAGTTGCATAGTCGGCAGTACGTGACGTGTGGTGGCGCCCTCTGTCTGCTCTATACATGCGGCACCTCCAACGCCTAGAAGCCAGTCGTCGACTCACCTCAGATGATGATGCCCGCAGTTGACAATGAAACATCAAGGGGAAGTAGTTTCATCATACGACCACGACAATTTAGCCCGGAAGTTTTATTTGACTACAACGCCGGCTGTGAAAACCTACATGTTATGATTATAATTGAAATGTAAACAGTTACATACAACTGGCTGTAATAAAAGATATCGTAAATTATACTGAGTAAACTAATATACCAATCATTACTTAAAGCTTCCGGGTTGAGATGCCGTGGTCCATATATGAAACTTTGCCCGACGTTTCGCCCTCGTCTGCGGAAGGCATCTTCGGAGATAAAGCGGCGTACTGCAACGAGAGCGCGAGTAAGCGTCGTATATATAGGCAAAACAGAGGGCGCTGCTGTCAGTCACGTGGTGTCGGCTGTGCTGTGGTCTCTGCTATTGCCAACCTCCTCGGTTGAAATTAATCGATTGTCATGCTGTTGCTGTAGTGTGACATCCATATCTTATCAAGTTTGAGACCTTCCTCTTTTCTGTTAACATTATTTCGATTTTTAAAAATCTCAATGGCCTCTCTGTACAAACGCGCATAATAATGCGACGTCTTTGCTATGACGGACATCTCGTTAAACTTTATTTCGTGGTCATATTCTTGATACACGTGTTCCGCTACAGCCGATTTATCAGTATGTCCGAGGCGGCAGTTCCTTTTGTGTTCGCTCAGACGAGTGTTGACACTTCTTTTAGTTGTACCTATATAAACTTTTCCACAACTGCAGGGGATTTTATAGACACCTGGTGTGACCAGAGGATGTCGCTTATCTTTTGCAGATCTTAGAAATTCTTTTATTTTCGCGGTTGGTCTGAAAACAGTTTCCACATCGTACTTGCTTAAAATTTTTCCAATACGATCAGTGACTTTATTGATAAATTGTAGAAAACTTGGCCACTACGGTCGGGGGTTCGAATCCCCCCTCGGGCATGGATATTTGTGCCGTCCTAGTTCATAAGTAGTTTGTAAGTTTAGGGACTGATGACCCCGTAGTTAAGTCCCATAAGCTTAACAAACATTTGAACATTTTTTTTTAGAGAAACTTTCCCCTTGGGTTGTTGTCGTTCCTCGTCCGTCCTGGTTGGCCGTCTAGGTCGTAGTGCACGATCTATCTCCCTGTCTGAATAGCCATTCTTCTTAAATGTCACTCTAAGATGTTCAATCTCATCGTCTAAATACACTGGTTCACAAATTTTGTTGGCCTTGTCTACTAATGTCTTAATCACGCCTCTTTTTTGTCGTGGGTGGTGGTGAGAATCTTTTTGAAGAAAACGATCAGTGTGTGTGTCTTTCCTATAGACCTTATGACCCAATGATCCGTCGTCTCGTTTGATAACCGTCACATCTAAAAAGTTCAGTTGACCATTGGTTTCCTTTTCCATAGTGAATTGAATTCTAGGATTGATGCTGTTCAGATGTAACAGAAAGGCATCCAGCTCCTCTTCGCCGTGTGTCCATATAACAAATGTATCGTCAACGTAACGATACCATTTGGCTGGTCTTTTTCTGGCTGTCTGCAGCGCACGTTCTTCAAAGTTCTCCATGAACAAGTTAGCAACAGCTGGACTAAGAGGACTGCCCATGGCCACTCCGTCAATCTGTTCATAGAAAACATTCTTATACTGAAAATAAGTTGTTGTGAGGCAGTGTTTGAATAATGCCACAATGTCACTAGGAAAAATATCCGCTATGCATGTGATAGCTTCGTTCACTGGGATCATAGATAAAAACGACACGACGTCAAAATTGACCAGGATGTCATCAGGGCCCACACTTAATTCCTTTATGATATCTATAAAGTGACATGAACTCTTAATATGGCTATCAGTTCTGCCAACATATGGTTGAAGCAACGAGGCAAGGTGTCCAGCTACGTCATAGGTGGGAGACCCTTTTGCACTGACTATAGGCCTCAAAGGAATCAGCTGTTTATGCACCTTCGGTAAACCATAGAGTCTGGGCGAGTAAGCTTCTGTTTTACAGAGATGCTTCTTGTCGTCTGAAGAGAAAGAAGACGCTTTAACCAATTGATTGGTCATTTTTAAAATCTTCGATGTTGGATCCTTCCGAAGTTGTTTGTAATTGCTGGGATCCAAAATGTCCATGATCTTTTCATGATAATCTTCACTCTTCATTACGACGGTAGCGTTGCCCTTGTCTGCAGATAGTACGATGATGTTTTCATCTGCGTTGATGTCTCTCAGTGCCTTCCTTTGTGCCTGTGACCAATTGCTTGTAGGTGGCTTACATGTACGTAGGATTCTAGCTGTTTCCATCCTTATAACGTCCGCGGACTGCTGTGAAAGCTGACGGATACCTGCCTCAATATTTGCCACAATATCCTCCGTAGAGACCTTTCGGGGCGACACTGCAAATTTTCCACCCTTTGCAAGTAGTAAAATTTTGTCTGCAGTCCAAACTTTATCTGACAGGTTAATAACCGTCCGAGAATTATCCTCCATTGTGCCTACCAACACGTTCTTCTGTAAGCTATCAAACTTCCTCTTTTGTCTATTCCCTGCAATTTCTGCACTTGTTTCCATGGTTCTGAATGTAAGCTTGTCAATCTCATTCCAGTCAACACACTGCATAGTATTACTAATCAGAAGATGAAGTTGAAATAGCTTACTGTTGGTTTCCGCCAGTGCTCGCCGCGTCTGGTGTATCAAATGTTCAAATGTTTGTATAGTCTATGGGACTTAACTACGGGGTCATCAGTCCCTAAACTTACAAACTACTTACGAACTACTTAGGAACTAGGACGGCACAAATATCCATGCTCGAGGGGGGATTCGAACCCCCGACCGTAGTAGCCGGCCACCGTGGCCGGCCTGGTGCATCCTCTCTCGTAACATTGCTGATTCCATACGACTGTAAATGCGATGAGCTTGTGCCGAGCAGAACGTCCTCTTCACTTTCAAAAATTTCGGAACAGTTGACGTGTCCCAGCAGCGTAACAAGAAGGTGAGAGAACACAGTTGTTGTGACTTCTTCTTAGGCATGCTCTCGAACCGCCGAACCGATGTTGACATTTCCTCCCCGTAGAGGCGTTTGATCATAGAATGAAGGCTTTCACGGCAGGTGTCGTCATTACTTAAGGCTTCCGAGCTGAGATGCCGTGGTCAATATATGAAACTTTCCCCGACGTTTCGCCCTCGTCTGCGGAAGGCATCCTCGGAAGTAAAGCGGCGTACTGCAATGAGAGCACAGCATAGCAGAGACCACAGCACAGCCGACACCACGTGACTGACAGCAGCGCCCTCTGTTTTGCCTATATATACGACGCTCACTTGCGCTCTCGTTGCAGTACGCCGCTTTACCTCCAAGGATACCTTCCGCAGACGAGGGCGAAACGTCGTGGAAAGTTTCCTATATGGACCACGGTATCTCAGCCCGGAAACTTTAAGTAATGACGACACCTGCGGTGAAAGCCTTCATAATATACAAATCTCGGTTCAGTTAAAAGTATTTCATTTGCGTATTTATAAAACAGTTTTATCAATAATACTTTCATAATTGACGGTAATTTTACAGAAACTAAAGATGGCAAAACTTTGCTAACATTACTTGTGAGACATAGTAACTCCTACTTTAACGTTACGAGAAAAATTCAAATACTTGTATAGCTTATGGGACTTAACTACGGGGTCATCAGTCCCTAAACTTACAAACTACTTGAAACTTCCTGGCAGATTAAAATTGTGTGCCGGCACCGGCATACTCCGCTGCAGAGTGAAGTTTCATTCTCTTACAAACTACTTATCAACTAGCTTATCCTAAGGACAGCACAAATATCCATTCCCGAGGGGGGATTCGAACCCAGCCGGCCGCGGTGGCCGAGGAGACTGAGGCGCTTCAGTCACTGTCTGCACGGCCACTACGGTCGGGGGTTCGAATCCCCCCTCGGGCATGGATATTTGTGCCGTCCTAGTTCGTAAGTAGTTCATAAGTAGTTTGTAAGTTTAGGGACTGATGACCCCGTAGTTAGGTCCCATAAGCTTTACAAACATTTGCATTTTTGTTTATTCGAACCCCCGACCGTAGTGGCCGTGCAGACCGTGACTGGAGCGCCTCAGTCCCCTCAGCCACCGCGGCCGGCATTACGAGAAAAGATATACCTAGTTTTAGCAGAAATACTAATTATCACGCTATCTGAACTTTCGTCTCTGGCAATAATTCATCAATATTTAGTAATTACACTAACTTCTGCAGCGTCAAATAATAGAAAATGACGTTACAAAATAGAATAACAAAAGTTTTGGAAAAGAAAATGATAATATACTAATTACATTCATATCTATTATTATTCAACAGTGGTATCGGGAGGATCAGTAATTCAAGCAGATGGGAATAAATCCCAACATACTTCGTTACACCCTGTTCAGGGCATCATCGGACTTTCTTGGGATATTACGAAGTTGTTTATAAAACAGCAACTGACTTAAAAGTATGTAAAAATGTCCACATGTAAGACATATTTGGTATAGGGATGGTTGAAGCTGGTTAAACTACAAGTCAGAAGACGACATTCCCATTTGAGAGGGACGTGTGTGGTACAATATTTAACTTATAAACTACCAATGAAAACTGTGGCTTAACGAATAAAATACTTGTTACTGAGGTGTCAGTTTTGTATCTGCTGTTTTAGATATCTACTTACAGAAAATAATATTTAAAACAATAATTAAAAAATAGAACCTTGTGCTATCATATTATTGAACCTAAATCGTCCGCTTGGAAAGCGAGTCCGCTAGAGACGCAGCCGTTTCGCTGATCCTCCATAGCGTGCAAATTGACCAGTATGAGACGCGCGTAAAACTTTAGAGGCCGTTTCCCCGGAATATTCTGGCTAGTGCGCTTTGCAACATTTATTGGATTCCCTTGAGGTGCGCTAGTAACCTGCGAAGTCTCCTCACCAACCGAATTTCCGAGACCGCAAGCACCCGCAAGACTCTTCCATACCCCTTCGCAGCTGTGACCTTCCTCCCCCCCCCCCCTCCCCACCACCGCCGACGGGTATCACTCATTGATCTTCATCAATTACATTTCGCGTAAAGATCATAAAGACAACATAAGAGAAATTACGACTCGTACAGAGGCGTATAGACATTCTTTCTTCCCTCGTTCTATTTGGGAGTAGAATAGGAAAGGAAATGCCTAGTAGTGCTGCAGTGTACTCTCCACCACGCACTTAACCGTGGATTGCGGAGTATACAGTGTGAATCTCAATTCCGGCACTCGGGCTTCGCAGCGCGATTCCTCACCTGCCGGCAATGAAAAATATCTCCCACAAAATTTTATTCTGCGCATATTTCCGCTAGTAAATAGACGTCAAAAACTGAAATGGCTGTGTGTTCCACACGTCAGTATTTTCCATAATTACACCAACAAACTTGTAAGGGATGTATCAGGCGTCTTGAGGAACAAAATGGGCATGGAATCCCATGCAGGGAAACGCAATTCAACGACGCTACGGAGAGTCCATGCCATGTTACAGGCACCACCAGCTCCTGCCGCTAGACATCCTCCCCAGCAACTTCGACGCTGTGTAGCGTCATTGGATGACGTTTCCGGGCATGGATTACTATGCTCACTTTGTTCCTCAAGACACCTCCCACTTCCCCTATAAGTTTGTTGGTGTAGTAGTGTAATTCTGAAACACACTGACGTATGGGACACACACACCCATCTCAATCTTCGACGTCCGCTTACTGCCGGAAATATGCGCAGGACGAAATTTTGTGAGGGACATTTTTTTATTGCTAACATGTGAGGAATAGCGCTGCGAAGCCTGAGTGCGCGAATTTAGATTCACCCTGTATATGTAGATGTAGATCACAGGATATCCTGTGATCAATGGTCAATGACTGAAACCGGTAGATAATAAAGGTTTTAATAAAACAGGTGATGGTTAAAATTCATTTAATAAAACCTTAATTCTGGCAGCAACGACTACTGATGGTGGAACGGCTGTTCGCTAAAGTATCATGGATCCGGCAGTACACCCGACAACCTTCCTAGATTATCTTCAGTTACATGTAACTGCTTCAGTAAACTTCTGTCAGAACTTCATATCGAAGTACTTTCAAAAATGATATAAGTTAAGCCTGCTGTACTGAGATTCTTAACAGTCACTTAACCTGAGTTACATGACAACAGACACAGTTTACATTTAGTTGTACGCAGTGGTACGTGGACCTCAAGTTCGATGTTCCCAGTGTCCTGGTAGCCGGTTCCTCGCAAGCCCAACCTGTTGAAAGGATGGTAGAAGGACGTTTAGCTGCCTAACGATGGGTGAGCATCTCAACTACGCTAGTACTATTGTCACCAAGTGTCTCTAAGCCCTCCAGAGGTTTCAACCAAGATGTGAAAACTAAAATTATGAAATCACTAGCATTAGCTCTCGGCTTTCCGCGGGTGTGTATCAAAATGTTCAAATGTTTGTTAAGCTTATGGGACTTAACTACGGGGTCTCAGTCCCTAAACTTACAAACTACTTATGAACTACCTTATACAAAAGACGGCACAAATATCCATGCCCGAGGGGGGATTCGAACCCCCGACCGTAGTGGCCGTGCAGACCATGACTGAAGCGCCTCAGTCTCCTCGGCTACCGCGGCCGGCGGGTGTGTATCAATTGCTTTCTTATTTATATCTACAAATGTGAATGTCTGTTCGGTGTACGTTTATCACGACTGAACCACAACACATAAAGGGCTAAAAATATGTACAGTTACTAATGTCTACCCGGGGAAGGCTTTAGGCACGGTTTTGTGGTGATCGGATAGCTATATATTAATGTGAATGTTTGTCCAGTGTACGCTTATCTCGTCCGAACGACAAGACGCAGAGACTTAAATATTTGTACAGTTACTAATTTATACCTGAGGAACGTCTCAGGCACGGTTTTATAGCGATCTGATAGATATTTAGTAATTTGAAGAATATAACGCGAAATGCGGAACAATAATTACTCTTTGAAAATTATATTTACTCTTTGAAAATGGTTTTATTGGTTGCATTGGTGCTTGAGGGTTGATAATGATAAAAGGATAGAGTATATTGGGATAGAAAGTTATCGGTGTATATAAAATTCTACGTGTGTGTGTGTGTAAATATTTCGCTCTGCAGCGAAAACTACAGAACGCAAACGAATGGTTTGTGTGTAATTGTTGTCCTAAGTCTCCCGTTGTACACCATAGCAGTACCATGCCGATAGCTATAAGGGGGTGGAAGATATGGTGGTTGAAAGTCGTCAAATTATAAAAAAATTCGGACTGAAGGCCAACGATTTCGTTTGCGACTCTATAGCAAGGAGGTTACATACAGCAAAACGTGATGCCACAGACCATAACTTTGGTCTATGCGTGCTACAATGTCTTCGGCTCTTTGACTGTAAGGATAAGCATACGAATAAGGAAATATAAGAATAAATAAATAAAGCTGTAAAAAAGAAATTTCTTTTAATACATCTCTTAAAAAAAACGATTTGACGTTTCGTGCATTACATCAAGTGATCGATATGCGATATTATTACAATCACTATTGTTGAATTTCGTGATTGGATTCTTCGAAACGAGTGGATTTTTACGTGTGATTTGACCTACACTACTTACTATTCAGTCTCATAGCACACTACTGAAAGATAGAGTATCTATCACAATCAACCAACACGCGAGCGGAGCGGAGCGAGGTGGATTTTACCTAAATAGAGATTGTTTCCATTACAATAAATATCCGACTGAAAACGGTCATTAGTTTAGGTTGGAAATGTGGAATGTTGTTCCATGATGTGACAGTTTTCGCGAATTTCATTATTTATGCAATAATGCGGGATCTGTCTGTGATTTGGGGGGGAGGGGGGTTCTTATCTCCTCAGCGATTTCTGTCTGAGAGTAAGGAATATTTGTACCAAGTTTGATGGAGATCAGTACGCCGCGGCGGAGTAGCCGTGCGCGCTGAGGCGCGGCCGTTCCACGTCGGATGCTGGAGTCCTCCCTTGGGCATGGGTGTTTTTGTTGTTCTTATGATAAGTTAGTTTAAGTAGTTTGTAAGTTTAGGGACCGATGACCACTGCATTTAGGTCCCATAACTTTACAAACATTTTAACATTTTGAAATCGGTCCCGTAGTTTAGAAGATGTGGAAGATACACACACACACACACACACACACACACACACACACACACACACACAAGTACATTCACTTCCAAGTGTAGAATAATTCTGACAGATCCCCACTATATAACGGTATAATCTGAAATGACACAGTGAAACATCCACATTGTAGGAAATAACTATTAATGCCTACGTGACACATGTCTTCAAAATACGTAGGTTTGGACCTATCAGTGGTTGATATCCATAGTATGAATGATTGCTGCCAAAAATCATTATATACATACGCTAGCACGAAAATTGTGGTACAAGAAGGCCAATGAAAGTTACAAAATTCGAAAGATTGTTTGTTGTAGATTTCACGAATACAAATATTATGTGTGCATTTAGCCATTAAAAGTGGTAAAAGGAAGTAGAAAGTTTCCAATCTACAGCTTGAATCAAGTTCTACATTCTCCAACAATCAGCTCACTGATTGGCTATTCGCCTCGACCAAAGACGCTGTAATGCAGCGCATCTGCAGTATTAAAATAACGTTTTAAAATAAGTGAATATCGAAACATGGAGTGCTCCCAACTCACTTTCTTGTGCCGTGCAAATGCTTCATTTTCGCAGTGATTAATAGTGGTTAAAGGAAATGGATGTTTTCATATGAATGCCGATATAAAGGATGATACGCCGGGAGAGGCATCTAGCGGTGCTCGTGTGGAACTACGAAGCCGAGAATGCCGATATAAATGATGATGCGCCGGCAGAGGCATGTAGCGGTGCACAGGTGGCACTACAAAGTCGACATGTTGTCAGCTCTGGAATTCTGAATATCGCAGTATCGAAATAACATTATTTCTTGGCGTTGTATAAATATACTAACAACGAAATTGTAGTTCCATTTCAAATATTGGGCTAATGAAACTTATATAATTCGAAAATGGCATGAGAAGTATATACTTCCGTTTTTATTTGTTGTTATTGTGTCAGGCATTTTCCTTAACATGTAAAACATACCGTTTCATACTTCCCAGTGACGGTTAAATTTTACCAAATATCCCAGCGGCCTCCTAGGTAATGTTGGCAACAGATGCTGAATAGTGAGAACAAATGGGCAAATATTGTCTATCGCGTTGTTGATGTTGCCAACATAATCACGCGAGGCCACCGACATGATACGTAATATTTTACCCCCAGTGACCATTGTACATACAATTGGTCGATTTTCGACCACAGGCAATACTAGATTAAATAAATACTATACACTATCTGTGTGTCAGGTTCTCTGTGCACTGAAGTGCATCAGACAGTTTATTACAAACCGACATTAAAGAAAAAAATCTGTGGAGATTGCCAGGGCACACCTTTCCAGAAATCATTACTTTTGTACGCTGAGAGACTTCGGGCAGAATATGTGACAACGTATATGATAGCATTCTGGACAGATGGCGCCGAGCGCATCCATGCATAAAACAAAAACAATCGAGTCCGTCAACACCAGTGACCACAGAGGGAAAGACAAACACTCTGGTGGATACACCGCACCCTGTTGTGTTACATCATGCAGAACTCTGCTAGCTCTGAGAAGCGCGACATGCATTTGGTTTCAAGTGAGACAAAAGAAAATGGACACGCAGCTTCGCGCCTCTACGAACAAAGGTATCCCATATAGGCGTCAGCCACACCATTCCAATTATTAGCGTTTCGGTGAAAATGACACAAAACAGTGGAGCTCGTAAGTGATAGGTAAACAAGCTACGATTTGCAGAGAACGTTTCAGAAAGCTTCGACGCAGAACAATCGACATTAATTAAGGCTATAGCACACGCATTTCAAAGAAACCACATAGCGTTTAGGAGGATGATGCATAAAGATGGGAGGCATCCATTCCATTTTTAAGAGGCACGGACGTTAACGGGTTCTGCATTTTTGCGCTTCTCCACAATGTGATTCACCATGGAAGATTCGGTCTTTCTACCATGAGTGGGTGTTCAGGCTGACAATATTATATAAATATAATTTGGACTTGAAAGAACTCATACGATGTCCATAAACGAGGCCAACAAGGAAAGTTTATCTTAATTGTTGGGCTGCATGGTACGCTTTTTCCTCCACTCACAGGCAACAGCTATCCAAATTCCATTCGAGAAGTGCAGCTAGAATTACTTAATCATTCATTTTACGTGGTCCCAGCACGGTGACAAAGCCAGCTGCTAGGTCACTAAACGGACAGGTATTTGGAGATTACTCGATTTACCGAGGCGGCTCAATAGCTTGGATGTCATCTGATTTCAACCAGCTGAACATATTCTTGTGGAGTCATCTGACGAATGTGGTGTATGGAACGCCAGTGGGATAAGCGGAAGAATTATTCCAAATGATACATGCAGCTTAAGGAAGTTCGCACTATGTTCTGTACCTTTGAGCGAATTCGTCAGTCAATGGAACGCACAAATCAGGCACGCCGCAACGCTTGAAGCGGGCATTTTAAACACCCTCTCTAATTTTATAGTTTCTTGAAACAATATAAAAATAATGTTCTCTTTCGGAATCTTGTTTTCTGCCTCACTGAATGCTCTTTCCTTCCCTTTCCGATTTTAGTTCCTTTCCATTAAATTTAGTAACAGCTCTGAACTCTCTAAAGCACAGCCGTTACTTACCGCAAACTCTGCCGAGTGCATGGTAAAAGGTACTGTGTAGCCAACGGTCGTCCCTGTAATAGCAACATTGTCGGTACCGCAGCCGTATATATCATATTAAATAATCAATTACTCATTCGCCATTTGCGAATTCTGCCGACATTGGCTGCATTTCTAAAGGTGGTCTGTCACTTAGTGACAAATGAAACTTTGTAGCAGACTGGGACTCGAAAGCGCGAGACCCGGGTTCGAGTATCGGTCCGGCGGAAATTTTCATTTGTCACTAAATGACAAACCACCTTTAGAAATGCAACCAATGTCGGCATAATTCGCAAATGGCGAATGAATAACTGATTATTTAATATTCTTTTGCTGTTATAAGATTTTATGCCGATGTTGGTATCACCCTATATTCGTCCGATCACGAAGCCTCGTCATCTTTCCATTTTAACTGACTGACCCTCACTATAGCTGTACTGAGCCTTTCCCTTCCCCTCCTTTCCTATTCTCACTCCTTCCATTCCCCACTGGGGAACCTATAATCTTAGTAGTTTGGTCCTCCTATCCCAAACAACCAACCAACCATCCTTTGCACTTCTCTTATCTTGTTTTCTTAACTTTCCTACCAGCGTCGTGTATTACGCCTCTTTCACGCCCTCAGCTGTTCCCTCTCGGGGAAGGGCATAACGGACTAAATCTGGAGTCATTCGCGAATGAAGGGATGATGACACTTCTTCAATTACAGATTTCATGCCCTGTGGAAAATACATTATGTGTCATGAAGGCAATGGTTTCCGTTGCCTTCTGCATCCACATGCCTTTAAACATGGTTGATTCCACGTTCTGGGTACGTTCCCCCACGAGCAGAAAGTTGTCCTAGGCGTACAAACAATTTAAGCTAAATTAAACTAATACAGTATACAGAAACCCATGCCCGATGGAGTACTCTAAGCTCCGACGGCCAGCAGCCACGCGCTCCGCAGGAAGGCGCCTTAGACCGTTCGGCTACTACACCGTGACTTTCATTTTCAGATCAAGGGTAACTATTTATGTCGTAAGCCTTCAGCAGCCAATGATGAATATTTTTTCTAATATCTTAAGGTTTGAGCGAAACAGAAACAGAATGAGTAAGCTTTGTCAACAATACTGTCTGCAGACAACATTTATGATTTTATCAAAGCAACACTTATTAGTCTCCAGGGAGTTACGCGATCGTTATATGAATAAAATTCTTTAATATCCGTCTCCAGATCGCTTATATTTTCTAAAACATGACCGGTTTCGGGGCAGCTGCCCATCTTCAGATCAAATTTTGATGTTACAGAGTAACCTGTCCTGTGATGAACGAATGTTCCCTTCGAGCAGCCGTAGCGTGCGGATCTCCGTGCCGGCGCGTTTCCAGGAGCTACGTCCGTCAGTTCACCTGATGATGGCGACATGTATGATCGCCGAATTATTGTGCCCGTTGGACACTATAGACCGGCAGTACAGCCATGGATATTTTGATTATCAAATACTGAAGAATCACATTTGAACATTTTGTTCATAAAAATGAACAGTGTCAGTGGCGCTGCCACGGAGGGGGGGGGGGGGGGAGTAATGGTGATGAAGTCTCTCCCCCAGCACCTTCCAAAGATTTTGATTTCATTTTTATTTTTATTTTTTTCATTTTTTTATTTTTCGTAAGCAGGCCGCCACCGGAAATTTGAGATAGAACAGATGTAATAAACCACAACGTAACTATAATTTGCCAAGCACAAGTGAACGTGACATTGCGTCGCCAACGTTATGCAGCCACTGGGAACGTGTACTGCTATTACTGTGAGCGGCTTCAATGCCGCCGCGACCAGCTTTGATGCTGCCTCTATTGTTGCTGCTTTGCTGAAGTTAGAAGCCTATTGTTCATATGCGGCGACCCGCTGCTTAGCAGCTTTCGGCGCCACCGTGTGGAATCTCTTGAACAATAATAGTGCTATTTTAGTTCAATTTTCACACATAGAATCTCATGTTAATTAAACTGTAAAGAACTTTCCCTTTGGCTAGTAACATGGAAGCTGCTTAATTATTTTATGAGCTGATTATATCACTCAATTTCCCAACACGTTGCTCCTCTTCCAGTTTCAAATTAATGCGAGCCTACTCATTTTTTTCTTGCGCAAATATTTTCGTTGTATAATTGGTTAAATTATAAATAGTGTAAAATAGCTCATAGATTAATAAATTCAATAGGCTTTATTAAGAAAAAGGTATCCTTCTCCTCCAGAGCCAAGTTCTGACTTCACCACTGAATAATGACATTTCATTTTATTTGACACGAGCATAATATTCTCAAAGTTTTAACGTCTCGTGTCATGATATGATTCTTCTGATAAGGACACCATAGATGGTGTTGAAATCTGTATAGAGCGTTAATTATTTCAAAACAAGTTGTGGGGCTGCGTGTTTCCTTTTACAGTAAATGTTAGAAATCTGTTTCTTCTTTTGAATAGTCATGTATAGCGGAATTATACCACACTGAAGACTGATGCTGAACGACCATCCCATAGGAAAATGAAACTTGTTTTGCGTGATGTGATAGTTGTATATGTGTAAAGTGTGCCTGTGTGAATGATGTTTGTTTTTCCCTTTTTTCTGGCGAAGGCCATTGGAGGAAAGCTTATGTTGTGTGTGTATGAGTGTGTATTTGATGTGCCTGTGCAGGTCGTCGTACGTCATTGCGATGAGTTGTAAACTATCCTCATTATATTGTTGTATTTCAAACTGGACTTTTCATTGTCAGAAAAGGCACCTTTTCAGAATTACAGTAAGGATTTATAGTTCCGAGCTGCTGGTCTTGCCTAACATCATGCTGTAAATACGTATATGCGTTGTTAAATAGAGGTGATATATAGTAGAGAATAGCAGTGCACAATTATATTTAATCCTGAATTTGTTTCTTCAACAGAGTTTCGGGAATATAATTGCTGAAAGTACGTTTTTTATCTGGAATTTTATTACTAGTGAGGTGAAAACCATTAGCCGGTCGCGGTGGCCGAGGAGACTGAGGCGCTTCAGTCACGGTCTGCACGGCCACTACGGTCGGGGGTTCTAATCCCCCCTCGGGCATGGATATTTGTGCCGTCTTTAGTATAAGGTAGTTCATAAGTAGTTTGTAAGTTTAGGGACTGATGACCCCGTAGTTAAGTCCCATAAGCTTAACAAACATTTGAAAACCCTTACCATAAACGAATCCGATAGTAGTAGCGAGTAATTATTATGGACTGTATTTCCAATTTCATTTGACACTTGTTAGAGTACTTGATAACATGCCAAAATCTATTTCACATTTAAGCCAAGATACCTACTTCAGTATTTTGCATGGGACAACAATCATTCTGGTCTGTCTTTCCAAAGAAAAATAGATGTTTAAACGTGAAGTAATACCGTTATCTAATATATAAAGTAGAGTGTCCATATATTTGTACGTGTTGCATACAAATCTACAGTTTTGTTCCAATCTTTATGAAATGTATGAGGACAATGCATGAGGACAGTCGCCGTAAGTGTAAGAATCACATACGATTTATAGTTCATGAGATATGACGTCATAAACAATGAGATGCACGGAAAACTGCTGCCATAAGCGATAAAGCTGCTCATTTTCTCATAAATCACTGGACCGATTTCAACCAAATTTGGTACACATATTCCTTACGTGAGATAACATCTTCTGTAGGAGTACGAACCACATAGACACATGGTTCAGGAGATATAACTCCATAAATGATAGGAGTTGCAAGAAACTGCCATAATGCGATGAGACTTTACAAATACGCTATATGAGAATGAGAGTACTTAGCGAGTTACAACAAACTTTAAACATAATTTCAAACCTTTCTTAAACTTTTTCTCGCTGGTAACAACAGTAAAATGATGAAAGAAAAAAAAGTTTCTCGCTTACTACTTTTCCGCTGTTTATGGAGTAAAACTACGGCATTCGGTATGAAGTTACAATTTATAATTTCTACACTACAAAGTAGCCGCAGGAAATTTTATAGGCAATGTACACACATATCGTTGAATGTGCCTCCGAAATTGTAGCACAGTGCGACCTGTAGTTCATGAGGTATGAGCACATAAGAAGTAACGTTCGTGGCAAACCACCCCATCAGGCACCAAGTTTTAATCTATTACTTCTTTAGTACTAATTCTGTTCCCAAGAGATTTTACAGACATACAGCCCTTATACGAATGAATATATACCTGAAAAATGGCAGGAATAAATAGATAAATACCCGGGCAGCGCAGGGTTTTCAGCTGGTATTACTATAAGAAATAAGACCAATGAACGGCAATACTCCACTTAACTTGTGTTGACTTCCTAGCCGCATTACCTGCCATGTGCCTCGTAATGCGATAGGAAACAAGCAAGGAGAAGGGTCAGTGGCGACTCCACGGTCGTTAGGTGCGCCTGGCGCGCAAACGAGACCTTTGAAATATTTATTCCGGCCGACTGAGAGCCGAGAGAGCGGCTTATTATATTAGAGCGCGCCCCGCCCGGCCAGCTGCCCTGAGCACCTCTCGGCCTGTAATAAGCGGGCCGCTTTCGCGTATTTGTATACAGTGTCAATTTCGCGACGAAAGTCCGAAGGCGGCGGCGGGGCGGGCGGCCTCCTCGGGCGCAGGCAGGGCAGACGGCGAAAGAATTCATTTAGCGCGCGCGCGTCAACGGGCCGTGAATAAAACATGCGCGCCTGTTTACCTGCGTGGCACATCAAAAGGCACCGCGCCTTCATTACGCCGCCAGCGGCAGCGGCAGCAGCAGCGACAGGTAGGCCTACACGGCAGCCGCCCAGCACGCCGGCACCGCGTCCTCTTTCACACGGCGAAACGCCTCCAAATGAATTACCTCCTCTCCTTCTCGTCTGCCTACGCGCTCGACACACTGCATTTCCGTAGAGCTCTACAGTGTGGGATGTTCGCAGAGCGGCTCTCATCTAACAAGGAAAGTACTCAGGCTCGAACAAACGGAAATACACCAAAATCGTATGACAGATAATGTAAAGGTCCATTATTGCACGAGTGATACTAAAAATGTTCAAATGTTTGTAATTCTATCGGACCAAACTGCGTGGTTATCAGTACGTAGCTTACAAACTACTTAAACTAATATAAACTAATCTAAGGACAACACACACACCCATCCCCTAGGCAGGACTCGAACCTCCGACGGCGAGCAACCGCGCGCTCCGCAGCGAGTCGCCTTAGACCGCTCGGCTACTCCACCGCGCATACGCCAGTAGTGACGGTGCAGTGTGCCTCTGAAGCTGCGCTTTGTGACGTTACTTGTGTAGTGAAGCGTCAGATGGGTCGGCGATTCGTAATCAATCCTGCTAATGTTCAAATGTTTGTAGAGCTTATGGGACTTACCTACGGGGTCATAAGTCCCTAAACTTACAAACTACTTAAGAACAAGCTAATACTAAGGACGGCACAAATATCCATGCCCGAGGGGGGATTCGAACCCCCGACCGTAGTGGCCGTGTGACTGACACGCCTGCTAATGTATTACAATTGGTTGACATGAAATTCAAAATGTTCAAATGTTTGTATAGCTTATGGGACTTAACTACGGGGTCATCAATCCCTAAACTTACAAACTACTTATGATCTACCTTATACTAAGGACGTCACAGATATCCACGCCCGAGGGGGGATTCGAACTCCCGACCGTAGTGGCCGTGCAGACCGTGACTGCAGCGCCTCAGTCCCGTCGGCCAGCGCGGCCGGCGAGATGACATTCCGAAGAGCCCTTCTTCGTGAATACGGTCTTGGTGTATCTATTATAGTGCAGAAACATGAGCATAGATTAGAAACACTATAATAGATAATAGGTAACATACGAATGAATCGGTGACCGAGGGGACTAAGGCGCTCCAGTCACGGTCTTCACGGCCACTACGGTCGGGGGTTCAAATCCTCCCTCGGGCATGGATATTTGTGCCGTGCTAGTTCGTAAGTAGTTCATAAGTAGTTTGTAAGTTTAGGGACTAATGACCCCGTAGTTAAGTTCCATAGACAATACAAACATTAACGAATGATTCAACTTCTACACCAATTCCATCTACACGAAGATGGTTTCTTCGTAACTTCACCTCAACCAGTCTCACTATAGTAGCAGGATTGATTACCAATTGCCGACCCATCCGACACTTCTCCACACAAAGAACGTCACAAAACGCAACTTCAGAGGCACACTGCACCGTCAGTACTGGCGTATCGGCAGGTCAATGTGCAGTGCGGTATGGCACAAGCAGACTCCTCTAATGGGGGACTGCAGAGTTTTGTAGATGCGGGAGTATGACTAGTGCAATAAGAGATCTTTTAATTATCTATCATGCGATTTTGGTGGATATGTGTTTGTTCGAGCCTAAGTACTTTCCTTGTAAGTGCATGATTGCAATGAAACACATTTGCTGTCACTGAACGATACAGGGTGTCCCAGGGCCGGCCCGAATGTATTGGGCACCCCAGGCAAATTATTGTAATTGCGCCCCATTGAATAAAATCGCAATAAAACATCAATGTAAAATGCAAATTTCATCTTTTTTATAATTCATATATGAAATCACAACATATACATTACGTAAACATATTACCCCATTAAAATGGAAACTTCGTACATTTTTATAAAATAATGTTAGTTTTTCATAGTTTCTACATTCTGTCTTTTAAAAAGTTTTGAGTGATAGTTTACAATAATTGATACAATTATAAGCTTCACTAGCTTAAACCCGCGGCTCCGCTCGCGTGTTGGTTGATTACGATAGATAATGCGCGAAACGTCAAATCGATTTTTTGTAAAGAGTTGTATTAAAATAAATTTCTTTTTTAATGTTTTATTTATTTGTTATTTTATTTCCTTATTCGTATGATTGTCGTTACAGAGAAATAGCAGAAGACATTGTAGCACGCATAGACCAAAGATATGATCTGTGGCATCACGTTTCGCTGTATGTAACCTCCTTGCTATTGAGTCGCAAAAGTCATAGATGGCCTTCATTACGATTTTTTTAATAATTTGACGACTTTCAACCACCATATCTTCCACCACCCTGTTATAGCTATCGGCATGGAACTGCTATGGTGACAACGGGAGACTTCGGACAACAATTACACACAGACCATTCGTTTCCGTTCTGTAGTTTTCTCTGCAGACCGAAATATTAAATATTGAATTTTATATACACCGATAACTTTCCATCCCAATATACTCCATCCTTTTATCACTATCAACGTTCAAGCAACAATGCAACCAATGAAACCATTTTCAGAGAGCAAATATAATTATCAAAGAGTAATTATTGTTCCGAATTTCGCGTTATATTCTTCAAATTACTAAATATATATCTGATCGCATTAAAACCGTGCGTAAAACCGTCCTCAGGTATAAATTAGTAACTGTACAAATATTTAAGTCTCTGCGCCTTGTCGTTCGGATGTGATAAGCCTACACCGAACACACATTCACATTAATATATATAGATAAACAGCTATCCGATCGGCATAAAACCGTGCCTAAAACCTTCCCCGGGTAGACATTAGTAACGGTAAAAATTTTTAGCTCTTTATGTCTTGTGGTCCAGACGTGATAAACGTAAACCGAACAGTCATTCACATTTATATATATATAGATAGATTATACAAAGAGTCACACAAATTTCATTTTTCTTTCCTTGGCTTTTGCAAAACCTGAGACGATCTCCATTAAATCAATTGTGTCTGCTGTTTCCCGTTAAATTGACAAAGTTTCCAATGCCACAAGTATTTCTTTTGTCATTGTGGATCGCAGGTATGTTTTTATCAGTTTTAATTTCGAGAAGTTGCGCTCACTACTGGCTACAGAAACAGGAAGAGTAAGCAACACTCTTAGTGCAGTGACTAAATTAGGTACAATGTCTATAAATCCTTATTTACAAATATACGACAGAAGGTCTTGTGGTACTCTTCTAGCATTGGCTTGTAATTCATTGCATAGATCAGTAGCATCAATATCTTTAGAGTCTTTGTTAGAGGCTCTTCCAAATTAACTCAAAATGTTCAAATGTTTGTTAAGCTAAACTTACAAACTACTTCTGAACTACCTTATACTAAAGGCAACACAACAATCCTTGCCCGAGGGGGATTCGAACCCCCGACGGGAAACGGCTTCACCGGTCGAGGCATAGCACCTCAATACGCTCGGCCACTCCGCCGCGGCAAATTAACTCATTCTCCAAGAATAGCTGTGGAGTCTTATTTTGTACATTATGTTTGTTGTACAGACAGCCAAATACAAGATTTAGGTTGTTAATCTGAAATTTCTCTTGCATGAACCAGCAATTTTCAAATCCCAAATCACTTCTACAATCTCCATGGATGGTCTTTGTTTTATCTGTGCATTTGTAGCACCGAAAAGATCAGATTTTTTTTTTTTTTTTTTTTTTTTTTTGTTGAGGAAGTTGTTGTGCCGGCCGCGGTGGCCGAGGGGACTGCGGCGCGTCAGTCACGGTCTGCACGGACAATACGGTCGGGGGTTCGAATCCCCCCCCCCTCTGGCATGGTTAATTGTGCCGCCCTTAATGTTAGCTAGTTCATAAGTAGTTTGTAAGTTTAGGGACTGATGACTCCGTAGTTATGTCCCATAATCTATACAAGCATTTGAACAAACTTAACTAGCAAGACGTTACACCAATAATACAGGTTTGAAGCCTTCTAGGTACTGTCTACTAGCGAACTGGAGTTGATCATTAAGAATATTGCCATCATTAATAGCAAGGTGATTAGAAATTTGAAGCTCTTCCCACAAATCTAATTTGCTATGAGACTTTCAAGAACGTAAACAAATACAAAGTCATTGTATACTAGAGAGATTGCAGAGCGGCAGACATGTTGGGCGGCGCGCCATCTTTGATCACGGGATGCAAACTGCTAATCGTCTTTTCATTAAACGCTTTCTAGAAAAATTCTGAAGAGTCAAAGAGAATGCATGTAACATTGACTCGCGTCTTGTCTCTTGCCAGTTGCTCTGCTTATGTGTAGTAACCGGTAATTCATCGCTCGTAGTGCCGCAGCGCAACAGCAAACTAAAGTGCATCGCGAGCGCACGAGGGTTCGCCGCGCAGCACAAATTTGCCGTCCCCAAAATTCCAGCGCCTTAGGCAATTGCCTAGTTTGTCTATATGGACGGGCCGGCCCTGGGGTGTCCTACATAAACTTTAAGCCCCAAATATTTCTTGGATGAAATAAATATTGAGAAACGACTCTCATTGGCATGAACTTACGGCAGTGGCTTATGAAAGTAAGTACTATGAGATAAAAAATATTTAGAATAAATAGCAGAGAACCAGTTTCGTTAAAATGTGTTTAATTAAAATCTTTACCTTGATTTGGACAAAATTAATTTTGTCTTCTTCAGAAGTCGGACCTAAGAACAATAATATGTCGTACAATAATATATTATTGTTTTTTGCATTTTAATGCCCCGAGGGGGGCAGGCTGGCAGCAGCTTCGTACGCTGCTCTTCAGCACAGTGTACATATAAGTGGTAATTGGTAATTGTAGTTTAAAACAGTACAAAATAAACGTTGCATTTAATAGGGGAAAGGGTTGTACCTTTGGACGGTTTTACCTTGGGACAATTTTTAATCAAGACAGTACACTCTAGTGGAAACTTTAAGAACTATGCAGTAAAGTTGTCTGGTTTATTTTCAGAGGGAATAGGAGGCCATGTTGTATTTGGATGGTGTTTGAGATCTGAGGAGGAGTTTTACAAGTTTCTTGTTTGAAAGTAAAATTTAGCCACTATCCTTAGAAGATATAAATTAAAGCTAAGCATCATTATTGATGTTTCTTAAATACAGTGTTTTAGGGCATTTTTTAAGTAAGCTATTGATACCATAAGTTATGAAGATATAAATGTGTACATAGGTTAGGATACTGTTTTCTGTTATTGTGAATTTGGTTTTACCTTGTGACACTTCTCTGGTTGCACCTTGGGACACATTGAAGGTGTGTGATGCTCACAGATACACCAGAAAAACAAAGAATTGACGAGAAAACAGAAAGAGAACATGAAAAAGAAGTCTTTCCCAAAGAAAGAAGCCACTAAACGGACAAAGGAGGTTTCATCTTCCACTTCATTTGATGAAGAAACTCCTGAGCTTGGCACTAGCTCTGTAGGTAGCATATTTGATTTATCATCTGAAGAAGAGGATTTATTATCCTTCTTTCCATCTAGAAAAGTAACACTTTCTTGTTCTCAAGGTAGTTGTATCTTGGTAAAATTTGACATCAGTGGCAGATCTCATGTTTACTATGCAGGAGTAATTTTAGAAAGCACAGAAGATGTAACTGTGAAATTCTTAAGGAAGCAAAGCACCATTTTGTATTCTCTAATGTTGAGAACATCATCATTCTTAATCGCAGTAATATAGTGAAAGTACTACCAGCTCCAGTGGCGCATCGTGGGTTTCATTCATTTAATATTTTATTCCCACCATATCTTGTTTTATGGTAAAATAACTTTTGTATTTGGAGTAACAAACATTTACTACGTAATTCCAATACGACTTTTTCATTCATAAAACTAAGAAATTGGAATACATCACCGTGTCCCAAGGTAAAACCAACACTGTCCCAAGGTGAAACCCTAGGTTCTACTTTGGGACAAGTATCACAAAAGCCTTTATTGGTGAGTAAATTTGGAGCTAGCTTCAAATGTTCAAATGTTTGTTAAGCCTAAGGGACTTAACTACAGGGTCATCAGTCCCTAAACTTACAAACTACTTACGAACTAGCTAATACCAAAGACGGCTCAAATATCCATGCCCGAGGGGGGATTCGAACCCCCGACCGTAGTGGTTGGAGCTAGCGTAAACTGCTATTCGTTCAACATCACCTAAAATTGATGCCTGTGATGGGGTAAATTTTCAAATTTCTTGTAAAAAATTCATAGTATAAAAAAAAATTTAAAAAATGTCCCAAGGTACAGCCCTTCCTAATAATGCAAGAGACGAAATTGACGAATTAGAAACAATGAAATGAAGGCTATAAAAGACACATAAACAGTATTAAAAACTGCCACAGTGGCTGAAAAAAAAACACAGTTAACGGCGACGAGAACAGAGAGACGATAAAAAACCATAGCAACACATTGTTCTGTCTATGCGGCGGTTGCTGAAGTCTTAAAATCATACTCACAACTTGACTCTGAGACAACAATTTAGCACAATGCACTGTTAAAAGGGTAGCACCGAGACCTCGCAGGGGGATAGGGAAAGGAAGGGATGCGCGGTGGATTGGGGAGGGAGGGGTGGGGGAGTGGATAAGGAAAACGTAACAACTCCGAGGGAGGGGAAGGGGCATCCAAGTGGGCGAGGGAAAGGAGAGGAAGTGTGATAGGAGGGGAGGGGGCACGCAATATATGGGGAAGGGAAGGACTGTGGCTTGTAGGCTGGGTAAATATCGAGACGAACGGCGTCATTCGGGAGAGGGAGGGGGCGAAAGTTACCCTGTGAGATATGGATAGTGTGAAGGTGTACGGAGGGATATACTGGTATCGTTCTGGCAGAGGCCCGGGGTTCAGGAGGAGGGGAGAGACCAGAGGGTGACGGGATTCTATTTTGTGGGTGGTGTAGGATGTGGATATGTTCAAGGCTCCTTAGAAGGTGGGAAAAAGAAACGAGGTGGGGAAGGGAGGCAGATGCGGTTAGCGAGGTGAAGGACGTGGCGTTCTATGATTTGGGAGTATTTATAGTAGGTAGGTGAGGCGGAAATCATAAGGGGGAGGGTTGAAAACAGTATATAAGTGGTCTAAACTATAAAAATATAACACTGATGACAATATACTCACTAATCATGTACAAGATGTAATTAAAACGCAGCATTAGCACAATGTTAAACAGTTAACATGTGAAAATAGAACTAGACATGTCAGATTTAAAACTGTGGAGTAATGCCGCACACCCGCCGAGTAAGCTCTGCTTACTGCCTGGCGTAGGGACACTACTGACGTGTTACTGCGCTAGGTGACACCAAGATGGCGAAAGACTGTGCGCATGGTTGCGTGATCAAAATATGCGTGTGCTGATAAAAGGCGGAATAAAAATAAAATAAAATAAAATAAAAAAGTTCATCTGCTGATAAAAGAAGAAAAAATGCGCAAAATATTGACAGAGAAATATGGGGTAAAAACTGAGAACGCTCATAAAAGTGTAGGTACGTGGTGTCTAGAGGTTATCCGTGCACGTAGCACGATGTGTTTGCGTGTTCGCGTGAAAAGGAGGGTTGAAGAATGCTTGTTGAAATACATGCACTACGCGAGGGCCATCTGATGGTGCGAACATCAACATTGATGAAAGCACACAGCGCACATAATTGGGAGGAGGTTAAAGCAAAACATCGCTCAGCACGGACCAGAAAAGATTACTACAAAAATGTACGGTTAGGATTATGAGAAACCAATCTTAACTAGCAAGACGTTACACAAATAGTACAGGTTTGAAGCCTTTTAGGTATTGTCTACTAGCGAACTATAGTTGGTCATTAAGAATATTGCCATCATTAATAGCAAGGTGTTTAAAAATTTGAAGCTCTTCTCACAAACCTAATTTGCTATGAGACAGTCTAGAACGCAAACAAATACTATTTTCATCACAGACTTATATTTTTAATGGGTACCCGATATTATTTCTTATGCAATAAATAGTATGAAAAAAGGAAAGAGAATGGCGTTGGATGCGCTGCAATACGTGAATAACTCCCGGAGGAATTTCGTAGTGAAGCTGACATTTGCTCGCTCGGAATATCTGCGTGGTGTAAGGCGTCATACTGCGGACTGGGCGGTTGTTTCCATCGGAGGTTCGAGCCCTCCGTCGGGTATGTGTGTGTGTGTGTGTGTGTGTGTGTGTCTAGTCCTAGTGTACGTTAGTTTAAGTCTGGGGAGTGTTGATCATAGCAGTTCGGTCCAATAGATATACAAACATTTGAGCATTTGAATTTGCTCTATTGCTCTGAAGAAGTCGAACGCAGCTGTAGCCGAAACGTACAGAGCAGAAATGTTTCATGAACCACGGTCATACAACTTGAAAAATTCATCAGAAACTTTCAGAGCCGCAGCAGAGTGGCCAAGCGCATTGAGGCGCTATGCTGCGATGCGCGAGGCTGTTTCCCGTTCGAGATTCGAATACTCCCTCGGGCATGGATGTTTGTGTCGTCTTTAGTATAAGGTAGTTCATTAGTAGTTTTTAAGTTTAGGGACTGATGACCCCGCAGTTAAGTCCCTTAAGCTGAACAAACATTTGAACATATTTTAAACTTTCCGATTTCTGAAAATAACTGGGAGCAATTTGACCTAAACAAAACAATTATTTTACACAGAGAAATTAAAGGACGAAAGCTTGAGAGATGTTTAAACATGTAGAGATGTTTCAACATCCAGAAATCAAGGATGAAATTTTACTAAATGACCAGTTAAATCTTGCCTGTAAAGAATATAATGAAGGCTTCAAAGCTTAGCGATTTGTTCATTTCCTCAAAAATCTAATAACCTCGTTTATGTGTAATTCTCCATTATCATTGACATGACATTTATCTACCCATTTTGTCTCATTTGCGTCACCATGCTATGAGCCATTTTCTAATCCAGTTTGTTTGTATTCATCTGAGAGTGCGCCCTTCTTGTCGTTTGCGCAATTCCATTTCAACGGTCTTTGTTAGTTAGAATACGTTAACAATTGACCATTGCAGTATTTGCTTCCATAGCTTCCCTCAACCCTATCACCTCCTTTTAATCCAAATATTCCATTTATTTAACATCGATGTAAATTCAATATGTTGTTGTGGTCTTCAGTCCGCAGACTGGTTTGATGCAGCTCTTCACGCTACCCTGTACTGTGCAAGTCTCTTCATCTGAGAATACGTTCAGCAACCTACATCCTTTTGAATCTGCTTACTGTATTCATCCCTCGGTCTCCCTCTACGATTTTTACCCAACACACTTCCTTCTAAAGCTAAGTTGACAATTCCTTGATGTCTCAGGATGTGTCCTACCAATCTATCCCTTCTCTTAATCAGGATA
The DNA here is from genome assembly GCA_026315105.1 of Locusta migratoria. NCBI lineage: Eukaryota > Metazoa > Arthropoda > Insecta > Orthoptera > Acrididae > Locusta > Locusta migratoria. The sequence goes on along the minus strand of CM048744.1, from coordinate 470,767,682 downwards.
TGCCAGAAACTCCTTTTCTCCCCGATTCGGTTAAGCACCTCCTCATTAGTTACGTGATCTACCCATCTAATTTTCATCATTCTTCTGTAGCACTACATTTCAAACCCTTCTATAAACTTTTTGTCTTAACTCCTTATCGTCCACCTTCCACTCCCATACAATGCTACACACCAGACAAATACTTTCAGAAAGGACTTCCTAACATTTAAATTAATATTGGATGCCAACAACTTTCGCTTCCTCAGAAACGCTTTTCTCCCCATAGCCATTTTGCATTTTATATTTTCTTTACTTCAGCCATCAGAAGTTATCATGCTACCCAAATAACAAAATTCATCTACTATTTTATTGTCTCATTACCTAATTTAATCCTTCAGCATCTCCTGATTTTCTGTCATTACATTCCATTACCCTCGTTTTACTCTTGTTAATGTTCATCTTATATCTTCCTTTCAAGACACTCTCCGTTCCATTCCTCTTCCTTTGCAGTCTTTGACAAAATTACTATGTCATTGGCAAACCATAAACTTTTTATTTCTTCTCCCTGAACTTTAATTCCCTCCCCAAATTTCTATTTACATTCCTTCAACATAAGTTCTCCCAATGGCTACTTAAGCCACTGAACGTTTATGTTCCACGGCGCATGTACCACTGATCCTGGTGTCCACGTTCTCTGCTTCCTATCAGTGGACATGAATGCCTCCAAATTCGCTGACGCATCTTTGAATCATAGCTGACTTCCCTGGATTGTAGGGTTGTTTACTTGCTGTGATATGCAACTACAGTAAGTAACAGTTTTATTCTTATTCTGTAATTCAAGATGTTTCAGACAATAGGCTTGGTATAACCCATATGTCCGACATGATGATGATAATTTGCAATTTATGTTATCACATTGTGTATAGTTTTCACATGTATTTGCGAGGAAAACGGGTGTATTGCCGCGGCAGAATAGCCGTGCCCACTAAGGCACCCTGCTTCGATGGGCGTGGCCCTTCTATGTCGGCGGTTCGAGTCCTCTTTCGGGCATGGGTGTTTGTGTTGTCGTTAGCATGAGTTACTTTAATTTAGTGTAAGTAGTTTGTAAGCCTAGGGAGTGATAAACAACGAAGTTAAGTCCGCTATATAGCTGAAAACCCGGCGTCGCCCGGGTACTCATTACCTTGTATCACCCTGACCACCATTCTTCCCTTCTTCGTCCATCTCCTTCTCCCTCCTTTACCCTCCTTCTCTCTCTCTCTGTTCATCCAATCTCCTCTCTCTCTCTCTCTCTCTCTCTCTCTCTTTATCTCCTCCTAGGCCTCTCTCTGCCCATCTCCAGCTGCCCCTTTCTCTGCCTGTCAACTCCTCATTTCTCTGTCGAACTCCTCCTGCAACTCTTCAGTCCAGTGTCTGCTCTATCTGTAAAACACTATATGACTCTGTAAAATTTTATAGTGATCAGTGAAGCGGTGCTTAAGATTATTGCAAGGTACTCCCCGCTAAGCACCTTATGAAATCTCAGATAGACGGTGATGTTCATATTGGTTTCAAGGTTAAGCATGTGGTATCTCATCAAGTTCGAAATTTAAAAGTCCATGGTAAAGTACACTCTTTCATACACCATACGCAGACAGTGACTGTCCTCTTGTGTCAACGATCAAGTGTGCGTAGTTTCTTCGCAATAGGATGAAGACAGTGCATAAAATACGAACAAGTATGTTGCGCTAGTTTTCCCCGCGTCTCTATTTATCACGGCAAATCTCCTATACTATTACTCGCACAATGAAATAGTTTTGTAGATATATTCGTTGGCATGAATGGATACTGTTCGCAAAATACATTGTTAATACATTGAGCAGAAAAGAAGTAAGAAACTTAGACGTAATTCTTAATGCGGCAGTTTTTCACCCATCTCAGTGTTTATGACGTCATATCTTCTGCACTATGTGTAGTACAGTGGTATAATTATGCACATAAGCTGCCCGAAACTGCAATAGAAATGTTGATAAAGTTCCATTTCAATCCGATGAACGGCACGGCAGCGCACAAAATACGAACACACAAACAATCATTTAAAAACTTAATCGAGACTGGAATACAACTGAAAAATCTGACGAAGTGCATATGTAAAGTATCCTCCGTCATGCAGCATATATATATATATATATATATATATATATATATATATATATATATATATATAGGGTGAGCCGAAATTCGCGCACTTGGGCTTCGCATCGCGATTTCTCATATGCCAGAAATTAAAAAAAAAATATCTATCACAAAATTTCGTCCTGCACATATTTCCGGTAGTAAACAGACGTCGAAGACTGAGATGGCTGTGTGTTTCTTACGTCAGTGTGTTTCAGAATTACACAATTACACCAACAGACTTCTAGGGGATGTTGAAGGATACTTGAGTAACAAAATGACCATTGAGATTACGGGGGCGGAGGCTGCGATAGCGTATCTGACTGGCCGAGTGGCTAGCCCCTGCGGTACGACCCACTGTCTCATGGCGACCAGCCAGTCAGCTACGCTGTCGTAGCTTTCGCCCGCTAAACTTTGAATGCTTGTAGCTGCCAAACTAAACGTGGTATAAATGTCATTCAAAAATCTTTGTAACGGCTGGTGTCAAAAATTCCAACACATGGTAGAAAGAAGCATTGTTCCATTTAAAATATTTGATGTTTGCAAAAAAATACAGTTTCTAGATATTTTTTCAATCTTTTATTGGCTAATAATACGAGTCCTTGGCTACCAATCCATTCTGTGAAAACTGTACATCAATCACGCTTTCCGTTTCCGCAATATTTGCGGTGCAACTGTTAGGTGATTCAACCTGTATATATATGGTATATATCCGTAGAAATCGTGATTAAGTTCATTAGTTCATTAAACTACTATTACTGCAACTGCTTGGCTGATTATTAATTTTCTATGCTGTAACCGTTGCTGAAATGCGGCCATGTTTAAACTAATGAAAAAAAAGTTCGTCGTAATGTTAATTTAGTTTGAAGCTTGATTTCATAAACTAGGAATCTGATAAGTTGGAAATAGCTATGGTGGGCGATATTTGGGGCCAAATTCAAATTCAAATGTTTGTAAAGCTTATGGGACTTAACTACGGGGTCATCAGTCCCTAAACTTACAAACTACTTATGAACTACTTACGAACTAGGACGGCACAAATATCCATGCCCGAGGGGGGATTCGAACCCCCGACCGTAGTGGCCGTGCTGACCGTGACTGGAGCGCCTCAGTCACCTCGGCCACCGCGGCCGGCTATTTGGGGCCCTAGCTTTATTTCTACGACGACGCGACTGATTTCAATTCTGACTCACAAAGAAAGTCCATGGGCTCGACCAAACATATCTGTATGAACGTTTGCTTAAAGGATCTCTACGTACATCTCAGTGTGCAGATGGTTGTCGTCTTTATGCAAAACTCTGCAATCATGCTCCAGATAACACTGTAGATGTAACTGTAGACGCCACACGTAATGCAGATATCTTAACTATAACTTATGTAATAATCATCGTACATGTTCTCTAGCGTATTGTCATCTAAAGCCGTGATGATAGTTGCACCGTTAACCTTCTTATCGGAAGACTGTCGGTATTCACTGCCACTGCTTCCATCGCCTCTTCCCGCACTTACCGTAGCACTACCGCTTGCAATGAGTTGTTCGTCATTATCATCCCTATTATCAGCATTATGTCTTAGTGTAACAACAGTATCTAACTTATGTTCATATTTTTGTACCATAACAGATACTAGAAAGCGAATGATTCATCTTCTACACTAATACCATGTTCACGAAGAAGGGTTCTTCGTAACTTCATCTCAATCAATCGCAATACATTAGCAGGATTGATTACCAATCGCCACCCCATCTGACGCTTCACCACACAAATAACGTCACAAAACGCAACTTCGGAGGCACACTGCACCGTCCCTACTGGCGAACCGACAGGTCAAAGTGCAATGTGGCATTGCACACGGAGAGGCCTCTAACGGACGATTGCAGAGTTATGCAGATGCGGGAGTATCACCAGTGTAATAAGGGACCTTTACATTTTCTCTCATACGATTTTGGTGTATATATTTTTGTTCGAGACCATGTACTTTCCTTGTCAGTGTAACTTTACAGTACGTGTTCCAGCTATCTACATGTAGAATGGAATGATACTTGTTACAGAGAATATAATCTTAAGTTGCGGATCTGGAAAGCTTCGTTAGGTGTGAAATAGGTAGCAAAATAATTCAGTAGTAAATAATGACGCTACGGAATCAGACACGGCTGTGACTGGATGCTACCTAACTCTAAGGTGGGAAAATGAAATTTTCGGGCGGGATGAATTCGAGGAGGCTAACAGGCGCGGCGTTAGCGCGGCTTATTTTTCCGGGATTTTACGGCCGGTCTACCACTTTGCTCGCACTACGTGCTGACGGAGTAATACCTTTCCGTAATGGGGCGGCGTGAATTATAGGCGACTGCAGGCTGCAGGCGTGGCCAGAATTACACGCGGCGGGTGCCGAGCTGCTCTAGCGGTAATTGCATTCCGGAAGAGAAGGCCGGGCGAGGCGAGGCGAGGGAAGGGAAGGGAGGGCCGTCTTACGCAAAGTTGCGGGCCGCGCGGATCCGCGAGGAAATTCGGGCATTAGCCGGCGGCCGCGGCCGCAGCCGCCAGCTGCCCGCGCAAACTTGCCCCAGCCGCCGCCGCGCCTGAAAGCCAAGCGCTGCGACGACCTGCACCCCTGCACCGCAGCGGGCCGGAAATCCGTGTGCCGACGGCTTTACCCGAACAGTCCGAGCGTAAGCTCCGTCCCTAACAACCACACTGTGGACGGGACGTGTAAGCTTCCTTCCACCTCAGTGTAACTGTTACTGATTACTGAAACGGTTTGTCGTGTCCTACATAGGAAAGAGGGATGAGGTTAGGGTTGCCAGACTGAACATGAGGCAGGCCCGGAGACCAGACGTGCCCCCCTCCCCCTTGGCCAATGACTCACCCCCCCCCCCAACTGCGACCAACCCCCCCCCCCCAACCAGGATTGTCGTCTTCTGCAGAAAATTGTTTCGGCAAGAAATTAAGAAGCGACAGATTCTTCTTTTGTGTAGTAATATTCGCTTTGTGTATTTCTGATTGTAAACGTTTATTCACAGCTTTCACTCCGTCATACTTAACTGTAAATGATATACTGCATATTCTGCACTTACACATACACTCATCAGTATCGACATTTTGTAACCACTCTATAATTTTCTTCCTGCAACCATTCTTCACGGAACGAACTTAGATATCGTCTCTTCGTTTCACTGTTATTACTCACTAATCTGAGTTAATGTAAGCTTCTCTGTTCACACACGATACGAGTATTCCAAAAATTGCCGGTAAACTGATAAACAATGAACGAACACAAATAATAGACGTCGCCAGCTGACACGTTGCCGCAACAGTGTTTGCTTAATAATGCGCTAGCCGATTACTACCGACGCAACAATGAAAAGTTTTCAGAGGAAGAATAGAAAAGTAGCGTTTTGTTGCAATAAGAAATTGACATTTATATAAAGTTATTCATAATTAATAGAGAGCAGCCGGCCGGGAATGGCCGAACGCACTGAGGCGTCTTGCTACGGTGCGCGAGGCTGCTCCCGCCAGAGGTTCGAATCCCTCTCTAGGGCATGGATTTTGTGTTCGTCCTTAGTTTAAGTTACGTTATGTTCGATGTAGATCGTCGCTACATGAGCATAGTACTTAAAAAACGTCGTAAAAAAATTAAAAAAAGTTAAGATGAAGTTTACATTCAAGCCCGGAGATGAGAGTCATTGGCCCGTAGCCCCGGAGAATTCATTCCAAATCCGGGCACTCCGGGCGGCGCCCGGAGATCTGGCAACCCTAGATGAGATAGCAAGGTCAGTCTGCATATCGCGTGCGGAAAGGAGTGATTGCAGAGAGACAGTACAGGCATCTACTAGAGATGCGGATTTCGGGACTCGAGAGGATACTTGTTAGGAAACTTTATGGAACTCCTAGGTACCTTGCATTGAATTTATTGCATCCCATACTAAGTATACTACACTGGGGTTAGTCATTAAAAAAAAAAAAAAAAAAAAAAAAAAACAAAAAAAAAAACAAGAAGTAGAAATCGTTTGCCACAACAGAAGCCAGTAATTACGTTCCCTAGCATCATCCCCTAGACAGACGAACTCCCCGCGAGAAACAGACTGTCATGGAGCCCCCGAGGCCGACGGCGATAGTCACGGGCTGGCGCCCGACTCGTCTGACTGAGAATTCCCATCTTGATCCAAAAACCGGGGGGTTTAACGGCCGGTGTGGGCGCACCTCTTTTCCCCAATTTCCGACAGTTAACAATTTCCTATTGGCCGCTGCTTGGTTCAACCAATCTAAATTGTGGTTTGCCCTCTCTCTGAGTCCTCTAGCGAACCACGTTTCAGCCCTGTCCTTTCTGCCATTCCCCCGGTGGCGAGGTGGCTTGTTTGTGCACTAACAAATCCATACTTGGAAGCAACATTGTTCAGCTGAAAGTAAAACGTCACGACGCTACCCAAAATGGGCAACAACAATAATGTTTTACATCAGTTGGCCACACCTTAGGCTCCGCCTTAGGCCACGCCTCAGGAGAGCTGCTAACTTGCAGTTTTTCTTCTTTACCCTCTCACTCTAGCCTCGTGGAACCACTGACGTTGCTGTTCCCAAGTTACTGGTATCAACTTTGCTACGTACATTAAAACGTGCCTGTTGGCCACCAAGTACTAATGTAACGTCTTACAACAGCGTCTAGACGCTATATGAAGTTACGCCCATCTTCTCCGAAAGGTAACCTCCACCCTGGGACGGTGGCCGAGGACATCAGCAGTTCGCTAGGAGTTTTCTTTAGTGCCTACATCTCGTAAGATATACGTTTCTGTTTTAGCCTGTTATCTGCAATGGTCTCTATTTCTCAGCCTGGAGTGCGTCTCTGTGGCTCACACAGCCTCTCAACAATTCCAACAGTAAAATCAATATATGACAGGTTCTAGTGTTGACTTGTCCCACAAGTGTTTGCTGAAGATTGCATCAGCCACCTTCTAACACAGCTGTAGTACGTTTTCCCCTATCGCGATTAAAGTGATTTGTACATCTACATATATATATACTCCGTAATCCACCGTAAAGTGTGTGTCTGAAGGTACACTGTACCATTACTAGCCATTTCCGGAAATCCGCGTGCTGACGGCTTTACCGGAACAATCCAAGCGTAAGCTCCAACAACCACCGTGTGGACGGGACGTGTAAGCTTCCTTCCACCTCACTGTAACTGTTAATGGTTATTTCTTAATGTACTGACATGGTTAAAGTGTTGCCGTGTCCCGCAAGTATCTGCTGAAGAGTGCACCAGCCACCTTCTAACACAGCTGTAGTAGTTTTCCCCTATCGCGATTAGAGTGATTTCTACACCATCATATACAAGGTGTCCCAGCTATCTTGTTCACCCAAAATATCTCTGGAACAATAACAGCTATTGGAAAACGACTTTGACCGGTTTCAATGTACGGCTGGGCCCATGAATGTACATATTTGGAAACATTCTAAAACGAAAGCAAATGTGTTTTTTTAACAGAAACGTATTTTTTTTAAAATGGAAATCCTGTATTTTTTCTTCAGCAATCCATAGCATGTCAAATCACATAAACAATGGCGTTGATTGCATCGCAATATTCCAATTACATCCCGAGATATTGCGACGCGAAGTTGACGCTTCAAATACGCGAAACGCGCGGCTAGCGCACGTCCTCAGCAGCATGGGGTTCTAGCCTGGGTCTCAGGACGTGCGCTAGCCGCGCGTTTCCTGTATTTCAAGCGTCAACTTCGCGTCGCAATATCTCGGGATGTAATTGGAATATTGCGATGCAATCAACGCCATTGTTTATGTGATTTGTCATGCTATAGATTGCTGAAGAAAAAATACAGGGTGTTCATTTAAAAAAAAAACATAAGTTTGTGTTAAAAAAAACATTTGCTTTCATTTTAGAATGTTTCCAAATATGTATATTCATGGGCTACAGCCGTACATTGATACCGCCGAAAGTCGTTTTCCAATAGCTGTTATTGTTCCAGAGTTATTTTGGGTGGACAAGATACCTGGGACACCCTGTATATACAAGGTGTTACAAAAAGGTACGGCCAAACTTTCAGGAATCATTCCCCACACACTAAGAAAGAAAAGATGTTATGTGGACATCTGTCCGGAAACGCTTAATTTCCAAGTTAGAGCTTATTTTAGTATTTCTCTTTAAATGTAAATTGAAATAATTCGTGCAGACAATTGTAAAATACCCAATTGTTTCGTTAGTATGTACTGTACTTCCTCGATTTACCGCCAGTTGGCCCAATGGAAGGAAGGTAATGTTGACTTCAGTGCTTGTGTTGACATGCGACTCATTGATCTACAGTACTAGCATCAAGCACATCAGTACGTAGCATCAACTGGTTAGTGTTCATCACGAACGTGGTTTTGCAGTCAGCGCAATGTTTACAAATGCAGAGTTGGCAAATGCCCATTTGATGTATGCATCAGCACGGGGCAATAGCCGTCGTGCGGTACGTTTGTATCGAGACAGATTTCCAGAACTAAGGTGTCCCGACAGGAAGACGTTCGAAGCAATTGATCGGCATCTTAGGGAGCACGGAACATAGAGCCTGTGACTCGCGACTGTGGGAGACCTAGAACGACGAGGACACCTGCAATTGACGAGGCAATTCTTCGTGCAGTTCACGATAACCCTAATGTCAGCGTCAGAGAAGTTGCTGCTGTACAAGGTAATGTTGACCACGCCACTGTATGGAGAGCGCTACGGGAGAACCAGTAGTTTCCGTACCATGTACAGCGTGTGCAGACACTATCACCAGCTGATTGGCCTCCACAGGTACACCTCTGCGAATGGTTCATCCAACAATCCAAATACTAAAATCAGCAATAACATGGAAATCATACGTTACCGGACACATGTCCACATAACATATTTTCTTTGTGTGTGAGGAATGTTTCCTGAAAGTTTGGCCGTACCTTTTTGTAACACCCTGTATATTCACTTATGAAATTGCCGGCCGCGTTGGCCGAGGGGACTGAGGCGCTTCAGTCACGGTCTGCACGGCCACTACGGTCGGGGGTTCGAATCCCCCCTCGGGCATGGATATTTGTGCCGTCCTTAGTCTTAGTTAGTTCATAAGTAGTTTGTAAGTTTAGGGACTGATGACCCCGTAGTTAAGTCCCATAGACTATACAAACATTTTAACTTATGAAATTTGTTATTACCAATCCCACTGAATTCAAAACGAATAGCAGCGTACATAACTACAACAGTAGGAGAAAGAATTATCTTCACTATTCAAAGTTAAATGTAGCTTTGGCACAGAATGGGGTGAATTATGCTGCCACACAAGTCTCTGCTCATCTACCAAACAGCCAACTAGTATTTAAAAATAAATTAAAAGAATTACTGAATGGCCACTCCTTCTACACTACAGATGAATTTTGAGATATAAATTAGTAAATCTGAAAAAAAAATTGTGGCATGTAATATTTAGTATAAAGTAATAATTTGTAAAGACACCTTTCATTAGCCGGCCGCGGTGGCCGAGGGGACTGAGCCGCTCCAGTCACGGTCTGCACGGCCACTACGGTCGGGGGTTCGAATCCCCCCTCGGGCTTGGATATTTGTGCCGTCCTAGTTCGTAAGTAGTTCATATGTAGTTTGTAAGTTTAGGGACTGATGACCCCGTAGTTAAGTCCCATAAGCTATACAAACATTTGAACATTTTGAACACCTTTCATTAACCTGACGCGTTCAACACCATTTCGAAGTGTCGTATTCATGATTTATGGAACAAGTACAAATCTAATTTAATCTAATCTAATCAATCATCCTGTATACGTATTCCGTAATCCACCATAAAGTGCGTGGCTGAAGGTACACTGTACCACTACTAGGCATTTCCTTTCCTATTCCACTCCCGAACAGAGCGCCGCAAAGAAGAATGTCTATATGCATCTACACGAGCTCTAATTACTCTTGTCTTTGTGTTCTTTACGCGAAATGTAAGCTGGCGGAAGGAAGATTAGATTTAGATTAGTTGGTTCGTTCCATAGATACGTGTTGTGATCCTCATGAATGTGGAACATGTCATTTTTTTACAAGTTGATAATATTATATTACTAATACAGGTACATAGACTTTTACAAGCTGAATATAAAAATACTAATAGTATGAATACAGATAAATGCATCATTTGGTTCTAGTTCAGTGCAGTAGAAGGAGTTGGCCACTAGAAAGTCTTTGTGGCTCCTTTTAAACTGATATTTATTTGTAGCTAAATTTTTATGTTTGTTGGTAAATTATTGAAAATGTGTGTTCCTAAGTAGTGGATCCCTCTTTGAACTAAAGTAAGTGATTTTAAGTCCTTGTGTAGATCATTCTTGTTCCTAGTATTGTAGGTATGAACTGAGCTGTTTGTTGGGTAAAGGGATATATTATTTATGACAAATTTCATTAAGGAATAAATATACTGAGAGGCTGTAGTTAATATACCCAGTTCCTTGAAGAGGCTTCTGCAGGATGTCCGTGAATTTACACCACAAATAATACGTATTACACGCTTTTGGACTCTGAAATATCGTTCTACACGCACCTTCAAATTCCAGCCCTCTAAATTTCCTCAACAGAATTTTTCGAAAAGAACGTCATATTTCCTCCAGCGATCCCCATTTGAGTCCCCGGAGCGTTTCCGTGACACTCGCGCATTGGTCGAACATACCAGTAACGAACCTAGCTGCTCGCCTCTGTACTGTTTCCAAGTCTTCCTTTAAAATGATCTACTGTGAGCCCCAAACACTTGAGCAATACTCAAGACAAACACCAGATCTTTGCTGTGTCCCTGCAGAAAAAAGTCACACAGAGTTGGATCTGATGATCGGGGAGGCTATTTCATGAAATAGCTAGCGGCGCACCTGAACTCGCCATGTTTGCGATTAGAGCTGACTGTCGGCAAATTACCAAACTACGCTTCGGCGGTATATATGAAAAAAAGACTTTCAGGGTTTCCCTTTAAAATGACATGATTTCTGCACAATATTTGGTTCTTGTGCAATAAATAATTGAATGTATTCCCAGGCTTTAAGTGCGCCCTGTATATATGTATGGTGCAGATTCTGAATGCCATAAGGACTGTGTTGTACGGGGTATTCAATTCTATATCTACATACATTGCCTACTGAGGCGTCGAGCTGATGACTTTGGACTCCTATAATTGGCAATTTGAAGCTACTGCACTGTTATAGCGATACGCGTTGTTGTTCATGGTACAGTAATTCCAGTAACGAACCTAGCTGCTCGCCTCTGCACTGTTTCCATGCCTTCCTTTAAACTGACCTACTGTCGGTCCCAAACACTTGAGCAATACTCAAGACATGGTCGTACAAACAATGTATACGCGGTCTCCTTTACAGATGAAGTACATCTTCCTAATATTCTCCCAATAAACCGAAGCTGGCTGTTCGCCTTAATCACAACTGTCCTTACCTGTTCGATCCACATCATGTCGTTCGGCAATGTTGCACCTAGATCGAACATTATGGGTTTGTTTTTCCTACTCATTCTACATTTTTCTACATTTAGAGTTAACTGCCACTCTTCGCACCAACTAGAAATTTTGTGTAAGTTATCCTGTATGCTATTAAAGTTACTGGTAATTAAAGACGACACCCTCTCATACACCACAGCATCATCAGCAAACAGCCGCAAATTACAAGTTACTCATTCCATCAGATGTTTTATATACTCTAGATAGAAAATTATAGCGGTCCTATCTCACTCTCCTGGGGCACACCTGAAGATTCATATACTAACCCAAGTCGTGTGAAAATGAATCGGTATAGTTCCCATTAATGATCTGACTATGTCGACAGTGACAGAGCCGACCTAGCCGTCATAATGGTGAATCGCATATCTTGTTGGGTAGCATGAAGTATTCGCTCACTCGCCGCGTCGTTAAAGACTTTGACGTAAACGATGGCGCTATTGTGTTAAGAAGGAAGGGTTGTACTCTGATGGGCTGTGGGATTCAGCTGCTGCGAGGTGATGGCTTGGGGTTAAACAGCGGTTCCTGTTCAACAAAGAAATTGTCTTTATTCAACACTGTAACATGTGAAATTGGCTTTTTCTTGCATCTTCTTGTGCCTGTAATATTCCCAGTGTGGCCAGTCGTACGCCGAAAGCAGTTGTCGCCTGCCCGTGGCAACGGCGCTGACTCAGGCGTCGGGTGGAATGTGCCACTGTAGCGAGCGGCAGAGAACCACAGCGTATGTCCTGCGGCCCAGCTGTGTCAACACCGTCTAGATACAAGGCCTCACAACAAGTCCGTGTCACGTCACACCGATAGGCTGCCCTCACAAGCTCACTGACTAGCGCTATGAAGCAGTGGGCTGTGCCCCAGCGGCCAGCCAGTGAGCTTGCGAGGGCAGCCCATCGGTGTGACGTGACACGGACTTGTATCTAGATGGTGTTGGCTGTGTGTGACGTTGGCGTGACGTCAGGTGTCGGTGAGCCTCCTGTACACGCAAGGGCGGTAGCGTGTGACGTCGGTGGCGCGTAAGGCTCCATATCTCATCCAAGGGGCGCCGTGCTGTCTCGCGAGGACCGGGTCGCCTCGCATCTTACGGCGGCAGCGTGAAGAGACGGCCACGAGGCCAACGAGAAAGACAGGCCGCGGAGCACACGTCATGCTACGTGATAAAGAGAGGCCTGAACAGGCGCGATCGCTAGCTGATTGGCCAACCGCTGGGGCACAGCCTACTGTCTCATAGAGGCTAGCCACTCAGCTAGCGATCGCTTCTGCACATGCCATCATCTAATGGGATCTGGAAACTCACGTGGAGGAGGAAGTGGTCAATTCGCATCGTGGAATTCCACGTTCCATTATCCTGCGAAGTGTGGAATGAAGAATCTGTCAGATGGAGAGGAACGTGGCCAATGAGAAGTGACTTGGTTTTCACGTGACAAACAGAACTTTTGAGCCGCCATATTGCAAGCGGAACTCCGTATTTCGTGCCTTCTTTTGTTGTAACGTAGGATGTAGGAATACAATCTTTTTTAAAGTGAGAAAATTGAGGAACTTTGGAAAACGCGTAATTTTAGATATGATGTGTTACGATAAAATACCAGAAACTACATTTTATAGCTTTAAACGTTATCATATTTAATGTGTGTCAGTGATATAATTTGCATATTGTGAAGGACTAACATGGATGCGACTATCATGATGCGGTAAACAGAACCTGGATTCATCTGAAAAAATGAGCAGTGAGGTCACGCGTTGTTGGACCTCCGCAGGCACTCAGACACAGACTTTTTCTCACTGCTTCAACACCATGCACTTGAAATAACATCCCATTGGTGTCCGTCGCCGTTTTGCCTAATTTGAAACAAAACTTGATGTTAACGCGTTGCTTCATTACTAAATTTTGCGCTCCATATTGCAATGACACGAGTTCTCACGGTGACCCTGCTAGCGTGTACCACCACTTCACTGCAGTGCTTTGTTCGATGGCGCTTGTTGACATGTCTCTCAATAAGTGCGCGGGCACCTCATCCTCACCAGCGTAGTTTTTGAAATATGGGCCCATTCACTGAACTTTTCAGACGCAAATTGTATGTACTCACGTTCATACTGTACGATTGTGAACACTGGAAAATAAGGCTTATTTTTATGGGCTAGTCACAAAATAACAACTACTACTTTTATATAGTGGAATACACATAACCGACATCTTCCGTGTACTCTGAATATCACAAACTACTGCGCAGTGCAACACTCACTTGTTGGTAATTCCACCGCGGGTAACAGTATGTGTGCATGATGGAAAGATTGAACACTGACAGTCGTTTACATGTTGTCGTCACTGAGGGGGAAACTGTTTCTATTGTACCTTACAAGGAGACCACATGGGTATCGCACTTTAGAATTTCTTTATATTTATAGTACGTGAAGTTCAGAACTCAAATAACAATCAGCTAAAGTCATTTGACGCCACTATAAAAATTTCTCAAGGAATTCGACTTTGAAGTTTTGTAAAGTACCAGTAAGTACCAATAATTAGAACACTTGCAGCATCTATCAGTGTAGTTCATGTGGTAGCGTTCTGAGCTCACAATCAGAGTCGTGATCGAATTCAGTTATATAAAACATTTTGGGATCTGTAATTCCACGTGTAAGTAAATATCCGACTACAACGAAAAAATAAATAAATAGAAACTGTCACAACAGAACTCGAACCTCCGAAATTAGGCTTATAACGCCAGAACGCTACCTCCTGCGTTACACCCGCAGATGCTGCAATTAATTTAATGATTGTTACTTATGGTTACTTGCAAAAAGTTCAAACTGATTTACTGGAGAATCTTTGAGGGATTGCATCGAATGGCTTTTACTGATTGTTATTTGAGTTCTGAAGTTAACATACCATAAATAACAAAAAGTTCTAAATTCCGGTACCCATTTGGCCTCTTTGTGACATTCAATAAAAGCTACGTACATACTTGAGACCAATGGGTCTGAAAGCTAAAGCCGCGGGCCGACCTGAAGCAACACTGTAGTGGCCTCCGCGCTGGTGTACCACGTCACGCACTGTAGGCCGCGGTCGCGTAGCTCACTGGCTGGCCGGCGTGCGGCGGTCGGCTGCGTCCCATGGGCCAGCCAGTGAGCTACGCGACCGCGGCCTACAGTGCGTGACGTGGTACACCAGCGCGGAGGCCTCTACAGAGGGTACTGTGGAACCCGGCGGATCAGCGCAGGTCAGGAGCAAAACCAGTTAGACACTCTAATTTCTGACTCACTGTAAGACGCTTTGTTCTAGTAACTGAATGCGTACACAAGACATAAAGGGACAATGAAGTTGTACTCGATTCATGGCAAGTAATGTCGGAGTTGAGTTTTGACGGCCGATGTGAATTACATCCTTTGAACTTGACACGTGGGACATAACGTTTTGGAAATCTTACAGAATTCAACATTCCGATACCCCCACTCTGTCATTTCATCGTTTCCCTCTGTGGCGTGTCAATTTTCTAAATGTTCAAATGTTTGTAATACTATGGGACGAAACTACATTGTCATCTCTCCCTAGACTTACAAACTACTTAAACTAAGTTATACTAACCTAAGGACAACACACACATCTATGCCCGAGGGAGGATTCAAACCTCCGACGCGGAAGGCTGCGTGATCCGTAACGCGCCGCTCGAAACCGCTCAGCTACTTCCCCGCGGCATCAATTTTCTACGTGTCTCCTTGAAGTTTTGAATCTATATACGAGCCTCATTACGTCATCTAGTATTTCTGTTGTACCTCCAGCATTCTCTGTATTCTCGTCTTTCCTCTTTTTTTTTTTTGTGGCTTGGAGTTTCTTTATCATAACGTTTTTTGTGAGTCTCTTCTTGCTATGGTACAGCATGTAATTGTCGGTCATACTATGGTTACAACTGTGGATTCCGTCCCGGCGGGGGCCACTGATTATGGCCGCACGACTTGATCACAGACTTTCAACGCGGATTGTAGCTGCAGTATGTAGCATGGGGCATTTCAATTCCTAAATCATTAAGGAATCCAATATTCCTACATCTAAAGTGTCAAGAATGCCAGACTAAAGCATTACCTATCACTAAGGACAACGCACTGGTCCATGACTTAAAGCAGCGTCGTTTGCGTAGAATTGCTAGTGTTAACACATAAGCAGTACTGATGTGGGATTTACGGTGAACAAATCCATTAGGTCAGTGTGGTGTAATGTGCTATGGAAACAGGCGACAGATGTGCCTTTGCTAAAAGCACGACATCGCCTGCAGCACCCCTCATCAACTCATGATGTATCGCTTCGACCCTAGACGAGTGGAAAAGCTTGTTTCGGTCAGATGAGTCCTGATTTCAGTTTGTAAGCGTTGAAGGTAGATTTCGTGCAGGGCGCGAACCTCACGAAGCCATTAGGCCACACGTTGTTGTTGGTGTGGTCTTCAGTCCGCAGACTGGTTTGATGCCGCTCTTCACGCTAACCTGTCCTGTGCAGGTCTCTTCATCTGAGAATACTTTCGGCAACCTACATCCCTTTGAATCTGCTTATTCGTCCCTCGGTCTCCCTCAACGATTTTTACCCCACACACTTCATTCTAATGCTAAGTTGACGATTCCTTGACGTCTCAGGAAGTGTCCCACCAACCTATCCATTCTCTTAGGCAGAATACGCCAGAAATTCATTTTCTCCCCAATTCTGTTGAGCACCTCCTCATAAGTTACTTGATGTACCCATCCAATTTTCATTATTCGTCTATAGCACCACATTTCAAAACCTTTTATCATCTTTTTGTCTGCACTCCTTAATGTCCACGCTTCACTCCCATACAATGCTACACTCAAAACAAATGCCTTCAGAAAGGACTTCCTAACATTTAAACTAATATTGAATGTCGCTTCTTCAGAAACGCTTGTCTTCCCATAGCCATTCTGCATTTTATATCTGCTTTACTTCGGCCATCAGAAGTTATCTTGCTACCCAAGTAATAAAACTCGTCTACTACTTTTATTGCAAGTTTTCAAAAAGGCACTGTAGAAGTTGGGGTTCCGGGTTGCATTACGTGGTATGAACTGGGTCGTCTGGTCCAATGAAACCGATCCTTGAGTAGAAATGGTCGTGTTCGGCTACTTCTTAACTGTTTGCTGCCATTCATGGACTTCATGTTCCGAAACAACGATAGCCTTTTTATGGATCACAATATCGGTCCTCACTGGTTCGCGATTGGTTTATCGGACATTCTGGACAGAAATACGGAATGGTTTGGCCACTTCGGCATGAAGCACGTCGTACAATTATGAGACACGATTGAAAGCCCATATCATGCGCAAAACCGTGCTTCGGTTGGCAGTTATCTATGGCTGTTAGACGAAGCATGGCTCAATATTCCTCGAGTGACTTCCAGCGACTTGTTGAGTAGTCCATGCTACGTCCACTTGCTGCACCTCTCATGGCAAAAGGAGGTCCACCACGATTTTTATTTCAATACTTTACTCTACCATAGCCGTCAGACACACATTTGTGCCAAGCCCACAGTGTACATAAATATGAGTAAAAAATAGGACGTGACCGAGTAACACAAAAGTGAAATGGTGTTGCATGTGCCGGCCACGGTGGCCGAGGGGACTGAGGCGCGCCAGTCACGGTCTGCACGGCCACTACGGTCGGGGGTTCGAATTCCTCCTCGGGCATGGATATTTGTGCCGTCCTTAGTGTTAGCTAGTTCATAAGTAGTTTGTAAGTTTAGGGACTGATGACCCCGTATTTAAATCCCATAAGCTATACAAACATTTGAACATTTGGTGTTGGATGTACGCACTATGAATTTTTTGGATTCGTTGGTAAAACTACATTTCCTGGGGGCAGGGTTTTGAAATGCGTCGTACTGTGATAATGACTCTTACTCAAGAAACCAACTTTTCTGCCATATCTGCAATTCCCATCATCTGCATTATTCAGTTTTCAGGTGATTCGTGGTGGTCTTTCCAGGTGTCTACAAGCAGTGATGTAACACATGTGGATACGAAACACATCACAACCGTGGGATGAGGAAGACAATGAGAGGAACCTGAAACTCGTTCTCGGCTTCTCGATCAAAGTCGCTTCTATACACGACAGGAATTCCTGCAGGCTTTGACAGTGCGTTATAACATGAACTTAAAAACAAGAACTTTTGAATTCGGTCACCTCCCAATAGACTTAAAAATCTGTCTCCTGCTCCTTACTGCCGAACCGATGAGTCTCTTTGGTAACGTGGCTTCTCCCATGCGTGTAACATGACCCGCCATCTGGGCCAATTCGCGCTAACTGCTGCATCTGTGGTGCCACTACAAGTTTTTTTTAATTTTTATTTTTTTATTTTATTTTTATATTTTTTTTCCACTTTATGCACACAATTCTACAACTGTTCCCATCTATTAGTACCCGTAATCATGCTTGCTATTTGTACCCTCAGCCAGCCGCGGCGGAATGAGCGAGCGCTCTAAGGCGGAGCATGCGGTCCCTCCCTGTCGGATGTTCGAGTCCTCCCTCAGGCATATGTATGTGTATGTGTATGTGTGTGTGTGTGTGTGTGTGTGTGTGTGTGTGTGTGTGTGTGTGTGTTGCTCTGAGGTTAGTTAAGGTAGTTTGTAAGCCTAGGGACTGGTAACTACAGTAATTACGTCCCATAGATTTACAAACATTTGAATTGGAATTTTAACCTCATTATTAAGAAGGTAACAGTATGCACCCAACTTTCGTTCCCAAACAAAAAGTTGGTCGAAATGATTAAACGGTGCACTGAGAACTTAATATCGGTATCAACTTATTTCTTCCAGAAGAGAGTAGATCGCACCTGAGCCATCACTGCGTTAGCTTTTATGCACTTCGATTACAGTTCTTTCACTACGCTGTCATTCTGTGAGGAAATACATCCTGAGTACTTGATACTGTCCACCTGTCCTTTTTTCCTCCTACTTGCCACTCATCTCTTCAATTTTCCTTCACACATACATTTCTTATGTTTCGAAGATGCTGATCTCTATACTGTAATCATACATTTATGACTTAGCTGTGAAATATTAGATTGCAACCTTTCAATAGAATCTGCATCACCACTACGTAGGCCGCATGTGCGAAACTGCCTATTTTGTTTTCACCTATTTCAATCTCATCCTGCTGATCTATCAACACAGGTTTCATCATGACATGAAAAATAGTAGTGACAGGTTACAACCATGTCTTACCCTGAAACTACCCGAAACATGAACTCAATTTACTGTCAGTTTTAGTTACTATCTAGGCCTACGTAAAGATCTTTAATTGCCTGCAGGCGTTTGCTTCCTACTGCATAATCTGGTAAGGTTGACTATAGCGTCCTCGTAGAAACACAGTTATAAGCCTTTTCTAGGTCCGTAAAACATAGAGACAATTCCCTATTCCACTCATAGAACTTCTCCATTATTGTCGTAAACTAAAGATTGTCCTTATAGTATCAAAGCAGTCGAAACCAATATCGGTTTTCACCTAATTTGTCTTCAACTAATACTCGTACTTTCAACAATATCTAAGAAGATTTTTACCGCAAAGCTAAATAAAGAGATACTTCTGTAATTGTTACAATATTTTCATATTTTCTAGTTCCTGCTTGAAAATTGGTGTGATTAATGCTATCGTCCAGTCAGACGGAACCCGACTCGATTTCCGCACCATTTAACTTATCCTGTGTAACCTTTTGGGACTGACATTAGAATGTCATTCCACCTTAATTTTACTTACCGTAAACAACGTTTACACCTGATACATTCAATCCAACCACAAGTTTAGTTTGTTTTCGAGTAGTCTTCCCCGCATGTATCGCACTCTTCGTCACGAAGACCGTCACTTGTCTTTGTACTTATCTGACGACTCTGAACTGACGGAAGGTTCTTTAACCTTCCGGACAAGAACATTTTTCAATTCTTTTTTCCAATAGGCCTAGTTTTGTCGTTTATCATAAATTTTAAATTTAACTTCTTAATATTTTCTTTCGGCGCTAAATTTGTAGCTCTAATATTGTACCCAGCGAGGTACCGCAGCGATAATATACTGGACTCGCATTCGGAAGGACAGTGGTTCACATCCGGCCATGCAGATTTAGGTTTTCCGTGATTTCCCTAAACCACTCCAGGCAAATGCCGGGATGGTTCCTTCGAAAAGGCACGGCCAATTTCTTCCCACATCCTTACCCAAACTCTCCGAGCGTAAACTCCGTATCTAATGACAACGCTGTCGACGGGACGTTAAACTCCAAGCTTCCTTCATTCCTTCTAATTTTATTTTTGTTCTTTCCTTGTTTGAGTTTCGGGTTTAACTGGCAAAGGTGAAATGTTGTTCAGAATTTTGGTAGGAGTGACTTGGTTTATTTCATTTGAAATCACATGCCAAATATCGTCGTGTTGTAGAAGGCTGCCATCTGTCTCGATGATGGTATGGCCGTCTCTTCCGATCGATCAGGTCAAATAACCATAGCGCATAATCAAACATGGTGGACCCAAACCCAAACAATACCTACGTGCCGCATGCAGTTATGCCTAAACAAATATTATACGAGGGTTGGAACTTAAATAATGATAATTATTGACTCAAAACCGATATAAAAGCGTTACATCTCATTACTGTCCTTCAAGTCACCAGCGTTGTGTAGAACTCGTTGCCAGACATGTGGAAGTCGTAGTTTACCGTTAGCAGAGACTGTTCTATTGGTGGTGCGAATGGAGGTGTCTACTGCCTGTCGAATCTCTGGAACAGTTCTGAAGCGAATGCCAGGAAGTGGTTCATTCATCTTCGGAATGAAATCAAAGTCACAAGAACTTAAGTTCTGAGAATATAGTGGATAGTAGAGTACTTCCCAGTGCCATCGACCGAACAGAGTAGCCACAGCTTGCGCTGTAAGCACCCGCGTATTGTCGTACAAAATGGTGAGTGGATTGCCCAGTAAACTGGTCGCAGGTGATGCACCAAAAACTAACAGTAATACTGTGCATTGGCGTTCTCCATTGTTCCTGTTTCGTAAATATAGTGACACCGTTACGTTGGACCGCTCGCTCACAAGTGACTGTGTTTCGCTCGATTGGGCGCACGTCGTTGACGTGGGGCGGACGAGTCAATTTGCTCGGAGGTAAGGTAGATACCTCAACAACGTGGGCTATCAGCCACAATAGTAGATTCCACTGCTTAGTCTCTCTACAGCAGTGTTGCCACTATTTAAGATCCAACCCTCGAATCTAAAGTTCCGTCGATACTCACAACTTATGTTTAAATAGAGAGGTCATGACATACCTCATAAATTCAAGGTGCACTGAAAACTACACTCATGAAATTTGCTTACTTTTATAACTAACTAGATGAAAACCCGGCGTTGCCCGGGTATTTACTTATTTATTCATTCCTGCCATTTTTCAGCTATATATTCTTTTTATAAGGGCTGTATGTCTATAAAATCTCTTGGGAATACAATTAGTAGTAAAGAAGAAATATATTAAAACTTGGTGCGTGATGGGGCGGTTTTCCATGAACTTTACTGTTTATGAGCTCATATCTCGTGAACTACGTGTAGTGCTGTGATACAATTTAGAAGGTACATTCTGTAAAATTTCCTGCTGCTACAATTTGTAGTGTAGAAATTATAAATTGTAACGTCATAGCGAATACTCTATAAACAGCAGAAAAGTAGTAAGCGAGAAACTTTTTTCGTTGCATTATTTTCATGTGGTTGTCAGCAAGAAAAAGTTTAATAAAGGTTTGAAATTATGTTTAAAGTTTGTTGCAGGTCGCTAAGTACTGTCATTCTTATACAGTGTGTTTCGAAATTCTCGCCGCATTATATGGCATCTTTTGCGATTTCTATTGGTTATGACCGTATGTGATTCTTAACCATACAGCAATTGTTACCTCGCGGTAAGCAATGTGTGTACCAAATTTGGTTGAAATCGGTCCAATGGCTTAGGAGAAAATGAGCAGCGTTGTCGCAAAATGCAGCAGTTTTTCGCGCATCTCATTGTTTATGACGTCATATCTCGTGAACTACATATCGAAGGTGATTCTTACACTTAAGGCGACCGTCCTCATGGATTGAAGCTTACGTGTACAAAATTTTATAAAGATTGGAACAAAACTGTAGATTTGTATGCAACACGTACAAATATACGGACACTCTGCTTTATATGTTACATATAAATACTCATGCGAAACAGTAACAATCTGC
Organism: Locusta migratoria; assembly: GCA_026315105.1. Lineage (NCBI taxonomy): Eukaryota > Metazoa > Arthropoda > Insecta > Orthoptera > Acrididae > Locusta > Locusta migratoria. The sequence continues at coordinate 470,745,847 of CM048744.1, read as the reverse complement.
GACGTTACGTACTTACTACCGACATCTCTGTGCAGCGGATTGTGGAAGAATTATAGACGTTTGCCATCTCTCCCATACGGCCGTCTATCCAGGAATTACCCTAAGTAAAAGTAAATAAATGAAAAACAAAGGACATATCTGCCAATGCAGTGTTTTTTATACCTTGTTTACACGATTTTTCCTGGGATTTTTATCTGTCAGTTTCCACTTGGTTCACCTCTGGCAATGTTTTTGATATGAGTAGCACCGTGGTTCGGAACCCACGTTAAACTGTAGGTCCCCCCTGGGTAAGTTTAGATTAGATTAGATTAATAATTGTTCCATAGATCATATATACGACATTTCGTAATGATGTGGAACGTGTCAGTTTAGTAAATGTTGTCTACACTTGACAATCAATATTTTATTTTAAGGAATTTTTATTACATTTTTGTTGTTGTTTTTATTTTTTCATTTTAATTTTTTTTAAGTTTATTTAAAAATTCATCTACATTGTAGAAGGAGTTGCCATTCAGAAATTCCTTTAATTTCTTTTTAAATACTAGTTGGCTATCAGTCAGACTTTTGATGCTACTTGGTAAGTGACCAAAAACTTTTGTGGCAGCATATTTTACCCCTTTCTGAGCTAAAGTTAGATTTAACCTTGAATAGTGAATATCATCCTTTCTCCAAGTGTTGTAGCTATGCATACTGCTATTACTTTTGAATTGGGTAGGATTGTTAATAACAAATTTCATGAGTGAGTATATATATTGTGAAGCTATAGTGAATCCCTAAATAAACGTCTGCAGGATGTTCTTGGGTGGGCTGCAGCAATTATTCTGATTACACGCTTTTGTGCAATGAATACTTTTTTACTCAATGTTGCATTGCCCCAGAATATGATCCCATATGAAAGCAAGAAATGAAAATAGGCGTAGTAATCTAATTTACTGAGATGTATATCACCAAATTTTTCAATGACTCTGATGGCATAAGTAGCTGAGCTCAAACGTTTCAGGAGATCTTCAATATGTTTCTTCCAATTCAGTCCCTCGTCAATGCAAACACCTAAAAATGTTGAATATTCTAATTTAGCAACAGATTTATGTTCCAAGTCTAAATTTATTAATGGTGTCATGCCATTTACTGTAGGAAACTGTATATACTGTGTTTTATCAAAGTTCAATGAGAGTCCATTTGTAGAGAACCACTTAATAACTTTCTGAAAGATGTTGTTGTTGTAGTCTTCAGTCCGCAGACTGGTTTGATGCAGCTCTCCACGCTAAACTGTCCTGTGCAAGTCTCTTCATCTGAGAATACTTTCGGCAACCCACATCCCTTTGAATATGCTTACTGTACTCGTCCCTCGGTCTCCCTCTACGATTTTTACCCCACACACTTCCTTTTAATGCTAAGTAGACGATTTCTTGATGTCTCAGAATGTGTCCCACCAGCCTATCCCTTCTCTTAGAATACGCCAGAAATTCCTTGTCTTCCCAATTCTGTTAAGCACCTTCTCATTAGTTACGTGATCTACCCATCTAATTTTCATCATTCGTCTGTAGCACCACATTTCAAAAGCTTCTATCATCTTTTTGTCTGAAATCCTTATTGTCCACGCTTCATTTCCATACAATGCTACACTCCAGACAATTGCCTTCAGAAAGGACTTCCTAACATTTAAACTAATATTGGATGCCAACAACTTTCGCTCCCTCAGAAACGCTTTTCTTCCCATAGCCGTTCTGCATTTTATATCTTCTTTACGTCGGCCATCAGAAGTTATCTTGCTACCCAAGTAACATAACTCGTCTACTACTTTTATTGCCTCATTACCTAATTTAATTCCTTCAGCATCGTCTGATTTTCTGACACTACATTCCATTATCCTAGTTTTACTCTTGTTGATGTTCATCTTATAACCTCTTTTCAAGACATTGTCCCTTCCATTCATTTGCTCTTCCAGATCTTTTGCGGTCTCTGACAGGATTACTATGTCATCGGCAAACCTGAACCTCAATTCCCTCTCCAAATTTCTCCTTGCATTCCTTCACTGCTTGCTGAATGTACAGATTGAACAACAATGGCGAAAGGCTACAACCCTGTCTTACTCCCTTCCCAACCTCTGCGTCCCTTTCATGCCATTCGACTGTAATAACCGATGTTTGGTTTTTGTATAAGTTGAGTATAACTCTTCGCTCCCTATATTGTACCCCTGCCACCTTCAGAATTTGAAACAGTGTATTTCAGTCGACATTGTCAAAACCTTTCTCCAAATCGACAAACGCTAAAAACGTAGGTTTCCCTTTCCTTAGTGTATCTTCTAAGTCCAAATGTGAGTATTGCCTCCCGTGTTCCTACATTTCTGCTAAATCCAAACTGATCTTCCCCGAGGACGGATTCCTCACGTTTTTCTGAAAGATATCATATACAATTTCATCAGTTAATTCCTTTTTGTCAGGTGTGATAGCTATACTTGTATCATCAGCAAAAATCACTAGCTTAGCATCTTCGTGAATATAGAATGGCAAGTCAGTTCGAAGGTCGGAGGATGGCAACGGCATACCACCTCCAAAACAGGACCATTCCTAGTAATGCACTGAGGTGTTCAATCTTCGGTTTGTTGACTGCTTCATGGTTGCGGGGACTGAGGCGCTTCAGTCGCGGTCTGCACGGCCACTACGGTCGGGGATTCGAATCCCCCCTCGGTCATGGATATTTGTGCCGTCCTTACTGTAAGCTAGTTCATAAGTAGTTTGTAAGTTTAGGGACTGATGACCCCGTAGTTCAAATGTTCAAATGTTTGTAGAACTTAAGGGACTTAACTACGGGGTTATCAGTCCCTAAGCTTACAAACTACATATGAACTACCTAAGACTAAGGACGGCACAAATATCCATGCCCGAGGGGGGATTCGTACCCCCGACCGTAGTGGCCGTGCAGACCGTGACTGGAGCGCCTCAGTCCCGTCGGCCACCGCGGCCGGCAAACCGTAGTTAAGTCCCATAGACTATACAAACATTTGAACATTTGTTGACTGCTTTACCCTTTTTTTATGCATGGAAATCGCTATGGCATGACTTTTGGAACTTCCGAATTGTTCCTCGCTGGTGTATTGGCCTTCGTTACAGTTTTCGTAAGGCTACATTGAGCCGCGGTGAAGTAGCCGAGCGGTCTAAAGCGCCTCGCTGCGGAGCGCGCGGTTGCTTGCCGTGGAGGTTCGAGTCCTCCCTAGGGCATGGATGTGTGTGTGTTGACCTTAGGTTTAAGTAGTTTGTAAGCTACGGACTGATGACCACGCAGTTTGGTCCGATAGATTTACAAACATTTGAACATTTATTTCCTACATTGAGACACGACCACGTGGCGACGTGAACGGCGACCTTGCGCCACTCGACCCCTGGGCTTTGGCCGGCTGCCGCTGGCTGCTGTGCGGTCTGTCCTGAGAGGCCCGCCCCCGCAGCCGCCGCCGCCGCCCCCGCACTCGTGGCCGCCGGTGCAGATCAATAGGAAGGAGCGGCAGCGGCAGCGGGTGGCACGTGAGGCGCCGCGTCTGGCGCGTGACACGTCTTTGGCCACCCCTGGCGCCGCCGCCGCCACCGCCGCGCTGTCTGCCCTCCTCGGCGTCTGGTGCGGCGCATTCGACCAGACGGGCGGACAAGTACGTGCTCTCCAGCCGTGAAGCCGCCGCGCCGAGGCGCGCCACCGCTGCTCTTCTTTTTTACTTTTTTTTTTTTTTTTATCTCCCTTGCTTTCGATTTCTAGCCGCTGCCAGACTCCCCGCAAATACCGAGGAAGGTTCACCTCTTTTTTATTTCACTTTCCCTTCCACCTCACAAATGTCTGGACTAGGGACGTGCAGGACATGACAAGGCGGCATGATCGTTCACAATAACACAATCGCGAAGCGTTCGTGATAAAAGAGGTGGTGCCCAGGCCTTCAGTGCAACTGCCGTACGTGTCCAATAGGAGAGTAACTCGTGTTTCACCTAAACCCTTTCCACACTCCTTCAATAATGTCACAACGGATTGCCTGAGTCATCGTGGTTTTACATCTACATCCACATGGGATACTCTGCAAATCATATTTAAGTGTCTGGAAAAGGGTTCATAAACCACCTTTATACTATTTATCTCCCATTCCATTCTCGAAAAGCGCGCGGGAAGAAAGAACACCTGAATCTCCCCGTTCGAGCTCTGATTTCTCGTATTTTATTCCGTAGACCATTTCTACCTATGTAAGTAGGAGTTAACAATATATTTTCGCATTCGGAGGAGAATGTTGGCGATTGGAGTTTCGCAAGTAGCCCACGTCGCAGTGTAAGCGCCGTTGTTGTAATGATTCCCATCCCAGATCCTGTATCATTTCTGTAACGCTGTCCCACCTGTATCTGAACTCTTTCGATGTCCTCTGTCAAACCCACCTGATAAGGATCCCACATTGGGCAGCAATACTCCAAAAAAGGACGGACAAGCGTAGTGTATGCAGTTTCTTTAGTAGTTCTGTTGCATCTCTTAAGGGTTCCGCCAATAAAACGCAATCTCTGTTTCGCCTTTCCCACGACATTATCTACGTGTTCTTTCCAATTTAAGTCAGTAGTAATTGTAATTCCTAGGTATTTTGTATAGTTTACCGCCTTCACATTTGATTGATTTTTCATGTAAATAAAGTTTAACGGATTTCTTTTTTTTTTTTTTCTTCTTCTTTTTTTTATACTCATGTGGACGACTTCACACTTCTTATTATTTAGAGTCAATTGCTAATTTTTACACAATACTGATATCTTATTCAGATCGTTCTGCAGTTGGTTTTGATCTTCAGATGACTTTACTAGACAGTAAATGACGGCGTCATCTGCAAACAACCTAAGAGAACTACTTACATTTTCCCCTAAATCGTTTATGTAAATAAGGAACAGCAGTGGTCCAATACACTACCCTGTGGAACGCCTGATATCACCTCTGTTTTAGTCGATGCCTTACCATCGATTACTACGAACTGTGTCCTCACTGACAGGAAATCCCCTATCTAATCGCAAATTTGGGGTTATATACCATAACCACGCAATTTGATTAAAAGCCGTTTGTGAGCTACGGTGTCGAAAGCCTTCTGGAAATCAAAAAATACAGAATCGATTTGCGAACCCTTGTCGATAGCACCCATCACTTCGTGTGAATAAAGAGCTAGTTGTGTTTCGCTTGAACGATATTTTCTAAATCCGTATTGACCTTGGGTCAATAGATCGTTCTGTTCGAGATAATTCATAATATTTGAATACAGGATATGTTCCAAAACCCTGCTGCAAACTGATGTCAATGAAATAGGCCTGTAGTTTAGTGGCTTACTTCTACTGCCTTTCTTGAATATAGGCGTGACCTGTGCAACTTTCCAATCTTTTGCTACAGATCCTTCTATGACAGAGCGGTTTTATATGGCTTTTAACTAGAGAGCTATCGCTTCAGCATAGTCAGATAGAAATCCGAATCAGAAAGAGCGGAATGAACTCTGGTAGTGGACAGATCATCCATATAGGAAACTAGCTGAAAATCCGGCCTTGACCAAGTATCTATTTATTTAAACCTTCTGTTAATACGCCCACTTTCTCATCTCTCCTGTGCTTGTTCATCTCGTCCTTTTCCTCCCCCTATCAATGACAAAATACGTATAATAGGTTGTCCCAGTTATATTGCTCGCTCAAAATACCTCTGGAACAACAGTAGATATTGTAAAACGACTTTCACCGGAATCAATGTAAGTAGTTTTACAGTAGCTGTTGTTGTTCCAGAGGTATTTTGAGTGAGCACGGTAATTGGGACACCCTATTATAAGTAATTTGTCATTGATAGGGGGAGGAGAAGGATGCAGCAGATTTTCACGCGTTTCACTGTCTATGACGTCGTATCTCCTGAAGTATGTCTTTCATTCGATTCTTTGACCCAACATTACCTTTTTCTTGGTTTGAAGGTATACAGTACAAAATGCCAAAAAGATTGGAACAAAGCTCTCTCTCTCTCTCTCTCTCTCTCTCTCTCTCTCTCTCTCTCTCTCTCTCTCATAACCTTGTCCATCTTTATCTTGAGAAATCAGAAAACTATCTTGTGTATCACTCCATATATGACTACAAAACAAATTGCCTGATATCGGGGAGAGTCCTTGGACATATTATAGCACGCCAAAAATGGTTTTGAGGAAAGAGCTCATGGTGGTTTCTATAAATAGAAGTGGCGTTTAAGCCCATAATAGATAAGTTTCCTCTTGAGTTTGGTTGAATTTTTATTGTGCACCAGAAAAAAGGCATTTTTCTCGGGTCCAAAGCTTTTTTTCAATCTCGGGCAGATATTTTCATCAAATAATCTGTCAATAAAGACCAAATTTAAAACATGCAATGCAATGATACCATCAGTGTTATTGTATGGTACAAAAATCTGAAGCACGACGAAAAAAGATGAAAAAAAAACTTGTTGCTTTTCGAACGAAAAATCATGAGAAAGATCTTTGGTCCAGAGCGTGAATTCATGGAGACAAATATAAAAACACGTACTGTATGACCTTATGAGGCAAAACTGAAAGCGCGGAGAATAAGTCTGGCAGGCCAAATTGTTAGGAGACCAGACACATTTTGGACGAAAGTGGTACTCATGGGAAGATCTGATGGTATCCTTCCAACTGGAAGACCCAGAAAAGTGGTGGGAGAATGATAAACAGAAAGATCTTTGTCAACTGGATCTAAATTGCACAAGATCGCCATACACGGAGGAAAATTGTGAGGCCAGTGCATTATCTGCAGGGTCCTCAATCTTAATTTGATGATTAATAATAATGTTGATGACAAAAGAAAAAAGGAATGATTTTGTGACAATTCAGCCCTATGCTGTCTACGACAGAAGTTATCCGCTTCTTCTGGTCACATCACGCATATTCAGCGGAGGTAATTACTCAATAAAGATTGAACGTGACAGTTTTTGTTAAATGAAATGTTGTGCACACCACCAGACTTCGGATGTGGCAAAAATAGCAAGTAGAAGTGGTGATGTAAATCGTAGGAAATTAGGAATAATATATTTTAGTCTTGTTTTTTAAATCGCTATCAGTGGTCAGTGGTTGTATCTGCACAAGAGCTGTTGGAGGTAGCCTGTCATTTAGACGCTTATGTGATGCAACACTACACGCTTAAGCCATTATCTGGTTGTGGCAAAGAAGGTATAGATGTGAGGGCTGCAATTTAAAGATGTGGAAGTCCGTCACATATCAAAATTTAATCTGAAAGGTACCAATCTTGCGTCTCCAGATATTTGTCCCAACAGCCGCAGTAGATGCGCTGGTCCTCGGATGGTTCCGAATCATTGATTGAGGCTGTAAATATGGTGGGTACTTCTCTTGTGATGAAACAGCACACATCCGTTTTTTATTACCCTGTGTCAGTTCTCTTCATTCTTGTCCTACGCAATACTTAATAAGAGACAACTACCTAAAACTTTTCTATTGCTTCACACCACTAACTGCCGAAAAAAATTGCTGTGTGTTCTCATACACTTTCGAGCCAAAGATACTGGCACACCTGCTTAATATCGTGTAGGCCTTTTAATCAAATTGTGTGGTACGGTATATCGCCTCAAATTTGCGACTGGGTAGGGGATTTCCTGTCAGAAAGGACACAGTTCGTAGTAATCGATCGTAAGGCATCAAATAAAACAGAGGTGATATCGGGCGCTCCACGGGGTAGTGTTATTGGTCCTCAGCTGTTCCTTATGTACATAAACGATTTAGGGGAAAATCTAAGTAGCTCTCTAGATTGTTTGCAGATGACGCCGACATTTACCGTCTAGTAAAGTCATCTGAAGATCAAAACCAACTGCGGAACGATCTGAATAAGATATGACTATGGTGTACAAATTGGCAATTGACTCTAAATAATGAGAAGTGTGAAGTCGTCCACATGAGTACGAAAAGGAATCCGTTAAACTTTGTTTACAAAATAAATCAATCAAATTGGAGACCTAAACTCCACAAAATACCTAGGAATTATTGTTACCTCAGACTTAAACTGGAAATAACAAGTAGATAATGTCGTGGGAAAGGTGAACCAGAGACTGCGTTTTATTGGCAGAACCCTTGAAACATGCAACAGAACTACAAAAGAAACTTCATACACTATGCTTGTGCGTCCATTTTTGGAGTATTGCTGCCCAGTATGGGATCATTATGAGGTGGGTTTGACGGAGGACATCGAAAGAGTCCACAGAAAATGTTCATATGTTTGTAAATCTATCGGACCAAACTGCGTGGTGATCAGTCCGTGGCTTACAAACTACTTAAACTAAGGTAAACTAACCTAAGGACAAACACACACACACCCATGCCCCAGGGAGGACTCGAACCTCCGACGGCGAGCAACTGCGAATTCCGCAGCGAGGTGCCTTAGACCGTTCAGCTACTCCACCGCGGCAGATTCCACAGAAGGGCAGCTCGCTTCATATTGTCACCATACAGGGGAGACAGCGTTACAGAAATGATACAGGATCTCGGATAGGTATGATTACAGCAACGACGCTTATCGCTGCGGCGTGGGCTACTTACGAAACTCCAATCGCCAAAATTCTCCTCCGAATGCGAAAATATATTGTCGACACTCACTGACATAGGCAGCAATGATCATCAGAATAAAATACGAGAAATCAGAGCTCGAACGGAGATATTCATGTGTCCTTTCTTCTCGCGCGCTATTCAAGACTGGAATGTGAGATAAATAGTATAACGGTGGTTCCATGAACCCTCTGCCAGGCACTTAAATGTGATTTGCAGAGTATCCCATGTAGATGTAGAAAGGACGCAGGCGTGTCGCAACACGACGTGGCGTGGACTCCACTAACGTCTGAAGCAGTGCTGGAGGAACGGAGGCCAAGCACCCTACAGGACTGTCCTTAAATCCGTAAAAGGGGGAGGAGATCTCTTCTGAACTGCACTGACGACAGTGTTCCTGGATCCACTTTATAGCAAATCTGGACCTGTGAAGTGTCGCTTGTCCTGTTGTACTTTTCCAACTCCATAGGAGTGCACAATGGACATGATTGGATTCAGTTACTCAGCCAGAATGAGTACGTAAGTTTCACCTGTCGGAGTCGTAAGTAGACGAATCAGGGGGTCCCATATCACTTCCACTGCACACGCCCTCCGCACCATTATAGTCTCCACCAGCTTGAGGTTCCGTTACTGACATACGGGGTCGATGGATTCATGAGGTTGTCTCCATAACCGTACGCGTCCATTCTCTCGATACAACTGGAAACGAGAGTTGTCATACCGGGCAAAGTTTTCAATCATCAACAGTCCAATGTTGGTGGCGAAAGTCTCGGACGAGGCGTAAAGCTTCGTGTCGTACAGTCACCAAGCGGACACGAGTGGGTCTTCGGCTCCGAACGCCCATATCGATGATGTTTAGTTCAACGGTTCACACGCTGTCACTTGTTTCTGTAAAAAAAGTAAAAAAGAAAAGAAGAAAAACTAGATAGCAGCATGTAATTTTACTCGACCGGTTTCGGCCTTGTTTTAGGTCCTCTTCAAAAATATCTATATAGCCTATGAGGCTAGTAGACTTGTGCATAATAGTTCCCGATCGGGAGCGCTCACTTTAGTTCGTTCTTTTAGTTCGTCCGCTCCCAGTGACGGCTGAGCGGCGTGGTCTGCGCGTGCAGGTGTAGGGGGAAGTTCCCCATCTTCATGCGCTTGCCGCTTGAGCCGCTAACGATATCACGCAAACCAAAAGAAACAGTTTCTGGATAATTTCTCACGTTTAAGTTTAGAGTTATCTCTATATCTTGGCATTATGGAATTTATTAGTCAGATATTGCAAACTGCAGAATACTTCAAAACAGAAATTTTGTAGCACTGAAATATGTAATCTAGCAGGCAGACACTCACCTCGAAATGGCTCTCATCAGCAGAAGGCAAACACGTGATTTTTATGTCTGCTGCGCGCCCTTTCGCTATTGCCCGTCGGTCTTCGGAAAAGTATCCAAGTAACTAAAAAGAAAGATACGTTTGGCATAATTTATTTCGCGACCGACTGCACATATTTTAGTTCGCGACCGATCGGGCATATTTTATTTCGCGACTGGTAGCTCTCCTTTTACTTCGCAGTTCTGCCGCGAAGTAGGTCGCTTTTTTAGTTCGTCCGCACTTTTTGACTTTTGCTACCGCTACTAAAAGAGCTCTTTCTTTTGTAATGATAGTGATGTCCAAGCGTGTGCTATTACCCGTATTTTTGGGCAATTAGACATCAAATACTTAAGCAAATAAGCCAGTTATTTAGTTTACACTATGGAATGGGGGTTATATTTAGACCCTGCTGAATACATTAGAAAAGAAAATTTGTGGCAGTGAACTATGAAACTACAGCTAACCTGCATCTCAGTTCGAACTGGCGGTAACTGGCAGAAGGAAATCATGCTAACCTGCATCTCAGTTCGAACTGGCGGTAACTGGAAGAAGGAAATCATGCTATTCTGCGCGCTCTCGCGTCCTCTCGCTGTTCCACGTCAGATTTGGGAAAAGGAGCGGACGAACTAAGAGGCGAGGGATCTGCGAACTAGTTCGCGTATTTCGCCTGCGGGAGCGCACTTCCGAACTAGTTCGTTCGCGAACTAGTGCAGAACACTCCAGGGCTGCCGTGGCTGGACACTGTGGCTGCATGTTGATTGACACTTGTTGATGATCCAGCAATGGAATCGACAGCAATCCGCGATTGTGTTGTATTTCTGTCACGTTGAGTGGTTCTCTTCAGTCGTCGTTGGTTCCGTTCTTGCAGGAATATTTTTTCGGCCGCAGAGTTGTCGGAGATATGACGTTTTTACCGTATTCCGCTATTCATGGTGCACTCGTGAAATGGTCGTACTGGATAATACCTCCTTCATGGCTACCTCGGAGATGCTACGTCCCATCTCTCGTGCGAAGACTATAACACTATGTTGAATCTAATCATGATAAGCTGCCTTTATAACATAAGTAACGGATATAACACCTGTGCCAGACACGTCTTATATAGGCGTTTCCGATCGCTACGGTGCTATCTGTCTACATATATCTATGTTTGCAGTCACATGACTACACTAACTTTCTGTTACTGATTTGACCACGGACACTTAGGCAGCCTGTAGCGGCCGGCCACAACATTTCATTGTTCAGACTTCTAGTTCTTAACTAGCTACTATGTTTATAACTAACTTTATTCAACATCAGCACATTCGGTTCCATATGTAACGTGTGACATTACAACAACGTAATTTGGAGTGCAGAGCACGCTACAGCGGAGAGCGTCGAAATTTGCGAGGACTGCACAGGCAGTCAGCCGCAGCGAGGAGGTGGCGACTCGCCCAGCTTCGCATCGACGGGTGGCGAGCACATGGAGAGCACGCTGGCGGACGTGACGTCATGTTCAACTGACATTTTTCCCGCCGAAAATAGACATTGTCTCTATTTTTAAATACTATGCTGAAACTATTAGAGTTAGAGAAGCAAATGAAAGAGAAGAACAGCACGGTTCAGATGGTGTGAACATCATTTATATTAACTAGTATTGCCTGTGGTCGAAAATCGACCACTTGTGTTTACAATGGTCATTGGGGGTAAAATTTTACGTATCATGTCGGCGGCCTCGCGTGATTACGTTGGCAACATCAACAACACGATAGAAAATCTTTGCCCATTTGTTCGAACCACATAGAATGACTTGATTAGTGTATCGTACAGACCATGAAGTAAACAAATATTGCTGTTCCTGCTTTGTGGTTGACAGGTTCTTGTAGGTATCCTCGTCCGCTCAGTTAAAATAATTGCACTCGTAAAACGAAGATTCCATGAGAAAACATCAGCGTTGTCAAGCGATTGGCTAAAATGAAGACTCACAGGATTCTCACTATTCAGCATCCGTAGCCAACATTATCATAGGAGGCCGCTGGGATATTGGTAAAATTTAACCGGCACTGGGAGGTATTAAATGGTATCTTTTACGTGTTAAGGAAAATGCCTGACACAATAACAACAAATAAAAACGGAAGTATATACTTCTCATGCCATTTTCGAATTATATAACTTTCATTGGCCTAATATTTGAAATGAAACTAAAATTTCGGTGTTCGTATGTTTATACAACGCTAAGAAATAATGTTATTTCGATACTGCGATATTCAGATTTCCAGACAACATGTCGACTTCGTAGTTCCACCCGTGCCCGCTACATGCCTCTCCCGGAGCATCATCATTTATATCGGCATTCTTATGAAAACATCCATTTGCTTTAACCACTCTTAATCACTGCGAAAATAAAGCATTGGAACGGCACGAGAAAGTGAGTTGGGAGCACTCCATGTTTCGATATTCACTTATTTTAATACGTTATTTTAATACTGCAGATGTGCTGCATTACAGCGTCTTTGGTCAGGCGAATAGCCAATCAGTGAGCTGATTGTTGTAGAATGTAGAACTTGATCCAAGCTGTAGACAGGAAAATTTCTACTTCCTTTTACCACTTTTAATGACTAAATGCACACATAATATTTATATTCGTGAAATCTACGACAAACAATCTTTCGAATTATGTAACTTTCATTGGCCTTCTTGTACGAATAAATTAGTAATCTGTGCACATAATTTTCGTGTTAGCATATTTATATAATGATTTAATACCAAAAGTTATTGAGAAAACCAATATTAATTTACTTGGAAAAATCCAGAGGCCAAACGAATTGAAGTACAGAAACGATCGAGGGCTCAAATGAAAGGTCTCATCGAGATGCAAAGTTTGGCATAACCATATTATCTACAACATTTATATTGCGCATAGTAATGCACTTTTAAGGAAAATCACTAATGGTTTGTTAATAACAATTAATACAAGACAGTTACATAAACAACGAGGCAGAGATAAGTTGTAGGTGTCGTAAACACACATTATCACCGACATAGAATATATTATTTTTGTTTATTTTAATATGTTATCTTTGTGTAAATATATTTTGTTTATCGACCGTAATTGTTTAAATTTATGAGCACAGTAATTCTCAACAGTGCATTGGAAAGAGGACTGGAAAATCTACCTGAAAAACTCTTTACGTAAGTGAGTGCTTAAATATTCATTGTGTAATGGTCGAAAGACTTATTTATCGGTCATATTAAAAATACTCATTTGCTTAAATTTAAGACTTTGGGGGTATTATTAATGTAATAAATGACAGTTAATTATGTACTTACATTAGAATTTTAGCGCGCATCTAACGATGCCGTCATATTAATATTTCAATCATTAATTTAAAATTGTACACTACTGGGAGAATCACTATACCTCGTTAGGTGACATATTGCTGGAATAATGTCACAGACTGTATATAAGTGGTTGCCGGGAGCGGCCGAGGATTAGTAGACGGCAGTTGAACCTGAGTGGCGGATGAATTTTGTAGCGGCAGGTGTCTGCAACTGAAATGAGACGATAGGTGCTCAACAAAACTGCGGAATCCGCCTCGCCGGTCTCTGAGATCTTTTCTGATATTTACGGATTTTGATTTTTTACAGTTGTCAGAACTCAGAAATTATTCGTTGTCTTTTGACTAGGTTTTATTTTTTGGATAGAACAATGAACTTAATTAGCAATCATTTAGGAACGTTATCTAAATGATTAAATATCCATATACCTACATTGTTAGCAAACTTAGGGACTCGAGCTAATCATATCAGACGGAGTCTAACAAAAGTAGTGGTTCTCACCAGACATCTACATCCATACTCTGAAAGCCACCCGACGGTGTGTAGCAATGGGTACCTTGAGTACCACTATCGGTTCTCCCTCCTATTCCAATCACGTATTGTTCGCAGAAAGAAAGATTGTCGGTATACCTCTGTGTGAGCTCTAATCTCTCTGATTTTATCCTCAGGATCTCTTTGCGAGATATACGTAGGAGGGAGCTATATACTGCTAGACATAAGCATGCAATGGGCAATAAGCAATTTTAGTAAAACCGCGACCCTCATATTGTAGTCAATTATTTAGTAGAACCAAATGTAGTATAAATAAGTCATCTTCTAAGACAATGTTACAAACTGCTCATGTCACCCGTAGAAGTGATCGAAATTTAGATCGCCGGCCGCGGTGGCCGCGGGGACTAAGGCGCTCCAGTCACGGTCTGCACGGCCACTACGGTCGGGGTTTCGAATCCCCCCTCGGGCATGGATATTTGTGCCGTCCTAGTTCGTAAGTAGTTCGTAAGTTTAGGAACTGATGACCCCGTAGTTAAGTCCCATAAGCTTAACAAACATTTGAACATTTTTTTTTTTTTTTTAATTTAGATCAAGTACAATTATTTTAAAGCAACTTGTGGGGCTTCTTTTTCTCATACAATTAATATGCTAGTTTCTTTGGCTCTTCAGTCTATTATGAACTCCTGGACAATGAAAGGCCTGCTTCTTCTCGCGTCGTTCTTTGGTCATGCTCTTCAAAACCTCGCATTTACTGCCGTCGTGCAATTTTTGACAGGTGTCTGAATAATGCCCTTATATTAAAGCCGCCAGTGGCCTACACGTCTTGCCATTATTGCACCACATTATCAATTTTCGCATTACACTACATTGAAGTATTACAACGAGACGCGAATTCGTTGCTGGTTTCGGAAATAGAAAATCTTATATTCATATAAGGTGACGTTCTACTGAAGTCGACATAATTTTATAGAAATTTGTTTTCAGTAGCGATTTTTTTACAATTCCGCTGTTTGAGGCGTATATTTATACTAAATGATGGCAAATGAAAATATGTGGCAGGCTGGGACTTGAATCCGGATTTCCCGTGGTCGTTTTAACTATTACGCTATCCGAACACGTGTCCAGGGCCGACCGTACATCCATACGCCATACTGACTACATTCACCGCATTGCGCTCTCAGCCTATACTTCTTTGGTGGCATCGATAAACATGGACACTGCACACTGTATTACTATTGAACACATTGCAGAGAAAACAAGATTGCTCTGTCAGTACTCAGGTGTTGAAGATGCTCATAAAAGATATTGCTTACGTTTGCAAAATACTGTGATTAGCATACTGGAATAACGAGAGAAAGCAAAGAATGCTATCTTCATCAGTACAATGTGCACTCCTGGCCATTAAAATTGCTACACCACGAAGATGACGTGCTACAGACGCGAAATTTAACAGACAGGAAGAAGATGCTGTGATATGCAAATGATTAGCTTTTCAGAAAATTCACACAATGTAGGCGCTGACATGAGGAAAGTTTCCAACCGATTTCTCATACACAAACAGCAGTTGACCGGCGTTGCCTGGTTGTTTCGATGCCTCGAATAAGGAGGCGAAATGTGTACCAAAACGTTTCCGACTTTGATAAAGGTCGGATTGCGGCTTATCGTATCGCGATATTGCTGTTCGCGTTGGTCCCGATCCAATGACTGTTAGCAGAATATGGAATCGGTGGGTTCAGGAGGGCAATACAGAACGTCGTGCTGGATCCCAACGGCCTCGTATCACTAGCAGTCGAGATGACATTCATCTTATCCGCTTGGCTGTAACGGATCGTGCAGCCACGTATCGATCCCTGACTCAATAGATGGGGACGTTTGCAAGACAACATCCATCTGCACGAACAGTTCGATGACGTTTGCAGCAGCATGGACTATCAGCTCGGAGACCATGGCTGCGGTTACCCTTGACGCTGCATTACAGACATGAGCGCCTGCGATGGTGTATGCAACGACGAACCTAGGTGCACGATTGGCAAAACGTCATTTTTGGGATGAATCCAGGTTCTGTTTACAGCATCATGTTGGTTGCATCCGTGTTTGACGACATCATGCTGAACGCACATTGGAAGCGTGTATTCGTCATCGCCACAATTGCGTATCATCCGGCATGATGGTATGGGGTGCCATTGGTTACACGTCTCGGTCACCTCTTGTACGCATCGACGACACTTTGAACATTGGCCGTTACATTTCAGATGTGTTACGACCCGTGGCTCTACCCTTTATTTGATCTCTGCGAAACGCTGCATTTTAGCAGGATAATGCACGACCGCATGTCGCAGGTCCTGTACGCGCGTTTCTGGAACGGAAAATGTTTGACTGCTGCCCTGGCCAGCACATTCTCCAGATCTCTCACTAATTGAAAACGTCTGGTCACTGATGGCCGAGCAACTGGCTCGTCACAATACGCCAGTCACTACTCTTGATGAACTGTGGTATCGTGTTGAAGCTTTATGGGCATCTGTACCTGTCCACGCCATCCAAGCTCTGTTTTACTCAATGCCCAGGCGTATAAAGGCCGTTATTACGGCCAGGGATGGTTGTTCTGGGTACTGATTTCTCAGGATCTATGCACCCAAATTGCGTAAAAATGTAATCACATGCCAGGTCTAATATAAATTATTTGTCCAATTAATACCCGTTTATCATCTGCATTTCTTCTTGGTGTATCAATTTTAATGGCCACTAGTGCACGTTTACCAAATATAAATCATTACAAGTGTATCATGGATCATAAGGAAATAAGGGAGAATAACAGAATAAGAAAATCAGCTTTGGTAGCAAAACATTTAATTTGATGCAACTGCAAAATTAACAAATTTTACGGATAAGCGGAAACAATATTCAAATGCAGAGATGAAATAATCCCTAGAAATGGCTGCAATAAACCGCACAGATAATAAAGTATTTGGGACATGATAACAAATGAAGAGACAGCCTACGCTTTAATGCAATAAGCATAGGCTTTGGCAACATTCTTCACAACCGGCTCCTAACGTTTTCTTTCAGAGACTTGGGCTTCTCCCAGGCACAGGGAAGATTCACCAGGAGCCGAGTACACGCTGAGGTCAGAAACTCCAGAGCAGCGCAGAAGTTTTTCTTTGGGACTACGGAGCTCCTCTGTCGGCGCTAAGCTTCCGTGCAGAGGGATGGCTGATCCCTTCCGAAGCCGAAGCCAGTATAAAGGAGCGCTTCTCGGGTACACTACGGAGCACGGAGACTATATCTGGAAGCTCTCGATATGCTGCTGTCCGTACAGCAAACTGAACTGAGTACACGCTCCCACGAATATTCTGCAAGGAGGAAATGATCTTACATATGCTCATTAATATAGGAAGGTAGTGTTAGCACCAACGACATGATGTTCCCAGGGAATAATAAGGGTGTTTTAATGTCTACTTTATTGCGATTTGGAAAAGATTTTATTCACTGAACTAGGTGATTATGCTACAAGAACTTCGTTAGGTCCGATTGAGGTTCTAACGAGGACGCTGCTTCCGCACGCAGCACATTAATGACGACGTGAATTGTAAGAACAAGCTACCAGCAATCTTTCATTAATGGGAAAGCTAAGATAGTCTTAGATATGCCATGTTGCATCAAAAGTATCCGAACAGGCATGTTTGTGCCGGAACTGACAACTATACAAGAGGACGACTTGTCACGATAAAAATGTTAGGAATATCTTTCTGTCGTTACAACAAATGCTTGAGGAGGTAATTATTAAGACACATGGTATAAATATCATTGTTGCTAATGCTACAGACGATAGAGGGATCATATGGAAGGTAATAGGAAAGTGATCACAACGAAATAAGAGTCCTTATCTCTTCAAGTGCAGCCAACTCAAGACTTATGAGCACATACGCGACGGCAGCAGTGGCCGAACGGTCTCCGGCGCACCAATCACAGTTTGCACGGCCGCTACGGTCGGGAGTTCGAATCCCCCCCTCTGGCATGGATGTTTGTGTCGTCTTTAATGTGATGTAGTTCATAAGTAGTTTGTAATTTTAGGGACTGATGAACCCGCAGTTAAGTTCCTTAAGCTTAACAAACATTTGAACATTTTTGAGCACATACGCTGCTGTCCCAGTTGTCGTATTCAGTCCTAAGACTGGTTTGATGCACCTCTACAAGCTACCCTGATCTGAGAAAGCCTCTTCATCTCTCAATAAGAAACGCAACCTATATCCTTTTGAATCAGCTGATTGTATTCGTCTCTTGGCCTCCCTCTTCCTTCCAGTGCTACATTGGCGATTCCTTGATGTCTCAGAATGTGGCCCACCAAACAATCCCTTCTCTTAATCAAGTAATGTCAGATATTAATTTTCTGCCCAATTCTGTTCAGCACCTCATTAGTTTCGCAGTTTACCAATCTAACCTTCCGCATTCATCTGTAGCATCACATTTCTAATGCTTATATCATCTCTGTGTCTGATCTCCTTATTGCCCACTTATAACTCCTGGGAAATGCTACACTTCATACAAATGCTTTCAGATAGGAATTCCTAACACTTAAATTGATTTTGGACATCTACATCTTTCGCTTCTTCAGAAAGGATTTCGTCCCACAGCCATCATGCATTTTATGTCTACTTTACTGCAGCCATCAGAATTAATTTTACTACTGGAAAATCAAAACTCATGTACCCCACCTTTATTGTTTCGTTACCTAATCTAATCCCTTCAGCAACGCCTGATTTTCTTACACTACATTCCGTTACCTTTGTTTTGCTCTTGCTAATGTTCATCTTGCCGGCCGCGGTGGCCGAGGGGACTGAGGCGCTCCAGTCAAGGTCTGCACGGCCACTACGGTCGGGGGTTCGAATCCCCCCTGGGGCATGGACTTTCGTCCCGTCCTTAGTATTAGTTAGTTCATAGTAGATTGAAAGTTCAGGGACTGATGACCCCGTAGTTAAGTCCCATAAGCTATACAAACATTTGAACATTTGAATGTTCATCTTAAGAACTCTTTTAAAGAGACAGTCCATTCCCTTCAATAGCTCTTCCAAGTCCTCTGCTGTCTCTGTTAGAATGTTAGCGGCAAACCACAAAATTTATATTTCTTCTCCCTGAATTTTAATTCCTCGCCCAATTCTCAATAAATTACTGTGTTATATATATACATACAGGGTGTTTCACTAAGTGTGTTTGCCTCAGTAACTTATAAAATAGTAGGCGACGGGAAATTTTAATGCGGTAGGTCAACACAAGAAATGCTACACTTTCTGCGGAGCTATGAACATAGTTTATTGTATCATTTTCCAAAGAGTTACAGCACAAAAATATAATTTTTTTAATGGAACAATAGTTTTTTCTCTCGTGCATTGAATTCGTTGAAACCAGCTGCGTCCAAATCAATTTAAACTACATTCCTAAAACTGTTAGTTTGCGAGCTACAACCCTTGAAAGTTTCAAGGGTAGATACCACACGCTGTACATAATACATGGCTGTGTGGTGGGTGATGGATGTTATTTCGGTGGGAAGTTGATTCACATGAGATGTTCAAATGTGTGTCCATGTTCCTCAGTGCATAATGCAATGCGCCGTCGAAAGGATCTGCGGACGAGATGTAACATCGCCGGTGTGACAGAGCGACATGCGTCCTCGATGCGCCGTTTTAGATCATCTGGGGATGTGGGCTCAGTGCCATAAACACGATCCTTTAGATATCCCCACAAAAAAAAATCTACTGGTGTTAAATCTGGCGACCTTGCGGGCCATGAATGAGGAACATGGCGCCCCAACCATCTTCCTGCAAACCTGTTGTTTAGTTCTTCCACAACAGCACGCGCAGACTGGGCTGGGTGACCATCGTGCTGCATCCACATATGGACTTTCGTGTATAGACACTCATGTTCAAGGAGACCGCCCAAACTGTCGGCTATAAAAGCGCGATATAACTCACATGTCAGTGTACCTGGGAAGTAGTGTGGACCGATGATTTCATCTCCAAGTATTCCACACCACACGTTGACGGTCGACAGGTCGTACCCACCGAGGATTGTCTGCGGCCCAGTAGTGCATGTTATGGCGATTCACTGCACCATAATTTGTGAACGTGGGCTCATCAGAGAACATAACATTTTGTAAAGACTCCAGCGTGAAATTACGCATGGCCCACTCACAGGATGTTACTCTTGCACGGAAATCGTTCCCATGCAGCTCGTGGGTCAGTGACATGCGCTACGGGTGAAACCTGTGGCCGTGTACTATACTCCACACAGATGTGAGACTGACACCAGCGACTGCAGCAACGGCTGGCAAGCTGACGTGAGGATCGTGGTGTAGTGCAGCTAAAACAAACACCTCCGTCTCCTCACTTCTTGCAGGTCTTCGTCTGTTACTGCGGCGCATTACCAAGCAGCCTGTTTCCCGAAGTCGTTGTTCGGCACGTAAGAACGTAATGGCTGCCGGGTCTCTTCGCCTAGGATATCTCACGGTATAGGCCGTGGCTGCTTCAGTGGCATCGTGTCGGCACTCGCCGAGCATCAGCAACATGTCAACCTACTCGTTGTTCGTGTATGCCATCGTCATCCGATGTCAGTAACTGTGGTATATTGAGCCCCGGTTGTTTGTGTGGCTCCAACTGTCGGGTATACGGCCGTGTGCGGCGACAGTCGGCAGTTTAACAGCGCATCGAGGAAGCTTCTCGCTCCGTGACACCGGCGACGTTACAACTCGGCCGCACCACATTTAGAAGGCGCATTGCATTATGCGCAGCGTTTGTGGTAACTGCCCCTGAAACTTTGAAGGGTTGTAGCTCCCAAACTAACAGTGATAGGAATGTAGTTTAAATTGATTTGGTCGCAGCTGGTTTCAACGAATCCAATGCACGATAGAAAAAAACTATTGTTCCATTTAAAAAGTTATATCTTTGTGCTGTAACTCTTTGGAAAATGATACAATAAACTATGTTAATAGCTCCGCAGAAAGTGCAACATTTCTTGTGTTGACCTACCGCATTAAAATTTCGCGTCACCTATTATTTTATAAGTTACAGAGGCAAACATACTTAGTGAAAAGCATTACTCGCGCACATCAGATCTTGTCCTGTTAACTAATTATTTTTTTCTGTTTAAGCAGCACTCAAAAGTTCAGGTACGTTTTCCATGCAAATTGGCAAATTGCCAAGTAATTAAATTTACTCCACCGATTATGAAACAGCTAAAACCAATAATGCTCACCTAAAAAGTGGAGAAAATTCTTGACAAAAGCCACGCGGACTTTCAATTGTCTATGGACGACAAGGTGACATAAAACATGGTAATGGAGACCCAACTTCTCTCGACTGACGCGAAGTGTATGCGATCTTGGCCTGACGTGAACCGTCCCCGTCAGTGTACAGAGATTCCTCATACGCGCGCACCGTGGCCCAGCCAATAGGCACCCGCTGAATGGCCACATACACTGTTACACTAGCCTTCTGTTACAAAAAAAAACTAACATTGCAGTAAATTGAAAGTTTATAGAGTTACTGATTTTTCTCTTTGTATTACGCATTGAAATGAACATTAAATGAACCTTTCAAATAAATATATTGGAAATTTTTACTTTTATAATCCATCGTGGTATTACTACTGCTGAACTGGTCCTATTCTAACTTCCTGTACCTTTTCTATTAATCCAATCTTCCTGAAATTTGGCAAAGTTTCAATCGCTTTACTACGAAAGTGCTGCACTACTAACCATTTAACACAGTTCTAAGAGGCACTTAATCCTCAACGTTTTCATACAATCGTAGACCAAATTTCGTTTCGTGTTTATAATTTGTAAATTCAATAAAATACAATAATAAAAACAGCTCTCCTAGCACTTCACATCAATTCAGACTTCAATCTAAAATCCTATTTTTGTAGTATTAACAGTGTAAGGATTGAATTTACATCAGACTGCAGTGTATAATCCTATTTTTGTAGTATTAACATTGTGAGGAGTGAATATGTTGCATAATTGTGTAATTCGTCATAAATACGGCTATTACATACCTCACAGTCAGAACTGGTGCTTCGATTACTACGCTGTGGATTGCTCGTCATACCTTAGGAGGGGCCGAAGCACCATAACCACCAATCAGACAGTGGAAAGACGACGAATATGAAGAAAAAGATCCATGATTCTCAGTAGAGGGTGAGAAAAATGTGAAACAGAGTTGTATAGTGAGAAGATACTGCTGGCCCTCTCACCTCAATGTTATCGTACGATAAGGAGGACGTGAATCTGGAACTATACGGTAAAGCAAAACGGAGCTCTTAATCTGGAAATTGGATGCTTGGGCCCTGATCGTCGCATCGCTGGACACTGAATAACAAGGTAAGTACAGCAGCGCTTATTAATTTGTATTTGCAGTCTGGGTTGTTTGGCACTGTAAAATACGATGGGCAACTGATAATAGTAAATCTAGCGTAGACATGTCAGAACAGAATGTGACAGCCAGTACACCTCGTAGCAATGTGTCAAATAGTGAAGAAATAATTATTGCCATCACCAGGTCTTATGGAGTTGTTAAATCGGTGAACAGAACAATTAACTGAACGTATTGACAAGGGAAATCATGAACTTAAAAAAGAAGTGACGGCAGTTAAGGACGACCTGAGCAAAAAGATAGATGACGGTTTAGCAGATTTAAAGTCTCAGTTGAACGAAACAAACAAGGCAGTTGACGAAATCAGGAAACAAACATGTGTTCTTGAAAGGGCACGAAGTTAGGACATGAACAGCTGGACATTTGTGTGAATGTAGTAGAGAGTAAAATCAGTAATGTTGAGTCTGACCTTGAAAACAAAATTAGTACTGTAGAAAAGTATTTTGATCAGGAAAATAAAATTATAAAAACTGAAATTCAGGAAGTTAAAGTATCATTGGAAAATAAAATTAGTGAAACTGTGACAAATTCTGAAAGTGTTATTAAGACGGATGTGTATAACCTCAGTCAAAGGGTAAATTTATTGCAAGAAAGTGTAGTAAATAGCAAAATGTCGATCTATGGTGGCTTTAATTGGGCAAATGTAGTAATTAAGACATACCCTGGGGAAGGGAAAATCCATCCTAAAGACGTTTTACACCACTGCTCTGACAACTTCACTGCAGAAATGACCGATGCAATGAGAATTAAATTTGTAAAGAGATTTTTTGACAATGAAGCTTACACTTAGGTCAATCAGATACAGAGGATATGTCATATAGTGAGTTTTAGAGGTGTTTTTGAATAAATTCTGGTCCAAAAGCAAGCAGGCTAGAGTAAGGAGTGATTTCTTGCATGGGGGAAAGTACAGGGAAAGTTATGGCAATATGAGGGACTTTTGTGAGGCTGAAATTAGAAAATAGGTGCATCTTGACTCACCTTTAGATGAAATCACATTGGTGGACACCCTACGTAGAAGATTACCAGGTAGAATACAACAAGCATTAGATTGCGGACCTGACGATTCAATTGAGGACTTTTTAAGATTTGTTGGAAGGTTAGAGAGAAGTTATGAGAGAGAAAGAGAGAGAAACCGTTACCAAGAAGACCATCGTGGAAGAGACAGAAGAGAGAATCACCAAGAAGATAGTCGTGAGAATAAAAGTAGACAGCAAGGTGGGAGTACAGATTATAGGAATAGACAAGGAAGAAACGATAGGAACCAAAGTTACTACAAGTCTAATGGAACCGGGCAGGAAAACTAAATGTCGCCCCTATGGAAGCCTGGCAGGTTGGGGTGAGAAATAGGACAAGAAATCAGGCTAACACAAATAAGATCAGATTTGGACACAAATGGGAAAATGAGCAATATAGACAGGTACAGATAATATCGTGGGAAAGGCGAACCAGAGACTGCGTTTTATTGGCAGAATCCTTAAAAGATGCAACAGAACTACTAAAGAAACTGCATATACTGCGCTTGTCCGTCCATTTTTGGAGTATTGCAGCCAAGTGTGGGATCCTTATCAGGTGGGTTTGACGGAGGACATCGAAAGTGTCCAAAGAAGGGCAGCTCGTTTCGTATTGTCACGATACAGAGGAGACAGCGTTACGGAAATGATACAGGATCTGGGATGGGAATCATTACAACAACGGCGCTTATCGCTGAGGCGTGGGTTACTTGCGAAACTCCAATCGCCAACATTCTCCTCCGAATGCGAAAATATATTGTTGACTCCCACTTACATAGGTAGAAATGATCATCAGAATAAAATACGAGAAATCAGAGCTCGAACAGACAGATTCAGGTGTTCTTTCTTCCCGCGCGCTATTCGAGAATGGAATGGGAGATAAATAGTATAATTGTGGTTCGATGAACCCTCTGCCAGGCACTTAAATGTGATTTGCAGAGTATCCCATGTAGATGTAGATGTAGATGTACAGAAGGTAACACAGGGTAAATCAGCTCAAGTTTAACAAAGAACTATAGGAAGTCATTAAGAACCAGGCTTGGAAAGAAGAGGACAAATGTATAGAATCAGAAGAAGTTGTCCTAGATCATGATACTGTAGCCAATATGTATAATGCAAGTGAAAATATGGCTATAGAAGAACCCAAAATAAGTGAAGAATGTGATGTGTTTGGGCTGTGTAAATTGCTAAGTGACAAGGTTGAAGATGCTGAAGACAGACTGAATGTTACTGTTCATGAAACTGTGAAGACTGAGTATCATGAAGATTTTGATGTTTTGTCTGGTGTGAGTTCAGAGAAGTCAGAGGATGACAGTGTTGAAGATAGTGAAGAAGATGTGGAGGTCATGGAGTTTGAAGATTTGGAGAAGGAACTAGATGGGATGATTTATGTTGAAGTCAAGGAAGGTTGTATCGTGTCAGATGGCCAGTGTGAGACAGTGTGTGTTGTAGATGATGTCAAGTCTTGTGAGAAGCAAGTCACACCAGTGAAATTGAGCAGTACTGAAAGTTGTCCAAGCAGAAACAGACTAGAAAAGGTAGGGAAAGAAATCTTGCATTGTGTCATACAGAGCTACATTGATAAGGAAGAGAAAGCCAATGTTCTAGATAAGTTACTGTGTAAATATCATGAACTAGAAGATAATGTGCCTAGGTTACAGCAGTGTGTTACCAATGAAAATTGTGTTGCTAATGGATATATGGCACGTCAACCTGTTGAAACTAATTTGTCCCTGAATCATGTGCAAGCTAATCACGATTCCTGTACTATGAAACATGAAGATATTATTGAAGATATTACTCATGAAGAAGAGAAAGATATACAATATGATCTCACTGGATGCCCATATATTACCGTGTTTATTGATGGAAAAGGCAGGGAAGCATTAGTTGATACAGGTAGTCCAATCAGTGGAATTTCTGAACAATTTAGAGATTGTGTGAAAGATGTATCGGACTACATGGGGATGCCTGTAGTAGGAATCAAGATCAAGGGTGCTACCAGCAGGCACAGCAAGGTAGTTAACGGCAAGCCTTGTTGAACTTCAGTGTGGATGGTGTGAATCTTTGTCAAGGATGTCTAGTAATACCTAACCTGTCTACGGAGATCTTTCTAGGAACTGACTGGATCATGAAAGTGAATGCTGTATTTGACTGGGGAGGAAGAAAAGTTATGTTTGTGGACCCGAAGACTGGTGTTTTACATTGTACTGCTATGGTATTGAAAAATGGGAATAGTCTGAGTAAGCAGAGACTAGAATTAGATTTGTTAGATCATAATAGAGATGTAGAAGACATGCATGAAGAGCCTGAAGAAGCCATGGAGGATATAAATTATCATGAACTCGTAAATACCAAGGTGCAGGAAGCCAACAAATTAGATGAAGAACAAAAAGAAGAGCTGAGAAGAGTCTTGTGGAACTATCATGATGTGTTCGATGACAGACCAGGGAGAGTGAAAAACTACAAATGTACCTCGCGGGTCAAACCCCACGAACCATTTAACATCAAACCATACGGTGTCCCTATAGCAAAAAGGAAAGCTGTAGAGAAGGAACTGGAAAAGATGGAAAACTGGAACATAATTGAGAGGAGTACTAGTGAATACAACAACCCGATCATCGTGATATCCAAGAAGAATGGAAATGTGAGAATTGTACTTGACTCCAGACATCTGAACAAGTTTTTAGAAAGGGAAACTGACCATCCAGAGAGCATCCATGAACTATTGTATAAATCTGAAAATATAAAATATATGACTAGCCTGGACTTGACTTCTGGTTTTCATCAGGTGCCACTTAACAGGAAGTACACTGCTTTCTTGTATAACGGAAGAAGCTATCAGTACTTCGTGGTCCCATTCGGATTAAATGTTTCTGTAGCTGAATTTATCAGAGATTTGGATTTGGTATTAGGCACAGATCTTGTTGAAAATTGTGTATGTGGACTATATCCTAGTCACTGGTCAAACCTGGGAAGAACATATAAGCTTACTGGAAGAAGTGTGCAGAAGATTAAGAGCAGGAGGGATGTCTCTTAAGCTAGAGAAATGTAAATTTGCCGTGGAATACATTAAGGGCAGGGACAATCTTATTGCTGATCCACTCTCTCGTTTGCCATTGGGGGGTGAATTTGAAGATAGCAGTGGAGTCTGTGAAAATGAAGATAACAGAACTTATGCCATACAGACAGTAGTGGGTAATAATAAGACTTTGTACAGGTGCTATTTGGGTAAAATTTATTGCAGCTATGAGTTTTGTACATATGTATTCTTTGATGAAATATCTTGGAACTTGTATTTTCAATATGTTGGATAATAACGTTTGTAACCTCAGGAAAGTACACATTCTGTGTGTGCTAAGTGCGTTGGCAAGCACTGGGTTTCTAGCTATGTGGTAGCATACTTCTGATTTCGGTTTCTGGTGCCACATCTCCTACTCATTCTGTAACCTGTTCAAATTATCTCATATCTATCATTCTATCTTTCTTCTTTGGTGTTAAGGTATGCAATATGTGTATGTAATTTTTTATGTTAATAAGAATATTGATTTCAATACAGTATGATCAGTTAGACTTTTTAATGTATTAATTTATGTCACAGTTAAAATTTGATTTCAAATTGTTGCCTGAATATTAAAGAGTTAAAGTATTTGAGATATTGATAGAACTCTTGATAGAATCAGTTAATTAATGTTAGTGTCTAATAATTTTGTAAGATACAAAGTTTAATGTCCTCAGAGTTTAAAAAAAATTTCAGTTCAGAAAGTAAGAGAACAGTAAATTTTACAATATAGTTATGTGGGTATTTTTTGTAATATGTTTTCTTGTCTTGTGTTAAAAAGGTCATACAAGTTCAGTGTGGCAGATACTTGAGTGTCAGCTGTTTCCGATTCTGCCCTCTGCTCTTGGGAGGCCATACCCTTGTCACCTACTTACTGCAATTGGAACTTTCAGGATCTGGTGATGCTGCATGTGTGAACTGTGCTGTGCCAACCCCAGACAGGACTAAGTGAGGTACTGATGCAGCCAACCCAGCCACCGGGTCCAAGCCATCCAAAGTAGGTGCTCTACTCTTACATCACCTCGACTTCTGAGGGCATCGTCGAGCTGATTGGGGGGGGGGGGTATTGATATGATACTGCTGGCCCTCTCACCTCAATGTCATCCTACGATACCGTCTGCTTCGTATCCGGAATTGTGTGGTTCAATAGTGATAAAAGTTGCGTGTGAAGTTAGTTAAAAACGATATAGCCAGCCTAGGAATCAGTGTAGGACAGTGTCTCGGTGATACTGTGATTAAAACAAGTGATAATTAATTAAATCTAAGAGATTTGTATAAGACGTTTCCAGAAAGTTCTATAAACAATAGTTTTGTCATTGTATGTTATTTCAATAAATAGACAGACGAAGGGTAAAAACTTTTGTAAAACATAAAGAAATGAAACTAAATAGGATTGTATATATGTTAGGCTCATAAACAAGTTGTGTTGACCAGATAATTGTGTTATTTCGACTATTACATTAATTATCAATATTGAATTCTTTGTATATATTGACTGACGTGAGATTTTGAGTATATTTTGTGAATGGCCATGAGATTTGATAGTTCAATATATGTTAGGAACATGTATGATGTACACATTAACAGATTAATTGAAATTTATCACTATTCTTTGTTGTGAAACAAATAGTACCGTGATTTCGTCTTAAAAAGATGTGCCATCTAAAATTATTGTATGCATAGTTTTCATTTTATATTGTGATTATTCTTGTGTACATGAAATGTTTTCTTTGTGTGATTGTTCATTCTAAATTAGTATATTCAATTGTTATAAACAATGCGTAATGTAAGGTCATTATTGCCGATGTTATATATTTGCCTCACCGCCTTGCGTGGGGGAGTTCGAGTTTTGGCTTTTACAAAGTGCAGTGGAATCTATGTTAGTCTGCGCCTTGAAATGGAAGTACTACCAGCGACGTTCTGGTGCTATGTATATGTTTTGAACCTGTAATGTTTTGGTGGAGAATAAGTTTGAATTAAAATTAAAGAAGAAGTGAAAAATTGTACCTACGAGTATTTATTTCTACCACGACGCCCCAGGAGAATAATTTGGCAGCGAGCAGAACCCCCATACATCATGATGTTGAAAAGATGAGTATTATGTTTGAAAGTGGTAGAATGAACTGTAATTACTTATATAGTATATAAATGTTTTAATAGCAAAAGAAAAACATCTGCTTTGCGGAAACACCGCCGGGTCGTTTTCGAGCTCATTAAAGAACACACTTGGAAGTAGCCGCGCGGTCTCATGCTACGGAAAGGGCTGCCCTTTACGCTAGATGTTGAATCCTCCTTCGGGCATGGGTTTCTAAGTTGTCCTTTGTGTTAGTTTAAGTAGTTTGTAAGTCCAGGTACTGAATACCAGAACAGTTTGTTCCGGTAGGATTACAAACAATTGAACATTTTGAAGTAAATTACTTGTAGTATTTGACAGCACAAAATAAATGTTACATCAGTGAGTAATGAGGAAAAGAAATGTAACGCATAGTTCTAAGACCAGACCCTATTATGAGTTTTAGATGAAGAATGATTGTTGCCAAGAAGTTTTCTATGTAATCACATGGGCATAGCATTACAGATGGGAGTCATTTATGGCCCAATTGATTTAACCTTGTGTCAATGTTGAAAAGAAACAGTAGGAGTACTCTTAATATGTTGAGAATATTGTTATTGTAGGGAGAGGTTTTTGAGGTAGATACCGGTCGACCCACGAACGACTGGTGGGCTGACGTGTCTAGACAGACATCTTTGGCGGTTTCGAGAGGCAGTTGAAATACGTGTACATAGCTGATTTGCGCTTAAAGACACCTTATAATCTGTAAATAATGTCCCTCGCTTGCTTAGGTAAAATTTGTTGCATGCCAGCAATGAAAACTGCCAATAAATATTAAATAGAAGTTCGATCAGAAGCCAGTTTATAAAGTGATTGAACCTATACATACTTGTATTATAAAAATGTATGTTTATATGTGTAATATTTTGTCCAGTACAATAATTGTTATTCCCTTGCATGTAAAATAGTAGCAACCAATTGCACCCGATCGATTTTCGTGACCGTTTTCGGGCACTTACTACCTTTCTTCAGATATGTGTTTTCACCGTTATATGTACAAACTGAACAAAACTAAGAATTTACGCGTGTATGTCCGATGATATATCCTCCTAAATATCAGGCAAAAATCGTGGTGGCAGTAAAAACAACCTACTACGGATAGTTCAGGACGTGACACAGAATGCGACAATGTTCCACAGCTCCTGCTAAACTAAAAGACCGATTTCAGCTAAACTTTCTACATATATTCCATACCGCTAGGATACTATTGTTATGGGTTAAAATTCACCTATGACAGTTCAGGACATATGTCGCCATAATTTACAGTTATTTTTTCTGATTCTCCTCACCCCACCCCCAAAAGAATCTGACAGCGGTCCTGATGAGAGTGACAAAAGTTGGCGCATCTCGTGACGTGTGAGTAGCGAGACTTTGTCGATCGAGTATTGGAGAATAAGTGCATTAGCGACGTGCCAAAAACTGAACACGTAATTTATTATTCCGCTATTCATGTAGTAAAACTATCCACTTGGCATGACTTTGCATTTATTATTTCTATACTACTAATTGCATTAGTGAGACATTTGCAGGCAGTCTGTAGATAAACTACTGATTTCACTCTCGAAATTATGTCACAGTACGACACATAGTTCAGGAGATATGACGTCATAAACAATTAAATGCCTGAAAAATCGTCACATCAAGCAACACTAATCGCAATACATTTTGCAGACCGTTTACTAATATTCCATTCTACGTACGTGGAAAATTATGTTGTTGTATGCACATTGTTCACGAGGTAGTCATCGTAAGGATTGAACTGCTTGAAAACGAGACTGAAATGGACAGAGAGTGCTGTAGAAACGAATGAACAAAGAAGAAGAAGAAAAAGAAGGAGAATGAGAACTGACATTAAGAGTGGAGCAAATACATGACCAGGTAGCGCCGGGAACTAAGAACGGTTTTAAATGAGAAAGGACAATTCAATTTTGGTTCATCAGGAAGGCTAGAATATTATGTTTGTTAAGTTATGGTAGCTTTTGTGTAAAACAAACAATCTCTTTGGCAACCAATGTAGTACCGTTGAAGTATTGAGGCAAATCACGCACTAGTTGTCATGTACGTAAAATTCTTTGTCAGTAGGACATGTTTCCGGACAAAATTACCCAATTCTTAACTATTAAAAACAAGGAAGCACATATTAAAATATGTTGCAGGTTTTCGACGACTCACGCAACAAATACGCCAATCACTCAGACAATGTCATTAATAAAATACATGTAGCATATATGTTTTGTCAATGTAAGGTGATGACACACATTATGGACTAGTGGACAGCATGTCTCACGTGTCAAAGATTATCCGTATGCAGCTAAACTGTCAAAGGTGACCTACGATAGTATTCTCCTGACAACTGGAACATTATGCTTCTATTACAATTACTAAACGGTGCTATTAAAGATACTGTCATAAACATATAGGCCAAACCTTACGTCCATTTACGCGATTCGATATATCATCATCATCAGAAACCAGGCCTGAGGTAAAACTTCATATTAAACGTATGGTCCTACCGAACTAGCCCTAGGCCTAGATTCTGATGATGATGACATATCGAAACGCATAAATAAACGTAAAACAGCTCACCACAGGTAGCCTATATTTTTAACAGCTACCTTAGTAAAATGTTCAAATGTTTGTTAAGCTTATTGGACTTAACTACGGGGTTATCAGTCCCTTAATTTACGAAGTACTTGTAAACTACCTTATACTAAACACAAACATCCATGTCTGAGGTAGGATTCGAAACCCCGAAGAGGAACGGCCTCGCGCATCGAAGCATAGCGTCTCAATGCGCTAGGCCACTCCGCTGCGGCCGTCCTTAAGGTTACTTGCTCGTGAATCCTCTGTAAAAAATCGATTTTTTGTTTTTCATCTTTAATTAAGGTTTAGACTTTTCTGAACACAATATATCAATTCAAAGATCACTCTGTGTGCAACCATGCCTGTTTTCCTGCTACTCTCACACGTCGATTGTAGTCATTAGACTTATCTCCCAAAAACATAAGAACAATTGTTTTTCAATTTAGCAGCGCTGTTGGAAGACATATTTCGATTCTCTTATGTTTTCTCTTTTATTTCGTTGGTTATCGAGCGTTGTTTTATTAACATTTCCGTAGATTGATTTAGTGGTACCTTGACTTTCTCGGAAGTTGCTCTGCCTCCTAAAAATGTTTTGGGTTTTGAAAACGTAAGTTTTACGGCAATCGGTTTGTTTTAATGATGGGGCAGTAAGCAGATGTGAAGTTTTAGAGTTGCTAGTAATATCTTTTGGGTCCAATATGAAACAATCACTGGTGGCAACTGTTAAGTTGAGAGTG
The DNA here is from genome assembly GCA_026315105.1 of Locusta migratoria. Lineage (NCBI taxonomy): Eukaryota > Metazoa > Arthropoda > Insecta > Orthoptera > Acrididae > Locusta > Locusta migratoria. The sequence continues at coordinate 470,714,191 of CM048744.1, read as the reverse complement.
GCCGAAACTGAAAAGGTGGCTCTTGAGGCAACTAAAGAAGCCAGGGCAGCAAGGAGAAGTATGAAAAGAAAGAGAGAAGATGAGGAGCATATAAACCAAGAAGAAATTTGGACCTGGTATCTATTAGGACCAACACAGGTGAGTTATAGAAAAAATATATACTTTACATAGAATTTCCTGACAAAAACTTTTCTGACATGTTTATTTTATGCAAAAATAAACTATTTCAGCTAGAGATCTGAAATTTTTTGTGGAATGTTTCAGGATACTATTTGCAGAATAGTGGACTACAGACACTAACCTACTATCAACAGGTGCAAATATATCTACTGATTAATCATAAAAATGTAGCATTTGTTTTGAACATCAAATGTAAATATTTCTAGATTTAAAACTTGTGAATCAAAATACATAATTCTAGTGTACTTTCTAGATAAACATGTTCCTCTTACGTACCTGAAGTTTCAACTGTCAAAATCGGTGTATAGAATCGAAGTATGAAGCGGCAAAGAAAAATAAATCATTTACAGGCCTTCACAAAAAATAAGAAATAAAAATTCTAAAAAGTTCAATATGTGAATTAGTGGAAGCATCTATATATCAAATTATTCAGAAAGAGAGATGAAACATTGTCCTGCAATTTTATTATATTAAGAGATAGAGGTTTTAAGTTACAGCTGTGTAAACTTTATGAAAATTTATCACATTTTTTCAGGCGTTCACAGGCAAGTTACCTTAATAGCACAGTAATTAACGAAGCTGAGAGCATACGTCTTAAGAGACTTTATGTCACGTCTGAAATAATGCGCCTAGTCAACTGATGAAACTGAAGCTACTGTACATGGAGTATATCCCTAAGTCAATGAGCGTCCCTAAGTCAACCTGGCGTCAATATGTTTATGTACTGACATAGAATTTTTCATAAATGACAACTGGTTCGTCATTTGCCTCAATACTGTGTATGGAAATTCGGTAGTAAAGTAGTACTGTCCACTTTGTCCTAGCTGTGGGAGCTGGGCTGCATTGCTAGAGGCGGGATTGCTACACGCTGCAGGCAGTGGGGCACTCGGCGACCCTGAAGTGGGCAGGTGGCACTGGAGGGCGCAGCCAAGGGTCGCCACACAGGGGGCGGGGCTTGACCTAAAAACAACAGCCAGCGAAAGCGAGAGTGCAGGGGAGACGCACACGCGCCTCTCCAGGAAGGAAGGAAGGAAGCAAGGCAGAAAGGAATAATAGCGTTTAACGTCCCCTTGACATCATGATCAAGGAGCACTAGTTGTTTTTCTCATGGATGGGGAAGGAAATCAGCCATGCCGTTTGAAAGGAACAATCCCGGAATTTTGTCTAGAGTGAAAGAAATCACGAATAAACGAAATCGGGATGGCTGTAGGCTGGTTTGAGTCGCCATCATCCCGGATGAGAGTCCAGTGTGTTACCAATGGGTTTTGTTTGTTTGTCTGTAAATCTAAGGGACTTTACTGCAGTGGTTACCAGTCCCTAGGCATACAAACCACTTAAACTAACTTACGCTAAGGACAACACACACACATACATACATGCCGGAGGACTCGAATCTCCGACGGCGAGCAACCTCGTGCTCCGCAGCAAGGCGCCTTAGAGTGTTCGTCCACTCCACTGCGTTGTTACCAATTGTCCAACTCGCTCAGTAGCCCTCGAACAGCATAACCATTTTAGGTGTCTGGAAAGTGACCCACCCTGGCCAAAAGAGTCACACCTTGAAAGACGACCGTCTGTTGTCTTCCATATATTTTTTATAAAAATGTAATTTATTTGATGTAGCTAGATTAGCATTTTGTTAAAACTAGAACCCCACTCTTTTCAAGGCATGATGAATAGCATTTTATTCCATGTTTTAAAATATTAGTTTCTGAACTGTTAGTTAATATTGCTAGGGTTTTGTTATTTTAATAATTTATTATTGTCCCTGTGAGAATGTGTACTTGTTTTATTTTTAAGTGGATGTGCAAGGATCTAATGGCTGTCTGAATGTGGGTGGTAATAGCTTGCTTTGCATGGTTCTCTCTGGCTCAAAGTCCATAGTTAGCCATTACCAACCCCTGTTGCTTATGTGACCAAAGAGGTTTCTACACTCTTTAGTTACAAGCTAGTCGACGAGCCTTCTCCAGGGCGAGTCACGCGATCTGCTCTCCCCACCACTGCTGTACTTGGATTTTCCAGTTTCCGGTAGCTTTCCCGCGGCTCCTGGCCGCTCGATCGTCACTTTGTGCTCGGATCGTGGTGAGGTAAGGTTGGTTCTTGTCTTATGCTTACGGAGATGGTAGGGATTCGTTGTCTAGCATGTTTAACTTAGTCACTTGAACTTACCTTTATTTTTTGGAATATTCCTTCCGATCGTGCGTGGAAATGTGTTCTAGTTTTTCAATCCAGTGATTTCAAACACATAAATGTGGTGTATGTGTAACTAGTTGCAGTTTGATAACGGTCTGGTATATTCAAACCTTTTGTGATTATGTGGTGGTGTACAAACTCGGTGTAAATTCTCTCTAGCTTTGTGGGGCCCGATGTCTAACAGACGATGTGTTCATTTTTGCACAGTACATGTAAAAATCTTTCTTATTGTTTCCTTCTGTGAGTGATATGTGTGTTCCAAATGGTTGGTTCTTAGAACAAAGCCTTCAGCTTCCACTATTGTTTGTTCGATGCCCATCAGGCAAGTAACTATGTGTGTATCCTTCTGATTTCTACTAACATTTCACGACTTTCTCTCCCCACCTATTTTAATTTTGCTGTTTCTTCTCTGAACTTGTAGTATGCACTAAGTCTTTGTCAGTAATTCTCTCCGAGCCTTGTAAAACCTCCTTCAATAGCTTGCTTATTAAATTCTAAACATTTGTATGGGTTCATGTTGTAGTTAATTTTCTTTATTTTTCGGAAATTGAATTTATACATTTTTATCGGTTTTCGGAACCACGTGGGACCGAAATCCGACTTCAGGGGTTTGCAGCTACTCACCTGAATTCACGCCACTTATCATAAAACCAGTGCCTAGATAGTTTACTCTCATATTGCAACTTGATGAGTCCTCCGTGATTTTGTGCAATTAATCCGATTTTTAACCATTTAACCATTTGGAGTGCGATCATGTAACGTAGCCGTTAGCGTGTTTGCTAGCGGTCTTATCTAAATGTAACTTAGCTTTGCACCATCTCAAATCAGGCACGACAGACCGGAGCAATCTTTGCAGTTTCATTGTATATTGTGTTGTGTGGTACCTCCGGCTTTGCTGAATTTCGGCTGCGGTAGCGGCGCCTGATTCTGCCTCGTTTCAGCACGCTGATTTTTGTGAGTTTCGCTGTAGCATTGCGTGTGTTTGAGCGAGTGAGTGTTGTTTGTAAATCCTCCCCCAGTAGCGTTACGTTCTGTGTAATTTGTATTAAATTCAATGCTGGGCATTGTTTGTGTAAGATAGGTTAACTTAAGTACTTTATTTCAGTGAGGTGCATTTTTATTGTATTAACAAAATGGTTCCCCTGTTTGCTTGCGTTAGACCTGAATAAACAAGTTAAGTTTCAGTATAATTTTCACTTGCCTATAAATTGTAGTTTTCAAGCACTGTGCCCCTTTTTATTTAATATTGTTTTTCACCAGTGCTGAGAACAAGCTCAGATGCCATTTTTATGTTTAAGTTCCATTGCGCCATAAATGTTTTCTTAGCCACCTTTATGAAGTAACTTTAATTGTGATGGTTTGTTTATTCATGTCTGTGTGTAATTTCGTGTGAGCTGCTACGTATGTTGGCCACTGTGTCGTTAAATTCCTGTTATTAGAGTAATTTGAACCAAGACAGTTCTCAATTAGGGCCAGGGAACAAGGTTTTACAGCAGGGATTAGCCGGTAGTTCACACGGATCTTTTGGTAATTTTACTGCTAAAATTAAGCTTTTTTATAACAGTAAATTCTTATCTGGGTACCTACTACCAGAATTAAGCTTTTATTACGTATAGTGGTCTACTTTTAACCTTCACTGTCACAACACGGGGAGACCAGACAACTGGAAACGAGCTTCCGGACATGGAGAATTCCGAAAACCACACCCACACAGTTGACACAGGTAGCGGCGTTTAGGGACCCTAAACTCATCTAACTACAGACATCTGGTTCAGCAGATGTAAATGGCGAGAAACCTGAGACATTACTCCACTGCTGAGTGAAAAAAGCCAGACAAAGACAGACTACATGTGTCCCACTGAAACCACAGAAATGCTAACTCGATTAACACAATAACTTGGCTCAGAAACATCGACATGAAGAAGAAAATCAAATCCCATGACACCAATGTCTGCTCATTGAGAGAACGTACCTGCTAGGCAAATATCACAATGCAGTTACACCGCCGTTTGTAGTCCTGTCTTTCTAATGCTGCCACCGACAGAATGGGGTTGTATTCTTTCCATAATCAATGGACTGGGATTACAGCTGATAAATTCGAAGGTGGAAGAAAGAACCAGCAGCTGTATAAATATTATTTATTAAATTACGCGACGGATTTCGGTGCTATAATCACACCATCTTCAGGGCTACCGGTGTTAACGGCTGCCCTTTTCAGATGTGTAGTGCTGACAGTTGCACAACGGGGACCTGAAGATGGTGTGATTGTAGCACCAAAACCTGTCGCATAATTGCACAAATAATATTTATACAGAGTGAAGATCTCTCGGGCGTGCAGCCGGATGGATTGATCGCTGTAGAACGAATTTTCGATAGCGTAACGTGCCATCATCATCAGGTTACTCCCGCTGACTGAGGCGCTGGACCGGCGGCTGTGCTATATATACCTGCGGTCACCCCCTCCACTGACCTCGAGTGCGGACACCGGGATGCTGCGGTGGTGGGGGTAGCTCCTGCTCTGGACTCGAGTGGCGGACCTCAGTTTGCTCTCTGCCTTCGCTGTGCTCGGTGTTCTGCTTGCGCCGCGATCGAAGAAATTTTAGTGCCGGATTCCATGCGTGGCGTAATTGAAATCCACTGTCCTTGTTTATGAGGTTCTCGCGTAGCCGGATTTCGATGGCCTCCTTATACAGACAGTCCCAGTACCGCGATGTATTGTGGAGAACCTCTGTGTCTTCATATTTCATCTTGTGTGTTGTTTCCAGACAATGTTCAGCAATTGCTGATTTTGTGGGCTGTTGGAGTTCGGTGTGGCGCTTATGCTCAGTGCACCTTTCTTCAATTGTTCGAATTGTTTGGCCAATGTACGCTTTCCCGCACTCGCATGGAATGTGATAAACTCCCGATTTCCGGAGTCCCAGATCGTCCTTCACTGTCCCTAGAAGAGATTCGATCTTTGCCGGCGGGCGGTACACGCATTTGATGTTTTGTCGTCGTAAGATTCTGCCGATTTTTACCTACCTGGTGCAAGTCAGGAGATTTCTTATTTACATTTTTTAATTTAATTTTTTTTTCTTTTTTTCATTTTTTTTGTATGAATTTCTTTCACTATGATTATGTCTCTTGTCATGTTATTAAATCTTTTACAATAAGCTTCATTAGTTGTTGAATAGATTTAATCTGGGTAGACACCACCTGAGTACACATATGTTCTTGAAATAAGTATACACAATATTAATTTATATGACTAACAAGTGACATACGCCACAGACAACCTGCAAATAGAATTTTTTTTTATTTATTTATAGCGAGATTTTTGATAACTTCCTTGATTTTATCGTTTCATTGGAGTGTGGTGCATTGTGTGTCTGGTACTTGTAATTCTACGTCATTATTGAATGATTAGAGCCTTTAGTAGCCTTTCACATCAGTGAAGAGAGAATGTTTAGGATATACGATTGTGTGATTTTGGAATTGTACATGTTTGATATGGCAATATTTTCGGAGACCAATGGGTCCAAAAAAAAGCATTATCCTGCATCTTTCCCTACTTGCGGGCGTACATAATAAAGTGTGAATATCCAGTGAGATGAAAGTGTTCGTGTTATGATGCTTTTATGTGTTGTTTAACTGGAAAAGTATGCTCCCAGTTAAATCAAATGTTCAAATGTTTGTAAATCTATCGGACCAAACTGCGTGGTCATCAGTCCATAGCTTACAAACTACTTAACCTAAGGTAAACTAACCTAAGGACAACACACACACCCATGCCCCAGAGCCGGCCGCGGTGGCCGAGGAGACTGAGGCGCTTCAGTCACGGTCTGCACGGCCACTACGGTCGGGGGTTCGAATCCCCCCTGGGCTTGAATATTTGTGCCGTCCTTAGAAGTAGGTAGTTCATAAGTAGTTTGTAAGTTTAGGGACTGATAATCCCGTAGTTAAGTCCCTTAAGCTTAACAAACATTTGAACATGCCCCAGAGAGGACTCGAACCTCCGACATTTACTCACAAGTGATACAAAAGCATTACATGTTTTCACCTTCAAAGTAGTCACCAGCGTTGTGTAGAATCCGTTGCCAGCGATGTGGAAGGCATAGTATACCGTTAGCAAAGCCTGTTGGTGGTGTGAATGGAGCGATCTACTGCCTGTCCAATTTCTGGAACAGTCCAGAAGCGAATGCCACGAAGTGCTTCCTTCATCTTTGGAATCAAATAAAAGTAACTAGGATTTACGTCCAGGGAGTGTGGTGGATGTTACAGTACTTTCCAGTCCCATCCACTGAACAGAGCAGCCACAGCTTGCACTGTTTGCACCTGTGCATTGTAGTGCAAAATGAAAGGTGTGTGTTGCAGAAAGTGTTGCCACTTCTTCCACAAAGCTAATCACAGATGATGCTGCAGAAAGGAACAGTAATACTGCACAATGGCAATCTACCGTGGAGGAACGAATTGCATTAGGATAACACCATCACCGTCATATACAAAAATCACCATAAGTCTCACCATACTGGGTCTCTGATGCCTCTTAAAGTCCTTTGTGAGACTGTCGTGCTGTACGACCTCTGGCACAACTCCGTTATTCCTGTTTCAAAAACATAGTGACACCGTTATGCTAGACCTCTCTCTCACAAGTGACTTTGTTTCCTCCCATTGTACACACGCCAGTGACGTCAGACAGGCGAGTCTATTTGCTTGGAGATAAGGTAGGTATGTCAAGAACATGTGGTATCAGCGACAATAGTAGATTCTAGTGCATAGTGTCTCCACATCAGTGTTGCCACTATTTAAGTTCCAACCTTTGCACTAATCATTCTCAAGTATGACACTGACAACGTGAGAATCTGCCATGGTTGAGGGTTGTGAAAGATGGAAAGTAAAAAAATAAAAAGAGAGAGAGAGCAGAGTTGCGAATGTGATATCACTAGCGAGTGAGATCACCCGACTCTGGAATCAGCTTTTAAGAAGATTACTTGTTCTGTAATCCCGAATAACTGTAAAATCTGCTATTGTTTCGTAGTTGCGGATACAATTTCACAGGCTCTGTTTCTAGACATATATGAAACTAGCGACGGCCGCCATTGCTCAGCGCATGAATACAGGGTATTGTACTGCCGTTCTGACGTAAAAAGTTCAAATGTTTGTTAAGCTTAAGAGACATAACTGCGGGGTCATCAGTCCCTAAACTTACAAACTACTTATGAACTACCTTATACTAAAGACGACAATCAACCATGCCCGAGGAGGGATTCGAACCCTTGACGGGGAACGGCCTAGCGCATCGAAGCATAATTCCTCAATACGCTTGGTCACTCCGGCGCGGCTCTGACGTAAAGAATACCTAGTAACTGTGCTACACTTCAATGCGTTCAGCCACCTTACTGCATCTTCTTTCAACTAGTATTATTCTTTCATAGTTTAGATTAGGTCTAGTGTTATTCAGATTGTGTTATCCACTTCAGTTCGGATAGGTTTAGTAGGGACAGAAAATCGATCCCTTACTCTTGCTAGTCAGACACATAACGCAGCAGAGCTATTGTGTCTTATACTCTGTATGCGATTACCGTACTTTTAGATTGGAAAGATTTTGATGTTTCATTAAAAATTTCAACCCTTTCAGATCCTCTGGCTACAATTGTGTACATGACTTTTATGGTGTCTAATATAGATCAGTTTAACTCAACTGAAACAACATGTATATGACTATGAGTGTTCAACCTTTTCATCGTGCACACTTACTGTCAACTGCGGAAGATCATTATAGAATACCAAGTAGTCAGTGTTGCATTGCGCAGCAGCTTGTGAACTCCAAAGAACACGCAAGTTATGGGTTACTTGTATTCCACTGTACAACTGAAAAGTAGTAGTAATTATTTTGAATGGTAACTATTGAATGATCAGTTCATTTAGTTCAAAAGTTTTTGCTACAAAATTAATGATTTCAGTCTATAAAAAGAAGCCTTGCTTTTCAGCATATGCAATTTTATAGTATGTAAATGGATGCACACAACAGCGTAAATCTTGCTTCTAAAATCATTAAAAAAGTAACTTAAGAGGAATAAAGCAACAACAAAAATCCTTCGTACAGAAAAAAATCAGGTCTGAAAGGGTTAATAAATCGAGATTATGTAACGACATTTTATTTTCTCTCAGACGTTAGAAATTGTCTCACTTTCAATTATTATGTTGGGTTGTCATTCAAAAAATAGAGGCAGAGAAAGTCAGTTACTTCTTTAATCCTGTTTAAAAGGATCTGAGGCACTGACATTGCAGCAGATTAATTTTATGTCTCAATTCGTTGTCAGGAACTTATATAGTGACTAATTGACAAAAAAAATGTTCAAATGTTTGTACAGCGTATGGGACTCGACTACGGGGCCATCAGTCCCTAAACTTACAAACTACCTGTGAACTACTTAATACTAAGGACGTCACAAATATCCATGCCCGAGAGGGTATTCGAACCCCCGACCGTAGTGGCTGTGCAGACCGTGACTGGAGCGCCTCAGTCTCCTCGGCCACCGCGGCCGGCGACTAATTGACAGGCATCCTGATAGGTTATATGTTATAACTGCAATCATTATGCGTATCTGATGAAATTTAACAGGCAAGAATACTGACAAATTTTTCTTTAGCTCTCAAATGCTTTCAGCTAGCTACTCTCTGACTTATTACTTACTTGCACATATATATTTTTCGACCGCTGCCTAGCAAGTTTGTACGCACTTTTGTCCAAAATTTCTGCGTAGCGACGCGAAATAATTAAAGCGTTTTGAAAAGTGACCATTTGATTGTGTTGCGGAGTGTAATTGAATCTGTTCAAAGGCTTAATTAGCACGATGGAAATGAAACGTTTCCCCAGGAGACAGATGGGCCTATAACATGTTGGCGGACTGTAATTAAGGTACTGCGGCTGGTGGTGAATATATCTTCTTGCTGGAGTACAGGAAAAATCACTTTAAACGCAAGATCCAGAACACTGCCCGTAAAATAATTATGAAACAATAAACTGATAGGCAAAGGAACTAAAGGTAAGGTGTATTGTTGCCCAGCGGCACCCAAGCCATTCTAGGTAACAGTCACAAACTTCTATTATTTTTGTTTCTTTTATGAACTAGCAAAGAAAAGTTCATAGTTTGATTGGGAAAAAAATCCTGTGGACTCGAATGCAATGAATGTACAAATAAAGCCTGTAGTTAACTTTTGTGTTGTTATTTCGAAAGAAACGAAAACCTTTCTCGGGTGTATTTCCAACTTAGAAGTTTCTTAAACTACTCTCACAAAACGTTCAAACAAGAAGAATATAGTTCAAATTTTCAAATGTTTGTAAATCTTATGGAACTTAGCTGCGGGGTCATCAGTTCCTAAACTTACAAACTACTGACGAACTAAAGACAACACAAACATATATGCCTGAGGGAGGATTCGAACCTCCGACGCAGGGAGCCACGCGATTCGCAACGTGGGGCTCCAAACCGCTCGGCTACTCCCGCGCGGAAAAGGTATAGTTATACGAAAGATCAAATTGTTAATTACCAAGTGATCATCAAAACGTTGTGAAATGAAAGAGATAGCAATTTTACTCGAAATATTACTTATTTAATGTGAAGTGCGCCATTTGAATGAAATTATAAGGTTCGTTACTTTGGAGAGAGGTTCTTCGGCACTGAGGGGAAATATAACTTTCAAACTACGTGAAGTTAGTGCATAAAAGTGCTTTACTACGCAACTGTAATATCGCCAAACACTGCATGTAGGTAATGAGAGGTGTTGAAATGTCAGCAGGTAAAAAAAAAAAAAAAAAAAAAAAAAAAAAAAAAAAAAAAAAAAATAGCGTTTCAGACAGATCTCGGACAACCAAACAACACTCCAAGTTCCACATTAATGTGTACTGAGGAAGAGCTACTTATCAGTTTACTACGAGAAGGTGTTCAACAGAATACGAATTATTGTTGCTGACCCAAAAGCCTGCGTTCCCATAGATCAAACCACCGATTGAGGTGAGAGTTATGTTGTAAATATTGTTGTTGATGTTCTCAAAGTCCATGCGTCTGGAAAATGTTTCTTCTAACGTGTCAAGGTTTCGATATAGTAAAACAGTTAAGCGACTGTCAATTTGTCTGACAAGTCTATGGAGCTACTCTGGCCGGACAGTGTTGACAGGGACGTTTTACTGTTGGTAAAAGACGGGGATGCATACTTGGCAGATCAGCCAAGGAGCTTCTGTACCCCAGAATGGAGTACAGCATTTGTATTTCACAGGAATGATGAAGTACAATTAACTACCCTGTTGTAGACTAATTTCCTGTGATGAAAAATTCCATGTTATTACCCTGTTGTAGGCTAATTTTCTGTGATTAAATTCAAGGCACAAAACCATCATCCTCCCTCAACTTGTCTTACACAACAGGAGTATTGGAATTACTGTAACAAGAACAACAACGCGTATCGTCATAACAGTGCAGAAGCTTCAAATTGCGAATTATAGGAGTTCGAAGACATCAGCTCGACGCCTCAGTAGGCAATGTATGTAGATGTAGAACAGAATGCCTCGTGCAACACAGTTCAGAATATCCTACGAAAACGTCATTATGGCATTCAGATTCTGCACCATACATATAAACAGGGCGCTCTTAAAGTCCGGGAACACATTCAATTATTTATTGCACAAGAACCAAATATTGTACAGAAATTGTGTCATTTTAAAGGGAAACCCTGAAAGTCTTCTTTTTTTTTCATATATATCACCGAAGCGTAGTTTGGTAATTAGCCGAAAGTCAGCTCCAATCGCAAACATGGCGAGTTCAGGTGCGCCGCTTGCTGTTTCATGAAATGGCCTCCCCGATCACAAGATACCTTTTTTCTGTGGAGACACAGCAAAGATCTGGTGTATGTCTTGAGTATTGCTCAAGTGTTTGGGACCCGCAGCAGATCAGTTTAAAGGAAGACAAGGAAGCAGTTCAGAGGCGAGCAGCTAAGTTCGTTACTGGTAGGTTCGACCAATACGCGAGTTTCACGGAAATGCTCCGGGAACTCAAATGGGGATCGCTGGAGGAAAGACGACGTTCTTTTCGAGCAATTCTGTTGAAGAAATTTAGAGGGCCATAATATGTAGCTGGGTGTAGAACGATCTTCCTCCCGCCTATTTACATTTCGCGTAATGATCACATAGACAAGATAAGAGAAATGCCTCGTACAGAGGCATAAAGACATTCTTTTTCCTCTCGGTCTATTTGGGAGGGTAATAGGAAAGGAAATGCCTAGTAGTGGTAAAGTGTCCCCCCATCACGTACTTTACGGTGGATTGCGGAGTATGTATGTAGGTGAACCAAGGGATGTAGCAGAACTCCAGGAGAGAATACAGAAAGCAACTGCCACAGTCGACGATGCCGTGCTGGGACGGGTATGACAAGAATTCCGTTACCGTATGGACGTCTGCCGGGTCACTTATGGTTCGCATAAGAATGTTTGTAAAAATAAATTGTTTCTCTTCAAAATGCTCTATGTGTGACATTTCTGCAATGTTTAGTTCTTGTGCAATAAATAATTGAAAATATTGCGTGTAGTTTATGCATGTTTAGTACATAATAGGGATGGCGGTTATCACTGAAACAACCGGTTTTCGGTTATACCGGTTCTTTTCGTCACCAGTTTAACCGCACTGAAAAAACTGATCAAGATAACCGGTTTTTTAAATAACCGGTTTTCGGTTTTTTTTATTGCTTTTATTTCCAGCAAAGTTCGACCGAAACTTAATTGGCAGCCGTAACAGAAACCGTAATGGAATTTTCGGTGTCTCTAGTTTCGGCCGAAAATGAAACTTAGGAAGTTAAGTTAAAATTTAGGTAAATTTACGTTATACGACAAATCACTAGTCTTTCCATATTTTGCAAGATCCCCTCCCAATATTACGCCTTCTTGAGTGTGTGTCGGCCTAGCCAGGAGTCCGTAGAAGACGATATACGAAGCATACAGATTTACTGGCTTAGTATTTCCATCCGGCAGTTGCGAATACTGAGCCAACTACTCCTTAAGTCAGTAAATGAACTTCAATCAGTGCTGCAGAAGTATTTTGAAAAATAAAGTCACAGTTCCGACTAACAGTATGATTGTTGTCAGTGTGAATTTACGCAAACTGAACTAGAAAAGCTGTATACCACATGCCCAAAGAATGTTCAAATAGGTGTGAGTTCTTATGAGACCTAACTGCTTAGGTATCGGTCCCTAGACTTACAAACTACTTAACCTAACTTAAACTAAATTACGCTAAGGACAACATACACACCCATGACCGCGGGAGGAGGGAGGACTCGAACCTCAGACTGGAGCAGCCGCGCAGTCCGTGACATGGAGCCTCAGACCGCAGATTTACTGGCTACCTCGCGAGGCACCACATGATTAATGTTACCTAGATCCATATTGGTTATTAAAAAAGCCCCTCATTTTCAAGTAATCGCATTAATAAAACTTGTTAGCATAGCAATACAATACATTTAAAGTTTTAACCAACGTGTTGAGGAGCTAACAACACTCTGTTCTTTAATATCAAATAGTAAAAGCAGTCAAGAAAATTCATTTATTAAAATGGCCTCTTTCGGCACATTTAGTCAGTCTTCATCAGATTATTATTATTAAAAAAATAAAAGAAATAAAAAAAAATTAATCACTGCTACAGGAAGTAGTCGTACCGGGTTTTTACCCGGTTCTTGGCAATAACTAAAAAAATCCGGTTACAACCGACACCAAATAAATACCGAAAAAACCGGTTATTCAAAACTAAAATACCGGTATCGGTTTTAAACGGTCGGTTTTTCCCATCCCTAGTACATAAAGCTATGCACTTATCAGATTATTACTATTACAGAACTTATCAAAAGATGTTTAAATGTTTATAAAGCTTAAGGGCGTTAATTACGGGGTCATCAGTCCCTAAACTTACAAACTACTTATCAACTAAGTTATACTAAAGACAACACAAACATCCATGTCCGAGGGAGAGTGTGAACATTTGACGCTAGAGGCCGCGCGATCCGCAACGTGGCGCTCCAGACCGCTCGGCTACTCCCACGCGGCCAAGACTTATCTGCCATCCATAATATTAGTAGAAAATAATGTGAGGTATCGTCTTGCCTTCCACCTAGGACTGCCGTTATTCTAGTCGTCCACCGTCCGTAATGACTGCGTTTTCGGCGAAACGTTAAACCCTAATCTTCCTTTTATTTTCAAGCCAGCTGTGAGTTACTGATAGTGTCAATCGATATCCTGTGTCTGTTGTAGGAATAGATTACTGACGGCAATGCATTCAAAACCAGTAAAGAGAGAATAGTATGCATTTTCTCTCTATAGGTTCGTTATCTTCATCCACCATTGAGGTATATTGGCTTCTTCTTGGAACCATTTCAGATAGATAGTCATTTCGAGCCGGATTTTTTTTTTTTTTAATTTGCTAATCCTACCGTCCACTCATCAGCCTGTTCAATGCCAAAATTTTTTCAATAAGCGTGACATATATTTACCGCTATTTAGTAATTTGTCCATCTCCAGCAACAGTTCTAATGTTTGTTTAAATAATCAGCAGTCACTTTTATCAGAGAACTAATTATTTTTGCGATGGAACTGTTGGCTTTTATTTTTAAACAAATATCTACAGCTACATTTGGATAGTAATTGTATTTAAAAAACTTACGGGTATGTAGCCGGGTATGTAGCCGATAAATCGGCAGGAGCACATCCTGCCTTCTCAAAGTAACACTGCAACGAGGAAGTAATGTCCAACGGCGTTAAAACGCCATACGCCGGGAGAAATCAAGGAATCACACGGTAAGTGCATTGTCGGTAGCTCCGGTAAATGAGAGACAGATCATTCTTTTTGATAATATGTCGCTCCTCAGGAAAGAACGCGAAAAACTGCTTGTACAGCATCTCGGCTTTCAACAAAATAGTTTCCAAATAATCACAGAAAGTATGTGGGAGCTGATGAACACAAAGTTATGCACTTTGTCTAAAGGAACTTGTGTTCTACGTGCGATACTTCCACTGATGTAGATATAGTGGAGATGGCTCCTCTTGCGTCAGAAAATTTTCTATAAATTCTGTTTAAAAGACTGTGTGGAAGTGTCTCATTGTGTTCGTCTTTAGTAGTGTCTCTTACTCTGTGACATTCATAACTGGAAACAATTCCTTTCGTGTGCTGCATGTGTATGGAACTCGACTACTACACAGATCTACACCTTCAAATGCTGTTATCAAATAAATTATCCGTCTTTACAATACTGGTTACGAGAACTACTCTTTCCTGGAACAAGTAATATACCAATGGCAGAAAATATTAAGGCTGGTATGCGTAATAAAACAGTTACATAGTCTTCCATCACCTGATATTACGTAATGTTCATAACAAAATATTCCTGCTAATCTGAGTTTGTTACTAAAAAAGGAAGCTGCATGAAACACATTGTAGCAGCATCTGAATAGAAATAAATATAAACGTTAAAATTTTCAAAAAAAAAAAAAAAAAAAAAAAAAAAAAAAAAAGTTCAAATGTTTGTTAAGCTTATGGGACTTAACTACGGGGTCATCAGTCCCTAAACTTACAAACTACTTATGAACTACCTTAGACTAAGGACAGCACAAATATCCATGCCCGAGGGGGGATTCGAACCCCCAACCGTAGTGGCCGTGCAGACCGTGACTGGAGCGCCTCAGTCCCCGTGGCCACCGCGGCCGGCCGTTAAAATTTTATTGGCTTTCATACTTATAAAACGGGTTTATTTCCAGCAATTAGAAATGATTTGACTAAAAATGTCAACAAGGAAATTCCCAATTAGTCTCACTTGATTAAACGTTTCCGAACAATGGTAGCACTTACAACTGGTCGTTAAAAGTACATAAAACGTGCGAACAGATGCATATAAATCTTCCAGCAGTATGGCGTAATGATAGCTTTAGGCTTTGCCATTACAAAAGTAGACCAGTGGATTGTCCTCGAATCCTTCATGTCTATTGTTTGAGTCCATACAATTGGAGCACAATACGCCCGTACGCAAACATGACTCCACAAACACTGATAATCAATGCTTACACAAGGCTACATTGTTCAGGAAGATTTGATATTCTCAGGTGAATGCGATGCAACTTCACTGATAATCTTTCAGATTCTTTGCATAATGTACTCACAGATTTCATCGACAAATTACTATAAATTTTACTGATGCGCGTCAGCGACAGTCGAATGTTCCCTGTCCGCCAAACCCGCTGCGACGGTTTGGAAAAGTTCTAAAACTTTAATAACATTAGTCTTCATCACAAAATTTTCTATTTACATACACAAATTCATAGTTTTTAAACGTATCGCAGTTTCGTGATAAATCTATTACAGTTAAAATAGGACGTATTTCGACTTTGCGTAAGGTGTAAAACACTATAACAAAATAATCACAGCATTACATGGAAAATGAAAGTAATTTGGACTCGTACTTTGTTTTTGATCATTTTTGTTGAAGCATTACATTTTGAGGCAATATATCGGATAGTGAGGTTTAAAGGAAAGTACAGGAACAACATCTACATATTTACTCTGCAAATCACATCGAAGTACGTGGCAGCTTTCATTACATTTTTCTACCGTTTGATTCCTGTATACCGCTAGGGAAAAATGTACACATAGATCTTTCCGTTTAGGGTTTGATTTCTCGTATTTTATTATCGTGATTATGTATCCTTATGTAGGTAAGTGCTAACAAAATATGTTTACGTTTGGAGGCGAAGCTATTCTGCCAATGGAACGTAGCCTTTGGTTTGGCTCACCCCTGATATTTTCTGTGTGATCTCTACTTCTCTCCAATTAAAGTTGCTCGTAATTGTAATTTCTAGGTTTTCAGTTTTATTTATGGCCTGTAGATTTGACTGATTTATCGTGTAAATGAAGTTTATCCGATTTCTTTTAGAAGTCATGTGGATGATGTCACGATTTTCATCATTTAGGGTCAAATGCCAATTTTTGCACTAAGGAGACTCTTGTTAATAGATTCTGCAGAATGACATGTTAATCGATCAGAATGATACAGCAAAAGACACAGAAAAATCGGCCTTGATGGTAAAGCAACTGAATCAAGGAGTGGAGGAAGGTGTTCTTGCTGACAATGTTGATGGAAGCTTGTGAAAAACTGTCACTCGCAAAATGAACAACATAATAAATAAATTTCTTGGCTCCCATTGCTTAGCTGAGTGTGCAAGGCATTTGAAAGCTTCAAAGTACCAGTGAGAGCCAAGGTATTTTTTTATATACTACATCCTTTTATTATGAATACCTAAATCATTTGGCAGCTGCTTTTGACCTTCGGGTGACTTTACTAACCAACAAACAACAGCACCATCCGCAAACAGTCTTGGAGAGCTGCTCAGATTGTCTCCTAAAGTACTCAGTACTGCCTCGACCGGTGCCGCGCCAACACCGCTTCCACATGGCTCGGTTCACCTGCCCTCCACTCCCAGTACATTTTTAAAACTATAACGCAACAGCGTTCAAGTTTTATATTTTTTAATGAGGACTTAAAGTTACGAGGCTTTCAATTGTTTTAAACTTTACGTGAACGCTAGGGAAGGCTAAATGGCAGACAAGTCTTTCTAAGGAATTTTAAGCACCTGATGATGCGTCTACAGGACGCGAAACAGGTAGTGCTTTTTTTTAATAATGTTAATTTCAGTCCAAGCGGATTTGGTCTCAAAGTGAAAAAATAAGGAACATTATTGACCCTATAACGTTTCCTGAAGATTTCCAGACTTCACTTCCGTTTTATTTTGATGATTTTCCGTCAGTTACAAAGGACTGTGTCCTTTCCGACAGGAATTCACGAATCCAGTCGCACAACCGAGACGATATTCGTAAGTACGCCGTTTGATTAGAAACCAGTGATGTGGGCCTGTAATTTTGCGGGTCACACTTTCTTGTATATTGGGGTGACCTATGGAAATATGCTTTGGGTAGGGACCTATCGGTGATCGAGCGAATGTATAGATAACTATGGGTTGGTTTGGGTTGTTTGTTTGGAATAGGGGGCTAAACTACTGAGGTTATCAGTCCCCCGGGGGGACGGGAAGGAGTGAGGATAGGAAAGGATGGGAGGGGGAAAGTAAATGCAGTCTGGGAAATAAAGAAGGAATGAAGACAGCATGAGCTCGGGGCCCCGTGCTCGCCATGCACGTACTCACAAAAGAACCGTGAGCCCCCTGGGGGGTATATGATAACTAGGTATGGGGCTATTGCATCAGCACACTTTGAACGGAGCCTAATTGGTATAAATGTGGACCGGAAAAATTGCTATTGTCAAGTGATTTGATTCCAAAGATATCTTCTTCTAAATTAAGCATACTGGCAGATGTTTTTTATTCGAATTCTGGGATATTTCCTTCGTCATCTTGGTGAAGGAAGTTTGGAAAGACATATTTAGCAATTCTGCTTTAGAAGTACCCTCATTAGTTAGATCATAACTGCTATCACGTAGTGAAGGTATTGCTTTTTTTTTTTTTTTTTTTTTTTTTTTTTTTTGCCGCTGGTGTACTTTACATGTAACTAGATTTTCTTAGGATTTTCTACTAAATTACGAGACAGAGGTTCGTTGTGGAAATTAATATAAGGATCTCGCATTGAAGACCATGCTAATTTCGAGTTTATGTAAAAGATTGCCAGTCTTGGGGATTTTGTGTCTGTTAAAACTTGGCATGTAGTTTTCTTTGCTTCTTTAAAGAACGATCTAACCTGATTTGTGTTCCATGGAAGGCCAGAACATTTTTTTATCGATCTTTCAGTTGCTATCGATACTATTTCTTTGGTAAGCCACATCTGACCTACACTTACATTCTTAGTTTCGAAAGACTGCAGCCTCTCATTCAAGATAGCACTAAGCAAAGTTTTATCTGCTTTTACAAATAATTATATTTCTCGTTTAATTTTGTTGGATTTGGGAATTTCGATATTTAGTGTAGCTATGACAACTCTGTCTTCACTAATTTCTCTGTCTGTTTTGATTTCTTTATTAAATCCGGATTATTTGTTACTAGAGGTTAAGTATTTTTACAAAACCATTTACTACTCTTGTGGGTTAACTAATTTTGCTCGAGACAGTTTTCCGAGAATGCTGCAGTACAATTCTGCACTATATTTTATGCTTGCTTCCTTTTTTGAACATGTATTTTTTGCCAACATATCGAGGGTAAGTGAAGGTATGAGATAGAAAAAATTTTGCTGTTCTTTTCCCCACAACCAAACTGCACAAATGCAGGTACAGTTAAATAATATCTATAGAAGTGTTTTCTGTAATAATTGAAGAATTCGAGTTGTGACTTTAACTGCTTAGAGCACTTTCCTACAGTGCAATTTTTGATAACATCCATTAATCTCCCAAAACAGTACCACATACATTTTTAACTCATCAACTTAGGAAACGAAATCATATAATTATTACTACGCTACTGTATGACACATAAGAGAAATAGTAAACATTGTAAAGACCGAGACACAGTAAAAAGCACTAAATTGCTTCCTGAATGTTTATAACGATACCCAGTAGTATGAACGATCCTGTTACCTTTGTATTATCTGTATATTTGAACTACTCTTCTAAATGAGTAACCTATGCAGTGTGAAGTGGTACTAGATACGCCATGAATTCTGTGAGACAGGTTATCGCTCTTTATCATGTTGGAAGGCTGTTATGAGAAGAGACGGCGGCATCGGCTCATCGTAGATACGTATTTTACCTGCTTGCCTAACTCTGAATTTTCATAATTCATTTGTTAAGTACTACATTGAGAGTGACACTGTGTTTTTCATTTTACGAAAAGGAACGTAGGTAGTCACTGAAACATTTTGGTGAAATATATTCATCCCTACTTTCGCAGCAATTATTCAATTTTATTTGAGTGAGTTATAGCTCAAACTCAAGTCATTTTCGAATTCATTCCTTTTATATTCTGACATTGAGATGTAAATTCTCTATTTTAAGTAATTGTATCCAATAGGCTTAAATATACAAAATATTCACCTCAGCAGTTAACAAATTAAAGATAATTGATCATTACCTGCACAGATAGTCTAGGAAAAGACAAGTCGAAATCAAGTAAGAATAGTAGAATTTACAAATCCTGCAAATTGTAAAAACTACATGATCTCAAGAAATAAAACATCCCATAAAACCTCTTTGTCTGAATAAGATTGAGATTTGACTATTACCAAATTTTTATGACAAATAGCTCTCTCTCCCATTTTCACAGTAGGTACATTGCAACTGTTGATACTGTCTAGCGTTTCTGTTAGCAGAAAACTCTACACTGACTAATGTAGGCATTAACGCTACAGTTCCTTGTACTCAGTCCGAACAGTGTATACCACCACAAATTGTCAAGAGGAATGACTTCCGCCTCCATCTGCGGAAGTCTGCTATCATTGAGCAGATGAAGTATTATGGTAGTCATGAGTTTCACTACTGCTACATTAGAAGTTACTCGAGTACTGAGGCAAGAAAAACTAACATTTGCTTGCAACAAGAACATGCCTGATGTGTGTGACAAATAGATACCATGTATCAGTAGTATCTGTGAAAAAGCATTCGACTTAAAGAAATTAAAACAAAAGACTTATTATCTAGAAAAAGAGCCCGGAGAGCTAATTATCTTCTATTTAGATGACCGCTTTCGGCAGATGATATTGCCATCATTTGATCTGTCATTTCTATGTGGCACATCACAGAGGACACCTATTAAAATGTACTTGTTGGGTAACATTATTGTTGGCACATCATAACTCAAATCAGCCGCAATGGAGTAGCCGAGCAATCTAAAGCACCTCACTGCGGAGCGCGCGGTTGCTCGCCATGGAGGTTCGAGTCCTCCCTGGGGCATGGGTGGGTGTGTTTTTCCGTAGGTTAGTTTACCTAGGTTTAAGTAGTTTGTAAGCTACGGACTGATTACCACGCAGTTTGGTCCAATAGATTTACATTCTCATTAAAATAATAATAATAATAATAATAACACAAGTAATATGTTATCCCTACCTTGCTTCATTGTGAGGTTGTCACGGTTTTAAGCCGCGATGGAACGGCCGAGCACTCTAAGGCCATGTCTGTAGCCGCGGTTGCTCCGCAGCGTAGGAATCGCGGGCGTTTGGCAGTGGGCTTTTTTTATCATAAGGCAGCGTGGGCCCTGTATATAGCCGCGGCTGAGTCGGTGGCTCCTCCGCACTTACGCTGCGGCGTCAAAATACCAGCGGCTGCACTTCCAGACCGCTTACTCGGCGGCTAATGGGGCTGTTCGGTGCGCCAGGTGGGAACAGGGTGCTCAAGGTCACTGCGGCTGAAACACCTGCTGGGTGAGTGACGAGCGGTGCCTCCGCAATATCACAGCAGCTGCTCCAACGCGGAGGCACCGCTGTCTATAAACGCAGCCTAAGGCCTTGTTTATAGATCGCGATGCTCCGCGGCGGAGGAATCTCGGCGGTTTGGCAGTGCGCTTTTTCTCATAAGGCAACTTGGGACCTGTATATAGGCGCGGCTGCGTTAAGGGCCCCTCCGCTCTTCCGCTATGGAGTCAAAATACCAGCGGCTGCACTTCCAAACCGCCGCGGTTGAGCGGCCCGCAGCAGCATCTCCTTACACGGAGACTAATGGGTCTGAGCGTTGCCCGCGGCAGAACCGCGCGCCATATGGCAGTGCTTTCTTTGTCTGGTCGCCAGGTTGGAACAGGGTGCTCAAGGTCACTGCGGCTGAAACAGCTGCTGTGTGAGAGACGAGAGGTGCCTCTGCGAAATCAAAGCAGTTGCTCGGCTGTGGAGGAACCGCTTATAAACGCAGCATAAGTGGCCTTGCTGCAAAACACGGGGTTGCTCAAGGTCGGAGGTTCGAATCCTCCCTCGGGTATGTGTGTGTGTGTGTGTGTGTGTGTGTGTGGGTGGGTGGGTGGGTGGGTGTGGGTGTGGGTGTTGTCCTTAGGTTAGGTCAAGTTAGTTTCAGTAGGGACTGATAACCTCAGTTGTTAAGTACCATAGATTTACGAACATTTGAACATTTTTGAACACTGATTTTACTTGAACATTGTATGGAAAACGAATCATGGTCCCAAAGCCGTGGTGGGAATAACTTCCATGTTTGGTGTGTAGCATTACACTGATAGCTGTCAGTGTATTTTCAAAAAACAGCACTGTATTCATAACTAAAGACTGTTATTTTGATTTAAACACGGACTTGATTACCCAGTACACTAATCAAATCAAAATCAAATGTTTTTAAATCTATCGGACCAAACTGAGTGGTCATCAGTCCGTAGCTTACAAACTACTTAAACCTAGGTAAACTAACCTAAGGATAACACGCACACCCATGCCCCAGGGAGGACTCGAACCTCCACGGCGAGCAACCGCGTGCTCCGCAGCGAGACGCTTTAGACCGCTCGGCTACTCCAACGCGGTAGTACACTAATAATTAAATAAATGAATAAATATATTCAATATGAACAAGTTGAAAGTTGGTGGAATTTTGTGACAATTTGATCTGTTATTTTCATATTTTATCTGCTCCTTTCATTTATTTATTTATTTTTGGTGACAGATGATACCAATAATAGTTTGTAGCATATTTTTGTGTCTTATTTTGATTGCATCTGTCATTTATTGATTGGAAGATGGAAATGCATATTGTAGTCTCATGTGTATGAATTTCCCAACATAATTTTTTTTCTGTGGGTTTGCTTGTTGCAGGGACAAGAAAGCTGTTATTTAAACGTAGGAGACAAGAGGCGACCTGTGGCACAGGGTCCATTTTCCGCATTACAGAGAAACCTCAGAATTTCCACATGCCTGTGAGGTTTTTTTTTGCAGAACACTCGTCAAAGCGGTCTGCGGGCACTGTGGTGTCGCGAGCCATTCTTTTAGGAAGGGGAAACGTGTGTACTACCTTGCTGGTGTCCGGAGGGACTGCATGTTGTTGTGAAAGTCACTGGCGTCGCCTGGCGTACGGCTGAGAGAGCACTGTTATCTTGCTCGGTTAGGTCTGGCGTCTGCAGTTTGTAAAGACTGCATGCAGCGGATCAGCCACTCGTTTTGTGGAGAATAATTGCTGCCAGCGAGCATTGCATTCCGAACTGTCAGCCTGGGGAAGCACGTTTTATGAGTAAATAAATGGCAGTACATTCCGCGTGCAATCTTTTTGTGCTTAGGGCAGATGTCTGGCGCTGCATGATTTCGACTCAGACAGTACTACCATTTGGTGCCTGGTTGGCGGATCTACAACGGGAGATGATAAACATCGCAGATGCTGGTGCGAGCTAATGTCCTCACTACTGTGGCCTGTGTGAGAAGTTTGAGGCGGTGCTTAGGCCGGTATTACACTATCAAATTATTTGTCAAAGAATTGGACAAAGAAAAATTGGACGTAGTGTAATAGGAACATCATCCAATATTTCATCCAATCTAGGCCTCGGCCTAGATTTGATCAAAGAAATCGCTCGTCTTCTCCTGCAGTGAGAATTGTAACCGCTTGGAGCGCTAGTAGTATACAGCTTCCTTTCCACTACAGCTGTTTTATTTGGAGGTTAAATATCTGACATTACGTTTTTATTAAGTCTATGGACATTACTTGCACATAACGTTCGTATTCGTAAACATGGCTAGTATTGGAATGTTTGTGTAGTGTTTTCTAGCAACAACAAAAATTTTAAAAAATCAGATGGGGCGTTGTATAACAGGTGATAAGGCTAATTCACACTGTCCGTCACGTCAATTCGCGTAGCCCAGTACCCTGCGGCAAAAGTGAGCTTGAGTTACAATCCGTGATGTAAAAAAGTCATTATATACTATCGGAATTGCAGAAGTAATATCCCTAAATCGTAATACGGCCGAAGCAGATTTTAGAATGTATGATTTTGGTAACATAGTGTGCTAAGTTCTGGGAAATGAAACAACTTTCAAAACATCGACATCTGTTTGTAAGCGAATCTATGTACATATAAATACCGTACGTCAGCCAATTTTTGTAAGGAAATAAATAAAGCCTATTTACTTTATCAGAAATGTTTCCCCCCTTACATTGTTAATAACGTCATAAACAATTTAGATTATCCTCTTTGTCAGTGCTCACATTTTCCATTTAAAACGTTATTTAATGAAACTTGCTTTATCAACTTAACAATCTTATTCGTATACACTGTTTGAGTCAGCCTTTTTGTTACTCTATTGCAAACTTTGAAGGATGAAGAGCGACAAAATAATTAGCAGTGAACGGCCTGGCTGTTCTGCCGACGGCATAAAAAAGGAAAATCCTCCCGGTCTCATAACAAATTTTATTTATCTCGCTCTGACATCCACGGTTTCATCCAAGTGCGTTTCCTTTTCTTTTTTTTCCTCCTCCTCTTCTAAATGCAGTCACAATGCAACTGTAGTATAAACAATAGCTGAGCATTACACCGCCATTTTGAAGCAAATTTGACAAAATATTGGATGATAGTGTAATACCTCCTTTTGCGTTTCATCCAATTTCTTTGTCAAAAAATATGACCAATATTTCATCCAATTCTTTGTCCAATAATTTGATAGTGTAATACCGGCCTTAGTATTACCCACATAGTCTGGTCTGTTATTGGGTGAGAAATTTTAGGCTGACAGGGTAGAAGATCCATAAACGGGTCTAGAGTTTTCATTGGTTAGTTCGTTAGAAGAACTCTGATTTTGGTTTGATAGGTAAGATAGGAGTGGTCACAAGGAGACGGCCGGAGAACAGTTCAGTTATGTGAAGCCAGGAAAGAATGATTCAGATGTAACATCCGTCCGAGACGGTCGTAGGAGTTTCCGCTTTTGATGACATCACAGAGTGCGACCACAATTGGCCAGCATTTGCGACAGCATTGCCTTAATTCATTTAGTGTTCGTTTGTGAATAGTGTGGCGTCTGTTTAGATAGTAATATAAATCTATTTTTTGTGTAATTGTGAAATCTTTCATATAGTATTGCCCTTTGGTAGAGTGTTTATAACTGTTCTGTAATAAAAACCTACTTTCACCATATCTCTGTGTCGACTACTATCATTTAGTATTCCCTATCATTATTCTGGAGAGAGAGGTTAAGATTAACTTAAGAAACTATACCAATGACATTTTGATAATGTGTAGGAATTGAGTTAATCAAGTAAATCAAGTACATACTTGATCAACCCACTCCTATGAACCACAGACATTGATGCGGTGGGGTGGCTTGCGTGCCTCAATGATACCAATAGCCATACCGTAGGTGCAACCATTGCGGACGGGTATCTGTGGAGGGGCCAGACAAATGTGTGGTTCCTGAAGAGGGGCAGCAGCCTTTTCAGTAGTTACAGGGGCAACAGTGTGGATGATTGACTGAGCTGGCCTTGTAACATCAGCTAGTGTGGCTTTGCCACACAGTTATTGCGAACTACTGAAAGCAAGGGAAAACTACAGGCCTTAATTTTCCCGAGGACATGCAGCTCTACTGTATGAATATATGATAATGACATCCTCTCGGGTAAAATATTCAGGAGCTAAAATAGTCCCCCATTCTGATCTCTGGGCGGGGACTACTCAGAACGGCGTGATCATAAGGAAAAACAACATTGGAATTCTATGGATTGGAGCGTGGAATGTCAGATCCCTAAATTGGGTAGGGAAGTTAGAAAATTTAAAAAGAGAAATGGATAGGTTGAAGTAAGATATAGTGCGGATTAGTGAAGTTCGGTGGAAAGAGGAACAGGATTTCTGGTCAGGTGAGTACAGGATTGCAAATACAAAATCAGTTGGGGGTATTACAGGAGTAGGTCTGATAATGAATAAGAAAATAGGGACACGGGTAAACTACTACGAGCAGCGCAGTGATCGCATTATCGTATTTAAGATAGACACGAAGCCAACACCGACCACAATAGTACAGGTTTACATGCCAACTAGCTGTGCCGATGATAAGGAGATCGAAGAAATGTTTGAGGGGATAAAGGAAATTATTCAGACAATTAAGAGAGAAGAAAACTTGATTGTTATGGAAGACTGGAATTCGGTAGTAGGAAAACGAAGGGAGGGGAAGATAGTAGTTGAATATGGGCTGGGCAAAAGGAATGAAAGAGGAAGCCGGATGGTAGAATTTTGCACGGAGCATAATTTAGTCATAACAAACACATAGTTTAAGAATCACGAAAGAAGGTTGTATACCTCGAAGAGACTAAGAGACACTGGGAGGTACCAGATAGATTTGGTAATGGTAAGACATTAAAATAAAGGAAATTTTTCAGACAATTAAGAGAGAGAAAAACTTGATTGTTATGGGAGACTGGAATTCAGTAGTAGGAAAAAGAAGGGAGGGGGAGATAGGTGAATATGGGCTGGGCAAAAGGAATGAAAGAGGAAGCCGGATGGTAGAATTTTGCACGGAGTATAATTTAGTCATAACAAACACCTAGTTTAAGAATCACGAAAGAAGGTTGTATACCTCGAAGAGACTAAGAGACACTGGAAGGTACCAGATAGATTTTGTAATGGTAAGACATTAAAATAAAGGAAATTTTTCAGACAATTAAGAGAGAGAAAAACTTGATTGTTATGGGAGACTGGAATTCAGTAGTCGGAAAACGAAGGGAGGGGAAGATAGTAGGTGAATATGGGCTGGGCAAAAGGAATGACAGAGGAAGCCGGATGGTAGAATTTTGCACGGAGCATAATTTAGTCATAACAAACACCTGGTTTAAGAATCACGAAAGAAGGGTGTATACCTCGAGGAGACTAGGAGACACTGGAAGGTACCAGATAGATTTTGTAACGGTAAGACATAGATTCCGGAACCAGTTTTAAATTGTAAGGCATATCCAGGGGCAGATATAGACTCTGACAATAACTTATTGGTCATGAACTGTAAGCTGAAACTGAAAAAAACTGCAGAAAGGTAGGAAACTAAGGAGATGGGACTTCGATAAATTGAGGGAACCTGAATTTCTTCAGAGTTTCAGAAGGAGCTTTAGGCAAAAATTGACAGAAACAGGGGGAAATAAAACAGTAGAAGAGGAAAGAGTAGCATCGAGAGATAAAATGAAGGCAGCAGGGGACAAAATAAGTAGAAAGGCAAAACCTACAAAAAATCCTTGAATATTACAAGAAATACTAAATTTAATTGATGAAAGGAGAAAATATAAAAATTAGGTAAATGAGACAGGCAACATGGAGTACAGACGACTAAGAAATAAGGTTGTAAGGAAGTGCAAAATAGCTAAGCAGGAGTGGCTAGAATGCAAATGCAAGTCAGTAGAAGAATGTATAAATAGAGGAAAAATAGATATCGTCTACAGGAAAATAAGAGACATTTGGAAACAAGAAAAGCAGCCGTATGAATACAAAAAACACAGATGGAAAACCAGTTTTCAGCAAAGAAGGGAGAGCTGAAAGGTGCAAAGAGTATATAGAGTGGCTCTACAAAGGAAGTGAACTTACAGACAATATTGTAATAAGGGACGAGGAAATAGTCGAAAATGATATAGGAGATGCTATACTGAGAGTTGAATTTGACAGAGCCCTGAAAAACCTAAGTCGAAACAAGGACCCTGGAGTAGATGGAATCCCCTTAGAACTACTAAAGTCTCTGGGAGAACCAGCCATGACAAAACTATTTCACCTGGTGCATAAGTTGTACGAGACAGGTGACATACCCTCGAACTTTAAGGAAAATGTAATAATCCCCATTCCAAAGAAATCAGGAGCAGACAGGTGTGAAAATTACAGAACCATCAGTTTAATATCTCATGGTTGCAAAATTTTAACATGAATTATTTACAGTATGATGAAAAAGCTGGTAGGTGCTGACCTTGGGGAAGATCATTTTGGATTCAAATGTTCAAATGTTTGTTAAGCTTACGGGACTTAACTACGGGGTCATCAGTCCCTAAACTTACAAACTACTTACGAACTACCTTATACTAAGGACGGCACAAATATCCATGCCCGAGGGGGGATTCGAACCCCCGACCGTAGTGGCCGTGCAGACCGTGACTGGAGCGCCTCAGTCCCCGCGGCCACCGCGGCCGTCTCAGTTTGGATTCAGGAGAAATGTAGGAGCAAGGGAGGCAATACTCACTTTATGGCTTATCGTCGAAGATAGATTGAGGAAAGGAAAGCCTACATTTCTAGCATTTGTAGATTTGGAGAAAGCTTTTGACATTGTTGATTGAAATACACTCTTTCAAAATCTGAAATCCACAGGAGTAAAGTATAGGAATCGGATTGTTATTTACAACTTCTACAAAAACCAGACAGCGGTTATCAGAGTTGAAGGGCATGAAAGGGATGCGGAGTTTGGAAAGGAGTAAGACAAGTTTGTTGCATTTCTCCAATGCTACTCAATTTGTACAATAAGCAAGCTATAAAGGAAATCATGGAGATATTTGGAGAAGGAATTAAAGTTCAATGTGAGGAAATAAAATCTTACGTTTTGCTGATGACATTGTAATTATCTCAGAGACAGCAAAATACCTGGAAGAGCAGTTGAAACTAACGGACAGTGTCTTGAAATGCGCGTATAAAATGAACATTAACAAGTGTTTTTGAGTGCAATCTAAGAAAGTCGGGCGATGCTGAAGGAATTAGATTACGTAAAATAAAGGTGGTAGATGAGTTTTGTTCCTTGGACAGTAAAATAACACACGATGGTCGCAGTACAGATGAATAAAAAGAATGGTGATGGGAAGAAAGGCGTTTTTGAAAAAGAGATATTTGTTAACATCGAATATTAATTTAAGTCTAAGGAAGTCCTTTCTGAAGGCATTTGTGTGGAGAGTGGCCTTGTATGGGAGCGAAACATGGACAATAAACAGTGGGGACAGGAAGAGGATAGAGGCTTTTGAAATGTGGTGTTACAGAGGAATGTTGAAAATTAGATGGGTGGTTCGCGTAACTAATGAAGAGGTACTGAACAGAATTGGGGAGAAAAGGAATTTTCTGGCATACCTTGACTAAAAGAAGGGATCGATTCGTAGGACACATTCTTAGTCATCAAGGAATCATAAATTTAGCAATGGAGGGAAGTGTGTGGGGTAAAAATCGCAGAGGGAGACCAAGAGATGAATACAGTAAGCAGATTCAAGTGGATGTGGGCTGCCGTTCTTATGAGGAGATGAAAAGGCTTGGTGGAGGGCTGCATCAAACCAGTCTCCGGACTGAAGACCACAACAACAACAACAACACTTGATCAACTTCTGAACGCCACTGTGCTCTATGTTTACTGAAACGTAGTGGTGACCTGATTACTCCAATTTCATGGCAATTTTACTAAATAAACGTTCAGATTACTATTAGTCCCCATTTGGAGATTAAAGACTAATTTGCATATCGACCTGTTAAAAGCGCGTCCCCCCTCAAGAAGAAAATAATACCCTCCCTTACACACAAATTATTATCAATTGATTACTCTCAGACGGACTATTACCATTAACTACAATCGCTCAAACCAATAGAGTCAACATAATAAGTCACCAACACCTTACAATAGGTTTCAGCACTACGCAACAGTAGATCAAGCTAAGTTCCGTGGAACTTCGAGTTTCACCAGTGGCAGTACAGCGTCGTTTTGCTGCGGCGGAATAGCCGTGCGCACTGAGGCAACGTGCTGCGTTGCGCGCGGCATTCGCCGCCGTGGGTTCGAGTCCCTGATGGGTAATGGGTGTTTGTGTTGTTCTTAGGTGACTTTAACTTAGTTTAAGCAGTTTGAAAGCTAGGGACTAATAACCAAGCAGTTAAGTCCCATAGATTTACAAAAATTTGAACATTTTGAACAGCTTCGCTTGATTAATAATAAAGTCAAACATCCATCAATCCCTTGATAGCCAACGGTTTAAATAAGAGTAGCGTTTCATCAATCGTCTACAACAGTTGAGTTTCATCTGTTCTTGCACGTCGTGTTTGATATGGCGGATTTCAATGAAAGTTTCATTACCATAAAAGTTAAGCGTAGAATAATTTTGTGGACAAAGTTCCGGAACTTTTTGAACAGACCTCGTATTTGAGAAATTTCAGCCATCAACATTCTCCTCCGAATCGAAAATATTTTGTTGAGCCTCTACTATATTTGGCGAGAAGGTAACCATAACAAAAGAAAGAAAGAGATTGGACGGAGAGATTTAGGTGTTAGAATAATTCAATGAACCCTGTGATGGGCCTTCGGCATATGGAGTTATGCAGGCACAGTTGACCAACACATAATAATTTAGTAGCGTTACCAGAAAAAATCCAAAGATAACTACTATAGTCTGAGTAAAATGACTTGCTAGTTGACAGTTCACGGGCTGGAGCTGCTTTCTTCCAATCAGAGCGCTCGACGTCACACACGAACCGATCCCGATTGCCGAAGTGTCACAACAACTGGTCAGCTGACTTACATTTCCCTGTCTGGCTATTTTTCTCGATTTGTTTTGTTTCCTATCCATAGGTCTGCCCTTTTTATTTCACATTTCATTACTTAATGATAACCATACAAAAAATAAGACATTGACATCGGTGTTAATCAAATACGTACTCAATACACAGCACTAAGCACACGCTACTGAATCCATTAGTAGAAGGTGTGATTTCATATAATATATACAAGTATTATATCACAGATATCAGCGTACGTTGGATGAACTTCGTATGATTTCAGTAAAAACGAACTCTCCTAAGGCTACAGCTCAGTGTTGTTACGGGTGTGTATTGTCACTGTGTGATCATTTTACGAAGAGGTTTTTTAGCACAGTGGTAACCATTAGCTCACCCTATGGATGTTCTTAGGTTCGATACCTAATGTGTACAATCAATTTTAGTTTCTAAGCAAAAAGTAATTTGTTATTCATACGAAGCAAATTTAAATGATTTTTGTTTAAAAGTTCTAATACCTTGTTACTCCTTTTTCATAATGGTATTTACTTTTTATTAAACGCTCTTATTTTTCATCCTATGATTCTTTTATTGGTTTGGAATTGCCTTGTGTCGTTAATAACCTGCATGGCTATAAAAACTACCACGATTAATGTGTAGTGAGTATATACTGATTAAAATATTAAAAAATATTCCTTAAAATTAAATTAAAATTATTATGCACTGCTAGCTGGTCAGCTATATAGGGCTTCGACGAGTACCAGATGCAGTAAATGTTACTATTTTGCTTCTCATCTTTCCAGAAGACATCTCATAATGCAACAGTAGTAAGTGATTGACTACTTTTACATGGCAAAGGAGGAAAACTTCTTATTAACAAATACTGCTATTTCCGAACCCACTTGCTTTCGTCTGTGTATGCGGCGATGGAGCGGCCGACTGTTCCTAAGGCGCCGTGCTATGGAGCACGGTTGCTCGCCGTCGGAGGTTCGAGTTTTCCCTCGCGCATGGGTGTGTCCGTTGCGCTTAGAATAAGTTAGTTTGTAAGCCTAACGAGTGAAACCGTAGTAATTAATTCCCTTAGATTTAAAAACATTTGATTTTTCCGTCTGCGTATAATTCAACAGGGTATCTGTTGTTTTCGTCGCTTTCGGTTATTGGCACTTAATAAATTTTTGGAAATATCTTGGTTGCAAAATACTTTATTATGCCGGCGCGTTTCGGAATTCCATTGTCAAATGCTAATTGTGGGGACAATTTTTTTCAATAACGTGTAGGTACATTAAGATTCACAATAGGAAAAAAATACAATAAAATAATGTAGTTGAAATTTACATCACATTGGGTAGCAAGCTCAACTGTGTGAGTGAGAATAAGAAAGTTACAAGATACATTGAAAGGTGTGATCGTAGAGAAGTCATGTGATAAACTGATTCTGGCGAGTACAGCTGGTTGAAAGTAAACAGCCGGCCGCGGTGGCCGAGGGGACTGAGGCGCTCCAGTCACGGTATGCACGGCCACTACGGTCGGGGGTTCGAATCCCCCCTCGGGCACGCATATTTGTGCCGTCCTAATTCGTAAGTAGTTCATAAGTAGTTTGTAAGTTTAGGGACTGATGACCCCGTAGTTAAGTCCCATAAGCTTAACAAACATTTGAACACTTTTGAAAGTAAACATAACCGA
This sequence comes from Locusta migratoria, assembly GCA_026315105.1. Classification (NCBI taxonomy): domain Eukaryota; kingdom Metazoa; phylum Arthropoda; class Insecta; order Orthoptera; family Acrididae; genus Locusta; species Locusta migratoria. Next base: position 470,682,760 of record CM048744.1, on the reverse strand, counting down.
CAGGTGGCGCTAGCGTACTTACAGCTAGATAGGAAGCTTGGGTTTAACGACCCATCGACAGCTTGGTCATTAGAGACGGAGCTAACGCTCGGAGCTTTGTGTAAGGAGGGGGAAGGAAATCGGCCTTGCCCTTTGAAAGGAACCATCCCGGCATTTGCTTGGAGTGATTTAGGGAAATCACGGAAAACCTAAATCTGGATGGCCGGGAGTGGATTTAAATCACCGCCTCCCGAATACGAGTCCAGTGGGTTACCACTGCGCCACCTCGCTCGGTCGTACTTAAAGATATGCGGATCATTGGCATCATTCTCGAAGTGTGCCGGGTGCGTCCAGCAGTGCTTCTCAACCTGTGGGTCGCGACCCCAAGGGGTCGGAAAATCTTGCTCGGGAAGTCGCCGTCACAGGACGAGGCATTTGCTTCATAAAATAACTAGGGACTCAGTAGTACAAAAACGAATGCCTAAGTGAAACTCATATAATGTTAAAATAACTGACTTCCTTGCAGAACATTCATTGTAAATAGATTGTTTTAATGATGAATAAGCGCTAAGTCTGAAAACTGTTTCCAGGAACCAATATATAGGTTAAACAAGTCTATACAATAAGTAATTCCGAAAAATTCGAAAAAATAAGCTTATTTACAAATTTTCTTTACAGCGCGAACTTTCGTTATGATCATAATTTGCTTCTGAGTCTTGCCTAAAATGCGAAAATTTTTCTGACGCAAATTGTGTCAAAATGAGATAATGTGTTTCATGCAGAAAAATACACAAAAAACTTTGTACAATAATTTAAAAGGAGACTGAAGCAAAAGAATGAAGATTAAATTTGTTTCCTTTGAGATAACATTTTTTACAGTAAATGAGGAGGGTAGGGCGCCAGAATATTTTCATTTGGAAAGGGGTCGGCAGACTAGTTTAATTAGAAAGGGGTCGCATATTCGAAAAGGTTGAAAAACACTGCTCTAGAGCTATGGAGATTGTCTGTGTGGCATCTTTAGTTGTGACCAGGGTATGATATTTGATTATTTTTGAGAATGGGTAACAGCGATGTTACAAGTAATTATTAAGTCAAGTAACGAGGTAGTCCAGACCGCAATTTCTGTTATTTCACTGGTAACCGGTTTCGGTCACTTACATGACCATCATCAGACCACAACTGTAATGATATATAACGTAATATTATAGAGATAAGTTATTTCTAAATTGAGTATTTAAAATAAGAATAAAGTATACCGGTAATGTCGGCCACCGGTTTTTTCAGCCGGAGCTGCCTAAAGGTTTAATGTTGACTGATTTAGATGTAGGTGCAGTCATCCTTTAAATACTGTAAGCCCCACCCTCTAATTTAAATGTCGGCCAATCGGGTATATGTTCTAACAGAAGCTATAGAACAATGGATTTCAATATGCAACAAACGAAATCATTATATAGAATGGTTAATCAGATCGAAACATGTAAAACGATTTTAAGTATATATGGTCATAGAAAATACGTATGTAGCATTTGGAAACAGAAAACTATGTTATGGTTTTGTTATGATTTCAAAAACAGAAATCGGAGGTACTATTTTACCATTGTCGGATTAACAATAATTGTATAATAAAAGAGCGCAACAAGTTGACTTTGTTTAGATACTTGATCTAGATTTCGGCACCAACTATGGGTTTCATCAGAAGATCAAAATTATTACATGAGACATATAATTATGAGCGATATACTCAAATACTTAAAATCGTTTTACATTAGAACACATGCTAGCAAGAAACTAATAATTTTAATCTTCTGATGAAGGCACCCATAGATGGTGCCGAAATCTAGATCAAGTATCTAAAAAAAAGTGCAACTTGTTGTGCTGCTTTATTCTACATTATTGTAAATTTAGTACGGTGGCTGCAATTTGACAAGATATGATCAAAATTGTCGGATTATAAATTAAAATATTATCATTATGTCAGCACTAATATAAACACCAATTTTGCTGCTACATATGACTGCATTACATCTGTAATAAATCCTGGCGCTTGATAATGGTGTATTAACCGAAACCGGTAGCTTTGAGCTAATAAACTAAGCAGATGTGTCAACATGACATTCAACAAATATTTAACAATTTGCTGAAGGGTATATCTTATTATGATTTTAAATACTGAATTTAGAAATATTTTATGTCTCTAATAATATATTATATATCATCACATTTATAAATTCCAACAGGTGATCTCATCTCAGAAAACAGCACAGATTATCGACAATATGCTTAACTGCAGAAATTTTTTTGTTGTAGTTGGAAAAGATATCAGAGCCCCCAAAACACTGAATAATGGCGTACCACAAGGTGCTTGGTGTGCAAGGTGTGCTTGCTTCCCTTCTCTTTAGCTTGTATTTATCTGACATGCCTGAAACATAAAGTTTGGTTACGCAGACGACTGGGCCATTCCTACTTAGCACAGTATGTTTGAAAGAATGGAAGAAGTCCTCAGTTCAGACTTGAACAGACTAGGCAAATATTTTCGCCAATAGAGATTACGGCCCAACCCAAATAAAATAGAAGTGTCCTGTTTCCACCTCGTCAATAGACTTGCCGACAGAAGCCTAAATGTTAATTTCGAGGGAAAAGACTGCACTACAACACACATCCTAAGCAAGTAGGCGTCACTTTGGACCGTACACTCTCCTATAAGGAACACATCACAAAGTTAGCCCTGAAGCTGAGGAGCAGGAACAATATATTGCACAAATTATGTGGTACTAGTTGGGGATCTTCTGCGGACGCGCTGCGAACTTCAGCTCCTGGACTCGTCGACTCGGCTGCAGAATATTGTGCACCAGTGTGTCTGAACAGCGCACACACACAGAAAGTCGACACACAGCTGCATTATCAGTGAGACATCCGATCTACTCCCACTTACTGGCTGTCGGTACTGAGTCACATCCCACCGCCAGATGCCAGAAGGAAGTGCGCCCTCATGAGTGAATATCAAAAGATCCTGGGTAATCCTCAGCTGCCACTGCTACCGAACGGAGAAGGCTAAGATCGAGACATCCTCCCATTATTACAGCCAAGTACCTATCGGAAAGCAAGTTCGAGTCCTCCAGTCATGGACTGAAGAATAGCGACAAAACTACCGTGCACAGTGCAGAAGCCTGCCCTGCATCGAGGAGAAGCCACCAGGGTTCCATCAGCCCTGCGCCGTGTGGACAACCCTCAACCGAATTTGCACCGGACATGGGAGATGTGCAGACGCTCTCCACAAATGGGGAAACATCGCCTCCCCAGAATGTGACTGTGGCGCGGAGAGGCAAACTGTGGAGCATATTGTGAAGAAGTGCAGAAAACGCGCATATTGTGGAACATGACTTTTTATTTGGGACTAGTAATTCGGTAAAATATATTTAAAAAATCGCACTGACGTGTTTTACGGCCCACTTTAGATTTGTAGTTTTATAAGTTTTTGCAAACACTTTGGGCCAAAATAATAATCTAATTAATAAGAGTGTCTGAAACCATTGTAGGAAAAAAAATTAGGTACTGGCGGGTTCCGAATCACCGACCTATCAGCGTTACAGTCCAACACATTGCCCACTATGCTACACCTGACAGTTAGGAAATGCGTTCTTTAATCTCATACTATTGATGACCGTTGTAAACTGATGCTAATATGGCATTTGTAGACACTAGATTATCATTTATCGTACGAAGAACGACGTCTTTTTGTTAATTCTTCGGTGCGCCATTGTTTGAAATGACAACGTGTAAGTTACAATAAGAAAATCATCAAATACGCAACGCAAGATGGAGTATGCCAGAGACAGTTCTGGGCGAGGAATGTCACGTGACATCTGCGAACGGCTTGTTTTAATTAATTCAGTGGAGGGTATCAAAACTCTGTTATTTTTGCAAATATCTCTCAAACGATACGAGATTTGAATGTTTTCCTCTGCAAATTCGTTTATTCAATTTTCGTGTCAGATGAACGGTTTATTTGCCATTAAAATTACGTTACAAACGGCTTTTATTGGTATTAGTACCGTATTTTTGTCCGAAAAATTAGAAAAAGGGAGGTTCTGGTCTCTGGCGGTCTACAATTATGTGTGCAAAATTTGGTGCCGATCGGTTGAACGGTTCGTCTTAAAAACAGGGAACACGTTACGGACAGACAGACGGACAGACAGACATCCAAAAATCACCGTTATTTTGGCAAATATCTTTGAAGCGCTACGAGATGTGAAAAAAAAAAAAAAAAAAAAAAAAAACATAAGAGCGCAAAGTTGTAGAGAATTTTCTCCTGTACAAATTCGGTTATTAAATTTTCGTGTCAAATGCATGGTTAAGCCTTTATTTTCATTTAAATTTCGAGCTGTTAAAAGATGATCGCAAAGGCCCACTTTTAGTGTTACTACCGTAACCTAAATTGGGCCAAAATCTGGACGTTTGCTTATAAATCAATATGTAATCTAAGGGTAAACATTTGTAATTTGTAATCTATAACACCTGTGACATTGTTATGTTTAAAACTACCATGCGCTAAATAAATAAATAACAGTTGTGGTCTAATAATGGTCATGTAAGAAACCGAATCCGATGATCAGTGAAATAAAAAAAAAAAAATTGCGATCTAGACTGCATTGTTACTTGAATTTATAATGCTTGGCTATTTGTAGCAACACTGTAGCGCCACGTGGCAAACGTCAAGTTGCGAGTACTTTTAATGGGACTTTAGTGCTCTTTTATAGCTGACTTTTCGTTTGAGACCTGATGTTTTCTTTTTCCTACTACTTCCCTTTTGTGGCTGCCTTTACTCAGAAAAAAAAATTCAAGTACCGAAGTGAAGTTTGTTAATTGCAGACCGGCGGCGCGTAAGCCGCACTCCTGGCAGAAGACGTCTCGACGCGGCGCCTGGAGAGCAGGCAGCGAGACGCGGCCAGGTTAGAAGCCCGCGGCTGCAGAATCGGCGGCCGCGCCTCGTAATTAACAAGCTCGAGGCGGAGCTGCAGCCCGCGCGGCGGAAGTGATTTAATTTCCTGCAGACGAACGCCCCGCCTCCTCCCGCTCCTCCTTTTCCTCCTGCCGCTAGACGTTTCCTCTTTTCCGGGAGGAGCGGCTTGTAATTGGTTTTTACGATTCATTGTGGGGCGCTATCTGGCGCTCGCCTACTGTAGGTGGGCCGCGCGGGTTTAATTCTGCCGCAGCCCGGCGGGACGCGAGGATGAACCGTCGCGGCGCCACGGCATCGCTGGTAATTGCGTTTCCCAGCCCCAAACTTGGCGCGACCCGAAAACTCTTTAATTGGCCCGGTCAGAACTATCGGTAATCAGTCGCCGATCGGAAGTTGCTGGTGGCACGGGACCTTCAGTCGCCTTCACAACCAACCCACGCTTCAGTACTGCCCGCGAAGAAAACGGCGTACCAAAGCATTTCAGAACAAGCAACGTGACTGTTCCCGTCATGACACCGCCTTCCTTGCCCTGGTTCTCTTCCTTGCGCCGTCCCAGCGCCTTCTCCAAATCCACCTCTCCCAGTTATTGGTGAAACCAGTGCTTTATAAATACTGCTTAAACCCAGGCGATGATCATAGGTCGAAGCACCCCTCCTTCCGGGTCCACGATACTTGATCATTTATGACCGTCCCATCTAGCTCACCCCCACTCTCAAATACCTAGGTCTTATCCTTTACCGCTACCTTTCCTGGAATCCACACCTTAAGACCACCCACACCACCTTCCCTACTCTGGTTCTCTTCCTTGCCCCGTCCCACCGCTTTCTCCAAACCCACCTCAGCCCGTTATTGGCGAAACCAGTGCTTTATAAATATTGCTTAAACCCAAGCGATCATCATAGGTCGAACCACCCCTCCTACCAGGTCCACGAATTTTACTTGAACATTCATGACCGTCCCATCTAGCTCACCCCCACTCTCAAATTCAAATGTTCAAATGTTTGTTGAGCTTATGGGACTTAACTACGGGGTCATCAGTCCCTAAACTTACAAACTACTTATCAACTACCTTATACGAAGGACGGCACAAATATCCATGCCCGAGGGGGTATTCGAACCCCCGACCGCAGTGGCCGTGCAGACCGTGACTGGAGCGCCTCAGTCCCCTCGGCCACCGCGGCCGGCACACTCTCAAATACCTAGACCTTATCCCTTACCGCTACCTTTCCTCGAATCCACACCTCAAAACCACCCATGTTGAGGGTCTTAAAAGATTGCTGCAGCAAAGCCATCCTGTTAAATGTATATTACTCCTATGTGCAATCTGTGCATAATTATGGCATTATATTCTGGGGCAATGCAACATCAAATATTAAAATTTTCAGGATGCAAACAAGAATACTGAGAGTTATTGAAGGGGTAAACAATAGGAAATCGTGCAGACCTATATTCAAAAAAATGTACATTCTTTCTCTTCCAAGCATATTTATCTTTGAAACATCAGTTTTCATAAAGCAATACATGGATAGACACCCAGAAATTTTATTAAAGAACGAAGATGTGCTTGCATACAATTCGAGACAAAAATCTGATCTTCACGTGAAACAGTTGAAACCATCATTATGCGAAAAAGGCACTCTCCATATCGGAGTAAAAATTTACAATAATCTGCCTAACCATATTAAAGCACTGAGTAAACTCAGTAGTTTTAAGACTAAACTAAAGGCATATTTAATTGATCACTGCTTTCACAGCCTAACAGAGTACCTAGACAGTAAGAAATAAAAATAAATATGCATTGTGAATAGTCTATTCTGTATGTTGTCTCTAATATTTACTGCATATATGATTGATAAATTACTCTGATACTTACTTCCTAGAATGCAATACAACCTGCATTCTATATTATAATGAATGTTCTATCTTGCTTCTACTATTTATTTTTATATTGATTCTTGCCAAATTGCTTAAATACCTAGTTCCTAGGAATGCAACCAAATTATATTTTACATGTAAACAAATAATCATGTCCAATATCCTTGTATATATTCTATACATGCAGGATGAGAAGGACTAAATAAAACAATAAACAAATAAAAGCTCACAGCTGCATTCTCTCCTAAAGCTACTTTGCCGCGGTGGAGTGGCCGAGCGGTCTAAAGCACCATGATGCGGAGCACGCGGCTGCTCGCCGTCGGAGGTTCGAGTCCTCCCTCGGGCATGGGTGTTTGTGTTGTCTTTAGTTTTAAGTTAGTTAAAGTGGTTTGTAAGCTTAGGGACTGATCACCACAGATGTTAAATCCCATAAGACTGCACCCCTCCACGATCGCCTAGACCTATAAATCCCTATTCTGCCCCGTTCTTTGCTCTGCTCTTGCCTGTATTCTTGCCTCCCCACACTTCTACAAGTGCCTCCAAATCCTCGATCGCCACGCGCTTCACCTCCCCTTCCGTAACTCTCCCCCATGGGGATCCTATATGATCTCATCCCCTTCCCCTATTTCTTCCGCTTCCTGACCGTATCCGCCTCCCATTTATCTCCTGTAAATTGGACCTGTCCATTGATAAACCCCTCCTCTTAAATCCTGGCGAGTTGCCACACCTCCACCACTGTAACGCCCGCACCCTCCAGCTCCACACTCTCCCCCTCCCACATGATGCCTTTGTCCTGACATTTACCCTTACTATCAGCTTTGATCCCTCTCCCCTACATTCCCCCTCCCGTGAGAGTCCTCTAACACCCCTCCCTTCTCCCATCTTTTCCCCTCCCTTCTCCCCGCCCTTCCTTCCCCCTCCCTCAGCTGCTGCTTCTTGCTCCCCAACTGCCCTCTCCCATACGTCCTTAGTCCCAACCTCCACTTCTCTCCCTCCCCCACCTCCCATGTCCGCCTGCCAACCCTACCACAGGCCTTCCGCCATCACACTCAACTGTGCTCATAGTGTTATGCGATAAGTAGCTTCGTGTCTTCAGTACACCAACTTGTGTTCAGTGTTTATTCAGTGTTCTTTTATCAAATACTGGGAACAGCCACCCCACAGACGACGTCTGCGTATTTTAATCGCCCCAGTGCTTTATTCTCCATGTGTCATACGTCACCATATAAAGTACAGTGAATGCCACCAATTGTCTTCCGTGTCTGTAAATGGAGTCTTCCTTGCTACTTTATGTAAATTCTTCAATTTTTTTTTTTTTTTTTTTTTTTTTTTTTTTTTTTTTTTTTTTTTTTTTTTTTTTTTAGATGTGTCATTTGTCCTTATTTTCAAGTTGATTGTCTCTAGGTTGAAGAGCCAGCCCGCCTGTGCATGAGAATGAAATAAAAATAAAGGGAAACAAATTCTGTTTCCTTCCATTTTCATATTTTGTGCGGTGTAATATATGAGCCATTCTGGCTGCCTGGTTTCTTTCCTTGTTAGTAATTTGCTTGGCGCCCAGGCATTGTCTTGCAATTTCGATATTTAGTTCCCGCTTGCATCATCGGTGGCGCTCCGCTGTATCATTGGTCAGTGCGTCAGAATTTTTGACGGGGAGTGGCGCAAGGGTGACCAGATTGGCCGATATGCAGCCTTTTGGACTACTTAAGTTAGAATATTTCGATATTTTAAGAACTATAGCCGTTTAGACGATATTTCTTTCGAAAACCCGCGACTTTTGGGCGACGTAAGTACTTCATGTTTTCGGTGATTTTGATATAAGCATTAAAAATTTCAATTAAATACATATAAAGTTGCCCGTTCAGTCACAAAAAATATTTCTGTTGTAAAAGTATCTGTATTCCAGTTTATTAAACTGTGTAGCGAACTGACAGTTTATGACCAGTAAGCTTCTCCTAACATATAGATGTACTGTATTAAATAGCGGTTTGTATCATTTAACAATTCGCAGTGGAACGAGTGTGGATACCCTGCGTATTACTCCTCACAGCAAAGCTCTCTCACACGCCTTGCTCCGGCACCTCACGTTACTCACTTCCGTGTCATACTGCACCTGCTAAGAACCGACACCTCGCGTCGCTTGCAGCCACTATTTGCAGAAGGCCTGCTGTTAAACTACCCAATATTGGTATCCCCAGAATCGTAGAAAGACGTAAAATATAGAACAAAATGCCGTAACAGAAGCTCTCACATGAAACACTCTTCCCAAAGGACAGAACTGAAGAGTAGGAAAAGATGCGTTCCGTTGTTCTCTACAAATTCTCAATTACGTAACAACAAAAATTAACATTACAGGGACGGTTCTAGAAGTTATCAAAGGGAAGGGGCTAACTGAGGGGCGTAAAAATTTCCCTGACAAAAGGAGTTGAGGACCTCAGCCGACAAACTGGCAAAATCTGGTATTGCGTAAAGTAATTTTTGTTAACTACTATGGAGTTTAGAGTAAAACAAAAATGGACATTTGTTGCTATAATGTTATGTTAATGATAATACGGTGGGGGTTCGAATCCCCCCCTCGGGCCTGGATATTTGTGCCGTCCTTAGTGTTAGCTAGTTCATAAGTAGTTTGAAGGTTAGGGACTGATGACCCCGTAGTTAAGTCCCATAAGCTCTACAAAGATTTGAACATTTTTTGTTAATTATAGCAATAAATTGCAACCTATTTTGTTACAAATTTATAGAAAGATATTGTATCTGTTGACGTCTGAAGCCATTTTATCCAGTGCAGCATTATCCTCCGTGGGGGAGTCTACGGCCCCCATAGCCCCACCCTTGTCATCCCCGGTCCTGGAATGTTGAACACCAGCCGATATAATATAATGTTGTACTTTCATTGATTTTAGTTTATTAGATTGATTTGTATTGTGTTCTTATACACCATTAATAAATTCATCATGTAAACAATTTCAAGTTTTATGACAGAATTCCTTCTTGACATTCCTATTCAGACCTTCCATTGTTATAATTCATTGTTACATCTAGTCGAACTGGAAGTTTTTAGCTACACGTAATAATCTTGTGCTCAGTAGTGTTAGAAGGCGGTCATGTTACACAATTTCTGAAATGGCGACATGGGCCTACAAATGCGCCTGAAAATGGCGACTTCATGTAACAGTTGTTTGGCCACCCTGCGTCGTGCACAGGGTCAATACGACTTGTGGCGTGCTGCAGCACGTAAGGGGGTGGCCTGGAGTGGAACCCTTAGCCTCTTCAGACCCGAGATCACATTTAATGAAATAGTATCACTTGATTCAGTTATAATAGTTCCAATAGATACCAAATAACGGAAACAGACACAATTTGTTTTCGCGAATTATAGTAACTTTTTATAGTATGTATCATATGTGCTACATTTGGTCACTATTCATACATACTGCATAGACTGAAAAGTTCGAGGTTACTTGATACAAGAGAAAATAAACAGCATATAAAGATTTATTGAACTGTTTCTTAAATATCAAACTGATTTTAATACAAAATTGAAATGCGTTACTCACTTATTTTCTACAAAATTCATAAACACAGTTACGAGCCGAAGTGAAACAAAGATTGACTTATAATGTAGCACACATTACAAGAGTAAGTCCTTTGCAGCCCTTTAATTTACATCTTGATCGACTTTTTTTCATCAGTTTTCATTATTGGTATACACATGGGATTTTTGGTCCTAGCATTTGTGTGCGGAAAAGGTTGGAGTATGATTGCGCGTTTTACAAGTTTCACTTGCCACTTCATATGTGTCAGTAATAAGTTGATCATCTCTTTGGAAATAGATAAAACGTTCTGCTATTGCATTTTTTAAAGTATGACAAATGTCTTTTAGGACATCCTAATGTTTGAGCAGTTTCTCTGTACTGAATCCATGCACAAGGTATGAAAAAAAAGGTGAATGGTCCTAACTGTCTATTTTTTGTTCTATTTATCATTGGATGTTTACCTATTACTCTATCCAATAGGTCTACTCCTCCCATGTTCCTGTTAGTATATAACTTCACAACACTTGGTCGTGGAACGTGAATGTAGGCATTGTCCTTCTTCAACCATCTCCGACAGTTCTCAACTGGTAAAATTCCTTGGTTTGTGAATGATAAGTATATTGCTCTGTTATCAAACGATTTTATTAATGCCACTTTTTCATCTCCTCTGACTATTTGGTCATTGCTCTCCCTAACCTCTTCTGTCATATCCTTCTTGAACTAGAATTGTTTAGGTACTCGGCTCCTCATGATTGTTTTCCTATCAGTCAGTAATGTTTCTGATTTGTGCCTCCACTTTCGTGTTTCATCCCTGATCCTGTGTGGGCACAACGATTCCCTTCCTAGATTTGCAGTTTCATTACATTAAATTTCTTCTATTCCTTCAGCCCCTTCCTCTGTCAAAGTTCGTCCATTAAACTTGCTGGAAGATTTTCATCATCTTCTTCATCCTTTTCAATTTCCAAAACAGAGTAAGATGGGTCGAATGCCTCCAGAAGTTCCAAAATTTCTTCCGCTGACAAACATGCAAATCAAGAAATCTGAAATATTCATAATTTTCTGCTTATCTACATTTCATTATTAAACAATCAACAGTTTAATTATAATTAGCTACGTATTTTATGTGTAATCTATGCTTAACTGCAGTACATGGCACGAAAATAAATTTTCCACATTAACATTTTCAGTAATTTTACTCTAGGGCACTTTCTAATGCTAGCTGCCGAACGTGGCACATACTCTCCACGTAAAACTACTGAAGAAAATCATAGTAAAAACTAATAATAAAGCTACAGTTTGCGGGTTGCGTAATCTATAACTATTCATTGTTTTGTAAATGCACAGACTATATCCAAAACACAAAATTAACACAATTTATACCTCGTATTTAGTGACTCATAGCGCCATTGTTGAAAAATCACAACTATTAACTGCTCCTTCCACCTGTTGGCGCGACAGAAAAGTTTGACAAACAAGAATCGTCTTGCGTCGACCTCAGAGAACAGTATACATTCGGCGTTCGCTACCTGCAGCTGTTATTTCACAAGAAAAAAAATCGGGAATGAATGTAGCATATATGCTACACCAGGACTGAAGAGGATAAGGGGGATGTTGAAAGCCAACTCCTTCATTCTTTTGAACTAGCCTGCGTGCAAGTTACACATTTATCAGGGCGTTCACATGTTTCTCTCCTAACCTGCAGTCACCATTTGGAACCATTTAATTATTAAATTTAATGACCAAAATTTATTTTGTGGTATCAGTGTACCACTGATTAATTTAATTTCAATTTCGCAACGGATAACGCACGGCTATGGTTTTTATTAGGACTGTCGTACTTTCAGTTTGAATTGCCACCACAATCCGAATAGACATATATATATCTAAAGGATGGGCGGAGATACGGAATAAATGAGAAGATGGGGAGAGATATAAATTTAACACAATTTATTGGAATTAGCATGTCTACACTAAACATATAAAAGTGAACACAATGATGTTACGTAGTCTTGCCGATTTGCTATGTGTAAAAATATTTAAAATTACTGGTCTTACTAAATGTATTGGATTTTGCAGTAAATTATCTCGGGCAGTTGGAACAAGGCACAAAGGGAGCAAATTCTCCAGTCAGACATCATTCAATCTCTCTACAATTCATGCTCAAAACACTAGAAACAGGATGTGGCATGCTCTACGGAAATTTGCAATACAAGGTGTTAAACTACGTACTTCCTAAGTGATACAGCACAGAGGTTGCCTGGCACTACCAGCACTTTAATCATTAGTTCCGTGACTTCCACTAACATTAGCGAAAAAGTAAAAACACCACAAATAAAATAATAAATCAAATATATTTCAGGAGGAAATGGCCTTTGACCGTTAAGAAGAACATAACAAGACCTATACAAAAAGACGTTGCCAAGCCATGTGGTGCCACGAAAACGTTCATACCCTCCTTACTAAAAATAAATAAATAAACGCAAAACTGGAGATAATCTCTGGATAAAATTTTACCCACCGATATTGAAACATTAATTTCGTTGCACTGAAGGTGCTTACAGGAGATATGCTAATATACTCAACATGAAAAGGGATCAAATGAACACTGGCGGGAAACAACGGCAATCATGAGGACTTCCACTAAGAATCCATTAATTTGTCGGGCATCACCCGTGTTTTTATAACTAGCACCCGCGCGGTATACTGTTCGCTTTAGTTATTCGCTATAGAGCCACATATTTAACTGCAGGTCGATGGAGCTGATGGCCCATGACCGTTTCAAATAAAACTTTAGACCGTTGTCAAAGGTTAACATCGCATACTGAGAAAAAAAGGAAAAAAGTACGAGAGAAATCAAAAATTATTTAAACACGGTAATGGGACCTCAATTTGTTTTAGGCGCTTGAAGATAGCTTCATACGAATATTTTCAGCCTTTACCTGTCAATGGGGTGAGGAGTCGCCAGAAACGATACGTGGTTCGGATTCCGCGTTAAGTTGTAGGTCCCTTTTTCCCGGTTAGACAACTGTGGTACGTTAGGGACACGCAAGTCGTCGAAGTGGCCTTGAAAACATAAAAATTTCAGATAATAGGAAATGGCTGGATCGCATGCCCAGCTCGTTACACTGCATTAAATATGATTTTGCCGCGAACATCGTCATTTATTTAGTAATACTAACACACGCACTTGATCATGATTCATTACTCCATGGTAATTATCTGAAACTAAAAAATTGAAGGGCTGAAGCTGATGACTCGAGTCCTGCACAAAAGAACAGTTACAATTTTAAGTCTCACATTAGGCCGAATTTCTGCGTTAAAATTACATGATTTTGCATCCCACATATGATCTCGCAATAGAATGATGGTAGTTGTAACATTACCGATCGAATAACTCAAGGTAATCAACACGATAAGGCACTTTGCGATACTCACACCAGACCTAACATACGTCCGCTCTGGTCGAGGATTCAGCCAACTCTGTCTCTAGTGGCTGACACCTCTCCTAACCGTTCTTCTGTTTGAAGTTGCTCGGCGGAGCTCTCCCATTGGCCGAAGGCATATCGTGACCCACTGCCAACCTGACAACCCTACAAGACTCGCGTTCTGCTGGCTAGCAACCTCTGATACACAAGAGAATCTCTGATGTTCACTTAGTAAGCAAATGTTGGCTGCCCTACTTGGAACTGTCTGTTACTGCTAAACCCACTACAATCTCTGTTATCTCACCGCCGTTGCCACACTCACACATTCTCTCTCTCTCTCACACACACACACACACACACACACACACACACACGCAGGGATGGAAGTGGATGCTGTGGAGCCAGGCTTCTTGTATTTTCTTTATTTAATTCACTTCTGCGTCCACTGCTCCCTAATTTAAAACTGCACTGTAACAAAATAATGACATTAACGGCCAACTAAGCTCGTCTAAAATAAATGATCCAACCAATCTGTTGGGATTAATAAAAACGAATAAGGAATATAGAAGGATTTAGTAATGAAGCAAACTAACAGTACAGCTTCAATGTTACGCACAATGCGATTATACCGCAGGTTATTAAGCTTCTCATGGAGTCGGATGCGTGAATGGCGAGCTGGAGAGGTTCTTAAAAGTCACCGCGTAGCGTCGATTGGGATGTTGGATCGGAAGCCCGACCGCTGGTCTGACGGTATCAGCATTATCTGGTTTATTGCCTGCTAGTGGGTGAGCGTGTCATTGTCTTCACCTAGGAGTATGTGCTCTGAGTGCTGTCTGGATCGGCACACTTACTGTAGTTAAGTATTTCGCCTTGTGTTAAAAGGTGTGTCGAGTCTTCAGGCGTTGGTGCTTTCCTTCTGGCATCGTAATTTTCGGGGGTAGCAAGTGCTTTTCTTAGTGTGTTAGCCAGTGATTTCCTGTCAAGGATTTGGCACCTAAATAGCCGTGGTGCTATTCGGAGAAGTAATTGCCGTGTTTATCGTTGACTGTGTATTGCCGTTTGCACCTTTGGACCTCTAAGAGGTTTCTTTTGCCTATTGGCCGCTCACGCTACCACGGGGCGTGAGGGTATTCTAGGTAATCATTTTTTACCAGATTCCTCTTTTTTTCTCCCACGTACGGTTTGCGTTGGGAACATCTGTAAGGGGCAGTTTATTGTTCTTTCGTGGTCATTTCTGTCATAATT
This sequence comes from Locusta migratoria, assembly GCA_026315105.1. Taxonomy (NCBI): domain Eukaryota; kingdom Metazoa; phylum Arthropoda; class Insecta; order Orthoptera; family Acrididae; genus Locusta; species Locusta migratoria. Next base: position 470,667,743 of record CM048744.1, on the reverse strand, counting down.
GTGGTAACTGTTTTCATTGGGTGGCTAGTAACTCCTGTGATTTTTCTCGCTGGTTTTTCTTAGCTGTGTTTTGCGGCATGAAATCACGGACTACTGGGCCTGCATGTACACACGCTACGTAAGGAAGAAGAAGCTTTCAGCCGAAACACCCAGATTTCTTCCTTAATCTCCCTTGTTTCTGAGGCACTGTACTACTGCTAAGATTCGTTTTATTGTTTCTAATTATTATAATCTCTGTTGTTGTTTGACGTGGATTCGTTTGTCTGGATGTGTTGCTATGAGTGGCCGCTATGAGACAGTGGACTGTACCACGGTGGCCAGCCATTAAGCTACCGATCGCGGCGTACTCTGAGTGACGTGATACGACAGTACTCAGGCCTTGTCTCCAGCCAGCGTCGGCTTGCTGCGTGCTTGATTTATTTCAAGCGACAAGTTCGCTTCTTAATATCTTTGGAGGTAATTGAGATATTGCGATGTAACCAATGGGATGATTATGCGATTTTTCGTGCTATTCGTTGCATATGAAATAATACGCTATGTTCATAAAAAAATAAAACATAGAAACACAAGTGCGTGTTGAAAATAATATTTGCTTAGGTTGTACAATATATCATAGTATTTACTTTCATAAAGTTCTGCCGTAAGTTTATTTTTCAATATCTGTTGTTGTTGCAGACATATCTTGGTGAAAAGTTTAAGTGAAATATTGTAAATGCGACGTAGAGTCGTCTAGGAGCCAGGCGACCATGACGAAACGAATTGTTAGTGCCGCGAAAAACTGGTTAGGTCGCAATTTTTTTTATTCCAGGCCACACTTCTTGCACAGTGCGATTTCAATGAAGCGTTTGGGAATTACCATCGTCAAATTAGTATCTCCTTTGTGACGTAGCCACACTTATGGAAATACATGGATTTAAGAAGGTTGTTACATACCCACATATTTGTAGACCTATCTGCAAACATGTGTGTGTGTGTTGCTATATAACAACTTTCTTAAATCCATGTATTTCCGTAAGTGTGGCTACGTCACAAAGGAGATACTAATCTGATGATGATAATACTGAAACGAGTCATTGCAATCGCACTGTACAAGAAGTGTAGCCTGGAATTAAAAAAAAATCGCACTGACATGTTTTACGGCCCACTTTAGGTTTGTAATTTTATACGTTTTTGCAAACATACTGGACGAAAATAATAATCTAAATAATAAAAAATCAATTAATGAGAGTGTCTGAAACCCTTTTAAGGAAAAAAAGACTTTATGTAGTGGCGGGTTCCGAACCACTAACCTTCAGCGTTACACTCCACCGCATTGCCCACTACACTACCGCTAACAATTTGAAGTTCCGTTCTTAAATCTCATACTATTGATTGCTGTTGTTAACTGATGCTAATATGGCATTTGTAGACACTAGATTATCATTTATCGTACGAAGAACGACGTGTTCATGTTAATTCTACAGTGCGCGATTGCTTTGAAATGACTACGTGTAAGTTACAACAAGAAAATCATCAAATACCCAACGCAAGATGGCGTATGCCAGAGAGAGTTCTGGGCGAGGAATGTCACGTGACATCTGCGAACGTCTTATTTTCGTTAATTCAATGGGGGGTGTCAAAACTCCATTACTTTTGTATATATCCCTCAAACGATACGATATATGAAAAAAAAACACAAGGGAACAAAGTTGTAGACAATTTTCTCCTCTACGAATTCGGTTATTCAATTTTCGCGTCAGATTAACGGTTTATTTGCAATTAAAATTACATTACATTACATCCCAAAATCGCCGTTATTTTAGCAAATATCTCTGAAACGATACGAGGTATGAAAAAAAAACATAACAGAGCAAAGTTGTAGAGGATTTTCTCCTCTACAAATTCGGTTATTCCATTTTCGTGTCAGATGAATGGTTAAGCCGATATTTTCATTTAAATTTCGAGTTGTCAAAAGACACTTTTAGTGTTACTACCGTAACCTAAAGTGGGCCAAAAATTGCGACCTATCCAGCTTCTCGCAGCACTAACAATTCTTTTAAGTTAAACACACAACACAGGACAGACAAAGCGCACTGTCCACGAGAGATGCGTTGATCATCGAGGATACACTCGCTTACTTCAGCCAGACAAGGCAGCTGTGACAGAACATACTTCTTTATTTTGGAATTCAGTCTACAAGGAAGTAGTAGCAATTATATTAGCTGACAATAAACCTAGACGAAGGTTTTAATTTGGACAAGGAATCCTGCAAGTGGTGTATCAAAACTGCAGAGAAGTCGTCAGTTTGTTACCATCACAGAACACACATCTATAAGAGAATCTAATTTCTTAATCCTTTCGCCACGGGGTCTTACCTCTTTGCCGCCGACCAGTGTCTGCGATGCGCATGCGCAATACCGCCACGATGGGGCATACAAGGCCACGCGTGGCACCTTGTCGGCAGTCTCCTGACTCGCTCCGAATATGGCCGGAGGATATACGGCAGAAACATAAATCGACGAAATCAAATTAGCGTCGTTGCAAGCCCGAAATTTAATGGTGACTATTTCTCTTTCTATGCGGTTTGGGGAGTCATGCTAGAGAATGCGCGGCTGCTCCCATCGAAGGTTCTGCCTGGGGCCTGTGTGCGTGTGGTTGTTCTTAGGAGAAGTATGAGTTTCAGTAGATTGTAAGTCTAGGGACAGATGGCCACAGTTGTTTGGTCCCTCAGATTTACAAACATTTGATCATTTGAGCTACCGGTATCTCCACTATGGCACTGCATCCAGAGTCATAAATAGAATTGTCCCATTGTCTTCTTTATGCTTTCAGTCGCCTTAAACTATTTTGTTGAAAAAGTCTCGTTCTTGTCTCTTCTTTATCGACTTCTTCTACTGTGTTTCGAGTGTTTCGTCCTGATCTAGTTACTGGAATAATATACCGTGACTTTAACACCCTGTACTCGCCATTCATGACCTAGCTCCTACCATCAGATTGTTAGTATCAGTCTCTACAATATTAAACTACTACAGTGTTTCATTTGCTTTCTCGGACGAAATATTCCAATCGATGCCATATTTTTTCAGTTATGGCCAAGGCCCTTAATACTCCTGCCTCTACTCGTCAGGATGGCGTGGGGTTGACGGAGAAGGTCGTTAGTCATCCACAATTATTTATAGCTTGATCGTTATAGAATCAGTTCTCCAGCACTGCTCTCAGAGGTGACCCGCCAGCTGTCGCAGTCTTGGCACCCAGAAGGCGTGCCTACCTTTGCGCCTGGAGAGCCCTTCCCAGGATCCTCATTACCAACTCCGGTCCTCGGAGTCACGTGACCGGTAATGGAGATGTTCGGCGTTAGCGCCTGCCTAGGCACCGCACTCGCCCGGTGCTTGGTCTCAAAGTAAGGACCGCCCAGAACCGCTTGTTCGTACAACCACAGGTAGAGATGATGGTCTATCAGGCCCGCATTAGCTGAGTGCTGCCAGCTGTTTATCGGTGTTTGCAAAGTCATCTCGGCAGATGGTGAGCTGGATTCCGAAAAGCTGTAAGAGTCTTCCAAGCTCGTTAACCACTGTTGTCCGAGTACGGACCTATGTTCGTTGTCGATGCTCCAGGCCGAAAGATTACAGTTTCGGTTCTCCCCCATTTATATTGGAAAAGGAGAATGTTCTCCTTCGTTGTCAGAATAGTACCGCTCGGCTACTGTTTGGGTACTTCATAGTGCCTCCTTCTCTTTCTCTCGCACAAGACGTGGCGCTCTGTAACGAACACCGTTGTTGACACAACAGCAGGGCTTTGCGCCTAACGCTCTCCCAGTAATGTCCGCTTGCTCGCTTGTACTGTAAGGCTGCAACACTAGGCCCTGGGGAAAATTTACCTTATCCAAGCTTGCCCATGACCAAACGCTTCGATACGAGTTGTGGGATTTCGTTGCAACTAGGGCTCCTAAATAGTATTAGAGCTACAGCTGTTTCAAGGACACAAAGTAACAAGTCGTACATAGATTACATATAACATAGCAGTGTTACAAAGGTATCACTCCACATCCTGTCCACCCTGGACTATCTCCAAAGGTACGACCAGCTGAATTGGCCTAGTTACTTGATGTCCAACTGGCATGCTGTGGATTACAGTCCGTACCAATCCGTCACGTCCTTTCTTCACATCTTCAACGCGTGTCATTTTCCAGCATTGACGTGGGCACGTGTCTTCTTGCAGCAGAACGAAGTCGCCCCCACGCAGCTTTACAGAACCTTTTGGACGTCGTACTTGATGATAGCTCGGGAGTTAAATACTCCTGGCTCCAGCGTTTCCAAAGGTCCTCCACTAATTTCTGGCGGAGTTTGTACATCTTTGCCAAATCTGTGAATCTTCGTGGCTCTAGCCAAAAATGTTCAAATGTTTGTAAATCTATCGGACCAAACTGCGTGGTCATCAGTCCGTAGCTTACAAACTACTTAAACCTAGATAAACTAACCTATGGACAAACACACACACCCATGCCCCAGGGAGGACTCGAACCTCCACGGCGAGCAACCGCGCGCTCCGCAGCGAGGTGCTTTAGACCGCTCGGCTACTCCACCGCGGCTGGCTCTAGCCCCGATGACAAAGTAGTAAGTCGGTCTCCAACTAGAAAGAATGCTGGCACCAAAACACTCTCGTCGTGTTGCGTTATTGCCAACACTGTTTGTAGTCCTTCCTCGTCCATGCTAGAAAGTCCCAAAACCTTGCGTAGACACATCTTGGTATTACCAACCATCCTCTCCCACCAACCTCCCCACCCATACAATTATGTGGTGGGCGAGATACTGGTGAACTGCTGGCCAGAGGTTTGTCAGTACTTTACTAGCAGCATGAAATGTTTGTGCGCTGTCACTATAAATAGTATGTGGTATTCCGCGTCTGCCAATAAATCTTTGCAGTGCTAAAAGAAATTTATCGCCAGATAATTCGAGGTGTAAGGCTCTTCTAGTGGCACAGATGAATAACACGATATAACATTTCTTAGTGACGTAGGCTGTTCTGGAATAAAATTGTCAGTGTCTGTATTCCATGGAACTCCTAGAACATGTGTGTTAGAATGCACTTCCCGCAGTTCTGCGTGCCAAATTTGTGTCAACTCTGTATAGTTCGTCGCCCACTTAGCCATAGCCATAGCCATTTGCTTCATGAGAGTTACAAGCTCAGCCATCGGCCGACTTGTGGGGGCAACACTGTCCTTCCCCAATGCTACCTGCGCCCTTGGTACTGGCCATCCAAATTTTCCTCCTTGAACACCGTGGACGGTCTTCTTTTGGACACAGGTAGCGTCGTAATAGCGCGAAATGAACTTGCCGACAGGAAAGCCAATAACGCTACCAGCGAACCGACTCTGAACGTCGGCATGTAACTGGCCTCCGATCGGCATGCATCGGCCATAGCCGGCTCACGTACTGACACTCCGTCATGAGGAACCCACCAAGTGTCAGTTTGGCTCTAGAGCGACAGTCGACCACATTTCAGTGGAATGCCCCAATTTAGCCATCCTGCGGCAGACTTTTATTTTTCCTAATGTTTTACTTGTCGTTTTAGCTGGCAATAGCTCAACGACAGATTCAAATTTTTTCCTTGAAAGTGAGTTTTATCACTCAGTTTGATGTTTACTGAGTGTCCATAATCTATCTGTTCCTCACTTGGCCGGCCGCGGTGGCCGAGTGCACTGAGGCGCTGCAGTCACGGTCTGCACGGCCACTACGGTCGGGGGTTCGAATATCCCCCCGGGCATGGATATTTGTGCCGTCCTTAGTCTTACCTAGTTCATAAGTAGTTTGTAAGCTTAGGGACTGATGACGCCGTAGTTAAGTCCCATAACTTAAAAAAAAAGAAAAAAAAAAGAAAGAAAGTTCCTCACTTGCCTAATACTTTTAGGCTGTACATTTAAACATCACTCATTTTTATTTCTGTGATTACCTAACTAAGACCGTCTGCTGTTTCGTTTTAAATTCTTTTATTTCTTCATAAATTTTTAGTTGCTGCTTTTATTGTTGACTTGTTACTCACTTTCAAAGCTAGGATGTAGTTTAACACATTATTTTCCGTAATTTTAGTGCCTTTTAGTATATACTCTTTGAATGGTAAAAGGAGAAAAGTAACTGATGTCCGTTGTAGTTAAGTCCCTTTTAAAACTCAAGGAACCTAACACCTTGTCCAAGGAACCCTAAATTCGCAAAAACCACTTGAGGAATCATTGTTCTCTGGAATCACTCTGAAGATGGCGGCACGGTATGCAGCCGAAATACTAGGAAAGAAAATTATGTAGCTGCACACACGAAATTTTATGGTTGAGTGATAGCGCAGCGAAAATTATGATGATGCACGTTAGCTTTGTATTATGTTTGTAGTGATAAATGAAAAAAAAAAAAAAAAAAAAAAAAAAAAAAAAAAAAAAAAAAATCTTGCGAGAGAATTGGCAAGCAGAACTTGCAGTGTGGGAATGGGTGGTGTAAAACAGTAATTAAGACATCAAGGGCAATAACAGCCATTGGCGTTGTAATGAAGGCAAAATTAAGATATCATAGGACTTTTTATCAGCTTTGTTATCGGACTATTAAAATCTTCAAGTATAAAGACAGTTCTTGATATTAGCTTTCCTTTTTAATGAAAAACTTTAGACAATTGTAACAACGTGTAGCGTTAATTTCAGGCGGGCTTTCTGTTCACTTAAAGTAATTAAAATCTTTTCGGGAGTTTGTGCACTGGTGCCGTGGTTTCCGGTGAAATAAACGAGCAGGCGGCGCAGATTACACGGCAACAAATTCACGGCGGGTGGAGCGCTCGTAGTCGCGAGCGCTCTCAAGGTTATTGTATTTCATCAGCACCGTGAGTATAATCCTGCCTTAGTGGATGGTAATTTCCATTTCATCTCCAGCAAAGGGAAAGATATCTGAACGTATGTAAATAGTCACTCCCTTTAAAATACATTGCTGACCACCCAAAATGTAACTCCCTGATGGAAACACCCATATCAGATGAAATCTGTAGCATGCATTTGCAGCGACGACAAATGTACACAGTTGCGGCTGATGCCTAAAATGAATGGAGGACCACTACTTTTACTGCCTTATTCAATTTAAATCATTGCATTAATAGGCTCCTAAACCGGCGGTTTCCGCTTATTTATAAAATTGAAATTCTTGAACTTTCGAAATCTATAAATGTGGACACTGTAACATGACGGATATATACTCCAAAGTCACATAATTTTTCTAATTCTGGAATTGCATGGAAGACAGCGCGAAATGTGTTGTTTCCATTTTGAAGGACTAGGCCAGTTATCAGGTAGTCGGGTTCGCCACAGCGAAGACCCTCGTAGACAATGGTGAACGGCCGTGAATGGGTAAACCTGTGGCCATGTGCTGGGCCTTGAAACATGTCTGTACAATTTCAATAATATTGTTTCGCCTCTCTTATATCGATATTTGTATGTAAAATGTTATATGAACTTCTTTACTTCTTTGAGTAACTACGTCTATGGTTTACTCTGTTGTGTAACATCTCTGTCAAAGGCAATATGTGAGTAGTAGCCGAATAGAAAGAGAGAGACGTGTTTAGCTCTGGTATTGAACGGACGTGCTCTGGTTCGCTGCTGAGGCAGCAAATCTTGTACGAGCTGATGGAATAATTTTGAAATCTGATTTTCACAGACACAGTTCTGTCTTTATAAGAGTTTGTATCATTCATATATGTATCAGTCTGAGAAGATTTTTGTTGTTCTCCAATCATAAAGTAATGTAATCATTATTGCTAATAATAATTGAGAAAGTTAAACTTCTTTACCTGTTTAACTTTTGTAGTTAGAAAGCTAACCCTCTTCCTTTCATTGAAAGTTATTGACTAATAAAATCAAAGAATAATATTGACTAAGCTGAGTTTGATTAATATATTTCTTTATTGGTGTGACGTTCAATAATAATAGTGATTGTTGTGCAATACTGGACAGGTGAACAAGATATAAGTTTCTGCAATCAGTCAGTCATCGAAATAAATTCTTGCAGTTGCATTATTAGAAAGTGGTTTGTGTTTTTCCAGATTTCTCTCGCAGGCAAATTTATACTGTAGTCAGTGAGCCTTATGCAGACTACGTATTGTTCTTGCTGTGTTCAAAATATCCGTTGCGCTTTCAATCAGTTTAAACCCACTGTTTCCTAATTAACTGTGCAGGTATTAATATTAAGACCATAACTAAACAAAATTATAGTGTTAATGAATAAAAAATGTGTTCTACTAATCCTTAATGAGCTTGAAAGTTAGTTATCGTGAATGTTAACTACCAGATGATGATAATTATTAGTGCTGCATTTAAAATCAGATCAGTTTTGAATGAGTAGCATTAAAGCAGACCTCCTTTAGCTGGTTCACAATTGCCAAATCCTTGTAGCGACCCTGTTTTTCCAATTAATATAACAGACTTACCTTTATTCCACAACCAACATACCAGTTTTAGCCTATACAACTTAGTCTGGTCAACACATAAAGTCCACGTAAAGTCGCAATACCAAGAAAGAATTATCGGAAGAGCGGCACACTTGGTGGAAGTGGTGACGGGGGTGCGAGCAATAAGAGCTACGTTTCGCAGCGAGATGGGGTACACGTAGGCCGCGAAGAGCCCTCTCGTATTGTCTGAGAGGGTCGGTGTTGCGCCTAAAGTAGTCGGTGCAGAGTCGTCACACAAGGTGGAAACAACACAGTGAGTGCCAGTATGCCTCGTCGACATTAAATGGAGCCATATCAGCATGTGAGCGAGTTTGGACGGGGCAGAATGATCGGTCTCCGGGAAACAGGGTTGTCATACCGTGATTTCGGCTGGCACAGGACATGCTGCTGCGACAGTGATGCGTGTGCGGAAGCAAGGTCGTACGCAGTGACGAGCGTGAATTGGACCACAGAGCATGAGCACAGCACGGGATGACCGTCATCTTGTCCGCATTACCATAACGGACCGTAAACCGTCATCCGCAGTGTTGGCTCGTCGCTGGGGCACTGCAACAGTTGTGAATTCGTCTGCAACAACGAGCTCAAATTTCATAGAGTGGCGATAGGTCCGCCATGTTTGAGGCAAATTGAACTGGCGTCCGCCATGTTATTCGGGGTACCGGCTGCCAGATGGTATGCCACACCCACTAGACAATATTACCTTTTACGTTTTAAATGAAGATTGACTATTGAGTACAGATGTGCATGAAGTTCCGTTGGTGTGTCCAGACTTTGTCAAGGCTGCGGTTTTATGAGCCAGATAGGGTCTTTTCTTAAAATGCGTTAATGAAATATCACTAATCTGTCAGTAATACACTTCCAGTTCGAAGTACAACAGTTAGCTGAGGTTTGATCCAACAACGCAAGTGCCGATTTGAAAATATTTGTGTTGATTATAATGCAAACTTATAGTCTAAAAGTGCTTCGAAAGTTATACAGTGAACAGTAATTGTTATGACGAACAATCATGATCACGGATTTTCATCTGTTGTTAATGTATTGTAACAACTGCTTTCTTAGAGTCTAAGACACATTTATCTGGTGCTTATTAAACGTATTAAGTGCACATACTCGTAAAATTGCTGTTAAAGGGCTTGGTTGTGAAGTTTGGTTGACTAAATTTGAGTACAAAGACGAAAGTAACAACAGAATACTGCAATCAAAAATGCGCTTAGTTCAGCTGCCACAAAAGCATTCTACACCGAAATAACGTATCGCTAATAACTTACTTTGTTGCCACGCTGATATACGTAAGCCTCTGCGTCCGCAGTTGAAGGTTAATTATATATGGCCTTTCCAGCTCGTAAACATGTTCCCAGACATTTTATCAAAGTAACTACATTCACTGATTATTCTGCAATTGCGCCTCTGAAGTATTGTCATCATCAGAATGAACTAAAATGGTTCGAACTCTACCAATTGAATTACACAAGCAGTTGGTTTTAGTCAGCAGGTAGTGTAATGCAATAACAACATGATTTACCCGAAGCTATGGCATGGAGAGTCGTAGGAAGGTTGGAAAGGGGAGGAAGGTGGCTACAGCTATAGGTCTCAAAGAGTAATTGCCAGAACCTGGACACGAGTTGAGACAACGGGAACAGTTAAAAGAAAACAGGGTCAAGGTCGTCCACTGGTAACATCAGCAAGAGATGACCGTTATCTCCGGTTAACAGCAAGTCGAGAAGGAAGTCTGAATGCAACTCAGCTCCAACGCGTCCGCTAGGCAGCGATAGGAAGCGCTATATCAACACAAAAAGTCTGAAATCGCCTTCGTGAATGAGGCCTCTACTTACAGAGCATGTCTGAGATGCATTTGCCAGACGCATTGCAGCCAGAGCAGAGCTGGATATTGCACTCTTGGAAGAATGGCCAAATATCCCTCAAGAGCTGTCCATACCACGCAGGTGTTGCAACTGTATTGGCTGTCCGATGTGATCACACAATATTATAGGGCTACGAGAGCCTGGCTTTAAGTAAACGCCATGTAAACCTCAAGAGAAAGAGTTGAGACAGCAAAATAACATACTGTATCACACACCCACTACAATTGTAACCAATATCTGAATAAAATACTTTACCACATTGAGAAGTGCTGGCTTCCCTATCACTTTGTTAGTAATTCTTTTGGCTCCCAGGCATTATTTTATTAGGCGTCGCCTTCTCCATCGCTGCGCTGCGCTCGCGGCCGCGGTGGCCGAGGGGACTGAGGCGCTCCAGTCACGGTCTGCACGGCCACTACGGTCGGTGCTTCGAATCCCCTCTCGGGCATGAATATTTGTGCCGTCCTTAGGATTAGCTAGTTCATAAGTAGTTTGTAAGTTTAGGGACTGATGACCCCGTAGTTAAGTCCCATAAGCTATACAAACATTTGAACATTTGAACATAGAGCGCCCGTTTCAACAACGAAATCCTGTCTCGTAATCTTGCAAAAAATCTAAAGAAATTCTGGTCATATGTGAAGTACACTAGCGGCAAAACACAAACAATACCTTCACTACGCGATAACAATAGTGATACTACCGATGATAGTATTACTGAAACAGAATTGCTGAACTCAGCTTTCCCAAGTTCTTTACTAAAGAAGACCGAGTGAACACTCCAGAATTCGAATCAAAGCACTTACCAGCATGCGAAATTTAGAAGTAGATGTTCCTGGAGAAGTAAAACAACTGAAGTCAGAAAACAAAAACAATTCTCCCGATCCAGATTGTGTACCAACCACATTCCTGTCAGAGTATGCTAATGCAATATCTTCATATTTAGCTATCATATACAACCGATTACTCAGCGAAAGATCCGTACCGAAAGACTGAAAAGTTGCCCAGGTCACTCCAATATTAAAGAAAGGCAATAGGAGTGATCACCAAAATTACAGGCCAATCTCATTGACGTCGATGTGCAGCAGGATTTTGGAACATATACTTTGTTCGAACATTATGAAACATCTCGACTCTTAATCAATAGTCACACGGATTCAGAAAGTATCGCTCTTGCGAAACACAGCTTGCAGTTTATTCACATGAAGTGATAAGTGCCATCGACAAGGAATCTCAAATCGATTCCACATTTCTGGATTTCTGGAAGGCTTTTAACAGTGTACCTCACAAACGGCTTCTAATGAAATTGCATGCTTATGGAATATCGCTCCAATTGTGCGACTGGATTTACGATTTCCTATCAGAAAGGATACAGTTCGTAATAATTGACGGTAAATCATCGAGTAAAACAAAAATGTTTGTAAAAGTATGGGACTTAACTACACTGGTCATCAGTTCCTAGGCTGACAAACTACTCAAACTAACTTATGCTAAGGACAACAAAGACACCCATGCCCGAAGGAGGACTCGAACCTCCGACAGCGAGCATCGACGCGCTCCGCAGCTGACCGCCTTGGAAGGCTCGGCCACCCCACCGCGGAGTTCAGAATCGTTCCAACCATATTCAACAGGTCAATAGTATCGACTAAATTATACAAAACTCATTAGAAATAGATTATTTGATATACATACATTCAATTGTTTAGTACTTTTTTAGTTGTTAACACTTTATTTGTATGTGTATTAACTGCGGAGGCTTTGAAAGTATCGACTCTTGATCGAATTCTTTCTTTGTTGATGTGTTGCAGCTGGAAAGCGAATGGGCGGAGTCAACAGTTGTGGTGTGAACTTCACCACTGCGGGGATCTCACAGCACAATCACTCGTCGTAAAATCTTAATTTTGCAGTTTACTTTATTATGCAGACGTTATTTCCTTCAATATAACTACATAAATAAATATTAAAAATTGTTTTCCTAAGCATTTTCTGATATATTTGAAGTCAAAGAATAGTTCCATTAATAACAAACTTATCCAGTATTTACTCCAATTTTGTAGTTTTGCATAATGACGAAACCTATATCCTACCGCGGTACTTTTGAGGAAATAACCGGGCGTGCTACATTTTGGCAGAAGAGTTACACATTGGGAATGAACGGCGGTAGGTTATCATTCTCGGCAATTACCTCCAACCAAAGAGAAACAAAATACAGCTCAGAATCGGAGGACAGGAAACATTTTAATGTATTTCTATGGTAATATTCGGCATGTTCCAAGACAATAATTAAAATTTTTGTGTGAGTTTAATTTGTTTTGTATGGTTAGAATAGAGATTAGATTAGATTAATACTTGTTCCATAGAAAATATATACCACATTTCGTAATAATGTGGAACGTGTCAGTTTAGTAGATGTTGGTCTGTACATGACAATCAGTATTTTAAGGATTTTTTTTTAATTTTCATTATTTTTAATTTTTTTTAAATATTTATTTTAAGTTTTATCTAAAAATTCATTCAAACTGTAGTAGGACTTGCCATTCATAAATTCCTTTATTTTTAAATACTAGTTGGCTATCTGTCAGACTTTTGATACTACTTGGTAAGTGAAGATTTTTGTGGCAGCATAATTCACCCCTTTCTGTGCCAAAGTTAGTTTTCACCTTGAATAGTGAATATCAGCTATTCTCCTAGTGTTGTAGATATGCACACTGCTATTACTACTGAATTGTATCGGATTGTTAATAATAAATTTCATGAGTGAATATGTATTTTGTGAATCTACAGTGAATATCCCTAAATAAATGTCTGCAGGATTATCTTGGGTGGGCTCCAGCAATTATTCTGTGCAATGAATATTTTTTTTTTACTCAATGTTGAATTTTCCCAGAATATGATCGCATATGAAATCAGTGAATGAAAATAGGCATAGTAAGTTAATTTACTAAGATTTATGTCTCCAAATTTTGCAATGAACCTGATAGCATAAGTAGCTGAACTCAAACGTTTCAACAGATCTTCAATGTGTTTCTTCCAAATCAATCCCTCGTCAATGTAAACACCTAAAATTTTTGAATATTCTACCTTAGCTACAGATTTATGTTCAAAGACTAAATTTATTAATGGTATCATGCTATTTACTGTATCAAACTGTATATTATGGGTGTTATCAAAGTTTAATGAGAGTCCATTTGTAGAGAACCACTTAATAACTTTCTGGAAGATACCATTTACAATTTCATCAGTTAATTACTGTTTGTCAGGTGTGATAGCCATACTTGTATCATCAGCAAAAAGAACTTGCTTAGCATCTTCGTAAATGTAGAAGGGCAAGTATATATATATATATATATATATATATATATATATATATATATTAAGAACAGCAAAGGACCCAAGACAGAACCTTGTGGGACCCCATTTTTGATAACTCCCCAGTTAGAGGAATTACTTGTTTCATGTATATCATGTGAACTGCTTATTTCAACTTTCTGCACTCTTCCAGTTAAGTATGATTTAAACCATTTGTGCACTGTCCCACTCATACCACAATACTTAAGCTTATCTAGAAGTATCCCATGACTTACACAATCAAAAGCCTTTGAGAGATCACAAAAAAATCCCAACTGGTTATGTCCGGTTATTCAAAGCATTTAATATTTCATCAGTGGAGGTATATATAGCATTTTCAGTTGAAAAGTTTTTTTGTAAACCAAACTGACATATTGTTAGAACTTTATTTTTACTAATATGTGAGGCAACTCGAGAATACATAACTTTTTCAAAAATTTTAGATAAAGCTGTCAGAAGGGCGGTAGTTGTTGACATCGCACGTATCCCCCTTTTTATGCAAAGGTTTAACGATAGCATATTTCAGGCGATCTGGGAAAATACCCTGCTTTAAAGAGCTCAATTATTTTGTAAGCTGTCATGTTTTTAACTTATGTATTTTTTATATAGTGACTAAGTGCAATGTTGCACTTCTTATTTTATACCCAATTTTTTTAACAAGATGACCAGATTATAACAAATATGTGACCAGATGATGGTGACACAGTGCACCGAAACCGGTCGTCTTTTAATAAATTGTTAGTGTGTGATCTTGGCTTGTCATTTATTACAAATATGACTAAGAATGCTACTTACCTCCTGGGAACAAGCTTCTAATACCCTGCTGGAAATGCCATAAATTCCATATGACAGTTTACTCTTGAGAGAGTTTATTATTTTCCTAATTTCGGAAGGAGAGGTGAGTGGAATTTCAATTGTATGAAATTGTGTGGGTATGGCCTCTTCCATTAATTGTCTTGCTCCTTCTAATGAACATTTAGATCCTATTTTCTCTACATTATTTAAAAAGTAATCATTAAAAATGGTTTCTACTTCTGACTTTTTGTTACAAAAGTTTTCATTTGTTTTGATCATAGTACCCTCTTCATCTGCTCTTGGTTGCCCTGTCTCCCTTTTAATAATATTCCAGTTGTTTTAATTTTATTATCAGAGGAACTAATCTCAGACATTATGCACATGCTTCTTGATTTTTTAATAACTTTTCTTAATGTAACACAGTAGTTTCTTAAAAATATTTTATTGTTTCTGGGTTCTTACTGTTTCTTGCAGATAGATATATTTCCCTTCTTCGGTTACAAGATATTCTTTTTCCTGTAGTAAGCCATGGTTTTTTTTGCATGGTTTCTTACAGTGCTTATATATATATATATATATATATATATATATATATATATATATATATATATATATATATATCACTGTGTGAGGCGTGAATTCTGCTGTGATGACTGCAACTACCTTACAATTTAGTTTTAACACAATGGAACCAACACATAAACATTAATTCGCAGCAAGTGTAAGAAAATATTTCAATCTTAGCAAGTTACCGTGTTAACAGGATTCGCCGTGCCACTGCATATAGTTTTATTAACAGCGATTCTGAAGCGGCGTGTTCAGGGCTAATTTTGTCTCTTATGCTGCGATTCCCTTAGTGCACTACATTGGTTTCATAACATGTATCCAGTTGAGAAGTTAACACAGCTAATACAACAGAATGGGGGAAACAAACAGGAAGATTGGGCCGTAAAGGTGGTCTGCGGAGAACATCGTGTGGCACATCTAGGTAGTCCCCTGCAGGACGTCATCTCTGTGTGACGGTAGAGATCCATGCTGTTGTAGAGAAAGTATGGTTGGCAGCGGCGAATAATAAGCTGCGGTCGCTGAAACCAACTATCCGATCGTGGCAATCCTTCAGACGGGATGAACTGTCATATATGCGTCTCCGACTCGGGCACTGTCCATTACTCATGGCTTCTTACTCCGGTGAGAGCATCCTTCGTTTTGTGCACATAACTATACACTTCATTTTACAGAGTGCGTTTTATAACGTGCTACGTGAGCGGAAGTGAGTCATTTTAGCTGTTTACGAGGCCAGTGTCACTAAATTTTACCAAGTTCGTGACTTGTGTAGACTCCGGCCATGGCTTTTACCTTGAAGGTTTTTGTATGTTGTCGAGGGACTGGCTCAACCCTTTAATATATATGATCAGCCACCCACGCCCATTTCCTAAATTGTTTTAAGCCTTTATAATACTTTCCCATTTTTTGGCAAACTTCACGTGAAACAATCATTGCGACTCTCTACAGCTTCAAACAAGATTTGCCTCGTCTTCTCATATTTAACTTTATGGGCAAGGCTATTTTCTCTGTGTAGCGATGTTATAACTTTCGTTACTCTTTCTCTGCCATTCATCTCCCACTTTCACGTCCGGGTGCTTAATTTGCGGTACGCCCGAAGTACCTTAGACATCATCATCTTACCGGATTACCAGTAACTACGTTTCCGCCAACCATAGTCGTGAAGGACTGTAAATGCCAGTGATGGGTGTAAATATTTGTCATAGTCCTGATGAGCTACTATTCCAGAGTGAATTCCCTCGAGACATACAGATTGAAATCCATGCATCGTGGTGTGAGAACCATCAGCTACAAATCACGTACACAACTGGCATGTCTACACAAGCTGGTGTCTCCGAGCTGCTGTTTTTGAGTAGGACAGTGCACGTCCACTTACACGTGTTGCGGTGCAGCGTGTTCTTCACAGTGTGCAATTGCTTTCCATAGCACTGTAACCGAATCTCCACCAACTCACCACATATGCAACGAGATGAAATGGCGACTTATTTTTCCGGGAGTGCAAGAACCACAGCAGAATTGCAACAGTAGGCGCCGGCTGCTTAGGGAGTCAGTCGCTGGATAGTATTCGGCACGGAAATACATACCTTCATTTCCTCCACACAGTGTTATGATGCTACCGTATAGACACCTTCTACTGTGCCATGTGTGTTTCGTTTGGTTTGAATCTCTTATTATACAGTACTAGAAAAATCACTTACCTGTGCCGCGTAGGAATGGCCGTGCGCTCCAAGGCGCCTTGCTGTGGAGTGTGCGAGTGTGCGGGAGTTCGTCCGTTAGAGGCTCGAGTCATCCCTCGGGCATCTGTATGCGTGTATGTTGACCTTAACGTAAGTACTTTAAGTATCTTGTAAGTCTAGGAACTGATGACAACCGTAATTTGGTCCCATTAGTTTTACTAACGTTTGAATTTTTTTATTTCATTTATCTTCCACTTCGCTTGTTAAGCAGATGGCCTTGTCCTTAAAAAGATTCAATTCCTTCTATTTATTTGTAATTCTTTTACTAGGAAAAAAATACTTCATATAAGAGTTTCTCCGATCAGCGTTATTCATACACGGTTACGTAACAACAGTGAAGTAATAGAGTCAACGCCGCTACAAAAAAAAAAAGATTGTTCCAATACAGGGTGTTAAAATAGTAACTCAAATTTTGAGAGGTGGTAGTGCTCATAGAAACAAGATACGTAATTCGATTAAACATGTGTGCGAAAACGCATGCTTTCTCGCTTAGCCGGCCGCGGTGGCCGAGGGGACTGAGGCGCTACAGTCACAGTCTGCACGGCCACTGCGGTCGGGGGTTCGAGTCCCCCCTCGGGCATGGATATTTGTGCCGTCCTAGTTCGTAAGTAGTTTGTAAGTTTAGGGACTGATGACCCCGTAGTTGAGTCCCATAGGCCTTACAAACATTTGAACATTTTCTCGCTTAGAAGGCGTTACATGTGGCGTCCCTTCACGGTAATTCATCGATCTCCCCTTCGACGTTATACCAAGTTATAAGTTATACCAAGTTATTTGTTAAGTTATACCAAGTTGTTGTTGATGTACTTACTAGCACGCACTGAAGTCGCGACCCTGTAGTGTGTGCACATCGTTGACTGGAGATAGACCTCCTCCAAGCGTCCTCATAAATAACTAAACGACAAATGTCTGCATCAAATGGTTGCGCACATTGTGACCTAATTGTGGTGGTGCGCCATCATGCCTCAACCATATTTGCAATCGTTGCTGACAAGGCACATCCTGCAGCAAGGCAAGCAATGCGTTGACGAGGAAGACCAAACGATGCGCCTCACTTAATCTTTTTAGTAGCATGTATGGCCCTATTAATCTATCGCTAACATCCATAACCAAACGCTGGGCATTCTTCTTGTTTCACCTCTCACAGTATTCCACAGTTATTTTGAAGACCTCGTAAACGCGTACTTAAATGTGTGAGCGTGTGTATACACGTGTGTGTGTGTGTGTGTGTGTGTGTGTGTGTGTGTGTGTGTGTGTGTGTCAGTATCTGTGTAGTACTGCAAAAAGTAATAATTTCCTTTGCATTGTATCCACAAGGTATGGTGGGTTGCTCGAGGAATAGCTCATTGAGGAATACGTGACTTCAAAGTCAAATAGCAGCCAGGTGGAGAGATACTAACATTGGGAATACAGTGGAACCTGTCTATAGCAACATTCAAATAACCTTAAAAATTATGCCATTGTAAACGAATGTCGTTATATCAGAGATTCTTACTGTCAGTCTGTTTTAATGACAAATAAAAAAAAATATTTATCGACCCTTTTAATTTTATATACAGTATAAAGTAATTAGTCATTTTACTCTGCTGTCTATTTGTCCAATTTTTCAATTACGTTCTGTGTTTATTATTTCACTTGTGATTTCATATTCCTTCCCTAGCTTCATATAATATGTTCACGATTCTAATGACTTCTAAACCGACACTTTCTTTCTTCTTCTCCATGTCCCTAGATCACTTATTAGTGACTGTGACCCTGATTCCTCACTTCGTTTGCAATTTCGTTTTCAGTTTGCATTTCGACTGTATCAAGTTCATCATCTATCGTTGCACGCTTTTCATGGCAGCACTGATTCAGAATATTAGAATTGATTTATGGCAGCGATTCAGACAGCGGCTCATCATCCGTTTCATTGAACGTGTGTTCAGTTTCGGCGGCATATATCCTTTCTGTTGTGATTCCCGCATCACGGAACCAGTTCTTGACGGTTTCGGCTGTGACCCAGCTCAAAGGTTTGGCAACGCATCAGATCGCAGCCGTCAGTGTAATGCAATAAACCTGCTTTTCCTAGTTGAATTTTAACGTTTTCAGTAACACGAGCTTACGATAGTTCCATTTCAGACTCCTAATTACGCCTAGCTCCATGGGCTACAGTTATCAACAGGAACTAGTATCCTCTTTCACTGACTTTTAAGCTCCACATCTCACTCGTAATTCCTTATTTCAGGTGGCCGAGGGACTGAGGCGCTCCAGTCACGGTCTGCACGGCCACTACGGTCGGGAGTTCGAATCCCCCCTCGGGCATGGATATTTGTGTCGTCTTAGTTCGTAAGTAGTTCATAAGTAGTTTGTAAGTTTAGGGACTGATGACCCCGTAGTTAAGTCCCATAAGCTATACAAACATTTGAACATTTTCCTTATTTCACCTCGAAAGAATTGTAGTGCACTGGCAGATTTCTTAGTGGTTTAAAACGCCTAGCATATTTTGATTTACCTAACACGAACTATTTTTTCTTGTCAGTTCTGTCTGCTTTCGCACAAACCAGAATTGTTATTGGTTTTCTGCATAACGTACTACCAACACATTTCCCCCTCTATTGAATTTCAGAGATTTGTCAGGTGGCAGTTTAGAAAAAAGACCAGTCTCGTATGCATTAAAGATGTCATAGTACGCATACCATTTACGAATTGAAGAGTCACACCATAGTGAGTCCATTGTTACAGTACTCGCTTTGTTCTCTTCGCCGCTAACTTTCCAAATTTAATTCCATGTAGTTGCTTCAATCTGTCAATCCAGCCGCTGCTGTACACCAATTCCTCAGCTTTTAATTTCTTGGAAACTTCTTGCAGAGACCCAATAATGCTCAAACCGCTTAAGCGGCGATTCATCCACGGCTCTCCGTTCAGATTTTGGTAACAACTTATATTAGACCCATTTTGTTCAAACGCAGTAACAATTTCATCCTTGTTTTTGCAAGTCGTTTGAATTGTGGCATTTACTGAGTTGAACTGACGACACACTCAACCTTTTTAGCTCCATTCTCTATTGTCTTTTACAGGCCACACAGTTCTAAAATGCGTGGACTTCATAATAAATTGTTATGGAAATTGCCATAAAGTGTACTGTTGACGAGTTCTGTGATTGTCACAAAGTATGAATGCGCTAGAGTAACAATGAGATGGTCTGTACCACAAGTATTGTTGACGGAAGGGGAGAGAGACGAATACAACACTTTGTACATTACGACAGCGGTACATTGATTTTTGTTACTAACTGAGATAGAAAACGACGTTCTATAAAATGTACACACATATACATTTGTCGCATTAAGAACATAATATGAGGAGTTTGTTCCTTCGAGGAATGTATCCTTACCGCAGTAAATACAACGTTATAGCTTATCGGAGCTGTAGTTGTAACCGGTGTCGATATAAGGAAGTTCAGTTGTATTTGAGTGGGTGGGGATATTTTCAGTTCCAGCTTTGTTGATGCAGCTAAACGAACCACCCCGAAAACTTCGGGTGGTAGAAAATACCTTCAATTAAGTGAAGTAATTTTATAGATTAAACTATATAGCCTATATTCGAATCGGTTATACTAGGTGAGTTCCTGAAAGCTGCAGAGGGCTGAGAGCCAAAGTTTCTCACACGTCAGCCAGTCATGCAACGAGATGTACAATGTTGGCCAAAATCTCTCAATGTCGTCGCAGCTCTATGCAGGTAAGAGTTACCAGCCTAAAATAGGTTACCTTCGTTGCGAGCTTAGATTCCGTTACAATATAATTTGCAATATAGCCTACCCAATTTAACGAGGAAGTATACGCCAAATAAAGAACTTAAACTACAAATAAGAATATTACGTACATACCTAGTTGGTCCATTTACCGATCAGTGTCACCTGCGATAAAAATGATGAAATTCGTGGATCATTCCATGTCGCTTTTAGTATAAGAATTGAAGTTTGACGCAACGGCTAATTTTCTCTTGTAACGGAAATTCACCCGTGAAGGTACGAGGAATTCTTTCGCAAAGGGTTTTGTTACCTTCTTTGTGTGAAATATTATCACATTTCTTAAATTTTTTACGTTTAACGGCTTTGGAGAGTAATAATTGTTTTACAGATTTTTACCCGCCAAAGTTTATTCCTTAATTACCTTCCCTTCTCTGATGATGTGTTAGTTCTCATTACTCACTACACTCACGAATGAATTTACGCAAATCACACACATCTAATTCACTCCATTCGTAATTAATTGATTTAATTAGATTTCCTTATTTAGTAGCCTCATAGGTTTTGACGTAACTGTAGGCTAATCACCCACATCTGATTCACACATTTTGCTGTCAGGAACTGATTTAATAGTATATTTCTCTAATCTCGTATATCAATTTGTGCTTTACTTCAGAATACATCCCAAATGTTACTGTCATCAGATAGTGAAAGCGTGCAGAGTAATCAATATGATACATGAAAGGTATACATTAAAACAGTATTAGTCTCTAAATTAGTAAAGTTTAAAATTCACATAATACAGAATTAAATATTATTTGTACTTTGGAATATATATGTCGGATATTCAATCAAAGAAAGGTTATAATTTGTTTTGACACCATCCTACAACTGTTTGACGTATTATTAAGGTAAATTAAGCACCATTTGTGTATTGAATCAGTCATTTCGAGAAGGCTATATCTACCAAAGAAAATGTTTCAGGAGAAAAAAAAAACTGTATTGCAATGCCGAAGTGTAAAATGCATTCTGTCTTTTATATTCACATTAATAGTATACGAAATTATCTCTTCATAGGCAATGCACGTTTCTTCGGGTACTTCCAGATTGTGAAATTGTGAACTGAAATGGAAAAGTGGTGGGGATGGATATATGGCCTTTTCCAAATGACTGATTCAATGATATAAAAGTTTCTATCAGTACGACATGTTTCGGCACTTCATCATCCCCTTCTCCAGTACTAAAATATTAATCTGCCATAATTATTAATGGCGTCGCCTAATGGCGGATTAACTTTTCAGTACTTGAGAATGGGATAATGTAGTCCAGCAACATGCCGTACTGACAGAAACTTTTATACAGGATGAGGCACTTAAAACTTGTTTCGGAATATTTTGAAAAGTGCAAATCGGATTAAAAAATAGATGCAATAAAAGTTGTTCACATCCAAGAGGGACATCCATTAAAATAAACCTCGATCCCTCTGCCCAAACCCAGAGGGCATGAGGAGGATGACTGTCCTATTCTTATTGCAGATTTTGATTCTCCAGGATAAAAAGTAACTATTGTGTGAAACATTTTCTTAGTTTCATTATAGATGACGCTGTAATTGGCAAAAATGAAAATGAGTTGAAATTTGTTGTAAAATCTCAAAGAAAAACACATCAGTTTAGGAAAATCAAAGTGCAGTTTTTGATATTTTTGATAATGATATCAAGTGACAATGTCTACCCTACCGAAACGCATTCTTACATTATTTTTAGCGATGCCCAGGAACAGAAAGGTGGACGTAGCAGGAATGTGTTTCCTTCGTGGTGTTAGATTTTGGTGAGTCCCCTTGCCTCTTATTTTCTCGGGGATGTTTGATTACAGTGAGTTACACTGCCTCGCACACATGTTTCGCTGAAGCAAATGTTCGAAATGATATCCCTATGCAAACTGGAACTTGTGTCTGAAGAACAATACGACATTAAATAGTGTTTCTGCGGTAATCCATACAGGAAAATATAGGTAAAAGTCAAATTGGGTGACCGTGAGGGCCACTTTTGAGGACCTCCTTGTCCAGTCCATGGGCCCGGACAGTTTAAATTCAAAACTTCTCGAGATATTCTAGAATAATGCGCTGGGCATCCATAGTATTGAAACCACTTGTCAATTTTTAAGTGGAATATCATCTATTAGTATGGGTTTAACATTACCTAAAAAATCGCTGTACATTTGACCCGTCACATTACATTCTATGGAGTATGGGTCAATTACCAGGATACCAGTATACCTAAAATACCGCAAAAAATGTTATACTCCATGATGTTTGTCTTAAGCAACAGGGATTCTCCATTAATCGATAATGCATATTTTATCGCTTTACCTCACCACGATTCGTAAAATTTGATTCATCAGAAAAAAGTATCTGTGAAATGAAATTTTCATTGATTTTCAATTCTTTCTATATCCAGTTGCAAAACTTCAAGTACCGATAAATGAATTACATGTCATTTGTGTTCATGCAGCCTGCGTAGAATATTTCTTCGAGAAATTCCTGAACGTCGTGCAGTTTGCCGAGAACAAATGTGAGGATGTGCAGCATCTGCAGCTTAAACAGTCTATGTGATATTTCAGTTTGTCACCGACCGCGATCGGAATCTTTGTGTAGGTTTAACACTTCCAGTTACAGTAAACAGTTGGAAAGTAATTCGAAAAGTCGTAGCCAAAGGAACAACCGTATCAGGGAACAGGTTAGCATACCTTTGACGACATTCTTCGACATTTCTATGAGCCTCAAAATATGAGGATATAATAGTTATTCTCTACAATCGTTAACATCGTTGGGCAATTACGTTGAGCCGCGGTCGAATGGCCGAGCGCTTTAAAGCTCCTTGCTGCGGAGCGCTCTGCTGTTCGCTGTGGGAAGTACGAGTCCTTCCTTGGTCGTGTGTGTGTGTGTGTGTGTGTGCATGTGTGTGTAACTTATTTTGCAAGCCTAGGGACTGATGACAAAAAGACTTAAGTGCCTTAAATTTAAAAACAATGAAAACTGCGATCAGACGCATACAGGACCGATGTCTGAAGACGTACAGTGACCAGTCTGACCACAGGCTGAGAGCATGATCACCGTGCGTCATTCGACTGTGGCAGGTGGCACATGACAGCTTTATTAAAAAAAAAAGTTCTATGGTGGGCGTAGGGGCGTAGTGATGTGCACGATGAATAACGAAGTGGGCGTCCACCTTTGGTTACAGAAGAACTGGTTCACTTTCATCTGTTCTTACATCTCAAGTCTTTCCTTGGCGATCATCACTTCACCAACGACGACGAGCTGAAAGAAACTGTTTCCAACTGGTTGAAGCCACAGGCGGCAAATTTCTGTGAAGAAGGTATACAAAACCTGTTGCCACGCTATGACAAATGCCTGCAAAATTTCGGCAGTTATGTGGAAAAGTAGTTTAAGAGTTGTAGAATTTTGTGCAATAAAAATTTCTTCTGTATCTGTGTACAATTTCATTTTATTACCAAACAGAACTTACTTTCTGGACGTGCCTCGTATGTGTACTAGTTTGTCTCTTGTTCGACATGTGCAAAGTAGGACTACGTAGGCTGCAATGTACGCTGGTATGTACTCTCCTGGATGGATTCACCTGTGTGAGACGGCAGGAGTGCCCACAGAACACCAACCTAACTGTTCTGTATTGTAACTACGTTTGCTAAGTACACAATTATATAAACTCAGAATAAGTGTTCATTATGTTCCAACCAAATGTTTCTGAAATACAATGAAAAATAACTCAGCTTTCGTCGTTTAGGAGTAGCTTTCGCTACATATCCTTAGTTGTAGTGAAAAGTCCGAAACATATGTTCCTACCCTTCTTTTTCGATTAGGGATCCCTCTCCCAGCAAACTGAGACTAGGTTGCGAATGTTTTTGGGATCGAGTGTTATTGGTTTCTCATATGATAATAAAAGAGTCAACTGTCGATCAGTGCAGGTCTAGACTATTCGTGTCGTCTTCTGTTGGTGTCGTTACGAAACAGTCCCTGAATGACTTATGTTTAACTTTTCCAACAATGATACTTCTAATTGAGAGAAAACAAACGCTGACAGAATACGTTTTACACAGAATTCTGCACGTTGGGAATTGTTTAGGAAGTATAACAATTTTTTTTTTCTTTTCTTCAGAAACCAAACGTGTTTGCAGATACAATGCTGGAAACAAAAATTACTTCACCATCTTAGAGTTTTCCTATTCATTCAAGGTCTATTGCTGAAACAGTGCATGCACCTGCTCCACATGTTCACATAGTTCTGCAAGAGTTGTAAGTTGATGAGTCGCACGTGTCAGTTGTCTCTCCACTATATCCCACACATGGTCATTTGGAGACAAGTCTGAAAATCGTCATGGCCAGGGGAATTGCTGCACGTCTTGCATATCATGCTGCATTTCACGCGCAGTGTGTGGGCAAGTTTTATCCTGTTGGACCGACAAATCACCTTGTTGCAAGAATGGGAGAAGGACGGGTATTACGACAGACTGCTCATACAGAGCGTTGGTCATTGCTTCCCTAAAAGACGCCATAGTTGTAGTTCATCGCACTCCTGATCATAAGGCTTGGGATAGGCCCAGTGTGTCATAAACGAAGGTACTGTATGAAACACCGCTCGCCAGATGTATGTCATACACAAAAGTGACCATTGCTCGTGAGCAGGTAGAATCTGCTTTCTTCTCTGAAGACCACATCCCACCATTCCAGGTGATACTATGGTGGCAGCTAAGCCATCAGCTAAGCATCAGTCCCTGTGGTATGAGTGAAGTCGTGCACATCACTGCTGTTGTGTGAGTTGATGGCAGGCTGAATGTGTGCCTGCTCGTAGTACTACTGCTATTAACTGTTTGTAAACAGTTCTTGTTGACACTTCTGGGCTAAAAACCCAGCTTATTAGTGCTGTGTTGTAGCTGCATGATCTCCCACTGCTGTTCTTAAAATACGAAGGTGTTAGCAGGCGTCTGTGACGTGTGGACGTTTAGAAGCTCGTCTACATAGACCAAAGATAATATAGACTGTGAGGCCAACGAGAGATACAGGCCCCAGCATGCACGTCGTGCCACGTGAGCAAGGTAGTTCTGAGCTGGCGCGATCGCTAACTCAGTGGCTAGCCGCCGTGAGGCAGTGGGCTGTGCCCCAGCGGCTGCCCAATCAGCTAGCGATCGCGCAGGTTCAGAACTACCTTGCTCACGTGGCATGACCTGCGCGCTGGGGCCTGTCTTTCTCGTTGGCTTTGTATAGACCACAAAAGACGTTTCCATAAAATCTCGGGCGAACTGCCGGATGTCCGTAACTTCTTGCCACGATATTTCGGCGCAGTCTTCTGGCCATCTTCAGGCGAGTACCGCCGAAGTAGTGGCGAAGACGCACTGAGCTGTGCTATTTATGCCCAATTCAGCTGGCATTGCGCATGCGCGTACCTAGCGTGCGCGTTCACTACAGCTACATACGCTGCTCCGAGCGCCCTCCGCGGTGGAGGCTTGTCGCTTCGATATCAGATCGATTCTCATCGTCATTCAGTTGCAGGAAACTACGCCGACTACGAATTTTGTCAATGACAGGATTCCATGCAGCATTTATTTGGAAACCGCTGTCTCGATTGACCGTGCGAGTGCAGCAAGTCATATATAGGGAGAGCACTGTGCAGGACCGCATCGTGGAACATCAGCGTCATACTCGGCTACTCCAACCCACCAAATCCGCAATCGCCGAACATTGTATTTCCACAAGTCATTCAATGAAATATAATGAAACGAAAATTGTGGCCCACACATCAAACTTTTGGAGCTCAATTATTAATGAAGCTGTGGAAATAAGATCGTCTGACAGTGAGACTCTTATCAATCGAGACAGCGGTTTCCAAATAAATGCTGCATGGAATCCTGTCATTGAAAAACTTCGTAGTCGGCGTAGTTTCCTGCAACTGAATGACGATGAGAATCGATCTGATATCGAAGCGGCAAGCCTCCACCACGGAGGGCGCTCGGAGCAGCGTACGTAGCTGTAGTGAACGCGCACGATAGGTACGCGCATGCGCAATGTCGGCTGAATTGAACATAAATAGCACAGCTCAGTGCGTCTTCGCCAGTACTTCGGCGGTACTCACCTGAAGATGGCCAGAATACTCTGCGCCGAAATATCATGGCAAGAAGTTACGGACATCCGGAAGTTCGTCCGAGATTTTATGGAAATATCTGTACGCCGGGAAAGCTTTAAACATCACACAAAAGACGTCATTACATTGAAACCGAGGCCAACAAGACATGCTGCGGCGCGCCTGTCACGTCACGTGATCAACTGAGGCCTGAGCTCGCGCGATCGCTAGCTGACTGGCCGGCCACTAGGGCACAGCCCTCTGTCTCATAACGGCCAGCCAATCCGTTAGCGATTGTGCCGGCTCAGGCCTCAGTTGATCACGTGACGTGACATGGTGCCGCTGCCTGTCTTTCTCGTTGGCCTAGATTGAAACCAACATCTAAGTCACGTGACTCGGGACAGGAAAGTATTTTCTACATTACGAGCAATTTGAAGCGGAACTCAAAGTTGTATTTTTTCTCATTAATTGCTGAAGTTAAGCATTGATTTAAACAATAAAACATCTTATGGTATTCGTATTACAACCTTGATAGTATATTTAACATCAATTCTTCACAATTCTGGATAATAATGCGATGGCTGGCGTTTATAAATGTGCCTAGATGAAACATATTCACAGTTATTTTTAAAGCATCGTAACTGCAGTTCTTAAGTAATACTATTGTTGCATTGTGAGTCGTTTAGTTTGGAGATGCTACAAGAGTGCACTCGACAATTAGGGCTATTTCTTGATAAGTTTCTATTCATCATAAGATCTGTAGAACCCTACTAAAAGCAGATATGCACCAGAAATGAGGAACCTCTTAACATACAATCTCAGTCAAGACCAGCTATGATAGTCCTCCAGTTGATAATTATTCATCTTTTGAGAATAGTAGCATATTCCTAGTGCAATAACAACACGAAGAATAGGTAATTGGGTTTCTTGTAAAATGGACTGTCAATACGTTTCACCCTTAGCACATATAAGAACGATAAACATCGCATTACACTAATTTTCGACAAATTAAATTACTTTTACAGCTATACGATTAATAAGAGTATAAGATGTCGTTTTATTGTTGAAATGAATGCTTCATTTCAGCTATAAACGAGGGAAACTTTTGCTCGTGATGATGAAAAGCAGTCACGTAACTTGGGGCAAAACGTTAGATGTTAGTTTCAATCCACAACACGGCAGAGATACACATGCAGTCTATGTTATCTTTGATCTATGATCGTCTATGGATATGATAATGTTCACTTGACTATTGCAACCAGCATCGTTGCACAACGGACGAAGAACGATCAAGTTGTGTGGCAATTATCGGAAAGGACGAAAGGATGAAAGCACGAACGCGTGTCCGGGCAACACCACTTAAGAGAGAAGGCCGCGGCGCTCTCGTATGACGTCATACAGTATAGGCATCGTGCACGTAGCTAACTGGCTGCACGCTACGGCATAGTGGGCGTCCCCCAGCGGCCACCCAGTGAGCTACGCGAACGATGCCTACACTGCTTGACGTCACACGAGAGCGCCGCGGCCTCCTCTCTAGGTGGTGTTGGTCCGGGGCATAGCGCCTGTTTACTTCACACGTTGGCGTAACACAGATGACGGATAAAGTGAAAACCATTATCAGTACCATCATCGGCCACGGTGGCACCTGACCTCATCGGTTCACAATCAGTATCATCATTCTAGGTGTACTAATTTATTAATATGCAGAAATTTATTTATACAGTCTGTGCAACTGTAATAAGACACGTTTATTTTGCGATACGCGATTTACCTCTGCTTGCAAGGCATATTTAGTTTCCTGGAATGTAAACATGATCATGCTTTACAATATTTCGGTTTTTTTTTTTTTTTTTTCTGCTGTGTTAGAAGTTTAGATAGTAAACAGTTCTGGCGCGTTATGTAAGTGTGTCTAATGATATGTTGATGTTATTTCAGACAAAAATAAAAGAAACACAACAAGCTGAGTCAACAAACAGCACATGTAAACCAGCATCTACGAAAATTGTCATTAATAACATCAAAATATCATTAGCCATACTTAAATAAAGCACCAAAACTATTTCTAACCTAAGCGTCTAAAAATATAAAAAAATAATTTTGTAAAACAATCATGTCTATATTCCAGGCTACTGAAGATGCCTTTCAAATAAAGGTGATACGAGTATGGCAAAATGACTTCTCTTATTTAAGTTGCATACACGGTTTTTATAAATAAACACCTGCATACTAATATAAGAAGCAACTTTGGTGAAAAAGGACAGAAAAGAACTAACTATGGTATTAATTTACTGCCGGCAGTGTGTAGTTTGCCGATTAGTCGTATTAGAACAGTGCTCACAGTGTGGCGTTCCGACGATGGTAACGAAATAGCAACGGGCACACCATTAAAACAACTACGTTATCTAGGAACTAACTGGACGTATTCATAAGGACAGTGTGGTTGTTCACGTATATATAATAATTACACCGGAGTGCCTTCAGCTCAATCTTGCCGCGGTGGAGTAGCCGAGCGGTCTAAAGCACCTCGCTGCGGAGCGCGCGGTTGCTCGCCGTGGAGGTTCGAGTCCTCTCTGGGGCATGGGTGTGTGTGTTTGTCTGTAGGTTAGTTTACCTAGGTTTATGTAGTTTGTAAGCTACGGACTGATGACCTCGCAGTTTGGTCCGATAGATTTACAGACATTTGAACATTTGAATTTGAGCTCAGTCTTGCACATGAAAATCAGTAACCAACAGTAAATAATTTTATTTATGCCGTATTATGTTGTAATGAATATTGTAAACTTCTCGTAATGTTCTCTTTGTCTCTTTCGTTTTATGTCATGTGAACGAGTACTGATATTGTGATAATCAGCTCTTTGCCGCCGTCGCAGCTGAGGCCAACTGTATAAAAACCGACTGCTGATCGAAAGCCGTGTCGCGAAAGAAGATGCTGCATATCTGTGTCAACATTCAAAGCTAATTTAGTTAAATGTTCACATGTTTGTATAGTCTATGGGACTTAACTAAGGGGTCATCAGTCCATAAACTTACAAACTACTTATGAACTACTTACGAACTAGGACGGCACAATTATCCATGCCCGAGGGGGGATTCGAACCCCCTACCGTAGTGGCCGTGCAGACCGTGACTGAAGCGCCTCAGTCCCCGCGGCCACCGCGGCCGGCTAGTTAAATAATAATGACAATAATAATAACAAGAACAATAATAACAATAATAATAATAATAATAAACTTTATATTGTTGATGGACACATTTCCTAAATGTTAAAGGAAACGGTAAGTGAAAATAAAATTTACGACTATTGCAAGTTGTGTCGCCTGTGACTAGTATCGACAGGACTTAAAAAAAATTACTTATATCGGGATCAAGCATATGTTTTTAAATGAATTTGAAGACTTTATTGGTGAAATATTAATATTCTTTTGCAAGTAAGAACTTCATTTGAAGATTTTTGAACTTCAAGTGAACTTTCATAGGGATTTTTGATTCTACTCAGAGATTATGTGCTAGTGTTGCTGTTGTTCATCGTAGAATTGGAAGTGTATTAACAATAATTTTTACGACTCGTTCAAGAATCTGCAAGCTTTGTTTAATTTACAAGAAAAATTAGAGAATTTTTTCTCGATTTCTTCTTTTATGTAGGACATTCCTCCAATGAAGAAATCTGATTGATCAAAAGGGAATTATTATTTGATTTGACCTTCATGAAACAGTTCAAACTAACGTGGTCCTAGAAAGTTTACGGGAGGCCATGCTGAAGGACAGATTCACATTAATTAACAGAATTAACAGAAGGGGGCCGTGCCACTGTAAATGTTGCACACAATCAATTTGTGACACTGCGATGCGCAGTATCTTAATCACAACACTATCTTGTAAAGTCCCTGCGTAGCAACAGCCAATCTTATGATCATATCTAAGGAAACAAGACCTCGCTTCAGTTTCTCAGCATGAACAGCAGTAGAAAACTTCAGATTTTTTAAAATAGCTGCTCTTTTTTCCTCCACATCTCTTCATGCTATTTCTAGAACAGCTGCTTCAACAGCCTACCAAGTGTTACTTCTCATTACTTCTGCATTCCAGTCGTAAAATTCACTTCAATAGCCTCGGTCTAGAAAACACAAAAATTGTTGCTTAACATCTTTCTTGTCTAGCTTCCGATTTCATATTAAGTGATAGAATTATATTCTTACAACAGTTGCTTCCGTGATGATAAATGAGTAATTGTTGTTATGGTCTTCAGTCCGGAGACTGGTTTGATGCAGCTCTCCACCCTACTCTATCCTGAGTAAGCCTTTTCTTCTCCTCATAAGAACGGCAACCCACATCCACTTGAATCTGCTTACTATACGTGTCTCTTGGTCTCCCTCTGCGATTTTTACCCCACACACTTCCCTCCAATGCTAAATTTACGATTCCTCGATGTCTAAGAATGTGTCCTATCAAGCGATCCCTTCTTTTGGTCAGGGTATGCCAAAAATTCCTTTTCTCACCAATTCTGTTCAGTATCTCTTCATTAGTTATGCGATATACCCACCTAATCTTCAGCATTCTTCTGTAGCACCACATTTCAAAAGCCTCTATTCTCTTCCTGTCCGCACTGCTTATCGTCCATGTTTCACTCCCGTACAAGGCAACACTCCACACAAATGCCTCCAGAAAAGACTTCCTTACACTTAAATTAATATTCGATGTTAGCAAATTTCTCTTTTTCAAAAATGCTTTTCTTCCCATTCCCATTCTGCATTTTATATCCTCTGTACTGCGACCATCGCATGTTATTTTACTACCCAAGTAACAAAACTCATCTACCACCTTCATTGTTTCGTTACCTAATCGAATTCCTTCAGCATCGCCTGATTTTCGAAGACCGCATTCCATTATTTTTGTTTTGCTCTTGTTAATGTTCATTTTATACGCTCTCTTCAACACACTGTCCATTCCATTCAACTGCTCTTCCAGGTCCTTTGCTGTCTCTGACATAATTACAATGTCATCAGCAAAACGCAATGTTTTTATTTCTTCCCCCTGAACTTTAATCCCTATTCCAAATTTTTCCTTGCTTTCCTTCACCGCCTGCTCGATGTACAAATTGAATAACATTGGAGAAAGGCTACAACCCTGTCTTACTCTCTTCGCAACTGATGCTTCCCTTTCATGCCCTTCGAGTCTAGTAACTGCGGTCTGGCTTTTGTACAAGTTGTAAATAACTCTCCTTTCCCTGTATTTTACCCCTGATGACTTCAGAATGAGTAGAAGCTTTTATATTAACTTCTTTGAAGCAAAAATTTACTAGAAATATAACGAAAAACATGACACCAATATAAGAAAATTTATCCCTGAAAGGAAAAATTAGATGACTTTTATACTAGAAATAAGCTTTTGGGCATTGTTATAGTAAAAGGAGAGAAGGACCTAACTAGAGATAACATGGAAGATATGAAACTGCAGAAAGGTGAGAGAGGAAAAATGCTGTACAATTTCGTTGCTGGTTTCGATATTTACTACCGTCAACAGGATACTGTGGTGCACATCAAAAAGACGGAACGTAAATGGGCACCAATAATCTCCTGCCGTAGGTACCTAGTTCCGAAACAGAGAATAAATAGCGAAATTATACAGCTGTTGGCACAAAACAGCGTTTTTCCAAATTTTTAGCGCCTATGGACAGCCACTAAAGAAAGCTTTCTTTAAGATTACAGAGCACTGAAATCGAAACTGAAAAGACAGCAATTCTCTCAACATTGCTGAGGTACTTGAGGGAGTCAGCTACAAAAGTTTGGTATCCGAGATAGATGAAATTGACGAAATACTATCAAACTTCTGGAAGGATGCAACAACTCGAATTATAAAGTAGGCAGGAGATGATAGATATGAACACCACATCTTTTCTACGTACTATGCGCGACGCGTGTAAAATACAGGGGGCGTAGATATGTAACAAAGATATAAAAGTGAAGTCAAGGATGAGTAAGGACAGAGAAAGCTTTCCTGCCTATCCGTTATTTTTTGTGCTTAAGCCCATTAGAAATGCGCAGAACACTTATAGGTGTGCATTTGTCATCCTTTGTTTCCATTCTTCTTTCATTCTCTTTCTGTGAGCTTACTTTCCGTCTTCAAACCAAGC
The DNA here is from genome assembly GCA_026315105.1 of Locusta migratoria. Classification (NCBI taxonomy): domain Eukaryota; kingdom Metazoa; phylum Arthropoda; class Insecta; order Orthoptera; family Acrididae; genus Locusta; species Locusta migratoria. The sequence goes on along the minus strand of CM048744.1, from coordinate 470,635,005 downwards.
TGGTTGTCTTCTTCTCTGGTTTCCACTCTTGGCCAACATGTCACTTGAAAATTCTGGATCTGAATATTTCTGAACTACTAATGTAGTTCTTACCAATTTCAGTTTAGTTTTGTTTTCGCCAATCCATTTCATAGTGTCTGTTTTGGTTTTACTCCTATTCAACTATCTGTTTTGTAAATCTGTGTGGGATCATTATTTCACTGTGTCCATAGTATCTTAATCTGCGTTTTCTAAAGTCATTATAGATATCTATTTTTGAATTCTTCCTTCTGAATCTTTATTATTCGTCTCCAAGGTTTGGATCTAGAATTTTTTTTTTACGATTTTTCGTTAATTTTTCTCAGTGTTTTCAATATCTACCTTCCTGTTTAAAATGAGCCACAAAGGCATTCAGTTTTAGTTATTGTATTATAATGTCTTAGTTTTATGTGCTTCGAGATACAATTCTTGTTGTAAATACTTTGGGTAAGTCGGTATGCAGTATCCATCTTTCGTCATCTTCTTTCATTGGGTTATGTTTCGATTCCAATTTCCTGAATCGTTTCACCGATATGTGTAAGTTGTAGAACTCATTTCATTTCTCAAAATTTGACCCTGTTTTGTTCTTATTAACTGTGAACTGTGCAACCTATGTAGAAAACAAATGAGATTTTGGAATGGGAATTAAAGATCTATAAGAAGAAGTAAAAACCTTAAGATCGGTCGATGATGTTGCAGTTGTGTTAGAAACGGAAAAGACCTACCAATAAGTTAACTGAATGAAATAGATAAAGAACGAACGAAAATAAAATAATCATAATATATCGTTGTTTAACTAAACCAGATGATGCTGAGGCAATGTAACACTATAAGTAGAAATTAAGGAGTGAATTAATTTATAATTTAGACTGCCAATTGGAAGACTAGAATTAACGAAAACAAAGAATACGTTAACATCTAAAATCTGTTAGTTAGGAATTTTTTCTGAAAGTATTTCTCTGGAATGTAAGCTTCAATCGAAGCAAAAGTGAAATAAAATCGGTTCAGACAGTCTGAGAGTAGACTGTCTTGAAATGCAGCTCTGTTTAAAAAAACGTTGAATATCAGATGGGTAGACCGAACAACATGTAAGGTAGTACCGCGATAAACCGAAGGAAAAATATATTTATGGTACGACAAAATAAAGAATTGGTTTATGGGATACATCATGAGGTATCTTGGAATTATTATTTTGGTAATAATATCAACTGTGAGAGTAGAGTTTGTAAAAATGCGGCGTTGTTACAAAATACTGAATATTAGTTGGGTAGAACGAATAATATTTAAGATGAGGACTGTCCATAAAGCCTGTGGATTACGTCCGTTTCATAATCATGTACTAGAATTATCGTCGCTGAAAAAAAGAAACATCATAAACAGTTAATACAACATATGAACGAATTAATTCTCCTAAACACGCTATTATTTATCGAACAAGTAGCATATGATGGCTACATGGTACTCAACAAAGCTCAGTGTCCCCGGTAGCAATCGTGTTTATTCTGATAATGGCATTAATTACCATTCCGTTATGTTTTCCTCATTAACAGCTCCATTTTTAAAAATGTATTTCGTTCGGTGTGACAGCATTATAAGAAAAGGAAGTGTTTGTCTTCTGCGAAAGAGACGAGATCCGGCACAAAATAGTACAGAATTTTGCAGCCGAGTATCCATTCATCCATGGAAAAGCTGAACTGCAACAAGGTAACTGTTAATGGAATTACGGCTGTTTGGAAAGGTCTTTAAAAAAATTCAAAACGGACAATTATCACTTTATTCAATTACAAATTTCTTTTATTTGTATTTATGACTCTGTAGGCATATAATTATATAACATCAAACATTTGCAGTCGGTGAGTTACATGTACTCTGAATTATGAAAGTCTCAGTGAGAGATTAGAATATTTGCCTTTGGGAGAGGTAATATTAACAGGTTGTTTGATTACCCGGTATGAGTTCAATAATGGACATTCCTCAACACTCAACTATGTGCACAGTTCATTGATATAAAATTGTTGAGGACTACTCAATATACATATTGTATGAAGCAGTGAGTCGTTCACAAAATATAGTGTAATAAATACATGTTTTGTGTAAGACAATTAACATGTCTCATACTGATGTGAATATCTAAAGTGGAGTACGTATATTGTAAATAAGAGGACAAATACCTCATTAAAAATTCTACTGAAATCGATCATAAACTGCAAACATCAGTATCAAGAAACAGCTTCATCGACATTGCATAATATGTACACATACAATTACTCTTCATTTGAATTTTCAATTTACAACATTCACATACTGGGAAATACTTTTACTTTATGTGGCAGGGGCGTAAGTGTGGAGTAGGTTCTTGATCTTTTCTAGACTTTTAAGCAACATTCAGCCACGGTGAAAGCACATTTTAGCATACATGGTGACCACACATACAACTAAGTAAGGGCAACCGTTGAGCAGGTTTCACAACAAACAAGCGATTCCATTAGGTTGAATCTTGGAAATTTGTATGGAGCTGGTAGTCGAAAGAGCTGTATGGAAACACTAATCAATCTCGTAATTAGTTGTACACGTGTAGTACCAAGCAAATACGACCATCAATGTGACAGATATGTACTTTATACATTGAGTGTACACAGATGAACGCATCACGGAGGAATTTTCCCTACAGAGCTCGTATGTCTAACGTGTTCTATCTCTCATGGAAGTATAATACCAGAGGGTCACTCTTGTTCGGAGCCCACCATTATTTCTGTATAGAATAGTTCTGTACACTACGAACTACTTCTCCTATTACATTAAGCGACCTACACTTCAGTGACGGATATTTAATACTCGCTCCACAACTACTTCTGCAATATTCAATACGAACCGCGCTTAGATTTATCCACACTGTAATTGACTCTAGCGTCTAAACATAGCTAAATGCTTAGTACGAGAAACATTTTATCCAATGTCAACAAATTTAGACTCGTAGTACACTAAAAGGATACAAATTACCATGCCATATTGTAATAAACCCTGGTTGGGTATACAAAAAAGTGACTGGAGAAAAAAAGCTATCCTCTCACCTACTTTTTATATATGTATAGGGGCCCATATAAAATGTGCAACGGTAGTAAGATGCTTACAAATACAAACATTTATACGTTATGTACACTTTTTACAGCACAGACATTACACGGGAAATCAAGTGTCCTCAATAAATATATTAAATATTCGGGTGGGGTACCTCTCATGCAAAGGCCACCAACAGACAGCACGATGCCCATAATAAAACTATGGAGTGCACACGCATAAAAATAAAATTCTTCTATAAACAAAACGACATTGTTCTTTCTTTTTTGGCATAAAATATAAAAAAGATGCTTCTCGAAAGTTGTGCTGCGGCAGCAGGGGTGAACGGCAGCTCCCGGCCGGCGTGTGAGGTTGAGGTACGGGTCGGAGGCGTGAGAAGTAGGAACATCAATCGAAACATCTTTTTAGAATAAATACTGTACAGTGCGGGGAAGGTACTCTCCTCCCTCTCCTTAGCTGACTTCAGACGACTGACGACATAAACACACCAACAGCAATACAGCGTGCAGGCGGGAACACAAACTGTGTACGGTGGACTAAATGCTGGGGTTTAGGGGAACACAGTTATCTTCTGACGGAGTCCGTAGCTGCAAGGAGACGAACAGCGCACCACCTCGAAGAACTGGACACTGAAAGCTGTAAACTAAATCTCCACAGCCGTGGCAGTTCGGGTGTGTTACGCTTAAAGGAAACGCGTTGGCGCGGGTAGATAAAATAAATACGGTGTACAGGAATAGCTTCTATTTTTTTGGTATCGGTTGCCGCCGCCCGCGCGTCGCGAGCGACGAGGTCTCGTGACTAGATTCAGGCATTTGACTCTTTGAGGTTGTCGAAGTACTCCATGATCTGGTCGTAGTCCATGCCGAGGTTGAGGTCGTCGAGCCCGACGAGGTCGTCGTGCGCGGCGGCGGCGGCGGCGAGCGCGGCCCCGCCGGCGGAGAACATGGGGTTCCCGACGATGGTGGCGCGCTTCACCTCCGAACCGCCGCCGGCGCCGCGCTGCGCGCCGGGCACGAAGTCGGCGGGCGCGGCGCCGGCGCCGGCCGCCATGGCCGCGGCCGCCGCCCCGTGCTGCAGCTGCTGCAGCTGTTGCAGCTGCTGCTGCAGCTGCTGCTGGTTCTGGTGCGGCGGCAGCTGCGGCGGCACCTGCTGCGGCTGCGACTGCGGCTGCTGCTGGTGGCCCGAGGAGCGGCGCGACTTGTGTCGCTGCGCGGGCTGCTCCGCTGCGCTGCCCTCGTGGCCGCCGCCGCCGCCAGCCCTGAGCACAACACACCGTCACTCCTTCTGCACGCCGCCCGGCAACATAGCGCTGTGCACAGTGCTAGCTAGCTGTTCAGTGCTTCTCTACTAGGGATGGGCAAAAAATATCGATACATCGATATTTTTGGTAATTTATCGATATTTATCGACGATATTTTATTTTCCGATATATCGATATTATATTTTGAATATCGATAGCGATATTTTTAAAAGCCACCTTTTTTATTTTAAATTAGATTTGATTCTTTAATGGCCGTTGGGCGTAGATAGGTAGCAAGGAGGCATAGACTGCGTGGAGAGGAGACGGTTCAGTGCTGGCAACCTCTTTACTCCTGAGCTGAGCTCACTGCACCGTACTGATCAGTTTGATTTTATGAAAGGGGGTTACAGAAATGTCAATGGACAAATGTAATGCTTATTTCATTGTAAAATAAAACTAACTAGTGGTATCAGTGAAGGAAAAGAGTTTGTTGGTAGAAATACGGGCCGGCCGCGGTGGCCGAGGGGACTGAGGCGCTCCAGTCACGGTCTGCACGGCCATTACGCTCGGGGGTTCGAATCCCCCCTCGGGCATGGATATTTGTGCTGTCCTTAGTATTAGTTAGTTCATAATTAGTTTGTAAGTTTAGGGACTGATGACCCCGTAGTTAAGTCCCTTAAGCTTAACAAATATTTGAACACTATTTTAGAAATACGAATTCCGGCCTTTAGGCCGCAGGCAGAGTCCGAGTTTTCGTTACGTTGAGTATTCCCAAAGCTTGAGTATTCCCATCGCAAACCTGCTTCGGAAAGAAGTGGAGCACACAGCTCCTTTGACTGATTTAGGAGTGTCAGTAAAAAAAAAAAAAAAATCTCTATTCAAAGGAATATTTTTCTCTCTGTGGCAACAATTTTGGACCCCGGTTTAAGACAATTCATTTTGAATCCCCACTTGCAGTGTCAGCTACAGTAGCTCATATTAGCAAAGAAATTCGTTCTGAACATAGGCGAAAAGGACAAATTTCTCTTGACCATTGCGCTTTAGATATTGAACAAGAAAGCCCGAGGAAGACTTCCATTTGGTCGCGGCATGAAAAACTGTTGGCCCAAAGTTCAGTTTCACAGCAAATTTCAAGCCGTGATTCTGTACCAAATGAGCTGAAGCAGTACCTTGATCAACCATATTTAGAGCGTAACAGTGATCCTGTGAAGTTCTGGGCTGACACTCGACACTTTATGCCCATTTTATCAGACAATGTGCAGAAGTACCTGATATGCCAAGCCTCTTCTGTTTCGTCAGAAAGAGTGCCTTCATTGATCAATTTAGTGGTGCAAGACAACAGAAGTAGAATAACTGGTGAACGTATAAAGCAAAGAGGTCTCCTAATGTCTGTTACTGATGACTAATTAATTTTTTCAAATAAATATCTTACTGTACATTGTATCTTTTTATTGATTAATGTTTAAATTTATAAAATATTTGTCAATTTTTAATGGTATGTTGATAATTTCTGTGGTTTTGATTAAAATTATTAATTTAGCAATCTATGTAAAGATTTCACCGATATATCGAAATATCGATATTCTTATCTCAAAAAATCAATATTTTTTATAAATATCGATACGATAATTATCGATATTTAAAAAATTTTGCCCATCCCTATTCTCTACGGCAGTGCAGTGGTTCTACTGTGCCGTGACAATAGTCAGACTGCAGTGGCCACAACCGTGTATTTTTTTTACTTCCACTAATATTTGCTCTCTCTTTTCAACAGTACCTGAAAAGATTTAACCCGCAGCGGTAATTAAAGAGAACGACAGAGATATCTCGTGCAAGATGTCGTGGCCCGTGCGCAGAAACGAGTTTTTGAGGTGTGCGCAGGGCGAGTCCAATCGTTTCTGAGGGGCGGCCCACTCAGTTCCACGTGTCCTGCTGGACAGTGGTGTCAATCGTAAGGACTTTTGACTCTCTTTTTCCAAACTGTAGAGACGGATTTCCGATCTCTTCAGTGGCGATGCAGAATGGAAACACCTGTTTTTCTTTCTTTTTTTTCTGAGAATGCCATTACGGTTGACCAAAGCTGTTTATTTGTTGGCTCATTGCTACAGGGTCAGGTTTTAAACTATGTCCAAACGCTATCTTAAAAGATAGCGCTTGAAAATGGGCCTTTGTGGCGAAACTGGGGTTGGGAGGGGAGCTCATGAGTATGTATCCCCTTTTTTTCCCAAGAAATCAATTTGGTCCTTTGGTTCGTAGGGACTTTCATGGTGAACACTGCTGCTGAGCCGTACACTTCGTCTGTCACGCCGACAGACAGCCACGCCACGCGATAAGTAGGCAACACCCAAGTGAGGCGGCCGACCCTCCAAAACAAAGGAATGGACTGGCGCAGCGCCCAAGTTGAAAAGGCAGGGGCCACGACTCCTTGCACGAGCTATACATCGTTAATTAGTGTAGCCTTTCTCCAATGTTATTCAATTTGTACACTGAACAAGCTATAAAGGAAAGCAAGAAGAAATTTGGAGAAGTAATTAAAGTTCAGGGTAAAAAATTAAAAACATTGCGTTTTGCCGACGATATAGACATCCTGTCAGAGACAGCAAATGACCTGGATGAGCAGTTGAACGGAATGGACAATGTGCTGAAAGGCACATATAAGATGAACAATAACAAGACCAAAACTAGGGTAATGGAGTGCAGTCTAAGAAAACCAGGTGATACTTAAGGAATTAGATTAGGTAACGAAACAATAAAGGAGGTATATGAGTTTTGTTACTTGGGCAGTAAAATAACAAATGATGGTCGCAGTACAGAAGATGTAAAATGCAGATTGGTAATGGGTAGAAAAGCGTTCATGAAAAAGAGAAATTTCTTAACGTTGAATATTGATTTAAGCCTAAGGAAGTCGTTTCTGAAGGCAGTTGTGTGGATTGTTGCCTTGTATTTGAGTGAAACATGGACGATAAACAGTGCGGACAGGAAAAGGGTAGGTGCTACAGAAAAATACTGAAGATTAGGTGGTACTGAACAGAATTTGTGAAAAGAGGAATTTCTGGCATACCTTGAACAACAGAAGGGATCGATTGGTAGGACACATTCTTCGACATCAAGGAGTTGTGAATTTAGTATTGGAGGGAAGTGTATGGATTAAAAACCGCAGAGGAAGACCAAGAGATGAATACAGTAAGCAGATTCAGACAGATGTAGGTTGCCGTTCTTATGTGGAGTTGAAGAGGCTTGCTCAGGATAGGGTATTGTGGAGAACTGCATCAAACCAGTCTTCGGACTGAAGACCACAACAAAAACAACAGCATTGTGGAGAAAAAATTATCAGGTATTCATTAAAGCATGTGTGAATTAGTTGCAGACAAGCTGGATGAAAGTCTTTAGTATATGGCAGACAGCGGAGATATGATATGAATGAGCCAGAGAATTGCATTTATATATTATAGAGTCGAAAAGCCTTATTTTTCCGTACGACATTTTTTTTAATTCCTACTCATGAAAATGAACATGAAATGACACAGATTTGACAACAATGAATAGGGAAAGAAAAAATAAGCGAGGCGCCTTCAGCTATTTCTAAACTTAACAACTAAAAGTGTTTCGCACAATAGAAGAACATTACAAAGTAATACTCAAGCATCATGGCCCTTAGTGATGATGATCGTCTTGTGTGGCATTTACGGCCGTCAGACCCCAAATTGGCAAGTGGTCGGCATATATGTTGCAAGTCCTTAAAGCTGACGCCACTTAGACGACTAGAGTGTCAGTGATGATGAAATAATGATTAGAACGTCAAAACACCCAGTCCCCGAGCGGAGAAAATTCCCAACCCAACTGAGAATTGAACCCAGGCCCCATGCCGAGCAAACCACAACACTGTCCACTAGACTACGAAGGCGGACAGGCCTTCACTATGAAGCAGCGAAAGTCACGACTGGAGAAAGAAGGAAAAAATTAAGATTACGGTTTAATCTCCCGACGACAGTCTTATTGCTAACGGACCACATGCGCGGATAATTTTTGCTAAGAATGTGGAAGGAAGGCGGCTGTGCTATTTGAAACGAACCATTCAGGTCTTTGCCTGGTGTGACTTTTCGAAATCACGCAACTGGAGAGGCAACTACCTTTATAGTGTACTAGGCTATTCGTATAGTTAGTGCCAGCTAGTCGTGCGAATTTGTGTGGTGTTAACATTGCCTATTTTGTTCTTTGTATACCGTGGCTCATTACATTTCCGGCAGTAAAAATATGAAGCTTTTTGCGATCGTCTCCGCCATCGATACAGGTCTTTAAAATGTTTACAGAAATAGAAGATACCGCCAAGTGTGAGGTACGTGCTGTAATACTGATTCCGTGCGAAAGAAAGGATACTGGCACCAAAACATCGAGAAGTTACTGAGGTATAAGCGAATATTATAAACTTGTTATGGAAGTGGATGAAATGATAAGACAGAATTGGCGTATCAGCATTTCTGTTAAGCACATTTGTTTTCAAATGCGGCCTTCCACTTCCAAATTTCAACATTTTAATGAAATATAGTGTAATTTTAAAAAGTCAGGATCGATTGTTTTTTAAGTCGCCTCTTCGGGTCATAAAGATGCTATCTAGAAATCACTCCGTCGTATTCAGATTGAACATATAGGACAAAAAGATCTGAAGAAGGACAATATTTCCCTAAACAGGTCAGAAATAAAAAGAACGGCCTTGCAACTGGTTGCTGTCTTATTTAAATAAATACTATCTAGAAATCGTAACTGTACGGAAAGTAGTAAGATACTCTCCAGAATTGACGTCAAGTCATAAAATATAAAATGAAGCCCGCCCAAAGTGGTAGTCATTGGTTAAAGTCCAGGGAGTCGAGGGGCATAAAGCCATGCAGATGCACGGCCAATGCCACACGAACATCTCCTCCTTATGGCATGCTTTTATGCACTACCCCTTTCCCCTCCCTCCTCGAAACCTCCACTTTAACCGGTCTGAATTTACATTTTTTTTTTTTTTTTTTTTTTTTTTTTGCTCTAATCCTGTGGAGAGGCTTATCACAGTTTCCTTACGGTTATGATCTGAAGCTAGCACCTGTGGAACAGTCTGTAACGACGCGAAACAGGTTATGACTGTTTAAAATAAAGGTATTTTACAACTAGTAAGCACTATTTCAGTAAACATTCATAGCATTATTCTCAAATAAGTGTCAATGGGCAGCTACAATCACAGGCGCCAGAGTTTTAGCCAGCTCGTGTAGCGGTAAGACGAGTACTTGAATGTGTATGGAAATTGTGCTGGTTAACAGCAGATATTTCAAACAACTTATGGGTACGCTGTTGGGTGATGTCGTCGACCACCGCCGATGTTTCGGTAAGAACACACCCCGCCAGTCTCAAGGCACAACTGCACTCCGGGAGCAATGTGCAAGGGAAATGTAATTGCTCGGTGTGCAAAGGGAAAACAAGAAAGATGGCACACATAGTACCAGTAACCGCAGAGTCAACACAACCAAAGATGATCGACATCAGAAATATCAATAGTGACTGTTAATCAACAGGTGAGCCAGCATTAATTCTTTCCCTCTGGTTTTTTTTTTTTTTTTTTTAATGAGATAGAGAACCTGATTCCAAGCAGAATGTAAACAGAAACCACCATCTCTATTTATAAGGTCGCTTTCAACATTTTCCTTCGTAACACTATCGCTATAGCTGGAAGTGTATGCCACAATATCTGTGTTGTATTCCATACGATTACTGATGCTGAGACAGTACTCCACAACTGCAGATTTGCTCGCCTGTTGTAAGCCTGTGAGACGTTTGTGTTCAATACACCGGTCTTCCACAGTCCTGATTGACTGACCAATATATGGCACGCCACAACTGCAAGGAAAGGAAAGCAGCCATTCTCTTCCACCTCCATAGCGAACTGAATATTCGGGTGTTCCAAAACGCCCTTTCAGTTTTCACTGCCAAGTAGCCAAACTACAAAAGTATCGTCCACATATCTGAAAAAACACACATGTTTCAAGGTCGCTAATTCAAAAGCACTTACCTCTAAATCTACCGTAAGACTAATAACCTCCCGAAGAAAAGTTCCTTGTCACAGGAGACTAACAAGTGTAAAACTGGTTCCATTCCATACTGGTGACTGTTGCAGCAATTGGATATGAAACTATGAAGTTAGTCTCAGCTGCTAAATTTTTCTTTATTTCACTGACGCGTTTCGCCCTTTTGAGGCATCATCAGATTATGTAAACATATGGTGAGCTATTGGTCATCATCGTAAAATAAACCAAAAGCTCACCATATGTTTACAAAACCTAATGATGCCTCGAAAGGGCGAAACGTGTCACTGAAAGTCACTGAAATAGACCTTGACCATAGGTTTTCTTCCTAGATGATTTATTTTACGATGATGACCAACAGCTCACCATTGGTTTACATAATCTGATGATACTTCAAAAGAGCGAAATGTGTCAGTGAAATAAAAAAAATTGCAACTGAGACTGAGTTTTGAGATAAATACTATCAAGAGTCTTAATTCTTACTGTGTTTTACCACCTAGATTATATGGCCTTCCTAAGATCCACAAGGAGAAAGTTCCTTTGAGGCCTACAGTAGCTAACATTGGTTCTCCATATCGTGTAGCTAAACATCTTGTTAGTCTGTTGAGCCCAATAGTATGTAGGTGTAAATACCACATTAAGAACTCAGCGGATTTCTTACGTCAGTTGCAGAGATTGCGTTTGAATGACTGATATTTTAGTGAGTTTGAAACTGGTTTCTCTGTTCACTCGCGTTCATCTGTCTGATACGTTGCAGCTAATTGAGGTTAAGATTGGTGTCGAGTTAACAAATCTTTTATGACTCTTCCACTTGTGTTTTATTCCATGATCAGTACTACGAACACACTGATGGAGTTGCAATGGGAAGCCCTTTATCAACTATTGAGGCTAATTTGTTTATGGAGGATTTCGAGGAAAGTACTTTAGAGTCAGCGAGTTTCAAACCTTTTTCAGGTGTGTAGACGATACTTTTATCTTTTGGCCTCATGGTAAAATCCACCCAAATATTCAGTTCGCTATGGAAATGGAAAATAATGATTGCCTTCCCTTCGTTGATGTGTTGGTAAGAAGGAAGGTTGATGGTGTGTTTGGACATGCTGTTTATAGGAAGCCACTTACACCGATTTGTATCTGCCAACTGTCACCACCCAGTTCAGCGTGATGGAGAACTTCATACATTTCTTCACAGGGCCCATGTCAATTCAGATACTGAAAGCTTGGCAGCTGGGTTGTTCCATCTCGAGGTTACCTTTTGTCAGAATGGTTATGATGAGTGCAACGTGAGTTGCGAGTTGTGAGTGACGATAGTAATGAAGTGGCACCTAAATCTATGACCATTTTTGCCTTTCGCATTTCCTACAGGATCGGTCGTATATTGCGGAAATATGATCTGAAATGTGTTTTTCGACCACCTTCTAACATAAAGGGCCGGTTGGTGTCCATAAGGGATGAACTTTATATGCGTAAAGCTGGTGTCGATTGTATTCCTTGCAGTTGTGGCGTGTCATATATTGGTCAGTCAATTAGGACTGTGAAAGACCGCTGTATTGAACACAAGCATCATGCCGTGGCGGAGTGGCCGAACACATTCAGGCGCAATGTTCTGGTGCGCAAGGTCATTCCCCATTGAGGGTTCCAGTCCCCCCTCAGACATGGATGTTCGTGCTGTCTTTAGTATAAGTTAGTTCATAAGAAGTTTGCACGTTTAGGGACTGATGACTCCGAAGTTAAGTCACATAAGCTTTACAAACATTTGAACATTTTGAACAAGCGTCACACACTCAAAAGAGCCACGCAAATCCGCTGTTGCAGAGCATTATCTTGGCACCGGTCATACTATGGAATACAACACAGACATTCTGGCTTGCAATTCCAGCTATTGGGATAGTGTTATTAAAGAAAATGTTGAAATTAAACTAGCAAGCGACCTTATAAATAGAGACGGTGATTATTGCTTACATTCTGCTTCAAAAAAAAAAAAAAAAAAAAAAAAAAAAAAAAAAAAAAAAAAAAAAAAAGGGTTCAAATGTTTGTTAAGCTTATGGGACTTCACTACGGGGTCATCAGTCCCTAAACTTACAAACTACTTATGAACTACTTACAACTAAGGACGGCACAAATATCCATGCCCGAGGGGGGATTCGAACCCCCGACCGTAGTAGCTGTGCAGACCGTGACTGGAGCGCCTCAGTCCCCTCGGCCACCGCGGCCGGCTTACATTCTGCTTGCAATCCGGTTCTGTCTCTCATAAAAAACAGAGAGAAAGAATTAATGCTGGCTCACCTGTTAATTAACAGTCACTTTTGATATTTATGATGTCGGTCGTCTTTGGTTGTGTTGACTCTGCCGTTACTAGTACTCTGTGTGTTAATTTTCTTGTTTTGCCTTCAAAAACGGAGGTATTAAATTTCCCTTACACATTGCTTCCTTGAGTGCAGTTGTGCCTTGAGAATGGTAGGATGTGCTCCTGTCGAAATGTCGGCGGTGGTCGACGACGTCATTCGGCAGCATACCAGTAAGTTGTTTCAACACTCAATACGCCAGGAAAAAAATAAGCCGTAAGCAACCTGACGCTACACCCATGAGACCGATATTCTGACATGTGTGTAGATATGTAGGTGGCAGCTTAGAGAAACGCCAATGACCGAGTGAGGCGGAGCAGTGGTTACACACTGGACGATTATTCGGGACGACGGTGGTTCAAATCCACCCCCGGCCATCCAGATTTAGGTTTTCCGTGATTTCCCTAAATCATTCCAGGCAAATGACGGCCGATTTCCTTCCCCATCTTTACCCAGAAATCCGAGCATGTGCTCCGTCTCTAATGACCACGCTGTCGATGGGATATTAATGCCTAAGCTTCCTTCTCTCCTTCCAAAAATGCCTATGATGTCAAAGGCTCCCCTCTTGTCTACTCTACCTATGCTTATGAAATACCGTTCTTTCGAACGCTTCAAGTTGTATTGTCGCATAATCGCGGCTTGCAACTGTTGGCGTCACTGCATGGTGAGAAGAAATACGGAAAAGGAGAAGTGGGTTGTTTTTTAGTGATTTTGACAACGTGATTTACGATTGAGGCATATACTTCAAATTCTGCCTCACAGTGTAACAAACACAACTCTCCACTAGAAAAGAAAGAACAACAAAATTGTTAGATGTTGCTTCATATTTCATTGCTTTATTAAAATTTCATGAGTTTCCTTGTCATAAGAAACTAAAAGTATATGTATGAGACTTCAGTGAACTTGGACCGGTTTAGCGGGCAAATAAATAAGATAAAGTTTCTGCGCCTATGAGAAAGTGAAATGGGTGTGGTTTTGATAATAAAATAATTTGTGAAGAAAATCCAAAAATAATGTCTCCATTTCAAATGAATGCACCGCAACAGAAAACGATGGGTGCATTGGGGAAGAGAAGAGATTTGCTTGAAGATAAAACTATCTGACCACTGACACTATGCGCAAACATTTTTTTAGCCTGAGATTATTCAGTGATGTAACAGGGAATGTTGAGCAATAGTGATGTTTAGATTAATGCAAAGAAAATAATACATCGCCAGAAAGCAGAAAGAGGCTACGACCTATTTCTGTTCTGGTGCTGCTTAGTAGCTGGCTGAAGCATCTTATGAAACATACGTCTTAATGTAGAACAATGAGGTAACAAAATGCTGCAAGTTACTATACGAAACCCCGGAGAATTTTTTATTTTTATCAGTGACTCATAAATTGGGTGGAGGACGCCTCTGAGCGAAATCAACACTACGAATTAATTTTACCAAATATTCCGAATAAGAAACCTTACTTTTTTGCATAAACTGAGGTTGTAAGTAAACGCAATTTTGTAGAAAAATCGAAACAGTCCTCATTTTAGAGAATCTGTTTCCGTGCCTCAATGGCAACATCTACAGGCCCTTGCATGAACAGAAAAACACAACACGCTAGAATAGTGTGAAGAATAATTACACAACATCTAAAGTCATATTTAAAGCAAATTATACATATTTAAAGAATGTATAAATATATAGACACAGATGAAAATAAAGAATGTTAAAACAAAACATTGTAACGTGCAAACATAGAATACATACCAAGAGTCACACTACACAATCATTTGGCATAGAAAAGTATTAGATTTTTAATAAAATCGCTTAAAAACTAATATAAAACACTCTAAATCAACACATCCAACATCATTTCTCATCATGCAGTAAACAGAAAATGACCAGAATTGAAGACTATACTTCATAAATTGATAATGTACACAGTGGCTGTTCCGTAACGAAGAATAAGTACTTGAAAGTTGACTTCATAATGTAGTTTGTGCCAGCCCACCACAATACTTCAATAAAAACAAGGAATTTCCAGCTTGGTGGTGCCATATGAAATATTTATTTTAACAAAACTTACATATCGATTTCGTTCCCATGATTGAACATCATCAGGGAAGATTAAAAGTGATGATTGACGTACTCCGCATAAAACATTTAAAGGTTGGATCCATAAAATAAATAAAAAGATCTTCCTAGCACATGTAACAAGATTTAAATTTGTTAGTTGTCAGAGTTGAAGGGCATGAAAGGGATGCAGTGGTTGGGAAGGGAGTGAGACAGGGTTGTAGCCTATCTCCAATGTTATTCAATTTGTACATTGAACAAGCTATAAAGGAAAGCAAGGAGAAATTTGGTGAAGGAATAAAAGTTCAGAGGGAAGAATAAAAACATTGCGTTTTGCCGACGACATAGTAATTCTGTCAGATACAGCAAAGGACCTGGAAGAGCAATTGAACGGAATGGACAGTGTGCTGAAAGGTGCATATAAGATGAACATTAACAAGAGCAAAACTAGGGTAATGGAATGCAGTGTAAGAAAATCAGGCGATGCTGAAGGAATTAGATTGGGAAACGAAGCAATAAAGGAGGTAGATGAGTTTTGTTACTTGGGCAGTAAAATAACAAATGATGGATATGGATGGATATGAAATGCAGAATGTCAATGGGTAGAAAAGCGTTCTTGAAAAGGAGAAATTTGTTAACATCGAATATTGATTTAAGCCTACGGAAGTCCTTTCTGAAGGCATTTGTATGGAGTGTTGCCTTGTATGGGAGTGAGACATGGACGATAAACAGTGCGGACAGGAAGAGGATTGAGGCTTTTGAAATATGGTGCTACAGAAGAATGCTGAAGATTAGGTGGGTGGATCGCGTAACTAATGAGGAGGTACTGAACAGAATTGTAGAGAAAAGAAATTTCTGACATACCTTGACTAAAAGAAGGGATAGATTGGTGGGACACATTCTTAGACATCAAGGAATTGTGAATTTAGCATTAGAGGGAGGTGTGTGGGGTAAAAATCGCAGAGGAAGACCAAGAGATGGATACAGTAAGCAGATTCAGACAGATGTAGGTTGCCGTTCTTATGTGGAGATGAAGAGGCTTGCTCAGGATAGGGTATTGTGGAGAGCTGCATCAAACCAGTCTCCGGACTGAGGAACACAACAACAACATGTACTAGGAAGACCCAGCACTGATGATATTCCATGATGGGAACGGAACTGATACGTTAACTTTTTTTAAATATATATTTCACATCGCACCACCACGCGGAAATTTCTTGTTTTTATTAGAATAAATACTGCTGCAACTACCAATAAAGTTTTTAATTCATGACACTTGAAGGCAGCATAATTTTCATTGTAGTCGTGTACTGGTTACTGCAAGATGGGAAGTTTTTCTGTTGAGTTTTGTATCGGCTTTTAACTGTTTTCATTAAAAATGTAATACTCCGTTAATTCAAATTAGCGCGTATGTGTGCAGTATGCACATTAGTTTGTGTAGTTTAGACATTTCTTATCTTCAATACGTATTTCATATATTTTGTGAAATTTATTTATTTCCTTCAAGTGTGTTGATGTTGCGTAATTGGTCACAACAATACTGTAGCGAATTCAGTTTATCTGTTTATGTACGGATATGAAGAAGAAGCCATTGCGGTCTAATTGCGGATGGAAGTTTCTCTAGAAGTAACTGAACAGCTGCAGTTCCATTCTCTTTATTTATATGACGCAGTCAGTGAAATTATCTGAAATGTTAAGATGTTAATAGCGTTCAGTCTAAAAAACATAGGCATTCCAACATTTTTTCCGTAACAGCACTGTCATAACTATTGAACGTGAACATTACGTTCACAAAGTAAAAAGTGACTAACATGTTTTAAATATTAATCTCTATTTAATTAATGCAACATGCTTAACAGCCTTATGCATTTAAAAACAGGCAGACGGCTCATTGCATATGCATACACAAAATAGTTTAAATATGTACGAAACTAATATATTTAGTGCTGAAAAAATAGGTACATACTACAGAAATACTATGAATAAAAGGTGAAACATAAAACTAGGGAATAATCATTTGAACTATAAATTATTTAACACTGGGTTAGCAAATGGGAAGCTGTGTCAGCTAATAAGCAATGTGGCGCTAGTTTCTTATTTGATTACGTAAATATTATCTGCTTAAATCTCTACTGGAAATATTCTTTATTACGACATTAAGAACAACAGCTGTCATAATTTACACATCTCCATCCCTCCTGGATTCTCTTCAATTTCTAGTGCAGTAGCCCGAACTTGTGCAAGCAGACCTTCCTCTGTCTCCACAAGAGTGTGGTAAATTAAACATTACATACGACTCCACGAGAACCAGTCGATAGTATTTTTTTAAATTAAATTACCGCCATTTGACTGTTTTGGTCAATTTATTACAAACAAATCAATATTTAGGCCGTTAGCCATTTTCAAGTATCATATTCAAGTTGAAAATTATGTGACAGGTCTAAACTGCATAACATCGTCAGATCAGTTTACATCTGCTTTTATATTGATGTGATGATGGCGTGCAGTTTAGGCATATCAGTCAGTTTTAATGATGCGATGTCAGTGCAAAGACTGGTTTGATGGAGCTCTTCACGCAACCCTATCCTGTGCAAGCCTCTGGACCTGTGAATAACAACTGCAACATACATCCCTTTGAAAATGTTAATTTATAGTCGTCTGTCAGACTTCCTTTGTGACTTTTTCTCCACACACCTCGAACACTAAACTGACGATTCCTTGCTGTCTTATAGTGTGTCCTACGATCGACACGTAACGAAATTTACTAAACACCATGTAGTAAACGAAAGAATCTGGTAGAAATGTTTCAAACCCAAGAGGCCGCAGCTCACTTAACGAAGAATTTCAAACAAAAATGGAGGAAATTACTGATTTTTATAAATTTGTGCATCACAAATTTTAGATAGGAGAATAACAAGTTTATTGTTGGTGATATTTCTTCCTTCTATGAAGCAACGTGCACAAACTCGAGCGCACGATTGATGAGAGGATACAGAACAAAAACGTTCTAGTGAACTTGTGATCGGAAACGCATGGTTTCCGTGGTAGAGACCATTTAGTCAATCAAACTTCGTTACAGTGACTGCAGTCCAGTTACATTACGCACGGTTTCCTTCGAGATGATGGGACCGTTCCTCATACGTCGTGCCCTAGCGCTCTTTCCTGCCATAGTAACTGGTAATGTTGTGTTCGATTCCCTTCTCTTGCTGACTCACCTTGTAATGGATATGATACAGCGTTGTACATAATTTTATTCGAATCTAAATTTGTCAATATAGTGTTTACTTACAGGAAGGCAAATTGGCGACAGACAGTAAGGTTACGTTGGAAGACCTATCCCAGCCAACAACAACCACAGCATTCCAGTATTTGCAAGTGTTTCCACGTTTGTGTGAGACACGGCATGTGACCACCATGTCAGTACCACGGGCCTTTATTTGTAGAACCGTTTTCGAGTGGTACCGCGGCTCTTGCCTCAGGCGTACCATGTAATGCGGCCTAATATCACATATTCGTAAAAAATGGCAAAGTACTTTTGACAAGCTCCACTGTAGATGTCTACTTTACGGATATGTCTTGATGTTAAAGGCTGTGGTTAGGCAGGAACCTAAGAGTACAACTTAAATTTTTGTGAGTGAACAAGCAGCAATGACATCTACAATCTAGCTTGTCAAAAGTACTTCGCCCGTTTTCACAAATATGTGATTTTACGCCTTGTTCTACAATACACCTGAGGCAAAAGCTGCGGCACCGGTCGAGAACGTTGTATTTCTCCATAACAATGGTAACGACCTTATCAGTTACAATGTGTACAGTAGCGATGGGAAATCTGCTCCTGAACTGATTCAAAGAGCCAGATCCTTCTAACGAGTGAGTAATGGATGAATCCGAAAAAAAAAGAGTGGTAGTTCATCCGATCCGAAAAGTCCCTCTGGTGACAGCAATGAGCTGTGTAAGCACCCCTTGCTGCATGCTTCAGAAGTTTCCTAAACCCCTTGCCATATGCTTCAGAAGTTTCTTAAGCTACAAAATAAATGGGGTAAAGACCATGTGCAAGTATAAAACTGCAAAAATGAGCGCCTAAACACGTGCAGCGCCTCCGTGCTGCGAGTCGAAAATCGGTGAGTCGAGGGTCGGCAAGTCACACAAGCACCGCGGTTCAGTGAGGGCGCGGCTCCCGAATTCCCCTAGCTCGCTGCTCCGCACGACTCCGGCGATCGAGGTGATCCGACCGCCAATTGAGTCGGTGAGTTAGCTGGTTCACCGGTTCACCTCTCCCCACCACTCTCCCGACTCCGCTCGCTTGCAGAGCCGCCCGTGTGGCGCGCTGCTCATTATTCCCCCCACTCCTCTGGCAAAGTGCAAGGTGCCGAACAAAGCGACTCCGTGCATCTCTCTGTTCTCTCGACTCCTGTGTTCTGATAAAACTTGCAGCTCACTTGCGGATACGATCATCTGAAGCAACAGAAACCGTCATATAGGCTACTGTCCTGTTTCGAAGATGAAACGTATTTATTTAATGTTACATGTTTTTTCTTAATAACAGGAAATATGCAGTCTGTAGCAAAAACGCGTTACTGTACAAAATTAAACTTTATAAAATTTCCGCGAAAAAGATCCTGCTCCATTTTTCTCATAGACTTGTAGTTTTCATGAAGGGAGAAGGAGAGACAAAGTCTTGTGCAATGTGCATTCTCTGGTGCTTAGATTTTGTAAGCCCATATCACGCAGTTTCATGACTTGATAGACGAGTGTCCTGTCACAAATTATGCGTGTTTTATGCATCTACACTATTTTGGCCAATTAAAAAAATGACTATATAATCTAATAACAAAGAAAATAACAATGTGCATTAATGTTATCTATCTCTGAAACCATTCAGTTTTGGGAATGTGTCCATTTGAAATTTTTGCTGCTGGCGTCAAATCTTTGACAGTAACAACAAACTTGTTTCCCAAGAGAGAGAAAACACTAGCATGTCAAACGAGATGTGTCTAAAATTACGTTTCCGAGTAAAATATCTTGCTATAATGTTTCATTACGAATTTAATGTGTTTGGTACAGCGGGATGTGTGTGTTTGCAATTAAAGATAAAATATATTGGGAAGCACTTAAAAATATTTGACATGCTCTGTATAGAGAATACATAAAACTTGCACAAAAAACAGGTGAAAGGGAATGTAGTTACAGGAATTAAAATATAAGATGGAACGAAAATCGTACCAGCAACTGCAAAACGTAGACTATAGGAGCCCACAACGCTACCCCTGTACTACACCTTCTGTAAGAGTATCACCGCAGTTATTTACCTAATTATTTCTTTTGGTAAGGCTCTCTTCGAACTTAATCAGTTGTTGGTGGTTTGTACTCACAAATGAAAAACTCATTGACGACATTGTCAAAAGTATCTGTACTCGTCGTCATATTTTCAAAGAATTTGGCTGGATTTCTACACAGTCATTTTTCGTAATTGAAGTTATGAATGAAATAGTCCACGAACATTTCTCTCTTTTTCAATTTAATGGACATTACGCTTTTGACGTCTTATTTCCTAAATTAAATAAAACTTTATTGCTTACTATGAAGCTATCATTATTTTACTGTTTATGAGTGCCAGACTTTAGAAACAGGTGATCGGTTCTAGCGGCCATCTTGTAGCGAGAAGCTGTCGCGCTCACGTAAGACATCCGGCCGTGTCGCCGAATGTCGCTGCTTGTAGCTGCCGTGTCGCGTCGCTGAATATCGCTCGTTGTCGCTCGCTTTTGTTGCTCACGTAGTACTCGGCATTAGTGCGCATGGCTATTTTGCTGCGGCAGTTGCCACGTCCTGCATGGACCTCTCGCGCTATCACGTTTCATTCAACTCGCTCAAACTCGCAAACTACTCACTGAATATATATGAAACTAGTATAATTTTATTCTGCAAAATACACTATTTTTAGAATGAAAGTATACAAATATGAAAATAATATATATTTTTTTCTTTTTCCAATTATTTCACCTTCAAAAATATTTAAATTGTGTTATAACATTTTTAAATTGTAATGTAGGTTTAACTAACAAATTTTGATTCTCGAAACTACTAAGGAGTTACAATAAAATTATTACTCTTCTTTCACAATATGGCCAAATCAGATAAAGGTATAGTGACAAAAAAGCAATGTGACATCGTTTTACGTTTTTTATCAGTTGGTGAGTCGGTGAGCCATGAAAAAGAACTAGTTCATCCCAGTGAATGACTATTTCTGATCCGATCTCTGAAAATATCGGTTTTGTCCATCTCTAGTGTACAGATAGTGGCACGGCAACAGGGGGGGGGGGGGTTGGGGTTGAAGTCCCCCCCCCCAGTGTCTCCCAAAGATTTTTTATTTTATTATTTTATATTGTTTTCATTTTTTATTTTTTAAACAGGTCGGCACGGAAAAATTGGAATAATACACATGTAATAAATCACAACGTAACTATAATTTGCCTAACACAAGTGAACGTGACAGTGGGTCGCCAACGTGATGCCGCCACTGAGAACGTTGCTGCTGTTGCACTGAGCGGTTTTAATGCCGCCGTGACCAGCTTTGATGCTGCCGCTATTGATACTGCTATGCTGAAGTTACGAGCCGATTGTTCACATGTGGCGACCCGCTGCTTAGCAGGTCAGCGGCGCCACCGAGCGGAATCTTATGAACAACAATAGTGCTATTGTAATTCAATTTTTACACGTAGGGTCCCATGTTAAACTGTAAAGACCTTTCTTTTTGGCTAGTAACATAGAAGCTGCTGAATTATCTTGAGAGCCGATTATATACACTCCATTTTCACCACGTTGCTCCTCTTCCTCTTTCAAATTAATGCGAGCCTACTCATTTTATTTCTTGTGCAATTGTTTTCGTAGTATAACTGGTTAAATTATAAAAAGTGTAAAAGTAAGTCATAGATTAATAAATTCAATAGGTTTTATTTTTAAAAAATAGCCCCCCTCCCCTTTCTCACAAGAACCAAATCCTCGCTGCGCCACTGTGTGCAAAGCTTACTAAGGTCAAAGTTTCCACATTGGGAACAGGTTATGTCTCTAATTTATTCACCAGGCAACCACAATTTCGCGATTGTTTCATCCATCCTATTCACAGATGAGGCCAGCTTTATGCGGAGTGGAATCTTCACCTTTCGTAACAGTCGTCTGTCGGATAGTATGCAGAAGCCCCATGAGAGCGATTCATCAGCATCGGTGCAGCGGGAATGTGTGTGTGTGTGTGTGTGTGTGTGTGTGTGTGTGTGTGTGTGTCACGGTAAGTGCTGACCGTATTTTGTTACCAGTCGTCCTTCCATGTCGTCTAAAATGCCGAAATTATCATAATGTTGGATGAATTTGCCTCCCCTGACGAAAGAAGTGCTATTGATGATTCGAAATGTTGTGTGGCTGCTAAATGATGGTTGTTCAGTGTCTTTAATGTACAGACCTTTTTCAATCATATCTTCCTTGGTCGATGGGTCGGGCGAGGAGATCACGAGTTCACGACTGACTATGGACAGACCAAAAATTTTGGCTCCAGCCAATGAGAACTCGCTAGCTGTTGGCCAATGAGATGCTGCGTGTTTCTTAACCGGAGATTCGGACGCTACTCGCCCTCACGTACTAAAATAAAAAAAGCTTCCTGTTTAACCTATACCTAACCTAACTTTCACTTTAGAAAAAGTAAACTGTGGCGTAGCCTTAAGAAGGTTACGTATAGGTCAAACAAGAATTTTTTATCTATTTATTTATTTTAGTACGTGAGGGCCAGTAGCGCCGGAATCTCCGATTAAAAATCACTCAGCATCTCATTGGCTGACAGCACACGCAGCATCTAGCATCTCATTGGTTGACAGCTAGCGAGTTCTCATTAGCCGGAGCCAAAAGTTTGGTCTGTCCACAGTTACTCGTGAGGAGATCAAGTGATATGGCCTTCACGTTCAACATTCCTCAGCCTGCACGATTTCATCTATATCTACATACATACTTCGCAGTCCACCGTAAGGTGCGTGGCGGAGCGTACACTGTACCACTACAAGGCATTTCCTTTCCTATTCCACTCCCAATAGCTCCGTAAGAGCCCTAATTTCTCTTATCTTGTCTTTGTGATCACTACACGAAATATAAGTAGGCGGTGGTTGAGGGGCCACCTCAAATGTATTCATTTGTTCATTTGCTGTCATCTCGAAGGTATAGCGTACACAGGGCCAATTTCAGATGTGGATGCACTGGAGCAGCACATTCATGCTGGGGTTCGGATGTAACCTGGCCGATGTGAAGAAGTGAGATGGAACAAGGTAACACCGTTCGGCACACGGAGCGTGTATCTGAACCTGCCCGGTCGACGAGCCGAGCTCTTTGAGTGGCGCGACTTTTTTGTTTTTCAAATTTTTCATTTTTTTTTCTATTTTTTTAACTCTACTCTGCTGCCACTGGAGTGTACAATATCAGTGCCAAACGAGTCACCGTACCAAACCACTGTAGCACTGCGCTGTCACTGCCACGACGCCTGCTCATTTACTGCTCTCATATGAAAACGTTTATGCTTCATGTAATGACAAAAAATGTACTACGTAGAGATAAAAAGCCTGCTGCACGAAAGAGCTAATTAATATTGCGCCGCCACACAGTCATTCCCCACAGAGGTGCCCACCTCCCCCCTCGGGCAATTTACAATTTGTAAATTGTTTTATAAAGCCCCCCCCCCCTCAGGCTGGCCAAATCTACTATTTTCTCCCTCCCCTCCCCCCCACCCCGAGAAATTTCAGTGACGCAGTTTGCGTTATAACCCCCCCACCCCCTCGCCCCCATGGGCACCACTGCTTTCCCGTGTTAAAGGTTTGAACTCTCTTCGGCTGCTGTGTCACAGCTGTCAGCTGCATGGAGCCCCGCATTCGGCCAGTGAGGGTGAGCGGCGCATTTGACAGGCGTGCTAAGCGGCTGCTATAAACACCTGCACGAAGCTGAAAACAGTGGCCTGTACTGTACGTGCCGTACAGATGGCACTAGACAACGGCCCTGCACGTGGCCACACAATAAAGGCCGCCTTCAACATCTGGTACTGTGCTCCGACTGTGTCATCAGAGATGCCAACTTAGCCATTTTATGGCTAGATCTGGCCATTTTGAAGTGGCGTCTATCCACTGTTTTCGAAAAAAAAAACTACTGTTGGCATTCCTAGCCTTTTTTTGATATTATATAGCCATTTCTAGCCATTTTTATTATTCGATAATTTTCACAACAAAAATGCAAAACTCTGAAGCATTTAATATGAATAGAAATGTATTTATTGACTTATTATTTTTAACGTTCCTCCAAAGTATGACAAATGAAACACCACTGGATCGAAACAGTGATACCTGGAAGTTTCGAAACAATGAAACAGTTCCGCATATCGATTCATTGTTTTGAAACATACAAACAATGGCCAACACTATGTAGTTGCACTTGCTTGGAAACGCTGTACAATAGTGTGGTGTGAAGTCTCTTTTTTTACGTTTGTTATCATTGAGTGTTGGACGAATACCTTGTGCTGTACCAATGTTTTGTGTGCCATCCCGAAACTGCAATATACACAAACTTACAGGAAGGAATGGGAAAACATGTCTGACTTCAAGGAATGGTTACAGTCAGTTTCAACGAACAAGTCGAGAGAATTTTTAGCCAAGTGAACTTGGTGAAAAACAAACTCAGAAAGAGACTTAAAAAAAAAAAAAAAAAAAAAAATGTTTGTATAGCTTATGGGACTTAACTTATGAACTAACTAAGACCAAGGACGACACAAATATCCATGCCCGAGGGGGGATTCTAACCCCAGACCGTGACTGGAGCGCCTCAGTCCCCTCGGCTACCGCGGCCGGCAAAACGAATACACTCTCTGCTATTCTGAGGGTAAGGTATGAATTGAGACGCGAACATAAGTGCTGTTTTTCATATGAAATCCCAGAAGAAATACTGAAACTTGTTGGTACGAATGTTACATACACGAGGGAGACCAGTGAAATCTGCAGCAGCAGTAACAAAGAAAATGAGGATGAGAACGATGATATTTATTTTTGCTAGGTGAGTTTTTTTTTCACATTTTAATTTTTATACATAAAACATATAAATTATAATTTAGCCATTTCTGACCATTTTTGTTGGACTGTTTTGCCATTTTCTGTGACTGATGGTTGGCAACACTGTGTGTCATCCAGCGTGGGATCGCGACTGAACTCTTTCCATTGAATTTACACAGGCGCCAAGTACGTCATTTCCACATAGCCTGCTGTGTCGCTGCCGTGTCCACGCCATGCGCCTGTCGTGCTGTGTGCTATCCGTCGGGAGAGCGATTCCATGACAGGCGGCAGGTGCGCAGCGGGAGCTCAGTACGTCATGTGGAAACGACATCGAGACGCCGGTATGTCGCCAGTTGGCGGCCCCTCGGTGTTCGGCTCTTACTGGCATTGCCCGAACTGCTACGACTCTCTATCGGACGCATGTCTGCTGTCTCACCTCACTGCTCTGCTCTGTGTGTCTTTTGTAAAAATGGCTGAGGAGCGTGTAATACTTGTTCAGCAGCATCCAGAACTCTACATTTTGTCACATAAAGACTTCGACAATACTCTTGTCAAAGACAATATATAGAGGGACATCGGTGAGAAGCCTAACAAATCCAGTAAGTTTTGTTTTACTGTTCGTATTACCTTTAGCTGTACTTGTGAAAGATAAAAGCGATAATATTTTTCACATTCAGCTCTAATTTTGCTTACTTGTAGGTGATGAATGTAGAAGCAAATGGGTGCTACTGAAATTGTATTTTATTCGAGCTCGTGCTAGACTCAAAACCACATCTGGTCAGGCTGCAAGGAAGGTAAAGAAATGGGGAGTGGAAGATGAATCCAGTTTATAATTCTGTTTCTTCAAAACCGTGTGACTATTACCAAGTTCCCTTGATGATGGTATAAAAGGAGAAGAAAACGAAGATGTACAGGTAGGTTAACCCTAGATGGATCGTAGTACTTCCTCTCCTGCAAGTTCTATGTCATTAAAGCGTCCTGGCCAGATGAACAGAAGGCGAGGGCCGTCGATGTCGCATGGTAGCTTTGACAAAAATTTGGAAATAGCATTGACAGATTTTGAAAGGTATGAACCCAAGCAACCGCTCCAAGTGCCAGAGAAGAAAAAAAAATTACTGACTTTTTCGAAGTTGTAGCAAATACAATGATGTTTTCCGAACTCGACACTGCCGAAAAAAGGAGATATTCAGGATTGTTAATACAAAAGAAATTAGAATGTTGAAGAACCGATAAAAAGGAAATGACAATAGCCATTTGTCCCAAAGTTTTCTGTTTCCCTTGAAGTATTCATATGAAGAAGGTCCAACAGACTCCAGAGCTGGCTTACAACAACGTGGGCGAGCTCTCGAATCGTCTGGCGTCGATCACTGTCCGTGTCCACTAACGCGGCAGAGACGCTAGGGCGACCTGACCGATGCATGTCTGCCACAGTTTGCCAGCCTTCATTGAAGGCTTTTATCCAAAGTGCCACTGTACTGTACGGCAATGCCGTTTCCCCGCACGCCTCTTAAAGACCTTGATGACACTGTCGTAATGTACGACCTCTGACACATTCCGTTGTCCCTATTTCGAAAACATAGTGACACCGTTACGTTAGACCGTTCGCTCACAAGTGACTGTTTTTCCCTCGATTGTGCGCACGGCAATGACGTGGGAAGGGCGAGTCTATTCGCTCGGGGGTAAGGTCGATATGTCTACAACGTGTACTATCAGCGACAATAGATTCCATAGCATAGTCTCCACAGCAGTGTTGCTACCATTTAAGTACCAACCCTCATATATATAAAAACCATCAAATAAGAGTTGTAACAACTAATATGGTGTCTTGGCGTCTTAATATTCCTATTAAAGGGAACTGCCTCCCCCTTCACCGGATAACCAGTTGTGACGTAGGTAGCTTTCTTACATCTTATCCCTGAACGTTTAGACACACACTGAGAGTTTCTGACATGCTGATATTGCCCTAAACGTTGGGAAAGAATTCCCAAAGTGCGGTTCGCACGTTGTGACGTCACAATCTCGTCATGTTGACCGCACTCGTTCAGATATACGTTCCGTGTGTTGACGGCGTAAGGTGTGTACACGAATGCGTTGAAGAACATGAACGCAATTTTGAAGATATACTGTAACTGTAACTTCATGGAACAGCGCTTATTATTGCCAGTCTCTGTAACAAATTTTCACAGAATAAATGGTCTCTTGCATGGAAACGATGCATTTTTCGTTCCGTATGCTCTCTTCGATAAAGCCATAGAGTTTGTACACGTAGGGAAAAAGTCATCCGGTATATTTACGATTCGTTTTAGTCTCAGTTTGTGCCAACACGTCCACGATGCACTGACGCTCGACATGCTGGGCAACCGCTTGCTGCAGACGTGAAGAAACGGATGCATTCCGGGGGGTAGCACTTCGGGCAAACGCAAGCAGAGTTTACCCGACGGCAGCCAGGCGCAAGTAACGTAAAACGTGAGAGAATAGAAACGGTATTGAACATGTAGAAGAGTAGCACTTGCTTGGAAGCAGCGGTCCCTCACGACGACCCGAGCGGCGGCGCGTGGTTGAGGCAGTAGTGGGTCTCTAACCTGTTGCTGCGGTGGTGGTGGTGGTGGTGGTGGTGGCGGCGCTGCGGGGGTGGCGGCTGCAGCTGCTGGTGCGGGGGCGGCGGGGGCGGCGCCGGCAGCGGCGAGGCGGGCCGTGCGTCCGCGCCGCCCTGCTGGAAGGCGGCGGCCGTGGGCGGGCCCATGCGCGCCGTCACGCCCATGTTGCGGTGCGGCGGCACCGGCGGCCGGTACTCCGCCTCCAGCGGCTTGTCCGCGAGGGCGGGGGCGGCCGGCGCGGTAGCGGCGGGGGCAGACACCAGGCCGTGCGGCGGCAGCGGCGGCGGCGTCCCGCTGCTGCGGCTGACAGACACACACAAACAGGCTCCGGTCACTGAACACCCTCTCATACCACCATCGAAAGGGAGGGCCGCAGAGTGAAGCTACACCGAAACGAGAGACGAACTGTAAACACAGTTAGGTGTGTCACCAGGGATGGGCAAAATTGAAAGGTAGTACCAGCAGCTGTGTTAAGATTTTTTAAATTAATGACCCGTTTCAGTGCCATTTTCGCACCATCTGCAGGTCCCTGTTGCATAACAGTCAGTAATAGCACATTTAAATGGGATGGCCTTTGACACCGGCTACCGTAACCTGATGTACTAGGTATCATCCGTTTAGACGCCATGACACAACTGTTTCACTATTATTACTGAACTTCACGCACCAGTTGTCAATAATAAAATATATAAGTCAACGCGACATGTTTCGGGATGACATTATCCCATTATCAAGTTCGTAAAACAAGGAAACGTAGAATAATAAGGGCACTATATACAAACGACTGTACCAACAAATATTCCAATCAAAGTAACCTACCTATCATAAAACTTATCTGCTGCTAGGAATCCTCTCTCAACGCACAAAAGATCTCAATTTCTTCTACACTGGCAAAAAAACCTGAAAATTGAACGACATTCTTTGGGCTCCATAAATGATAGCTTGAAAATCATGCACTGTGAGGACTAAGGTTGGTTATTATCAAATCTCGAAGAAATTGAAATCTTTTGTTCGTTGAGAGAGGATTCCAACAGCATGCTCAACGAAAAGACAGAACTATCTAAAAACCATTACTGAGCACATTTTAGCCACTTCCTCCTTGAGAAACACTGATGTGTGTGAAGGTATTAAATATTGACTTCGTGCTTTTAACTAAACAAATAAAATTTTAGCGTATTTCCGTTAAAAAAAATCCTTCAATTTAATGATTGATTTTATTAATAATGTTAGATATCTCGATTAGAATATCTTTGGGCACGAATGACAGCGGTTAAACATATAGACAATCTTTGAAGTTAGATCAGCTGTCCGTTAGTGCACAACATGCTGCCATTAGAGAAACATGTGGTACTGCGCAAAGTTTTATTTTTATTTTTGACAAAGTACATACACAGCTATGGTGTTTGACGATGCTTCCTAGCAGCAGATAATTTTTATGATAGGTAGGTTACTTTGATTGGAATATTTGTTGGTACAGTCGTTTGTATATAGTGCCCTTATTATTCTAAGTTTCCTTGTTTTACAGATCTTGATAATGGGATAATGTCATCCCGAAACGTGTCGTGTTGACATATATATTTTATTATTGACAACTGGTGCGTGAAGTACAGTAATACTAGGTATCAGTTGTGGTTTTGCCTCACTTTAGGTTTCAGGCGAGGGATGTCACGTGACTGATTTCCGAACGCCAAATGTTGAGCACCTCCATACAACCAACCGGACATGTGCACTATGGTGGTTATTATTTTATGTATATTTTACTTTTGTTTTAATTTTGGCCAGCCATCCATTTTATATCTGACTATCCACCAGCACATGATTTTCTATACAGCTATCATCCACTACACGGACGGGATTTTATGTGGAGCTTTATAATAAGCAGTTTTATGTCAATGAGACCAGATGATGACACCATAGAGTGTCGAAACCAGTCGTCCTGAATAAATAAAATAAAAATTGCGATCTTCGCATCTATCCTATTTATACAATAAGATCGTTTCCTAAGTCGAGTAAATTAAGTGGTAATGAAAATGTGGGAGAGGTATTAAAATAATAGTTTAAACAGGTAAAAGTTCGAAAGAGAGTATATTTGTCATAGCTAAAGTATCCTATAATTTTGGCTGTTTGTTCAAATTCGGTCAGAAAGAATATTACGTGTTTTGTGCATAGATGTTATCACAATAGTAAAAATGTTCAAATATTTGTAAAGTTATAGGACTTAACTTCTGTGGTTATTAGTCCCTTGGCTTACAAACTACTTAAACTAATCTAGGGACATCTCTCTCTCTCTCTCTCTCTCTCACACACACACACACACACACCCATGCCGGAGGGACCACTCGAGCCTCTGACGGCGAGCATCCGCGCACTCCACAGCAATGCCCTTAGAACGCTCGGCCACTCCACAAGCCGGCCGCGGTGGCCGAGGTGACTGAGGCGCTCCAGTCACGGTCAGCACGGCCACTACGGTCGGGGGTTCGAATCCCCCCTCGGGCATGGATATTTGTGCCGTCCTAGTTCGTAAGTAGTTCATAAGTAGTTTGTAAGCTTAGGGACTGATGACCCCGTAGTTAAGTCCCATAGACCTTGAACATTTGAGTTAAGTCCCATAAGTTCTACAAACATTTGCATTTTTTTTTGCCACTCCACAACGTCACAGAAGTAGAGTCGTAATTGTATCGTCCATCAGCTTTTATTATTTTTTTATTATTTGCGTCCGAAATGTTTGCAAAAAATCATAAAACATCAGGAAACTCTTAAAGTAGACCATAAAACATGCCACTGCGATTTTTTTCTGACATGCAAGGCCTAAGAAATTTACGGTTACCGGTGTTAATGGCCACCCTTTTAAATGTGCTATTACTGACAGTTACGCAACGAGGGTCTGAAGCTGGTGAAAATATATCACCGAAACCGGTCGCTTAATTAATTTTAAAAATCTTAATACAGCTGCTGGTACTTTCCTTCAATGTTCACATTTATCAGCTGTAGTTCCAGCCATTATAGAAATAATTAAAACGGGGGTAGTCGCTGACGCCGCATCCGTTCCACGTCTGAAGCCGATGTGTGTGTTGTTATACAGCGGTGATATTGGAAGTTGTCCAGAAACTTCATCTTAGAGAACCAGTTGCTGAATAGTAGTTTAAGTATTAGTGTTTCGAAATAGACATGGCTCAATATGGCGCTAATCAGTCTCCAGAAGAGTTTGACAGCGACGGCTTCAGTCTGCACTGCAGAACGAAGCATGTCCGTAACTATGCTGGCTACATCCCTTCATAGCTGCGCTTCAGATCAGTCTATGCGCGCAGTTCTCTCCCATAGAAACTGTGTTTTCATCAACCACCTGTGGAGCAACCGATTGTCGGTCTGTTCCCGGGACGACGCCCTATTCTTCAGCTGATTCGAACTTCTTCATCAGCCGCGCGGGAATAGCCTCGTGGCTCTAGGTATGACGTCAGCAACTGCGCGATTGCTCCCGCCGAAGGTTCGAGTCTCTCTCGAGAATGGGCATGTGTTGCCCTGAGTTTAAGTAGTTTGTAAGCCTAGGAACTGAGGATCATAGACATTTGGTGACATATATTTACAAACATGTCAACATATTGAACTTCTCCGTTATGCTCCGCCCATCAGGCGGAGAAGGACTCTTCTGCAATCCTCTCAGCCTACGATATTCTCGAAGTGCAACTCCGGCATTACTGTGATTTTGATGATGGACCTTCACCAATAATGCTTAGCTCTTTCTGTCAAAGCTGAAATTGACATGCCAGCAAGTGCACTTCACCTAGTTGACTATGAGACTATGAAACAAGGTGTCACCTGTGAAAGACGGCTGTCTGCTGTCTTCCCTAGGTTTTTAACTTTGTAATTTATCTAAGTTCGCTAGACGGTCCGTTTTTTTCTCTCTAAACAAGAAACCCCATTTGTTCGGAGGCATGAGAAATAATATTTCATGTTTTTAAATGTTAGTTTCTGTTATACTGTGTTAATATTGCTGGGATTTTATTATGCTAATAATTCATCATTGTGTCTATGAATGTGGCAATATGAACGGTTTCTCCATGACGCCACTGTCGCTGTGACAATGTGTACTTGCTTTATTCTGTATGTGCATGTATGAGCATCTTTTAGCACGGTAGTTTGAGTGTATATATGAGAATTTTAGTCGTCGGCTGCTGGCTGCTCGCTTTGCACGTTTCTCTGGCTTCGTGTCGATAGGTAGTCGTTACCAACTTTTGCTTCTGTGTTACCAAAGAGGTTCCTGCACCCATTGGTTACAAGTTGGGTCGGCAATGCCCAGTAGCGAGCATCGGTAGGACATGAGAGTCTAGGCTCTCGTTTTTCTTGGGTTTCTAGCGATTTCCAGTGGCGGCGGCGGACTCGCTGGCCATCTGGTCACTCTGTGGCTGCACTTCGACCTGGTAAGACTTTTGATTTTCTTTTCTTCCTTCAGATGGTAGCGATTCCTTGTCTGGTGTTCAAGTTAGACTTCAGAACTTAGGTTCATTTTCCGGAATAAGTTTCTCAGATAATGTACAGAAGTGTATTCAATTTCATTTCGGTGATTTTGCATAGGTAAATGTGGTGAACATGTAATTAATTTGGTTTGATAACGGCTAGGAATCGGTAGCCTTTGTAAGACTATCTAGTGGTGTACGAACTCTGTTTAATTTCTTTCTAGCTTTGTGGGATGCGATTAATGTGTGGGAATATTTTTATTCTGTGTAGTGCATGTGAAATATTCCTTTCCGTTTCCTCCTTCCACGAGTGATATGTACTCCATGTGATGTTTTCTTAGAACAAAGCCTTCAGCTACCCCTGTGTCTGTTTCTATGCCCTTCAGGCAAGAAATTATGCATGTGTCTTTCTGATTTCCCTTAGTACATCGTGATCTCCTCTCCATCTATTTTAAATTGCTGTTTCGTTTCCAAACTTGTGCTTTCATTCAGACTCCGTCAGTAAATTCTCTTCTAGCTTTGTACAACCCCCTTTATTAGCTTGCTTATGAAATACTACGTATTTCTAGGGGCTGCATGCCGTATTTCTTAGTTGATTTACTCCGACTTTGAATTTATTTAATTTTTCTGATTTTTAAAGACTGGACTTCATCCATGTAAAACCTTCCAATCGCGTTTAACTGTATTTCTTTAGCTTCCTTATGATACCCTACATACATATTTCTATGCCGTAGCTAATTTCCTTTATTTTTCGGAAATTAAATTTCTTTATTTTTACTGGTTTTCGGAACCACATGGTTCCGAACTCCGACTTCAAGGGTTTATAGCTAGTCACTTGTGATCTCGCCACTTCTCACATACCAGTGCCTTACCATTGCGTATTTCTTCCTTCGTAATCTTTGATTCCATTGATTTTTGTTGAAATGAATACATCTTTAACACTTCGCCTTCAGTGGCGCGTGAATATGTAATGTAGCAGACACGTGCCGTGTGTCTCAGTAAGTCTGCATGCTCACGGTTTGATTTAAATGGAAATTAATCTCGCTATTATCGCGTACCATCTCAAGTAAAGAAAGACAGACCAGAGCCACCTACGAAGTTTATTTTACCTATGTTGTGTGGTACGTCGTCGTT
Source organism: Locusta migratoria (assembly GCA_026315105.1). Classification (NCBI taxonomy): domain Eukaryota; kingdom Metazoa; phylum Arthropoda; class Insecta; order Orthoptera; family Acrididae; genus Locusta; species Locusta migratoria. The sequence goes on along the minus strand of CM048744.1, from coordinate 470,601,971 downwards.
CGCTGAGTTTCGCCTGCTTCTGCTTCGTATCAGCACGCTGAGTTGGTGAGTTTCGCTTTGCTTCGTGCGTGTGAGTGGATGAATGCTTGTTGATTTAAATCCTTCCCCCGGCGATGCTCAGTTCAGATTACTTTAAGTTTTCTTGCAATGGGATGCATTTTTATTGTTTACCAAAATTGATTCCACCATTTTCGCATGTTTGAACTGAATAAATAATTTATTGTCAGTGAAATTTTATCCTAAATTATGAATATTACTTAATGAAACCCCTCCTTTTTATTTAATGTTGTTTTTCACCAGTGCTGAGTACAAATTCAGATGCAAATTATCATATTTTAATTCCGTTGCACCATAAATGTTCTCTCAGCCACCTTCATGAAATGGTTTAGTTTGCGGTGCCTTGTATATTAATGATTCTGTGTAATTCTCGTGATCTACGACGTGTGTCGGTCACCGTCTCTGTCTTCTTGCTGCTAAAGTAAATTTCGAGTCAGTTCTAAATTTTGGCCCGGGGAACAAGATTCTGTTACAGGAAAAGCTTTTAACTGGCTCCTCTCAGCTAGAATTAATTTTACAAATAACGGTGGTCTTACACCTGGTGGCCATATTTAAAACTTGACTGTGGCGCTATGACTTACGGGAAACGTGAACCTCAGGATCTGGACATTAATATTACCACGTTTGGCACTATTACTGTAACTAGTGTTATAAAGTGTTAAGTAGCAAAATTTAATTATAACCTCCTGGTACTTTATAATGGAAGAAACCAGAATTTGTCGTAATTTAATTGTTTATTCATATTTGCAAATACATTTCCATTGCATTAGTAACCATCCTTAGTGAATGTACAAAGCACTAAAGCCGACTTAAGTACGAACGAAGAGAGTAGAACAATTCAGACAAGAGTAATACTTCTGTTTTTAATGCAAGAAATTTCCATATGAGTTCTACAAAGTGTTTTGTTTTCTTTTTCGAATTGTTCTTAAGTCAGCCTTACTGTGTTCTGTAAGCACTTAAGATGGTTGCTAATGTAGTATAAGTCGATTTGCAAATATTAAAAAAGCGACCAATGCCGATGTTTCTTCTGTTATCAAGTATTATTATGTTACACCTAATTTACTAGAAGATACAATGGGATGAAAAAAACTATGGGATTACGATATGGCGTTAGAAACACGCAAAGCGGCGCCGAATTGACAGAGTTGTTATCTGTACTTTGATGATTCATGTGAAAAGATTTCCGAAGGAAATCGAGCATTAACAGGTGCCGAACGCGCAATGGTTCTTCTGGCTACACATGTGGGACATTAAATTTTTGAAACCCTTAAGTTAATTCATATCGGCAGTGTGAAGAATGAGACGACAGTATCAAATTTCAAGGATTGTCTCAAATCATGGACCACGCGTTCTCCGACGGCCTGCACTTGCTGACAGCCGCGGCGGAGTGGCGAAGCGCATGGAGGCGCTATGCTCCGATGGGCAAGGCCATTCCCCGTCAGGGGAGGCCTCGGGGATAGATGTTTGTGCTGTCTTTAGTATAAGGTAGTTCATAAGTAGTATGAAGTTTAGCAAACTGACCCCTGCAGTTAAGTCCCATAAGCTTCACAAACATTTGAACTTACTGACAGCAGCGGCGCTTATTTAGAGTTGTTAGGAACAAGGTGTGAAATACTCCACAGGAGGCTCACCGTTCTTCCATAAGTACGGGGCCCCGTGCTAATGCAGTCTTTCTTCCGTCTTTCCTCCCTGGACTACATTTCCTTTCCCTTTCCTTTCTTTCCTATCCACTCTCCTTCTTCTTCCCATCGGAGGACTGATAACCCTGACAGTTTGGACCCATCCATCCATCCATCCAGCCATCCATGCAAAGCGTCTAATAATTGCAGAAATCAATGTGAGACGTTCGACAATCGTAACCTTATTTTAGACTGAAAGCCTTTACAGATGTACGCAATCGTAATGATAAAAATATAAAAATGATTCTAAAATTGCTTTTAGGTTACTGGAATAATCCAGTAACCTAAACAATATCTGTATTTTACACTCTGATAGTCACGTATTCAACTGCTTTGAGATTTCAACGTTCGATATATGAGGCACTGAGAGTAATTCCAAAAAAAAAAAAAAAAAAAAAAAAAAAAAAAAAAAAAAAAAAAAAAAAAAAAAAAAATGTTTTGCGGTTTGAGTCATATAGCAACCTGCGTTAAGGGTATTTTCAGGAGACGAGTGAATGTAATCCCTAGTTGAGCTGTGTGTTGCCTGCTGTTGGCAATTGAAAAATCTCTTTATTATCTGAGAGGTCAAGTCAAGTATGTCCGGGATGCATGCCATATTTCAAAATTTTGTTGTTCTTTTACACGAAATAATCACTGTTATGTATTCTGTCAGCTGCACTAGGCCTAATCGGAACATCAAAATGGCACTTGCTTTGAAGGGAGATTACAAGCACCTCATATGGAAACAAAAATGATAGAACGTAAGTCTATTGTGACGAGGCTCTCTTACATACCAAATAGTGGTTACGTTGGCTTGATAGAAGGAAAGAATAGAAAAACAACTCATTTTTTCTATGGATGACTGGACAATGATTGTGAAAGAATAAAAGAAGAAAATTCCTTTTAAAATAGATCAGATGAAGGAAACCGACCATTTACACACAAAAAAAAAATTAAAAAAAAAATAAAATAAATAATAAATAAAAAAGTAGAAATGGGGAAGGTAACAGTAAGCCGAAAAAAATCGTTGATGGTCACAAAATTCACTGGTTGAGGTACGAAAAGGTCGCGTATTTTCTCTCAAGAACAAAAAAAGCCTAAATCTTGACACAAAATATAAGGAAATTGAATTGCAAAAGAAAGGTAAAGGGAAACCAGCTCAGCAGAGACCTGATCAAGACAGATACAAACACAAGTCAACCACATATTGCTGAAAATAACACAAATTCTGAAAACAACAATACATTTGTCTAAGTGTAAATTAATGTGGTAAATAAAAGAAATGGTATGGAGATACAAGAAATAGAAACGTTTCTAATCATTGTCAGGTGACCACCGAAACAAGTCTGTACTGTCCGTTTCAAAAATTGTTATATTCGATAATATTTATTCTATATAATGTCTTTTGCATAGAAAAGATGGGGTGCAGTGTTCTGTTCAAAATAATTTACATTTATGTTTCTGAAGTTTATGCTAATTTTTGTATTCCCCTAAATCTTAATACCTCGATGTCTCAGAACCACTTTCTCTGGAGTTATAACGCTTGTGCTCTGGAAGCCTCATATATCGATCGAAACCTCCGAGATACACGGATTCTTGAAAATTACCGAGACTGTAAGTACCGGTGAAAGTGAGAGTTTAGCAGGTGGCAGATTACTCGTCGGACAGCGTTTAGGCTGTGTCTATAGCCCGCGGTTATTCCGCGGCGGGGCAACCGTTGTGATTTTGCGGAGGCACAGCTCGTCATTCACATAGCAGGTGTTTCAGCCGCAGTGACCCTGAGCAACGCCACCTAGATACAAGGCCCGTGCGCTGCCTGCCAAGAGTACTCATAACAAAGCGAACTATTTGTCTTATGAAGCGTTGTGTTGAGTTTGCGAATACGTATACGTTGCACAATGTGTTGCAGAATGTTTTTCGTGTTATCTGTGTGATTCTCCGTGCAGATTTTTGCTGTTATGAGACAAAATGCCTAATATCAACCGTCCGATTCCAATATCGGTAAGATATCTTACTAATAGTTCATAAATGTCTTATACCATAACAAATGTGTCTGTGAATCACATAAATAATATTAAGAACATTCTAAAACACAGTGTGCTACGTGTACGTATTACCAAACTCACCAGAACGCTACATAAGACAAATAATTTGCTTTTGTTATGACTATTCTTGGCAGGCAGCGCACAGGCCATGTATCTAGGTGGCGTTGCCCTGAGCACCCTGTTCCCACCTGGCGGCTAGACATATGGCGCACCGAACAGCCCCATTAGCCGCCGAGTAAGCGGTCTGGAAGTGCAGCCGCTGGTATTTTGACACCGCAGCGGAAGAGCGGAGGGGCCGCCGCCGCAGCCGCACCTATAAACAGGGCCCACACTACCTTAATAGAAACAGCGCACTGCCAAACCGACACGATTCCTCCATCGCGGAGCAACCGCGGGCTATAAAGTGGCTCGTAAACGTCCAAACATGCTTGGCGAACCTCACGTGAATGACGAGAAATGTGCCTGTGATTCACGAGATTTCACTCTCACCGGGTGCTTGTTGAGCTTGGCAGACCAGTGGATTGATTGACTTGCTTGATAGCTGTGATTAGTCCCTCGCCTTGTTTTGTATGCGCGCGTGTTTCCTTTGTGTAAATAAGTAGCGGACAGTAGAGTTTTTAGAAATGGCCTGTGTGACCGTAAGAGAATAAACATTACAATTTATTTCTCTATGTACAGAGAATTTACTGAGCTGTGGAAAGTACACAGCAGCGAATACATGGACAAAAGTAAAAGGTCGTCTGTCATACAGAAAATGACAAGCTCTACGCCTGTGCAACCCAAGGGTTACAGAGGGCGACGTGAAGAAGAAAATAAACATTTTGCGTACTTGTTTCAGACGGGAGAATTGTAGAGTGTGGAAGAGCAAGGTTTCAGGCTCTTCGACAGACAGTGTTTATGTACCAATTCTGTGGTACTATAACGAACTGAAATTTTTGGAATATCAAGTTCGCATAACTGTACCCTTCTTCTCAATACGAAGCCGAATTAATTCCAGCAAGTCATTAAATATGTTACTGTCCATTCGTAGGAAATTTCTGTAATCGCCTGGTTCTCTAGGTAACATTTCAGACAGGATATTTTCGTGGGTGTATTTCTCTCGTAATTTCAACAATTCCTTGCTCCATCGACGTCTTCTACTTGTTCTTTTCATACACAGAGTTAAAGTCAATGTAATACAACCTGTATCTGCATCAGTAAGCATTTTCACTGTACTGTTAACAGTAAACTGCGATTACAATTGAAGTTAAAGAAATAGTCGGCACACAAGCGCGGCGACGTGTACACGAAAACCGCTTGACGGCTTGCTAGAACGTCTACGCATGTGCTTGCCAAGCACGCGCTGCGCCGATAGCGTTTTTGCCAAGCAGGCTTGATGGTCTACGGCCGCCTTAAACACAGCCTCAGAGTGGTAGTACTCACATCTGCCACATCCTCTCCGGCGGCGCGGGCAGCGCCGGCTCCCTGGCGTGCTGTCGCACCGGCGTGGCCGGCTGCTGCCTCTCCCTGTCCCTCTCCCTGTCCTTGTCCCTCTCCTTCTTGCAGTAGGTCGAGCTGTCCACGGCAGGCACGTGCCGCACCGCCGATGCCGACGCCGACACCGCCACCGCCTGCATCTCCGTCGACTGCTCCAGAGGGTTCGCCGTGATCCGTACCTGCTAACCAATACAAGGCAAGCGCTGCAACTGACAGCTACATTCCTCAATAAAGCACTATAGTTGGCGTTATGCAGGAAGGCGCTTCCTCGCACAGCGGTGAAGCGATAGGAGAAGCGTGAAGGGGAGTGGAAACATTTGAGCCTGAGTGTGAAACATTGCGTAACTCGCAGCCATCCACGCAGCTACAGAATGAATATTGTTGGCTGACAGTGCGATAATGGCGGGGGATGCCCAGAACGGCTGAAAACTGGGCCACCTCCCTAAGTGACATCGACTGCAGCTCAGACCTGAAAACTAATGCCTCCACCTTCGAAACTCTTCAACAGTTGGCAGCATTGGTGTGTGGCACATACTGGCTTATGCTGTAGCCCCTTCTTTACAGCTCTAGTTGCCGGAAAGCCTTAGCTTTAAAGGTCGTGTTGTTCAGTGTAAAGTATGGAACCATGTGCTGACGGTCAGTCAATGCGATTTAAGCAGTCGTTGAATTCTTGACATCAGAAGGTGCCGCCCCAAAGGTGATTCAGCATAGAAAGAAAGCAGTTTATGGTGATTGTGTTGGTGTGAGTACTGAGCGCTGATGGACGAGTAAGTTTAAAGATGTTGAGGTGGGAACATCTGACCTACGTCTCAATGATTTGGATGTCCTGTGACAGCAACCACCAAGTTTCACAAGCAAAATTTTGACAGATTGATTCAGGACGATCGTCTTAACACTCAATGGGAAATTGCAAGCATAATCGGCATATCACATGAACGTGCGAGCCACATTATCACTGTGCTCGGCTATCTGAAGAACCACACACTTAATGTACCACCAAAACAGAACTTCAAAGACTGAATCTCACCACATCTTTGATACAGTCCACATTTAGCACCGTCTAACTTTTATCTGTGCCCGATAATGAAAGACTGTGGGGACATCATTATGCGTCTGATGAAGACGTTGAGAAAACTGTGAGGCTGTGGTTGCGTAAACAAAGTGTAAGATTCTTCCGGGACAGTCAACCCTCGTACTTCAACAATCACTATCGTTAGAAACGATTTATCTGCTACAGACGTGCTCTCTGTATTTTAGTTGCTGTATTACTCCCCTGTACTGAGAGACGTCTTTAAATAAATACATATCAGCTATTACCAAAATTATTCGGGGAGAAAACTTTATTGTTGCACATTTTACAGTCTTAAATCTTTGCTCGAAAAGGTTTGACTATTTCCGTTATTCGTCGCAGTTACTGCGATCCATAAAAATTAAGTAAACTATTGCGTAAAGTTTTACATAATTTCTACAGGTAAAATGGAATGCAAAAATTATACGTTTGGGTTTATTTCTACTCGGGCATTTAAATGTGGTTAATAAACAGAAATTCTGTATGATTATTTAGAATTTAGTTAGGGAATGCTTTTGTGTAGATGCACATTTATATTTCTTTCAGAATATTCATATTTTTGCCTTCATTTGTTGAAATTTTCCGATGTCTGTGATAGTATATTATACGTTTTTTATGTGCTGGTAGAATGTGGATGGTCATTTTCTGTTGTTCTGGTGTGTTCTCTAAACGTAATCATGAAATTTAGTTCTGTTTGGACGACATACAATTTGTTAAAGTTTTTCCAAGTAATTTCATAACTCTGGATTATTACTTTTCGGTTTGCTGATGGCATAGTAATTTTGTCAGAGACTGCAAAGGATCTGGAAGAGCAGTTGAATGGAATGGACAGTGTCTTGAAAGGAAGATACAAGATGAACATTAACAAGAGTAAAACGAGGATAATGGAATGTCAGAAAATCAGGCGATAACGAAGGAATTAGATTAGGTAATGAGACAATAAAAGTAGTAGATGAGGGTTTTTTTTTTCAAATTTGAGTAGCAAAATAACTTCTGACGGCCGAAGTAGAGAAGATACAAAATGCAGAATGGCTAGGGAAGAAAAGAGTTTCTAAAGAAGCGAAACTTGTTAACATCCAATATTAAATTGAATGTAAAGAAGTCCTTTCTGAAATCATTTGTCTGGAGTGTAGCATTGATGGGAGTGAAACGTGTACCATAAGGAGTTCAGGCAAAAAGATGATAGAAGGTTTTGAAACTAATGTGGTGTTGCAGATGAATGAAGGAAGCGTGTGGGGTAAAAATCGTAGTAGGAGACCGGGGAACGATTACAGTAAGCAGATTCAAAAGGATGTATGTTGCCGAACGTATTCTCAAATGAAGAGACTTGCATAAGACAGGGTAGCGTGGAGAGCTGCATCAAACCAGTCTGCGAAATGAAGACGACAACAAAAAGGTTATTAAATATTTTTGAGTCGGCTATGGCTTTATGCGGTTTTTTGCTTAGTTTATTATTCGTATGTTAAGAAATTTTTATTTTTGTATTTCATTAATTTTTTAGATGTCGCCTGTCAAAGTTATACAGATATACTTAAAATTTTTAGGTTGTCTCATTTTTTTTTTTTTTTTTTTTTTTTTTTTTTTTTTTTTTTTTTTTTGAGAGTTATTTTTCTATGTATGGAGTTGTTATCTTGCTTGGCTAATTCTGGGTTAAAATTGCTTGTGTATGGTATATACTTTACGGTTTGTATTTTTTTTCAATGTTATCTATCAAAAAGGTTGTTTATTTTTATTCTGTTTATTGTGGAATGCGGATTGACAAATTTATCTGACTGGGGTGATTTGAATTGGTATAATTATTCGTATTAAATGAAGAAAGTAAGTTGTCAAGTTGTACATTATACGATACTAAAAACTGTTCGCATAGTTTCTTTTCTGCTGGGTCCGCAGCATATACAAGGTCAAAATATGACATTATCGTAATATAGAAATCCAAGTTTGCTTATAATAATATTTATTAAGCTTGTGCAAATTTACTCCACTACAAGCTTGTTTCGGCTTATGCCATTTTCAAGTGGACGTTTGAGTTGGATTGACGTCGATAAAGCATGTTAGAGTTAGTGTCTTTTTGTGACAAGATGGTATAGTCACGTTTCATCTTGTCGATTTTTTTATTTGACAGATATAGACACTGTTTACTCTGTTGATGCTTTGTTGTTGTTATGGTCTTCAGTCCGGAGACTGGTTTGATGCAGCTCTCCACCCTACTCTATCCTGAGCAAGCCTTTTCATCTCCTCATAAGAACGGCAACCCACATCCACTTGAATCTGCTTACTATACGCGTCTCTTGGTCTCCCTCTGCGATTTTTACCCCACACACTTCCCTCCAATGCTAAATTTACGATTCCTCGATGTCTAAGAATGTGTCCTACCAAGCGATCCCTCCTTTTAGCCAGGGTATGCCAAAAATTCCTTTTCTCACCAATTCTGTTCAGTACTTCTTCATTGGTTATGCGATCTACCCACCTAATCTTCAGCATTCTTCTGTAGCACCACATTTCAAAAGCCTCTATTCTCTTCCTGTCCGCACTGCTTATCGTCCATGTTTCACTCCCGTACAAGGCAACACTCCACACAAATGCCTTCAGAAAAGACTTCCTTACACTTACATTAATGTTCGATGTTAGCAAATTTCTCTTTTTCAAAAATGCTTTTCTTCCCATTGCCATTCGGCATTTTATATCCTCTTTACTGCGACCATCGGATGTTATTTTACTACCCAAGTAACAAAACTCATCTACCACCTTCATTGTTTCGTTACCTAATCTAATTCCTTCAGCATCGCCCGATTTTCTGAGACCGCATTCCATTATTTTTGTTTTGCTCTTGTTAATGTTCATTTTATACGCTCTCTTCAACACACTGTCCATTCCATTCAACTGCTCTTCCAGGTCCTTTGCTGTCTCTGACAGAATTACAATGTCATCAGCAAAACGCAATGTTTTTATTTCTTCCCCCTGAACTTTAATCCCTATTCCAAATTTTTCCTTGCTTTCCTTCACCGCCTGCTCGATGTACCAATTGAATAACATCGGTGAAAGGCTACAACCCTGTCTTACTCCCTTCCCAACTGATGCTTCCCTTTCATGCCCTTCGAGTCTAATAACTGCGGTCTGGCTTTTGTACAAGTTATAAATAACTCTCCTTTCCCTATATTTTACCCCTGCTGACTTCAGAATTTGAAACAGTGTATTCCAGTCAACATTGTCAAATGCTTTCTCCAAATCTACAAAAGCTAAAAATGTAGGTTTGCCTTTCCTTAATCTATCTTCTAAGATAAGACGTAAAGTGAGTATTGCCTCCCTGGTTCCTACGTTCCTCCTGAATCCAAACTGATCTTCCCCAAGGTCAGCTTCTACCAGATTTTCCATTCTCCTGTAGATAATTCGTGTTAAAATTTTGCAACCATGACTTATCAAACTAATGGTTCTGTAATTTTCACACCTGTCTGCGCCTGCTTTCTTTGGAATGGGGATTATTACATTTTTCTTAAAGTCTGAGGGTATTTCGCCTGTCTCATAAATCCTACACACCAGTTCAAATAGTCTTGTCGTGGCTGGCTCTCCCAGAGACTTTAGTAGCTCTGAGGGTATGTCATCTACTCCTGGGGCCTTGTTCCGACCTAGGTCTTTCAAGGCTCTATCAAATTCATCTCTCAGTATAGCATCTCCTATTTCATCTTTATCTACGTCCTCTTCCCTTCCTACCACATTGTCTGTAAGTTCATTTCCTTTGTAGAGCTGCTCTATGTACTCTTTCCACCTTTCAGCTTTCCCTTCTTTGCTGGGAACCGGCTTCCCATCTGAGTTCTTGATATTCGTAGAGTTGCTTTTCTTGTTCCCAAATGTCTCTTTTATTTTCCTGTAGGCTGTATCTACTTTTCCCCTTCTTATACATTCTTCTACAGATTTGCATTTGGCTTCTAGCCACTCCTGCTTAGCCATTTTGCACTTCCTGTCAATCTCATTTTTTAATCGTCTGTACTCCATTTTGCCTGTTTCATTTACTGCATTTTTATATTTTCTCCTTTCATCGATTAAATCTAGTATTTCCTGTGATATCCAAGGATTTTTTGTAGGTCTTGCCTTTCTACCTATTTTGTCCTCTGCTGCCTTCACTATTTCATCTCTCAGTGCTACCCATTCCTCTTCTACTGTTTTATTTCCCCCTGTTTCTGTCAATTGTTGCCTAAATCTCCCTCTGAAATTCTCCAGAACTTCACTTTCCTTCAATTTATCTAAGTCCCATCTCTGTATTTTCCTACGTTTCTGCAATTTTTTCAGTTTCAACCTACAGTTCATGACTAACAAGTTATGGTCAGAGTCTATATCTGCCCCTGGGTACGTCTTGCAGTTTATAACCTGGTTCCGGAATCTATGTCTTACCATTATAAAATCTATCTGATACCTTCCTGTGTCTCCTGGTCTCTTCCATGTATACAACCTTCTTTTGTGATTCTTAAACCACGTGTTTGTTACGATTAAATCATGTTCCGTGCAAAATTCTACCAGGCGACTTCCTCTTTCATTCCTCCTGCCCAGTCCATATTCACCTACTATTTTTCCTTCTCTTCCTTTTCCTACAACCGAATTCCAGTCTCCCATCACAATTAAGTTTTCCTCTCCCTTAACTGTCTGAATAATTTCCTTTAGCTCCTCATATATTTCTTCGATCTCGTCATCATCAGCAGAGCTAGTTGGCATATAAACCTGTACTACTGTTGTCGGTGTTGGCTTCGTGTCTATCTTGACAATGATAATGCGATCACTGTGCTGCTCATAGTAGTTTACCCGCATTCCTATTTTCTTATTCATTATCAGTCCTACTCCTGTGATACCCCCAACTGATTTTGTATTTATAATCCTGTACTCACCTGACCAGAAATCCTGTTCATCCTGCCACCGAACTTCACTAATCCCCACTATATCTAACTTCAACCTATCCATTTCCCTTTTTAAATTTTCTAATTTTCCTACCCGATTAAGGGATCTAACATTCCACGCTCCGACCCGTAGAATGCCAGTATTGTCTTTCCTGATGACAACATCCTCCTGAGTAGTCCCCGCCCGGAGATCCGAATGGGGGACTATTTTACCTCCGGAATATTTTACCCGAGAGGATGCCATCATCATATGTTCATACAGTAGAGCTGCATGTCCTCGGGAAAAGTAACGGCTGTAGTTTCCCCTTGCTTTCAGCCGTTCGCAGTAGCTGTGTGGCAAAGCCACATGAGCTAATGTTACAAGGCCAGCTCAGTCAATCATCCAGACTGTTGCCCCTGTAACTACTGAAAAGGCTGCTGCCCCTCTTCAGGAACCACACGTTTGTCTGGCCTCTCCACAGATACCCCTCCGCTGTGGTTGCACCTACGGTACGGCTATCTGTATCGTTGAGGCACGCAAGCCACCCCACCTCGGCAATGTCTGTGGTTCATGGGGGTGGGTTGATGCTTTATGTTAGCAATAAATTATATCTGTTTATATGGACAGATGTAATTTACTGTAAACATAAAGCATTAACAGAGTAAACAGTGTCTGTATCTGTCAAATAAAAAAATTAAGAAGATAAAACGTAACTATACCATCTTGTCACAAAAAGACACTAACTCTAACATGCTTTATCGACGTCAATCCAACTCAAACGTCCACTTGAAAATGGCATAACCCAAAACAAGCTTGTAGTGGAGTAAATTTGCACAAGCTTAATAAATATTGTTAGCAGCAAACTTGGATTTCTATAATACGATAATGTTAGCATAGCTGATGCATTTTACTCCACATATTTTGATTCTGAATATTGGATACTGACACCCGGCTGTACAAGTGCGGAATCTTTTGTAAGAAGAAAAGTATTCCCCCCGTAAAGTTAGCTTCCGAATAAACAGGTAGTTATGTGGACGAATGAAACGCTATAGTTCCAAAAATCTATATATATAAATGTGAATGTCTGTTCGGTGTACGTTTATCACGTCTGAACGACAAGACGCAGAGACTTACGTATTTGTACAGTTACTAATTTATACCTGAGGAAGGTTATAGGTATGGTTTTATAGCGATGTGATAGATAGTAATTTGAAGAATAAAGCACGAAATGTGGAACAATAATTACTCTTTGAAAAATACATTTACTCTTTGAAAATGGTTTTATTGGTTGCATTGTTGCTTGAGGGATGATAATGATAAAAGGGTGGAGTATATTGGGATGGAAAGTTATCGGTGTATATAAAATTCTACGTGTGTGTGTGTGTGTGTGTTAATATTTCACTCTGCAGTGAAAACTACAGAACGCAAATGAATGGTATGTGTGTAATTGTTGTTCGAAGTCTCCCGTTGTACACCATAGCAGTTCCATGCCGATAGCTATAAGGGGGTGGAAGATATGGTGGTTGAAAGTCGTCAAATTATAAAAAAAATTCGGGCTGAAGGCCAGCAATGAAGTTTACGACTCTATAGCAAGGAGGTTACATAGGGCGAAACGCGTGCTACAATGTCTTCTCTTTCTCTGTAAGGATAAGCATACGAGTAAGGAAATATAAGAATGAATAAATAAAGCATTAAAAAAGAAATTTCTTTTAATTCATCTCTTTAAAAATAATCGATCTGACGTCTCGCGCATTACATCAAGTGATCGATCTGTGATATTATTACAATCATTGTTGTTGAATTTCGTGATTGGATTTTTCTAAACGAGTCAATTTTTACATGTGATTTGATTTACACTGCTTACTTTCCTGATAAACGGTAAGTGCATAGACTTCTACAATCTGAGACGAATATTTTTCAGTTACGCTTTATTAGCGACATTTCCTCAAAAATGAGTGAAATTAATTACTTTAATTTAATTGTTATTTAAACTTCGTAGGTAACCGATTATATTACAACAGTACATCTACTTTTAAAAGATCGCATTGAGACAAAATGCCTCGGAAAAGGAAAACGTCATTATTTCTTATATATTCTCCGATAATGATATTAAAAAAAGGAATATGGACAGAGAGAGAAAGGATAGGAGAAGTACTAACTCAAGGCAGAAATAAATAAATAAATACCCGTGCAACGCCTGGTTTTAAGCTAGTTAACTATATAATGATTAATGGAGGAGCGTACCTTGCAGCTGTTATTGTTGTTGTTGTTGTTGTTGACGACGGCGTGTCCGGAAGCGCGCTCGAGCGTGGCGCGGCCCAGCCAGACCCAGTCGTGAGCGTTGGTGGTGGTGGGCTCCTGGCCCTTGGGCGGCCCTGCCGCCGCCGCCGCGCCGCCCGCCGCCCCCAGGCACGCCGCCCCCGCGGCCGACGCCCCCGCGCCGCCCCCGGCCGCCCCCAGCGGCGGGCCGCGCGCCCCCACCACGGCCGCCTCCATCGGCGTGAGCGGCTTGAACTTGGAGGCGTACACGACGCACGACACGACGAAGACGACGATGGCGAAGCAGAAGGCGGCGAGCAGCACGTACATGCCGATCTCGAGCGGCGTCAGGCTGACGGCGGGCTGGCCGTGGGCGGCGCCGGGCCCCAGGTGGTGGTGGGAGACGCCGCCGCCCGCGTGCGAGCGCAGCCCGCCGCCGCCGCCGCCCAGCCCCGACACCGCCGCAGAGTGCTGGCGAGCCTGCACCGTCGGCTCGTGGTTGTTCTCGTCCTTCAGCGGGAACCCTGCCGGCACGCAACCGACGCACTATAGCTGGCGGCACGTGAGAAGGCGCTCCGCGCAAAGAGGCGGGGCGATACGGGAAGAGTGAAGGGGAAGAGCTACGGCCGAGCGCCAATAATGCGTATCTCGCGTCCAGCCATGCCCCTGGGCAATGAATATTATTGGCTGTCATTGCGCTACTGCATGGGAATGCGCATAACGGCTGAAAACCAGGCCGCCTTCCTACGTGACGTGGACTATAACGGCAGACAGTACTGCGACACGGAGATCTACATGTACATAGCAACTGTCACTCACTATTAGTACGTGACAGAAGTTTCACCAATCAGTTTTCAGTTGCAGGATGATTTGGACCAAATGTCTAGGTGGTGTGAGGAATGGAAACTAGCGCTAAATGTAGAAAAATCTAAGGTGATGCAGATGAGTAGGAGCAACAATCCTGTAATGTTCGAGGACAATCATGGCGAAGGCGAGTGGTCTATTTCGTTTTATTGGCAGAATTTTGGGAACGTGTGATTCGTCTGTAAAGGACACCGCATATTAAACCCCGTCTTGAGTACTGGTAAAGTGTTTGGGATCCCCACCAGATCGGTTTAAAGGAAGACAGAGAGGCAGTTTAGAGGTGGGCGTCTAGGCTTGAAACTGGTAGACTCGATCAATGCGTGATACTGAGATGCTTCGGGAACTGAAATGGAAATCGTTGGATGAAAGCAGACGTTCTTTTCGAGAAACACTATTGAAGTAATTTAGAGGGCAGTAATTCGAGGCGGATTGTAGATCGATTCTACTGCCGCCGACCTATATTTTGCGTAAAGACCACAAGGATTGATTAGAGAGCTTAGGGCTCTTATGGATGCATACAAGTATTAGTTTTTCTCGCATGGGAGTCAAACAGGAAGGCAAGTAACTGGTAGTCGTACTGAGTACCCTCCACCACGCACCTTTGTATGATTTGCGGAATGTGTATGTCGTTGGAGATTTTCTCCATCATTCCACTCTCAAATATCACATGGGAAAAACGAACAAGAAAATATTTTTGTTCGAGCTCTCATTGATTTAATGACTGCCATGCAAGAGGGTCGGGTCCAATTCCAGGCAGGAGCTGGATGGCCACGGCGGTTTAGCCGGGCACTGGGGCGCCGTGAAGCGGCGCGGGCAGCCGTTTGCCCCCTCGGACATGGGCGTTTGTGTTGTCCTTACGTTTAAGTAGTTTATAAGCTACGGGTTGTCAGTGGGAGTTTGACTGCCGGGAAGTTGAGGCATGTATTCCAAGGAGGCAGGTGGCGTCGTGTGGCCGAGACGTGCTGCTGACCAGCGGTCGAGCTCTGTTTCTGCTTTGACGACTGAGGAGAGAGGTGGTCGTATTTTGTGGTGCGGCGCGAGGGAAGCACACACACGGAGGGACGTCAACAGCGTCCGTTAACGCCAACTTCATCAAGGCAAGTTAAGTTCTCTTCTAGCGGGAACAGTGACGTTGTGTGTGGTTCTTTGTCGGGATGTTGTTTCAGTACGGACCTCCTGTACTTGAGTGCCGTCTTGGCATTTTGTAGCAAGTCAATTAATTTGGTAGTGTATCTTTCATCTCCAGCTTACACGTCACTCCCGTTTGTGTCGTGTTGTCGTCGTCGAGGAATTGAATGTACCCTAGGGGACAAATCCTTTATTAGTAGTAGTATACTAGTGTAAGAAGGTCTACAGTTGTTTCTGCTAGTTTGTACCATTTCCGCGGTCACTCATTGCGCTGAAGTAAAAGTCGTAGCATATTTTGAGTTGTATTCTTGCGTACGGTTCGCGAAAGGATAAAACTTTCATTGGCTGGTGATTGGGTGTCGTTGCGATTTGTTGCCTGCTGTGCAGTTTGTATTGAGGTAGACCTAAGGATCTCACGTCATCGTGCCATTTTTGACTGTGTGAGTCATCTCCTCTTGTGCTGCCTATTGCCATGGATGCCTCTCCTGTAGTCCATCTTCCGGTATAGAGTCTGAGGGCACCTTTAAGCACCGTGTATTTAGATGCACTTCTGAGGTGGCATTGCTACTGTTTGACATTTTATGTAATCTGCTGCGCTATTGTACCTACCGGGCACGTTAGAAATTTGAGCATGCAACTACAGTAACTGATCACGTGGTTTGTTCTAGACTTGTGAAAGCCTTTTCTAAGCATCAGTAAATCTGTTATTTTGTGTTATGTCCCACTGAGCTGTTTCTGATGCCAAAAACTCGTGTGATATAGTGACACCTGTTTGTATAATCGATTGGACCTTTGTGAAGGGTTTCATTAGTCTTGAACTTCATATCGTGCGGGGCCTTTCACTGTATTGGTAACGGACTTGCTAACTTGTCACCATCTACGAAGTTCTTGGGTATGTCATAACTTCGTAAAACCTGACATTTTGGATAAACGGGATTACTGCCGGTCGTATGCGTCGTTCTGGCACAATATTTCGGCCGCGTAACTCGCTGCCTTCTTCAGGTGCTACCTGAGACAGTCTCAGGTAGCACCTGAAGAAGGCAGCGAGTTACGCGGCCGAAATATTGTGCCAGAACGACGCATACATCCGGCAGTAATCCCGTTTATCCAAAATGTCAAGATCTCGCCGGGAAAGCATGAAGAATTACTTCGTAAAACCTGTTTGTTAAACTTGTGCATGTCTTTATTTTTTAAATAAAGTATGTTGTTGATGTTACACATTAATGTGGAATAATCTTGTTATATATACACTGTATTACATGGCATTAAACTTGGATTGTGTTTCCCCTTTAATATTTTGATAAAAAGAAAATCCTTTAAATCTGCATTCTAGTTATCAGCATGTTAATCTTATTAAACGTCTTTATTCAGTATCAAGTGTTTCTAAAGGAAGTGTTTGAAGCTGATTAATCTGTAATTTAAGTTGTGAGAATATTTATAGTTGATATCTTATTAGCATCAAGAAACTGTTTGTGATATTTGACGGGGAGTGCCCTAGTTACAAATGGTTCAAATTTAAATAAAAATTTTGAAAGCTGAATACTAGGCGACCTCTCCTCCTAAACCATCCAGGTTGGTTGCGCTGCGAGTTGCAGGCCACATGTATCGTATCCGTGACACTCTCTCTTCTCCCCTGTTGCATAATAATATTAAAAAAATCGTTCGCCGTAAGATTGATGGCACACCATTCGATTCGTTGAAACCAGCTGCGTCCAAATCAATTTAAACTACATTCCTATCACTGTTAGTTTGGGATCTACAACCCTTCAAAGTTTAGGGGGCGGAGGCTAGAACAGCGTAGCTCACTGGCTGGTGGTCATGAGACAGTGGGCCGTGCCCCAGGGGATAGCCACTCGGCCAGTCAGCTACACTATCGCAGCCTCCGCCCCCAGAACTTTGAAGGGTTGTAACTCCCAAACTAACAGTGATAGGAATGTAGTTTAAATTGATTTGGACGCAGCTGGTTTCAACGAATCAAATGCACGTCAGAAAAAACTATTGTTCCATTTAAAAAATATATCTACGTGGTGTAACTATTTGGAAAATGATACAATAAACTATGTCCATAGCTCCGCAAAAAGTGTAACATTTCTTGTGTTGACCTACCGCATTAAAATTTCCCTCACCTATTATTTTTTAAGTTACAGAGCGAAACACACTTAGTGAAGTGTGTGTGTGTGTGTGTGTGTGTGTGTGTGTGTATGGGAGTGTTGGGCTCACCAATGGATATGTCGGGCACGTCGGCGACCATGTCCCTGCTGGAGCGCGGCCCGAAGCCGAGCGGCAGGCCGCCGCCCACGCCGACGCCGGGCCCGCCGTCGTTCTGCACGAGGTCCGGCCGCTGCGGCAGGTCGCTGCCCGAGAAGTCCACCTCCACGTAGGCGGAGGCGGCGGCCAGCGCCGGGGCGGGCGCCGCCCCCGCGGGCTGCCGCCCCCGCGCGCCACCCCCGCCGCCGCCGCCCACGCCGCGGCACGCGTCGGCCGGCAGCAGCGCGACGCGCAGCAGGTCGCCGCGGCCCTCGCCCACGGCGATGACGCGCGGGTGCGGCGACGTCACCATGGGCGCGAACGCCACCACCTCGGGGTCGAGGCTCTCGACCAGCAGGTGGTAGTCCGAGACCGCCACCTCGCGCAGCGGCGTCCGCGTCCCGTCAGAGAACTCGATGTCGATGTCCAGCAGGCCCTCCTGCAACACCACCGCCGTAGCTCATTCCCCACACAAACCATAAAAGTAGTGTGTGTGTGTGTGTGTGTTTGAATGAATGCTAAAGGTAGTATGTGTCTGGGGCGAGCGTGTCACTGTTTGTGTTAAGAGACCGCTCTCGCTAAAATTCACAAATAGATGTTCTGTTGTGGTTTTGGTTACAAAATAATTTGACTAAGCAATCAGACTAAGTACCTTCCTTTGCCCTGTTAGAATAAATTGCAACTGACAAGAATACAATGATCTTACGTAAATGTGGTTTTGTTTGATGCGCAACAGATAACACTTTAAATTGTACAGTAGTTAATAAGTTAGCAGCAATTAAACTCGTAATTGGTCTACATATTAATCTCGTGTGTGAGACAATGTGAGCAAATGAAACGTTCAGATTTGTTGACGTAACCATATACCAGTAACCAGAATATACATGCACAATTGGACTGCGAGGGCCGACCAAAAAACAAAAAGTAGCGTACTACTACTATGATAATTTTGTCACTTGAATAAACAAGATGTCAAAGATATTTGAGATTAATTGGCTACCAAAATCACTGCACTTGATAATGTGCCTATCTGAACAACAATTACCATACGGATTCAACGTAATAAAAAAATGTCCTACAAACAAAACAGGCTCAACGCTGTATGACAGGCAAAAATTAAGTGAAAATTTTTTGCGTACTCCTTTCAACCACTGAATGGTAATCCTCTCGAAAGTCGGGAAACTTACTTAACAGCTCTAACTTCACACATGACCTGCATCCACCGGAGTATTTACAGTGGGGTGCCAAACTACTATACTCACAGAGTGGACGCAGTTCTCCAAATTTATTTTGCCGTTTTCTTAATAACATACATTTGATGCATTACTAATATTGTATTGCTGTGAAAATTATGAACTATTTTGAAGTGCAAAAGTTTTTAAAATCCCAAAGTTTACAGAAAATTACGAAGTTCAACAAAGTTTTCAGTGAAACTTCCTGGCAGATTAAAATTGTGTGCCGGAACCGGCACTCGTACCTTGTAGCTTTGCCTTTCCGGAAAAGCGCTCAACAGACTGAGCTATCCCGACATGACTCACGATGCCGCCTCACAACTTTACTTCTGCCAGTACCTCGCCTCCTACTTTCCAAACTTCACAGAATAATAATAATAATTGTTAATCTAAGTAATGCCAAATGCTGATTTACTTATTAGATGTAAAATACTGTTTATTAATATAGCAATGGGCCTATTTCGGCACTGTGGCCATCATCAGGCTGTCTGCGGACAAATATTTAAGTTTAAAATGAGTACAATAAAGATACTTACAATTTTGATACATTTTTTGCGACATATTATTCCAGATTTACGTCCATATGGCATCCTGGAGGTATAATTTATTATAACAACTGCATATAATTTCAGTATAAATACTATTTAGAACGGTGGCTTGTGGAATCCCTTCTATTTCAGCAATAGCTCGTTCGCTATATTCATAGTGTGACAAAAGGGTCCATATTATGCCTTTTTTTGTGGAGTGAGGTAAATAACTTTACCCGTATCTGAAAACTATGCCAGCGCAACCAAATTCAGAATTGGGAAGCTATTAAAGGGTTTGAACGTGCATTACTTTCCATAAAATTTTAATAAATTACGTGAAGTTGTATTAATAAATGAAAAGCTCACCGAAATTCTTTATATAATACAATGTACTTTAGTTCAAAATGATAGAACTGACGGCCACAACTATTCCGTATCTTTCTCAGTACAGAAGCAACAGTCTGAATACATAATGGACTGGGCAAACATTGTTGTCAAACAAACAATTATTCTACAATGCTGTACTAACAGTACGATACACGAACCCTTGTTTATTGCATATTACTTCTAAACCGAAGTTAAGAAATTTTAAAACAACACGTTTAGTATAATTATTTGGCACCCCATTGTATTTTGTACTTTGTAGGAACCTGGCTGTTAATTCGGGCTACGTAACATTGTATACTGAACGAACGAGGGAATAACATTTGGGTTTAACACCTTGTCAATGACGAGGTCATGAATATCGGGACGTATTAGCGACAAGTAGCGGAACGGAGCGAAGTAATTATAGAAGTATCATAATGAATGACCGAGGGTATCTGTCCCGCTGTCATTCACAATAACATGCTACAACTATTCAAATTAGTGAGGAAACTCTATGAATACAGCTTATTTTATAGTTACAAAAACCACAGCATGAATAATACAGTTTAATTAAATTTTCAAAAAAAATCTTAAGATTTTTGTAAATTAAATAGTAAATGATTCGTGGCCTATTGTCTGCGTTGTGACCTTTTATTAGGTCCACATCCGATTTCACATTGTTACAATAATTATTATTTCAAACGGCCATGAAAAAGTTTTACCCAGCCAGAACGCACAAACTACAAATGTTTTCCACTTAAATAGATTTAATTACAAAATTGCTGGTGCGAATCAAAAAGTCTAAAAAATTCCTACTCCGGTAAATACCAGCTATGATTTCCAAATTTTACCTTCACCGTCAGCGTGCGTTATTAACCCACATAGCACGGAATTATTTTTCGTTTAATTTTTTTCTCAGAAGCTATTAATTACCTTAATATGACTGCACAAGATCGTTATAAGTGACTTTTTTTCACAACCGCGCTATTAGTTTTGCAATACTGCCCTTCTATCTGGAATGACGTCAAAATGAATTTTTTATAATTTTAATCTGATGAATCAGTATTATTGAAACAACATTTAAGATGAAATATATACTTATAAATGTCTCAACAATTGAAGAAAGTTCAAGAAATATAAACCCAACTACGTAGACGTCTTCGGCATCTTCTGTATGAACCTCAACTTTGCAGCTGTATCCAAGCACTTTGCAATCGACAATACAAGCTAAAATTGATCTGCAGTGGTAGTAGACGATTGAAATAAATAAAATATGACATTGTACAAGAATTCTGAAAGACAAGAATAAAAAAGTAAGCTGCCGTTCTCATACTTCTGGAAGGACGTCAGCGCTATCTGGGTTTGTTCTTACGAGAGATTGCACTCCCGAATTGGAAAACCCCGTACTGCAGGACACTAAAGAGAATTTGTCAACGAGCATTTGCGCCTATAATGGATGTTGTAGCGTGTGATATGTTCTATATGACCAACAGCTACAGCAACTACATCAATTCCTCACCGAGAGGGTACAGTAAAATGGTTGTAGCACGGAAACAGTACGTTAATGGATAATGCTGCCAAGTTAAAACCTTATCTTCTCAGTCCATTTTAAACGGTCTAGTAGTTTGTTACATTTCTGATCTTTGAGCCGTCAAGACATGTTATGAATTTAGACTGAAGAGCTAAGGTAAATGGGGCTCCAGCGAGCACACAGAAGAACCGCAATACGAACTAATGTCGGAAAAAATGCTGGAGGAGAGTGACACTATGTATCCTTCAGGACTGTCAATAAATGCGTAAGGGTACGAGATGGCGGAGAGCTCTTCTAAACAGCACTTTGCAAGGCAACCCAGATATGATCAGTACTGTTCACTTCTGGGGAGTTTGGTGGCCAGTGGGAGGGTTTAAACTAAGAAGAGTGTTTCTGGAAGCACTTTATAGGTTCACAGATTTGTGACTGGCTGGCAGACTTCCTAAGTAATAGAATGTAGTACGTTGTTCTCGACGGTGAGTCTTCATCAGAGACGAGTGTATCGTCAGGCGTGCCGCAGGGGGGTTTGATAGGACCGCTATTATTTTCTATCTCTATAAATGATCTGATGGTCAGAGTAAGTTGTAATTTGTGGCTGTTAACTGATGACGCTGTGGAGTATGGGAGGGTGTCGTCTTTAACTGACTGTAATAGCATACAGGATGACTTAAAACAAAATTTCTAGTTGGTGCGAAGAATGGCAGCTAACTCCCAATGTAGAAAAATGTAAGGTGATGCGCATGAGTAGGAACAACAATCCCATAATGCTCGAATGCTTCTTGATGCTGTCGCGTCGTTCAAATATCTAGGCGTAACCTTGCAGAGCGATATGAAATGGAACTAACATGTAAGGACAGTTGTAAGGCGAACAGCCGACTTCGGTTTATTGGGAGAATTTTGGGAAGATGTACTTCATCTGTAAAGGAGACCGCGTATAAAACGACTTGAGTATTGCTCAAGTGTTTGGGACCCGCAACCCGATAAGTTTAAAGGAAGACATAGAAGCAGTTCAGAGGCGAGCAACTAGGTTTGTTACTGGCAGGTTAGACCAGTGCGCGAGTGTCACGGAAATGCTCCGGCAACTCAATTGGGGATCGCTGGAGGAAAGACGACGTTCTTTTCGTGAATTTCTGCTGAGGAAATTTAGAGCGCCGGAATTTGAAGCTTAGTGTAGTACGATCTTGCTGCCGTCTTCTTATATTTCACGTAGTGATCACAAAGACAAGATAAGAGAAATTAGGGCTCGTACGGACGCATATAAGCTCTTTCTTTCCTCGTTCTATTTGGGAGTGGAAAAGGAAAGGAAATGCCTAGTAGTGGTACAGAGTACAGGCCGCGGTGGCCGAGGGGACTGAGGCGCTCCAGTCACGGTCTGCACGGCCACTACGGTCGGGGGTTCGAATCCCCCCACGGGCATGGATATTTGTGCCGTCCTTAGTATCAGATAGTTGATAAGTAGTTTGTAAGTATAGGGGCTGATGACACTGTAGTTAAGTCCCATAAGCTTAACAAACATAAAAATAAAAATTAAAATAACAGAGTACCCTCCGCCACGCACCTTACGGTGGATTGCGGAGTATGGATGTAGATGTAGAATTATGGACGTGTGGGGTGTCGCCTTGTCCTACTGACGTTGCACAAGTCCGTCAGAATGTTCAAATGTTTAAATGTTGCAGAGCTTATTGAACGTAACTACGGGGTCATCAGTCCCTAAACTTACAAACTACTTATGAAATAGCTTATATTAAAGACGACACAAACATCCATGCCCGAGGGGGGATTCGAACCCCCGTCCGCAGCGGCCGAGCAGACCGTGACTGGCACGCCGCAGACCGCTCGGCCACTGCGTCCGGCTCGGAATGTTCACCAGACACGAATAGAGGCAGGTGATCAGCCAGGATGCACACGTACGTCTCACCTGTCAGAGTCGTATCTAGACGTATTATTCACACTGCGCACGCTCCACATCGTTGCAGACCCTACAACAGCTTGACAGCTGAAATGCAGGTTCCATGTATTCATGAAGTTATACCCGTACACGTCCATCCGTTCGATACAACTGGAAACGAGACTCGTCAGACCAGGCAACATGTTTCCAGTCATTAACAGTCCGATATCGATGTTGACGGGCCCAGGCGAAACGTAAATCTTTGTGTATTGTAGTTAGCAAGAGAACACGAGGACGAATTCGGCTCCCAAAGTCCATATCGTAGGCATATACAGTAATTATTCATGAGCTTCTCTGGACATGTTAAGGGGAGACGTAAGGCAATTTTTATCCCTATCCTGCCAATGCTATTTTACCCTTTGAATAGGTACACTTTTCAAAGGAACTAAAAGTGATAAAACAACGAAATTTTTACTGCATAAAACAATTATGTCTCAATTTACAAGTAAAATGAATGTATATAATAGTTTTGAAGAAAAAAATTTTTTATTCTTTCACCAGAAAAATTTAACTTTTTTAGTACATTATTATAAAGCAGTTGATGATTGTTTTGTGGTTCTCAATTTACTTGTAATGCTTTATTACCATCTTCAGTACAAAAAGACCAAATTTCATATTTATAACCCGATTATTTTATCGAATAATGGTACCTGACAGTAAAAAAATGTAGTTTTGAAAAAACTGAATTTAAAGTTTAATATTGCAATTCAAGTTCAGTTATTGATGAGAATTACTTACGACTAATGTTTTCCTACACCATACTGAGCATCATCTGAATCATACTGATGTTTTTTTCTCTTGGTCCATCTTTTCTGTCTAGCTTCTGACTTTGCAGATTCTCTCTTTATCTATTTGCACCAAGGATTTTGCAGTATTTCCACTAGATTGTATGCCCAATAATTCCAGAGGATTTTTAATTAGGCGAGAATTTTTTTATTCGCGGCATTTTTATGAAAACATGCGCGACCAATGAAAATACAAATCAAGACGTACTTCACTCACAACAAACTTCACCAAATTCAACCAATAACGTTTGAAAACAATAACAAACGCGATCGGAACAAACAGTATCGATAGTAGATACAAGGCAGGAAACATAGAAGCGATAAAAACAATAGAAGCATGAATAATATACAAGGAGTAAAATAATGCTGTGTGCATTTTCTCCGCATGGCGCAAAACGGAAGGCGTGGCCAGATTGCACAAAGCGTCAGAAAAACCATCATAACTGACGAAAAAATTATCGGATTTATTTAAAACAAAAACTGTTTCACGCAGAAAATACCAGGAATTTCAAATGCGCTAAAATGAAAAAATAGAATTTTTCCCCAGTTGCCTTCCGTCTCCCCTTAAAACGATTACCGCCGGCCGCGGTGGCCGAGGGGACTGAGGCGCTTCAGTCACAGTCTGCACGGTCACTCCGGTCGGGGATTCGAATCCCCCCTTGGGCATGGATATTTGTGCCGTCCTTAGTTGTAGGTAGTTCATAAGTAGTTTGTAAGTTTAGGGACTGATGACCCCGTAGTTAAGTCCCTTAAGCTTAACAAAAATTTGAACATAAAACGATTACCGAATTTCCAGTGAAATAAATGGAAATCTGCAACAGGCAGAAACAGAATTTAGGAATAGTTGTGCCATAAATCCTATTAGGAGGTGCCAGAAGAGACGGACGATCCATTGCCTGTATCTCCACCTAAAGGAATAACCACTCCTAACGTAGAAAATCAAGACTAGTGTTTGCAAGTAGCAGAATTAATCTCCATATTTTAATATTTCGATCGTGTACCGTTCAGTCATCTTCAGAAGAGCCGACGGATTCAACCTACAGTACGTGCTCTTGTACATTTAAAATGGTAGCCACAGAATTAGTCTTTCGGCTCATGGCCGAACTGCACATGGTCGAAATATTAGAAGAAATAACGGAATTCGTGCCACCGAACGCCAGAAATTTACTGGAGCAGGCACTGCACTGCGAAAACACGAAGATCTACCGTCTGATTCAGTTTCAACGTTTCTTCTGATGGCCAATTTACACCGTTGCTAAATTTCATTTTTAGATCCAGAGATAACTACTGTGGGCCGCATCTACCGTGATATCGAAAAGCGATCTGCAGATAATTTATTTTAATCTTGAGACCACCTGTGGCAGCTAATCCGAAGAAGCACAGAAATTGATTCATAGAGTTTGTGTTTTTTAATAATGTTATTAGTCCTTCCATCCTCAATTAATTGATGAGATAGTCATTGCTTACGGATCATCAAAATTTCGTGTGGCGTGAGCACAGTCACGTCACGTCTGCTTTGTCCTTACTTTCATTTATTTAGAGAACATTCAAATTTCTTACATGTTTTATTACCTACAGGTGCTATTATAGTTCCTCAGACTTGCACTCTTGTCTATTTTACTGTTACGTCTAAGAATCATTCATCAAAGGACTTGGCGAGGCTCGTCAAAATTAGAAATGTGGACTATTTGACACTGACTATATTGTAATCTTGTTCCAAGTTTGAAGTCTCAAAATTTAGAGGATGTAGCAACATAACACTTTTGAAGTTAATTGGAGACCTCTGTGCAACGCTTGCAACCAGAGAGCGGATTAGCAAACACAATGTATTCAGATTATTACACGGCTCAAGTAAGTATTGTGGCAGTGACTATAAATTTGTGTCACAGGTAAAACTGAGGCTGACCACTTCTATAGAAACTACACCGTAACTATGCGAGTACGTGCAGCTACAGCGGAAATTCAGCCGGAAATTTTTTCCTACACAAACGTGGTTTATGCGGGTGGGGTGACATCAGAATTCGTATGTTCCGCGATTTGATGGAAGTAATGAGAACAAAGTATAATATTACACCATTACTACACACAGAAAAACGTTCCTACGTCTACTTGTCAGACAGTATCAAACATCATGCAAAACCTCAATCGCTACGGAGGCCAAAAAAATAAAAATAAATAAAATAAAATGGTTCAAATACGTGTGAGCTCTTATGCGACCAAACTGCGTTGTTATCAGTCGCTAGACTTACACACTAATTACTTGACTAACTTAAACTAACTTACGGTAAGTACAACACGAACGCCCACGGCCGTGGGAGGATACGATCTCCCGACCGTAGCGGCCGTGCAGACTGTGACTGGCGCGCCGCAGACCGCTCGGCCACTGCGGCCGGCGGAGGCCGAAAACCACCTACTCGTGGCACGTAGGAAAAAAATATGTTCATTCGGAAGTACATAGTATTTTTAGTCATAAACATAAAAAACGACTTCCTTAAATATCACTACACTATCGTTCAGTCACAAGCCAGGGTACAATTTGTCACTGACACAAACCGAAAGATAAATGTTATTTCGCAGTTTAAATGTTAAAATGTTTATCAAGCTTAAGAGACTTAACTGCGGGATCATCAGTCCCTAAACAAACTACTTATACTAAAGACGACACAAACATCCATGCCCGAGGAGGGATTCGAACTCCCGACGGGAAGCGGCGTCGCGCATTAGAACATATCGCTTCAATGCGCTCGCCACTCCACCGCGGCTCGCAGTTTAAATGCATCAAAAGATGGTAAACCCAAAAATAAATGCTTCGATTAAAGAGTATGTAAGGCAGGGATGCAGACTTTCCTTCCAATGTACCAATCTATACATCGAAGAAGCATTGGCAAAAATAAAAATAATAGTGCACGGGTGGAATTAATATTGTAATATCTAGGTAATTGCTTGTAGAACCTCACCTGTCAGTTGCACGGTGGATCGTAGTGTATTACTAATTTTTTATTTCTTTTCCATCTACCTGGAATTTTACACTCGGTATCCAGTCGTTCCAGTGAGTTATTCGTGCCGCTGTATACGTGTTCAGTTGACAGACCAAAGTTCAAGGGCAGTACAGAGCCATGCTAATACACTGCATAATTCAACATACTTCGAATAACCAATCAGGAAGCGTGGGAGAGAGCCCGTGTTACTGGCACATGTTTCCATCTGCAGAGAGATACTTCCGAATCTCGTATTTTGCGCTGTAGGTGCCATCCAGGCCAGATATAACTGCCTCAGACTCTCTACAGTCGCCCGGAAATATCAACGTTCCTTTTAGCGTCTTCCGGATTCCACTGTTGCCAAACGACTGGAATATGCAATATTCTTCCTGAAATATCCTTTGTAACCCGTACTTGTCCTGACTTTTATTCGCGTTTATAATTTACATCTTCACCACTGGCGACATTTAATTTGAGCTGTTTTGTACAATGACCACGGTGGAATAGCCGAGCGCACTAAGGCGTCTTGCTGCGGATCGCGCGGCTGCTCCCCGTCGGAGGTTCGTGTCCACCCTTGGGCATGTGTGTGTGTGTGTGTGTGTGTACGAGCTTGAAAATTCTTGTACAAAATTCAAGGTGAAATGATATTAAAATCCATCATTCTTTTTGTTATTTTAGCCTCCTTCTGCGCTGATACAGTTTTACAGTTTGTATGAGTTACGTTACCGTCTTTTGCAACTGTAAATTAGTCTAATTTCGCCAAGACGCGTTTTGCGTTGTTTTAAAGCAGCTCCAGTGGTCAACTGTACAGAAAATACGTTTTAGTTTGCATTTTTGTGCTGTCTTTACTGATTTCGGTCGTGGACAGTCCTCATGGCTATGGCTTACATTTTTATAACAAATATAATGAAGTATTAAGATTACTAACGTTTTTATCTTGCCCTCTTCATGTGCTTTTTTAGCATTCAGATTTCAACTTTTCGATACATATTTTTATAATGGTTTCCGAAAACGCAGGTCGACAGGCTACACAATTGTTGAGTTTTCGGAAACTTTTATAAAAATATGTAATTGAAAACAGTGACAGCAAGTGGCAATTTGCGTGCTGGAAAAACACTTGTAGAAGTAAACATAAAAACGTTAGTAATCTTAATAGTTCATTGTATTCATTAAAAAATTAAAGCCATAGCATGTGAATTGTTCAAGATCGAATTTAGTAAAAACCACACAAAAATGTAAAACAAGAAATATTTCCTGTACATTTGACCACTGAAGATGCTTTAAAATAAAGAATAATTTACAGTTGCAAAAGTAACGTAACACATACAAACCGTATATTAAGATCCGCTGACGATGTTTGTTTGTAAATCTATCGGACCAAACTGCGTAGTCATCAGTCTGTAGCGTACAAACTACTTAAAGGAAGGTAAACTAACCTAAGGACAACACACACATCCATGCACTAGGGAGGACTCGAACCTCCGCAGCGAGGCGCCTTAAACCGCTCGGCTATCCCCGCGGCTCCGCTAATGATATTTCTATCTCTATCCTGTGAGGAAGAAATACAAGAGCCGCGCCGGAGTAGCCGAGCGGTCTGGAGTGCTACGTTGCGGATCGCGCGGCCTCGCACGTCGTAGGTTCGAATCCTACCTCGGGCATGAATATTTGTTATGTCTTTAGTATAATTAGTTTATAACTCGTTCGTAAGTTTTGCGACTGATGAACCCGAAGTTAAGTCCTATAAGCTTATCAAACATTTAAACATTTTTTGAAATGCAGGGCTTCATTAACATAATGTACAGTTTAGTGAATACGAAAGTGGAATAGAAGAAATGGGTTACCAATAAACTTAACATCTAACATGATGACTACAACGCTACTTTAGAAACAAAATATCAGAGGACGTACGAAGCAAAGTCGATATTAATAGCACAATAGGACAAGCGGTCATTTATTGAAAAATGACTGAATGAGTATCAATAAATTTGAAGAAATAATTAATGAAATCTGACGCACAAAATTATATGAAAGTGTACTTTTTTTATGCAAAAGAAAAACATGGGATTGAAAACGTTTCAATATGTGATTCTTCAGTTTCTCCCGGCGTATTTGATGATCAAAATATCCACGGGTGTACTGCCGGTCTATAGTGTCCAACGGGCACAATATTTCGGCGATCATACATGTCGCCATCATCAGGTGAACTGACGGACTGAGCTCCTGGAAATGCGCCGGCACGGAGATCCGCACGCTACGGCTGCTCGAAGGGAACTGGGTTCTAGCCCGGTAGCGGGCCATTTAAATACCCTCGGCCCGCGAAGCGACCCCTCCGCGGTCCGCGCCCCGCGCCGCGGCCGCGCAGCGGAACCGATTGCGACGGCGTCTGAGAAGACGTCGGTGTGAGGGCTCTGTCCGCCGTGGTCGTCACTTCGTTACGTTTGCTAGATTTACTCTTAATTAACCCAATCGCTGGTTCCCAAGCTTTGCTAAGATTATATCCAGAGTCACGGTTTATGAGGTCGTCACTTGTGCGAATTTCAATGGCCTCTCTAACGACGCAGTCCCAGTATCTCGACGTCTGTACTAGAATCCTAGTGTATTCATACTCCATGGCGTGAGTCTCCGACAAACAATGTTCAGCGACCGCCGACTTGCTCGGATACATCAATCGTGTGTGCCTCTGGTGTTCAACGCATCGATCCTCGACGGTACGCATCGTCTGTCCAATGTATGACATTCCACACTGACACGGAATCTGGTACACGCCCGCCTTCCTCAAACCGAGATCATCTTTAGCGCTCCCCACTAGTGCACAAATTTTATTCGGCGGACAAAAAACAGTTCCAACCTGGTGTTTTTTTCAAAATGCGAGCAATCTTCCCTGAGAGTGCGCCGGTATATGGAACGAACGCAGTGCCTACATCCTCACTTGTGTTGTCATCCGTTTCCACAGGTTGTGTTGTAGTGGTTGGGCGGAGAGCCCGCTGAATCTGCCACTCTGAGTACCCATTTTTTCGAAATACAGTTCTCAGGTGTTCCAATTCCTGAGGTAGATTCTCTGCGTCGGAATAGTGCGCGCCCTATGTACTAGAGTTGTAAGTACCCCATTCCTCTGTATAGGGTGGTGACAGCTGTCTGCGTGTAAATACAGATCAGTGTGCGTTGTCTTCCGATATACTCTATGACCCAGGGTGCCATCAGCTCTTCTCTTGACCAAGACGTCAAGGAAAAGATGCAGAGCCTGCTAAATGACGATTCCTACCGGAAAATCAGCGTTGACCTCACGAAGAAGGTGGAAAACAAGACGAGGGCGCTTCTCAAGGATGCGGATTTACCGGAGAGTGTCGCCAAGAAATTGCTACCTCAAGGTCCGGTACCGCCAAGACTTTATGGACTCCCTAAGGTTCACAAAGATGGGGTGCCGTTACGTCCCATTGTCAGTAACATCAGAGCACCTACATATTTGTTGGCCAAATACTTGACGGGAATATTAAGTCCTTATGTGGGTAAATGCCCTCATCACATCCGTAATTCCGTAATTTTGTGAAACGCCTTAACAACTTCAGGCTGGAGGAGTCAGATATCATGGTGAGTTTTGACGTCGTTTCGTTGTTTACGAGGGTCCCCCTTCGAGAGTCACTAGATTTGATTGGTCAGAAATTTGACGAGAATACCACCGAACTTTTTAGGCATGTCTTGACCTCCACGTATTTTCTTTTCAATGGCGAATACTACGAACAAACGGAGGGAGTCGCCATGGGTAGCCCACTCTCCCCTGTGGTCGTCAATTTGTACATGGAGCATTTCGAGGAGGAAGCCCTGGCATCATCGGAATGTAAACCTACTTGCTTTTTCCGTTACTTGGACGACACTTTCGTCATCTGGCCACATGGTATGGATAAACTCCTTGACTTCCTTACACATCTGAACTCCATACACCCCAACATCAAATTCACTATGGAGACTGAAACGGAGGGTAAATTGCCGTTCCTTGACGTCTTGGTCAAGAGAAGAGCTGATGGCACCCTGGGTCACAGAGTATATCGGAAGACAACGCACACTGATCTGTATTTACACGCAGACAGCTGTCACCACCCTTCACATAGGAATGGGGTACTTACAACTCTAGTACATAGGGCGCGCACTATTCCGACGCAGAGAATCTACCTCAGGAATTGGAACACCTGAGAACTGTATTTCGAAAAAATGGGTACTCAGAGTGGCAGATTCAGCGGGCTCTCCGCCCAACCACTACAACACAACCTGTGGAAACGGATGACAACACAAGTGAGGATGTAGGCACTGCGTTCGTTCCATATACCGGCGCACTCTCAGGGAAGATTGCCCGCATTTTGAAAAAAACACCAGGTTGGAACTGTTTTTTGTCCGCCGAATAAAATTCGTGCACTAGTGGGGAGCGCTAAAGATGATCTCGGTTTGAGGAAGGCGGGCGTGTACCAGATTCCGTGTCAGTGTGGAATGTCATACATTGGACAGACGATGCGTACCGTCGACGATCGATGCGTTGAACACCAGAGGCACACACGATTGATGTATCCGAGCAAGTCGGCGGTCGCTGAACATTGTTTGTCGGAGACTCACGCCATGGAGTATGAACACCCTAGGATTCTAGTACAGACATCGAGATACTGGGACTGCGTCGTTAGAGAGGCCATTGAAATTCGCACAAGGGACGACCTCATAAACCGTGACTCTGGCTATAATCTTAGCAAAGCTTGGGAACCAGCGATTGGGTTAATTAAGAGTAAATCTAGCAAACGTAACGAAGTGACGACCACGGCGGACAGAGCCCTCACACAGACGTCTTCTCAGACGCCGTCGCCATCGGTTCCGCTGCGCAGCCGCGGCGCGGGGCGCGGACCGCGGAGGGGTCGCTTCGCGGGCCGAGGGTATTTAAATGGCCCGCTACCGGGCTAGAACCCAGTTCGCTTCCAGCAGCCGTAGCGTGCGGATCTCCGTGCCGGCGCAAGACATGGAGGGGTTTGTCCTGGCGAAGAAAACGTTTCGCCAGCCGAACCTTCCTCCAGCTCAGGGGCTACTACCAACCCCAAACCGATTTTCGGCGATAGCTGAGGAGCCAGCGGCTACACAAACAACAGCACACCCTGACACACAGAAAACACACAACCTCCCACCAATTGTCGCTGAGTTTCCGCGGGATTATAAGGAACTCTACGACTTGGCGAAGGCAGCTCTTGGCGGAGAAAATTTCAAAGCCAAACCTGCCGGAGGGGACAAAATAAAACTAACGCTCACCACCTTGTCTGATTACAACACAATAAAACAAACACTCGCAGACAATCAAATACCCCACTACACATTCCCCACAACAAAAACACGGAACAAAAACATTGTAATCAGGGACCTACCAAGACGTCTGTCCCCACAGGCGATAAAGGTAGACCTGATTTCCCAGGGGTTCGACGTGAAAACTGTAAACCAGATGCAGAAGCCAGGCAACGATAATAAATGGCCACTATACCAAGTGACAATGCCTGATATTCCCCAGAATAAGCGGGAAATCAGAACTGTTATGGCAATTCCTGTCACCATAGAGCCACTGCGCAATAAGACTAAAACGGTGCAGTGCTTTAGGTGTCAGGGACTGAACCACATCGCCAGGAACTGCAGCATGCCCATGTGGTGCAGGAAATGCGCCGAACCCCACGACACACGCAACTGCACACTTACAAACAAGGACCCGCAAATTAGGTGCGCGCTGTGCGGCGGAAACCACACAGCGAGCTACCAAGGTTGCGTGGTCCACAAGACACACACAAGGAAGGTACAAGGCGTCAAGGCAGCCCCCCACACACGCAGACGAAACACCACAAACCCCCAAAACCACTCATTCAAACTGACAGAAACACACACAAACACGGCCTGGTCCAAACCAAGGCCAGACACACCAGGGCGCACCTACGCTGAAGTGGTTTCTCCTGAGAGGAGCCGCGAAAGCGTTGCAGAAGCCCCACCACCACAACAGCAAACACAAACACAAGAACAACACCGGGAAACACAGGACAACGACCAGGCCCGACAAGACAGAGCAAGTCCTAGGGAACCCCACACAACTGCCCCCCAGACAACTCCCTCAGACCAGCTGTTGAGCACATTGGTCCAAACCATGAACCTCATCATGCAAATGATGCAGGATTTCAGGGATGCCCAAAGACAGAACACCCAGATCCTCGCTGCCCCCTTCAGGCAGCAGTTCAGCAGTCGCTTCCCTCTGCGACTACATCAGGAGCTCCACAACCTCATCATGGATAGACGCCCACACATCCAAGGCCTGACAATGTGCGCCTTTAATGCAGACGGCATTGTCAATCAAGTGGTCGAGTTCAGAGAACTCATGAAGGAGTTCTCAATCGACATATGTATGATGGGTGAAACCCACCTTAAAACGGGAGTAAAAGCGACAGTTCCCAACTACACTTGTTACCGTAGGGACAGGCCAACCGCAGGCGGCGGGGTGGCCATCTACATAAAAAGAGGGACCCCACACCACCAAGTTTACGTCCCAGCTACCAACAAAATCGAAGCAGTGGCAGTAGAAGTAAAAACAGCCACCGGACCCCTAACAGTTGTTGCAATATACCGATCCCCAGGTGAACATCTAGATGAGGGAGATATATTAGCACTAGGGCAAATAGAAGGAAAACTCCTAATAGGAGGCGACTTCAATGCCAAACACCCTCCTGGAATTCCAGGATAACCTGTCCAGAAGGCGCCAAACTGCAACAACTAGCGCGCACCCACCATTTTGAGACATGGGGTCCAGTCGAGCCCACACACTTTCCAAAAAATGGAGGTAGGCCCGACGTGATAGACATAGCATTAACTAGGAGGATCACGGGATTTGTGACTGCAAGGACAATTAACAGAATGTCCTCCGATCACAACCCCGTCATCTTTGAGGTCGATGTGGGTGAATGGGTAGCACTCCCACAGTACCAGACGTCATACAAGCGTACCAACTGGGAGCAATACCGAGAAACTGTCGCATCGGATATTGCTCGCGCTCCGCCTATCACCGCAGATACCGTGGAACAAGCGCTACACGACCTCACAGGGACAATTCTGCAAGCGGCGGAGGACGCCACCCCTCCCATGAGGGACGGCCCCCCACCGCAAATACAACTCCCAGAACACCTGTTAGCGCAAATTCGGCACAAGAACCGAGTGGCCAAAGACTGGAAAATAACCAGAGATCCAGCCACCAGGAGGCTGCTCAACAGATTACAGAGGGAACTGAAGGTCGCGCTCAATGAGCATAGAAACCAGCAATGGCAAAACCGCCTCAGAACCCTCAACATACAGGACCAAACTCTTTGGAATGCCACAAGGCAGTTCACAAAAAGACGCGCTAGGTTGCCTCCTCTGCACGGCGAGCGGGGTCTGGTCTACAGCCATGCTGACAAGGCCAACGCCCTTGCTGACACATTTGAGAAGCAGTTTGAGGCAGCAGATCCCCAAGACGAGGACGACGAGCATGAAATTACAGTAAGACGTCAGCTGCGTGTCTTCCTCAACGCTGAGGACGACCCAGAGGACGAACCACCAATTTTTGCCCCTGAAGACGTGGCAAAAATAATCAAAAATCTTCCAAACAAAAAGGCGCCCGGTCACGATAAGATCAGCAACCAGTTAGTAAAAAACCTCCCGCCATCGGCAATTACACTACTCGCGGACGTCTTCAACGAGATTACTCGTACCCGTGTGTTTCCAGCTTGCTGGAAGCATGCGGAAGTGGTCGCGATACACAAACCAGGGAAAGACCCCTTATTCCCGCAGCATTACAGGCCAATTAGCCTCCTGCCAACTCTCAGCAAGATCTATGAGCGCCTTCTGCTAGTACCCATACAGGATCACATCTCCAGAGAACACATCCTACCGGATTTCTAGTTCGGTTTCCGGGAGAAACATTCTGCCCCCCAACAGATCATGAGAGTAGTTGAAGCTGCTACATCAGCCTTCAATCGAAATGGCTACTGCGGAATAGTGCTACTGGACGTGGCAAAAGCCTTTGATTCAGTATGGCACAAGGGGTTAATTTACAAATTATACACACAGGGATTCCCCGGAAGTATAGTAAAGATTATCCACAGCTATCTCACGAATAGGACTTTCTCTGTCAAAGTAGAAACTTCCACCTCCACCAAAAGGCGTATTCGTGCTGGAGTGCCACAGGGATCGGTACTGGGCCCTGTTTTGTACAGCCTGTACACTGCAGATATCCCGACTGTCCCCCTGGTGCACACAGCTCAATACGGTGACGACACAGCCTTTTTCACAAGAAATGCGAACAAGGGCCTGGTCATACGTAGGCTACAAATGGCACTAGATGACACAGACACATGGTCCCGTCGCTGGCGAATCACCATCAACGCTGAAAAGACTCAGGCTATGCTGATCACCAAAAAGATCGGAAAACGTGGTGCTCCTCAAAACCCACCTCCACTCCTTCACCTCCAAGGCTCCCAACTCCCCTGGCGCAGAACTGCCAAATATTTGGGCGTAACCCTGGACCAACGTCTCACATGGAAAACCCATGTGGACGAGGTATACAGGAAAGTCTGCGCCAGAACGTCCGATCTCTACCCCATCCTTAACGTCAATAGTTCCTTATCCCCCTCCGTCGGAATCAACGCATACCTATCCCTAATCCGTCCCCAAATGGAGTACTCCTGCCCTGCCTGGGCGTACGCAGCCAGGAAACACCTGGATAGACTCCAAACACTCCAAAACCGTTGCCTCAGAAGAGCCCTCCACCTACCGTATGGCTTTCCCACCATCGACCTGCACGTTGCTGCTGGAATTCCCCTCCTGAAAGATAGTTTCCAAGATCTGGCAAGGGCTTTCTATGAGAGTTCCTCCAGATCTGGAAACGAACTTATCCGCTTATCCCTAGATCAAAGAGGAAACTCCCAGACACCCTTCCTCATTCCCACTCCTTCCCAACAAACCCAACACCATGCCCACCCAGGGCAAGCACTAGACACTCAAACAGAAACTCCAACACCATCCACAGACAATTAATACACAGTAAAAGACACACACACACACCAAAACGCACAAAGAGGAGTAAAAGCCAACAGGCTACAAACTCCCCAACATTCTCCCTCACAGAGAGGGAAGCAAAGGAGTGAGCAGCAGAGTGCCGGCGCGTTTCCAGGAGCTCAGTCCGTCAGTTCACCTGATGATGGCGACATGTATGATCGCCGAAATATTGTGCCCGTTGGACACTATAGACCGGCAGTACACCCGTGGATATTTTGATCACGTTTTAATATGGTTATACATATAGTAAATTACGTTGACTGACGAGAAATTACCAGATCTTTTACAGAATCGCCGATGAATAGAGCCTATCGAAAACACTGACAAAAAGAAGTTGATCGAACACATCAGGAAATAACTTCAGGGTAATAATGGCAGCTGTAGAGAGTAAATACTCTAGGGGAAAGCACAGTTTT
The DNA here is from genome assembly GCA_026315105.1 of Locusta migratoria. Lineage (NCBI taxonomy): Eukaryota > Metazoa > Arthropoda > Insecta > Orthoptera > Acrididae > Locusta > Locusta migratoria. The sequence goes on along the minus strand of CM048744.1, from coordinate 470,565,438 downwards.
AATGTTTGTGGTTGTAGAAAATAATTGAAAACATTGTGTGCAAATGCTAATGAGACGGTTGGCACAAGATAGGAACTCATGACGGACGACAGCAAACCAGTCACAATAATGACCAAAGGAAACTATGTGCCGGCTGCAGTTCAAATGTTCAAATGTTTGTATAGTCTATGGGACTTAACTACGGGGTCATCAGTCCCTAAACTTACAAACTACTTATGAACTACTTACGAACTAGGACGGCACAAATATCCATGCCCGAGGGGGGATTCGAGCCCCCGACCGTAGTGGCCGTGCAGACCGTGACTGGAGCGCCTCAGTCTCCTCGGCCACTGCGGCCGGCCGGCTGCAGTTGCCGAGCGGTCTGAGGCGCGCCAGTCACATTCTGCACGACCACTATTGTCGGGGGTTCGAATCCCCCCTCGGGCATGGATGTTTGTTCCGTTCTTAGTATTAGCTAGTTAAGCCCCATAAAAAAAATAAACACTATGTAATCCAGCAAAATTATACCGTCTTCTATGAATAACTCCCACAGAGGCATAATACAAAACAGATCAAATGGAACACTAAACAAAGTACTTCAGGTGACCACAGGAATAGGAACGTTCCATGGATATCTATGTCATTAGAAATGTTCAGATGTTTGTAAATCTATGGGACCTCTTTAGTTATTACTCCCTAGCCTTACAAACTACATAAACTATCTTAAACTAACCTAAGGACAACACACATACATGCCCGATGGAGGATTCAAACGTCCGACGCAGGAGGCCGCGAGATCCGTAACGTGGCGCGGCAAGACGTCTTAGAACGCTCGACCACTCCACCGTGGCTACCTCATTACATATGGGAGAACAAAATCGATTTGCAAACTAACTGAGAAGGAAGTTGCAGTTTCAATGCAAATGAACCATTTCGGCATTTTTCTTTAACGTTTTAATGCCGAGAAACTTAAATCTGGATGGCCCCGGTCGTCTTCGCCCCGAAAGCGAGTCCAGTAAATAAATGTAATTCACTGGCTTCAATTAGATGTCACCAAGTCCATCGGTCATTAAACACCACTTCCAGCTAGGAAATTGCTGCCCCTTATGTTATGAGGATACTTTTGACAATCACGTGCACACGTACAACACCGGAACACTGGTTTGGCAAACTGGAAAACTATTCATGGGACCAAACTTTAGCGGTCATCGGTCCCTAGACTAAACTACTTAAAATAACTTACGCTAATGACAACACACATACACAAACGAATAACCCCCCTCCCCCCCCCCCCCACACACACACGTGCCCGAGGCAGGACTCGAACCTCTTACGACGAGCAGACGCACACTCCGCATCAAGACGCCATAGAGCGCACGGCCATTTCCGCAAGGTGGGGAACTATATTCGTAATCTCGCGCCTCCGCAGAGGAACATTCTTTCAAATAATTATAAGTTTTCCGCATTGGAAAAAAATTGGGAGAATGACTAACTGGCGACTATTCGTTTCTGCCATCTAGTTCAAATGTATCTTTTCCGCGCTTAAAATTCGCTCAGTGCTCCTACATTTGTTATTATTTTTTCTCTTCTGTCTTGGATCCACGACTTTCCTGTCTTCTACCTTAGATTCTGTGTAAACCGTTGTGCGTTCGTAGCGTTTTCCATGTAACGCTTAAGAGAGATACGCTGAATTCTAACAATCCTCTATTTATGTCCACAGACGTAATCGCCTGTAAACTCAGTCAATGCTAGAAGAAATAATGATAGATTACTTTCAAACTTTATAATGCATAAAACTGACGTGACATCTGTCAACACGAGGCACAAAGTATGCAATTTTTTTTTTTTTTTTTTTTTTTTTTTTTTTTAATTTTCAACATAGTCAAGTCATAGCACCAGCTGTGGATCACATCGTCAAAGAAATTTGCCATCTCTGCGTCACATTCCTTTATAGTAGAGTTTGTCTGTAAAATGTGATAAATTACTGATCATGAAACTCATGGAGATTTCTAATCGAGCTCATCCATAGTAAAGCGCCTGTTTATGGCGAATCACCTCATCAACCTCTTGAATCAAGTCTTCATTCATAACAGTACGTTACTCAGATCAAAACAGCCACTTGACGAATCCACAAATTTCAAGGACGGTAGTTTACATCATTATTACAAACGACACAAAAAAAAAGGAATATCTTATTGCGGTCATGCAGAAGAGTTTTTTTAAAGATTGGATACAATAGTTGGTGCCACGATTTGACAAATGTATATATTTTCATGAAGGATATGTTGATAAGTGAAAAAAATGCGTGTTGTAGTTTGTGATACAATTTCCGTTCATTGATAAAGTTTCTCTTGCTCCATTACAAATCGGTTCTTACTTTCAATATTACCTTAGCAATTTTCGCGTCTAGCTGCTTAGGTCAGCTGAGAGACTTTTGACAAACGTTCAAACGTTTGTTAAGCTTATGGGACTTAACTACGGGGTCATCATTCCCTAAACGTACAAACTACTTATGAACTACTTACGAACTAGGACGGCACAAATATCCATACTCGAGGGGGGATTCGAACCCCCGACCGTAGTGGCCGTGCAGACCGTGACTGGAGCGCCTCAGTCCCCTCGGCCACCGCGGCCGGCAGACTTTTGACACCCAGCTAGCTGCCATCAATTAACCCAATAAGGGTTACTTTGTAATTAAATAAGAGTCAATTAGCGCAGCAGTGTAACGCCACCTGCAAGTCCCACACCATCGCAGATGCAACTTTCTTTTTTTTACCTAGGGGAAATTAGCTAGATGACGCGACAGTCAAACTATTGTTTTTAAAGACTACAATGACATTCTTTAGGAATGAATCAGAAAGAGAGAAAATACTACTGGACATGGCTTAATGCATTGGCTTATCTGCTCTAGTTTCAGGCACAAAGAATACGAATAGTCGTAAATAGCTTAATAGAAAATAATAAATACATTTTGAGAATTGGTGTTGAATTATCAACTATTAGAAATGAAGCGTTAGCCAGCTTTTAATCAGGGCTCAAGCCAAGTGTGAGCATATTTTGGCGCCAGTCGTTCTGATAATGTAGGATCGGGACAATTCCACATGAGAAGGTGCAAAATGACCGTACACAACACACTAAAGAAACTGTGGCTACGATGAGAAACCAGGAATTCTTGTCCTACAAGCAGCTAACGTCAACGAAACATAGATTATGTTTAACAAATGTCTCTATTCATTACAATCTTAGAGAAGCTTGGCCAGTACGGTTTGTCTGCTTTGCGTAGTAATGGAAATGAGATTTGCTACCTGAACAACATACGTTTTAGAATGCCGCCATTTTCTTCCATTATTCCTATCATTTAATAATCGAGGACTGACAGTCAGTTAATGAGTAATAATGAAATGCAGCCTTGTTAAAAGTCTCCCATGTTATGCACGTAAGGTCACAGCGCTTGTTTGTTGGGTAACATTTAAATGATGATGTGAGGCTTCAATCGTCTTAGAAGCTGTGAGACATGCGTGGCGCCCAAGGGCTAATACTGGACGATCTTTTCGATTGATAATTGAACTGACGCATGGGAAAACACGTCGTGGAATGTGTAAGCTTTTAACTGCCTACAATGATATTTTTTTGGTAGAATATACGAAACAATATAATCATTTTCACAACTATGATGAAATTGGAAAGTCAATGGCTAATTTACAAAGAGTAATTATCTTTCCTCAGTTCACTCCAGGTGCTGAAAATCAATTAGGACCTTTCAATGCAGAAAAAAGTACTGCTCTGAAAAACAACTTTTAGACGGTAGTCCGCATATCAACGCGACCTACCGAGATGAATAAACTGCAACGTCATGGTTGGAGTATAGTTAACGAGGATTTTTGGTATCCCGGAAGAAGATCTGATACCCAGAATTTTCAGTTATCTACGAACATAGTGCATGCTGAGTTATTTACTGTTATACCGCAGTGGCGGACTAAGACTGACGTAGGGCCGAGGCTACGAAACAACGCTCTCCCCCCGTCCACTTGGAAATAATGTATTACTAAACAAATTAAAATAGGTAGGTTTGTAGATGTGGAGGACCCCCAGGACGAGAAACCCTGGAGGGTCCAAAAAAGTAGCTATCGTGATTTGGAGTCTCCCCCCCCCCCCAGAACGAGAGGCTATGGGCATTACTAAAGGAAAAAGGAAAATGCTTTCGAAATTTATGGAACCCTCGGCCCCACAAGACGAGAGGCCCGAATCCATCCATCCCCCTAGCATCCCCCCCCTTTCCTTTTGACCGATACTGCTACACCGTATGATCGATCACAATGAAAGTTGACAAATGAATGTATGTTTTCAAGGAGAAGGTTTTTATATTTCGTAAGCAATAGTGTCGTATCTGGCGGAGGGAACCTTGGAGTGAATTTTGACACTGTTTAACCGATCACTATGAAAGTTGGCAGATATATGTAATCCATCAAACACAGACGATAGAGAACATCTGAAGTTCCTTTTACACGATCGACATTCTTGTCTCAGTTGACTACTGGAGACAACAGGACAGGATGTACAGCAGCGCCCCTGGCGTGTTATAGCCGTGTTGAGTCTCGTCTGCCTCGAGTGGTTGTTTCCATTTAGACATTAGAACCAAAACTGTAGAGCTGTCTCTTGTGTAGTTTCGCTTCTAAACGACGAAGTGAGGGTGTGACGGTACATTTTACGTAGGAGCAAGAAATGATAAAGACGAAAGGAGAATAGATATATTGTTCTCGTCAAATGACATGCGGTAAATTCTGCATTATTGAGAAATTAAAAATAGAAAAATGGTCGTCAAAACATTTCAAAACTTATACATTTATTTGATGAAGAAAATTTATACTTGCAAACACACCAAACAATATCCGAACTTCAGTTAATAGCGCCTTTTTACGCCAGTTTGCGTGTCTCGTTTTCTTGCTAACGGATAAATATCATCGAAAATATTTGCCTCATTTTCCTTAAAACAAGTACATATATTTACGTTCGTATTTATGCATAGTGTACGCTTTTTCCTAGTAAAACATAAATATATTTCTGCTTGTAGATTTTTCGTCTCTTTTGTAAGAGAAAACTTATGGGAGAAAGAATACTAGGCTGTGGTGGAATATTTCGGCGTGATGAGAACATAAAGCAAACAACAGAATACAGTTTAAGACTTGCGAAAGAATTTTTGTAATCTGAATGAACTGAAGTAAAATAGGTTAACTTTCGATGTTAGCACACACCACTACAGTTTCCTTGCTTCTGCGCATGCGCATTCCGCACCTCACTCGGAAATCTAGAACTCTACACTCGGCTCAGTCTCTGTTCCGCCAGCGTCCAGCAACGCCTGCGAGCTGGCTACACGCAACCAGCAATACACCACAGATGAGCGCAACTGCAGATCTCACTAAGACAGGCGCCGAGGCTGCCAGTTAACCTAGAAGTAAATATTGCCGGGCCACCACGACAACAACAACTGTCTGCTAATTCCAGATCTTTGTTTTCCAGAGGTCGCCAGTTAAGGAGGAAGTTTCCAGCACGTCTGAGCCGGCTGTATAAGTTCGACCAAGTACAGCTCAAACCAGTTCTTCCTGACCTACGGATGGGTTAGATCTCGCCTCTTGAAGACCGAAGAAAGAAGATCCCTGCGCCGGAAAGGAAAATTCATCTCGCCGCGAAGGACGGGTACTCGCCTCGCTCTCTTTAGACCTACCATTGGACTGTCCAGGACTGTAAGGACTTGGTCATATGTCCGTACTTAATAGTGTTAGTGCTGTCTTCTGACGGCCTAGAACAGAAGAGTGTTGTGTTGTTTTTGTGTGCAGAAGTAGCACTGATTGTAGTTCTTTCCGAGAAAATAGAGTTTTGTGTTGTACAAGCAATCACAACAGTCTCTACTTCATTGAACTCTAGACGCACTCGTGATAGGTTTGGGTGCTGATTTACACGCAGTCATGAAAGGCGTACGCACTTTGAGCACTCAATTTTCACCTCGACGTTGAGCGTGTTACACATGCTTGGGAGAGAGGCGGATGAGGAGATGAAGAGGAGAGGGACAGAAAAGGGGAGTGGGAGATGAACGGGGAGGAAGAAATGATGGGTGGATAGAAGGGAAGAGGAATATATGCGGAGGTAGATAGAGGTCGATGAGGAGATGGACTGAGGGAGGAGGCGAGGAGTGAAGAGGGAGATGAACAGAGAGGAGAAATGGACTAACAGAAGAATGGAATAAATAATTACTCCAGCATCGCCGGGAACTAAAGTTGCAATACTAGTATGGACACATGGTATGGCAACACGCAGTGACTAGTAGGCCAATAGTTGGATGCAGATAGAAACGAGGGCAGGTGAGTAAGGTGTGGAAACGCACCTGGTACTGGGCGGTGAGCTTCCTGGTGACGGAGGTCTCTGCGACGTATCCGTTCTCGACGGCGCTGTCCGGCACGATGGAGAGCTGCAGGCCGGACACGACGCGCACCTGCAGCCGCGTAATGGACACTTTGTCGTTGCCCACGCGCACCTCCTTGGCGCCGATCACACGGCCCGTCGGCGACAGCACCTGCCGCACGTCACCCGCACATCACGAGTGTGTCCAAAAGTGAAGCCACAAAAGGTCGTTTTACAAGGTCGCATTTAGTTTGCCACAAAACAGTATATAAAAGTGCGTAAGGTGAGAACAATGTAAAGAATACAGAGCAAAAACAAATGAAATATGCATAAAGGTAGACAATAAGTTTTTAAGTTTTTCTTAGCTTTTTTTCCAACCCGAATGTCTTTCCTGAAAGGCTGAAATATGCTATTGTTAAACCACTGCACAAAAAAGGGGATACGTCTGATAACAACTACCGCCCAATCTCACTTCTGGCAGCCTTATCCAAAATTCTTGAAAAAGTAATGTATTCTAGTTTCACACATAGGTTAAAATAAAGTTCTAACAAAATGTCAATTTGGTTTTCAAAAAGGCTTTTCAACAGAAAATGCTATATATACTTTCACCAATGAAATATTAAATGCTCTGAAAAATGTCAAATGTTTGTAAATCTATGGGACTCAAAAGCTTGGTTATTAGTCCCTAGCTAACAAACTACTTAACCTAAGGTAAACTAAACTAAGGACAACACAAACACCCATGCCCGAGGGGGGGAATCGAACCCCCGACGGCAGACGGCCGCGCGCACCGCAACACGGCACTCCGGTACGTGCGGCTAAATGCTCTGAATAACCGGACATCACCCGTTGTGATTTTTTGTGATCTCTACAAGGCTTTTATTGTGCAAATCATGGACTTCTTTTTAGATAAACTAAAATGTTGTGGTATGAATGGGGCAGTCTACAATTGGTTTAAATCATACCTAACAGGAAGAGTGCAGAAAATTGACGTAAGTATTTCACATACTGTTTATTATTAAGTCTGTTTCAAGGGAACAGACGTTGGCGGTGATCCGCAGCAGAAGTATATATATCCACGTATATGCTTCGCAAATCGCGAAATTTTCTGTCTTACAGGAGCAGCAGACGTGGGGAAATTTCGCGATTTACTTCTGCTGCGCATCACCGCCAACATCTGTTCCCTTGGAACAGACATAATAATAAACAAGCTTACGGTGGTAGAATTGTGTCTCTCCCTCTTCCGGGACTCACACCATAACGTGTGCGAGCATGTGAGGGAAGGAGGCAAGTGAAACACATGGAAGTTTGCCTCTGGCCGGGGAGCGTGCACGGGTGGCCGAGTGGTTAAGGCGAACGCTCGCGAAAAGCGGGAGACCCGGGTTCGAGTCCCGGTCCGGCACAAATTTTCTTGTGTTGCATATCGTTTGTCCATCTTACAGGAGCAGCAGACGTCGGGAAATTTCGCGATTTGCTAACCATATATATGGATAAATTCACATAATATACAAAAAACAGCTGATTCCTCAAACTGGGGAACAATCAAAAATGGGGTGCCACAAGGTTCAGTCTTGGGCCCTTGGCTGTTCTTAATATAAATTAATAACTTGCCTTTCTATATTCATGAATGATGCAGAGCTGGATCTTTTTGCTGATGATACAAGTGTAGTCATCACACCTGACAGACAAGAACTAACTGAAGAAATTGTCAACGACGTCTTTCAGAAAATCATTAAGTGGTTCTCAGCAAATGGACTATCATTAAATTTTGTTAAAACACAGTATATACAGTTCCGTATAGTGAATGGGATGACACCATTAATACCAAAGACGCTGCTTTTTATTAAATTATTTAATACGACAGGCCTGTTTTGGCGTGAATGCCATCGTCAGGTGTACTGTAAAACACAAAGGTGGGTATACTATTTAATTTAAGAAGATAATTGTAATTTATACATACATTGGTAGCTCTTCTTACCCTTGTAAGATCGCTGGTTCTCTTATATGTATAGGTTCTTATTTACATATGTAAAAGAACTGTTGTTATAGTTCTTATATAGCTGTATATACACTTTTTATAAAATAATTCTTATGTTGTCGATGTTTGACAGCTATTTTGTCAGATATGTCAGCGATATAACAAGATTACAGTGCAATTATTTCTTTGCTATTACATAGAGCATATCTCGTCTTATTGGTACGTCAATAGGATGTTTCATTATTAGTATGTAAATGATTAACCATATATTATTTAGTGGAAATAATTTTGATGTAATTTTTTTGGTTTTTATGGATCATAATAATCACTGGAAATTTTTGGTTTTTATGGATCATAATAATCACTGGAAATAATTATTATTATGATCCATAAAAACCAAAAAATTACACCAAAATTATTTCCACAAAATAATATATGGTTAATCATTTACATACTAATAATGAAACATCCTATTGACGTACCAATAAGACCAGATATGCTCTACATAATAGCAAAGAAATAATTGCACTGTAAACTTGTTATATCGCTGACATTTCTGTCAAAATAGCTTTCAGACATCGACAACACAAGAATTATTTTATAACAAGTATATATACTGCTATATATGTTTAAAATGTTCAAATGTTTGTATAGCTTATGGGACTCAACTACGGGGTCATCAGTCCCTAAACTTACAAACTATTTATGAACTAGCTCTTACTAAGGACGGCACAAATATCCATGCCCGAGGGGGGATTCGAACCCCCAACCGCAGTTTCCGTGCAGACCGTGTCTGGGGCGCCTCATCACCTGCGATTGGATAAAGCTGAAAATGTGTACCCAAGCGGGATTCGAACCCGGGTCTCCTGCTTTCTAGGCAGTTGCGCTAACCCCTACACCACTGGCGACACAGTGATCACCGCACCTGCAAGGGCTACCTAAGCACGCCTCCCGTCAGATACAAATTTCCAGCTTCGCCCTGCCCACAGTACTCAAACTCGTAGTTATGAAACTAATTCCCGTAAAAGTAAGGGCTTCAAACTTGCCCACCCCTCCCCACTAACGATAGGATCATTGCCCGTCATTGTTCTTTCGGAACAGGCGCCACATGTATATATATATATAATATGCCGGTGACGGGCAATTATTCTATCGTTAGTGGTGAGGGGTGGGCAAGTTTGAAGCCCTTACTCTTATGGGAATTAGTTTCATAACTACGAGTTTGAGTACTTTGGGCAGGGCGAAGCTGGGAATTTGTATCTGACGGGAGGCGTGCTTAGGTAGTCCTTGCAGGTGCGGTGATCACTGTGTCCCCAGTGGTGTAGGGGTCAGCGCAACTGCCTAGAAAGCAGGAGACCGGGTTCGAATCCCGGTTGGGTACACATTTTCAGCTTTGCCCAATCGCAGGTGATGACATATATTCTGTGAATATTAAATAATAACAACTGCAGGATCAGAAGTGAGGTCTGTTCTTTCGGAACAGACGCCACGTTTAATAAGTTTTAATCTGTTACTTCTTTACTACTAATTGTATTCCCAAGAGATTTTACAGACATAAAGCCCCTATACAAATGAATATATACCTGAAAATGGCAAACGCCGGGTTTCCAGCTAGTAATTTAATAAAAAGCAGCGTCTTTGGTAAAAATAATGTACAATGTCTCTAAATTTTAGTGAAATAAGAAAACCGGTTCCTTTCCTAAGACTAAGAATGAAAAGAGCATTACAATTCAGAGGACCTCTCCTTGCAAGGATCAGCAGACCGGCTGGGCTGAGAGTGAGAGCAGCGGCATGGTATAGTATAGCAGCGGTATAGGGCAGTGGACCCACCTGGACCTCGGAGCGGCCGACGCCGCGGCCCTGCAGGATGCGGCCGCTGAGGCTGGCGATGCGCGGGTCTGAGACGCGCAGCAGCGCCTCCACCAAGTCGGTGACGCGCAGCCAGGTGCGCCGGTTCACGAAGTAGCTCACGCGCCCAGAGTCCTGGTCCGACGCGCTGAAGCGCGCGTACACCTGCGCCAAGGCCGAACACACCGCATTTCAGCTCCTCTCGTCACAGGTGATGAAGGCGAGAAACTGCACTTATCTTAACAAACTACTCAGCAGCACTCATGATCTTCAAGACTTATTTACACAGCAGCAGTGGTTTTTGAAATCCACCCCACCCGAATAGACGCCACGCCCCTACCTGCCTATTATAAATCCCTCCAGAACCTAGAGCGCCACGGCCTCCGCCTCGCTTACCGTGTACAGCACTTAATCCTTATCCCACGGATGGTACTAAAATTGTACAACCCATCCCACTGCTGTACAAATAAGATAGGTTGGAGGCATTGTCAGGATGGAAAGCGAAGTGGTAAAGACTTGTAGGCGCCCTAGAAAAGGGTGGCTGCCTGATAAATAAAATGATTTAAGTTAATATACAGGGTGTCTCACCTAAGAGTCGACAGGCGCATTTTCTCTGGTGTTCGAGCAGATATTTGATATTTCGTTTTTTCAATGTGTAGCTGGACTCAGGCCAAACAAATTATGATCGTGACGCCATTTCTGCGACGTCAGGTGTAGATGAAAAGCGTCAGTTTGTTTCCCGTCAAGAACAAAACAAAATTTTAAAGCGAAATTTTTTTAGTGCAATCTATGGAGCAGTCCCCATTTAGTCTTTTGTGATATTCGATTTATCGACATACATTAACAGAGACAGTAAAACACTACAATTGACCAGCGCTTCCATAAGGCAGGTCAAAAAAAAAAGTTCAAATGTTTGTATAGCTTATGGGACTTAACTACGGGGTTATCAGTCCCTAAACTTACAAACTAGCTAACACTAAGGACGGGACAAATATCCATGCCCGAGGGGGATTCGAACCCCCGACCATAGTGGCCGTGCAGACCGTGACTGGAGCGCCTCAGTCCCCTCTGCCACCGCGGCATAAGGCAGTAGCGGACGCTGCGCCGCCAGGCGGCACACGTGAGATGGGGCACGTCGGGCGAGGACGAAGTGGCGAGCCCGTGTGCACCAACACGTCGGTGTCTCTCGTGGGTATCAAAAGCGTTGGACACCGGCTGAGAGCAATGCTAGTAGCCACAGTACTAATGCAGCACAATGCAGTATCATTTTCAAGACGATTTCACGCAACGACCACGCGTTTCAGCTTCTGTATATCTAATGTCATAATATCTATCGAATTTTACGAAGGTCTGAGATTAATGAAATACAGGACAAGTAGACAAATTTGTTTTAATTTAGCTTAGTTACTGCACTTATTTGTGACAGGACTATACTGTACATTTACTAAGCAATTCCTAAGCAACTGAATAGTTAATACATTACTTAGTCGCTATCAAATCAAAGCAGCGTAAACCCGACCTGCCACCTTGGCGACTTCATTACACATCCCTACAATCCCTAGCACGGAATCTTCTCAGAAATCTACAGTATATATTACAGTAACGACAATTAAACGTGGTGCTTGTACAAGTTAACGTTAGCAGCACTTCCCCATTACAAAAATCAAATCTGTTACTTCTGAAGGTGTGTACATGTTGTACTGTGCAGTGCGACTTGGTCTAAAGAAAACTGAGATGCGTCCGATGCCAGCTGCACTGTCGTACAGCACTACTCGTATCAGTAAACACGTGTTCGCACTGCCTTCCTTGACCGATTTGCCCCGTCGCGTGTGCCGTCACGCCTCGCGCCGTCTGCTACTTCCTTCTGGAAGCGCTACACAGCCGCTTCCGGAGTACTGATGATGTTTTACTGTCTCCGTTAATACATTTGGATAAACCTAATATCACACTAGACTAATTGGAGGCTGCTTTATCGATTGAGCTAAAAAAATCATCTTTAAAAATCTATTTGTTAGTGACAGGAAACAAACCGACGCTTTACATCTACACCGGGCGCCGCAGGAATAGCGTCATGATGAGAATTTATTTGGCCTGAGTCCAGCTACAAAGTGGAAAAAAAAATTGCAAATATCTGCCCAAACACCAGAGAAAATGCGCCTGACGACTCTTAGGTGAGACACCCTGTATATCGGTATATTATTAAGTACGGGTTACATATCGGGTCTCGCCCTGATGTTGGATTCAATGAATGAGTGCCAGTCTAAGTTGCGGATTAGAAAACGGGAAAGGTAAAGGTTACGGTTCACACAGTTGGTGGCTGATACCGAACATCCGCTAGGCGGGAGCGGACGGCATGCGGTCGTTCGCCCCGCACAGAGGCTGGGCCTCTGGAGTGCGTCTGTCCTGTACGAGAACTAAAACAGAAGAAGAGCGAAGGATCTGATTCCCGCAGTAGCACACATGATCAAGCGTGGGTGTCTGCTATTGCCTCCACGGTAGCATGCAAACGTCAGCAGTTTCAGCACGGACGCCAGAAGGATGGCTGATTTTAGAATCAGCAGTCAATACTGCTTCTGGCCAGCTCTGTGCTGCAACGTGGACAGCCTTGGTCACTTTGCCAATGCGTATGTTGCAGTGGAAGAACACTTGTAAAACTTGGGCGAAGTTTTAAAATAAAATTTATGAACTATTTCCCTAAACTGACTGGCTGGTCATCCTGTACAACCGCATGCGCTTTTCTTACCCCATGCGGATTCTTTATGATCTCATTCCTTCTGAAGTTCTCGGAACATATCAGCGTATTCTATGTCTTCCTTTAAACTGATCTGCTGCGGGTCCCAAACACTTGAGCAATACTCGAGACGTGGTCGTTCACGCGTTTTATTAGTGGCCTCCTTTACAGGTGAAGTACATCTTCCCAAAATTCTCCCAATAAACCTAAGCCGGCTGTCTGCCTTATTGACAACTGTCTTTACATGTTCGCTCTATTGCATATCGCTCTGCTATGTTACTCCTAGATAATTGATCGACGCGACTGCATCAAGAAGATCACAACTAATGCCGCATTCGAACATTGTGGGATTGTTTTTCCTACTCACGCGGATCACCTTACATTTTTCTACTAAAGGAGCAGAGGTCTCCAGCAGTCGGAGGAGGTGGTCATCACTCCTTGGGACTCCTTTCGCGGACGCCATGTGTTTCCGCTGTTGCATTTGCAATTTGCCATCGAAATAATGGCACAACGTTTCATTCTCTGTAACGATGCTGGACAGGAGCGTTGCATGATATCGCACACCCGCACAACGACCGATCGGAGGTTGGCTACACTTTGGCGTTTTGGTTGGTAAACACTGAACCATGCTCAGTAAAGTCTGGATCTTTCGTCGTGTGACCTTCACTTCTTTGGACACTTGAAGGTACACATACGTGGACACTCATGTCATCTAAAGAAGGAAATGCAAAACTCTGCCCAACAATGGCCGACCCGTTCTACGGAACAGGAATTAATCATGTCGTCTTCCAATGGGATAAATGCCTTTACGCGTGTGGTGATTACTTTTAAATGGAATCATTGTGGGGGTTTTTCTTGGTTTCATAGATCTGCCCCTCTTAGTAATTAAATTAAAAATGAACAAGTAGCATCGTGGGTAGTCAACAGTTGAAGACAATTCAGTGTCATTACGCATGACTGTTTCAAACATATTATGACCTTTCCTTAATGTAACAGGCTCAAACGTGTGTTCAAGGACAGGCATAATACAATATGGAATAGAATATACCGTGTAGCTTAATTTTTTATCTGCTTCCAGAGACGTTAGGTAAAGGATCTAAACACCAAAACCCAAAACATATTATGACCTTTCCTTAATGTAACAGGCTCAAACCCAACTAATCTTTACATTCCTGAAGGTGCAACAGTAGCAATAATGCGTGTATTAGAAATGCAAACGGTATACAAATACAACAAGATCTCGAGTATCAACCAAACTTTTCAACACCTGCCGTAATCTCAGTAATTTTTTCATTTCAAATAAGCTATGTATCTTATAATGTAGATATTTACGTAATAATGAAAGTTTTATAATGAAATATGCAACTGATAGGCATCATCAGTGGATTGTAAAACATACATGATTATGTTTTACAATATTTCGTTTTTTACGTTTCTAGCTTTTTAGTCTATAAACAGTTCTGGCGCGTTATCTAAGTATAGTCATGATATTTCGATGTTATTACTTACCAAAATTGTAAGCAATAATTACGGAACATCATTAACTACACTTAGATAACGTGCCAGACCTGTTTGTAAACTGAAATACTAAAACCGTAAAACGTAATCATGTATGTACTACAGGCCACTGATGAGGTCTTACAAATGAAGGCGAAATCCGTATGGAAATATAAAACTTTTATTATTCAGTTGCATAGACGAATTGAATTACCTAAATATATTATGAAATAAGAAAGCAATCTTGGGAAGACAGAACAAAAAGGAACTAACAAAGTTGTGTTTTGCTTACGTCTGTGGATGTAAATCACGAGGATTAGAGGAAAGACGAAGTACAAGCTCGGATTGTTTCAAAGATGGGAATGGAAACCATCCAACCATTTGCCTGAAATTACTTATGGAGATCACGGAGTACCCTAAATCCGGATGGTCGATAGCGGATTTGAGCCATTGTCCTCTTAGTGCTAGGCACTAAGCCACTGCACTTTGATTACACATTAAAATGTTATTCCTTTTATGACAGTTACATAAGTGGGAAAGATTAGAGACACAATTCGCTGAAGTACAATATAATTGAAAGACTTGCACCCGAACATTGATCCTTACGAAATTGCTATCATTATACAGGTAATTATCAGGAAAACAAGTTATGCACACGTAAAGTTACTTTGTTCTTTGCACTGAAGAAGAAAAACCACTTGCAGAATCGTCCATCAAAACTGATATACAGAAACGATCGCCCGTTGTGTACCATCGAGGCCAGCTAACAGTTTAAATAACTGTAAACATGCTGTCGGCTTGAAATCACACTTATTTACAGCGGCAAACTCGTCAATGCATCGGTCCTATTGAAATTATCGCTCTGAACTGATTGCCCAACACGGGTTTTGAATGTACTGAATATTCAGCGTTCCACGTCGCAGCGATTTATGCGGCATCTGCAGCGGTTGGACAAATTGGCCCCCGCCGGTCTGTCATTGATGTTAATTTGGAATTAATTCTACTGGGCAAACAATTGAATTGCGGTTTGTATAATACGGCACGAATTTTGAAACACTGATTTCGGAGTGCGGAATAGAGCAGTGAAGGTTGATTACCGTACCTATACTGTAGAATAGCAAAATGCATTTTTCTTTATGGAAATAAAATGTGTTGATGAGGTTATTTAGACTCACGTAGCTCGGAAAACGACAATAGTTTTATATTTCGTAAATTAACATTCGACATTCAGTGCGTCCTATCTATTGTTATTTAGAGGACCAAAATTTTTCCATGCCTCATTACTACTGATGCATCGATTAGCCAAAGAGGATATCGACTTCTGAAACGATTAGCTTGACTCAAGCAACCGGAAATACATTATTTCATATACGCATGACTGAAAAATTATTCTTATTGATGATGTTGTCAACAGCGTTTTCTATAAACACGAGAGATAAGCTATTATAAACCCTCACAAAGCGGGTTAAAAGAGAATGTGTTCAAGTATTTGTATATTACTAATTACGTTACTAAATTGTATTTCCAAAGGAAAGGTGAGTTACTTGCGTATATTTATTCATTCACTCATGGAAAGGGTAGCCTAGACTAGGGTTTCAGCGGTAACAATATTTTGTAAGTAAGACGTAGTCTTAACGGAGACCGAGCGAGGTGGCGCAGTGGTAACACACTGGACTCGCATTCGGGAGGAAGGTGGTTCAAATCCACTTCTGGCCATTCAGATTTTGGTTTTCCGTGATTTTACTAAATCACTCCAGGCAAATGCCGGGATGGTTCCTTTCAAAAGGGCACGGCCGATTTGCTTCCCTATCCTAACCCAAACAAACCGAGTGTAAGCTCCGTCTCCAATGACCACGCTGTCGACGGCGCGTTAAACCCTAAGCTTCCTTCCTCCTTCATTCCTCCTCTTAACGGAGATATACGGCTATGATCACGGCTAAAATAAAAATGACTAAAAATGTGAGAAGCCGCTGAAATTACAAAGAACCAGATTTTGGTAAAACATTTATTCTTGTGCTTACGCGGTTCGGGCTCCACCCATCATTAGAGCACCTTATGATACAAGCACCCGCTCGGTTTGCCGTGTGGTCTAACGCACCGCTTTCCGAGACGGGGAGGCGTACCGGCCCCCGTTCGAATCCGCCCAGCGGATTAACGAAGGAGGTCGGAGGGCCGGCCAGCCTGGATGTGGATTTTAGGCAGTTTCCCACATCCCCATAGGTGAATGCCGTGCTAGTTCCCAAGTCCCATCTCAGTTGCACGATTCGCAAATATTTCGTACCACTTTACACTTTCAAAAATATAACATTATACGCAGACATTTGGAGTACATATTTCCTCCCGGGGGCCATAGGGTGGCGATAGGAAGGACATCGGCCGGCCGCGGTGGCCGAGGGGACTGAGGCGCTCCAGTCACAGTCTGCACGGCCACTACGGTCGGGGGTTCGAATCCCCCCTCGGACATGGATATTTGTGCCGTCCTTAGTATTAGCTAGTTCATAAGTAGTTTGTAAGTTTAGGGACTGATGACCCCGTAGTTAAGTCCCATGAGCTGTACAGACATTTGAACATTTTGAAGGACATCGAGCCACCTCGCAAATATTAACACACGCAAAATCCGGATTTAATACATGAGCGGGCACATGGCCAAAGAGAAAGAAAGAAAGAGAATAAAGGATACAAGCGGTAGTTCAATACAGTTTGAACGTCTCAAAAGCAAAGATTAAAACGTAGAACCAGAACACCATAATAGAAGTACGAGGGTTATTCCAAAAGTGTTGTTCGATTCGCCGTAAATATTTAAAAGCGTCGCCAAGGACAAAACACGCATGCGCGCCGACTCCTTGGCATACCTTTCGCGTTAAACGCCGCCAGTGTCGTTGTTACTGTTGCTGTGTGCTGTTGATAGTGTCAGCTCACAATGTTTAACACAATCAATCTGCACGCCGATTGTGAGGTAAGGGCAGTGATACGGTTTTTGTCTGCAAGAAACATTCAGCGGCAGAAATCCATCGGCAGATTACTGAAGTGTACGGTCCTAACATAATGAGTGACAGTAGAGTGCGAAAGTGGTTGCGAGCCTTTAATGAAGAACGGGGAAATGTACACGATGCACCACGCTCCGCCGACCATCCGTGATTTCAGACGAGTTGGTTCGTGCGGTCGACGACAAAATTCACGACGATCGACGATTCACTATTTCAGGTTTAGAAGTGCATTTCCCGAAAGTGAGTAGAACAACGTTGTACAGAATTGTATCTGAAAATTTGAAGTTTCGAAAGAGAAGCTGTTAAAGACTGGTTATCTTCGCAGGCGGCCGATTTCTACGACTCTGGCATTCAAAAGCTTGTTTAAGGATATGACAAATGTCTAAATACGTACTGAGATTATGTAGAAAAATAGAGAAAGAGCGAAGGGATGTCAATAAAACAATTGCGTTGGAAACAAGTTTGATTTTGGATGTTTTTGTTTTAACCGGACCATACTTCTGGAATATCCCTCGTACATGCAATTGGAAAAAAATGCAATAACAAGGATGCATAGTAACACCCATAAATAAATAACGACATTTTTAATGAAATTCCAAAGGCCTGTATACTGGTTAGTGTCTAAACACAAAATGAAGAATCAAGAGCGGAGCTTCAAAAGAATTCCGCTACTACCTTCCAAACTAGTAAATATACATACACGTCAAAAAATAATAAACCATAGACTTAGATGACAAAATAAAGAGTGACAAATTTATTTATTTATTTTACTCCAACGCTTCTCCGTAAAGAAGAGTACCACATAAAACTCTGTACTTTGACATCCGGGTTCGAATCCTTGCCATGACACAAATTTTTTGTCAATTCTTCGCCTTATACTCTTTTGTAATAGATAATATTAAGACTACATATACCTCGGGATCACGTCATTAATGCAGTATAAATACGACGTACATCTGAAGTACAACAGGATTATCCACATTTCATTCAATGGTAAGTTGCTATTCGGATTTTGGTCGTCTCGCAATACTGATACGAATTAAAAAGTTGAACGTCAAAATGGAATGTAATGAGTCGCGATACGTACCCCTAGGGCAGTACGTGCAGCTACATTGGCCAGAGTGCCATTGTGGCGCAGTGGTTAACGTCGCTACCTAGTGAATTTGAGAATCAGGTTCAAATCTAGGCAGGTCCAAATCTAGACCTTTGGATAACTTTTAAATCAGTGGTTCGGCCTACAGTAGTGAATCATGTGAATGACACTTAAGCAATTTTGAATTTACTGCAATGGAAAATGAATAATCTGCTTGCATCATGCTGATCATTTATGTCTAATTATGCCTTTCAGCGTTCAGTTTCAAGCATAGTAATCCTTACAAATTACCTCCATGATCACCTATTCAGTGCTAATATTGATGCCTCGTCTAATGTTGCTTCAAGATCATTCTTGAGCGAATACAAGTAATCCTTTGTTGACCTTGATTCCTCCTACTCTCTACTGTTGTACCCATGGGTCTCTCAGGTAACCTTGTCCTCGTATGCTTGACACATGACCCCATGACTTAAGTTTGTTCGGTCGAAATGCTTCGCCTGGGATAGGGATGGCGAACCAGTGGCATTACTGGCACGCGACCAAATAATTTAGGCACGGTCTCGATTCTAAGAATTTACATGCCTAATTGAAATGGTGATTTGTTCGTCTACATTTGAAGACACAATACCAAAATTCATTGTGCACGAATTGTCAGTGCCGCTTTAATGCCGCCAATTTCATGTGATGGACAGACTTCGTTGGACTGTTGGACCACACATGAATCGGCCGGTGCGGCCTTTGGAGCGTAAGGGTCGCGAAAGGAACTGCAGTTCTGGCGTGTTGACTTGGACCCTTTGAACAGGATAGTGCACTTTAGAACTTCTATTAGTGAATACCCTTGAGGTATACATCTGTGAAAGTCCCATCCTGAACTGAATTTCCGAGACTGGAAGGTCTCCTTATTAGCTGAGCGGTTACTGCATTAGCTTCGCTACAGCTGATTCCAGTTCGTTATGTCGCCAAAGAACAAGGTGGCGCTGTGGTAACGCACTGGACTAGCATTCGGGAGGGCGGTGCTTCAAATCCACCTCAGGCCATCCAAATTTATATTTTCCGTAATTTCGCTAAATCACTCCAGGCAAGCCCACTATCCAGTCACTCGTTGATCATTTCGGAGCAGTAATAGAAGAAAGCAAACGGAAACCTGAAGTTCTAAATTTAACCTTTAAGAAATCTTTCAAGCAAGAATACTGCACAAATATACCATCATTTGATCAACGTACTAATTACGAAATGGAGAACATGGTAATAGGTATTTCCGTTGTAGAGAAGCAGCTGAGAGAGCTAAATACGAAAAAGCATGCTGGTCCCGATGGAATACCAGTTCGGTTGTACAAAGAGTATTCTGTGGCATTGGCCTCTGATTTAGCTTGCATTTATCGTGAATCTTTAATTCAGCGCAAAGTTCCCAGTGATTGGAAAAAAGCGCAGGTGACTCCCGTTTATAATAGAGGAAAGAGAACTGACCCACATAATTAAAGGCCAATATCGTTGACATCAGTTTCATGAAGAATTTTGGAGCATATTCCCAGTTCGAATATAGTGAATTTCCTTGAAACGGAAAAGCTTCTTTCTACGAATGAGCACGGGTTCAGGAAACATCGTTCATGTGAAACTCAGCTTGCCCTTTTCTCACATGACGTCTTGCGAACCATGGATGAAGGGCAAAAGACGGGTTGTGTTTTTCTCGACTTCAAAAAAGCGTTTGGCGCGGTTCCACACTGCAGACTGCTAACGAAGATACGAGCTTATGGAATAGGTTCACAAATTTGTGACTGGCTGGAAGACTTCCTAAGTAATAGCACGCAGTACGATGTTCTCGACGGCGAGTGTTCATCAGAGACGAGTGTATCGTCATGCGTGCCCCAGGGGAGTGTGGTAGGACCGCTATTATTTTCTATCTATATGAATGATCTGATGGTCAAAGTAAGTTGTAATTTGCGACTGTTTGCTGATGATTCTGTGGTGTATGGAAGGGTGTCGTCTTTAACTGACTGTAATAGCATACAGGATGACTTTGACAAAATTTCTAGTTGGTGCGAAGAATGGCAGCTAGCCCTCAATGTAGAAAAGTGTAAGGTGATACGCATGAGTAGGAAAAACAATCCCATAATATTCGAATACAGCATTAGTAGTGAGGTTCTTGATGCAGTTGCGTCGTTCAAATATATAGGCGTAACATTGCAGAGCGATATGAAATGGAACGAACATGTAAAGACTGTTGTAAGGCGGACAGCCGACATCGGTTTATTGGGAGAATTTTGGGAAGATTTACTTCATCTGTAAAGGAGACCGCGTATAAAACGCTTGTACGACGACGTCTTGAGTATTGCTCAAGTGTTTGGGACCCGCAGCAGATCAGTTTAAAGGAAAGTATAGAACCAGTTGAGAGGGGAGCAGCTAGGTTTGTTACCGGTAGGTTCGACCAATGCGCAAGTGTCACGGAAATTCTCCGGGATTGATGGAGGAAAGACGACGTTCTTTTCATTAATTTCTGTTGAGGAAATTTAGAGGGCCGGAATTTGAAGCTGAGTGTAGTACGATCTTGCTGCCGCCTGCTTACATTTCGCGTAGTCATCACAATGACAAGAGAAATTAGGCCCCGTGCGGAGGCATACAGGCATTATTTTTTCCTCGTTCTATTTGGCAATGGAATAGGAAGAAAATGTCTAGTAGTGGTACAGTGTACCCTCCGCCACGTACCTTACGGTAGATTGCGGAGTATGTCTGTAAATGTAGAATATTGGGATTGTTCATTTGAAAGGGCACGACCGATTTCCTCCCCCATTGTCATCCAAAATTCTGAATGTGAGCTCCGTCTATAATGACCACCATTTTTACGGGACGTTAAACTCTGCGCTACCTTATTTTTCTCCTTGATTCTGTTGCCATACTGTGAGAAAATACATCCTAAGTATTTGAAACTGTCTATCTGCTCAAATGTTGGTAAACCTATTGGACCAGACTGGTATGGTTATCAGTCCCTAGGCTTAAAAACTACTTAAACTAACTTACACTAAGGACAAAAAAACACACACACACACACACACGAATATCCGAGGGAGGATTCGAATCTCCAGCGGAAGCGGTTGCCCAGTCCGAAGCATGATGCGTTACACCACGCGGCTTCTCCCACACGGCTCCACCAGTTCCAACTTTGTTCCTCGAATATGGCTCTCAATGCGTGTTTATGAATCCGTATCCCACATACATTACTAGCACCCCAGTAAGCAGTGTGCTGACAATTGTTACAAGTGCTGGTGCGGCGCTCACCTCCACCGGGCTCTGCTGGAAGCGCAGGCGGCAGCTGGGCTTGTGGTCGTGCTCCATCATGTCCTGGAAGCTGGGCTCCTTGCCCCAGCGCGGCACGTCGGCCGCCTCGCGCTTCATCAGCTTGTTGCCACCTCTACTGCAACACCCAACACGGCGATTTGTCCAATACACGTCATGAAACTCAACAGATTCGTTTACTTTTATTTTATAAATCTAGAACCGCTAAAAAGTATAAATGTTATGCAGGTGAAACTGTTTGTCTCGTGGTGTTCTTGTTTGTCTGTAGACGGCAGCGTACGGTGGAGTTAGCTACTAACACAGCTAATTCGGATTTCATAGGGTAATTCCGGCATTGACGTATGGCCAACGCCTGTAATTCTTCCACAATCCGTTGTACAGAGCTGCTTTCTAATTTGATAGTGAGTACGTAACATCAGAGATTGTTGATGTTCCGCATGGGTCTATATGTTAGTTAAAAGTAAGTAACCTTCACGATTTTAGTTTTAACTATACATTGAAATTATGTGGCACGTCATAACGTTCCGATTTAAATATAGTTTAGGTTGTGAGTAGAGACGGAACTTTAAATATAAGAGTTGTTTAGGTCTAACTGCACACCGATACGTAGGTATTGTTTGAGTTTGTGTCCACCATGCTTGATTACGCGCTATGGCAATTTCTCCCGGTCGATCGGAAGAGACGGTGTAGGATGGCTGGCTTAGGGCCACAAGGTACCAGGTGTTAACCAATTTTGTATCTGGGAGGACACGTCACAAGTGGAATGGGTGGGAAAACATAACAGATGGTGTAGCATACTGCATTACTGTGAGAAATTGTGCCAATGCTATCCAGAAACATTCTCATTGGCTGCCCCCCCCCCACCTCTATGTAACGTCCCCTCTACGTTTCTTTAGTAATAAATACTAGATAAACTACTGTATAGAAATTGATATGATTTATTGTAAATATTATGTTTACAGTTAGGTTTATTAGGGTGTGTTTTGTTTATTTAGAAAAGCTTTAATTATGTGGAACAAATGAATAACTTTGTTGGAGAAGTGGCGCTTCCCGCCAAAAGTAAGAGTACGCGGGAACGGCACTGCAAGGTAGCAGGCAGTTCCGCGCGAGAGTTCAGAGAGAGAGTTCTGCACGAGAGGTCAGCACGTATGGAATTAGGAAGATTTACAGTTATGTTCCATTGGATAGTTGGAGTCTCTTGTATTTTTTTCAATTGTAAGGCGATTACTAAGGAAGTTTGGTATTATGTAATACGTTAATCATTTAAAGCGTTTTTGGAGGTGAATGTCTCGGCGTAATGTGGCGCCGGATACTGTTTCTGGAATTTATGTTGCAGATTTGCATTATTGGGGCTGGCCCGGCGGTACGGCAACGGAGGAGCAAGTTGTGGTGATTTCCGGTTACGAACATGTGGGGTAGAGGTCTGCAAATCGCCGGTTTCGCTCGCTCGTATTCGGTCGAGTGCGCATCGCTCGACGGTGGCGCGGCGAGTGTGTACGCTCGGAGCTAGCGTGTTGACACTCGAACCAGGCTGCGTGGGGCGGGGCGGGCAGAGGCCGCACAGCGTAGTGCTGCCGCTGTACTCACAACGAAACCTACCCAAGTCACTCTCCGATTTTTATCAAATTTGCATATTTTATAGTATAAGAAAAACTATGGGACACGTAATTTTTTAGCGGCGGAAAAAATACTTAAGGGGTGAAACTGTCTCTCCAAAATTGGGCTAAAATAGCAAAATGGCGATAACTTAGAAATTGGTGAAGCGATTTTAATTATTTTTGGTATGAAAGTATCTTTTGATAAAAGAGAAATTTCATAGCTTCAACTTCGATTAAATAAAAGTAAATAAATAAATAAAAATAAAAAAACTTGAACGCAAAAAATTGGTCACGCTAGAGGTAGTTGCTCCCCTCATTGTCACTCCCCCTGCGATGTACATAGGCCGATCTCTTATCAAAAGATACTTTCATACCAAAAAATCATTAAAATCGCTTAATTAATCTCTAAGTTATCACGATTTTTCTATTTTTGCCCCAATTTTGGAGGGACCGTTTCACCCCTTAAATATGCTTTTTACATCGCTTAAAATAAACAAATAAATAAAAATAAAAATACGGGACCCACAGTTTTTCATGTATCATAACAAATCCAAATTTCATAAAAATCGGAGTGATACTTGGGTAGGTTTCCTTGTCATTCACTACAGTGGCTCTGTGGCTCTGAGGTGTGGGCTGCTGTTGCGTCTGACGTACCCCCGCTAAAGGAACTAAAATCAGTTATGCTGTAGACGTCTATTCGTGCATAGTAGCATGTAACCGCAATATCATTATACCGCAAATGAGACAAAAAGGTTGTTTTCACTAACTACAACATTTGAAAGTAATGCAAAGGATGTAAAGAAAAACTACGGAACGAACAACGTTTTTATTGCAATGTACAAAAGGAAACGTTACCGTACAACAAAGTATACATCGAAAAGTAACATTATCCCCAAACTATTCGTTAGTGGCATTGTAATTGCAATGTATTGTTAAAATATCATTGACGCGTTTTAGATCGAATCGAGTTCTTCTATCAGAGAACAGGTTCCCTGCCGCACTGAATGTGCGTTCACTAGGTGCATTTGAAGCGGGCACACAAAATACTGTTTGCCACAGATAGCTTAGGAAAGAGAGTACTGTTGCGTTTCTACCATTCAAGCAGATCGTCGTCATCACCATCAATTCGTGCTAAATAAAGGTCCACCTCATTGGTGGATTGCGCCTCGCGCATTTCACAGTCCATCCATTCCAAAAACATGCACTTCATTCTTTTGGCTTGTGCACCCGGGTGATATTCTACAGACGGCCCTAAATAAATATAACACAGATATCACTGAAACAGAAGGTGTACCATAAATTCGCACAGCTGTGTAAAGTAAACAGTCGGAATAAGAGGATTTAAAACAGGTACAGGATATATGAGCATTAGACCGGCATATGACCCTGACGACGGAAGAAAGCAGTGGCAGTGGGGAATATATGAATGTTGCAATTGGAAAAATACCCGTTAAGGACTCACTCGGAAGAGGTAGAGGCGCAGCAACCACCCACAGTGCCAAAATGCTACGGGAATATGTATTAACGGGATGCAACAGAGAGAGATGCACAAACCTAACCTAACGGGTGTGCATCAATATCGGAGTATTTAATATCAATATAAAAGAGGGACAAAGTATTCGAGCATAAGAGGATAAGAGGAATGGATATAAAATACAATCATTTGCTCGTTAAGACGGCAAGTAATACCTACCACTAAACAGAAATTAACAGTCCACTAAATTGGAACAAGGAAGTAAGAAAGATTATGTAAAACTCATTTAGTAAATGATCTTAGCACAGACACTTTATGTTAATCACGTATAACAACTTGTATGATAAAGTACGAAATGCGAAACTGAATAGCTAGTTCAACTGGATCGAGAGAACAGCTTTCGAAGGTCTCGGGAAAAGAAACAATTGCAAATTTCGCTGTCAGGATGTATTCTCTAGCGTCTAGTTTGCTCCCGACACTCGCCTTGGACTCGAGTGCGATGGGCGACCGAGTGGCGAGCGGGCAGTGTGGACGGTCGGGCCAGTCGAGCGTGGCCCGCTCGAACGACCGTGCAGGAAGTCGAGCGCAGCCACACGCCTTGCAGCAAGCTGCAGTAACGACACCTGTCGGACTGTCATAGAACGACATGTATCTCGCGATTCGAGCGAGCAACCGAGCGACGTGCAGACCTCTAATGTGGGGCCCCGGTAGCGCTGGGCAGTTTTGTTTCGTTCAATTAAGTAAACCCTTCTCCTCCTTTGCAGTCCTGCAGTGTCTGCCGAGTAGCATGTATCAAGATGGCTACCAACGTGCATTGTCCGTGGTGATCGAAAGTTAATTTTCCAGTTTTAGGAAGGCGTCCTTATCTGTATGGTTTGTTATGAGACTTGTAATAAGAGCTGACTTTAAATTTTGTGGTAACGCCCTCTTTAGTGGCTATTGAACAATGCCAATTTGTTACCTGCTTCGGAAGCATAGTTTACAATCAATTGTGATTTTATGTGATTCAGTGGTTGTAGAAAATTTTGTAATTTTAAAAGGGTGGAAACACCAGTTTTACTAAGTGCTGTGTGTTTTCCATTGGTTTAAATTGTTGGAGTGGTTTCTTTAAAGAAGTCCTTTTAAGTGGTTTTATTTACAGTTAATAAAGCTGTGTGCATGAGATTTGTTGAGTTTGCCATTTTGCCATCCTGACCTTAGTTTCCTTATTCCCTGAACTGTTTTAAATGGTGTCACCTCCATCTGCACCATACCAAATGTCATACTAAAATCTTTCCAAAAGTTATGCCTGCAGAAATTTGTTTCTTGCTTTTTGACTTTTCTTCTGGTTTATAGTTGTGAAGCATGGACTATTCCATGTTTAAATGTGAAGTTTCAGTTGTGTAGCTAACTATTTGTAACTGATCTGTAGCACTCTGGGAAAGTATTTGTTCCATCTATCATTTTTATGCAGTTCACTGTCCTTCTTTTTCTAACGTTTTTAAGATATGACCGTAAACGAGGACTGTAGTGTTAAACAGTAGTAATATTTACATTTCACCTGTTATAACCAGAACGTATTCAAACCTTATGTGGGTCCTGAGGACCCAGGTGTACCTTATGCGTTACAATCTTTAGGTGTACCAGTTACGGGTTAAACACTCAGTACTCAACGTAAACAAGGAAGAGTCAGGCTGTAACGGCGTCAGTACGTAGACAACAGATGTAGGTAACCAGTGCGCATAAAATTATTGAGATATCTTAGCACGTCTCTTTTTAATTTCAAAACGGTACTTACTTAAAAACACGCCTCGTATTGCATTGAAAACGGGATACTGCATAATCAAACTTGACCTTGAATTTTTCACGAACTACTGTCTAGCAAAATACCGAAACATGAGTCTCTTTACATTGAACATAGAACGTCCGCGCAAAATTTCATTGAAATCGGTGACCCACATGTCAGACCCTCTCCTTGTCAGTAGCTGCACTGTTAGATGTTGATTGGTAATTTTACACATACATACAAAATTCATTTTTAATTAAATAAATCGTAATTTGCGATCACTTATGGCTTCATAGTTTCCAAATGATAAGCCAAGATCACAAACTACCAATTTATTAAGTGACGACCGGTTTCGGTGCACTGTGTCACCATCATCTGGTCATATATATTATAATCTGGTCATCTTGTTAAAAAATTGGATATAAAATAAGAAGTGCAACATTGCACTTATATATATATATATATATATATATATATATATATATATATATATATATATATATAGTTTGCGATCTTGGCTTATCATTTGGAAACTATAAAACGAATTGATCGCCTGCAGACCAGACGATGTGAGGTAATCTTAACTTATAGCTTCACTGTACTAGGTTTAGATGTAATACCAATGTGCGGCGAATGAAAATTTTTGCCCGGCTGGGATTCGAACCCGGGATCTACTGCTTACTAGGCAGACACGTTGACCACTCCGCCACCGAAGACACAGTGACCAATCCGACTGCAGAGGCGTGGCGAATGGAGATTTGGATGTGGCGGGAGACGTGCAGGGAAGAGTCCTCTGCAGTTGGATTGGTTACTGTGTCCTCGGTGGCGGATTGTTCAACGCGTCTGCCTAGTAAGCAGGAGATCCCGGGTTCGAATCCTGGCCGGGCACAAATTTTCATTCGCCGCACATTGGCATCATGTAAACTGACAGGTTTCACAGTATTACGAAATGTATTAAGGCTTCATGTAATAAGCACTTATTTAATGTAATATAATGTAGGCAGCAGCAGCAGCAGCAGCAGGTAGTTGGACGTGGCTCACCCCGAGTGCTCGTCGGGCACGCGCCAGCCCTTGACCTGGCTGAGGCGGAAGTCGGCGACGCTGACCTCCAGCGGGAACTCGGGCATCCAGACGGTGAAGCGCGCCAGGCCGGTGTACGTGCCGTACTTGACCACCACCGACGCGTTCGACGAGCCGCGGATCTCGGAGCCGTCCACGTACACCGAGCTGCACGAGCTGGACACCTGCGAGGCAAGCGCTCCGTCAAGAGCCGGCTCCACGACTCAAGAGCCGCAGTCCTCAACACGCTAGTGGGTGTTTACGTCAGGAGTGAGTCCCAATCACTGTGTAGTGCCCTTGTTTGTCCCTGATGAAGATGGGCGGGGGGATTCCTCATGGTACGATATAATACGGTGTTATTCAAAAAGAAAGAACAGATTTCAGACTCTTATTTCTTCCAAACTACGAAAGAAAGAAACACGATTCCAGCGTTAATGGATTAAGAAACGTTTACAATTTGAACAGCCCGAGTAGAAGTTACAATCACGGCCGCATTGGCACTGTTGTTTGTTGTTGGTCGTCTGTAGTGAAATGGCGGCGACACCACGGGAGAAGTCATTTCGTGCGCCGAAGTTGGCAAAACTAAAGTCCATTGTTGCAGTTCAGTAAGCATTTCGCCAGAATGTTCAGGTGTTTGTTAAGCTTATGGGATAGCCGGGTTACCAGTCCTTAAACTTACAAACTACTTATGAATTAACTTAAACCAAAGACAACACAAACATTCATACCCGAGGGAGGATTCGATCCCTCGACGTGGAACGGCCTCGCATATCGGAGCATAGTGCCTCAATGCTCTCGTCCAATCCGCCGCGGAAGCATTTCGCCGTCAATTTAATGTTCAAATGTTTGTAATCCTATGGGAACAAATTACTTGGTTATAAGTCCCACGTGTAACAACTTAAACTAAGTTAAACTAACCTAAGGACAACACACACATCCATGCCCGAGGGAGGATTCGAACCTCCGACGCGGGAGACGTCGCGATCCGTAACGTGGCGCTCCAAACCGCTCGGCTACTCCCGCGCGGTGTCAAGATAATAAAGAGTTGTAAAACATCGTCTCCACGTGAAGCCATACAAACTGTAGTTATTTTAAGCATTGCATCTTGACGACCACAACACAAGGTACGAATTTGCCATTAGAAAAGTTTTGCTCAATGATTAATTTTTTCCGATGAATCCACTTTTCATCTTTCCGTTAAACTTAATCACCATAATATTAGAATTTGGGCAGCTGAAAATCCTAGGCAGGTATTCAACATGAAAGAGATTCGCCAAAGATGAACGTCTTCTGTGCGATATTGTAACCAAAGTTTATGGGTCTTTTTTCTTCATGGAGAAAACTGTGAAATGCTGCAAAACTAGTTATTTCTCCAGATGCCTTGATCTTCATGCAAGATGGAGCCCTGCATCATTTCTCTAAGCACGTTCGACGTTACTTGAATGTCACCATGCCAGGATACTGGATTACGAGAGAAGGAGCAGATCAATTTTATCGCCGGTGACGTCCAAGGTCTCCAGATCACATTCTGAGTGATTTTTATCTTTGGGGTTACATAAAAGACCGTGTTTTTATTCCTATTATGCCTGACACTCTTGAAGGTCTACGACACCGAATTGTTGAAGCTGTGAATTCGATAACTAGAGACTAGCTGATTCGTGTGTGACAAGAAATGAGCCATCGTTTCGACATTTGTCGCGTACTACATGGTGCTCATATTAAATGCATACCATAATTACTAATAATAAATTGTAAACTTTTTTCTTTCCATTAATGATAGAATCATGTTTCTAACATTTGTAGTTTGGAAGAAATAAATGTCTGAAATCTGTTCTTTCTTTTTGCATACGGATAAGACTATTGTTGTTGTGACCTTCAGTCCGAAGACTGGTTAGATGTAGCCATTCAGAGCAAGTCTCTTAATCTGATAAGAAGGGCAACCCACATCCATTTGAATTTGCTTACTGTATTGGTCTCTTCAATTGTTTGATAACTGCGGGGTCATCAGTCCCTAAACGTACAAACTACGTATGAGCTACCTTATACTAAATATAACACAAACATCCATGCACGAGGGAGGATTAGAAGTCCCGACGGGGAGCGGCCTCGTTCATCAGCGCATAGCGCCTCAATGCGATTGGCCACTTCGCCGCGGCGTCTCCTGGTTCTTGGTCTCCCGCAACGATTTTTACCTCACACACTTCCGATGACTAAGAATGTGTCTTACCAACCGATCCCTTCTTTCAGTCAAGGTATGCCAAAAATTCCTTTTCTCCCCAACTGTTCAGTACCTCCTCATTAGTTACGGGGTATACCCACATCATCTTCAGTATCCTTCTGTAGTACCACATTTCAAAAGCCTCTAGCCTCTTCCTGTGTGATCTATTTGTCGTCCATGTATCACTCCCGTACCAGGAAACAATCCTCACAAATGCCTTCAAAAAAGATTTTCTTGTACTTAAATTAATATTCTATGTTAGTAATTCCTCTTTTTCAAAAACGCTATTCTTTCCACTGCCATTTTGTATTTTGGCCCTTTCCAACCCAATGATGGCATCATCATCTGTATCTGTTACTCGCAGATCGACTACTTGTCCAAAAATTATAAAGAACACTGCAGGACTTCCCAAAATTCGTATCGACCGACGCAGAGGATACCGTGCTCTGCGTGCGGTTCCTCTAGGCAGACGCTTGCCCACTGATATGTGGTCGAGCTGATCTCTGCGAGTTTACGACAGTAACTCGAGCGTCCAATTTTTGGTTGTCAGGAATGCACTCGTGTTCGCCTGATAATCTATTTTAGTCTCGTTCAATGTCCCAGAAATAAATTAAATTGGTTCCAGTCCCCCGGTTCCGCCCAAAGTTTTCGGGAAGTTTTCCTTGGTTGTAAGGCATATGGCGAAACTGGTAAACCCCTCCACTTATTCCCAGTTGGGATCCCCCTTTGCCCCACTATCAGCTTATCTGATATTCGTTGAATAGAACCGCGACTCTTGATGGGCCGAATCTCAAACAGCGGAGAATTAAAAGAAGAGAATGTTTTTTCCAAAATTCATTGCGGGTAGCTTGGCTACCATTACTTTGAGGAAACAGAGGAGCATTGGGCTACAACATATTGAGAAAATAAGTGTTGTTTCTTAATATCTAAGAGTACAAACTGCAAGACTTTCAAAACATTATATCAAGGTAAAGGAAACAAAATAATTTGAAAATTTAAGCAATAAATTATTTTAAAATATCTAAATTAGTAGAAAACAGTTTGAAAAAGATGACAAGTACGATAAAGGAAACATATCCTGCCCAATGAAGGCACATGAAGTCATCCCAAATTTTCCTATAAAAAATAAATAAATAAAATAAAATTAATACTAAAATTTCAGAAAAATATACATTAATCCAATCATTATGAATAGAAATATGCACAGAAATAATTTTGTTTACAAATTCATAAAATTTGGGCTAGAAAGGGTTAAATTCTATGAACTGCGATCATCATTTGTTATTTTACTGGCCAAATAACAAAACTTATCTACCACCATTATTATTTCATTACCTAATGTAATTCCTTCAGCATCGCCTTTCTTAGAAAATATTCCATTAGTCTTGTTTTGCTTTTGTTAAAGTTCATCTACTTCCCATTCAATATACTGTTCATTCCGATGAATTACTCTTTCATGCCGTTTGCTGTCTCTGCCATAATTGCAATGTCATCGACAAAACGCAATACTTTTATTTCTTGACCCTGAACTTATCCCTTCTTCAAATTTCTCCTTGATTTTCTTCACAGCTTTCTCGACATACAAATGGAATAACATTGGAGAAACGCTACGACGTAGTCTTACTCCCTTCCCAAGCAATGCTTTCCTTTCATGCATTTCAACTACTGTTTGGTTTTTGTAAAGTTATAAATAACTTTCCATTCCTTGTATTTACCCCTGCTGACTTAGGAATTTTAAAGAGTATATTACCATCAACACTGTTAAAAGCTTTTTCTAAATCTGCAAAAGCTACAAATGTAGGTTTGTCTTCCCTTAATCTATGTTCTACGATACATCATAAGGTTAGTATTGCCTCCCGTGTTCCTATATTTCACCTAAATCCAAACTGATATTCACCTAGGACAGCTTATACCAAATTTTCCATCCTTTTGTGAATAATTCGTGCAAAATATTTCCAACTATGACTTATTAAACTGATGATACTCTACTTTGCGCACCTATCTGCGTCTGTTTTCTTTGTAATGGGGATTATTATATTTTTCTTAAAGTCTGAGGTTATTTCACCTGTCTCATACATCTTACGCACCAGGTTAAATTGCGTTGTTATGGCTGGCACTGCCAGGGATTTCAGTAGCTCTGAAGGTCGCTACTCCAGGAACCTTATTTGGTTCTGCCTCTTTCAGTGGTCTGGCAACTTTTTCTCTCATAATCAGTGTAATATCTCGTATTTCATATTCATCTACTTCCGCTTCCCTTTCGACATTATTGGCTCTAAGCTCATTTCCTTCGTTGAGTCCCTACATATAGTCTTTCACCTTTCAGCGTTTCCTTCCTTGCTCATAACTGGTTTTCGATCTGAGACATTGATACAGCTGCATTCCTTGCCTGGAAATGTCTCTTATCTTACGGTAGGTGGTATCTCGGCAGTTCCTGTGTGTCAGTACACGAGCTCTTCTTGTTCTTACAATAGCTGTAGTCGTTACATCACAATTACATCATACACAGCCGACTTGGCCAGCTTTAGATGGGTAGGATTGACACTGAAGGATTTCTTACTCAGGTGACAACGAGTGACCGGTCAAAGTTTCTAGTCACTGAGCTGTACTGACAACACAATACTCTCTAATATCTCTCGTGAAATTAAGTAGACACCCTCATTATACGGTGGTGTCTCGTTGCGTTGGATCAGGCATGTACAACATCGTACTCACTCTGTTTTTATTCTTGATGATAACTTGCATTGAAATGCGATTTCTGTAG
The DNA here is from genome assembly GCA_026315105.1 of Locusta migratoria. Taxonomy (NCBI): domain Eukaryota; kingdom Metazoa; phylum Arthropoda; class Insecta; order Orthoptera; family Acrididae; genus Locusta; species Locusta migratoria. The sequence goes on along the minus strand of CM048744.1, from coordinate 470,532,763 downwards.
ACATTGTTGTTGTTGTTGTTGTTGTCTTCAGTCCGGAGACTGGTTTGATGCAGCTCTCCAAAATACCCTATCCTCTTCATCTCAACATAAGAACGGCAACCTACATCTGTCTGAATCTGCTTACTGTATCCATCTCTTGGTCTTCCTCTGCGGTTTTTACTCCACACACTTCCCTCCAACGTTAAATTCACAATTCCTTGATGTCTAAGAATGTGCCCTACCAATCTATCCCTTCTTTTAGTCAAGGTATGCCAGAAATTTCTTTTCTCCACAATTCTGTTCAGTACCTCCTCATTAGTTACGCGATCCACCCACCTAATATTCAGCATTCTTCTGTAGCACCATATTTCAAAAGCCTCAATCCTCTTCCTGTCCGCACTATTTATCGTCCATGTCTCACTCCCATTCAAGGCAACACTCCATACAAATGCCTTCAGAAAGAACTTCCTTAGGCTTAAATCAATATTCGATGTCAACAAATTTCTCTTTTTCAAGAACGCTTTTCTACCCATTGTCATTCTGCATTTTATATCCTCTTTACTGCGACCATCATTTGTTATTTTACTGCCCAAGTAACAAAACTCATCTACTTCCTTCGTTTCCCAATCTATTTCCTATAAAAAAGAATGTGCATGTGATGTTAGCAGTGTTCAGGCCTGGAAAACTTGCGCCCTTTAACTGAAATTGGACCAGTGCCTACCTTGAGCACGCTCTCGTCCTCGGAGTGGCAGGCGGACTGCAGCGTGACGTCAGCCACCTTGCCCGCCTGGCTGACGATGAACACCTTCATGGCCTGCGACACCTGGTGGCCGGTCAGCACCGCCGTGTTCATCACCTCCCAGTTCTGAAACGAAACAGGCGCCCAAACTTACTGGAGAAATCTTTGTTTCATGTTTGTGCTACTGAAGATCTACAGCCTTCCACTCTCTGATGAAGCCTTTAGACGATTCGCTATTCCAACGTAAACCAATTTCTGTTAAACTGATTTTATTATAACCTGCTTCGGAGACTTATTGGCCTACTTCAGACATACAGGGTGTCCCATTCATACATCCAGGATAGGAAAACCATAGTAGACACGACACTGAGGGATGCACCACATTGTAGAGTGTCTCAAAGAATTTATATTACCGCGTCGTAAGTGTCAAGTATTCTCGCCAGAGTGCAGCATGCCCGCATGAAGTGAAATTGGCGCCTCCACAGCAGTGCATAGACGTATTAAATAAAAACTAGACTGCTCGTTGGCGCTAGTGTCGCGTCCCCACATTGAATGTGACAGAAGCCGCCATTTGCAGGGAAACATGGTTCGTCCGTGTGCTGCTTTTAATTGTAACAGTGAGAACGGAAGCAAAGACGAAGACGGAAACAATGTTATATTTCACGGATCAGTCATTACTTGTAAACTGTACAGTATTTTCACGGAGAAATAATAAATCATGAGCGTTTGCTTCTGTTTAGGTTTCCTCTTACAAATGACGAGAAAAGTACTTTGTTGCATGTCAAGTATTTTTATTTGCATATAAATTACTAAAAATACTAAGTTGAGCTGAATGAAGAATTAGGCGCATAAGAGATATTTAGATTTTTAATCAGATATATAAGTATGAAGACAGAAGCAGGTCGAACAATTGCTTTTAGACACTTAACAGGTGGTGATTGTACTTCGTAAATGGTCATTATTTGATCGAATGTTGCATACTCAACCCTTTTTAGAAGTACTATCACTGTGAAAAAGTAATGTGCGAATGAAATGCCTATTTAAAGTTTTATGATTTATTAGAATTATTCATACCCAAATTCGAGGAGTTTTAAAGAAAAATTTGTAATATGGAAAGAATGTAGCCAAAAATTTAGTATACAGAAATAAGCGTGCAAAACGTGTTGAGTAGTGAGCAAGAAACAAACAGAACCTGACAGAAAATAGCGCGAATAAATAATAATCACTCTCTCTGCTACTTTACAAGTTTCTAGGAATCATGTTATGCAAATATCTGGAAGCAAAATCAATCCACCTTCTCATAAAAGAGACTTCACATTCTTAAATTCCGTGTCTGTATGCAGTCGTATTTCGGAAATTAGGAAACTTAATTCATTTAAGATTACTTTTTAAACAGACTGCGATAATCAATATTTTTTAACAAACTTGCGTTTATTTTGTGCTTCATTTTGCTCTTGTCGCGTTGACATAAACTTCAGATCACAACCCCAGTACTATGATTCATCCCTGCAATGGCGGCGATCAGCTGCTTCAATTCGGGGACAGTTGCCTCGCTTCTGCGCTATGGCGTGGTAAGGGCTTGCAGCAGTGTGCACAAGCAGTACTGTCGTTTGCAGAAACAAAATTGCCGATTCCTGTGTAAATAAATTATCTTCGTATGTATGAATGTGATCGACCGGATGCGAAAACAATTAAGGAATGGTGTAGGGCGTTTCTGGCAACAGGAAGTATTCTGAGACATTCTGACGGTGCACGTTACGGAGTTTTTAGGAGAGACAGTGGAGGACATCAGACAAACGTTTATCAATAGCCCACGTAAGACAATTCGTGAAGCATCTAGGCAACTTCATATACCTTGAACAATATTGCATCTCGTAGTTCACAAGCGTCTTCGTCTGGGCAAATTATGCAACACCTGATTCCGAACGACAAACCACACAGACAACAATTCGCTGCGGATATGAAGCAATCGAACATCAGGAAGGGTTAATAGGTATAATGTTCGGATTTGGAGTTCGCAAAATCCGCAAGTTGTCATTGAACATGTTCGTGATAGCCCTAAACTAAACTTCTGGTCCGGGCTAATGCACGGCAGGATGTTGGACAGTTCTTCTTTGTGGAACAAACAGTGAATGGGTCAGTGTATCTGGACATGTTGTTGCAGCTTGTGTACCCTCAGGTACAAGACTTACATCCCAACATCATTTTTCAACAAGATGGAACACTGCCGCATTGGTCAAAGGCTGTTCGCAAGTACCTGGATAGGAAATGACCCAATCGTTGGATTGGACAAGGAGAAGCCACTACCGGCCACCACGTTCACCGGACATCACGCCGCTTGATTTTCTTATGTGGGGATTCGTGAAGGACCGCGTCTATGCGACCAAAGTGGACGATATTCCTTCGTTGCGACATCATATTACTAATGAGAAGAAATTGAATATAGACTGGATATTCTTAGTGTTACAAATAGTTCATATGTAGAGGTATATTGATGATAAATAAATAAATTCTTTGAGGTGCTCTACAATATGGTGCATTTTTCATTTTCGTATCTACTGTGGTTTTCCTTTTCTGCGTCTTTGAAATCAAGGAGGTTTGAATGTATAATGGCACCCTCATGCATTCAGTCTGAACATGGTTGAAATAGTCCACATAACCTTAAAGACGGCACTAAGTGCTCGAAACCGGATACAATAAAACCAATTTAACTGCATTTGGTTACAGCTATTTTAAAAACCAATTTATAATAGTTTCTGATATAGACAAAATACTAAATTCCAGAGTGTACGAATACTAGCTTCTTCGATATGACAGACCAGATATGACAATGACTCTCTTGCAAGTAAATAAGTACGTTGAATGATTAGAGTTACGAATCAGTCTTCTAACATACAAAATTAATTGTTCTTCAACATACGCGAGAATTAATGCAACATTGATCTGAGAACTATTTCTTTTACAATTTTTTGTTTGTGGCCTTTTTCAACCACGTAAAATTAAAATCTATCTAAGCATATTATGATGAAATGATTTATGTTAATAACCTGACGTCCATCAACGTTCTTGTAATATTTTTAATTTTCATGTAATTTGCCAATAACGGATTGTAGCTCAACTAACATCTCGTTGCTGCACTTATAATAATGAAGAAGCACTTCGGTCAGCTTCTTTTGGTATGCGGCGTCCTACGTTGTAATACAAACTTCGATTGGTACGTTGGTGCATCTCAGCGTATTGCGAAAATGTTAGATTCTACTGTTTTATCTACTTCGGGATATCGCTATTAATGGCTTACTCAGGAACATCACTGTTTTAACCCTTTCCCGCCCAAGCTATCGAATATTCGACAATATAACTTCATATTTGGTTAATTTGGTGTCGAAGTAACTGAAAGCTCATATGTACATTGAAACATTTTTATTTTCCGTATTTGATATACAGAAAATAGGCCTTCACAATCCTGACAAGATATAATGCTTCTAGTAGATATTATAAAATTCTTAACTCTGTTTACATAAAGATTTACCAGTAACAAACAGATATCAGAGGTTTCACATCGAAATGCCATGGGAAATTTTAATTTGAAGCGAAAAAACTTCATCCATGCCTGAACCATAGTCCTATTCTATAATTCATAAACAAAAGTGAAAGAAAGTTACAACCACTGACGCCTAGCAACGAAACCTGCTATAAAAGTAATGTGAACAATAATGTCTTTGACGCTACATAAATAAAAGGACCTCTATTCCATGAATAATAATATAAGTTGACATTAGTTACAGCAATAGAACACCAAATTATCAACGCCAGAATACTCACAACATCATCTTTTTCTGACAACAAGCGGCTGAACTAGCCTGGCAGAATCGTGTACATAGATAAGACAGTACTTTCTTTACTGCTCTCTGTGATTAGAGTTCTTGGAATAATTTTGGCCAACGAGTTTCATATGATATGTCAGAGAGACATTCTGGAACACAAGTCGGATACCAGCCTCCACTTTCTTTTATGGCTTATACTTTGCATATGTGAATTATTCACCATCCGTTCTGCACAGTCTTCTCATTTCTGGACACTTTTGCAAGTGGCCTCCCTCAACGTATTGAGCTAGCGCAATACCCTAAGGAATGCCACTGCCACAGACAATTATATACACTGCTAATGCGGTCACTCGCCCAGTAGAATTTTACTGACAGTTGAAGGAAACAGCTTTACGAAATCAGAATGAAGATAACGTGGACAGTTTTTTCTTTTTCTTTTTTCTTCTTTTTTTATTTATTTAACACAAGGAGAGGCACTGAATTAAAATGTATGCGGTGGCCGGGATTCGAACCAGGGACCTCCCACTTACTAGGTAGGTGCTGTAGACCACTTCTTTTTAATTTTTTTTACTAACGCAACGATTTTAACTTAATAATTAGAACATAAGCTGTGACATATTTATTAATAACGCCTCAGCAATCTCTTCCACTTATCGGGACTTTCATTTACCTTTCAAGCCATCGTTCATCACTGTTTATACTCTCCATTCTCCAACTCTCCTCCACTCAGCTAACACCGCGTTGTAGCCAAAACAACTACACGGACTGCCTTAAAGCACGTCTCCCTCCGCACCATATACTTTAATCCGCCTCATGTTCCCTCAGAAATGAGTATCAAATTGCCAGAGATCTCGTACATTGGAATCTACATCTACATGGGATACTTTGAAAATCACATTTAAGTGCCTGGCAGAGGTTTCATCGAACCACCTTTATACTATTTATCTCCCATTCCATTCTCAAATAGCGCGCGGGAAGAAAGAACACCTGAATCTCTCCGTTCGAGCTATGATTTCTCGTATTTTATTCTGATGATCATTTCTACCTATGTAAGTGGGAGTCAACAATATATTTTCGCATTCGGAGGAGAATATTGGTGATTGGAGTTTCGTAAGTAGCTCACACCGCAGCGATAAGCGCCGTTGTTGTAATGATTCCCATCCCAGATCCTGTATCATTTCCGTGACGCCCTCTCCCCTGTATCGTGACAATAGGAAACGAGCTGACCTTCTTTGGACTCTTTCGATGTCCTCCGTCAAACCCACATGATAAGGATCCCACACTGGGCAGAAATACTCCAAAACTGGACGGACAAGCGTAGTGTATGCAGTTTCTTTTGTACTTCTGTTGCATGTTTTAAGGGTTCTGCCAATAAAACGCAGTCTCTGGTTCGCCTTTCCCACGACATTATCTACGTGTTCTTTCCAATTTAAGTCTGAAGTACCAGTAATTCCTAGGTATTTTGTGGAGTTTACGGCCTTCACTTTTGATTGATTTATCTTGTAAACAAAGTGTACCCCAGCAAAGAACGCGAATAGGAACCATCCCGCCTTGTTCCTCAGGCCGAGGTGATATAAATATCAACAAATAATACAATCCCTTGAGACAACGTTATCTCATTATACCAAAGGTATTAAACACAAGGAGAGGCATTGAATTAAAATTTATGCGGTGTACGGGATTAGAACCCGGGACCTCCAACTTACTAGGTAGATGCTTTAGACCACTCAGCTAACACCTACTTAGTAAGTAGGAGGTCCCGGGTTCGAATCCCGGCCACTGCGTAAATTTTTATTCAAAACAAAGGAAGGAAGGAAGGTTAGGGTATAACGTCCCGTCGACAGCTCGGTCATTAGAGATGGAGCTAACGCTTGCCTCTGAACCGCCTCTATGTCTTCCTTTAAACTGATCTGCTGCGGGTCCCAAACACTTGAGCAATACTCAAGATGTTGTCGTACAAGCGTTTTATACGCGGTCTCCTTTACAGGTGAAGTACATCTTCCCAAAATTCTCCCAATAAACCGAAGTCATCTGTCCGCCTTACTCACAATGTCCTTTTATGTTCATTCCATTTCATATCGCTCTGCAATGTTACACCTAGATATTTGAACGATGCGACCGCATCAAGAAGCTCACTACTGATGCTGTATTCGAACATTATGGGATTGTTTTTCCTACTCATGCGCATCACCTTACATTTTTCTACATTGAGAGCTAGCTGCCATTCTTCGCACCAACTAGAAATTTTGTCTAAGTCAACCTGTATGCTATTACAGTCAGTTACAGACGACACCCTCCCATACACCACAGCATCATCAGCAAACAGCCGCAAATTACAACTTACTCTGTCCATCAGATCATTTATATAGATAGAAAATAATAGCGGTCCTATCACACTCCCCTGGGGCACGCCTGACGATACACTCGTCTCTGATGAGCACTCGCCGTCGAGAACAAAGTACTGCGTTCTATTACTTAGGAAGTCTTCCAGCCAGTCACAAATCTGTGAACCTATTCCATAAGCTCGTATCTTCGATAGCAGTCTGCAGTGTGGCACTGCGTCGAACGCCTTTTTGAAGTCGAGAAAAACACAATTTGCCTGTTGTCCTTCATCCATGGCTCGTAAGATGTCATGTGAGAAAAGGGCAAGTTGAGTTTGACATGATCGATGTTTCCTAAACCCGTGCTGATTCATGGAAAGAAGCTTTTCCGTTTCAAGGAAATTTACTATATTCGAACTGAGAATATGCTCCAAAATTCTACATGAAACTGATGTCAACGATATTGGCCTGTAATTGTGTGGGTCAGTTCTCTTTCCTTTCTTTTTGAAGTCTAGAAAAACACAATTTGCCTGTTGCCCTTCATCTATGGCTCGCAAGATGTCATATTAGAAAAGAGCAAGTTGAGTTTGACATGAACGATGTTTCCTAAACCCGTGCTGATTCATGGAAAGAAGCTTTTCCGTTTCAAGGAAATTTACTATATTCGAACTGAGAATATGCTCCAAAATTCTACATGAAACTGATGTCAACGATATTGGCTTGTAATTGTGTGGGTCAGTTCTCTTTCCTTTCTTATTTTTTCCAATCACTAGGAACTTTGCGCTGAATTATTCGCGATAAATGCAAGCTAAGTAGGGGGCCAATGCCGCAGAATAGTCTTAGTAAAACCGAACAGGTATTCCATCCGGACCAGCAGACTTTTTCGTATTTAGCTCTCTCAGTTGTTTCTCTACACCTGAAATACCTATTACTATGTCCCCCATTTCGGAATTAGTACGTTGATAAAATGCTGGTACATTTGTGCGGCCGCGGTGGCCGAGGGGACTAAGGCGCTCCAGTCACGGTCTGCATGGCCACTACGGTCGGGGGTTCGAATCCCCCCTTGGGCATGGATATTTGTGCCGTCCTAGTTCGTAAGTAGTAGTTCATAAGTAGTTTGTAAGTTTAGGGACTGATGACCCAGTAGTTAAGTCCCATAGACTATACAAACATTTGAAACTTTTTTTTTTTTTTTTTTTTTTTTTTTTTTTTTTTTTTTTTTTTTGGGAAATTTGTGCGGTCCTCCTGCGTGACAGATTTCTTAAATGTTAAATTTAGAACTTCAGCTCTCCGTTTGCTTTCTCCTATTACTGCCCCGGAATGATCAACGAGTGACTGGACAGTGGGCTTTGACCCGCTTATCGATTTTACATAGGACGAGAATTTTTTCGGGTTCTCGGAAAGATCTTTTGCTAAGGTATGGCTGTGATAATTATTGTATGCTTCGCGCATCGATCTTTTTATAGACGCACGAATCTCTGCTAACTTTTGCCTGTCATCATTTGCGCGTTCTTTTTTGAATCGAGAGTGCAACAGTCTTTGCTTTCTCAGCAGCTTTCTAACATTATTATTACACCACGGTGGATCTTTTCCATCCTTTGAAAGGAACCATCCCGGCACTTGCCTGGAGTGATTTAGGGAAATCACGGAAAACCTAAATCTGGATGGTCGGAGGTGGATTTGAACCACCATCCTCCCGAATGCGAGTCCAGTGCTTTACCACTGCGCCACCTCGCTCGGTCGTACTTAAAGATATGCGGTAATTTTAATTTAGTGCGTCTCCTTGTATTTAATACCTTTGGTATAATGAGACAATGTTGTCTCAAGGGATTGTATCATTTGTTGATATTTAATTTATTTATTACTTTTTTTAATGGTGTGCTGAAAAACGAGGAGGGAATGGTACAGCGCTTAGAATGCTACCGCCTGTCAGACTCGTCAAACACGCGGCAGTCACACACGGCTGTGTGACGGCCGGGCTGTGTCCGCTGCACAGCAGGTGCTCGCTGCTGCCTGGCAGAGCACAGGTGCGCCGTGTCTGCACACGTGCGACCCCTGCCCCCCCCCCACCCCCATACCTTTACCCTGTCACCGCACCGTGACAAAGGTCGATATCAGCGCGCTCCATTACGCGCACAAAGAGCCGCGTTGACCCGGCCTTCACAGGGCCGGGCGCCATCGACAGCCGCACCAAATCCGTGGCCTCGCTCTAAAGTGGGCTACGTTCTCTGCGTCTCTCTCTCTCTCTCTCTCTCTCTCTCTCTCGCTGTTCTCTCTCTGTATGTATGTGTGTGTGTGTGTGTGTGTGTGAAAGAGACAGACAGAGATAGCATTCATACGTGTGTGAGTGGAATCTTTGACGGCTTCACATCCGTCACATGGAGTGACCTTGCACATGGCAATCCTCATACCGCTTACTGTGTACGACAAATCCCCTATAACATGTACACTTTTTGTATTGTCAACCATTCGAGGTAGCGCAACATGCTATTCGGCTAATAACAAGAGGAAGAATTTATATTTACCATGTTCCCACAAGTTTTCCATCGAGAGATACTGTCGGAACCCATCCCAGTAGACCAGAGCTTTCCAAACTGGTTGTCGCGACACCCTGGGGTGTCGCGTAGTAGTATCAAGGGTGTCGCGAGACTAACAAATTTAGAATCTAAACAAAAACATTTGTCATAAAACAACACAAAATATCCTCATTACTACCCAGAAGACTCGCCTGCAGCTAGTCATCCCTCTCTTCACTCAATGCACCACAGATCACGTATTAAAGAAATGATCGGTGCACATTAATTGCGTGCTCAGCCGCTAGGCGGCAGCTCTGCTTCAGCAGCAGTAGACACTCAGGGTTCGTTCAAGCAACTGCCAGTCGCCAGATTCCGGCAAACTGCGCATGCGCAGAGCTGCTGCTGATACTCGGTAACAGCTCTTCCCATGCGCAATTTGCTGGACCTGGCAGCTGCTTCAACGAACCTTCAATGTAGTCTGCTTTTCTTCTCAATACGTTGCACCTCAGCGATTTTTAATGGATTTATCAAAGCCACGTCCACTAACTAAAGCTATTCAATAGCGATATTTAGTATGGAGTATGGCCGGATGATTAACGGAGAATAGTGTTTTAAATGTAGTGATCGTTGGTTCCCGCCCTGGTATGCGTTAATATTTTTTCCCTCAGTTTCCTGTATGTAACAGATTCTGGGACCAGAAATGACATTCATATTCTTACTTGTCACACTTCCGAGGTCCTGGTAAAGCAAGAACCTAACAATAGAACTTAAATAATAATTCATCACTTGTCATAAATACATCCTCTTTATTTCTGAAAATAATGTGATAATATTGAACTGAAAGGGAACAGCAACTGTGCTGTCTAAATCAGAAATCCGAGAAATTAATTTCCAGATGCCGTTTTCAATCGATCCAGCAAAACCTTATCTGACCCTGACATGTACATACGACAGCGAAAAACTGTTTCCGAAATTCAGTTTTCGTGTTTCGGAAGTTGGGTCGCATCTAGAAGAAGCAAGTATTACTGTGTAAGTTACGCATTGTAGTCTGCGGTGTTACTCTGTTGTAAATCTCCGTAGTTCCTAATGTTACATTTCTTGCGATGAGTGTACGTAATTGTTGCAGTCAGGATGAACATTAAACATGTCAATGCATACGAGTACTTCAGTTTCGTTTACAAACGACTTCTGAGCGATACTTCATTTCCGTCCCCCAACCCCCCCACCCCCACCCCCGCGCTAGAACCATCTAAATTCTACCATATGTATTTATATTAGTGAAAGGGTGTCGTGCAAAACTGTAAGCTATAAAAGCGTGTCGCGATGAGGGAAAGTTTGGAAAGCACTGCAATAGACACAGGAGATACCCGATAAGCAAGGATGTTTGCTGTCACCTATTCTATTTCTGAAGGTGCTGGATCTTGCTATGCAGAAGGCAATGAATCGCTGGAGAGGAATTCGATGGGGATTTACAGGGAGGTTGGAGGATTGGACTTTGCAGATGACCTGTGTTTGCTAGCCATCAGTTACAAGGATATGGAAGCAAAGCTGAATGATTTAAAAATCGAAGCATCAGAGATGGGGTTGAAGATAAATGGAAAGGAAACTAAGGAGATGCGCTGTAATAACCGAAATGAAGCATATATCTTGAGGATATGGTGGCCATAAGTAATCTCCAATGAAGAACTATGGAGAAGAACCCATCAAATATCCATTGATATTGAGATACGCCGTTGGAAACGGAAGTTCAAAAAGTCAGTATAAATTTAAAAACTTAATAAAGCAAGGAATAATGTGGATAGAGAGGTAAAAATTGACACACATGCTTGGAATGATATGCGGTTTTATTAGAACAAAAAAAAGTTGAAAAAAGATCTCTTGCAGGCGTCGTTTGGTGATGATCGTGTGCTCAGCAGCCACTTTCGTCATGCTTGGCCTCCCAGGTCCCAGACCTCAATCCGTGCGATTGTTGGCTTTGGGGTTACCTGAAGTCGCAAGTGTATCATGATCGACCGAAATCTCTAGGGATGCTGAAAGGCAACATCCTACGCCAATGCCTCACCATAACTCCGGACATGCTTTACAGTGCTGTTCACAACTTTATTCCTCGACTACAGCGATTGTTAAGGAATGATGGTGAACATATTGAGCATTTCCTGTAAAGAACATCATCTTTGCTTTGTCTTAACTTGTCATGCTAATTATTGATTTTCTGATTAGATGAAGCGCCATCTGTCGGACTTTTTTGAACCCTTTTTTTATTCTAATAAAACCCCATGTCACTCCAAACATGTGTGTCAATTTTTACCTCTCTATGTACATTACTCAGTGATTTATTAAGTTTTCAAATTTATACTGACTTTTTGATCACCCGGTACATTACGGCGTGGTAAAGATAATGTGGCAAGACAAGCCCTAGAATGGAACCCAAAAGGTAGCAGGGAAGAGGCAGATCAAGGAATACATGGAGTAGGAGTGTAATAGCAGAAGGGACCGAGAAAGAATGGAGAACCAGGATCGAGATCAAGACACTGGCGCAGAACAGCGTCCGGTGGCGGAAGTTCATTGATGCCCTATGCTCCATTTAGGAGATACAGGAAAGAAGTCAGTTAATCATGTTCCGCAAGACTTAATAATCAAGTTTCCATGTTCGAAGAACGAGCCAGAACATTAAATTGTAATAAAACAATAGTAATAGATAAAATGAAATGTATCGCTATCCTCTACACATTACAGGCCTAATCATAAGTAAAAACGATCAAAAAACGTAATATTGAAACCAACTTTTTTCCACGAATTTCTCGAAAGAATAGGAAGAGTGAACCACGAGGAAAAACTTTAGTTTCGACCTGAAAGTGCGCGAATTAATACTAAAACTTTTGAATTTTGGTGGCAGCTTATTGAAAATGGATGCGGCAGAATACGGCATACGCCTTTCTGCAAAGTGGTCAAGGAGGTGTGATCCAAATGCAGACTCGATTTCGGTCTAGTATTAACTGGGTGAAATCTTATAATTCTTAATTATAAGCAGATATTATTAACAACGATCGGCATTAAAGAAAATATGTATTCAGAGACCAATATCGGAATTCCCAGGCCACGAAACAGGCGTCGGGTAGAGGTTCGCGAGCTTAGAACCACACATTGCTCGAACCGCTCGTTTCTGCGCAATAAATACTATTTTTGAATAAGCGAAGTCACCTTAAGAAATAATACTATATGTCATAAGTGAACGAAATAAGCAAGGAAGATTTTTTTAAATTATTATTATTATTTTTGCTCTATCACTTATTTCAGATACCATTCTAATGCTAAACAACGTATCATTTACTTTTTGTTTTAACAAGAAAGGCTTTCTACATCACCTTACTATCTATCTGAACGCTTACAAATTTGAACTGTTGAGTATCACTTTTCATATTCCCATTGTATGTAGCTTTTGAGACAAGAAAAGGAGATGCATGAATACCAAGATCTCAGATGGAAAATCACTACTAAGCAAAAAAGGGAAGGCTGAAAAGTGGAAGGAATATACAATAACCCAGAAATGTATAGAAAAGGAAGTAAATGAAGATGTGGTAAGAGAAACGATAATGCGAGAAAAATTTGACAGAGCACTGAATAATTTGAGTCGAAACAAGGCGCCTAGAGTGGATGATATTCCCTCTGAATTGGTGACATAGTTGAAAGAGACAGTCATGAACAAACAGTTCTACTTTGGGTGCAAGATGTGTGCGGCGTGGTATATGTCCTCAGACGTCAAGAAAAATAATTCCAGTTGCAAAGAAATGAAATGCGGACAAGTGTGAAAATGACAGAACTATCAGTTTAGTACGTCATAGGTGCAAAATACTAAGTCGAATTATTTACAGACGAATGGAAAAACTGATAGACTCCGACCTCAGAGAGGATCAGTGTAGGAACAAGCTAGGCCATACTGAGGTTACGACTTGTTCTAGAAGATAGGTTAAGAAGAAGAAAACCTTTATTTTTAGCTTTTGAGGGTTTTGAGAAAACTTCTGATAATGTCGACTGGAATACACTCTTTCAAATTCTGAAGGTAGCAGGGTAAAAAATATGGTATACAGAACACAGGCAGCATTTATTAGAGAAGAAGGGCATGATAGCGACGCAACGGTTGGAAAGGGAGTATGACAGTACATTCAATCAGTACATTGAGAAATCTGTGAAGGACTGCATTGACAAATTTGGAATAAGAAGTGCAGAGAATAAATTATTATTTTATTTATTTATTTATTATTATTATTTTGCAGGTTTCAGGTGGCATTGTCACTCTATCAGACGCAGAAGAGGATATGGAATATGAAATGAACGAAATGCAGATTCTAAGATGATCATTAACAAGTGAAAATTACAGTAATGGAGTGCAGTGTAAGAAAAATAGGCGAAACTGAGGGAATTAGATTTGGTAACGAGGCAGTAAAATTAGTAGATGAGGTTTGTTATCTGCGTAAGAAAATAACTTCTGATAACCCAAGTAAATCAGATATAACATGGAAAATGCCTACGGAAAGCATTACTGTGACTCCCGTCGGAGGTTCGAGTCCTCCCTTGGATATGGGGGTGTGCGTGTGCACGTGTGTTGTCCTTAGCGGTTTAAGTAGTTTGTAAGCCTAGGGACTGATAACCACAGCGGACAAGTCTCTTTGATTTACAAACATTTGAACATTTTTAAAGCATTTCTGAAAAAGCGAAATTTGCAGACTTCCAAAATTAATTTAAATGTTAGGAAGTCCTTTCTGAAAGGCATTTATCTGAAGTGCAGCATTGTACGGGAGTGAAACATGGACGATAGGGAGTTCAGACAGACAGATGATCAAAGCTTTCAAAGCTTTTGAAATGAGGTCGTTCACCAAATAGCAGAGTTTCAATATCTAAAAGGCCTGGTAATGCGAGGATATATATTGCATCGTTCCCGCTGTGCAAACAGTTTCAGTGAAATGTCGTGTCAGCTTGGCGACTAATAGCTTTCTGGTTGGTAAATGACGGTCATCCGTCATGTCAGTAGCACGCGGTACGCCACAGGGACCACATTCGCTATTCGGAAAATGTTATTTGTCCTCTGTAATACATTTGTATCACAAAGGCGAACTAACAACTAATAGACGTGAGTCTCGTCTATAAATTCTGTTACTCTTGACACGAAATCCGATAAGTATCCTGTCATTCGACCGCGATGATTACCTTTTCTCCATGGGATGTATGAGACGTGTTCTGCCATACCTTATACGCTCTTTACACAAGTCCACGTCTCGCGATCTGAGGTTATAATAATATGAATAATGAAGCAACATGTGCGATATGGATTAGCTCGTAAGAGTGCTTCTCTCGAGTAAATCTGAAAAGAAATTGAGTTTAATATTTCTGAAACGCTAACAGAAACATATTTTTTAAATATAATTTCTGTGATTTTAATGTACTTTGCAACCACACAATCTCTTCCAACCCCTACCATTTTATCATTTCGGTATTTGTTTATAACATAGGCGTTAGTAACAAATTCATACATGACGAAGCGGGAGTAACCTCCGTTTTTGCAGGAAAATGCAAATTTTCTGATTGTGAAAACGACAGTGTGAACTAGGATTGAACTGGCGATCCACCACTTGAAAAGTCAGAAAGCTAATCACTGGACCACCGCGTTCTCTTGCTTAAGCCTTGATTTGATTTGATTTTTCCAGGGAAGCCAAAACAGTATTGGTCCAACCCGACACTGCCCGCACCGAAACTAAGTTTATTGTGCGGTATCGCTCCCTGTATATATAGTAAAGCCAACCAATGCCCTTGAACAGTGCAAGGAGTCCCTTTACCAGTTCTTTATTAGACACAATTTCTTCCGGTCTCGTTGTCCCAAATGTTCTGTGCCTTTTACTCTCCAATGCAAAGCATTCGAAGATAAGATGTGATGCAATTTCATCACCGTCATCACAGATCCTACATTTAGGGTCCTCTTCTTTTATTCCCATTGTATGTAGGTGTTTTTTGAAATTCCCATGGCCTGTCAGCAATCCAACCATGAGTCTAATCTCTCTCCTGTTTAGGCCCAGGATTGCAGAGCTTCTTTTAAAACATGGCTTTGGCATCATTACCTTGCCATGTTTTTGTTGATGGACTTTGGTCCAATTATTCTACGTGCTGCCTTCTGAGCCTTAAGTACATTAACCAGCTTTTCCAATGTCATTCTTAGAGACATAGGAAAAGCTGGTTAATGTGCGTAAGGCTTACTTAAAGCTGCAAAACATGGTTACATGATCGAGGCATGAAATTACTACTGCTATTTTCGCGAAATCGTTTAAGTATTGCACCTTAGTCTTGCTCATTATGTAGTCCTAATGGTCTGCTAAAAGGGTGCAAAGTTTGAATAAAATCCGTGATCCGAAGGCCGTGTTCTCCGTTGTCAGTTGTCTGGACTTTATTAGTGTGGAAATGTACTTCTCTAACACCTAGAGTTGACCACTCAACACATCTGACGTAATTTTCACTGTAAAATCTGACATTGCCAGCATGAGGATTGGGCGGTCTTACAATTAATTAAAATTCATAAAATTTTAAATAATTTACTTGACCTTTATATTCCTATTATTTAAATAAACATTGCATATTGTAGTACCTTCCATATTACACATTGCATATTGTAGGAACAACTTCTTTCTCGAAATTTGACTGAAAACCCAAAGAGATTTTGGTCATTTGTTAAATATACTAGCGGCAAATCTCAAACAATACCCTCACTACGTGATAGTAATGGCGATCCTGCCGATTACAGCACTACTAAAGCAGAGTTACTGAACATAGCTTTTAGAAACTCATTCACCAAAGAAGACGAAACCAATATTCCAGATTTCGAATTACGAACAGATGCCGTAATGAGTAACGTAGAAGTAGATATCATTGGAGTATTGCACCAACTAAAACCACTTAACAAGAACAAGTCTTCTGGTTCGGATTGTATACCAATTAGATTTCTAACTGATTATGCTAAAGCGATAGCCTCTTACATAACAGCCATATACAACCGCTCTCTCAAAGAAGGATCTGTATCAAAAGATTGGAAAGTTGCACAGGTCACATCTATATTCAAAGACAGGCAGTAGGAGTAACCCACTAAACTACTGGCCTATTGACGTCTATTTGCAGCAAGGTTTTGGAACATATCCTGTATTCAAATATTATAAATTATCTCGAACAGAACGATCTATTGACCCAAGGTAAACACGGATTTCGAAAATATCGTTCATGCGAAACACAACTACATCTTTATTCACACGAAGTGATGGATGCTATCGACAAGGGTTCGCAAATCGATTCCGTATTTCTTGATTTCCAGAAAGCTTTTGACATCGTACCTCACAAACGGCTTTTAATCAAATTGCGTGGTTATGGTATATCGCCCCAAATTTGCGATTGGATAGGGGATTTCTTGTCGGAGAGGACACATTTCGTAGTAATCGACGGTAAGGCATCGACTAAAACAGAGGTGATATCGGGCGTTCCACAGGGTAGTGTTATTGGTCCTCTGCTGTTCCTTATTTACATAAACGATTTAGGGGAAAATCTAAGTAGCTCTCTTAGGTTGTTTGCAGATGACGTTGTCATTTACCGTCTAGTAAAATCATCTGAAGATCAAAACCAACTGCAGAACGATCTGAATAAGATATCAGTATGGTGTAGAAATTGGCAATTGACTCTAAATAATGAGAAGTGTGACGTCGTCCACATGAGTACGAAAAGAAATCCGTTAAACTTTGCTTACAAGATAAATCAATCAAAAGTGAAGGCTGTAAACTCCACAAAATACCTAGGAATTACTGTTACTTGAGACTTAAACTTCAAAGAACACATAGATAATGTCCTGGGAAAGGCGAACCAGAGACTGCGTTTTATTGGCAGAACCTTTAAAAGATGCAACAGAACTACAAAAGAAAGTGCATACACTACGTTTGTCCGTCCATTTTTTCGAGTATTGCTGCCCAGTGTGGGATCCTTATCAGGAGGACATCGAAAGAGTCCAGAGAAGGACAGCTCGTTTCGTATTGTCACGATACAGGGGAGACAGCGTTACGGAAATGATACAGGATCTGGGATGGGAATCATTACAATAACGGAGCTTATCGCTGCGGCGTGGGCTATTTACGAAACTCCAATCTCCAACATTCTCCTCCGAATGCGAAAATATATTGTTGACTCCCACTTACATAGGTAGTAATGACCTTCAGAATAAAATACGGGAAATCAGAGCTCTAACGGGGAGATTCAGGTGTTCTTTCAAAAAATGTTCAAATGTTTGTTAAGCGTATGGGACTTAACTACGGGGTTATCAGTCCCTAAACTTACAAACTACTTATCCACTACCTTATACTAAGGACGGCACAAATATCCATGCCGGAGGGGGATTCGAACCCCCGACCGTAGTGGCCGTGCAGACCGTGACTGGGGCGTCTCAGTCCCCTCGGCCACCGCGGCCGGCCAGGGGTTCTTTCTTCCCGCGCGCTATTCGAGAATGGAATGGGAGATAAATAGTATAACGGTGGTTCGATGAACCCTCTGCCAGGCACTTAAATGTGATTTGCAGAGTATCCCGTGTAGATGTAGATTTTTATCCATTTCAAATAAATTATAATTACGTAGGCTTCCGCGGCCCGAGTCAGATGACATAAAAGTTTTCTGGGTGCTGTACCGCGTCATGATGTAACCGAAACGTCAATTATTTAAGTAATAGCCTTACATCATGACGCGGTACAACACCCAGAAAACTTTTATGTCATTCAAATAAATTGTTTAAAATTTTGTGAATTTTAAGTAATTATCACCGTCGTTTCATCCAGCAATCCATAGCAGTAGCACCCGTGAATTATTTATGAATTGCCTGCGATATGTCGTCGTGAAACCGCCATACAATAGAGAGAGAGGATCTCTGATTCTCGGAGCAACTGCCCTCTGGTCGGCCACAAAGCCGTGCAAATGCAGCGCCCGCGCCGCGCGGGCTGTGATGAGCGCCGGGTTGCCGCCTGCCCCTGGCAGTGGCAGCGGCGGCGTGACAGAGCAGGGCCACAAATTGAATTCCGCTGCCCGCCCTAATGGTCCCAGACACTCACCCCAACTGCCGGCGGTCACCGCATCACTTGCACTCCCGACTCGCCCCGCACAGGCGAGCGGCAGCGCGACCAAGTTTCCCTCTACACCAGGACTTCATTTCGGCCGGAGAGCACCGAAACACCGATCCAGCACCTTCAAGCGATTTTTTCTCAACTCCCTACAACCAATTTCAATTAATATTATGCCAAGACCACAAACATTTGTTTCTTCACGTTGACGACCGGGGTAGCAATATACTTAAGTATTGCAGTACGGTCATTTCTTTTTGCTTGGCTCCATCATCTAATGCTAAGTTTATAAGTCTATTTATCATTGAATGGAAGAATGCTAATTTATGTGAACTAGGATGGCAAGAATGAGCGTGGATAATGTTGGTCGTTGTTGTTGGTTTCCTATATATTTCAAATCTGTGTTTATTTTGTACATTTTGTATAGTGAGGTCCAGATGGTTAATCGTTTTGTTGGTTTCTAGTTCCATAGTAAATTTAATTTTAGGGTGTAGCTTATTGATAAGGCCATGAATATTATTTATGTCTGTTTCACTTCCATCTATGAGAACGATTATGTCGTCCACATATCGATAATAATAGATAATTTTGTTCTCATAGATGGAAAGGAAACAGACGTAAATAATATTCATGGCCTTATCATTAAGCTACACCGTAAAATTAAATTTACTATGGAACTACAAACCAACAAAACGATTAACCATCTGGACCTCACTAAACAAAATGTACAAAATAAACACAGATTTGAAATATATAGGAAACCAACAACAACGACCAACATTATCCACGCTCATTCTTGCCATCCTAGTTCACATAAATTAGCATTCTTCCATTCAATGATAAATAGACTAATATACTTAAGATTACTGTTGCGACATTGAGCCGCTGGTTCTAGATGTACGCTCTCCGGTTACAGACACCACAGTAACACCATCAAGTGGGAAGGAAGGTTACAAATGATAAACATTATAGTTGAACATTTTTTTCATGAAATATAGTAATGTGTTACTGTGGTGTCTGTAACCGGGGAGCGGGACATCTATAACCAGGAAGTCAATGAGGCTACAGTAATGTTAAGTATATCAAAATGGAGCGGGGGGGAGGGTTTGTAGGGGGTTGGATGATGTGTTACTCGTTCGTTGTAACGAGTCTTCGGACCTAGAAAATTTCGCTACCAGCCGTATATATGACGACTGGGGTACAATTTTTTTCGTCTTCGATATCTTTTATGACTATATAGAACCGCTCGACATTGTGGTTGTTATCACACATAAATTCAATAAAATACACCATTGGACTTTTGATGTTCATTGGCAGAGTGACTTTGTAAGACATCTAGGGACTTCTTTTTTACTTAATGTCAGAGAGACTTCATAAGACATTTTATAAAGTCGCTTTGCCAGTGATTATCAAGTATATAATGGTGTATTTTCTTGTATATATTTTTTCCGTAAATAGACCTGTTGTAATTCAGGAGTGTGAGTGGAACAATTATGAAGTATTCACTTCATCGTTGAAGGAAAAGCAACCCAGTCACTATCTTTATTAACAAAACATGACTAGTTTCGATAGACTAAACTGTCATTTTCAAATATTGCAATTGTATTACAATGAAACACCGAAAAACTTAGTATACACCAACCTGTTTTAAACATTTTGTAACAGTGCCGAAAAATGTACACATTTTACAATGAAAATTAATCTTTAATTTATCCTGGAAGATATTGACGCATGAGAAAATAATATTAAAGTTCCTGAATAAACTAAAGATTCATTGAGTGTCGTAAAAATCATTTTGGTGTATAATGAGTTTTTTCTTCTATTGGCCCAAAGTGGGCCTTTGCGATCGTTTTTGACAGCTCGAAATTTAAATGAAAATAACGGCTTAACCATTCATCTGACACGAAAATTGAAAAATCAAATTTGTACAGGAGAAAATTCTTTACAACTTTGCTCTCTTTTTTTCTCATATCTCGTATCGTTTCAAAGATATTTTCAAAAATAACGGCGATTTTGGGATGTCTGTCTGTCTGTACCGTGTTTCATGTTTTTAAGACTAACCAAAGGTTTGTAATTCTATCGGACCAAACTGCGTGGTCATCAGTCCGTAGCTTACAAACTACTTAAACCTAGGTAAACTAACCTAAAGACAAACACACACACCCATGCCCCAGGGAGGACTCGAACCTCCACGCCGAGCAACCGCGCGCTCCGCAGCGAGACGCCTTAGACCACTTCGGCTACTCCACCGCGGCTAAGACGAACCGTTCAACCGATCAGCACCAATTTTTACAGACATAATTACAGTTCGCCAGAGACCAGAACCTCCCTTTTTCAAATTTTTCGGACAAAAAATACGGTAGTAATACCGAAAAAAAGCCGTTTGTAATATAATTGTAATTGCACGAAAACTGGATAACCTAATTGGTAGAGGGGAAAATTCTCTGCAACTTCGCTCTATTATGTTTTTTTCATATCTTGCATCGTTTTCGAGATATTTGCAAAAATAACGGCCATTTGACGATGTCTGTCTGTCTGTAACGAGTTCCCACTTTTTAGGTCGAATCGTTCAAACCGATCGGCACCAAATTTTACAGACATAATTGTTGGCTACCAGAGACCAGAACCTCGCTTTTTCAAATATTTTGGACAAGAAATACGTTATTAATACAAAAAAGCCGTTTGTAATAAGATTTTAATTGCAAATAAACCGTTCATCCAACGCGAAAATTGAATAACCGAATTTGTAGAGGAGAAAATTCTCTGCAACTTCGCTCTATTATATTTTTTTCATATCTCGCATCGTTTGAGAGATATTTGTAAAAACAATGGAGATTTGACACCCTACATTGATTTAACTAAAACCAGCTACTCAGAGATGTCATGTGACATTCCTCGCCCAGAACTCTCTCTGGCATACGTCATCTTGCATTGCGTATTTGATGATTTTCTTATTGTAACTTACACGTTGTCATTTCAAAGCAATGGCGCACTGAAGAATTAACAAAAACACATCGTTCTTCGTACAAAAAAGATAATCTAGTGTCTACAAATGCCATATTAGCATTAGTTAACAACGGCCATCAGTAGTATGAGATTTAAGGACACAACTTTCGATTGGTAGCCGTAGCGTACTGGGCAAGGCGTTGGACGATGACGCTAAAGGTCAGTGGTTCAGAACCCGCCATTACCTAAATTTTTTTCCTAAAAGGCTTTCAGACACTCCTATTGATTAATTTTTTTTATTATTTATATTATTATTTTGGTCCAAAATGTTTCCAAAAACTTATAAAACTTCAAATCTAAAGTGAGCCGTAAAACACGACAGTGCGATTTTTATCAACTCCCTACAACCACATTCAATTAATATTATGCCAAGACCACAAACATTTGTGAATGAAATAAATCGAAATTTGCTATCAGTTAAAGCATCACTGTACTAGGTTTAGATGGGATACCAAAGTGCGGCGAATGAAAATTTGTGCCCGGTCGGGATTCGAACCCGTGGTCTTATGCTTACTAGGCAGACGTATTGACCACTTCGCCACCGACGACGCAATGACCAGTCCCACTGCAGAGGACTCTTCCCTGCACGTCTCCCGCCACACCCAAATCTCCATTCGCCACGCTGTCTCTTTCCTATATCACAGACTATTTGTTCTGCAATGCTCGCAGCCAGAATACTGTATTCCCGCATCTAGGAGAACAGACCATGAGGTATCGAGACACAATTAATTGTCGACAGGAGCATAGCCTCGGCTTGTATACAATTATATATTTTTGACGACGTTACAGAGTTCAATGAATGAAATAAATCACAATTTGCGATCAGTTACAGCTTCACTGTACTAGGTTTAGATGGAATACCGAAGAGAGGCGAATGAGAAATGTTCAAATGTTTGTATCGCTTATTGGACTTAACTACGGGGTCATCAGTCCCTAAACTTACAAACTACTTATGAACTAGCTAATACTAAGGACGGCACAAATATACATTCCCGAGGGGGGATTCGAACCCCCGACCGTAGTGGCCGTGCAGACCGTGACTGGAGGGTGAATGAGATTTGGGTGTGGCGGGAGACGTGCAAGGAAGAGTTCTCTGCAATCGGGCTGGTCTCTGTGTCCTCGGTGGCGGAGCGGTCAATGCTTCTGCCTAGTTAGCAGGAGATCCCGAGTTCGAATCCCGGCCGGGCGCACATTTTCATTCGCCCCACTTTAGTATTCCATCTAAACCTAGTACAGTGAAGCTATAACTAATAGCAAATTGCGATTTATTTCATTCACAAATGTTTCTGGTCTTGGCATAATATTAATTGAAATTAGTTGTAGGGAGTTGAAAAAAATCACCTTTTAATGATATCAAGTTTCTTCTTCTATGTAGGGGTTGTAATATTTTCCAAACGCGAGGAATAATTGAACTGATTCTGTTCAATCAGCAACAAAATTTAGTGATTCACTTTTTCATTCTTAATTTCTATAATTTTTCTCAATGAACTTTACCCCCTTTCCCTCAATGAGAACAACTTCTAAAACTCTATTTTCGGTCTGGTATTTTCTTTTTGAGTAAGGTTGGCAAAGGATTAATCTGGTTTCGCTAATCTCTCCAACTATGGTGTTCTCTGAGCCTAGCGCAGAATGACTTCCCTGTCTGTCGAATTATCAAGACTGACACACTCGGAAGTTGATCTCAGATACTCCACGTTTCCTGATAGCTGGTTATCTGTGTCTTCAATTGAAAAGATGCATGTAGTCATAGATTTTAATAGAGTCACGAAGTTGATTAAATAACAGACTACATAACACCTTAACTTCTTTACATCAAAATAAACCAACGTCACCCACAATGTCATCCAATATAACCTAACTGATCGTAAGTATATGCGATTGCCAGCTTTCTCGCCGACGAGATGACGTCACCAATCAGCTGAACACCAGAGAAGAATTCATCACTAATACAAGTAGTTATCATATAAATCACATTATTTATACCTTTATTTATCCACATGAATGAAAAGCATTTTTATTTGAAAATGTAAAGTCCACGTTGGAATTCAGCAATATAATTATAAAGAGGTCACATCTCACTACAAGACTATCGTTGATCTGCAGACAGGCATGTAAGAAAGACAGTCACACACACACACACACTCACACTCACACTGTAGTGTAACGAGTTGCACTACATTCCTATACACCGACATAAGATGGCCAAATACATTTATTTTGGGGATTAAGGTAGGAAAGTAAGTACTGCCTCGAGTTTTTGTCTGCCCAGGTGGACGGTCGACGAGAAAACTTGCTGTTTCTACAAAGAGAAGACGTGCTCAAGGAATACGGAGAATTCAGAAAGTGGGACTGGATGGAATAGACTGTGTTAAAAAAACAATGTGGAATATTCTTTTCTTTTGCGTAATGTATTGTGGGATTCTGTGGTAAGTCATGAAGTACTTAGCATGTGCGGAGCTTGATAAGCATTGTGGCTTATTGCTTGTACCAGAGAGTGTAATAAAATGTTAATAAATTACTAATATACGTCGTGTCCAACGCTGCATTGGGTATAAATTTCCCATTTTCTCTTTCTCTAAGCTTCGTCTTGAGAACATTCTTCCGAAAGTAAGAAGTCCGATTATTTAAAAGAAAATGTTCAATCTGCAGGATGAACAGACTAGCTGCGCCTCCAATTACATTTGCAGCTAAAATAGGGAAGAAAAAACTATACGGCGTGAATTACACATTTCCAGAAAAGACAAAGAAAAAGAATCCTCGTAATGTTTGGAGTTCATGCAAAGCCGCTCACGGTCGCACTACAACACACACACACACACACACACACACACACACACACACAGAGAGAGAGAGAGAGAGAGAGAGAGAGAGAGAGAGAGAGAGAGAGAGAGAGAGAGAGAGAGAGAGAGATAGGACTGGTTTTGGCCAGAACCTTCAGCAGAATGGAATACACACACTCGTACATTTACACAGATACATCACACTAACACATGACTGTCAACTCCATGCGCAGTGTTTAGAGTAACACCACTATAGTGCGGGAAACTTGGAATGAGTGTGGTAGAGGTGCATGATGGTGTGATTAGGTGCCAAAATGGTGGAAAAAGAACGAAGTGGGAGTGGGAGGTACAGAGGGGTAGGAGTAAATAAAGGGAGCCGGCCGCGGTGACCGAGGTGACTGAGACGCTCCAGTCACGGTCAGCACGGCCACTACGGTCGGGGGTTCGAATCCCTCCTCGGGCATGGATATTTGTGCCGTCCTAGTTCGTAAGTAGTTCATAAGTAGTTTGTACGTTTAGGAACTGATGACCCCGTAGTTAAGTCCCATAAAAAAAAGGGGGGGGAATGAAATAGTGTAAGATAGCGGGGGTGGTGACAATGGGTTACTGTAGGTTGGTGCTCTGTCATGCATTGCTAGTATATGTCGCCGAGAATCGTGCTGCATCCTTCCCCTTGCACCTTCCCTCCCATCCCCACCCCGAGTTGCTCTCATTGTGGAAGTGCGTAGCGGACGGAGATGATAGTCGTTTGTTGGTGAGTAATGATCGTGTGATTCCATGAATGAGTGTGTACTCTGTTCTGACAAAGACTGTGGCTAAAATCCAAGTTGTGTGTTTGTGTGTGTGTGTGTGTGTGTGTGTGTGTGTGTGTGTGTCTGTGATGTCACTTTTAGGTGTAAGTTTGCTCCTCGACGATCTTATTTGCAGTTAGTTGTAACCTGTATTCATTGTATTGTTGATGTAATAAATGGCTTATGAAAATGGGCAAACTATCCAGAAAGTAATGAAAAGCAGCTTTGTTAAAATTATTGGAAAACATCTTTCTTGAATGTTCGAATTGTTGATACCAATGCAAACCGATTAGTTTACATAGTGGATACTATCCATAATTACATCCAAATGTATCGCTCCATTGTTGCAAAAGTGAAACACTCGCATGTTCTGACACATAAGACTTGCTCTGTCAACATTTTGTCAAGGCACTGCACTCGTAATGTCGACTAAAGGCGTCAGTGCTAATTTATTAAGTTTTCGGTGCCCCAATCGCATATATAAATGTGTAACTTTGGAAAACCTACAAGTTCGAAAACCATATTCGTGGTAAACAGTTCTTATTTGGCCGACTGAGTTGTATGCTTTGCAGTACCTATCATCAACATAACCTACCTCGAGCTACGAATACGATTAATCGAACTCCTATTGTTTTGTAAATTTTTGGCTCTATTTTAGCCTACGTACATTGTTTAAAGTTTCGAAACTTTGGCTATGAGGAGTTTCGGAGCTCAGGTGTGAAGCGCCGAAGCTTCTTTACAGTATCACACGAGGCCAAACAGTTGTCCTTGTGTACAGAGTTCAGAAGAAACACCAGAGAAGAGTCTGTATGTTGCCCCTTTTTTTCGATACTCCACGATATCAAGAGCAATATAAATACAGTTCGAGGGAAAACAGAAGTGAAATGAAGAGGTCATAGGTATCATCTGATCTTCAAATAAGAAACGTTGAACTTTCGCGACAGTCTCGTCAGATTGCAACCGCGTAGTCCAACGCTCTTGCTACGGTTTTTCAGATCCATGTAGTAAGTTCCATGCAGTTCCATCAAGCGACGATAAATTTTCATACGGCAGGCTTAACGCATCTTGCGCTCGTATAGCCGTGCGAACTCGGCAGCTGGCGGCGGTGACAGGCGGGGGATCCATCACCAGGCGGAGCGCCCTAATGGGTCGCGCGCTGGCTCGTTTGGGACTGAGGGAAACCACCAACGCACCAGAGGGACAAGTTTCTTCCACAGCCGTCAGCGCTTCGAGGGAATTACTTTGGCAAGTATTTTCGTTTATCACGAAGTGGCAAATTAAAAATTGGCGCAGTGACGCTATTCACTTAGGTAGGCTTCTTGGTAGTCACGTTTTTGACATTTGTATTTTATTTTAGAAACTATCTTAAATTGCTGATTTACTTGTTAAACATTATTATAATTCCACTGAACTATCGTCGTTATTTTGGTAACAAATGTAGTTTCTTCTTCTTCTATGTAGGGATTGTAATATTGCCCAAACGCGAGGAATAATTAAACTGAGTTTGTTCAGTCAGCAACAAAATTTAGTGATTCACTTTTTTTTATTCTTAATTTTTATAATTTCTAACTCAATGAACTTCTCCCATTTCCCTCAACGAGCAGAACTTCTTAAACACAATTTTGGACCTGGGATTTTCTTTTGGAGTAAGGTCGACAAAGGATGAATCTGGTTTCGCTAATCTCTCCATCTATGGTGTCAGCACTATAATCCACGCTGCCTTAAATTGATGATTTACTTGTTAAACATTCATATACTTCCACTGGTCTATCGTCGTTATTTTGGTAACAAATGTAGCTGTCAGCACCACAAACCACGGTGCTGTAATGCCTGTGTTTATAACAGTCTCTCACGCTAAGCTGCTGAATTAACATATACTTTACTACCGTTAGGCATCTCGCTCTGTAAATTTCAGATTAACTAGAAATAAAAATAAATAAATAAATAAAATAAAAACAACGTCACAGAAAATTCCAATAATCACCTCTTTTTGCTAAGTTATTCGTCGGCCCTATGAACTAAAATACTCTCGCACTTGTTCTGAACTCTTTAGTTATTTACGCGGGGTGTTCAAATGAAAAGGAACGAAACATCTTAACAACCTAACCGGTTGAAATTTGAATGTGAAACCTTGTGTCAACGTACTGCGATATCTAGGGACGCAAAGCGTGCGTCGTCATCTCCACCTTAAAAAATTCGAGGCTATGCCGTCAGCAGCCAATGTGAAGCTCACCAACTTTCTCGATATCAGAGGTCCGACACTCTTCGAATTCCTCGAGTACACTCCGTAGCCTACGCAAGTCCATCAAGAGCAAACAGCCTGGGCTGCTTACGGAGGGAGTGATTCTGCTCCATGATAACGCGTGTCCACGCGTCTCCAAGGTCACACAAAGTATGTGGCCAAATTCAATGTGACTTACATCTGTATAGTCGGAGGACTGGCTCTTGTCACAGCCAAAGGAATTCTGGGAACGGAGAATCCTTCGGCTCCATAAACATTGGGATTTCTGTAGCGTGAGTGGTGCAGCATTGCGATACGAAGTAGATGGTATTCTAGGTACCTAGGAAATCGGTCACTGAAAACCTGCAATTACAGGATTTCCTATTATCTAAACAACAACACCACAGCACAGTGTATCCTCAGTAGCAAAGATAAGACCCACATATTATCCAATAGTGGGGTATAAAATATAACATGTCCAGAATGTGGTAAGTTTTCTGAGCCGTGCCAACTTGTTTTGGTGTAAGCTTTCTGGTCTACAGTTTATGTATCTTAGTGACAGACGCGCCTTTTGGTCTTGAGTTTTAATCAACATACTTTCTTTCTGATTATGGGTGCTTCTAGTCATTGCTTTCCTTGGTATGTTTTAGCTTAAGGGGGGGGGGGAGGGGAGGTTGAGCCGAGCCGGCTCGATCTAATTTTACTGGCGCCAGTTGCTTCGCTCCGACTCGCGTATCGATATCTATCCGTTACCTCTCCGCGGGTGTCGTGTCTAGATTTCGTTTGTCAGATGTCTTGCGGCCGGCGCTAGTTGTCGCGATCGGCGGGTATATCTGATGCAGCGTGTGCAAGGCAAGAGAGGAGGCACGCCGCAGTGAGTGAGTCTGTGCCGACAGAGTGCCTCTCGATCTCCGGTTGCCCTGGGTCAGTCGACAGAGCAGCAGAGTTTTAAGTGAGACCCCAGTGAAGCAGTCTGGCGCCAGCTGTCAACTTGGAGGACTGGTGAGCGCCTCACTGTCCGGCCCTGCTGTTTACCTACCTCGGCAGCTACCTCAGCCGCAGCCGTCTACCCCGCAACATGTGGATTGCAAGTATAAGGTGATCATCGCCATGGCTCACGAGCAGTTATTTTGGTGAAGTTTTGATCTCATCTCCCCGAATTTCTGGACCCTCTTGGCATTTCTTAAACCTTTTCAACTTAGTGGTTGATCTGTCAGTACTACTTCTTGTGGTACGTTGTACAGTCGGGAAGCCAGTAGAATTATCAGTGGTTTTTCTTCATGTTTATTGTACTTGTGGTAACTTGCTCTTGTGTGTGTGTGCTTTGATAGGGTTGACAGCCGTCCCCAGGGGATTGTCCTCTTCTACGTCTTGCGTCTATGTCCTGGTTTTCTGCTTGTTGCTGTCAGCGGTTGCAACTCTGCTTCCGTTCGTCCTCTCTTCGTGTTGAGGAGATCATTTGGCCCTTGCCTTGAAATTTAAATATTGCTAAGGGTCACTGGGGAATCTTGGTTTGTGGCCTTCCGTGTTCTCGTCAACTGTCAGAATCCTTTCCTTCTGCGGGGTGAGTTGCCTATTCGTAGATGTAAATAGGCAATTAATTTTTTTAGGATGTTCCGTGTACGAGGGCTGAAGTTATCTTCTTGCACTGCTTAAAACGTACCTTTCTACATCCTAAATTTCCTTGGGAATCACCTCATTATTTGTGGACCTTCCTCGCCATTGCGCTGTGCTCGTGCAGCTTAATTACTAAAACTGATTTCGAAAACCAACTAGTCAGAGACACGTGTTGCCTGTACAGCTTTATCGAGGCAAGCCCAACCTGCTTTAAATCTGTTATACTGAATGGTGTTATACTTCATTGTAATCATCGTATCTCTTTTCAACTTGTCTACCTTATTTTAATTTGTAAGTGTATTACCCCTGTTTCATCTGGTGTAACTGAATTTGGTAAAGGATTCAAGTCAATTGAACTCTTGTTGTTGTATCTTAGAAAATTACGCCAGCTTCTCTTGTGGCCTGATACAGTCTAATTTCTAAAAGCTAACAGTCAAAGACACATGGTCTGCAGTGTTTTATGGAAGCTTGCCTCATATTATGTTAATTTTTTAATTAATGGGCGCATTTATCTTTTCAAATTGCTTACTGTTAATTGATGCACAGTTTTACTAAAGTACTGTATATTGCCTTCCATTTGGTTAATATCTTAATCCTCCAAATTGTTGATGCCAGACAAATTTTGAGACATTTAATGTATCTTTTCAAACTGTTTACCATTAATTGATGCACAGTTTTACTAAAATAATCAAAGAGATATTACAGCATATTGGCTTGGATTTTGGTAAAATTCTCAGTCTCTTAAATTGTTTATGCCAGACACATTGAGAAAATTTATCCTTCCAAACTGTTTACCGTGTTTTGGGGCAAAGTTTTCCTAAGTAATTTAAAGCATCTTGTTATTGTATATTGTCTTGGGCTTGTCTGTCTTCGTCATATTGGTTCAGAGAATCTTTATCACTTCTGCTGTGCCATCTCTTAAGATTAATAAACTGATATTGTGATTTCACATTTGAATTGAACGTCTTGGCCCAGTCCTTCGTTCCCTATATGGTCATCCTTGATTTCCTTTCCCTCGCCACACTCGGTCACCTATTATTCTTATATTGGACAGTCAGGCAAAAATATTACTATTAGGTTGGCTGACCGTGAACGTAGCTGGAGGATGCAAAATAGTGCCTCAACATATGCTGAGCATGAACTGACTGAGGAACACAGATACCAGCCACAGTCCCATGTCCTTCTCATGGCAAACAAAGGTAAAAAATTCAACCTGTTAGAAGCACTACAGATCAATAGGCGTCTAGTCCACAGCACTGAATTAATATTAAATGACCAAAACCAACTCAACACATCCCCTCCGCTAGTTTCAGTTAATGATCCATGTTGTGTCAACCCCCCCCCCCCCCCCACTGACTGTCCCTATCTCTGATTTAATTCCCACAATATATTCATGTTATTCGTTCAAGTCAATAATAATTAAAATGTTACACAGGTATATTCCCGTTAAAAGTATTGTTGAGCTATTTATTTTATGTGAATATTAATTAATGAATTTTGTTATACTTGTTCACTTACAAGTTTAAAGTTTTAAGTCTATTTCTGATTTTCTCCCCAAATTTCCAAAAATATCCATCAACAATTCGGTCGGTAATTTATAAAATGAAATTGTTAATGAATATGTAAAGCTGTTCAGTTCACAGCTATAGTTTTATTGCGTGATTTCCATTACCTCTCACAATGTAAGTTATTAAAAATATTTTAAGCAGTCTGTCAAGTAATTTATTCGTTGGAATGGTTAATTGTTTAAAATGTTTATACATATATTTTCAAGATTAAAATTAAGTGTCTTCTTGGTTCCCCCATCCTGTATATTTATTAATGATTATCTTATTGAAATATTTTAATTGTACAACAACAGAAGAGACAAGGATGATGATTGTTATGTGTTTGAATAAAGCGTAACGCGTAGAATATCTTTTAAGTCTTTATCAAAACATTGCAACTTCTTTAACATATATGAAAAAATTGTTGAAATGTTTAACTGGTTAACATAACCAGTAAAGTTTGAATATGGCCTTATAAGCCCAAAACCAGTTCACGAATTAAAATAACTTGTGGAACATACTCGAAACTGTGAATTTTAATTGTTCCTTCAAGAACCGACGGAATAATTAGTCAAAATGAAAAAAAATTACTGGTTTCAAAATCGTGTTGTTTCTTGCGTGATAACTATTAATGGGCAGAGATAATTAAAGAAGTCTAGAGAAGGCAGCTATGGCATCATGGTAGCGTTTGTTATGTTCCAGTACTGGCAAATATGTGGTTCCGCAACGTGTCTTTGGAAACTCTTGGATGTTTACCCAGAGTTCTCGCCAAAACATACAGTTCTCAGAAGGAACGGCAGACCTTAGTGCTAGGAAGTGTTAAGTGTCCGGTGGTAATTTATGTGCTGCCTGTGATGTTTCGACGAGGGCCAAGAATGTTCGGTTCCGAGAATCTCTAGGAGACATAAAGTCTGTTTAGCTGAACAGCTTGCACAGGAGACTGACTACAGCAGCTGCCATTGCTGACCCGACTTTAGACTGCTGCAGTTCCTTCTTTCTGCGTCTTTTTACACCACGTGGCGTTTTACGCGCCACGTTTATATGAACTTCTCCTTATCTACCTCGCTTTTTACATAACTCTCTGGCCTGTGTCCCACTTCTCAGTACACTGCTTCGTTTCGATGTAGGTGGGGTCTCACAACGTCATATTTTAAGGCCATGTTTTCCTCTGGCATTCTTATGAGGTGTCAATGTCAGGCTTTTCCTTTAATTGTGTCGACAGTATCCGTAATTACGCCCGTGTTTTCACCTTATTTCTTGTCTCTTCTTGCTACTTCACAACTTCGCAACCAAAAGTCACTCTTCATTGCCTTCAATTTTTTTCTGTATTACCCAGGACACTTCACACGGTACAGTACCATCCAGAGCAATGCTCTCTGCTTCAGCTTCCTGTATACTCCATTTTTAATCTAATTGCATTCGAAATAAGGGTTCCCACCTTTCCCTCTCCTATATTCTGCTGTATTTCCTCCTTGCTTCCATCATTGTCCTTAATGATTGTCCCTAAATATTACACTTTCTTATACGTCCATAATCTTCAATAAGCTCCCGTAATCAACACGGATTCAGTAATTATTGTTCTTTACTCTGGTTAGCTCTTTACTCACACGATGTGATGTGTGCGATCGACAAGGGATGTCAAATAGATCATGAAATCCCTGAGCCATATTGCGAACGTGTCGTCTACGTATCTGAACCAGCATCTCGGGCGTAAACTAGCGGATCAAAGTCCCATTGCTTCGAAGGCCTCCATTAATGTCAGCTGCTAACGGAGAAAAGGGAGACTATTGCCACGCCGTCAGTTTGCTCATCAGGGTTAGCTTCTACGTAAGGTCATTGTTCACCAATGTGCCAGTAGACGAAACTGTTCGCATCCTACAAGAGCATGTCCCGCCAGATATATGGGACCAGTTTCAGTTATGTTTATCTTCGACTTACTTAAATTGGCTAGAAAGACACTATGAGCAAACTGACGGCGTAGCAATGGGGTCTCCCTTATCCCCGTTAGCAGCCGACATATTCATGGAGGCCTTCGAAGCAACGGCACTTTGTTTCGTTCCTTTACGCCTAAGATGCTGGTCCAGATACATAGACGACACGTTCGCATTATGGCCCCAAGGTGAGATGAAGCTACACAGATTTCATGATCAACTGAACAAACTGCACAAGAAAATCCAATTTACATTAGAATTCGAGAAGGACGGCGCTATTCCATTACTAGATATGGAAATTTACAGAACAAGGCATGGCACACTTGGGTACAGGATATATCGGAAGCCTACCGACAGATTTTTGCACGGGCATTCGAACCACAACCCAGCTCAGAAGAATTGTTATCCGCTCACTAACGATTCGCGCGCATCGCCTAAGTGATGACAACAAAACAGCTGAGCTCAAAAAATGAAAAACATTTCTGGCCAATGGCTACAACCACAAAGTGTTTCACACCGCCATGCATACAAATAAAAGAAATCGCAGTAGGCAGGAAGTCGATAAAAAGTAGCCGTTAGTAAAAAAAGTCACAGATCGAATTGCTAAACATCTTCGCCGGGTTTGTGTCTAGCTTTTCTTCTATAGTAATCACAAGATCCAGGATGTACTTGACTCCACAAAGCACAAGGTAGAGCCGGCCGCGGCCCACGGCCAGCAGGAGGGAAACGGAAGCCCTCACCTCATTCGCCGATGACCACCAGTCATATCTCGTTATGGAAGAAGCAGTACCATATGGCTAACCCGCACTCCTTCCACCTCAGCATCCTATCATAATAAAGTTTCCATTCTTCCGCCAAAAACCACCAATAACGTAGTTGAGTTAAAAAAATTATGACGTAATGTCTAGTTGACAGTAAAGATAAATTATAGTAACAACCAGCTCACATCAGCATACACAGATGAAAGCCACTGTAACATTGGTCGAAACGTCTGTTACTTAAGTAATAGCCTTCTTACATCATGACGCGGTACAACACCCAGAAAACTTTTATGTCATCTGACTCTGGCCGCGGAAGCCCACGCAATTAAATCTGAATTAATTGCAAAACTCTGAGAGAGTCAACTAATTTTTATTTCCGTCAAAAGTAATATACATATGGGTTTTATCCAATACATTAAAGACACACACACACCTAGAAACGTCCTTGTATTGCAATGCAAAGTTGTGTTAAAATTTCAAAGCAATCAGTCAAGGACTTTCGGAGGTTAAGGGCTATTCATAACTAATTAACAAAGTTCAGCCCAACCAGTTGCAAGATTTGATAAAATACCTTGATCTAGATTTCGGAACCATCTAAGGGTGCCTCCATCAGAAGAATAAAAATTAAAACATAAGACGTGCAATTACGAGCAGTAAAGTAAAATAAAGGCAGATCGCTTGTGTTAGGCTTACAGCACTATAAGCCTAACACAGGCGTGATGTCTTTATTTTTCACTTGATAGCCTTTTGCTAGCATGTTGCATAATTTTATAAGTTTGGATTTGAGTACACTGCTCGTAATTGCACGTCTTATGTTTTAATTTTTATTCTTCTGATGAAGGCACCCTTACATGGTGCAGTTGCTGCAGTCAACAAAATCAGCTATTCATAAACAAAAAAAAAACAAAAACAAAATATATGTTTAGAAATTACTGATTCTGGAGGGGCGGAGGGAGGGGTTAAGAGCAAATTTTGGACAACCACCCACTCTTAAAAAATATGAACCGTCGCGCCGGCCTCTGAAAACGAATTTAATTGCGTCTGAAACCAATCCACAGCTACGCGATCTTTGGATTGCTTCCCAGCGCCCGCAGTCCTCAGTCGACGACGGATGCCGCTTCGCCGCTGGCTGCTGATGTACGACCCTGGCGCGGCTGTCGGTCTGGGGCGCAGTTCACAGTCGAGATCTGGCGGGGTTGCAAATGGGGGCGATCCGTCAGCCGCTGGCCGCGGCCCAGACTCCGCAGCAGGGCTTTCATTCCGATTGCTCCACATCCAGGACAGTAGTTTAAAGCCAGGCGCCGAACCGCACCACGCCTGCCGCGCTGCTGATGCCTTTTGTTTCGCATAATATATCGCCCAAAACTGCAGGCGCCGTAAGAGGCCCCGAGTCTAGATAGTCCTGAGCTGTTTCTCTGGAGCTGAACTTACAAAATCACTTTCTGTGTTCGAGATGTATCGGCCGTAGACAGCTGCACTATCACGCACTGTTACTTAATTCACAAAGAAATGAGATTCCTCCTGAAAAGATTTAATCAGATTTTTCCCTTTTTATTTATTTAGTAGTAGCTGAAAACCCCGCATTGCCCGGTTATTTATTTATTTATTCCTGCCTTGAATTAGTTCCTCTCCAATCCCTTCTCTCTCTGTACATCTCCTTTTCTCTAAGATCATGTTACATTTATAGGAGAATGTATAAGCAATAACGCTGTCTTGCACAATGCGCAAAATTATGAGTGCAGTATCCAAACAAAGAAAGATAGTAGTCAAAATAGAAATGAAACTTCCTAGCAGATTAATATTGTGATCCGGAACCGGGACTCGAACCTGGGTCCTTTGCCTTTCGCGGGCAAGCTCTCTACCACTAAGCTACCCCGACACGACTCACGGCTCCCCCACACAGCTTCAGTTCTGCCAGTACCTGGCCTCGTACTTTCCAAACTTCACAGAAGTTCTCCTGCGAAACTTGCAAGACTAGCACTCCTGGAAGAAATGATAGTTGGAGTCATGGCTTAGCCACAGTCTAAGGGGTGTTTCCAGAATGAAACTTTCACTCTGCAGCAGAGTGTGCGCTTATATGAAACTTCCTGGCAGATTAAAATTGTGTGCCGGAACTCGAACCTGGGTCCTTTGCCTTTCGCGGGCAAGCGCTCTACCACTAAGCTACCCCGATCTGACTCACTGCTCCCCCACACAGCTTCAATTCTGCCAGTACCTAGCCTCCTACTTTCCAGTCACTTCTAAAATACAAAAATGTTCAAATGTTTGTACAGCTTATGGTACTAAACTCTAAAATATAAATTACATATAAAATTCGTACGATCTCATATTTATCGAATTATATGATGTACAACTGTATAATTTTTCAGGTATATGTTCATTTGTATAAGTGCTGTACGTTTGTAAATTAGTAGTAAAAAAGCAATAGAATAAAATTGCTGCGTGATGGGGCGGTTTTCCATAAACGTTACTGTTTATGTGCTCATATCTCATGAACTACGAGTCGTACTATGATACAATTTAGAAGCTACATTTACCTATATATGTGCATACTGGCTGTGAAATTTTCTACGGCTACAATTTGTAGTGCAGAAATTATAAATTGTACTTTTACTGCATGAACAGCGGATGGCTTGTTTTGCTGCAATTCGCATGCATCAACTGATCGTTTTTGCAATTGGATCAAGATTGCCTATAGTTGGTATTTCATGCCACATGGCGTCTAATTTGGTGATATATTGTAACAGCAAGGAAAAATAGCATGGTTGCCGGAACGAGCGCAATTATATAAAATCTCGTAATCCATTGTACAGCTGGCTTTAAACATTTGAGACACATGTTACTCTGACGTTACAAGGTGGCCATCTCTGTATATACATGACGACTGACTGTTAATTCCTGTTGTAGAAACGGCAGTGCTCTCTACAAGTGAGTCTGTGAATTACTTCTAGACAGAGGCATGTCAAGTCATTGTCGTCAGTGTTGTCAGTGTTGTTCAGATCACCAATGGTAACATCTTGTGGTTCGTGATATTAGTGTAGAACGCTGAGTAGCAGTCCAATGTCCCACACTTATATTTGGGTAACAGTATTCAGCAGAGTGCTTAAATACAAGTGTAATAAACGGATGTTTTAATAAGAACGTAGTTCCTAGTCTAAGGGCGATGTGTTTTATTCCAGATGGTGCTATATAGTTATAAATGACGGTCAATTAGCCAGATTGTTTTCAAATGCCTTTTCATGCAAGATGCATAAAGATAACATTAACGGAGAAGCAAGTCTACGAACACATGACGTCGTATGGTTCTATCTAGACACTAGCACCTGCCGCTTCAGTCATAGAACAATCATCAACTGATGAACGTATCCTGATGGGTAGCTGTGCATTAAGTGATTAACAAATCTGTGCATTGTTATATAACTTTAAATTCGCGGGTCCGTTCCTTTGAATTTTCAAAATCTGTTTTATCAAAGAAGTATGAGATCCTGTGTATTTGATAATGGCAACTTAGCTCTGCAAAAACTGGTCATAAAATTCGTAACCTTTATATTTCTGAAAAAGGTCACAAAATTTGTAACCTTCCAACAGCGATCCAGGCTTTCTCACTACATATTTTGCAGTCAGTTGATGCATAAAAGCCGCGGTGGAGTGGCCGAGCGGTCTAAGGCGCCTCGCTGCGGAGCGCGCGGTTGCTCGCCGTCGGAGGTTCGAGTCCTCCCTGGGGCATGACTGTGTGTGTGTTGTTCTTAGGTTCGTTTACCTTAGTTTAAGTAGTTTGTAAGCTACGGACTGATGACCACACAGTTTGGTCCGATAGATTTACAAACAAACAAAAATGCATAAAACATTTTGGATCGCTCCTCTCCCCGACAATGTCGTCTAATAGTATGCTTTGATATTAGTGTAGATGACGCTGTCTCGCAGATTACCACCTTTACTTTGACATTCTGTTCACTTACTGCCTTGATAGAAATAGAGAGAGCCTACTTATTTTCTAAAACTGTTTTCATTCTTACCTAACCTTGGCGATAATTTCCATTAATAACCAATGAAAGAGAACATGCTACTTTATTACCTCAACACTGAAAATTTTACACACATATCGTTGATTCTACACGGCACTGGTTCGGTCTGTCATGTCACATCCAACCTTACATTAATAAATATGGTTGACGGAGGAGATGAATGTACGCCCATGTATTGTGGCTGCTCACGTGACGGACACTTATTTACCCTAGTCTCTCCTGCGAAAACAACAAGCGTGATTGCACTACCATCTTTCATTCATGAACTGGATCATGGAAGCGAGCTGCAGCCTAAAATTGCTACCGTCTCTAAACGTAAAAAATTCAGGTTAATCTCCCGCATTGTGCAAAGCAATAAAAGGAGTGGACATAAATTTACTCTCGCCGGCTTATCGTGTTACGGGCAAATAATAGATTTATCAACTCGGGAAGTTACCGCCGTTTTGACATATGCGGGTTGCGTCGGCGTGCGGCCTACCGGACAGTTTATTTCCAGACGCTTCAGTAATTTTCTACACAAATATGGTACCCCGGACGCGTACGAAAACAATTTCTGCTCTACAGTCTCAACATATGTTTAAAAATATTTTTTCTCTCATCTACTGACAGGCACAGAATAAAAGGAGTGTCAAAAATATTTTTAGTTCATTCCTGAAATATTTTTCTACAAAATATTGAAACCAGACATACATATCCCGCATGTGTTGAATAATTTTACTATGGCCTGAGGATGATCCAGACACAAACTCGTTAAAGTAACGCAGAAATAACAGATACACCAGGGTCAAGGCAAGGAAGTTAATAGCTTGAGCTGCACTGTGCAGAAGAATATGTTTAGCTGCAATCCTGCGAACCTTTGTACGATTTCTGGTGAACATTTAACCAATTTGCACAGTAATGTCTTCACATTGCAAATGTTACAGTTTATCCACCTTTCTATCAACCGTTCTCTCTAATACAGAAGAAGAAGATAAAATTAGGTTAAAGAGAATAGACACAATGACCGCGATGCGCACGATCTAGAGGTTACGGTACGCTGTTGTCAAGAAATGTATTTAAGATACATGTTTTTGTAAATAGAAGTTAAAGGGCGACTGAAGAAAATTAAGTCTCATTAAAACGTAATCGGTGTTCATCAAAACTGTGCCGCGGTGGAGTAGCCGAGTGGTCTAAAGCACCTCGCTGCGGAGCGCGCGGTTGCTCGCCGTGGATGTTCGAGTCCTCCCTGGGGCATGGGTGTGTGTGTTTGTCCGTAGGTCAGTTTACCTAGGTTTAAGTAGTTTGTAAGCTATGGACTGATGACCACGCAGTTTGGTCCGATAGATTTACAAACATTTGAACATCAAAAATGTGTCAGGAATGTTCGGAGATAGTAAATAGTTTTTAATTCAAAACACAGATTTTTTCACAGAAACTGCAACAAATCCTACGCAGATATATTTGTTCTGAGTAGTCCTGCATGGTGTTCAATCTATGTTGTGATTCACTGTTATCTGAGGCATATCAACTTCATTCCTTATAAATAGCGCAGCTGCGGAACAGCGCTTTTTGAAGAGCTACTTGTAGATGCCCTTGTTACAAAAAAGATTTTCCCGCTATTTTACTGCTTAACCATTTTATTGCACTATCTACGTTTCGAACGTAGGCCATTTCAAATGCTGCAATGTAATAAATTATAAAAATTGTCATACTTCTGATTTATTATTTATTCCGATATAGACCTGAAAATGGCCAAAGGCCAATGTCCAGTTAGTGCCATAAAGAACACTTAACCAGTCAAATGGCAGAAAAATGTTTTCAAAAATAGTGTCACCTCAGAAAACAAAGATCGTAGTTAAAGTCTTTCGCCTTCGTTTCCCTTCCGAAAATGTTCCATACAAGATGATAGTTTAAAATAATCGGAAGTCTTCAGAATGAAATTTTCTCTTTGCAATATATTGTGCGCCGATGTGAAACCTTCTGCGAAACTATGTGCCGGACACGGATTGGAACTCTGGACGTCTGCCCTTTTTTTTCGTAGTCATCATATTTATTACTTTTCACCCCACCTGATTTCTTGTCGTGGGTCCATGTGAAAACGTTTATGTACGAGGAGCAAATTTAGACAACAGGGTCTCCTGCCCTGATTTCTCGCTGCCTGCGACACTATTCAAACGACTTCTGAGATATTAGGACGGGAACGAAAGAGCTTAGTGTGTCGATGCCAAAATTTCATGACGTTCAGAGGAACCAATTTGAAGAATTGTTGTAAATGCGGTATATTTTAAATTTTGTGATCGTGACTGCAAATTTCTGACACCAAGTTACGTGAGTCATTAACAAAACCCATGGACAATAGAAGTTATGTCAGGGTACTGAGGAGAATTCAGCGGGAATTCTGTACGTCATGATCAGCGTTCCGAAGCTGAGATGTAAAAGCGATGATATACATATTACCTTTGCAAATCATTTAACACTACCATAATCGCAGTGGCATAGAATCAAACCTCCCGACCCTAAAAAAATATTTTTAACGATACAAGAAAATCACCACATAAAGACAGCAGTTTGCAAC
Source organism: Locusta migratoria (assembly GCA_026315105.1). NCBI lineage: Eukaryota > Metazoa > Arthropoda > Insecta > Orthoptera > Acrididae > Locusta > Locusta migratoria. The sequence continues at coordinate 470,493,026 of CM048744.1, read as the reverse complement.
AAAACATTATTCAGCGTACTAAACAAACTACCGAACAACGCGCAATCGAACCTACCCATCGTATCCCCCTCCACAAGGCCCTCGCAAACACACACGAAAACAAAATATAAATAAATTAAAATAATTCGAGATTTCGTGTTCTTCTATAGAAAACAAAACAAGGGAAGCTACAAGCGAAGAAATACAAGATCTATGTAGTGAAAACGTATTGAAGATACAGCAACGCAAACGAAATAATTAAAATTAAATAAAGAAGCAAAAAAGTGTGAGTAACTTCGTTTAAAATACGAAATTTAATGTAGCAAAAATAAACAAAACTAAATGGTTCTAAAGATCAAAGCATAACAGCCCATTTGGTCACAAATCATAAGTAGCGAAAGATGGCAATACTTTCATCTCAAAATATTACTAAGATACAAATGGTGTTCGGAAAGGATAGATTTAATAAAATAGATGGTGACGTATTTACTGCTGTAAAAAAGGGGTTTATTCTGTAGGGAATCTGACGTACATAAATTAATAATTGCTAATTTTTACCGAGCCCGTGACTCAGACGAATTGACTGCAGAAATGTTCAAAGATAGCTTAAATCAAATTTCCAATATACCGGGTGATCAAAAAGTCAGTATAAATTTGAAAACTCAATAAATCACGGAATAATGTAGATAGAGAAGTAAAAATTGATACACATGCTTGGAATTACATGGGGTTTGATTAGAACGAAAGAAAAAAAATAGTATTGCTAGACGCGTGAAAGATCTCTTGCGCGCGTCGTTTGGTGATGATCGTGTGCTCAGCCGCCACTTTCGTCAAGCTTGGCCTCCCAGGTCCCCAGACCTCAGTCCGTGCGACTATTGGCTTTGGGGTTAACTGAAGTCGCAAGTGTATCATGATCGACCGACATCTCTAGGGATTCTAAAGACAACATCCGACGCCAATGCCTCACCATAACTCCGGACATGCTTTACAGTGCTGTTCACAACATTATTCCTCGACTACAGCTATTGTTGAGGAATGATGGTGAACATATTGAGCATTTCCTGTAAAGAACATCATCTTTGCTTTGTCTTAATTTGTTATGCTAATTATTGCTTTTTTGATCAGGTGACGCGCCACCTGTCGGCCATTTTTTGAACTTTTTTAGGTTCTAGTAAAACCCTATGTCATTCCAAGCATGTGTGTCAATTCTTACCTCTCTGTCTACATTATTCCGTAATTTATTAAGTTTTCAAATTTATACCGACAAAAAGGTACGGCCAAACTTTCAGGAAACATTCCTCACACACAAAGAAAGACAATATGTTATGTGGACATGTATCCGGAAACGCTTAATTTCCATGTCAGAACTCATCTTATTACTTCTCTTCAAATCCCATTAATCATGGAATGGAAACACACAGCAACAGAACGTACTAGCTGACTTCAAACTCTTTGTTACAGGAAATGTTCAAAATGTCCTCCGTTAGCGAGGATACATGCATCCACCCTCCGTCGCATGGAATACCTGACGCGCTGATGCAGCCCTGGAGAATGGCGTATTGTATCACAGCCGTCCACAATATGAGCACGATGAGTCTCTACATTTGGTACCGGGGTTGCGTAGACAAGAGCTTTCAAATGCCCCCCATAAATGAAAGTCAAGAGGGTTGAGGTCAGGAGAGCGTGGAGGCCATGGAATCGGGCCGCCTCTACCAATCCATCAGTCACCGAATCTGTTGTTGAGAAGCGTACGAACAAGTTGACTGAAATGTGCAGGAGCTCCATAGTGCATGAACCACACGTTGTGTCATACTTGTGAAGGCACATGTTCTAGCAGCTCAGGTAGAGTATCCCGTATGAAATCATGATAACGTGCTCCCGTGAGCATAGGTGGGAGAACATGAGGCCCAATCAAGACATCACCAACAATTCCTACCCAAACGTTCACAGAAAATATCTGTTGATGACGTGCGGAGTCTCGTCAGCCCACACATGTTGATTGTGAAAATTTACAATTTGATCATTTTGGAATGAAGCCTCATCCGTAAATGGAAATTAAGCGTTTCCGGACACATGTACACATAACATATTTTCTTTCTTTGTGTGTGAGGAATGTTTCCTGAAAGTTTGGCCGTACCTTTTTTTAACACCCTGTATATGATGATGATGATGATGATGATTTACTGCAATAAATATTTCCGTCGAATATTACTTCGTAATTTACAGAGGCAACGCATCTAGTGAAACACCCTGTGTTTAATAGAGTACTGACATACCGAGAAGTTCTGTAAGAAAACGATAAGGCGTATAAATTAGACTGCATCGAAAATACGAGTTCCTATTCTAGCATGAACTAAATTGTGTCGTGGTTGTAAAACAGTAAAAAGGAAGAAGTAACGTTGCCGTACCAGTTCGGTCACGTGATGTATTGGCGTTGGCGAAACAGCGCGGGTTTCCTGCAGAGCCGGGGAGAGGAAATCCGGGGACGGATCCTTGTCTTGTCTTGTCTCGTCTTGTCCCTGATGAGCTGAGCGCAGGAGCTTCACGTGTCCGCCGAACCGTGAGTAAGCGATAGCCGAGGGCCAATGGGCGAAAGGGAAGAGGTGGTGCGTGCACGGCCTCTCAAGCACAGGGGAGGGGGGGAGGGGGGATGTGCAGCGGTAGCCGCCGTGGAGGCAGTGTTGAGCTGAGGCCTGCTGCTGAAGACTGCTGACTCAAGGAAAGTTCTGATTTGTGTGGTGATCAACTAACAGCGGAAGAAGACAGACCCTCAACAGATTGTCTTCCACAAAGAATATTTGAGTAGCCTATTATCAAAGACGGACATCTGTCTTTTGCCAGAAACTGAGATAAACGTCATTTTTATTGCGAAACGTAGAGCTAACATGAAACTTCCTGGCAGATTAAAATTGTGTGCAGGAACCGGGACTCGAACCTGGGACCTTTGCCTTTCGCGGGCAAGCGCACTACCGACTGTGCTATCCCGACACGACTCACGATGCCGCCTCACAACTTCACTTCTGCCAGTACCTCGCCTCCTACTTTCCAAACTTCACAGAAGCTCTCCTGCATACACGCAATACTAGCTAGCCAGGAAGTTTCATATCAGCGCACACTCCGCTGCAGAGTGAAGTTTCATTCTGGTAGAGCTAACATGTTTATAAGCTGATTTGAGCATTATCAACTTTAATACTCGAGGATTTAAATCTGGAAGTGGCTAATATCAATTTGATTACTCAAGCACTTTAAAAATTGTAGTTGAAAATACATATGTCCGTCTTTGAAACCAAACCGTGTAGGTGTCCACTTTTGATGTGAACACGCTCTCAGGTGTCCGTTTTTGATACACGGAGATTGGCTTACTGCTGACGAAAATCTTTTACAGGTGTATAATCTGGGAAATTATAGGAATATCGACATAAAGTGGAAAATATTAAATTCTGAACATCATTCCATACTGAAAAAAATAATCATAATAACTTTTTTAATTTTATATACAAAATGAAATGTTACGAGACTGAATCTCTAAAATTATTAGTATAAGGTTGGTTGAAACTGTCGCCAGATTTTTCCGTAAATATCCTTACGTTGTTTCTGACATCTAACTTCTTTCCAACGAGTGATAATTTCGTACAACACACCTTACAATAGAACAGTGTAGTTTACACGCTAGTCTTGCCTTTGTTCTTTTAAAATTATTAATTTTCCACTTTTCAGGTTGTCTCAACCGCTTCCCAGCTTTTTCTCTGGACGCTGGTGATACATTATGTTCCATTTCACTTACTTTAAGTTATTAGTAATAATACTACAAAAAATTACTCACGAACTTAAGTACGGGCTAATACCTCTTAGTACCTGGTACATCTGTCACCATGTCTGATTTTCGAGGTCATGTGATTCTATACTGTGTGCACACTGCTTTATTCGACAAGTGTCCGAATTTGATATCAAGCTCTTATGTAGGTGTCCGCTTTTGATGTGAACAGTCAACTTTAACGTGTGATTTGCCACATTAACGTCGATTTTTGGAGAAAAAAAAAACGGACTTCACCAATGAAATGAGCGGAGAAACTTCCCTTGGGATCGACTACTAACTAAATTTCGACCATTAGGTCAGATGTCCAGGTTTGATATTAGGCTACTCGTTTATTGCGCTTTTAACCGTATATGATTTCCAAATATGTGATTCGTAGGTATCAGTCGTTATTTTTGGCAAAGAAAAAGATAAAAGAAAAATGCTTTATTTTGCAATTCTAGATTTCAGCAAGTGACTTGTCATTCTCAATTCTAAGATTATAAGAAGTTAACCGTCACTATAAATACGAGGGAGAGTTGGAAAATAAATTTCCCTTTTCCACAGCGGGCAGAATTGTATACGAAAGGAAAAAAAAATAGAGTGAGACATTAAAGATACCACATATCTTTATTTCTCTACATAATTTCCAAGTAAATTGAGACATTTGTCAAAGTGCTTTATAAGCTTTAAAAAGCCGTCCAAGAAAAAATCAGGGCACTGCATACGGAAGAAGCATCGAACGACTAAGGGCGACAGACGACAAAGCAGGCGAACGCACACATGTAAGACACCGATACACCACTGGGTCGAGGTCGACCATGAATGTGGCAATGACTCTCTGTTTCGGATTTTGACGGGGCAAGAAACGTGGGTCTACCATCACACGTCCGAATCGAAGGCCGCATCCATGGAGTGGGAACGTCCATCACCTGTTCCGAAATAAGTTCAAAAGCACTCCGTCTGGGACGCCCAAAGAGTTTTGTTGCTGGACTTTTTTGGAGGATGCAACCATCAATGTTGCGCGGTACTGTGCCACTCTGTCAAAATTGAAAGAGGTGATTCGTGAAAAGCGGTCTGACCTTCTCGGATCTGGCGTTCTGTTGTTGGATGACAATGCTAGACCACACTCAGCGTCGGCATCGCAAAATCATATTGCAACTCTTGGTTGGGAGCGCTTACACCATCCGCCATACAGTCCTGATCTCGCACCAAGTGACTTCCATCTGTTCCCAGCTTTGAAGAAGACTCTCAAATGTTTGTATAGCTTATGGGACTTAACTACGGGGTCATCAGTCCCTAAGCTTACAAACTACTTATGAACTAGCTAATTCTAAGAACGGCACAAATATCCATGCCCGAGGGGTGATTCGAACCCCCGACCATAGTGGCCGTGCAGACCGTGACTGGTGCGCCGCAGTCCCCTCGGCCACCGCGGCCGGCGAAGAAGACTCTCCGTGGAAGGCGCTTTGGAAGCAATGCTGACGTCAGACAAACCGTTCAACACTTCTTCTTTGTGCAACACCCTGATTTTTTTTCCTGCACGGATTTTTTGAAGCTTATAAAGCGGTTTGACAAATGCCTCAATATACTTGAAAATTATGTTGTATTATGTCGTATCTTTAATGCCTCATTCTATTTTTTCTTCCTTTCATACGCAACTATGACCACAGCCGACAGGGGAAACTTATTTTCCAATTCCCCCTCGTACATTACATATTATATAACATTGACAAATTATATGAGAACCACAAGGAAGTACTTTACATAGCATACATTTTATATCAATATGCTATGTATGTGCATGTGCATTTTTGAAGCCCCGTAAACGCTAAATAATACACTTTTCACAGTTTAGTTTAGATGTATTACATAGCGTTTATGGGGGTTAAAAATGCACACGCGCATGCATAACATGCTGATATAAAAATCTATGTTATATAAACTAGATCTATGTGGTTCTCATCTAACTGGTGAGTGTTATATATTATGTAATGAATTAATGCTGACGCTAAACTTTTTGTAATTTTAGTACTGAGAATGGCAAGTCCTTTGAAATCTATATCTGCCGAACAAAGCAGTTTTTTACAAAAAGAACGACTGATTGCCGCAAATCACCTATTTGAAAGACAGGATCTATCTCTAGGATCTAAAAGACTTTCAACATACGACGGCAAAGTGCTTGACGTCCGAACTAAAATTTTAATAAGCTGAGTGTAAGATAAAGTCGCACAACGGCGAAAAAAATAAGAACTGTGACGTCGAAATACTCCGAAGTCAGATACTTATTTACACACACACAATATGTATCAACTAGTTTCCCCTTAATTGTCACTGAAACTCAGATAGGGTTAGATTGATCAGAATGTATACATATGTATACATGATTGGAATATCAATGCGCCGGAGATAGTGTAGTGTGTATAGTTTCTTTATCTGAACAAAAAAAACTGCTAATAAACGTATACACTTTTCCTAACCGTTTATGGGTAAACCAATGAAAACAACTAGGAACAGGAAAAGTGCAAGTAACAGGGAAATTAGATACTGTAATATTATGGTTTGTTTAATAGAGTAAGTTTCGTCACAGAAGTTGTTCAAAAACTCCACTGTTGAACTCAATGCATTTTGATACTCTTGTGTTGCCGATCGAAGCTCAGTTCTACATTCCTTTACTTGAGCACAAGCATGTAAAATATGAGCGAGAAGTTCGTCTCTTGTGTCCACTCAGCGCTTGTACAGTTTGCTCTTTAGGCACGCCCGCAAGCAGTAATCCAATGGGCTACGATCGTGTAACCTCGGCGGCCAAGCAATGACCCCACGGCGACAGATCCAATGACAAGAATACGTTGTGGCACCTGTGAAGAATTGCGTAAGATACATACGAGCTCATTTTACCAAAGTGATATCATCCACTTATTTTGAGAAAAATCAAGATACTGTGTCCCATTAAGACGTTTGTCTAAAACGACTGGACTGATGAGTTGGTCATCAATAATACTACACCACACGTTGATTGAGAAGCGTCGTTGAAAATTCGTTTCCACAGTAGCGTGCACATTTTCATCCGCCCATACATGCGCGTGTTGTTGGTTCCGTTGTGGGTTCCGAGGGGGATTCGAACCCCCGATGGCGGACCGGCGTGCGCACTGCAACACGGCGCTCCAGTACGCGTGGCTAATCCGCCAAGGCAGAATACGTGGAATTAATCGATCTCTGACAGTGACCCATTAACAGAATTTTTGCTGGGTGGCAGCATCTCCTTCAAAATTTTCAAATGTTTGTTAAGCTTATGGGATTTAACTGCGGGGTCATCAGTCCCTAACTTACAAACTACTTATAAACTAACTTATACTAAAGACGGCACAAACATCCATGCACGAGGGGGCATTCGAATACCCGAAACGGCCTCAATGTGCTCGACCACTCCTCCGCAGCAACATCTGCTTCATGCACTGTTGTATACTTTGCCGATGAAATGGATACAGACCTTGTTCATATAGTGTGTGCATGAGACGTGTTCGCAGAATACTAAGCTGGGCAGCGATTTTTCTAGAGTTAATAGTAGGGCTGCGTTCCCCTACTTAACAATATTATCAACTACATTAAGATTTTGTTACACATGCCGTTCAGAGACAGCATTTATGCTGGAAGGAGTACCACGCAATCTGTGGAACACCCTGCTAAACACCCTGTTATCCATCACTATGCGATTCGGATATCTTTGTTGCTATTCGCGCACACTAGCACTGGAATTTCCATTGGAGAAACATCACATCAGCAAACTCTGCAAGGGTGAAGATCCGCGGCATTTTCCCTACAGTAAACTGTATTCTTTGTACGCGTAATAACACTGTGGTACCGAGCACTACGACATGTGCCGCGGTGGAGTAGCCGAGCGGTCTAAGGCGCCTCACTGCGGAGCGCGCGTTTGCTCGCCGTAGAGGTTAGAGTCCTCCCTGGGACATGGGTGTGTGTGTGTTGTCCTTAGGTTAGTTTACCTTAGTTTACGTAGTTTGTAAGTTACGGACTGATATGACCACGCAGTTTGGTCCGATAGATTTACAAACATTTGAATATTTGAACTACTACAAGCACTGTCGAACTGAGACTGGTGGTAAGCAACTGCACCATGCGCAAGCGAACTATGCACTGACACGGTTAGTAAAGACGACGCTACACTTTTACCGTTGCCAGTTGTTTTCGTTGGTTTACCCTGAAACAGTAAAAAGGACACATGTTTATTAGAAGTTTTTGTTCAGAATCACCCGTTGTATCCCTCCTCAAAGCATGCACCTTTCCTCCTGACCCCTCTGTGGGCTATATACGAGATACGTCCAGAAAGTAAGTTCCGCTTGGTTATATAAAACAAACGTGTACAGATACAGAAAAAAATATTTATTGTACAAAAATCTACAACTGTTAAACTACTTTTCTACATAGCTGCCGAAATTTTGTAGGCACTTGTCATAGCGTGGCACAAGTTTCTGTATGCCTTCTTCATAGAAGGTTGCCGCCTGTGTATTCATCCATGAGGTAGCATGTTCTTTCAGCTCGTCATCGTTGAAGTGTTGACAGGACAAATTTTAGGTGTAAGAAGAGGATTTCCATCAAAACGTGGTGTTTGTTTCCACGATAGTCCCCGACCTCATGTGCCGATTGTGACCAAACAACTCTTACGGGAATTTCACTGGGACGTGTTTGATCATAATCCGTACAGCCCGGGCCTCGCTCCTAGCCACTTTCACCTCTTCTTACACGTAAAAATCTGTCCTTTGTGGTCAACATATCAACGATGATGACGAGCTGAAAGAACATGCTACCACATGGTTGAATACACGGGCGGCAACCTTCTTTGAAGAACGCATACAGAAACTTGTGCCACGCTATGACAAGTGCCTACAAAATTTCGGCAGTCTTGTAGAAAAGTAGATTAACAATTGCAGATTTTTATACAATAAATAATTTTTGTTTTTTATCTGTACACGTTTTTTTTATATAACCAAACGGAACTTACTTTCTGGACGTACCTCGTATACGAACTAACTACACGTAACGCCCTCGTATAATGTACCACTAATAACGGTAATAGTTTTGTAGAATAAGTAACGCTGCAGATAACGGAATGCACCTTTGCGTGGCGAACGCCGTAGTGGTAACAAGTGGCGCGCCTCTTTCGCTGGCCAGAGTCTGCACAGACGCCCCGACTGAGGCGTCTTGGCGGCTCTTGGAGCGGACTGTTTGCAAGCCGCGCCAGATCAAACAGCGAAGTTGCTCGACAGCTCCGCCCGAGCGTAATTTAAATTGCATGAGTTGGCTGCACTGTTGGAGGAAGCTCGTGGGCTGCGCTGGCCCAGCACGGTAGATTGGCTGCCGAGGCCGCTCCCGCGTCGCTCGCGGAAACTGCAGAAAAACTGCGGAGCGCAGACTCTTCAAAAGGCCCGTGCGAAAGCGGAGTCCCGAGGTGGCGTTTTAGCATATTTAAAAAACCACACATCACTAAAAGGTGAAGTACGAAAACGTTATTTCCTATTCTGAAATTCTAGTTCCTCTTTTATTGAAAAAAAAAAAAAAAATCCTTTATGTTCACAAGTGATGAAGTAGTGAACGTTTATTCTTTTTAGTAAATACCCACGACTGATAGTTCATATTCGCTAATCATGACTTCCCCTGGTTATTGATCACGACAAAAGTAAAATTTTCTCTGCTACTTTAGCTGCCATTCACCACATCAACTAGAAATTTAATTGTAAGATATGACGTTGTCGGACTGGAGATTGGGCGGCGTTAAAATTAGTTAAAATTTTAAACAACTTATTTAAAACTGATAAAATGACCTAGTTAGCAAAGTGAAATATTTTATTTGGAAAGTTGTGACTGGTTTCGAATTTTCAGTCATTTACGAACCACTGATTTAGATCGAATACGTAAAACCAGGAGTGAATCTTAGCAGTCAAAAATGTCCGTTCCATCAATTAAAAATTATGCTCTGACTGGTCAATTTTAAATTGAAGTAACAGACATTTTCGAATGCTCAGAGCCGGCCGCAGTGGCCGAGTGGTCTGCGGTGTGCCAGTCAGGGTCTGCACGGTCGCTGCGGTCGGGGGTTCGAATCCCCCGTTGGCCAAGGGTGTTTGTGCAGTCTTTAGTATAAGGTAGTTCATAAGTAGTTTGTAGATTTAGGGACTGATGACCCCGTAGTTAAGTCCCATAAGCTCTACAAACACTTGAACATTTCAATTTGAATGCTCAGATTCATTCCTGGTTTTAGGTATTCAATCTAAAACAGATGTTCTTAAACGACGAAAACGTCAAAACCGTTCACCACTTTTAAATAAAAAATTTCACTTTGCGGCCTGGGCTGTTTTATCAATGTCAAACAATTTTTTTTTTTAATTTTATAAATTTAGTCTGAGTCATATGCTCCTGTCAGTTACTTAACATCAATAGATTCCTAGAGCACAGGATTATCACAAAATCCCTGCAGACTGCTACCCACCCTATCTGTTAAAACATTCTTACAGGGTAAGGCATTTAAAACTATGTTTAGAAATATTTGGAAAAACATTAGATTAAAAGAAAGTTGCAATAAAAGTTTTTCACTGCGAAGATGAACATCTATCGTCATAAAACTCAACCTTAATGCACCACTCGCGGGGGCGGGAGGAGGGAGGGTGTCTTTGTAATCTTAAATAGGATCCCTTGTTTCTTATTGCAGATATGGATTCTCTTTGGAAAAAAAATGTAAATCTTGTATGAAACATTTTTTTTTTTCTTTTTCGTTTCTTGATGGATGGCGCTGTAATCGCCAAAAATAAAAAAAAATAAAAAAATAGATTTCGGACTCTTTCTCTAGATTTAACACTTCCAGTATCAAAAATTGAAGTGTTCAAATGTTGGTATAGTTTATGGGACTTAACTACGGGGTCATCAGTCCCTAAACTTACAAACTACTTATGAACTAGCTAATCCTAAGGACGAAACAAGTATCTATGCCCGAGAGGGATTCGAACCGCCGACCGTAGTGGCCGTGCAGACCGTGCCTGGAGCGCCTCAGTCCCCTCGGCCACCGCGGCCGGCAATTTCGTGCTTCCCTGCAGGATGTGTACGATCATCATTGGCACCTAGGCAGTAGCGAGTCTCATCACTGAAGATAAATGTATGTTTGTCCCTTCATAAGCGCCTACCGTGACACCAATGGAGGCGGGCTGGACGAGATGGGGCGTTAGCGGAGGACATCCTAATGCACGCATGATTGTACATTTTGTGGGGAGCCATATCCTACACTGGCCGTTCTCCTCTAGTGATCGTCTACAGAGCATTGAACAATGCACGGTACATTGATAGCACCGTTCAATCAGTATTGCTGTCACCCATGTACCAACAAGGAAGAAAATGCACGTCCACATGTTTCCCGTACCACCCAGCATGCTCTTGAAGTTGGACGTCAACTACCTTTGCCAGCATGACCCCAAGATATGTACCCTGTTGACTGTTGACAATGTTTGGGACCGCATGAAACGTCATCTTGGGTGGTCTGCATGAGCGACAGAAAATGTGGCCCAACTGAGGCACCAGGTGGAAATTGCATGGCAGGCCATTCCACAGGATCACATTCAGCGCTTCTACGATTGTCTTCACGAGTAAGTTACGGCCTGCGTTGGTGCAACAGGAGGGTACATACGATATTAGCGTCATAATATATATTAATGACTTGCCATTCTACATTCACAAAGATGCTAAGCTAGTACTTTTTGCTAATGATACAAGTATAGCTATCACACCTGACAAAAAGGAATTAAATGATGAAATTGTAAATGATATCTTTCAGAAAGTTATTATTAAGTGGTTCTCTACAAATGGACTCTCATTAATCTTTGATAAAGCCCAGTATATACAGTTTCATACAGTAAATGGCATGACACCATTAATAAATTTAGACTTTGAACATAAATCTTTAGCTAAGGTAGAATATTCAAAATTTTTAGGTGTTTGCATTGGACGAGGGACTGAATTGGAAGAAACATATTGAAGATCTCCTGAAATGTTTGAGTTCAGCTACTTATGGTATCAGAGTCATTGCAAAATTTGGTGATATACATCTCACTAAATTAGCTTACTACGCCTATTTTCATTCATTGCTTTCAGATGGGATCATATTCGGGGCAATTCAACATTGAGTAAAAAAGTATTCATTGCACAAAAGCGTGTAATCAGAATAATTGGTGGAGCCCACCCAAGAGCAATCTGCAGACGTTTATTTAGGGATCTAGGGATCTTCACTGTAGCTTCACAATATATATACTCACTCATGAAATTTGTTATTAACAATCCGACCCAATTCAAAAGTAATAGCAGTGTGGATAGCTACAACACTAGGAGAAAGGATTATATTCACTATTCAAGGTTAAATCTAACTTTGGCTCAGAAAGGGGTGAATTATGCTGCCACAAAAGTCTTTGGTCACTTACCAAGTAGCATCAAAGGTCTGACAGATAGCCAACTAGTATTTAAAAATAAATTAAAGGAATTTATGAATGGCAACTCCTTCTGCAATGTAGATGAATTTTTAGATAAAACTTAAAAAAATAGAAAACAACAAAAATGTAATAAGAAATCCTTAAAATATTGATTTTCAAGTGTAGACAATATTTTCTAAACTGACACGTTCCACATCATTACGAAATGTCGTATATATGATCAATGGAACAAGTATTAATCTAATCTAATCGACATTATGCAAGCACTGGTCACTGTATTCAAGTGCGTATGGCTCTGCCAGTGTGATCGTGTCTTGTACACATCCTGAAGTCTTGTGTCAATAAAATTTCCCTCTGCTGGGTCGACGAAGAAATGGTGTTCTATTTTCATTTTCTACGAGTTTAGTTGCCACTATTTAGGTTCCAGGCCTCGTACATACGTACACACACATACATTTTTATAGATAAGAAGAAAAGTTCCTTCGGATCACCTCCAGTGTCTGTTTCTTTGGAGCGGACGTTCCACTGTAAGGCATCGATACGCTCACAAATCTGAGGCTCCGTTCCGTTTGTCACACCTCGGCGTGCAGCGGGCACCTTTGAGTGGGGCTGGACGTGCTGTCACTCGCTCGAGGACACAGGCGCTGGCTGCTGCGATCGGTCGCGCGGCTGTCACGTTTCCCCAGGCGGCCAGACTGACGTGCAATTAGGACCCGGCTCGCTTTCCCAATAGCGAGGGGGCGCCCCGCTCGCGAATCGATTATCTCGATAATTGAATCTGCATCTGCGACGGAGACCTCACTTAGTTAACAGATTTTTAACTCGATGCGCCCCGACGGCACGCCAAATGAAAACAGTTTTTGTCCCCGACATTGTGTGCCAATTTCTATTACGGGAACCGTTCGGACGGCAATATGCATGTCTGAATTAATGCGACGATCCGAGTTTTTTTCCCCTCAGGAGCGGAATCTCGGTTATCGTACGTAACTGTAAAAGCGAGATAATCAGCCCTAACTCGGTGTAACACACGGCATTTTCTACACTGAACTAATCGTAAAGTCTGATTTTGGAAATACGCAGATATCATACGAAATTATTTACAAGTCTTCCTCAGCATAGAAAAGTGCTTCCTGACACATTAATATGATGCTGATTTGAGTAAAGGTATATATATGTACTAGCTGTCAAAACTTCGATTCTGTAATTCGAGGATCTCGTGGTTGGCGATTCTTCTGGAATCATGAGATGAATAAGTACAAGCGACACAGTTTTGACGTAGGCCTAATCACTGAGAATAAGAGATGTTTAGCAATGCCAGTTGGTGGAAGATATTTCAAATAATAAGGAAAATTATATAAGTTATTCGAAAATATGTATGTCGTCATATACTGACAAACTAAACTATGTGCGCGATCGACTGGAAAATCCATTAATAAATGTACTTTCCTCTTCCTTTCAAACTTATTACTTAGTATCCCTTTCTTCAGTTTTACACGAATCGAAATTGCCACTGAAGGTCGTTCGAAATCCGTAAGACTGCTCTGCAACTGTATCTCCGCAAATTCAACAGTGGTACCTGACTTCGAAGGCTAAAGTTCCATTTTCAGGACATCAAAGGTTTGAAGATGGTTGTTCTAGATAAATACAACCGGTTATTATTATTTCGTTGTGCAGAGGGTTGTTGATAAAACGTGAAGAAATTCATCCAACTGAGAAAATCTTAACTTTCTATTTCTGTTATGCCCTGCACTTTCTGTTTGTATCTTCAGTCCTGTTTCCTAAAGCAAAGATCCTAAGAATTAAGAAACTAAGTCTCTATAAAAACCATTAAACAAGTATTTAAACCGGAAATAATGTATATTGTATACTAAATTAAACTAAAAATACCGGATGTATACATTTAACAAGCTTGAAATAAACATTGTGGATTGTATAGTAGACGAAGTAAAGGAATTGGGATATCACGTGGTCATGTAAACCACCACGAATTAAACAAAACTCGGCGTAAGAAAGAAATTGCGATCTTGTCCAAGAGAATTGTGCCTAAACCTGACGATGAAAGTACAGACATATAACTACTGCACTGCAGCATTCTGCAGATGAGATAACAGCCTGTGAAAAAATTTTATAGAATTTTGATGATAATGAAGGTTGACAAAAATTAAATGCGTTGCTATGATAAAATGACGAGCTTCTTTCACGAATAGATGAGAACAGGAAAGTAAGGAAAGTATCTTCCTCAAGAAAGGACGGGATCCATAGAGATTAGATTAACAAACGTCCATGATAATAGAAGCTATAGAAGGAAAAATTGTAATCCGACAGGAAACTAATGTGTCAGCAAAAAGAATAATAAAATTACGTCACCGTATCCAAAATGTATTTGAAAACTGATGAACTGCACCTCTAGTACCGTTTTATTATTTTTATTACTGTTATTTTCCAACTGAGAATCTTTCCTCATTCAATACTTTTCTTCCACGCTTTCAACAGTTGTTTCCGCCCAGCCTTATTCAGCCTTTATATTTTTCTTTTTTGCATGAGCTGTTATGGACTACCTTTATCCAAATGTTTCTCCTGTTCTTCTTCTCATAATTTCCCATTTTTCTCAGGTCTTATGCTCTCGTTCAATCATGATACTGACGGTAGTGCTCGAACGAGTTCCTGTGTGGCAAGATGTCTAACGTTTTATCTTAATAACGCCACAATAGACATAATCGAGAGGAATTGAATATACCAATTCTTTACTTCGTAGATGACTTTATTCGCGAAATCGTTGTAGCTAGTAGATATTACAAACGATGTCCACATCCTTTCTTGATTCCTGATGAGAGAAACATTTAACAGGAAAGTACTTACCAAAGACGACCGAGAATAGAAGATTCAGTAATATTTTGACGAAGAGAACTGCAGAGCAGAATTCGCCGATTCATTTTATGGAAATTATTATAGTTACCATTCAACGATTCTCCTCTCTCTCTCTCTCTCTCTCTCTCTCTCTCTCTCTCTCTCTCTCTCTCTCTCTGCTGTCCGACATAGAATCGGGACCCAAGCTGAACGGTTCGAATATATTTTCTTATCCGAAGAATAAATGGGTACTTCGGCATCGGAAAACGATTAACCATGCCAAGAATATATGGTGATCGAGATGGCGTTCATTTCTTTCAAATATGGCCCTGAAAGGAGAATTGTATTTTCATAATCTGAATGTGCATAGCTGAGACAAAATGAGGGCAATAGCAAGACCCCTCTTGTAAGTCAGCACGTCCTATGAATCTGTCCTGACTGTTCTCAATATCAGTCATGACGTCAGAACTGTCACCTTCATATCTGTTCCTCCACATAGCCATCCCTGAAATCTTCGAATTAGACAACACAACAGAATTGACGTTTATACTTGTAGTATTAATGCCCCTTCGTTCAAATCAACATTGTAGTAATGTGTCAGGAAGCATATATAGAAATTGAGAAAAGTTTTTAAATAATTTCGTATGCAACTCGTGTATTTCACAAATCGGCCAGTACGATAACCGGAATTCCGGTCCTGAAAACGGGTGGGTCATCAGAATGGTGCTCGTAATAGAAAATTTTTATGTTTACGATAATTGACCACTGCATTTGTTCGTCACGATAGAGCTTTAGTAAGCTGAAGTTTTACCCTGGTGACGATGCGCCATTTGAAGTAATTAAATTTTAACAATTTAACAACATATCAACGCAAAAAAGACATCACCTTATTTAGTGCAACCATAAAGGAGCCATAGGTGTTTAAGTGATGAATAAAGAGGCGCCGTCACATATGGGATGAGCTGCTTATTTATGTACTGGAACCAGTTTCGGCGTACCATGTCTACCTTCAGGTCTGGTATAGAAATGGGTCATTGAATCTTCCTACGATATAATGCCATTAGGAAGATAACTCCCAGCGCACAATCTTATGGAATGCAACTCTGTAACTTACTGATTACGATAGCAGGACTCTATTCCATAAGATTGTGCGCTGCGAGTTACCTTTCTAATGACAATATGTCGTAGGAAGGTTCAGATACCCATTTTTATATTACGCATTAAGACCCAGCGTGGTTCGCTGAAACTGGTGGTAGTACATAAAGAAACAGATGATCCCACACATGACGGTATTCTTTTAATCACTCATGTTCTATAGATTATCGTTCCCTATTTGCACAGGATAATCACTGCAGATAGCAACAGTTTATGAACACCAATATTAAATTTTTGTAAAGCCATAATAACCTGAGTCTGAGGCACAGCCTCGAAACATATAGCCGAATAAATAATTTTAAATACATAACACAGATCTGTAACTGGTAGCGGTAATTTAAAAAATCTAGTAATACCAAAAATAATGTTAATTATCATATTTGTACTTGAAAAAAAATCTGTGCCGAGGTTGAAAACTAGAGATAATAACGAATATAAAATGTGGCCCAGTGGTGTCTTTCGTTATTCATGGAGTTCGAAACGTGATAATGACTTCTGATAATAGTTGTCATGAAAGTCGTGGAGATATTGTCTGTAAGAAACGTATTCGTAAAGCTTGCCGTGAAAGCGTACGTGACCTATCACAAGAAGACATTAAGTAATAAGAGACAACGTACATTTTGGCTCTTACGAGTTCATTACTGATCATTAATATCTTTATTTTTTTATACTTTGCCCGTGTTTAATGCAGTTCCAGAGGCCAAAAGCTGATCCGTTAAAATGAAATAACAGCTACAATCAAAATTAAACAATAGCTGTTACATAAGTTAAAAATAAAAGTAGGAGGAAAACATCATAGCTTTAAATTGTATTAACAACTTTGTGTTTCTGAGAGCCAGTAGACGTAGGAGATCTGCCATAGTGTTCTGGCAAGAGAAACTGTAACATTACTAGCATTACTAGCTTGCATCAGATTAACAATGTTCATAATTTTATCACGTGGTGTTGCATTGGATAATCGTTTAAAACTGGAATTTCCGCGGATGCGGGAATGCAATGAGGTTGATCATCAACTGCATGGTTTACAACATAATAATTACAATACGGTAACACCCAGAAGACGGCCGCTTGCAATAGTGGCCGAAACGTCGGTGAAATATTTGATATATACCTAGAAGAGTTTTATCAGCAATATGCTTTCCGTTTGTTCGTCACGTCGAAAAGAAAGGGGAAATTTCACATACATCTCTATTACGAAGTGCACGCATTTAAAACAGTTTGACAAGTAAACGAAAAGTTTCAACGGTGAAAGAAAAATTGAAAATGATTCTTTCAATGGAGAATGGAGGTAAAAACGTGGACGTTTGTCGTAAATTTGGCCTCGTAAATTCCACAGTCCAAAAGATTTGGAAAAACGAGGATAAAATTGATACTGCATTTGAACAAAATTGATCTAAAAGTAAGCGGTTACGAAGTGCTGAATGGAACAACGAGGATGAAGCACTGGTTAAGTTTGTTTGTTTCTATAGCTTATGGGACTTGACTACGGGTTCATCAATCCCTAAACTTACAAACTACTTATGAACTAGCTAACAGTAAGTACGGCACAAATATCCATGCCCGAGGGGGGATTCGAACCCCCGACGGCGTACGGCCGCGCGTACCGCAGCCCGGCGCCCCAGTGTGCACAGCTAATCCGCCGCTGCGGAAATAAGATTCCAACTCGTTTCACAACCCCCCCCCCCTTTTTCTCCAGACTTGGCTCCCTCGGACTACTATTTGATCCGCAATTTGAAGAAATAGCTGGCCGGACGAAGATTTCATTCAAACGAGGAGGCGATTGCAGAAAATAGCTATTTTGCAGACTTGAACAATTCCTATTATTCGGAAGGGATCAACAAATTAGAACAACGTCGGACGAAGTATATAAGTCTAAAAGCGGTCTACGTCGAAAAATAAAAATGATTATATGCAACGTGTGGCGTCTGTTGCAAAAGAACAGGCGCCACGTCTGACCATGCAGTAGTTGTTCTTTCATATTCATGGAATATATGAAATCAACTGCGAATGGGCAAAGCTGAAAATGTGTACCAAGCCGGGATTCGAACCCGGGTTCCCACTTTCTAGGCAGTTGCGACGACTACTACACCACTGGGGACACAGTGATGATCGCACCTGCAAGGACTGTCTAAGCACGCCTCCCGGCAGATACAAATTCCCGGCTTCATCCTGCTCACAATACTCAAACTCGTAGTTTTAAACTAATTCCCTTAAGAGTAAGGGTCATAAACTTGCCCATCCCTCCCGACTAACGGGACTTAGTTTAAAACTACGAGGGTAGGGTGAAGCTGGAAATTTGTATCTGACGGGAGGAGTGCTTAGATAGTCCTAGCATGTGCGTTGCACACAGTGTCCCCAGTTGTGTAGTGGTCGGGGCAAGTGCCTAGAAAGCAGGAGACCCGAGTTCGAACCACGGCTGGGTACACATTTGCAGCTTTGCCCATTCGCAGTTGATGTCATATATTCCGTGAATGTGAGAAATGATTTTCTCCAAACACGTTAGCAGTTTTTATTTTCACACGGACTTTTCAAATGCCAGTTGTACATCTCCCGTAGGGCACGAAAAATGCTGATCTGGCAATACATTCCTAATTATGGTCGGCTATAGAGGCATCACGACATTCATGTAGGGGACCTCTGACATATTGAATCAATGCAACGCCGAGTTACTACAATTATCCAGGAAAAGCAAGGTCCAACACGAGATAAATCCCGTGCCTTCTGTCAGTACAGTGTATGGACAACACGAGTGCAGTGTCGCGGCGCGCCGGCGGTTACCTTGGAGATGGGCAGCACGGCCTGGATGTCGTCCTTGTGCACCTCGAGGCGCGCGGTGTGTCGGCGCCGGCCGGCCGCCTCGAGCAGCGCGGGCTTGCGCGCCGCCCCCGCGGCCGCCCCCGGCACGTCGCCGGCCAGCACGTAGCGCGCGCTCAGCACGAGGCGCGCGTCCGCCGCCCCCGCGCCGCCCTCGTCCGACACGGCCACCAGCAGCGAGAACAGCTCCTCCGCCTTGGACGGGCCGCCCGCCGCGCCGCCGCTCCTGCACAGTGGCCGGCTTAGTCCAGAAAAGCAGTACAGTGTGTATACAGTTTTTAAAAGTGTCTCTTCACCGTTCATTTAATATTATATAAACACTAACCCAGCGATTCACACTGAGATAGTTTGGTCCAGGAGAAGAAGATATACAAGTTAGAGTCAGTGAAGCATTACGAGCGGTCTCTGGCGATTCCACAAAGATAATTAACCGTTGCTTGCCTTTTCCTTTCTTTGTCATTGACTAATCGTCATTTTTTCCTTTTGTAAAAAGCAAAGAGAAAGCGCTGTTTTTGTCTCAGTCAGCAATTACAATGAATCATTCAGAGCACTATTCTAGCACGGCCTACCTGGATCCTTATATTTGAGTTTGACATGTCTCATAATATATAAAAATAAAATGATGTATAAAGAATTATAATTTGGTTATCATTATTAAATATTTTATTCCTCAGTAGTTTTATTATAGATTCTTTGGAATCTTGTGGACGCCATTACATTCTAACAATAATTATGAGTTTAATAATAGGTTTAATTACATTACCGGTTTCGGCGTGCTAGGCGCCATCTTCAGACCTGTCCTAATTTTTTACATCACTGCTATTGCAACAATTTTTAACATAGCAAATTGGTATACAACCACATTGATGTGTCATCCAAATAAAATTTACATGTCAATAATAAAACGACTGAATGCATCTTTCTGATTCTGATGTGCCTCTGACTTAGACTATGAGAAAGATGCAGTCAGTCATTTTATTTGGATGGCACATCAATGTGGATGTATAGCAATTTGCTATGTTAAAAATTGTTGCAATAGCTGTGATGTAAAAAATTACGACGGATCTGAAGATGGCGTCTAGCACGCCGAAACCGGTCATGTAATCAAAAGATCTTGGCTGAAAACGTCTTATTAAACAATTCTAGATCGCCCCAATAATGTGTCCTTATAATAATTATATCTGTACTAAATCATTTAATAATTCAGAATGAACAGTAATCACTTTTCAGTTTTATTACGTACGAACATACAGTTATTATTTCTGAAATTTTTACGGCATTTTTCATGTGTCCTTGATTCAAAGATTGAAATTCTCCATCAACTACGAACATTCCATGATAAGAAAATGACACATTATAGCATTTCCTGCTGCCCCACAATACTGTTAATAACAAAGGCTCAAGAATAGATTATTGGTATCTGCTCCTCAAATTTGTAAATTTTATTTAAACTCAACAAGACAGGGAACGTTATAGCAGCTGGAAGAAAAATCGTAAGATAGTTAGGGGTATTATGTACTAGGTGTCGTAAGTTTCGAGTTCACTGTTATGTGGGAAACAAACCTTCGCCTTTTGATTATCCATTAGAAAATTGGTTTTTTGAAAGCCTGCGACTGTGAGATAACATAGGACAAACAGGCCGAAATATAAACACCCGATACACAGAACACATCAAAGCCTACACAAACAACAAACACACAACATCAGCAATAGGAACACACATAAAAAACACACAGGACACCCATTTAAAGAAATTGAGCAGAATGTCAAAGTACTCCACCGACTAGACAAAGGACATAAAATGGACCTAAATGAAGAACTGTAAGTGTATTCACATTATAGAAAATATGAAGACAAAATATTAAATGAAAAAGTGGAAAGTGAATCAGTAAATTTTTTTCCGATGTTTCGATAGCATACTCAAATAGAAATGTTAATAAGTGTAAATGTAGCACCACTGTAAGTTTGCATAAATTAGGACAATGAACAAAAGTAAAATATCCTCTATAAAAACGCATCATATTCTATGGAAATATTGTTTTGATAAAATCCAGCTAAGGACTCCTTTGTAGCATACTCTGTAAAAATGAATCTTTGGTAAACTTAAGCTTAGAACATCTCTGTAACATCTGTGTATTATAGACGAAA
Source organism: Locusta migratoria (assembly GCA_026315105.1). NCBI lineage: Eukaryota > Metazoa > Arthropoda > Insecta > Orthoptera > Acrididae > Locusta > Locusta migratoria. The sequence goes on along the minus strand of CM048744.1, from coordinate 470,471,810 downwards.
AATTCCTAGCAGGAAAAATTATATATAAAAATTAGACGAAGGAGCACAGGTGTGACAGCATCACAAACTGCTATGTAAGATGTAAATAAATGAATAAATAAATGTGATGCTGTCATACCTGTGCTTCTTCGCCTGGTGAGTAATCTTCGTCTATTTTATATAGGAATTTTTCGTCTATAATACTCGTATCATATATTTGAATTCAACAATTACTTCCGTCCTTGTTCTGTTACTTTTCGAAATCTTTTCTGTCATCTTACTTTTTGGCTTTTGACAACAGATGTACTAATGTGTAAAAATATTGTGTGTGATGTTTGACATGTGTGAGTGCTGCCACAGATGGACCAGACGCTTTTCAAAACATTCCGCCATTAACTCCATATAAAGATAACCAAAAAGTAAAATCGGGCGTATTTACATATTACAGCAACTACAGCAGAATGAAGCATGAACTCACACACATCATAAATAATATGAAACAGCACAAAAAAAACGTACTTGAAGATTGGATTTATTTCTCGAAACACGTCGTGCTAAATAAATTTTAAAAAATCGTAAATGATAGCAGTATTGTTAAATATAAAATAACCTTCGCATTACGTAAATTTCGTATATAGTATCTGGTTTGGTTGTCTTTTGTAATAACACTGCTATTTTCGTGCGGATGCACAGCAGGAGCGCGAGCTGCTCACCCCGGCTTGTTGTGCGGCGCGGGTTGCAGCTGGGCAGGCGCGTCGGCGAGGCTGTCCCTGCGGAAGGCGGTGACGGTGGCGGCGGTGTGCTTGCCGTTCAGCGACGCCGTCACGTTCCACCGCTCAGAGCTCGCCTCCGCTCCCAGCAGCCGCAGACCGTTCTTCACGCGCACCCTGCCAACCACACAACACCACACACGTGGCTTCTGTAGGCTCTACCTCACTACATCTCCCTCTTTCACACACACACAAACCTTCAAAAAATTGTTCAAATGTTTGTCAAGCTTAAGGGACTTAACTGCGGCCGGCCGAGGTGGCCGAGGGGACTGCGGCGCACAGTCACGGTCGCACGGCCACTACGGTCGGGGGTTCGGATCCCCCTCGGGCATGGATATGTGTGCCGTCCTTAGTGTTAGCTAGTTCATAGGTAAGTATGGGGACTGATGACCCCGTAGTTACGTCCGATAAGCTATACAAACATTTGATTTGAACTTAACCCCTGGGTCATCAGTCAATGTTCAAATGTTTGTAGAGCTTATGGGACGTAACTACGAGATTATCAGCCCCTAAACGTACAAACTACTTATGAAGTAGCTAATACTAAGGAAGGCATAAATATCCATGCCCGAGGGGAGATTCGAACCCCCGACCGTAGTGGAGTCATCAGTCACTAAACTTTCAAACTACGTATGAACTCCAGAATGAAACTTTCACTCTGCAGCGGAGTGTGCGCTGATATGAAACTTCCTAGCAGATTAAAATTGTGTGCCGGATCCGGGACTCGAACCTGGGACCTTTGCCTTTTGCGGGCAAGCGCAATACCGACTGTGCTATCCCGACACGACTCACGATGCTGCCACGAAACTGGCGGAAGTAAAGTTGTGAGGCGGCATCGTGAGTCTTGTCGGGATAGCACAGTCGTTAGTGCGCTTGCCCGCGAAAGGCAAAGGTCCCAGGTCCGAGTCCCGGTTCCGGCACATAATTTTAATCTGCCAGGAAGTTTCATACTTATGAACTAGCTAATACCATAGACGACACAAACATCCATGCCCGAGGGAGGATTCGAACCTCCGACCGTAGCAGCCGTGCAGCCATTGACTGGCGCGCAGCAGACCGCTCGGCCATTGCGGCCGGCCGACACAAACCTACGGTCAAGTATTCAGAAGGGTAGAGGTCATTTCTTTCTATGTTATCTTGAAATGCGGACATCCGCAGCCAAACGCCATAAATTAAGTACGCTTTGACTGCAACAACCTTTTAGTTAATAAGCACAGACGGTTTCGCGTCTTAGAGACGCATCATCAGCTATTCTGTAAGGTACAATAAATGAAAGGGTTCTATAAGTGAGTCTTTACAAAATTAAAAATAAATATGCAATAAATTGTTAAATGTAAAATAGAATGATAAAATCATGGGTAAAAATAGTCACCAAAATAAAATAAAATAAATAAATAAAAATAAAATAAAACGTCTGCCGTTCAGCCACTCCCCAGCGTCCATACTAATGTTTAAAATAATGAACGCTACCTAATGTTCACGTTCTCGTTCATCTACATCTACGTCTACATAGTTCATTAACCACTTTCATAACTTTCCTCAACCGTTCCATTCTCTAATAGCGCGCGGGAAGAAAGAACACCTAAATCGTTCCGTTTTCGATCTGACTTCTCTTATTTTATTGGGATGGTCATGTCTCCCTAAGTAGGTGTGTGCTAGCAAAATATTTTCACATTCAGAAGTAAAAGTCGGTGATTGAAACTTCGCAAACAGATCACGCCGCAATGAATAATGTATCCCGGGTGACGCCCTCCGTCCCGAAATTCCCTCCTATCAGCCGTGACCTCTCCCCGTGGATTCAATGCCCCCTCTCCCTCTCCTCTCTCTTTTACTCCCACCGCTTGATGCCCCCTCCTCACCCCATCCTCTGGAGTCCCTACAATCCCTCCCCACTCCTACCCCCTTCCCTCCTCCCAAATATACACACTTCCACTGCGGGGTCCTCAGTGCCATCTCGGTTTTAATTAGTGCTTCGTCTTATGTTTCGTGTCTCCAGTCACAGACAAATATATACAGACGGGAAACCTCCGTAAGGGCCCGGTCCTACGCTCCGGGGTGCGGGGAGGGAGGGTTTCCAGCAGTTCCGTAAGATGTCCCATGATGGCGCTGCGGTCAGAAGCAGCTCTTTAAACTGGCCAGAGCAGGCGGCAGGTAGCGGCTGTCCACTCCACCACCTCCCCTCAAACGCCGGCACGCGGGACACAGCCGTGGCCTCGTAGCAGGCGGCACGACCTCTCCCCTCCGCGCTACCCTCTGACGTGGGAGAGGCACCCTAAGCCAGCGAACCGCCTGACACCTGCTAGCATCTTACGGCACTACGAGGGGAGCGTAGGACAGTGGTTTAGGGCGGGCTGCTTCTCTGTATATGTTACTCTGTGCTCCAGTGTATCTGTGTCTGATTTTAACAGTGCGTCCACCGTCATACGAACAAGTGCTGCCGTCGTACGTTTTTAACAGTGTCTTCAGTGCTTCCTCTCTGTCCAGTGTTGTGTTTGTCACAATGTGGGTTTTTTAAAATCACCGTGGCTCAACGATTTTAATAGACAACATGTGTTTTATCGTCCTGCTCTGTGTTGTATCACCAACAAACTTCTCTCAGCCAATGTTTTTACATACTTTATATTTTTAACGTCTTGTCATTGTTTATGTTCATTTTGCAAGCCACCCGGCTGGAGAGCGGCGTAGGGGACTGCTGCCAGCCTACCGACGTCTTTGTACTTTGGTATTAAAATAACAATAAAGGAAAAATACACCCTGTATACTTGTGAAATCAGTTATGGCTAATTAACAATACTGAGAACAGTCTTTACGGCACTAGTTTTCTGTAAATAACTGTGACAAGCATTCTCACGAGACAATATAACAGAATATTGTTACACTGTGGCAAAAGTCGAAGCCGCGCGATTTAAAATTATTTCTCGTTCGCCCCCGCCAGAATTTCGAGTCCTCCCTCGGGCATGGGTATGTGTGTGTTTGTTTGTGTGTGTGTGTGTGTGTGTGTGTGTGTGTGTGTGTGTGTGTGTGTGTGTGTGTGTGTGTGTATGTGTGTGTGTGTGTGTTGTCTTTAGCATAATTCAGTTTAAGAGGTTTGTAAGTCTAGGAACCGCTGACACAAACATTTGAGTTAACAAACATTTGAACATTTTAAAAATCGTACGTGGTGACACACTTGATAACGTTATCAATTAGCGAACTAAAAATGCAATTACGTAGAGTCTTAATTTTTATATAAATCAAACAGAGAATTATGAGTAACAAACATGCAGTGGTTTATATAAAAAAAATCATTTCAGAGATTGGTAGATTTCCATTGACGACGTTATCGAGTGTCAACTGTGACATACTTGGTAACGTCATCAATGTAATTCTACCAAACTCTGAAATATTTTTTTTATAAACCACTGCAACCGACGTTCATGTTCATGTTCGTTACTCATAATTCTCTGTTTGATTTATATAAAAGTGAAGACTCTACGTGATTGCATTTTTAGTCCGCTAGATTTAATCGGAGAGGTTGCTTTTAAATTCCGAGAATACATAATGCAAGAGAATTAATTGGCGCAGACGTCAGAGCGCCCACGTGCTGCACTGTTATGAAAAGCAAACAGCGTCAGCAGTGGATCGCGCGGCCCCAGTACTCCAACATGGCGCGTTTGCTCGCGACCTGTGAACATAACGACTACACGCCAGGTAATCAGTGCGCATAGAGCCGATGAAACGAATGCTGCCGCTCTGACAGTTGCGCCACTGCTTTCCGAGAACAGGGTGCTTACTCACGGGAAACAACTCATGGGCCGTAATAAAGGAACAATATCGCGCAGAACAGAGGTGTTTAATCACGCATTTCTCGAAACGGCGAAGAGTTAAAAACTGTTAGCTCCGTGGTAAACTATCAGAAATGTACTTTACCACCTGCAGCAGTACAGTTGGTTGCAGGCGCTATTTCGATACGGAGTACACACCGTCTGCATTTAGTTGTAATTTCAAGTCCAATTCATATAAATGACGTCTCACGCAGAGTTATGACCCCAAATATTTCTGGAATAACAATCAATATTGAAAAACGATTTACATGAGTTTGAGTGAGAAGCCATATGTACATTCCCCTTAAGGGGAGCGCTAAAAACAATAAAATATAGCTTTTATTCCCGTCTTTTTTCTTCCCAAAAACCTTTCATTCTTTCACTTTCTGCCTTCTTTTGTTTGTCTGTCCATTTACGTCTGTTGTTTTTGTGTTGTGTCGTTTGGTTTCTGATTTTTTCCCCATACGGGCTTCGCAGCGCGATTTCTCAGATGCTAGCAATAAAAAAAATTTCTCACAAGATTTCATCCTGCGCATATTTCCGGCAGTACATGGACCTAGACGTTTGAGATGGGTGTGTGTCTCATACGTCAGTGTGTTTCAGAATTACACTAGCACACCAACAAACTTCGAGGAGATGTGGGAGGTGTCTTGAGGAGCAAAGTGAGCATAGAAACCCTTGCCCGGGAACGTCATCCAATGACGCTACAGAGCGGCGAAATTGCTTGAGGGGATGTCTAGCGGCAGGAGCTGGTGCCTGTAACTTGGATTCTCCGTAGCGTCGTTGAATGGCGTTTCCGGGCATGAGTTTCCATGCTCTTTTTGTTCCTCAAGACGCCTAATATATCCCTTACAAGTTTGTTGGTATAATTATGAAACACACAGACGTATGGAACGCACAGCCATCTCAGTCTTTGACGTCCATTTACTGGCGGAAATATGCGCAGGATGAAATTTTGTGGGAGACATTTTTCATTGTTGGCAGGTGAGGAATCGCTCTGCGAAGCCCGAGTGCGCGAATTTAGATTCACCCTGTATATTATTTGCGTACATCCCCCTTAAGGAGAAAGCTGAAAAACACAAAAATCATGCTTTTATTCCCCTATTTTTTCTTCCCAAAAACCTTTCATTCTTCCTCTTTCTGTCTTCTTTTGTTAGTTTGTCAATTTTCGTCTTTGGTTTTTGTGTTGTGTCTTAAAGTCAACTTTTTGGTTTGTGACTTTTTCCCTACAGGTTTTGCGGTGTTTTATGTCTTCTGTAGAGATGTTTAATGTTTCCAGATCTTTTGTGGTTTCTTTGTACAAATATGTGTTAGTTTCGATGTGTGTGTGTCCCAATCAAGTTATCTTGCTTACCCAAAATATCTCTGGAACAACAAAAACTACTGAAAACGACTTTCACCGGTATCACTGTAAGGCAAGAGCATATGAAAGTTAATACTTTTAGAATTTTCAAACGAAAGCGTATGTGTTCTTAACACAAACTTTTGTGTTTTTAAATGGACACCCTATATTATTTCATCAGAAATCTATAGCATAACAAATCGCATAAACATTGGTGTGGCTTACATCAGAATACGCCAAATTCAACACGAGATACTGGTTAGCAAAGATGAAGCTTGAAATAAGCGAAACGGGCTTCGCAATATCTTGGGGTATAATTGGCATATTGCTATGTAATTAACGACATTGTTTATGTGATTTGTCATGCTATAGATTTCTGATGAAATAATATAGATCTCCATTTAAAAATACATAAGTTTGTGTTAAAATACACATATGCTTTCAGTTTAGAATTTTTCAAAATATTTACATTCACGAGACCTAGCCGTACATTGATACTGGCGAAAATCGTTTTACGATACCTGTTGTTGTTCCAGAGACATTTTAGGTGAACAAGATAACTGGCACACTAGTGTGTATGTGTGTGTGTGTGTGCGCGTGTGTGTGTGTGTCGCTTCCAGTTTTTCTCCCAGATTTTTCTGGAATCAAAATGAATATAGAAAAACGATTTTCACGGGCATGAAGTATGACAGGAGCTTAAGAAAGTTAAGTGCTGTGAGATGATCTCAAATTTAAGCAAATACTATTTTCAATAATACCATATGTTTTTCTAGAGGACTACCCCATTTACTTTTTACGCAGTCAGCAGCACAAAAAAATAAAAATAAAAAAGGGGGTTGGTAGAATTGCAGTATGTCAAATAATTTACGAGAGATATCCAAGAGGATTTGACACTTGAAATAAATTTTGTGCGCAGATAGCGCACGGTTATGTCCGAGTGATTGTATGAATGTAAGTGTATGTGTTTCTGATGAAAGCTGTGGCCTGAAATTTACTCTGTTGTGAATATTATTGCCTATTCTACGTGCCTGTCTAAGACTCAGCGATCGTCTTTACGGTGACTTGCTCCTATCCTTTATTATTGTCATTATAAACTTGATTTCCACTGTTAAATTATATATGTTATGTAGTGCATAACTGATGTACGGTCTATGTCAGAATGTTCATTTGGATATCATATAAAATTTTGAAATAAATAGTTTAAGCGCTTTGATGATTTTTCCTAGCAACGTTAAACACGTAGTTTTACTATAGATCTCACCAATTACGGGAAAATTGGAAATCTTAATATATATTAGAATAGAGGTGTTTGTGCCTATATTTCACTCTGCAGCCAAAACTACACTTCGAAAACCAGTAGTATTTGTATGTAGTAGTAGTTACCAGTTTCCCATTGTGCACTACGGTGATAGAGGGTTGATAACGATAGGGGGTGAAAGATGTGGGAGTTGAAAGTTACCGACTTATATAAAATTCTACGTCTGGGTCTCAATATTTTGGTCTTCAGCAAACACTACACAGTGGAGACGAACGATCTCTCTGTGTTGTTGCTGTACAAAGTCTTCCGTTGTACACCACAGCTGTTTCGTGGCGATAGCTATAACAGGGTGGAAGGTATAGTGGTTGAAAGTCGTCAGCTTATATAAAATTCGGACGGAAGACCAGCGATGACTTTTGACACTATAACAGTAAAGAGGTTATATAAAGCGTAACGTGACGCACATTCTTCAGTTGCTTTATTGCAAAAAGCGTACGAAGAAAGAAAAGTAAGTGCATATTTCAGTTTGAAAAGTGAAACTAACAAGAAAGATGCCAAATCTTAAGAAAGAAATTTCGCGTTCTAGATCTGTTTCTGAGAGACAGAAAAGGCACTGAAAAGTGGATCTACAGACGATAGAAACTTGAACATTGCAGACGTTGTTTATTTTACACTGCAGGCATCAGTGATTTTTCGATATTCCCATCCCTAATGGGGTGAAACAGGGGATGAACGGTTTGTTGAAAATACGTTGCTATTTAGGCAATTTTGAAGCAGGAAATACAAAACTTTGCATTTGGATTTTTGATTCGAATTTTAAAACATACGATTCGATATTTTGGATATTCAACCATTAAGCGGGAGAAATGAGGGAAAAACTTTTAAGGGTGCTACTAATACTATTTTGATGCTAGAAATGCGAAAATTTGGATGTGGAACCATGCTTAGAATTAAAAAAAATATATATGTTTCGGTATGTTATGAATTTTGCAATCAATGGTGCGATAGGGGATGAGAAGTTGTATAAAAAAATACTTGATTAGGAAAGCATTTTAAAGCTACATCTATGAACATTTGTATTTAGAAATAGAAACACCACTGAAGACCATCCAGTCTACGCGTGCGAAGCAGCGGGAATTTAGCAAGTTAAATAATAAATACGGAAAGCAATGAAAAACTGTATGACAAACCCTGGTCTCATTGCTCTTGTCTTCCGTCATAAAGCAATATCGACAAGGTATAGAACGCTCTATTTATTTTCGCATGTATGAATGCTGCGACAGTCTTCTAAAATTTCAACGAATTCACAGGGTGCTACAGTGTTAATTGGTTTAAAGATTTCGTAGCGCTTCGGATTATTACCAGCAGCATGATAAGAGCCGGAATTCAGAAAGCCCTTGTTTGTATCCACATAGGTACGAAGCACACATCAGTGAAATTTTATGTGGACCAGAGCATACGATTAGAGACGTAGTTTGCACGGTCGCTATTGATTCTGGGACGAGACACACGGTTCATAATCGAACAGCAAATACAGTTTAGGACGATCCGTTCTACTGCCTCTGCTGACAGAGCACATTCACTAATTACGCGCACGAGTATTCGCTACAGATGTTTCCACCTGACTAATAACGACAGTACACAGGTAACTGACTGCATATTCCGAGGTTTGTGCTCAGTAAATCACCTAACCAGAAACTGAGAAAAACGTCATCTTTAACAATTTTAAATTTCTAGGAAACCTTACATTTACCTCCAGTGTTTTGTATCAACATCGTTCTCACACGCTTCAGGATTAAGTGCTAAACGTCTTGAAAGGTAAATATCAAAACGCGATTATAGTATACATGTACATACTAATTAGTAGCCGCGGTGGAGCGGTCGAGCTCATTGAAACGCTATGCTACGATGCGCGAGGCCGTTCCTCGACTTTAGTATAAGCTAATTCATAAGTAGTCTGTCAGTTTAGGGACTGATGACCCCATAGTTAAGTCCCATAAGCTGTACAAACATTTGAACATTTTGATTTTGAACTAATTAGTAAGAGCAATACACATGGTTACCGTGCACCACAACATAACAGCTACGCCTGCATAAAGGAGTATTGCAGATTTTTCCTCTCACAACAGTCGTCAGGTCGACGTTTGCGTGTGCAGTAGAATTACAGCTTTGACAAAAATTGATAAAATTAATACTTGCTGCTTCATCCCAGTTAACTTTAATATACCGCTTGTCGACGAAGTTAAGAAACTGCTAGTGCGAATCTGTCTTCCAGCGCTTGTTTTATCGCTACATTTTGTTAATGGACGCTGTATTGTGAAGACGTGTTAGAGAGAACTACGTATTTTGAATGCTCTTTTATTTTAGTATTTCTTCTTTACCATAGTTTGAACCATTGACTCAGGGCTTTATATTTGTAGACACTACATGAAAATAAATAATTATTAACAAATGAGGAAAATTTGCAACCCTTTATCTTTGTATAACTTTTTAATTTGAAGCTACTATCTCTAAGCCATGTTCACTTTAATTGTGAAATAGAGGTTGTGGTGTTCAATAACAAGATAACTATGGTGTCGAGAAAAAAATGTTGTATATGAGCTACAAGTTTTCGGGTATATCATATCTCGTCATATTGCAATCGTCTATCTTGTATGGCTTACATCTACAAAAATGGAAGAGCGTATGTATGTTCCCTATTGACTCCAAGACGGCTGAAGTAATTATAATGAAATCAGATTAGCTCAGCGAGTGATACTACAAAATTTGTTTGCGAAAAGAAGAAGATATTTATTAACGTATATGTAAAAGTTTAAGTTTAGCACTTAGTACGATATTAACGCCCCAGAGGAGAAACAGCCAACCATTCGTAGGATCTCATTCGTCTGTTACCGCAGTACAGCCGCTCGTAGAGACAGGGATGCTTCCGTGACTGTTGTTGTTAGATTGTGCCGGTACGTTGACCCTTTCTGTTGGGGGACGATACTAAGGTTCCAAGTGCCAGAAGTACAATTTTTCATATACATTAGACTGATAATAGCATGTAAATAAGAATTAAATACGCTGTGCATTGTGTAAGTGTGGTATTCGTTTTGTTTAATTCAGCTACGAATGAAATACATACATAAATAGATTTTTATAGGTATATAATATACAAGTCGTATGTATACAGACAACATGGTTATCGTTTCGAGGAACTTAAAACATCTGCAAACAGTCCGAAGCGCGAACAGAAATTTGTCTTTAGAAAACTCACTGGAAATAAACAGCACGAAAACGAAACGAATCAAGTCCAGAAGAGGAGGCAGGATATCCAACACAGATCATCTGACATGTAGAAAAATAACAACAGAATACGTGTCAAGTTTGAAATACTTGGAGTGACTCTACAAACATTTGGATCCACGTTCTCCCTGCATATACGAGAACTAGCAGCAGCCGCAACAAAAGCCACGTATCCAAAAATTATTAAACTATCCCTGCCAACAGCCGTTCAAGCTGAAGGTTGTGCCTGCCGCCTCATATGGGATTCAGCTAACATGGCATTACTTGACGGCGAAAAACCGGAAGAAATTAGAGAATTTAAAAACCAGATACCGAAAAAGAGCCCTGTCACTTTCAAAGTTTACAAGAAACAGCTACACATACTTGCTATAACAGGAACTTTTCTTCCTAGAATATATCAACCAATGCTTCACTCTTCCACAGACGCCAGATTCCAAAAGCGCCATCGAGAAGAGAGAAAACAAAGCAAGTGTGGAACGATCCGAACTTCCAAGTCTGGCACCTCTACAGGCGCATTGCTGACCAAGATTTCCACGGGAAGGTATACTAGGACGTATCATACCATGACCCCAAGGAGGATTGCATCTTCCAACTGTGCTACGAGCCATGCCATGGATACCATCTGCTGATGATGCCGTCGCGTACGGGAAGGTGACGGTGTTCAGTTACTGTAGGAAGATAAAAGATGACGTAGAGAAAATTGCTTTGGTGAATGTCAGCTTAATATGTAGAAAAAGTTTATGGTATCGCAGATGAGTACGGAAAAAAATCCTTTATTTTCGAATACAACCTTAACAAAAAAAACGGTTTCGTAATATTATGAGTTATAATCCGACTGCTGCAATTTATACAAACTTCGATACCTCAGAAACGATCGTGACCTGAAGAGCGCTAGGAAGGGCCGGTCACCACCGTTAAACACCCTGTAGATGCAGCTCGTGACTTAGCTATATAGTTTGAGTGGGAAATGAAAATTCCCAAAAGGAAGTGAAAGCCTAGATTGTAATTTATTTAAAAGTCCTTTATTTACTGATTACCGGTTTCGTTTAGCAAGTCTTCATCAGGCTCTATCAAACAAATTGCGATATAGGCTGACACTTCGTTTTGAGAGTATTCATAAAATGAGACAGGGGAAATACCCTCAGACTTCAAGAAGAATATCGGTATTCTAATTCCAAAGAAAGCAAGAGCAGACAAGTGTGAAAATTACAGAACCATCAGTTTGATTAATCATGGTTGCAAAATACTAACACGAATTATCTACAGGAGAATGAAAAAGCTGGTAGAAGCTGACCTCGGGGAAGATCAGTTTGGTTTCAGGAGAAATGTAGGAACACGGGAGGCAATAGTCACATTACGAGTTATCTTAGAAGATAGGCTAACGAAAGGGAAACCTACGTTTTTAGCGTTTGTCGATTTGGAAAAAGATTTTGACAATGTCGACTGGAATGCACTCTTTCAAATTCTGATGGTAGCAGGGGTAAAATGTATGGAGCGAATAGTTATATTGAACCTATACAAAAACCAGACAGCGGTTATTAGAGTTGAAGGGCAAGAAAGGGATGTAGAGGTTGGGAAGGGGGTACGACAGGATTGTAGCCTTTCCCCAATTTTGTTGTACATTGAGCAGGCAGTGAAGGAATGGAAGGAGAAATTTGGAGAGGGCATTAAAGTGCAGGGAGAAGAAATTAAAACATTGAGGTTTGCCGATGATATAGTAATTCTGTCAGAGACCGCAAACGATCTGAAAGACCAATTGAATGGAATGCACAGTGTCTTGAAAGGAAGATATAACATGAACATTAACAAGAGTAAAACGGAGGTAATGGAATACAATGTCAGAAAATCAGGTGATGCTGAAGAAATTAGATTAGAAAATGAGACAATAAAAGTAGTAGACGAGTTTTGTTACTTGGATAGCAAGATAACTTCTGATGACCGAAGTAAAGAAGATATAAAATGCAGAATGGCTATGGGAAGAAAAGCGTTTCTAAAGAAGGGAAACTTGTTAACATCCAATATTAATTTTAATGTTAGGAAGTCCTTTCTTAAATCATTTGTCTGGAGTATAGCATTGTATGGGAGTGAAACGTGGACGATAAGGAGTTCAGATAAAAAGATGATAGAAGCTTTTGAAATGTGGTGCTACAGACGAATGACGAAAATTAGATGGGTAGGTCGCGTTACTAGTGAGGAGGTGCTTAACCGAATCGGGGAGGAAAGGAGTTTCTGGCATATCCTGACTAAGAGAAGGGATAGATTGGTTGGACACATTCTGAGACATCAAGGAATTGTCAACTTAGCATTAGAAAGAAGCGTGTGGGGTAAAAATCGTAGAGGGAGTCTGAGGGACGAATATAGTAAGCAGATTCAAAAGGATGTAGGTTGCCGAACGTATTCTCAGATGAAGAGACTTGTACAGAACAGGGTAGCGTGGAGAGCTGCATCAAACCAGTCTGCGGATTGAAGACCACATCAAAAACATTCAATTTATCAGATCGCTCTCCTGATTCTACAATGTCAGGTAGTTTTAATCAAGTATTCGACCCTGAGTATACCGACAGACTGTAAGGGCTGCAAGCAAAGGCGAAAATGGACACTACATTACTAGGCTACAGCAAAATGTTCTAATGTTTGTTAAACTTATGGGACTTAAATGCGGGGTCATTAGTCCCTAAACTTACAAACTGCTTATGAACTAACTTACACTAACGGCAACACAAACATCCATGCCCGAGTGAGGATTCGAACCTCCGACGCGGGTGCCCGCACGATCCGCAACGTGGCGCTCCAGATCGCTCGGCTACTCCCACACGGCCAGTGTGCTGCAGTTGAGAATTTGGGTCGGGAGCTATTAAGAAGCCGGATCTGATGGGTAGCTTATATAATAGAGAAACCAATGTTTCATTCACATTCATATTGGCCATTTGAGTCCCAAAAGACGGTTACTGTAACCGTGGCTGAAACGTTGAATTTATGTCAGCAGGGCCAGAACGGCCATGTGGTCTTGGGCGTCATTTTACGGATAGCACAGCCACTCCAGCTGAAGGTTCGAGTCCTCCATCAGGCATAGGTGTGCGTATTGTCCTTAGTAAAATATTATGCTACTGTTATTTGCCATGTGTAACAATGCTTTTATTTTTGTAGACAGAAATCTGATAATGGTAAAGCCGAAAAGCGTCACTGTAGTCGCTCTGTACAAGATGTGTGGCCAGCAATTAAAAAAAAAATTGCGACCAGCTTTTCGCAGCACTACTAATTCATTTCATAATGGTCGGCTGTCTCTTAGACGACGTTATGTCGCATTTACAATATCGAGGATGGTCACTACTGAATAAATGTTTAAGCGATCTAACCTGTATTTAGGGTAATTTTAATTATTTCATAAAGAACACTAGTATTGTCTAACAATGTTTTAAAGAATAATATAGCTACCTATATATTTCTTTATCTTTGACCGTCACTTACGAGTGTTCGTTCTTATAAAATAAGCAATCGCATAGAATACAAGAGTTGTAAAGTTCTATCAAATACCTACCGTTATTCGTATGTCGCAGGCGGTTAAGGTTGACTTTGTGTACTGAAATGACACTACATTAAATTAGACGGCTAGGATTTAGCGACAAGTCGACAACGTGGTCATTAGAGGTGGAGCTCATGCTCAGATTATTTTTGTTACGGACGGGGAAAGAAAACGACTCTATCCTTTCAAAGGAACCAGCCTGTGATGTGCCTGGAGCGATTTAGGGAAATCACAGGAAATCGAACCTGGATGGCCGGAGTCGTGTCTAAGCCACCGTGCTCTAGAATGCAAGTCCAGTGTCCTATCCCCTGTAAACCTCGCTCTGTATATGCTGCAGACTATCACAAGTAAAGAGAGAAACAAATCTTCCTTTCTTATATTTCTTTTGCAGGAAGATCAGGTATCATACAGTTCCATCGCCCGGCTAAGGGAAGGCAACCTTACGTGCCAATCTGTTCTCCGGGTTGCCTAGCGTGCAGGTATCAACAGACTAGTAAGGGAGCGTATTAGGGATAATACGTAAAGTACAGACGCCAGTCGAACCTCGGTCTTTGAGGTGAAATTTCATCAGAACGGAGTCTTGAGTTCAAAAGGTGTGCTGGAACTTTATTAGACAACAAAGGAAATGGTAGATACATGTGGCGTCAGTTCCGGAAGAACAGACGACACTTCTGATCCTGCAGTTGTTATTCTTTTACATTCACAGAATATATGACATCAGCAGCCAATGGGCAAATCTGAAAATGTTTACCCACCCGGGACTCGAACCCGGGTCTCCAGCTTTCCAGGCAGTTGCGCTGACCACTACACCACTGGAGACACAGTGATCACCGCCCCTGCAAGGTCTACCTAAGCTCGCCTCCCTTCAGATACAAATTCCCAACTTTACCCTGTCCACAGTACTCAAACTCGTAGTTATGAAACTAAGTTCCGTAAGAGTAAGGGCTCCAAACTTGCCCACCCCTCCCCACTAACGAAAGAATCATTGCCCGTCACCGGCATAATATATATATATATATATATGTTGGTATGGAATATATAATATGCTTGTAAACAATTTTAGGTGGTCGTTTAGTTTAACATGTAAATAAATGAGTGCATTTTTTACCATACCAATAAGTTGTAAAATGGAAACCTCACTGAAAATTTAAAAAAAAGTATTAACATTTATCTACGCCTTCTGTCAACTTCACTAAACAAATTATGCTTCACAGCAGACTAACGTGTTTCCTATACCCTCGACATAAAAAATGAGACATCTGTACTTTTCAGCAGTTCTCCATACTGTACAGTTGCTGTGTACTGCAATGCTCACTCGACCTGTGTGTGGACGGGCTCCAAAATTTTATAATGTGACATTGTTTTTAAATTTTAATTTTTAATCTATTGACATGGAGTCAGCCACATTTTAACAACTTTTTTAACGTGAGCTTTATTGTATACTTCTGAAGAAGGCAAAATTAATTTTGCCGAAACCTAGGTAAAGGTTTATAGATGTAAACCATTTTATGCAACTGGTCGGCTGAAACTGTGTTGACTTTTGGATCGTGTTCCACCGTTGCTGAATTGCAGCCATGTTTAAAACTAATAGAAGAAACAGAAAATTGCACGACATATATTGTGATTTCCCTAAATCACTCCAGGCAAATTCTGAGTGGATTCCTTTCGAAGAGCATGGCAGATTTCTTTCCCCGTTCTTAAACAACAACAATCCGAGGTTATAGTCACTGTTTAATAACCACGGTGTCGACGGGACGCTAAACCCCTATCTTCCTTCCTTCCACGATGCTCTAGGGAGTGTTGAAAGGAAACCGTTATACATAAAGCTCCTAGAAAATTAAAACTGTGTACCAGACCTGTATTCGAAGTTGCAACCTGCCTTTTCGTGGCAAACTTTTTGGCAGAGCTATCGACGTACGATACACGAGCCGCCATCCTAATTTTAGCTCCATCGCTACCTCTCTACAACGCTCCAAACTTCGCACCAACTCCCCTCCATATCTTGAGGGAGTAACACTGCTGTATAAAAGCGTACTGCGGAGAAACGGCTCAGCCGCAGCCCACGCGATTGTTTCACGAATGAATCAGTGCAGCGGAGCGAGCGCTGATCTCAAACTTCCCGAGTCTCGGCGCGGGGAACACTTTTAATCTGCGCCGAAGTTTCAAAGCAGTGGAGGGTTAAGGTTCATTCGGGAGATTGTAGAGAAAGGCGGGAACGTGAATAAGCGGGATTAATAACTCGGATCGTAAGGTGCAACGGCTACTCTGACACATTAGATAATATTGTATTGTGGTGCATCTTCCAAAAAATGCTCTTTATAAGGATAATAAGATGGTTACAGCAACCAACTTGAAGTGTGTTACAAAAATCGTAGTCACATTTCACCGTTAAATATTTTATATGGTCATGCACTTTGCACAGTAAGATACACCTGGTGGCATGTAATGTTCACCTTATTTGTACGTTGACAATGTATCTGAACAAAGAGTTGAAATCACACTTCTTATCTACAAATCATGGTTTTATGAAAAGTCTTTGTTAATATAATATTTACTTTCAAGGTATCCAAGAGAATATGCATATTACTATTGATTCCATATATTGTAACTTTTTATTCGACTTTCAGAATCACTTAGCCAAGACTTATTTTACTAAGTACAGTGTCCGAAACTTGATATTTTGGCACTTTACAACTTTTTCGTTTCCATTACCGATGTGAAGCTGGACCCATTTTCTGGATTTTGAAAATAGTGTGCGGCGACCTCAAACATTATTAAACTAATTATGACTAAAGCTTCCAAAAAGTTTTGCATTCTTAACATACAAATATTTTGAGGAAGTAGAATGGAAGTATTCATCAAAGGTGTTTCTCATGAATCTAAAACACGCAAGTTATCGTTAAATAATCTAGTGATCGATTTTAAAATCATGCCTCAAATTAAAATATGAATGTCCTCAGGTATTTTTTCAGCTAAGTCATACGCACACGGATATCTACCGATGATAATTGTGCCGCCCGTGTCTTAAGTGAAATGACCTTGCTGCTTCCCTGCGCTCTTCCAGAATGCTAAAGGTTATTCGAGATAGTTGGTTATTAAAGATAGTTCCTTTGATATGTGTTATAAATCCCATTGGTGTGTTGAAGCGAGCTAACTGCTGTACCGTAGTGTAGAGCTTCAAGCGTTGGGTGGTATAGCCATTGGAGGTGCCTCTCATCCCTCCACTGCCATATGCAAGTAAACACTTGGGGTGCCTGGTAGGTCTCATGGTGGAAGTAACGGCTGGCTGTGGACTGCGACCTGTTCAACTCTGGTATGGAATGTTAAAAAAAATTAGTCCTTAAGCAGGACACGGTTCATCTACTGTTTATATTAATTCATACTGGTTTTATTATCGCCAGTATTAACTAGTATTGTTATGTTTTGAAGTGTGTAATTTTACTTAGGTCACAGATCATCTACTCTTGGTACTAATACATACTTGTTCTTATGACCAATATTCTTGTGTGAGGAAATTGGGTCTGTTAAAGGATCGAGGTCAGTCGCTTGTTCATACTGTCAGGTTAACCTGAAGCTAAGTGGGTCTGATAGATCTATCATTTAACTGTAATTGTGAATTATTTGTTACTAGTAGGATATTAGTTCCTGTGTGGCCTAGGCTTCCCATCTGCTTAATGAAGATTTGTTTTAAGTGTATGTAGAATGTTATATATATTTAATTGTATTGTTTGAATCGATGGTATGTTCGATATTATAAGTGGTTGATAATTGTCTTTGTGAATGTATCCGACTAGATTATTACAGTTTATTCCTGTGAGTGTGTATGTGGGGTTCGTATTTGCTTTTCTTAAACCTGCGTTATTAAGATCTGGTTTTAACGTTCGCTATTGTCACCCGTCTTTCAGGGGGTTTTGAACTTTTGTTAGTAACACTCGTCAATTCGGCGAGTGTGATTCCAAACCAACACTCTACCCGTGTACACTTGTTCATCGGTTGTTCCTCAAAACGCCACAGCTCTCTGACAATTTGAACGTAGCCGGCATGTTGAGGGATGTTACTAAGCTAGGGTTAAGACACGCTGTTTGTGCGGCATGCTGGTTTTCACGGCATGTCTTCCTGTTTACGTGCCGAGTCTGTATCCGGCGCCTTAAGGCTAGTCTACACGACGACACTAGGTTGCGACACTCGTTGCATGAAATCTATTGTGCGCAACTGGTTTCGTGTATGCCTGTAGACACGGCGCCAATACCACACACTTCAGTTTCGTCGTTTTGTGAGTGCCGTAGTCGCCTTAGAATGAAAGTTTTGGTAGCTGTAACAGTTGTGGCGGAGCTATTGTTTCTCCATGTGAAGTCTCTGCATAAGACGAAACATAAAGAGAATAAGAAACGTGATTAGGATTCGTGACTAGATTTTTAAAAAAAGAGATCAGTTCGGTTGCTCAGCGACCTTGCAGTGATTGAAGACACTAGAAGTTATTTTAATCAACTTATAATGTCACCAGAGCAGTTTACCTTCCTTTTAAACATAGTTAGTAATGTAATAAAGAAACAAGATACTGTTAAGCGTGAAGCATTGTTACCAGAACTGAAATTAATTTCATTGCATTTCGTTTCTTGTCGTGTAGATATTCGCCTCTACAGTATCTGCACCATGTTCCGAAATCCACAATTGCCATAGTTAATTTGTATAGGTATTTCGAATTGAAAGTATTTTAGTCTGCAATTGCTTGAAGAGCACCAACACGCCGCTGCTTATTCCTGAGATTTTCATCGTTGAAATCGCACAAACACCAATACACCGCATATATGCTCAAAAACCGAATTATTTCTTCCGTTCCCCCGTTTATATTGTATTTTTTCTGTCTTGGTTATAACCTAACCTAAAAACACGCGCAATCAGTTTCGCCAAAGTTGAAAAGTGCCGAAACTGTTTGGTTTCGCCAACGTATTGCGCGAACGCCTGCCGCGCATGCGCGCTGGCCAGTAGCGCAGTTTCATGAAACCTAGTGTAGTCGTGTAAACTAGCCTTTACTGTACCAACCGCGTGCCTTGTGCTGTTGAGGAGCGGCGCTAGATTTCCGCCTTCGGCAGTGCGCTTCAATACGGCTAACAAGGGAATGGTCAGACTTGTCATGTCGAAACCTGTGTTGCTATTGTTACCACTGTGAGTTAACACTGAAGGAAGTCTGTATGCAGACTGTTAGCTGCTGACATGACCTGCAAGTCTGTAAAAACTTTTATGAAGTATGACATTATTGTCGCATGGTATCCGCGCTTATAACTGCCTGTTGTACAACCCTGACTTCTCTCGCTACGTTATACCAATGCCATCCATCAAGGGACAAGGTGGCGTTAGCTACGCGTCGCTCTCCCGCCACAGCAGTTAGAGAGCTGATTCGTCCAGTGAAAGCGATCGTACGATAATTAATAAATACGATAATAATAAATTAGTAGGTGATATGTTATCGACAACATTCTTTTCAAATAGATATTAAATAGACACAAATACGTATAGGTTTAGAACACGTCAAACTTTTCTTGTAATTACCGCAAAAATGCGAAATATTGATATAATGTTCAAATCATAGGCTTTTTGTGCACCAAGAACATACAAGCAAAGACGACATATGACAGCCGTGCGAATCACAGAAGTTGTTAGACGTCCGTAGACAAAACTCGGCCGGTGTTAGGAAGGAATCAGGCCTAATATCAGTATATTTCTAGTCGTACCACGCATATTTAATCACATTTTGTAACCGTGGGGAGGAAAACTGATAATGTACGACTGATTACAGCTTGAGAATATTGTCACGGTGACAGACAGGAAACTGCAGCGATTTTCTGTTAGTTTTCTGTAAAATGCCTTCCAGTGACGGAAAAATTATCTGTCTAAAGGTTGAATTATGTTCGTCGTGCCGGGTAGTATCTGAAGTATCTCTACTTATTTGTCAGGGTAATCTCAAAATACAGCTTTTAATGAATCAGAACTTTTATGACCTCACCACGAATCTAGAAGGAGAAGAGATTTGTTCCCGCAGAACGGAAGAAAAGCATGACATATGAAAAGTGTAACGTTATCATTTCCCATTTTTCCAGACTTCGATGCGTCTACCACAAGATTGTCTGCGTAGAACATTGTTTGTTTGACACGTGGTCCAAAACGTCCAGTTGGTTCTTGAAGACACACATATAGTTTAGGCAGCAATGAACCATCCAGACTAATTATGGGCACTATAGTGTATGAAAGGGTGAGTGCAGTCGTGGACTGCGCAGTTAGTTGCCTCAATATGTTTTTCCCCTTTGAATGACAGTATTCTTAACGCAGGCATTTCTTTTTGAAAACCTGACTGATCTGCATTGTAAACGTAAGATTCACTAAAACTGGCGATCTTATTTTTTGCAGTCGTAAGAAAAGCTTCTATCATTTCCATTTGAGTCCAATTTACAACCTGTTGTGTTTCGTGCCACAATTTTATGTGATCTTTTGAAGCGACTAATCCAACTTTGAGAAGCTGTAAACTCTTTATAACGCGTATCGCGTTGGCAATCTCTAACGCCCAATCACGCAAAGTTGTGTCGCTGACACTCAATGACTGTCGTCTGGCATCGGTAAATTGCTCAAAAAGTCACGCATTTATCTCCATCGCAATTTCCAGTCGACTCTTACGTCGTCCAGCGACTTCCTTTTTCCATATATACAATTCACGTTCAGAACGGATAAAGTGATACCTATTTTGAACAGTACTGAGACGTAGGAGTTTCTTACCACTTTCGTTCAACCAATACTTCACCGCTTTTTCTTTGTCTGATAATGTAATTGTAGTTGCTGGTTTTGATTTCGAAGATAATTGATGATGGTACGTGGCACTATCACTCGAAGAGTCTTCATGTGTGCAACTTTTTGTCCGTTTCTTCGCCGTCTGTAGATTCACAATCTCAATATCGAGTGTTCCAGTCGTTTCTAGCCACATGTCTGCGCTATTTACATACTCGTCTAGAAGTTTAACTACCATGTTGCACATCACATAGTCTTCACGCGTGTTTTCTGTTGATTGCTTCATTTGGCGTCTGTGGTATATCTCCATGGCAAGCAGCAAAACATTTACAGGGTTTGCCATCACCTATGAGGGGAGACTGAATGTTCACCGTAAAGTGGCTTGCGGAGTATAGATGTAGATGTACAGAATATCTTTCACATCTCTAACCAGTTTCAGGACGGTATGTTTCGAAATACGTACCAGAAATGAAAATGAAGTGCATTCCACAGGAATGAATATTCGTTCCCCTTTCCACCAAAACCGTGCAACGATATTCCTCTTCAGTGAACGCCGCGATAACACGGCCGCACTCCCCGACCACGCGCGCAACGCTACCATAACAACAGCTCGCGACTCGCCAGTGGTGGCCAGCCGTCACCGCAAGCGCCAAGCAGGAATACAGCCATTTTCGTGATTTTTTCATTGTGCATACCGACTCCCTTCAATGGTAACTAACAGTGCTAAAAAATCAATACATCTTTCGGCATGAAAAGTTTGACCATTCCCTTGTAAGTCGACACCTCTGCTCCCTTTTAGAATTTTAGCTGTTTTCTGGTCGGATTCATCTTGATAATTCAAAAAATAATCTTTTGGTTTATTGTTTTAGTGGCCACCTTGCCTTTTAAAACTTTGAGAAATCTTTTAATGCCCAGTTATAGTTTTATTAGTTTAATCTGTTGCTGCCTGCTGATCTGTATCGGTATTAAGTAACGTTACTGTTTTTTTATATTCATTATTCAGGAATTGTGCGGCTCCGTAGCACAGTGGTAGAGTGCCAGACTACAAATCCAAAGGTCGCGGCTTCTTCGATCCCTGCCAGGTCCTAGGTTTTTATCTGTTACTTTCCATTTCTTCACCTCTGACAGTGTTGCTGATGTGAAAAATACCGAGTAGCACCGTGGTTCGGAATCCACGTTAAACTGTAGGTCCCCTTATAACTGGCTGTGTAAGTCAGTTCGAAGGCAACGACATACCACCTCCAAACAGGACCATGCCTAGTAAAGCACTGTTCAAACCAGTCTTCGTATTGTTGACTACTTTACGTTTTTTTTTTTTTTTTAAATTCTGGAATACCACTGACTTAGCACAGAGTGTTTTTCTAACGCCCCTATTTGGACTTAAGTCATACCCCCTCACTTATTAACTAATTACCTGGACTACATTATGTGCCTTTGTTACAGATTTACAAGCCCCTAATGACAACTGCAGTCTGAGCATCGTAAGTTAATGTGCGAAATATTCTTGTGCCAAAGTAGACCTGTTCTCCACTATTCATTTTACTATTTTCCAAATAACGTCTCTTGTAATATTTGGAAAGAAGTGTTTGAGCATTTGAAATTATTGTAAAATGTAAACATTCACGGCCGGAATGGTCAAAATTACTAAAAACGTCCGGGCTATTATGCAGTGGTCTTGCGAATTTATTATGGAAACCCAACGTTTCGTACCTGACTGCGGAGGACATTTTCAAGGCGGATCGTGGCACTTTTGAATGTCCGATGCACACCCTTGCTCGCTACTGACTGAAGCCAAACTCCGTTTACGAGGGCTCGCGCACGGAGGTGTGACAGATGTTTTTGATATGCGCGCGAAATTTGTCGTTGCCTATTGCCGCCGTCCGTTAATATCGTCCCATGGTGGAAGACTGTTACATTTCTTCTTCAAAACCGGAATCCAGATTTCATTTAGTTTTACGCCCTCCTCCATCCTATTGAAATTATTGGGGTGTTTTACAATTTCTTTAGCTTCTCTGTACAGTCTTTCGTGGCTGCAAAAACCTGAGTATTATCAAATTGAATAAGGTGGTCCCCTAGTTGAAAAACATGTTCAGCAGCAGGTGATCTGTCAATCTCTCACCTTCTACAGTTCCTCTTGTCCTCATCTAGTCGTTTTTTGACTGTTCGTTTTGTGGTACCCACGTATACGTCTCCACAGCTACACGGAATCCTATAAAGTCCTGCTTTTTCCAGCAGTTTGCGAGCATCCTTTGCCGATTACAGGGGATCCTGTATCTTCCGAGTAGGTTTGTAAATAACGGCAATATCACTTTTCGTCAAAATTTTACCGATGCGGTCGGTGACGTCCTTAGTAAAAAGGCAGGAAGACTTTGGATTTCACAGGAACCCTTTCATCGTTTTCAACTCTACATGTCGGTCTCAAAGCTCTCCTTATCTCCGTGGGCGAATAGCCAACCTTCAATAAAGCATTCCTCGGGTGTTTTAATTCTACGTCGAGTAATTCCGGTTTGCAGATGTTCCTTGCTCTGTTCGCCAACGTCTTGCTTTTGCTGTGGGTGGTGGTTTTAATCCCGGTGCAGATAATGGTTTGTGTGTATGGGCTTCCGATAAATTGTATGGCCCTATTCTAGGATCCAGTTTACCGTGGAGTAGGGGGGAGACGGAAAACTGAATTTCCTTAACGTGTCAGTCAATCTGGATTCCGGTTTTGAATGAGAAATGTAACAGTCTTCCACCATGGGACGATATTAACGGACGGCAAAAATCGGTAGCGACGAATTGCTCGCGCATGCCAAAAACATCTGACATTACACCTCTGGGCGCGAGCCCTCGTAAACGGAGTTTGGCTTCAGAAAGTAGCGAGCCAGGGTGTGCATCGGAAATTCAAAAGTGCCACGATCCACCTTGAAAATGTCCTCCGCAGTCGAGAACGAAACATTGGGTTTCCATAATAAATCCACAAGACCACGGCATAATAGCCGGAAAATTTTAGTAATATTGTAATTGGTTCTGATGTACCTCAGCTCTTGAGTATTCGTTTTGTCTTTGATACACGAATGCTGACATGGCTGCATCAATACCCTCTTCCAGTGTATCCAAATCTGTAATGGAATTTATATACACGATACCTTTGAGATGAGATAGATATGATACTGCGAGAAGAATTTGACAGAGCGCAGAAGGATTTGAGTCGAAACAAGTCCCATGGAATAGATGATATCCCGTCTGAGCTACTGACGTCGTTAGGGGAGCCAGTCATGAAGAAAATGTATCACCAGGTACGCAAGATGTATGAGACAGGGGAAATACCCTCCGACTTCAAGAAGCTTATTGTAATTCCAATTCCAAAGAAAGCAAGTGCAGACAAGTGTGAAAATTAGTGAACTATCAGTTTAATGAGTCATGGTTGCAAAATACTAACACGAATTATTTACAGACGAATGAAAAAACTTGTGGAATCTGACCTCGGGGAAGATCAGTTTGGATTTAGGAGAAATGTAGGAACACAGGCCTGACCTGCTGCGAGATTAATAAAACTCTCGTAGCAAACCAGGAAAAAAAGTAATAATACATCGTCAGTAATCTGACAGTCTAAGTCCACTCAAACATCCAGGTTCTAATACTTTTTCCTATGTTTCAGGTACAGCAGGAATAGCAGCAAATGCTCAGCCTGCACAACCATCGGACCAAGGTCGAGGTCCGTCAAAAAAGTGAAGCGTGAACGAGAGGCAATACTCACATTACGACTTATCTTAGAAAATAGGCTAAGGAAAGGGAAACCTACGTTTTCAGCGTTTGTCGATTTGGAGAAAGCTTTTGACAATGTCGACTGGAATGCACTCTTTCAAATTCTGAAGGTAGCATGGGTAAAATATATGGAGCGAAGAGTTATATTCAACCTATACAAAAACCAGACAGCGGTTATTAGAGTCGAAGGGCAAGATAGGGACGCAGAGGCTGGGAAGGGAGTAAGACAGGGTTGTAGCCTTTCCCCAATATTGTTCATTCTGTACATTGAACAGGCAGAGAAGGAATGGAAGGAGAAATTTGGAGAGGGCATTAAAGTCCAGGGAGAAGAATTAAAAACATTGCGGTTTGCCGATGACATAGTAATTCTGTCAGAGACCGCAAAAGATCTGGAAGAGCAATTCAATGGGATGGACAGTGTCTTGAAAGGAAGATATAAGATGAACGTTAACAAGAGTAAAACGAAGGTAATAGAATGAAATGTCAGAATATCAGACGATGCTGAAGGAATTAGATTAGGTAATCTAATATATAAAGCAGTGTGTCCATATATTTATACGTGTTGCATACAAATCTACAGTTATGTTCCAATCTTTGTGAAATTTTGTACACGTAAGCTTTAATCCATGAGGACGGTCGCCGTAAGTGTAAGAATCACATACGATATATAGTTCACGAGATATGTCATAAACAATGAGATGCGCGAAAAAACTACTGCATTTTGCGACAATGCTGCTCATTTTCTCCTAAAACATCGGACCGATTTCAACCAAATTTGGTACACACATTCCTTACCGTGAGGTAACAATAGCTGCATGGTTAAGAATCACATACAGCACATAGTTCAAAAGATATTACGTCATAACCAACAGAAATCGAAAAAAATGCCATATAATGCGGCGAGACTTTCGAAATACACTGTATGAGAATGACAGTACTTAGCGACGTGAAACAAACTTTAAACATAATTTCAAACTTTATTAAACTTTTTCTCGCTGGCAACCATAGCAAAATGATGAAAGGAAAAAAGTTTCTCGCTTACTACTTTTCCACTGTTTACGGAGTAAAACTATGGCTCTCGGTATGACGTTACAATTTATAATTTGAACACGACGAATTGTAGCGACAGGAAATTTTACAGACACTATACAAACTTATAGTTGAATGTACCTTCTAAATTGTATCACAGTACCACATGTAGTTCATGAGATATGAGCACGTAAACAGTAACGTTCCGCTGTTCATGGACTAAAACTACGGCATTCGGTATGACGTTACAATTTGTAATTTGTACAGTTTTTATTGTAGCTGCAGGAAATTTTACAGACATTATACAAACATAAAACTGAATGTACCTTCTAAATTGTATCACAGTGTGACCCGTAGTTCATGATATATGATCACATGAACAGTAACGTTCGTGGAAAACCGTCCCATCATGCACCAAGTTTTAATCTATAGCTTCATCAGTATTAATTGTATTTACAAGAGATTTTACAGACATATAGCCCTTACACAAATGAATATATACCTGAAAAATGGCAGGAATAAATAGATAAATTCCCGGGCAACGCCGGGTTTTCAGATAGTGAGACAAATAAAAGTAGTAGATGAATTTTGTTATTTGGGTAGCAAGATAACTTCTAATGGCCGAAGTAAAGAAGATATAAAATGCAGAATGACTATGGGAAGAAAAGTGTTTCTAAAGAAGCGAAACTTGTTAACATCCAATTTTTTGTAATTTTGAATTGAAATTATGTCTAGAATTGTCTTGTTAACATTTATTGTATTATCTGTATTAATTGCTGTTGAGTCTTCTGGGCTATGTGGTCGTGGTCGAAGAAACGTATCTGCTCCTGACAACTCTGGTCTCTGAGCATATAATTGTAGCGTGCCTACACATTCATATGTTTTTGACACGATTTCGGATTGTCCGCCATGTTTAAATTTGGCAAGCGATTTTCCATTAGTAGTTACTTGACCAATAACTACTTACGTATCTTTACATTTGAAATTCATATGAATATGTGATTAATAGGCTAATATGGGAGCGGAATTGAGACGTATTTTCTTTTCGTTTCCTACTAATACTTCAAAGTGGCCATATTTAAATTTGGCAAGAAACGAAATATTAACATCTATGGTTGGTACGCTAAGACAGCTGAAGTTCAACATCCAGGTAGTATGGAGATCAGTGCTTTCGATAGTCCATGGTCAAAGATAAAAGCGTAATTACCTACTCTGAAGAGCCACAGTATAGTGTATAAGTTTCATTGATTCTTCTTTTGTATTAAAATTATCCCCATGTTTGTATATTTGATTGTTTCTCTGTACAGTCGTGGATAATGGTTCGTCGTCGTAGATAAAATTTTATCTTTTATCTTTGACCATGGACTATGGAAAGCTATGTTTTATCTTTGACAAGGCTTATCTCTGCTGCGCATGTGAACACTTGACCACGCCCCCTTTTGGACAGTATTTATACCGCTCTCCGACGCCCGACTCGTCTTCCTTGCCCACTCCCAGGTTTTGCTCCAGTCCCACCTCACCGAGTTCGCCTCATGGTGTAACCGGTGGCTCCTCTCCGTCAATCCTGACAAATCCCAGGCAATTGTCATAGGTCGTACCACCCGCTCCTTCCGTCTCCATGATTTCTACCTCACCCTCCACAACCGCCCTATCTGCCACACCCCCACCCTGAAGTACCTTGGCCTAACCCTCGACCGTAACCTTTCCTGGACCCCCCACCTCCGCACTGTCCGACAGAAAGCCCTCTCCCGCCTTAACCTCCTCAAACTCCTCACCGGCCGGACGTGGTGTCTCAGCCCCTCCACCATCCTCTACACCTACCGCTCCCTCATGCTTACTGTCCTTTGCAGCTTCCATCCCACCTGGATCTCCGCTCCCACATCCTACTATAAAACCCTTCAAGTCCTCGAGCGCCAAGCCCTCCGCCTCGCCTACCGCATCTGGCTCCATTCCCCCACGCGGATCCTGTATGACCTGAACCCGTTTCCCCACCTCCTTGAATATCTCCAGCATATCCGTAACCTCTATACCAACCGTAAAATAGACTCCCGCAACCCCCTGGTCCACCCCATCCGTACCAACCCTGGGCCTCTGCCACGCCTCTACCGCGTTATACCCCCTTCCCTTCATCACCACACCCTCCATATCTTCTCCCAGGGTAATTTCCGCCGCCTCCCCCTCCCTGATGACGTCCTCCGTTCCGACATATACCCGTCCTACCAGCTCTGATCCCCCACCCATAGATAAAGTGCCCCCTCTCCCCCCCTCCTCTTCCACTCCCCCGTTTGGCTACCCCCTCCCTGCCCTGTAGTCCCTACGGCTCCTCCTTGCCGCCCCTTCTCCCCGCTGTTTTTCCTCTCCCCCACGCTTCCCTCCCCCCCCTTCTCGGGGTCCTAGACCGATAGTTTTAACGGTGCTACGTCAAGTGTTGTGTGCTGTGCTCCAGTGAGGTGTGTGTTTTTTAACTGCGTCCACCGCAACCAGACAAGTGTCGCACCGTGTCTTTTAATTAGTGTCTCCGTGTACTCGCCGTCCTGTGTCCTTGTCGTCCTACATTTTTTTTGTCACCGTGGCTCATCATTTTTAACGAACTAAATGTGGTTTTAATCATCTGTCTATTGTCATGTGGTGTCGCACAAGTCCAAAGTGCGCGCCACCTACTTTCGCCGCGCGCCGCCATGCACGCACGACGCGGCGTTCTTAGGACGTCAGCCACGAGCGCCCTCTGGTACAACTGCGCTTGTGGCCACCACTGAACGACATCGTTCACTTGGGACTGAGATAGGAACCAGTTAACTTCGGAATCAGATAGGCACCAGTGAAGATTTGGCTATCGGATAGGCACTAGGCAAGCCTCTAGCTCAACTATGTATCTGCAGTACTGATCTATGTAAAAGTTAAGTATTGTATAAATTCAGTGCAATATATATCTCGTTCTAATTTACTCTAGTGTTCCTAGTTTCTGGCTGCTCCCCTCCGTACCTGCACCAGCGTGCTATCTTTATTCCTGTGTCGGTCTCATTCCACTCGGCCACCGACACCTACGACGGAAACGAGACACAAAAGCGGCGATTAGGCTGGGACACAAAATGTCATGTACTCCAAACTGTCGCCTTGTCTATGTCACTTTATCTCTGTTGTTTTATCTCCTGTTGTGCATTTTAATTCTCCACTCATACATGTATTTTTACTCTCGGCTTAAGAGCAGCCCATAGTGCTGCTGCCAGCCTACCGGTGTACTGCTGGTATAAAACACAATAAAGGAAAAAAAAACAAAAAGCCCGACTCGTCGTCAGTCGGCAAGACTCACCGCTACCAGTAGCACCTCTGAAGATGTCCAGCGCACCTCTGGACGAAACGTCAGGAGCAGATACGTTTCTTCGACCACGACCGCATAACCCGGAAGATTCAACAGCAATTATTTCAGCCGGTCGCGAAAGCCTTCACTGCATGATTATCTGTATTGTTATAATAAATTGGGATACAGACTAGACCGTCGTTTCTGTATTGGTAACCTCGGAAGGCCACACAGCAGTTGGCACTCACTTGACGACGAGCAGCGCGGCGGCGGGCTGCAGCAGGAAGAGCGGCGCGTGCAGGCGCGCCCGGGGGTAGAGCGGCGCGCGCGGCAGCAGCAGCGCCAGCAGCGCGTCGTCGGCTCCCGGGCCGGGCGCGCGCAGCTCGCGGTAGGCGGAGGCGGCGGGCGCCAGCAGCACCGAGCCCAGCGGCGCCACCGGCTGGATCTGCACGCGCGCCGCGCAGCCCTCGCCGCGCGGCTCCAGCACCGAGTACGCCAGCTGCACGCGCCGCGGCGGCCACTTGGCCGGGCCGCCCCAGCCGGGCGGCGACAGCGGCGGCCACCACGACGCCGGCACCGTCACCTGCGCACCGCCGAAACACAATCGTTAGCGCCATATGATGATCAACCCACAAACTTCATGTCATAGTCATACCCAGTATACACTGGTCAAAAAAAGTCGGGAATCAGTTATCTAGGTCCTGAAGTATTGTCATCGTCAGAATGGACTGAAATGGTTTGACTTATTTGTCGGTTCGACAGAGTGCACGCAACACCTATTCGGCCACCGAGGATATTCAAATGGTCAGATGTTTGTTAAGCTTAAGGGACTTAACTGCACTGTCATCAGTCAAAATGTTCAAATGTTTGTAGAGTCATTGGGACTTAACTACGGGGTCATCAGTCCCTAAACTTACAAACTACTTATGACCTAGCTACAACTAAGAACGGCACAAATATCCATGCCCGAGGGGGGATTCGAACCCCCGACCGCAATGGCCGTGCAGACCGTGATTGAAGCGCCTCAGTCCCCTCGGCCACCGCGGCCGGCTGTCATCAGTCCCTAAACTTACAAACTACTAATGAACTACCTTATACTAAAGACGACACAAATCCATCCCCGGGGGCGGATTCGAACCCACGACGGGGAACGGCCTCGTGATGTAACTGACGTACTGCGGTGCAATCAACGCCATTGTTTATGTGATTTGTCATGCTATAGATTGCTGAATAAATAATGTAGGGTGTCCTTTAAAAAAAACACAAGTTTGTGTTAAAAAAACAAATATGCTTTAGATTTAGAATGTTACAAAATATGTACATTCATGAGTGCAAAGCTTACATTGATATCGGTCAAAGTCGTTTTACAATAGCTATTGTTGTTCCAGAGATATTGGGTGAACAAGATAGATGGGACACCCTCTATATGTCCTGTCTGTGCTTTCTAACATGTCCGGAAAAAAAAGAAAAAAAAATCCTTTAATTCCCCACTCTGAGGAGTGGAGCGGGCTGTATGAGATCCGGCCCATAAAGACTCGCGGTTCTATTCAGCCACTTATAAGACAAACTGATAATGAGGCAAAGGGGAATCCCCAATTGGGAATAATGGGAGGGCCTTACCAGTTCCGGCATGCGCCTTACAACCAAGGAAAACCTCCCCAAAAACTTGGTCGGAACCGGGGGATTGGGATTAATTTTATTTATTCCTGGTACGTTGTCCCAGACTAAAAACATATTATCAGGGGAGCGCGAGTACACTCCCGACAATCAAAAATCGGACGCCCGAGTTACTCTCGTAAAGAGATCAGCTCGACGAAATTACAGTGGACAAGCGTCTCCCTAGAGGAACGGCGCCCGGTAGCGCGGTAACTGACATGTCCGAAAGAACAGACGCCACATATATATAAACTTATACAATTTGCCGATGATAGGCAACGATCTTTTCTTCAGTGCCGAGGCACTCATAGGCCCTTACTCCTACCGTAATTAGTAAAACGTGACAGGGTAAAGTTGCGAATTTGTAACTGACGGGAGGCGTACTTGAGTGATATATACAAATCCTAGGAAGAATCAGCGAACTTATAATATCACACTTTCCTTCTTTCCATTGAGAAAAAAAAATCTTAAATGGTTACCGCCATTGCGGGAAGGCTTAGGCCAGTCCTCCTATACATTCAGAGAATCCATACACACGATGCATATCGTCCAACTATTGATTAGTATACCTTTCCATACTGTTAACATCTGCAAAACTGAACAAAACTGAATGGAAAATTATTGGTATAGAGTAATATGAGCTTAAGTGTGATAAACAGCACGTATCGGGAGTGACTCAAATAAGCCACAAACGTCTACATGTTTAGTGTAACTTAGTACAAATTCAAAGAGAAATGTTCTTCAGAAGTCAATCAAATGCAGTAACTCCGTATCAGGCCACTAGATACCAGGATTGCTCTTACGTTATTATTCATAAAATATCTCTGAACAACCTCCGTAGGTGTAGTTAAACATCTACATCCAAGTACTTAATGTAATTAACATACATTATGTTGGGACGTATTTATCAGTCAGCATGAAGGTATATGTCACTTAGAATTTACATGAACTTTCATAAAATCAATAAGAGAGAAACTCAAGAACTGAAAATGGTGTGTAAGAGTAATCAAAAGTGAGTGAACTACGCGTGAACCATATTTGGCGTTCTATATTTAAATTTCCGATGTATAATGTGGACAGTTCAAACACAGGCATATTCTTTTTTGTGTACCTGAAAGGTCAGATGGTTAACAGCTATTGTGCTCTTCACAATTGTTTGTCAAGCCGAACGCGATCGGAAATTACATACGCGCACTTTGTTCTCCGAAAAAAGTGGGCACAAAACTACAATACGGATTACGTCGAATTTTTTTGGCTATCCTTGTGTTCTTGTGGTATTAATTATGCAGAAAGGTTCGATGCAGCTCTCGACGCTACACTATCCTGTGCAAGCCTCTTTATCTCGGAATAAGAAAGGCAATCCACATACTTTTTAACCTGCTTAATGTATTTAAATGTAGGTTACCCTCTGACATTTTCCTCCTACCAATCTAATGCTAAATTGGTAATTTCTTGATGTTTCAGAATGTGCCCTATCTACAGCTAGATCTACATGGCATACTCTGCAAATCACATTTAAGTGCCTGGCAGAGGGTTCATCGAACGAAATTTATACTATTTACCTCCCATTCCATTCTCGAACAGCGCGCGGGAAGAATGAACACCTGACTCTCTCAGTTCGAGCTCTGATTTCTCGTATTTTATTCTGATGATCATTTCTACCTACGTAAGTGGGAGTCAACAATATATTTTCGCATACGTAGGAGAATGTTGGCGATTGGAGTTTCATAAGTAGCCCACGCTCACGGTAGCATTTCTGATCTTCCATATATACCATCGACAAGGACGCCGAGTGCTTGGAACTAGCAACACGCGAGTGGTGGCAGGAGCCTTGCAAACTGGAACAATGAAGGTGGCGTGTAGAACAGGCATATGGTCACTAAGGTCCAAGCCACGCATAAGTAGGTAAAACTTAGAAATCCATCATTTGAATTAATTGCAACCAATACAATGCCAAATGGTTTACCGAATAACCTTCGAAGAAAGTAGGTCGTTATGGAATCAGTATGGGGACATGGTATGTGAATATTTCCATTTCATGATTATTATTGTCATAGTTTGTATTTTACCAAAAGGAATCTTTTCACTCAATCTGTTAAGATTAATTCGTCATAACATGGGAGATGGCTGTTTATGTGCGCTTTCTTTTGGGTTTATGTGACTCATTTATATTTTTTATTCGTCGAATGGAAAAACCCAGGTTTAGATGGTGCTACAAACTAATTGGGGAAAACCGAAAAGAGAAAAAATTGAGGTTATAAGCCTCAGTTAATGCAAGACAGTCTAAATACACGTCGACGTATGTACATTTTACCCATGTTTTCCCGTTAAAATGTTTGAAATATTTTGCATTAGAAACATTACTTTTGTATTACTATTTCTTTGCTGCGAATCCATTCTGAACCATCTTCACCATTGTATTCCTGCAGGCGAAATAAGTGATGCATCTCTGTAGTAAATAACTGGACTCTGTTGCCTCGTTTTTGTTTTATTTATTTATTTTTCCTTTGGTGTTTCCACCTTTCAACATAAGACGCGTGTTAAAAAAACACATTTGCTTTCGTTTTAGAATGTTTCCAAATATGTACATTCATGGGCCCCAGCCGTACATTGATACCGGTGAAAGTCGTTTTCCAATAGCTGTTATCGTTCCAGAGATAGTTTGGGTGGACAAGATAGCTGGGACATCCTGTGAACAGCAACGGACCCACGACACTTCCCTGTGGCACACCTGTCATCACTCTTATTTCGGAAGAGTTCTCTCCATTGCTGACTTGCTGCATTCTGTTATCAAGGAACTCCTCAATCCAATCACACAATTGGTCTGACGGACCATATGCTCTTACTTTGTTCATTAAACGTCTGTGGGAAACTGTATCAAACGCATTGCGGAAGTCAAGAAACAGAGCATCTACCTGAAAACCCGTGTCTATGGCCCTTGAATCTCGTGGACGAATAGCGCGAGCATGGTTTCATACGATCGCCTTTTTCGAAACCCATGTTGATTCCTATAGAGCAGATTTCTTTATATGTAGGCGACTCCCATCCGGAATATGATGCAGAGCGACCACATTAAAATTGTTAAAATTGCAAGAACCAGCTTTGGCCGCATTGAAATTTTTATTTTTTTATATTCGATACAGATCGATTTCGGTCAGTGTCTGACCATCCTCAGTGCTGCAAAAAAGTCAAAAGAACAGTCTGCTTCCAGAAGTCATACAAAGATTGAAAAACGTAATTGACAATATTCGGACGTATAGGTTATCACAATATGAAGAGAAGAAATACAACACAGTGTCCAAGCCCTGGGGGCCCACAAAAATTGCACTTTGCATATTAACATCAAGTAGGTAGTACTTAAGTAGAATGTCAAACATGAAGTGATTTCTTAGCTAACAAACCTAGCTGCGTGTGTGCGGATAGCACCCAGCGCCCTCTATACAAAATTTAAGTTACAATAATTTTTCACAACGTGTAGGTTTTCACGGCCGGCGTCTTCAGTAATTAAAACTTCCGGGCTGAGAGGCCGTGGTCGAACAGTAGAAATTTCTTCCCCTGCCGTTTCGTTGCCGGCTGCGGGCATGTTTTTGAAAACGGTGACCACAAAATAAAATTTAGTGAGACAAGCGTCCTAGCTAAGACATCGCATTATTATGCACATATGAATAGAGAGGCTATAGAGATTTTTAAACACCACAATAATTTTAACAGGAAGGAAGAAGGCTTGAAGTTAGACAAGATATGGCGGTCTGCTTTGTACCAAAGATGTGACAATCGATTACCTTCGATCGAGAGTAATGACGCCAGCCAGAGATAGTTTTACTGTTGACATCACGTGACGAGTGGTGGCGCCCTCTATGCCCTCTATATATGCAGGATCTCCACGACCCAGCAGCCAGTCGTCGACTCATCTCAGAAGATGTTGCCCGCAGCCGGCAACGAAACGTCAGGGGAAGAAATTTTTACTGTTCGACCACGGCGTCTCAGCCCGGAAGTTTTAATTACTGAATAATTTTTCAATTTTTGTTTGACTTCTAGAAGCTGATTTTGTGTTGTTTTGACTTTTTTGAAGCACTGAGGATGGTCAGACACTGACCGAAATCGATCTGTATTGTATATAAAAAATAAAGATTTCAATGCGGCCAAAGCTGGTTCTTCCAATTTTAAAGATTTCTGAAGTATTTAAAAAATGATTGAAAACGTAATGGTCAATTGACCTCCTTTGGGCGTTGCTGGGCGCTCTAGTGGTAGGCGGCGGTACGCACCTGCGCGAGGCAGACGCCGTCCTCGCCGTCGGGCGAGCAGGCGGCGGTGAGCGGCGGTCGGTCGGCGAGCGCGGCGTGCAGCACGATGCAGACCCTCTGGCGTGGGTGCCGGCGGCCGCCGAGCGCGGCGACGCCGGGCGCCACGTCCGCGGCGGTGGCGGCGGCGGCGCCCGCGTGGAAGAGCACGCGCAGCTGCGGCTGGTCGCGCGCCAGCTGCGGCCGCACCACGTGCGCCGACACGTCCAGCCGCCGCGGCGCCGCGCCCGCCGCCGCCGCCGCCACCGCCGCCGCCGCCGCGCCCGCGTCCAGCACGCTGCCGTTGTGCGCCGGCGGCAGCGCCAGCGCCGGCTGCGGCAGCTCCAGCGGGTCCGGCACCACGTACCGCGCCGGCACCTGCCAGGACAACACCACACGACACACGTCACTCCAAAACAAAACACTTTGCCGTCTCTCTTACCAACACACATACCACAACAAAACACCACCATACAAGACACTTTTAGTAAGTCAAAAGTCAGTACATCAGCACACCTGGTGATGGCAACATGATCGATTGTCGAAATATTGTGCCCTACACACACACACACACACACACACACACACACACACATCAGGCTGTTCACCCGAAATCTATTATCATGACATACGCCTGGGGAAATTGAAGAACCACAGGATAGTTTTTATACTTATTAACTACCCTCGAATTTTTATAATTAAATGTTGAAATCTAGGTTGGTAAGCATCCAATAGATGGCACCGTGTTTAGATTTCAAAGGTTTTCTTGATGGTACTACTTTCTGAACGTCTCAGGCCTTGAAGTCTCGGGGTTAACCATTCCTATAGAATCCAGACGGTCGCGGCTTCGAAACCCGCTAGGATCAAAATTTCAAGTCTTCGTTTTAACCCGCCTTCCCCTCTCACTGATGTTAGGAGTCCTCAATGCATGTAGCTAACGAGGAGTGGGCGGCTAATCGTCAAAATTAATGATACATGCAAGGCGTGGTGAGACATGAAAGTACTAAGTGCTCCAAGTGGGAACTCTAGATGTCCAAGAACATTTGGCACAGAACATTTGGGACAACCAGACGCGAAGAAATTGTGTCTAATAAAGAACTTGTAAAGGGACTCCTTCCACTGTTCAAGGGCACTGGTTGGCTTTACTAGATATACAGTGAGCGATACCGCACAATAAACTTAGTTTCGGTGCAGACAGTGGTGGGTTGGACCAAGACTGTTTTGGCGACCCTGAGAAAATTAAATCAAAATCACATCAGACACACTGCATAACACAGCACGCTGTAATTGCTCCGCCGCGATGGAGTAGCCGAACGGTCTAAGGCAGCTCGCTGCCCAGCGTGCGGTTGCTCGGCGTCGGAAGTTCCAGTCCTCCCAGGAGCATGGGTGTGTGTGTGTGTTGTCCTTAGGTTAGTTTGCCTTATTTTAAGTACTTTGTAAGCTACGGACTGATGACCACGTAGTTTGGTCCGATAGATTTTCAAACAATTGAACATTTGTAATTCCTCCAAATCACAAACACAGCACAAGATGTCGTTCCTCTCCTTTTCCCTTCGCCTTTGGGCTCGTTCCCACTAGAGAGGGGCAGCACGCGGCTGCGGCAATGGTAAGTTTTTCCCCCGTTGCCACGGACGCGGCTGCGTCAGACGCTGGCGTCAGCCACGAGGCTGAGGTATGGATTATTTCCTTGTGCAAATACATCAGAAAGGAGAGAGGAACAACTGCAGTAACAATTGGTGGGGAACGATTGAGAAGAGTGGAGACTTTCGAGTACCTAACAAGCCTTATACAAGAAAATGGAGAAAAAATAACATAGATATTGAAAGTAGGCAGCCATACGCTGAAGTTAATTATTTATGGATTTTTTGGTAATATTTTTGGTGAATCTAAACGTGTATCCGCCTTATAGCTTTATTTTAAATGTGAAAGTCATCCATGATCGATAATCGCAGTCCAAGTTTGTAACTACTGCACATCGTAATGTCTTTGCAACTGCGATGTAGCATCTGCGCTACAGCAGCTTCTTTCACTGCTGAGGCGAGTAGTAGAGAGTGAGCTGTTGAGCAGAGGAGTCGATTGTGGGCTAGGCTAGCAGACAGACGTATGGCAACTGTGTTGTGTACTAAGGTCGAATTGGTCAGCAATGATTGTATTGAGTTTGATTTATTTCACTCTATATTTATGAATACAAACGTATTTTATTGGACAGTGGATTCTGTATTAAGAGGAAGAGAATATTTGTATGTAACGGAATTGTATAAAACCATTGTATCATATTCAAGACTCAACAAAGGTATGTTTCTTTAATTCAATAAGTAACTTAATGATTACTAATTTTTCTTATTTCAGCTCAAACTCGTCCCTCATTTTCCTGATTGTTGCATTTTTATTTTGTTGTATGGTACGTGTTGCGTTTTTGAGGAAAAGATTTCCTTTTAAATGTAAATGTTCATGTACCAGTAAAGTAATCAGTCCTTACATACCACTGAATCTGACTGTCATAAATAATGTTCACAGAAATACGGATTGTTTTACTTACAAGGCCTAATTTTGTTTGTTAAATCCGTTGCGCGCATATGATTAGAGAAACTCCTTGGTTTAAATAGAAAGACTTAATAAGAATAGGAAACTTTCACTTAACAAACTTTCATCAAGCTTTCACTTTCACTTAATAAACTTACAACAAGATTCTTTCAAAATAAACTGGCGGGTGACAAAAGCGGAAGCATTTCGGAAGAGTGTTACATGCCCAATATGGTGCAGGGATGTACCCCAAAGTAGTAAAAAGTTATATACCGGACGTACTATGTCCCGATCCTGACATATCCTGGATCAGACTCAAGAGAGAAAGTAAACTGTTATACAACCTGATTAAAATGACATATTGTAACACATCTTGCTAGAGTCGAATTGGTCCAAAAACTGACGATAGTAACAGACTGAAACAGATGTGGATTGAAGTAATTGGATAGAGATGCCTTTTCGGGAACCCAGTATAGGCCGCGAACAAGTGTGCTATAAATTGACAATTTGTGTTGGAAGAGAAGCGCGCCTGGATAGCCTAATTGGTTAAGGCGACCGCTGGCCCGAAGCGAGAAATCTGGGTTCGAATCCCAGTCCATCAGAAATTTTCAACTTTGCAGTTGGATTTATTTCAATGCCCTGAAACGATCGAAAAGTTTAAACGTTTCGAGTTCGTAAAATTACAAATGATCAAATGTTTGTAAATCTATTGGACTCAGCTGCGTGTTTATTAGTCCGTAGCTTACAAACTAACCTAAGGACAACACACACACCCATACCCGGGGGGGGGGGGACTTGAAACCGTCCCCCCCCCCCCGGAAAATTACAGCCGTTAATGTCAACATATGGTTTCTGTTCTTTCGGACATGTCGGGAAAGAACCGGAACCATATTAACAATTGTATAATATGTGTCAAGTCGTTTCGACATACAGCAGCTAATTTATGAGCAACACTTACAGCAACAAGTCGTGCTTCGCAATTGAAAATTTAATGCTACTGGTTTTTTTAATTGCAATAAAAATTAAACTATGTTATATACTGACATCTTTATTGTTCCATCATTAATAACACAAACGTCGAAATGCATGCCAGTCTTGTTGGATGCATTAATGCGAACACATCTCGGTATAAGCGTGAACATCTCTTAACACTTCTACACGTTGTCAAAGTATTAGTTCTTTTAACACATCTGGTTTTTCCGGGTTTGTTATTATTGTTACACATGTAAATAACACTGTAACCTAAATTACGTTGGGCAATAACTCATTTCTCTACATTACTTTGTACGTTGACATTACTTTCATTTAAGCCATGCATACCGTGCGTGGAATGTGCTTTAAAATACTCTTTAACTTTGCGGGTAACACCAGTGCGTCATGGTTTGGTCTTCACAAGATACGTTGTATCTGGAAATCTCCCTCAGTTCTTAAACGAGTCTCTATTCGTCTAAAACTATGACCAGAAAGTGGATTCACGTTGGAAAACGTTGTTAATACGGCCTTCTAGCCTCAGCTGCATTCCGGTGCGGCTCCCAGTAGATCGGTATAATGCGTAGTCTTTTCTGGAGTATCTTTCAGTTGTTACCTGTCTGACTGTGAGAGCTGACTCAAACAGGAGTCATGCGCCCTAATGAGAACGAAAGGAGAAGGAAATAACACGCAGGTGGCGGCACAGCACATTGGGGGTTCCTCCCTTGTGCAATAAGAGCTCTTTCCCTGTGGAAAACAGTGACGTGGCAACCATTCCTGCACTCATGTATGCGGGACACAGAGGACGGCCTCTGTGAGCCACCTCGTACAGGCGTAGCCGAGCACAGTACCCTCATACCCATGCCTACATCAGTTTCTTTCGCCTCAGTGTATTTGTCCCATATTACTGGCTAGAGTACATTATGCCTGCCTGCATAGCTAATGTCAGTCAATGTTCACAATATACGAGGCGTGCTTTTTTTTTTTTTTTTTTTTTTTTTTTTAAATAAGTACCGTTTTCAAGTTAAAAAAAGACGTCCTAAGATATATGAATAATTTTTTGTGCACTGAGTACCTACATCTGTTGTCTACGTACTGACGCCATTACAGTCAGATTCTTCCTTGTTTACATTGTGTACTGAGTGTTTAAGATGCCTCCGATAATCTTGAGTCCCGTCGACTGTGAAGTATCGGCTGTTAAAAGATTTCTTAGTGCTAAAGGCCCAAAAGCGATCGATATTCATCGTGAGATCTATGTGTTTACGGAGAAAACATTACGTGTGATGGAATGGTAAGAAAGTAGGTAAGAGCATTTAAAGATGGCCGCACAAATGTGTATGATGAACAAAGGTGTGGGCGTCCTCCAGTCGTTAATGAAAGTTTGGTGCAGGAAGTGAAGAAGAAGGTGAGGAAAAACAGACACTTTACGATTTTCTCCTTGCGGGACGACTTTCCTAATGTTTTTCGTAGTGTTTTGTACGGCATTGTGACCGAGCAAGACGATGACGAAGTCAAAACAGTTATGATGCAGTGATTAACAAGTCAGGCGGCAGATTTCTATGAGGAGGGTACTCAAAAACTGGTACAACGTTATGACAAATCCCTCAATATTGACGGAAATTATGTAGAAAATTAGATTAAGGCACAGGTTTTCAGGTAAAAATGAAATTTTGAGACATCATAGCACGTCGTTTTTAAATTTCAAAACGGTACTTTCTTTAAAAACACGCCTCGTAGTTACTAGCTACACCAATTTCAACAGACAAGTAATTACCAATGACTCATAAATGGAGCTGTTCTAAACAGTTCTTTGAATACTGAAATAAACTTTATGGGGAAAACATGATTTATTCACAAAAGTGACTAGAAAAGTTGTACAGAAGTAGCTCATCGTTCCTTTAATCCTGATTTCATCAAAACCATCCGGAGACTTGTGAATATTAAGACAAGGGTGTCCAACCTTTGTGTTTTTTATGGCTTGAACTCTGCTGGGGACACTACCAGTGACAGAAGACAGCCTATTCTTCGTCAACAGCCCAAACCACAAAGTGTAGTAAGTTCCGTGTTAGGATCTAAGCAAAGACGATGTTCTTATTCAATCTCAAGATTCCTCACATATTTTAATAGTCATCATACGATCACACAAGTATTATCCACTTTATCTACTTATTTTGTATAGATTCTAACCAATAATTTTTTTTAAAACAAAACAAAATTCTTTGACCACCTCCTTTCCTCAACATTAAAGGAATGAGAAGGATTCTACAATGTGCGCCATGCCAGTGCCTTTCACAACGCCAACGCCACGCATTAATAGATATCTGACTGGGCAGTCTGATGCCGGTTTGACTTGCGGACGTCGGCAGCCCATAGCGGCCAGTCACTTTGTAAATTTTATTGTTCAGACTACTACTCATAACTAGCAAAAGTTTTATTACTATCTTTATAAAACATCAACACCTTTATCTGTTTGTGTAAAAGTTTCACGTTTTAGTTTTATTTCTGATAAAGACACCTTTAGTGGTAAAAGTGGATAAAAGTTCAATTATTCTAAAACAGCTGGTGGAGCTGAATTATCATACAGTAGAGTATGTTGATCTGTCTAAAAAGGTCATTCTCTTCGTCAATTATGATCAGAAGTGAATCCAAAGCTTTTGATTTTTGCAATTTGTTTAACTGTTCCATATTCTCCTTGAAAACTTTTCTAGGCTCATAATCATTAAATAAAAAAAATTAAAAAACTAAAAAAAAGAATTATGTTTATCCATAAACAACTTCTACAAAGAAAGAACTTTTCATTTTTTCGCGAATTTTCCAATTTTGCGTACAAATTTTTCAATTTTTCTTCCAAACCAACCTTTTCCTAAAATTATGAACACAAAAATATCCAAATCAGTCGATCTTTTCTCAAGTAATGGTTCTTCGTACATGCGGAAATTGATATTTACATATATAGCTATAAATCGTATCCTCGGCTTCTGCCTGAATATAATACTCGTGACCTGCATGGATATACGCAATATTTCTGACCACTGCGCTCCTTCGGATTCGTTATCTCACTCTTTCTTCCGCTAAGAAAGAAACATCTGTTTTACAGTACCCACAAAATACATTAACACCTACGTAGCCATGAACAATTCGCTTTTGAGTTACTTTCATTGTAAGTACATGATAAATGACAATGTACCTGCCACCTCTCTTAACTAACGGTAAGGGCTTCCCTTCGTAAATGGGAACCATATACTTTTTTTTCTGTAAACACAAATTGTTCCACTTCTTTTATTAGGGTGTTAACGATGTTGTTACACGGAAACATACAGTCGTAATTACTTCCTATTACTGTTAATTTTTGCCGCTACAACCGTTGTAATTGGGTTTTAAATTCAACAGAATTGCTGTGAAATGAGCTTTTGCAGAATTATAATAATAACGGGAACTGGTGTAAAATGGACAGCAGGAGTACGTGAGTTATTGCAAATAGCGTGTTCATAATTAATACGCTCCAAGACTGTGTTGGTATTAAAGAGACGCGTGAAATGTAAACTCACTGGTTCCAGAAATCGGACGGAAAAATAAACTGAAAACAATATTAGTAAGCTATTCGCGTTGGTTTTTTATTTCCAATCTCACATGAAAGGAAATCATTAAAATACACGAACATTTAGCGGTATGTTTCATCAATACTTCTATTAATTTTCACCACAAGAATCTCAGGCTTAAAAGAAAATTTCTCTTGTATCATATCGTCATAAGAGCTAAAACCTGGTATACATAAGGATAGACAGGAATGGGACATTAAATGAATATTAACAGCAATTAAAGCCGCTTGTTTTTCGCAATAAGAATATAAGTTTAATTGGCCCAAATCAAATTTGGGAAAATTGCTAGGTAAGCTAAGAATAATCCCAATAACAAAGCGAACAAATCAGATGAAAAATTAAAAACTATTCATTACAGGACAAAGAGACGAGCATAAAGTATAATTGAAGACAGTGGAGAGCAGAGAAGATCCCTTAGTTTAACGTAAAAAATCTCATTCTCGTATCAATAGTTTATCAACAGGCAGTAAGAAATTCGTTACCACACACATTTGACAAAGATCTTTTTCCAGCTTTATTTTTTGGGCTACAAGCTGTATTACCAGGTAGCCTACGTTTTCTCTTCACAGGCCATAGAGTACATCAGGTGCCTGAGCCATGGGATTAAGCAAAGTAGTTGACACATTAAACAGTAACGTAAGTATTAAAATAATTATATATTTTTTCAAATCGACACTAAAATGCATTGGGCAGCCACAAAATAATGAACACCTACATACTAACGATGTAAACCCGTCCAGTCGATATTATCTTCTTCAGCTACCTTCTCTCATCCCCATGTACGTCAAGTTGTTCAGTGGAACAATCTCTATGTCGTGTTCAAGTTTTGCACGATCTTACGGACAATCCCTGTGCAAACACGGCAACGGCAACCAAACGACAGTCAACCACTTGATAATGGCGGAGAAGGTATCCGCTGTAAGCCCGTGTGCAGTTAACCAATTGATGCGGCTTGAAACCCGAAAACGTTGCATTAATTTACATCCACACTCCGAAAGCCCTCTCTCGGTGTGTGGCGGAGGGTGCTGTACTCGAAACGCACATTTTCAGAAATTTCTTGCTCAAATTAACGTCAGTAAACTTTCGTTTGGCATCAAAGCCCTCTTTGCGACTGATAGTCTGATTTTTATGTCCTCCTTGCTTCAACAGTTATGGTTTTTTTTCCTTCCTATGAAGCAGAATTCCTTAACTTCTACCACTTCCCGGTCATTAAATGTTCAAATGTTTGTAGAACTTATGGGACTTAACTACGGGGTCATCAGTCCCTAAGCTTACAAACTAGCTAAGACTAAGGACGGCACAAATATACATGCCCCAGGGGGGATTCGAACTCCCGACCGTAGTGACCGTGCAGACAGTGACTGGAGCGCCTCAGTCCCCTCGGCCACCGCGGCCGGCCCCGGTCATTAACTCTGATGTTGATTTTCTGGCTACTTTCAGTTTTGCTATTTCTCATTGCTTTCCTTTTTGCGGTTTCCTTTCAATCCATGTTACGTAGACTATTCATTCCATTCAGCAGGAAATATAATTATGCTCCACTGTCAAGGAAAATGGCAATGCCATCAGCGAAAATAATTGATATCCTCTCTGCCCGAGTTATTTCACTCTCGAACCTTCCTTTTAATTTTTGTCGATGAATATATTGAACAGTAGTGGCGGATGTCCGCACTTCTGTCTTACACCCTTCTTCATCCGAGAACTTCTTTCTTGATCTAACAGAAAGAACCCTTTTAGTTTTTGCGCAGTACTTATTATACAGGTATTTCAGGAGGAATAGTAAAAATTTTAGGAAATGGTATTATAGACGAAATGCAACGAAAATGCCACATAATATGTGTCCTAATTTTATTGAGTACATAGATAGAGCTGATAGTATGTAACCCATACAAATAAAGATAAATGAAGATCTTCAAAGTTGAGTTTCGAAAATTCCACCTTTAACTTCATTGTATTTTTCACTTCTCATGATAATACCACATGTTGCTCTTCTGACGTCGTCTTTGAGTTCTTTTATGAAGGGTACGCTATTCATAATCCGGACGATCGGATGTTGTGTTTACGTTTTCTTTGCAGACTTCGGCTTTCAACCATCCCGAAGGGAAAAATCCGAAGAGATAAGGTGGCCAAGAAACCTCCCCATATCTATTGATTCGGCTCCCGAGGAATGTCTCGATTAGACGATGAGTCATCTGAAGACTACAACGTGTATGAGGACTGATGCTGGAAGCACATACACATTTGTTGCAGCCAAACGAATATCTTCCAATATTTGAGGAAGTTCATTTTCGAGAAATTGTAGATAAAAGGGTCCTGTAAGACAATGCTGTAAGACAAAATTCCCAGT
The DNA here is from genome assembly GCA_026315105.1 of Locusta migratoria. Classification (NCBI taxonomy): domain Eukaryota; kingdom Metazoa; phylum Arthropoda; class Insecta; order Orthoptera; family Acrididae; genus Locusta; species Locusta migratoria. The sequence continues at coordinate 470,427,628 of CM048744.1, read as the reverse complement.
CAACTGATTATCTACGAAAGCACACGCACACATTTACAGAGAAGCGTTCTTCGAACTGTGACTCCACAATGGCGTTAGTCGAACCAGTGACGTGAATTACGAGTGAAAGTGACTTCATCAGTGAAGAGTAAAAAATGGGATTACTCAGTGGTTGTCCAATATACAGCGCCAAAATTCCAATCGTCAATCTCCTGCTCGAATGTGTTGAATGAGCTGATGAAACCCATAGATACGTAATGTCAGTCATACTTTCGTATCTGGAACACCGATACGTGCAGAAACTCTACGAGTGCTTCAACCTAGTCCTTCAACACGTTCTACCGACTGGATGGGCCGCCGTGGTGGCCGAGGGGACTGAGGCGCTACAGTTACGGTCTGCACGGCCACTACGGTCGGAGGTTCGAATCTCCCCTCGGGCTTGGATATTTGTGGCGTCCTTAATCTTAGCTAGTTCATAAGTAGTTTGTAAGCTTAGGGACTGATGACCCCTAGTTAAGTCCCATAAGTTCTACAAACATTTGAATATTTGACTGGATGTCTTCATCCACAGTCTGTTCATTTACAAGTTCAGATACAATATGACTAGAGTTGAGAACAAAAATCGAGACCAGCCACAATAAAGATAGTATTATGTATTTGGCCAGTTTCGGGCTAGTGCCCATCATCATGTGCTTATACATTCAGAACTATATGTAGTTTGTTGGTGGACTTCACTGTTTGAAAATAAATTATGTGACATTAACTACATTGAGAAGAAATGCAGGTGGCGAGATGACATGTAAAATAAATTGTTTTACTAAATGTTCAAGTGTTTGTCAAGCTTAAGGGACTTAACTGCAGGGTCATCAGTCCCTAAACTTACAAACAACTTATGAACTACCTTATACTTAATACGCAACAAACATCTATACCCGAGGGGGGGGTTCGAACCCCCGACGGGAAAAGGCCTCGCGCATCGTAGCATAGCGCCTCAATACGCTTGGTCACTCCACCGCGGCTCTGTTTTACTTACATACAAATTTAGCGTCCATATCGTCATTGGCCGTAAACAGTGAACTCCGTCAACAAACTGCACATACAACCTGTGACAAAGTTTGGTGAAGAAGTCAGAACGGTCGATTAGACAACCCAGTTGAGTCACAACACTGCACCTGCGTAGCGGCCGGTGTTGACAATCCCCCCCCACTCTCTCCTCCCCCCTCTCAGTTGTGCATCGTGTGTGTGTTCCGTGTTAGGCCTGTTGGACGAAGTGCATTGGTTCTGAACTGAGAACAGGACAATGAACGAGCAAAGGAACGTCGTTGAACTCTGCAAGGTACGTTGAAATTTTGAACCGTTTAATGCAGAGTCTACGCATGATTTTCTGTTCACAATGCTCGCCCACAAGCAGGCAATATCGTCAACCCGTTCATGGCAAAAAAGGGGGTGGTGCAACTTGAACACCCACCATACTCACCGGATCACAATCCTCCAGACTCATCTACTGAAACTCGCTTTGAAAGAGATTTCACGATATTCTTGACATCTACAGAAAAGTGACGATGCTTCTTAATACATCCTGACCGAAGACTGCGTGCAAAGCTTCCAGGACATTTGTCGCAGAGCACAGCGGTGCGTAGTTATAGGAGGTGACTATTTCGAAGGACAATAAGGCAACTGTAGTTCGTAGTTCATCTACGTTAATGTTACAGGACTACTCCGAACTTTATTGTCAGTGGTTGTAGTTCTGAACGCAAAAGGATCTGGTGATAGGCACAAGCCCGAGAGTGCTATTTTTTTGAATAAATTATACAACTTGTGACTGGTTGCCTCTTTTGTTCTCAATCCTGTAACAGAAACAGTCACGGAGTTCAACCGCATCCATCATGGGAAAAATCCACGCATGGTGACTACTGGGCACTGTACCAGTGTCATACAGTGTTTTCAACACACGAGTAAACACTCTTGAATCTAGTAATCAGCGGCTAGGAAACCGTATGTCGTATTCTGTACAAGCAACAGCTGCTATGTTTATGCTATAAAACCTATACAAAATTACCACATCGACATACTCAGCATATGTTCAAATGTTTGTAGAGCTTAAGAGACTTAACTACAGGGTCATCAATCCCTAAACTTACAAACTACTTATGAACTAGCTTATACTAAAGACGGCACAAACATCCATGCCCGAGGGGGGGATTCGAACCCCCGACGGGGAACGGTACTGCCTATCGTAGCATAGCGCCTCAATGCGCTCGGCTGTTCCGCCGCGGCTCAGCATATATAAATGTCTCTTGTATACACGCTACTCTACAACAGAATTGTTCAACAAATCATTATAAAAAATTCAACGAAAGCACGAATTTACAGCTTGGACACCAACAATCGACTGCTGTCATTCGTTAAATACATGTCATAGTAGGCCATAGCACCAGATATACCAACTGAAACGCTACACCGCGGTCGTAGCATTAGGATCGCCATTTTCCGTCGTTTGTAAATATTGCATTATTTTTACAAGGCAGAAATTACGTATTCTCCTAAATTTTAAAGAAATCAGTTACATCTATGTAAATCAGAGTAATAAAAGCCATAGAACAAGATAGTCTGAACACCTTAAATTACCGTAAAATTGTCTTAATAAACTCATTCAGTAATTATAACCCTTCATCGCATTTGTAATTATTGTGGGAAGTGCTTATAGATAAGATCTTTGACTTTCAATAGATCGCCAAATTTATGTGGCAAAAATAATTTATCAGCTACGTAGTGAAAGAAACTTTACCTAAAATATAATCTGCAAGGTCAATCCTATGATAAAATCAAGCATAACCTATTTCTTTTATAACTGGCTTCGACATAAATGAATTACCGGGAGGTATTTAAAATATTATTCGTTCAAATTAGAAGCCCCTGAGAAAAAGAATATTCATGTTCAGTCATTGTAAAAGTCTTAACAAATAGGCTCACAAAAAAGATAAATACGACGCAGTGTATCAAGTTAAATAAGATACAGTATTTTATTACGAGAGATTATCAGGCATACCAACCTACATTTCATACAGGGAAGCCAAGTAAAATATAGAGCCCTTTCATCCACGACGGATTACCACCAAACCAAAATCAATATAAAGAAGCCGAGTTGCACAACTCAAGAAACGAAAATACATTGTACTCAGCTGTACCTCTGTACTCAATAACAATTATCATCTACATCCATATTCCACAATCCACCCAAAGATGCGTGATGGAGGGTATACAGCACCACCATTAGTTACTGGCTTTCCTGTTCCACTCCCATATAGAAGGAGATCTTATCTTTATGTAAATTAGCGACAGTAGAATCGTACTGCAGTTCGCTTTTAATTCCGACCCTCTAAATTTCAACGGTGTTTCTCGAAATGAACCACCCCCCAGCGCCTCCCATTTGAGTTCCCGAAGCATCTTAGGAACAGCTGCGCATAGACAGAAACTACCATAACTAACCTAGCCGCCCGCCTCGGAATTGCTTCTATGTCTTCCTCTAAATCGACCTGCGGTCTCCTTTACAGACTAATCAGAAGTCCCCAAAATTCACCCAATAAACCGAATCGACCATCCACCTTCCCCATGGGCTGCCCTTACCAGCTCGTTCCATTTCACACCGCTGTGCAGCGTTTCGCCTATAGATTTAATTGACGCGAACCTGTCAAGCAGCACGCTAGTAATGCTGTATTCGAACGTTACGGTATTGTTCCTCCTACTCATCTGCATCACCTTACATTTTCTACATTTAGAGCTAGCTGCTATTTCTCACACCACCTAAAAATTTGGTCCAGGTTATCCTGAATCCTACTACAGTCATTCAGTGATACCTTTCTCTACATCACAGCATCAGAAGCAAACAGCAGCAGATTGTAACTCTGTCTGTCAGATCATTTATGTAAACAGAAAATAATGAAGGTTCTATCACTCTCCCTGGGGCACTTCTGACGATACCCCAGTCTGTGATGAAAACTCGCTTAAGTAGTCTTTCAGCTACTCACATGTTTCTTAAACTATTCCATATGCTCCAACCTTCGTTAGCAGTCTGCAGGTCGTCACCGTGTCAACTGCCTTTCGAAAATTGATAAGTAAATGTGCAATCTGCCTGTTGCCCTTCATCCATAGCTCAGAAGATATTATGACAGATAAGGACAAGGTTTCGCACGATCGATCTACTCTAAAGTCGTGCTGATGCATGGACAGAAGCTTCTCCGTCTCAATGAAATTTACTGTACCAGAAATGAGAATATGTTCAAGAGTTCTACAGCAAACTGATGTCAGTGATTATGATGTTGTTTTTGTTGTGATCTTCAGTCAGGAGACTGGAGTCATGCAGCTTTCCACCGTACTCTATTCTGAGCAAGCCTCTTCATTTCCTCTTAGGAACGGCAGCTCACATCTAATTGAATTTGTTTACTATATGCGTTTCTTGGTCTTCCTGTGCGATTTTTTCCTCACACATTTATATCCAGTGCTAAATTTACGATTCTTTAATGTCTAAGAATGTGTCCTACCAATCGATCCCTTCTTTTAGTCAAGGTATGCCAAAAAATCCTTTTCTCCCCAATTCTGTTCAGTACCTCTTCATCAGTTATGCGTCCTACCCAATCGTCACCATTATTCTGTAGCACCACACTTCAAAAGTCTGAGTCCTCTTTCGTCTACAAACCACACAAATGCCTTCACAAAAGACTTCCTAACACTTAAATTAATATTCGTTGTCAGCAAATTTCTCTTCCAAAAATGTTTTCCTTCCCATTGCCACTGTACTGCGACTATCATATGTTATTTTACTGCCCAAGTAACAAAACTCATCTACCCCCTTTCTTGTTTCGTTACCTAACCTAATTCCTTCAGCATCGCGTGATTTTTCAACATTGTTCTGCTCTTGTTAATGTTCATCTTATACGCTCCTTTCAACATTTCACTAAACTGCTCTTCCAAGTCCTTTAATGTCTCCGACAGAATTACAATGTCATCAGCAAAACGCAATCCTTTTATTCCTTCACCCTGAATTTTAATCCCTTCTCCAAATTTTTCCATCACAGCTAGCTCAATGTAGAAATTGAATAACATCGAAGAAAGGCTACAACCCTGTCTTACTCCCTTGCGTACCACTGTGTCCCTTTCACGCCCTTCAACTCTAATAACATCCATTTGTTTAATGTACAAGTCGTAAATAACTTTTCGTTCCTTTCAATTTACCTCTGCTGACTTCAGAACTTTATAGTGTATAGCAATAAACATTATGAAAAGTTTTCTCCAAATCTACAAAAGCTAGAAATTTAGGTTTACCTTTCATTTATCTATCTTCTAAGACAAGTCTGAAGTGAATATTGCCTCCCATGTTCCCACATTTCTGTTGAATGTGACTAGATCTTCTCAAAGGTCAGCATCTATCGTCCTTCCATTCTTCTGTAAATAATTCGTGTTAAAATTTGGAACCATGAATTATTAAATTGATGATACTGTAAGTTTCGCACCTGTCGGCACCTGCTTTCTTTGTAATGGGGATTATATAATTTTTATTAAAGTCTGGGTGTATTTCGTCTGTCTCAAAGTGTGTTCTTCCGCCTTTCTTATACACGGAAGTCACCTGCGCATTTTTCCAGTCACTTGAAACTTAGCGCTGGACACATGTAATTTGTTATACTTGTGAACGTATTTTCTATTGCTTCTTGCGCTGTATATTATCCGTCTTCCTTTATAGCTTACTCCATCTTTGTGTGATTGTGTATTTGTTTGTGTGTACGTATTACATACAAATCTACAGTTTTGTTCCAATCTTTATGGTATTTTGTACACGTAAGTTTCATCCCATGAGGATGGTCGCTGTAAGTGTAAGAATCACTTACAACATATAGCTGACGAGATGACGTTATAAACAATGTGATGCGCAAAAAAAACTGCTGCATTAGGCGACAATGCTGCTCATTTTCTCATAAACAACTGGACCGATTTCAACCAAATTTCGCACACATATTCCTTACGTGTAGGAATAAGAGCTACATAAGACACATGGTTCAGGAGATATAACGTCATAAACAATAGAACTTGTAAGAAACTGGCACATAATTCGATGAGACTATAAACACACTGTATGAGAATGACAGGATTTAGCGATTTGCAATAAATTTTAAACATAATATCAAACCTTTATTAAACCTTTTCTCGCTGACAACCATATCAAAATAATGAAAGGAGAAAAGTTTCTCGCTTACTACTTTCTCGCTTACTGCATTCTGGTATACTACTTTCCCGCTGTTCGTGGAGCAAAACTACGATATTCGGTATGACGTTGCGGTTTACATTTTCTACACTACGTAGTCTAAGGATATTTTACAGATAGTATACACCCATACAGATGAATGTACCTTCGAAATTGTATCACAGTACGACACGTAGTTCATGAGATACAAGAACAATATCAGTAACGTTCATGGAAAATTTCGCAAATAGAACTCGCCGCAATGAATATCGTCGTTCTTTTAATGATTTTCACCTCAAATCGTGCAACATTATCGTGGCGCTTTCCCCCCTGTAAAGTGATAAACCAAAACGAGCTACCCTTCTCCGAACCTTCTCAATGTCTTCCGTCAGTCCCACCTGGTGAGGTTCCCACACTGGGCAACAGTACTCCAGGAGAGGTCGCACAAGTGTGATGTATGCAGTCTGGTGGAGCTGTTGCATCTTCGAAGCGTTCTGCCAATGAAACATAACCTTTGGTTCGCCTTCCCCACAACATTTTCTATGTGTTCTCTCCAGTCTAAGTTGTTCGCAATTGTAACTCCTAGGTATTTGGTAGAATTAACGACCTTAAGGTTTGACTGATTTATCGTGTAATTAAAGTTCAGCGGATTTCTTATACTTCACATATTTCATTATTTAGTGTAAATTGCCAATTTTCGCACCATGTAGAAATTTTGTCTAAATCGTTTTGCATTTGCTTTTCATGCTCTGTTGAATTCACTAACCGATAAACGACAGCATTATCCGCGAACAGTCTACGGGAGCTATTCAGATTGTCTCCTAAATCGTTTTTAAACAAAAGGAAGAGTAGGGGACTTATAACGCTTTCCTGGGGAACTCCAGATATCACTCCTGTTTTACTCGATGATTTACAGTCAATTACTACGAACTGTGTTCTTTCTGATAGGAAATCGTGAATCCAATCGCACAATTGGGGCGATATTCCATAAGCACGCAATTTCATTAGAAGCCGCTTTTGAGGTACAGTGTCATAAGGCTTCCGGTAATCCAGAAATATGGAATCGATTTGAGATCCCTTGTCGATAGCACTTATCACTTCATGTGAATAAAGGGGAAGCTGTTTTTCACAAGAGCGATACTTTCTGAATCCTTGTTGACTATTAGTTAATAGGTAGTTCATAATGTTCGAACAATGTATATGTTCCAAAATCCCACTGGAAATCGACGTCAATGAGATGGGCCGTTAATTTTGGGGATCATTTCTATTTCCTTTCTTAAATAGTGGAGTGAACTGCACAACTTTCCAGTCTTTGGATACGGATCTTTCGCTGCGTGATCGGATGTATATGATAGCTATTGCATCAGCATACTCCGAGAGGAATCTAGTTGGTGTACAATCTGGCCCGGAAGATTTTTCATTGTTTTACTACTGCAGCAACATCGACTTCTAAGTTTCGCATGCTGGCAGCTGTTCTTGGTTCGAATTCTGAAGTGTTCACTTCGCCTTCTTTGGTGAAACAACTTCGGAAAGTTGTGTTTAGCAATTCTGCTTTAGCAGTACTGTCATCGATAGTATTACCATTGCTAACACGTAGGGAAGGTATCGTTTATGTTTTGTCGCTAGTGTACTTCACCATATGACCAGGATTTCTTAGGATTTTCTGCAAAATTAAGAGACAGGATTTCGTTGTGGAAACTATTATAAGCTTCTCGCTTCTCGCATTGAAGTCCTCGCTAGGTTGCTAGTTTCTGTAAAAGATTGCCAGTCTTAGGGATTCTGTGTCTGTTTAAATCTTACATTTGTTTTTCTTTGCTTCTGCAACAGTGATCTGACCTGTTTTGTGTACCACAGGTGGGAAGTTCCCTCTTTTATTAATTTACTTGGTATAAATCTCTCGATTGCTACTAATATTATGTCTTTGAAAGTAAGTCACAATGATCTACACTCGCATTTTTAGTTTTGAAAGACTGGAGACTATCACTCAGGAAAGCGCGAAGCGAATTTTATCTACTCTTTTGAATAGATATATTTTTCGTTTATTCTTGGTGCGTTTGGGAATTTAGATACTACAACTCTATATTTGTTAATCCCTGTATCTGTTTTGTTCAATTGTTTGTTAAGCTTAAGGGACTTAACTGCGGGGTCATCAGTACCTAAACTTACAAACTGCTTACGAACTACCTTATACTAAAGACGACACAAACATCCATGTCCGAGGGTGGATTCGAACCCCCTACCGTAGCGGCCGTGCGGACTGTGACTGGCGCGTCACAGAACTTTCGGCCACCGCGGCCGGCTATATCTGTTTTGATGTTCTTTACTAGCCCAGGATTATTTGTTGCTAGGAGATCAACAATATTTTTGCAACCGTTTACTATTGTAGTGGATTCATGAACTAACTGTTCGAAGTAGTTTTCAGAAGAAGCTTTCAGAACTAGTTCGATGTTTTATATTTCCCACAGGTTTTGAATACGTATTTATGCCAACATATCGAGGGTAAGTCACAAGAAATATTGTTTATAGTAAAGTTTTGAATTAAATGAATGTATGAATATTACGCATGATGTGTATTTTGATTACTGTCTTTCTAAATTTTGTATAAGACAGCCTTATTTATTATATATTTTCTGATAAATATAACATGTTATAAGAAAAAAAGGAGATGAACAGAGAGAAAAGGTATTTATCATTATATTTTTGCAGTAACGAATTTCTCTTAGCGTCACTGTATAAGGTATAGATATTCTATCAAATTTTCATATGTCACCATTTGGTAGAACAACTATACCTTATACAGTTACGCTAAGAGAAATTCGCTATTGCGAAAAAATATTGATAAATATATCAACACTGTAAATCGTCACTATACAGTAATTTAGAGAGAGAAGGGATAGGAGAAGTACTAGCTCAAGGCTTGAATAAATGAACAAATACCCGGGCAACGCCGGGTTGTCAGCTAGTTTTCTCATAAAACAAGACTAGTCAGTAGATGGTGTGCTTGGCTCACCGTCTGCTTGGTGGAGAAGGGCCCGTAGGTGGCCCTGACGGAGACGGGCCGCGAGCTCTGCACGACGCTGAAGCGGTCGACGCTGAGCACGGCGCCGGCGCCGGCGGAGGAGGCGTCGTCCGGGGGCGGCGGCGGCGGGCTGGGCGGCGGCGCGTGCTGGCCCAGGTCCGCGTAGTGCTGCCGCGACACGTGCTTCAGGAAGAAGCCGCCCTCCTTGCTCTCCAGGTGCACCTCCACCGTGCCCGCCACGCCTGCAACGCGCCCACAAACACCTCTCACTGTACGTACTTCCTACACTAGGCTACCTGACTAAACGGGTAATTACGTCAGCTTATGAATGCAGAATGGCAATGGGTAGAAAAGCGTTCTTGAAAAAGAGAAATTTGTTAACATCGAATATTGATTTCAGCCTAAGGAAGTCCTTTCTGAAGGCATTTGTATGGAGTGTTGCCTTGTATGGGAGTGAGACATGGACGATAAACAGTGCGGACAGGAAGAGGATAGATGCTTTTGAAATATGGTGCTACAGAAGAATGCTGAAGATTAGGTGGGTGGATCGCGTAACTAATGAGGAGGTACTGAACAGAATTGGGGAGAAAAGAAATTTCTGGCATACCTTGACTAAAAGAAGGGGTAGATTGGTAGGACACATTCTTAGACATCAAGGAATTGTGAATTTAGCGTTGGAGGGAAGTGTGTGGGGTAAAAACAGCAGAGGAAGACCAAGAGATGGATACAGTAAGCAGATTCAGACAGATGTAGGTTGCCGTTCTTATGTGGAGATGAAGAGGCTTGCTCAGGATAGGGTATGGTGGAGAGCTGCATCAAACCAGTCTCCGGACTGAAGACCACCACAACAACAACATGATCGTAATATGTTTTTCCTCATGAATTGGCGTAATACTATAAAGAAAAGTAAATGAAAATGATTTAGAAGCCCCTACAACGCTCCAATTAGTCTTGTGATGCCTAGGGCAACTGTATATAGACGGACATGCGCATCAACTTCTGCTGTAGCAGCAGCTTCCGCCCCCATTTTTGTTCCAAGCGGCGACAGTGTCATCTTCTCAAAGGCGAAGTTCTTTGCTGTTAATGCTTTGAAATATCGCTTATTTCACTTCTAGTGCATATATTAAGAAATAAATAAAGATTTGGATTAAAAATTAATCTGCTCATAATAATAGTGGTAGAGTGCCAGACTATGAATGCAAAGGTGGCGGGTTCGACCACCACCAGGTCCTAGGATTTTTATCTGTCACTTTCCACTTCTTTCACCTCTGGCAATGTTGCTGATGTGAAAAATATCGACTATCCCAGTGCTTCGGAACCCACCTGGGTGAGTCAGTTCAAAGGTCGAAGGAAAGCAACGGCATATCACTTCCAATCGGGACCATGCCTACTAAAGCACTGTGGTATTCAAACCAATCTTCGGATTGTTGACTACTTTACCTTTTTTATTATTATGTTAATAGAGTTTTTTGTTTATTCTATTTATTTATTCATTTTTTATTTATTTTAATTTGCCCTCCCGGGTGTGTAACTGGAGTATTTTTTTTCGCATTGGACAACTCATTTTTATTTGATGCCAGATGCACTTCCATAGCTCCTACATTTACATGAGATACTCTGCAAATCACATCTAAGTTCCTGGCAGAAGGTTCATCGAACCAACTTTATGCTATTCATCTACAATTCCATTCTCAAACAGCGCGCGGGAAGAAAGAACATCTGAATATCTCCGTTCGAGCTCAGATTTCTCGTATTTTATTCTGATGATTATCATTTCTACCTACGTAGGTTGGAGTCAACGATATATCTTTGCATTCGGAGAAGAATGTTGGCGATTGGACTTTCGTAAGTAGACCACGCCGCAGCGATAACCGCCGTTGTTGTAATGATTCCCATCCCAGAATGCACATGAATAGTACACTGATATAAAAAAAAATGTATGCATTGAGAATGGCAAGTCACTTGCTAAAATCTAGATCTGTGCAATGAAGAAAATAATAATAATAATAACGACTGAATGCTGCAAATCGCCCACTTGCAAATATATTTTTGCCTCTAATTTATACCGGAGAGAGATGCTTACAACAACAAAATGACAGAAATAATAGCTCGAACAGAGAGATTAGAATATTATTTCTCCCAGTGCAGTATTGAGAATGGTTGTTAACTAGTAGGAAAGTGGTTCGATAAAGTGTGATTAGCAGAATATCCATGTAGAAGTAGATGTAGGAAGTTCGCATTCAGTGCTTGCACTAAAAGTATCTTTACGATCCATGAGGGTGGTACTGGGCTCAAACATTCTGATTCCATTGGTCAGTATATTAAAAAATATTCTGCACCGCACCGCATTCGGGTGGTGGAAACCTTTCTTTGCACTGGACAGTCTACAATTTTGGCAGGAAGCAACGAACTTCCTCACGGTAGTGGATAATCGGTTCATCACCTTCTCTTTTATGTCCGGACCGAAAGGTAAATTTCACCTTCAAGTACCCAATGGAGTAGGTTGTGGTGCGGTACCTGTAAGAAGCGGATTAGCGTCCTGGAATTTAAGAATTCCAGGATAAAGGGCAATTTCAGAAAACTGACTGCCATCCAGGAAGTGTTGGTTCACTTCTTTTTGACATAATTCCGCTGATTCCTACGGAGTCACTCCCGAAAGAATGTATCAATCTCGTAGAATTAAATATCACGACACAACTGAGACGAAATTGCAAAGCGATATGTGATAGTGATTATATTTCATCTTCATAGACGGGTACGTCGACGAACCTGCGTGAACAGATTTTTACAGAGTGACCAAATACTCCCAGTACAGATCTCCCATTTAATAATGCCACACTTTTATTTCATGTAAAAATGTCTCTGAGAAGGTATAGCAAATATGTCACACATGCAAAAATATCAAAAACTACAGTAGTCAACTGCTAGCTAAGGTAATGAGGGATCACCACGGCGCAGTACAACAGCCTTCTAATTTCAGGATTTTAATTAACATGGCAAGTAAAATTATCATCATCACAAGTATCTTCTATACAATGGAAAGTAAATCGAATTCTCCCATGGATTTTTGAGAACTAGCAGCAATTATTTATAATGCTTCCACTTTTATGTCATCAGGAAAAATCTAACCCTTAAGGGGAGTCGTACCGCCCAAAATGAGAAAAAATTCACATTTTTACTTTTATGCAAATTATGAAAATATGGATGTTTATGTTTATTTGGTGTCGGTTTTATTGAAATATTTGATTATTTACTATTTGCAATAAATATTTGAAAATAATCACGCACTGACATTTCTGCGAATTTTGTTTTCCATCATTTCACACATTTCAATTTTTCTCTGGAACTATATAATCTAGAAGGTTGTGGTTTCTTTTGTTTTGTATGGAACCACAGTCTAATACAGTCACGACACTCCCGCAGACTATTGTTATACACTACGACTACAGCACTCCAAGCGGCCGGCAAGCTACGTTTCTGAATACGGTATTGGATGAGTGCGAATAGTGCCGTTTATATTGATTTTAACATACGTTTCACCCTAGGGAACGTATGTAGTGCCATAAAATAGATGGTAATTTAAAATTAGCTCCACCTTTGTCTTAATTAGGTTTACTGAGATCCCTGATGAGGTACGAAACGGTACATTGCAGGACAGTTTATTTACAATTATCTTGTAACCTACAGGCTTTTGCTGAATAAGATCATTTACTATTAAAAATAAGAAACGGCTAAGAAACACCGGAAGACCTGCCTTTGGCAAAAAGTCGTCGCTTTTCTACTCAGGAACGTTAGGGTTTCTTCACTACAATTCTAGTAAAATCGGTGAGAGTGGAACGTAGGAAACGCATATAGAATGCAATAACTGTAGTGTTTAACGTACCAAAGCAACCACCACAGCTGTAGCTGAAGGAAAAACGTCACAGACCTGGCAAGAAAACGGAAAAAGCATTGAAACTATTTTCAACAAAGAAGAACCCAAATTCCACAATTGTTGCTACAACTAAACCACAAGCGGCAATAATCTTCAAGACATTGTCTTCTTAACCTAAAGTAATGACACTCAAACGAATATGCGCGTATCAGAAAGACGAGTGAAGTCTAAAAATGTTTGAACTGATACACGTCAAAAACCTCTTGTCATAGTAAGAACACACCATAAAAGAAATTTATGTTTCTCTTATGTTTATATTCTACTTACTTTCAGCGGAATAAGCTGCAAAATAACACATATTCGTTCAAATGTTCAAATGTTTGTATAGCTTATGGGACTTAACTACGGCCGGCCGCGGTGGCCGAGGGGATTGAGGCGCTCCAGTCATTGTCTGCACGGCCACTGCGGTCGGGGGTTCGAATCCCCCCTCGGGCATGGATATTTGTGACGTCCTTAGTATTAAGTAGTTCATAGGTAGTTTGTAAGTTTAGGGACTGATGGACCCGTAGTCGAGTCCCATAAGCTATACAAACATTTTTGAACTTAACTACGGGGTCATCAGTCCCTAAACTTACAAACAACTTACGAACTAGCTAATACTAAGAACGGCACAAATATCCATGCCCGAGGGGGGATTCGAACCCCCGACCGTAATGGCCGTGTAGACCGTGACTGGAGCGCCTTAGTCCCCTTGGCCACCGCGGCCGGCAACACATATTCGTAAGTATTTGTTCATGACTAAGCCGTTCATTACATCTCTGAATCAGTTAAATGCGGCTGTTTTTATATAAATGTCTGTGTTATGTATATCTATTAATATTTTACTAATACTTGTAACGCAAAAACTTTAGCAAATATTTCGTTAATTACGCACACAAATAATTATAAACAAACATCACTCCTACGGTTGCTTTCCCACCGCTAGAAGTGCTAGTGTTGCTGTAACTGTCAGTTGGTAACAACTTTCACAGCATTAAGTGTCGCGAGTGTATATGTTAGACTGTGATAGAACTGTCCTTTTCGTATGTTGCCTACGCTAGCGGTACATCTCAGTAAACTCTTTGAACTGTACATTTGTTTATCTCTGACAACAGTAATCCACTAACCGTCTTTTAGTTTGTGTGTTTCCTGTGATAGTTTTCATCATGACTAAACGAAATTTACGTTGTTACTTTAAATGATAGCTATTCTGGAAGACTACGGGTTTTGGAATATCTTCGAATTCATAAAGGTTACACTAGCATTAAAAGTGTGATGGACTTAGACCAACTGCAAATCATGAATGCAGAGATTGCAACAAACAATATGGCAAAAGAAGCCAGATCCAAGAGAAGGAGGGCAGCACTGGGTGAAGAAGATGAAGGAGGGGATGAGGACTACCAACCAGGATGATTCTAACATAGTTTTATGTATCAGTTGGCTGTATATTAATTTTTTTTCTTTAAACGCAATTTTCGCAAGTGACATTTTTCAGTATAAATGCCCCTTTTTCTCAAATTTCTGAAACAACATCAATTATTTATCACATAACACACATAGTAAAATGATGTTGTAGCACTACTTTAGTAGTATTTAGTATAATAAAATTCAGTAAATTAAAATTGTAAAAATTTACAACTAAAATTATGTGTTAAGGGAAAAATTAGAACTTTCATCCAGCTATTATTTTAAAGTGATTGCAGAGCAATGCATGCGAGAACATGTGATGAAAACACCACATTTATGTACTCAACAGTTCCTGAGAAAACGGGCCATTCATATAGCCAATTTAACATTCTCGAGATAGGGCGGTACGACTCCCCTTAAAAGGCACATAAAAACGCAATCTTCGATACTTCGATGAGACACCCTGCTTGATTGCGTTAATTTAGAACTTAACCCAGATAGGGCAGAATTATTTTTTGTTCATTTTTTCTCAGAAGCTGTTAATTACCTTCAAATGACTGCACTAGATTGTTATAAGTGGTTTTCTTCACAATCACGCCATTAGTTTTGCAATACTGACTTTCTTTCTGGTATGACCTCAAAATGAAGGTTTTTTTAACCTGATAAATCGTTATTATTAAAACAACATTTACGATGAAATATAAACACATAAACGTTTCATAAATTAAAGAAAGTTCAAGAAGTATAAACCCAACTATTAGGAAGTCTTCAGTATCTACTGTAGGAACCTCAACTTTGCAGCTGTATCCAACCACTTTGCAATTAACAATACCACCTAAAATTGATCTGCGATGGGAGCAGGTGATTTAAAGAAATAAAATATGACACTATACACGAATTCTTACAGACAACAATAAAAAAGTCAGCTGCCTCTCTTGTCCTTCTGGAAGGACGTCAGCGCTATCTGGTTTAATGATGTGTCACGTTGATGTGATACGCCCTCTGACGCTAGACCGAGTGAGGTGGCGTAGCGGTAAAACACTGGAATCGCATTCCAGACGACGGCGGTTCAAACCCGCGTTTTCCCTAAATTATTCGAGGCAATTACCGGTATGGCTCCTTTCGAATGGCGCGGTCGTTTTTCTTCCCCATCCCTGACCAAAAGCAATCACTTGCTCTGTCTCTAATGACTACGACCTAGACGGTACGTTAAGCTTCCGCTCTTTTTGACACTGAAACAACGCAGGTTCGGGCGAATCAGTGTGTTTCAGCGAATGACAGGCCAGCAGCCGGCTGTCGTGATAGCACCGCACAGTCACGCGGAATAACTGCGCAGGCCCAGCGATAAGCTCGCGCAGCCGTGAACCGGCGCGCTTATCGCGACGTCATTACGAGCAGCGCGCGGGCCTCACTGCGATAACAGCGCAAGCCTCGCTAACAACAGGTGCCACGCCGCTGCTACTGCTGCACCGGAATGCGCGGCGAATTAACGGAAAAATTATCGACCCGCGGCTAATGTTGCCAGCAGCGGAAGACTGCGTGCAGGTGGAAAGCTGGTGGCGTTTATCACTACACTGTTCTTATCAGACAATGGAATGGGCGCTCTTCTTAAAAAGTAAAGGCATTTCATTGCTTTCAAAAAGAGTCTAATAGAAATGAAGCAAAATATGGTATTTCATCTTCTGTAAACTAATAATAATAATCCAAAAGTCAACACAGTTTCAGCCGACCAGTTGCATAAAATGGTTTACATGTATAAACCTTTACCTAGGTTTCGGCAAAAGTAATTTTGCCTTCTTCAGAAGTATACATAAAGCTCACATTAAAAAAGTAGTTAAATAAAATGTGGCTGACTCCATAACAATAGATTAAAACGTAAAATTTAAAAACAATGTCACATTATAAAATTGTGGAGCCCGTCCATACACAGGTCGAGTGAGCGATGCGTACTGCAGCTTTATGTATACTTCTGAAGAAGGCAAAATTACTTTTGCCGAAACCTAGGTAAAGGTTTATACATGTAAACCATTTTATGCAACTGGTCGGCTGAAACTGTGTTGACTTTTGGATCGTGCTCCACCGTTGCTGAATTGCAGCCATGTTTAAAATTTTGAATAATAATAATAAACGACATTTGATAGGAAAGAGAGATCGCATGTAAAAGATAAACTATCAGGTTTCGTAGCTACGATGAGACACTTTTCATAAGTACATGTATTAATCGTTTATCTATGATATTTTTATCGGGTCTGCAGCGGGATAAGGTCGTCATCTTGACACAACATTTCAACAGACTAATTGGCGAGACATTAAAAAAAATAAAGGGGGGGGGTGGTTCCCATAAGGTTCAGTCTTGGGTCCTTTGCTGTACTTAATACATATTTAAGACTTGCTATTCTATATTCACGACGATGCTAAGCTAGTTCCTTTTGCTGACTATACATGTATAGCTATCACGCCTCACAAACAGGAATTAACTGATGAAATTGCAAGTGATGTCTTTCAGCAAATTAACTAGCCTCTCATTAATCTTTGATAAAACCCAGTATATCGAGTTTCCAACAGTAAATGGCATGACACCATTAAGAAATTTAGACATTATACAGAAATCTGTAAATAATGTAGAAAATTCAAAAATTTTAGGTGTTTGCATTGACAAGGGATTGAATTGGAAGAACACATTGAATATCTGTTGAAACGTTTGAGTTCCGCTACCTACGCTATCAGGGTCATAGCTAAATTTGGTGATATATGAACATGAACATGAACATGAACAAAAGAGTGTAATCAGAATAACTGCTGGAGCCCACA
The DNA here is from genome assembly GCA_026315105.1 of Locusta migratoria. Classification (NCBI taxonomy): domain Eukaryota; kingdom Metazoa; phylum Arthropoda; class Insecta; order Orthoptera; family Acrididae; genus Locusta; species Locusta migratoria. Next base: position 470,410,264 of record CM048744.1, on the reverse strand, counting down.
CAAGATCATCCTGCAGACATTTATTTAAGGATCTAGGGATCTTCATTCTAGCTGTAAAATGTATATATTCACTCATGGAATTTGTTATTAACAATCCGACCCAATTCAAATGTAATAGCAGTGTGCATAGCTTTAACATAAGGAGAAAGGGTGATATTCACTATTCAAGGTTAAATCTAACATGTCACAGAAGGGGTGAATTATGCTGCCACAAACGTCTTCAGTCACTTACTAAGCAGCATCAAAAGTCTGACAGAACTACATCTACATGGGATACTCTGCCTGACAGAGGCAGCCAACTGGCATTTAAAAAGAAATTAAAGGAATATCTGAATGGGAACTCCTACTACACTTTAGATGAATTTTGGACAAAACTGAGAATTTTTTTTTTAATCCTTAAAATATTGCCACTTATAGACACCATTTACTAAACTGACACATTTCACATATTTGCGAAATGTCATACATATGTTCTATGGAACAAGTATTAAACTAATCTGGCTGCCATTTTGCGCTATGTCGAATGCACTGACTTGTCACAACATAGACGATGTGGGTTTCAGAAGCAACTAAAAGATTCTGAAGATGATCTAGGAGGATTGGAACATGTTAATGTCAAAAACCATTCCTAACTGTTGGTTGATAATCAGGCAATAAAGTGTCTGAAACATTAATGCAAGTGCTAACTCTCGCAAATCGATTATATCGACTATAGGAAGAATTGTTGTTGATAATGCCCGTCAAGTTTGGGCCTACTTCAACATACTTTCTGACCGACAGAAATTATAATGAACTGGCAGATGTCGTCGCCTTGGGGTGCCCGCTTTCACCGGTTGTGACGAAATTCTTTATGGAGAATTTTGAGGAGAATACTCTGAAAAAATTCCAATGACATCCAACTTGTTTCATCCGCTAATCGGATGACGCATTTGTCGTTTGGCCACATGGATGGCAGCCTAAACAAATTTCTGGAACATCTCATTTCACTGCACCCTAAGATACAGTTCACGGTGGAGGTGGAGCTGGATGGCGCCCTTTCGTTTTTTGACGTCCTCGTGAGGCGGAAACCTGACGGCAAGCTGGGGTACAGTGTGTACAGAAAATTACTATGAAACGTCTGAAGCAAGGAAACGTTGAAAGCGGGAGACCCGGGTTCGAGTCCCGGTCCGGGGCAAAGTTTTATTTGTCTCCAAACAATAGACCAACTTTAAAAAATGGAGCTACAGTCGGCAGAATTCGCAATCTGCGAATAAATGATTGATTGTGTACAGAAAATCTACACACTCCGGTATTTGAATGCCTTGAGTTGCCACCACAACTCTCAGCGTGAAGGCATTTTACTTACACTTGTCCATAGAGCAAGCTCAATATCCCCAGATAGCCTTCCAGCGGAGCTGCAACATTCCAAAGAAAGGGATAGAACAACAAACAGATAAGACGTGTGTTCATACAGACTGCACGAAGGGAACAAAAAGAAGAATAAGAAGAACACATGTGTATCATTGACGTGCATCTCATTTGCGGAAATAACTTCGAGGAACATCGGCAGGATTCTGGAGCTACACAAATGTGTATTTCGACCTCCCGTAAACATATTGACTCTACTAGACTCAGTGAAAGATGACCTAGGGCTCCGCAAAGCAGGCGTCTACCAAATTCCCTGCCACCGCGGCTAATTACACATAGGGGAAACAGAACGTACAGTAGAAGAGAGGCGCCGTGAACACAAGCGCCACACTCAACTACACCAGACCACTAATCAGCCGTGGAGGACCACTTTATAGAGACTGGACACGCCATGGAGTACGACATCACAAAATTATCCTTTTTTTTTGGGGGGGGGGGAGGGATTGCATTACGAAAGAGGCCATCGAAATCAGATTGCAGAATGGTCTCATTAATAAAGATAGCTTCCTTCAATTCGGTCAGGCTTGGAGCCCTGCACTGAGCCTGGGGAGGAAGAACCATTCCCAGAGATGGAGGTCCGCGCCCGGCGACAGCAGCGCGGTGACTGCAGGCCAGAGTTCGGACCCGGACGCCGCTTCCCCCACCACCGCCAGCTGACGCAGGAGAGGAGCGGTGGAGGGGGTAACGGCGAACACATACAGGACACCACAGGCATATATTACTAGACTGGCAAAGCCGTACACAGTATCACTTGTGTCAGTGAACTCTCGCCGCCATATTTCTGTACTATATACGTGTGAGCAGTCGTGTTTGTTATTACAGAAAAAGTCGTAAAAATACGGATGAACTGACGTAACTACGCGGTCTTTAGAGTTTCAAAATTCGTTTGTTGTATATGGCTGTAATTTTTTTTTCAGCTGGAGTACATTAGACACATCCAGAAATGATTTTTATCGATTTGCTGTTATTATTAAATTTTTTACCAATTTCATGCAAATTCGGATTTTCCTTCAGTAGTACGGTGATTATAAAAGTGTTGTTTATCGTGGATAACACATATCCCTGTTCTTTTGAGATTTCTTGTGAAATCTACATTCTGACATATGCACTAATAATTCAATTTTGCGGGGACTGAGGCGCTTCAGTCACGGTCTGCACGGCCACTACGGTCAGGGGTTCGAATCCCCCCTCGGGCATGAATATTTGTGCCGTCCTAGTTCGTAAGTAGTTTATAAGTAGTTTGTAAGTTTAGGGACTGATGACCCCGTAGTTAAGTCCCATAGACTATACAAACATTTGAACATTTTTGAATTCACGTTTCCTGTTTTTACTAACCTGATACCAGTTTCGATCAACTTCGGCTTTTCTCTTAACAGTATGATCATTATAAGTCTGTTATTTGCCGTGGATAACACATATCTTTATTCTTCTGGGTGTTTTTCAGATAACTACAGTCTGCTTTCACTGTAGGCCTACATAACGGTGAAATTTTACCTACCATCCCGGCGACCTCGCATGATTATGTTGGCAACATCAACAAAACGTAAGAAAGTCTTTGCCAAGATGTTAATATACTTACAAATCTACAAAGAGTGACTTGATTAGTGTTTCGTACAGACGATGAAGTAAATAAATAATGCTGTTCCTGTTCTGTGGTTGACAGATTCATGTATGTACCCTCGTTCACTCAGTAAAAGTAACTGCGCTCGTAAAACGAAGATTTCATGACAAACATTTGCGTTGTTACGCGATTGGATAATTCCAACGTCACATGATTGACAACATAATAACGCGAGGCCGCTAGGAAGTTCAGTAAAATTTAACCGTACGTAACACGTTCATCTCATAACTCGATTCGTCAATGTATGTTAACACATTCAACTATTGCAAATTCAACTATTGAAAATCATGTTCAAAACCACTAGTATAGCTCACAGCGTCATATCGTGCCGGAAGATCATAGTAGTACGGCAAGAAACTTTTTGACGTGAGGTGAAGCAAGATAGCGCCGTTAGGCTTCAGTCACAGAGGCACGTTTACAAGTCTAGTAATGTATGTCTGTGTAGGACACCAAGAGGAGCACCAAAGCATTCGTCAAGAACCACATGAAGACAGGAGCACGTAGGGATGCCAAATATCGTGGAGGAATTACGATGCAACCCGGTTGGATAGATGAGAACTGTTTAACATCGAAATAGGCCGGGAAACTTCAGATAGCAGTAATGTATTTTATTTAGTGAAGCGCATACATCTCGTGAAAATCTGTCTGGCAGCTGCATGATTACTGCTGGTTTCCTTCTTTCTCAGAACTCATCGTACTATACTATTCCCGACCCACTACGGGCTGTTGGTTCCATAATATGATTCATTCCGAGAGTATGAAATATTCTATTAGTCATAGAAATATTTCAAAGTTGGTATATTTAGTTATTCCTTGATCATATGTTAGATATCGTATTGACATTTCATTAGAAATGTGTCCGTTTTTCTACACTTTTAACGTTTTCGAACTAATTCTGCTTCATTTTGAGCTATCGAATAAAGGATTTTTTTAAAGAACGTAGCTATTTCTAGTAGACCTTAGATTTTAAACTGCATAATAACTCGTTTAATTCACAAGTTGGATCCCGGGCGGGAAGATAATTTATCCCTAGAATCGTTCAAAACTTTTACACAATGATGATCGGTGTCTGTGCTCGCAAGGAAGTACCTGACTCCGTAGTCCTGGTGTACAGTACTCACTTCCAGTAGTTTCTGATACTTTGATCGACGATTATGACTAATGCTTCAAGATCATAGATAACGGTTCAACCTCTAATCTACTGATGTTTTAATATGCCAGTTGGCAATAAATCAACGAAACTAATGGTAAGCTGTATCAGCACATACCCCCTGTTGTACAGTTAGCAGCGTAGATAATAGCCGCTCTTTAAGCTCAACTAGTTGTTTTTAATCTCGTTCCAGTAATGACTTTTCTCGTCAGGCCGTATTCATATAGTGAACAATGAGTCCTTTGAAAACGCGTGACGTCCGATTCTGAGTATGCTGTAATTGAAAAATTAAATAATTAATTTAAATAATATTAGCGAGCATAGCTGATTTAAATACAAAGCGTTTCATTCTTTTGAACGAGAAATAATCTGCTTTATTGAGCAAAATAAAAGCGTAAACGCGTAAACTGTATTGTATGTCCATTTTTTAAATAACTGGAGTAAATACACTGCATTGCACGTCACTGTATGTTTATGTAGAAAGAGTTCGGCTCATATAACAAAAATATGAATAATTAATTTTTTTGCAGAGTCTGTTCGAGAAATGACGTGTATCACGGAATAAATGCTACTAACAACTGACGACGAAGGTTATTTTGAATAAAAATTTGTGTACAATAAGAGCGTCTGTAGTCTCTACTGTCGGTGCAATCTGTCTTCGTAACGTGACTAGTGCGAGATGCTAGACGTAGATACTGGTTGTCTTTCTCTGTTGTTATGAGTGTCTCATGTTCGCGTTAAACACATATTTAAACTAATTATCGAAGAATCGACGTACCATAGCGTACAAGAAACATGACAAACACGAGAAATGATTGAAGAGTGTCGACAATGACATCCTCTCGAATGCAAAATTTTTTTCCCCTAAATCTACGGGTCGTAACTGCTGCGGTTATCCCTTCTTAGGCTTACACACAATTTAAACTAACTTATTCTAAGGACAGCACACACACACATGTCCGAGGGAGGACTCGAACCTCCGACGGCGAAGCACCTCACTCTCTGCATCAAGGTGGCTTAGATCACTCGGCCACTCCACCGAAGACACTAGTTACAAATCATACACGTTAAGTTAAAAACGGGCATTGAAATGAGACATCTGGAAAAAGTGCAAGCAGAACTTCGGCAAGGAAGGTTCCATTTAGACTTAATTATATAATATATCGATAGTTCGCACTCCCCATGAATTGAGATTCTCTACGATTTTTCCTTGTTGTCGATATCGATACTGGCAAGACAATAGTCTCAAGAATTCAAAGACTTTCAATAATCTTTTATTTTAAATGTTTTTGATTAATTTCGCATATGCTAATGTATATTTCGTAGTCACTGAATGTAAGCGCTGTAGTCAAGTAATCCTCCAGGTGAAAAAAAAGTATAGTTTTCAAAACGGCGTAGTACTACTTCCTTTCATCGTGGTTCATACAGTTAGAACGTAATATTTCTTCGTTGTTTGCATTAACATTCCTACTGAATCACTGTAGATATCACTGTCAACCGTAGGTCACTTACTGAGAATTTTAAGAGCTTAAGAATGAAATCTAAGTTTGGAAACGGAAAGAACATTTTTTTTTTTCCACAATGAACTACATTAAGTGTAATTTCAATGTGAGTTCTGATGCTCAAGAACCATTTTCCGACTGTTCATTACATGTAACTCAATTTTTACTTCTGATGTAGGCTTCCCTAGTCGTAGCCGAAACCATGGTCAAGTAAACAATTACTGGCTTTGCAACCGATGACCTGTGTATTTTAAGAGTCAATTCAAATGTTCATATGTTTATTAAGCTCATGGGACTCAACTACGGGGTCATCAGTCCCTAAACTTACAAACTACTTGTAAGCTACCTTATACTAAAGACAGCACAAACATCCATGCCCGAGGGAGGATTCGAACCCCCGACGGGGAACGGCTACGCGCATCGGAGCATAGCGCCTCAATGCGCTCGGCCACTCCGCCGCGACTAAGTGTTAAATTTTCATAATATATATAGAAATCTGTAATTTTAGAACTTTTCCTTTACTTTTCCAATAACACCTTGCATCTTACAAGATGTTATGATTCTGGTGCGGGACCGCGAGTAGCAATGTATATTACTCAAATGACCGTATCTTTTGATTGTATTTGTGGTGTCGCACAAGTCTGAAGTGCGCGCCACGTACTTTCGCCGCGCGCCGCCATGCAAGCACGGCGCGGCGTTCTTACGACGTCAGCCACGAGCGCCCTCTGCTGCAACTCCGCTCGTGGCCACTGAACTGGATGGGTGACTTGGCACTAGGACAGGCACCAGGACTCATCAGTATGCAGGCCTCTACCTAGTTAAACTATGTATCTGCAATCCACTAGTCTTCAGTTGACAAAGTTAAGTATTGTACTACCTCTACGAAATATACAGATTGTTCTAATCTAGGTTAGTGTTTCTAGTTTCTGCCTCCCCACTGGCTGGTCACCTCAGACTCTCTACCCGCACACGCGTGCATCCTATTTCCCTGTGTCGGTCTCGGCGGCAACGAGACACAAAAGGTTGGCTTAGAGACTTATATGTTTCACAACACCGAGTACGTGAGATAACTTTCTAGTAGATAACTATTCCTGAGAAAAATGTGCCTTAAGAGAGGGATAGGCAGCCGGGTAAACAATTAGAATTTTTTTTTTTTTTCGAAATTTTTCCAGATTAATAGTTTTCGGACTTCTCTTTAATTCTACCGTGAAATCTTGATTCTTGCCGGATCTCAGTATCATAGGCCAACAGGAAGTTTCGTGTAGGATTTAATGGGTGAGTTTACGATTGTTAATATACATGAGATAAACGCCGTATCATTTGGGACATTCCCACCTGCAACCACCTCTCTCTCTCTCTGTCTGTCCCGTTTTCAACCTTCCTATGGCTCTCCATGCCATAGCCCCGGGTTAGTCCCGTTGTTGTTGCATTACACTACCTGCTCACTAAACTATCTGAACCGAATTGCTTGTGTAATTCGTTTGATAAACACTAGTCAACACCAACACCCTCTGCAACAACTTTCTGTTATTAGTATCTCGGTTGCCGTAATGTTCTTGTGTCCACCCAGTAGAACCAACGGAAAGAATTCGAACCATTTTAGTTCATTGTGCCGACGACAATACTTCAGAACTTAGACATCTCAATTGATCCCCTAACTGCTAGTAGCTTACCCTCGTCTTTCACGCAGGTTCATGGCTGCACGTTTTTAGTGGAATCCTCTTTCGCATATCCACCGGATCTGGATACAGTGACATAATCATCTGAGTATTTTAATTTTCTCAAATGCTATTCTGCGTGTTTGTATAGTGTAGAGGACCTGTTGCCTTAAACTGAGAGCTCTAATTCTTTTCATTCTCCACTCCGAGGAGTGGAGCAGACTGTTTGAGATCCGGCCCATAAAGAGTCGCGGTTCTATTCAACCAATTATCAGACAAGATGATAGTGGGGCAAAGGGGGGATCCCAATCGGGAATAAGTGGGAGGGGCTTACCAGTTCCGGCATACGCCTTGCTACCAAGGAAAACCTCCCGATAACCTTAGCCGGAACCGGGGGATTGGGACCAGTTTAATTTATCTCTGGGACGTTGCCCCAGACTACAAATGGATTATCGGGAGAGCACGAGTGCACTCACGACAAACAAGGTTCGGACGCCCGAGTTACTCTCGTAAACTCGTAGAGATCAGCTCGACCAACAGTGGACAAGCGTCCCCCCTAAGGGCCGGCCGCGGTGGCCGAGGAGACTGAGTCGCTTCAGTCACGGTCTGCACGGCCACCAAGGTCGGGGGTTAGAATCCCCCCTGGGGCATGGATGTTTGTGCCGTCCTTGGTATAAGGTAGTTGATAAATAGTTTGTAAGTTTAGGGACTGATGACCCCGTAGTTAAGTCCCATAAGCTTAACAAACATTTGAACATTTCGTCCCCCTAGAGAAACCGTGCCCATGAGCACGGTATCCTCTGCGTCGATTCTAATGCCCCCCGCAACATTTACTGTTGTCTCGATATGGGCCCATTTCATCCGAGGAAGCTGGGAAATAAAATGAGGCGCAGGATTAGTGCAGTGTCGGCGGCGTGCCAATTACAGCAGCGAGGTAGCAGGCGGCCGTGTGGAGAGGCGGAGGCCGAGTACTCGCGAGCTGAGGGCGCCCGAGAGGTCTGCGCCGCCGCTCGGCGCGGCGCAAGGAGCAGCCGCGTGGGGCAGGCCGCGCTGCAGACGCCGTGGCAGCAGTGCGCCGCGGCAGCAGCAGTGGCCGCACGCTTCTACCGCAGTCCAACACACGGAGTTGCGAAGCTCTATGGTGGAACGAGTGCGGCCTAAGCGATCCTAGTACTCAAAGCGGACAGTACATAGTAACACTGTTTGGTCGCTTAACAACTGAAAAAGATAATTCTTCGTTTGGTTGTTTGTTGTTGTGTGTGTGGGGGTGTGTGTGGTTTTTTTTTTTTTTTTTTTTTTTTTTTTTTTTTTTTTTTTTTTTTTTATATATATATATATCAAATTGCCGTTTTCTTGCTGCAATCCTTTTACTTCTTCCATATGCGTCTCGTCCACTATTTTAGGGCACCATCAGTGGATTTTATTATTGGAAATTACATTTTTATCTACTGATGCAGCCTCATCAGAGTATATATAGTTCTCTTTGTTTCAATCGAAACAAATATAATTATATATTTTTGACGACGTTACAGCGTTCAAAAATGTTCAAATGTTTGTAAATCTATCGGACGAAACTCCGTGGTCATCAGTCCGCAGCTTACAAACTACTTAAACCTAGGTAAACTAACCTAACGACAATACACTTACACCCATTCCCCAGGGAGGACTCGAACCTCCACGGCGAACAACCGCGCGCTCCACAGCGAGACGCTTTTGACCGCTCGGCTACTCCACTACGGCGTTACAGCGTTCATGTTCAATTAAATAAATCGCAATTTGCGATCACTGCTTCACTGTACTAGGTTTAGATGTAATACCAATGTGTGGCGAATAAAAATTAGTGCCTGGCCGGGATTCGAACCCAGGATCTCCTGCTTTCTAGGCAGACGCGTTGACCACTCCGCCACCGAGGACTCAGTGACCAGCCCGACTGCAGAGGACTCTTCCCTCCACGTCTCCCGCCACATGCAAATCTCCAATCGCCACGCTGTCTCTTTCCTATTACCACAGCCTCTTAATTCTGTAATGCTCGCAGCCACACCACTGTATTCCCGCATCAGGGAGAACAGACCATGAGGTATCGAGACACAATTAATTTCGTTCATTTAAAAATGAACGCTTTAACGTCGTCAAAAATATATAATTGTATACAAGCCGAGGCTGGGCTACTGACGACAATTAATTGTGTCTCGATACCTCATGGTCTGCTCTCTCTGATGCGGGAATACAGTATTGTGGCTGCGAGCATTACAGAATTAAGAGGCTGTGGTAATAGGAAAGAGACAGTGTGGCGAATGGAGATTTGGGTGTGGCGGCAGACGTGCAGGGAAGAGTCTTCTGTAGTCAGGATGGTCACTGTGTCCTAGGTGGCGGAGTGGTCAACGCGTCTGCCTAGAAAGCAGGAGATTCCGGGTTCGAATTCCGGCCAGGCACAAATTTTCATTCACCGCACATTGGTATTACATCTAAACCTATTACAGTAAGCCATAAGCGATCGCAAATTGCGATTTATTTCATTAGAAACAAATATAGGCTACTCATATTTTATAGGCTCTAGATTTTCATGATGTGCTTTCCAAATGGTCACTAGTTGAATTGATAGAGCTGCGCCATAATTTCTGTACTGCCTTCTTCAGTTACCACTGTTTCAATGATAACTTACTCACAGACCTAAAGGCGTATCTCGTTTAGGAATTAATTTGCTTATAAGTGTTGTCACTGTAACAGAGTATGTGTGTGGCCGGCAGACCGTGACTGGAGCGCCTCAGTGTGAGTAATCTCAGATAGCAGTTTCAGTTGTTGTGTTTTGATTATTTCAGCATCGGTTTCGATGTTTTGTGGAATGTGTTAAAGAGTGATTGAAGGAAGCAGGAATATTTCTATTCCATCTATTAATGTGAGCAGCGAGTTCTGTTAGTTTGCTGTACATATATATCCCATCACAAGTGTTCCACTGCAAAGTTCCAGATTTTTTGTATACGTATGTGTCTTTTGTCAGTTTTGGGGTTAATTTTTGAATAGAACTTTTGTTGTGTATCTATTTTTTGAATAGATTTGAGCGATGTGTATGCTACACGCCAAACATGACAAAAGGACACAGACAGATACCAAAATTCTGGAATACCAATTGCAATGTAACAATGTGACGCGATAGTGGGTTGTAGAAAATAAATTCATATTAAATCACAGTTTTTACAGTTTCTAACACACAATTAAATGAAACTGACATTTCAATTACTCAGAATTGATTGGCACATTGGAAGAGAGACTAAGCAGTTCAAATATCAAGTTGTTCAGATAGTAAGCTGTCGTGGAAAGCCAATGTTCAGAGTCTTTTTCAAAGCCTAATGCTACGGTGTTTATCATTCGAACAGCGTCTAAAATAAGTAATAATTCAACGTGAAAAGTTACTTTGGCTATTCTTCTTCGCTTATGATGTATGGTGCTATTTTTTGCTGTAACTTCTCTGGTTTAAGAAGGATATTTATTGCGCAGGAACGGGCGGTTCGAGCCAATTGTGCAGTAAGCTTGCGTCATCTTCCTCGACCCCTGTTTAGTAGCCTCGAACTTCTGATACTGGCGTCTGAGTACGTATTTTCTTTAATGTCGGTTCTTGTTAATAATATTAACTTATTCCCGACAGATAGCAGCTCTTACTCAGTTAATACTACACAGAAATCGAATCTGCATTTGGATCACACCTCCCTGTCCCTAGTGCGGAAAGATGTGCAGTACTCTGTCGCATCTGTTTTTAATAAGCTGCCACAAGATTTCACAATGCTTAGTAGTAATCCTGGGACTTTCAAGGCTAAACTAAAAGTTTCCTCATGGCTCACTCTTTCTATTCTAACAAATAAAAAATTAAGCTAATTTCTGTGTTTCTTGTAAGTTCTTTTTACTTATACGTAGGCCTATAGTGTGCATAGGATTGCTATACGTTTCACTTTATCTATTACATCTACATACATATTCCGCAATCCACCGTAAGTTGCGTGGCGGAGGGTAGACTGTACCACTACTAGGCATTTCCTTTCCTATTCCACTCCCAAATAGAACGTGGAATTAAAGAATGCCTATACGCCTCCGTACGAGCCCTAATTTTTCTTATCTTGTCTTTGTAATCATTACGCGCAATGTAAGTAGGCGGCAGGAAGATCGTTCTACACTCAGCTTCAAATTCCGGCCCTCTAAACTTCAACAAAATGTCTCGAAAAGAACGTCGTCTTTCCTCCAGCAATCCCCATTCGAGTTCTCGGAGCATTTCCGTGACTCTCGCGCATTGGTCGAACCTACCAGTAACTAATATAGGTGCTCGCCACTGATTTCTATGCCTTCCTTTAAACTTATCTGCTGCGGGTCCCGAACACTTGAGCAATACTCAAGATTTTTCTCTGATTCTGTTTCTTAACGGCCGTGATCACGTTTGATTCGGCTGTCATGTGTGTAGACATTTTGCCGCTTTGAATAAACAGAGCGTTGCCCATGTCAACAAAATAGATGTCCATCTACATGATGCTATGAGAATAGTGACAGGAACTTTAAAATCCACACGTCCACCTTGGCTGTAAGTACTTGCCAATATTGCTCCTACAAATCTACGACGACAACTAGCGGTAAAACAGGAATGGATGAAACTCAAACGATTCAGAAACTTACCTATTCACGTAACACTGAACAACGTACCACACACCCGACTAAAATCTAGAGAACCAATAAGGGTAAGCACTGGCTAACTCTCCCCAGACTGCTACAATCTAAAAGACGAATGGAGAAACCAGTGGGCGTACTTCCATAGCCAGAAGAATTTAGACAATATAGACCCGACCATTCAACTTGCGGGTGCAAGCCTACCAAGAAAAATATGGAGCTCTCTTAACCGGATCAGCACTGGCCACGACGTGTCCAAAGCAACGCTACACAAGCGGTGAGTTACCGACGACGACCAATGCGACTGCGGAACATCGACACAAACCTTTGAGGGCATTCTTCGAGACTGCCCAAAAAGAAAATTTATGGCTACCTTTAAAGACTTTGTAGACGCAACACCTGCAGCAATTAACCGGTTGGAATCTCTCGAAACCCAACTATGACGCGAAAAGGAGCTTATTCTCCTACAGCTCTACAGCACTTTTTATTTTACATACTTGTGAACTCATCCATATCTCATTTTGATTATACATATCGTGTTCATATGAAATATTGTATGCACTCAGTATACAATTCTGTAAGCCATACGCTAAATAAATAAAATAATAAATACCCAAGATGTGGTCGTACAAGCGTTTTATACGCGGCCTCCTTTACAGATGAAGTACATCTTCCCAAATTCTCCCAATAAACCGAATTCGGCAGTCCGCCTTACTCACAGCTGTCCTTACATGTTCGTTCAGTTTCATATAGCTCTGCAATGCTACCCCCAGATATTCGAACGACGCGACTTCGTCAAGAAGCTCACAACTAATACTGTATTCGAACATGATAGATATATAAATAACAAACTGGCAAGATAAAAACTGGGAAGTTGTAATTTGTAATGCTGTTGCTTCCGTATGTGCTATAGTTGGCGTCATGTTGGAATGCGCTTCCACGCATAGAGGCAGAACAATAGGGTAAGCGAGGACTGGAGGAGCTACGGCCGAGCGCCAATAGTGGAGACAGTGGGAGAAACGCGGCCAGCCACGCGCCTACAGAATGAATATTACTGGTTGCCTTCCTACGTGACGCCTTGTATAGTCACCAAATATGATGGTGAATTTTCAAATACAAATACTATTTCTCTTAATGACAGTGTGTAAAATCAAAATGTCAGTGCAGTGTAATACATACGAGTCACAATAGCAGAGTCGTAATAGTATCTTCCAAAACGTTTGAGGAGCAGAAATTAATTGCAACCTGATGTGGTCAAAAGTGACTGTGACTGACTAAATTCACGTGTTCAGTGTGGACTTTCGCGTTGCACGTGTATGGTCTAGTGGATTTTTAGCCGGCCGCAGTGGCCGAGCGGTCTGCGGCGTGCCAGTCACGGTCTGCATGGCCGCTGCGGTCGGGCGTTCGAATCCTCCTTCGGGCATGGATATTTGTGTCGTCCTTAGTAATAGCTAGTTCATAAGTAGTTTGTAATTTTAGGGACTGATGACCCCGTAGTTAAGTTCCATAAAAAATTAAAAAAAGAAGAAAAAAAAGGATTTTAGACGTTGTAATACATTCAATACTTGACACGAATTTCCCATTCTTGGAAACTAGTTGCTACATCTCCTTGTAAACGCCAATTTAGCATGTCTCTCGTGCACCAATCATGTTTTCTAGCTACTTGTGATGTATCAAATTATATATCTTCAAGAACGTGACGTGTTAATATTGTCAGTTCCTGAATACTTTATACGCGTACATATAACCGGCAAAATAGTTCGGTAAATCTTGCACATCTAAATAAATGTCTGCATGTCTGTTCGTATTTTATGCGCTAACGTACCGTTCACCCGATTGCCATATAACCTTGTCAACATAGTGGCTGCTTTTCGCGAAGATTATAGGAATAATTATATCACTGTACGACACATATTTCAGAGGATATAACGTCATAATCATCGCGATGCGTCAAAAATTGCAGTTTACATTACGTACTTCCTTGCTACTAAATGTATTCACAACATATTTTGCAGACTGCATCCATTTATGCCACCAATGTACCTATGAAATTATTTCATTGTACGCCTTACAGTTTATGAGATGTGGTGTGCATAAGGAATGAGACGCGTGGGAAATTGCCACATTATATTCGTTCGTCTTTTATGTACTGCCATACCGTTCATCCGATCGCAATGAAACTTTGCACACTTGATCTTCATAACAACAGAAATGATCTCTGTGATGTCTCCCGTAATCCTTCGTGTAGCAGTGTGGATGTTCCGCAGCGTATGGCGTTTTTAACCACAGTCGTATAAGTACGTTTCCATCTCTGTCTGTTTGCAGGGTTTATTTGTGGATTAAATTGGTTAGTGCTGTGAAACACAAAACTCACTTCTGGAGAAACAACGCGAATCAGTAAGAAATGAATCCCTCATCAGTATAATGCAGAAACATGTTCAATTTTCGGACAGTAACACATTATTTGTTTTGACTCAAGTATAAAGAAGTCGATCAGTTTATTAAAGGTCTAAAGGGATTTTTTTTCAGTGCTAGAAACATCCCAGTTAGCTGTTTCTTTTACTACTCAACTAATCGAATCCGCTATCAGTCAAACGAGCCACTACAACCTGAATACTCGGTCTCGGTCTACTTGAAGTTGAGTTTCGCCACGTTTCCTCGCTACCAACAAACGGCGAGTTCCGTTGGCAGCAGCGTTGCCAGCAAAACGACCGCTTTCCTGCTGGCCGCAGACCCGTGCGCTAAATACAGGGAAGGCACGTACCGAATTTACTGCCTGGCGTGGCCACCGGCCGTTAAGTCGCGCGGCACGCGATCCGCGCTCTTGTTTTAGGCTTCTGCTGGCTGTTATAGCGCGTAAACTCGTTATTTATACAGATTTATATGCGCTCATTCCCCCACTGCTTCTAGCTAAATGTTGTAGGCAGTAAAAATAGATTCGAAAACACAACGCTTAAATGCGCTTTTAATCGAGGTAAAGTGAATAGAATGGTATTAAATGATTCTGAAGCTGTTCTCCAGCCTTAAATGAATTCTTCATGTGTCGTTTCGGAAGTCTTGTAAACTCGGCCTTTGGCAGCGAACTGGCGGCACTGCTCCTGGTAGCAAAAGGCAGAGGCAGCGTGCCATGTGCAACTCAAATTCAAATGTTCGTAGAACATACGGGACTTAACTACGGGGTCATCAGTCCCTAAGCTTACAAACTACTTATGAACTAGCTAATACTAAGGACGGCACAAATATCCATTCCCGAGGGAGGATTCGAACCCCCGACCGTAGTGGCCGTGCAGATCGTGACTGGAGCGCCTCAGTCCCTTCGGTCACCGCGGCCGGCCATGTGCAACTCACTCAATGCGCTGCCACGCCTGCTCTCGAAGCATTCTGCGTTCCGAACCTTATTTCAAGAAGGAAAGGCAGGCCCTAGTTAAAACTAACTCATGTTCTCAATGTTTATACACAACTAGAGAGAGAGGTACGTGGGTGGGACAGTAAATAAGAAGTAAACTGAGGTAGACACGCCAGTACTGCGTTTACAAGCCTGAAAATTGTTTTATTCTTCACCTGACTCCAACTGTAAATTTAAACACTCGTCCCATCGTTCGAGAAGGCTTTAAAAGCCTGGAGCTTGTAGTTTTTGTGGCAGCGTTTGCATGCTATAAGCGACGCTCTTCAGCTGTAACTTTATTTGGTTCCTTAATCTGCTGCAGCCCACAAGACGGATGTGTTGCACTGGTAGAGAAATACCCATACACAGCGAGAAGTACTCTCGTGCCTACATGAGTTTGCGACCTACTCACTGACTCATTCTCGTATACGAGGCGCGTCCAGAAAGTAAGTTCCGTTTCAATTTATCTCCGCTGCAGCGCTGCGATTGCAGTACCGCACATGCGCTGTAGACGATGTGTATCAAGGAGAAGAACGTGCGCCATTCGGAGATCGCTGTCAGTTGCGTACGCTTTGTTGTGCTTGTTTGAAATGTCGCCGTTGATTGAAAATCCCGCCGCCTGTGAAATCAGGCCGGTGATTCGGTTTCTGAATGCGAGGAAAGTGAAACCAAGTGAAATTTATCGGCAAATTTACGGCGATATTTACGGACCAAATGCGATGAGTGATTCAATGGTGAGAAGATGGGTCCGACAGTTCAATGGCGGGCGTAGTGATGTGCACGATGAAGAACGAAGTGGGCTTCATCCTTTGGTTATAGAACAACTGGTTCACGCGATTGATGACAAGATCCAGGAAAACCGTAGGTTTACAATTAGTGCTTTCGCTATGGACGACGAGCTGAAAGAAAGTTTCTAACTGGTTGAAGACACAGGCGGCAGATTTCTATGAAGAAGGTATACAAAACCTGGTGCCACGCTATGACAAACGGCTACAAAATTTCGGCAGTTATGTGGAAAAGTAGTTAAAGAGTTGTAGAATTTTGTGCAATAAAAATTTCTTCTGTATCTGTGTACACTTTTATTTTGTTACCACACGGAACTTACTTTCTGGACGCGCCTCGTATTATATTAGCTGTCCCAGGAGGTATGGTCATTATCTGGGTATGTGACAAGAACTGTTACTTGAAACAAAATTATAAATATAGTCTTTAAAAAGCATTTAGAGAACTTTGATAATGTGAAAAAATATCAATGCTCTACCGCAAGCTTTCAGGAGTGATATTATTGACCATAACGACGGAAACAATGCCAGCAAATATGGACACCAAAATGTGTATTTTTAAAATTTTGAGTAGTTATTCATCTGTCATTGTGACATAGATCTCTTAAAATTAACTAGTGGTTACAGCTCTAAAACGAATGTCTCAAGAGCTATGACCGCTTCTTCAGTACGGTAAGTCATGTTTTCTCTATATTTTGACCTCCCCTACGGTCATACACATCTCTACACTAAACATGTGCTCTTAGCTCGCAAAGCATTCATTTCAGTACTCACGTTTACTAGGGAATTCTTTTTTGGCACACTTTATGTTACGGTAGTAACACTAAAAGTAGGCCTTTGCGATCGCTTTTTACAGCTCGAAATTTAAATGAAAATAACGGCTTATCCGTTAATATGACACGGATACTGAATAGGTGAATTTGTAGAGGAGAAAATTCTGTACAACTTTGCGCCAAAAACAAATGTGATAGGCGGCTGTGCCTTTATGAAGGATTTGCACATACGCAAGACGAGATGCGCAGTAGCTCCATTGTCTTGCTTCGGGATCATTCGTGCGTAACCGCCAGAGCTCGAGTAGCCAAGAGCTGGTGCGTCTACCAGCTCCAACTGCATTGTTAAAAGCGGTGTTTCCCCGCGCCCCTCCCTGCCGCGGCAACCACCATATGCTGCGTCCAGGGGATTCAGAAGAGAATTTGAACCTCAGCCGCGCATGCGCATTACAACGCTGCGCCCTCTGCCGCCTGTATTAGGAGGCCGCGCTGCGATTCGTACATTGCTGTTTCCGCGATATAAAACGTTTCTCATGCGATAAAAATACTTTGAATGTACACATAAAATGATCTGACAGAAAAACGACACGAAGAATGATAGTTTAAAAACCATTTTTATTTTATTTTATAATATTTATTTACATTTTTCGGGGCGCGCTTATTCCTGGGGACTACTGAAGCAGTGAACACATAGGACGCTCCGCCACTGACCCTGTATATAACCCATCAAATACCTGATTCTCCTAATGGCTAATTGGTTTCTTCATCTCTACCTGATGGCTACGTCGTGTGAAGTCTGTGACGTTTTCCCATCTTTCTTGTGAACGTTCAACGCACGTTGCGAATTTTTGCCCTCATACGTTACGAAACCCTTGCCGGCGTGCAATTCGGACGTTGTGAAGTCAGAAACTTGGCACGTTGACTACACTCCTTTAGATACGCGCCCCGTGTGTCGACGGCTTTCAGACCATTTCACACCGCCGTCACACTTTGTCACGTTACGTAACTTGACAGATGTCACGTAACAGATGAGCAGTTCACACCGCCACCGACATCTGTCAGATACTGGGGCATAGTTTCTGCCTTGTCAGTCGTTTCAGTTGAAGCAAGTAACAAAGCAAGTGGTTCGTGGTGCAGTATCACGTTTAGTAAAATTGTGCCTTGGTTGGATGACGGCGATAGTAGTTGGAATAGTGAAGAGGAACTCATGTTGTTGTGCTCGGTTACAAACCGAACGCACTGGGTGCACTCCATCAACCAAAGACGGGAACAGTGCAACGAGTATCTCCATCTACATGGGATAATCTGCAAATCACAGTGAACTGCCTGGCGGAGTGTTCATCGAACCTCCTTTTTACTGGTCCGGATTGTATACCCATTAAACTTCTATCTGATTATGCTAAAGCGACAGCTCCTTACTTAACAGCCATATACAACCGCTCTCTCATAGAAGGATCTGTACCAAAAGATTGGAAAGTTGCATAGGTCACACCTATATTCAAGAAAGGCAGTAGGAGTAACCCACTAAACTACATTCCTATTCTATTGAAGTCCATTTGCAGCAGGGTTTTGGAACATATCCTGTGTTCAAATATTATGAATTATCTCGAACAGAACGATATATTGACCAAGGACAAAAACGGATTTAGAAAATATCGTTCATAAGAAACACAACTAGCTCTTTATTCACACAAAGTGATGGGTGCTATCGACAAGAGTTCGCAAATTGATTCCGTATTTCTTGATTTCCAGAAGGATTTTGACACCGTAACTCACAAACGGCTTTTAATCAAATTGAGTGGTTACGGTATATCGCCCCAAATTTGCGATTGGATAGGGGATTTCCTGTCAGAGAGGACACAGTGCGTAGTAATCGATGGTAAGGCATCGACTAAAACAGAGGTGACATCGGGCGTTCCACAGGGTAGTGTTATTGGTCCTCTGCTGTTCCTTATTTACATAAACGATTTAGAGGAAAATCTAAGTAGCTCTCTTAAGTTGTTTGCAGATGACGCCGTCATTTACCGTCTACTAAAATCATCTGAAGATCAAAACCAACTGCAGAACGATCTGAATAAGATATCAGTATGGTGTAAAAATTGGCAATTGACTCTAAATAATGAGAAGTGTGAAGTCGTCCACATGAGTACGAAAAGAAATCCGTTTAATCTTTGTTTACAAGATAAATCGATTAAAAGTGAAGGCCGTAAACTCCACAAAATACCTAGGAATTACTATTACTTCAGACTTAAACTGGAAAGAACACGTAGATAATGTCGTGGGAAAGGCGAACCAGAGACTGCGTTTTATTGGCAGAACCCTTAAAAGATGCAACAGAACTACAACAGAAACTGCATACACTACGCTTGTCTTTCTATTTTTGGAGTATTGCTACCCAGTGTGGGATCCTTATCAGGTGGGTTTGACGGAGGGCATCGGAAGAGTCCAAAGAAGGGCAGCTCGTATTGTATTGTCACGATACAGGGGAGATTGTCACGAAGATGATACAGGATCTGGGATGGGAATCATTACAACAACGGCGCTTATCGCTGCGGCGTCGGCTACTTAGGAAACTCCAATTGCCAACATTCTCCTCCGAATTCAACATATATTGTTGACTTCCAGTTACATAGGTAGAAATGATGATCAGTATAAAATACGAGAAATCAGAGGTCGAACGCAGATTTCAGGTGTTCTTTCTTCCCGCGCGCTATTCGAGAATACAGTGGGAGATAAAGAATATAATTGTGGTTCGATGAAGCCTCTGGCAGGCACTTAAATGTGATTTGCAGAGTATCCCATGTAGATGTAGATGTACTATTTATCTCCCATTCCATTCTAGAAGCGCGCGGGAAGAAAGAATACGTGAATCTCTCCGTTCCAGCTCTGATTTCTCGAATTTTATTCTGATGATCATTTCTACCAAAGTAAGTGCACGTCAACAATATATTTCCGCATTCGGAGGAGAATATTGGCGATTGGAGTTTCGTGTGTATCCCACGCCGCAGCGATAAACGCAGTCGTTGTAATGATTCTCATCCCAGATCCAGTTCCATTTCCGTGACGCTGTCTCCCCTGTATCGTGACAATACAGACTGAGGTGCCCTTCTTTGGACTCTTTCGACGTCCTCCGTCAAACCGACCTGATAAGGTCTTCTAAGGCCACTACACACGTTCCGATTTATCATACGACCAACAAGATGTCCTACGTACCAGTCAATTGGTAGCAGTCTACACACGTTCCGACCAACTGCACGCAGCGCGAACTTGTTCTGGTGTCTGTTTGTCGAACTGTTTTTGTTTTTGCTTGGTAGCTGTGCAGACGACCTCAGGAAGTTGGTGGGGATGTGTGACGCACTGTACAATTTGTCGGTTGAAGTGGTGGAGGGGAATCGGATATCGGGTGGTGAGGCACAACCAACCGGCCGGCAAGGAAAGTTGGTCGGGTAGCGCTTAAAACCACCCAATTTATCGGGTGACCAACGAATTACACTACGGTCGGGGGTTCGAATCCCCTCTCGGGCATGAATATTTGTGCCGTCCTTAGTTGTAGCTAGTTCATAAGTAGTTTGTAAGTTTAGGGACTGATGTCCCCGTAGTTAAGTCCCATAAGCTATACAAACATTTGAACATTTGAACCAACGAATTGGTCCAAAAAATCGCATCGTGTGTAGGACCCTTTAGGTGTTCACGCGGATAAGGTTAGCGGTCGGGTTGGTCGGGAGCCCCGCGTGCTGGCGTCCCGGGAGCGCACGCAGACGCGGCCCGCTAAGTATAGCCGCGGTGTCCGCCGCGCCACGGCGTTAATCAGGCGAGCAGCCGATCGCCGCCTTTGTGGCGGTCGCGTCCGGCGGTCGTTTTTGTGGGTCGGAGGCGGCCGTGACTCAGTGGTGGAGGAAACGCCGGCGTCTATTCCCGGCCGCGGCGCCCATCGCGCCGGCTATTCCTGGCCGCGCACCACTGGCCGCCACTGCATGCCGCACCGCCAGGTCGCGACACGTGACGCCACCACCAGCAGACACTTGCCGCCCGCCAACTGCCCCCACACGTGACGCACTGCGCGGGGACTCCCCTCACTTTATAAACACGGATGGTGGCAGCGCGCCGGCCGCGGTGGCCGAGGTGACTGAGGCGCTCCAGTCACGGTCATCACGGCCACTACGGTCGGGGGTTCGAATCCCCCCTCGGGCATGGATATTTGTGCCGTCCTAGTTCGTAAGTAGTTCATAAGTAGTTTGTAAGTTTAGGGACTGATAACCCCGTAGTTAAGTCCCATAAGCTTTACAAACATTTGAACATTTTTGGTGGCAGCGCCACTGGAAGGGAGGGCCGCGACGCTCGCATGTGACGTCACGCAGAGTAGGCCGCGATCGCGTACCCGGTAGTCTTGTGTAGTTTGCGAACGAACTAGTTTATGGCGAGCACACGATGATGAACTGAAGAAACGCAAATACCGTGATACGTTTGCTGACTGCTTGAGTATATCACTGCAGCGAGCATTCGACGATTTGCGAACTTGAGTGGTTGCGTGTTATATGAAACGAAAGAAAAAGGAATCTGAACGAAAACGAATCTTGGAAGCATCACACTTGGGATTCTTACTACATTTTAAGATTCAGTTGCGCTGAATACAGTTCGGGAAGATGTGCGTCCTCTATTTAATTTCTATCTTTTGTGATTCTTTTTTCTACCAGTGTGTGATGTTTTGTTTAATTTTGCATCTGAGTTTAAGGACGAACATTTTGCTTATTAACATGTCATTAATCGACTTTTCTGAGTGTCCACTTCAGTGACTTTAGTAGAATAGGTTTTTTTTTTTTATTTTTTTTTATTTATTTTTTTTTTTTTTTTTTACACACTCAGTGACATTGTCGCCTCGACCGCCAAGATTACTTTCGTTTGTTTCGGTTTTTCAACATTACCATCACGACCACCTGGCCAGGACAGTATGCGCCGAGCATCAATGAGTTTGGTGGCGCCACTTCTTTGGAGAATGCGTGCGACGTACCGCGCCTGCAGTAGTTGACTTCAATTTACCGCCTTCTACTGCCGTGATGGCCCAGTGGTGATGGAAGACGTCTCATTTTCTTCATTTCTTCTGATTCACAAAAATACGTCGGAGAACATTTTTTGTTTTCGCCGAAGGAGGCGCTTTTGGTGAGTAAAAGGACGGGTTGTAGGGGAGAAGGGAGCCCCGACAAAATAAATAAATAAATAAAATTAAAATAAAAGAGGTCCTACAGGCGAACTACGCGAACTAGTTCGCAGATCCCTCGCCTCTTAGTTCGTCCGCTCCTTTTCCGAAGACTCACGAATAACAGCGAGAGGACGCGAGACAGCGCAGAATCGCGTGATTCCCTTTTGCCTGTTACCGTCATTTCGAGCTGAGATGTAGCTCAGCTGTAGTTTTAGTAGCGGTAACAAAAGCCAAAACGAGCGGACGAACTAAAAAGAGCGACCTACTACGCGGCCGAGCTGCAAACTAATATATGCGCGATAGGTCGCGAACTGAAATATCCGCGATAGGTCGCCAACAGAATTAAAAATCACGTGTTTCCCTTCTTCTGATGAGAGCAATTTCGAGATTAACGTCTGCCTGCTAGATTACATAGTTCAGTGCTACAAAATTTCTGCTTTGAAGTATTCTGCACTCTGCAATATCTGACTAATAAATTCCATAATGCCAAGATACAGAGATAACTAACTTAAACGCGAGAAATTATCCACAAACTGTTTCTTTTGGTTTGCGTGATATCGTTAGCGGCTCAAACAGCAAGCGCATTGCCGCGGTGGAGTAGCCGAGCGGTCTAAGGCGCCTCGCTGCGGAGCGCGCGGTTGCTCGCCGTCGAGGTTCGAGTCCTCCCTGGGGCATGGGTGTGTGTGTGTGTGTTGTCCTTAGGTTAGTTTACTTTAGTTTAAGTAGTTTGTAAAGTATGGACTGATGACGACGCATTTTGGTCCCATAGATTTACAAACATTTGAACATTTTTTAGCAAGCGCATGAAGCAGCTACGTGGGGGAACTTCTCCCTCCACCTGCATGCGCAGACCACGCCGCTCAGAAGTCACTGGGAGCGGACGAAGTAAAAGAACGAACTAGTTCGCGCCAGAGCCGCCAACTAAAGTGAGCGCTCCCGATCGCGAACTATTATGCGCAAGTCTAGTACCTGGCCGCTAGCGCGTAATGGGCTGTGCCACTCAGCTACGCGGTCGCGGCCTACTCTGCATGACGTCGAGGGACTTTTGATATTGGTGAATTTTATACCTAGACATTAGAAAGTATTATTATCATAATAATATGCCTTTTATTGTAAGGACTCTTAGTAGTCCAAAAGTTGATGAAGATAAGAATGTATATTGTAATAATTTTATAAGTTATATATATATATATATATATATATATATATATATATATATATATATATATATATATATATATATATCCGAACGAACAGACGCCACATATACATAACATATATAAATGCCGAAGACGGGATATGATCCTTTCTTCAGTGCGGAGGCATTCCTAGGCCTTTACTCTTACGGGAATTAGTTTATAATAACTACGAGTTTGAGTTCTAGTGGGCAGGGTAAAGTTGAGAATTTGTATCTGACAGGAGGCGTACTTGAGTAATTCCGTACAGGTGTGGTTGTCGCTATGTCCCCAGTGATGTAGCACTCATCACAACTGCCTATAAAGTAGGAGACCCGGGTTCGACTTCCGGCTGAATACACATTTTCAGCTTTACCCATTCGCAGTTAATGTCATACATTCCGTGAATGTAATAATTTTGTTAATTTTTTTTTTTTGTAAAAATAAATAAATAAATATTCGCTAAAATGTCTTGTATGTGGCAAAGATGTCATTGTACAGATCAAATAAAATATATCAGTAACAGGGATAGCTGAAGGCGTACTGGAGGCCTTCATCTTTTCGGACAGCCATAGCTGCTACACTCTTGCTTTAGCTTTTACTGGCTGTATATATAATGTAAGTACCTGTTATGAGTTTAAATATAGCTAGTTATTCATCGAAATGTTCATAACACTCATTTCAAATTATTACCATCACATTTATTTTAACTCCTGTATGTTCTCTCTCTCTCTCTCTCTCTCTAGAGCCTGATTGTTATGTGAATGTATTGTCTGATAATGCACAAATTTTGCACCACCAAGCACACCCTTATATCCATTGATCTGGAATTTACGTAAATGCCTGCGATATTCTCCGGATCGTTGTCTGATTGCGCGTTTAAGAACCTGCACTGAATTAAGCAAATTAAACTGCACAAGTACAGCACCGAACGATGCCTGAACACCATGTCGTACAGCCACGATTTGCAGGATAGCTGAGTGAGTAAAGAAACCTAGTACTTACAGCTATTTTCCCCATTTAAATAAGGGTTCTGGTGTTTGTTAAAATGTTAAATTCAATGGAAAAAACTGAAATAAATTCAATGGCCAAGATGAAAATTTGTGCTGGACTGATATTTGAACGAGGAAATCCCACTTCGGGCCAGCAGTCGTCTTAACCATTCGGGCTATCCTGCCCAAACTATCAACTTATTGCAAACTATGTTTTAGAGCTCCCAGCTGTTTATTTCATCTTGCCTGCAGTCGAAATGTTTGGTAAATTCGAATTCGTAAATTTACGGCTGTTAATATAAAAGTCTCAAAAAACAGACACCATATTAATATTTGCATTGCCATAATGCTAACCAGTTGTTGATTGTGCCGCCTTAGAACGGAAAATTTTTGATCATCACCTTGCACTCGTTGAATTATCATTATTATAAGCAAATACGAAAATTGGAAAACCGATTCCAATACCAATTATACAAGGGGACTAATGCAATTTACATTATTCGAAAGGTGGTTTGCCATATTTCCAAACACAACAAAAATTATGTGTGTAGATGGCCGCTAAGAGTGATTAAAGGAAGTGGATAATTCCATATCTGAAGGCAGTATTAGATAACGTTAAGCCCCGAGAGGTACATGTCTAGCACGACAGCTATGTAGCGGTAGATTGGGTGGAACTATGACATAGACCTTGTTGCCTGTAGTGGAAACCAAAGTTCGTGGTGACCGTATAACGTTATTTCCTAGCGTAGCTATTTCTCGTATATCCTGCCGGTACCTGAGAATTCAAGTAAGTTCCTAAGTTTTAATTACTTTGTTTTGAATAGCTAAAACTTCCTACTTTCCTTACTATTTGGAAATGCAGGGTACAGGTAGAGACAAAGAATCTCTCCGCAGACTGATTCGATGCAACTCTCCACGCTGAACTTTCCTGGGCAAGAATCTTCATCTGAGAATACGTTCGACAACATACATCCTTTTGAATCTGTTTACTGTATTCGCTCTCCCTCTACGATTTTTACCCCGCACACTTCCTTCTAATGCTAAGTTGACGATTCCTTGATGTCTCAGAATGTGTCCCACCAAACCTATCCCTTCTCTTAGTCAGGATATGCCCGAAACTTCTTCTCTACCCAATTCGGTTAAGCACTTCCTCATTTGTTACGTGATCTACCCATCTAATTTTCATCATTCGTCTATAGCACCACATTTCGAAAGCTTCTATCGTCTTTTTGTCTGAACTCCTTATCGTCCACGTTTCAATCCAATACAATGCTACACACCAGGCAAATGTGGGACTCCATCAGCTCCAAAAGTCGAGGCATTTTGCTCTGATTGTTGCCAGCATGATATTGAAGTACCTGGGAAGCAGGTTGCTAGCCTTACTTGCCCAGGGCCCCACTGGGTTTTACACCTAACGGTTGAGGGACTAACCGGTGGATTTGGTAGTCTTTGCCGTCTGAGCACAAAGGTGGCCACGACTCAGAATATGTGAAGAGATGCCCAACCTTTTTCCAAAGTAACTGGTATCCCAACTGTCAAGACCACTTACTTGGCCACTCATACGTTGCCCGAGGTTCATGACCTACGACATGACTACAGGAACCCACACCATGAACCAATCTTCCTAACATTTAAATTAATATTGGATGTGAACAAGATTCGCTTCTTTAAAAACGCTTTTCTTCCCATAGCCATTCTGCATTTTATATCTCCTTTACTTCGGCCATCAGAAGTTATCTTGCTACCCAAATAAGAAAACTCATCTACTACTTTTATTGTCTCATTACCTAATCTAATTCCTTCAGCATCACCTGATTTTCTGACATTATATTCCATTACCCTCGTTTTACTCTTGTTAATGTTCATCTTATATCTTCCTTTCAAAACGCTGTCCAATAACTTTCAATTACATTTCAAAAAAATTGAGTTTCGCTACTTTTTAAACACAGTTGGTCGAAATTTTGAGCACAGTCAATACTAGTGTACATAGATATACTAATTACACTATTCTACAGCCGAGGTTAAACAGAGTTAATTGTGAAGATTGTTCGTTCTAAGAAAGGTATATTCAGTGTCTCATTGATAACAAGGAACCTTAAGACACGGAGAGAAAATTTAAAGGTGGCACGACGCTCATCCCCTTGCCAAGGAAATCATGACGATAGTAGGATGGAGGGTGTCACCGCTTTGCAACTTTCCGCGCTGCATGAAAAAAATTTTTGAAATAAAGTAGAAAAGGCTTGCGTGTACTGTATAAACTGTTTTGTAGTATTTTCAAATAAAAATATCGCACTGACGTGTTTTACAGCCAACTTTAGATTTGTAGTTTTATAAGTTTTTGCATACATTTTGGACCAAAATAATAATCTAAATAATAAGAAATTACTTAATAAGAGTGTCTGAAACCCTTTTAAGGAAAAAATAATTATTAGGTAGTGACCGGTTCCAAACCACCGACCTTCAGCGTCAAAGTCCAACGCCTTGCCCACTACAACATAGCTATCAATCAAAAGATTCATATCCTTTATCTCATATTATTGATCGCCGTTGTTAACTGATGCTAATATGGCATTTGTAGAGACTAGATTATCATTTATCGTACGAAGAACGATGTGTTTTTGTTCATTCTTCAGTGCGCCATTTCTTTGAAATGACAACATGTAATTTTACAATACGAAAACCATCAAATAGGCAACAAGAGATGGCGTATACCACAGAGAGTTTTGGGCGAGGAATGTCACGTGACATATCCGAACGGCTGGTTTTCGTTAATTCAATGTAGGGTGTCAAATCTCCGTTATTTTTGCAAATATGTCTCAAACGATGCGAGATATGAAAAAAAAAATAAGAGAGCGAAGTTGTAGAGAATCGTCTCCTCTACCAATTAGGTTATTCAATTTTCGTGTCAGCTCTTTTTTTTTTTTTTTAACTACCGTATTTTTTGTCCGAAAAAATTGACAAGGGGGGTTTTGGTCTCTGGCGGCCTACAATCATGTCTGTAAAATTTGGTGCTGATCGGTTGAACGGTTCGTCTTAAAAACAGGGAACACGTTACTGACAGACAGACGTACATCCAAAAATCGCCGTTATTTTTGCAAATTTCTTTGAAACGCTACGAGATATGGAAAACACATAAGAGAGCAAAGTTGTAGAAAATTTTCTTCTCTACAAATTCGGTTATTCAATTTTCGTGTCAGATGAATAGTTAAGCCGTTATTTTCATTTAAATTTAGAGCTGTCAAAAGAAGATCGCAAAGGCCCACTTTTAGTAACCTAAAGTGGGCCAAAAGTATTCCCCAGAACGGTTCGAAATTGCCTGTTGTATTTCTAAGACCGGCGAACGGAAATCGGAAAATATTTGTTTATTTGATTAACAAAAAGGATGTTAATGGAGAAAAATCCGAAAACAATGGAAGGAAAGACAACAGTGAAGGAAACTAAAACGGAAAATGAGATTGCAAAGGAATAATTGAATTAAGGCAGAAACGAAGAGGAATGGATTATTTGCGGCGCGGTGATAAGGTGAAATAAAATAAATTGACTGTTCTTCAATCGAGCGTGGCTGTGAGGCGAAAGGCGTCGCGTTATTTCCGCTGCTGGCGTCCGGCGGCGCCCCGCAGGCTGACGTGACGGCCGCCCCCACCCCTCGTCTGTCATCCGCCGGAGGGGTGGAGTGGGGGGGAGGGGAGGGGGAACACCCCACACACGCGCGTCGTCGCGGTCGCCAGACGCCGTGCTCCGCGTGAGCTGTCAGCGCCCCTGGCGGCGACACCAGACACCAGCGGGGGGCCGTTTGTAACGTCGCGCCACAGCCTCGGTCTCCCACTCACCTGTCCTACTGGGCGCCTTCACAGCAAGGCGCTACGTCGCCGTTTCAACAACACTCGATAGCTATTCACCCCCGTGCCTTCTAGATTGTTATTTCTGGATTACTTGAAAAATATGTAAATACTTTAAATACAACTTACATTTCTTGCATGAAATATAACTTGTACATTGATAATTCTTTTTGAATTAAAGAAAAAATATTTTTTTTTATTTTTATTATTATTATTATTATGTGAAGAAAAAACAATCCCATAATGTTCGAATACAGCATTAGTAGTAAGCTTCTTGAAGCTGTCGCGTCGTTCAAATATCTAGGCGTAGCATTGCAGAGCGATACGAAATGGAACGAGCATGTAAGGACGGTTGTGAGTAAGGCGGACAGCCGACTTCGGTTTATTGGGAGAATTTTGGAAAGATGTACTTCACCTGTAAAGGTGACCGCGTATAAGACGCTTGTACGACCACGTCTTGAGTATTGCTCAAGTGTTTGCGACCCGCAGCAGATCAGTTTAAAGGAAGACATAGAGGCGGTTCAGAGGCGAGAAGCTAGATTTGTACCCGTAGGTTCGACCAATGCGCGAGTGTCACGGAAATGCTCCGGCAACTCAATTCGGGATCGCTGGAAGAAAGACGACGTTCTTTTCGTTAAATTCTGTTGCGGAAAATTTAGAGGGCCGGAATTTGAAGCTGAGTGTAGTACGATCTTGCTGCCGCCTACTTACTATTTGCGTAAAGATCACAAAGACAAGATAAGAGAAATTAGGGCTCGTACGGAGGCATATAGGCATTCTTTTTTTTTTCCTCGATCAATTTGGGAGTGGAATAGGAAAGGAAATGCCTAGTAGTGGTACAGTGAACCCTCCGCCACGCACCTTACGGTGAATTGCGGAGTATATATGTAGATTATTTGAAATTATAAACATAATGACATTTTCTTTTTTACTGTTATACATTAGAGTCTCGATTATCCGATCTTCGGTTATCCGACCTTCCGTGTTATCCGACTCTTTCACCGCACCGGGACTGTACACAGTAGCCGTGCGCCAGCCTACAGGTCAGTGACTGTACGTGTTGTTTGTTTTGGGGCGCGTCATTATCATTCACTTCGTCGTCGCCGTCTGCTACTCCTCACCCTTCAATGCTAACGTAGATTATTTTTTTAAATTTGTGGTGATGGCTTCAAAACGGAAAAAGTGGTCGTTTAAGTGTAAGGAAAACTTAAAAGTTTTAAAAAGAGTAGACAATTGTGAAACTCTATTAAAAGTGGCGCAAGATTATAACGTCGGGAAAACGATAGTTGGAGACTGGAAAATGAACCTCAATGAAATTGTTTTCAGAAAATAACCTCGACTGTTCTGAAAGATCGGAAAACCATGGAAAAATATGATTGTGAAAAAGTAAGTGAAGCTTTGTTCCTATGGTTCATTGAACATAGAGATAAAGGTGTACCCATGTCGGGACCTATTTTGCAGGAAAAGCCCTAAAGTTTCGTAACGAAGTAAACGAAGGTGAAACTGAGATATATATATATATATATATATATATATATATATATATATATATATTAATTGCTTTCCTTGTTGTCCGACCTTCCCGATTATCCGACCTTGCCACAGCTGGTTTAGGTCGGATAATGGAGACTCTACTGTAAAAGTAAATGCAAATGAATTATTGGCTCTTGCTGCTTTTTACATTAGTTCCCGACATACTTGTTTAGGCATTTGTGCCATTTTCATGTGTACTTGTAAATATTATGTTTGTTGAAACTATTTCTCTCTGTCTATAAATTTGTAATAATATTTTATAACTACGAAAAGGAGCTGGAAGAGCAATTAAACGAAATTGACAGTGTCGTGAGAGTATAAGATGAACATTAACGAGAGTAAAACGAGGGTAATGAAATAAGGCGATGCTGAAGGAATTAGATTAGGTAAAAAGACGATGAATATAATAGATGAGTGTTGTTATTTCGGTAGCAAAATAATTTCC
Source organism: Locusta migratoria (assembly GCA_026315105.1). NCBI lineage: Eukaryota > Metazoa > Arthropoda > Insecta > Orthoptera > Acrididae > Locusta > Locusta migratoria. Next base: position 470,380,161 of record CM048744.1, on the reverse strand, counting down.
GATAGCCAAAGTAAAGAAGATACAAACTGCAGAATGGCTATGGGAAGAAAAACGTTTCTGAATAAGCGAAATTTGTCTACATCCAATATTAGTTTAAATGTCACGAAGTCCTTTCTGAAAGCATTTGTCTGGAGGGTAGCATTGTATGGAAGTGAAACGTGGTTGACAAGGAGTTCAGACAGAAAGATGGTAGACGTTTTCGAAATGTGGTGCTACAGACGAATGATGAAAATTAGATGGGTAGATCACGCAACTAATGAGGTGCTTAAGCGAACTGAGGAGAAAAGGAGTTTCTGGCATATCCTAGGAGAAAGGTTAGATTGGTGGGACACATTCTGAGACATCAAGGAATAGTCAACATAGCATTAGAACGAAGTGTGTGGGGTAAAAATCGTAGAGGGAGACCGAGGGACGGATAGAATATGCAGACTCAAAAGGATATAGGTTGCCGTACGTATTCTCAGATGAAAAGGCTTGCAAAGGACAGGGCACCGGGAGAGCACCATCAAACCAATGTGCGGACTGATGATCACGACACCAACAATGTATACAACACCTATAATCCAAAAAAAATCCGAAAACAACTAAGATATAATTACTATGACACATCTGTTTGAAACGAACAGACTGTCGTGATGGTACTGTAACCGTGTAAATGAAATGAAATAATCAATTATTTATTCGCGATTTGTGAAATGTGCCCACTTTAGCTGCGTATCTGAAGGTGATGTATTATTTGGTGACAAATGAAAACTTCGGCCGGACTGGGACTCTACATCTACATCTGCATCTACATCTACATACATACTCCGCAATCCACCGTAAGATGCGTGGCGGAGGGTACACTGTACCATGCTAAGCATTTCCTTTCCTATTCAACTCCCAAATAAAAAGAGGAAAACAAGAATGTCAATATGCCTCCGTACGAGACCTAATTTCTCTTACTTGTCATTGTGATCACTACGCGAAATGTAAGTAGGCGGCAGCAAGATCGTACTACACTCAGCTTCAAATTCCGGCCCTCTAAATTTCCTCAACAGAAATTCACGGAAAGAACGTCGTCTTTCTTCCAGCGATCCCAAATTGTGATGCCGAAGCATTTCCGCGACATTAGCGCCTTGGTCGAACCTAGTAGTAACGAATCTAGCTGCTCGCCTCTGAACTAAAATGTTCAAATGTTTCTAAATATATCGGACCAGACTGCATGATCATCAGTCCGTAGCTTACAAACTACTTAAACCTAGGTAAACTAACCTAAAGACAAACACACACAGCCATGCCCCAGGGCGTACTCGAACCTCCACGGCGAGCAACCGCGCGCTCCGCAGCGAGACGCTTTAGACCGCTCGGCTACTCCACCGCGCTGCCTCTGAACTGCTTATATGTTTTCCTTTAAACTGATCTCCTGCGGGTTCAAATACTTGAGCTATACTGAAGACGTGGTCGTACAAGCGTTTTGTACGCGGTCTCCTTTACAGATGAAGTACATCTTTCCAAAATTCTTCCCATAAACCGAAATCGGCTGTCCGCCTTACTCACAACTGTTCTTACATATTCTTTCCAGGTCATATCGCTCTGCAATGTTACGTCTAGATATTTGAACGACGCGACCGCATCAAGAAGCTCACTACTAATGCTATATTCGAACATTATGGGACTGTTTTTCCTACTCATCACCTTACATTTTTCTACATTGAGAGCTAGCTGCCATTCTTCACACCAACTAGAAATTTTGTCTAAGTCATCCTGTATGCTGTTACAATCAGTTAAAGACGACATCCTCCCACACAACACAGAATAATCAGCAAACAGTTGCAAATTACAAGTTATTCTGTCCATCAGATCATTTATACAGATAGAAAATAATAGCGGTCCTATCACTCTCCCCTGGGGCACGCCTGACGATACACTCGTCTCTGATAAACACTCGCCGTCGAGAACAAACTACTGCGTTCTATTACTTGGGATGTCTTCCAGCCAGTCACAAATCTGTGAACGCGGGTGTCACTCTTTTCGCAAACGGTCACCTTTAAACACTTTTTTAAATGTATTTTATTTTATTTTGTAATAGGCCACCCCCTGCCGCAACTCGGCTGTTCGACGATTAGCGTGCACCGCGACGGGTCGTGCCTGGCGGCCACGACCAACACAGACTATATATATATATATATATATATATATATATATATATATATATATATATATATATATATATATATATATTTGTGTGTGTGTGTGTGTGGATGTTTTTTTCCTTTTATTCATAAAATAATAACAGTTCTATAAAACTGAATCAGGAAGAACCAGCCAAAAACATAATAAAAACAACATTCCACTCGGCTACCCGAACACGCTTCCCGGCCAGACCCAAATTTTCATTTGAGTCCCGATCGGACCGAAGTCTTCATTTGTCACCAAATAATAGACTACCTATAAACATACAGCTGAAGTCGGCAGAATTCGCAAATCGCGAATGAATAATTTATTATTTAATTTAAGACATAATTTACTGTAAACAAATTACTTCATTGTAACGTATTCGAGAAACTTAAGGGTGTGTAGCCGTGTGACGGAATCGACGTTGACCGATCTTTCGGCTGGAACACACCCAGCACCTTTAAGACAACTTTAGATTTGTACATTACCAGGCACACTTAAAAGCGGCACATACTTCAAAACAAGTTTGTCGTGATTGTAAAACCTAGCAAAAATCAACCAACAATTTGCAGCTAATGTTATTATAATTGAAAGAAATATATTATGACATCATGAATGCAACGGAGCAAAACGAGTAAAAGTAGTTTACTGACATAGACTATGCACAAAACTTTCTTTAGTTCGGTTAATGCCCTTATCAAACAAGCAATCGGCTTGTTCAGACAGTAAGTTGTCGTGGAAAGCTCATGTTCAAGATCTTATGCAAAAACTAAATACTGCTTCATTTATCATTAGGACAGTATCTGAAAGAAGTGATTTTCCAACACGAAAAGTAGGCTACTATGCTTACTTTTGTTCACTTATGACGTACGGCGTTGTATTTTGGGGTAACTCGACTGATACAAAAGGGATATTTTTGGCTCAGAAAAGAGCGGTTCGAGCAATCTGTGGCGTAAGTTCGCGAACGTCATGTCTATCTCTTTTCAATACTCTGGGAATTCTGACATTGGCGTCACAATATGTGTTTTCTTTAATGTCGTTTGTCGTTAACAATATCAGCTTATTCCCACGAGTTAGCAGCTTTCACTTGCTGAATACTAAACATAAATCGAATCTCATTTGGATCACACCTCCTTGACTCTTGTACAGAAAGGTGTGCAGTATCCTGCAGCATCCGTTTTCAGTAAGCTCCCACAAGAACTCACGAATCTTAGTACTAAACCACGCGCTTTTAAATCTAAATTGAAGAGCTGGCTCACGGCTCACTCCTTTTATTCTGTCGAGTAACTACTGGAAAAGTTAAACAATTAATCAGTTCCTTTCATTCATTAATGATTCTTTTTACTTAGGCTTAACATCTTCATATGCATAGGACTACTTTAAGTTTTTATATTACCATTCATGTGTTAAACTTCATGTACTGGCTTGTTCCATGACCAGTTAGGTCCTACGGAACAGAAAATATTATTATTATTATTATGTACTTCGTCCTTTTCAAATGTTTCCAGTTTCTTGAAATGCTTAAACTAACAGCTTATATGGAAATATTGTTATTTACATTATATTTTTATCTTCTCCAATATGAGTATTAAAGTTACAAACATAGAGTTTTAATCGTAAATACATATGTACAGTGGAAGTTCAAAAGGAGTTAAGTGCCATAGTACTGATTTTTATTTATGTAGGGAAAAATCATGAGTACCACAGGACAAGAATTACGTTCCACTGCGGTGGAGTGGCCGAGCGTTTCAAGGTGCCTAGATGCGGACGCGCCGCTGCTCGCCGTCGGAGGTTCGAGTCCTCCCTCGGCCATGGACTAAAAACCAGGGCAGTTAAGTCCCACAGATTTACACACATTTGAAGATTTTATGTAATCAAAATTATGATATGAGGCGTATGCAACTATAGTTCGTTCACCGAGAGCTGGGACGAAACGTAAACAGTGTCACGTGAGCGACTACGATCGTTTCCAGCGAAAGCATTTGGTGTTCACGTGATACGAAGGGGTGTACAAAATCATTGGCGCACGTTTTGCAGCTGGTGGAGTCGGCTGGCTGCCGAGCTGTCATAGCGGACTCTGAGAAACCTGGACTACAATGTAACGAAATAAAGCACGACATGGAAAATTCAAAGCCAGTTACAATAATGTTAAAAGTACGACGAAACTGAGTTCATTCTGTCAAAACATATTTGTTTTCATACAGGTTGCTAACAAAACGATCTATTCATACACAATTTTTAATAACCTTACTGGTAATGATAATGGTAAACGACGGCGAAACAAGGTTCACTCTGTCAAACTTGAACTGTTTTCATTGAGGTTTATATCCAAGCCACTCCTCTCTCTCTTTCTCCTCTACAATTCCCACAATTGACTTTCAAGTAAAAATACGACGCGGAGGACGCACTTGTTCCAAACTTCTGCGATCACTGTTTTTACTACTTCTTATTGCAGTTCTTTAACATCCGGCATTTTGTATGTTTTGTCTTTCGCTGCAACATAGACGTTGATTCTGTCCCACACTTACTCAATGGCGTTTAATTCACAGCGGTACGGAGGAATTCTAAGAACAGTTTTCCCTGCATTCTTCACCATTTCATCTATCGCGTATTCGTTGTCTGCTGTTCTGCAATTTTGAAATATATCTAAAAGTTCTTTCTTCAACAGACCGTCTTCAAAATCGAGGTTCTTAGATTTTAGCCACTCTGATACTTTGTGCTTATTCGAATTCGCACTGGGAACTTTTTCTTTTCTACGATAATGGTACGGCGCTTTATCAACAATAATAACTGCAAGCCGAGGAAGAACATCTTAAAACCACTTCTCGAAGGTTCAAATGTCCAAATGTCTGTAAATCTATCGGACCAAACTGCGTGGTCATCAGTCCGTAGTTTTACGAACTATTTAAACCTAGGTAAACTAACCTACGGACAAACACACACACACACACCCATGCCCCAGGGAGTCTCGAAGGTTCAACTAGTCTGTCAAGCGTCTTTAAAGATGAACTTAAGAGATCCTGAAATCTCCGCTGTACAACACGCACTAACGAGCTCACACATGTAATTCAGATAGCCACGCTCACTGTGCGCCCCTGCCTTGTACACTCCTCGACGGCAGCGCTGTGGTCACGCGCCTTGCTGTGTTTACAGTACGTCTCTCGTTTCGGTGAATGGAGTGTATGCTCTAATAATTAAGCTTTAACAGCATGCTGGGTGGTTAGATGTTTGTAGAAAAGCGGTCTGAAACTCAGAGAAGTCGTGGGAACCTGATTACTCTGTAACGCAGCGGAGGCCAGAACGCGGCCACAGTGGGTCGTCAGGTGAGCTGGCGGTTCCTAGAAGGGCTGAGAAAGCGACGCTATTGTGGGCGGGTCGGCGACCTGCCCCGACCAAGATTCGCGGAATCACAATCGTATCGAAAGGCCAGTGGCGCCGCAACCCAACAGGGGGAATGGACGGCGGACGTCGATGGCGAGACGGCGAAGTGGTAAACAACTTACTTACAAGCGACTGGGGGCCGCTGGCCTTTAGCTTGGTGGCATGTAGGCGAGCATGTGTTTCCCTCCGGATTCCAGTGGGGACGCTTATAATTGGTACATTCGAATTAGGAGGTAGGAGTGGAAATCTGGTGTGTAATGTTCCACGGGAAAAAACCGAACATGAGTCTGTGGTTGACTGATTGAGAGAGTGGAAGTATGAACAAGTGAACGTGAGACGTGATTGGTCAGCTGTTTACTTACGGGGGAGGAAAGTAGAGGTGTGCTTAAGATTCAGCAGTTATGAGCAGAATTGTCTACTGTTTGAGCTCCCCTCTTCTGAGCTGCAGATGACTTGTGTCGGTCCTCTGGCTTAGATAAAAGTGGTGATAACAGACTATGATGTTCGTAGAGGACACTTTTCGCATTTTCCAGTCCTCATACAGGCTTGTGTGCACTCATCTAACGGAAATGAATTTGGAGGCGACGTGTTTCACAGTCTTACTTTTTGAATGTGCATGTTTCTGCTCAATACAACGCCAAGCTACGTATTAGGCACCGGTCGCTTTCTTAATTCCTTATTTAAACCACTTGTTAAAAGTCTTCTCTGCTTTTGAGATGTCTATTCCGCCAGAGAAATTCTCACTTTGACGTCTTGTTGGCAATCCATGTCGACCTCATGTACTTCCCATGTACTTGAATGTTCGAACCTGTTCTACCATTTCTGATACCAACTTAATTTTCACTTTACTCTTCTTTAAACCTATGACCTTGCTTTCGTTTTATTTTTCATAATTTTCATGCCATATGCTTCAGAAACTTCATTAAGGTCATTTAACATTCGAGGTTGTGTCTCTTGATTTTCTAAGAGAATCCCCATCTCGCCTGCGAATATTATCGATTCAATTTTCCCCCCACCTATCCTGACGCCTCTTGTCCCCTCCAAACACTTTTCCAGTATTTCCTACAGACAAATGTTAAAGAAAATTGTCGAGAGACAACAACCCTGTCTGACACCTCTCCCAGCCTTGTCTTCTGTAGAGGTCTCGTTACCTTCTGATTGAGGTACAGATTTGCAGTTAAACTTATCCCCTTCCACTTTACTTCCTTGCTTTCCTTTTATAGCAGCTTGTTCCACTGTACTATATCAAAGGCCTTTTTGAGGTCTATGGAGACAGCATACACTTCTTTGTCCTTTTCTGTGTAACTTTCGCCGACGGTTCTTAGAAGTCCAATGGCATCTCGTTTTCTCTTTACCCTTTTGAAACAACACTGATCTTCCCCAAGTGCTCCTTCCAGTATTCCATATACCACTTATGCAGAACTCTAAACAACTACGTTTGCTACCTGCGATATTAGACTTATTGTTATGGTGATTACACACTCGAGCGATCGTCAATAACGATTTTCTCCTTTCCCACGATCGTATTGACATTTCCGCCGGTGCAAGGCCGAGAGTGTGTTGGTATGTTGTCACGCAATGTTTCTGCCTTTTCTGAACCGTCGCCCTTACGAATGCACGTCGGATACATTCACGACATCAGCAGCAGATGTGTCAACTTCAGATGAATTCCAGTCAGTAGTACACCACGCAAATGAAATAAATAAATAAATAAATAAATAAAATAAAATAAAATTAAAAAATTAAAAGAAAACGAATCATTTCACGCTGTTCATGTATGTTAGAACGTCGCAGTTGTAAGTATCAATAGCAGTCCTATTTCTATCCGCTGCCGGTGTAGTTCTATATGCCTTACAGTGCTCTACATCGCAATGATAACGAGTGCACGCAATGTAAAACAAACCATAGTTCCTATCAGTAGCCAGACCCGAGAAAAAAGTTGGAGGTGTTATAACTTGAATGCATCTACCTTCATCGGATCAAAATCTACGTCGTCTTTCCTGGAGTACCATTTTTTTTTCTTTCGGTAGTGGGTATGAAAATCTCACAAGGAGAGGACTTCTACTAGTCATCGCCGAATCTGTCCACATTTGCGGTACTTGTAGGGCATGGTGAAGCATGAAAGTGCCCTTAATGGGAACTCCAGATGTCGAAGCGTTTAGAAAATAAGAGAAATTTTAATATGGATCTATCACCAAATACACCTTATCAATTGGCCCTGTGAGAGTGTGTTTAGAAAGCGATGTTTGATTCGGAGGTAACCGATTACATTCATATTGGAAAAGTCACGGGTTCAATTCCGCCCAGTAGCAGTGTGTACACTAGTGACGACACAGTTAACCAGAACATCAAATAGGTTATTTTGTATAAAATCCGCCAGCGATGAAGCACCAACAGTGAGTTTGCTGGCATCACTCAGCAAGAGTCCAAAACGGAGTATCCATCGACTGTCGCAAGAATGTGCGGTTAACCGCAGCTCCATACTGCGAATTTGTCGCAGCAGAAATGGCACCCGTTCAAAATTCAGCTGCTCCAACACCTGAAGGAGTATGATCCAGACCGCCGTGTACAATCAGCAGTATGCGTGACGCAGCAACTCAGGTAAACCCTAGTTTCTCCAAACAGGGACTGTTCAGCGATGAAGCCAGTTTCTTTATCAGTGGCACAACATCAGCGTGAGGCGTCATTATTTAAAACAAGCACATTATGTTGCAAACTTCAAAATCCGGTAAATGTCAATCAAGGTTGTTTTTCTGTGGAGTGTGTTTGTAGAACTTATGGGACTTACTACGGGGTTATCAGTCCCTAAACTTACAAACTACTTATGAACTAGCTAATACTAAAGACGGCACAAAATCCATGCCCGAAGGGGGAATTCGATCCCCCAACCGTAATGGCCGTGCAGAACGTGACTGGCGCGCCACAGATCGCTCGGTCACTGCGGCCGGCTTTATGTGGAGACTTTAAAGAAAACCATGTCATTGCGCAAGATACATACATGACGTTCCCGCTTACGCGTTAACTATACCTTTTCAAATGTTTGCAGTCCCGAATTTTTTTGTGCTTACATAAATTAATAAAACTATATGACGTGCGGTTAATTATATCAGAAGTGTACACATTGCCAAGGAGCACAAAAACACTGGTCGCGTGGCGGAATCGAACTCGTGGCGTTTTTAATACAAACCCGATCTCTTACCGCTGAACCGAACACCGCTTCGTAAAAACACTCTCACAGAGACAAGTGATAAGGTGCACATGGTGACAGATCCGTATCAAAATTCTTTTTACTTCCTAAGCGATTGGTTATCTGGAGTTCCCACTTGGGACACTTTGATGTCTCCCCGCGCCCTACAAGTACCATAATCTGGACTAATTTGACGATGAAAAATATGCAGTGGCGTCTTGTGCTTCAGATGACTGGGGGTTCACTTCTTTGAGTGATTTGATAGTGCCCCCTCCCCTACCCCTCACGGCGTCTAAAGATACAATTTGGCGCACCTCTACCAGTGGTGCCGGAGGAAAGCGCCCCGGTTTGCCCCCCCCCCCCCCCCCTTTCAGATATATTTTCGTTAAAAGATCTGCACAATATCTTATCTCGGCTTGTTTGCGCTTGCTTCGACTGGAGTTGAGACGAGCTTCTTTATTTCACACTTTTGTTCCAAGCTTAAAGCTGAGTAATTTGTTTCTAAAAGATACTGAACGTTGTTCACATTTCCTTGATAATAAACGCCAAGAACATATTAATATGCACATGAACACTAAAACACAGTAAGTAACTGATTATACTGTTAAGTGACTGTAACAAAATGAATCTGTTATGATGAAGAGCCTTCGGTTACGTGACACTGTAAGCAGCACCTCGCCGTAAGGTTACACATGTGCAAAGGCTGATCTTCCCAATACCTTTTCAAACAGTTAAATATTTGTTACAACGAAGAGTATAAATGTCATTTACCCCCAAAATCGCGGCACTTTTGTTAAAAAAGGACATGTGATAAATAACAATAAAAAAGTAATTGGCCGGCCGCGGTGGGCGAGGGGACTGCGGCGCGCCAGTCACGGTCTGCGTGGCCACTACGGTCGGGGGGTTCGAATCGCCCCTCGGGCATAGATATTTGTGCCGTCCTTAGTGTTTTTTTTTTTTTTTTTTTTTTTTTTTTTTTTTGAAAAGTCATTGTTGTTCCTGTAAAGAAATTACTTGCATTAGGTCTGGACAGCGCAGCACGATGCCGCTAACCAAACGGCTGATCTTGCTAGGTAGAGAGTAGTGACTTCATTATTATCCATGATTGGATCTTTTGAAGGCTTTTACAGTTGATGTGTTTTTAATTTATAGTTATATTTTTCCAAATATGACGCGTTTTTGATGAATCTTCAATGCGCCAAAGACAAATTTGAAGGTGGATATTCATGGAGGATTTGCGCATGCGCAAGGCGAGATGCGCAATAGCTCCATTGTCTTGATACGGGACCATTCGTGCGTAACCGCCAGAACTCGAGTAGCCAGTAGATGGTGTCTTACCAGCTCCAACGCAAGTGTTAAAGCGGCGTTCCCCCTCGCCCCTCCCCGCCGCAGGAACGACCATATGCTGCCTCCAGGGGGTTCAGAAGAGAATTTTAACCTCAGCGGCGCATGCGCATTGCAACGCTGCGGCCATTGACGCCTATATTAAGCGGCCGCGCTACGATTCGTATACGTGTTGTCTCCGCGGCGATGTACAACGTTTCTAATGCGATAAAAATACTTTGAATGTGCATATACAATGATCTGATAGAAGAACTAAACGAAGAATGGAAGCTTAAACACAGAAGCAGAATTAAAATTTGTTACGTGGAGGCAAGTCGTACTTAGACTATTCGGAGGCGCCTTAGCCGTTACAGGTGCGGTGGTCTAACGTAAGACGTCTGAAGAGTAAGCATGGAGGTCCGGATTCGATTCCTAGCCGCACCACAAATTTTAATTCATTGCTTTACGTTTATCTTTAATGTGTTGGACATATTCGAGACGAAAAACTGTCTCAGGGTTTCTCAATCCATATTTAAATTGATATTTATATCATCTTAGCAGGCATGTTCCACTATGTCCATTGCCGAGGTGCTATTCCGCTGCATGGAGAGCCATGACAGTAGTGACAATTATGTATGGAACACAGAAGCAGATTTAAAATTTGTGACGTGGAAGGAAGTCGTACTTAGACTATTCCGAGGCGCTTTAGTCGTTAGAGGTGCGGTAGTCTAACGGTAGCCGGGCGCCGTGGCTCAGCGTGCACAGTCAGGGGGGCTCGATGCCCTCTGTAATATATTTTTTTTTTTTATTGAGATGTGGTTCAACAGCCATAAGATATTTGAGGAAATGTATACTGTAAACCATCAGCTGTTTATTATTTATCAATCTTCTACCGGTTTCGGTTATAAACCATCTTCACGGAAGACTGATGTGTTCAATAGTTGTGTTAGGTTCTCTTACAATAGACCTTGGTTCACCATCATACAGCCTGGCATTCATTTTATGTTTTTAATTAAGACTTGACACTTACTGACGTCTTATTTATTTTTATTGTGTGACATGCATGCCAGTATGCATAAGGAGGCATATAATGCACCTGTTTGATCAGTCTGTGTAGTTGTATTCCGTGAAGATGGTTTATAACTGAAACTGGTAGAAGATTGATAAATAATAAACAGCTGATGGTTTACAGTATGCATTTCCTCAAATGTAATAAAAAAGCTGAGCCAAGAACACACCGAACAAGAACGAACAAACACGAGCAACGTTCGCAACAAAGAGAGCTACCAATACAGCAAATTTAAAAGAAAAAAAAATCCGGTAAGACGTCTGCCTAGTAAGCATGGAATTTTAATTCATTGCTTTACGTTTAACTTTTTATTTAATTATTTACTTTTTTTGACGGCGAGTTTTTTCCGGGGATTCACTGAAGCAGTGAACACATAGGACGCGCCGCCACTGCAAATAGGCGTGCTTTCTTAGTCAGATCAATACGTTGATATAGTTCCTTTCCATTTGAAAATACTCTAATTGTCGGCGTTCGCCTGACACAGAGGTCCCCAATAGGGAGGATGCAGGAGATTATGAGAGCTTACGGACGAGGAGCTTAGCGGATCGGGAGCGGGTTGTTAACGGGAAAGGCCCCCCCTGCCAGGAACAATGGCCCACCTGGCGCTTAGATTACTCATTGTTGCCGTCTGGTAATTACGTTCGACTGATGTGGGGCCCGCGGCACGTCCGTCACAATGAGGCTGCGGATCTCTTGAGGAGAGATGGACGACTCGGGGCGGAAGGCGGCCTAATAACATCGCCTCGGCATCGGCGTCCAATAGCGCGCTCTGCCGTCATTAACGAGACGCTATTGTGTCAGGCGCGCCGACACACTGCCAGCTGAAGACGGCGCACAATGGCGCCAGCTGCCGCCGCGGGCACACACGTTCCTACACAAGTGGCAGTTCTTCCTCATACCGGGTCTGCTTGTCATCCATTGTTCTTTCTTGGAAACTTTGCAAAATACAGGGTGGTCCACAACTCCGGATACACCTTCATGAACCCCAAATAGTGCAACTAGCGTAGCAAATACGAAGACAGAGTTCCCACAAACGAGGACGTAGAGGGGGGGAAACTTACTATTTGGCCGCGATAACTTGACGATTTTGCTGGTGCTGCCACAAGCAGCGAATATTGGCACTAGATGAAAGTTATTCTTTTATTTACAAGTGCTGCCAACGTTACAATGGTCCTTGACGCGAAAGATTACTGTACACATTGTTAGAGTAACGGTTCCAGCACTGCAGCAAGCTGCTTTTCCCTCGCCCTTCACTCCACGCAGCAGCCATAATGGAGCTCCCAGCAGCCACCACGCAAATCGTCAAGTTATCGTGGCCAAACAGTAAAGGCTATGTCACAAACATGGCGGCCATCGTGAAAGGCGCCATCTTGGATTCAACTCCAGATAGGAATATGGACGTGTGTCACATCAAACAGCAGTGGCGGCGGGTCCTCTGCAAGTAAATAAATAAATAAAACAAAAGTGTTTTTAAATTATCATTCTTCGTTTCTTTCTTCTATCAGATCATTTTCTATGCACATTCAGAGTATTTTTATCGCATGAGAAACGTTTTACGTCGCGGACAAAGCACGTATACGAGTCGTAGCGCGGCCGCATAATACAGGCGGCAGTGGCCGCAGCTTTTCAATGCGTATGCGCGGATGAGGTTCAAATTCTCTTTCTGAACCCCCTGGAGGTAGCATATTGGTGTTCCTGCGGCAGGGAGGGGCGAGGCGAAACGCCGCTTTTAACAAGGGGTTGGAGCTGGTAGGAGCACCAGCTCCTGGCTACTCGCGCTCTGGCGGTTACGCACGAATGGTCCCAAAGCAAGAAAAGGAAGCTATTGTGCACTTCGCCTTGCGCATACGCAAATTCTACATAAAGGCAACATCCGCCGTTCATATTTGTTTTTGGCGTATTGAAGATGCATACAAAACACGTCATATTTGGTAAAATATCTTATAACTATAAATTAAAGACACATCAACTCTATGAATAACAATGAAGTCACAACTCTCCACCTAGCAAGAATAGCCGCGTGATTAGCGGAGCGGTGTCGAAGTTATTCGGTTCGAGACCGACTGTCAACAATTTTTCTTAAATCCAAACTTCTTTTTAACAGATACAGGAGCAACAATGACATTTGTATTGTTACTTGCCATATGCCTTTGCAAGTTGTCGCAAATGTGTTGAGATTTTGAGGCTAAATGACATTTATACACTTCGTTGCAACAAATATTTAATTATTTGAAAAGAAGTGGAGGAGAGCAGCCTTGGTGGAGCTAACATGTAGAAAATTCTAAATGAAGACCACTTAGCTATTTTTTAGTGTAGTATATATCTGTTAAATGTACCGACACGACTGAACTTGTTGAGTATCCTGGCAGGCGGTATATGGGGAGCAAACAAGACATTTCTGCGTGGAGCATAGCGCCACTTAGGCTCCGGAGCGTCACGTGATGAGAGTTCATATTAGCATGAATGCTGCTACAAGAAGCACTGGTAGCACAGTCATAGCTACACATAGATCCTGACTGCCAACATCGAACACCGGCCAGATCTTTACGACATTAATTTAATAAGTTTCTCTTCACAAAGATTTATTGCCGTTGACAGGAGATCAGCGGATGACGGAGGAGTTTTAATTGTGTCCGGTGAGTCAAACATGAGTGGCAGGCCACGAAACGCAAAAGTTGTAACTTATTAACAACGCAACTAGTACCAGCATCCTAGGAAGGAGCCACCGAACTGGAGGAGGTATTGTATGTGAAGTAACTGCACCTACATGAAAGCGTTTAGCAGCCCTCGACTCGCCTGTGTCTCGCGGCTCGTCCATCCCACAGGCGCTGCCACGTCCTACTCGTGGCATCTGCAAACCCAACACGAAGAAACCCTACCAGAAAAACAAGTACACAATGTCGACAAACATCACTTCGCGCGTTGTCAATAGAGGAAATGCAGCAGGTCACCACACACCGGCTGCTTTCCGCGACTGGTAGCGTTCAGGGCAACGACAGGAGGCACGGCAGTGCGGGTAAACGCTGTATAGGGAAAGTATGGCCAGCTCGTATGCGATGCTCATGCCGGGTCTATCCCGCTGCTGCTTATATAATGACAGCTAAAAATTATATATACACTCCTGGCCATTAAAATTTCTACACTACGAATATGACGTGCTACAGACGCTAAATTTAACCGACAGGAAGAAGATGCTGTGATATGCAAATGATTAGCTTTTCAGAGCATTCACACAAGGTTCGCGCCGGTGGCGGCACCTACAACGAGCTGACATGAGGAAATTTTCCAACCCATTTCTCATACACAAACAGCAGTTTACCGGCGATGCCTGGTGAAACGTTGTTGTGATGCTTCGTGTAAGGAGAAGAAATACGCACCATCACGTTTCCGACTCTGGTAAAGGTCGGATTGTAGACTATCGCGATTGCGGTTTATCGTATCGCGACATTGCTGCTCGCGTTGGTCGCGATCCAATGACTGTTAGCAAAATATGCAATCATTGGGTTCAGGAGGGCAATACGGAACGCCGTGCTGGATCCCAACGGCCTCGTATCACTAGCAGTCGAGATGACAGGCATCTTATCCGCATGGCTGTAACGGATCGTGCAGCCACGTCTCAATCCCTTTTTTTTTTTTTTTTTTTTTTTTTTTTTTTTTTTTTTTTTTTTTTTTTTTTTTATTTATTTTAATTCTTTATGTATATATATATTTTGTAATATATGACAAGAGGTGTGCCGTAGTGATGCCGCCGGCATACTTAAAATCGTCCAAACGTGTCTTCTCGTTGATTATTATGTTCCGTTGTGGGTTCTGTTCAGTTCAGGTTGGTTGCGTTAAGATTTATCTTCTCATCGCTTGGACGTTCCAGCTGCGAGGCGGGTCGTGAAAGGCACTCCGTAAAAAGTTGGAAAAATATTTCTGGTACTTTGGGTTACGGGTTAGGACGCAGTGTCGTTCATTAAGAAAGTTCCAGTATCCAAGTACTGATTTCTCGCCAGGATCAAAGAGGTATCGGATCGTGTAGCCACGAATCCAATTTACCGAGTGTGTTTTGGTGGTGGGGTAGAAAGTCTCCTCCGGAAATAGGAGCATGTTGATGTCGATCTGGGCGGGTGTTTGGCGAGTAAGGAACGCCAAAATTCGCCGAGCGAGCGTCCAGACATCGTTCGCCTGACCACAGTGGAACCTGTGGCCGTCTGTGTCGTCCACTCCGCAGTGAATGCAGAGGGGCGAATCGGCGAGATGGATCCGATGCAGGCGATGTCGGTTTACTTGTTTTCCGTTCACAGTGAGATACCAGGTTGACTGGACGTCTGATTCGAGAAAACGTTCGTAAATAGCTTTCCATATATGCCGCCATACATACTGTGGATGCTTAATTTCGATCGGGTTGGATGGTCGACACTGTTGTATCAGATCATATACTGTTTTAGTCTGAGACAAACGAGCAGGTGGTAAAGATTTGTATACATAACTAAGGTCCAAGAAGAATCGTCGGATATGATGGGAGGCAACTGGAATGGCTGCAATCGTCACTGGGGCTACCAAAGAGTCCGGGGCAAAGGCATTGAATAGTATACCGGTGAGACTCTGTGGGCAACGTCGCCAGATTTTTAATTGAGAGCTGACGTAGAGCGCCGTGACTCTGGTCGGCACATGTGTTAGTCCCACCCCACCACGTTCCCGCGGGAGTGCAAGGGCGTCGTATTGCACTTTGAATATCAATCCGGAGCTGACGTAGGAGCCTAACGCAGCCAATATACGCCGTGCCAGGAGAGTTGGGATCGGTAGCACTTGAGCAACATGGGGTATGCGAGAGGCATGATAGACGTTCACATATTGTGTACGTTGAACTATGTCGAGGGATCGTAGCCGGTGATCTGCCAGACTTCCCCTGATTCTCTGAAGCAATCGCCGACCGTTGATCGCTGCTGAGCGGCGGAGATCGGCTGAAAAATCTATGCCAAGACATCTAACGGTTGTGGCTACACTTAGAGGAGCGATGCTTCTCTCTGGTAGGCCCTCGCCGATGAGCAAGACCTTGGATTTTGAGACGTTGAGCAAGCTGCCTGATGCCTCGCCATAAGTGGCCACCCACGTCAGGGCTGCCCGTACGTCGTTCTCAGTGCGTAGGTAAAGGACGATGTCATCGGCGTAAGCTGTACAACAGAAGCGGTTCCCATGTAAACTCATACCTTCCAAACGTTGGCGTAGTCCCTGGAGCAATGGTTCTAAAGCAAAGGCGTATAATATAGTTGAAAGTGGGCAGCCTTGTCGGACGGATCGTGTTATAACCACGGGTGGGGTGAGGCGACCGTTGAACATGATTTTGGAGGTCGCGCCAGTCAGAAGGCGCATAACTACTGCAATAATGTCGCCAGGGAAACCCATGTGCTGGAGAACTGTCTGTAAGTAGGAGTGATCAACACGGTCGAAGGCCTGGCTAAAGTCAAGTGAAGCCAGGGCACCAGGAAGTCGTTGATATCGGGCAAGTGCTATCATGTCTCGATAGCGGCAAAGAGCCGTATGGATATTGTTGTCTCCTCCTAAGGACGTCTGGTCGCAGGATGTGACGTACCGTGCAACTTTCTTGAGTCGTGAGGCCAACAACCGTGTAAATATTTTCATATCGCTGTTAAGCAGAGTTATAGGCCGATAATCTTGTATTCTGGATGACCCGTTCGGTTTGTGTACAGGAATAATTATGCCTTCAAGGAAGGTTTTAGGGACCTCAGTCGCTGGGGACATTAGTTCTTGAGCGATCGTCGTCCATGTAGGTGCTAACAAATAGTCAAAACTTTTATAAAATTCAACGGGAATACCGCCGGGCCCAGGAGACCTATTGTTATGCCCCATTTTAATTGCTTCTAGTACTTCATCCGTGGTCACGCCTTCCTGGAGTTCACGTGCCACCTCCACTGGGAGAGTACTTGGAATAAGTTGTGCGACTTCTGAAAACAGTTCTGGCGAATGCGGAACAGCTTCATATAGTCTTGTGAAATGGGCATGAAACGCCTGACCGATGGCGTGTTGGGTATCGTGCCGGTGACCTTCCGCGTCAATCAGGGCGTGTATCAGACCCCGGCGTCGTTTTTGTCTTTCCTGGATGAGATGGTACATCGACGGATGTTCTTCACCTATTCTATCATTTGTACGAGATCGGATTACAGTCCCTTCCAGGTGGCGGCGCATTATCAAAGAGATTTGGGCCTTTGTACGGTGAACCATCGTCTGCCTGGCTGGTGAGAAAGGCATCGTCACACATTCTCGAAGAATGGAATAATAAAAATTCAAAGTGTTGTTTCGCCATGTCTTGATGTCCCGGCCGTAATTCATCAGAGACTTGCGCAGTGTTGGCTTTGCACAGGAGAGCCACCAAGATAGAGTGGAGTTATAGGCATTACGACGGCGTAAACACTGTGCCCACGCACTTTCGATGATATGTCGACAGTCTGGAGCGGTCAGGTGAGACACGTTTAGTTTCCACAGACCACGACTATGCCACACACGCTGTCGGACGAGACTAACGTCGCAGATATATGCCTCATGATCTGAAAAGGCTAAGGGCCAGACTTCCGCGTGGCGGGTTCCACCTGCGAGAGAGCGGGTGAGGTATACGCGATCCAGGCGGCTCGAGGAATGGGCGGTGTAAAACGTAAAGCCAGGGCGAGTTCCGTAGAGCTTTGTCCAGGTGTCAACGAGTTGTAGTCTGTCGATGACCACAGAGAGAGCCGCACAGGGTGAATGTTGTGGCAGTTGGTCGGTGGGCCCTTGTGTCGAGTTGAAATCCCCGCCAAATACCAAGTCATCCTGTGGACCCATAAATAGCGGCGTGATATCCTCGGCGAAGAATGTATTGCGGTCTCGACGGTGGCTGGAGCCGGATGGTGCATAGATGTTAATGATACGCACTCCAAATACAGTAAGAGCCATTCCCCGAGCAGTGTGGAGGTAAACGACGTCCTCTGCTGGAATGCCATCGCGTAGGAGGATGGCGACGCCGCTGCCGGTGTCGGAGGCGTGTGAAACATAGCCAGTGTAACCAGTAGGGATGAGAAAATCAGCGACAAACACCTCTTGTAGGAGCGCAATATCAACATCACTTGAGTAGATGGTGTCTCGAAACATCGCCAGTTTGTGTGGGGCGCGAATGGTGGCCATATTCATCGTGGCGATACGATATTGCTGCGGATGGACACTTGCAAGGTTTACAGAAGGCGTTGCAGCGGCTCCCGAAAGTCGCTGACTTGCCGTGTCTCCCACAGTTGCCGCAATTCTTAGTTGGGTACCAAATCTGGTGCCTCCATGGGATGCACCCGCTCGGCCACGTTAGCTGTCTGATCCGCTCCTTCGCCAACATCGTCGGCCCATGATGTGGATGTCGATGACGTGTGCTGGCGTTGGTCTGTAACGGACGAGGCGCATGCTCCAAGCGGTGCCGTGAGGGTAAGGTCGTTCTTAGGTGCTGACATCAAGGATGGTATGTCCTGATTTGAGGTATGGTGCGTTACCGTAGGACTGTCCAGTGTGGCAGTATCATCCTGCTGCTGGTCGGAAAATGGTACGTCACTGTCAGACATTCGTTCGGTATCTGAAAAGGTCGTCTGATGGAGGCCGTCAGCGGAGGGTGTTCGACGGCGTTTCTTACGCCTCCGAGGTGACCGCTGTTTTCGGATGTGTTGTTCTGAATCAGAATTTGGTTGCTCCTCTTCTATCGCCGCACCCGTCTGTACGAAAGCGGACGTCGGCACCACACTTAGGTCGATGTCCATGGTACCAGCAGAGTCATTCGGAGTTGTCTCTATTGTTGCCGGTTCTGGTGAAGGCGCTGGAGGCGGTGCTGTGCTTGTGTCGTCGGTATTTTCTTCTGCGTTGGGTACAGGCAACGTAGGTTTAGGCGTAGCCTGGAGTTGTATTACGTGGTTCTGTGCAACTGCAGCGTAGGTGACGGGTAGGGACGTGACCGTTGTTGCTGAGGCCACCTCACCTAGTGGTGTCTGTACCAAACGTCGGCGCATACATTCGGACCGGACATGGCCTTCCTCGCCACATCCTGAACATGTTCGTGGCTGGCCATCGTACATAACGATGGCCCGCACACCACCAATCATCAGGTACGACGGAACGTGTTTCTTCAGCTCAATCTGTATCTGACGCACACCATTTAATACCTGGTAGGTCGTAAATGTTTGCCACTTTTCTGCGAGGTGACCCACGACGTTACCATACGGTTGGAAGGCTGCAATGACCGTTTCTTGAGGTACTTCAAACGGGAGCTCAAACACCCGCAGGGTTCGTAATCCGAATCCTACATGATCGACCGTTACGGCACCGATGTGTCCATCAGAGTGCTTGAACTTCAGTCCGGTGTTATGTCGTTGGACAACTTCAGTGCATAGCGCTTCTGTCGTCATCTTGATATAGACGATGCTTCCCGTGATTGAAAAGTGTATTCCGATCACGTCTTGTGGGTTCAAACGAAGATCTTCTCGTATGAACTGTTCGATTTCAAAAGCTCTTGGTCGTGGATGTTCAGCCTGAAACGTTACTTTGATCGTCGCACGGCGGTAAACGTGCGCCATGAGGTTCGTGAATGCGGGACTCAATACACACAAATACCGCGACGCGGAAGTAAACAAACCCCGGAGCTGAGCGTTAAGCGGCGCGCGGCGCAGGTGCGCACGCTAGCACGGCCCAAGGCCAACTGAGCCTGAGTCAACAGATGGGGACGTTTGCAAGACAACAACCATCTGCACGGACAGTTCGCCGACGTTTGCACAGCATGGACTATCAGCTCGGAGACCATGGCTGCGGTTACCCTTGATGTTGCATCAGAGACAGGAGCGCCTGCGGTGGTGTACGAACCTGGGTGCACGAATGGCAAAACGTCATTTTTTCGGATGAATCCAGGTTCTGTTTATAGCATCATGGTGGTCGCATACGTGTTTGGAGCGGTGAATGCACATTGGAAGCGTGTATTAGTCATCGCCATACTGGCGTATCACCCGGCGTGATGGTATGGGGTGCCATTAGTTAGACGTCTCGGTTACGTCTTTGAACAGTGGTCGTTACATTTCAGATGTGTTATGACCCGTGGCTCTACCCTTCATTCGATCCCTGCGAAACACTACATTTCAGCAGGATAATGCACGACCGCATGTTGCAGGTCCTGCACGGGCCTTTCTGGATACGCCAATAGAAAACGTCTGCTCAATGATGTCCGAGCAACTGGCTCGTCACAATACGCCAGTCAGTACTCTTGATGAACTGTGGTATCCTGTTAAAGCTGCATGGACATCTGTACCTGTATCCGCCAGCCAAGCTCTGTTTGACTCAAAGCCCAGACGTATCACGGCCGTTATTACAGCCAAAGGTGGTTGTTCTGGGTACTGATTTCTGAGATCTATGCACCCAAATTGAGTGAAAATGTAATCACATGTCAGTACTAGTATAATATATTTGTCCAATGAATAGCAGTTTATCATCTGCATTTCTTCTTGGTGTAGCAATTTCAGTGGCCAGTAGTATATACCACCCGTAACGTCTTTAATGCGACGACCAGTGTAGACGGAAAGCGTAGTTACTCATTACGAATAAGAAAAATTTTAAAGCGGAATTTTACACATTCATACAATAGAGCGGTCCCAAATTAGGAAAGAGTGATATTAAGGTTAGTGTAATGTGCCAAGACGCACAGCAAAATACGAAATATTGTCAGCAGGTGATGGTAGAAACAAAATGTGGATTTGTTATGAATAAGTACCAATACCACAGAATGTGCATCATAATAATAATTGATACGTATTCATAAGAAACTCACATTTTGTTTCTACCATCACCTGCTGACAATACTTTCTTATACAACTACACAGTTTTAATATTTTAGTACCATTATAGCCCAAGATATGTTTATTTAATATCCATTTGTTTTATAGGAGTACTTTTTTATGTAGTATATATAGATTAGATTAGATTAATACTTGTTCCATAGATCATATATACGACATTTCGTAATGATGTGGAACGTGTCAGTTTAGTAAATGTTGTCTATACTTGACAATCAATATTTTAAGGATTTTTTTTTTCTTTTAAGGTTTACCTAAAAATTCATCTACATTGTAGGAGGAGTTGCCATTCAGAAATTCCTTTCATTTCTTTTTAAATACTAGGTGGCTACCTGTCAAACTTTTGATGCTACTTGGTAAGAGGCCAAAGACTTTTGTGGCACCATAATTCACCCCTTTCTGAGCCAAAGTTAGAGTTAACCCTGAATAGTGAATATCATCCTTTCTCCTAGTGTTGTAGCTATGCACACTGCTATTACTTTTGAATTGGGTCGGATTGTTAATAACAAATTTCATAAGTGAATACATATATATATATATTGTGAAGCTACAGTGAGTATCCCTAGATCCCTAAATAAATGTCTGCAGGATGCTCTTGGGTGGGCTCCAGCAATTATTCTGATTACACGCTTTTCTGCAATGAATACTTTTTTACTCAATGTTGAATTGCCCCAGAATATGACCCCATATGAAAGCAGTGAATGAAAATAGGCGTAGTAAGCTAATTTACTGACATGTATATCACCAAATTTTGCAATGACTGTGATAGCATAAGTAACTGAACTCAGACGTTTCAGGAGATCTTCAATATGTTTCTTCCAATTCAGTCCCTCGTCAATGCAAACACCTAAAAATTTGAATACTCTACCTTAGCTACAGATTTATGTTCAAAGTCTAAATTTATTAATGGTGTCATGCCATTTACTGTATGAAACTGTATATACCTGGTTTTATCAAAATTTAATGAGAGTCCATTTGTAGAGAACCACTTAATAACTTTCTGGAAGATATCATATACAATTTCATCAGTTAATTCCTGTTTGTCAGGTGTGATAGCTATACTTATATCATCAGCAAAAAGTACTAGCTTAGCATCTTCGCGAATGTAGAATGGCAAGTCATTAATATATATTAAGAACTGCAAAGGACCCAAGACGGAACCTTGTGGGACCCAATTTTTGATAACTCCCCAGTTAGAACAATTAATTGTTTCATCTATATCATGTGAACTGCTTATTTCACCTTTCTGCAGTCTTCCAGTTAAGTATGATTTAAACCATTTGTGCACTGTCCCACTCATACCACAATACTTAAAGCTTATCTAGAAGCGTGTGACGATAGATGGTTTTAGGTTAGTAACCTCTTTGGTACATTTTGGTCGAACGATAGTTATCATTGGTGTGCAGCGAGAGCTGCTGGCAACAATGCTTAGGTTGGAATGTTCTTTGTTTGTTGGCCGGTGTGTGGCAGTCTCCCGCCGACCGCAGAGCGAGGCGGTAGCATACCGGCAGTGAGTTCGTAACCTGCGTTTAGTGGTGGCTAAGGTTTTTGCCATTCCGTCGTATCGCATACGAGTTGCAGTTGCATCAGCCCAGAAGCTTCAAGTAATGATGAAAAACGTGTGTTTTTGGGAGTGTCCGGATACATTTGAGCACATAGTGGTGTTGTCCGAAACTTGCTGCCTGAGGGCGGCTGCTATCGCTCACACAGCAGGGTGACTTTTCTTTCTTTTTTATCTTGATCGTCCAGCAGTAGTTGTCGGGGCAGCGCGCGGCCTGCCAATATGTGTGGCCACTGTGCGCCTGCAGCCCCGGCCAGCCGGCGGCCGGCTATATTGCGGCGAGCGTGCAGTGGCCGCGATATTGCCGCCGCACTCCTTAATACAACTGTCCCGCTGATTTATGTCGTCTCCCGGCAGCCGGGCCGGAAAAGTAAACACGCCCGCCCGCACAGGCAGTCTCCCGGAGTTAACCGGGAACACGTTTCAATTTGGCCGCCCGCTCGTTTTATACACTGCGCCCGAGGTGAACCCAGCAGTCGTTCGCGAGCGCCGCGCAGATTTCTTCCCGACCCCAGGCGAAGGGGGGTGTAAAAGCCGGGCGTCGCTTTCACGAATACGACCTCCGATCGGAAAAGCTCTGCAGTGGTTTGCGCAGAGTATCCGTAGTGTTATTCGAGCGATATTGTAGAAAGATTTTTTACAATTTCAAGCAGTTCAATTCAACGGCGTGCAGAAGATTATAGACGGTGTCCCAGCTATCTTGCTCACATAAAATATCTCTGGAACACCAACAGCTATCGTAAAACTGCTTTCACCGTTATCAATGTAAGGCTGGGGCTCATGAATGTACATATTTTGAAACATTATAAAACGAAAGCATATGTGATTTTTAAGACAAACTTCAGTGTTTTTTTTTTTTTTTTTTTTTTTTTCTCTCTCTCTCTCTCTCTCTCTCTAATGGACGCGCTTTATTTCATCAGTAAAAATCAAATCACATAAACAATGTCGTTGATTGCATCGTAATACGCCAATTACAACCTAACATACTGCGACGCGAAGTTGAAGCTTGAAATACGCGAAACGCGCGGCTTGGGCACGTCCTGAGCAGCGTGTGGTTCTCGCCCGAGTCTCAAAATGTTCAAATGTTTGTAAATCTATCGGACCAAACTGCGTGGTCATCAGTCCATAGCTTACAAACTACTTAAACCTAGGTAAATAACCTAAGGACAACACAGACACCCATGCCCCAGGGAGGACTCGAACCTCCACGGCGAGCAACCGCGCCTCCGCAGCGAGGCTCGGCTACTCCACCGCGACCCCGAGTCTCAGGACGTGCGCTAGCCGCGCGTTTCGCGTATTTCAAGCGTCAACTTCGCGTCGCAATATCTGCACAGACACACACACATATATATATATATATATATATATGTGTGTGTGTGTGTGTGTGTGTGTGTGTGTGTCTAAAGGGATACAGGGTGACACACTAAACACTTGCACCTTAAATATTGCGGAAACGGAAAGTACGATTGTTGTGCGGTTTTCACACAATGGGTTGGTAGTCTAGGACTCGTACGTTAGCCAATAAAGAGATTCTAAAAATACCTAGAAAGTGTATTTTTACGCAAACATATCATTTTTTAAATTGATAAATGGCTGTTTCTATCATGCACAGGAAATTTTGACACCAGCTGTGTACAAAGAATTCTGAATGACATTTTTATCACGTTTAGTTTGGCAGCCACAACCATTAAAAGTTTTGGGGAGCGGGGGCTTATGCGAGCCCCTGACTACCAATACATTTAGTGAAAACCGCACATTAATATTTGCGCTGCAAGTGATAGGTGATTCACCATATATATATATATATATATATATATTATCAGCTCTCCTATAAACAAAGGAAAACACACTTATTCATTAATAATCATGTAGCCGCACCGGTGTTATGCATCAATTGATCAAGCGCTTTTTTTTTTTTTTTTTTTTTTTTTTTTTTTTTTTTTTTTTTTTTTTTTTTTTTTTAGATTTTCGTACTTCGGTGTCTATGGAGGCGTAAACTAACCATAAACAAATGTTTCACATCAATGTATCAATGTCATCGATTCTTCGAGAGGAGGATCATTTAAACAAGCGTCAAACACTCCACCGCAAATATTACATTTTGCATCAGTTGACTAACGGCTAAATCTTGTGGTTTTATTTCCAATAAGAGATTTTATAACCAGATTATTGTGATGAAAATGTGGCCCAAAGAAATGCTCTTAGAGTACATAGACTGAGGGTTATTATCTCAAGTCCCTCAAATATATAGTAAGTCGCAAAAAATTCCCGGAACGGAAAAGTAAGCTGGTTGAAGGTGAGAAAAATAGACCTTTTTAAACTATTCAATATAGTGTTCAAAACTTATTTTAATGGTGATTCAAATGTTTGTAAACCTATGGGACCAAACTGCATTGGTCATCAGTCCTTAGGCTTATAAACTACTTAAACCAACTTATAGTGAGGACAACACATACACCCATTCCCGAGGGACGAGTCGAACCTCCGACGGACAACAGCCGCGCACTCCGCAGCAAGGCGCCTTAGACCGCAAGGCCACTCCCCCGTGGCTTTTAATGGTGAACCGCTAAAAAATTGATATTAGAAATAAATTAACAGGTCAACGCCCTTGAATACGGAACAAAAGTAACTTTCGAGCCCTCTTAATACAACAGTGGCCAAACAGGAAGTCAATTTCTGATGCCAGCTAAAGGATATTCAATCTCTAATTGACCTCATTCCAAAGGAAGCACAAGATTTTTACCGTAAACTCTTCAGTCACCCTGATTTCGAAGATCACATTGACGGCTTCGGCTGCTCTCAACTTGATTTTACTGTTGATAGTGAAATAACTCAATAAAAAATCTACATCATTTGGTTCTTTAGTTGTATACAATAACTTTGTAATGTTGTTGTAGGTATAAACTATTGATACATGAAATGAGGTGTGTAACAGTTAGAAAGCAATGTTATTACCTATGTTCGAATGTCAGTAAAATACAATTACATGTTCATACCCCATTATAATTTCTTATTTATTTTGCAAATGATTTATTAAGAAGTCGAAGAGAGGAAGATTTCGAAGGAAAGGATTGACTTTAACTGCATTGGGGCATTGAAATTATACAATAGCAAGCAGGGTTTATATGAGGCGGGCCGGGTATCGAACCGCGGTCTCCCGCTTCGTGTCAGCGGTGGCCTTATCCACTTGGCAACGCGCGCTCGTCTTCCGTCTATATCAAACTTCCAAAAGTTATACGCAACGTCTGTACCGTCCCCCTGACCTCTTATACTCGCCAGTAATGATTCCCGTAAGAGGTCGAACGTATGAGCGTGAATTAAATGAAACAAACGCCGTTTTCGCGTGTAAAAATAGACACCACACTAATCTGTAATAAGAATTTATTTTTTACTGCCGTTTTTTATTTCCATAAATGTTTAGTTAATTGCGTTAGAAAGAATAAATTATTTCCTGAATATACTCATATCTTTTTTTACGATTGTAAGAAGGTATTACGTCATAAGTAGCTCAATAAAAGCATAAACATCGAATAATAATGTTCTTTTTCCCCTTGTATCGGTAATATATCATGAAATATAGCCTTAGTCAATACAATCTTACCATATTTTTGAAACAATAATGACACTACATTATCCTCTAATTTGCGTCACGTGACTAAGAGACATTTTACGGCTTGGAATCAGTTAATGCAAAATCGAGAAATGAAAGTCATATATTAAAGCATCACATGACCAAGAACCATTTCTGTATAAATGCCGAGTTTCGCTACATTTTACATTATAGTCAGATTTGAGCACGTAAATTTAATGTAGTCCATTATCGTATTGCATCAAAATCTAGATTTGGTGGAACCACTGAAATTATATTAACACTTTCGCGTTGTCGTTAAAATCTCGAAACCCGTATTTGGAGCTTGGTCAGTTGATTCATAACACCATCCATTTGTATTAACAGCCTCAGTAGCATAGTATGCTACTGTTGCCAACACAATGTTCGCTTTACGAGAATAATTAATTTACTGATCCTACATGGGTACAAACAAGAACCTGTCAACCACAGAGAAGGAACGGCATTAATTATTTATGACTCACACCACACGAGAACTTTACTCCTCTCTTTCTATGTGATAACAGATATCAAAAAATCATTCTGAGGTCGTTCCCAACATAAGGACGCTACGTCACCGAGGCCGTAAGTCAAATTTCACCATTTAGCAAGTAAGAGCATGGTTACTGTCATGTTAGGGTTTGCACGTTTCTGTCCCTTTATTACTGTAATTTTTTGAGCCTAACGAAAAAAAAAAAAATCTCCCCATAAATCACACACATAATTTTTGTACAAATTTGTACAGCCAAACTAATAGGGATAAATCGATAAATCATGTATCCAACTGACCACTGCGAAGTCTAGTTTTGCATAAAAAGAGTTTATTAGCTTTAAAATAATCAGGATAATTCAAAAATATGAACCAGACAAGTTATGCTATCAAGCTTGATTCCATGTTGGAGATTTTTTAAGTATTTGATTTGGTTTTAAGCATTGATAATGACCACAAAGTGGTCGAAATCTAGATTTACAAACAAATAAATATATTTTTTCTATGACTGATTGCTAAAAGAATTACCACACACACCACCACAAAGTTATGCTATGGCCCGTCTTTCGACAGTTCCGTTCAAAATCAATTACGTATCTATAACTATTTAAATCAACTGCTGTTCCTTAGTGTCGCTAAAATTCAGAAATGAGTTCCGTACAAAGTTAATTACGTTTATATAATTATATAAATTGATTGCTCTTCGTCAGTCTCCGTAATATTCAGAAATGGCTTGACCGATTTTCACTATTATTTTTCGCTTTAATACAGGAGAGGTTTCGAAAAATAACACGGAAAACCTAAAAGAATTACTGAAATATCTAAAAAATTGAAATTGATAAGTTTGTACGGGTATAGCCACTTGGAACTAGCTCAATATTTTATGCGCTGCCATAACTTTCATTGTATGGTAATAAAACTTTGCACATTTGATTTTCAGAAGAAAGGACTGTCTACATAATGTTTCGTACACAGCATAGCAGAGGGCCCTTTGAAACACGCTCCAAAATACAGTTTTATGAAATTTTGTGTATATGACCTATAAAACGAGAGTAAAGCCTCTGTCTACATACGTTTCCGTACGGTGCATGGCGGAGGGTACATTACTCTAAAAGTCGACAGCGTTGACCTGTTGTTGTGGTCTTCAGTCCGCAGACTGGTTGGATGCAATTCTCCACGCTACTCTGTCCTGTGCATCTGTGTCTCTTCATCTGAGAATACGAACAGCAAGCCAGTGGCGTAACTAGGACTTGGCTTTGGAGGAGGGGGGGGGGGGATAGATCTCCTTGACGAGCAAAATTTTAGTCAGTTTCCAGACAGACTACCATCTACCACTCCCGTTGAAGAAACTAAAGATTATGGTAAAACAGCCCAAGTTTTCAATCTTTACCTTTACCAGATTGCCGTTATACGATTTTTTCTATTCTTTTTCTTTTCTTTTTTTCCCCCTTTTTTCGGGTTCTGGGGGGATTCTATCCCCCTCATCCCCCCCCCCCCCCGAAGTTACGCCACTGCAGCAACGTATATCCTTTTGAATCTGGTTATTGTATTCGTCCCTCGGTCTCCCTGTACAATTTTTACCCCACACACTTCTCTCTAATGCTATATTGACGATTCCTTGATGTCTCAGAATATGTCCCACCAATCTATCCCTTCTCTTAGTCAGGATATGCCAGAAAATCTTTTTCTCCCCAATTCGGTTAAGCGACTCCTCATTAGTTACGTGATCTACCCATCTCATTTTTATCATTCGCCTGCAGCTTCACATTTCAAAAGTTTCTATCATCTTTTTGTCTGAACTCCTTATCGTCCACGTTTCACTCGCATACAATGCAACACTCCATACAAATGCTTTCAGAAAGGACTTCCTAACACTTAAATTAATATTGGATGTTAATAAGCTTCGCTTCTTTAGAAACGCTGTTCTTACCATAGCCATTCTGCATTTTATATCTTCTGTACTTCGGCCATCAGAAGTTATCTTGCTAGCCAAATAACAACACTCATCAACTACTTTTACTGTCTCATTACCTAATCTAATTCCTTCAGCAACGCCTGACTTTCTGACGCTACATTCCATTATCCTTGTTTTTCTCTAATTGATATCTTATACCCTCTTTTCAAGACACTTTTCCATTCCATTCAATTGCTCTTCAAGATATTTTGCAGTCTCTTACAGAGTTTTTATTTCTTTTCCCTGAACTTTAATTCCCTCTACAAATTTTTCCTTACAATCCTTCACTCAATGTACAGAATGAACAACATTGGGGGAAGGTTACAACCCTGTCTTACTCCCTTCCCAAGCTCTGCGTCCCTTTCATGCCCTTCCACTCTAATAACCGCTATCTTGTTATAAGTTGAATATAACTCTTCGCTCCCTATATTTTACTCCTGTTACCTTCAAAATTTGAAGGAGTGTATTCCAGCCGACATTGTCAAAAGCTTTCTACAAACGCTAAAACCGTAGATTTGCCTTTCCTTAGCCTGTCTTCTAAGATAAGTCGTAATGAAGTATTGCCTCCGGTGTTCCTACATTTCTCCTAAATCCAAACCGATCTTCCCCAAGGTTGGACTCCACAAGTTTTTCCATTCGCCAGTAAATAATTTATGTTAGTATTTTGCAACCGTGACTTATTAAACTGATAGTTCTGTAATTTTCACATTTGTCTGCACTTGCTTTGGATGTGGATTTACTATATTCTTTATGAAGTGGGAGGGTATTTCCCCTGTTCCATACATCTTACATACCAGGTGGAACAATTTTTTCATGACTGGCTATCCTAACGATATCAGGAGTTCAGACGGAATATCATCTATTCCAGGAGCCTTGTTTCGACTCAAATCTTTCAGCGCTCTGCCAAATTCTTCTCGTAGTATCATATCTCCTATCTTATCTTACTCCACTTCGTCTTCCATTTCTAGAATACTGCCTTCAAGTTTATTTTCTTTGTACAGCCCCTCTATATATTCCATCCACGTTTCAGCTTCCCCCCCCCCCCCCCTTTGATTACTACTGGTTTTCCGTCCGAGTTCTTGATATTCATACAGCTGCTTTTCTTGTCTCCAATTATCTCTTTTATTTTCCTGTATGCGGCATCTAACTTTCCCATGGTTCTGCATTTGGCCTCTAACTATTCCTGCTTAGCCAGTCTGCACTTCCGGTCAATCTCATTTTTCAGACGTTTGTACTCCCTTTTGCCTGCTTCAGTTGCTGAATTTTTAGATTTTCTCCTCTCATCAATTAAGTTCAATATGTCCTGTGTTATCTAGGGATTTCTATTACTTCTGTCTATATGATCCTCTGCTGTTTTCACTAACCTATCTCTCAGATCTACCCATTATTCTTCTAGTGTATTACTTTCCCCCGTTTCAGCCAATCCTTGCCTAATGCTCCCTCTGAAACCCTCAACCACATCTGGTTCCTTCAGTGTTTTCAGGTTACATCTCCTAACTGTTCTACCTTTCTGCAGTCTCTTAAGTTTTAATCTACAGTTCTTTACCAATAAGTCATGGTCAGAGTCTATATCTGCCCCTGGGTATGTCTTACTGGTTTCTAAATCTATTCCTTACCATTATAAAGTCAATCTGGTACCGTCCAGTGTCTCCTCGTCTCTTCTATGTATACAGCCTTCTTTCATGATGATTAAACCAAGTGTTGGTGATCATTAAATTGTGCTTTGCACAAAATTCTACCAAGCGATCTCTTCTTTCATTTCTTTTCCCCAGTCCATATTCACCTACAACATTTCTTTCTCTTCCTTTTCCTACTACCGAGTTCCAGTCCCCTATCAGAATCAAGGTTTCGTCTCCCTTCATTTTCTGAATAATTTATTTTATCTTCTCATACATTTCTTCGATGTCCTCATCATCTGCAGAGGTAATTGGCATATAAACTTGTACTACTGTGTTCGGTGTTGGTTTTGTGTCTATCTTTGCTATGATAATGCGTTCACTATGCTGTTCATAGTAATTCACCCGCATTCCTATTTTCTTATTCATTATCAGACCTACTCCGGCGTTACCACCAACTGATTTCGTGTTTATAACCCTGTACTCACCTATCCAGAAATCGTGTTAATCCTGCCACCGAAGTTCACTACTCCCTACCACATCTAACTTTAACCTAGCCATTTCTCTTTTCAAATTTTCTACTTAACCTACGCGATTAAGGGTTAGAATATTCCACGCTCGGATCCGTAGAATGCCTGTTTTGTTTTTCTTGATGACGACATCCTCCTGAGTAGTCCCCACCCGGAGATCCGAATGGGGGAGTATTTTACCTCCGGAATATTTTACCCAAGAAGACGCTATCATCTTATAGTCATCGAGTAGAGCTGCATGTCCTCGGGAAAAGTAACGACTGTAATGTCCCCTTGCTTTCAGCCGTTCGGAATTACTATATACCTAAGGTTACAAGGCCAACTCTGTGAATCATCTTGACTGTTGTCCCTTCAACAACTGAAAAGGCTGCTGCCCCTGCATAGCATTGCCGCGTTCGCTAGTTACAAATAATATTTTCATGCCAGGGTCGCGTTGTATTTTATAAATCCTTTATTTCAACATCACCTGTTTGAATAGACAAGCTGCCATGTACAAAGCCAGTGGCACTTGAAGTGGCGTGATTGCCGTATTCCCGGAGACGGATCCACCTTTGCACTTCACGCAATGGAGCACCCATCACAAGTCTGTGGGGTGCTGATGTATTAATATTTGCTCTCCTTACGGGGATGAGATATGTACTTTATCAATTATTCCACAAGATCTGCGAATACCGATTATGAAGAAATGAAAAGAGTTACAAGATACATAGCGATACTGACACTCAAATATTATTAATAGCACAAATAACGATCGCAAACCTACAACATGTGCAACTTTCATAAATTACGCATGTAGATAGTTCATGCATCCCAGGATTCAAAATTTCGATTTTTGTCTGTTACAAGATATATTTTCTCACACGATGGCAACATAGTGAAAGAACTGGAATCAAGGTGTAGCACAGCCAATTCAGCGAGTCCTCGGGCTACGATCTACTCTCTTCTGCAAGAAGGAAGTCAGTACAAAACTAACTCTTTCGACCAACTTTCCTTCATTGGAGTGAAAGGTTATTTTGTGGCAATGTCTGAAATGGAACACAACGCGTTAGAATCTTCTACAATAATTAAACTGCAATAAACCCTGAAACTCTGTCTCTACAATAAGATGACGGGCCATTCCTCCTGACGGTGTAGCTTTGACCAGACGTAGCGCAAGAAACACATCACTTGTTGGTATCAAAATAATATAAAAAGAAGAAAGTCTCGGTCAAAAGAGACAAGTCGAAAAAATATGAACATTCAGAATATCTCGTACAATCCTGTCAACTTGAAGCTGGAACTGAACTGTGGAGAAGTTCCTCTTTACCTAATGCATCTCCAACAATGCGTTTTTAGACGAATGTTTTCTTGACTAATACAACTTCTTTTCCGAGAAAAAGGCACTGTGTTTTTGATTGGGACTATTTTAATATCAGCGACGTTATTCAGTCAGTGAAATTATATTTGGAATAAATGTTGTAAAGCAGTTTCTACCTCTCGTTTCCATAGAAAAGCAATTACGGCACAATTCAGCGGCCCTGACTGCTAGCGTCCGTTTACAATGGGCTGCATTACACGTTTAAGAGGTTTCCTATGTTTTTCCACGAATTTGCTGGGACACGAAGCCTTTGAACCGTGGCTCTGCTAAAGATAAACGTTATTTCAACTGTCCGGCTTCCTCAGTTACACAATCCCGTTTGATTACCTCTTCATTCCTGGAAACAGTTTATTACTCTTTTCTTCTTTGAAACGGCAGTCAGTAGCTATTACATACACTACTAAGAGAAAAAAAACACTCCATAACGCAGATATTAGTTTCTCTCCCGTGAGAAAATAGCATAACGAAGTACGTTTAAAATACAGCAGCTACTGGAACTGTAGATAAATCTATTGCTGCTGCTACCAATTAACTGATTTACCGGTAGCTGTTCTGTCGACAACTGACATTTTCAGACCGTGGCTGTGTACAAAGTACCGGCAGGACAGCCTTAACCATCCAGGCGCCCCGGGCGATTCGCCCACTTGGCGCCCTTTATTACATAAACAGCGAACCTGGCATTTGAATGTTTTAAATGGTTTTCCATTGTGAATTTAAGGATTTCATAAAATAAAAGAAAGAAACTAAAGAACGGAAATGATCCGGATTCGATTCCCGGAACGGCACAATTTTTCAAGTGTTACAGATCGACTGTCCATCTCTAGAAGGGCAATAAATTTAGAATTTACGAAAGTTTGCGATCGCATCATGCGTTTATTTTTGTGCAGGCTATTTTGATGTTGTTTTAGTTCACTGTTGCTGCGGTGGAGTAGCCGAGCGGCCTAGGGCACC
Organism: Locusta migratoria; assembly: GCA_026315105.1. Taxonomy (NCBI): domain Eukaryota; kingdom Metazoa; phylum Arthropoda; class Insecta; order Orthoptera; family Acrididae; genus Locusta; species Locusta migratoria. The sequence continues at coordinate 470,347,133 of CM048744.1, read as the reverse complement.
TCGCTGCGGAGCGCGCGGTTGCTCGCTGTCGGAGGTTCTAGTCCTCCCTGGGTCATGGGTGTTTGTGTTGTCCTTAGGTTAGTTTACCTTAGTTTAAGTAGTTTGTAAGCTACGGACTGATGACTACGCAGTCTGGTCCGATAGATTTACAAACATCTGAACAGTTCTCTGTTAATAATCATGCACTGCAACTGGAAACGTTTAAAGTTTTATTATATACAGATTAGTAAGCTGAGGTTTACATTTGCAAAATAGATGTTCACGATATCACATTCCAACGATTTGCAACTAAAGTCTTTTTCTAATGTATTTGCTGAAGGTGCAAATTTCATGTTGGACTCCAGTTTTGATATTTACACTAGTGATGCAGTACTTAAATATACAGGGTGTTCCATTTATCCTATGGCTACTCGCGCAGGCTGTGTTTCTCCGTCACCGGAACCGCGCAGGCAGTTCGAATCGGTGCCGCATCTCTCTGCTAATAACACATTGCGCGCCTTTTCCGTCAGTGTCGTTCAAACAGTGAAAACATGGATGTTGAATGAGACTGTTCAATATTTTAGTTTCGGAAAGTTTTGGACTGTAATACAGATTTTTTAGTGCCGGTCTATATTTTTGTTTATTTATTTAGCCATGTGTTAGCGTGCGCGGCGCCCCTGGATTTCGGCGCCCTGGGCGACCTGCCCGGCCGCCCCACCCTAAAGCCGGCTCAGTGTGTGTTACATCTGTAGATAAACTGATGATGCTCTGCTGTAAGGGGGATCTGCGTTATTTCTTTCTTTCTCTTTGCCCATGTTCCCGCACATGCAGGGTCGGCTTAGTTAAATCCGGATTTGACTTGTTAATATTTACGGGGTGTTCGGATGCGCTTCCTGTCATTAACCCATCCCCCCCCCCCCCCGGGAGGAAATGTGTACCCCAAATGTCTGCGTATAGTGTTATATGCGTGAAGGTGTTACTAAATGTCTATGAGTCGTCAGAGACAGAACATGGGTACCAACCCGGTATTTACCTAGGAGGATGTGGAAAACCGTCAGGCTTGCGGACACTACGACCACTTTCGTTAATCGGGCCGGTTCGCCTCCCTGTCTCGGAAAACGGCGCGTTAGACCACACGGCTAATCGAGTGGGACAGGGAAACGCGTCATTAAGGATTAATAAATCAGAGCCTGTCATGAAAAAATTTGTTCCATCTGGTACGCAAGATGTATGAGACAGGGGAAATACAGTCAGACTTCAAAAAGATTATAGTTGTTCCAATTCGAAAGAAAGCAACTGGAGACAAATGTCAAAATTACAGAACAAAAAAATTAATAAGTCATGGTTGTAAAATAATAACACGAATTATTTACAGACGAATGGAAAAACTTGTGGAATCCGACCTTGGGGAAGATCAGTTTGGATTTAGGAGAAATGTAAGAATACGTGAGGCAATACTCACAATACGACTTATCTTAGAAGACAGGCTAAGGAAAGACAAACCTACGTTTTTAGTGTTTGTAGCAAGCTTTTGACAATGTCGACTGGAATACACTCTTTCAAATTGTGAAGATAGCACGGGTAAAATATAGGGAGCGAAGAGTTATATTAAACCTATACAAGCGGTTATTAGCGTCGAAGGGCATGAAAGGGACGCAGAGGTTGGGAAGGGAATAAGACAGGGTTGTACCCTTTCCCCAATGTTGTTCAATCTGTACATTGAACAAGCAGTGAAGCAATGCAAGAAAAAATTTTGAGAGGGAATTAAAGTTCAGGGAGAAGAAATAAAAACTTTGCGGTTTGCCGATGACATAGTAATTTAGTCAGAGACTGCGAAAGATCTGGAAGAACAATTGAATAGGATGGGCATTGTCTTGAAAGGAAGATATAAGATGAACATTAACAAGAGTAAAACGAAGGTAATGGACTGTAATGTCAGAAAATAAGGTGGTGCTGAAGGAATTAGATTAGGTAATGAGACGATAAAAGTAGTAGATGAGTTTTGATATTTGGGTAGCAAGATAACTTCTGATGGCCGAAGTAAAGAAGATATAAAATGCAGAATGGCTATGAGAAGAAAAGCGTAGAAGCGGAATTTCTTGACATCCAATATTAGTTTAAGTGTTAGGAAGTCTTTTACTGGAATAATTTGTCTGGAGTGTAGCATTGTATGGATGTGAAACGTGGACGATAAGTAGTTCAGACAAAAAGATGATAAAAGCTTTCAAAATGTGTTGCTACAGACGAATGATGAAAATTAGATGGGTAGATCACGTAACTAATGAGGAGCTGCTCAACAGAATTGGAAAGGAAAGGAGTTTGTGGCGTATCCTGACTAAGTGGAGAGAGAGTTTTGTGGGACACATTCTGAGACATCAAGGAATCGTGAACTTAGCGTTAGAAGGAAGTGTGTGGGGTAAAAATCGTAGAGACCGAGGGACGAATACAGTAAGCAGATTCAAATCGATGTTGGGTGCCGTTCGTATTCTCGGATGAAGAGTGAAGAGGCTTGCACAGAACAGGGTAGCGTGGAAAGCAGCATCAAACCAGTTTGCGTACTGAAGACCACAATAACATCAAATTATTGTACCAGCAAGACGGTTTTTATTTCAAAATAAAATTTCACTGGCTGCTGTACCACACCATGGGCTGGAACTTGGGATTCGTTTAATGGTCAAAACAGCATCTGGGTAGACGATCCCTGGATGGAGCTCCAAGGAATGGAGCTTCTTGAGAGAATTGTCTTTGACCATCCACTTTCGAACTGTTGTTGGTCGCTGTAACTATTGGTAATTCAAATGGGGACAGGCAGACGACCAATCATGTGACTGTGGAGCAGACATACAACCGATGACCCACATACTTACTAACTGCCCATTACGATCATTCTCAAGAGGGATGACCGAACTCCATCTAGTCAGTCAGGAAGCTGTCCAGTGGTTATGGGAGTTGTACTTGGCTCTGTGACAGAGATATGTCTCATATTATTAATTAGACACTAGTATATTTTACTAACGTATTATATGTAGTTGACATTAATATATATATATATATATATATATATATATATATATATATATATATATATATATATATATATATATATATGGTGTTACAAAAAGGTACGGTCAAACGTTCAGGAAACATTCCTCACACACAAAGAAAGAAAATATGTTGTGAGGACATGTGTCCGGAAACGCTTAATTTCTATGTTAGAGCTCATTTTAGTATTTCTGTTTAAATGTAAATTGAAATAATTCGTGCAGACAATCGTCAAAATACCCAATTGTTTCGTTATTATGTACTGTACTTCCTCGATTCACCGCCAGGTGGCCCAATTGAAGGAATGTAATGTTGACTTCAGTGCTTGTGTTGACATGCGACTCGTTGCTCTACAGTACTAGCATCAAGCACATCAGTACGTATGCAATCAGTGCAATGTTTACAAATGCGGTGTTGGCAGATGCCCATTTCATGTATGGGGGTTTGGGCAGGAATTGATTGGGCCTCGTGTTCTTCCACCTACGCTCACTGGAGCACGTTATCATGATTGCATACGGGATACTCTACCTGTGCTGCTAGAAAATGTGCCTTTACAAGTATGACACAATATGTGGTTCATGCACGATGGAGCTCCTCCACATTTCAGTGAACGTGTTCGTACGCTTCTGAACAACAGATTCGGTGACCGATGTATTGGTAGAGGCGGACCAATTCCATGGCCTCCACGCTCTCCTGGCCTCAACCCTCTTGACTTTCATTTATGGGGGCATTTGAAAGCTGTTGTCTACGCAACCCGGTACCAAATGTAGATACTCTTCGTGCGCGTATTGTGGACGGCTGTGATACAATACGCCATTCTCCAGGGCTGCATCAGCGCATCAGGGATTCCATTCGGCGGAGGGTGGATGCATGTATCCTCCCTAACGGAGGACATTTTGAACATTTCCTGTAACGGAGTGTTTGAAGTCACGCTGGTACGTTCTGTTGCTGTGTGTTGCCATTGCATGATTAATGTGATTGGAAGAGAAGTAATAAAATGAGTTCTAACATGGAAATTAAGTGTTTCCGGATACATGTCCACATAACATATATCCTTTCTTTGTGTGTGAGGAATGTTTCCTGAAAGTTTGGCCGTACCTTTTTGTAACACTCAGTATACCATGGGCTGGAAATCATTTTAAAGCCTCTGTTATCGGGAAAGGAGAATCGGACAGTCCTCGAGTGAAAGTGAGCAGGAGCCGAAGAAGAACCGGGATGATAACGAGAGAAAACGGAAGAAGAGAAAGGAGAGGCGTAAGTCTGTGGTGTGATGCGCGGGTGCAGCGCGCTGGGTCGATGCGCTGGTGAGCGGTCGCCCCTCGGGCCTAAGAGGGCGGCCTTGTGGAGCTGCGGCCACAAAGGCGGCCAGTGGGACCAGACGCCGCCGCTGCCTTCCGGCTTCCGCCGCCCGCCAGATTGCAGTCGCAGCCGCGGGCCACGCCGACAGCCGCCAGCCGCAGTGCTGCTGCACCCAAAGCCCTGCGGACAACCACTGCCAAACATGCGAACCACATCCCAGCGACTGGTAACGACGCGATGACTGTTATACGACTGCCGGCCGCGGTGGCCGAGGGGACTGAGGCGCTCCAGTCACGGTCTGCACAGCCACTACGGTCGGGGGTTCGAATCCCCACTCGGGCATGGAAATTTGTGCCGTCCTTAGGATAAGCTAGTTGTTAAGTAGTTTGTAAGTTTAGGGACTGATAACCCCGTAGTTAAGTCCCATAAGCTTAACAAACATTTGAACATTTTGAGATATATACCAAAATCGTACGATAGATAATGTAAAGATCCCTTATTGCACTAGTGATACTCCCGCATCTGCAAAACTCTGCAGTCGTCCGTTACAGGTCTCTGCGTGTGCCATGCCTCATTGCACTTGTGACCTGTCAGTTCGCGAGCAGGGACGCTGCAGTGTGCCTCCGAAGTTGCGTTTTGTGACGTTATTTGTGTGGTGAAGCGTCAGATGTGGCGGCGATTGCTAATCAATCCTGCTAATGTATTGCTACTGGTTGAGATGAAGTTACGAAGAACCCTTCTTCGTGAAGATGGTATTTGTGTAGAAGGTGAATCACTCGCATGCTTTTTCGTATCTGTTATGGTACAGAAATATGAGCGTAAGTTAGATACTGTTGTAACACTAACACATAACAATGAAAAGAGGGATGATAATGACGAACAACTCATTGCAAGCGGTAGTGCTACGTAAGTGCGGGAAGAGGCGAAGCAAGTAGTGGCAGTGAATGCCAACAGTCTTCCGAGAAGAAGGTTAAAGTCGCAACTATCATCACGGCTTTTGATGACAATACGCTAGATAACATGTACGATGATTATTACATACGTAATAGTTAAGATATCTGCGTTACGTATTGCGTCTACAGTTACATCTTCAGTGCTATCTGGAGCATCATATCAGAGTTTTGCATAAAAACGACACCCACCAGCATATTGAGGTGTAAGTAGAGATCCTGTAAGCAAACGTTCGTTCAGATATGTTTGTTCGAGCCCATGTACTTTCCTTGTGAGCGGAACTACAGTGCAACGGAGCGGCGCTGCACGACGTGGCTCTGTGTGGTATGCCACACCCCAACTGCAGCGGCGCGACAACACGCGGCAAATCTTGCATCCGAGTACAATGGACGATAGTGACATCGATGTAGTAATAATTTCTTTGTAAGGTAAGGAAGAAGAAAGGCTGAAGCAAAAGAAGACAACAAAAAGGCCGAGAATATGGCTGCGCCGGCCGCGGTGGCCGAGGGGACTGAGGCGCTTCAGTCACGGTCTGCACGGCCACTACGGTCGGGGGTTCGAATCCCCCCTCAAGCATGGATATTTGTGCCGTCCTAGTTCGTAAGTAGTTCATAAGTAGTTTAAGTCGATAGAAACCTGCCTACTGACGACAGACTTTCCTAGTGCCTGTCTTAATCCCAAGTGACTGTTCAGAGAAGGGTAATACCGCCGTCAACATATTACAGCATCTATCCATAATTCAGCATGCCCTTAGAGAGCACTGTTCAAGTCAAACTCAGCTTCACCTTTTCTCACATAATGGGAGAAATGGGTGAAGAGCTACAGGCAGAATGCATAGTCCTTGATTTCCGAAAGCCGTTTGACGCGGTGACCAACTGACGACTATTAATCAACGTATGGGCATATATAGGTGCCATTTGAAGACTTTTTAATTATGAGAACACATAACGTCTTCATCGGTGGTGAATGTTCATTAAGGAGAAGGGTACTGCAAGGAGTACCCCAGGGAACTTTTCTAGGGCCACTATTACTTTGTATCTACATAAATTATCTGACATGTTGAGTACCAAACTTGCGGCTGTTTGCAGATGATGTTGTGGTGTGTGGGATTGTGTCGCCGTCAAGTGACTGTAGTAGAATACAAGATTGTGTAGATAAAACATCTGTGTTACTATATAAAATAACGCCATTTTTTCCTTCTGTTTACCAGTAGCAAATATTCAAATGTTTGTAAATCTATCGGACTAAACTGCGTGGTTAGTAGTCCGTAGCTTATAAACTACTTATAAACTACCGCATCATGGCGCCCCAGTGCGCACGAATCAATCACCGCGGTTTTACCAGTTGTGGTAGGCTATATTGTCATCATCGTTGGGTCCTCTGCTACCCCCCTCCCCCCCCCCCCCCCCGTCCTTATATACGCCACTGCCCGCATACGTAATACGTACTGTATCGATGAGTTATCGCATCTCACCTTTGTACGCGCAAATACCAGTCATCGCAACAATCGATCCGTCTCCATGGTAACCGACGGCGCCCCTGGCTATTACATCTCTGGGGCATGATCTGTGCCACTGATCCGACGTGTCAACTGTCTCCATGCCGGCGTTTCCACGGCAACCACCGAGTCCCTACATTAGTTCTTTTATTCGGGCTCTCTCTCTCTGATTCAAATTTTACGGTTATCAACTGCCAATAGATGCCAGGTACTTCTTACACAGCCATTTTCTTTTTACAAATGAAATGAAGGGCAATAGCAACTAAGGTTTATAAATAATTAAATGCCATTTTATACCCACAATGGTTTATTTTTATAGTATCTTTTACTTGCGTAACTGCAGTTGGGCATGCCTCATTTGTTCCCGATGTGATGAAGCTGTAGTCGATGGGCGGGTCTTATTCTTTATAGCTCGCAGCGTTCTCTCGCTGTATAGCAGTTGCAACACGCTCATCGTCTCAGTACCGGCTTCTGTTTTATTTAAACGTCTAATTCAGTTTTGTAAAATATTATAGGTAGTATTCTGTTGTATCTGTTTCCGTCCACGTCAAATTTTCTTTTAATTTACAGTCAAATCGTTCTGATGAAACCGGTCACCTTTATATAAAAAAAGTAAAGTCTGTAATTTCTGCTATCTTGACTGATTTTTCACATTAAAATATTTCTTAGTGTTTGTAAGTTTGTTGTAGTGATTGTCGTAAAAACATAAGCATAGTTCAAATGTTTCTGAAAATTTCAGTGCCATTGTTCTGTTACACATATGATGATTCCTTGCAAATCATCGAACGGGAGATAATTTTTACTGTCCCCTGTAATTTTTCTTTTTCATTTTTGTTTTACACTCTTCTTAAATTTATAAGATGTTCAATTTCATAGAATTTCGCAAGAGGTATTTTATACAGTAGTCTTGAAAACATATGCATTAAGGTACAGTCGGCTATCTGGCTTCATAACCGAACAACATTTTGTTTGTGTACAATAATGGAAATTTCAGTGCCTTTACAAGGCCGCACTGAGTAAATTGAAAGTGAAGACAAATAGTAGAAATTAATTGTGCCGTCAGATGTTAATTAACGTTATTGAAAAAGTATTTGGATTTCCTGTTAATTTGCGCCAGACATTTTCATGGCTGCCAGTATCCTGGAAACCCTTCACAGGCGCGCTGATTAATAGAAGCGAAGGTCTGCCACCTATGGCTTCTAGCGAACATTCGAGCTACTGTAGACGACAATAAATTAGTTCTGTCTGAGTCATTCGAGAATATATTTGAAAAGTAAAGCAACCGCATGCTGTATCTCAAAAATATGTGTGCTTTCTATTCAACACTTACGCAACTTGCCGATTAACAGCTACAAAATTCCATTTGGTAGTTTCATAATTTACAAAAAATCAGATGTTTGTAAATCTGCCTGCCGCGGTGGCCGAGGGGACTGAGGCGCTTCAGTCATGGTCTACACGGCCACTACGGTCGGGGGTTCGAATCCCCCCTCGGGCATGGATATTTGTGCCGTCCTTAGGATAAGCTAGTGGATAAGTAGTTTGTAAGTTTAGGGACTGATAACCCTGTAGTTAAGTCCCATAAGCTGTACAAACATTTGAACATTTTTGTAAACCTATCGTCGGACCAAGTTGCGTGGTCATCAGTACGCAGCTTACAAATTACTTAAAGTAAGGTAAAGTAACCTAAGTACAAAACACACACACACACACACACACATGCCCCAGGGAGGACTCGAACCACCGACGGCGAGCAACCGCGCGCTCCACAGCGAGGCACCTTACACCGCTCGGGTACTCCACCGACGCTATAATTTACAGTTCTTGGAATCATGGGAAAGTGAAGAAAGACTCAGCATCCATCATAATCTGTGTACAAAAGTTTGACTAAATATTCTGTAGTAACTAGAGCGACCTTGGAATTTTGTCAATAATAAAAACCTGATTTCTGTTAGTGAGGCATTTGAGATTGAATGTAACTTCTGCAGATGGCGACCATTTCCTCATGAAAAGCATTCGGACTAATTATATCACTTCGAGCCGAGCAGACTCATCAAGAAGTACGCGGTCTATCTTTAATACGCGCTGAACGCTACAAAGCGATTTATCATGTAGATTATCCTTTGCTGCGACAGCTCCAGTGGCATTTATCATTTCTTTGGCAGTCCCTTGCAGCAGATGTGGCGCTTATACTGAGGCGCGTGAGTCACGTCACTGGATAGAGCAGGGCCAGCCAGAAATTCTGCACATGTGCTGCTGCTGCACACGCCGCGGAGGGGTGGTCGAGCGCACTGAGGCGCTATGCTCCGATGCGCGAGACTGTTCCCCGTCGGGGATTCGAATCCCCCCTCGAGCATGGATGTTTGCGCTGTCTTTAGTATAAGTTAGTTTATAAGCAGTTTGTAAGTTTAGTGACTGATGACCCCGCAGTTAAGTCCCATAAGCTTAACAAACATCTGAACTTTTTTTTTTATTTATTTACTTTTTTTAATAAATCGCAATTTGCGATCACTTAGGGCTTCACTATACTAGGTTTAGATGGAATACCAAAGTGCGGAAAATGAAAATTTGTCCCCGGCCAGGATTCGAACCCGGGATCTCCTGCTTACTAGGCAGACGCATTGACTACTCCGCCACCGAGCACACATTAACCATCCCCACTGCAATGGACTCTTCTCTGCACGTCCCCGCCACACCCAAATCTCCATTCGCCACGCTGTCTCTTTCCTATTATCACAGCCTATTTGTTCTGTAATACTCGCAACCACAATACTTATTCCCACATCAGGGAGAACAGACCATGACGTATCAAGTCACAATTAATTGTCGTCAGGAGCCCAGCCTCGGCTTGTATACAATTATATATTTTTTACGACGTTACAGCGTTTAATGAATGAAGTAAATCAGTTACGGCTTCACTGTACTAGGTTTAGATGGAATACCAAAGTGCGGCGAATGAATATTTGTACTCGGCCTGGATTCGAACCCGGGATCTCCTGCTTGCTATGCAGAGGACGTGCAGGGAAGAGTCCTCTGCAGTCGGGCTGGTCACTGTGTCCTCGTGGTGGAGTGGTCAACGCACCTGCCTAGTAAGCAGGAGATCCCGGGTTCGAATCCCCGAAATTTTCATTCGCCGCACTGTGGTATTCCATCTAAACCTAGTACAGTGAAGCCATAACTGATCGCAAATTGCGAATTATTTCATTCATTGAACGCTTTAACGTCGTCAAATGCACATGGGCAACTTCTGGGTCACGGCGTGCATGCTGCAGCCGTCTTCGCTCTTGTAGTGCATGTTTCTACCTACAGAGGTCGCCAGGGGTAAACGAGTCTGATTGCGCTCTTTGCTGGTACCGCATAAACCAGTAAGTGGGGCCGTCGCTTCATTATGTACCCGTGTCTAATAACGGATGTCGTTGTTGCTCGCTGCCTCACATGTGCGCACCTGTGCAGCACTTCTGCAGTGTGCAGCGTTTGGTCGGCTGTGGGACAGAGTGACTCAGTGCTGCTCTAGTTGGACGATGCAGCTATTATTTCTCTTCTGATGAGAACTGTATTTTCATTATTATATCTCATTTAACATGCACATCTTAACTCCAGCTATTTTAGTATGTCTCCAGTTTCTTTGGTTATGTAATGTCTGGAAAAAAGGCATAGAATAACTAATGACACTGGCACATCATAGACCGAAATATAGACCAATAACATTATTTTCACATTTTACTTCAGGCGAAATGGTTGTCTTAAACATGGGAGTGGTTTCGTTACATGCAGTGGATTACAATATGTGACATATGCTTGATGATGTAAGACTATGACCCAAGTAAGAAGATCGATCTGGGCATGAATTTTACCTGGAGCCAATCCTCGGGATTGTTGGGCTTGGGTTGCTCCCCTAACCCAGATAGAGACGAATTATTTTTTGTTACTTTTTTTCAGCAGCTATTAATTACCTTCATATGACTGCACACGATAATTATTAAGTTTTTTTTTCACAATCATGCCATTAGTTTTGTAATACTGCCCATCTTCCTGGAACGACGTCAAAATGAATGGTTTACAATTTTTTAGTGTGGCTCGGTAGCACAGTGGTAGAGTGCCAGACAAAAAAAATCAAAGATTTCAGATTCGATCCCCGCCAGGTCCTAGGATTTTTATCATTCATTTTCCACTTCTTACACCTCTGGCAGTGTTGCTTATGTGAAAAACATCAAGTAGTACCGTGGTTCGGAACCCACGTCAAACTGTTGGTCCCCATATAACTGGCTGGGTAAGTCAGTTCGAAGGTCGGAGGAAGACAGCGGCATACCACATCCAAACATGAGCATACCTAGTTAAGCACTGTGATGTTCAATCCAATCTTCGGATTGTCGAATGCTTTACCTTAAATCATTATTATTAAAACAGCATTTCAGATGAATTATATACAAGAAATGTCTCAAAAATTGAAGAATGTTCAAGAAATACAAACTCAACTACGAGGAAGTCTTTAATAACTTCCGTAGGAACCTCAACTTTGCAGTCGTATCCAATCACTCTGCAATCGACAATACAAGCTAAGATTTTCTGCAGTGGGAGCAGGCTCTTCAAAGAAATAATATATGGCACTGTGCACGAGGTCTTACATACAAGAATGAATAAGTAAGCTGCCGTTCTCGTCCTTCTGGAAGGACGTCAGTGCTATCTGGGCTAAGGCAAGTATTCCGCTCACACAATGATAGGGTTGAAGAACTGGAGTAGAAGTGTGCAGTCTTTTCAATATTTACGAAATATTGCAGATATATTTGAAACAATACCTAACTTAATGCAGAGACGACAGCACTGTTGCATCCAAAGACGAAGACAACACGGTGAATACCATTTACCAGTGCACTAAACTATAGTGTTATATTTCTCTTTGGGGTAGCAATGGGCGAAATTTGAGCGCTATAACAAAGGGACCTAACCGAAATCTTTATACTTCAATTACATTTTTACTAAATAGGATGACACATGACAATTGAGGCGTGGAGATCAGAAACGGGACTTCTCATCATTTTAGGGGTCGGAGCGTGGAATGTTAGATCCCTTAATCGAGTAGGAAAATTAGAAAATTTAAAAAGGGAAATGGATAGGTTGAAGTTAGATATAGTGGGGATTAGTGAAGTTCGGTGGCAGGATGAACAGGATTTCTGGTCAGGTGAGTACAGGATTATAAATACAAAATCAGTTGGGGGTATCACAGGAGTAGGACTGATAATGAATAAGAAAATAGGAATGCGGGTAAACTACTATGAGCAGCACAGTGATCGCATTATCATTGTCAATATAGATACGAAGCCAACACCGACAACAGTAGTACAGGTTTATATGCCAACTAGCTCTGCCGATAATGAGGAGATCGAAGAAATATATGAGGAGCTAAAGGAAATTATTCAGACAGTTAAGGGAGAGGAAAACTTAATTGTGATGGGAGACTGGAATTCGGTAGTAGGAAAAGGAAGAGAAGGAAAAATAGTAGGTGAATATGGACTGGGCAGGAGGAATGAAAGAGGAAGTCGCCTGGTAGAATTTTGCACGGAACATGATTTAATCGTAACAAACACGTGGTTTAAGAATCACAAAAGAAGGTTGTATACGTGGAAGAGACCAGGAGACACCGGAAGGTATCAGATAGATTTTATAATGGTACGACATAGGTACCGGAACCAGGTTATAAACTGCAGGACATACCCAGGGGCAGATATAGACTCTGACCATAACTTGTTAGTCATGAGCTGTAGGCTGAAGCTGAAAAAACTGCAGAAAGGTAAGAAAATAAGGAGATGGGACTTAGATAGATTGAAGGAAAGAGAAGTTCTGGAGAATTTCAGAGGGAGATTTAGGCAACAATTGACAGAAACAGGGGGAAATAAGACAGTAGAAGAGGAATGGGTAGCATTGAGAGATGAAATAATGAAGGCAGCGGAGGACAAAATAGGTAGAAAGGCAAGACCTACAAAAAATCCATGGATATCACAGGAAATACTACAGTTAATTGATGAAAGGAGAAAATATAAAAATGCAGTAAATGAAACAGGCAAAATGGAGTACAGACGACTAAAAAATGAGATTGACAGGAAGTGCAAAACGGCTAAGCAGGAGTGGCTAGAAGCCAAATGTAAATCTGTAGAAGAATGTATAGCAAGGGGAAAAGTAGATACCGCCTACAGGAAAATAAAAGAAACATTTGGAGATAAGAAAAACAGCTCTACGAATATCAAGAACTCAGATGGGAAACCAGTTCTCAGCAAAGAAGGGAAAGCTGAAAGGTGGAAAGAGTACATAGAGCAGCTCTACAAAGGAAATGAACTTAGAGACGATGTTGTAGGAACGGAAGAGGAAGTCGATCAAGATGAAATAGGAGATACTATACTGAGAGATGAATTTGACAGAGCCTTGAAAGACCTAGGTCGGAACAAGGCCCCAGGAGTAGATGACATACCCTCAGAGCTACTAAAGTATCTGGGAGAGCCAGCCATGACAAGACTATTTGAACTGGTGTGTAGGATGTATGAGACCGGCGAAATGCCCTCAGACTTTAAGAAAAATGTAATAATCCCCATTCCAAAGAAATCAGGCGCAGACAGGTGTGAAAACTACAGAACCATCAGTTTAATAAGTCATGGTTGCAAAATATTAACACGAATTATATACAGAAGGATGGAAAAACTGGTAGAAGCCGACCTCGGGGAAGATCAGTTTGGGTTCAGGAGAAATGTAGGAACTCGGGAGGCAATACTCACTTTACGTCTTATCTTAGAAGATAGATTAAGAAAAGGCAAACCTACATTTTTAGCTTTTGTAGATTTGGAGAAAGCATTTGACAATGTTGACTGGAATACACTCTTTCAAATTCTGAAGTCAGCAGGGATAAAATACAGGGAAAAAGCCAGACCGCAGTTATTAGACTCGAAGGACATGAAAGGGAAGCATCAGTTGGGAAGGGAGTAAGACAGGGTTGTAGCCTTTCTCCAATGTTATTCAATTTGTACATCGAGCAGGCGGTGAAGGAAAGCAAGGAAAAATTTGGAATAGGGATTAAAGTTCAGGGGGAAGAAATAAAAACATTGCGTTTTGCTAATGACATTGTAATTCTGTCAGAGACAGCAAAGGACCTGGAAGAGCAGTTGAACGGAATGGACAGCGTGTTGAAGAGAGCGTATAAAATGAACATTAACAAGAGCAAAACAAAAATAATGGAATGCGGTCTTAGAAAATCAGGCGATGCTGAAGGAATTAGATTAGGTAACGAAACAATGAAGGTGGTAGATGAGTTTTGTTACTTGGGTAGTAAAATAACATGCGATGGTCGCAGTACAGAGGATATAAAATGCAGAATGGCAATGGGAAGAAAAGCATTTTTGAAAAAGAGAAATTTGCTAACATCGAATATTAATTTAAGGGTAAGGAAGTCTTTTCTGAAGGCATTTGTGTGGAGTGTTGCCTTGTACGGGAGTGAAACATGGACGATAAGCAGTGCGGACAGGAAGAGGATAGAGGCTTTTGAAATGTGGTGCTACAGAAGAATGCTGAAGATTAGGTGGGTAGATCGCATAACTAATGAAGAGGTACTGAACAGAATTGGTGAGAAAAGGAATTTTTGGCATACCCTGACTAAAAGAAGGGATCGCTTGGTAGGACACATTCTTAGACATCGGGGAATCGTAAATTTATCATTGGAGGGAAGTGTGTGGGGTAAAAATCGCAGAGGGAGACCAAGAGACGCGTATAGTAAGCAGATTCAAGTGGATGTGGGTTGCCGTTCTTATGAGGAAATGAAAAGGCTTGCTCAGGATAGAGTAGGGTGGAGAGCTGCATCAAACCAGTCTCCGGACTGAAGACCATAACAACAACAACAACAATGAAATTTTACTTTAGATATTATTTTCACACGATTCCGCATCTGTTGGTTCTAAAATGGGTCACGTTCAGTATTTTTTCCTTGACAAAACCATTGTTAAAATACGTTTTGTGCAGAAAGGGGACTTGTCACAGAGACAAGTCCCTATATTGCACGAAAGAACTTTCAGTTATATGTTTAATGAAGTAACCGCTAAGGAGGGTCCTAATTCAGTGTTTCTCTCCTTAAGGATTTCATAACTAAACCGTTTCTTATAGTGTGAAAACGTAGTATGCATTTTCAGATGCCATTACAGGACAGAATGTTTCAGTGTTGATATACTTTAGTTGATAGTGGTAGATTTTCCAACGTCTTCCACATGTTACCAACAAAGCCTGTGATAAGGACTTTACAAGTCTGGAATTACGGAGAAAGAAACAGGACACAGTGTATACTCCCCACCAATGGATCACAGTACTACAGAAATTCATGCGTACTGAACTATGCACACAATATGCATTTTTTGACTGTAAGAAACATCTAGATTCATTTCTTAATAAGTCTGTAACTATGAAAGAACAAAAATTGGTTGTTACACGTTACATTACAAACTGTTTGAGTACACTGACCAGTAAAAATGCGTCTCTGTTTCGCCCATTAGCAGTGGAATGGTGAAATATGATTGTCGTCTGGTTAAGGTTGGGACGGTCCCTCATTGCCATAATGTGCCGAAGGCATGCGTGGACGTCATTGCTCTGAAACCTGACAAACTGAAGGATATTGCACCCATGATTGACGTTATGCCTTTACGGTTTCTTTAGTATTCTGATAGTTTTCCAAAGCAATGCTACATTAATTAACTGACTGTTTTTGTTTGTTTTTTTTGTTCATATATATATATATATATATATATATATATATATATATATATATATATATTATAAGAATTCGACAGAGTTCCAGTGCTGCCAAGTGTACTATTTCCTTACCTACTTGATTTACGAGTTGCACTTTTGTTTACATGCAGATATCTGAGTCTTAAACGTCTCCGTTGCGATAATCTCATTCTGTCTTACAGAATCTTACATGTCGAACTGTGCAAGAACGCTGTACTGAACACCAACACCACACACGCCTAGGACAACCTAGTAAATCAGCGGCAGCAGAGCACTGCCTGAACACAGGTCATGTGTTATGAGAAAACGGAAGTTCTATCGTCAGTGTCATCATTTTGAGACAGTATTTTTAAGGAGGCCATACACATCCGTACGGCGGACAATCTTATCAACAGGGATGCAGGTTTCCAGATGAGCGCAGCCTGGAATCCAGTATTGGCTGCAATCAAAACAAAACAGGAGAAAATAGAAAATCGGAAACACGAAGGAACGCAGCGCAACGCAGATACGTAGTTCTAATTTCCACCACAGTAGCGTCCGGCAGCACACTCATTGCCTACGGAGCATGCGCGGAAGACGCCTCCTCGGCTCCCAGCAGGGGGCACCATAAGCGCCGCCGCCGACCAACACTGAACGGTCTCTCGCGCATGCGTAATCTCTGCACACGCCCTGATAAATATCGCCGCTGCCGCGCAATTACCATCAGTCGCGCCTTGAAGTACTGACAGCTACCACCACCTGAAGATGTCGAACAGTTGGGTCGACGAAATATTGTGGGAGATTCACAATGTCATCCGGCGGCAAACCCGCGAAGTTTATTTACAACAGATCCGCCGTGAAAGCTTGAAAAGTCACAATCTCATTCTGTGTCTGTCTCCGAAGCTGAGTAGTCAACCCAGATAGCTGCTATGCAGAAGACCGGAATTAGATTGCCAGTGCTGGCGGTAATATTCCGTTGGTGCGAGGACCGGTACGGAGTGCACTCAGCCTCGTGATGCCAATTGAGGAGCTGTCTGAGCGGACAGCTGCGGCTACGTGGAGACAGGCGTGCCCACCACACGGCCTACTAGCTGCATCCGTAAGGCAGCAGATGAAGAGGCGGACTATAAACACCCCTTGTGTAACTTCCTCGCTGATTAAAACTGCGTGCCAGTTCGGGGTTCTAACCTGGGACCTTTGCCTTTTGCAGGCAAGCGCTCTGCCGACTCAGCTATCCTGTCACGCATCATGGTCCGTCCCCACAGCTTTAGTCCACCAGTACCTCGCCTCCTAACTTCAGAAACTGCAGGGAAATTGTGAAACCTTAACTTTTCCCGGCGTACTGAATGTTCAAACAACTTCACGGCTTTGCTACCGGTTACGTCGTCGATCACCGCCGATATTTCGACTTGAGCATACCAAGATTAAAAAAAAAATATCGATAGTGACTATTACTCAACAGGTGAGGAAGCAATTATTTTGTCTGTTTTCTGACAAGACACAGAGCCGGATTCCAAGCAGAATGTAAACAACCACAACCTCTATTTATAACGTAAATTTTGTCCATTATTTCCAGTAGTCTTCCGTGACTCTTCTACTTCAGTAAAATAAAGTGAATTCGCCTTAAGTCACAAGATTGTGTCTTATGGTACACAATACATTCCGAGCCCCGAGGGCTCATCATCAGGTGCCTCTATGTTTAAAGGCTTGGGCCTGTTAAGATCAAAACAAAGCTTGTAACAATATGGTAAATTTTTTAAACAGGTTCATATAAAAAAAGAGATTTAACAATTAACTTATTTATTAACTGGTGCACAAATACGTGTGGTGCAGTATGATAATAGTCTGTCCTGGAGTACATTTATATGTATAAATAATTATCTACAAAAAACTTTTTTTTAAATATTTGTAATTCTATGGGACCAAACTACTTTGGTCATAAGTCCCTAGACTTACAAACTACTTAAACTAAGGACAATATACACATCCATTCCCGAAGGAGGATTCGAACGTCCGACGTGGGAGGCCTCGCGACCAACAACGTGGTGCTCAAGTCCGCTCGTCTACTCCCGCGCGGCAAACAAAAACACCTCCCATCTTGAGACACATTGTGGAATAACTACAGCTCAAAGACTTATAGGTATAAATATGTCTTATTTCCATATTACAAGATTCTCTATACAAATCAAGGTGTTTAATTTTACATATGTATATCGGACTTAACTGCTTGTTTATTAGTCCATAGCTAACAAAGTACATAAACTAATTTATAGTTAAAAGGCATTTACGCCATTGGAGAGCGATCAACAGTTTATATAAAACAATTCATTGAGCCAAGATCGCAAAAAAATTATTTTTGTAACTTTTTGGCGATCTTGGCTCAATGAATTGTTTTATATATACATAAACTAAGTTAAACTAACCTAAGGACAACACATAAACTCATGCCCGATGGAGGACTCGAACCTCCGATGGCGAACGGCCCGAAGGCAGACTTGCCGCAAAGTTTCACAGACGTGTATTGCGGAGCTCACCGTGCATAGCTATGGGAGGTGACTATTTCGAAAGACCGTAAGGTAAATGTAGTTATTGTACATCTACCTTAATGTTACAGCAGTAGCCATCAAAATTTACTGTCGGAGGTTTTAATAACAGTAATGATAAAACGTCGATAGTGCGCTTGCCTGCTTAACGTAAAGGTCCCAGGTTCGAATCCCCATGTGTCACACATTTTTAATCTGCCAGGAAATTTCAGATCGGCGCACAGTCCGCTGCAGAGTGAAAATTCAGTCTGGATCCCTCGTGTCTTCGCAGCCTGTCCGAGGAGTCGGTACCAATCTGATTTTGTGATGAACATTTATTTTACTTTCCCAGTCAGCAGCAGCAGGAGCATCTCCCATTTGTAAACGGTGGTTACATATATTTTGATCAGTATTACATCAATATATTGCGTTTCAAAATCAGTTCCACACCTCATTTGTTACTTTTTTGTAGTTTTAGAAAGAAATATTAAAAACTGTAACGGTACTTCACAAACACCACGAGTGAACACCATCCTAAAAGTGTCACGCACTATCTGTCATCCTAAAAATATTTGAAAGGCTTAAAAATTTCAGTTGTTCATTGATAAAATTAAAAGAGACTGTAACGTAAGCGAAGGCACTAAACTAGGGGATATATATATCCCATTAGTTTTGTAACCTCGCTTATACCACAGATATATATATATAAGACTTCAGTCGCGTAAAATCCTAATTCAGAAAATGAAAAGTAACTTATGTTAATACTCTGATGGGATATTCTGAGACTTTCCCTTTATCTCACAAAATATTACCGGAAACACCGCAAACACCACTCGGCATGAAACATCACCACTTCACCATGGAATACCGTCTCTTTTTCCATTCACATACTACGTTTCGTACACTGGTCAAACAGTTAGGAGATTAGTTGAGATATAACGATTCGACGAATTTCTGTCAGTTATACGGCGTGTATGTATAGCTTATGGGACTTAACTAGGGGGTCATCAGTCCGTAAACTTACAAACTACTTATGAACTAGCTAACACTAAGGACGGCACAAATATCCATGCCCGAGGGTGGATTCGAACCCCCGCGCAGACCGTGACTGCAGCGCCTCAGTCCCCTCGGCCACCGCGGCCGGCGTAACGGAACCTCCAGGCCGTAACAGGGCATACAATATCAACACAACCAGCCCGAAATCGCGTTCTGGAATGTGGCCCATCAAAACCACGACACCGTTTAGCCCACAGAAACTGGACGGAGGAACGTCAGCCACTACGGTCGGGGGTTCGAATCCCCCCTTGGTCATGGATATTTGTGCCGTCTTTAGTATTAGCTAGTTCATAAGTAGTTTGTACGTTTAGGGACTGATGACCCCGTAGTTTTTAGCTCTACAAACATTTGAACATTTTTTTAGGTACGTCAGGACGTCGTGACGAATGGCGCCGGGTTCCCCTCAGAGATGAAATTTTGTTTTTACCCGGACAGCCATAGTTCCATTAAGTTGAAGCAATTTGGAACTCTGAACGATCCTGCTTATCATGCTGGTGGACAAATGGAGTGGACGTACGGACCTCAATATCGTTCAGAATAGCGCTCTGACTGCTTCAGGGGAAGAGAGAGGGGATCCTTCGACCTTTTGTTTTCCCTACGCTGGTGCCATAGGAGATCAGTTTCGTCTGGTGGACGATAGCGCTCGTCGTCACAGAGATGCACTGGTGGACGACATGCTTCAAGCTGAAGTAATTGAACGAATGGCGTGGCCAACTTGTTCATCGGACTTAAATCCGATTGATCATGTCTGGGATGCACTTGGCAGTCGCATTGGAGACAGATCAGCACCTCCCACAACTATTGCAGAGCTGTATATTGCATTCGTTGAATAATGGACAATTTTCCGTGAAGAACTGATTGATAACCTCGTACTGTCCATGCAACGCTGGTGCGCAACTCTACTGGCCGTCCGATGTGATCACAAACCATAATAGAGGGCCAAGAGAATGACTCTTCCATTATTAGGGCAGACCAACGGTGCCTCGCTTAAGTAAGTAGCCTTTCCCCAGTGTTTTTCAATCTGTACATTGAGCAGGCTGTGAAGGAACGGAACGAGAAATTTGGAGAGGGCATGAAAGTGCAGGGAGAAGAAATAAAAACATTGTGGTTTGCCGATGATATAGTAATTCTGTCAGAGACCGCAAAGGATCTGGAAGAGCAATTGAATGGAATGGACAGTGTCTTGAAAGGAAGATACAAGATGAACATTAACAAGAGTAAAACGAAGGTAATGGAATGGAATGTCAGAAAATCAGGTGATGCTGAAGGAATTAGATTAGGTAATGAGACAATAAAAGTAGTAGATGAATTTTGTTATTTGGGTAGCAAGATAACTTCTGATGGCCAAAGTAAAAAATATAAAAAATGCAGAATGGCTATGGTTAGAAAAACATTTGTGAAGAAGCAAAACTTGTTAACATCCAATATTAACTTAAATGTTTGGAAGTCCTTTCTGAAAGCATTTGTCTGGAGTGTAGCATTGTATGGGAGTGAAACGTGGACGATAAGGAATTCAGATAAAAAGATGATAGAACCTTTTGAAATGTGGTGCTACAGACGAATGATGAAAATTAGATGGGTAGATCACGTAACTAGTGAGGAGGTACTTAACTGTATAGGGGATAAAAGGAGTTTCTGGCATATCCTGGCTAAGAGAAGGGATAGATTGGCTGGGCACATTCTGAGACATCAAGGAATTGTCAACTTAGCATTAGAAGGAAGCGTGTGGTGTAAAAATCGTAGAGAGAGACCGAGGGACGAATACAGTAAGCAGATTCAAAAGGCTGTAGGTTGCCGAACATATTTTCAGATGAAGAGACTTGCACAAGACAGAGTAGGGTGAAGAGCTGAATCAAACCAGTCTGCAGACTGAAGACCACAACAACAACATGTAAACCTCAAATAAAGAGTTGAGACAGGGAAATATCGTAATGTATCGCACAGAGGTTACAACTGTAACCAATATCAATAAAATACGTTACCATACGTATATTACCGCGGTGGAGTTTTTTTTTTTTTTTTTTTTTCTTTTTCTATGGGACTTAACTACGGGGTTATCAGTCCCTAAACTTACAAACTACTTATGAACTACTTACGAACTAGGACAGCACCAATATCCATGCCCGAGGGGGGATTCGAACCCCCGACCATAGTGGTCGTGCAGACCGTGACTGAAGCGCCTCAGTCCCCTCGGCCACCGCGGCCGGCATTTGAGGACACGGACACGGCGGTGGAGTAGCTGAGCGGTCTAAGGCACCTCGCTGCGGAGCGCGCGGTTGCTCGCTGTCGGAGGTTCGAGTCCTCCCTGGGGGATGGGTGTGTGTGTGTTTGTCCTTAGATTAGTTTACCTTAGTTTAAGTAGTTTGTAAGCTACGGACTGATGACCACGCAGTTTGGTCCGTTAGATTTACAAACATTTGAACATACGTATATTGTGTATCATGTCTCGCGTGATCCCTTAATGGTCTTGAGCAGTGTATATTACCTCCGTATATCGTTGAAAACGTCTGCTCTCGCCATACGGAAAGTAAACAGGTGGCAACAGGGGTTGTGCGAGGGCACCGCAGTGGCGCAGACAGCTCGCCATCCGTCTTTGGCGCGGCCGCAGTGGCCATACCTCAGCCGCGGAGGGGGGCGGACGTGCGTCTGTTGCTGCTGGCAGTCGCCGCTGTTAAGCGGGCGCCGCCCGCCTTACTTATGTCCCAGCCGTGCAGCTTATGGCGGTCGTCGTTCTTTCTCAACGGCTCGTGAGACACGTCCCTCTGACAAACTGCCACTGGACCTCCCGCGGTACGACAAAACGCACAGTCGCCGTCTGCTAAAGCACTTAAACCCATCCTTTACTCTTTCCAGAATTTAATCTCTTGCAGTTGTGTGCATTTCGTACTCCATACCACAGACATTGCCGAGGTAGGGTGGCTTGCGTGCCTCAACGATGCAGATAGGCATACCGTAGGTGCAACCACAGCGGAGGGGTATCTGTGGAGACGCCAGACAAACGTGTGGTTCCTGAAGACAGCCTTTTCAGTAGTTACAGGGGCAGCAGTCTGGATGATTGACTGAGCTGGCCTTGTAACATCAGCTAATGTGGTTTTGCCATGCAGTTACTGCAAACGGCTGAAAGCAAGGGGAAACTACAGCCGTTACTTTTCCCAAGGACATGCAGCTCTACTGTATGAAAGTATGATGATGGCATCCTCTAGGGTAAAATATTCCGGAGGTAAAATAGTCCCCCATTCGGATCATCGGGCGGGGACTACTCAGGAGGATGTTATCATCAGGAAAGACAATACTGGCATTCTACGGATCGGAGCGTGGAATGTTAGATCCCTTAATCTGGTATGTGGGTTGTCGTTCTTATGAGGAGATGATAAGGCTTGCTCAGGATAGAGTAGGGTGGAGAGCTGTATCAAACCAGTCTCCGGACTGAAGACCATAACAACACAACAACAACTTTCTGGATTTCATTTCATGATCTACCTTTTACCCTATTAATGAAGGTTATGATTTCGCTTAACTACAACTATACCTGCGCAGCTTAAAATGTAGTTTCTAGGGCACTCGACAGAATAAAGTTGGCAGTATCTTTGCTGAACGATATCACAATCCAAAAGGCCTCGTTTTTCACTTTTATTCATGACTCATTACGTCAAAACCACATTTCTCGAGTGACCTTGATGTGAGAAGTTTCATCGCCCGTCAAACAGAACTTGTAGTTCCCTAATTTGTACATTACTGGGGCAGTGTTTCATAATTTGTGCAATGAGAAACTTGGTAGTTCAAGTCAACCAAAACCCAGTGGTTCCCTCTTCTGTCCAACATCCATACTCCACACTTACGAAGACACCTAGCACTGGAAAAATAGTGGCAAAACCGTCAATTTCCTATCCATCAAGACCTCATCTCACAATTTCGACCAAGGTCTCGTAAACCACCATGGAAGGTGTGAGAGAGGTTAGTAAGACACAATTTAACATTGATGATGCTTGGCGCTGAGAATGGTGTACCTTCAACGCAGACGAAAATAATCTAATCAAAGATCCGAAATCAGGGCATGGAAATTGTCACTACTGAAGGCATAAATGGGACATGGTTGATGGACCTGACTACGACTGTGGACACAACAGACAGACACTACAGCACATCACCTCCAAATGCCCTTTAAGGAAATTCCGAGGCACCTTCCAGGACCTTCATAAGCTTAAGGGAGAAGCTACCACTTGGCTGAAAGGACTGGCCATCCATCCCCGATCTGTACAGTGATGCCAACTACAGGGTCACCTTACGGAGTCATATCACTTATTTCTTTATTCTATGAGATTTAATATTATATACATTTGTTATGATCAGTATTTTATCTTTACCGACCCACTCGGTTAGCCGTGTGGTCTAACGGGCCGCTTTCCGAGACGGGGAGGCGTACCGGCACCGGTTCGAATCCGCCCGACGGATTAAAGAAGGGGGTCGGAGTGCCTACCAGCCTGGATGTGGTTTTTAGGTGGTCTTCCACATCCTCCTATGTGAATACCGAGCTCGTCCCCAATCCCTCCTCAGTTACACGATTTGCAAACATCTTGTAACACTTAACACTTTCACATACATAACACTATACGCAGACATTTGGGGTACACGTTTCCTCCCGGGGAAGCATGGGGTGGCGACAGGAAGGGCATCCGGCCACCCTGTAAATATTAAGACGCCAAATCCGCTTAACAAAGCCGATCCTGCATGTGCGGGAACATGGCTCAAGAGAAAGAAAGAAAAGTATTTTATCTTTAAGTTGTATGTGTTGAATATTATATTTTATCTTAAATTTGTATCAGATTTAATGTTATGCAGTATTACCGACGTAATATAATGCAATATTTAAAGCCATACGAAGTAGAGAAATAAATAAGTGCTAGTAAAAGTCGATGTCAAGAGAATCATTGAATCGTAGATATCTAGATTTACTGGTCGATCTCAGTAATGGCCTATGTCGCATAAAACTGAAAGTCTTTGGTCTAATTCAACATAATACTTTTTTTTATAAATGAAATGGTTAGGTGTTTCACAGAACCATTTATTCTTATCACATCTTAACATTAAAAAAAAAAAAAAAAGAGATATTCCCTTAAAGGCAGCTGGTTTCGGAAAAGAGATTTAGGCAGGCGGATATCTTCTGCCAGAGAGAACGTAAATGTGTTGGTAGTGGGTCTTTTATTCGACATTTGAGCAAGTAGGAATAAGTTAACTGCTGTCGATAACGCAGTGAAGTTGGTGAAGAAGCAAAACTCCTGCAGAGAAGGCTGTTTTATTCGGAATTTATGCGGGTATATAAGGAACCGAGCAAGCCGATATCGCGGATGTGAACAGGCTGAAGACTACAACTTCCGTTCTAATGCAGTCCCTCCCATATATTTTTCAGTAATGATCAAAGTCTGTCGTAATACTGGCGCTCACAAAAGACCCTCTAAGCGCCGTGCGCTTCCAGGTCACGTTAGAGGCCCGGGAACTCTTGCCAGGGGGGTACGGGAGACGGTCGTGTAGACTACACTCTTCCCCCCGAGCTGCCGCGAACAAAGCAAGAAATTTATAGCTCCCTCCGTAAGGAGCAGCAGTAAATTATGCCGCACAGTTTTACAAGCTTACTTCAACCTGACTGTTCATTATAGCTGTTAGGACTTTACTAATGAAAACTGAGTACCTCAGAACGAAAATGAACAGTAGGTATTCGGCTTGACATGTTCTTGTCCACTTTCAGTATACGCACTAATTAGCTTTTCCAAACGCTGCAGTACCCGCTCTACCCCCCCCCCCCCCCCACGCTGCCACAACTCTTTCTCCCTCCTCTCCCTGTGACGTTTACCGAAATTTATATTCTAAGTTGCAACAAAAATACAAAGTGTGAATGTTTATTTTTCATTTTATTAAAGCGAGTGAAATGAATCATTCAATCTGTGGAAATTGCCGAGCGGAAACAGTGTTATTCACTGATACAGTTTCAACATGGACGTTACCGACAGAAATGCAGAAAGCTGATATCGTGTGTTGGTCGTAGGAAAAGAACGCGAGGAGTATCCAAACAGCAGTAACAGTTCTAATTCTAATATGCATAGTTCTATTAAATCGAAGAGTATAACGACGCATGGTCTTCATGTTTTGTATTAATTGTTTATTGGCAATAGTAGTAGTAGTAGCCATAGACGTTTTGTAGGTGATGTTCTTGTCTACGATGAAGTGTTTTCTGAAGACCTTGTAGAAGTATAAAATCATATTTTGATTGTGGTGCAAAGATCAAAACCAGAAATTAACGGGCTTGCTGCAAAAACCAGATAAGTCCATTTCTGGTCAAAAATGAGATATTATCGGCATGAGATATAACATCGGAAAGTGCATCTTTAGGTGCAAGAACCAGACTTTTGCGGACTTATCTGAATGAGATACGCATGGTTGCCAACAGACACCATACATGAGCTTTTCAAAATTTCACAGTGTAAACTATGCTCACAAATACACATTTAAAGCCAACCAGAATCAACACGTTACTGTTACGTTAGAGTCTGCACCACTAAAGAAGACAATAAAAGGTAACATTACTTTCCCAGAGGAATCACTGCATCGTGGTCCTTTACCTCTTTCTTAAAAGGCACAAATATGATGATGTTATGAAATTGGTTAGAAAGTACATTCCAACTGCAGATATGGGTTTCTATGTAAAACTGTTACCCTCTGCAGGAAATGATGATGGTGAGCACAGCCTAAATGAAATAGAGTAAGAATATTTTAAAATGACCATGATGTACTTTAACTGCAAATCAAGAAGGTCAACAAAATGTTCTGAGACTGCTGATTTTATATTGAGTTCATGATAATATCCTTAAAAAATTTACATCGGAACAGAATAGTTTACGTTATAAGGCATGCAAATATATGTAGAACTTTTTTGATAAAGGTGGTGTAATATGTCTGGTAATTAATAAAAAGTAAATTTTGATTCATTATTTGTTGTTATTTTGTTTTCATGTTATTTATCTCCGATTTTGCATGCATTATTTGAGATTTTAAAACCAAGTAAGTCCAAATATTTATAATTGCGATTTTTATTTATTTATGTGTATATTTTTAATTTCAAAATTTTATATATTGCACATAAAATATAGGGCTATAAGTCAGTAACATTGTCTGATATAATTTCTCGAAAATACACACCTTCTGTAGATATCAAACTTTGTTTTTCAGTTTTTTCAGAATGTGTATTCTGTGACTTGTCTGGTTTTTGCAGCAAACCTTTCAATTTAAAGCCATATACTTCACACAACGCAGAAACATACTTAAGCAAACATTTAACAATATGCGGCGATATGAAATGTAAAGAGCACGTATGCTCAATACTAGCTACGACGAGTGTTCAAATGAGAAGGTACGAAACGGCCCTGTGGGTATAATTGAAGTCTTTATTCAAAAGTAATCACCAGAGGCCTGAGCACAACTATCCCTGTTTTTAACGAGCCGTAGGATTCCCTGTTGCCAGAATTCCTGTGGCTGTCACAAGAGCCAGTCCTCTACTGTGTCTTTCAGTTCGTTGTCCGAGTTGAAGCGTTTCACTTCAACATGGCCGGCCGCGGTGGCCGAAGGGACTGAGGCGCGTCAGTCACGGTCTGCACGGCCACTACGGTCGGGGGTTCGAACCCCCCTCGGGCCTGGATATTTGTGCCGTCCTTAGTGTTATCTAGTTCATGAGTAGTTTGTAAGCTTAGGGACTGATGACCCCGTTGTCAAGTCCCATAAGCTATACAAACATTTGAACTTCGACATTTTTTTTTTTTTTTTCCCCTAGCAGGCTAAGCAGATGGAAGTTAGAAGGCGACATGTCTGGGCTGTGGGGCGGATCCTCAAGCTGCTCCCACTTGAACGTGGCTAGTATGTAACGCACTGAATTCCAGTAACGCTGAAAGACACGTCGCAGAGCCACAGAATCTGTCAGGCCAGTCCTCAGAAAAAGAAAGAGTCACTTAAGAAAATATATATTACGTCAAATTACAAATTCTGAATCCTGGTGAAATCCCGAGTATATTGATTACACACTCAGACCAATTAATCTGTTAATTAATAATCAATAAAATTCCATCGCACGATTATAGGCATAAAACTAATTTTCCCATACCCACAGACACTACCGATGTATTGTGTGCGTAGAGGAGCCTCGGTTGGAGGGAGCGGCATAATTTTGTCACTGTACATTTAATTATCATAGAAAGTGGCCAAGATGGCGAAATCTTGTTTAGTTTCCCTTCGGCTGTTATTTCAAACCGTCGCTGTAGCACGTGGTGGCGGAGGGAGACGAGTTTTCGCGTTCTGCGAATCCGCGCCAGTTCAGGCCACCCAACGTGACTGCTGGAACTCCGCCACTGCCGGCGGCTACAAGATAGGTAACGGTGAGTCCTCCCTCCTCTGATAGGTTGGCTACAGAGACTTCTTTTCCAGCCGCAGAGGTGCACACGAATGCATTGGTCACTTCTTTAAATAACCTGGAGAGCAGCTTCCGACCCCCATTCCGTTGCAGTTCCTGAAGGTATCGACATTGGGAGATCAGCGTACAGCAGTTACCGTCGTTTAGTGACACGTGCTTCCATTACCTTGGGAGCAGGCAGCCTGTCCTAGACTTCTGCGCCGGACTCGATATGATCACCGACACGACATACTTCGCATCTTACGTGGTTGCGATCGTCTAACTTCTGCATTTTCGCCGTCTTTTCTGGAACAGCTATTCCGTTATGTAGCATGCTCAATGCCTAGGTCCGACCCCTGTTCTTGTAATCGTGAGCCACTCATGGCTAGTTTCTTACCTTTCGTGTTAAAGTCTCTCTGAGGACTGATTTTTATTTATATTGTTACTCTTGTATGAATTTTGCGACTTGCCCTACAGCAAGTCTATTACACGCTCAGTGGCTGCATTCAGTGTGTGAGGGTTTATGAAAATTTGTGACAGGGCTATCTCGTCTCTATGTGCTTTATTGTTAATATATTTGTCGACTGGCTATCCCGACTTTTGTTTTTCTGTAGCTCCCCTTACTGTCCTTCTTTGTAAACATTTTACCAAGCTTTCACTTTACGAGAAGTCTCATTTAAAGATAATTTTTTTTTAATTTTTAACAATATTGCCATACCTTTAACACTAATGCTGTCCACACCCATAATCTTCATTGTCTTCCTGAAGTATTCTCTTTCCCTGTCTCCTTTTCCTACCCATCTTCTGTATATTTTCCTCTGGTGCCTGTGCTCTGTCAAGCCGCGCTTCATCGATGCTTCGGAGGATGGAAGCCTAATCTATATATATATATATGTTTGATAAGCTTATGGGACTTAACTACGGGGTCATCAGTCCCTAAACTTACAAACTACTTATGAACTACTTACAAACTAGGACGGTACAAATATCCATGCCCGAAGGGGGATTCGAACCCCCGACCGTAGTGGCCGTGCTGACCGTGACTAGAGCGCCTCAGTCACCTCGGCCACCGCGGCCGGCAAGCCTAATCTCTCCAAGCACTTATCCCTACCTACATTTCCACTGTGAAACACTAGACAGGCTTCACATGCAGCTATCTTCACAACATTTAAGGACACAAACACTAATTTGGGAGAAGCATCCATATAAAGCGATTGTAGCTCTCATTTGTATTTTGTGCTTTCCCATACACACATTTTTTCAGAAGTTCATGGTTGGCTAGATATTTGGAATTTGGCTTTATAACATTTAAAACAGCAACTGACAAACCACGTTTATGGGTGTATGGCTTCGCACTGGCATTTGCCTGAAGATATTTGCACCATGATATGTCACGGGGTGTTGAGGAGTCTTCTCTGTGGAAAGCCTGTGGAAGAATATTGCCCACACTGCTGGCTGCATTGCTTTCACACTGTGCACATTGTTCCTGATGGCTTTCCCATAATATATTTGTAGTGTGTGAATTTATTTGTCTTTCAATCTGTTAATACCTCCCAGTGCCTTTAAATCACCAAAAAACACGTTATAAACAAATTAACGCCCTGGTATAATCTTTTAACAGCCTTCTAAATAAGTCTGCTGTTTGTTAAGATTGCTGTTGTTGTTGTGGTCTTCAGTCTGCAGTCTGGTTTCATGAAGCTCTCCACGCTACCCTGTCGTGAGCAAGTCTCTTCATCGAAGAATACATTCAGGAGCCTACATCCTTCTGAATCTGCTTACTGTATTCGTCCCTCGGTCTCCCTCTACGATTTTTACTCAAAACACTTCCTTCTAATGCTAATTTGACAATTCCTTGAGGTATAAGAATGTATCCTACCAATATGTCCCTTCTCTTAGGATATGCTACAAACTCCTTTTCTCCGCAATTCGGTTAAGCACCTTCTATTAGTTACGTGATCTACCCATCTAATTTTCATCATTCGTCTGCAGCACCACTTTTCAAAAGCTTCTATCATCGTTTTGTCTGAATTAAATATTCAAATGTTTGTAGAGCTTACGGGACGTAAGTACGGGGTCATCAATCCCTAAACTTAGAAACTACTTAAGAACTAGCTAATTCCAAGGACGGCACAAATATCCATGCCCGAGGGGGGATTCGAACCCCTGACCATAATGGCCGTGCAGAACGTGACTGGCGCGCTGCAGACCGCGGGAACCTTCTGCGAAGTAGGCATACAAAAACTTGTGCCACGCTGTGAGAAGTGCCTAACATTTTTCGGAAGCTGTGTATGAAAGTAGTTTAATAGTTGTATATTTTTTTACAATAAATATTTTTTTCTGTATCTGTACACGTTTGTTTTATATAACCAAACGGAACTTACTTTATGGACATACCTCGTATATCTATTGTAAACAAGGAGTGGAGCTCAGTACAGATAAAGGGGACGTAAGCTGCGCCGACTGTCGAAGAAATGTCGTTCGTAAAAATATTTCTAAGCATATTTCGATAAAGAAACTCTGAAATGTCATTCTTGAAACATCAACAAAATAAATTACGCTGTAAAATAAAACTCTGATTTTTTTTCACTATTTTCCCCTACGTCTGGCTTTAAGTAGCTAGTGTCGGCTTGGCATAAGTTTGTTCGTGGCGTTCATTCGAGGAGGTTGTGGGCATCGTGGCTCGGCTGAGAATGCCGGTGCACACCCCGCAGTGTCCAGAGCGCTGCGCTGTTGTACGGCGGCAGGCGGCAGGGTGGGGACGTCTTACTCGCCGGCTCCCCGGGCTGCGCAGGTTTACGGCTTGGTGTCTCCATTAATTGCAGCCTCTGTGTGGTGACGCGGCGCAGGTGGGCCACTTCATTACGGGGGCGCGCAGCCCCGGCGGCAGCCAAACCCCTGCCGGGCGCCGGCGCCCCCTGCCGCCGCACACAATGCCCGCAGCCGTGTACTGCACTTTGTTCACGTGCCAAGTCTCCCACCACTCGCTAAATCATCCACCGCATCTATAGTCGGCGTCACCTACGAAGGCGGCCCAGTTTTCAGCCGTTCTGCGCATGCCCTTCCATTACCGCAGTGACAGCCAATAACGTTCATTCTGTAGGCGCCTGGCTGTACTGCCCGGGGGTTACGCAATGCTTCCCCCTCCCCTCACCCAACTTTTGGCGCTAGAGTTGCGCATAATAGTCGCGATCGGCAGCGCTCACTTTAGTGCCTTCAAAGTAATCCCCATTGGGACCGGTTGTACGGTTGTTGGGAACTGTCAGCAAAAGCTTCTTCTGGAATCGTTCGAAGCACTGAGGTCACGCCTTGTTGGCTCTCAACAACCGTTCCTGATTTCAACTCCTCTGGTATCTTCCTCAAAGACAGCCGCCGATCATCCGCAAGCATCCGTCGCACTCGTTCCATGTTGACTGTGGACTGTCGACCCGAATGTGGCTCACCCTCGACACCTTATTTTTGATCTATGAAGCGTTTAAACCACCCAAACACACACATTTTACTCACTTCTTCAACACCATACACTTCCCTTAACACCCCATGGGTCTTCGTCGTCGTTTCGCCTAATTTGAAAGAAACATTTATGTTAACGCGTGGTTCCATTTTGCGCTCCATGTTGCAATGAGACGAATTCTCACACTGACCCTGTTCGCTGGATCGCAGCGTGTACCACAGCTTCACTACAGTGATTTTCCTGATAAGGGAAGCTTGTTGACATATCTGCCAATGTCTATACGCTGGAATTTCATCTAGACTTGCGCGTAATAGTTCGCGATCGGGAGCGCTCACTTTAGTTCTCGGCTCTGCCGCGAACTAGTTCGTCCGCTCCCAGTGACGGCTGAGCGGCGTGGTCTGCGCATGCAGGTGGAGGGAGAAGTTCCCCCATCTAGCTGCTTCATGAGCTTGCTGCTTGAGCCGCTAACGATATCACGCAAACCAAAAGAAACAGTTTGTGGATAATTTCTCTCGTTTATGTTTAGAGTTAGCTCTATATCTTGGCATTAAGGAATTTACTCTGATGTTGCGAGTGCAGTATACTAAAAACAATTGTAGCACTGAACTATGTAATCTAGCAGGCAGGCACTCACCTCGAAATGGCTCTCATCAGCAGAAGGCAAACACGTGATTTTTAATTCTGCACCGCGCTCTCTCGCTATTGCCTGTCGGTCTTCGGAAAAGAATCCCACGAACTAAGAAGCGAGATACTTTTGGCATAATAGTTTGCGACCGCTAACGCATGTTTTAGTTCGCGACCGATTGCGCATATTTTATTTCGCGACCGATCGCACTTGTTTTAGTTCGCGACCCATCGCGCATGTTTTAGTTCGCAACTGATCACGCATATTTTAGTTCGCGACCGGTAGCTCTCTCATATAAATACAAACAATGTTAATTTTTCAGTTCTCTTTACTTCTTTCAAATGTGTGTATAGTCTATGGGACTTAACTACGGGATCATCAGTCCCTAAACTTACAAACTACTTATGAACTACTTACGAACTAGGACGGCACAAATATCCCTGCCCGAGGGGGGATTCGAACCCCCGACCGTAGTGGTCGTGCAGACCGTGACTGGAACGTCTCAGTCCCCTTAGCCACCGCGGCCGGCTTTACTTCTTTACACTATGGTATCAGCCTCATTTAATGAGGGTTATATTTCGACACTGCCGAATACCTTAGAAAAGAAAATTTGTGGCTGTGAACTTTGAAACTACAGCTGAACTGCATCTTAGCTGTAAATGACGGTGACTGGCAGAAGGGGCCGGCCGCCGTGGCCGAGGAGACTGAGGCGCTCCAGTCACGGTCTGCACGGCCACTACGGTCGGGGGTTCGAATCCCCCCGGGCATGGATATTTGTGCCGTCCTTAGTCTTAGTTAGTTCATAAGTGGTTTTGTAAGTTTAGGGACTGATGACCCCGTAGTTAAGTCCTATAAGCTATACAAACATTTGAACATTTGATTTTTTGGAAGAAGGGAATCACGAGATTCTGCGCGCTCTCGCGTTCTCTCGCTGTTCCCCGTCAGTCTTCGGAAAAGGAGCGGACGAACTAAGAGGCGAGGGATCTGCGAACTAGGTCGCGTAGTTCGGCTGTGGGAGCGCTCTTCCGAACTAGCTCGTTCGCGAACTACACAAGACTAGATGGCGCTCCACACTTATTTGACGTCTAAATCAGGTGACGCGCGCCTGAGCAAGCTGAACTTTAAGTATCATTTTCTCCCACACAGTATTGCGCAGCTCAAAATACGTGCGCAGTAATCTTGAGGTGTGAATTATATTGTGGTACTGACAGCAACATGTCTCGATACTAATTATAAAAATGGATGTACATTGCTCAAGTCAAATACACAACATACATCTCATTCAGTATTTTATTCAGATATTGGTTACAGTTGTAATTTGTGTGCGATATTTTACCGTCTCAAATTTTTACTTGCGTTTTACTTGATGTTTACTTGGGACTACCATAACACTGGAAAAGTAAGTCTGGTACCCCTCTGATATGGTGTGTGATAAACTCGGATGACCAGCACAGTTGCACACCTGCGTGGCATGGACAGTAGGAGGGTTATCAATCAACTTTTGAGGGTATTTCGTCATTCTTCCAAAAGTGCGATATCCAGCTCTGCAACCGTCGTCGGAGGTGCTGCCCAGGCTATAAGGCGTTTTCCAAGTGCATCCCACACATGCTCAATCGCGTTTCAATGAACACGCTGGCCACTCCATTCGTTCAATTCCCTCAGCATCAAGCCTGTAGTCCACCACTGCAGTTCTGTGGCAACGAAGGAGCCGATCTCCTGTGGAACCAGCGAAGGGCAATCAAAGGATCGAGAGACGTATTTTCTATTTATTTGTTTATTTTTGTCGCACATAGTGCAACCCATGTTCCAGTTTTAAACGCTGAAATGGCTGAGGATACTGAGATACTGGTCACAAAGAACTTCTTGTACTGAACAACTAATCTACCCCTCGAATAAGACTTACCCGAAAAAGAATAAATCGTTTATGCTCCATGTCCCTGACGGGCGTAAACAAAATTTGAGAACAAACTGGGAAATGAAATTGCCCCTAAATTACATTTTCGTAATTGTTGTGTATGCTTGACATGATTAAAATCAAGGGGGGGGGACGACCAAACTGTTATTTGTTGAGAAATACATATGCCATGATCGCTGTTCAGTATTTTATTTCAGATAACCGGTTTCGGCAAACTTAGTTGTCATCTTCAGACCTGAAACTAAACATTTTTTTTTTAAACACCCAGTTGCAGATTTGAAGATGACAACTTAGTTTGTCGAAACCATTTATCTGAAATAAAATATTGAACAGCGATCTTGGTATATATATTTTCAATAAATTTTTGTGATCGACATAAAATGCGCTTTTTTCTATAGAGCAAAATATTTTTCTTTTTCTCAAACTTCTGCCAAGTAAGGAGGATGTCTCAAGTTTGACCCAAATTTTAATTTTCCCATGTCGTATTATTTCGACACCTGCTAGCAGCTGAGCCTAAAAAAAAAAAAAAAAAAAAAAAAAAAAAAAAAAAAAAAAAAAAAAAAAAAAAAAAAACAGTTAAAAACTGTATTTAATGTTCCATTGAAAGAAAAATGTGGTCGTCAGAGGATGGGATAAGAAAATAGGCCGTGCTCTTTGTAAGGTACCATCCAGAAATTTCCCTGGAGTGATTTCGGATAATCGCGTAAATACCAAATCTGGATGGCTCGAAGCGGTTGCAGGTGCCTTTCTCCCGAATGCTAATGTTCAAATGTTTGTAAGTCTATCGGACCAAACTGCGTGGTCATCACTCCGTAGCTTACAAACTACTTAAACCTAGGTAAACTAACCTAAGGACAAACACACACACACCCATGCCCCAGGGAGGACTCGAACCTCCGACGACGAGCAACCGCGCGCTCAGCAGCCAGACGCCTTAGACCGCTCGGCTACTCCACCGCGGCCCCGAATGCTAGTCCAGTGTGCTAACAAGTACGACAGCTAGCCCTCCATGAATCAGAGATCAAACGTCCGACTAGTCAGTGACAATCGTTTCCAAAACTAATAGCAATATTTTGTTAATCAATGCGTTTGGATAGGTATTGAAATTTTATTAAAATTGTGTCTAATGTTTTCATTAAGACTCTTGTCCAATTTAGGGTAGGCCTAAGCTTTAACTTTTTCTAAGAATTTCATTTCATCCGCCTGAACATAGCCAAATTCTTTGCTCTTCTTACCCAGGACTCCTGTCATATAGTAGGAGAGGTACAGTAATCACGTTAAAGAACTTCACTTTGTGTCTTTTCGTGTATTTGTAACGTTCTACTTATAGTGCTGCATATACTTTCACATCTATGTCACTTAATATCTACATGCTGACGACAGTCTATTATCGATAATTTAGGGAAACGAACAACAAACATCAACCTACGTTTTAAACATAATTGGAAATACTAACACAAAACAAAATAGTAATAGAAAATCAGATTTTTGAACAAATTATTTAATGGAACCCACCGAATTTGATTTATTTTATGTGCAGACTCCTTAAATATACACACCAGCTGTGATGAGGTTCCACTGATATTCAAGTGTCCAAAGATACTTGGTTTTCGCAACGTTAAATATGCTAGGCCAGCAAAATCAGAATATTGTGATACAGCATACATACCACACAGCGTACTCAATGAATTGCCCCTTTATACCTCCACGGCAGGAAAGATGAGAAATCTATGTATTTAATATATCTGAATTCTAAGACAGACTTTAATGTTATTTTATGTTTTCGTTTTTCCAAGATGATTTTGCCACAAGACACGAATATGTTAGTAAATTAAAAAATTAAAGTCTTCGGTGTAGTTATGACAGTACATAAACACATAACTCCATAGTAAGTGTTCTTACACACTGCACTCCTGTTGGGTAGTCCTCCTCCCCCCCCCCCCCCAATTCTTTTTTTAACGCTACCTTGTGGCCGTTCTGTCGTTAATTGGGTAATTTTTCCTTTTTTTCACAGAATAGTCTATACCACACCCGAAAACTCTTGAAATATTCTTTTTCACAGACTTGAAATCTTACTTGTGTATACACGAACATCAGCTCAGGAAAATCTATCGCAAACGTTAATATACTCATGCAAAAGAAAATAGGCCAAAAGTTATTACTTAGCGATGACAGTCAATCCTAACTTCTATCATTTTCAGGATAAATCACATCCCAAAGCAGGTGGTTACCAACTTACAATGACGGCAGGAACTAAAATCAGGGTAGTACAATTTACTGCCATGGAGATCCGTTCCGACAGAGTCCGAAATGAAATGTTACACCGCATATACATTTCGATGCTCCTTGAATGGAAATGAATTATATCTGAGAAGCAATGTCAGGGATGTGATTGATATCCGGATACGCGGTATAATGAATGGTGTAACCCTGTTTATCGAAGCCATCTGCTACACTAGATCATATCACCGAGAAACATCGTCTACAACAAGTTAATCTATATGCAAATGCCCATACAATGGCAGGGAGATGAAGTGTTGACATTAGATTACGCTGTTCGACAGACTTTGCACATCGCTTGACAGCTAATAGAGGAGAGGCTGCCAGCATCGCTAAACCTCTACATCATGCAGTCCTGTGTAGGACGAACTGACTACGACAAACGCTAATACCACGTATCGTCATATACGACACAAAAGAATAGCTAGTCAGTGACTGATTAGCATAAGTATTAAAAATTTCTCTTTCGCATAAGTACACGTTCTTTGCCACGAAGACTTTTAGTTAAGTTGAGGGTAGATTTAATGCTCCGTCAATGTGGAAGTTATTAGAATGTATCTGTTGCTAGGAGTACATGTAAATTTCTCTTTTAACAACCCACGAGGCATACCCTTAAGTCAAATAGCGAAATTACAGTAACGTTAAATTATAAAAGCAGGAGTGAAATCTGATTGTCTCCTCTTCTCATTTCGATAAGGTGCCACATATTTTCATTGTTGGTCACTCAGTACGTTCTGATAAAACAGAAATGACATGTGGAAAATATATGTGAATAAGAAACTTCCTGGCAGATTAAAATTATGTGCCGGAACCGGGACTCGAAACTGGGACCTTTGCCTTTCGCGGGCAAGCGCTCTACCGACTGAGCTATCCCGACACGACTCACGATGCCGCCTCACAACTTCACAGAAGCTCTCCTGCGAAACGTACAAGACTAGCTAGCACTCCTTGAAGAAAGAATGTGGTGGAGACATGGCTTAGCCACAGTCCAAGGCATGTTTCCAGAATGAAACTTTCACTCTGCAGCGGAGTGTGCGCTGATATGAAACTTTCTGGCAGATTAAAATTTTGCGCCGGAACCTGGACTCGAACCTGGGACCTTTGCCTTTCGCGGGCAAGTGATCTAGCGACTGAGCTATCCCGACACGTCTCACGATTAATTCATCTTGCGAACATAAGATTGTGTTTCCTAGTCTATTAGAGTAAACGTCACGAAAGCAATGCATACCAATAGTTCGGAGTTAATTTAGCTATGACGCGGGAGACATGTCACTTTGTTAAAGCCTATTTTTAAAGAAGTAACCTATTGCTAGCTTGCAAGAGTAGGCACTGAACTAAAGCCGAGTCAAATGTTAAACAATGTTTAATTGCGCACTGTAAAATCAAAGAGAGGTAAGCCTAGAGTAGCAATGGATCTCTGATGTTATCCACACATGTAATGTACAAACCAATAACTCAGTCGCTTACGTTAGACATAATCAGTTGCCAAACTCATACTTACGTTGACATAATTTAACGAACTGAAATGAGTGGATTTGTAACAAAATTACGCTGTACGCAAAAGCCCTCGTTAGTGCTAGTGTCCTCAACTACTTTTCCTCGTGCAGATGACCTAAACCGTTACTTTGTTTAGCTTCTGTGACACTTTTTCAATGCAAGGCAAATATTTCAATAAAATATTTACTTTCATTTAACTTAATGTCGTCGACGTTGGACCATTGGTAAGTAATCTGCGACTCTACATTACAATAAAAGATAAATTCAAAGAATTATTTATCTAAGTCTTTTTTATTCAGTTTCACGACACTTTTTGCGAGCTTCCAACCTCTTAATCTGGGAGATCAGTAAATTACACAACATTTCATTTTACTCGATGTAGTCAGGTGTCTGTTTTGTGTTTCATTTCGCTATAAATAAAATGTAAATAGTATTTGTTCACTAATATAGCAGTGTGATCACTAACTTTAAGCAATAAATAAACTTTCTTATTTCTTCGTGCCACACATACACGACTCAAAAATATAAATAATACAATATTTATTTTTCTGTGTGTATGTATTTATTTAGGAACTAGTCTCCTGCTTCAGTCTCTTCAAATCATAATATCATTTGCGTCCTAAATCCTCATTATTTTGTTGATGTATTTCAATCTGACTTTTCCCCCAAAGTTTTTAACCTGTACGGCTCCTTCTGGTCCTATGGCTATTATTACCTGACGTATTCACAACAGAGAATTGTGCGACATTGCATATTAACTCTTACTTTTTTCAGTTTTCGCGATTACTTACGAATTTGTAACTTTCAACCTAACTTATAACTGGACAACAGTGCCATATCAGCTTCCCTTCGTATTTGGAGCGTGGAGAAGAGTAACTTTTGTAAAATTGCTATTTCCCACTTTCCTGTTTCGTTCAGAGTGTTTCCAATATAAATGACCGCTCTGTGTGACTTCGAATCTCTCTTATGTTTAACTTCATGGTATTTTCACCAGATAAATATATTGGTTGACTCGGATGAAGAAATAATCTCATCAAATCGGTTAAATATCAATTTCAGTGCAATAAAAGTGACTTAGGTGAAATAGTCGTGCACAAAATATGTACTGAATGTATACGTATAATTTTCGCATGGCCAGTCGTTTGCAATGTTAGGTGGGAAATCATCGGTCATCTTCGGCAACTTCCGCTACTTCTTGCAAAGCTTATTCCCACTTTAACCAGGCACACCATCAGCGCATACAGTGTGCGCGAGCCACGCAGATGGGCCAGGAGTATGCAGGGCTCTAATTGGATGTACCCGAGGACTGGTATATAAGCCCTCGAAATAGGATATCGGAGTAAATAAAATCTGACTGTCGCAGATAATTGTTTTTATTCATCTTTTAACTCAGTGGTGGCTGGTGCTTCAGATGACTGGGGGTTCACTTCTTCCAGTGCCGGATCTACGATATTTCCGAACCGGGGTCGAAACTTGATACTGGCGCCCCCTCCTAGCCTTACGCATGTGCAAAGGCTGCTCTTCCCCACCTCTTTTCAACCAGTTAAATATTTGTTACAACGAACAGTATAAATGTCATTTACCCTAAAAAATTGCGACACATTCGCAAAAACGTCCATAGATATGTGGAAAGTAACAATCCAAAAGTCATTGTTGTTCCAGTATCTTGCTAGATAGAGTAGTGCTTTATTATTATTCATGATTGTACATTCTGAAAGCTTTTACAGGTAATGCGTCTTTAATTAAGACTTATAAGATATGAAGTGTTTTTGATAAATCTTCAGTGCGCCAAAAACAAATCTGAACCATGGTTGGTGCCTTCATGGAGGATTTACTCATGCGCAATGCGAGGTGCGGAGTAGCTCCATTGCTTTTGCTTCGGGAACAATCGTGCGTAGCCGCCAGAGCTCGAGTAGCCAGGAGCTGGCTTCTCTACAAGCTTCAACGCCACTGTTAAAACCGACCGTTTCCCCTCGCCCCTCCCTGCCGCGGGGGGGGGGGTTCAGAAGAGAATTTGAACCTTTTTTTTTTTTCCACGGTGAGCTTTTTCCGCTGGTTCACTGAACCAGTGAACACATAGGACCCGCCGCCACAGGTAAACCATTCAGGTCACCTCAGGCAGCTCGCATTCTTCCTTGTAAAATGGACCTAAGATTTACATCAATAAATCAGTCTTATTGCTAACTATGTAAAAGAGTTTTAGCCAACGAATGCATGCTTACGTCGCGCAGTTATTGATTAGAGAGCTACAGGTTATCGTAAAAACAAAAAACATAATAGAATGTTTGTAAATCTATCGGATCAAACTGCATGGTCATTAGTCCGTAGCTTACAAACTACATAAACTAAGATAAACTAACCTAAGGACAACACATACACCCATGCTCCAGGGAGGACTCGAACCTCCGACGGCGAGCAACCGCGCGCTCCGCAGAGAGGCGCCTTTGTCCGCTCGGCTACTCCATCGCGGCAACACACAATAGTAATTCAACTGTCCGCTTCCGTGGACAAACAGGCCCGCGGTCATTTGCACGCCGAGATCCGGGGATCTTCTCTGACTAATTATTATGCAGCCAGTTTCAGAGTGCCGTCCCGGCGAGAAAGCAATGCAACGCCGTTCGGTATGGAACGCGCCGTGGCCGCGCATGCTGGAGTGGCCGCATGCAGGAGATGAAGTGTCGGCGCCCCCCGTGAACTCGGCCAACAAATCAGCGGCCGGTGCAGCGCGCCGCCATTACCTGTAAATCGGGGGGCGTGAGTTATGGCGCAGGGCGGCCTAGTGCACCAGCTGCGGCCCCCTGGCCTACCAGCTCTGTCCGCATTACCGTCAGCGCTACACACGCGCGAGCGGCGAGTCCACAGCGAGCACCGCAGGCTGCAGGCCGCGCGATAGGCGACAACAGGTGAGGCGCGCCCGCTGCCGCCCTCAGATGTTCTAATGTTTGTAAATCTAAGGCACTTCACTACGTTGGTCATCAGTCCCTAGGCTTACAAAGTACTTACAACGAAAGTACTTGGGCTCGAACAAACATATATACAGTAAAATCGTATGAGAGATAATGTAAAGATCCTGTGGTGACGACTTCAAAAAGGCGTTCGACGCGGTGCCACACTGCAGACTGCTAACGAAGATACGAGCTTATGGAATAGGTTCACAAATTTGTGACTGGCTGGAAGACTTCCTATGTAATAGAACGCAGCACGTTGTTCTCGACGGCGAGCGTTCATCAGAGACGAGTGCATCGTCAGGCGTGCCCCAGGGGAGTGTGATAGGACCGCTATTATTTTCTATCTATATAAATGATCTGATGGACAGAGTAAGTTGTAATTTGCGGCTGTTGCTGATGATGCTGTGGTGTATGGGAGGGTGTCGTCTGTAACTGACTGTAATAGCATACAGGATGACTGAGACAAAGTTTCCAGTTGGTGCGAAGATTGGCAGCTAGCTCCCAATGTAGAAAAATGTAAGGTGATGCGCATGAGTAGAAAAAACAATCCCATAATGTTCGAATACAGCATTAGTAGTGAGCTTCTTGATGCTGTCGCGTCGTTCAAATATCTAGGCATAACATTGCAGAGCGATATGAAATGGAACGAGCATATAAGGACAGTTGTGAGAAGGCGGACAGCCGACGTCGATTTATTGCGAGAATTTTGGGAAGATGTACTTCACCTGTAAAGGAGACCGCGTATAAAACGCTTGTACGACCACGTCTTGAGTATTGCTCAAGCATTTGGGACCCGCAGCAGATCGGTTTGAAGGAAGACATAGAGGCGGTTCAGAGGCGAGCAGCTAGATTTGTTACCGGTAGATTCGACCAATGCGCGAGTGTCACGGAAATGCTACGGCAACTCAATTGGGGATCGCTGGAAGAAAGACGACGTTCTTTTCGTGAAATTCTGTTCAGTAAATTTAGAGTGCCGGAATTTGAAGCTGAGTGTAGAACGATCTTGCTGCCGCCTACTTACATTTCGCGTAAAGATCACAAAGACAAGGTAAGAGAAATTAGGGCTCGTACGGAGGCATATAGGCATTCTTTTTTTCCTCGTTCAATTTGGGAGTGGAATAGGAAAGGAAATGCCTAGTAGTGGTACAGTGTACCCTCCGCCACGCACCTTACGGTGAATTGCGGAGTATGTATGTAGATGTAGATGTAATGAAGTATGAAGTGCGCGCCACTTACTATCGCCGCGCGTCGCCATGCACGCACGGCGCGGCGTTCTTACGACGTCAGCCACGAGCGCCCTCTGGCTGCTATCCCGCTCGTGGCCACCACTGAACGACATGGGACGGACATGGGACGGAGATAGGAACCAGCTAACACTTCGGAATCAGATAGGCACCAGTGAAGACTTGGCTATCGGATAGGCACTAGGCAGGCCTCTAGCTCAACTATGTACAGCATTCTGCAGTACTGAGCTAT
This sequence comes from Locusta migratoria, assembly GCA_026315105.1. Classification (NCBI taxonomy): domain Eukaryota; kingdom Metazoa; phylum Arthropoda; class Insecta; order Orthoptera; family Acrididae; genus Locusta; species Locusta migratoria. The sequence goes on along the minus strand of CM048744.1, from coordinate 470,305,430 downwards.
GTAAAAGTTAAGTATTACTAAGTCTGTAAAAAATACATATCTCGTTCTAATTTACTCTAGTGTTTCTAGTTTCTGCTGTCCCAATGGCTGGTCACCTCCTACCTGCACAAGCGTGCATCCTTTATTCCTGTGTCGGTCTTTCTACTCGGCCACCGACACCTACGACGGAAGCGAGACACAAAACCGGCGACGAGGCTGGGACACAAAAGATCCCTTATTGCACTAGCGATACTCCCGCATCTGCAAAACTCTGTAGTCGTCCGTTAGAGGCCTCTGCGTGTGCCATGTCACATTGCACTTTGACCTGTCGGTTCGCCAGTAGGTACGGTGCAGTGTGCCTCCGAAGTCGCGTTTTGTGACATTATTTGTGTGGTGAAGCGTCAGATGGGGCGGCGATTGCTAATCAATCCTGCTAATGTATTGCGATTAGTTGAGATGAAGTTACGAAGAGCCCTTCTTCGTGAAGATGGTATTAGTGTAGAAGATGAATCATTTGCATGCTTTCTCGTATCCGTTATGGTGCAGAAATATGAGCATAAGTTAGATACTGTTGTTACAAACTCATAATAATGATAATAGGGATGATAATGATGAACAACTCATTGCAATCGGAGTACTACGGTAAGTGCGGCAAGAGGCGATGGAAACAGTGGCAGTGAATACCAACAGTCTTTCGGGAAGAAGGTTACAATTGCAACTTATCATCACGGATTCTGATGACAATTCATAGAGAACATGTACGATGATTATTACATAAGTTATCTCGCCAACACCTCTGGAAGACATGCATCCCCACACCACCATGTTTGATTGTTGCTTGTTGCATGTTTCTGCATTCCCACTCTGTGTTTGCTTGACGTCACATTAAACTGCGGCCAACCACGTGGCTCAAAGTAAATTTATATCAATATATCTCTTAGCGTCACTGCCTAAGGTATTGATGTTTTACCAATAGTCACACATGAAGATTTGTGCCGGGCCGGGGCTGGAACTCGTGTTTCCCGCTTTCCGCGTGTGGTCGCCTTAACCTCTAGGCTACCACTTCTCAAAGTATTCGACACTTTTTTTTAAAACAGCCAGTACACATGACGGGAACTGATAAGCTCGCTACTGAGTGCTCCCAGTCCAGACGCACATACATGAAGTCCTGATTAAAATAGAACATCTATGTGTGATGCAGGAACATCGCTAAAGAGTAAATTGTAGACTTTTATATGGCTGAATTATCTTTGTAACAGAACTAACAGTAAATAACTAATAAATTGAAACGCCATATCTGATGCAGAGGTTTAACTGCATGAACAGTGAGATCAATAAGTGATAAACGTTTGTCTTCATTGTGTGTGTCTGTGTGTAAGTTACGGGGGAGGGATACGGAAAATCTAGTTTCCTCGTGGTTTCTAATTAAGTGTAAAGTCCTTTGAAGCAGCTGATGTGTTTTCGTACCTTAATACTAGATTAATAAAATCTAGGTACTTGATGTCGCTAGGTACGGCCAAACCTGCAGGAAACATTCCTCACACAAAAAGAAAGTTCTAATGTTTGTGTGGCTTTTGGGACTTAACTACGGGGTCATCAGTCCCTAAACTTACAAACTACTTGTGAACTAGCTACAACTAAGGACGGCACAAAAATCCATGCCCGAGGGGGGATTCGAATCCCCGACCGTAGTGGCCGTGCAGACCGTGACTGGAGCGCCGCAGTCCCCTCGGCCACCGCGGCCGGCACACAAAGAAAGAAAATATGTTATGTAGACATGTGTCCGGAAACGCTTAATTTCCATGTTAGAGCTCATTTTATTACTTCTCTTCAAATCACATTAATCATGGAATGGATGCACACAGCAACAGAACTTACCAGCGTGACTTCAAGCACTTTGTTACAGGAAATGTTCAAAAAGTCCTCCGTCGAAAGGAATCCCTAATGCGCTGATGCAGCCCTGGAGAATGGCGTATTGTGTCACAGCCGTCCACAATACGAGCACGAATAGTCTCTACATTTGTTACCGGGGTTGCGTAGACAAGAGCTTTCAAATGCCCCCATAAATGAAAGTCAAGAAGGCTGCGGTCAGGATAGCGTGGAGGCCATGGAATTGGTCCGCTTCTACCAAACCATCGGTCACCGAATCTGTCGTTGAGAAGCGTACGAACACGTCGACTGAAATGTGCAGGAGGTCCATCGTGCATGAACCACGTGTTGTGTCGTACTTGTAAAGGCACATGTTCTAGCAGCACAGGTAGAGTATCCCGTATGAAATCATGATAATGTGCTCCAGTGAGCGTATGTGGATTCTCGTCAGGCTACACATGTAGATTGTGAAAATTTATAATTTGTTCACGTTGGAATGAAGCCTCATCCGTAAATACTAAAATGAGCTCTAACTTGGAAATTAAGCGTTTCCGGACACATGTCAACGTAACATATTTTCTTTCTTTATGTGTGAGGAATGTTTCCTGAAAGTTTGGCCGCACCTTTTTGTAACACCCTGTATATATTAGTAAGATACGTATTACAGTTCGATTCGTGTTAAAGCTTTAACATAAAATAAAAATATTACTAATAATAATTAGATTTAGACAGTATTTGAAATCGTGTCAGTAATACTGAAACAAATTTTGGTTCACTTTGCAACCCTTTAGATAGGCAACCTGCATTTGATAATGGATACCGGGACGGTGGTTTACTGCTACGGGCTACAGAGCTCATTACAAAACTCTCGTTCATTGCTGTCGTTATGGGTCAATGCATGTTGAAGCTCTTTTCTTCCGCGATACCACAGTGTCCTTGTTCTGTACTCTAGGCACCATGTTGCAAGTTATTCACGTAAGTGTGTAGTATTTTGTCCTTAAGTCAACTTACGTAGCGCGCAAGTCTAGGGACGATGCCTCAGCAGTTTGAGTTCAAGTGTTTGTTAAGCTTATGGGACTTAACTACGGGGTCATCAGTCCCTAAACTTACAAACTACTTTCGAACTACCTTATACTAAGGACGGCACAAATATCCATGCCCGAGGGGGGATTCGAACCCCCGACCGTAGTGGCCGTGCAGACCGTGACTGGAGTGCCTCAGTCCCCGCGGCCACCGCGACCGGCAGCAGTTTAATGCCTTAGGTTTAGAAACATTGAAACAATTTCTGATGATATTGTCTTGCCTTTTATCCAAACTAAATACCCATACAAAGTAAGTATCGGTAGTATGAAGTAAACACAGGTTTACAGGGTTAAGTTGCATAAAAAAAGTTCCTGTGCAAACCATTCGGACAACTTGGGCTTCCCCGAATTGTAGGTCGGTATTGAACTCTGGAGAAGACAACGAGGAACAGTGTGAGCAGTGAGCGTGCGATATACTGTAAACGATTGTTTTTTGTGTGTAGCAGCGATACAGACGGCGGCACAATGGGAGCCGGTGCGCATAGCTGCCGCCACTCCCTTTGTTTCCAGGTACGGGCTGTCGATTTGGACGCAGGTGCGCGGGACGACAAAAGCCTCGGACGTCAACAAAAGCGCGTCCCATTGTTACCTGCCAGACACGCGTAATGTCAGCTCTCGCGGCTCTGCACGGCACGTTCCTTGCGAAATATCCGACACGGCAACGAAATCTGGGCCATTTGAAAGACAATGCCGCGTCTCAGTGAAAGCGGTAAATAGCTACGTGTGTGGAGTGCGGATCTCCTCGATCTACAAATGTAATGCACGGCTATTCTCGGAGGCAGCGTTAGCATAATCCCACTGTAAGCTGCAAAGAATAGAGGAGTGAAACCCGTGATGCTGGGCAAATGCCACCCCGGATGCAGCGGCGATGACGCAAGCGCGCAGTGAGTCACTGCATTCCGTGCGTGTTGCGCCACTCTTTAGCATATTCGTCACGGAGAGTGTCTCATCGCGGCGGGAAGGGTGCGGCTCCCGGGGGAAGCAACCCCCAGGCGGGGGTGATCGGCGCCCTGCTAGTGTAATGTGGCCGGCGATCGGTACCGAGACGTAAACTGACTCTGCAACAATTGCCTTTTACATTATTAATCAACTGCTTTGGTACAACAAGCTCGTATGACGGGGATTAACCGATAGACCCTGCTCTGGATTAAACTGAGTGTCATGTAGGGGGTGAAGCGAGGTTCGCACACGTCGCAGTGCGATTGCTCACATGCCAGAATTAAAAAAAAAAAAAATTTATCAATATTTTTTCGCAATAGAGAATTTCTCTTAGCGTCACTGTATAAGGTATGGATGTCCTACCAAATAGTGACATATGAAGATATGTGCCGGGCCGGGACTCGAACCCGGGTTTCCCGCTTTTCGCGAGCGGTCTCTTTAACCACTAGGGCCGCGGTGGAGTAGCCGAGCGGTCTAAAGCGTCTCGCTGGGGAGCGCGCGGTTGCTCGCCGTGGAGGTTCGAGTCCTCCCTGGGGCATGGGTGTGTGTGTTCGTCCTTAGGTTAGTTTACCTAGGTTTAAGTAGTTTGTAAGCTACGGACTGATGACCACGCTGTTTGGTCCGATAGAATTACTAACATTTGAACATTTTTAACCACTAGGCTACCCGAACAGGACTCCAGAACCGACCCAAACTTCCATATGCCACACTGACTGCACATATGAGTCAACTGTAGTCATCCCTTAGCACTCGCAACTTAATCTGTATTCCCGCACAAGGGAAAATGAAAACAACGAGGCATTAACCTACGCTGTTATCGTCATTGCCTCGCTTAGGCATCTGTTAAATTACTGTACGGTGACGAATTACAGTGATAATATTATCGATATTTTTTCGCAATAGCGAATTTTCCCTTAGCCTCTCTGAAATGGGTGTCCATTCCCTATGTCTGGGTATTCGAGAATTACACTATTACACCAACAACATTCACGGATTGTTGAAAGACGTGAAACTACAATATTCCTTCGAAGACGTAGTTTTGCTTGACGAATCGCTTCTGCGTATTCCTTTTCCGCTTAAGATAAAACTCTCTGCGCTGAGTTCTTAATATCTCGTCTTTCTGCGTTCTTTGATACAATCGCCTAGCAGCATTTTTTTTCCTCTGATTCGTTAATTCAGTTGTCCACTATAGGACCGAACGCATTTTTTTTTTTAATTTCAGTCGTAAAGAGTCCTTTATTGTGAAGGCATTCTTACATGCTGTGACGATAACTGCATCGAAGTCGGTCACGAACCCGTTAATATCCGTTTCCCTTTCCGCCATCATACTCAGTTCTTTGTCCATGTTGACTAAAGTCATTGAAGCAGATTGATTTAGAAATTGCCGATCTATTTCTTTAACAATAGACTTTTCAAAAACTCTAAAATTAGCGCGGTTGACTATGTATTTGATACCGTAGAATCCATTATCATTATGTTGTGCTTAATCTATACCAATATTAAACGTGATAATTCGATGATCCGAGCAACTTTCGTCGCGGCAGCATTCCCAGCAATGAAATGACTGTATGAGACAAGCATTAGTAACAGTTAGATCCACATTACTTTTCCCAGTACTGGTCTCGAACGTTGTAATGTCACTTTTTTCATTCATAATATAAAGATTATTAACACACAAATGTGCTTCCATTTCTCGCCTTCTGCGGGTTGTGGAAGGCGTCTTGAGGATCATGCACGGAAACGCAATCCACGACCCTACTGAAGGGGGTGTCTAGCCGCAGGTGCCGGTACCTGTAACTTGGACTCTCCATACCGTCGTTGAGTGGCTTTTCCGAGCACGGGTTTCTATGCTCGTTTTCTTCTTAGAGAAGAATTCTGGAATACACTGAGATATGGAACAGACATCTCAAACTTCGACGTCCATTTACTTTCGGAAATACGCTCAGGACGAACTTTTGTGTGAGACATTTTTTTTTTTTTATTGTAGCATATGAGGAATCGCACTCAGAAGCCAGAGTGCGCGAATTTTGCTTCACCCTGTATAAATACTGTAGGACCTCTCTCGGGTGGTTTACAGTTAACGCCGTCAGTTTAACGTCAAAAGTGTGTTTCCTCCACCTGCCCACACTGGAGTTCTTCTTGGCTCAGTTAAAGGTGATATGGGGCTGAGAATACCCGGTGTTTATAGGACTCCTTGCCATTGTGTGAAAGCAACGGACGAATGATTCGCACTGCTAATGACCGATGCTTGAAAGACCACAGACTTACACGTTTCTTGCAACCTGGTAAGTGTCTAGTAGCTATTGCATAACTAAAGGACACATAATGAAGTATGATGAAACACGTGTACTTGCTCTTGCATCTCGCTTTTGGGAATGTCTTTTAGAGGAATCGATTGAAACTAGGTTGGCGGACGATTTGATAAATCATGACAAGGGTTTCCCTCCAAGTAACATGTGGAATCCGATTTTGTCGAATGTTTTAAAAAAAAAAAACACTGACTGCTTGCGGTAGGGAGCGATAATCAAGCCATTGTTTATGTGATTTGTCATGCTATAGATTGCTGATTAAATAATATATGGTGTCCATTTAAAAACACTTAAGTTTGTGTTAAAACTCACATATGCTTTCGTTTTAGAATGTTTCAAAATACTTACATTCATGAGCCCCTGCCTTACATTGATACCGGTGAAAAGTCGTTTTACAATAGCTGTTGTCGTTCCAGAGATTTTTGGGTGGTCAAGATAAACGAGACACCTTGTATATACAGTGTGAATACCCTAACACTTGCACCGTAAATATTGCGGAAACGTAAAGTGCGATTGATGTGCGGTTTTCACAGAATGTTTTAGTAGTCAGGGGCTAGTAATTTTAGCCAACAAGCAGATTGTAATATTTCTTAAATAGTGTATTTTTATGCAAACATACAGTTTTATAAATGGAAAAATGGTTGTTTGTATCGTGCACTAGAATTTTTTACACCAGCTTTTTTTTTTACGACAGCGTAGCTGACTGGCTGGTGGCCATGAGACAGTGAGCCGTGCCACAGGGGCTAGCCACTCAACTAATCAGCTACGCTATCGCAGCCTCCGCCCCCAAAACTTCGAATGGTTGGAGCTGCCAAACTAAACGTGATAAAAATGTCATTCAATATTCTTTGTGCACATCTGGTGTCAAAAATTCCACTGCACGATACAAACAATCATTGTTCCATTTAAAAAAAATGTATGTTTGCATAAAAATATATTTTATAGAAATTATTACAATCTGTTTATTGGCTATCAACACGAGTCCTTGACTACCAATCCATTCTGTGAAAACCGCACATCAATCGCACTTTCCGTTTCCGCAATATTTGCGGTGCAAGTGTAAGGTGATTCACCCTGTGTATATCGAATACCTAACGTGTGTAACACCGCCACCGAACACATTTTCTATCACGTAAACTGAAATGAGACCAGGAGAAAAGAGAGCGACATTCTTATGTTCGTTTCCGAAGTCAGTCTGGCAGAGAAAAAGCGTTTTCTCTGCTCTCGCGACACCAAGATCTTGTTACCCGACACGACAGTCTTCTTCCTTCTCCGGCAGCCTGAAAAACCGTAATGAAATTGGTCTCCGTATGGAAACGCAGAAGCAATTTGTGTGCCATTCTAAAGCCAACTCGTTCTGGCATTTCATTTTACGTCTGAGAAAGCAGTCGCTCCTGACAACACACACACCCGCTTTCCAAGAGGCATGTCTCTTGCTATAAATTGTTTGCCTCAAGCTTCTCAGGTAACGTAAACACACGTAATATTTCAAAAACAATTCACTGCGTCAAGAGACGATTTTTTTATGAGCGTCAGTACGTTAACGAGGTTAATGTTTTGCTGTACGGTATGTCTTGAATCTTTTCCATCGATTGATGCATTGAAAGAAAAGTTATTTCGTGTGAAAGCATTACCAAGACGTTGCTGTTAGCACTGACATTTCTCGAAAAAGAAACTGGAAATTCAGTCTGGATAGTTTTCAACAATTCATATGCAGCGGTGGGTAGTAAGTTAACACTAGAACGCCCAGTGCGGGTAAAATGAACATTTTTCATTTTAAGATGGGAATATCTTCGGAGTTTAAAATACTATGTTCCTGTGATTTTCTGACTTTTTAATAGTTTTAGACGATGTTAAAAGTTACCTTAATAACCTTCATTTGTAAGTACAAATTTTTAAGATTTTTACAGTTTTACCATTGGTCCCCGACGGCGGTTAATTGACCGCTTCTCACGACTAAGAAATTTATCCGGTTTATTTGGCGCATTTGTTAGCCAACAATGATCAGTGTCATATATTGTTGCCTATAGTGGCTATTACGCGTTTGTTTCGTGGTGCCAGTCAGAAGTTCTCGCCCTCGGCAACTCCAGACTCCATCTGTTTTTGACTGCTGACAGAGAAGAAGGAACATCTAAAGGAACGAAAGACTTGCCAAGTTGGATTGTGTAACAAAAACAAAACTAGAGTCATTTCCTTCATATGTAAAAAATCTGCTTGTCGTTCGTGTCTAACTAAGCGGATACGCAAAATGTGTAGTCTAGTAAAGCAGTATTTATTTGATACAGAAAAAAGTATAATTCAGCAACCCCGTGAAAACAACATTTGTCACCTATTGGTATATAATGTAAGACAGAAAGACTGAGAATGTAAGCAATTTTACGTATCAATAATATGGTGTCTTATTTTTATCGGTATATATTAAAAATAAATTTTATCAGCTTAAAAAAAAAGTGTGCCTACATTATTATAAATACCCATGTAAAATTGTAAAATTACTATTAATGACAATAAATACGAAACATCTTTACATTTTCTACACTAAAGCATTTTAAAATATGATAAAAAAAACGTAAAGTTCAACTGACATCCATTCGGCATTCTAGGGGGGGGGGGGGGATATAGGCTGGGCATTCTAGTGTTAATACTGGCATAAATGTCATAATAGGAACCTGAAGTGTGGTCTACCTATAAAGCTTTTTGGAATGTATTATAAATTCTTCAGATACAGAACTTTGTTTTGATTAGAATGATACATGTTCACAGAACTATTTATGAGACACGTTAAAACTTAAGTGATACTTCGTCGGTCGTGGAACATCGTGTACCTAGAACAGAAGGAGCTCTTTTAAGAAGGAACAAATGTAGAAAATGAACAATAACCAGTCTCAAATATTTTCTTTACTGTGGTTGATCTATGGTTCGTCAATGCTTGAAATATAGATGATAACACAAGAGTTTCCAACATTCATATTGAAGATTAAATTTGTATTGATGCTGGGGATTCAAAACTCTCCTATTTTTTAATATTGAACATGAAGATTCACAACTTTCATATGTTTTAATCTACATTTCAAGCACTGATAATGTTCACACAGTGACCGAAACTATATCTCCCACAATAAAGGAAATATTTCCCACTGATCGTTTTAAACAATCGTTGAAGTCTACGATTTGAACATGGAATCAAACTTAAGGAACATATGAGACTTGCAAATCACGAGATTTTATATAATTTTTAAAAATTTTTACATGTCTTTTTGTTAATTTGTAATTGCTTGTGTTGCAAAATATACTTAACTGTCAACTTTTATATTTTTATTTTTTAATGTTTTGCAAATATTTCAGTTTCTGATTACTGATGTGTGTTGGAGAAATAGTAAGGAAAATATTGTCCTAATTGCAACGCTAATATTTTTCCTTAGGAATTCCGACGCCATGTAGCTACACGATACACGCAACACATACTGTTTTGATCTTCCGCTATTTTCTGTTACACGCCATATTTTTGCTTCTTAGGCGCAGTCATTTTGTATTTCCAAGAGAATTTTCTTGTTATCCAATCTAATTAAAAACGAAACATGTCTTTAAACTCCACATTCTTTGTAGGGAAAATGAAGTATCTTTAAATTCTGAACCTAACGTTAAATGCGTTTCTGCAGTTCGCAAATTCGGCCTTTACATCTGTTTATGTTCAAAGCATACATGTTACCGTCCTAAACCGGATTTTTCCTTTTAACTTGTCCTTTCTGGAAATGACCTACTACATTAGTACTATATGCAGCTGACGTAAGGCGCGTAGAATCATATTTTTTATTGTTAGTTTTCATGATGTTTCTATGTTTCTGACGTTTCATTACATATGTAATCGACTTTGCACACTACTGTATGTAATTTCCTTTATATTTTTATTTCAATTTTTTGTAAGTATTAAAAATTGTAATGTTGGCGGAATACCAATGTTAATAGCGCCTATCTCTACAGCGCTGCCGCGGCAGAATAGCAGTGCGGGCTGAGGCGCCATTCGCTGTCGGGGGTTCGAATCCTCCCTCGGGCATGGGAGTATGTGTTGTCCTTAGATTAGTTTAACTTAGTTTAAGTAGTTTGTAAACTAGGGACTAATAACAAAGCAGTTAAGTCCTATAGATTTACGAACATTTGAATTTGAACCTACAACGCTGCTGCGCGTCTTTTGTAAGAAGCTCGCTCACTCCATCATGTAATGTTCGGAAATTTATTTCCAACGTACCACAGTTGTATATGTTATTTCCACTTCAATTTTGATTTTCATTCACAATTCCTGGTATGTATATGTATCTTTACTGTATGTTTCATTTGGGTTTGTATTCAAAGCTGTATTTTATTTTAGCTCTGTACTGATTATGTGATTTCTTGTACATAGCTTGAAGGTGCATTGAAAATGGTCACTGTGTGATCGAAATCGATCTGTTGCCACAGTAATAAAGCTTTTAATGAAATCGCAATTTGCGATGACTTATGGCTTCACTGTGCTAGGTTTAGATGTAATACCAATGTGCGGCGAATGAATATTTGTGCCCGGCCGGGATTCGAACCCGGGATCTCCTGCTCACTAGGAAAACGCGTCGACCACTCTGCCACCGTGGACACAGTGACCAACCCGACTGCAGAGGACTCTTCCCTGCACGTCTCCCGCCACACCAAAATCTCCATTCGCACACTGTCTCTTTCCTATTACCACAGCCGGGCAAAAATTTTCATTCGCCGCACATTGGTATTATATCTAAACCTAGTGCAGTGAAGCAAATTGCGATTTATTTCATTAAAAATGAACGCTGTAACGTCGTCAAAAATATAGATAACTAGCTCAAACCCGCGGCTCCGCTCGCGCGTTGGTCGATTATGTTAGATAAGCTATCTTTCAGTGGTGTGCTATGAGACTCTTACTGTTGTAATATGTGTAAAGTAACACAATGCACATTTATCTACCAAGTTTAAGTAACAATTAAATTAATTTCACTCATTTTTGAGGATATGTCGCAGATAAAGCGGAACTGAAAAATATTCCTATCAGATTGCAGAAGTCTATGCACTTACCGTTCATCAGGAAAGTAATTGGTGTAGATGGAATCACACGTAAAAATGCACTCGTTTCGAAGAATCAAATCACGAAATGCAACAATAATGTTTGTAATAATATCACAGATCGATCACTTGATGTAATGCGCGAAACGTCAAATAGATTTTTTTAAAGAGATGTATTAAAAGAAATTTCTTTTTTACTGCTTTATTTATTTATTCATTCTCATATTTCCTTATTCGCATGCTTATCCTTACAGAGAAAGAGCTGAAGACATTGTAGCACGCATAGACCAAAGATGGCATCACGTTTCACTGTATGTAACCTCCTTGCTATAGGTCGCAAACGTCATCGCTGGCATTCAGTTCGAAATTTTTTTTTTTAATAATTTGACGACTTTCAATCACCATATATTCCACGCCTTTATAGCTATCGGCATGGAACTACTATGGTGTACAACGGGAAACTTCGGACAACAATTACACACAGAGCATTCGTTTCCGTTTCGTAATTTTCGCTGCAGATCGAAATATTAACACATACACATGTAGAATTTTATATACATCGATAACTTTCCATCCCAATATACTCCATCCTGTGATCATTATCAACCGTCAAGCAACACTGAAACAAGTAAAACATTTTTGAAACAGTAAATATAATTTTCAAAGAGTAATTATTCTTCCGCATTTCGAGTTATATTCTTCAAATTACTAAATATCTATCAGATCGCTATAAAACCGTTCCTAAAACCTTCCTGAGGAATAAATTGGTAACTGTACATATATTTAAGTCTTTGCGTCTTGTCGTTCGGACGTGATAAGCGTACACCGAACAGACGTTCACATTAATATATATAAACAAATAGCTATACGGTCGCCATAAAACCGTGCCTAAAGCCTTCCCCGGGTAGACAGACATTAGTAACTGTACAAATTTTTAGATCTTTATGTCTTGTGGTCCAGACGTGATAAACGTATACCGAACAGACATTCACATTTATAGATATAGATTTTGTAAATCTATTGGACCAAACTGCGTGGTCATCAATCCATAGATTACAAGCTACTTAAACCTAGGTAAACTAACCTAAGGACAAACACACACACCCATGCCCCAGGGAGGACTCGAACCTCCACGGCGAGCAACCGCGCGCTCCTCAGCGGGACGCTTTAGACCACTCGGCCACTCCACCGCTGCTAGATATAGACAATAAAGCTTCTAGTAACGACGAATGCTTCATATTGCATTTGGTTTATTTATAAATGATTCAGTCGCAATAGGAGGCCGAGGGGACTGAGGCGCTCCAGTCACGGTCTGCACGGCTACTACGGTCTTCGGTCCGAATCCCCCCTCGGGCATGGATATTTGTGCCGTCCTTGGTGTTACCTAGTTCGTAAGTAGTTTGTAAGTTTACGGAATGATGACCCCGTAGTTAAGTCCCATAAGCTGTACAAACATTTGAAGATTTGAGTCGCAATAGTTAGACACAAAACAGTACTGAAACCGTTCGGGAGATTACAGAAACGAATGTCTCCGCAAATACGTGTCTCCAGCGCTTCCGATCGTTCGGTGTGAACACGTATCGGTGGTATTGGGGGGGAGGGGGGGGGGCAAACTGAGTTTCCAACACGTACGTCCACGCAGTTGTGGAGGTCGCGTTGTCGGCGGTGTCGATAGCAGCAGCTCACAATTCCGAAAAGCTGTTCGCGATCCGTGTGGCGCGCGAGCGGGTGGCAATTACGCGAGTAAACCACACGTCGCGCAAAGTTAATGGCGATAAATTTCTGGGGGATTAAAAGCGCGCCTGACGAACGCGGGGCGCGGCGCGGCGCCGACAGGCTGTTAGCGGCAGGCCGGCCGGTGATTTAAACCCGCTGCCATCGCTCGCCGAGCGCTGCGCTGCGTTGTCCCATCCGAGGCCCTGGGCTAGGCTCGTCACACCAGCTATTGCTCCGCACGCAGCGACCGTGTGTTGCACTCACCTTCGCAAACGCGCTTTCAGAATCACTTTACAAAAACTACGAGTTTGGGTTCTCGTGGGCAGTGCAAAGTTGAGAATTTGCATCTGACAGGGGGCGTTGCGAGGGTGAAGATCGGGGGGAGAGTTTAAAATAGGGAAAGATTAATTTTTAAAAACTCACAACCACCAACTACGAACCAACTTCCTAAACATGCAAAAACACTGGAATTGTGACTGCTACTGTTTGACTCGTTTTCTAGGGGATGATATCACACGTTCGCAGCTTTCCTTCACTGCATATGATTAACAAAAAAATTCATAATAAAGTCAATTTCATGAGAGAAAAGGGTGTACTAACTACTATTTTTGAAAACACGTAAAAGTTCACTTTCTGTTGTTTATTTCACAATATTAGAACCCTGTGACTGATACGTCTGTACGTCGACACATTTATCAAAAGAATTATAGCTCGTTAGCCCCCAGACAAAATGAATATTTGTCGCAAATTGTTTTCACACCATGTGCCTGTCTCAAACACCGTCTATGTTCATGCCTATGCGACGACACGTGTTACATTAACAAAACACAGTCACTTTAATTTAGTGCGATGCACACCTTGTTCCACCGGCTAAATATTCACAACACACAGTAGCACTCGATACAACTTGGTGCAGTCTACGACGAGCAACTACACTTGGCAATTGCCACACAAAAATCTATGTATAGTCTTCACCTGGAGATCCACATGCCGACTGATGCAGAGCGACGCCGCCCGGCCAGCTACACCACTTGCTCCTGACTCGTCACTTCCTGGGGCCGCGCGCGCCAAAAGCCCGACTGCCAGGTTTTTTCCTACATCATCAACTTCCCCATGTGAGCTGTTCTAATCGACTTGCCAACGTACAGCGCTCATCCAATACATTTCTAAAACTTTACTTAAAATCAAAATAATTACACTACACATTAAACAAATTTCTTATTATGTTTTTATATTGGTATAAACATCCTTTGCACTATTTATTACAATCATGCAATTTCTTATATCACAGATAAGTGATTTAACTGAATATTTCAAGATAAAATACAAAAGATTAATTGAAAATAAAATGAGAAATAGTTAACATATTACTTTTATAAACAAACATTGCCATGCTAGTTGTGTAACTGTCTTGTAGTCATTGGTAATTTATTACTTTTCATTAACAATTAAACATATGTGACTATATCAGCTAATGTATTGTTTATTTGTCAACAGGCTATTTTCTAATGAGGGCCTTAAAGGTTCCTGACTGCATCGTATTACTTCAAATGCCAGTAGTATTAGAATATTTTATTTCACGCTGTGCACTGCACTGTGCCTGGCACTCGCCATTGTCCCTCTCTCCCCTCACCGGAAACTAACCTGGAAAATCCTACGCTGGACACAAGCCACCAACGTCGGCCTGCTCGCTGGCCTCCCGTCAGCTACAAGCACACAGCAAATCTCAACGTGGAGAAATTCTACCTTTGGCCTAACTATAAATGTTGTCACCCAACTGCGTACACACATTGCTACCATAATTAATAAGATTAAAATTGTGTAACATTTAGTGCCTTGGCATGGTCAATGTTTGCAGTGAACTTCATACTGTTTAATTATCAAATGCTATTAATTACCAATACTTATAATGGGCGGTAATCTCACAGCGTACTTGAGTAACTCCGTGCAGGTGTGGTGATCGCTGTGTCCCCAGTAGTGTATGTGTGGTGTCGCAGAAGTATGAAGTGCGCGCCACGTACTTTCGCCGCGCGCCGCCATGCACGCACGGCGCGGCGTTCTTACGACGTCAGCCACGGGCGCCCTCTGCTGCAACTCCGCTCGTGGCCACCACTGAACGAAATCGTTCACTTGGGACTGAGATAAGAACCAGTTAACACTTGGGAATCAGATAGGCACCGGTTAAGACTTGGCTATCGGATGTTCAAATGTTTGTAAAGCTTATGGGACTTAACTACGGGGTTATCAGTCCCAAAACTTACAAACTACTTATGAACTAACTAAGACTAAGGACGGCACAAATATCCATGCCCGAGGGGGGATTCGAACCCCCGACCGTAGTGGCCGTGCAGACCGTGACTGGAGCGCCTGAGACTCCTCGGCCACCGCGGCCGGCTTGGCTATCGGATAGGCACTAGGAATCATCATTAGGCAGGCCTCTATCTAATCTATGTATCAGCATTCTGCAGTGATGAACTTTGTAAAAGTTAAGTATTACCAAGACTTTGTTCTAATTTAGCCTAGTGTTCTAGTTTCTGCTGTCCCACTGGCTGGTCACCTCCGTACCTGCACAAGCGTGCATCCTTTATTCCTGCGTCGGTCTCTTTCTACTCGGCCACCGACACCTACAACAACCGGCGGAAACGAGACACAAAAGTGGCGACGTGGATGGGACACAAAAGTAGGTGTTAGCGCAACTTCTTAGATAGCAGGAGACCAGGTTTCGAATCCTGGCTGCGTACACATTTTCAATTTAACCCGTTCGCAGGTAATGTCATACATTCCGTGAATATCAATAGATAATCGCTGCAGAATCAAAAGTGGCATCTGTTCTTTCGGACATACGAGTGTATATAACTTTTCCAATCCCAATGTTTTAGAGTATTTGGAATGGCAACATAAAAATCACCATTCTCACAATTTAATAGTTTGTCGACACTTCATTGTCAATGATTGCATATCATGTACGTGAAGAACATTTTGCACTCTTCTTAGACAAATAGAGACTGTTACCATTGGTAGAGGCGGCGTTAGATAGAGTTGTCCACTAGAAGCATAATTATTCATGTACCGAAATCAGCAATTGATGTCCATTTCTCCAGTCGAAAATTTGTCCGTGGGTTATAGGTTTCATTGTGTTAATTAATAAGATTGTGCTTTCCGATTCACGGAACTTGTTTTTGCTTCAGCTCCACGCGTAAGTCGTAAATTTCTTGTTTTATAATTCTTGTAAATGTTTTGACATTCCTCTAATTACGCTGCGCATAAACCAAAGTTTAAAGCGTATGTACCTGACATTTATTGGTTTGGAGTTTAATTTATGCTTCCGTTGGCAGGCATACCAAAACAGATCTTCGGGCCCTCATTTGTAATATTAAATTGATTTTAATGAACAAAGTAAGAGCATATCGTATATCCGACCAATTGTGTGACTGTATTGAGGAGTTCCTAGATATCAGAACACAGCATGTCATTCTCAACGGAGAGAATTCATCCGAAGTAAAGGTACGTTTACACTGGGATACATGTATCGCGAGATTTATGAGCGACATGTCAATTTGACATGCGCTATAGATCACCTTATACAAAAACCCACATAACTTGTATGCGGATCCTCCAGCTCATACACGTCGCGTATACATTTTGTATATCGCTTTTTGGCCATATACGCGACATGTATGAGCGACATTTAGCAGAACTCGCGCATTTATTGTCGCATAGTCGTATGCCGCTTATTTTGATAAATAGCAGAAGTAGCGCATGCCCAGTACCAAGCTCTTTGGCGGCTATTTGAGTTTTGGAGGTGCCGACTGTCGCTGTGTAGGTGTATTGAGTCGTGTGTTGTGTTCGGCTTGTATTATATATTTTCAAATTTGCCATAACTTCTTGGTCGAAGCAAAATACGTTGGCTGGAGAACGGGATATACAAATATTTGCAAGAGGCAAACGAGGAACTTGTTAATGCAGTCCCAGATGGACAATAACATATGTTTCGTTTACTAAAAATAATATATAAATGTTAAAATAATCCTTTGATATGTACTGTGAAGTAACACTTAATAAAACTAAATACAAATTAATGTTGTTGCATATCTTTACTGTGCACAAAGTGTCCTCAGAGAGTGTAATATTTTATTACTGAGTAAAACATGTCAGTCGTTCCAAAGAACTAAAAACTAACCCATTTTTAACAACATTTGAGAAAAAAATTGTGCAAAATGTTTATGCCGGTAAAACTTTAGTTCCTATTTCGGCGGCCTCGCATGGTTGTGTTGCAAACAACAACGACGCGGTAGAAAATTTGTACCGCTGTTCCTGGTTGATAGTTACTTGTATGTATCCTCGTCCGCTCTGTAAAAGTAATTAGCCCCGTAAACAAAGATTACATGACAAAACATTTGCGCAGTTGCTAACGCCAACGCCTTACGCACATGACTGTCGGCATTCGCCATCCATTGCCAACAGCATCACGCGAGGCCGCCGGGATAAGAACTAAAAATTAATATATGTGCCAGCAGCATGATTTATATATTCCGATATATATGAAACCTTACCTTCTCTTCTTGGGATAAAAAATAAAAATCTGAAATCCTCCAAATCATAGTCAGAAGCCATTGCACAGTGATACAAATCAAGTGTAAACGCACGCTCATACATGTATGAGGTTGATTCTTGTCAACTCATACAAGTCGCGTCACATGTCGCAAAGTCGCGTATACATTTATCTCACACATATGCCGATACAAATCGCAGTCTAAACGCACCTTAAGAGTGATGTCATGTGTGCCACAGGGGAATGTCGAAGGATCGTTGCTATTCACAATATAAATGACCTTGTGGATAACATCGGAGTTCACTGAGGGTTTTGCGGATGATGCTGTAGTGTATAGAGACGTTGTAACAACGGAAAATTGTATTGAAATACAGGAGGTCTGCAACGAATTGACGCACGGTGCA
Organism: Locusta migratoria; assembly: GCA_026315105.1. Classification (NCBI taxonomy): domain Eukaryota; kingdom Metazoa; phylum Arthropoda; class Insecta; order Orthoptera; family Acrididae; genus Locusta; species Locusta migratoria. Next base: position 470,287,519 of record CM048744.1, on the reverse strand, counting down.
GGGAATAGCAATTGAATCTCAATGCAGACAAGTGTAATATGCTACGAATACATTTAAAAAAATCCTTCATCATTTAGTTACATTATATCAGGTCAGCAACTAGAAGCAGTTAATTCCATAAATTATCTCGGAGTAGGCATTAGAAGTGATTTAAAATGGAACGACCATATAAAATTAATCGCCGGTAAAGCAGATGCCAGACTTTGCTTCATTGGAAGAATCCTAGGGAAATGCAGCCCGAAAACAAAGGAAGTAAGTTACAGTACACTTGTTCGCCCACTGCTTGAATGTTGCTCACCGGTGTGGGATCTGTACCAGGTGGGGGTTAATAGAGGAGGTAGAGAAGATCCAACGGAGAGCTGCGCGCTTCGGTACAGGATAACTTAGTAATCGTGAAAGCATTACGGAGATGATCGACAAACTCCAGTGGAAGACTCTGCAGGAGAGACGCTCTGTCGCTCGGTACGGGCTTTTGTCGGAGTTTCGAGAACATACCTTTACCGAGGAGTTAAGCAGTATATTGCACCCTCCTACGTCTATCTCGCGAAGAGCATGAGGATAAAATCTGAGAGATTAGAGCCCACACAGAGGTATACCGGAAATACTTCTTTCCCCGAACAATACGTGACTGGAATAGGAGGGAGAAGCTATAATGGTACTTAAGGTACCCTCCGCTACACACCGTCAGGTGGCTTGGGAGTATGGATGTAGATGTAGATTTTATTAATCGTAAACGCGGTGAAAATTGTCCGAGGAAGTCTTATGTGTTGCCTTGCAAAATGCTATTCATGGGAACTGTTCATAAACATTGGCTCTTCCATATTAATTTCTATCAAAGTACGTTTTCATGCAGTTCGTAACTAGATACGTAATACCTATTAAGTATTATATGGTTAATGTTCAGATATGACAGTCCGATCGATAATTTCACACAGTCCGTTCACTCACCAAAGATATAACTATATAAATGAAGTAGACTCTCTTTAAGTTTTGTGGTATGTCCGAATGCATTCACTAATATTTAAAGATGTAATGATAATGAATGAGTATGCCCTTTAACTCTCTAAATGTTCGCCCTGGCCTCTAATCACATTTCCCGTAATAATTTGAATCAAATTAAAGGCCGCACCACAGATACAGGTTCAACCGATAAGTATCGAATGCAATAGCTGATTTCGATATATCTCTGACTGATCGCGAACTATTATGCGATTTTATATCTCACGTATAACTCTTAATAATTGCATAAACACATATACGCTGTTAGCTACGTTATATTAAACACGAGAGAACTAAATTAACATGAGAGAACTAATTTTAACAATGTCGAAATTTTCTTTTTATATGGCTACACGGAAAAAAATACCATTTGCTATATTCGCCTTCCCAGCTAGTAACTCCCTGTAATTACTTCGACCTAAAGGTAATATTATATTCCTAATAATTTTAAATTGTGCAATCCCTATTAGGAAAATTAATTCTTTATCCTCAAAATATTTAAAAAATATTAATTAAAATATAAATGGGTTATAATATTCAGTATCATAAATTAGAATTTTAACGAGAATTCAAAATTGGTAGTTCCAGGAATATTAAAATTAACGGTAGTACTCATATAAAAGAATATAGTATGGTTAGCAGTTTTCTCCTGTTCGATTCATGACGTTCAAAAGCGTATATTGATAGATTGTCCTTTCCTATAACGTGAATTACAAACATCGTTAGAAAGTGTTGTCTCCACAACGCCACCCCTCGTGACATCTTTCCCTGGGATTTTGTAAAGTCCCTTGTGTTCACGAGTATAAACAGTTCCCGAGCTTATTAAGTGCAAGCCGCGGTGGAGTGGCCGAGCGCTCTAAGACTCCTTGCTTCGGAGCGCGCAGTTGTCCGCCGAGGTTCGAGTCCTCTCTGCGGTATAGGTGTGTGAGTGTTGTCCTTAGTTTAAGTAGTTTCTAAAGCTAGGGACAGATTACCATAGCAGTTCGGTCTAATAGGTTTACAAACATTTGAACATTTTATTTTATTAGATGCACTTCGACAGTAAGACTATCACATTGTAGCATGGAAAATTACAGTAAGTGAGACAAAACATGTTTCGTCGTTGCACATTATGTAACGAATTTGATGATCATCATATTGAACATTTACTGTGAATTCACTGGTACTATTTGCATTATTTGATTGACTTTACTGTTTCGTCAGTAAAATGTGACTTAACTTCTGTATTAGGGCACCTCTATATAGACGGGCATGCACGTCAACTTCTGCTGTAGCAGCAGCTACCACCGCCATTTTTGTTCCTTGCAGTGATAGCGGGAGCATGTGAAAGGAGAAGTATTTTCTGTTGTTACTGCTTTAAAATATCGCTTTCTTTATTTGATTTATACAGATCAAAAGGGAAATAAAGATGTGGATAAAAACTTAAATTGGTCGTAACAAATTATTTTAATATAGTTTCAATAATCCTGAAATATATTTTCCAGAATTTGCCCACTTGAGTGCATATTGAAATGTGTATAAAGCTGTTGGGCCAAACTGCAATGGTCATCGGTCCCTAGAGTAATAAACTATTTAAACTAATTCACACTGAGGAGAGTATACACGCCCTTGTCCGAGGGAGGAGTCAAACCTCCGATGGGGAGCACCGCATTAGTGTGTATTATGAGCAGTTTTTTTCGCACTCGTCCGCTCAGTTTGGGTGGACGCCAGATGAGCCACCAAAGCTCCACACAGCTGCGATCATAGTTATCTGAAGTGTTCCAATTTTATTTTGTGAGTGTTCATAGACTTTAGAAACATGACTTCTTCTCAATGGTTATTGAACGGTTAGCCGTGGAGAAACATTAGCAACATTGAAAATGGTTGGTGTTGCTGACCATTTCAACCGTTTCCAACTACCACCACAAGTTTCCAAAAAATTTCTGTCTTGAAAATGAATCTAAAAATTGTTGTGTCAACAAATTAACAACAGAGAACGTATACCTTAAAACATTTAGACTATGGCTTATGAAGAAAGGACCGAAGTCATTTAAGACCGATTCCCTTCAAGAGCCGAATAAAAAGTTGTAATGGAGAAGTAAGGCCCTTTGCTAGTGAACTACAAGACTGCAGTGTCGTAGGCTAACAGAAGTGCGTGAGTTTCAACTTCGCAGTAGTTTTAAACATTGTTTACAAGTACGAGCCATATGGAGGCACTATAATTAGTAATAAACAGTATGCATTATTTAAAAATAATCAGTATCGTTATCGTCTATATGCAGACATATTTCGTTGTCGCCAATAAGTGTGTGAATTTATTCTGTAACGAAAGGTCATAGCTTGCAACCCTTCACTAAAGAATACATATTGATACCTATCATTTGCAATGTGATGAAACAGTGAATAGCTGCAAATATTTTAACCCACTTCCCATAGTTTTGAAGACCTTGTCGGTGTCTATTTTTCCTCGACGACCGTTTATTACTAATGTTTTACGCTTTCAGAATTCACTGGAAACGGGAAAACATCGTTCCCTGAACGATTTGAACAATTAGGAACTGCACAGCCAACCATACTGAAAGTGTACTGACTGCACTATGCTGGCCAATCGCGTCGAAGCGAAGGAACGAAAATGGCGGAAGCGCATGCCCGTCTCTATCCAGGTGCCCAAACTGTATTTCTCTTTCTCAATCAGCATGTGTAATGTGCTCTACAAACTTTATTTCCCATTTCCTCATATCAATGCCTTTGCCATTTCATCCCTTACAACAGTGTTTTCAACCTGTGGGTCGAGATCCTCAAGAGGGTCGCAAAGTTTTGTTCGGTAGGTGGCCGTCATATGTCGAAAGTACTTGTCCCATAAAATAATTAAGATTTCAGTGAAACAAAAACGTATTGCTGTGTGACATTTTATAACGTTAAAATTGCGAAGTTCCTTGAGCAACATGGATCGTGAAATAAATAGATCATAACTTGTTTTATAATATAGTGAGTTATTGAAGAATAAGCGCTAAGCCTGAAAACTGTTTTCAGGAACCAATCTGTAGGTAAAATATCATGATACAATGAGTAATACTGAAAAATTCGAAAGAAATGTCTACTTCTTTGCAAATTGTCTATACCGTGGGACCTTTCTCAATGAGCGTAATTCGCTTTTGTGCCTTGCCTGAAATTCGAAACACTATTTAAGAAAAATATATTTTTTCGTCGGAAGTCTTATAAAAATAGGATAATGTGCTCCATTCCGAAAATTACAAAAAAGAACTTCGTTCCATAATTTAAAAGAAAGCTGTAGCAAAAGAAATAAGATTAAATTTGTTTCCTTTGAGATAACATAGTTTTCTTACGATTCGCGTGGAGGGGGTGGAAGGTCTCCAGAAAATTTTTATTTGGAGGGGGGGGGGGCAGCCGCCAGAATATTTTTGTATGGAAGGGGTCGCAATGATGTAAATATTTTAAACGTCATTGTCAAAGAGCCTGTACATCAGTACAGAGAGCTGCAATTATCGTATTGAATACAACAACACAGTAACAGAAAAGAGTTGGCGCATTTTCCCATCTTTCGCCGCTTCGGAAACAAATTCCCTGCGCGTCTGTACCGTGTAATCTCAGTCTGCTGTGACCCCGCTCACGTGAAAAATGCGCGAGATACGCACGGCGTTCTGGAAAGCCTGGTTGCGTATTGAGTGCCGGAGGCTGGCCAGCGCCTTATCGGCGGCTTAACGACAGCGCTTTTTCAATCTGCTATTGGAGACTGCGCCCCATCTGTTAGGCGCTATCGCCGCCGCCCCGGGACTGTCGAATGTAGGCCAGGCTGCCTTCTCTTCGCTGACGTCTCCCTACCTCCACCTACGTGCGAAGCGGCGCCAGTGAAGAGGAGATGGTGAGCAAGTACCAGCCATCACTCCATCTCGCTGTTAAAAATTCAAATACAGGCACGCCGTAAAATCTTTCCGGGAACTCCTGTTTAGAGAATAACGTGGATATAACTGTAGTCCTCTTTTCCTTTCATATGCTTTCCGTAATGGACTGAAAAAGGATTATTCCAGTTCCTCTGTATGGGTGCTCATTAGTATTAATTAACACAATGAAACCTAAAACCCACAGACAATTTTTCGACTGCAGAACATTGAGAGCAATTGCTGATTTCGGTACATGAATAATTACACTCCCAGCGACAACTCTTTCTAGTGCCGCCTCTATTTGTCTAGGAAGAGTACAAAATGTTCTTAAAGTACTTGATACGCAATCATTGACAATGAAGTGTCGACAAACTACTAAATTGTAAAAATAGTGATATTTATGTTCCCATTCCAAATACTCTAAGACATTGGGATTGGAAAAGTTATATACACTCGAATGTGGTGTCCATACTTTCGGACATGTCCGAAAGAACTGATACCACTTTTGATTCTGCAGCGATTATCTATTCATATTGGCTGAATGTATGACATTAACTGCGAACGTCTAAATTTGAAAATGTGTGCCCATCTGGGATTCGAAACTGGGTCTCCTGCTATCTAAGCAGTTACGCTGACACCTACACTACTGGGGACACAGTGACCATCACAACTGCACGGAATTACTCACGTACGCCTTCAGTCAGATACAAATTCTCAACTTTACCCTGCCCACTAGAACCCAAACTCAAAAGTTTTTGGTAAGCTGATTCGCGTTAGAAGGGCTAGGAATGCCTCCGCACTGATGAAAGGATCATTGCCCGACATCGGCATACTGTATAAGTTATATATATATATGTGGTGTCCAAAAGAACAGACGCCACTTTTGATCTTGCAGTTATTATCTATTCATATTCACTGAATGTACGACATTAATTGCGAAAGTTCAGTATTTGCATCTGACGAGAGGCGGACTTCAGTAATTCCGTGATGGCTGTGTCACCAATGGTGTAGTAGTCAGCGCAACTGCCTGAAAAGCAGGAGACCCACTTACTAGTCCCGGCTGGGTACACATTTTCAACTTTGCTCATTCGCAGTAAATGTCATACATTCCGTGTATATTAAATTGCGATTAAGCTAAGATGATTTGTTGGACAGTAGTAGGTGTCAGAGAATGGTAGAATGTTTATTAATTGTCGACCTTTACATCTGAAAGCAAATCAACATGGAACACAGCCTTGTAATTGGTAAATAAACATGGAAATTGTGTATACATCTCTTACAATCCTTACCCAAATCTCACTTCCTTCATCTCTATGTATATCTTTTATATTATTCTTTGTCCTCTTAGCCCTTCTCACTATTAGCCAGTTGACATCTACAAAGATACTCTGCAAATCACATTTAAGTGCCTGGTAGAGGGTTCATTAACCACTTTCATAACTTTTCTCTACCGTTCCATTCTCTAATAGCGCGCGGGTAGGAAGAACACCTGAATCGTTCCATTTTAGATCTGATTTCTGTTATTTTATTGGGATGGTCATGTCTCCCTATGTAAGTGGGTGCTAGCAAAATATTTTCACATTCAGAAGCAAATACAACTCGCCGCAATGAATAACGTCGTTCTTTTAATGATTTCCACCTCAAATCGTGCAACATTTCCATGACGCTTTCCCCCTGTAAGGTGATAAAAGAAAATGAGCTGCCCTTCTCTGAACCTTCGCAATGTCTTCCGTCAGTCCCACCTGGTGAGAGTCCCAGACTGGTGGAGCTGTTGCATCTTCGAAGCGTTCTGGCAATGAAACGTAACCTTTGCTTCGCCTTCCCCACAATATTTTCTATTCGTTCTCTCCAGTCAAAGTTGTTCGTAATTGTAATTCCCAGGTATTTGGTAGAATTTACGACCCTAAGGATTTTTAAAGCCGGCCCCTCCCTCATTTTTCTGTCCTTCTACTACTTCCTCTGTCCGCCTGTCCCTCTCCTTCTCCTCGTCAACCATATAATTATCCTCTCCCTGTCATACTCCACCACTCTCTGCCATTCTCCTCATGACTCTCTCTTTCTCTCTTTTCATTTCCTCCCTTCCCTGTACATCAGCGCCGGCAAAAACGCTGCACATCGTGCACAGGTGCGGAAGTGCTACATAGGTCTACACATGTGAGGCAGCGAGCAACAACGACGACTGTTATTAGACACGGGTACGTAATGAACATTCTGGTTTATGCGGTACAAGCAACAGCGCAACACACCCAGTCTCGTCTATCCCTGGCTACCCCTATAGGTAGAAACATGCACTACATGAGCGGAGAAGGCTGCGGCGAGCACACCATAACCAGGAAGTTGCGCATGTGCAGCAGAACCGCACGTGTGCAGAATTCCTAGCGAGTCCTGCTGTATAGAAAAATTATACATAGGCCTATCTGTGAAATGACAGATCTTATGGTCTCGAAATCTTCAGTAACATACCCTCCGCCATGCACCAAAAGCATGTAAAAATTGGCGTTGACATCGTTTTGAAGGTGAAGTGTGCAAAATTTTATCGCAGTCGGAAGCAAAATTTAGCATACGAATCTAATCAGACGTGATGGTACCCATAAAAAATTACCCATTTTGATTTTTCTGCGCTACCTAGCGTGTCCAGTTAAGGATCTGTACCATCCAGGGACCCACACAAAGACACACGAATGATAAAGTCAAAAACGGTCCAGCGGTTTAGGAGGACAGTGACTTACACACGTACAGAAGAATTATATACCTAACGTTTTGTTCATCAGGCTGTTGTCGAGATTCCTGTATATGACTCTGCAGTCCTGACTCTTTGAGCTGCGTTTCTTGCCGCGATTTGGTCGGTAGATTCACTACTTCCTTAAACAGGTTTGCATCGTGCCTCTATGCTACACGCATTGCTGAATTTTACTCAAGGTATTGTACTGAAAATAACCCATAGAAAAAGTTTGAATAATAGAAATGCACGAAAAATTTAGATAGCACAATTATATCGTACGTAATTTTAGAAAATACGCATAACGTGAAATAAATTGCAGCAACAATGAAACGTTTGAAATCGAAACACAGCGCCATCTGTAGGATGCTTTCCCAACTTAGATGGTAACATGTAAGTTGAAATAAAGATATTGAGCTTTTCAAAATTTCATTAAGATCTGTTGGATATTTTCCGAGTTTCTAGCAGACAAACATTGTAACACGGAATTTTTACACATAAAGCTACATGAGCGAATCAAAAACTGTTACACATGCAAGCTACACTTCCAAGCTATAGACATATACACGTAGATAAAACGGCTTGACAACGTAAAATATATTGCTCCACCAATGTGATATTAAACACCCTGGATTTTTACGTTCTTCGTCTGTGTGATTTTAACCACCGTGGCTGTTCTAATTCTGAATGTTTTTTACTGCTAATTCTTTGCTCTATGTATTACCTACATTTTACTCTCCATTCAAGTGTTTAAATTCAACAAATTCTATCACCTTTCTATGTTTTTAACAAACAACTTGTCAGAATTGTAAACGCAGCCTGCTGAAGAGCAGCATTGAAGCTACTGCCAGCCTGCCACCTCCTGTCGCTTTAAAATATCAATAAAGAAGAAATAAATAAAATGTAAGTTGACTTTTTCCCATAGTCTGCGAGAGACTGTAAACATTTCTGCGAACGGAAAACCCGCGTTTCTATAACTTCTAGAGCTGTGTAACCATCTACATACAATTGCTTTTACCTCCTCGTTGTTTCCGAATACTCGTCCACCCTAGATCCTTTTTCATTTTGCCCAAAATTGAGCTCCTGTACGATTTTCTTGCACGACAACGCAACACCGCACACGGCCTGCCAAACGCCAGGACTTTCTGCAGAGAGGTATGGCAACTTACCCCATACCGTCCAGCATGACTACGCGTCTGTATAACGGTGCAAGGCCGGCTCTACATGGTTGCAGGATGCTTTGGTGACTCGCGAAGTGCTGCCAGCTACCCTCTAGCAGACTTCTACTACGCGGCCACAGCCAGCACTACTGCCGACCACTGCTGTAAACGATCAACCGCAAGTTAAGAGCCAGGACCTCTGAAAAGCCGATGGCTCTGTGGACACACCTTTCGCAGTTGGACTCCTGTGCCGCTGACTTAAATAGGCCGTTACATCCTAAACATATATTGACATTTGCTACGTAGTGTCGTGTTAATATATAATGCAAAAAATGAGCAAGGCATTGGAGGGAAGTGTGTGGGGTAAAAATCGCAAAGGAAGACCAAGATATGGATACAGTAAGCAGATTCAGACAGATGTAGGTTGCCGTTCTTATGTGGAGATGAAGAGGCTTGCTCAGGATAGGGCATTGTGGAGAGCTGCATCAAACCAGTCTCCGGACTGAAGACCACAACAGCAAACACGAGCAAGGCAACAAACGCCACAGTACTTTTGGCGTGGTACTTACACACGGGATTCGTCAGTTGGCACTATGCCTCTGTAGCGAATATTTCGGTGTTTTGTGATGTGTATCTCGTATCTGTGGCGATTAAATTGCTTGCCTAGCAAAACACAAGTTCAAATTTATAAACTAGTCTGATGTCTGTATTTTCGAAAATATCCGAAAGAACAGGTAACACACTTGAGCTCACAGCTTGCTGTAAACACACTCTAATTGGAGAAGCAATAGGAAAAGGAGAGAAATGTTAATCTTCTGCGGCCTAGGACATTAAAATAATTCAATGGTAACGATTGGAAATTTATGTCGGACCAGGATTCGAACCCGGATTTCCCTTGGGACAGAGGTTACCTTAACTTTTTTTTTTTTTTTTTTTTTTTTTTTTTTTTTTTTTTTTTTTTAGGTAGATCTATGTTTTGCGGTCGTTTGTTCAGGTTGGTTCTGGGTTGTTCGTTGAGTATTTAGCTCAGTTTCTTTTTTCTTTTTCTTTCTTTTTTACAGAAGGCGTTCAGACCGCCTGGCGAACCTCTTGGCTATCTGAAGCAGATCTCCAGTCTGTTTACATCGCCATTTTTCTTGTGGTCTCGATATCAACAGTGCCAATTCACAACAAAAATCGCAATAAACATCATAAAACATAAGAACACGCGACAAACAAGCAAGCAGCAACACCATAGCTCAAATATGACAGGCTGTAAAAACTTGGTATTCCTTAAGTCAAATGCAAATCCTGCGAATGGCAAAAAATGACAGGCAGAAACCCATGGAATATGACACAATAAGCGTCGAAACATGTTTGGGTATTAAAACAAAACAGGGTGTCTTGCATAAGGCGAATTTAACCAGAAATCTTGTTACAATAAATGCTTCCCATTCATGCCCTTCGACTCTAATAACTGCTGTCTCGTTTTTGTGCAAGCACTAAATAGTTAAAATTAAAACACACAGTTCACATTTGTGGGGCTCGCCCTCTCCACCGCCACCACCTGTTACTGAAGATGGTCTATGTTGACAGAAACCGGTCATGAAATAAAAATAACAATTCTGCGAACTGGACTGTTTTAATTTTCACCATTGTTTTAAGGTCACTGTTCTCCATTATGCTTTCTAAAATCACAAGTTCCAAATAACCTTTCGCTCCCTATAATTTACCCCTCCTGATTTCAGAATTTGAATGAGTGTATTCCTAATCTACACTCCTGCAAAATGAAAAAAGGACACCATGAATTCGACGACCGAGCAGAGGGAAATTTTTTCGGAACATTCTTGAGGTTAATTACAACATACGACCACACAGGCAGAGTCATTCGCAAGTGATTACAGTCACCAGAGTGTCCGCAATGTTGGCGTTAGTACGGTGTATACCTTCCTTTTGCAGCAATGCAAGCTGCAATTCTTCCATGGAAACGATCGTAGAGGTTCCGAATGTGGTTATGTGGAATGTCCTGCCATGCAACTTCCTCCTGGTGTCTGCGTTGGGCCAGTTTTCGCGCCGCTCATGCAGACCGCCCAACATGACGTTTCATGTGGTCCCAAATATGCTCATTGAGGGAGATATCAAGGGATCTTGTTGGCCAGGGTAGGATGGGGCCCCTCCACGCCCACGCCAACTTGGTGACCATCACAAAAGTTCTACTGTCACCTCCGTAATTAGGTTAGTTTGCTAAGGTGGATCACGGGATGTGGGAACCGCGATGTTTTCCGTACGTGTGGGCACGATCACCCATTAATACGGTGCTTCTGGAGATAGAATTGGTCGAAAGGTATGTGAAGGGTAAAGGTATGTAAGGGCAGAGGAAAAAAAGTGCCAAGGCAAGAGCCAAGGGAAAAAAAACCTCTGTGGTAGGTAGGTATGAAGGGCAGTAGCGGTATGCTATCTGCGTCAGATCATGCAAGGTTTGGTAATGTTAGTAATGGGTATTTTCTCAGTACCGTTAACTTTGCTAGGTTCATCATAAAGAATCAGTCCGTTTGATGCGAGGTTCTGCTGCAGCTGAGCTCCAATGAAGTCTCCTGGGTCGGCTGCGGCAGTTTACCCGTTAACATCGGCTGTGGCAGAATACCTGTAACATAGCCAAGTTTGTCGTGGTAGTTAGGCAGTTCGGTCATAGAACTGGCTAAGTGTGCGGGACTGTTTAGGTTTGTTTGTGTTTAGTGCGCTGAATATGGCTTCCCTGCTTTGCCTGTAGGTCGGCTGTGGGCTCAGCTGGCATTGCCAGTCAGATTGCTGTTCTGCAGGGGTTTGCCATGTTCATCGTGTTTGTGAGTTGGTGTTTCCTACGACCGTAGGTGGTTAGTCTCTGAGGAGAAGTGTTTTTGGGCGTTTATGTTTCCACCTATGGTTATGATCGTAGTTCCCCAAGCGTAGGATGAAGGGGTTGTTCGAGTGTCTCGAATTTCTGTACAGTCGTGTGGCGAGTTTCTCGAATACCACCAAGAGGCGCTCTAGGCGGTATTCATTGTATAGGTCCACGGTGCGTGTGTATCGTGGAGCGTTGCTGATGATGCGTAGTACCTTGTTCTGTATGAGCTGCAGGCGGCGCAGCCGTGTTGGCGCCGCGTATGCCCAGCACGGAGGACCGTACGTCATCAGAGGTCTAATATGTGTCATATACAGGTTCCTCAACACCCGGCTATTCAGTTTGCTTTCCCTGTTGAGCATCGGGTAATGTTGGCCAGGGTAGTTGACGTAACCTTTAAGAGCACGTTGGGTTGTGCGGGATATATGTGGATCTGCACTGTCCTGTTGGAAAAGCGTATGACGTTGTTGGTGCATGAGTTAAATGATGGTTTCAGTGTACCGTGCACTGTTCAATGTTATCTAGACGATCGCTACAGGGAAATGGCGAGTGTAGAATATAGCCGGCCGCAGCGGCCCAGCGGTCTGCGGCGCGCCAGTCACAGTCTGCACGGCCGTTACGGTCGGGGGTTCGAATCCCCCCTCGGGCATGGATGTTTGTGTCGTCTTTAGTGTAAGGTAGTTGATAAGTAGTTTGTAAGTTTAGGGACTGATGACCCCGCAGCTTAACAAACATTTGAACATTTAGTGTAGAATATCGCTCCTCTCACAATGATGCACGATAGTGTGTCCCGTTACAGTGTCTTCCACACACGCCCCAACATCGTTCAGCCCACATCCATTGGTGTCATGGTGGGCGCTTATGAAGGGACGAATGGAGACATGTCCTCTTTAGTGATGAGAGTCGTCGCTGCCTCGGTGCCAATGATCGTCGTACGCTTATTGATGTCGTGCAGGGGAGTGCGAATACCTGGAGTGTACGCGGAAACCATCATTCAACCCGTATTGCCATCGTTCATACACCAACAAGGCGATGTGCTTTTCCAACAAGACAATGTACATAGACACGTATCCCGTACAACCCAACGTGCTCTTCTAGGCGTATGTCAACTACCCTGTCCATCATTATCCCCAAATCTGAACGCCACTGAGCATGTCTGGGACCGGATGAAAAGATATCTTGGCGCGGTCTTCACGACCGGCACGAGACCTGATCCATCTCAGGCACCAGATGGTAACTGCATGGCAGGCCATACCGTAAGACTACATTCGACACCTCTACAATGGTCTTCATAAGAAAGTTGCACCTTGCATTACTGCAAAAGGAGAGTATACACCAGAGGTCGGCAAGAAATTTTAGATGGGGTCCGGATACTTTTGAAAATTTTTATCTAGGTTCGCAAGTAAAATCTCATATTTCTTATTACATTTTTATTCACAAAGTAATATGAAATACAACAAACAGGCACATTTTTATTCAAAAATCCAGAAAAAGTAATATTCTTCACTACTTTTTTAAATTTTCACTCTCATACTAATATGAAATACAATAGATGTGAAATAGAAATGTATAAAAAATATATAAAAAACTTATATTATTTTGCGAAGTATCTTCAGGCTTTGATTCGGTAGGAGCACAAAATTGGTGTTTACATGGATATTCACTGACAGCTGAAGTAGAAGTTTCGGAGATTGTCAGAGTATGAATCGATTTATAGAATTTCACTGTTCATTAAATAAAGGTCTTGTGCTGCATTCGTGTGTACAGAGCTGTTATGCAGATCACCTGCCAGCTTGCTCCGTTCTGCTGCCGCTCATCACTGTACTCTCAGGCGTTGCACATCATGACAACCATGTATTTAATCTCTCATAATCATTGTTGTTGTTATGGTCTTCAGTCCGGAGACTGGTTTGATGCAGCTCTCCACCCTACTGTATCCGGATCAAGCCTTTTCATCTCCTCATAAGAACGGAAACCCACATCCATTTGAATCTGCTTACTATACGCGTCTCTTGGTCTACCTCTGCGATTTTTACCCCACACACTTCCCTCCAATGCTAAATTTACGATTCCCAGATGTCTAAGAATGTGTCCCACCAAGCGATCTCTTCTTTTAGTCAGGGTATGCCAAAAATTCCTTTTCTCACCAATTCTGTTCAGTACCTCTTCATTAGTTATGCGATCTACCCACTTAATCTTCAGCATTCTTCTGTAGCACCACATTTCAAAAGCCTCTATTCTCTTCCTGTTCGCACTGCTTATCGTCCATGTTTCACTCCCGTACAAGGCAACACTCCACACAAATGCCTTCAGAAAAGACTTCCTTACACTTAAATTAATATTCGATATTAGCAAATTTCTCTTTTTAAAAATGCTTTTCTTCCCATTGCCATTCTGCATTTTATATTCATAATCATTATCGGTTCTAATTATTCAGCAGTTAATTCTAAAATTCTAGAAAAAATATATATAAGGGTGGCTCTCATACGAATTGCTGCCTACAGAAAAAAGTTGAAATTGATTTATTTATGTATTATAATAATCAGAGTACGTAACTTATACTTTCAAGCCAGCCGCGGTGGCCGAGGGGACTAAGGCGCTTCAGTCACGGTCTGCACGGCTACTACGGTCGGGGGTTCGAATCCCCCCTCGGGCATGGATATTTGGCCGTCCTTAGTATTAACTAGTTCATAAGTAGTTTGTAAGCTTAGGGACCGATGACCCCGTAGTTAAGTCCCATAAGTTCTACAAACATTTACCTTTTACCTTTTATACTTTCAAAATATTTTTGGGGGTCCAGTTTTTGGCTTTCCGCAGTCCGGACCTGTACCGCGGTCCGCCGTTGCCGACCGCTGGTATACACGATACTAGGGTCGACATTGCACGCTCTGGTAACTGTACTGACGTGCGTATGGTTCTGACTGCGTGATGATATGTCGTATACATCCTCAATAATGTGTCAATAAATTTCGCCCTGCTGAGTTGACAAATTCATGGTGTTTTTCTTTCTCCTCAGTATAGTCAGCTACTTCTGTTACCTATTAAGCTCTTCTCTAATGAAATTATCCTGCCTTTTCCCCGCCGCTCGCCTCCCTCTAGCACGCACGCTAGCTGGCTCCTGGCTCCTGGCCCCTCGCTTCGCGGCGCGGCTCAGATTGCGTGCGCGTCCCGGCCGCGGCCGCCCTGCCCGGCGCCGCCCACCGCCGCCCCATGCATAAAAGATGGCCGCCGCGCCGCCCACGCCGCCGACGCCGGCCTCGTTACTGTTTCAAAAGGCGCGCGCCGACGCCCAGCGCCGCCAACCTGAATTTGTAGCGCTCTCTGTCAAATTTAAATTTCTTTCGCTCCTCGCATTGAGATTCCCTGTGCCAGCGGCTGCCTGATCTATAGGCCGCAGCCCTGCCTCCTTTTAGTGGCTACCGGGTATCTCGGAGTCTTCCATCAGGAAGCGCATCGCCAGCGGTTTTGATATTGCCTTGCTCTCTGAGCTATTTTCTCCTCGTATGTAGGTTTTGTAGGACTGCATCGATGCAGGATCGCAGAGTAGTGATTGCCCCGTGCATCAAGCCCCGCAGTAAAGGGTATCTCACGAAGATCTCTTGTAATACGTATACATTAAATACACTCCTGGCCATTAAAATTGCTACACCACAAAGATGACGTGCTACAGACGCGAAATTTAACTGACAGGGAGAAGATGCTGTGATATGCAAATGATTTGCTTTTCAGAGCATTCACACAAGGTTTGCTCCGATGACGACACTTAGAACATGAGGAAAGTTTGCAACCGATTTCTCATACACAAACAGTAGTTGACAGGCGTTTCCCGGTGAAACGTCGTTGTGATGTCTCGTGTAAGGAGGAGAAATGCGTACCGTCACGTTTCCGACTTTAATAAAGGTCGGATTGTAGCCTATCGCGTTTGCGGTTTATCGAATCGCGACATTGGTTCTCGCATTGGTCGCGATACAATGACTGATATGGAACCGGTGGGTTCAGGAGGGCAATACGGAACGCCGTGCTGGATCAAAACGTCCTCGTATAACTGTCGAGATGACAGACATCTTATCCGCATGGCTGTGACGGATCGTCGTGCAGCAACGTCCCGATCCCTGAGTCAACAGATGGGAACGTTTGCAAGACAACAAACATATGCACGAACAGTTCGACGACATTTTCAGCAGCATAGACTATCAGCTCGGAGACCATGGCTGCAGCAACCCTTGACGCTGTATCACAGACAGGAGCGCCTGCGATGGTGTACGCAACGAAGATCCTGGGTGCACGAATGGCGAAAAGTAATTTTTCTGATGAATCCAGGTTCTGTTTACATCATGATCATCGTATCCGTGTTTGGCGACAACGCGGTGAACGCACATTGGAAGCGTGTATTCGTCATCCCCATACTGGCGTATCACCCGGCGTCATGTTATGAGGTGCCATTAGTTACACGTCTCGGTCACCTCTTGTTTGCATCGATGGCACTTTGAACAGTGGCCGATACATTTCAGATGTGTTACGACCCTCTCCTTCATTCAATCCCTGCGAAACCTTGCATTTCAGCAGGATAATGCACGATCGCGTGATGCAGGTCCTGTACGGGCCTTTCTGGATACGGAAAATGTTCGACTGCTGCCCTGGCCAGCACATTCTCTAGATCTCCCACCAATTGAAAACGTCTGTTCAATGGTGGCCGAGTAACTGGCTCGTCACAATACACCAGTCACTATTCTTGATGAACTGTGGTATCTTGTCGAAGCTGCATGGGCATCTGTACCTGTAAACGCTATCCAAGCTCTGTTTGACTCAATGCCCAGGCGTATCAAGGCCGTTATTACGGCCAGAGGTGGTTGTTCTGGGTACTGATTTCTCAGGATCTATGCACCCAAATTCCGTGAAAATGTAATCACAAGTCAGCTCTAGTACAATATATTTGTCCATTGATTACCCGTTTATCATCTGCATTTCTTCATAGTGTAGGAATTTTAATGGCCAGTAGTGTAGTACTGTGTTCTCTCTCGAGGCCACATTTCTAAAGCCGTCCAACGCCAGCGTCCTTCGCTGAGCCGCTAGTGCAGATGTGCGGCAGTCGATAAGCCAGCTCTCCGTGACGACAGGGAACAGCCGATCACTTTTAGCCTGATGGACCCAAGCGAAAAGTGGACTGGCAGTGTACTGGCCAAATTGGAGCAGCTTGAGCATCTACCCTACAGCTCGGACATATCGCCCTGTGACTTCGCTGTTTGGCTCGCTAAAAAGAATGGGAAAAAAAATCTCAAAGGAAAATGCTTCAACTCGGACTACGAACTAAAGGACGCAGTGGAGGTCTGCCCTTTGTCACAGTCACGGAAATTCTGTAAACAGGGAATCCTTCGACTCGTTAAACAGTGTATAACGTTTCTACTTAGTGTCTCGATGTATAAACCACCAGAATACAACCAGTTATGAATTTGAGTATGATCGTCGCCTAACAGATAAAGCAGAATCGGTTGATGTATTAGTAGGAACGTTATCAACTAGTAACTATTTTATACTAACACACAGGTCGTTTGGTTTCTTTTTTTTTTTTTTTTTACAGTAATTCACAAGCAAATGATAACTTGTAGAAAGTAATGTATTAATAAACATGGAAACTGTCACGGCTTTTGTCTCAGAATGTTAAGTACGGGAGATTCTTCATACAATACCTCTTATATTTGCAGTACTGTTTGGTAGCACATACACGTTACACGGCCGGCCGCAGTGGCCGAGCGGCCTGCGGTGTGCCAGCCACGGTCTGCATGACCGCTGCGGTCGGGAATTCGAATCCCCCCTAGGGCATGGCTGTTAGTGCCGTCTTTAGTGTAAGCTAGTTCATAAGTAGTTTGTAAGTTTAGAGACTGATGACCCCGTAGTTAGGTCCCATAAGCTCTACGAACATTTGAACTTTTTTTCACGTCACACGTATTTTGTTATTACCCAAATATTAGCGGCGCGGTTGCCACGAAACCGGATTCTTCTTGATCACCCCATTCCGTAGAAACACTTGACATAATCGGTACATGCTGACAGGTCTACCCATGGCGTCGGAGACACACTAATCAGCCGAATATTCGAGCACTTTATTTTACCGCAATAACAAGCTCCGACACGGCACAGAGAGACGCTACCAGATGTCACGCTCCGGTCACTATCGATATACTCGCACTCGACACTGCGTATTGGAGTTTCCGCGTAAAGGCGTATCGACCTCTTACAAGTGGGGTAGTTGTGCTACGCCTCTGTTGATTAATTTTGAATAAAGAGTGGCGTTTCGTACTTTTTCATTTAAACACTCATCGTAGCTTCATCAACCCAAACCCTGGATGCAGGACAGACGAGAAGGTGGTTCTAAATGCAAGAAATCAAATCTTAGGATATTGTGAAAGCTCTCACTTATATTTTCCAATTTATTCATCCATGTTCTCTAATGTATTTCTCCTCCTCAGCGAGGAGTTATGGAGGCAGAGGAAGCTGGTAAGAGCTAGTAGGCAAGAGAAGAAGGGGGGGGGGTGGTAATTAATCGGTAATACTGCAAGGAAGCAGAACAGGTGACAGTATTGAAGGTCATATGAGGGTTGTCTAAAAATTTCGGCGAATGGTGTCATACCTGAACGGCAACTCAGCGGGTGTGTCTGTGCATGCGCAAGGTCTTCAGAAAATTGAGGAGAATCGATACACAACATGCACTGCATGTTACCGGCAGTGTAAACAGACTGAGACCAGTTGAACGTAGTCAGTGTGAGAGAATGTGTTACAGCGCAAACATAAAGTACTGCTACAAACTGGCGAATAATGCAACGGAGACACGTGGAATGTTGGTGCAGGTGTACTGTAGGGGAGCCGTTACCAGTAAATGTCTTTACTAGTAGTTTAAACACATCCGCGAAGGGAAGAATTTAGCTGAAGACCAGCAACGTTCAGGTCGACCAACGACATGCGGAACCCCAGAAATGATCGAGAAGCTGCAGTGCTCGCAAAAGATCGGCGACGGACTCTCAGATTGACAGCGGACAAATTTGGCATGAGCAAGGACACGGCGCACACCATCGTCCGCCATTATTTGGGTAAACGGAAGATCTCCCACGATTTGTGCCGTACAAGCTCACAGACGAGCAGCAAGCAATCTCTGATGATTTTATTTCCATGTGTGAGCAGGCGACATTGTTTCTGAACACCATCGTCACGAGAGAGCCAAATTGTAGCAGAACTTGATCTGTGTACGTTGCTCCTTATGGTGGACGGTAACTTAAGACAGGCTAAGACCCCGTTTGACATGTATTTATGTTTTAATGGAAAATGTTCTACACTCCAGAAAACAAAAAATGGTGTATGGTGGACAGTACGTTGCAATATGAAATCGTTTCACCGACCACCGCAGAATTTGACACACATAAGTAATTTTTCATAGACATAGGAGTGAGGGGGAGGAGGTGAAAGGAGAGAGGATGAGATAGAGAGCGAGGAAAGGAAATGATGGGCAACTGAGAGAAGCAAATGAACAGACAGAGGGAGAGAATGAGATGGACTGCTGGACGACGAAGATGGGAAGGTTGTGTTCCACGACCACATGCTTTTTAGCCACTTAAATGGACAGCAGTGGTCGTAAAATCTAGCTTTATATTTTCAGCAAATCGATTTGAATTACGTAGTAATCATAAAAACACTAAAATCAGTGTTTTTTGTAATATAGTATGGAATGTTATTGTGATTTTCATGTGCCATCGTTTATATAGGAATAGGGGGGGGGGAGGAGATAGAGTGATGGTTGGGGATGGAGTAGGGGGACGTGGAGGAAGATGGGTAGGAGGAGATGGCCGAGAAGATGACAGAAAGGAGTATAGTGGGTTCGATAGAGGGATGGGAGGAGGAGGAGACGTAGGTAAATAGTGAGGGAGGGGAAGGACAGGAGAATTACAGGATATGGTAAGGGAGATGGATACAGACGGCAAAGAGCAATATGAGGAGGCGGAGGTAAATAGATCGCCATAGAAGAGACGAACAGAAAGCGGGAAAAGGAAATGATGGACTACTGAGAGCAACAGATGAACAGAGATAGGGGGAGGAGGGAGCAGATGGACTGAGCGGGGGTGGGGGAGAAGACGATGTATTATTGGAATATTATAATAATATACGAACTGTTTTTGTGAATTAAATGCACCATCGTTTATATCAGAACGAGAGGACATGGAAAGCCACGGACATGGCTGGAGGGAGAGAGGAGAGACGGCCGCACGGGAATGGCCGGCGCTACGGATTCCGTCCCAAGTTCGAGTCCTCCCTTGGGCACTGGTGTGCGTGTTGTCCGTAGCATAAGTTAGTTTAACCGTTTCATTCCCAGTGTTGTTCCTGGACAACAACGAATTAAAAGTTGAAGTATACCGTATTTTGTGCATCAATCCTTAAAGTTTCATTTTTGTTGATGAACAGCATTCTTCTAGTACGACATTTTGCCGCTTGGTAGGGAATGTAGCCACTTTTGAGGCATTAATGTGTCCATCTTGGAGGCTGTGTTGCGTTGCCGTCTGTACGTGGCTAAGAGTGTGAGCGTGAGGGTAGTTCCTTTTACTTTATTTCAGCAGTGGATTTTCTTGTCTTTGGTGCTGTTGCGAATATTATTCTAGCATTATTGATCTGGCAGTGTTAACTATGAGCAGAACAACGTCCAAGTAATGAAATACCTAGATACTTAACGTCTGTGTTGTGCATAAATCATTACTCCGACCGAAAACTTTAAAACACATATTTCGATGTTTACTGCACAGTATTAATTCAGAAAAGAGTGAATTTAATTTTTCCAAAGCTGATTTCATAATGTGTCACTGAAAGGGTCAAGTATTTTGTAAGCCTAGGGATCTGTTACGTCATCAATTTGGTCCCCTAGCCTTTTATAAACATTTATAGAAGAGCAGATGGAGGTAATTAGAGTAGGGAACAGGAGATTGACAGAGGAGGTAGGGAAGGGGATGATGGGTTGGGCACAGAAGTTGGGGTGAGATGGGGGTGGGGGACAAGGAGGAGATGAAGAGGCGGAAGAAGGGCATGAACTAACAAAAAGACGGAAAAATAACTACCCAGGTAACGCCGCGTTTCAGCTATTTACACCCTGTATAAGAACAAGAAGATGAGAAAAGTTTTTACGTCAGTTTGCTCCAGTAAAAAATTTGTAGTGGATATAAATTTATAGTTTTCTAACTGATCTAATAATGCAACCCTTGCGGTTATAGTCCTAAGTAACTGCTCGCTGAAATACGCTGTCCGAAAGCATTTGCTGCTCCAGAGGTATGACCTATCTACATCTACGTACATACTTCGCAGTCCGCAGTACCACTACTAGACATTTCCTTGCCGGCCGCGGTGGCCGAGGGGACTGAGGCGCTCTAGTAACGGTCTACATGGCCACTACGGTCGGGGGGTTAGAATCCCCCCTTGGGCATGGATACTTGTGCCGTCCTTGGTATTAGTTAGTTCATAAGTAGTTTGTAAGTTTAGGGACTGATGACCCCGTAGTTAGGTCCCATAAGCTATACAAACATTTGAAACATTTGATTTGAGACTTTTCCTTTCCTATTCCACTCCCAAATAGAACGAGGGAATAAAGAATGCCTATATGTGTCCGTACGAGCTCTAAATTCTCTCAATTTGTCTTTGTGATCATTACGCAAAATGTAAGAAGGTAGCAGGAAGATCGTACTACATTCAGTTTCAAATTCCAGCTCTCTAAATTTCCTCAACAGAAATTCACGAAAATAAGGTCATCTTTCCTCCAGTTCCCGGAGCATTTCTGTGACACTCGCACATATATCGAACCTACCTACCTTTAAACTGATATGCTGCGGGTCCCAAACACTTGAGCAATACTGAAGACGTGGTCGTACGAGCGTTATATAGGCGGTCTCCTTTACAGATGAAGTACATCTTCCCAAATTCTCCCAATAAACCGAAGTCGGCTGCCCGCCTTACTCATACTGTCCTTACCTGTTCGATCCATGTCACTCTGCAATATTATGCCTAGATACTTAGACGACGCGACTGCATCAAGAAGCTCACTACTAATGCTGTATTCGAACATGATAGGATTGTTTTCGCTGGTCATGCGCATCACCTTACATTTTTCTACATTGAGAGCTACCTACCATTCTTCGCACCAACTAGAAATTTTGACTAAGTCATCCTGTATGCTATTACAGTCAATTAAAGACGAAACCCTCTCATACATCACACCACCATTAGCAAACAGCCGCAAATTACAAGTTTCTCTGTCCATCAGTTCATTTATATAGATATAAAATAATAACGGTCCTACCACACAACCCTGGGGCACGCCTGACGATACACTCGTCTCGAGGGGGAGAATTATCGGCACAGAAGGAGCCGGGGGGGGGGGGCAGAAGGTGAGAGCAGAAGCGGTCGCGTGCCGGACAAGAGGAGGGCGAGTGCGCCGGGGTCAGCGAGCTTCCGCAGTGGTGGGGGCAGCGCGTGCCGCAATCTGAGGCGAGGCGGCGGCTGGCGGCTGGTGGCGGGGCGGCTGCGCGATCGATGGAGGCGCCGCCGCCACCGCAGGCACGCTCGCCGCCGCCACCAGGGCGCCACTCCACTGGACGACAGGCCCTCCACTACCTGCAGCCCGTCACTCACCTGACAGCGACAGCCACACACCTGTTTCGTCTTACTCACCTTTCTCTGATCCGTTCACACTTCTAACGGCTACAGAGACCAGCTCAGTGAGTGATATGTTGAGGGAGGCACTGGTGATGTAGGTAAATTCGCGGGAAGTAACACTGTACACTGTACGTCCTACAGGCGTCGAGACGCCAATCTGGTACCAACCGACCGACATGTCACCCTCGCCCGAAGGCTATAACCTGAGCACGTAGTTGGCACCCCACACACCAGGTCCTGTATTGGTTTCCTTTACAGTAGCCGTTACTTCTCAATCATTTAGCTCCTCAGTTGTTATGACAAGGGCTGAATGCAGAACTCTCGAAAAAACTGACTGTCCTGTCAGTCAACGGCAAGCATACGCCACAGCGTCACACATTTTTCGTCCTATACCCGTTAGTTTGAGACCAACTTACTTCTAACGGCTACAGAGACCAGCTCAGTGAGTGATATGTTCAGGGAAGCATTGGTGATGTAGATTAATCAGGTAAATCCACGCCGCGGTGGAGTAGCCGAGCGGTCTAAGGCGTCTCGCTGCGGAGCGCGCGGTTGCTCGCCGTGGAGGTTCGAGTTCTCCCTGGGGCATGGGTGTGTGTGTTTGTCCTAAGGTTAGTTTACTTAGGTTTAAGTAGTTTGTAAGCTACGGACTGATGACCACGCAGTTTGTTCCGAGAGATCTACAAACATTTGAACATTTGTAAAATGTATGTCCTGCAGACCTTGAGAGACCATACTCGTACCGACTGGCCGAAGTGTCGCCCTTGTGCCGACCACAAGGTTGTCATGTGGTGTTACCCCACATTGTTTCTTATTTTGTTTCCGATTTATGAATCTACATTTTTCGCCTGATCTGCTATTTTATTGAGAGCAGCTCGGTACCATACTGGAAGCGAGCAGGTGCGGACCAACCACGATAGATTGTCATCTAGCATGGAAAGGCTTCTGTGTCGCGCAGGCAACGCGGGGATTTTAAGTCGTCTGGATGGCGGCAATCGCCAACGCTTCTTTTCCATTTATTTAGTAATACGTAACTCATTCTTTCATGTAGCTCCAACATTCAAAGGATTGAGATCATGTTCAATGAGATGAAATACACTTTTATTAATTTTCGAAGTTCATTTTAGTCAAATTATTTAAAGGTATCAAAACCTAGAAAGTGAGTTTCTATTGACTGCTGTGAATCAGCCAGTCGTGTGTCAGCTAATAAAATTCAGGCACCCAGTCGACGGGGGGCCAGTGGACGGTCGACACGTATTTTGTTGCCGCGGGTTAAAGTGTGTTAGCGGCCGTTGTAAGCGGCTTGTGCTCTTTCGTTAGAAAATTCTAGAAAGTAGTACAGACGATTAAGCCAGGATTCCTTTCCATGAATTATCGTAAACCGCCTTAGCTGTCTTGTATGTATTTATTAAGTTACAACCGGTTTCGCACCATTAAAGGTATCTTAGTTTTCATGAGGTGGAATGACTTACTGCGACGTCCCAATATTTATGTTCTCGGCTCACAAACTTTTCTTGCCGTCTCCTCCTACCCATCTTCCTCCATATCCCCCTACTTCCATCCCCAACCAACACTCTATCTCCTCCTCCCCCCTCTTCTTATATAAACGATGGAACATGGAAATCACAATAACATTCCATACAATATTACAAAAACACTGATTTTAGTGTTTTGATGTATGTAACTCAATTCGATTTGCTGAAAATTTAAAGCAAGATTTTACGACCACTGCTATCCATTTAAGTTGTTGTTATATATACATATATATAAGCCTATGGTCGTGGAACACAACCTTCCAATCTCAAAGTTCTTAGATACGTTTATATGGGACACCATTAAGTAGACGTCTGTATGGTTGGAGTCAACAGTTGGTTAAACCAAGTTTACTGCTTAAAAAGTTTTATTAAATTGAACGTTGGGGGAGTGTTCTATCTCCCCCGAGTTTAAAGCAAAATTGATTTTACGAATTGCTTCGCGTTATATCCCGTTAAAAGACTTGACAAAACCAGAAGTGTTTCGAAGTCCTATGTCTGCGTTATGATGTCTCAGAAGTAATAAAATTTTTAAGAACCATTAGGTGCGCGTTTGGACATAAAATTGCTATTGTCATCAAAAACCATGAAAGGTGTCCTAGTGCACAGATAGTATTTAATAGAGTCAGAAGTGCAATATTTCTGAATACATATTGCCTTCCTTTAAGATGATATCCTTATGGATTTTCCATAAGTATAAAATAGTTGTGCTATTTCGCGGCCGGGCGAAAGTCGCCCTACGGAATTGTTATGGTTGGTTGATGGGTGGATGGGACCAAACAGCTAGGTCATCAGTCACATGACCTCTGTATGCAGTGCAAGCCAGGGTGTGGTCGGCTAAGACCGTAACCAGAGTAAAATAGAGGAACTAAAAGGGAGTCAAAATCAAGAAGAACAGGGCTAAAACCAATAGAAAAAGCGGGATTCTGCAAGGAACGTCGCGACTGATCAAGAATCCCCGTTAATTAACGACAAGCAGATACAGAGAACAGTGTATGCTCCTAAATGAGAACGGAAGTGTTATTTGCATGTGGAGCCATCGTGCCCACGTTTGTAGCTCTGGAAATTGCCCTTTGATATCGACGTGTTACGGTGTTTGTTCATATTGCAGCTAATATTCAGAATTATTAACTGGAGAAGGTGCTCATTAGGATATTTTCTTTGTTACCGGGATATGTTTTTACTATGCATCTAGCTCCAAGATGTTTCATGGCACGCTGATAGTACAGAAAAATATCGCTGCCTACTTGAAAACGGCTCTTCAAATAACTGTCCTTTATTGGTACCATATTATCCAGCAACACGCATCGAGATCTACATACTGCAAATCTGCGACCTGAGGAGAGGAGACATACAGTTGGGACCTAGTATTTCGACATCAGGTAAGAAATCCTGTACAGGTGTGGAAAGAAGAGGCAGGAGAGGACACTCGACACAGTGTTGAAGGAAATTTTATTAACATTGACATTTTTTGTGAGCGTGTGTGTCAGCTTGTAACGCTCACGTGACGAACTAATTATGTAGTGTCATGTAGGGTAGACGTGCTGGCGTCCCTTCAAGTAGACATTGTGTTGCCGGGTCACTGAGTGGGACTCAAAAGTTACTAAAACCCCACTGCCAGGTAGTCGCCGTGCGTTATAGTCAGGTGTTGCGGCGGCTTTGAAACGCCGCGCGCAGCTTTCCCTCGCGCGCTGGTGTGTGGCGCGACGAGCAGAACCAACACCGCCTAGATGACAAGGCCTGGCAACTGGCCGTGCCTACGTCACACCCAGAGGCGGCGGCTGACTGGCCATCCGCTACGAGGCGGTGGGCGTGCCCCAGGGGGCAGCCAGCCAACTGGCAGCCGCCGCCTCTCGGTGTGACGTAGGCACGGCGAATTGTCAGGCCTTGTCTTCTAGGCGGGTGTGGCAGAACTCAGCTGCTGTCCTCTGTGGACTGACAACGCCAAGAGCGGCAGCGTGCCGCGAGGTCTGGCGGTCTGTGGATGAGGCGGATGGAAGACGGGGCCCCTGGACTGCGGCGTGGTGCTGGACGGTGTTGTCGTGGTGGCGGGCGAGCTTGGTCTCTATCAGTGACAGTGTGGAGAGTTACTGATCGTTAACGCTATTTTGAATTCCAGCGGGCTGTTACGGTTGGTAAGGCTTGCGGGCAGGTGCCTGAATGAGCTGCAAGTTTTACGTTGGTCTGTCAAAGTACATACTAGTCCAAGAAAGTTCCGGGGGTTCTACACTAGTGGGACCTTATTGGCAATAAACTGACTTATTCAGAAGGTTGGTTTTCTGTCCTTTTAAAGTGCATTTATTATCCTTAGGTGTTTGCATTTTGTAAAGTCAGTGGAATGAGATGATGTAAAGTTCTGACAGAAAAGAGTGTAGTTGTTAAGATGATCATGTTGCTAGCGATTAATGCGAATCACGCGGGCTACTTTCACCTTTTGTATAAGGATTCCGTGAGTGTGTAATTCAGTTGTAATCTGTCGCTTTACCTTGAAGTAAACGGTTTCTTTGGAAACCAATAGAGTTAACTTTGATAATTTCCACGCTTTGTTATCTAAAGTTATCTGTGTGATTTATGAAATTTGAATCATTTAGTCCTACGTGTGTTGTAATGAACTCTTCGAGTAGCTATGTAATTTAAATATATATATATAACATTTTATTGGGTGTTATTACCTATTCTTTTAAATAATCACTTACGTTACCTTGAGGAAAAGGCTTTCTTTTGATTTTTGAACCATCGTATTGAAATGTGTGTATGTAGTCTAGAAGCTATAATAAGAGCTCTTTTTTTGTAAAATTTGACTTACTAGCCTCTGGCTAGCATGTGTTCCAATGTTATTTATCTTTTAGACTTGAGCATATCGCTCATAAATTTACGTCTCATGTAATAATTTCAATCTTTCTGATGAAGACACCCTTAGATGTTGCCGAAATCTAGATCAAGTATCTACAAAGTGCAACTTGTTGGGCTGTTTCTACAATTATTGAAGCTGTAAGATTACGTTTATAAGTGATGTATTACTCCACCTCCTCCTCCCAGCCCTTCCACCTGAATTTCTGTTACACCTTTTACAAAGTTCCTCACACTCTCGGTCGTTGTGTCGATTTGATTTATTTTGACTTGTCAGTCAAGTAGGTCCTCAATTTGCCACACAAGAGCTGGGACCCCCCCCCCCCCCCCCTTTGCTCGAAATGCCCGTACAGTGAGCAATCTAAGTGCTTGGCAAAGCATCTCATCTAGCATATATCCAGCACGACCCCATGAACAAGGCTACAGTCCGTGACGCCTCTTCAGTATTATTGCTCAAGTTTCTGGGTTTAAAAAAGGACATAGAAGCAATTCAAAGGCAGGCAGTTAGTTACTGGTAGATGTTATCAATAAGCGAGTGTTACTGAGATGCTCCGGGAACTCAAATGGGAGTCTATGGAGGGAAGGCGACTTCCTTTTCCAGAAACACCGCTGAAAAAATTTAGAGGGTCGGAAATTGAGGCGGACTGCAGAACGATTCCACTGCCACCAACTTACATTTTGCGTAAAGACCACACATATAAGATCAGCGAGATTAGGGCTCGTACAGATGCATACAAGTATTCGTTTTTCCCTCGTTCTATTTGGGAGTGGAACAAGAAAGCAAACGACGAGATACTGGCACTACGTACCCTTGGGTACCTTTGGATGAATTTCGTGTGTGTAGCTGCAGATGAAAAGTCACGGGAATACTCAACAGCCAGCAGATGGAATTACAGGCGTATGACAGAACCTTGTTCAAGTCAACTTTCCAGGCAGAATCAAGATATATTTTAACCCCCTCCAAGAAATCTCTCACATAATGATTACAATCAGTCAAGATAAATTCGAGCGCAAACGGATGGTTACCGAAAGTCTTTCCTCCTGACAAACAAATATTACACTAACGTATTCTCCGTCACAAACCGCACCTTGGCCTGCAGAGTACAAATATAGGTTTAGAAGCAAACATAGAAGGCCATCTACGATGGTTGTGATGGACAACACTAAACAGGTATCACGTTTAAGCTAAAACACAGGAGTGAACATCTTAGTCATTTAACGCCCCTCTCAGACCGTAAAAGTCGTACACTGAGGTAGAAAAAGTCGTCGTACACCTCCTCAATGTCTGACCTCCCTTTGCCCGGTAGTACGCAGCGACGCGGGACGGACTCAACAAATTGGCGGAAGCCCCTTATATGAAAAGTGTGTCGTGCTGCCTCACGGCGTCGTGGGGTCGGCGTCTCATGGGAACCCTACCATCATTTCAGATTTCAGTACATCATAATCAGGACTCACAGGACAAAAGTCGTCCACGATCTAATCGGTATGGTCACGTGCCTAGTAGAAGCACTGCAGCCACTCGAATGCCCATTAACGCCATATTGCAGTCGACTGCCCATTAACGCAGATAGCGCGGAATTATTTTTGGTTTAATTTTTTTCTCAGAAGCTATTAATTTAAAAAAATGTTCAAATGTTTGTTAAGCTTATGGGACTTAACTACGGGGTCATCAGTCCCTAAACTTACAAACTACTTATGAACTACTTACAAACTAGGACGGCAGAAATATCCATGCCCGAGGGGGGATTCGAACCCCCGACCGCAGTGGCCGTGCTGACCGTGACTGGAGCGCCTCAGTCCCCTCGGCCACCGCGGCCGGCGCTATTAATTACCTTCATATGTCTGCACAAGATCGTTATAATCGATTTTTTTCACAATCATGCCATTACTTTTCCAATAGTGCTTTTTTTAATGACGTTAAAATGAATGTTTTATAACGTTAATATGATAAATCATTGTTAATAAAACAACACATAAAATGAAATATATATTGCTGTTCGTTAGTCTCGCTAAAACTCGAGAACCGCTGAACCGATCTGACTTATTTTAGTCTTGAAATATTCGTGTAAGTTCAGGGACGGTTTAAACGGTGATAAAATATGGAAAAGTTTTCCGGAAAAGAAGAAAATCGGGAAAAACAGCTTTTTCCAGTGAGTTATCAATACCATTCGTCCAAAATCTTTTTAATTTGATTTTGAAAGCTAGAGGAAGGTTTGCATCAAATAATATTTTGGAAAAGTCGTCCAGAAAGTAGAAAAATTTAGGAAAAACGAAAAGCAATTTTTTCTATGAATAAAGATCAATTGCCACATGGCTGTAAGAGAATCATTGGAGTACGGCTTGACAGAACAAGGTTTGTATGAAATAAACTTTTTTGGTAAATCTACCGGAAAACTGGAAAATTTAAGAAAAACTGAATATGCGGTTTTCAATGTGTTTTTGATTGAATTCAGCACTATAACTGCCTATTTGCACGACGAAGAGGTGAAATTCTTTGTTTTGTTCATTATGGTCTTGGAAAAATTTTCAGTAAAAAAATTAGGACATTTAAAAAGGAAAGTCCCGAAATTTTTTCTAAATTTTCCAATTTGCCGGCAAACTTTTCCAAATTTTTATTTCATAACAACGTTACTCTTGCTGTGAACGTCAAATATGAAAAATTTTATCGTAATCAAACGAATGAAACGAAATGATCAAAATTTTATCGCAATCGGATGAACGGTTCTCAACTTATAGTGTTGAGTACATTTAAAAACACATTGAAAGATTTTTCTATGAAATATCAATACATTAATTTGATTGTCCAGTCACGGTCTGCACGGCCACTACGGTCGGGGGTTCGAACCCCCCCCCCCCCTCGGGCATGGATATTTGTGCCGTCCTTAGTCTTAGTTAGTTCATAAGTAGTTTGTAAGTTTAGGGACTGATGACCCCGTAGTTAAGTCCCATAAGCTATACAAACATTTGAACATTTTAATCTAATTGCGATAAAATTTGGCACATTCTACGTTCAAAGCGTGAGGAAGGTTTGAGTGAAATAAAAGTTTGAAATTGTTGGCCAGAAAATAGGAAAATTTGTGGAAAACTGAAAGAGCTCTTTTCTTTGGGATATCAATATCATTCCTAGGATTGCGATAAACGTTTGCACATTTAACGTTCTAAGCAAGAGTACATATTAGAAATTGCGAAGCACTGACGGGTCGAGTAGTATACATATAAATGTCTCAAAAATGGAAGAATGTTCAAGAAATACAAACACAATATCTTTTGTATGAACCTTAACTTCGCAACCGTATGAGACCACTTTGCAATCGAAAGTACAAGCTAAAATTGATCTGCAATGGGAGTGGGCTATTCAAAGAAAAAGAAAAAACAACACTGTGCACAAATTCTTACATACGAGAATGAAAAAGTAAGCTTCTGTTCTTGTACTTCTGGAAGGACGCCAGCGCTATCTGGGTTAGCCATATTGCTTCGCACTGTCGTAATGGATTCGCAAACGCCATTGACCTCGGTCATTAAGGGCGATGTCTGTGGTGAGAGGTAATGCCTCGAATTTGGTATTGTCAGCACATTAGATCTCCGAATAATGAATTGCCTAACGATTTACGAAATGGAATGTCCCATGCGTCTAGCTCCATTTCGCGTTTACGGCCCTTTTACAAGGTCGACTTTCTTGTCTCGGTTGACTATTTGAGACCTGTAGGTCTACTGCTGCGCCCGTGGCGTGTTATTCCCGTACTGCGCCTCGGCTGTATCGAGTGGGCGTTTACGTTTACACGTCAGCACGAAAACTGTAGAGCAGTCTGCTGTGTAGTTTCGCGTCTGAAAGATGAAGTGAGATTATGGGGGCACTTTTTACGTCGGATTCGGAAATGACATTGAGTTTACTGATGACGAAACGGTATTACATAAGACTCCTTTAAACCCGAGCTGAACTGTCCGCCATTTTTTCCCCAAACTGTAGGAGTTGCCACGTTTCGGACGAGCTCACGCGTTACCTCGCGTTTCATTCAAGTCGCTCACACTCCGAAACTATTCACTGTATGAACGTGGAATTTTCATCTATTTCTTCGTTACGAACTGCACTACATTTTCATTTTAGTTTTATTTATGGCATTAATTTATAAACAGCTTATACTGATAGTTCACGAACATGCACTTTCTGACGACGTCACCAAATTTTCGACATGCGAGTAACTTTATTTCCTGTTGAAGTTAGGTGAACACATTAAGCGAATGAAATGTTCAAAATACATCAAATTTTCATCCTCTCCAAACAGCAACTCTGTGAGAAATGTATAACTTGAGATAATGTCAGTTAAATATAACGCACTGGGATCCGCCCGCCCGTCTAGTAGTAACCCGTCTTCCATATTAGAGCTCCTAATAATTAGGCACATGTTGTTACTGCATAACACCCAGACTTGAAGATACTGGTACTGACTTCTTTTAACCTATTAAATAGTTGCAAACTACAAACGTGTTGTGTCTCTATGTAATATTCAATTTCAATTTTTCAGTTATATGAAAAAGATATTCTAAATATCTCAATACACAGTGCTTCATTATGTGAGGAAATGAGAACAAGTCAGTTAGTTAGCTAGTGAAGAGATCCTTACTATCTGTCATTTTCAAGTATTCTCACATAAAATCCTCATTAGATCTAGTAACTTCCGTTCTGTTACTGCTAGGCGTTTAACTGAAGGAAATGTAGCTCCTATTAGGTTTTGGAAATGGAGTAGTGGCTCTGAAACACATTGGACAAGAAGCAAAGAAATAAACATTTGTGAGTGACGAAGAAATATCTGCAAATCGAGTAATAAATCACTAATTTTACTCTTTTTCATTCTACAACTATATATTTCCTTGAATAACACGACAGTTAATGAAGTTTTGCGTAGTAACCATGTGGCAAAATACTCCCCTCTTTGCATGTTATCATTTGTCAAAATATAATTTTGATACCTCTAACCGTGTATGAGATACGCAATGATTCATTCTGACCTTATCGCCATCGGAAATGAGTGCGCTAAATAAAATAAAGTTTAGCGGTATGAGTGAAAGGTAAAGATCTCCTCCTAAGTCGGAAATAAAATCCAATCATTAGGAAAGTTTCATCCGCAGCAACATATGGTGCAACATGCACCAAACGGAATACCACAGCAGTCTCTATTTTTACTGCAAAATTTTCGTAATGTAGCGCAGTGTCTTATTTCGAAGCAAGTATCTATGACTATTAACGAAATGATGAACATTTTGTCACAATGCTGACATATAAAGATTTAAGTAGTGGAAAAATTAAATATTTCTACCAATTAGTTTTTGCGAAATCGTTTGTGAAAGATGGCAGGGCATACGCCTCTACGCTGTTAGTGCAGCGCGATTCCAACCACGTTGGGGACAACATGGTGGACGATTCAGCCTGGGTATTTAAGACCTCTAGTATTACATAGTTGATAATCTGGTCAAATAGCAAGTGGCAAGTTATGTTCACAGTTGAAGACCAGAAAAAAAATACAGGGAAAGTGACGGCCAAGCATTTCAAAACTTATACATTTATTTGTTGAAGAAAATTTATACTTGCAGACACATCAAACAATATCAAAAGTGCAGTAAAAAGCGCCTATTTACTTTAGTTTGTTTTCTTGCTAACAGTCAAATTAAGTCGAAAAGAATTTTCTCTTCTATTAATTCTGAGTCTTACACTGTTGACACAATTTTCATTAAAACACATACATCTATATACATTTGTATTTATGCACCATATACGCTTTTTTTCATGTAAAACGAAAAGGTCTTTCTTATCGAGTAATTTTATCTCTTTTGTAGGAGAACTCTAGTAGAAAAAAGAATACTAGGCTCTGTTGCAACATTTTGGTTGTGACGAGAACACAGTAAACACAGTAAACAACAGACTAAAGTTAAGAAGATGCAAAAGCATTTCAATAATAAGAACGAGATCTGCCAGAATAGGTTAACTTCAGATGTCATCAGACACCACTACAACTCTTTGCTTCTGCGCATGCGCATTCTAAAGTACACTCGGAAATTTAAACCTTCACACTCGGTACTAGCTGTTGATCATAGACGCAGTCGCGATGTGGTTGGCGGCTGATGTACACGTAGGCGCGAAACGTGCGCGCACTTCGAGTAGTCGATTTTCAGAAGAGAGTCGTTCGTGTAAAACGAGCTTCAGAGTTTGTTAATTCCTGTCGTGCGGAGATAATAAATGACAGCCTCTGCCAGTACACTACCGTTTTATACACGAAACTACCACCACCAGTATATATACGTATCGGTATACCATGACTCTTGACACCTTTGTTACGGTGTAAGCCATGAAGACCACGCACAAGAAGAAAATGAGTTGCATATTGGTAGCGTCCATTACGTTGTGGTGTAGCAACCGTCTACTTCCCCAGTTAATTTAAAGAAAATAATGGAAAACATTGCGCATTTTCAGCCCTCTATTTTCTTTCCTCCTCCTCCTCTTCTTCTTCTTCTTCTTCTTCTTCGCGAACCGGCCGTCTAATGACCTTGCAGATATCACTGTTGAGTTCTCACTCTCACCAAGTACTCACTTTTCTTCCTCACCAAAAACCATTCGTTATCTCCGATTGTTATCTTCGTCTGTACTCCGTCCAATTTCTATTCCTCCGTTTAACTTTCTCTTCAACTAGAACTTTGATGATGTTGAATCGTTCTCTGCATCCATCTCTATCTTGGAAGTCCTCATCTGCGATTCCAAGTATTCTTAGTTCTTCGTTCATCTGCTTGGCATAACCACTCTGGCTTTTCAGGTTATATATTTCGTCTAAGATCTGTTTATTTGCTCTTTGAGGATTCATTCTAATCGTATGCTCATAGAAATTCAGTCGTTTCTACTTTATAATCATTTTCAGATCTTCTACCTGCTCA
Organism: Locusta migratoria; assembly: GCA_026315105.1. Taxonomy (NCBI): domain Eukaryota; kingdom Metazoa; phylum Arthropoda; class Insecta; order Orthoptera; family Acrididae; genus Locusta; species Locusta migratoria. The sequence goes on along the minus strand of CM048744.1, from coordinate 470,253,920 downwards.
TATATTTCCTTGTTCGATCTCAATCTGTAGTTTCCATTTACTATTCTTGGACCGTAGATTCTTCATACTACCCTTTCGATTTTCAGAAGCACTTACAGTTGTGTTAAAGATTAAGTTTCTAGTCCTTATAATATCGGTGGTTTTACCACAGCATGATTCTGCGTTCATGGACAAGTTCTATTTGTTGCAGATGTTTTTTGTGATGAAATTTAGTTTCTCCAGCTTATGACTTTTATTTTCTATTGTATGTTTATCGGTTCCATTGTTACTGATAATCTCTAATATATTTTAACTTCTTTTGGGACTTTAATCTGCCCATACTTGGTCTTCACTGTATTATTCGTATAATTTTTCTTTGTCGAGGTTGTTTCTGTTTTCTGGAAGGAGAGCTGGAGTCCAACTGTCTCTGCTATTTCGTCGAGTTCAGTGATTTGTGTTACGGCTTCTTGCACAGTCTCAGCTAAGCTCACTTATAGTACCAGAGTTGCCAGACTGTCGTCATTGTCCTGTCCAAACCCACATTGAACAGTATCGGTGAAACACCATTCCCTTGTGTTAGTCCTGTTCTCGCATGAAATGGTTTGCTCACTTCTCCCTGAAATTTCACTTTTGATACAGTGTTTGTCAGTGTTAATTTGATCAGGCTTAATGTTTTTTGACTAACTCCATATTCTCTGAGTACCTTCTATTACATTTTATGACATTTCTATTATAAAGTCTACATTTCTAATGAACTCCATAATGGTTCCGTAAACGACGAGAATGTCCTTAAATTTGCAATATCGTATAAATTTTCCAACATTTTCATGTGTTAATACTTTTTACCTGAGGACACCGAAAGTTGCACAAAAAACCAGTAGAAGGAAGGAACATAGATTTGGGTTTAACGTCAAAATCAACATTCACTCTAGATGTTAAGTATCTGAATCTTTTATCACATCGTCTTACGTTGTAAAGGGGCTTATTTACATTTTTTCATAATTATAACTGCGATTTTAACCTTCAGTGTCGAAGTTCAAATCTTAACTCGAAGGGATCGTTCAAATGTTCAAATGTTTGTAATTCTATCGGACCAAACTGCGTGGTCATCAGTCCGTAGCTTACAAACTACTTAAACCTAGGTAAACTAACCTAAGGACAACACACACGCCCATGCCCCAGGGAGGACTCCAACCTCCACGGCGAGCAACCTCGCGCTCCGCAGCGAGACGCTTTAGACCGCTCGGCTACTCCACCGCGGCGAAGGGATAGTTAACTCCGATGAAAAATAACGGAATTTGGCAGATGAACAAATCGGAACAACAATCTTGACCAAAGAAAATTTAAACATCAGAAACTTATTCTTAAATTCATTACCGTGAAATATGGGAAGCTAAACTTCAAACGCAGTATTTTTTAATTTAATTTTAGAGAGTAAGTAATGAATAAATCATTTTGTAACCATTTCCACCCAGTAACTCACATCCGACGTGCCAACGTCCACGAAGAGGTTCGCCAGCGAATCAGCCCGTTGAAAACTTCTACCCGAGTGCAGGTACCGCCGCAAATTCAGCCTCAGATCACAAAGGAAAGTCCGTGGAATTTCACGTCCCTGCTCTTCCATATTACTCTGCTTCGCCTTATTATTCGTACGCCGCTGTTTGCGAAACCGTGTGGCCCGGAACAGCCGGTTTGTCGGGGTAAAGTTTTTGTTGTTGGGGGGCTAATCTGCCTTGCAAAATACTTCGCAGCGCGTTCTTTCGCCGCAAAGTCCTGCCTGAAGTATCCTCAGAAATTTCCGGCAATTTTCATGAAAATAGCCTTAAAACGTCCGCTTATCGCGTCACGCCAAAATCCTACATTATTATGAGATGCTAAATACATTTTTTAAGTACCTGCTTTAGTAAAAGGATTTATTTTAAGAGGCAAGGTTCTTGTACTTTTATGCGCACTCTTGTTTTGGCAATTTCAGGTACTAAATGACTCTCATCTTGAATTGATACGCAATCGTTCTTCAGAATGTACAGATATGAAGTGATTCTTACCTAATAAAGGGGCTGATGACCATAGTAGTTTGGTTGCTTTAAAACCGCAACTTACCTAGTAGGAAAATAACTGACAAACAATTTGTCCTACATTGATACTGCGTCTCCGAAGCCATATGCTTACCTTCACACAGTAGTGAACAGACTGTGAACCACATCACATTGCATTTCGATGTGCGTGGGTGAGGTTAACGCAATCACAAAAGAGATTAAAGAAAACACAATCACGAACGAAATCTAAACCTGCACTCTGTAGAAAAGTTCTCTATACTCGTATTGCCATAAATATTTACTCTGACTTCGCATACACTACGGCTCCTGAGTAACAATATTTATAAGATGTTTAAATTTCCCTATATTAAAAAAGTGTGGAAAGGCCAACGGGACACAACACCCGCGGCACACAAACAGCAAGTGACAGTTCCTATAGAAACATCAGGAGAGGTTGGCGAGTTATATTGTGTAACGAAACAGCCCGCCAATAGCATGTCGATACCTGTGAACATGTTACTATTGTTTGACACTAGCCACAGTCTAACATACACAGTCGCGAAACTCTCTGCTGTGAAAGTTGTCACCAACTGACAGCTGCAACAACACTAGCGATCCTAGCGGTGGGCAAGCCGCAGAAGATGTTTGTTGATTATTATTTTTGCGCGTTATTATCACTTCTGCGTTACAAGTGTCAGTAAAATATCAAGAGAGACACATAATCGAGACAATTTCACTGATTCAGAGGAATAAAGAAAAACATCGTCATTAAAAAATAGTTACGAATATGCGTATATTTGCAGCTTATTCCGCTGAATGTAAGTAGAATGTAAACACAAGAGAAACATAAATTCCTATTATGACCTGTTACCACTGTGATAGACAATTTTTTGTCAATTCGGTATGGAGTCTAATGATTTGCAAATTTTTTACATTTCATTCGTCGTTTCTACACTTGCATATTTTTTCGAGTGTAATTAGTTTAGACTAAAAAGCCAACTTTTCAAAGATTCTTGCCGTTCGTGGTGCAGCTATAGCAACAATATTGTCGAATGGTTTCTTGTTTGTTGCAAAACGGTTTGATTGCGTTTGCCGTTTTATTGCCAAGTCTGTGACGTTTTTCCTTCAGCTACGGCTGTGGTGACTAATTTGGTACGTAAAATTCTGTAGTTATAGCATTGTACATACGTTTCCTACGTTCCACCCTCATCTATTTTATTGGAATTGTAGTGAAAAAACTGTAATTCTTCTGAGTAGAAAAGCGACGTCTTTCTGCCGAAGGGCAAGTCTTCCGGTGTTTCCTAGCCATTTTTTACTTTTAATAGAATATGAAATTCTGCATTAAAAGCCTGTAGGTTCAAAAATAAATGTAAATGAACCATTTCATACCTTGTCAGGGATCTTAGGAAACCTAAGAAAGAAATTTAGAGCTATTTTTAAATTATTGCCCCTTTTTATGGAATTACATATGTTCCCTAATGTAAAAAATGTACCGTCAAACGGGGTCATTTCGGACACTGGGGTGATTTCGGACGATATGGTTTATCTTCTCTTTACCGCTCCATAGTAACGAATTAGCGCTAATTTCCACCTCCGCGCGCTGCTTATTTTATGCACCAGAATGTAATTCCCGCGTGCCGCATTCCCCTCTTTGGATCGATTGCTAAACGACGCAATAATCAGTCGGACAGTCTCACTGTCGATAGGTCTCGCTGTGTTATGGAGCGGAAGCTTCCTGTTGTTGCGACTGGCGGGAAAGTGTTGTAGCGTCAGTTGCCAACGAGATCAACAGACAGTGACACTGTGAGAAGTGTACCAGTTTGTCGCGAGTTATGTGTTTAAGTTTCAAAGTAACGGTTTTTTTTTTTTCAAAAATGTGTACTTTCGGAGGAGTTTTCGGACAATGCCGAGAACGTATAAAAGTAAGAAAGATGTTCAAGATAGGTGTAATTATGACCCGCAAATTTTAAGGAAAGCAGTTCGAGATATTCAGAATGGCAAATTAACATATAGAAAAGCCTTTAATAAATAAAATTCCTCATCTTAATCCTTAGCCCTTATTTTAATGATGGACGTCCTTAAAACAAGATAAAACTCACTAAAATCAAACAAAAAAAGTAGAATAAAAAGAAGGTAATTTGTTTCCCAAATAACCCCATACAGTTCGAAACTCCGGACAGAGATTGAAAGTACACGTGTGTCTGTCTCAGGCAAATGGAAATGCATATGGACGTTCTGTTTCTAGGATATTTTATTGGTTATACATATACCCCTCCACGTCCGTAAAAAACAATGACATCTGACGAAACATACGAAAGTTATAGTGAAAATAATCTCAAAACTGTCCGAAATCACCCCGTCTGACGGTATGTTAAAATCAATATAAACGACATTATTTCCACTCATACAATATCGTATTCAGAAATATAGCTTTCCGGCCGCTGGGAACACTGTTGTCGCAGTGTATAACATGAATCAGTGGGTGTGTCGTGACTGTAAGGCTGAGAGGCGATTTGTTGTCAAACGTACAGTTTGGTTTCAGAAGTGGTTTAACGACTGAAAATGCTATATTTTCGTTTCTATAGGCACTTAATGTGTTAAATAAAAGGCTGCGAACATTAGGCTTCTTCTTTAACAAAGGGGTTTGATGGTGTTGATCATATAATATTGTTGCAGACGCTGGAACATTTGGAATAAGAGGAGTAGCTCACAACTGGTTCACCTCTTACATTAATAACAGACAGCAGAAGGGAATTCTCCACAGTGTTGAAAATGGCTATGACGTACAGTCACAATGGGGCAGAGTTAGGTGTGGGGTGCCCCAGGGGTCTGTTTTTGGACCGTGCTGTTTCTCATTTAAATACATTGATATGCCTTCGAGTATAGCAGGAGATTGTAAAATATGTTTAATAGCTTCTGTAATGGTAGGTCCGTAGATACAAGATTTCGAAGATATATGTGTCAATCCCACCTTTCCCATCTTCATATAACCGCTTGCAATTGCTTGCTGCTTTGCTGCTTGATAACTGGTAACTTATTACTATTTTGGTTGCAGTTCCTGTTTGGTTACACGTCTTCCTTATACTTGTGGATTGTTCACCTCAACTACGAAACTCCTGATATTCACGATCAGTCTGTGATGCAGTAGAAGTTATTGTTGTAAATTTTGAAGTAGGCAGAAAGGGTACTTTTTTTCCTGTTATATGGATGTAGGGTCCAGAAACCCGCAGTATTCCCAGTAGTCTTGTGTAGTTCGCGAACGAACTAGTTCGGAAGAATGCTACCACAAGCGAACTACGCGAACTAGTTCGCAGATCCCTCTCCTCTTAGTTCGTCCGATCATTTTCCGAAAACTGACGGGGAACAGCGAGAGGACGCGAGAGCGCGCAGCATCGCATGATTTATAGGTAATGTTCCTTCAATGCACAGTATCTGAATATCATTGTTATCACCCATTCGTGTAAATAACTGTTTTATTTGCTTAAGTATTTGATGTCTAATTGCGCAAAATACGGGTAATAGCACACGCTTGGGCAACACTGATCATTATATAAAAAAGCTGTCATAACAAAAGAAAGAGCTCTTTTAGTAGCGGTAGCAAGAGCCAAAAAGAGCGGACCAACTAAAAGAGCGACCTACTACGTGGCCGAGCAGCGAACTAAAAGGAGAGCTACCGGTCGCGAACTACGATATGCACGGTCGGTCGCGAACTAAAATATGCGCGATCGGTCGCGAACTAAAATATGCGCGATCGGTCGCCAACTAAAATATGCGCGATCGGTCGCGAACTAAAATATGTGTTACCGGTCGCGAACTATTATGCCAAACGTATCTCGTTTCTTAGTCCGTTGGATTCTTTTCCGAAGACCAACGGGCAATAGCGAGAGGGCGCGCAGCAGAATTAAAAATCACGTGTTTGCTTCTGCTGATGAGAGCCATTTCGAAGTGAGCCTCTGCCTGCTAGATTACATAGATCAGTGCTACAAAATTTCTGTTTTAAAGTATTCTGCTCTCTACAATATCTAATAAATTCCATAATGCCAAGATATAAACTCTAACAAAGCACAGATATTTACGATTTTTTGACGCCACTATCTTCTTTCAGGTTATTTCCATTTCCTCGTTTTACAAATGCATCCTATGTTTTAACTCCTTATTAATCTTTGATTCTTTCACTAGAATCGTTAAGGAAAGGAAGTTTAATTTCTTTTGCCCCAAAATTGGCACCATCTTCGCAGTTTCCTTTATGCATCCTTTCCTATATTAGATGAAGCAGCAAAAAATATATAATGACCAGTATTGCTATTTCGAGTGTTATCTTATTAAATTTTTGTTTATTATTCTACTGGAACAAATCTTCTTTCAAATCTATGCACGTGTGTGTGTATGTGTTGCATATCTCCTCCTGAAGTACTGCACCGATTTTAGCCAAATGTGATACACATATCCCTTACTATTAGATAACAGTCGCTGAGGGGGTAATTTCCAGAGAAATTACATTAACAGTGAAATTCACACAAAACTGCCACATCGTGAGGCTATGTTCAACATCTTTCTCTAAACTAATGGACCTATTTCAGCCACATTTTGTATAAATATTCTTTATCGTGAAAAAACAATCACTAATGAAGAAATATTTACCTTCAACACATAGTTCAAGAGATATTACGAGATAAACAATGACTCACAAAAACTGCCCTATTACACAATGTAATTTTATTCTTCCACTATTTGAGAATGAGATCTTTTAGCGACATGCAACAAACCTTATACGTTATTTAAAGCCTTTACGAAACCTTTTCTTATTGACGACCACAGGAAAATGATGAAATTAAGTTAGTGTATCCCTTTCTACTTTTCCAATGTTCAAGAAGTAACACTACGTTATTCGGTATCGTTACAATTTATTAATTCTACACTACTAATTGTTTGTGGGGTGTTCAAATGAAAAGGCATGAAACGACACTGTGGATGTAATTGAAGTCATAAATAAAAACCAGAGGCCTAAGCACAACTATCCCACTGTTTAACTAGCCGTAGCATTCCCTGTTCCCAGGATTCCTGTGGCTGTGACAAGAGCCAGCCCTCTACTTTGTCCATCAATTCGTAGCCCGAGTTGATGCGCCTTCCTTTGAAATATTTTTTTTAGCGGACCAAACAGATGGAAGTCGCGGGGTGACATGTCCAGCCTGTAGGGCGGATGCTCAAGCTGCTCCATCTTAAACATGACCAGTACACTTTGTGTGACCCTGGAGACGTGTTGACGCGCGTTGTCATTGAGCAGAATCACTCCCTCCGTGAGCAGCCCAGGCCGTTGGCCCTTGATGGACTTGCGTAGGCTATGGAGCGTCTCACACACGTCACTGTTTATGGTTTTTCCGCGCTCGAGGAATTGGATGAATATCGGACATCGGATGTCGAAAAGGACTGTGAACATCACTTTGCCTGCTACGAGCACAGCCTTTAATTGTTTAGGCGAAGGTGACAACGCATGCTTCGCGTCCCTAGATGTCTCATAACGTTATCCCAAAGTGACATATTTAATTTGCAACCAGTTTGGTTGTAAAGACGTTTCGTACCTTTTCATTTGAACATCCTCGTATTTTAGAGACATTTTACTGACATTAGACATTCATATCACTCAATGTACCGTTGAAATTACATCGTAGCATCATACATTGGTTATGAGAGATGAGGTCATCGACGATTAGGCTCATAAAAAATAAATAGCTGTCACACCTGCACACTAACTCAATTTGCGACCTAATTTGCAGTCGTTATGTACGTATACCACTGATTGTACCTTTTAAATTATATCTTATTACAAAACATAGAAGATATTACGCTAGAAACAATGAAATACATGAAAATGTGCCTCATCACGCGTGAGGTAGTACCTGTTTACTACCACCTCATTACGTAATACACATCACAGACAGTTTGCTAATATTCCATTCTAGGAACCTGGAAAAAAATATTATTGTATGACATATAGTTCAGAAGATGTGACGTCATAAGGTTGAAACAGCGTGAAAACTAAAATGTAATGGATAGAGGATAGAGCAGAAGGTGACGGATGCAGAAGGAAGAAAACAATGGACTAAAAAAGTAAAGCAATAGGTAGATATCCGGACTACGCCAGAAACTAACACTAATAATTCAATAAAGTAATGGCGAAGCGCTCACTTATCTATGCGATGCCACATTGCAAAGTCACAAAAGTCATTTGTACTTACATTGCGGTACGAACAAAATACACAAAGATTAAATTCTCTATGTACCTCTGTTCCGCGAACCAGCATTTCTTTTCAAGCGTTGTATTGTTGGGCATCGCGCCTACCTGTTAGGAAGAGAGAACAGACCATTATATACGTAAGTATTAGTTTGAGAAATTCATGTACTAGTACTTATATGATTTTCGAGTCTGATCTTAATGAACTGAACACAATAAAACTCTTCATTCTGGAATGAGGTTCATCGGTTTATGGCACAGGAAATAAATATTTTATAAAAACTGAAAAAGTCATAAACCAAATAAAAACATACAACATGCAAAATGTATTGGGTATAGAATTAGTAGTAAAGAAGTTTTAAGGTAAATCGTAAAGCCTGATGTTTAGTTTTACCGGATGTCAACATAAGTAGAACGTAGTTTTTGACGCCTGTAAGTGTCTCCCAATTCATATTTTCTGAAATATGAAGATACTGTCAGCAAAGTGTGTTTCAAACAGAGTTAGTGGTTAAAAAGTAACAAAATAATATTGCAGATGCTGCATTTTGGTCGCATGAAGAGCGAAAATGTAAGTGATAAACATCTTTCCTTATATAATTTATTCATGGTTTCAAATTATAATTGAAGTTTGTTGAAAGTCAATAGGTGCTATGACTGTCGAGTAATGCATGAGTAAAACTGGAATATTTTATTGCCATGTAAAACCACCAAATTCAAGAAAAACACATAGTTTTTAACTTTAATAGTTACTTTATTGCTAAATGTGGCTGCAGTTCATCAACGGCAGAACAATATCTATTTGTAGACAAATAATACCCAACCAGTTGCATTAATTTGGTTTTCTATTTAAAACCTTAACTAGATTTCGGCAAAATTTAATCTGCCTGCTTCAGAAGGTATCGCACATGTAAATCACGTAGGAGTTGCTATGAAATAGAGCGAAATGCTCTAGACAAGTTAATTACTCCACGCCAACAAGTTTATACGCAAAATGTCAAAATTGACGTGTCAAAATTTAAAAATTGTGGACTATTGACACATACAGAACGAGGGAGCCCCGCTCACTGGCGGAGGCCAGGATTATGCTTCTGCCGGCAAACGGAGTTTATTCATTTTGTATGAGCCAGTAGTCCGCAGTTTTCAAATTCTGACGCGTCAATTTTACGTTTATTGGGTTCATCCAACTCGCACACATGCTCTGAAGATAGCTAGCAGGCATTTACCGACGAAATCTATATTTTCTGCAAAAATAGAAACACCAATGGATTGTGCGGTAAATACCCAGATGCCGTGTGCCCACGTTTTCGTAACCAGTGGATTGCGGCTGATTGATAATACTTCTCCTTCCTGCTGATAATATACAGTCGCGGTCCACAGCGTCCGTTAAGGAATCAAAGCTGGTTAAGGCTTGAATGTAAGACATCAGTGACGTTATTCGTGCGTATGACAATGCGTCTTGCATAGATTCAAAAGTGCTGACTCACTTAAACAGAGTGTTTAGAAGGTGGTAAAGTAAAGTAATTGCAATAAAAATGGCATATAACAAGTTATCAACCTTTGAGTACAGAAAGAGAGCTGTTAGTTTGTAACCCAAAGAAGCGTAAAGCAAAGCCAAATGAGGAGGTTTTTCACTAATTCTTCCATTGATTCGTGGTAGAAAATCTTCGTAACGAATTAAAAACACAATTTTGTGTGTGTTCTATGAGTTTAATTTTTATTTAGTTCACCGGTTTTCGGCCTTCATTTTGTAGAAATAGACAAAGGTCTTGTCCTCATCTGTCTACCCTTTCAGTCTGTTTGGTTAGACACTAACAGCTGTATCTCTTTACTCAATAAATACTGGACACTCGTCATATGGCACATTTATTAAATTCATCTACACTAGCATCGTCTTAAATATGTACTACACCTCTTCAAAACACCTTCATACATATTTTTGAAAACATTTTTGTTTCTTTAGCGATAAGAGAGCCATTATAATAATTTTATCCCATCAAGAACCTAAAATGTATCAAAATCAAGTCTCGCGACGAATTCCTTCCACCATCAAAAGTCATGATATCTCACGGGAAACCAGGTCGGTTATTTTAGTTAGAGTTCATGGAACCAACTATTCAGCACCTTATCATAAATTTTTTATCTAGCTAGTTATCTACCAACACTATCTGAGATCTTACGACTTTTGATAGAGGAAGGAATTCGTCGCGAGACTTGCATTTTTGTACATTTTATGTTTTTGATGGGATACTATTTCTTTTTGTAGGTAGTCCTTTTCTATAAAATTTTCTGTACAGAAGCCACGGATTTTCTTAAGAGCCATTGTCTGTCTCTTTGGTTTGGTTTGACGTACCAGTATTTAGGAAGTCTGGAAAGTCTATTATATTGTTATTGTTCAATCCTTTCATCATCTACATTTGTGCAACCTGTGGTGGATCATTATACAATTATCAACAAGTTAGTGTTGTATTTTGCATCAGTTTGTGAACTTTATAATGCACGGAAGTTGCAGATAAGGAATACTTTCATGTATCAGTGAAAGTTGTAGTTATTATTTTGTCTCGTATTTATTAAATGGTTAGTTTATTTCATACAACAGTAACTCAATGTTAATTCTTTACAGCATAAAAAGAAGCCTTGTTTTATAGTGCACAAAATGGTATGAGAATGGTTATATAAAATTGTATAAATCTTTCTCCTAGAATCAGTACAATTAAAACTTACGAGAGTTACAGAACAAAAATAATTTTTCTTAAACAAATTCAAGCCAGAGAGCGTTAGAAATAACTATTAAATTAAAGAGGAATTTCTTTAGTTTTCATCATTGAAGGCTCCAGCTGGAAGGGCTTTTGGAGATGATGATTTCGTGTGGTATTGTTGGCCGTTAGACCCCATGTGGGATTGTGTTCAGCATGACTGGTGCAAATCTTTTGGTGACGCCACTTAGACAACTTCCGCGTCGATGATGATGATGGTACCGACAACACGCAGTCCCCGAGTGGAGAAAATTTCCGACCCGACCGGTAATCGAACCCGGGACTCCTGCGTGGCAATTTAAAATGCTGTCGACTGGACTACTGAGGCGGACACTTTTGGACCACAACCTGATTTTGGAATAATCATTTAGTGAACTTACAGCATAATGCACGCTGCATTAGATGTCATTCCACATATTTTTCTGAGATACATCTTAATAACCTCTTTTTGGAGATAATCCTCCTCCTTTTCTTCTCTGGTATCCTTTGTTGTACACAAGCAATGGATTTTCGTAAAGCTCGCTCGCACTAATACCGATATTACACTAATTTTCTTCTTTGATAAAGTCTTTTCAGCACGCTCGCGTTCACACTAACATCAATATTGCACCAATCTCCTCGACACATTCGTCCAATATTCTTTGATAAAGAATCTTTAACGTGATGCCAAGGCCGATCCACAGACATACAACTCATAGATCATCATAGACTTATAGTTAATATATGTCTGTGGCAAATCGATGGTATGAAAACATCGGACTACCGATATTTCCCTGCTGAAGATTCAACTACATAATCTTAAAATAAAAATAAAATAAAATAAAAGAAAGAAATTGTAAAGCTTAAGATTCCAAGCCACAAACGAGATACTTGAATATAAATCTATGTTCTGTTTTGTATACTATATCTTTGTCTAATACACGATAGAATTTTATTTACAACAGTGGTGGCTAGTGTGCTGAAGTTTGCTGCGACGGCGAATGAGCCACTTCGGAAAACTAGTTACGTAGAATGAGAGCCATAGTCCTTCGTGTTCACCATGATGTAAATAATTAATTCTGTTCCTTCTCTATATTTGACAGGTTCTTGTATGTACCCCTCATAAAGCGAACATTTTGTTGCCAACATTTGCACACTACGCCACCGCCGTAAGTAAAATTTAGCCTTAACGTCGAAAGTCTAAATGTGGCGTAATTATATCATTTTATCCCCATTTCGTAGAACTGTTATACACAATTAATTGTTGACACGTTGTTTAAAGTGACAGAGAGACCAATAATATTGTATTCGGTAGTGCCAGTGTAGTAATGTGTGTCACTGTTAAGGATCGTTTGTTTTGACACCCAAAACATTAATATTCTCGGACGTCGCTGTTTTCCTTTTCATGTTCATTGTACATCGATTTGGCGGCATTATCGTAACTTCTGTGGATGTAAATCCCTCTTTGTTTTCTTTGGTGTTCTGAGAAACAGCATCATCCAGCGGACCGTTCTGGAATGTTGAGTTCGCCTTTGGTATCCGCCTTCCTATCGCAGTTTCCAACAAGCGTGTTATTGTTATCTGTGTATTCTGATAGATACAGATACACCTATAGATTCTCTGAGGTACTGTAAGTGTGAAATAAAATTGCGATAGAGGCAGGCGACCATATTAAGAAAATTGGTAGTGCTGTGAGTATGTTGAATAAGCCGCAAAACATTTTCATAGAAATCATTCTTTAATGACGCGTTTCGGAGATTCCATCATCAGATTTCTACCTGTTGGTAACTTCAGCCACTCTCACACAAGATACCTTTACATGGATGTTGCAAGCCGTTTGTGTGATAGACATGTGCAGTCTGCTGGTAGTCTGCACCTATATTCAAGAAAGGCACTAGGAGAAACCCACTAAACTACAGACCTATTTCATTGACGTCAATTTGCAGCAGGATTTTGGAATATATCCTGTATTCAAATATAATGAATTATCTCGAACAGAATGATCTATTGACCCAAGGTCAACACGGAATAAGAAAACATCGTTCATGCGAAAAACAACTAGCACTTTACTCATACGAAGTGATGAGTGCTATCGACAAGATTTCGCAAATTGATTCCGTATTTCTTACCTCACAAACGGTTTTTAATCAAATTGCGTGATTATGGTATATCGTCCCAAATTTGCGACTGGATAGGGGATTTCCTGTCAGAGAGGACACAGTTCGTAGTAGTCAATAAGGCATCGACTAAAACAAAGGTGATATCGGGCGTTGCACAGGGTAGTGTCATTGGTCCCCTGCTGTTCCTTATTTACATAAACGATTTGGGAGAAAATCTAAGTAGCTCTCTTAGGTTGTTTGCAGATGACGCCGTCATTTACCGTCTAGTAAAATCACCTGAAGATCAAAACCAACTGCAGAACGATCTGAATAAGATATCACTATGGTGTAAAAATTGGCAATTGACTCTAAATAATGTGAAGCGTGAAGTCGTCCACATGAGTACGAAAAGATATCCCTTAAACTTTGTTTACAAGATAAATCAATCAAAAGTGAAGGCCATAAAGTTTACAAAATAGCTAGGAATTAATATTACTTCAGACTCAAACTGGAAAGAACAGGTAGATAATGTCGTGGGAAAGGCGAATCAGAGATTGCGTTTTATTCGCAAAACCCTTAAAAACACGCAACAGAACTACGAAAGAGAGTGCATACAATACGCTTGTCCGTCCTTTTATGGAGTATTGCTACGCAGTGTGGGATCCTTATCAGGTGGGTTTGACGGAGGGCACCGAAAAAGTTCAAAGATGGGCCGCTCGTTTTGTATTGTTAAGTTACAGGGGAGACAGCGTCACGGAAAGGATACAGGATCTGGGATGGGAATCATTACAACAACGACGCTTATCGCTGCGGTGTGGTCTACTTGCTGAACTCCAATCGACAACATTCTCCTCCGAATGCGTAGATATATTGTTGACTCCCACTTACATAGGTAGAAATGATCATCAGAATAAAATACGAGAAATAAACGTACAAATGAGATTAATGCTAAAATGAAACTTTCAGTATTGCACTCGAAATAGGTTTGTTAGCTGCATGCTTTTGTAGAACACAAGTCTTTAGGCATTATTCCACATCTAAAATCCTTGCTTTCTCACCGTTTGGCCCGGTTTTCAATGATGTTCTTCCCGCGCGCTATTTGAGAATGGAATGGGAGATACATAGTATAATGGTGGTTCGTTGAAACCCTCTGCCAGGCACATAAATGTGATTTTCAGAATATCCCATGTAGATGTAGATGTCTATGCCACAAACGGCTTGTAACATCCATGTAAAGGTGTCTTGTATGAGAGTGGCTGAAGTCACCAACAGTTACAAATCTGACGATGGAATCTCCGAAACACGTTATTAAGCAATAACTTCTATGAAAATCTTTTGTGGCCTATTCAGTATACCCGCAGCACTACCAATTATTCTCAGAGGTGTCCAGATGCGGATGGCGGAATAATAAAAATGGACCCGATGTTGAGTTCGCGCTTGGTATTCGCAACACGTCATATATAAAACCTTTTATACACGTTTCTTCTGGTCATTCTCTCGAGATGATCATAACGACGTATCCCATTCAACTTTTGGGTGCGATAAGGTACGAAACCACGAGGAGCGTTTTCACACAGCTACTCCTTGGACTGCAGGAAGCGAATGGCGGAGCTAGAAGGTCGCAACCTGCGGAGTGCCGCTTACCGGCGTCTAAAGGGTGTCGGCCTGCTTGTCCCCCCACCCTCCCTCCCCTTCCACTCACAGGTGGTGGGGCGGCTGGCGGCTGGCAGCGCCCGGAAGCGGAAGCCGGCGTGTGCGGCGCGGAGCGGCAGGAAATGAAACGCGACCGCCGCGGAGGTAAACAGCGCGCCGGGGGCTGCTGAATGGACCCTCAAGGACGCGCGCCAAGGCTATTTTCAACCGGCAAGCAAAACCACAGCCGCGCTTCCACTTCACTGCCTCCACGTAGCAGCGTTATCTCACCACTACCGACCTCTTAACAACACAAACAGAAGTTACTAAAGAGCAAAAATAAAAAGTATTACATTTAGATCCAACAGGTTATTCGGAAATTAGAGACAAAAACTTTGTGCGCAGGATAGCATGTACGTAAATCACTGCCGGAAATAAAAATCTGTACACTCTCTTAAGCCGTGGTGGAGCGGCATAGGCCATTGAGGCGCGATGCGCGAGGTCGTTCCACGTCGTGGGGGTTCGAATCCCCTCGGGCATGAATGTTTGTGCTGTCTTTAGTATAAGATAGCTCATAAGTAGTTTGGAAGTTTAGGGACTGATGACCCCGCAGTTAAGTCCCATAATCTTAAAGAACATTTGAACATTTGATTTCGGGCACGCCGTGACCCGGAAGGCCGAGTTTAGACTGTTTTTATATGTATGGCACGTGAAGTCCAGAACTCAAATAATAATCAGCCAAAACCATTCGACGCAACTCACAAAAATTTTGGAGAAAATCGAGTTTCAAGATTTGCAAGTACTTGTAAGTACCAATTATTTAAAAAGTTGCACTATCTGTCGGTCTAACTCAGATTCCGGGCGCTGTAGGAACACATCGAACGACAACAAACTAACACTATCATCGACCGCAAGGAACCGATCTACATATGGAGAGAGTTTCTTCTGTCCTCACATCCATGGAGTCGGTGGTTCGATCCGGCTCTGACTTTTTTTCCATTTCTTACATTTCTTTCCCAGTACTTACACCAGTTTAATACTTAATGGCAATTTTTGTGAACAATGTATTTTTGTTTATTCGTAATTTTCTATATTTCACAGAAAAAAAACCGAGGATTCGAGTCGTGTGCGAAGAGTAACTTTATAGAGAGTATAAAGTAATTTACAGTATTTCAAATTTAGTTATATAAAACATTTTGGGATCACTAATTCCCCGTGTTGTAACGGTTTGTGTTTGTGTGTACGTAGACGAGCAGGAAAATGTCGCCTAAAACGAGCCGCGACAGAACAGCCGCCCGCACTAAGACGCCCAGCTGCGGTGCGCGCGGCCGTTCGCCGGCGGTGGTTCGAGTCCTTCCTCGGGCATGGGTGTCTGTGTTGTCCTTAGCGTAAGTTACTTTAAGTTACTTTAAGCCTCGGGACTGGTGAACAACATAGTCCCATAGATTTACAAACATTTGAACATAAAACGATGTTTGAGTAGGTAAGCTGCTTGGAAAGCCATTAGTAGCCATGGAGATAACTTTCCAAAAACAGCGTCGTAGCTCTTCACAAACTGAACAATCAAAGACAACCGTTGTAAACTAATATTGAAGCCAATACCGAAAAAATGTAACCAAGTATGGTTTTAGATTGAAACCATCATTACTATCAATCTTTTATAAAATGTAAAAAAATTACGAATAAATAAAAATATGTACATTTTTCGTAAAAATTACGATTAGATATTAAAGTTGTATAAGTATCCGAACACAATGAAAAAAAATCTGTTACAGCGGTATTGGAATCACTGACCTTATGGCTGGAAGACCAGACGATCAGAACGACACCACCTGAGCTACCCTGACAGATGTTGTAACTGTTTTAATCCTTTCATTCCCATATTATGAATTCCGCTTTGGAAACACTAAAATTCAGTGCTTTTTTCTTTTGTATTAATACAGTGCACTAAACATCAAAATATGTGTTTTATAATGATTGATCGAACTGTTGCTCGTTTATGTCTTGTATTTCACGCTCAACGCAGACGTTTGTATATTACTTGCACGTTATTTCGTTGATAGTATACTCTGTCAGATCAATAATGCTCGCATAATCTTCGCCGCAGCACCAAAGGCAAGACAATCCACTGCTGAAGTAAAATAAAAGGAACCACACTCACGCTCACACTCACAGCCATACACAGACGGCAACGTAACGCAACCTCCAAGACGGACAGATTAATGCCTCTGAAGTGGCTACACGCCGTACCAAGCGGCAGAATGTACTAGAAGCACGTTGAACATCAACAACAATGCGACTTTAAGGACTGATACACAAAATACTGTATAAACACTTGGAATGAAAAGGTTAATAAGTAGGACTTACATGTACTTGTAAAAAATGTAAAGTCTGTTTTCTCGGGAGTTTTTGAAGTTGCGTCGAATGTCTTTGCGCGATTGTTACTTGAGTTCCGGACTTAACGTACCATGTTCGTTAATCTCGCTAAAACTCGAAAACGGCTGAACCGATTTGGCTAATTTTAGTCTTGAATAATTTTAGTTGTCGGACGTGTTGAGATGTCGCCGCGCGCCGGCACAGGCAGTGCGCGCTGCCGCTGACCACTGCATTCGTTCCCATCTCGACGGCGACTCGTGACACGGACCAAATTCAAATGTTCAAATGTTTGTATAGCTTATGGGACTTAACTATGGGGTCGTCAGTCCCTAAACTTACAAACTACTCATGAACTAGCTAATACTAAGGACGGCACAAATATCCATGCCCGAGGGGTGATTCGAACCCCCGACCGTAGTAGCCGTGCAGACCGTGACTGGAACGCCTCAGTCCCCTCGTGACACGGACCAGACGGCTTATTACTGCCGAGCTGTGACCGACCGGTGACCCTTACGACGTGTGGCACAGCCTGGGCGGCCGATTACCGCCCAGCTGTCACTGAGCCATAACAAGCTGGCTGGCGCTCTTTAAATACGTTACTCCCATGCTGAATTCGGCACTGAAGCCTTCCATATCGGTCAGTGTCTCAGGGTTGATGTCCGCGTCCCGCTTCGTCATGTTTCCGAACCTCCTGGCTCGGGTCGATGCCTTCTCGGTTGGTGACAGCGCGCAGTTTCGTGACGCGGCCGGAGCTTCTGTTATGTAGGCCGCTGACACTGCTAGATGACTGACAGGCTCCTGTCAGCTGCTCTGGTTGTGGCAATGTGCCGGATACTGGAACAGATACGCTTCTACGCTAAATTATCGACACTTTAATTTACACTTTGCGTTGCTAATTACTCCAAAATCCTCGTAACCCTACGTGCTCGATTGCAAAATGCAAATATTTGTAAATCTATGGGACTTCTCTGGTTATGAGTCCCTAGGCTTAAAAACTACTTAAACTAATTTAAACAACTCTAGCCGCGGTGGAGTAGCCGAGCAGTCTAAAGCGTCTCGCTGCGGAGCGCGCGGTTGCTCGCCGTGGAGGTTCGAGTCCTCCCTGGGGCATGGGTGTGTGTGTGTGTATTGTCCTTAGGTAAGTTTACCTAGATTTAAGTAGTTTGTAAGCTACGGACTGATGACCACGCAGTTTGGTCCGATAGATTTACAAACATTTGAACATTTCAATTTTTAAACAACTCTAAGACCTACACACACACATCCATGCCTTAGGAAGGACTCGAATCACTAACGGAGAGCAACGCGTGCTCCGCAGCAAGGTGCCTTAGACCGCTCGGCCATCCACCGCATCACTAGATTGGCAACAGGTCCAGAGATTCCAAACCAGACGCCCGGGTTCAAATCTTTGTAAACACATTGGACGAAATTGCTATGCACATCAGTCCCTAAATTTATAAACTGCTTAAACTATCACTAAGAACAACACACACACACACACACACACACACACACACACACACACAAACAAACACCCATACCAATTTCCGAGAAAGGACTCTAACGTCCGCCGCGAACGACCGCACAGTTCACAGAATGACGCCATCAACTACGCCGCCATTTCGCGTGGTTTAAGATTCTTTAGAACTGAAATATTACTACGTACAAACTCCCCAATCCATCTTAAGATGTGTGGCGGAGGGTACACTGTACCACTACTAGGGATTTCCTTTCTTATTACACTCCCAAAGAGAACGAGGGGAAAAAAAAATTTGTACGAGCCCTAATTTCTCTTATCTTTGTGATCTTTACGCGAAATGTAAGTAGGCGGGAGAAAGATCGTTCTACAGTCAGCTTCAAATACCGGCCCTCTAAATTTTCTCAGCAGAATTTCTCAAACAGAACGTGGTCTTTCCTCCAGCGTTTCCCGTTTGACCCCCCCCCCCTAAATAAACAAACAGTACTTTTTAAGTAACAGTGATCACGATCAAATCACAAATGTAAATTAAATGTGACCATATATTAAAAACACAAATTATATTTCATGTAACTAAATGCGCAGTTATGGGTCGCGTGTGTGGTCAGTACAGCAAATAATTCACCACAACCAGAATCAAAAGATTTTAATGAATAACAACCAAACCTTGAAGGTAAATATATAATTAACTGAAAGAAAAGCTATAAATCATATAGAACCAGCAAACATAATGAAAGGTTAAAAATTAAAGAAAATAAACTATACTAATAATTACAATCAGAAACAATATAACCAGAATATGAACCCAAAATAACAGTAAATAAAGCTAAAAATTTTAAATATCAAGGTAAAACAACCAAGAAAGAAATAGGAAAAATTAATCAAGATGAAAATCTATCACCAGACATAGTAACAGTTAATAAACAAACCATACCGAAAAAAATAACTTCCACCATTAAAGGAATAAACAGAATAATAATTATTTTCACCCGATATGGAGTAATAAAATAAACGAAAAGAATAATAAGCTGTTAATCCAGTAGAAAATTCATTTAAAAAATGAAAAAATAATAATAGCTGGAATTTGATTGACCGTCAGATGCCACCTACACTACTGACCACACACGTGACCCATAGCGGCTACTCTCAGTTGACACTAGCTTTAGTCGGCAAATGCTCATCACTGACGAAATGAACTACCTTGCAAACGAGTGAGAAAACTGATTCTGTCAAACGAAAAATGATTTTCAGGAGGCCGGTAGAAGCGCGCCCGTACGCCATTTATTTGGGAATGTGTTAGACGGCGCTGACTATACTGGAGTGCTGGCAGGCGGCACGTTGCGATTGGACGCGACTGTACCTGCGCAGCGGTGTTAGAGGCGCAGGTGGCTGCGGCGCGTCGCCCCTGCGCTGGAGCGTGCGGCCTCCGCTTCCCGCCGCGCGGCCCTACACGCCCGGTTGCCTCGCTCACAGGCGCTGCGCAATGCGGTGCACCCCAGTGAACGCAGAGGCTTCAAGGGGAACTCGCCCTCCAGCTGCACAATTCGCATTCTGTCTCCCGGCACTTGTAATGCGTAAGACGGAACCAAAGTAATTGCTACACCTCTCTGAGGCATGCGCACACAATGGCTTATTTTCCTTTTTAGCTTTGCATATGCGCAGAATATTTCCAGCAGCGCTAACACGATTGCGCGTTTACGCTCGAAACAGAGGATGTGCGGCAGAGTGTAGCGATTCTTCGTTCGGTGCGAATCTCTCGCGCTGCTTAGCAGACTTGCATCTCATGCCCATATGTGTTTAATTACTACATGATTTAATGAAACCCAACTACTAGATCATCAATTTGTCCTACCTTAAAATTTCCTGAACGATGGTAATAGCAAAAATTTCCATGATCTGGATCACTCTTAGCTTGACGTCAATAAATAGCACTTCGTTAAACATAATTCACAGTACTCAGACCAAACGAATCTACCAGAAGAAAGTTTATATCACTTCCCGTAGAACAGCAACAAGAAAAAAAAAAAATAAAGACGCCATGAATACTTCTGTGAACCGCAGTCGGTTGTAGGCCTATAAAGAATGTTATATAGCAGCTCAAGCCGGTAAAAATATATTTTTCTTTTTTCAAATTTTTAAGAGTTGTGCCGCACTAATTCCTGTACACTTACTGGTATTACGCAACGCCTACAACGCAGATATTAAAGTTTTAATCCAAGATACTGCTATTAAGTATTGATTGTTATTGGCACAATAAGCTTATTTCGGCTATTAAACGCCATCCTTAGATGTTCTGCAACTATGACAAATCATATTTTATGATGGTAATAAAATTATATGTTACGCTATATTTAATTTTGTGTGAAATGTACTTTTACATACGTGAGATTTTCTTCAGTTCCTTTCAGTATCGTTGGATATCTATTTGTCAAATGTCGTACACCATTGTTCTATTTCATCAATCTGTATTTACGTCTACTTATGACTGGATTTTCAATTGACAGTTGTGTCAACGATATTGAACGTTTACATAATGTCTACATCAGACGGTGTTATCTGTGTTGTGTATTATCTGTGTTGCTATGGATATGTATAGATTGTCTTTGATAATGTAATCCGTTTTCATGCTGTAAGATGTGAATACAGTTTTCGATATAATTTTTATGTTTAAGTTCTATTTGTTCATTTAGTAAATTTTGGGTGTGAAAGTACAAACCTGTAGAATGTACTGGAATGAGGAAATCTAGCAAATAATCTTATTGTGCCAATAAAAGCAAAATTTGATAGCAGTGTCTTGGATTAAAACTTTAATATGTCATCAAAAGACATTTTAACACTGTGGGCCCCCACACAAATCCTATTGCAAATATTGTGCACTGTATGACTTCTTAAATGTGTCAGTTCAAATGCTGAAATGTTTATGAACTAAGGGACCAAACTGCTAGGGTCATCGGCCCCTAGATTTACAAAACTTACTAACTACGTAAACGAACTTACGCTAAGGACAACACACACACATACACATACACACACACACACACACACACACACACACACACACACACACACGAGTATCAGTGAACCGTCGAAATACAGGGAAGGAAACGTACTCTCCAATAAACCTTGGCAAAGGAATTTCCTCCCTCCAAACTGAGACTTTATATAGTATTTGCAGCTGAGAACGGGTACAAACCTGCAGTTAAGAATGTACTAGAATGAAATCCAGCAAGTATTTTCTTTTCTTATAATAGAAATGAAAGGTGTATAGCAAGCAGCCACAAATCTGTTTTATGTTACCGATTTGAAAAGCACAGTTAACGATTCTCATGTACACAATCGAGCATTAAATGGCTTTCATGCTTTCGTGGAAACATAGGATGCACTACTTTAATGGTTAATTGTAATCAATATTTCATAGTTCGGACCTGTAACTTCTTTTCCCTAAACGCCATATCCTGTATCGCAGCGTCTTTGACAGCCATTTACCGGTACTTCAAAGTATCCTGTACTTGTTTACATTTGTTACGAGTCCAAACACGTGGTACTCTTTAAAAGTTCGTATTGACACCGTACTGAAATGTTTGATAATGCAAAACATACATAAAAATTTGAATTGATTTGCTACAGTCGGAAGTTTCACGTGAGCTACCGTACATTCTAACACAAGGAAATATGGCAAACTCACTTATTACACTTTGTACATATGAAGTATTCATACTAGCGGAAGTTCAACAATAATCGAAAGCATCGTAGTTTTTGACGTAACATAAAATGCCGTTCTATCATGGATTGTGTAAATTCAGAACTGGTGATGGTAGTTCTTTTTAATTGCTGTGAACTTTACATAGGGCACAGCAAACATAAACTCTTATGTATTAAAAGAAAGCAATGGGAAAGGCGTGTCTTTGGAATTAAAATAACTCTCAGAAAACAAAATAACATTGTAAAACGTGAAAGAGTTGAAAAGCATCATTTATCCGTTATTCAGCTACACTCTAAATGCTGTAAAATTGTCACCGCCTCTATGACCAAGATACCGAACGTGTATACAATGTGGTGATTCATCAAGTGGCTAACCTAATAAGTACTTCAATAACGGAGTTGTTTATCTGACGCGTACTTAGCTAAGAGTGGCATAGTAACTTTTTGAAAGACGTTCCGTTGTTTCATAGCCTAACGCAAATATTTGTTATTTCCTTACAACACGAAGGTAGAGTAAGTATAGAATTTTAGGTAGTAATCTCTATTGAATTGTTCGTAAGTCTACATCTGTGTAAATAGTCTGTACATTGCTATGAAACAGGTTTCTTATAGTTGTGCTGCATTTTTGCGTTTCTTCCAGTTTCAGTCGCTTGTGGAGGATGGGAACAATGATTGTCAGAACCTCCCTGTACGAAATGTAATTGGTTACGAAAGCACCACATAGAAAGCATGAAGATATTCTTATATTATATAGTTGTTATTTCTCTGTGATCTCATGTTTAGCATAATTTCCATGATTCACTCCCATCGAGCCGGTCTTATTTGCTATTCCCTCACACTTAAGCACTAATCTACATGTTTACCTGCAAGTCATATTTAAGTGCCTGACAGAGACTTTACAGAACAGTTTTCATTTCTCTGCCGTTCTATTCTCTAATAGCGCTCGGAAAGAAGGAAAACATAAATATTTCCGTTTTCGATCTGATTTCTCTTATTATTATGATCAGGTCTTCCTATGTAGGTGGGTGCTAACAACAGAAAGTCGCATTCGGAAGAGAAAGTTGGTGAAAGAAATTTCGCAAATAGATCTCGCCGCAACGAATAACGCCTTTGTTTTCCACCCCAACTGTTGCATCGTTTCTGTGTATCCCGATAATACAAAAGAAAGTACGCCAAATGATCACCAGCCTGTCTTCCTTGTCGACTAATTGCATACTTCAGTATTCTTCCAGTGAATCGATATCTCAGACTTCCCACCTCCTTTCATATCCACACAATACGTCCAAGTATTTTATGAGTTGACTTACTTCAATTTAGGACTATTTGTTCTGAAGTACACATCTCCATATTTTTGTTCATGTAATTGAAGTTGGGATATAGTTATGTCTACATAGTTGGACAAAAATATGGAAAACCCAGATAAACGAATATAACAGCAGGTGCTAGAAAGCCTGCGAGTGCCGCTACATTGTTTGACTACGTATAGGAAATGTGCAGCATCCTCAACGCTTTCCAGCTTTTAGCCACTTTCTAGAACTGTGTTTTTTTGTCTGTGTGCGTGCACTATGTCACAACTCAGTGAAAAGAAACAGTGGTTAATTGTTATTGACTTGTGATTTTTGTAACTAACGTAGCAGAAATGTATCATGTTCCAAGAGGTAGCATGTCCAAGATTTATACCGCACACAAATTAATCACCTGCTTAGTGTGCTGTAACTTTCAGTTCAGTTTTGCTGGTAAGAGGCGATAAATAGTCTATCAGTTATTTATTTCAATCGAATTGTGTTGAAAAGGATATTATGTACTTAATGTTTTCTTTATTCTTTTTGTTTCATGTCACGAGAGAGCGCATGTGTACTGCGAAGGCAGTTCTTCACCATCGCCGGTAGCGATATTAAACTGACCTCTGTTGTCACAGATGCGAAGGACGTTCCGTTGGAAAAAAATGCTCACTGGAATTTATAGCTTGTCGGCCTAATTAAAGTGAATAAATACAAACTTTGTTAAGGACTATGAAAATGATGTTATGTTGACATTCAGTCAGTTCACTTTTGACATGTAAAATTGTGACAACTCATGTTACGTATGTTACAACCATACTAAACTGTGATACGTATTGCTTGAAGATATTATGAAAACTTATTACGTGTGTGAAATGGAATATTTTCGACGAAGTTTTGATTTTACTGATGAAAGATGGAAGTATACAGTGAAAAAGTTGTACCAACAATTTGTTTCAAGTGAACTTTAATTGGAAGTACCGATTTTTTTCTTAAATAGATCAAAGGTTATAGAGAAGTGTCAGTGACCTGTTAGAATTATAGGCTACTGTTCAACAGTAACGAATCTAGACTCAAGAACCAACAAACGTATTCAAATGCTGAAATGTTTGTAAATCTGTTGGGCCAAACTGTGTGGTCAACAGTCCGTAGCTTACAAACTACTTAAACTAAGGTAAACTAACCTAAGGACAACACACACACCCATGCCCCAGGGAGGACTCGAACCTCCACGGCGAGCAACCGCACGCTCCGCGGCGAGGCGCTTTAGACCGCTCGGCTACTCCACCGCGACAACAAAAGTATTGATCTGTAATTTATCTGGTAGTTTCCTTTCTATTTCGGTGCAGGGAACCCTCCCGGAGAAGACGTCTGATTGTAAATGGATTCTATAAAAACTAAAGTCGCGCTTTTGAGCTAAACGAAGCGAGAGTGAACATTTGCTTCATAAGAAAGAGGCGTAATATTCAGGTTAAGAGCAACATTGTGTTATAGAAAAAGGCTCTCAGCCACTGTATAGGAGACAACACGGTCCGGAAGTGTATGTTTAGTAAAAAGGATTCTGACGGAAAATAAGAGGAGACAGCGGAAAAAGTAAATACAGAACTTAATGTCTCACTGACGAAACGTCTTATCAACGAAACATCACGAAAGGACCTCTAGAAGCGTGGAACTGCACGGAAAGCTGAGACATAAAAACAACTCATCACTCATGCAAATACACATAAAATGAAAGCGTCGTATCAAAGCTACTAAACCTAGACTATGGAAGATCTTTGTGGATGGATCAGTCTTCCTTGCAACGTATGGACCAGTCTACGTGCCTAGAATAACACATGAGGTGCTATTTCGTGGGGCGTATGGGACAGCGTGTTTGTGGAATAAAGGAAAATTTACTTGGAAGTTGGTACGTTGTGGATCAAAATGCAGCTCCGTGTGAAGTAAGGAAGCTGATGAGATCAGTTTTATTATCGCCACTGATGCATAAAACTACTATTACGTACCTCGACATTGAAGCTCTGTATGTGTTGTTAGTGTATATTAACCCATGCTGCTTCTGCATATTGTCAGCCCTGATCCGGTGTTACAGCGGATGATGTATCTCGGGTAAAATGTTTTCCAATAACCGACTAGAAACTTACATTGTGCCGGCAATGAGGAGAACGTGGTGTGCAAGGCAAAAATGCAGTTCGGTAGTCGCGAGTTATCGTGTTGCGATGGAGCCATGGACAGTCTCCGAAGTTATGGTAGGAGAGGCGCCTGCAACACTTCAGAAATGTAACGCCGGCTGGTACATAGGGTACAGGGAGGGATGTTCGCCAAGGAGGGAAGTTCGCCGTATCTTTCTATTGCTACAGAGGTGTTTGCACTCACTGCCATCTGTTGGCGATCATGGGAAAACCTACTTTAAAACATGTGTTTTCTATGCTGCCATCTCGTGGTAGCACAGAAAAATTACTTACGCTATCAGAAGCAGTTGTTGTGTTGTTATGGTCTTCAGTCCGGAGACTGGTTTGATGCAGCTCTCCAGCCTACTCTATCCTGAGCAAGCCTTTTCATCTCCTCATAAGAACGACAACCCACATCTATTTGAATCTGCTTACTATACGCGTCTCTTGGTCTCCCTCTGCGATTTTTACCCCACACACTTCCCTACAATGCTAAATTTACGATTCCCCAATGTCTAAGAATGTGTCCTACCAAGAGATCCCTTCTTTTAGTCAGGGTATGCCAAAAATTCCTTTTCTCACCAATTCTGTTCAGTACCTCTTCATTAGTTATGCGATCTACCCACCTAATCTTCAGCATTCTTCTGTAGCACCACATTTCAAAAGCCTCTATTCTCTTCCTGTCCGCACTGCTTATCGTCCATGTTTCACTCCCGTACAAGGCAACACTCCACACAAATGCCTTCAGAAAAGACTTCCTTACACTTAAATTAATATTCGATGTTAGCAAATTTCTCTTTTTCAAAAATGCTTTTCTTCTCATTGCCATTCTGCATTTTATATCCTCTGTACTGCGACCATCACATGTTATTTTACTACCCAAGTAACAAAACTCATCTACCACTTTCATTGTTTCGTTAGCTAATCTAATTCCTTCAGCATCGCCTGATTTTCTAAGACCGCATTCCATTATTTTAGTTTTGCTCTTGTTAATGTTCATTTTATACGCTCTTTCAACACACTGTTCATTCCATTCAACTGCTCTTCCAGATCCTTTGCTGTCTCTGATATAATTACAATGTCATCAGCAAAACGCAATGTTTTTATTTCTTCCCCCTGAACTTTAATCCCTATTCCAAATTTTTCCTTGCTTTCCTTCACCGCCTGCTCGATGTACAAATTGAATAACATCGGAGAAAGGCTACAACTCTGTCTTACTCCCTTCCCAACTGATGCTTCCCTTTCATGCCCTTCGAGTCTAATAACTGCGGTCTGGCTTTTGTACAAGTTGTAAATAACTCTCCTTTCCCTGTATTTTACCCCTCATGACTTCAGAATTTGAAAGAGTGTATTCCAGTCAACATTGTCAAAAGCTTTCTCCAAATCTACAAAAGCTAAAAATGTTGGTTTGCCTTTCCTTAATCTATCTTCTAAGATAAGACGTAAAGTGACTATTGCCTCCCGGGTTCCTACATTCCTCCTGAATCCAAACTGATCTTCCCCGAGGTCAGCTTCTACCAGCTTTTCCATTCTCCTGTAGATAATTCGTGTTAAAATTTTGCAACCATGAATTATCAAACTGATGGTTCTGTAATTTTCACACCAGTCTGCGCCTGAATTCTTTGGAATGGGGATTATTACATTTTTCTTAAAGTCTGAGGGTATTTCGCCTGTCTCATACATCCTACACACCAGTTCCAATAGTATTGTCATTGCTGGCTCTCCCAGAGACTTTAATAGCTCTGCGGGTATGTCATCTACTCCTGGGGCCTTGTTCCGACCTAGGTCTTTCAAGGCTCTGTCAAATTCATCTCTCAGTATAGTATCTCCTATTTCATATTGATCTACTTCCTCTTCCCTTCCTACAACATCGTCTCTAAGTTCATTTCCTTTGTAGAGCTGCTCTATGTACTCTTTCCACCTTTCAGCTTTCCCTTCTTTGCTGAGAACTGGTTTCCCATCCGAGTTCTTGATATTCGTAGAGTTGCTTTTCTTGTCCCCAAATGTCTCTTTTATTTTCCTGTAGGCGGTATCTACTTTTCCCCTTCTTATACATTCTTCTACAGATTTGCATTTGGCTTCTAGCCACTCCTGCTTAGCCATTTTGCACTTCCTGTCAATCTCATTTTTAGTCGTCTGTACTCCATTTTGCCTGTTTCATTTACTGCATTTTTATATTTTCTCCTTTCATCAATTAAATTTAGTATTTCCTGTGATACCCAAGGATCTTTTGTTGGTCTTGCCTTTCTACCTATTTTGTCCTCTGCTGCCTTCACTATTTCATCTCTCAATGCTACCCATTCCTCTTCTACTGTTTTATTTCCCCCTGTTTCTGTCAATTGTTGCCTAAATCTCCCTCTGAAATTCTCCAGAACTTCACTTTCCTTCAATTTATCTAAGTCCCAGCTCCTTATTTTCCTACCTTTCTGCAGTTGTTTCAGTTTCAGCCTACAGTTCATGTCTAACAAGTTATGGCCAGAGTCTATATCTGCCCCTGGGTATGTCTTGCAGTTTATAACCTGGATCCGGAATCTATGTCTTACCATTATAAAATCTATCTGATACCTTCCGGTGTCTCCTGGTCTCTTCCACGTATACAACCTTCTTTTGTGATTCTTAAACCACGTGTTTGTTACGATTAAATCATGTTCCGTGCAAAATTCTACCAGGCGACTTCCTCTTTCATTCCTCCTGCCCAGTCCATATTCACCTATTATTTTTCCTTCTCTTCCTTTTCCTACTACCTTATTCCAGTCTTCCATCACAATTAAGTTTTCCTCTCCCTTAACTGTCTGAAAAATTTCCTCTAGCTCCTCATATATTTCTTCGATCTCCTCATCATCGGCAGAGCTAGTTGGCATATAAACCTGTACTACTGTTGTCGGTGTTGGCTTCGTATCTATCTTGAAAATAATAACGCGATCACTGTGCTGCTCATAGTAGTTTACCCGCATTCCTATTTTCTTATTCATTATCAGTCGTACTCCTGTGATACCCCCAACTGATTTTGTATTTATAATCCTGTACTCACCTGACCAGAAATCCTGTTCATCCTGCCACCGAACTTCACTAATCCCCATTATATCTAACTTCAACCTATCCATTTCCCTTTTTAAATTTTCTAATTTTCCTACCTGATTAAGGGATCTAACATTCCACGCTCCGATCCGTAGAATGCCAGTATTGTCTTTCCTGATGACAACATCCTCCTGAGTAGTCCCCGCCCGGAGATCCGAATGGGGGACTATTTTACCTCCGGAATATTTTACCCGAGAGGATGCCATCATCATATGTTCATACAGTAGTGCTGCATGTCCTCGGGAAAGGTAACGGCTGTAGTTTCCCCTTGCTTTCAGCCGTTCGCAGTAGCTGTGTGGCAAAGCCACATTAGCTGATGTTACAAGGCCAGCTCAGTCAATCATCCAGACTGTTGCCCCTATAACTACTTCAGGAACCACACGTTTGTCTGGCCTCTCCACAGATACCCCTCCGCTGTGGTTGCACCCACGGTACGGCTATCTGCATCGTTGAGGCACGCAAGCCACCCCACCTCGGCAATGTCTGTGGTTCATGGGGGTGGATCAGAAGCAGTAACGGAACACATTTCGTGAGAGGACAGGCACTGAGACGGTAGACATCTTTTCCGACTCCACGATTTGAGATGTGTTTTCGTAACAGTAAGTATAAATAAAGTATTATTTTGACAGCTATAGCGTGTTATTGTGCGAGTGAAATGTCAAGGAATTGATCTGAAATTAATTAACAATGCTGCGAAATGTTACTGTAAAAGAAAGAGTGCTTCTGGAGGGAATGTCTCCATTAGCGCCAAATGTTGTATCTGCAAAGACTGTGGAGAAGATTACTACGATCCAAAAGCAAGACAAGTGGAGTGGTACCAACGTGTGAATTGCCAGGACTGGTTTCGGTGAAGAGGCCTGGCTTGTTTACTGTGAGTAATGACTTGGCCTCTGATACTGATTAACATGGACAGAAATGTCACAACAATTATCTAAAATTGCATTTGTTTGCCCTGTAGAATTTCCAAGTGCTTTTTGCAAACAGCAGAATTTAGAGAAAACAAAATTTGACTTCAGACGAAATTCCCTCCCTGGGAGGGAAGTTCGTCAGTTAGCTAAATTGTAAAATAAAAATTTCCTACAATTTAATACGTTACTTTCAATAGTTAATGGAGTTTTTTCCTTTCATATATAGAAGTACACTAATCATATTAAAATATTTCATTGTGTTTTCACGAAAGACAACTATTTAAAATATTGTATAGTAAATTGGTGACGAACATCCTTCCCTGTACCCTACTAGGTAGATGTGGGAATGGATTCCAGTACCACTCGAAAGCACAACACAAAATGTAGGACTATTATGGCGACATTATCGGAAACTTGTTTGTTTCGTTTGAGAGAACAGTGCAATTATGATATCTTTTTATACATAAAAACAGTGTAGAGCGAAAAATCGAAATTCCGTCATCGACTAGTCTTAGGCCATCTTCAGGATGTTGATCTGAGATGATGTTGAGCGGAGCAGGAGCTGTGAGATCCTCAGTGCAATAAAAGCTCCTTCCTGAGATTGCATTTTAGCTGGACAGCACTGTGTTAGTATCAAAATATGCCGTACAACCACATCGGCCATATGGGAAATTTAGCCTTTAGATACAAATTAAAAAAAAATCACTTCCTGTAGATAAGCATACATTGAACACAGTCGCAATTAAAAAAAAAAGCCGTTGATGGGGCTTTTTAGGCCCATATTAATAGGAATCTTCTTGCTCTATTATCACACCCTTTCACATGCAGAGACTGCTACACTTGCCTAATTCTGTGCACGGCCTCCGCGAGCATGCAGAAGTGTCGCAACATGACGTGATACGGTTTCGACTGACGTCTGCAACAGTGCTGAAGGGAGTTAGGAGCGTCCATCCTGCAGGGATGTCCATAAATCCGAGAGTACCAGGGGTTGTAGAGCTCTTGTGAACAGTACGTTCCAGCGCTTCCCACATGCGCTCAATAACGCTTATGTCTGGTGATTTCAGTGGCAGCGGAGGCGTGTAAACAGAGTCCCTAGTGCCACTCTGTAGCCATTCTGGATGTGTAGGGTGTCGCATTGTCCTACTGGAATTGCCCGAGTCCGTCTACATGTACAATGGACAGGACTGGATGCATGATCATCCAGTATGCGTGTCACCTGTCAGAGTCGTATCTAATCAAGGATTCAATATCACTCCGACTGAAAACGCCCCACGTCATTGCGTAGCCTCCATCTGCTTGAATCTACGTCTACATCTACATAATACTCTGCAAACCATATTTAAGTGCATGACACAGTGTTCACCCTACCGCTTCTATGATGTTTCTCTATCGTTCCATTCTCTAGTAGCACGCTGGTAAAAAGAACACCTAAATTGTACTATTTTAGATGTAATTTCTATTATTTTATTATGATGATCATCCCTATGTAGGTGGCTGCTAACGAAATATGTTCGCATTCGAAATAAAAAGTTAGTGTAAGAAATTACGCAGATAAATCTCGCAGCAACGAGTAGCACCTTTCTTTTAATGATTTCCACCCCAACTCGTGCATCATTTCCTTGACATTCTCCCCTATATCACAAAACGAGCTACCTTTCTCAGAACTTTCTCTATATCCTCCGTCACTCACACTAAATGGAGATCGCACAATGCGCAGCAACACTCCAAAACAGTGTATTGTCTTTGGTCGAACTGTTGCATCTCCTAAGTTTTCTGCCAATGAAATTTAGCCTTTTGTTCGCCTTCCTTACAATATTTTCTATGTGTTCCTTCCAATTTAAGTTGTTCTTAATTGTTATTCCTAAGCATTTAGTTGAATTTACGACCTGATTTATCGTGTAAAGCATTTCTTTTAGTGCTCATATGGGCGACATCACATCATTATTACGAGTCAATGCCAATTTTTGCACCACGCAGATATCTAAATCATTTCGCAGTTGCTTCTGGGCGTCTGTTGACTTAACCAACTGATAAATGACAGCATCACCCGCGAGTACTCTAAAAGAGCTGCTTGTATTGTCTTCTAAATCGTAACAGCAACGGCCGAGTAACATTTCTCTGGGGAACGCCAAATATCACTTCTATTTTACTGGATGGTTTTCGTCAATTACTATGTGCTGTACCGTTTCTGACAGGAAACGTGAATCCAGTCGTACAACTGTGGCGATGTTCCTTAAGAACGCAATTTGATTAAAAGACATACAGTAGAGATACAGTGTCAAAAGCTCAAATGTTGAAATGTTTGTTAAGCTTAAGGGACTTAACTGCGGGGTCATCAGTCCCTGAACTTACAAACTACTTATGAACTACCTTATACTAAAGACGACACAAACATCCATGCCCGACGGGGGCATTCGAACCCCCAAGGGGGAACGGCCTCGCGCATCGGCCGCAGCGGCCCTGCAGATTGTAAATGGCGCGCCGCAGACCGTTGGGCCACTGCGGCCGGCGGTGTCAAAAGCCTTCCACACAGCCAAAAACATGGATTCGATTTGATATCCTTTATCGATAGCACTCATCATTTCGGAGGGTTGGATTGTTTGTTTGGGATAGGGGAACTAAACTACTGTGGTTATCAGTCCCCCGGTGGGGAGGGGAAAGAGTGAGGATAGGAAAGGAGGGGAGGGGAAAGGAAATGCAGTCCGGGAAGTAAAGAAGGAAGGAAAACTGCATTAGCTCGGGGCCCCGTGCTCGCCACGCACAGAATCACAAAAGAACCGTAAGCCCCCTGGGGGTACTCATCACTTCATCTGAATAAAAGTTAACAGTGTTTCACAAGAAAAATAGTTTCTGCAACAGCATAGTTTGTTCTCTTCGAGGTAGTTCATAGTGTTTGTGGAAAGTACATGTTCTAAAACCCTGCTTCACAACCGACGTTAATGATATAGGCCTGTAATTTTGAGGAGCACTCATATTACCAGTCTTGAATTATGGAGTGACCTTGGTAACTTTCCAATCTTTGGGTATGCATCTTGCGCGTAGTGAGCGGTAGTACAGGGTGCGTGTGAAAGGTTCGGTGAATGGTCTCAGGACATATAGGAAACAAGAGTTACAAACAAAATACCTTCACTGGCCTTCAAAGTAATCCCCATTGGCTACAGTTCTGACATCGGTTGTACAGTTGTTGGAAACTTGTTAGCAAACGCTTCTTGTGGAATCGCTCGAAGCACTGAGGTCACGTCTTGTTGGCTCTCAACAACCGTTCCTGATCTCCAACTCGCCTGCTATCATACTCAAAGAGAGCCGCCGATCATGCGCAAGCATCCGTTGCACTCGTTCGATGTTGTCTGGGACTGTGACTGTGAACGATCGACCCGAAAGTGGCTCATCCTCACTGATTCAACACGATACACTTTCTTTAACATCCCATGGGTCTTCGTTGCCGTTTCGGCTAATTTGAAACATAACTTGATGTTAACGCGTGGCTCCATTTTGCACTCCACGTTGCAATGACACGAGTTCTCACACTGGCCCTGTTAGCTGGGTCGCAGCGTGTACCACAGCTTCACTGCAGTGCTTTTCACAATAGGGGAAGCTTGTTGGCATATCCCCCAACAATGTGTATGCGCAGGCATCTCAACCTCGCCAGCGCGGTTTTTAACACTTTGCCAATCACGCTGCGGAATGCCGATCACGTCATTTGCTGTGATGTTCGTTTTTGTGCTTTTAGAAACAAAATCAAGTTTATTAACTGGCTAGATGGATCTTAAATGCCTTACTTGGTAAATCTTGTGTCTAAATAAGCCTATATATCTTGTAAATTTAGTTTCTAAATCAGCCGACTGGTTGCATTCATTGTGTGAAACGGGGCAGGTAGAAAGTGGTGTCCGATCACTCAGTAGCTAAATGACCGGGCATGGCTTCACGCTCTCTTACGCTGGACGAAGTTTTGCATGAATTTGAGAAAGATTTTATCGATAACAAACTTATATGCCCGTGCTTCGCAACGGTTGTTAAAGAGGGCTCTATGTATACAACTGTAGTGTCTTTAGTAGAACTGTTGCATCTTCTAAGTGTTCTGCCAATGAAATTTAGCCTTTTGTTCGCCTTCCTTACAATATTTTCTATGTGTTCTTTCCAATTTAAGTTGATTCCTAAATATTTAGTTTTTTAGAGTTCCGGACCTACGTTAGCAAAAACAGAATCGTTGTTGGATCGCTTTGTCAATAAACTTAGTTCTCCTAGCCAAGATGTCAAATTTAAGTAGAAGTCATTGTCGAAAGCGATGAATGTTCATAAAGTTTTTCATACAAAAAGTGGAATGAATTTAAGTCCGTACTCGGAACGATGTAAATTCATTGTTAGTTTGTGTTAGTTTGTGTTAAGACTGAGGTTTTTAATTGTCTGTCTGACATAAACACTCCTATCGTTGAGATGAGAAATAGTAATAACAGCGCCATATATTGGTTTTATGGCGTAGTACTAAACTGTTTATCTCTCACAGTATGCTCAAGTATTAGAAAGTTGCAGTGCAGCACTGGGGGCATTGTACATATTCTGTATAATGCTTCATATTAGCGAAAAGTCGACAAATACTGAAAGTCTGGTAATTCAATCAACAGAGCAGTTCTTGTCTGTTTAAATAAGACGTCATCATGGTGTCAATGTGGAATAAAATAAGTCTGGGTAATCGTTGAAGGAATGGCATCAGCTAATCGTCTGTATAGAACTTCCCATTAAATATAGTATTTCCAGTGAATTGTCTTGACGGTGTTAACAGCATCGGCCACTCTTACAGCTAATACATGTCCTCACGTCCTGCAGTGATTACTTCGTAAAGCACGAAGTTGAAATCGATCTTGTGTAATAGAACTATATATTCAGAAGTCCGATTAAACTCTAAGTACAATTGTCTCAGCAAAAGAAGACTATCTTAATGTAGTTCACACCAAAAGCAAGTAATTACAAATTTTAATCACAATATTGTACCGAACAATTCTGAAAGCAGCGAGGATTCCGATGAGTTTGTCGCTCGCGTGTGCATACTATCTCTAGTGGCAGGCACAGAGCAGAAATATCTCTGAAGTGAGAATTCAGATGGGCAGAACAGATTTTGTGTCCTCAACATTAAGGTGGAAATATCACCTGATATTGGGAAAAATTTAGTAATCGATGACTTCATCTTGGTCCCTTTTCGTTCCGTTAAGACGGATGACTACGTGGAAAATGGTCCTTTAAGCGACGCTTCAACTTTCTTGTTGCTTCTGTGACACATTTTTTTAGATATTATTTCATGTTATGTGACTGCTCTGCTAAAAGGATGTGGTGATTCTTTGCAGCCAATGCAGTACAAACCAGTCCTAAGAGCCAATAAATGTGTGGAATGAGTGGATTTGCCTCAGTATCACGATGTTGAGAAGATGCACAGAAGCCAATGCTCACTCCATAGATATTTCTAATGTATAACTTTGTGGTTATACCCGTCGAAAGATGCACTTCTTCTCTTTCCATGTAACTTAAAAGCATATGGGATACAGCTAGGAAGATTTTTTTTGTCCTATCTGGGCTAAACTTTACTTGCAGTGGCAGTGGTTTAGTTCGCTACCGTTGACAACGAAATATTCGCTTTAGGAGGGTCATTAGTTTACTGATTGGAACAACATTAATCATTTATTTCATTAACAATACTAAGAGTTATTGCAGTCATTGTCCGTGACTGATTTTTCAAAAAGGATTTAATGGCCGTTACCAACATCAACACACTACACAGCTGCCTAGCCCTTGTTTCAGTGTATTACATTTTAGTTATGAGAATAAACAACGCAGCATCGCCATCTATTAGTTATTTGGTACACAATATCAGTAACAGCGCCTCTATCGGATCTTCGCTGTACTACGCTGCAATAGCATAAACCAGAAACTACAAATTACAATGTCTTTTCTTCCCCTGATCCGATTTTGATTAAATGAAGCTTATATGTTGGGCCAAGGTACTCTCAGTTGACCCATGAAAGTTGGTGTAGTACTCTTGGGGTTTGCTGTACTATACCATACTTATAAGTATAGTGCACACAAAAACTTCAAATTACGATATCTTTCCTTCCTCTGATCCGATTTTGATGAAACTAAGCCTGTGTTACTCCCCAAACTATTCTCAATTTACCTGTAGAAACCCATGAAAGTTCGTATAGTACCTTTGGAGATTACCCTCGACAAATAGACACACACGATGGCTTTTAAGCAAATGATTAAATTATGATATCTTTATTTTCTGTTTTCCGATTTTAATTATTGAAGCCTTTATTTAACCGCACGATGTTCTAAAGTTACGTGTGAAAACCCCATGAAAATTCGTCAAGTAGTTTTGGAGATATACGTGATGAAAGAGACACACAGACATAACGGTCGTAGATAAAAAATATGAAATTACGATTTTTTTCATGTTCTGACATTCCTGAAACGAAGTCTATATATTGTCCAGTTACGCTCAAGTTACCTGCGAAAACCCCATGCAAATTCGTGAAGTAGTTTTGGAGATAAGAAG
The DNA here is from genome assembly GCA_026315105.1 of Locusta migratoria. Taxonomy (NCBI): domain Eukaryota; kingdom Metazoa; phylum Arthropoda; class Insecta; order Orthoptera; family Acrididae; genus Locusta; species Locusta migratoria. The sequence goes on along the minus strand of CM048744.1, from coordinate 470,217,677 downwards.
TCTTTAATAGTTGAAGAAACAGACACGACGGTTACTGAAAACACTTAAAAATACGATATCTTTTTTTCCGTCATCCGATTTTAATAAAAATATAATAATTGTATAATAAAATTATGGCTATATGTTGACCCAAACTTTTCTTATGTTTCCTGTGAAAACCGCATGAAGATTCGTCCAGTAGTTTTTAAGATTGAAGGGAACAGCGAGAGGCCTACATTTACAGATTTATTATTAGTATAGATTACCTAATCTAATTCCTTCAGCATCGACTGATTTTCCAGCACTACATTTTATTACTTTTGTTTTACTCTTGTTCATGTTCATTTTAAACCTTTCTTTCAAGACACTGTCCATTCCGTTTGATTGCTCTTCCAGGTCCTTTGCTGTCTCTGACAGAATTACTGTCGTCATCAAACCACAAGGTTTTTATTCCCTCTCTCTGGACTTTAATTCAGTCTCCAAATTTCTCCTTTTATTCCTTACATCTTGCTCAATGTACAAATTTAACAACATTGGTGAAAGCCTACAACCTTGTGTTACTCCCTTCCCAATCATTGCGACCCTAATAATTCAACTCTAATAATTGCTGTTTGGTTTTTCTACAAGTTAAATATAACTCTTCGCTCCCTACATTTTACCCCAGCTACCTTCAGAATCCGAAAAAGTGTATTGCAGTCAACATTGTCAAACGCTTTCTCCCTTTCCTTAATCTATCTTCTAAGTCTTAATGTATCACCTCCCGTGTTCCTACATTTCTCTTAAATCAAAACTGATCTTCTCCAAGGATGGAATCAACCAGTTCTTCCATTCGTCTGTAAGTTAATCGTGTTAGTATTTTAGTGAAGGGTTAGACAGTTATAACATATTGTAGCAGCAGGAACCGCCAGACATCTGTCGTCTTATATACGCATTTCCTACTGCAGCGCCGTCCTCTGAGAGTTTTCATATACCTGAGTTTGCGTACGCATGCCTATAACTGTTTCTTTGGCTTTTCAGTGTATTAGAACACAACTTTGACCTATATCAGACTTCTTTCATCCCCTTTAGAAAGAATACATCTGCTATTCATTGCAGCTAAGAGCGCAGATTCTTAGGAGACAGACATCAGTGACGAATGGCAAGAGTAGAGGTGTCTTTCAGATCGCAAGTGCAAATGTTTACGTCAATCGAATTCGAAAGGGGCTCATTATTTGTATAAGCAGGACAGAGCAGAGAGTGCATTTTTCTCCTCAGACAAGACAGCGGCTGAGGGCACAGACCTCTGCCACCGGCGCTAATGCAGCCAGCGGCCCAGCACCGTAATGCCGCCTGCTGCCGGCTTATCGACTTTAAGCGGCGATCGCTCCCCCTCTCTCTCGTCTCCTGCCACCGCTGCTACTTTGTGACGGCGGATTTTGCGCTTGGTTAAGCCCAGAGTGTCCCACCGGCGCTGTCGTGGAGGTCGTTGCCAGAAATGGCCTGCCTCCACCGGCGAGAGCTTGCGGTGCCATCACACCCTCAAACTTTACGATAGTCGGCAGACCACTGGCATCTCAAACATGTCACTTAGGAGCTCGAGAACACACAAAGAGCTTCCTCGGTTGCCATGAGGAATAGACGGATAGACGAAACAGACACCACTTTTCATCTTGCAGTTGTTATCTATTCACAGTCACGGAATGTATGACATCAACTGCGAATGAGTAAAGTTGAAAATAGGTACCCAACCGGCATTCGAACCCGACTCAGCTGTTTTCTAGTCAATGCGCTGACCCCTACACCACCGGGAACACAGCTATCACCACACCTGCACGGACTACTCAAGCGCGTTTATTATTTTTTTTAATTAATTAATTTCCGTATGAGTAAAAGTCTAGGAGTGCTTCCATATTGAAGAAAGCATCATAGCCCTTCATAGGCATATATATCTATAAGGATGGAGCCATTTTATACTGTTGAAATTACACAATAGAAGAAAAATTGTCCCAATAAACATGGGTCCACAAACGATCCTTTTCGAGATGTATGATTCCGCCGGCGCGGTGGCCGAGGGGACTGAGGCGCTCCAGTCACGGTCTGCACGGCCAGTAAGGTCGGGGATTCGAATCCCCCCTCGGGCATGGATATTTGTGCCGTCTTTAGGATTAGCTAGTTCATAAGGCTTTTGTAAGTTAAGGGACTGATGACCCCGAAGTTAAGTTCCTTAAGCTTAACAAACATTTGAACATTTTGAACCCTTCATAGGCATATATATCTATAAGGATGGAGCTATTTTATACTGTTGAAAGTACACAATAGAAGAAAGTACACAATAGAAGAAAAATTGTCGCAATAAACATGGGTCCACAAACGATCCTTTTCGAGATGTATGATTCCGCCAGCCGCAGTGACCGAGGGGACTGAGGCGCTCCAATCACGGTCTGCACGGCCACTACGGTCGGGGCTTCGAATCCCCCCTCGGGCACGGATATTTGTGCCGTCATTAGTATTAGCTAGTTTGTAAGTTTAGGGACTTATGACCCCGGACGCTATTCAAACGCTATTCAAACATTTGAAACATTTGTATGATTCCAAGCCACCACTGACATCACTGTAAACATTTTCGTAGTTAGCCCTTTAACGCATAACTTTTTATTTGAAGCTATAAAAACTACCACGATTAATGTATAGTGCATATATACTGAGAAAAATATTTAAAAAAGTACTTAAAATTATCATGCACTACTAGCTACAAAACGTTCATAGTTGGTCAGCTATATAGTGCTTCCATGTTGTACCCGATGTAGTAAATGTCACTATTATACCTCTAATATTTCCAGAAAGAAACTCATAATGCAACACATCTATGTGATTCACTACTTTTACATGGCAAAGGAGGAATACTAAAGTAAACAAACACACATGTTAGGAGTAGCTCAATGCACCTAACTTTCAAACTTATTCAGTAGCACTCTGCAATTTATAATTTGTAGGATAAGCTTCTTGCATGTGTAACACTATGTATAAAGCAGTTACAAACGAATTTGTGGTAAAATGTCGATCAGTTTGAGAGATAATCGAAAAAATACGGTATGTACCTGATGAGCTAACTATGCATTAAAGGGTTAATACATATTAATTTGAAATTTAGACTTTACTATTAAGATTTAAATCGTATTCATTTCACATTTCACTGACTTTATTGTTAACATCGACCGAGTTAGTACAAATTGTTTTGAAATTTAGTCTTTACTATTAGGTTTCACGTCGCATTTAGTTCACATTTCACGTATGGTGCATCTGGATGCAATACTGTGCTCGTCTCTGCGATGAATTTCGAATTCTGCGAGGCACTTAAATGTGATTTGCAGAGTATCCCATGTAGATGTAGATTTCGGAATTCTTGACAACTGTGTGAAACTCTCCGCTCCATTTCGTCAACAGTCTTAACGGGTGTGCTGCAGACCGCTTTTTGGGTGATCCCAGATATAAAAATCCGAAGCATTTTGATCAAGTGATCTTGGAGGCCAAGGTAAAGGTCCGCTTTGACCTATCCATCTTTTGACGTATTTACGCGTTAAATTCCGTCTCACAACGGCAGTAAAATATGCCGGAGCTCCAACTAACTAAAACGATGTTTACAATAAAGTCAGTAAAATGTGAACTAAATGCGATGTAAATCTTAATAGTAAAGTCTAAATTTCAAATTAATGTGTGCTAACCAGCATGATGTTTACAATGACGTCAGTGACGGCTTGCAACCCTACATTCGTTAATTATCTCTCACTGGACCGATGTATGCCGAGACAATGTTGCTTCTATCATCGTGTACTTTTAATCATGTAAGTTTGCGTCATCCTTTTTGATACAACCTGTTCATTCGGACAAGCTGAGAATCTGTATCTGACGGGAGGCGTACGTGTCTATGCTGGTGTGGTGATCGCTGTCTCCCCACTGGTGTAGGGGTCAGCGCAATTGCATAGAAATCAGGAGATCTGCGTACACATTTTCAAATTTACCGATACGCAGTTAATGTCATACATTCCGTGAATATGAAGTTCTAGTCTATTTTCGCGTTGCAGTCAACGGTACTTGTGATACAAGAAATATCACCAATGTACCCCTCTACATTTAAATAATAACATTGAAAATTATAATGTTTGTTGCAGACCTCACTCCAAAAATAACGTTGATTTCTTTAAAATAAGCAGGAGATGGTTGTACTTTGATTATATCGAATTATAGATATTGTAAAAGCCAGTAATACAGACTCAGTCTGCCGGTGCACAGTACACCTGTTTACCCTCAGTGCAGTATCTGGAAGGAAGATTATTTCTGGGTGATACAAAATGACATTCAACTCGTTGTTCCCGATATCTTATTTATTGTGAAAACTAGCAGATGTTTATATCGCTACATCAACACATTTATTTCCCAATTACAATTGATATAGTTCAATAAAATATCCAGAATAATAATGCAATACACGTAAGGTATAGTACAATACGGAAAGAATGGCTTCGTGCCAATTTCCACCTAGCTAAAAAGGACAAATATAAGGCGTACATAAAAAGAAGTCTTTTACGTGACAAATGAGTTCCTTAACGATGATTTTTTCCGCTGTTTGTTTTTAATTATCAATTACAACTTTAATAACTTATTCTGCAATGTACAAAAATTTCTAAGTAAATCCTATATAGAAACTATGACGCTATGTGAGGAGATATAATTTTTTTATTTCATCGTGTATTTAAGTCATCAGGTGTAGTATAGTCACAGTAAAGCCCTTTTCTCCTCTTTGTTACAGGTATTTTCCGCAATTTTACAGGCACCAATTATAAATAATGCAACATTCTGATAAAAATCAGCACATATAGCGATAAATTGCCTTTAAAATGCCACCGTATATTAATCACAGGTGCAAAGGGGGGAAAAGATAGAGACCAGAAACGCTTTGAAAAATGTCATAAATATTTATTACTCCAAAACTTTTTGATGTCGACGGTTAGCAAATTAAACCGTAGTCAGTTTTAGTTTTCTGTGTGTTTTACATTTTAATAATTATTTACATATGTTAATCTCAAGTAAACCGTTTACTGGCGTGTACGGGCACCTTATGTGCTAAGCGTGGAAGGGCGAGACACACTTTTTTCGTCAGTGCGGTGGGACCACAGTCTGGTTGACAAATGACGGCATTATTCGGTAATACCTTTCTTCAATATTTGATACTTCGAAAAGATCACGTGAGTTCTGTCGTGTTCGTTATAAAGTTTCACAGTGATGCGAACTGAAATATCTTTTTATCGGTCACGATGTCTTCGGAAAATTTTTGATTTGTAGAATTCAGTCAGTTACACGCCTTGCGACTTTTTCCTTTGGGGGTTTGAAAAGGATCAGTGGTGTCATACAATGTAAGCTTTCACGGCCGGCGTCACTTCATTTAAAACTTCCGAACTGCCACTCTACCTCCGAAGATGTCTTCCGCAGCCGAAGATGAAACGTTAGGGGAAAGTTTTACAAATCGACCACGGCTTATGAACCCAGAAGTTTTAAATGAAGATCAGTGTTATGTTCCTCCGCTCCCAGCTGAATCAACCTATGACGTACGATTGAAGCTGCTGTTGCTTCAATTACACTGAGAAAATTCTGGGACGAACTCGGCTGTCGAATCGATGAGTGCCGTGTGACGAAGGCTGGCTTAAATTGAACGCTTGCAGGACAAACTGTATGAGTTCAGTGAGGGAAGTGGCGCATTGATAACACACTAGACTGGCATTCTGGAGAACGGTGGTTCGAATTCATCTACAGCCTTCCACATTTAGGTTTTCCGCGATTTCTCTAAACCACTCGAGGCAAATGCCGGAATGGTTCCTTTCAAAGAACACGGTCGATTTCCTTTCCCCGTCATAATTCAAACAATCAGAGTGTAAACTCCGCCTCTATGTTCAAATGTGTTTAAATCTAAGGGACTTAACTACTCTGGTTATCAGTCGCTAAGCTTACAAACTACGTAATGTAGAGTGTCCTAAGGACAAACAGACACACACACACACACACACACACACACACACGTGCCCGAGAGGGGACTCGAACCTCCGCCGGTGACCAACCTCGCGCTCCGCAGCAAGGCGCTTTAGAACGCGCAGCCACTCCACCGCAGTCACATCCCCCTCTAATGGCCACGAAGTCGACGGCGCATTAAACACTACCTTCCTTCCTTCTGGTATGAGTTGCTCGTTCATTTTATCTATAACTTGTAATGCTAAGGTCACAGTAATAAATTCTACAAACATTGAAAACCTCGATATTAATTTTGGTATGCACTGTATTGTGTTCATGTGTTTAGGCGTTCACGATATACGTCAATGGCCTTATAGATAACATCGGTAGTTCAGTGAGGCCTTTAACGGATGATGCTGTAACACTTAAAAAGAGCAGCGAAATGCATAAGGATGTGCAGCGTATTGACGTACGGTTTAGGGAATGGCAATTGAGACTCAATATGAACAAGTATGAAGTTCTGCGTATACACAGAAAGAAAGATGCAGTAGAACGAAAAACACTGGATGATGTTACTTTCATAAAACATTTGGGAGCAGACTTGAAAAGGAACGAACACACAAAATTAATTGGGGAAAAGGCAGATGTCAGACTTAGATTCATATAATCCTGAGGAAGGGCAGTCAGACACCAAAGGAAGTATGTTACGAAACTCACGTTCGGCCGTAGCTTCAGTATTGCTCATCCTTGTCGGATCCGTACCAAGTAGTATTAATAGAAGAGATAGAGAAGATCCAACGGAGAGCAGCTCGCTTCGTTAAGGACTCATTTGGTAACCGTGAAAGCGTCACAGAGATGACGCCAGTGACAGACGCTGCAAGAGAGACGTTCTGTATCGCGGTACGGCCGTCTGCCAAAGTCCCCATAGCGTACACTTCATCAAGAGTCATCCAATTTATTGTTTGCTCCTACGTGTATATACATCTACGTACATACTCTGCAATCCACCCAAAGGTGCGTGGCGGAGGGTACTTAGTAGCACTAGTAGTTACTTGCTTTTCTGTTCCATTCCCACATAGAACGATGGAAAAACGAATGCCTGTATGCATCCGTACGAGCGCTAATCTCACTAATCTTATCCTTGTGGTGTTTTGAGCGAAATGTAGGTTGGCGGCAGGAGAATTGTTCTGCAGACCGCCTCAAATTCCGGCCCGCTAAATTTCTTCAACAGTGTTTCTCGGAAAGAACGTCGCCTTCCCTCTAGAGACTCCCATTTCATTTCTCGAAGCAATCCAGTAACACTCGCGCACTGATCGAATCTACCAGTTACAGACCTAGCCGCCCGCCTCTGAGCTACCTCAACCTCCTCCTTTTTAAATGATCTGTTAGGGATCCCAAATACTCAAGACGGGGTCGTACAAGCGTTTTATACGTGGTCTCCTTTACAGGCGGATCACACCTTTCCAAAGTTCTCCCAAAAAACAAAAGTGGACCACGACCCACGGCTGTCATATGGTCGTTCCACATTAGCTATCTGTATCGCTGAGGCACACAAGCCACCCCGCCACGGCAATGTCTGTGATTCATGAGGGTGGATCAAATTTTTATTATGTAAATATTTAAAGTTTTGACAAATAAATATGACCGTGTAATAACGGCGTAAGAGCGCAATTAACGGTGAATCGGAAATTCTCCAGTTAGCTGTGAATCTTATTCCTCAAAATAGCACGAGTCGAGGATGAAATCTGGAATGTGGACTGTATGAGCAAGTGCAGGAGGTCGTCGCCCTGGCCGTCGCGGCGGGCGCAGATGGCCACGTAGGCGCCGCCCGATAATCTGATTACGGGCAACACTGGCTCGCCTCCAGCAGTGGCGCGGCGCCCGCGGCGGCAGTCTTTGCGTGCAAATGGCAGGCGTGACCTGCGCCACCAAGCGCTCCGCCACACACTTCAGCACTCGCTGTGCGCGCGAGCGCCGTATGCGGGACATGGCTGCAATGCAAAATTACTAACACGTATTTCTTCCTCAGTAGCTCTTTTTCGGAGTGGCAACAAACATCTAAGTCTACATTTACATACATTACAAGTCACTACACATCTACATCTACGTGGGATACTCTACAAATCACATTTAAATGCCTGGCAGAGATTTGATCAAACCACCATTATACTATTTATCTCCTATTCCGTTATCGAATAGCGCGCGGGAAGAACGAACAGCCGGCCGCGGTGGCCGAGGGGACTAAGGCGCTCCAGTCACGGTCTGCACGGCCACTACGGTCGGGGGTTCGAATCCCCCCTCGGGCATGGATACTTGTGCCGTCCTAGTTCGTAAGTAGTTCATAAGTAGTTTGTAAGTTTAGGGACTGATGACCCCGTAGTTAAATCCCATAGACTATACAAACATTTGAAGAACGACCCCTGAATCTCTTAGTTCCAGGTCTTATTTCTCGTATTTTATTATGTTGAACATTTTTACCTCTTTAAGTGGCAGTCAACAATATATTTTCGGTTTCGGAGGAGAACGCGTTTGGAGTTTCGTAAGTAGCCCAGGCCGCAGCGATAAGCGCCGTTGTTGTAATGATTCCCATCCTGGATACTGTATTATTTCCGTAACGCTGTCTCCCCTGCATCGTGACAATACGAAACGAGTTGCCCTTCTTTGGACTCTTTCGATGTCCTCCGTCAAACCCACCTGACAAGGATCCCACACTGGGCTGCAATACTCCAAAAATGGACGGACAAGCGTATGTGTATGCAGTTTCTTTTGTAGTTCTGTTGCATGTTTTAAGGGTTCTGCCAATAAAACGCAGTCTCCGGTTCGCCTTTCCCACGATATTATCTACGTGTTCTTTCCAATTTAAGTCTGAAGTAATAGTAATTCCTAGGTATTTTGTGGAGTTTACGGCCTTCACTTTTGATTGATATATCTTATTAACGGATTTCTCTTCGTACTCATGTGGACTACTTCACACTTCTCATTATTTACAGTCAATTGCCAATTTTTACACCATGGTGATATCTTACTTAGATCGTTCTGCAGTTGGTTTTGATCTTCTTATGATTTTATTAGACGGTAAATGACGGCGTCATCTGCAAACAACCTAAGAGAGCTACTTAGATTTTCCCCTAGATCGTTTATGTAAATAAGGACAGCAGAGGACCGATAACACTACCCTGTGGAACGCCAGATATCACCTCTGTTTTATTCGATGCCTTACCGTCGATTACTACGAACTGTGTCCTCTCTGACAAGAAATCTCCTATCCAATCGCAAATTTGGGGCGATATACCATAACCACGCAATTTGATTAAAAGCCGTTTGTGAGGTACGATGTCAAAAGCCTTCTGGAAGTCATGAAATGCGGAATTGATTTGCGAACCCTTGTCGATAGCGCTCATCACTTCGTGTGAGTAAAGACCTAGTTGTGTTTCGCATGAACGATATTTTCTAAATCTGTGTTGACCTTGGATTAGTAGATCATTCTGTACGAGATAATTCATTATATTTGAATACAGGATATGTTCCAAAACCCTGCTGCAAATTGACGTCAGTGAAATCGGCCTGTAGTTTAGTGGGTTACTCCTACTGCCTTTCATTAATATAGTTGTGACCTGTGCAACTTTTCCGTCTTTTGGTACAGATCCATCTTTGATAGAGCGGTTGTGTATGGCTGTAAATTAAGGAGCTATCGCTTCAGCATAATCAGATAGAAATCTAATGGGTATACAGTCCGGACCAGAAGACTTGTTCTTGTTAAGTGATTTTAGTTGCTGCATTACACCGAAGATATCTACTTCAACGTTACTCATACTGGCCTCTGTTTGTTATTCGAAATCTGGAATATTGGTTTCGTCTTCTTCGGTGAATGAGTTTCTAAAAGTTATGTTTAGTAACTCTGCTTTAGAAGTGCTGTCATCGCCTTTACTATCACGTAGTGGGGGAATTGTTTGTGTTTTGCCCTTGATGATCAAAATCTCTTTGGGTTTTCAGTCAATACGGTGAGTGGCGTAGGGTATCTCGAACCAATACATTTCCCATTCTGTTGAAGTCTCAAATTGAGTGAGGGCAAAACGAATGATATTTTATGGAACATTGTGCCTAAAGAAAATAGCAGAGATCTAAAAATTTTGAATAATAACTGAAGCAGTATTATTCCACAAGGGCCAGCTGCTCACTAAGGAACCGGCCATCATAATAAAATAAAATATTATGAGATCTTCATGCTTCAATTATTATATTTTTTCAAACCGAATGATGTAACTAGAATTTCCCGGCGTATTAATTGATCAAATTCTTCTTGGGTTTCCAGCCGGATCATACTGACATCTGTACACAATATTTCTGCGGTCTAACTGGCCGACATCATCAGGAGATGAAGCTAAGCCGCTCTCGCCGTGACTGACTGAATCTGTAGAACGGCTGACTCTATATACGCAACGAAAGTACGAAGATACATGCGCTAAGTACAGAGGGCGTGCGTTTACTCCTAGCTGCTGACCCCTGGCGCGGGAGAAATTGTAGCTCCTACTACTGATGGGAACAATCGAATGAAAACAATCGATTCATTCGGTTGTTGGGAAAAAATCGATCATTCGGTTGTAGTTTCTCGTATCGGTTGAATTAATCATTCGTTCTTCTGAGTGAAACCAGTCGGCGGGACCAACCGAATGAAACAACCGATTCAGTCGATTGGACTATTCATTCGTTTTTCTGAGTGAAACCAGTCGGTGGGACCAACCGAATGAAACAACCGATTCAGTCGGTTGGACTATTCATTCGTTCTTTTGAGTTAAACCAGTCGGTGGTATCAACCGAATGAAAAAATCGACGCAGTCGGTTGGACCACTCATTCCTTTTCTTTTGAGTTAAATCAGTCGATGGGGCCAACCGAATGAAAAAATTGACACAGTACGTTGGCCTTTTCATTAGTTCTTTTGAGTGAAACCAGTCAGTGGGAGCAACCGAATGAAAGAGTCAGTCGGTCGTAGTTTTACTTTATTTGTTTTTCGAATGAAAGTAGTCTGTGGGAACAACCGAATGAAAACATGCGACACTTTTGCAGTTTTGTACATTGACTGAATTATCATTCTTTCTTTTAAAGTGAAAAGAGGCAGTACGTTTTTCGCGGGGAGCGGGGACTCGAGAGGGGGTGCTGCCTCGCTTGCGTTTTCACTGCTGACAGAGCCAGCAGGCGCGCGCCAAACTCTACACAACAGTGCCTGGCGGCGTCGCAGGGCGTGCCATCGCCGATTGTTGTCGGTTACTTACTGTCTCAATAAAGAAGCGTCGAAACTACAGGGTGTTCCAAAATGATCGCTACAAGTTTAATCTCGCATACTGTATCTCTGAAGTGGAAACAGGTAGAAACGTGCGGTTTGCGGCTTATTGTTCATACATATCTAAGGTATTAGTAGGACAGAGTTAAGTATTTTAACTTTGAGCATATTTGCTAGATCCAAATTCGAAGATCACTAAGACATTAGATATTGTAAAAAAAAGTTTAAGTATTTTGTATAAAAATGTTTCTTATAAAAATATTTTTGTTAATTCCATCTAATTTGAAGGAGTACGAGAAGACATACAACATTTATCAGTGCTGTAAATTTCCTTCAGCGCGTCTGTATTCGTCAACGGTGTATGAAAACATTCATCTCAAGTTTCATAATTATTCACTCTTGTCACAGATATTTCTGTGGTTATCGGTGAAACGGTGTGGAGGTTTATTCCATCCCTGCGCCATGTACCATACAAAATCTTAGATGCCACTTGTTTTGAAAGTCAAGTGTGCTAAATTTCATCAGGATCGGAATAAACTCTATATTGGCGTCGAATTCTGGAATACCTTCTCTCATGCATCGAACTAAAGTAGATGTAGACGGTGACCATTGTCTTTCTTTGAAGGTGAAGAGTGAAATATATCATTAAAATTCGAATACAAACGGAATTTGTTTAGGTTAGTAGGTAAAGTACCCTCCGCCATGCACCTACGAAATTTATTGTACACAGTTACCTTCGCCTTGTTTTAAAGGTCTAGTGTGCAAAATTTCATCAAGATTGGAACAAAACTGCAGATTTGCATGCAATAGAAACAGACACACGGACACACTGCTATATTCTTAAAATTTGTCTTTAAGAATGTTTCATGCTGAATCACTGTTCATCTATACCCGAAAAGGCTGAAGGAGTATGCAAATAAAGTCACACAAAGTCGATGAATTAATAAAAACATCCATATAACTGCAGAAACCGACAAAGACTCTTTCCAGTCGGTTGTATCGCATCAAGTGAAACCACTCAGTGCCGATAACATTCATATAAAGGACAGAGACTTGTTTCATTCGGTGCTCCCGCATCGACTGAAACCACTCAAACCCACTGAATGAGTGAAAACATTCATATAGCGGCTGCAACCGACAGAGACTGGTTTCATTCGATTGTTTCGCATCGACTGAAACCAATCAAACCCCGCCAGTGAGTGAAAACATTCATACAGCCACAGAGACTATTTTCATTCGGTTGTTTCATTCGACTGAAAAAACCGACTGAACGAAAAAACAACCGATTGACCAATCGGTTGTTAAAAACAGTCGGTTGTCCCATCACTAGCTCCTACAGTGGTGGGTAATGTCAAAAACGATAGATCGTTATGGATTGTTGATTCAGATGCCGATGTCTCTTCAGGTCTGATAACACAGTATTCCACGTTTTACTCAGAAAATAACCACTGTCACGATTAATTGTGTTATCTGTTATTCTGATTTCAACTGATACTTTTAAAACATAATCCCAGTAATGTGTTTGCAACAACGACGAGCTTTTGAGTTCGGGCCACCACCTGAACCATCTGAAAATACTTCCAGTTCTGTTGCTTTCCTTCCTTATGCTGATAACATGTCTGATTCATACAACCAACTTCTCGTACATGAATCTTCCAGTCTCTTTCATGTGTTAGCAATGTCTACTGTATACGATAAGGCGCTGAACATAATTTTCGTATTGTTGCGCACAGCTAAAGAGTAAACTGTCATTTCACGAATCGTATGCTTATGTAGAGGAAGCCAAGTATGCGATACGTGAAAATGAAGAAAGGAATTCTTGCGTCATCAAAGCTTTACATTTCAGTAGCCTCCCTTTTACATACTCTTCTTTCACCTTTACCATCATCTTTCTCTATCTCCCTCCCGCCCTCTCTCTCTCTCTCTTTCTTTCTTTCATATATACACTCGCGATCCCCCTTTTCAATCCATCTATTAATCTCTTTCTGTCTATCTCTCTTATCCAAAGTGACCATCACAGAAAAGATTGTGGTGTGTGTGTGTGTGTGTGTGTGTGTGTGTGTTTGTGCCTGTGTTCTGAAACCACATGTGTATGAATACCGGCTTTCAAACCGGAAAAAGCCATTTTGTATAGCGTGAATGGATTACGAGTGGCCTGTGAGGTTATCCAAAAAAGAGAAACGCGCTCTCCCCCGGTGCCCGCCACACACACACACACACACACACACACACACACACACACACAGCTGATGAGGAGATGTTCCATTCAGGCCGGCTCTTTTGAGGCTCGCCGTAATTTGCTGTGTTCCAACTGTGAGTGCTGTCTGCAGCGAGAGCGTAACCAGCGTCGTTTATAAGGTTCTTGAAACTTTATCAAAAGAGGAAAGCGATTCGCTGAGTTCCGACTAGAGCACCTGCTCCCACTCGCCAGGTAGCTGCGTGTCACTGCGCTCAGCTAGTAGACATCACTGGAAAATGTATTGGCTCTAATAACCCCAAGCGATTTTTGGATTTAAAAAAAATGTTCAAATGTTTATAAATCTATCGGACCAGACTACGTGGTCATCAGTCCTAACTTACAAACTACTTAAACCTAGGTAAACTAACCTAAGGACAACACACACACACCCATGCCCCAGGGAGGACTCGAACCTCCACGGCGAGCAACCGCGCGCTCAGCAGCGAGACGCTTTAGACCGCTCGGCTACTCCACCGCTGCTTTTTGATTCATTTAGCTGTTTTGTTAACGAGGTACAATTAACACAGTGGCGTTTGAAACTCGTTTCTCATTACCGTTTTTAGTGTCATTTCAGTGTCAATTTGTCGAACATTGTCACGGAAATTTCACGAAAACGATAACCCGGAAATGACGTGAAGCTGGCCGTTTTTAGCGAAATCGGCTATTTTATACAAAATACCACAAAGTGTGTCAATTTTCCTGTACAATAAGGTTGTACATCTGATAAGAAAACCTTCAGGTCTCGGAAATTCACTTTCGGATGAGACTTCGCCTGTTAGAAGTATACGTCATGGGTGTAAAGTCGTAGAATTTCTGAAGCACACTACCCACAAAATACCAGAAAAAGGGCTCTAAAGAAGCGTCTCACATATACATCTGATAAACTTGGCAGTGAAGACTGTAGCAGCCCGGTGGAATAGCTCAGGTGATAGTAGCTGCTGGTAGAACTTCGGATTATAAGGCCGTGGTCAATAAAACTTTGCAGTTTTTCCTAACGTTTCGTTTCCTAACGCTGCGCCCGACATCTTCGGAGGTCTTCCTACTTCCGCTGTGTCTTGCCGACTGATGAGTCGGGTGTCTGAGAGCGACATAGGGGAAGGTCGGGTAGTATCGGACGGTTAAGCTTTTTTACGAGTTTTGAATATGAAAATAATAGCCACCAAAATGTACTCTCATAAGTCATAAATCAACCATCTTAGCAACTAGTCTTAGGGTAGATAATTACTATTATTTGTTGGCTTCTAAAATTTATCTGATTTTTAACTACGGAGAAATGTTGGAGGTTTGTATCGGACAAGATGTAAATTACGGAAAATAAGCAAATATTTCTATCAAAACACTTGTTTATTTCTATTAATACATATCAAATGGTAAATGTTTATTCCAATGAGTGATTTTAATAATTTTCGGTGCAAAAAAAAAATCACTAAATGATACAAGTAATAATATTTTTTTTTTTCCATTTTACACTCCTAGCAATCAATTTTACTGCACCTTTATACAACTTTTGTTTTTTATTGACGAAACAGCTATCGCATTCATAACACAGAGTGCTGCTTTCAAGGTCTGCGCAATTTTCGTATGCCCATCCGTTACACAGTCGACACTGGATCCAATCCTCTTCAAAAGTTTCGTCACAAATAATGCAGTGAGTCACGCCATCACTTCCAGTGTCTTTATCGTCAAATGTTAGTATTTTCCTTGCATATTCGCTGGATATTTCCCTTTCTGTTGCAGAAGCATCCTTCCTTTTATACCATCCCAGCTTCTCGAATCGTCATTTTCATTAAACGTACTTTCTCGACAGCCATCTTCATATTTTCTTCCCTACACATATGACTCACTTTGCCCATTTCTCCTGTAAAATTAAACAAATCCATCAAAACCTCCATTTTGTTGGCTGTGATTGTTGTCCGATACAACCCTCAATGCTTATGTCCGATACAACGCGACCGATATGGGAAGATAATTCGACTGTCTAGCGCTTAGTAATAGGTGTAAACAGATAAACTGCCTATAAACATATAGGCATAAATATATATTGCTACTAACCACCTTATAACAGAATTACACTTACTTTAAAGCTGGGTACAGCACTCCAAAGTTATCTTCGTACACGAAAACACACTCACAAAACAGACAATGCGCCGTCACTTTCATACACGAACTCGCAGCGGTACTATATGGCGTAACGACCCCTTTGTCGTCACAGCCAACACTGCTGTGACCATTACTGGTGCTGCTTTACGTTGCAAGTATGAGAAACACCACTTGCCCGATATAAACCGCCGTCTGATACTACCTGACCTTCCCCTACTGCAATCGGTCAAAGATAAAACCTGTCGATCTTTTAAAGCTACTGTCCGTATGTTGCTATCATAGCTTCTTTCCTGTTAAAATTATCCTTATCTTTATATATTTAAATAGCTTCCCTGTATTGCCGTGGATAATAATTCGTCATTATAGATAAAACTGTTGTTTCGGAAAAACTCACTACATGGCTTCCAGACTGAAGAGCATGCTCTGTCACAGCCGGCTATTATTCAAATGCCTAAATTAAATGTTCAAATGTTTGTAAAGCTTATGGAACTTTACTGCGAGGTCAACTACTTACGAACTACCTTACACTAATTACAGCACAAACATCGATTCCCAAGGGGGGGGGGGGGACTCGAACCCCCGACGGGGGAACAGCCTGGCGCATTGAAGCATAACGCCTCAATTCGCTCGGCCGATCCGCCGCGGCGCCTAAATTAAAATCATTGTAGTACTGGGGAGTGGGAGGGTTCTAAAAAATTACGTTTTCGACAGATCTCGGTGTAAAGTTTTGACTTACATTCGAAACACTTCGTTTTGCCTTAATTTTGTGTATCTGTTACCATTTCAACGATATTCATTTACAAATATTAAGTTTTTCAAGGATGTGTTCCACCTCGTTAATGGTCGTGTGAGTACGTGTACAAAATGTGAGTCTTATTTTACTCTACACTAAACTACAGCATAATGAAAGGTGATCGGAATCGATATGTCTTTTGTAGGTTTACTTGTGAGACCATAACAGACTAATACACCCACGGTTAGGAATAAGACGGTACCCAAAATGTCTTTTAAATATGGAAATTTTTGTAGGTATTTATTATCATTTTGAAGAACTCTTTCCTTCTTTGTTCTTGATCTAAATTCTGTACTAGATTCTATAAATTAAAGTCATATATACCAACCACCAGTAATTCTTGTCTTGCTTGCTTTCAGACAGAAGGGGGTGAAACACACGAAATTATACACTGCAATTTAGTGTTCTACCAGCTGCGCTCCTCAACTTTTATTATACATTTTTCTTTCCCTCTTTCAACACCCAGCTTAAACGAGGAAAGAGGAGGGGAAAGGAGTTAAACTACGTCCCTTTCTCGTGGAGACCCTCCTTGCAAGCGGAAGCAAAATATGGAAAGGAATGTGAAGGAGAATTTCGCGTCCGTACAGCCGAAATAGAAAGGAAAGTAGCTCCACTTAAGTAAATTTACATCTCGGCCATTAAGATTCCTCCTCAAGTGTTTACTACGTTTTTGTTTGTGTGTGCGAAGTTATAATGGCGAGGAAATTCTGACCTCTGACGGAGGGGACACGGGAGATTAACAGCAGTGCGGAATATGAAACGCTTCTTCTGCACAAACCCTTTAAGTCAACTTGGAGTTGTTCCAGCAGAATCTCATCCATCACCTTTAATGTTTTAACGTGGGACAACTATCCTAAATTCAGAACACAGCTCGGAGTGATAAAGGTGGTATTCTAATTAACAACGACAAAATTATTTCCTTTTTTTTAAATTTTATGAAAGTTCGCTTTGATATATGGAAGCTTCATTTGATTAAAGACATTTGTGACTTACTCAAATGTTTGTAAATCTATCGGACCAAACTGCGGGCCGTCCGCGGTGGCCGAGGGGACTGAGGCGCTCCAGTCACGGTCTGCACGGCCACTACGGTCGGGGGTTCGAATCCCCCCTCGGGCATGGATATTTGTGCCGTCTTTAGTATAAGCTATATCACAAGTAGTTTTTAAGTTTAGGGACTGATGACCCTGTAGTTAAGTCCCATAAGATTTACAAACATTTGAACATTTTGAACCAAACTGCGTGGTCATCAGTCCGTAGCTTACGAACTTGTAAGGTAAACGAACCTAAGGACGACCTACACACACACATGCCCTAGGGAGGACTCGAACCTCCGACGGCGAGCAACCACGCGCTCCGCAGCGAGGCGCCTTAGACCGCTCGGCTACTCCACCGCGGCTGTGACTTACTACTAGACAAGGCTCTACAAGTATAAATGCTCTAGAAGTCCACTAATACTTTCCGAATTTGTCTCACAGAAACAACAATATAAGCAGAAAAAAATTGTGTGTTCGTTACCCGCATTTATTGTAGGTTTACTGCAGTGTCCCTTAGCCTTTACGCTCCTACTTTTTTTTATATATATAACAGAAAATCGACTCTCACGATGTTCCCGAGGTTTCTCCTGCAGTTATTTCTACACCATCCTCTGCGTTCTGGGCGGAGAGATTTGATAGAAGATTTCTTATCTCCCAGGAGATGGGATTCTTCCGATGATAAGGACAGGGCCAATTGCTTGGCAATCTCCTGCCCTCTCTCGGCTCTTCAGAACAATTGCTTCGTCTGAATCGGCCAGTCCGTTGTAACAAGTCTGATTTTATAGCTATTTGTTTAATAATAGTATTCAGGGTTTTCGTATCTTAGTTTGGGCCTGTAAATTTTCTAGAAGTCAAGTAGATTTCTGGCAGTAGACAAAGTAGCGTGATGTAATCGAGGGAAAAGCAAAACAGATGGCACAGATCTTGTATGAACCGTGAGAAAGCACGGCAGTGTAGTACAGACGTAAGCTGACTGGCTGTCGCATCCCCTCCTGGTGCTACCATTCCTACATTTCATTTATTAACATTTAAGAAAGTAAATATTAATAGCGCAATTTCAATGTCACACTATTCTGTTAATAAGCTTTCATTTGAACCCATTTGGTACTTTTTTGATTGTAATTTGTATCAACAAAATACGACCGACGAATCTAGAAGGTTCGTTTGGCGCTAAAAGGACAGAGGCAGCAACTAGCAGCCACGCCTGGCCGAGCACAGTCCACTGCCGACCTTCGAACTGTCGAACTGTTAACATGTAGCACCCTTGTCTCATTACGGAATATTATAGAACCTGTACATTTATTACCATGGCAATATTATTTATTGTGAAGTGACTATCGTTCAATGTACCGCTTAGATTTGTGGATTTCACTGATCGTGTATAAACGTTGGAAAAACAAATTTAAAATCCACTGGCATCTCATGTTTTATGAAGAAAATCGTAGTTACAAGTCTTAAATCATTTTCACAGCATTTTAGCTTCAGACATTATGAATCTGCGACTTGTGTGCTGAAACTGGTGGGCCGCTACCTACTTCGAGATCTAAGGTCAGTAATTTGTTTCATCAGTCTGAAGAATTGTTGAAACCTACGGCCTCTCATGTAATATGCGTTATCTAGTGCAAATAGGACCGTAAGTGCATGCATCCCTAGTACTAGGAGTGAAGGTAAAGCAGGAGAAATTTATAAGAGGGCGGAAGATTGTGCTGAGAGACTGTTAGGAACTTTCCAACTAGACAGTGTTAACATCGTATGTAAAAACTTGCTCTCGGCCAGTGACGATTTTCTTTCCTCTTGATGAACTCTTTTATATCAATAGAAGAGACGTTTAAGTTAAATTTCTACCAGACATGTACTGTGAATCCACGAACCGTTAATTTATAACAATGCCTTTTTCAGCTATTTATTCACTAGACTGTTTGATTATACAGTGAAGAACTCAACTTCCTACACTCAATAGGCTTTTTCTCATATTTTTATACCCACGCATGTAACTGATTTCCCAGTAACTTTCTTAGCAACACATGATAATTGTCTCAAATCGTTCAAAACTACATCGTAACATATTTGATGTGAATATACGCAATATCGTTACTGATATACCATCTACATCTACCAGAATACTCTGCAGTTAAGTGCCTGGAACAGAGTTCATCGGACAACTTTTAGACCGTCTACCATTAATTTCTCGAATAGCGCACGGGAAGAAGGACCACCTAACTATCTCCGTTCGACCTCTTACTTTCCTTACTCCTAGGAAAAGCTGTAAACTCTGTGACTTAAGGGTATTGCAGCTTTGAGTCTCACAACATTGCAATATGGTGATTTGTTTCGTCATGGATGTAAGTGGATGAACGATGATGGTTCGTGGCTATTTATTATAGTCACTTAACTTGAGTAATAGTTGTACAGCGTATTTGCAGAATATTCAGTCGTTGCGGATCTCATAAACATCAGTACAGCTTAGAAAAGACAGTATATTAAATTCTTAATTATGCCTTACGAAATTATCTCAGTAGTTAACTTCAAGTGTTCTGTAATTTAGTTGCAGCAATACAACAATTCCTTACTTAACTTATTCACAATGGAATATAGTAGGCCTACTGCAACTGTTGCGTCGCTCGTATTCACAGCGAGTTCTAAAGAGGACACTTGGGGCGAAACGCACAAGTATTGCCGTTTTCGTATCACAGCGCTTGCATCTTTGCTTGTGCAAACTCTTTATCTGTAATGATTATATTTGAGGATACTATGATTCAGTTACAATTTTACTTTTTAAGGGACAAAATCTATGGGATTAATTAATAATGTATTTTGATTTTAACACTAGCTATTCTTAAATTTGTATTAATATTTTAATAAATGTTTTAAATCTATGGGACTTATGTGGTTATTAGTCCCTAGGCTTACAAACTACTTAAACCTAAAGTAATCTGAGGACAAGACACCACACGCATGCCGGAGGTAGGACTCGAACCTTCGACGGCGAGCATCCGCGCGCACCCCAGCAAGGCGCCTTAGAGCTCTCGGCCATTCCGCTATGGCTAAATTTGTATATTCATCTACATCTACATCTACATAAATACTCTGTAATTCACAATGAAGTTTTCATCAAATCACTTTCATGATATTTCTCTACTGTTCCATTATTTGATTATGCGCGGAAAAAATCTTTCCATTTCCGATCCACTTCTCTTATTTTAAGTACAATGATCATTTCTTCGTATGTAGGTGGGTGCACTCGGATGAGTAAGTTGGTGAAAAAAAAATCGCAAATCAATCTCGCCGCAACGGATAATGCCTTTCCTTTAATGATTTCCACCCCAACTCGTGCATCATTTCCTTGACACTACCTCACTTGTATGAAAAAGCGTTGCCCTTCTCTGAACATTTTCTATATCCTCCATCAGTTCTACTTGATGTGAAGCCCACAAAGCGCAGAAGTATTTTCTATGTGTTCTTTTCAATTTAAGTTGTCCTTAATTGACTTTGTTTATATTGACAGCAGGCGATCCAATATTAGGTTCCAAAAAGGATAAAGCCAAGATCGCTGGTATATAATTTTTTTTCGACGGCCGGTTTCAATGCTTTGTGCCATCATCTTGTAGCCAAAAAATATTTTACACTGCCGTCGTGATGTCAACAGTTAATGTATAAAATAATTAAAAGTGCACAGATGCACTACGTCATTGTAGAAAAGGTTTACATATCAGTTTATGTTCAAAAGTTTGTTAAGCTTAAGGGACTTAACTATGGCGTCATCAGTCCCTAAATTTACAAACTACTTATGAACTAGCTAATACTAAGGACGGCACAAATATCAATGCCCAAGGTGGGGGGGGGGGGGATTCGAACCCTCGACCGTAGTGGCCGTGCAGACCGTGACTGGCGCGCCGCAGACCACTGGGCCACCGCGACCGGCTCATTTTAAACAGTAGGATAGTCCTACTGTCACTTAAACTGATATGTAAACTTTTCATCTACATCTACATAGATACTCTGCAAATCACATTTACGTGCCTGGCATAGAGTTCATTAATGACTTTCATAACCTTTCTCAGCGCGAGAGTAGCCAAGCGGTCTGGAGCGCCACGTTATGGATCGCGTGGCTTTCCGCGTCGAGGCTCGAACCCTCCCTCGGGCGTCGATGTGTGTGTGTTGTCTTAGGTTTAAGTAGTTTGTAAGACTAAGGACTGATGACCAACGTAGTTTGGTCCCATAGGATAACAAACATTCTACCATTTGGCCGTAACCTTTCTCTACCGTTCTATTCTCTAATAGCGCGGGGGAAGAAAGAACTCCTAAATCGTTCCGTTGAATTGATCATTGACATAATCATGTCTCCCTATGTAGGTGGGCGCTAGCAAAGTATTTTCACATTCAGAAGTAAAAGTCGGTGATTGCAATTTCGCAAATAGATCGCGCTGCAATGAATAACATCGTTCTTCTGATGATTTCCACCTCAAATCGTGCAACACTTCCGTGACGCTTTCCCCCCTGTAACGTGATAAAACAAAACGAGCTTTCCTTCTCTGAACCTTCTCAAAGTCTTCCGTTAGTCCCAGCTGATGAGGGTCCCACACTGGGCAACAGTACTCCAGGAGAGGACGCACAAGTGTGTTGTAGGCAGTCTCTTTGGTGGAGCTGTTGCATCTTCGGAGCGTTCTGCCAATGAAACGTAACCTTTGGTTCATCTTCCCCACAATATTTTCTATGTGTTCTCTCCAGTCTAAGTTGTTCGTAATTGTAACTCTTAGGTATTTGGTAGATTTTACGACCTTAAGATTTGACTGACTTATCGTATAATTGAAGTTCAGCGGATTTCTTTTATTGCTCATGTGTATTATTTCACACTTTTCATTATTTAGTGTTATTGTCAATTTTCGCACCATGTAGAAATTTTGTCTAAATCGCTTTGCAGTTGCTTTTGATCCTCTGTTGACTTCACTAACTGGTGATCGACAGCATCATCCGCGAACAGTCTAAGAGAGCATTTCATATTTTCTCCTAAATCGTTTATAAACACAAGGAAGAGTGGAAAATCTCTTTTACTACAATGACATAGTGCATCTACGCACTTTAAATGACTTTATACAGCAAATGTTGACATAACAACATAGGCCGCGGCGGAGCGACCGAGCGCATTGAGGCGCTATGCTGGCCGCGGTGGAGTAGCCGAGCGGTCTAAAGCGTCTCGCTGCGGATCGCGCGGTTGCTCGCCGTCGAAGTTCGAATCCTCCCTGGGGCATGGGTGTGTGTGTTTTGCCCCCCTCGGGCATGGATATTTGTGTCGTCCTAGTTCGTAAGTAGTTCATATGTAGTTTGTAAGTTTAGGGACTAATGACCCCGCAGTTAAGTCCCATAAGCTTTACAAACATTTTAATAACTCAAGATGTCGGCTGTGTAAAACATTTTTTGACCAGAAGATGATGGCACAGAGAATCGAAACCGGTCGTCGAAACAAAATTTTATACCAGCGATCTTGGCTTTATCCTTTTTGGGACCTATCTTGTTCTTAATTGTTTTTCCCGGGAATTTAAATGCATTCATATGTGTCAATGAAATTTAATGGATCTTTCAGTGCTCATATGGATATAGTAACCTAACTTTTTATAAATAAGAGACAGTAACGAAAAAGTACGTAAAATATATTGGAGCAGAATGCCGAACGTAAAATTAAAAAATTTAATTAAAAAAAATAAAACGAATATTTCTTTTACTGCACTTTTAATTCCCCATTATTAAATTAATGAATTTGCTAACAGATTATTAAGACTCTAGCCAAGTGGGCAATTAAATTAAATAAAAAAATAATACAAAATAAAACGAATACTTCTTTTACTGCACTTTAAATTAATGAAGTTGCAAACAGATTATTAAGACTCTAGCCAAGTGGGCAATTATCTCTACAAAATAAAAATAAAAAATGGGATACATGTGGAATGTATGCATGAAAAGCAGCAAGTATAGAAAAGGCAGTGGGAAAAAGCGTGGGGTAAACAGAAGTGATATCGGGCGATTCACAGGGTAGTGTTATTGGTCCTCTGCATGTTCCTTATTTACATAAACGATTTAGGGGAAAATCTCAGTAAGTTAGCTCTCTTAGGTTGTTTGCAGATGACGTTGTCATTTACCGTCTAGTAAAATCATCTGCAGACCAAAACCAACTGCAGAACGATCTGAACAAAATCACTATGGTGTAAAAATTGGCAATTGACTCTACATAATGAGAAGTGTGAAGTCGTCCACATGAGTACGAAAAGAAATCCGTTAAACTTTGTTTACAAGATAAATCAGTCAAAAGTGAAGGCCGTAAACTCCACAAAATACCTAGGAATTACTTTTACTTCAGACTTAAACTGGAAATAACACGTAGATAATGTCGTGGAAAAGGCGAACCAGAGACTGCGTTTTATTGGTAGAACCCTTAAAAGACGCAACAGAACTTCCATTTTTTGAGTATTGCTGCCCAGTGTGGGATCCTTATCGGGTGGGTTTGACGGAGGACATCGAAAGAGTCCAGAGAACGGCAGCTCGTTTCGTATTGTCACGATACAGGAGAGACAGCGTTACGGAAATGATGCAGGATCTGGGATGGGAATAATTACAACAACGGCGCTTATCGCTGCGGCGTGGGCTACTTACGAAACTCCAATCGCCAACATTCTCCTCCGAATGCGAAAATATATTGTTGACTCCCACTTACATAGGTAGAAATGACCATCAAAATAAAATAAGACAAAATCAGAGCTCGAACGGAGAGATTCAGGTGTTCTTTCTTCCCGCGCGCTATTCGAGAATGGAATGGGAGATAAATAGTATAATGGTGGTTCGATGAACACTCTGCCAGGCACTTAAGTGTGATTTGCAGAGTATCCCATATAGATGTAGATGTGTAGATGTAGAATACAAAAGAAGCTGGGAAAAGATAATAAGGAAGAGGAGGAGGTGGAATAGAAGATCCAGCTGTTCTATCTACAGACATGTGCGCCAGCAGTTAATTGAGCCGTCTACCATCGAGCAAGCATAACAGGGCCATAAAGTGGCAGGCCCTGAGACGGTGCTTACGCCTGCGGAATAGCGCCAGAGACGGTAAACAGGGCGGCGGTGGTGGGCGTCAGCTGTTTGCTACCGCCGGCGCATGCGCAGACCGCAGACTGGCCGTGAGGCGCAGGCGTGCCGCAGATGACGTCACGACACGCCACACACTAGGCGCTCCTATTAATACCTCCTGGGTCGGAACCTGCACCCCCAGAAGCGGCAACCACAGCTATGTGGCGTCCCTCGGCCTTCCTCACTACGTCCACACGTCTGGTCACCCGCAGCTGCCGTCGCTTCGGAACGGAACTCTCGTGGCGCTTGGCTGGGGTGTGGCAGTTTAGATCCCTAGTGCCTTAAAGGCATTTTCATCATTAATACAGAGTCACAGTTATTGAACCACACTGCTCAAAACAAGAGATCAGGTGATATACAGGATGTTACAAAAAAGTAAGGCCAAACTTTCAGAAAAATTCCTCACACACAAAGAAAGAAAATGTGTTCGGAAACGCTTAATTTCCATGTTAGAGCTCATTTTAATACTTCTCTTTAAATCACATTAATCATGGAATGGAAACACACAGCAACAGAATGTACCAGCGTGACTTCAAACACTTTGTTACAGGAAATGTTCAAAATATCCTCCGTCGCATGGAATCCCTGATGCAGCCAGCCCTGGTGAATGTTCAAATGTATGTAGAACTTATGGGACTTAACTACGGGGTCATCAGTCCCTAAGCTTACAAACTTCTTATGAACTACCTAAGCCTAAGGACGGCACAAATATCCATGCCCGATGGGGGATTCGAACCCCCGACCGTAGTGGCCGTGCAGACCGTGACTGGAGCGCCTCAGTCCCCTCGGCCACCGCGGCCGGCCCTGGAGAATGGCGTGTTGTATCACAGCCGTCTCTTGTGTAGACAAGAGCTTTCAAATGCCCCCATAAATGAAAGTCAAGAGGGTTGAGGTCAGGAGAGCGTGGAGGCCATGGAATTGGTCCGCCTCTACCAATCCATCGGTCACCAAATCTGTTGTTGAGAAGCGTACGAACACGTCGACTGAAATGTGCAGGAGCTCCATCGTGCATGAACCACATGTTGTGTCGTACTTGTAGAGGCACGTACAGGTAGAGTATCCCGTATGAAATCATGATAATATGCTCCAGTGGGCGTAGGTGGAAGAACATAAGGCCCAATCAAGACATCACCAACAATTTCTGCCCAAACGTTCACAGAAAATCTGTGTTGATGACGTGATTGCACAATTGCGTGCGGATTCTCGACAGCCCACACATGTTGATTGTGAGAATTTACAGTTTGATCACGTTGTAATGAAGCCTCATCCGTAAATACTAAATTGAGCTATAAAATAGAAATTAAGCGTTTCCGGACACATGTCCACATGACATATTTTCTTTCTTTGTGTGTGAGGAATGTTTCCTGAAAGTTTGACCGTACCTTTTTCTAACACCCTGTATAATACGCAATATAAAGATGCTAACGTATTTTATTCACTTATTAGTTTCAATTGTAATTTTTGTGTGACACAGTACGGTACTTTGCAGTCACAAATGTTAGAGGTTTACATGGAGTCTACCTACAGCGAGGTACCATGGGGCTACCAAAATAGTGAAAAAGTCATTCTCCTTGTCCTCTAATATGGCCACTTCAGTTCCTCACCTGCGTGGCATGGACATTATGAGGTTGTCACCAGCTCTTGAGCGATATTTGGCCTTTTTTCCAAGGGTGCTACATCCAGCTCTGTGACCGCTACAACGCGTCTGCCAAGTGCATCCCAAACATGATCAATCACGTTTAAGTCCGGTGAACAAGTTGTTCACTCAATTCATTCAGTTCTCTCACCTGCAAGCATGTTGTCTACCAGTGTAAATCTGTGGGGACAAGCGTTAACAAGAGGTCGAAGGATTTCGTCTCTGTACCACTGAACATTCAAAGTGCCGTTCTGAACGCCGCAGAGGTCCATATATCCACCAATACAGGCTCCTTCCCACACCATGATATGGTGATGTTTCCTGAACATAAGCAGGATTGTTCCAAGTCCCCCCACCACCCGCCACCCCCAGATGAGGGATGACGATTTTCAGCTGAACACAAAATCTGGAGTCATATATGAACAAAACACGGAGTCATTCTTTACGACTCCAATCCTGACGTTTCTCTGACCAGTTTCTGCGGGCTAAACCGTGTCGTGGTTATAATGAGACACACACCATAGGCCTTTGTGCGATTTCGGATTGTGTTGCTTCTGCGCGTCCTATTGCTTGCTGAAGGGTGCTTTGCAGTTGAGTTGGAATCAACCTCCCGTCTGTTGAACGGTTATAACGGTCGCTTTTGCTGATGTTACGCATGGACAATCTTGGCCTTGCCCGTCTTTTAACCGTTACTGTTTTCTGAAATGCTGAAAATTACACTTTGAGACACTCCAATAGCTGTAGCCAGCTTCCGTCTGTCCAACTTCCAAACTTCCTATAGCTCTCCATGCCATAGCTTCGGACAAGGCACGTTGTCGATGCAAAGCACTACCTGCTAACTACACTATCTGAACCCCACTGCTTGTGTAATTTGTTTGGTACAGGAAACACAGGTTAACACCAGTCCCCTCTCCAGCAACTTTCTTTTCTTACCACTATCTCGGTTTCGGTAATGATGTCTCCACTCCGTAGAAAAACATGGAACCATTTTACTTCATTCTGCCTATGACAACAGAACCTAAATATCTCAAATGATCTCCTAATTATGTAGTATGTGGTCCCCAAAAGGCTTCTCCAAGACAGCAAACACTCTCTTGCTTCGTTGAGACCGAACTCCGTCTTACATGAATCACATTTTATCGAAATCGGGGTCACTTGAGATAATGTCGATAAATTATTTTCCTACACCTTCACGTACCATTCGGTGCTCACGTGCCATCAAGGAATATCGCACCGATCATTTCGTGACTGGGCATTGCATATCACATAGTTACCCGTTGAGGGCAAAGAACTTCCCGATTGCGAAAGGCGGATTCTCCGTCCCCAAAATGCACAAATTTTGCTTTGTGACAAATCCATCCACATGAAATCAGCTTCGTCGCTAAACTAAATCATAACCACATGCGCATACTAAATTTCAGCATGCCCCGCCCCCAAACGTGCAGTTTGAAGTTCCTAACTCGAACCGTACCATAGTTCAATAACATTGTCACCCTGTACTTACGTTAAGGGAGTTTCCAAGAACGTCAGTAACTAAAAATTCCAACGTCGTCCGAAGGCTTCTAGAAAATATTTCGATTACGAAGAAACCTTCGACCAGTTGTACTGAAATACTGCATTGCTTGTTGCGCAAAGAGCCCTGAACCCAGCTATAAACAGAAAGTTTCAAATATTTTGAGACAGAGTACACCTCATAAAAGAGGTAGTATAAACTTGGGTTCAGAAACGCATACTTTAAGAGACTTTAACACTTTTACATAGGGATCAACACTGCGCCCGGTTATTGCGCGCTGTTAGCAATACCGCTAGGAAAATGTAGCTGTATACTAACGGTTGGATTCAGTCACATAAGACGCAAATATTGAAGCATAAAATTTCTAATGAAGAGGGCACAATTTTCAAAATACGTCTTGTTATCCTGAATATAGGAACTTTCTGTCATACGTTACACGGCTCGTTATTGACTGTGTAAGAACCTGCCTCCACTTGGAAGGGAATATATACCCGATTAGCCATCTCAAATCGATGACTGCTAATGTTTGAACGAAGCTACTTACATACTGTCGTTGAACCTGACGTGAGATGTGATCTCCCAGTTTCAAGTCTGGCAAGTCACGCATTGCTGGGGTTCTGAGACAAATATTCACAAGCGTGGATTCCTTACACATACGGCTCGAAAACCAAGGACGGAACGGGTGCGTTTTTTGGGATACCAATGCGCAAACAAGATGTAAACCCAAACTGCCAAAGGAGATGAGAATAAACACGGCTGAACTCACAGCTATCTGAAAGAACACTGCCTTACGGTTCCGGAGGAACATACCGCCATCTTCTCGGACTCTAAATCTGCGTTCATACTTCTTAAATATTCACGTCGAGGGTATAAAAATCACAAATGTTCAAATGTTTGTAAATCTTATGGGACTTAACGTCTGTAGTTATCAGCCTCTAAGCTTACAAACTACTTAAACTAACTTAAATCTAAAGACAACCCCCGACGGCGAGTAACCGCACGCTTACGCTCCGCAGCATGGCGCTTTAGACCGCTCGGCTACTCCACCGCGGCCATAAAAATTACCCAACAGCAAATATAAACAACCTGGATAGGTGTGGACGCCGTGTCTCCATATGTTGGATTAAAGTACACCACAACGTCCTGGGGAACGAGATCGCTGACACACCTACCAAGGAAGCGGTTACCACTGGTATGGAAGAATATACTCACGTTGCAGCGGAGGATCTTTTACCAGATTACAGAAAGAAGATTCGGTCTGAATGGGACAAATAGTGGTAAGCTTCCCAGACAACTGAAAGAAAATTCTATGCACAAATAACACCAGTGCTACCAACCAGATCTTGGTACAATGGACTTCATTGTTCACGGAAGCTTGCAGTCGCCATAGCGCGACTGAAGTTCAACCGTTGTCGAAATGCGCAGCATCTACATCGCATCTGCGTAGTAACATCTCGACTTTGTTACTGCGGCGAAGTGAAAGAAACAAATCACAAATTTTTGGATGCATAAACATGTGGGATCTCAAATCACAGTTGCTAAAGTATGTTGTGAGCAGAACTGTGTCAACAGTCAACAACTGTGTCAACATTAGTAGCAACCACAGACATTTCAGTGTACAAAAAACTTATCTCCTTTCTAACGGAGAAGAAGAAAGAGTGATATGTAAAAGAAAAAACATCTCAATACGTTATTTCACATTGTTCTTATCTTTGTTGTCATACCTTGAATCAACGGTCGGGGGTTCGAATCCCCCCTCGGGCATGGATATTTGTGCCGTCCTTAGTCTTAATTCTTAAGTAGTTTGTAAGTTTAGGGACTCAAAAATGTTCAAATGTCTGTAAATCTATCGGACCAAACTGCGTGGTCATAAAAAAAAAGTTCAAATGTTTGTATAGTTTATGGGACTTAACTACAGGGTCATCAGTCCCTAAACTTACAAACTACTTATGAACTAACTAAGGACGGCACAAATATCCATGCCCAAGGGGGGATTCGAACCCCCGACCGTAGTGGCCGTGCAGACCGTGACTGGAGCGCCTCAGTCCCCTCGGCCACCGCGGCCGGCGCGTGGTCACCAGTCCGTAGCTTACAAACTACTTAAACCTAGGTAAACTAACCTACAGACAAACACACACACACCCATGCCCCAGGGAGGACTCGAACCTCCACGGCGAGCAACCGCGCGCTCCGCAGCGAGGTGCTTTAGAGCACTCGGCTACTCCACCGCGGCGTTTAGGGACTGATGACCCCGTAGTTAAGAGCCATAAGCTTTACAAACATTTGATTTGATACCTTGAATGTCTGTTTGTTTGCTTCTGCCAAACTGCTTTATTGCTTTTATAACTGTACCAGTGTCTACCATTATGATTATTTATGGAAGGAAGGAAGCTTAGGGTTTAACGTCCCGTCGACAGCTTGGTCATTAGAGACGGAGCTAACGCTCGGAGTTTTGGGTAAGGACAGGGAAGGAAATCGGCCGTGCCCTTTGAAAGGAACCATCCCAGCATTTGCCTGGAGTGACTTAGGGAAATCACGGAAAACCTAAATCTGGATGGCCGGAGGTGGATTTGAACCACCATCCTCCCGAATACGAGTCCAGTGCGTTACCACTGCGCCATCTCGCTCGGTGATTATTTATGAAGATGGCCGTATGAGGACTACTCAAAGGCCAATAAAAAACTCGTCGTCGAGTGTCGCTAACTCATAATCCCTTCACTATACACACATACACTACGAACAAGTGTAATAATCTCAGACAATATGCGTGGATCCATATTTGTTGAACTTGTTGTTTCGAAATGTCACGTCTCAGAATAATAGGAGTTTTAAACAGCGTATATAACGGTTGTCATTGAAAAGCTGCATCTCCATAACTAAAAAAAAAAAATGTTCAAATGTTTGTCAAGCTTATGGGACTTAACTACGGGGTCATCAGTCCCTAAACTTACAAACTACTTATGAACTACTTACGAACTAGGACGGCA
Source organism: Locusta migratoria (assembly GCA_026315105.1). Classification (NCBI taxonomy): domain Eukaryota; kingdom Metazoa; phylum Arthropoda; class Insecta; order Orthoptera; family Acrididae; genus Locusta; species Locusta migratoria. Next base: position 470,187,025 of record CM048744.1, on the reverse strand, counting down.
CAAATATCCATGCCCGAGGGGGGATTCGAACCCCCGACCGTAGTGGCCGTGCTGACCATGACTGAAGCGCCTCAGTCACCTCGGCCACCGCGGCCGGCCCATAGAACTAGTTAACAACTAATAGAGGTATAAGGCTGCGATGAAGTTTATGAGGAACTCCATTTAGCTTACATGTTGAACAGTGGTGTCGCTGTGAATGAGCTGACGTTTGGATGAGATAAACCGCAGCAAAACCTGGTCCTGTGTTGTGACGGAACGAGGTGTGAAAGGCTGACGTGGGAGAGAGGTCACAGTTTGACGCTTATGAAGTTAAGGCGCGCCAAAGCGGATTACGCCGCGCTGCTCGCTTAATCCACACGTACGGCTTCTGCCGAGGAGCCCCGCGCCGCACAGCTGTACGCACAGCTGCCTGGCTGCCGCCCGTCTGGAAATCGCGTCAAAATTAGTCGGACTCTCGTACATGTCCACAGAAGTAGTACGATAGCCCGCCATTTAACCACATGCTATTCGTACTCTGGGTACGCTGCTCAATCACCACTATATGGGAAAAATATGCTAATGAGAACTACAGCGGCCACTGGCTTCAACAGAGATGTTGAATTACGCTGTGGTGATAAATGTCACTGAATATCTCTTAATGTCGTATCGGACCCAATTTGGCGCGGCGAAGTGCATGCACTGAAAGTGACACGATCGCAACAAGTCGTTGGAAGTCCTCCACAGGAATAATGAGTCTTGCTGGCTCTACAGCCTCTCCTAATACAGAAAGTGTTGACATGCCATGTTGTGACCACTTGACTGTGTCCAATAAATGTCAAATGGTATTTACGCCGAGTGATTTGGCTCGCGAAATTAATCGCCGGACTTGTGCAGAATATTCTTCAAACCACTCGCTAACAATTTTGAACTGGATATAAGCCGCGATCATCCATGAAAATTTCATAATTGATCTGGAACGTGAAGTCCAAGAATGCCTGCAGATTGTCTCCAGTTTTCAGTCAATGATGGACTCAGCTCGACCAGAAGACCCATTTCGTTCCATGTAAAAGCAGTCCACTTCATTATAGAGTCGCCAGGAGATCACATAATGCTTTGTTGACAATTAGGGTCCATGGTTCCGTGGGGTCTGCTCCACAATTTAACACTACCACCTACTGTTACGAAATAGCGGCCGCGGTGGCCGAGGAGACTGAGGCGCTTCAGTCACGGTCTGCACGGCCACTACGGTCGGGGGTTCGAATCCCCCCTTGGGCATGGATATTTGTGCCGTCCTAGTTCGTAAGTAGTTCATAAGTAGTTTGTAAATTTAGGGACTGATGACCCCGTAGTTCAGTACCATAAGCTTTACAAACATTTAAACATTTTTCTTACCAAATAAAATCTCGACTCGCCTGAGCAATCCAAGATTTCTTCAGTTGTCTAGGGCAGTGGTTCCCAAACTATGGGATGAGTGATCTATTCAGGTGGTTCGTCAGACGACTTTAACGTATCTTAAGCACTTAGAAAAAGAGAAAATGTGTTTTATAAGATTTCGTATTTTCATGATATTATTTTCCACCTCTTAAAGAAAAGTCACAATTAAGTCATTCGTTTCTTTATTTCAAATGGTAATAATTATTGACTGATGTTTTAAGTTATATTGATTCATTTTTTTCACTTTATTCCAAGTAAAATTTGATTCTTTTTTTAATTTAATTTATTTTTTATTTATTTATTTATTTTTTGTTGCTTTTCAGGCACTGACAGTGAATTGTTGTGGGTAAGAAATCTGTTTCTAGAATACAAACTTAAAAATCCAAAACTGTCACCGAAGGAACAAACCTCAAGCGTAATCTCAGTTAAATTAGAAACGAGAGTATGGAATGCATTCAAATATATCTTTGAAGGAATTAATGGGATACACTAGTACTTTCTAAATCAATTGTACATTTTGTAATTTTTTCTCTCTCTCTCTTATGAAAATTTTTTTTAATTTTCTCATTATGTTCGAATGGTTACAAAATTTTAGTATGTAATGGTAATTTTTATGAAAAAATGCACGTATTTTTTGTTTATTCGTAATTTTTTATATTTTATAAAATAATGATGCTTTCAATAAAAAAACATAAGTTACATTTTTTACGCTATTGACTTCAGTATTCGTTGACAATGGTAGTCTGACTGTTCCGTTTGTGAAGAGCTACGACGCTGTTTTTGGAAAGACATCTCTCTCTAATAATGGCTTTCCAAGCAGCTAACCTACTCAACCATCGTTTTAGGTGACGACATGGTGTTCAGCTCGTCTATATACACGTAAACAAAACTGACAACACATGGAATTAGAGATCCCGATATGTTTTATAGGACTAAATTTGAAAAGGAAAAAAATCTTTCTGTTACATATGGATTCGAACTACCGACTCCCACGGTCATGAGGTAAGAATACTAATACCTGAGCTACACCGACAGGTGCTAAAATTATTGGTATTTACATGTACTAGAAAACTTGCAAAGTCGACGTAAAGTCGACTCAAAGTTTTTTGAGAGTTGCGTCGAATGGATTTGGCTGATTGTTATTTAAGTTCTGAACTTCACGTACCATAAATATAAATAAATTCTAAAATCCGATACCTATGTGGTCTCCTTGTCAGTGCTACCTTCCAGCACTGTCCAGCTACCAGTCTTGGTGACTCAGATCTGCAAGCCCCCGCTGCTGGCTCCAGCAGCAGCCGGACCTCGCAGTCTGGGGACAGCAGTTGGGAGCCCGCGCACAGCAGACAGCAGACAGCGGCCGTCTGCCGACACCGTGGCTGTGGTGTGGCGCCTCCTCGCCGCACGCATCGCCCGCCTGGGAGCGGTCAATCATCCTGCAGTGGTGCCGACCGCAGCGGAATTCCGCTACGCATAGCGGAGCTTTTTGACGCTCGCGGGATAGCGGTGGAATCCTAAATTTGTTGAACATGTAGTGGAATTAAACTCTCTACGGCTAAACTCCGTATGTTTCTACTCCAAAAGAAAAAAAATCAATTCGGTATTTCAAAAAGTTTGTATTAACGGTTTTAATATGAGCCGTGCATGTTGTATTCAGTTTATATACATAAGTCCATACTCTTTCGGATATGAATAGTCTGACGACAACTGAGACGACACTATAGAATGTCACATATACTGAAATATGCCGCCGACGTTTGGCGAAAGTATGACTTTAAACAACCACTGAATCTCTAGAAGAAACAACAATAAGTAATTATTAAATCAGTTCATTATAAGAAGTCAGTCGGTTCGGTAGTGTATGATTTCGATACAGGACTCGAACCTCCTCCGGCTAGCAGCGGCGCGCTCCGCAGGGAGGCGCCTTAAAACACTCAGCCACCCCACCACGGCAGAAAAAAATGACTAACCCATGAATTGAAGAGAAAACAAAGTGGTTGCAGAATGGTGTAAATTTCACAAAGAATTTTGCTGTACGAGCCGAATTTATGACGTTGCAGGCACTGTGGTCTTACGCGCACTGTTGTAATTGGTACCATAAAGCCGCAGTGCCGGCCGCGGTGGCCGAGGGGCTGAGGCGCTCCAGTCACGGTCAGCACGGCCACTACGGTCGGGGGTTCGAATCCCCCATCAGGCATGGATATTTGTGCCGTCCTAGTTCGTAAGTAGTTCATAAGTAGTTTGTAAGTTTAGGGACTGATGACCCCGTAGTTAAGTCCCATAAGCTTAACAAACATTAGAACATTTGAAAGCCGCGGCATCCTCTCCTAAGGCAATCCGTATTAACTGCTCCTAGTAAGTAACATCACAACCGATAAGTAGACGTTTGACCATTCCGTACATTAACAAAATCAAATTTTTGTACAGCTTATGGGACTTAACTACGGGGTCATCAGTCCCTAAACTTACAAACTACTTATGAACTACCTTATACTAAGGACGGCACAAATATCCATGCCCGAAGGGGGATTCGAACCCCCCACCGCAGTGGCAGTGCAGACTGTGACTGGACCGCCTGATTCCCCTTGGCCACCGCGGCCGGACGTACATTAACACACTGCGGAGTCAAAAGTCATTGCATAGTGATTTACATGGATACAGATGCCGGTAATATCTTGTACCCGAATATTAAAGGGAAGTACATTGGCAAAGTTCTCAGTTGTAGTCGGGTTATTCACGTGAAAAAGGTTTCCGACGTGACTACGGGAACACGGTGGGAACTGTAAGTCTTTGACCCCGGAAAGGTTGTTGGATCTAGTCGCATGGGGCATTGCATTTCGGATATCGCTAGGTAATTTTATATTCCGCTATAGGCAGTGTTCTGAGTGTTCCATCAACGCCAAATTTCAGGCAGCTCGTCTCACCTCAGGCAACGCACTGCACAACGGCCTGCACTTAATGAGCGAGAGAAGCGGCGTTCTCGTAGAGTTTTTGTGAAATAACGAGTTTTGAAAACATTCTGAAGTTGCAGCAATCTTTAACATTCATTAAAATTAATCGTAGTTCAGTCTAGATCGCAGAATGTTTATTACAATCTGACCAGTTTAGATACCATTCTTCTCTATGGTCCGAAGATGTAAAAATTTTCAAAACGCGATTCGGCCACAAATAATTTTACAGAAATAAAAATCTAATACAACACAAAGTTGCGGAGTAAATTAGGATTTTTATACAAGTTAAAAGAGTGGAAAGAGACAGATCGCTTTATTTAAAGATAGTGTTGCCAACTGAATTGTTGAAATCTATGAAGTTTTCTCTTTTTCCGCCAATTTTGTACTTAGAATCTTCAATTTTCCATTCTCTTTCCAAGGATGTGGTCGTTTCGGACTGGAGACAACTACAAATGAAGTCATAATCCTGTTCTGTTGTAGTTTTATGTGCCTTACTTCTGATTAGATGGTGTATAAGAGATAGTACAGCATTTGAATCTTGCCTCTTTCTGGCCACAAGGAGGCAACCATTTCAGGGTGTGAAACTACTTTCGTTCCATTTCTACATCGGTAATGAAGACATTTCTCTGACATCACTCTCGTCATTATATAAATTGCTTGAAGAGTCACGATTTTTCTGAAGGAAGCTACTCGTCAACGAAATGTTTTTATTTGCATTAACTTTTGAATTCCCCTCCTATTTCTTCAGGAACTCTTTTTGCCTTCTAAGGAACACAAATTTGGTCATTTTTATTATAAATCACAGCAAAAAGTAACGTTAATAGAAGTTACTCAACTCTAAGCATACTAGAGAGCTCACTTCAGAAAACGGAGTTACCGGTGAATGTTCTCCGGTCGTGAGGAAATTCACTAGTTTTATACATAGGAAATCGGAGAATGTTCTTTGTTGTGATCAACTTCCCCCACCCTTTTACTCTCGCTTACAAGACACGCGATTGAAGTATATTCTCCGACTCACTTTATTAATGCGAACCCATGATCTCTGGAATCCAGAGTATAAAGTAGATACTCTGTTTTATTCACACGGCCCTATATCAGTTGGACCATAGATAAATGGAAAACTATGTACTGTTCTGATGAGTCCCTGTTCCGGTTCGTAGGATCTGGTGGCAATGTTCGAGTAAAGCCCATATAACAAGAGGCCATGGACCCAATTTGTCAACAACGCATTCTGCAACCTGGTGGTGGCGGCTCCTAAATGGAGCCGGAAGAATGGACTTGGTCCTCTGACTTTATGTTTGGCTGCCTGGAGAAGATTTGCTGCCAGCCATTCATGGACTTCATGTTCCAAAACCACAATAGATTTTGTATGAACGACAGTGCGGCCTGTCACCGGTGGACAGTTGTTCGCTATTTCAGTTCTTAGTTCATGAACAGGATTCAAATTGAAAATGTGCTGATCTTAGCAGAAATATCGTGAAAACATATCAGTTACAGATGAAACGAGATTACGTCAGACCAAACAACAACACTAGGGTTAATGCAGACGAGGTCTGTTAATAATTAAAAAATACGGGTATTTCGGTTACTATGAACCTGTCCGCACTGACCATTTTGTTACACATTTCTTATGTCCATCCATAAACGTAATAAAATCACACAGCTCAGTGAAGCCGGTCGCGCGTCGACGCGTTGGCAGCCGGAGGCTCCGACGCTTCAGAGTAATGGCCGTCTTATGGACTTTTTACGGTGCCTTCCTACCAATATTCCGCCCATTCATTCGAAATCCAATTCGCTTTCGCTGTAGACTTAACGACAGCGATTACGGAGCAGCAAACACATTTCTTTGAAGTTGCTCCCCTTTTATTCGTGCAAGGTGAAGAATGGAGACTGCTTTTCTTACAGCGTAAAGACGAAAAGATTTGTGTGAAAAGATAGCGGTATATTTTATGAATCCTCTTCCACAAAATAAATCATGAAGTATGTACCTAGAAAGCTGATTTACGAAAAAGTCATTTTATCAGTCAAAAATACATTATGTGTTCCATTTTTGATTAAGTTTATCAAGGATTATGCAATATCTTGGGAGGGAGAAAGGACGGTTAATGATAATGTAAATTATGTTAGCCAATGAAACTAATTATTGTAATTAATTACAGTATATAATTATCTCGGTGTATAAGGGATACTTGGCAATACTTATACTCCGATGGAAATTACTCCCTAGTTGACAGTTCACGCACTGGAGCTGCTTTCTTCCAGTCAGAGTGCTTAACATCAAGAGTGAACCTGATTCCCGTTGCCAACCTAGCACAACATGTGGTCAAAGCACTTGCACTTCCATATCTGGCTAACTTGTTTTGTTCCGGATTCATAAATCTATCCTTTGTATTCCACACTTCAACACTTAATGATGAAAATGTTTAAATGTTGGTAACGCAATGGGACCAAACTGCAGTGGTCATCGGTCCGTAGCCTTACGAACTAAAATATTAATTTTCGCTAAGGACAACATACATACACACACCCATGCCCTTGGGAGGACTCGAACATCGGATGGGGAGCAGCCGCACTGAATGATAAACATACAAATAAAGCAAGAAAATACGTTCTCATACACAACACTAAGAACAAACAAATGGAGTATTTCGTAGAAGTCGTGATTTAACGTCACATGTACAAGTTGTTGTTGTGGGCTTCAGTCCGCAGACTGGTTTGATGCAGCTCTACACGCTACCCTGTCCTGTGCAAGTCTCTTCATCTGCAAATACGTTCGGCAACGTACATCCTTTTGAATCTGCTTACTATATTCGTCCCTCGGTCTCCCTCTACGATTTTTACCCCACGCGCTTCCTTCTAATGCTAAGTTGACAATTCCTTGATGTCTCAGAATGCTCCACACCACACCCCTGAGTAACTGGCTGCCATCTTACCGCGCCATGCGTTGGTTCGACGCCCGGTTGCGCTGTTGTCGAGGCCGGGACCCGACTGCCCATTCCGCTGGCTGCATCTTCCATCAGGGATGCCGTGTTGATCGTGATGATCGGTTGCTGGCCGCACTGCGTCGAAGTGCTCCCAGCCTGCGACAGTTTTGCGGTAACAATAGTAACAATTGTTGTCGACGAGTAGCATAGTCCGGGCGGCAGGTGGCTGCCTCTCTCTCTGCCGTGGCTGACTGACCGACGAACTTGTCTTTTCGCTTGTATTTATACGACGGAGCCTGTGTTTCATAAATGCGGCATAGCTGATCTTTGCTACACGTGACCGGTCTCCTACTTCCGATCACGTATGTCCCAGCCACCTTTAAGCAATACAGCTGTCTGGCTGTTACGCAGTATGGTGCCCTCGCCGACCTAGTTGCGTCACCAGATGAGTCGCCGAGCCGCTCCACTTTATTTCCTGAAATCATAAACGTGCTTGTCCCAATCTATTTTAAGTCACACGCCTGATTTCAACACAGCACTGCTTCCATGTTCACCGAGCGAGGTGGCGCAGTGGTAACGAACTGGACTCGCATTCGGGAGGACGGTGGTTCAAATCCACCTCCGGCCATCCAGATTTAGGTTTTCCGTGATTTCCCTAAATGTCTCCAGGCAAATGCTGGGATGGTTCCTTTCAAAGGGCACGGCCGATTTTCGTCCCCATCCTTATCCAAAATTCCGATCATTAGCTCCGTCTCTAATAACCAAACTGTCGACGGGACGTTAAACCCAAATCTTCCTTCCTTCCTTCCATGTTCAACTTCTGCGTTAAAGTTCTCTCACCACTTGTTTACTTTTTTCATATTATATGTTTATATTTTCCCTACCTCCTACACACTATCGCTCCTCCTCTATGAGCGGAAGCGCCTTCTTATATGACGCGAGCTATACCGAGTAGCTTTAATCGCATTATAGTCTGTTTCCTGTGCTTGTGAACCACTTCTTTCGCAACCCACGAGCTGCTGAGTGCAGGAAAGGATGTTGCGGCAGGCATTAGTAGAGTTGGCTACGGTTTCATGGTTTCGAAACAGTTTTCAGGGTTTCAAAACCGGCACGTTTCACGGTTTCGAAACCATGCGGTTTCATTCCGTTCTGTTTCGGATCACATTCGCGGTCGACTGTCGATACACTGAATCCGTTTCTTCATGTCGGTTTCACGGTTTCCTGTCGGTTTCACGATTTCATGTTGGTTTCACAACACCGGTGTTTCAAACCACTAATGCAGAAAGGCAGAACAGACTAAAGGTATCGAAATGTGGTGTTTCATTTTACTGAAGCTCCACACAGATACACATATAACTTACTAGTATATAAACCATTTACAGAGTGTCAAATAGTAGTTGACACTCGTGGGTCTGCAGCTTATGATTATTGAAATCAAGACTCGTTTGCAAGAGACTGCTATATCCCGAAATGATATAATGTCTGTTTTATAAATGTAAAAGAACAATAAAACAACGTTCACTATTTGCATTGAAATAACCAGTTAAATCATAGGTTTATCTACCATATTAAAGACACACGAGTGAAACTACATTCTTTAAAATAAGATACAACATGAAACCTGAAATGACATTTTTTTATATTAAAAAGGGTAGATCGCATATTTAATCTCGTGCTAAAGAGTTGGTTTGTTATGAGCGAAAACAAAGTTACCTCCTGTCGTTATAATTTTTTGACACTCATGTTAAAAGAATTGCGGCGATGGTGTAACGGTCAAGACGAAATTCAAATGTTTGTAGAACTTATGGGACTTAACTACGGGGTCATCAGTCCCTAAGCTTACAAACTACTTATGAACTAGCTAAGACTAAGGACGGCACAAATATCCATGCCCGAGGGGGGATTCGAACCCCCGACCGTAGTGGCCGTGCAGACCGTGACTGGAGCGTCTCAGTCTCCTCGGCCACCGCGACCGGCGGTCAAGACGTGCAAGTAGTGAACTTGCCTCTTACTTTATTACTTTTGTAATTCCATAGCATTACTTGCGATTATTTAGTGTGCCCATTATTCCCTATAATTTATTTAGTATGTATAGAAAGTAGCATTTATGATCCATCACTGTAATATGCGTACCGTATTGCAGTTTGCGATTTCCTAACGGGGTAAACTTTTACCTATCATACCGGCGGCCTCGTGTGACTATGTTGGCAACATCAACAACACGGGAGAAAATCTTTATCAACATGTTCCGTACAGACCAAGATGTAAATATATACTCTATGGTTGACAAGTTCTTGTATGTACAAAAATGTTCAAATGTTTGTATAGTCTATGGGACTTAACTACGGGGTCATTAATCCCTAAACTTACAAACTACTTATGAACTACTTACGAACTAGGACGGCACAAATATCCATGCCCGAGGGGGGATTCGAACCCCCGACCGGAGTGGCCGTGCAGACCGTGACTGGAGCGCCTCACTCTCCTCGGTCACCGCTCTTGTATGTACCCTTGTCCACATAGTGAAAAATATTGCCCTCCTAGAACGAAGATTTCATGACAAAACACACATTGCTTCACGGTTTCATGGTTTCGAAACAGTGTCTCGAAACCACAGATGGTACGGTTTCATTCGTTTCGAAACCGTCACATGTTTCAGTTTTCCTATCTCTAATGTGTGGCTTGCTGTGTTGGTGAGGTGTGACGGCACGTAAGCTGTCGGCCACCTACCACCTGCCCCGCGCCTCTGACGGCTGGCAGCTGCTCGGCGCGCTCCCCTCTCCTCGCCGCTATTGATCAGCAGGGAGGCTGTCTGGCTGTACCCCTGTACCTGTACCTGTATCTGTAGCTGTAGCGTGTGCAGTGTGAAGAGTACAGCGCGCCCGGCTCTCACACCTGCCGCTCCCTGGCCGGCTGCCAGCCCCCTCCCCCTTCCCCCCTCCTCTACACTGTCCCCACTCCCCACCTCCCCCCCACCCCCCAGCAACCGCTAGCCGGGGACCCCTACCCGGCTTCTTATAAGCCACACACTGACTCGGCCGCTTTTTATCTGAGAGGACGACGCCGTTCCCCGCCGCTGCACGCGGCCTTTCTAAGTGGTGTAATCCGCAGGGACAACACCGCGATAGCTACTTACCGCCGGGGAAGTGCCGCTTAATTTGGAGCGCACACAGGGACGGGACCTGGTGCGTACACACCGGATACTCGAGCCACCCGCTGGCGCGCTGCTCCTAATTAGTGCGTGCGCTGCTCGCGGGATCATCATCGTGAGGCCTACCGTCTGTTGGCGAGTAGAGAAGCGGATTCAGGCTTACTACTTACTCTCATTAGAGTTGCTAAATCTTCCTGCTATTGTTGTGGTCTTCAGTCCGCAGTGTAAGCCTCTTAATGTCAGAATACAAACGACAAACTACATCATTTTGAATCTATCTATATCTACTTCTACACGGCATACTCTGCAAATCACATTTAAGTGCCTGGCAGAGGGTTTATCGAGCCACGTTTATACTATTCATCTCCCATTCCATTCTCGAATAGCGTGCGGGAAGAAAGAATACCTGAATCTCTCCGTTCGAGCTCTGATTTCTCGTATTTTATTCAGATGATCTTTTCTACCTATGTAAGTGGCAGTCAACAATATACTTTCGCATTCGGAGGAGAATGTTGGCGATTAGAGTTTCGTAAGTAGTCCACGCCGCAGCGATAAACGCCGTTCTTGTAATGATTCCCATCCCAGATCCTGTATCATTTCCGTAACGCTGTCTCCCCTGTATTGTGACAATACAAAACGAGCTGCCATGTTTTTGGGACTCTTTCGATGTCCTCCGTCAAACCCACCTGATAAGGATCCCACACTGGGGAGCAATACTCCAAAAATGGACGGACAAGCGTAGTGTATGCAGTCTGTTGCATCTTTTAAGGGTTTTGCCAATAAACGCATTGAAGTTCTCGCTAAATTTCAAGCTTCTGTTTAGGATTGCCAATACTGCTGATTTTGTGTTCGTTTAAATTTAGCATGACTTTTTCGTCGCTTTTGCAACAGTATCCTGACTTATTTTATGTCTGCTTACTCCATTCGTCCATCGGTCTCGCTTTACGATGTTTACTTCACACATTTCCTTCTAATGCTAAGTTGACGATTCCTTCCTGTTTCCTGTTTTTTAAAAGTATTTTCACCTATTTTTTTTCAAAAAAGGGAATTTGTTGACATCTAATATTAATTTAAATGTTATGAAGTCCTTTCTAAAAGCATTTGTCTGGAGTATAACAATATATGGGAGTGAAACGTGGACGATAAGGAGTTCAGACAAAAAAGATGGCCGGCTGCAGTGGTCGAGCGGGTTGCGGCGTGACAGTCACGGTCTGCACGACCGCTGCGGTCGGGGTATCGAACCCCCAGTCGCATGGATGTTTGTGTCGTCTTTAGTATAAACTAGTTCATAAGTAGTAAATAATGAGAAGGTGCTGAAACGAATTGGGGAGAAAAGAAGTTTCTGGCATATCCTGACTAAGAGGATAGATTGGTGGGACACAAGGAGACATCAAGGAATCGCCAACTTAGCTTTAGAGGAAAGCGTGTGGGGTAAAAATCGTAGAGGGAGAACGAGGGACGAATACAGTAAGCAGAATTAAAAGGATGTAGGTCGCCGTGCGTATTCGCAGACGAAGAGACTTGCAGAGGACAGAGTAGCGTGGAGAGCTGCATCAAACCAGTCTGCGGACTGAAGACCACAACAACAACCATTCTGTAATAGCGTGAGAAAAAAAACACTTAAATCTTTCTGTTTTGGATCTGATTTTTTTATTTTATTGCGATGACCATGTCTCCCTTTGTATGCGTGTGCTAACAAAATATGTCCCCATTCCGAAGTTGGTGAAAGAATATTCGCAAATATATCTCGCCGCAAGAAAGAACGCCTTTCTTTTCATGATTTCCACCCCAAACTCGTGCATCATTTCCGTGACACTCCCTCCGTTATATCCCTAGCTGCCTTTCTCTGAATTTCCTATATATCCTCCGCCTACGCCGCTTGATGGTGATCCCACAACGCGCAACCTACTCCAAAATAAGAGCGTCCCACATTATGAATTCAGCTTCGGAAAAATTAAAAGTCTGTGTTTTCTGTATTATACAGTCCACAAAACATCAAAATATGTGTTTTAGAATTTTTGATCGAACTATTGTATTTTTTATGTCACAGATGTTTGTATCGAGGTATTTTATTACTTGGGGCGTTATTTCGTTGATAGTTAACACTGCCAGATCAATAATGCTAGCATAATCTTCGCCACAGCAACAGTGAAAAAAATTCACTGCTAAAATTAAATAAAATGAACCTCACTCACACTCACACTTGCCACGTACAGACGACAACGAAACACACCCTCCAAGACGAATAAAATGTTCAAATGTTTGTAGAGTCTATGGGACTTAACTACGGGGTCATCAGTCCCTAAACTTACAAACTACTTATGAACTAGCTAACACTAAGGACGGCACAAATATCCATGCCCGAGGGGGGATTCGAACCCCCGACCGGAGTGGCCGTGCAGACCGTGACTGGAGCGCCTCAGTCCCCTCGGCCACCGCGGCCGGCGCAGCTCTGGCGTGTCTATCGCGGAAACGCTTAAACTACTATAAGACCTACACACATACACACACACACACACACACACACACAAAACCATGCTCCAAAGAGGACTCGAACCTCCGACGGCGAGCAACCGCGTGCTCCGCAGCAAGGTGCCTTAGACCGCTGGGCTACTGCACTTCGGCGGCCGAGCGGTCTAAGGCGTCTCGCTGCGGAGCGCGCGGTTGCTCGCCGTGGAGGTTCGAGTTCTCCCTGGAGCATGGGTGTGTGTGTTGTCCTTAGGTTAGTTTACCTATGTTTAAGTAGTTTGTAAGCTACGGACTGATGACCACGCAGTTTGGTCCGATAGATTTACAAACATTTGAACATTTTTGAATAATTTCTGGGAATGAAAGGGTTAAGGAGGAAGTGACAGCGGTTCACACTCTCCATCGCACCCCGTGACGTGGCTTGCGGAGTACAGATGTAGTGGTAGACATAGATGCGATGTACTGGAGACGCTCCAAGACGCTGGTGGTATCGTATGCTTAGCACGTCAAACACCGTCTTGTTCCCTTGCTTCATGAAACTTTCTGCGGAGTTTTCCCAATATACGTCAACTATACTGGGACATAACTCAGAATTCTCGTTTTAGGGCCGCGAAATAAGAATGTGTGGAGCTAGTGAACTCGGTAGCCGTGCCCCGGTAGCCGCACCCCGAATGCGAGGGAGGCGGCCGCCACAGCCAGCCCGGCCCTCGCTCCTTTATTCTTCTTTGAAAAGACTGCCGGCTGCCGCGGCCGATGCAGGGGAGCTTCTCTTCGTCCGTTTCGATTCACGTATCGGAGGCGCGCCGGGGGGAACTCAGAACTTGGGACGGCGCGGCGGCTCCGCGCTCCCCGAGAACGAGACGGCAAATGCAGTTGCGCAACACAGGCGTTCCCGACCGAGACCCGCGTTTCCTACATAGTTCTCGCCGAAGGATTGGGATGCAATGAAGCTGCGGAAATATTTTGCAAAGGAAAGCCAACCAAAGACTACGTTTCGTTGGCAGAACACTTAGAAGATCCAACAGTGGGTAGTTTTATTAGTTCTTAGTTTATAAGTCCTTGGGTAGATCATTTTTATTCTTAGTATTGTGTGTATAAAATAAGCTGTTGGAAAAAGCAAATTTCATTAACCAATAAATGTATTGAGATGGAAGATGCTTTTATTCAAATTGTGTGGTTATCGTATGTCACCCCAAATTTGCGACTGGATAGGGGATTTCCATTTCCTGTCAGAGAGGATACAGTTTGTAGTAATTGATGATAAAGCATCGACTAAACCAGAGGTGATATTGGGTGTTCCACAGTGTAGTGTTATTGGTCCTCTGCTGTCTCTTATTTACATAAACGATTTAGGGGAAATCTAAGTAGCTCTCTTAGGTTGTTTGCAGATGACGCCGTCATTTACCGTCTAGTAAAATCTTCTGAAGATCAAAACCAACTGCAGAACGATCTGAATAAGATATCAGTATGGTGTAAAAATTGGCATTTGACTCTAAATAATGAGAAGGGTAAAGTCGTCCACATGAGTACGAAAAGAGATCCGTTAAACTTTGTTTACAAGATAAATCAATCAAAAGTGAAGACCGTAAAACTCCACAAAATACCTAGGAATTACTATTACTTCAGACTTAAACTGGAAAGAACACGTAGATAATGTCGTGGGAAAGGCGAACCAGAAACTGCGTTTTATTGTCGGAACCCTTAAAAGATGCAACAGAACTACAAAAGGAACTGCATCATACACTACACTTGTCTGTCCATTTTTGGAGTATTGCTGTCCAGTGTGGGATCCTTATCAGGTGGGTTTGACGGAAGACATCCAAAGAGTCCAAAGAAGGGCAGCTCGTTTCGTATTGTCATGATACAGAGCAGACAGCGTCATGGAAATGCTACAGGATCTGGGATGGGAATCATTACAACAACGGCGCTTATCGCAGCGGCTTGGGCTACTTACGAAACTGCAATCGCCAACATTCTCCTCCGAATGTAAAAATATATTGTTGACTGCCACTTACATAGGTAGAAATGACCATCAGAATAAAATACGAGAAATCAGAGTTCTAATGGAGAGATTCACGTGTTCTTTCTTCCCGCGCGCTATTGTGAATGAAATGGAAGATAAATAGTATAAAGGTGGGTCGATAAACCCTCTGCCAGGCACTTAAATGTGATTTGCAGAGTATCCCATGTAGATGTAGAAAGAAACTGCTTGCACCACACTTGGGCGTTCTGTCTTTGAGTATTGTAGCGCATAGTGAGATCCCCACCAAGTGGGACTGACAGACGATTAAGAGAAAGGCCACTTTTGAGATCTATTTGCGAACTTTCTTTCACAAACTTTCTCTTCCGAATGCAAACATGTATTGTTAGCACCACCTACATAGGAAAACATGATCATCATAATAAAATAAGAGGAATCAGATCGAAAACGGAAAGATTTAGGTGTTCCTTTGTCCCGTCAGGTATTAGAGAATGCAACTGTAGAAAAAAATCATAAAAGCGGTTCGATGAACCCTCTGTCATGCTATTCAATGTGACTTTCAGAGTATTTACGTAGATGTAGATCTAGACAGACAACATGTATATGTTGTAGGGAGATTTGATTTCTTTGTCCACGGAGACAGGAATTACAAGTAATTAATATGAAACATCGAATGATCACCATTGGCCGTAATCTTTGCCTTATTCACAGCAAGTCTATTTCATTCACAGAATGACCATCATCATATTCAAGCACTCATATGAATTTGGTTACAGATAAAATTAATACACGTATCAGAATTTGAATCAATTTATTGTATTGTCTGATTATCAACCAACAGTTGTCGTTTTTTTTTTTTTTTTTTTTTTCATTAACATGTTTTAATCCTTCTGGATCATCTTCAGAATCTTGTAGTTGCGTCTGCAACCCGTCTCTTCTATGGAACTACAAGATTCTGAAGATGATCCAGAAGGATTGAAACATGTCAATAAAAAAACAGTCGAAACTGTTGACTGATGATTAGATAATGAATAGTTTTAAATGTTAGTGCAGTTGGTGACTGTCGGAAATTGATTATGTCGACTATAGTATATACTAGTATGTTATAGGATGTTGATATACATTTTACTGTGTGAGGTACGAGTTAAACCTGTATCTAAGACAGTAAAATGTTTATCAACATCCTAAACATACTAATATGTGTATTAATTTCATCTGTAAACAACTCTCATATCAGCACTTGAAGATCTGCTTTGATCATGGTCACTCTGAGAATCAAATCGATTTACTGTTAATAAAGCAAGGATTACTACCAGTGGTGCTCATTCCATGTTTTTTATTCCATGAAATGGAATCGAATCTCAAGGAAATGGAAGTGTCCTTCCATGTCGATACTACCGTTTACTGTCACTTATATTGGCGATAGGTTACGGATATTGTAATTAACCTGCTAAATAATTTGGTGGCAACAGTTTCCATGCAATTATTTACAATGCTTTAGAGTCAATTTTCTGGACTCATGTGGTAACATTATCGCCTACCTGAATACTGTATATCTATATCACACGAAGAACTGATAGAAGTTATGATTATTCAATAGGAGTTAATTTACTAAAGTACGTACACTGCCTTAGTCTGTATGTTTCTTCTTTCTACAAGTCTTTTGATGGGCGAGACCCAGCTTTAATGTTATAAACGTTTCTATTCTATTTCTTTTGCTACTCACACCACCGTCGTTACTTTGCGATACAAACAAACTCAATGCGAAGTGTGTTTTGCAACTGACCGTCATCCCTGTATCTTCCACAATTTTGACCGAAAATTTTATAGACAAATGGCCTTAAACAGTGGAGCAACAAATCACATGTCTTTGTTTAAAAAAATTTTTATTCGGTTTCAGTCGTTCGAGCTGGAGGATTTGTCGACGTTCCATGACGGTTGCAACAAAACCCATCTAGAAGCGGAGAGTCATCTTGAAACAAAAGGAAGATCTGTTTGGAAAGTTCATAAGTGTTTGTAAGTTTAGGAAGGTTCGAGTCCTCCCTAGGGTATGGGTATATGTGTTGTCCTTCGGTTAGTGTAACTTAGTTTACGTATTTTTTTAATTCTTTATTATAATATCAAACAATACAACCCATTACCTAAGACTTAAATGGGCAATAGTATAATACATAGATTTCTTATGGCTAAATGGTGACATTACATTACATGTTTCTGCGGAAACCACTGGACATCTTGCTGCTGTTGATGTTTATGCTGTTTGATGTGTATGATGTGTTGTGTTTTATGCTACTGCTGTGGTGTTACATGTGTGCCAGCAATGCAAACCTGCTTGTTGAGGCCAGCTCACCGACCGAATCCCAGTGAGCATGCCCCTGGCACTGGGCGGCCAATTTCTTTTGTCACCACAGCCCCCCCCCCCCCCCAAATTTTCCTCTGTATGCTCTACTCTACTATTTAAGAAAAACCTACATCTATCTTACGTCTATGGTCTCAGTCGATGTTTGCCACACATAACCCCCGAATCCAGGGGATGGTGGAATCTTCCATTGCTGGAGACCAGTGGCAGATGTGGCTGTATCAGTCGGGTATTGGGTCAGATCCGGTTACTGATTTCAGGATAAAGTGCAGAAGCACTTTGCGCGAGACATTATTGGCGATTTCGTCGAGTACTCGGAACGTGTCTGGGGTTCTTATGAGCTCAAAGAGACCTTCTGAGATCTGCAGCCACGTCGTCATACGTAGGACACTCATAGATGATGTGATAACTCGGCATCACAGGCACACGCTGGCGTAGCCTGTATCCTAAACCGACATAGATATGTCGGATAGGGTCCATGCCCGGTGAGGAAGTGCAGCATCCCCCTAGATGGTTTGAAATGTTTCATATCCAATCTTTCCTGGATATCTGGCAGGAGAGCGTGAGTTCTCCTCCCAGATTCCTCTTCGTCCCAAGACTGCTGCTGCCAAAGTTGGAGTCCTTTCTGTTTGATCTCTGTTTTACTTAGGACTGGTTCCCCCATAATTTTTGCTACGTTCCCTCCGTTCCATTTCTCGGCCCAGTACCAAGCTCCCTGCTCCCCTACCTTGATGTCAAGGGGGCATAGCCCCATCAACAGCAAGCTAAGAGACTAATAACCAAGCAGTTAAGTTCCATAGATTTACAAACATTTTATCATTTTAAGTTTAGGGACTGATGACCCCGCAGTAAAATCCCATAAGCTTAACAAACGTTTGAACTTTTTTTTTTCTCTCGGTTTTCTTCTTTGCAAAAATGAACCAGTACTTTGTACACAGCTGGAAATGTCAGTTGTCGGCACAACAGCAATCAGTAAACCAGTTAATTGGTAGCCAGGTGCGCTATTAACAGCCCGGCTGTACCGCCAGCGGCCTTGGTGTGAAGGCAGTAGCTTCCGGCGCCGGCGGGCCAGCCAGACGGCTCACTCCAGTCACCGGAGACACGCCCCTGCCCCTGCCGCTTAATTACAGGGATCGATCAAGTGGCCCCGGATTCCGGGAATGTACAGCCACAGCCGCCGGTGGCCTATCAATAACCATTAGGGCTGGGCTGCGCTGGGCTGCCGCAGCGAGGCACACAGCAGGTACGGCCGCACCAAATGCTAATGCCCGAGGCGCCAATTAATACGGCGTGCGTGTGTGTGTGTGTGTGTGGGCAAGGGTTGCAGGGTGGTGGTGGCGGTGGGGGTGGCAATCGCCATCGGAATGCGGCCCGCGCCTCGGCCACAAAGCGCCTCCTCCCCTCCCCTACCCTACCCTTCTGGCCGACACCTCCAGCTCGCGGCTGACTTACGACTCCCACAAATTAATAGCGGCGCCGTTAAGGGTGCGAAGCGCCGACACTGCTTTCCACTCGCCCGCGCCTTAACGACATTCCTGCCCGCTCCCGCCTGGCCTCCCAGCAGATGCTTTTCCCGGCACAACATCGCCTCGAAAGAAGCGCTCTCTGCGACTCTCAAACTCCGCCTCGTTCTTCAGAAATTGCAGCTATTCTGGGTGTTCTAGTTTGAAAAGATAAATTGTCTCACATTAGACACGTCTACTTTATATTTTAATCACCCCTACATTTTCTCCACTTTGTACTCTCTCCACACTCTTGATAATTTAGTTGTTAAGAGTCCGACCGAAACATGATTTGCTGCCGAAACCTTGTTATGTTGTTGTTATGGTCTTCAGTCCGGAGACTGGTTTGATGAATCTCTCCACCCTACTCTATCCTGAGCAAGCCTTTTCATCTCCTCATAAGAACGGCAACCCACATCCACTTGAATCTGCTTACTACACGCGTCTCTTGGCCTCCCTCTGCGATTTTTACCCCACACACTTCCCTCCAATGCTAAATTTACGATTCCTCGATGTCTAAGAATGTGTCCTACCAAGCGATCCCTTCTTTTAGTCAGGGTACGCCAAAAATTCCTTTTCTCGCCAATTCTGTTCAGTACTTCTTCATTAGTTATGCGATCTACCCACCTAATCTTCAACATTCTTCTGTAGCACCACATTTCAAAAGCCTCTATTCTCTTCCTGTCCGCACTGCTTATCGTCCATGTTTCACTCCCGTACAAGGCAACACTCTACACAAATGCCTTCAGAAAAGACTTCCTTACACTTAAATTAATATTCGATGTTAGCAAATTTCTCTTTTTCAAAAATGATTTTCTTCCCATTGCCATTTTGCATTTTATATCCTCTGTACTGCGACCATCGCATGTTATTTTACTACCCAAATAACAAAACTCATCTACCACCTTCATTGTTTCGTTACCTAATCTAATTCCTTCAGCATCGCCTGATTTTTTAAGACCGTATTCCATTATTTTTGTTTTGATCTTGTTAATGTTCATTTTATACGCTCTCTTCAACACACTGTCCATTCCATTCAACTGCTCTTCCAGGTCGTTCGCTGTCTCGGACAGAATTACAATGTCATCAGCAAAACGCAATGTTTTTATTTCTTCCCCCTGAACTTTAATCCCTATTCCAAAATTTTCCTTGCTTTCCTTCACCGCCTGCTCAATGTACAAATTGAATAACATCGGAGAAAGGCTACAACCCTGTCTTACTCCCTTCCCAAATGATGCTTTCCTTTCATGCCCTTCGAGTCTAATAACTGCGGTCTGGCTTTTGTACAAGTTGTAAATAACTCTCCTTTCCCTGTATTTTACCCCTGCTGACTTCAGAATTTGAAAGAGTGTATTCCAGTCAACATTGTCAAAAGCTTTCTCCAAATCTACAAAAGCTAAAAATGTAGGTTTGCCTTTCCTTAATCTATCTTCTAAGATAAGACGTAGAGTGAGTATGGCCTCCCGTGTTCCTACATTCCAAACTGATCTTCCCCGAGCTCAGCTTCTACCTGCTTTTCCATTCTCCTGTAGATAATTCGTGTTAAAATTTTGCAACCATGACTTATCAAACTGATGGTTCTGTAATTTTCAACCTTAACCGAATATAAAGGCTAGTTTACACGACGACACGAGGTTTCATGAAACTGCGCTAATGGCCACTGCGCATACGCGGCAGGCGTACGCGCAATCTCGTTCGCGAAACGGCAACTTCCAACTTCGGCGAAACTGATTGCGCGTGTTTTTAGGTTAGGTTATAACAAATACAGAAATAATTCGGTTTTTGAGCATATATACGATGCATTGGTGTTTGTGCGATTTCAACGATGAAGATCTTAGGAATAAGCAGCGGCCTGTTGGTGCTCTTCAAGAAATTATTCGTGAATCAAATATTGATGGGGTGACGGTTAGTGAACTGCAGACTAAAATACATTCAATTCCAAATACCTATACAAACTAACTATGGCATTTGTGGATTTGGAAACACGGTACAGGTGCTGTAGAGACGAATATCTACACAACAAGAAACGTAATGCAATGAAATTAATTTCAGTTCTGGTAACAATGCTTCACGCTTAACAGTATCTTGTTTCTTTATTGCATTACTGATTCTGTTTAAAAGGAACGTGAACTGCTCTGGTGACATTCTAAGTTGATTAAAATAACTTCTAGGGTCTTCAACCACAATTTCTTGCAGCAAGGTCGCTTAGCAACCGAGCTGACGTCTTATTTTAATCTCACAAGAACCCTAAACACGTTTCTTATTCTCCTTATTTTTAGTCTTATGCACAGACATCTCACAGAGAAGCAATAGCTTCGCCACAACTGTTACAGATACACAAACTTTCATTCTACGGCGACTACGGCACTCACAAAACGACGAAACTGAAGTGTTTGGTATTGGCGCCGTGTCTACAGACATACACGAAGTCAGATGCGCGCAATTGATTTCATGCAACGAGTGTCGCAACCTAGTGTCGTCGTGTAGACTAGCCTTTAGGTTCCTCATCCAGTTTCGGCCGAGACGGAAACCGAAATTCCATAATTGAGTTACAATTTCGCTAAATTTACGTAATACCCACACTTTGCAAGGACCCCTCCGTGTTCTAAGCCTTCTTGAGTGTCTGTAAGACTAATCAGGAGTCCCTACAAGATGACAAATGAAAGGTCTTTCCATCCGGCAATTGCGAATATGAAGTTGGACGCGATCCAGCGCATACGAATACCTCGTACGTGTTATTAGTGAATTTACGACGTTTTCCCTCACATTTCTCGAAGAACTATGGTTTTGCCGGACGCGGTGCCCAAGGGGACTGAGGCGCTCCAGTCACTGTCTGTACGGCCACTACGGTCGGGTGTTCGAATCCCCCCTCGGGCATGGATATTTGTGCCGTCCTTAGGATTAGCTAGTTCATAAGTAGTTTGTAAGTTTAGGGACTGATGACCCCGTAGTTACGTCCCATAAGCTATACAAACATTTGAATTTGAACTATGGTTTTCTAAATAAAGTGCAAAGCAGAATAGCTGAAAACGTACTAAGTTATTGAGATTAGGTCGTCTCCCCATGCCTCTGTGCAGTGGCTGGCACTGTAAGGTTCCTTGCTGCGGATCACGCGGTTACTCGCCGGCGGAGGTTGGAGTCCTCCCTCTGTCATGGGTGTGTATCTTGTCTTTAGGCTGGTTTAACTTAGAGAAAGCATATGATTTTGTATGCCTCGGGAGCCTCAGTCATATAATTTTTTTTAAAGAGATGACCGCCATTTGATTGCAAGTTTTGTTTATTGTTACTACCTGGTTTCGGCCTTAGGCCATTTTTAACTGCTGCGATAAAAAGTTGTCAGATATGTTTCCTTATGTCATTGTCATAATAATAAAAACAATAAAAATATTCGGAGTTGAGCCCATGTCGGAATTATAAAATGGGTGACACATTTGTCCCCGCATCTTAATTTAAAATAATAAAATAGGTATGTGTTCACCATCACATACCTATTTTATTATTTTAAATTAAGATTCGGTGACAAATGAGTCACCCATTTTATAATTCCGACATGGAATCAACTCCTAATATTTGTATTGTTTTTATTATTATGACCATGACCTAAGGAAAACTATCTGACAACTTTTTATCGCAGCAGTTAAAAATGGCCTAAGGCCGAAACCAGGTAGTGACAATAAACAAAACTTGCAGTCAAATGGCGGCCAGCTGTCTCTCTCTCTCTCTCTCTTTTTAATAGTTTAAGCAGTTTGTAAGCATATGGACTAATAACCAAAAAAGTTAAGCCCCATAGGTTTCCAAACATTTTGACATTTCATATTCTACTCCAAATAAAATCCTGGATCCCAATTACCATACTTTTGTTACTAACGACGCTGTAATATCTAAATAACTTTTACACGTTACCCTAACACTGATATGTAAGCAAAATTGAGGAGCGCGGTCACTGCATCACAGATTAGTTCCACAGAGCGAGGTGGCGCAGTGGTAACACGCTGGACTCGCATTCCGGAGGACGGTGGTTCATCTCCACCCCCTGCCATCCAGATTTAGGTTTTCCGTGATTTCCATAAATCACTGCAGGCAAATGCCGCAATGGTTCCTTTCAAAGGGTACGGCCGATTTCCTTCCTCCATCCTTACGCAAAAATGCGAGCGTGAGCTCCGTCTCTAATGTCCACGCTGTCGACGGGACGTTAAACCATAAGCTTCCTTCCTGCCTTTAGATTAGTTCCTGCCACCGACAGACTTGACTTGCGTGCAGGCAAGACCTCGTGTATACTTTGTAAGTTTTCATTGGGTGTCTGTATCTCTTCGCATTATTATCTCTCATTTATTTATTTGATTAATTTGATTTAAGCGAAGTAAAGTTATTGCTATATAGTGCTGATGACTAATAGGCTTCTTCCCTATCAGTAGATGAACTTCAATCAGTGCTGCATAAAATATTTCCAAAAACAACGTCACAGTTCTAACTAACGGTATAATTGTCGTCAGTGTAAATCAGCAAAAGCTGAGTACCATGTCATCAAGGTTTTATATACCCATATCGGTTGTTACAAAAGCTCCTCGCTTTCAAAAGAACACATTAATCGAACTTTTCAGCAACAACATGCAAACCCTTTCCATTAAGTTGTGTTGTTGTGGTCTTCAGTTCGTAGACTGGTTTGATGCAGCTCTCCTTGCTACCCTATCCAGTGCAAGTCTCTTCATCTGAGAATATATTCGGCAATCTACTTCTTTTTGGATCTGCTTACTATATTCGTCCCTCGATCTCCCTCTACGATTTTTACCCCACACGCTTCCTTCTAATGCTAAGTTGACAATTCCTTGATGTCTCAGAATGTGTCCAACCAATCTATCCCTTCTCTTAGTCAGGATATGCCAGAA
Source organism: Locusta migratoria (assembly GCA_026315105.1). Taxonomy (NCBI): domain Eukaryota; kingdom Metazoa; phylum Arthropoda; class Insecta; order Orthoptera; family Acrididae; genus Locusta; species Locusta migratoria. The sequence continues at coordinate 470,163,392 of CM048744.1, read as the reverse complement.
ACTCCTTTTCTCCCCGATTCGGTTAGGCACCTCCTCATTAGTTACGTGATCTACCCATCTAATTTTCATCATTCGTGTGTAGCACCACATTTCAAAAGCTTCTACTATCTTTTTATCTGAACTCCTTATCGTCCACGTTTCACTCCCATACAATGCTACACTCCAGACAAATGCTTTCAGAAAGGACTTCCTAGCATTTAAATTAATATTGGATGTTAACACGTTTCGCTTCTTTAGAAACGCTTTTCTTCCCATAGCCATTCTACATTTTATATCTTCTTTACTTCGCCCATCAGAAGTTATCTTGCTACCCAAATAACAAAATTCATCTACTACTTTTATTGTCTCATTACCTAATCTAATTCCTTCAGCATCGCCTGATTTTCTGACATTACATTTCATTACCGTCGTTTTACTGTCGTTATTTTTCATCCTTTCAAGACACTGTCCATCCCATTCCATTAACTACAATACTGAGTAACTTAAATTGTTACAAACACAGTATAATAATATCATTATAAGTTACGATTGCGTTGTATTTATGATTAGCAACAAAATACAATTTTTACGCGCACTGAATCCATTCCGAACGCGACCCGACGGCATTTGCAAGTTCACCGAACCTAGTTTCAACCAAGCTGAAGATTCGCCTGATTTCTGACCGAAACAGAAACTCCCGCCGAAACCGAACATTCTGTCGGTCGTTATTAGTTATTCTGCCTCAAAAGCTTACGTTTGTTCAGGTTCAAACAAATTAAACAAATTGAGGTTACTGTAAATACAGGGGTACAGTCTAGGGATGGGGAAGAAATCACGTACTCGTGAAAAATCACGGTGATTGAAAATTCACTGTTTTCACGGTCGCGGCGATCTGGAATCTGACCGTGATTTCAGTCACGGTCACGGTTTGGTAGCGACGAGCAGGAATAGCAGCGAACAGCAGTACTACAAACTACAAAGAGCCATCTGGTGGCCGAAATGAGTGCTAAATACAGCAGCGAATAGCAGGTGTAGCAGCGAATAGCGGAAAAGCGAAGAGGAGGTGAGGAAAGAGAAGCAGCAAAGGCTAAAAGAGCCATCTGTGGGTCGAAATCTGTACAAATATCAATGCAGCAAATAGCGGGTATAGCAGCGAATCACCGATGAGCGAAGAACGGGTATAGCAGCGAATCACCGATTAGCGAAGAGCGGGTGTACCGGCTAAAAGCCGATTATGGACAGCGACCAGTTCCCATACACTCGGCAGGAAGATGTTAAAAACTGAAAAACACATGTCGTCCATTTCGCCGTTCGTCGTCTATAAGTGTGTATCTTACTAAGAATATTTACGATTCTTTCATTGTCTTGATGTGGTTAGAAAGTTTATTGTACAGTTATTTTAAACTATACTTACTATTGACTTATTTGTTGAGATTTACTTTTCTCGGTTCACAACATAACTTTCATAACAACAAAGAGACGATAAATTAGTTACTGGCGGATGAAACATTATAACAAAAGTATCTAACTCAATTTTTGTCACTTCCATGGTAAATCATACAAGTCGCCGGAATCGCGGCGATTCAATCACGGAAATAGCGAAAAGAGCAGAAATCACGAAATAGCGGAAAGAGCTGAAATCACGGAATAGCGGGAGGAGTAGAAATCGCGGAGGGATACATGTCGTGAATACCTCAAACAGTGATTCTAAACCGTGATTAATCACGGTTTAGAATCACGGTGATTTAAAAGTAGCACTCACGGAAATCACTGTTAGCGGAAAATCACGGTTTAGCCCATCTCTAGTACAGTCTGACACACGTAAAACATATTTAGGTCATGGAATATTATTTTACTTTGTTACTAGCCTCAGTACCCGGCGTTACCCGGATGTATATACAGGGTTATTCACGAAGATCTGGAAATATTTTAATATGTTATTCTACAACTAAAGCTAAAACAAGAAGTTCATATAAACATAGGTCCGCAAATGTTTAGTTACGGAATTACGGCAAATAAATGATTTTTGCCGGAAATTTAGAAACCTCGCTAGTATGAAGCCATCGTAAAACTGTTCGAGGTTTAAAGTAACACAAGAATTCAATTTATTTTGTTGTTATTCACCTCGTGAATCTAATAAAATATGTCCGAGACGTGTATCTGTAGTAGAACCACCCTCTCCCTGAGCAGCCCTGGCCGTTTGCATTCGATGGACTTGCACAGGCTACGGAGCGTCTCACAGTACACGTCACTGTTAATGGGTTTTCCGTGCTCGAGGAATTCGATGAGTGTCGGACCTCGGATGTCGAAAAAGACGGTGAACATCACCTTGCCTGCTACGGTCAAAGCCTTGAATTTTTTAGGCGGAGGAGACGCATGCTTCACGTCCCTAGATGTCGCACTACGTTATCTCAAAGGGCATATTCAAATTTCAGCCGGTTTGGTTGTTAAGACGTTTCGCACCTTTTCATTTTAACCCCCCTCGGTTGTACATTTTCCCATGACAAAAAGTGCTATTAATCAACGACAGGCCCATTCGTTATTCAGTGCTATTCTGAGAAGTACAGTACAATATAATGCAGCGGGACCGGTACAGTTACGGACAACTCACTGACATGCACCTTGTCCTATTCCGAGACCTGCCAGGTCACCTGAATTATCTTATTTGCTATGGGGATACCTGAAATGTCTTGTGTATGAGATCCCTGTGTATAAGTAGTTGGAATTATTTGCCAGAATTGTAGCTGTATGTGATGTGATGCGATGTGATTCGAAACACACTAGGGATATTTCTTAGGTTGTGTCAAAACCTTGTTCACCGTTGTCATGTTTGCAATGATTATGGTGGCTGTCAGTTTCAACACGTTCAGTAAGATACAGTGCGAACGGTACGTCCATCGTGTGAATGATGGTATTTGTAACTGTAACTAATATTTTTGTGTCTAGTTGCCACCGGTTGTCCTAGGTGTCGGTGGCCGAGTAGAGAAAGACGGACACAGGAAAATAGAATGCACGCGTGTGAGGTACGAAGTCCGAGGTGAGCAGCCACTGGGACAGCAGAAACAATAAGCTAGATTAGTACAAGATATATATTTCGAAGAAATAGTACAATACTTTCATAAGTTTCATTGCTGCAGACTAGTCTTATGCTGATACATAGTTTAACTAGATAGAAGCCTGCCTACTGATGTCTGTTCTACTGCCTGTCCTATTGCCAAGTGGCCGATGCAGTTCAGTGGTGGCCACGAGCGGGGTTCCAGCAGAGGGCGCTCGTGGCCGACGTCGTAAGAACGCCGTGCCGTGCTTGCATGGCGGTGCGCGGCGAAAGTACCTGGCGCACACTTCAGACTTGTGCGACACCACAAAAGTAAAAAAAAAAAAAAAAAAAAAAAAAAAAAAAAAAAAAAAAAAAAAAAACAAAGTACACAGTAATGTGATGGCAATCTTATTGTTTACTTACGCTGCCTTCTCCGACCCAAAGTTCCTTTAGAAGAAGGCCGTCGACAATTTGACTACTGTGCAAAGATGTTACTGTACTGTTTGTAGAACTTAAGGAACTTTACTACGGGGTCATCAGTCCCTAAACTTACAAACTACTTATGAACTATCTTATACTAAAGACGGCACAAACATCCATGCCCGGGGCGGGGGGGGGGGGGGGGATTCGAAGCTCCCAACGGGGAACGGCCTCGCGCATCGTAGCATAGCGCCTCAATTCGCTCGCCTGCTCCGCCGCAGCTGCAGAGATGTTCACTGCAGTAAGATGAAAGGTAAATTGCGATAAATAAGACGAGATAGTGTAACACTATAAGGGGCAGTCGAAGATGAATGGCTCAAATCATGTAAATACTCAGCAAATGCTTCTGACCAACGTTCGATACTTTGTCTGTGGCGTTCGGGTTGACGTATAGGCCAAAATATTTCAAAATAATTATATTAGGTTTAACCAGAACGGTGTAATATCTAGATTTGTAGTTGTTGTAGAATCTCCTTTTTTTTCAGTCGCCTACTTTCATCACCTATTTGCTAACAGCCGCGGTGGAGTAACCGAGCTGTCTAAGGCGCCTCGCCGCTGCGCAGCGCGAGATTGCTCTCCGTCGGACGTTCGAGTCCTCCCTGGGGCATGGGTGTGTGTGTGTGTGTGTGTGTGTGTGTGTGTTGTCCATAGGTTAGTTTACCTTAGTTTAAGTAGTTTGTAAGCTACGGACTGACGACCACGCAGTTTGATCCAATAGATTTACAAACATCTGAACTATTTGCTAACATCTCGGAATATTACATGTATTAAATGTTATTAATTACTATGAAATACTACAATATAATACCTAAAAATAAAGCGAAACAATATCATTTCTGAATATCAATAAGACGTCTGACGACGGCTTTTCTGCCGAAAGATACACTATGTGATCAAGAATCCGGACACCTGGCTGATAATGACTTACAAGTTCGTGACGCCGTCCATCGGTTATACTGGAATTGAATATGGTGTTGCCCCACCTTTAGCCTTGATGACAGCTTCCAGTCCCGCAGGCATACGTTTAATCAGCTGCTGGAAGGTTTTTTGGAGAATAGCAGCCCAGTGGGAAGCAAGAAGGTGCTTAAGCATTAATGTAGGTCTGTGCTGTGATAGTGCCACGCAAAACAAGGGGTGCATGAAAAATACAACCACACATAACACCACCGACTCCGAAGTTTACTATAGGCACTACGCACGCTGGCAGATGATGTTTAGCGGGCATACGTCATACGCACTCTCTGCCATCGCATCGCCACATTGTGTACCGTGATTCGTCACTCCACACAACGTTTTTCCACTGTTCAATCGTCCAATGTTTACGCTCGTTTGGCATTGACCTGCGTGATGTTTAGCTCACGAGTAGACAGGTACTCGATCAGGAAATACAAGTATTCTCACCTCCCGCCTTAATGTCACAGTATTTTGAGTGGATCCTAATGCAGTTTGGAATTTCTGTATGATGGCCTCGATAGATCCATGCCTATTAAACTTTCCGGCCCTCTTAAACGGTCGGTGGTCTCTGCCAGTCAACTGACGAGGTCGGCATATACGCTATCTTGCTGTACGTGTTCCTTCACGTTTCCACGTCACTATCACAAGACGTCACTATCACATCTCAAGCAGTGGAGCTAGGTATGTCGCATACAGCCTTCTGAAACAAGTGACACCCACTCACTTGACCACGTTCTGGAGTACCTGACAGTAGATGGCAGCACTCACTTACTGCGTTGGCCAGACAAACCGCAGTCGGTCTTTGGCCTCACCAATCAGCCTCCTCTAGCGTCCTCGGTCCATGTAATCTTCTTCAGAAAGTCCCGGCGTACTCACATCCTCTCTGATCTGGCAAATCCATCGCAGTCGTGGTCTTCCCCCTGGTGTCATCTTCCACTAGCTGCCTGATGGTCTGGCTGTCTCGGCGCATTATGTGTCCATATCACTTCAGTTATTTTCCTTTAATCACTGACACGAGGTCCATTGATTTGAATAACTACTACAATTCACGTATATTTTATTTTTTTCTCTATTCACGTCAATCCTTCACTGGCCCAAAAATATGGCTGAGGACGGCATTCTTTAATATTAAGAGTTTTTTTCCGTCTTTCGGGTGATATTTCGAGAGTCTGCTCCATGTAAGACTACAGGTTGTATTGTATTGTCTTTTAGACTCAGATTCAAATGTTCAAATGTTTGTAAATATATGGGACTGCTTGTTATTAGTCCCTAGCTTACAGACTACTTAAGCTAAGTTAAACTAACCTAAGGACAAAACATACACCCACGCCCTACGCAGGACTCGAACCTCCGATGGCGAACGACAGCGGCCACCGCAACATGGCGTCTCAGTGCGCACGGCTATTCCGCCGCGGCTCTTGTAGACCTCAGGCTGCATTTTTGTCTTGTACACACAATGCATAATGCACCTCATTTTAAAAACGTCCGTTTTTGCGGGTGTTCGGATACTTTTGATTACATAGTGCATATCTCGTGAAAGGACATATTTACAGATACTGCAGTGTTCTGCTTTAACCTAATATAAGTTATATAAATGCCGATAACGGGAAATGATCCTTTCTTCAATGCAGAGGCACTCCTAGCCCTTACTCTTACGGGAATTAGTACTAAGTGACTACGTGTCTGAGTTCTAGTGGGAAGGGTAAAGTTGAGAATTTGTATCTGACGGGAGGCGTACTTGAGTAATTCCCTGCAGGTATGGTAACCGCTGTGTACCCAGTGGTGTAGAGGTCACCCCAACTGCCTAGAAAGCAGAAGACCCGGATTCGAGTGTCGGCTGGGTACACATTTTCAACTTTTCCCATTCGCAGTTAATGTCACACATTCCGTGAATATGATATAATTATGTCAGTCTACACCAGTAACACTGTTGTTCCAAGATAACAACTTTCTCAAAATAATTTTGCATAATGGGCTCTTACTGTTGAATACTAATACGACCTCTAGCTCTGGCACCAGTAATCCAACCGCTGCAGTAAAAATATACAGAAACAGGGGCGATATCGTATTAAAATTTGTTTCGCAGAAGGTAGCAGCAGAAACTCCGGCGCGTACATTTGAATTTCATTTGCGGCTGACGCCTGGCGCGCTTAAACGAGGTAATTATCGCGGTTAAGCCGCGGCGCCGACGATTACATGGGCGGCCACGGCGCCCGGCCTGGCGCTGCTATCGCCGGCGGCGGCGCCGATATTGGCCGCAAGAAGCAGCTGCAGCTGCAGCCGGCAACTCTATTAGGCGCCGCGCAAGAAGCGGTCGCCACCGCGCCCCTGGCTGCGTTGCCCGCCGTAAACTGGCTTCAATTACCCTGCGGTCTGCCGCATAATTGTTTTCCGATTCAGAAGCAGGTCCCAGTCGCAATACTGCGAGATTCCATGCGGGGTTAGCGCCGAAACTGGTCTACCGAAAAATAGTTAAAAGCAAGGAGTTTTAACGCTACCGGGAACTTTTTTTTTTCCACCATCGTTAACCGCAGTCTAACATACACAGTCGGGACACTCACTGCTGTGAAAGTTGTTACCAATTGACAGTTGCAACGACACTAGCGCTCCTAGCGGTGGGCAAGGCGGCGTAAGAATAATATTTGTTTGTAACAGGTTTTCTGCGTAATTAACCAAATTGTTTCTTATGAAAATTCATCGTGAAGATGGGGCAGGATCAGCAACTGGATATGTAGTCAAACCATTTATTTTTCTTTTTTCGTCACAGTTGCACTATGTAGAAGTTGGTAACTAGTTTCGGACTTGTTCAAATGTTTGTTAAGCTTATGGGACTTAACTACGGGGTCATCAGTCCCTAAACTCACAAACTACTTATCTACTGACGCGGTGGAGTAGCCGAGCGGTCCAAAGCACCTCGCTGCGGGACGCGCGGTTGCTCGCCGTGGAGGTTCGAGTCCTCCCTGGGGCATGGGTGTGTGTGTTTGTCCGTAGGTTAGTTTACCTAGGTTTAAGTAGTTTGCAAGCTACGGACTGATGACCACGCAGTTTGGTCCGATAGATTTACAAACATTTGAACATTCTGAACTTATCTACCACCTTAGACTAAGGACGGCACAAATATCCATGCCCGAGGGGGGATTCGAACCCCCGACCGTAGTGGCCGTGCAGACCGTGACTGGAGCGCCTCAGTCCCCTCGGCCACCGCGGCCGGCTCGGACTTGTTCGTCCATTTTCAAACCATATGCCTCATTCCAACCGTAACAATACACTGCATGAAGCAAATGACTGATAAAATGTGTACATTCTCCACAGTTAAAACATTATTACATTGAAATTCAAAATAGGTTAAAATAGATGTTGCGTTCACGGGCCTCCAACGTGTACTAACAAGTCCGAAACTAGTTACCAGCTTCTACATAGTGCAACTGCGGCTCCGGCCGCGGTGGCCGAGGGGACTAAGGCGCTCCAGTCACGGTCTGCACGGCCACTACGGTTGGGGGTTCGAATCCCCCCTCGGGCATGGATATTTGTGCCGTCGTAGTTCGTAAGTAGTTTGTAAGTTTAGGGACTGATGACCCCGTAGTTAAGTCCCATAGACTATACAAACATTTGAACATCTGAATTTTGCAACTGCGGCGAAAAATAAAAATAAATGGTTTTCAAATTGTTTCTGCAATTTTTGCATTCAAGGCATTAGTCAAATACCTAGAGGCGTAAATAATCGTGAAACAAATGTAAAAACAACTGAATTGCATTGAAACTGTGATCTACATCTACAGAAACAATAACTTATTCATGAAGAAATACGAATAGGGATATATTTACAGGTTGTTCCGCTGAAAGTAAGTAGAAGATAAGTACAAGAGAAACATAAATTCCTGTTATGGTGTGTTCTTAGATAATAGGCAGGTTCATTGAGGTGTAAGAATTCGGTATGGAGTGTAATGATTCGTACATGTTTTACACTTCGCTCGTCTTTCATTTAAACGCATATACTTTTGAGTGTAATTAACTTTGCTTGCAAAACGAATGGCTTCAAGTTCCATGTCGTTTGTGGTTCAGATGTAGCAATAATTGCGGAATGGTTTTTACTATGTCGGGAACGGCTTTATTTTTATTTATTTATTTATTTATTTCGTTTGTGAGGATTTTACTTCAGCGACAGCTGTGGTGGCTGTTCTCGTACATTAAATAATGTAGGTACTGTATTCCACACAAGTTTGTTACTTTCAAAGCTTATTGGTTTGAGTGGAATTATAGTTACGTAACCTTGATGTTTCTGAGTAGAAAATCAACGTCTTTCTGCAAATGGTCTTGTTCTTAATAGAAAAGGAAAATCATCATTAAAAAGCGTAGATTTCAAGAGAATATTAAACTATCCTGCAATGCCGTTTCATACCTTCCAATGGTTCTTAGGAATCCTGAAAAAGACGAATGTGGAGTTATTGTGTAGATATTACCGATTGTAATGTCAATATGTACCTCCTCTGTCGTGAAAAGCACGTTAAAATTAATTTAAATAACACTATTCACACTCATCAGATACCATATTCAGAAATGTAGCTTGCCGTCGTGGCGTACAACAAAAATCAGTCGGAGTGTCGTGGACGCACAGTCAACCCTTTCAGTCTATGTGGTTTCGTAGCAGATTCGCCGTAATATTTTCGCTTTGTGTCTACTGTAAGCGTGGTTTCTCGCTGAGTACACCTTGTCGTTGTTAATCTGTGCAGCCATTTAGCGACAAAACGGTCACTACGCGCTCTATGTGGATCCAGCGCTTCTCGAAACAAATGCACGCCAAGAACAATCGTATGGTGTTTCACTGCTACTGTTTATTACGATTATGTTATTGGTTTCAATCGAAACCACCGTGGTGCAAAACAATTTCGATTGTTGGGTTATGTATGTAGTGAATCTTTGAAAACAGAACACACTACCGAAAAACTTTGATGATCTTATTTTCAAATTCTCTTACCTTTAATTTTTTTCTTAGTTATTCTGATGTTTACTCCATGACATTAGGAAATATAAGCGACAATGGTTGGTAGCAGTATATACTATTTACTTCTAACAATTATATTAATTGACAGATGTGGAGAGCAGGCATAGATCCGATTTCTGCCCTTGAGACTATGATATAAGAGGAACTTCGCAGTGGCTATCAGTTTGAAGACTCTCGTACACGAAAATAGCGTAACTTTCACTATACTGGGACACTCGCGCATTTTCGACTTTCGCGGTGTTCCATAACGACACCATTCGTTGGATTGGCGTCTCAGTTTTGACTGATATGATGTGGCCCATGTCTCATCCAATGTTACGAAAAGATGTAAGAAAGCCTCTCCTTTGCGCTCATAGCGCTCCAAGTGCGTCTGAGCAGCGTCGTAACGCATCCATTTCTGCATTTCCGTCGATTAATGCAGAACCCATCGTCATGCAATTTTTCGCATGCCCAGGCGTTCGTTCAGGATGCGAAGCACAGTTGTGTGCGCTAATTCGGTGTCGTGGGCTTGTTCACGAATCGTCTGGCCTCGATGTTCACTAACGCGGCTACAGTGTGCACTTCTTCACGGACTCTAGGACGACCTGCCCGATGAATGTCTGCCACAGTTTGCCGACCTTCGTTGAAGGCTTTTACCCGACGTGGCACTGTTCAGCACGGCAACGCATATTCCCCGCACCCCTCTTGAAGACCTTGACACCGTCGTGCTGTACGAGCTCTGGAACATTCAACCTTTATTTAACTCCGTTGTTCCTGTTTCGTAAACATAGTGACACCGTTACATTAGACCGCTCGCTTACAAATGAGTGTGTTTCCCTCGATTGTGCGCACGCTTGTGACGTGGGACGGGCGAGTCCATTTGCTCGGGGAGGTAAGATAGGTATGTCAACAACGTGTGCTATCAGCGACAATAGTAGATTCCAGTGCATAATGTGTCCACAGCAGCGTTGCCCCTATTTAAGTTCCAATCCTGGAGATTTTTTTTGTTATACCCATGCACAAGCAGAGTGAGAAAGTAAATATGACGAAATGTTACTATGTGATATTTAAATATTTATAGACTTGAAGATGCCACCATAGATTTGCCGAAACAGATCTCATAAAAGGTTTAAACAATGCTTGTGCAGATTCCCGTTACAAAATATGAACCAGTTGTAGCTGAGGCAATACGTTTTAAGGGGAAATACTTCGCTTAGCACCGAAAATTGAGGAAATATCTGATTAACCTTAAAATATCCCTTTTTGTATTCAAAATTCGACGTGCAAATTGATACAATAAAAAAGTAAATTGTTATTTAAAGTTCCATAGTTCAGAAAAGGGTAGCAAAACATTAATGAAAATAATAACATAGTTGATTTTTTCCATTCTTTTTCATGTGATTCCACTGTCTTCCTAATGCCCAGCTGGCCATCCAAAAGTGTAAGACTAAGAAGGATAAGAAATACCACAGCCAAGTTTATTTAGATTATAATAAGTAATACAAAGATCATATGACGGAGAATGCAGGTCCATGTGAAGTGAGGATAAATAGCTGTATCCACTACTACACACCCAGCACTGAATCAAAAATACTGTATATTTTAGTTGTTAGTGCTATTAGAGACACTGTTTTAATATAAAGGCCACCGTCGATGATGCGGTTGTTCACTTATTGAGGCGTGGTCAAATCATCATCGTCAGAACCTGAGCCTGGGTATAGTTTCATACTAATCGTGTGTCGTCATGAACTATACTCAGTTGGTGAGGCGTTTTCGTTGGCCAGCAGTCCGTGACTCAATCCTCATACGCCTATGCTGTATGTATACCTACGGGACTACTTCTCGGCAGCTTTCGCTGCAGTGTCATTCAGTTCGACTGCCACTTTTCTTGGTAAACAGCAGAATAGCACAGTCATAGTCCAGTTCCAGCGTCCTGTGCCACGTGGTTTATTTTATCCGTCAGATACATGTATTACACTGACTGTAAATAATTTAGAAAATCACAACACACATAAAACTTTCCAGCACTTTTGGTTATTTGCGCCAGTATCATTTTGATCGCTCATAGTTCAAAAAGTTCGTCGTTCGACGATTTCCAGTGATACGATGAGAAACTAAAGACATACTTTCCGTGCTCACAATAATCCCTAATACTTTATAAAATGTTGTCTGAAGCAGGACACTTTCTGTAACTCTGTTTAAATGATAATACATTTACTAAGCTAATTTATCTATAGCAATACGTGGCGGGAAGAGGTCAGGTGATCGTGCTTGGTGCACTTCCAGCTTTTATTATAGAAGTCAGGAGACCGTCTGTGGACCGTAGCAATCTAGAGCGATTTCAAGTTAGTGTATTGTTTTCATAACTTTGCGGTTTCGATTCATCAGTAAGGAGCAAGTATAATAAGCAAACAGTTTCCCTTGAAGTGATTTACGCAACCATTCACTCTATATTGTGGAACCAGCAGTCGTTTCAACATATTGGTTTGTCCGGATATCGATACTCATTTTTCTGCGTACAGTAAAAATCGAATAGTTCCACCCTTCCAAAGTAGGTTGTAACAACGGAGCGAAAGCAACAGGAATTGCTACTTACCACTGTAAATTTGAACACTTGGTAGAAGAAATGGCACCCACCTGCAACAAGGGAAAATAATAACTGAATAAAACAAACAACAAACTGTCTAGTATTTACATTTTAATACATAAAATCTTTACAGAATAATCAATTTTGCACTGGAGTATGGCTTCCAAAATTGCAAAACAGTCAGTTACAATAATTCGTGAAACTAGTAACTGGTAAGCATACTTCCTACATCAAAACATCATATATGGCGAGAAGATCCTCCCGTATGTATAGAGGGCACTAAAGTTCAGCTTCAGGCTGAACACAGTGTGATGGCATCATCGACTTAGACTGCAATCCGAATCCTTGAACTTGAAAATGGTTAATTCCTGATAACACCTTTCCAAATTGTACGTTCCTGACATCATACAAGCCAGGGCTGCAATATCTTTTAATGGAGATCTGCATAAACAGAGGAGCCAATAAACCTAGTTTAAAACTGCGTTATTCGCTGGTTTCGACAATTCTATGTTGCCAAGTCTATTAATATTTGAATATTTCAAAATTTGGAAACCATTAGGAAAAGAACATATATAGGTTACAAAAGCAAAAATAAATTAACAAAGAAATCATGAAATTAAAAACAGGAGAAAAATAATATAAAAAATAATTTGACATAAAAGGAATATAGTTTCTCTTATTCGATATGGGTATGTCGAAAAGAAAACTTTTTTTTTGACTATAGTAAAATATGTTGCACCCATATTGCAAGCCCATCATTCAGAAGGTTTGTTTACAAAGAACTAAGAACTTGATACTATGTGGTATCAAAGATCTTCTATTATCGAAGAAGATCAGCAGTGTTGAGCTGGCCTGTTCTTGTGGTCGTCGCCGAGGTTTGTAGTAACTATAAAAACAACGGCTAAATTGCCTCGTTGCCCTTTTTTTAATGGTCGTGTTCTGGTTTAGATTACCTTTTACTGGAATTTGTATACGTTAAAATTTTCAAAGAAGTCCGTTCCGGTTGTTGAAGGATTAGCCGCTGGTGAATCAACTTTGCCCGGGTGCGTCCGATTGTGATTTTTGTTTTATCGACAAAGTCATATCGACTGCTAATTTTTGGAAGTTAGAAGTCTAGTAACGGACACGGAAAGTAAGTATGTTAAAATTGTTAAGTTAGTATAGTCTTGTGCTTTCTGTAACCAAACTGATATCTTTGCTCTTATGCGGTGGTCACATCAACACGGATTATTCTGTCACGCCTCCCCTGACACGCAATTTGCCCACAACCTACTCATGTAGTGCCCCTTGCCCACTACTGTCTTTACTCACAGCGTATCGCCGATTCCCGTCCTAGTTAGAACATGCAGTGCACCTGAACTGGGTTATCATTGCCCTTCATCGCCTTAATTATACAGGATGCACATAAAAGTAGCCGGGACGTGAATGTATGCGTATAATCACGGCTCGTTACTTCCAACAGGATGGAGACTGCCCGAACCTTGAGGTACATACACACAATCTTCTCGCCTGACGGAGATGTTAGCAGTCACTCTGGTCGCCGCCCTAGCTGAACATCCCGGTCACCCGATCTGTCAGTGTCTGATTTGTTTAATGGCGAGCCAGCAAGTCTAAGGTATACCACCTCTTAAAGACCTGCAGCGGAACATTTCAGATGAGATAGCAGCAATTCCAGCGGTTCAGTTTCGATCCGCCTTCAGAAACTCGCTGACGAGGGCCGAAGGTGCCAAGAGAGCAATTGTGGCCATTCAACATCTGCTGTAGTCAAGTTAGAGGCTTATAAACTACTTAAACTAATGGTACTCGCTTATGCTACCGACAACACACACACTCATGCCGGAGAGAGGACTCGAACTCTGTTTTTCGGGACACTTTTATTTGCCCCTTTCTTCAAGAGACAACGGCTGAGTCGCAGTAGGCACATCGGTTACCGTTAGATCACCGAGGTTAAGTATCTTCAAAAGTAGAAACCCAAGATCGAAATATAATTATTTATTTTATGACGACCAGTTTCAGTGGCCTATGCCATCATCATCTGGTGATGACAATGTGGTCATCATAAGTTATTTAAAAGATGGAGGTTAAATAGTACGTGCAACATAGCACTTAGACGAAAGTGGTTGATGATTTATCTTGTGTATTTTATGTTTTGACTAAGCGCTATGTTGCACCTACTATTTAACCTCCATCTTTTAAATAACGTAAGATAACCAAATTGGAAAATATTATATGACCAGATGATGGTGGCATAGCCCATTAAATCCGGTCAAATAAATAATTACATTAAGATCTTGGCTTTCTACTTTTGAAGATAATTAATCTATCAGATCGTCTCCGCAACCTACGTTGACAAGTAATATTTTCCGAAGTTAAGCGCTGTCGGGCTTGACTAACACTTGGATGGCTAACCATACACGTAGATAATGTCGTGGGAAAGGCGAACCAGAGACTGCGTTTTATTGGCAGAACGCTGCATACACTACGCTTGTCCGTCCTTTTTTGGCGTACTGCTGCCCAGTGTGGGATCCGTATCAGGTGGGTTTGACGGAGGATATCGAAAGAGTCCAAAGAATGGCAGCTCGTTTCGTTTTGTCACGATACAGGGGAGACAGCGTTACGGAAATGATACAGGATCTGGGATGGGAATCATTACAACAACGGCGCTTATCGCTGCGGCGTGGGCTAATTACGAAACTCCAGTCGCCAACATTCTCCACCGAATGGGAAAATATATTGTTGACTCCCACTTACATAATAGGTAGAAATTATGATCAGAATAAAATACGAGAAATCAGAGCTCGAACGGAGAGATTCAGGTGTTCTTTTTTCCCGCGCGCTGTTCGAGAATGGAATGGGAGGTAAATAGTATAATGGTGGTTCGATGAACCCTCTGCCAGGCAAATGTGATTTGCAGAGTATCCATGTAGATGTAGATGGATCTGCCGAGCGCTGTTGGCAGTCCGGGTGCACTCAGCCCTGGAGCCAGGAGCTGCTTGATTGTGAAGTGGCGGCTCCGGTCTGGCAAACCTACACAACGGCCGGGAGTGCGGGACGCTGGCGACAGCTATCTCCACACCGCATCTAGTTGATGCCTTCCGGCGAAGGATGGCACGACAGTCGGTCTGTACCAGTTGGGCTCGAGGCCTGTGTGGGTCAGAGTTTTTAGTTTTTTTCTAGAGTTTTGACGACGTGCACTTGTGGATGCCGTTGACAGGTATCCGACTCTGCATATTTTCGATCCGAACATGGTTGAGATCGGTCTAAATGGGTAATATCTAATATATAAATATGAATGTGTGTGTGTGTGTGTGTGTTCGTATTTTATGCGCGGCCGTATCGTTCAACCGACTGTGATGAAACTTTGTCGAAATATTGATGGCACTTCCGCGATGGTTATATTAACTGACTGTACGACAAATAGTTCAGGAGATATGAGGTAATAAACAATTAAATGTGCGGAAAACCGCTGCATCATGCAACGTCTGCTTCTAAACCACTCTACTGATTTCAACCAAATTCGTTACACATATTCCTTCCATGAGGTAACAATTGACGTACGGGTAAGAACTGTTTACGACATATATATTTCAGGAGATATGACCTCAAACAATTATATGGTTGAAAACGTTTGGCACCATGCGGCATGCGTGTAAGGACACTTTATTCATACTAAAATCTTTAAGACATTTTAGACACTTTACCTTCAAAACTAGAGGAAGGTCACTGTCTCATAAAATTTTGAATGGTGCATGACGAAGGATACTATGTACTTCGTCAGATTCTCAAATGTTCAAATGTTTGTAGAACTTATGGGACTTAACTACGAGGTCATCAGTCCCTAAGCTTACAAACTACTTATGAACTAGCTAAGACTAAGGACGGCACAAATATCCATGCACGAGGGGGGGGGGATTCGAACCCCCGACCGCAGTGGCCGTGCAGACCGAGACTGAAGCGCCTCAGTCCCCTCGGCCACCGCGGCCGGCGTCAGATTCTACAGCTGTATTCCGATCCTGATGAAATTTTGAAATAGATTGAACAATTCGGTTTATCAGTGCAATATTAATATATTTAGATTACCTACAATCATTTCAATTACTTAACGTGACTCAACAGTTAATTTTCAGATTTCGAATGAAATAAAATTTCTGAAAATACTAGCACCTCTCTCTGGAAGTTACATTACATATTTCAGGGTGATAATCATGAAAGAAACATTTAAAACATAAATATTGTTCACACTTTGTGAATTTTATGTAAGAAATTTAAAGTAAGAATTTTTTTAAAAAAATATGCTTCAGTGGAAAGCATACTTCACTCATATTTTTAAATGACAGTTTTTTGGCTGTCAGCTTTGATGCATACCAGCATACCGAATCATTGGGGTGAAAACCACCTGCAGAAGACTTTTGTTGGTACAACATATGGTTCTAATGCGAATTTGAAAACAAATCTAATATATAAAAATTAACTAGCTTCCGGCGTTGCCTGGTTGTTTATTTATCCTACACTCCCGTAGTCCACATCCCCTTCCCCGCTCTCTCTGCATCCACCTCTTTCTCTCCCATCCCTCTGTTCGTTTCCACCTTCCCAATATCTACCTACTCCAATCAAGGCAAAAAAGGCAAGGTATCATTTTCTGAAACATCCAACTAGACATATAGCACTGTTGTAAGTTGGGGCTAACAGTTAAGGGGTGTGAATTTTTGGAGCAGACCTACACAAGGGAGTAACTTAACGACAAATATGCCTAGAGCTCTCATAACATCTTAAATGGACTACGTATTATATGAGACTAGCTGAAAGTCGCTCGGGTATTTATTACAGTCTTCTGCTCTCTTTGCCTTTCCTCTCTTCGTCTACCTTCTTTTTCCTTCTCTCTCTGTTCATCCCCCCTATCTCTGTGGGCGAAATTTTATCGCTATCAGATGAATGTTATAGCAGCGCATTAAATACGAACAAACCAAAAAAATATATATTAGGTTTCCAATCTTCCATTATTCCATCTCCTCCTTTCCCTTTTCTCTGGTCAATTGCTCCTCCCCCCGTCTCCTCCTGTCCCTTTCTCTGTACATCTCCCCTCCCTCACCTGCCTGTCAGCATCTCTTCTCCCTCATTCTCCTCCTCGCCCCTCTCTCTGTCCGCCTCCTCCCTCCCCTTTCTGTCCGTCTCCTCCTCCACCTACTCGTCTCCCTCCTATATATGGAAACATACATAGGTATGCGCCAATTTTCACAGTGACTGATCAGATGGTGTCAAAGTGGAAAGGTACCCTCCGCCATACTACATTCACTGGCTTGCAGATTACAGAAATCTCCTTAATGAAAACATACATTTATGTGCTCAACGTACCCTCCACCATGCACCCACAGAAGCTCACGAAAGGTAGTTCATGTATAGTTCGGGGTATAAGCTGACTTCATTCCACATTTCATTCTGTCCCGTCCAGCCGTTTCAGCGTTATGAGTAACAAACGTGTTCACCCACTGTACGTTATCCTTCACCACGTACCGTACGGTGGCTTCTTAAAGGTAGCCCATGTATTAATCGGTGTATAAGCTACCTCTATTCCAAATTTGATTCGTATCCGTCCAGCCATTTCAGCGTGAAGGCGTAAAAAGCGAATTAACTAAGTGTAAAGCACCCTCCGACATGCACCATACGAAATTAAAGTAATATGCCTATAACCTTCGCGCGAGTGCAACCAATGAGTTGACAAAGTTTTATCGCAATGAGATGTACGGTACGGACATGAATAAAATACTAACAAAAAGACACCTTTAGAATGTTTGCCTGTATGTCCTCCATGTGTTCATAAACGATTCATTCGATTACAATGAAACTTTGGTGAACTGTTCACCGTACGCCCACGAATGTTTCTGACCCAAAAACAAAAGGGCACGACCCATAGCTCAAAATATATGACGCCGTAAATAACGAGAGGCCACCATGTGAGAATACCCAGATTTATGCGTCAATTATTGGAAAATGGGAATAGTTAGGTGGCTGCAACAAAGCTTGCATGTAATTTCGGACGTTTATGAAGCGTTATGTAACTAACCCCCCCTTCCCACCCCAAGAAAACGATGGAACGAAGTCTACCGCTCGCAACAGTTTCGCTCTAGATGCCGTAAAACTGTCGTATCGGGCATGACGTTGTATCAAATAAAGTTAACATTACAGATTGGCATGTTACTATTTATTTTTGTCTGCAAGTCTCCCTTAATTCTCTTAAATACAAAATTAAGCAATGTGTTTTCTTAATCTCTATCTATATAAAAGCGAAAGGACACTCACTGACTAAACACGAAATCTTGAAAACTACTTCACCTTTGAAGCTGAAATTTGGCAGGAATGTAGTTTATACGTAGAAAACGTCAGCTAAGAAACTGTTTTGTGATAGGTCCATGGCGCAGCATACTTCTCCTACAGACGCACGAAATCGACAGTTTCATTCCGATCTTCACAAAATTTAGCACGCTTGACCTTCAAAACAGAGGAAGGTCACCGTCTACCTTACGTTTCCTACGATGCATGGGGGAGGATACTTTGCAACATAAAAGTGGATAATAGTTACCTGACATTATTATTCAATCTTGATCGTCCAGGTACTGATGACTCCGTAGTTAAGTCCCATAAGCTCTACAAACATTTGAACATTTGAAACTAGTCATCAAGCAATTATGTAAATAAGCGATCTGGGTAAATAAATCTCACAGGAGAATCATCATAAAAATGGATCCCTAATTGCCTCGGTCGCGCCATAACTTGAGAACGGCTCGACCGATTTCAAAGTTCCATTTTTTTTCGTTATTTTCAGGTCAAGGGTTGTATGAAATAAAACCGGAATATTTGAGAACAATAAAGTGCTTTTTTTATTTTTTTCAGTGTGACCCTGCGTTTCTATTGCATAGAAATCTATAACTTTGTTCCGATATTGATGAAATTTTGCACACTCTACCTTAAAAACAAGAGGAATGTCACTGCCTGTATGAAATTTCATTCCGTGCATGGTGGAGGGTACTTGCGGAATTTTACAAAATGTATAGTTTTGCTCCAATCTCCATTAATTTTTGCACACGTGACCTTCAAAGCAAGAGGAAGATCACTGGGTACATAAATGTTTGTATGGTACATGACAGACGGTACCTTGCAGAAAACTTTGAGGAAAGAGGGAAAGGTGGAAACGAACAGAGGGAGAGAAAGAGGTGGATGCAGAGAGAGGGGGGAAGGGGATGTGGACTACGGGAGCGAAAGATAAGGTTAGTGTGTTTGAAAGGAGAAAAGCTGTGCGCTGACGACGTCGCGTCATCTCCGCCGAACCACCCTGCAATAGATTTGCCACCCTACAGTCACGAGCCGGAGCACCTGTCGCGAATCGTGAGGAGTGGCTCTGCAGCACCGGACGCGTAAAACTTTGACGACTCCGGCGAGCGCCAGAGTGAGGGGCGCTACCCCACAGGCAGATTCTGTCTAGCTTAGCAACAGGTGACGTGGCGTGACGTGGCACCGCCATCCCGCGAGGATCCCACGCAACCGATGAGCAACTCAACAGCTGCGCCAAGGGAAATATTTTAGCACTACGCCACTTTCAGCGACCGTGATGATATCCAAAGAAGATCATCATCGTGTCCTATGATCCCTTTCTCACATGGCCGGAACTCTTGATGGAATTTCCAATGGTGGGATGGTGACAGCCCCCGAAATCTTCACAATGCAAATGTACAAATGTTTGTAGAGCTTATGGGACTGAACTAAGGGGTCATCAGTCCCTAAACTTATAAACTACTTATCAACTAGCTAATACTAAGGGCGGCACAAATATCCATGCCCGAGGGGGGATTCGAACCCCAGCCCGTAGTGGCCGTGCAGACCGTGACTGGAGCGCCTCAGTCCCCTCGGCCACCGCGGCCGGCAGATTCTTCACAACTAGTGACACTGCGGCCCGCTATTTCATATCTTGATGTCTACGGTCTACAGCTGTAGCAAACAGTATGTGTTCGGTATTCAGTAACGATTACCTTGGCTGACTCGAAGTACTGAAACGTTAATCATAAATACAGTTCATTACTCGCATATATGTATCAATACGAACTTACGAATACATTTAGTTACTCGCAGCTACCATATCGCTACGAACTTACGAATATATATCGTTATTCGCATCTACAGTATCGATTCGAACTCTGTAACGAAAACCAGTATGTAGAATGTTTATTTTCTGTGATATTTATTATTCTCAGGTCAGTAATTTTATCAGACATCCGTGTCAAATTTTAAGCGCCTTTGACGTAGCTCTACGATATTAGATGGTTATTTTTGTTATTAAACATTTTAGGTATACTTCTTAGCCCGTGTTTTCAGGTTAATCCTCGATTACCTGATGTCCGCTTTTAATACAAACACACGTTTCATTGTATTTTTTTCGTGGAATAATTTCAGTTTCACGGTTAATTATTTGTTTCTGGTTTGGTCTAGAATAATACGAGGGTTGGAACTTAAATAGTGGCAACTATTTATTCGCAACCGATACAAAAGCGTTACATGTTTGCACCTGTGACTGTCCTTAAAAGTAGTCACCGGCGTTGTGTAGAACCCGTTGCCAGCGACGTGGAAGGCGTAGTATACCGTTTTATACCTGTTCTGTTGGTCGTGCGAATGGAGCAGTCTACAGCTTGTCGAATCTCTGGAACAGTTCTGAATCAAATGCCACGAAGAGGTTCCTTCATCTTCGGCATTAAATCAAAGTCACAAGAAGTCCGGGGAGTGTGTTGGATGGTACAATACATTCCAGTCCCATCGACCTAACAGAGCAGCCACAGCTTACGCTATATGCGACCGCGCGTTGTCGTGCAAAATGATGGGTGGGTTCGCAGAAAGTGTTGCCGCCTCTTTCGCTGTCCGCTAACGCGGTAACAGTATGCACTACTTCTTCAGAGACGCTAGGGTGACGTGCCCGATCCATGTCTGTGACGGTTTACTGACCTTCGTTGAAGGCTTTTACCCAACGTGCAGCTGTTCTTGATACGAATTCTGGATTAGTGAAACAATTTCGGAAAGCTGTGTTAAACAATTCTGCTTTAGCAGAACTGTCATCGGTAGTATCACCATTGATATCGTGTAGTGAATGCATTGATTGTGTTTTGCCGCTAATATATTTTACATACCATCAGAATATCTGAGGATGTCTACCAAATTACGTGACAGGGTTTCGTTTTGTCAACTATTGTAAATTTCTCGTATTGAAGTTCATGGTAAATTTCTAGTCTCTGTAAAAGATCGCCAGTGTTGGTGATTTTGTATCCGTTTAAATTTGGCATGATTTTTTCTTTGCTTTTTCAAGAGTGAACCGCGACGGATCGGCCCTCTCTTGTCTTACTTTGTTTGGAATAAATCTGTCAATGGTTGTCGATATTATTTCTGATGTGTACGGTACTTGACTAGTGCTGTAGATAATGACGGAATAGTAATCAAGACAATGTCCATAACGTCGGATTTGTTTCAGTACCGCTTGGATTAAAACGTTTCAAGTCTTAACATTACACTTATTCGACATTTTTGTGACGTTCAAAATACGCGCGGTATCTTACATAGGAGATAAACAGGAGAAAGAAGGAAAGCGAGATAAGACTTAAAAGGGATAATTGCTAGCGAGATAAGTAAACATCAGTTTATTCCGTTAATCCCCTCTTTCCTCCAGATCGAAGTTCAGACTTTCAAGTTATTCTCTACAGGTATTGTCGTCGGAGAGGAAAAATTGGAATCAACGCAATATTAGAAAATTTTCTCTTTTCTACAAAGTCAGCGACTCAAAGATAAGCTCGTTATTTTTCTTCAGAAATGGGATGTTACGAAGTCTAATAATCCCTTACTCGTGGAGAACATTTTGTTTGTGAGAGAAAATTTGCTTAGCGGCGGGCAGCAGTAATTGCTCGAGCAGAAGCTACAGAACTAGGAGGGGCGGAGGGAAACAGGCTCATTAACTGCCGACTCGTCTGCGCTGCTTAAACAGACCTCAGGCGGAGATGGATTCCTGACGTAATTTAATTCTTTATGGAACCACGGCAACCTCTGTATTTACCAGCCGTACATCACGCATAATTTAGGGAGAAAATGTAATTAGTATTCTGCATATTTAAAAATTTACTGAGCTAATACAATGTCCCAAAATATATTTCCAAACGAACACATTTCTGAAGGACAGACGTGCTGACAGTAGGAGACGTTAAATGTTTCAGATCTACAGAAGACGTATTGTGTTGTCCGTTCAATAGAGGGTGAAACGTCTTTCAAGGCACTGGACTTTCATGGCAACAGAAGTAGATATAGCTGTGGCTCTTACGGTTTCCACGACTTTTGCATGATGCGGATAAGTTTTTCGATATCGGAAAGTTGATCCAATATTACACGAGCTAAGAGGTAATCGACTTCTTACTCCCCTCCCCTCATCCCCCCCCCCCATCTGTGCCATATGTGTACGTTCTCTATAGTCCAAATCTGTTTGTCTATGGCTAGCCGTTCAACATATAATTTTTAACTGCTGCCATATTAATGTTCGTAACGGGACTCCAACCTGGCACATTTACCGTTCGAGGATAAGTGATCTATCTAATAAGCGATCCGAGTAATAAACAGCTATACTTCCGCGAATAGGCCATTTCCTTCGTTCAAAATTGTACAAATCTGTTGCATACCTTGCGGAGCTAGCTCTCCTAGAAACGAGGATACTTTCCGTCTCATTCGTAGTCTGTGCAAGGCTGATCCTTGTCTCAATGATCTCATCATCGACGAACGTTGAAACCCTGTTTTTCACTGTTGCAGATATCTTGTTCTTGGTTGCTTCCTGTGCTGGCAATGTACTTAGTAAACTTTTAATGTATTACATCGATTACTATTTACACGACCATTCATAAAGAATCATTGAATCACTTGGTCTGACTTGCCCTACTGTCGTGTCCATTAATTCGCTACTTTCCCGAAACTGTATGATCTGTATTGTACAGTGTGTGTTCTTAATATGAATGATCACAGACACCATTTTTCACTGTGTATAGGCTGGTACAGCAGTACGCAGAGGATATGCGTATCTTTCTATCTTGATAGAAATTTGTTTAGAAATTTGCTGTCGAGTAACTTACTTGTCTTTTACAGTTTGATAGTGTATACACTTTCTTTTATGTGAAACCTTAACTTTTCCTGGTGTAATGAATTTTTAAACAAGTTAACGGGTATGTGGCCGGGTGACGTCGACATCCGCCGATATTTCGACAGGAGCACACCCTGCCATTCTCAAGGCACAACTGCACTCAAGGAAGCAATGTGCAAGCGAATTTAATACCTCGGAAAATAACACAGCACAGTAGAAGTCAACACAATGCTGCCACACCTGTTGATTAACAGTCATTATCGATATTTCTGATGTTGGTCATCTTTGGTTGTGTTGATTCTGCGGTTACTCGTACTGTTTACCGTTTGCAAACCGAGATATTAAATTCCCTTGCGCATTGTTTCCTAGAGTGCAGTTGTGACTTGAGAATGGCAGGGTATGCTCCAGTAGAAATATCGGCGGTGGTCGACGACGTCACCCGCATCAGACCCGTAAGTTGTTTGGAACTTTCTTTTACGTTCACCTGAGGTAAAGTTTCCAGTTCTAATATACCCGATTTCGAAAATGATATTTTGGAAGTGTTGATCTCCATTCCCCACACACCGACGGAACCTCACACCGGAAGAAAATCGGCAGTGTCGTGTAAAATGAACCATTCTGGCCACATGTGCCCACCCCATCTTCGCCAATAATTCACCCCCCCCACCAAACCGCGACTACCCCCTCCCCCCATTCCAAACACACAAAATCGAGATATTAGGTCCTGTGTTTTGCTATTTAATATTGAAATTAAATATGTTTTATTTCACGTTTTGTAAAATTTTTTATAAAGCGTCCACGCCCCCCAGTCTGGCCAAAAGTACTAATTTTTCACCCTCCCCGCAGAAATTTCAATAACTCCACCCCCGCCCCTGTGGGCACCTCTGATGCCGGCAATTGCATGGAGTGATTTAGGGAAAACACGGAAAACCTAAAGTTGGATGGCGGATTTGAACCACCGTCCGTCAAATTACGAGTCCAGTGTGTTACCACTGCGGTACCTCGCTCGATCTTTTCCTTTTGCTTTCGGCAAGAAATTCGCGTTGGATTAAAAAGCAGCCGGTCGAGGGGATGGGGAGGATACCCAATATCACCTCACGAATAGGAAGAGTGGAAAACCTTTGTTTGAATGTCCACGCGAAGTGGGTGCTGTAGCGACATATTGCTGGAACCAGGTGTTGTCCTGTCGTCTCAGTGCAATATTTCATCCATTTCAGTTGAAGGAAACAATACCGAGCAGGAGTCTTCCCATTTTACACCATCTTCTTCAAAGTAGTACGTTCTTTAACACCAAAATCTGAAATAGCGCACCATAACTGTCACTACGGAGGCTATGGAGTGGTCGTTGCTAAGGCCCTACGAGACTTTTGTCAGTCCACAAATTTGACTGAAAACTGGGGCTATATCAAAACCGGGCATTGTCGAATATGAGTACAGGTATATAAAAGTAGGAAAGCAAGAACTAAGCCTCTCATCGAAGACAGGACTATGAAGGACTTCGTCAAATGCACGAAGCCAAGGATAGAAATAGACCTGTAAGCCGCTCAAGAGGAGTGAGATTAATGGTGTCTGGCAGCAGAGTGTCGATAGTGAACAGATGGCAGAGTGGGCGCGGCGTCTAGATGCGTATCACGCGCGCCCCGGTAATTCAGTGTTTAGCGCCGGCCAGGGTCGCCTGGCAGGGCGCAAAAAAGACTGGGCCGGCTCCCGCGCCCTCTCCTACCTGGCCACCTGGTCCCTGCCGCTGCCGGCAGGAAACCACAGGCGCACCAGCTTCATTCTCACCAGGTGGCGGTCTCTTTAGAAAACTCCAGGGTGGTAGATTCCCTCTCAGACTGCTGTCTTTGCTGCATGAGGTACTTACGGTATATTGGTCTTCAAATTGAGATTGGTCGCTCAACCGGTCGGCTTGCAGCAGGAGAAGCACCACAGGACATGTTAATTTCCACTGTCTATACATTTCCAAATAAATACAAAGTACTATTTCAGCATGACCAGGAAGGATTCAGACTCATAATAGCGGAAGTTCCAAAACAACAGAGTATTTTATTTTTACAAGTAAATCATCCTCATTTTTTATTTACTATAGGATGCACTGTTGTGCACGACATTCAAACTGTACTTTAGGGGTATGAAACAATACAATTTATTTAATTTATGAAAAAAGACACGTTTTTTTTTTTTTTTTTTTTTTTTTTTTTTTTTTTTTTTTTTTTGGGGGGGGGGGGGAATATCTTTATGCATGTTGCGATTTTTCATTCTGTGTTGTTTACAATGTCTCTACTATTACCTGTTTATACAGTTTTGTGTCACAATAAGTGCGACAGGGCAAAATTACCGTTTGTTTCTGTAATTTTGGACACTAATGTATTTATTTTCTAAACATAATTGAGTAGTTTTTAATTAAATATAATATTGTGAAATAATTATTGGGTGTTTACTTTTTGTTTCATCTTTTAAAAAATGACGATGTGAGCACCTTCCGGCCCCTCCCCGTCCCCATATTTCTGGAAAAGCAATTTCAGTTTTAGGACTCGTCGTAGAAAAAAATTAAACTAATTACACCCGCTGAAACCCCTTGTGCTGTAATAATTAAAGATTCTTAGTATTTACTATCGTGCAAATATATCAAATAAACATATATATAAATTTTAACGAGCTAATATTTCAAGTTTTAACGGGTCATGTTGATATGATTACTTGTGAAGAAGGAGCGGGGAACATAAGCTTGAATGTGCTTTTTTTACTGGATGTATAGGTGGGGTGGCTAAGAGACAGACGGGAAACATCAAAGGCCATGCGACTAACAGTCTAGTCCTGATGCAATAATAAAGCTTTAATCCTATTTTATGTCAAGAAGAATTGAATTTTTAGGCTGTTCGATAATATCGTCTTTTTCTTAGAATACTGCAATCTATTTAAGTCAGTCAATGCTAACAGGATTACGAAACGAGACAATAAAGGTAGTAGAGTATTTTTGTTTTGTAGGAAGTAAAATAATTTGTGATGAACGTAGTAGGAAAGGTATAAAATGCAGAATGTCAGTGGGAAGGAAAGTATTTCTGAATAAAATAAATTTTGTAATGTCAAATATTAATTTAAGTCTTATTAAAACATTTGTGAAGGCATTTCGGTGGAGTGCAGCCTTGTACGGGTGTGGAATGTGGTCGACAAATAGTTCAAACAAGAAGAGGGTCGTAGTTTTTGAGATTTCATGCCAGAGCAGGATTCTGAAGATTATATGGATTTATCGCTTAACTGATGAAGTACTGAACAGAATTGAGAGAATTGAAATTTCTGACAAGCTTGACTAAAAGAAGGGATCGATTGGTATGACACGTTCTAAGGCATCAAGGAATCGTCTATTTAGTGTGGGGAGTAATAATCACTGAGGGAGTACAACGAGAAGCTTCAAATGGAGGTGTATTGCCGTTCTTATTCAGTGATGAAGAGGCTTGCATAAAAACAGTACCGTGGAAAAATGCATCAAACCATTCTTCGGGCTAAAGACCTCAAGAAAGGCAGTTCATTGTTATGCAGACTTACACTATGACAGTTTAGAAGTTTTAAGTACCAATATAATAGAGGTATATGGCCTGAGATATCCAAAAAGTTCCAAAAAGTCGTTTCAGATTTAATTTTTTTCACTGTCGTTCTCCCGTTTAAGTATCCTTGTGAGCTGTACCTTATCTTTCACGG
Organism: Locusta migratoria; assembly: GCA_026315105.1. NCBI lineage: Eukaryota > Metazoa > Arthropoda > Insecta > Orthoptera > Acrididae > Locusta > Locusta migratoria. The sequence continues at coordinate 470,136,529 of CM048744.1, read as the reverse complement.
CTCCTTCCCCCTCCCTCAATAATTTAGTGGTGGTGACGCCTATCGCCACGCTACAAACCTGTACCTAGCGTTTGATGTTCCCCGTCGATACGTTTCTGAGCTGTAAGCTTACTAAACAAGTAAGAAAACCAAGTGGGGGGGGGGGGAGAGCTAAAGCAGCAACAAGAGGGGGCAGGTCATTTACCTCCCGCCGGAGGCATCGGAAAACTGTTTCCACGTCGCTGGCATCTCTGTGACGCGCCGTGTCTGTGGCGCAGTGTTATCGTTTTTGTGGAAAAAAAGCGTAGAATAAACTGAGCGCGGCCTCTGTTTTAGGACGGTGGCGCGGCCGATGACAAACTGTCTCTTTTGTGGGCTGGTCGCGGTAAAAGAAACACAGCTACAGCTACACGTGGGATCTGGCCAGCTGCGACACAGACACTCAGATATTGCTGGCGGCGGGCCAGCCGACACTCGCCGCTTGTTAAGCGATCCGCTACGTGTGTGACACAGGCGGAGAGCAGCACGTGTGAGGCCGGAAATTACGCGCTCTGGCTGTCATTATTATGTCATTTCTGCACAGTAACGTAGCAAGTCCTGGTTAGTTTCTCAGGAGCGTTGTATTCCGGAAATGATGATACTGGACGGATCCAGAATGATGTATGGTACGGACTCCCTCATTCAGACGGGTCCAGATCTACATTTGTATCAATAACAGTACCAAGAAGGCATGGAATCTTGAAACGTGTAAGCAATATATAGCAGCTCTGTAGAAAATAACTTAATTTTATGGAAAAAAGAACGGGAAGATAATTAAATACTGGAAGATGTAACAAGAAACATTTCACAGATTCTGAACGCCTTAACTTTAACCCAGAGAGCGCGGAATTATATTTGGTTTAACTTTATTCTTAGAAGCTATTAATTACTTTCATATGACTGCACAAGTTCTTTATAAGTGATTTTTTTCACAATCAGGCCATTAATTTTGCAATACTGTCCATTCTGGAATGACGTCAAAATGAATGTTTTATAATTTTAATCTGATGAATGATTATTATTAAAACAAGATTTAAGATGAAATATATACATATAAATATCTCAGAAATTGAAAAAAGTTCAAGAAATATAAACCCAACTACGAGGAAGTCTTCAGTATCTTCTGTGTAAACCTCAACTTTGCAGCTGTAGCCAAACACTTTGCAATTGACAATACAAGCTAAAATTGATCTGCAGTGGTAGTACACGATTCAAAGAAATAAAATATGACACTGTACACGAATTCTTACAGACAAGACTAACACAGTAAGCTGCCATTGTCGTCCTTCTGGAAGGACGTCAGCGCTGTCTGGGTTAAAATGTTGTTGTTATGGTCTTCAGTCCGGAGACTGGTTTGATGCAGCTCTCCACCCTACTCTATCCTGAGCAAGCCTTTTCATCTCCTCATAAGAACGACAACCCACATCCACTTTAATCTGTTTACTATACGCGTCTCTTGGTCTCCCTCTGCGATTTTTACCCCACACACTTCCCTCCAATGCCAAATTTACGATTCCTCGATGTCTAAGAATGTGTCCTACCAAGCGATCCCTTCTTTTAGTCAGGGTATGCCAAAAATTCCTTTTCTCACCAATTCTGTTCAGTACCTCTTCATTAGTTATGCGATCTACCCACCTAATCTTCAGCATTCTTCTGTAGCACCACATTTCAAAAGCCTCTATCCTCTTCCTGTCCGCACCGCTTATCGTCCATGTTTCACTCCCATACAAGGCAACACTCCACACAAATGCCTTCAGAAAAGACTTCCTTAAACTTAAATTGATATTTGATGTTAGCAAATTTCTCTTTTTCAAAAATGCTTTTCTTCCCATTGCCATTCTGCATTTTATATCCTCTGTACTGCGACCATCATTTGTTATTTTACTGCCCAAGTAACAAAACTCATCTACTTCTTTTATCACTTCGTTACCTAATCTAATTCCTTCAGCATCAGCCGATTTTCTTACACTGCACTCCATTACCCTAGTTTTGCTCTTGTTAATGTTCATCTTGTAAGCACCTTTCAGCACACTGTCCATTCCGTTCAATTGCTCTTCCAGGTCGTTTGCTGTATCTGACAGAATTACTATGTCGTCGGCAAAACGCAATGTTTTTAATTCTTCCCCCTGAACTTTAATTCCTTCACCAAATTTCTCCTTGATTTCCTTTATAGCTTGCTTAATGTACAAATTGAACAACATTGGAGAAAGGCTAAAACCCTGTCTTACTCCCTTCCCAACTGATGCTTCCCTTTCATGCCCTTCGAGTCTAATAACTGCAGTCTGGCTTTTGTACAAGTTGTAAATAACTCTTCTTTCCCTGTATTTTACACCTGCTGACTTCAGAATTTGAAAGAGTGTATTCCAGTCAACATTGTCAAAAGCTTTCTCCAAATCTACAAAAGCTAAAAATGTAGGTTTGCCTTTCCTTAATCGATCTTCTAAGATAAGACGTAAAGTGAGTATTGCCTCCCGAATTCCTACGTTCCTCCTGAATCCAAACTGATCTTCCCCGAGGTCAGCTTCTACCAGCTTTTCCATTCTCCTGTAGATAATTCGTGTTAAAATTTTGCAACCATGACTTATCAAACTGATGGTTCTGTAATTTTCACACCTGTCTGCGCCTGCTTTCTTTGGAATGGGGATTATTACATTTTTCTTAAAGTCTGAGGGTATTTCGCCTGTCTCATACATCCTACACACCAGTTCAAATAGTTTTGTCGTGGTTAGCTCTCCCAGAAACTTTAGTAGCTCTGAGGGTATGTCATCTACTCCTGGGGCCTTGTTCCGACCTAGGTCTTTCAGGGCTCTGTCAAATTCATCTCTCAGTATAGTATCTCCTATTTCATCTTGATCTACTTCCTCTTCCCTTCCTACAACATCGTCTCTCAGTTCATTTCCTTTGTAGAGCTGCTCTATGTACTCTTTCCACCTTCCAGCTTTCCCTTCTTTGCTGAGAACTGGTTTCCCATCTGAGTTCTTGATATTCGTGGAGTTGCTTTTCTTGTCCCCAAATGTCTCTTTTATTTTCCTGTAGGCGGTATCTACTTTTCCCCTTCTTATACATTCTTCTACAGATTTGCATTTGGCTTCTAGCCACTCCTGGTTAGCCATTTTGCACTTCCTGTCAATCTCATTTCTTAGTCGTCTGTACTCCATTTTGCCTGTTTCATTTACTGCATTTTTATATTTTCTCCTTTCATCAATTATATTTAGTATTTACTGTGATATCCAAGGATCTTTTGTAGGTCTTGCCTTTCTACCTATTTTGTCCTCTGCTGCCTTCACTATTTCATCTCTCAATGCTACCCATTCCTCTTCTACTGTTTTATTTCCCCCTGTTTCTGTCAAATGATGCCTAAATCTCCCTCTGAATTTCTCCAGAACTTTACGTTCCTTCAATTTATCTAAGTCCCATCTCTTTATTTTCCTACACTTCTGCAGTTTTTGCAGTTTCAGCCTACAGTCCATAACCAACAAGTTATGGTCAGAGTCTATATCTGCCCCTGGGTACGTCTTACAGTTTATCATCTGGTTCCGGAATCTATGTCTTACCATTATAAAATCTATCTGATACCTTCCGGTGTCTCCTGGTCTCTTCCACGTATACAACCTTCTTTTGTGATTCTTAAACCACGTGTTTGTTACGATTAAATCATGTTCCGTGCACAATTCTACCAGGCGATTTCCTCTTTCATTCCTTCTGCCCAGTCCATATTCAGCTATTATTTTTCCTTCTCTTCCTTTTCCTACTACCGAATTCCAGTCTCCCATCACAATTAAGTTTTCCTCTCCCTTAACTGTCTGAATAATTTCCTTTAGCTCCTCACATATTTCTTCGATCTCTTCATCATCGGCAGAGCTAGTTGGCATATAAACCTGTACTACTGTTGTCGGTGTTGGCTTCGTATCTATCTTGACGATGATAATGCGATCACTGTGCTGCTCATGGTAGTTTACCCGCATTCCTATCTTCTTATTCATTATCAGTCCTACTCCTGTGATACCCCCAACTGATTTTGTATTTATAATCCTGTACTCACCTGACCAGAAATCCTGTTCATCCTGCCACCGAACTTCACTAATCCCCACTATATCTAACTTCAACCTTTTTAAATTTTCTAATTTTCCTACACGGTTAAGGGAACTAAAATTCCACGCTCCGATCCGTAGAATGCCAGTATTGTCTTTCCTGATGACAACATCCTCCTAAGTAGTCCCCGCCCGGTAATCCGAATGGGGGACTATTTTACCTCCGGAATATTTTACCCGAGAGGATGCCATCATCATATTTTCATACAGTAGAGCTGCATGTCCTCGGGAAAAGTAACGGCTGTAGTTTTACCTTGCTTTCAGCCGTTCCCAGTAACTGCATGGCAAAGCCACATTAGCTGATGTTACAAGGCCAGCTCAGTCAATCATCCAGACTGTTGCCCCTGTAACTACTGAAAAGGCTGCTGCCCCTCTTCAGGAACCACACGTTTGTCCGGCCTCTCCACAGATACCCCTCCGCTGTGGTTGACCTACGGTACGGCTATCTGCATCGTTGAGGCACGCAAGCCACCCCACCTCGGCAATGTCTGTGGTTCATGGGGGTAGGGGTTAAAATATCTTCCCCCAAAATTATTGGTATCCTTGAGAGACGACACTATTTCAAAATTACTCAACCTTGTGTGCAAAATATGAGTCATGATAAATATTCTCAGACTAAGAAAAATCTAATAACCCCAGTTTTATTAGTTTTGGACGAAAATAATGAAATGAATTATATATAGAAGAATGAAAAATCTGGTATAATCCGACCCCTGGAATGAACAGTTTGTGTTCCGAAAATATTTAGAAACACCCGAGGCAATACTGACTCTGTAATTTATCTTAGAACATACACCAAAGAATTGCTAACCTCCGTTTATAATTTTAAAAATCTGAATATGTAGTATTTATATTAAATTTGTTTATAGTATTTGTAGCTATATAGAAAGTCGATAACTATGTTTCATTGAATATACTCTCTGAAATTCCGAACGTAGCAGGGGTAAAATACAGGGAACCAAAGACATCACACAGCAGTTAGAAGTGTGAAAAGGTGATGTTAGTTGCCTTGGTAAGTACGTGACTCAGCTAGGTGATGTGACGAAAATTTTTCTGTAAATCAACTCTAGACCTCTATGCCATCCGTACACAGTAGACCTCTATGCCATCCGTACACAGTAGACCTCTATGTCATCCGTACACAGTACTGTGTACGGATGCCATCCTTGCTCACCTTCCGTCCGACTCAAATTTTCGTCCACACACTACTGTCGTCATGCCCCTGCCCATTATTCTGATAAATACAACATTTCGCCAATTCCCGTAAGATTTTACCCACGCTTACGTAAGAATTTCAGGATGTTACGCCAGTCGAAGCAATGCATTCCACCAACTATTTGACACACTCATGATACTGACCAATGACACGAGTAGGCAAGTTATTACTTTTAAAAAATCTGTTATTTGTGTGGTGTGTGATATCATTGTAGTATTCTTTGAATGTCATAGCAGAGCGTTTAATGTTTTCTACATCTACATAAATACTCTGCAAATGAAATTGAAGTGTAGGACAGACAATTTATCTAACTGCTTGTATGATATTTTTCTACAGTTCTGTTGTCTTATAGCACGTGGGAAAAGGGAACACCCAAATCTTTCCGTTTTAGATCTGATTTTTCTTATTTTACTATGATTATTATGTTTTCCTATAAACTATGTTCGCATTCTCTAGAAGTAGTTGGTACAAGAAATTTCGCAAATAAATATCGCCGCAATGAGTAACGCCTTTCTTTAAATGATTTCCACACCCAAGTCGTCCATCATTTCCGTGACACTCTCTCCCCTCTATCGCGATAATACAAAGCGATCTGCCCTTCTCTGAACTTTCTCTAAATCGTCCGTCATACCCACTTCGTGTGGATCCCACAGTGCAGCAATACTCCCAAATAGGACGCACAAGTGTTGTGTAGGTTGTTCCTTTAGTAGAACTGTTATATCTTCTTTCTAACAATGAAACGTAGCCTTTGGTTCGCCTTCCCTACAATATTTTCCATGTGTTCTTTCCAATTTAAGTTATTCGTAATTGTTATTCCCAGTTATTTGCGGCCTGTAAATTTAACTGATTATGGTGTAAATGATTTTAACGGATTTTTTTCAGTGGTTACTATGTAAAGAGGTTGAAGTTGCTTACGTCATATAGTGTGTAAAATTGTTTTTTTTTTTTTTAATTACATAAGGGCTCGTTAAGAAAAAAAACATAGATGGTAATAAAAGCAAATTCAAAAAGAAGTATGTGAAATTAAAATGATAACTTAGAATTAAAATGACCCATCATTGCAACATTGAAGAAGAAGAATATAAAACTTTACGAAGATCCCCTTGTGAATGGCATGTATGAAATCCAGATTCATTAACAGGTGTCATATACTTAACAGAGGCAACGTGAAAATGCATGAATCAAAAACTAGAAAGGGCGAATTTATCATTGTGTTAATATGAGACAAAATAGATGAAAGTAAAATGTTATAAACGAGATATGAGTATTCTACCTGTATATGAATCGTGTTTACAGCTTTTCACGTTATATGATGCAAGGATGTAAGTTGCATTTGTTTACATAGTGACCTTGTAACATGGTTATAGTTTGACAATAGTTCTTATATGGCATGTTTATTACTTGACAATACTTTTTATATATCGACTTTATTATTCATTTATTGTTTAATAGAATTGTAAGGGTTTTTTTTTTTTTTTTTGGGGGGGGGGGTCTGAAGATGGTGCGAATGTAACACCGAAACAGGTCGCTTAATTAATTAAAAAATGTAAACAAAGCTTTCTTTCAATCTAAACTAACTTACTCTAAGGACAACTGACACACCTCTGCTCGAGGTAATACTCGAACCTCCGAATGGGAGCAGACGTACACTCCGCAAGGCGGCTTAGAGCGCACAGCCACTCCCGTGCGTCTCAGTTCAATTATTTTCCGTCGTGTTTCGTATTTGTTCGTTGTTGATGAATGTAACCTTTCTGCATTTTATTTTTTCTTATTGCAGAGGGCGGCCACTAGTCCTCTGCCCGAATGTGCTGAGCTACCGCGCCGGCGCCACTAAGCCACCTGGAACGCTGTGGATATTGCAATTGCAGGAGCTACCATGGGACGGTCTCAGGCAAATTCTCAACTTCCAGTGTGCAAAACTTTCGTAATGTGCCACTAGCCTCATTTGCTCGCTGTCGTGGTTAGACTATTCCCCTAAAGAGAGAGAGCCTCGTTTTGCACGTGCACTGAAATTCAAGGATCTTTTCTGCCAGTCTTCGCGTTCATTATACATTTACGTATGGAAAATTTCTTTTTTCGTGTCGGTTAAGATCAGTCCCTCATCTCAGCGTGACGAAACTCAGGTCGCTGGGCCGGTGCCAGCCGCCCCCGCCTGCTGCCGCTTCGCTGGCAGGTGGCCGCCGCGCCGGCATCAGCATTCTGCGCGCCTCGTCGCTGTGCTGTGGCGTGCCGTGCTCTGCCCTATTGGCTCGTCATGTGCCCCGCCGTGACCCTAACCGCCTCTGATCAATAACTGACCGCCGACGACGCAGCCGCCGCCGCCACCGCTGCCACCGCCGCCCCCTCTGGAAGACGACGCCAGGTCGAGCACAGTAAACGCCCCATTCGCGGCGCTCAGCTACCCTCGGCTCTGAACGGGCCCCTACTCCGTAAAATTTGGAAAGTACCGCTCTTAATAAACTGTCTCAATGTTGACTGGTGCGTAAAACTAACTAAAGTCAGTTGCGTATGACGCCACAGTACCACGTAATATAGTGTGAAGGATCTTCGACCACACAGAGGTAAAACTGATACAGTACACAATTTGTGTATAGGCCACTGAAAGAAAAATACATATGATAAACAGCAATGATTAATTCAACGACGCCACGATTCAAGATGCTCTGTCTGGCTGTGGTCCTTTAGGAGCCGCGGTGGAATAGCCGAGCGGTCTAAAGCGTCTCGCTGCGGAGCGCGCGGTTGCTTGCCGTGGAGGTTCGAGTCCTCCCTGGGGCATGGGTGTGTGTATGTTGTCCTTAGGTTAGTTTACCTAGGTTTAAGTAGTTTGTAAGCGACGGACTGATGACCACGCAGTTTGGTCCGATAGATTTACAAACATTTGATTTTGTCCTTTAGGGTGGGCAGTTATGGTTCTGTACGGGACGGGTGGTCAACGTAAACGGCAAGTCATACTGCGCTACTTGCTCTCATATTAGTAATGTGGTTGTTGGTTTACCATTGGTACATGATGGAGCCCTGCTTTTGTGTGTGGTTTCACCAGGTCCGTTTTTCCTGCGCCAACCTCTTCATTTCAGACTAGCACTTGTACACTACGTCTAGGATTATTTGGTGGACATTGGCCACTCTGTATTCCCCAACAGTTTTTACTTTTATTTCTCACACTAGTGCCATGGAGGTTACTCCCCTCGTCTCTTGACCCATGTCCTACCATTCGCCGTGACCTCTAAGGCATCTTCCTGCACAGTGCGCGCCTACTCCCTGCCGAAGGTTCAAGCCCTTCCTCGCGCGCGCGCTTGTGTGTGTGTGTGTGTGTGTGTGTGGAGGGCAATCACAATATAAATGACAGGAAACGTATATAGACGAGAATAGCAGTCTGATGATTAACGTCAGGTTTGAAAGCGGTAACCTACTTTCGTTGACCCAGCAGAGGGAAATTTTACTGACACATTCTTGAGGTTGTATAGAACACACGGTCACACACACGGAGCCATACGCACGTTTTCACATTCACCAGAGCGTGTGCAATGACGATGCTAGTTCCGTATGTAGTAATACAAACTGCAATTCTGCCGTGGAGACGATCGTAGAGGTGTCGAATGTAGTCCTGCGGAGTGGCCTGCCATGCCGTTTCCAGCTGTTTGCAGTTTGTATTACTGGAAAATGAGATTACACACGGAACTAGCGTCGTCATTGTACACGCTCTGGTGAATGTGCATACATGCGTATGGCTCTGTGTGTCTGATCGTGTGTTGAACACAACCTCAAGAATGTGTCAATAAAATTTTTCCTCTGCTGGTTCGACGAATTCATGGTGTTCTTTCGTCATTTTTCAGGAGTTTACCATCATTACCGCTTTCAAACCTGACGTTAATCATCAGATTGCTGTTCTCGTCTACATACATTTCCTGTAATTTATGTTGTGATTTCCCTCATATTTTTCCTTGTTCCGAGAAGTACTTGCATAGATCGTACCGTACAGTGCAAAAAGCTTATTGAAACTATGACGATCTGACACAATGCACATGTAAACACACACACACACACACACACACACACACACACACACACATACACACTCCTGAGAACTATGAGCGAATCAGGTGAGATATCACAAACAATATACATGTTGTAATATATTTTATTCATATTGGTTACTTGACATTTACATGGCGTTTGTTTAGTGCAAGGCACCAATTGGCTACCACAATACTGAAAAAAGTAATTCTGGTTGCCCTCCAGTATGGTGTTCGATCTCGTATGGCATTTACAATTTGACTCCTACGTGGCATGGTCAGTATGACGTTATCAATCAGCTCTTTGGGAATATTTGGCCATTCTTCTATGACTGAAATATCCAATTGGTTGCAATGAGTCTCCCAAGTGCATCCTAGACTTGCTCAATCGAGCTTAAATTTGTTAAGCAAACTGGCAACTCCATTCGTTCAATGGCGTTATCATCCACCAGAAGGAACACATCTCCTATAGCACCAGCAAAAAAAGGTCGAAGGATCTCGCCTTCTATACCTCATTCTAAAAGGCATAAAGGTCCGTACGTCCGCCAATACTGACTCCGGCCACACCATTCGTCCACCACCATGATATGACGGTGTTCCATGCACAATAGCAGAAATCTTTTTCACGTTCGCTCCAGATGAGGGAACGACGACTGTCCGGCTGAACATAAAATCTTGACTCATCTGTGAAGAGGACCCGGCGCTATTCGTTACTACCCCAATCCTGATGATCCTCCGCCCAGTTTATGCAGGCTAAACGGTGTCGTGGTTTTAATGGGACACAGACACACACACCATAAGCCTCCGTCCGTAGAGGCCACATTCCCGAAGGCGATTTCGGAAATCTGGTCCAACTGAGGCAGGAGGTGGAAACTGCGAGGCACGACATTGCGCAGGGCTACATTCGGCACCTCTGCGATCGTCTCCATGGCAGAATTGCAGCTCGGATTGCTGCAAAAAAAGAGGGTATACACGGTACTAGCTTCGACACTGCGCACTCTCTGGTGATTATATTCATGTGCGTAAGGTTCTGTGTGAGAGATGGTGTGTTCTATCCTCAAGAATGTGGCAATAAAATTTTCCTCTCCGGGTTTGACGAATTGGTATTCTTTTTTAATTTCCAGGAGTGTATTTTGTAAATAAATGGTATAGTTGAATGTGTTTCATTACAATACCAGGGAATACAAGTGTATTCTAAGCCACAGTTGCTTGTTGAAAAAGGAAATTTTTTAATCATATGTAATGCACAACCAGTTTCGATGCACTATGGCATCATTTTGAAGTGCTCCACAGGACAGAATTTTTTTATAACAGTACAAAGTAAAGACAAAAAGTAAGATACATTACAGTTTTGGAAATGGTCAGAAGAGTGTTATAACATATGATCTTATAGGTATCATTTTGGCCAGCAGCTGTTATAGGACCAAGTTGTACAGAAGCCTGTGCTTAAGAGAGGTCAGTCCAATTCAACCTGAAAATAAAATAAATTGTGTAGTATCTTTCTTTCTATTATTTAACTGGTAATGCAGAGTCATATTATAAAAAATACCTCCCCCTTTTTATATATATTTATAAAACTGGATACGAGTAAAAAATTTAATATTACCTAGAAGTCAGATTCTTCCAATCCAGGAAAATGGTCAAGCAAGTTTCGTCACATTGATAGTGCTTCTGTGTAAGGAGCTCCATATGCCTATCTGTAATTAAGTACGAAGTACTAATTAAAATGCTGAGAGTAACTAATATGACTCATTTTAACATCTGCATTTACTCTCATACCTGACCAGGCTGAACACACATTCTCTCTCAAACACAGGCTTTTGTACAACTTTGTCCTAAAACAGCTGCTGGCCAAAATGATACATATAAGATCATATGTTGCAACACTCTTCTGACCATTTCCAATATTATAATGTATCTTACTTTTTGTCTTTACTTTGTACTTTTATAAAACATTTCTTTACTGTGTATAACACCCCTTTTTCCGTAAAAATACATAATTGCCTTATTAGTTACGTGTGGAAGGCAACAACGCCGTTTTCTTACAATTCCATGCCCCTGATCCCATATTTAGCACGGTGATTAATAAAACTGCAGGTTCGATGCCATGGATTCGGGACAGGCAAACACGTATTGGAACAGGGGAGCATTAAGTACAGTTTGTTACTGTCTGAAACTGAGAATATATTATCTTAATAGCAAGTAACCTTCAATGCGCAACACGCGCGGTCCATACGAAACTGGCGTAAACTACTGCTCATCATTTGCTAACTAAAAAAAAAAAAAAAAAGTTAAACTTGGACAAAATGATACTAGCAGCAATCCAATATCTAATTCCAAGTGAAAACGACTGCTAGTGAATCTCAACAGCAACTGAGAACGACGGAGAGCGCCTGAGAGAAAGGCTGTCGCCTGAGCAGTCAGCAGTCAGCAGCCCTCTCCTCTACACGTGAGCGCTCTGCTCTGCTCACACTCGCGGGCGCCCTCTGGCGGCCCGTATCGCCACCGCTCACGTCAACCACTTTTTGCGACCTTTCCAGAGATGTTACATGAGGAGCACTTGAAAATGATGCCATAGTACATCGAAACTGGTTTAGCATCACATATGAAGTATTAAAAAATTTCCTTTTTCGACAAGCAACTGTGGCTTAGAACACACTTGTATTCCCTAGTATATGAATTATTCCAGTTGCACTCCTAACTGACAGTTGTTGTTATGGTCTTCAGTCCGGAGACTAGTTTGATGAAGCTCTCCACCCTACTCTATCCTGAGCAAGCCTTTTCATCTTCTCATAAGAACGGCAACCCACATCCATTTGAATCTGCTATATGCGTCTCTTCGTCTCCCTCTGCGATTTTTACCCCACACACATCCCCCCAATGCTAAATTTAGGTTTCCCCGATGTCCAAGAATGTGTCCTTCCAAGCGATCCCTTCTTTTAGTCAGGGTATGCCAAAAATTTCTTTTCAAATGTTCAAATGTTTGTATAGTCTATGGGACTTAACTAGGGGGTCATCAGGCCCTAAACTGACAAACTACTTATGAACTACTTACGAACTAGGACGGCACAAATATCCATGCCCGAGGAGGGATTCGAACCCCCGACCGTAGTGGCCGTGCAGACCGTGACTGGAGCGCCTTAGTCTCCTCGGCCACCGCGGCCGGCAAAATTCCTTTTCTCACCAATTCTGTTCAGTACTTCTTCATTAGTTATGCGATCTACCCACCTAATCTTCAGCATTCTTCTGTAGCACCACATTTCAAAAGCCTCTATTCTCTTCCTGTCCGCAGGGCTTATCGCCCATGTTTCACTCCCGTACAAGGCAACACTCCACACAAATGCCTTCAGAAAATACTTCCTTACACTTAAATTAATATTCGGTGTTAGAAAACTTTTCTTTTTCAAAAATGCTTTTCTTACCATTGCCATTCTGCATTTTATATCCTCTGTACTGCGACCATCGCATGTTATTTTACTACCCAAGTAACAAAACTCATCTACCACCTTCATTGTTTCGTTGCCATACCTGCCAACTTTTGAAAAGGGCTTTCAGTAAAACTCACGTGCCGCAATAAATATGGGAAATAACTTCCACATAGTCCGGCTTGGCGAAAATAATAATTTTTCCAGGGTTATAAAATACAATGATGTAATCGTATCTACATACGTCATAGGCCATTGTTCATAACAATCAAGAAGAAATCCACGTTAAATAGCAATAGACACGGTGAATATTGCTTTAGAGCATACAAACCCGAACTTCCTTGATATATTAAGCAGTTATGATATAGCTGAAAAACGGTTTACACAATAAACCTTGTTTGAAGGCAAGAAATAATAACACACACTGCAAATGATTTGCTAGTCCGACTATAGCCTAATTTTCTCTCTTGCATAAAAGGAAAACTTTTCCAAGAAAAAAGGAATGGAAGAAAACTGTGCATCTTCAATTTCTCTCACCTTGTGTGTAAAGGTAATTATTTAGTCACAGGCGGTTCGTAAAGAACTACTTTCTCATTGATGGACAGAAATGGTATTTATCTGTATCCTGGAAATCGATAAGTATGTTCTAGGTCTGAATGCGAATAACTGACTCATCAGCATTTCTCTGAATTTGCAGAACAGAGCCTGTCGACATCTAACATTCACATAAAACTTGAAGCACTGTTATCCCGCCTTTAAATTCAATTCCAATGGCGTCACCACAGAACACGGCGTCACTAACATCAGAGTTAAAAGTACCAATCAGATCAATGAATAAATTTTCGACTATCGTAGACGTATCTTCGACCCAGACAAACAATCGATTGAACATAGGTGGTGTGATTATCGAACGTTAAAGTTTCAATTTTTTGTGAAAGTCGTAAAGAAACACCGACCATCCGTAAAACCGTAAAATGATGCAATTTCTGTAAATTTTACGGATAAACCGTAAAAGTTGGCAGGCATGCGTTACCTAATCTAATTCCTTCAGCATCACCTGATTTTCTAAGACCGCATTCCATTATTTTTGTTTTGCTCTTGTTAATGTTCATTTTATACGCTCTCTTCAACACACTGTCCATTCCATTCAACTGCTCTTCCAGGCCTTTTGCTATCTCTGACAGAATTACAATGTCATCAGCAAAACGCAATGTTTTCATTTCTTCCCCCTGAACTTCAATCCCTATTCCAAATTTTTCCTTGCTTTCCTTCACCGCCACAACCCTGTCTTACTCCCTTCCCAACTGATGCTTCCCTTTCGTGCCCTTCGAGTCTAATAACTGCGGTTTGGCTTTTGTACAAGTTGTAAATAACTCTCCTTTCCCTGTATTTTACCCCCGCTGACTTCATAATTTGAAAGAGTGTATTCCAGTCAACATTGTCAAATGCTTTCTCCAAATCTATAAAAGCTAAAAATGTAGGTTTCCCTTTCCTTATCTATCTTCTAAGATAAGACGTAAAGTGAGTATTGCCTTCCGGGTTCCTATGTTGCTCCTGACAGTATGTCAAATTATATTTGTTCATTACTGTTTTCTCGGCTGTAAGAGTCATTCTGTACAGTACGGGTAGTATAGTGGTTTGTATTAGATTAGTTAGCAGCCGCGGTAGAGTAGCCGAGCGGTCTAAAGCGTCTCGCTGCGGAGTGCGCGGTTGCTCGCCGTGGAGGTTCGAGTCCTCCCTGGGGCATGGGTGTGTGTGTGTTTGTCCGTAGGTTAGTTTACCTTAGTTTAAGTAGTTTGTAAGCTACGGACTGATGACCACGCAGTTTGGTCCGATAGATTTACAAACATCTGAACCAGTCTGCTTCCCCATCTGTTCCTCCGGTATAAACACGACGGTGCTGCCACAGTGGCGAGGAAGAAATCAGTCCTCCTCCCTCCCCTTATTGAACAGGGGCGGCCGGCAGGTAGTCAAAGCGCCATGCCACAGTTTCCAAAGCCGCTCCTCCCGAGGTTTGGTTTCGAATCCCCTCTTGGGCATGAATGTTGAGTTTGTCCAACAAAAATAAAAATAAAGTGCAGGCCCGTGCGGCCGCACGTTTCGCACGTGCCTTGCGCCGGCACTGCTCCTAACTGACATTATGTAGATTAGATTAGATTAATACTTGTTCCATAGATCATATATACGACATTTCGTAATGATGTGCAACGTGTCAGTTTAGTAAATGTTGCCTACACTTGACAATCAATATTTTAAGGATTTTTTTTATTTTTATTTTTTATTTTTTTTTTTTTTAAGTTTTATCTAAAAATTCATCTACATTGTAGAAGGAGTTGCCATTTAGAAATTCCTTTAATTTCTTTTTAAATACTAGTTGGCTATCTGTCAGACTTTTGATGCTACTTGGTAAGTGACCAAAGACTTTTGTGGCAGCATAATTCACCCCTTTCTGAGCCAAAGTTAGATTTAACCTTGAATAGTGAATATAATCCTTTCTCCTAGTGTTGTAGCTATGCACACTGCTATTACTTTTGAATTGGGTCGGATTGTTAATAATAAATTTCATGAGTGAATATATATATATTGTGAAGCTACAGTGAGTATCCCTAGATCCCTAAATAAATGTCTGCAGGATGCTTTTGGGTGGGCTCCAGCAGTTATTCTGATTACGGGCTTTTGTGCAATGAATAATTTTTTACTCAATGTTGAATTGCCCCAGAATATGATCCCATATGAAAGCAGTGAATGAAAATAGGCGTAGTAAGCTAATTTACTGAGATTTATATCACTAAACTTTGCAATGACTCTGATAGCATAAGTAGCTGAACTGAGACGTTTCAGGAGATCTTCGATATGTTACTTCCAATTCAGTCCCTCGGCGCCGGCCGCGGTGGTCGAGGGGACTGAGGCGCTCCAGTCACGGTCAGCACGGCCACTACGGTCGGGGATTCGAATCCCCCCTCGGGCATGGATATTTGTGCCGTCCTAGTTCGTAAGTAGTTCATAAGTAGTTTGTAAGTTTAGGGACTGATGACCCCGTTAATAAACATTTGAACATTTTCCAATTATGGTATTGTAGAAAGATATAGAAAAGCCGAGATCGCTGATCATCAATTTTTATTTACGACGACCGGTTTCGCTTAACTATGTCAGCATCATCTTGTCAAATAAAATATTTTACAAGGCCATAATCCTATAATAACAACTGATTGACATTACAAGATTATGGCCTTGTAAAATATTTTATTTGACCAAATGATGCTGACATAGTTCAGCGAAACCGGTCGTCATAAATAAAAATTGATTATCAGCGATCTCGGCTTTTCTATATCTTTCTACAATATCATTCTAGATCTACATATACATCTACATACATACTCCGCAATTCACCGTAAGGTGCGTGGCGGAGGGTACACTGTACCACTACGAGGCATTTCCCCTCCTATTCCACTCCCAAATTGAACGAGGAAAAAAAAAGGCCTATATGCCTCCGTACGAGCCCTAATTTCTCTTGTCTTTGTGAAAAGACAATGTAAGTAGGCGGCAGCAAGATCGTACTACACTCAGCTTCAAATTCCGGCCCTCTAAATTTACTCAACAGAAATTCACGAAAAGAACGTCGTCTTTCTTCCAGCGATCCCCAATTGAGTTGCCGGAGCATTTCCGTGACACTCGCGCATTGGTTGAACCTACCGGTAACAAATCTAGCTGCTCGTCTCTGAACCGCCTCTATGTCTTCCTTTAAACTGATCTGCTGCGGGTCCGAAACACTTGAGCAATACTCAAGACGTGTTCGTACAAGCGTTTTATACGCGGTCTCCTTTACAAGTGAAGTACATCTTCCCAAAATTCTCCCAATAAACCGAAGTCGGCTGTCCGCCTTACTGACAACTGTCCTTACATGCTCGTTCCATTTCATATCGCTCTGCAATGTTACGTCCAGATATTTGAACGACGCGACAGCATCAAGAAGCCCACCACTAATGCTGTATTCGAACATTATGGGATTGTTTTTTCTACTTATGCTCATCATCTTACACTTTTCTACATTGAGAGCTAGCTGCCATTCTTCGCACCAACTAGAAATTTTGTCTAAGTCATGCTGTATGCTATTACAGTCAGTTACAGACGACACGCTCCCATACACCACAGCATCATCAGCAGTACTCTGTACTGCGCGCCTCGGTTGCACAGGTAGAGTGCCACACTACAAATCCAAAGGTCGCGGGTTCGATCCCGGCCTAGGATTTTTATCTGTCACTTTCCACTTCCTTCACCTCTGTCAGTATTGCTCATGTGAAAAATACCGAGTAGCACCGTGGTTCGGAACCCACGTTAAACTGTAGGTCCCCCCCATAACTGGATGGGTACGTCAGTTCGAAGGTCGGAGGAAAGCAACGGCATACCACCTCCAAACAGGACCATGCCTAATAAAGCACTGTGGTGTTCAAACCAATCTTCGGATTGTTGACTGCTTTACCTTTTACAGTAAGGGTAGTTGCATTAGATTAGTGATGATGATCGTGTGGCATTAATGACCGTTAGACCCCAACTGGGGTCGTGTTCAGCCTGCCTGGTGCAAGTCTTTCTATCTGACGCCACTTCGGCGACTTGCGTGTCAATGATGATGGAATGATGATGAGGACGACACAACACCCAGTCCCCGGGTGGAGAAAATTTCCAACCCGACCGGGAATCGAACCCGGGCCCCCTGCATGGCAAACCACCACGCTGTCCACTGGACTACGGAGGCGGACATTAGATTAGTAACAACCATGCCTGTGGATTACGAAAGTGTAGCAACCCTTTCTCGCTGGCGTTAGGCGGCAGCACGTGGTAGCGTGATGCGGTAGCAGTGTACAGTGGCGCCACCAAGTAAGCAAGGGGGCGGGGGTCCCTGGAGGTGTGTCGCTCCCCCTCGGCGGCAGGCGTTTGTTTGGGAGTCACGATCCGCTGGCCGCGGCCTCGTTTGTCGGCCCTGGGCGTGCGTGCGCGCTGCCGCCTGCCTGTAATTGCCGCCGGGCCCCCAGAGCCGCGGCCGCCCAATGAAGATTTATCTGCGCGCCGCGGCGGCCTGGCCACCAGCCACCAGCCAGTGACGTTGACGGCGCTCCGCACGCCACGGCCACGCCACGGACCCCGCCTTTAAAATTTATCCGCAATTCGCCGGCCCGATGTAGGTCGCTCGCCTCGCCTCGCCTCCTCCAGTCGCCGGTCCCGCCGTACAGAAAGAATAATTCCTCCGCTGCAGCTCCTCTGCCCCCGTCTGCAAAAATAGCCGGCTGCGCTCCAGTATTCATGGCACAGGGAATTATTAAAGATCTCTTTGTGCCGGGGCGGGTTGCCTCCATCAGGAGCGCCAGCTGCGGCCCGTATCCGAGTGCTCGCTCTGAGGCTCTGCCGGACATCTTCGTTAGCAGCGAGAGGGACATTCCGTCGCGCGGCGGCGGCACTCACTTGTGGAGCGTATGGGCCGCGCCTGTCCGTGTCTGACCAGGAAAGTACGTGGGCTCCAACAAACATATCTGTATGAACGTTTGGTTTACAGCAGGGGCGCACAAACACGGAAAACCGCACGCGTGCAAAGCGAAGTGCAGAGACTGCTTGCACAGTGCATCGATTCAACTCGTCATACTTCGCCTCAACTCGGCTTGCTGGGTGAGGCCGTCGCGGTACGCTGCCGAATGCGCTGCCAGACGGCTTAGTCAACATTAAATTAAGTAAGCGCAAGACAATTACTACAATAATGAAACCACCAGCTCAAAATAAATAAATAAATAAAAATTAAAAAAAAACCTGCAGCCAATTCTCGATGTTTTTGTGAAACACTTTTCGATGGATATTAAAAGTGCGCCTCCAGATTTACATTTCGAACTGACTGATTTGGAAACCGCTGTTCAGCGAAAGGATTTGTTTTACTAAACAAAAGGTTTGCTCCAGTTCTACCTGAATTTGTCGAAGGAAGAATTTCCCAAGTTACACAGAGAAGCGGCGAAGATTATTTCTATGTTTGTCTCCACGTGTGTATGTGAAAGATTTTTTTTTCTGTTTTGTCTTGTACGAAAACTAGATTGCGTGCAAGTATTTTTAATAGTAATTTAAAAAATGCTCTCAGAGTTGCTGTCAGCCGATCTCTTTTTCCTGATCCTAGTAGCATAATTGCAAATAAAAAAGAGGACATAGAAATAGATAAATTTGTGTTGAAACCAAACATAAAATTGTTATCATTACGATTATTACTATTATTAAATGTCTTTAATAGCGGTAATCGTGTTGCACCAAACTAAGCTCTCCGCCTAGCGTACATAAGTATTTGGCATTGGCAATGAAAAAGAAAACAGGGTAAAAGTTTTGAAATGGTCGAGACAGGCGGCGCGAGCGACGCAAGCGTAAGGAAAGAGAGAAGCAGCGCAAAGCAGAGTAGTGGGGGGTTTGCACCGTCGTCAACACAGCGCAGCCGTCTTCTGCACTCTGCACCGTGCGATGCGCCGCTGCATGCACCTTGAGCGGCCCTGGTTTACAGGATCTCTGCCGCGGTGGAGTAGCCGAGCGGTCTAAAGCGTCTCGCTGCGGAGCGCGCGGTTGCTCGCCGTGGAGGTTCGAGTCCTGCCTGGGGCATGGGTGTGTGTGTTGTCCTTAGGTTAGTTTACCTAGGTTTAAGTAGTTTGTAAGCTACGGACTCATGACCACGCAGTTTGGTCCGATAGATTTACAAACATTTGAACATTTCGAACCCCCGACGCGGGAGGCTGCGCGATCCGTAACGTGGCGCTCCAGACCGCTCGGCTACTCCCGCGCGGCATTACCAGCTCATTCGTTAATCATACAGTCGTTTGTTTTTAATTATTTATTTTTCTTCAACACTGGTCATATTATTGAAAGGATATCATGTTTAAAAAAATGAACAACCGTGCATGTGCAAGACTCTCGCAGTAGACAAACTCATCTCTTAAATGACGTTTCGAAACTGTATTATGCACATGGCAACCACCATCCACAGTAAACGGAGAAGAGGACGTCACCTCAATTCTTGCAGGAAAAAGTAAATCTTGGGCATGGGTGTATGTCTTTGTCCGTAGATTAGTTTACCTAGGCTTAAGTAGTTTGTAAGCTAGGACTGATGACCACGCAGTTTGGTCCGATAGATTTACAGACATTTGAACATTTGAACAGGATCTCTACGTACACCTCAGTGTGCTGGTGGGTGTCCTTTTTTTGCAATACTCTGCAATCGTTCTCCAGATAGCACTGAAGATGTAACTGTAGATACCGTACGTAATGCAGATATCGTAACTATAACTTACGTAATAATCATCGTAATTGTTCTCTAGCGTATTGTCATCAAAAGCCGTGATGATAGTTGCAACTTTAACCTTCTTCCCAAAAGACTTGGTATTCACTGCCACTGCTTCCTTCGCCTCCCCCCGCACTTACCGTGGCACTACCACTTGCAGTGAGTTGTTCGTCGTTATCATCCCTATTATCATCATTATGTGTTAGTGTTACAACAGTATTTAACTTACGCTCATCTGTACCATAACAGATACGAGAAAGCATGCGAATGATTCATCTTCTACACTAATACCATCTTCACGAAGAAGGGTTCTTCCTAAGTTCATCTCAATCAATTGCAATACATTAGCAGAATTGATTACCAATCGCCGCCCCATCTGACGCTTCAACACACAAATAACGTCACAAAACACAACTTCGGACGCACACTGCACCGTCCCTACTGGCGAACCGACAGGTCAGAGTCCAATGTGGCATGGCACACGGAGAGGCCTCTAACGGACGATTGCAGAGTTTTGCAGATGCGGGAGTATCACTAGTGTAATAAGGGACCTTTACATTACATCGCATACGATTTTGGTGTATATTTTTTTGTTCGAGCCCAAGTACTTTCCTTGTAAGTTGTAATACAGAAGCGTACGAGGGCCTTTCGAGTCAACAAATTTCAAAGTGTGGAGAGCGGCTAGGTTTATCTACATTTTCTACAGCTACATTTATACACTCCACTTCTTCGCCATCTCAATCTTTTTCAAATTTATCCTCTTAGATCTCCTACTACTTTAATTATCCACATTATTTTTCTTCCTTATCTTCTCCTTGACCCTTCAAGTACGTTTACATACGCGTAAATATGAAGGGTCGCAATTTTTATATGTTTTAAGCCCCGGTGATACACATCTTCTCCCCGAGTAGTTTTATTCTCTTCACATGCCTTGCCATCTTAGCCTTGCATCTTCATTTCTATGGGCCTCACTTTCGCTGCTCATTCCTTATTCTGCCATTTCTAATATCTCCGTCATTTATGCCAGTGATGCAAGAGTAGCCTCAAGAAGGTAACAAGATCCTACAAGGAGAAATTTTCAGTTATTTACCGATGTATAAAGTAGGACCATCTCCGCATTTTGATGTCCAAAATGAGTAATAAACTTCCGTGAGTGAATCACTTCTTTATCTTAGAATCCATTTTCTTAGTTATTTAGAGATTTAATTTATGTTTGTTTAAATATATTTTCATGTCATCATATGCAGATTGATAGACTGGCTAAGCTACAGATTAATTATTGATCTTGTTTAAACAGACTGGGTAGTTGTTTAAGGCATAGAAGCTGACATACGTAACTCACACCTATGAAAAGAGACAACTCGCCGCGGTGGCCGAGGGGACTGAGGCGCGCCAGTCACGGTCTGCACCGCCACTACGGTCGGGGGTTCGAATCTTCCCTCGGGCATGGATATTTGTGCCGTCCTTAGTCTTAGTTAGTTCATAAGTAGTTTGTAAGTTCAGGGACTGATGACCCCGTAGTTAAGTCCCATAAGCTCTAAAAACATTTGAACAGAGACAACGAGCCGTAAACCTTTTACTACCCTGACTTATGTATTGCACAATTCTTATTGGTGAGTTCCAATAGTATGGGCGCAGCAGTACAGATGATATAAAAGGCAGAACGGTAAAGCGAGTAAAAGTCTTTCTGGAAAAGGGAAATTTGTTAACATCGATAATTAATTTAGGTGTTGGAAAATCTTTTCTGAAGTGGAGATATCGCTTTGTACAGTAGTGAAAGTTGGACGTTGAATAGTTTGCCAGAAAGAGGATAGAGGCTTTTGAAATGTCGTGCTACAGATGAATGCTGAAGGTTAGATGGACACATCGCGTAACTAATGAAAAGGTGCTAAATAGAATTACTGGAAAAAATTTCTCACATCTCTTAACTAAGAGAAGTGATCGATTGGTTGGATTCAGCCATCAAGAAATCGCAATTATAGACCTGTAGTGTAATAAACGCAGAGGGAGACCAAGGTACGAGTACAGTAAGCAGGTTGAAATCTACGTGGGTTGCTGCATTAAACTAGTTGCGGGACTGAAGACCACAACAATAATAGGAATAGAGCAGTGTTTGGACGCATGGTGAAATGTGTCATGCTACAGACTGGGCGGCCGCTACCGCCGGAGATTCGAGTTCCTCCCTCTAGTATGGATGTCTGTCGTCGTTAGTGTAAATTAGTTTAAGTAGGGACTGGTGAGCAAAGGCGTTTGGTGGAATAGGTTTAAAAACACATATTAACATTTGAAATCCATGTTATTACAGAGGAGAAAAAAACTAATAATTAAGCTTTAATTGCATGCTTGGTGGTTGGATGTTTGTAGCACATCTGTATAAAACTCAGTAGAGATTTGAGAAGCTGGTTTCGCTGTGACACAGCGGTAAAGACAAAAGGGAACGAAAGGTAGCCGCAGGCGGTCGACAGCGGCAGGGTGTGAAAAGGACGGCTGCCGGAGCACTGGCGCTGCTGTTGAGGCCGGGGCGGCGACCTGCGCGAACAGACATTCGTGGGATTAAAACCGTGCCCAAATGAGAGTGGCGTCACTACACAATAGTGGCCCTGGGCGCCTGGTGCCTAGTGGGCGGGACGGCGAAACCGAGAGCAACGCATTGAGGCGCTGTGGGGTCCTCTGCTCACTGACGCGTAGGCCAGCTTATTTTTCTCACGAATTGTAGCTGGGACACCTGTGATTGGTAAATAAGAATGAGGTTGGGAGGGGGGGGCAGAGGAGATTTCATCTACAAGGTTTCACAGGAGAAAACGAACATGAGAAGTATATGATGGCTGGAGCATATTAAGGTAAAGAGAGTGGGAGTGTGAACAAGAGAAACTGAATCACTATTGGACTTCCTTTCACTATTATGGTAGAAAAGTGTGCTAGAGACAAAGCAGTAGTTACTAGAGAACAGCTCTATGAGTTCCTGTCAAATTTGGCGCGCTCTGCTGTAGAAGCGGGCCGCGTCTGCGTAATGGTGTACTTACATTCGCATCTGTCGGAATGCGCTTTCGTGCATCTTAAGCGCGGTGGTCGAAGGAAATCACTTTTTGTCAGAGGTTGCACTAGATGTAGACCTATGTCTCTGTGAAGCAGTTAAAGTAATTACAGGGTCCCAAGCTTTATCCGTTTGAAAGCCGCCAACCCGATTAATCAAGTCTTCTGTCAACCGTATTTCAACGGACTCCTTAATAATTGAATCCCAAAAGGATCTTGTCGTTGCCAAAATTTTTGTTGCAGAATAAGCCATGGAGTGTCCCGTGGAAATACAATGTTCTGCTGTGGCTGATTTGTTGGGCTGAAGTAGACGTGTGTGGCGCTCATGCTCCACGCTTCTCGTGTTGTGCGAGTAGTTTGGCCAATGTAGGATTGGCCACATTGACAAGGGCACTAGTAAATTCCCGCCTTCCTCAATCCCAAATCATCCTTCGCAGAGCCAAGCAAAGCCGAGATCTTCGCAGGTGGTCGGAATATCACTTTGACTCAATGCTTTTTTAGAAATTTTCCTATTTTAGAAGAGAGGTTGCCCACATACGAAAGGAACGCCCTGGACCTGATTACCTCCTTATCTTCTTCTTTTTGTTGTTTACATTTCTTCCTCGTTAGAACTGTGCGGATCTGGCGTGAAGAATATCCATTTTCCCTGAAAACTGACTGCAAATGTTCCATTTCTTTAGGAAGGCTGTCTTAGGTTGTGACTTTAGCTAGTTGTTCGAAAATAAAGATTCTGTTTGTATCTTTCTGTTCAGGAAGGCTAATTCTGAACTTCGGCTGTTAGTCTAGGAGATCTCGTCCTGCATCTGGCATACAGTCTTTTGAGGAACACGTTCTCTGTTATATACTTCCGTTATATACTTCTGACTTTGGCTGGGAATTCACGTCTGACATTTTGTACATGCAGTGAACAAATAGTGACAGTTTAGTAGTTTATCGACCATGAGATGCTGTTAGAAGTTAGAAGTGTTTTAATAGACGCTGTACAGTCCAGTCGCAGCCGGCCCCGAAGGAAATAGTCCAGTCGACGAAGGAAATGATGGGGAAAATCGTTTAGACGCAAAATTTTGTACAGTGGTATGAAAACCGTCATGAACGACATACTAAACGTCCATACCTATGGGGTGTGAGCTCGAGCGTGGGTGGCCGTTTAAAGGTGCACTTTTTACGTTTGTCTTAAATCAGTCGAAAGCCGAGATCTCTAGTGGAAAACTCCAAGGGTACAAAATTAAACTGCATAAAATTTACTGCAAGAAAGCTCCTCTTCATAATTTCTCCACGATCAATATTTCACGAGATAATGGAGAAGCATAATTAGCAAATTCTTCAGAATCACATTCTTATGCCATAAAATTCAAATATAAGTTCGATTTAAGTAGTTTTCAATCGAATAAAAACGTCTGTACACCTAACAGCCTCATGGAGTCTTAAGAAATACACTGTGCGCTTGTGATGTGGTGTAAGGGAAAGGAAGGGGAGTGCAGAGGAGGGGGCTGGACGGCTGAGCCGTGAGGTGGCAGTGGACGAGCGCCTCCCTCTGTGGTGCCAACGCCTGAAAGCTTCTGTGTCAGCTTCAGTTCTTTCCACTGAGTGAGGGAGATCCTTCTACTTACATTTACTCTGCCAGGCGAATTACGCCAGCAGTTGGGTTCAGATCGTGTAGTGAGCAGTTAGTACAATGCAGCGACAATCTGACTTATCCGAAGCTATGGCAGGGAGAGCCATAGGAATGTTGATGCAGGACAGAGAGACGTGGCTGCAGCTATTGTATACTACTGACTATTAAAATTGCTACACCAAGAAGAAATGCAGATGATAAACGGGTATTCACTGGACAAATATAGTAGACCTGACATGTAATAACATTTTCACGCAATTTGGATGCATAGATCCTGAGAAATCATTACCCAGAACAATGGCCGCAATAA
Source organism: Locusta migratoria (assembly GCA_026315105.1). Lineage (NCBI taxonomy): Eukaryota > Metazoa > Arthropoda > Insecta > Orthoptera > Acrididae > Locusta > Locusta migratoria. The sequence continues at coordinate 470,111,514 of CM048744.1, read as the reverse complement.
CGCCCTTGATACGCCTGGGCATTGAGTCAAACAGAGCTTGGATGGCGTGTACAGATACAGATGCCCATGCAGCTTCAACACGATACCACAGTTCATCAAGAGTAGTGACTGGCGTATTGTGACGAGCCAGTTGCTCGACCACCATTGACCAGACGTTTTCAATTGGTGAGAGATCTGGAGAATGTGCTGGCCAGGGCAGCAGTCGAACATTTTCCGAATCCAGAGAGGCCCGTACAGGACCTGCAACATGCAGTCGTGCATTATCCTGCTGAAATGTTGGGTTTTGCAGGGATCGAATGAAAGTAGAGCCACGAGTCGTAACACATCTGAAATGTAACGGCCACTGTTCAAAGTGCCGTCGATGAGAACAAGAGGTGACCGAGACGTGTAACTAATGGCACTCCATACCATCACTCCGAGTGATACGCCAGTATGGCGATGACGAATATACCCTTCCAATGTGCTTTCACCGCGATGTCGCCAAACACGGATACGACCATCATGATGCTGTAAACAGAACCTGGATTCATCCGAAAAAATGAAGATCTGCCATTCGTGCACCCAGGTTCGTCGTTGCTTACACCATCGCAGGCGCTCCTGTCTGTGATATAGCGTCACGGGTTGGTTGTCTTGCAAACGTCCCCATCTGTTGACTCAGGGATTAAGACGTGGCTGCGCGATCCGTTAAAGCCATGCCGATAAGTTGCCTGACATCTTGACTGCTAGTGAGATGAGGCCGTTGGGATCCTGCACGGCGTTCCGTATTGCCCTCCTGAAGTCACGGTTTCATATTCTGCTAACAGTCATTGGATCGAGACCAACGCGAGCAGCAGTGTCGCGATACGATAAACCGCAATGGCGATAGGCTACAATCCTACCTTTATCAAAGTCGTGATGGTACGCATTTCTCCTCCTTACACGAGGCATCACGTTTCGCGAGGCAACGCCGGTCAACTGCTGTTTGTGTATGAGAAATCGGTTGGAAACTTTCCTCGTGTCACCACGTTGTAGGTGTCGCCACCGGCGCCAACCTTATGTGAATGCTCCGAAAAACTAATTATTCGCATATGAGAGCATCTTCTTCCTGTCGGTAAAATTTCGCGTCTGCAGCACGTCGTCTTCGTGTAGTAGCAATTTTAATGGCCAGGAGTGTATTCTCCAAAAGTGTAGTTTCCAGGATCTGGACGCGGTTTTAGAGAATAGGAACCGTTAAAAGAAGGCAATGCAAAAGCGTCCACGGTGCCATAGCAGATGCGTTTTTTTCTGGTGGACGATAGCGCTCGTTCCCACAGAGCTGCACTGGTGGAGCACATGAATGAAGCGGAGGGAACTGAACGAATGAAGTGGCCAGCTTTTTCACCGGACTTAAACCCGACTGAGCACGTCTGGGATGCACTTGGCAGACGCACTGAAGCCAGACCAGCACCTCCCACAACAGTTGCAGAGCTGGATATTGCACTCATGGAAGAAGGGCCAAAAAATCTCCAAAGTGCTGATTAATAAACTTATACTGTCCATGCCGCACATGTGTGCAACTGTACTGGTGGTCCGAGGTGATCAAACACCATATTCCAGAACAACGAATAAGACTTTATCACTATTATGGTAGCCCCTTGGTGTGTCTCTAAGCAAACGCCATTTATACCTCAAGTAAAGAGGTAAATAATCACACACACATTACAATTGTAACCAGTATTCTGAATTAAATACGTTACCATATGTATATTGTGTGTGATATGTCACGCGATCCACAAATTATTTTGAACATTGTACTTACTGCGTTTTAGATATTGTTTGAGGTGTTTGCAAGTGTGAATTTTCTCCAGTAAATAAATCTATAAGTCTTTAAATGTTTGGGCGATACTTTTGCTATTTATTATATTCTCTATACTGTACAGAATTCACCACGTGACGTTTAACAAGAACATTAATCGTGTGTTATTGTTTCGTCATAATTAAAATCCCTTATTTCCTGCTGCTACGTAAAAATTACTCTCATAATCTCACTTCGTCATTTAGATCCGAAACGACATAGCAGACAGCTGTGCAGTTTTGGTGCCGTAACGTTTAAATGAAAACAACAAATCCGAGACGGGTGAGAATCACGACGTGACTAATACGCCAGGGACGAAGCAGTAGACCAACTCGTCTCGAGCAGTCAACTGACAATGAGACAAAAAATCGCACTAACATATTTTACGGCCCAATTTAGATTTGTAGTTTTATAAGTTTTTGAAAACATTTTGGACCGAAATAGTAATCTAAATAATAAAAAATTAATTCATAAGACTGTCTGAAATCCTTTTAGGAAAAAAATTGGTAGTGGTGGATTCCGAACCACTAACCTTCAGCGTCACAGTCTAACACATTGCCCTCTACGCTATGGATAACAACTAGAAGTTACGTTCCTTAATCTCATACTATTAATGGCCGTTGTTAACTGATGTTATATTGCATTTATACACACTAGATTATCATTTATCGTACTAATAACGACGTGGCTTTGTTAATTCTTCAGTGCGCCATTGCTTTGAAATGACAACGTGTAAGTTACAATAAGGAAATCATCAACTACGCAACGCAAAATGGCGTATGCCAGAGAGAGTTCTGGGCGAGGAATGTCACGTGACATCTGCGAACGGCTGCTTTTCGTTAATTCAATGGTGGGTGTCAAAACTCCGTTATTTTTGCAAATATCTCTCAAACGATACAAGATATGAAAAAAAACACAAGGGAACAAAGTTGTAGAGAATTTTCTCCTCTACAAATTCGTTTATTCAATTATCGCTTCAGATGAATGGTTTATTTGTAATTAAAATTACATTACAAACGGATATTTTTGGTATTACTAACGTATTTGTTGTCCGAAATATTTCAAAAAGCGAGGTTCTGGTCTCTGGTAGCCAACAATTGTGTCTGTAAGATTTGGTGCTAATCGGTTGAACGGTTCGTCTTAAAAACAGGGAACACGTTACGGATAGACAGGCATCCCAATATCGCCCTTATTTTTACAAATATCTCTGAAACGATACGAGATACGAAAAAAACATAACAGAGCAAAGTTGTAGAGAATTTGCTCCTCTACAAATTCGGTTATTCAATTTTCGTGCCGGCCGCGGTGGCGGAGGGGACTGAGGCGCTCCAGTCACGCTCTGCACGGCCACTACAGTCGGGGGTTCGAATCCCCCCTCGGGCATGGATATTTGTGCCGTCCTTAGGATTAGCTAGTTCATAAGTAGTTTGTAAGTTTAGGGACTGATGACCCCGTAGTTAAGTCCAATAAGCTATACAAACATTTGAACATTTTTCAATTTTCGTGATATATGATTGGTAATCCCTTATTTTCATTTAAATTTTGAGCTGTCAAAAGACGATCGCAAATGTCAACTTTTAGTGTTACTACCGTAACCTAAAGTGGGCCAAAAGTCGATCGTGTGAAGGGGCTGAGTCGGATGGTTAGAGGAAGGCAACGGTATATCACCTCCAACAGAATCATACGTACCTAGTAAAGTACAGTGGTGTTCAAGAAAGACTCATGAATGCTATACTTACCGAGGAAGCAACCGTTCCGCAAACTTTTATTGCATCATATTCTGACACACTGACAGACCAACAACTGCCCTGCACCTGGTAGCTACGCTAACTGCCGACTCATCTGTTGCTCACGTTGTGGGAGGCTCACGTCCAGCGAGGGACGCAATCGGCCTGGGGGGTCCCTGGGCTCGTAACGGAGTTCTTACAGCGTGCGGCACATTACATAAATCTCGCTCTCCGCAGAGCCACCGCTGATTTTAGAACTGCTATTATGACCCGCTCGGGCTCGGGCAGACAGGCGTGACGCAAAGAAAGCTTTTCTGGAAGCTGTAACTCCCACTTCTTTACAGCCGCCGGCCTTTCCTCAGGTTCCCGCTGTTTGTTCTGCAACAGCGCCATCCTGGTTTGTGTGTCTGTCTTACAAAGGGAGGTCAAGACAATCGGATCACGGATTTTCTTCAGACTTTGCACCCTTTTAACAGACCATTAGGACGAAATAATGTGCGAGAACTAAGGCGCAATACTTGAAAGATTTCGAGAAAATCGCAGTAGTAGTTTCACGGCTCCAACACGTAACCGTGTGTTGCAACAATAAACCGTGGTGCAGTAAAGTATCCATTTCCCCGAAGGAAAGGAGAAAAAAGGGTTAGCGTTCTGCCTCTTCACTCAGTGGATCACTAATTCAATCCTAGCTCATATCGTCGTTCTTTTTTTTTCTTTTGTTTCTTCAGTGTTCACTGATATTTGCCTGTTTACACACGTTTATTAGTACAACAAATATATTTATAATTTGCGACAAGTAAACGACCAAACGCATAAGATTTTTCCGGGACCGTATACTTGTTGCGATTTCCGAAATTCCTTGCACGTGCGTTCGGGACGACTGGACGCTTCGACCTGCAAAGACAGGCTGCTCTTGTCAGGGGCAGGGTCCATTCGGCAGTGAACCTGCAGCTGCGAGACGTCGCTAGTGTAGGAACAACGAAAATGCCGGGCGCCGTGGCTCAGCACACCCGGTCATGGAGCTAAACGTCCTCTGTAATAAAAATAAATAAATAAATAAATAAATAAATAAATAAAATAAATAAATACATAAATAAAAAATAAAAAAAGCTGAGCCAAATATTCAACGAACAACCACGAACGAACTGAAACAACGACCGAAAAGCATAGATCTACCAGAAGAACAACAGAGAAGAATAGAGGTGACATCCTCTTCTCTGTCTTATGTGAAAGGTGGTTGCCATGTGTTTAATGCGGTTTCGAAACGTCAGTGAGAGATGAGTTTGTGTACTGCGAGAGTCTTGTACATGCACAGTTGCTTATTTTTATTTCTTTTTAACATGATATCCTATCAATAATATGACCAGTGTTGAAGAAAAAAAAATAGAAACAAACGATTGAACTGGTAATGCCGCGCGGGAGTAGCCGAGCGTTACGGATCGCGCAGCCTCTCGCGTCGGGGGTTCGAATCCTCCCTCGTGCATGGATGTGTGTGTGTTGTCCTTAGGTTAGTTTCACTTAGTTTAAGTAGTTTTTAAGTCTAGGGACTGATGATCAACGTATTTTGGTCCCATACAATTACAATCATTTGAACATTGAACTCGTAATCCACCAATTGATAAGCCAGAACGCTAAACACTGGAGCACCGCTTTCTCGTGCTTATTTGTAGCTTATATATATTCCACGCGTGAAACTATTACTGCGATTTTCTCGAAACCGTTTAAATGTTACGCCTTACTCATTGAAAATTATTTTGTCCTAATGGTCTGCTAAAAGGGAGCAAAGTTTGAACAAAATCCATTATCCGGACGTCGTGGCCTCCTCTTGTTAGCATGAGCTCGCTTAGGTGTATGCTGTGAGAGCTTGGAAAACCGAAAGCAGGTAGATGCATTACGAAACTATATTAATAATAGATGTTCGTTTGTGTAAAACCATTAATCTCAGAGAGTTCTTAACTATTTGCTTTGAAAATCTGACTCAGCGTTATACCTTCTAAATGAGAATTTTCACGTGAGTACTTCTTTTATATATACATTCAGCCTGAGTATGATTCTATTCACAAAACAACACTAAATACTGGTATAGGTTAGAGTTCAAAGCGGAGATAGAGGAGGGAAGGGGAACCGGCGTAGAGATTGTGCAAGGAAGAGATGAACAGGAAGAGCGTGATAGAAAGCGAGAAAAGGAAGTGGAGAGGCACAGAGAGAAGGAGTATTAGTTGGACAAAGATTTGGGGGGAGGGTGGGCGGAAGATGGGTAGGCGGACAGGGAGAGGGGGGGTACGGTACGGTTAAACAGAGGGGAACAAGGAGACGGGAAGAGAGAGGGGACAGGTATAGGAATGACCATTTAAATTACACATATTAGAAATGTGTGTGTTTTCTTTTCTTTCTTTACCGTTTAGTCTGCAACAAACCTCAGCAATGAGTTGACCGATTACAAGTCGTCTTATATATTTAATTTCAGTTTGCATATGTTGCTGTTCGCTAAACTCTAAATGTAGTGGGTCTATTGACTTTACATTTTGACAAAATGTAGCTTTTTTCGTGGATAAGGTTTTTATGATGTTTATGATGTTTTTCCATAATTACTGAAGGGACGGCAGTGGGGATTAAAACGACTTGTAGTTCACGACCCGCGAATACCCAGAAATTAGTCACCCAGCATTTGAGAATAAATGCGCTTACGGACTTAGAACAAAATACACATAATGATTTAAAATCACAGTTTTATGTAAACTCTAAAAGTTATTTTTATGAGTAATCGCTTTTCGGCTTACAAGACCATTTTCAGACTTAAACTCATAAATTCACACCTTTACGAAATCTTCCTAAACTGTCACCTTACATTAGGCGTAACGTTTCAATATATTAATCCGATACTATTAACTGCATTCGCGATACAAACTTCGTACGGTATTCCCATATACCACTGTATTCAACGGCACATTTGCAGACTCAAATCAAATATTTGTAGAGCTTATGGGGTCATCAGTCTCTAAACTTACAAACTACTTATGAACTACCTTATACTAAAGACGGCACAAATATCCATGCCCGAGGGGGGATTCGAACCCCCGACCGTAGTGGCCGTGTAGATCGTGACTGAAGCGCCTCAGTCTCCTCGGCCACCGCGGCCGGCGCATCGTAGTATAGCGCTTCAATGCGCTCGGCCGCTCCGCCGCGGCATTTCCAGACTTTGTACCTGCAATATCACTACGCGACATAGAGTTCAGAATATATGACGTCATAACCTTTGAGCTGCTTGAAAACGACTTCCTGAGATACATTTACCTCCTTTTCGGAGTCTTATAGTGTTAAAAAGCAGAAAATAGTACTATGCATGACGTAAGTGAATCTTCTGAATCTCCTTTTAAGGCTCTGGATTGATTACTACTACATTTGGTACACATGTTAAAAAACATAGTTTAAGGTAACAACTGCTTTCTTCAGGTTACTTAGAAGAGGTGAGGTTCAGATACAGGGAGCTCGGCCCTTAAGTTTTCTTTGTATTATGGTAATGACCCACAAGGGCGTAACGCGAGGTTATGTATAAAAAATATAAATTTCGTCAAACGTGGAATAGTTTCTTTTAAAAATTATTCATGACTGGTCCTTGAACCGATGCACAAATTACTTAAGGAAACAGAGGAGACGGGAGGAGGGGGGGGAGGACTAGGAGAAGATGGAGAGGAGATAGACAAAGAGGAAAAAAGGAAATGTGTAGATAGATGAAGGAAGAGTAGGAGGAAATGGATAACAGAAGAAAGGGAAGAAGGAGATTGACAGAGACAAGGAATAGTTAGATGGAAGAGAGGGAGTAGGAGGAGGTGGACAGAGAGAGAGGGGGGGGGGGGGCGCTCTAGCGGGAAATTATACATCGCGGGTCGGAAAACCGTATGATGTTTACGTTTATTCAGAAAATGGACGAAGAAAGAAGGTATTCAGTTGACTGACTTCACAGTAAAAAATAATTTCTGTGAAAGCATCTTCTTTTTTCCCTTCCTTTAATTCAACATAGCCACAGCGACGCTAGGTACTAGAATACTGATTTCACCGATATGTTTTTTGCGGCGAGTGAGAGTTCGCAGGAGTACTTTTGTACACTTTTCCGCTCATTTCATATCGGACTGGGCCACACAGAAGCGTCGTCGGATTTAGCTAGTCACATTTCTAAAGAAAACCCGTTTTACACATATTAATAGGTGTATACAACAAAAAGATAAAACGTATTGACACAGCATTATTTCAATTATTGTTAAAAATTTATTTCTATTGTCTTTACATGTTTCCTTTATGAAGAAAATTCCTTTAGTTAATAACTGTTGTTCCCTCATTCAGAAATGAAAGATCTTTTTACGTGTCCAGGAAGGGATGGCTTGTTTTTGACAAATGGTTAGCTTGACTTTTAACCCCACAGACTGAGAGCTTTTTTGTGCTCCGTCCGGCTACCCATTCAGCTCTTCCTTGGATCTCTAAATCGTTTCAGGCACAGTATGGGATTGTTACATTGATAAGAACACGACCGATTTCCTACTCCGTCTCGAAAATCTTTAAACACATTTGTCTTCCTATCTTGTGCAATATGTGTTTACTATTTTTATCTAAATATTAGTGGCTTGTAGCGTACAAACGTAGTAGTTTCATAAGTCACGTGAAATATCGCTGTTACATTACTACTACAGTGCTACCGAAAAACCGCAAACACAAAATAATAATATAAGAGTAATAAATAAGAAACTATGTACACCATATTTCATGTAATGAATATGTTCACAATTTATTCACGTAAAGGTCGAAAGAGAATTTGCTGACATAAACTGAATTAACAAGAGTGACCGATACATACATTAGCCAGAGGGAGTTCTGTTATATCGTTATCAATGAAAATGCGCGAGGGCGCATCGCGATTTGACCATAATAACTAACACGTCTCAGGGAAAAGTATTTGGGGAGCAATAATGATATCAGAAATATGAATTCTGTACAAAAGGGACTACATTATGACTAAATGAATATCTCTATGTAAGTAGTTTTTGCACTTCTGACAGCGAAAATATAAAACAGCAAAAGTGACGTGGTTGGCCTTCAGTGAAATAAAATATTTCGTATTTTCGGTTGACAAATGAGTAACAAAATAATCTGCATCATCAAAGCCATCATGGTGTTCACTGACTTTAATAACCGGTGTGAATTACTGTGAATAAAAGGTGAAACTGAAATGATATTAAGGATTGTGCTGAACAATTTACTTGGATGCTTTTAGTGTGAAAACCAACTTCCATGAAGTCATTTTTTGAAAACCTAACAGTGGCTACTGCACAAAGCGTTTTTCAAAACCATTAAATTGTATCTGCTTCACTGTAGATCACTAGGAAATTTAGTTTGCATAGGGAGTGGATTTATATTCTCTGCGAAGTGCTATTGTTGGTAATTGTTTCCTATTGATTCTGTTGGTCTGCCGTTTCACGTAACGGGAATAATATATAGATTTTGCCATCTCTTTATCATGCGCATTTTTGCAATAATACGAGGCGAATATGGAAGTTCACACGATTCACTGAACTCAAGAAGGATCAAGATGGAGTACGAAAATTTCGAACGGGAATAAATCATTAGCGTCAACCAAACGGTAAGCAACATATCTTTTATCCGAAGAAGCAGCTATCACGACAGGAAAAAGGTTCCCACGATCACTCAACTCTATTGGTAGTACAATGCACACCCACACAGATAATTTCACTGAAGAAACCGTTTTACCATTTACATATTGGTAATCATAGTGGAATACCATAAAGTTGAGTGTTAGACGAATCTTTCAGGTAATCAGTGAGGACTTCTGACGACAAAAATTTAGACTGCAGTCGTAAATAAAATAAGATACAATCATTATTCAGATTAACGTTCTGTTTACGTCTGTCTGTCTTCTAGATCACTCATATTATATAAACCAGATTTTAGTCTGCGAGAAAACACATCCAGTCGCCTCTAATTTTGGCCATAAAGATGTTAAATCTAGTAATAGGAGACAACGAAGAATGTAGCCAAACAAATTCCTAATCTCAGAAATAGGACAGAGGACATAAAAAAGGTAAAGGGGCTGGAGGAAAGGGTAGTATGAGGGAAGCTGAAAGGGTCAGCAGTTAGGTCACTACTGGCACCCTCTGGTGAGGAGCTCACGCCATCAGGGCAGGGGATCACCCCTCCCAATTTCTTTAATGTCTTTCCCAACTTCTGTTCGAACGGCCGTCGAAACTTCTTTAATTAGGAAGATCGCTACCATCGTTCACCCCGCATTAAAAGACTTTTCTCTGGGGGAAACTTGTTAGTCGATAACAGTTCAGACCGTGGCTCTGGATTTTATCATTATAAACGTATTTGGTCTCTGAGATATCGAGAGAAGTAATTGTGTATATGGCATCTAAAGATCTAGAGATGGTCATATGGGGTTGAAAACTTGTCAGTTGCCCTGGACGGCAAATTTTAGGAGACAGTAATATTTGTGGAAATTTATTAAAAAACATGCTGCTCAAAAAATTCGTTATTTAATTTGTCCTGTCAGGGATATATTAATTGACACCTATTATGAGCTCTGATCAGTTTCCATACCTTATGCACATACTAAATAATTCAAATCTCATGTTGATTGAGGAATATTGGTAGACGAACAGACAAAATTGTGTTACCTAGTGTGGTTGATTATTGATATTTTTGGTAACCGTAAGAAGTAATTTGATATAATGTCGTTCTTTTTCGAACAAGTTCAATGTTTCATTTTCGATTGATAATTACATAACAATATTTTGAAAGTACCATTAACTTCGTACACAGCAGTGTGGTTTCGTTAGTTTCGTTATTAAACTATTAACAAGAATATTCAAGCACATTTTTCCCTTTTCATAAGAAAATATGTTTTATAAACTGAATTTTTAATTAGTGTTTGTCAGTACTTAAACTGACTTATCATCACTTGTTCGTTAACTGTGTTACATCGCACATGGTCTTGTAATAGTAGGGAGCAGCAGGTACACTCTAAGAATCACACGCGGACGACTGAACGAAATTTGCTTTTCGCATTACATTAAACGGAAAGTGGCTCCTAATTCGATTTCTGCTCTGTCGCTAATGGATGCTCCTCTACAAAACGACTGGTAGAAGACGTCGAAGTGGAATTCACTATCGGTATCTTATAAAAGAAAGAAAAATTAGAGAACAAAAAGCACCGAGGAAAGTCTTCGTCTTGACGTTTTTGTAAAATATTGAAAAGACTCAGCAGAGAAGAAACACATTCTCTGCTTGCTACAGTACAGGATCAAAAATAAATCCAGAGATAAAACATAAAAAAAACTAAAAACAAAAATCCCTTCCACCATGTGAGAGTAAAATGGAATGTCAATGGTTATTGGGAAACATTTCACACTTTGTGCTAATCCCTATTTTGTTAGGGTGAGTGTCTGTTAAAAATACAAGATTTCATTCCAATGAAGGGAATAAAACAAAAATTAAAAAGGTGATTTTGCATAATAGTATCAGCAAAGAGGTAGAGTTTCATTTACATTCAATGCACGACAGATGAAAACATACCCAAAGGTAAAGCAATTGTTACAAGATGTCCTTATTTCCAGTCGGGTAGAGGCAGGGGTTTAGACAGCAGGCATCTTATAGTCAAGGTATGCCAGAAATTCCTTTTTCCCTCATTAGTTACACGATCCACCCACCTAAGCTTCATCATTCTTCTGTAACACCACATTTCAAAAGCCTCTATTCTCTTCCTGTCCGCACTGTTTATCGTCCATGTTTCACTCCCATAAAAGGCAACACTCCACACAAATGCCTTCAGAAAGGACTTCCTTATGCTTAAATTAATATTCGATCTGAACAAATTTCTCTTTTTCAAAAACGCTTCTCTTCCCATTGCCATTCTGTATTTTATATTCTCTGTACTGCGACCATCATATGTTATTTTACTGCGCAAGTAACAAAACTCATTTATGACCTTTATTGATTCGTTACCTAATGTAATTCTTCAGCAACGCCTGATTTTCTTAGACTGCGTTCCATTACCCTTGTTTTGCTCTTGTTAATGTTCATCTTATATGCTCCTTTCATCACACTGTCCATTCCGTTCAATTGCTCCTCCAAGTCCTTTGCTGTCTCTGAAAGATTTACAATATCATCAGCAAAACGCAAGGTTTTTATTTATTCATCCTGAACTTTAATTCCTTCTCCAAATTCCTTTCCTTTATAGCTTGCTCAATGAGCAAATTGAACAACATTGGGGAAAGGCTACAACCCTATCTCACACCCTTCCCATCCTCTGCATCCCTTTCATGCCCTTCAACTCTGATAACTGCTGTATGGTTTGTAAATAACCTTCCGTTCGCTATATTTTACTCCTACTGATTTCAGAATTTGAGAGGTCTTTACTCTCAACATTGTAAGAACGTTTATAAGGCTAAACATTTATGTGGCTGGGCAGTAAATTCGTTCGTTTAATTCTTCTTATTTTTCACTTCTTTGTTCTTCGGAGTAATTAGATCACTGAGTGGCGCGTCATATAATCACGGAGTTACTGTTGCCATACTACAGTATATGTGTCATAGAATCCTACTCAAGCTGCAAACAGAACATTGTTTCCGAGGTGATGAGTCCCCAACTAATTCTACGTAGAGTAGGAAATTACTCTAATGTGACTGACGTTTTAAAACAGTCTGCAAAATAATTATTGCGCTTGCAAACTGGGACAGAATAACTGCGATTTCATTAGTAGAGGTACATGGACTCTTACTTTTATCATAAACTAACCTAAGTACCCTAATACCTGGCGTTAACTGAGAATGTATTTATTTTTGTATTAGTCCATCTCCTTTTCCCCGTATCCATCGCCTTCTGCCCCACTCGATGTCCATTCAAACTGTACCTGAAGCGAAATTCTGCCTATAGTTTCACATTCATGCAACTCAGCCGCGGTGGAGTGGCCGAGCGGTCTAACAAGGACAGCACATGGGTATCGGATTTTAGAATTGCTTTATATTTATGGTAGTTGAAGTTCAGAACTTAAATAACAATCAGCCACAGCCACTCGACGCAACTGTCAAAACTTCTCGAGAAAATCGACTTTGAAGTTTTGCAAGTACACTTAAATACCAATAAGTAAAACAATTGTAGCATCTGTCGGTTTAGCTCCGGTTTTAGCGTTCTGGCCTCACAACCAGAAGGTCGGTGGTTCGAGTTCCGCTATGATCATTTTTTCGTTGTTTTCGCATTTAGTTATATGTAACATATTGAGATCTCTAATAACACGTTTTGTGTCAGTTTTTGTTTATGTGTATGTAAACGAGCAGATTTTGTCGTCACGTAAAACGATGGTTGAGTATATGTTCGTAGGCTTCCACGGCCGGTGCCATTTTGAATAAAACAATTCTGGTTATTAGGCCGCCTCATATTTAAACACTTAGCAAATGAATTGCCGACTTTCGACCACTGTGCAGTGGTCCTCTTCAGGGCGGTTAACTGTTGGCAGCTGCTGAATGTACACCCTTATATACTGTGAAATTTTCGGCTATCTAATACCGACGCCATACTTCTAAGATGGTGATTGGTTGGCAATAACGTTTGCTACCCTGCTGTAAATCACTGGTAGGCAAAATCTAATGTCCGATTGGAAGGCAATAGACAATCAGCAACTAGCATCCATGGGACGGTATTTCCTGCTGCGAACGTTTAGTTCCACTGTGGCCGCTGTTTATATTGCGGGTGAAGTGGAGCCGCTGGCTGGAGTACACACGCAGCCCGCTGGGCAGGGATTGCCGGCAGCCACGTTGAAGGTAACTTGTAGACATCTTCTTTATTCATGTTGTTTTAGTCAAGATGATTAGTGATTAGTAACTATGGAGATGTCTTTCCAAAAACAGCGTCGTGGCTCTTCACTAAATAAACAAAGACAATCGTAGTCAACTAATATTGAAGCCACTACTGTAAATATGTAACATGTTTTTTATTGAAACCATCACTATTAAACTTTTATAAAAAAATATAAAATTACGAATAAACAAAAATACGTGCTTTTTTCGTAAAAATAATTATTGGATATTTAAATTCTGTAAGTATTCGAACACAACGGAAAAAAATTAAACCGTCACAGCAGGATTCGAACCACCGACCCTTGGGTAGGAAGGTTAGAACGCTACCACCTTTTTTTATCTACAGTTTCAAGATTTTTTTTCTTTTTTGTTATGAAAATGTATAGTACAGTAGAACTAAATGAACTCTTTCATGGCAGTTATGTAGAGGATATAAAGTAGTAAATAAGGAATCACAAAATAGTCAAACTAAAGGTACCCTTCTGGTATTAAAATGATGACTATTCAATCTGAAAGCAAACTTTTTCTTGTCCCAACTCTCCATAGCGAGGGCCCGCGTATTATCATCAAGATCCGTGTTCTGTTTCTAATTGCGATCAATGGTCATTGCTTCATCTTCTCTTACCTGGGATCCCCCAGCTACCTAAATAATTAGCAAAATTGTCGATATCTGGAAAAGTACTACAATTTATCGGGTCTTTCCTGTAAGGAGATCCAAAAATCAAGGACATCTCTGAGACCGTCACGAAATAGATAGTCCTTTTATCCAGTTTATTGCCTATGTCTTTGATTGGGGAAAGTACGTTTGGTCCGGTTGTAGGAGCATTTTAGGCTTGATCGTGTGTGGTGGCACTCTGAGATAAAAGGCAAGTATCTTCCGAATTAGAAGCCACACGTCCGCTGGAGATCCGCATTCAAGGCGATGGTTATCTGTGTCAGGCACACGACATCGTACGCACAAAGGAGACTGGGCCAGTGCAGTGTCGTGCAATCTGCTCCTTGTCGGATATTTTTCGTTGACGACGAGGTACCAGGTGGCACGTATCTCCGTCGTTAAGTGTTTTTGGTGAAGCGCTCGCCAAACCTTTGGCCACGTCACTACTGGGTGTCGTCTCTCTATGCTATTCTGATGATGATTCTTCATCAGCAGGTTGTACACATCTCGTGCTGTCGGTGTCCTGTGGCTGGGAAGTTCCGTGTGTATATAGCTGTATTCCAGAAAAAAAAAGTTTGGAAGTGGAAGAGCGTAGGCGCGATGCTGGTGGCATGCAGAACGTAGGGGCGAGTTCGTCAGTGAGGAGACCAGTGAAACTGTGCTGACGATGGGGCCACTTCTTTAGCATGGTCTTGACATAGAGGGCCGTTGCTCGCGCGTGAACGTTTATAAGACAAAATGTTCAAATGTTTGTATAGATTATGGGACTTAACTACTCGGTCATCAGACCCTAAACTTATAAACTACTTGTGAACTAGCTAATACTAAGGACAGCACAAATATCCATGCTCGAAGGGAGATTCAAACCCCCGAACGTAGTGGCCGTGCAGACCGTAACTGGTGCGCCTCAGTCCTCTCGGACACCGCGGCCGGCTATTGTGTAAGTGTTCCTTCTCCTTTCTGTGAAAAGACAGTTGATTAACTTAAAGTTTTAAGACCATTATATATTGTAAACTGGTACCAGCTAGGGCCATGATATTATCCAAATAATCTGTGAGATTAGTAGCTGCAGTCTTCCACGAAAATGCCAACAACAAATGGGAAGGATTATATCTGTTTTTGCAGCCCGTATTATTAAAATGAACAGCAAATCTCCAGCACTTAAATAAAGCCAGTAGTCATGCAATGTTTGCAACAGTGAGCATGCAGAGCGTTAGGCTGACCTACAAATCATGGTCGGTTTGATGCCGGCAAAAACAGTGTTTCCTAACCGGGCTGTCTGCAATGGAGGGAAACGTGACTGTAATCTGACAGCTGTTTTTTAACTATTCCGACAAGCTGATTTGTCGAGCTATAAAAGGTAATTAATAGCCACTACATTCCTCTTTCGATGCTTTTGCCGGCTGTTTTAGGTACTGAGTTTATGAGTAAGAAATTTTTAAATAATGATTCTAAGAGCCTGGATCTGTTTGGGAATGAGCTATATCTGCTCCTGTATCCACCTGAGTTACACCATGCTCGAGGGAGGACTTGAACTTTGTACGGTGAGAGGCCGCGCAGTCCCTACCAAGGCGCCTTAATTCCGCATAGCCATAAAAGTCGTGAGTGAAACTACGCTGTCCATGGTATACATTTCCACACTACTTACTGTAACAATTGTTTTGTCGAAAGGGGGGAGGGTTATATGAATTTCTATGAAGAAACATTACAGTTTTAAAATTCAGAATCTTTTAACATGGTGAAGAACTTCTTGCACGAATTTGCACCCTCTATACATTTTATACGTATGCTACCTGCAGAAGTCTTCTACGGGTTTACATCATCTTTGTATTATCCTTTGGGTCCACACAATTTCTATCAGTTCGGTGCCATACGCATCGCTCGTAATATTCGATAAACACGCGTCCCGTTCACCATATAGGAAAACTAGCTGAACCCCTGCCGCTTCGTATGCGTAGGCTGGTTGGTCTGCACCAGTTGTTTCTTTTTAATCCTGATGAAGAATCCATATCTTAAGTTTCGTAGTTATAGTTTGAAATTTGAGTTAACAGCACCATATTTTTGAAAATCAATTATTTGCATCTCGTATTTCACCCCCTTATTGGTCGAATTTCAAAAAATGCCGAAACACGTGTCTTTTAAATTCGAACCCCGAATCCAAATCCGAAAATTTGTAGTTCTAACTTCAAAATTGCCTAAATAGCAACATATTTTCGAAAAACACCCTGTCTCCAATTTCACCTCTTTGATGGTTGAATTTCCAAAAATACCGAAACACGTATTTTTTAACGTCGAACCAACTATACAAATATCAATTTGTGCAGCTCTAGCTTTAAAACTGTATCAATAGCAACGTGTTTTCAAAAAGAATTTTTGATCCTCTATTTAACCCTCTTACTTGTTGAATTTCCAAAAATAATAAAAAACCACCCCCATGAACCACAGACATTGCCGAGGTGGGGTGGCTTGCGTGCCTCAACGATACAGATAGCCGTACCGTAGGTGCAACCACAGCGGAGGGGTATCTGTGGAGAGGCCAGACAAACGTGTGGTTCCTGAAGAGGAGCAGCAGCCTTTTCAGTAGTTACAGGGGCAACAGTCTGGATGATTGACTGAGCTGGCCTTGTAACATCAGCTAATGTGGCTTTGCCACACGGTTACTGCGAACGGCTGAAAGCAAGGGGAAACTACAGCCGTTACTTTTCCCGAGGACATGCAGCTCTACTGTATGAAAATATGATGATGGCATCCTCTAGGGTAAAATATTCCGGAGGTAAAATAGTCCCCCATTCGGATCTCCGGGCGGGGACTACTCAGGAGGATGTTATCATCAGGAAAGACAATACTGGCATTCTACGGATCGGAGCGTGGAATGTTAGATCCCTTAATCGGGTAGGAAAATTAGAAAATTTAAAAAGGGAAATGGATAGGTTGAAGTTAGATATAGTGGGGATTAGTGAAGTTCGGTGGCAGGATGAACAGGATTTCTGGTCAGGTGAGTACAGGATTATAAATACAAAATCAGTTGGGGGTATCACAGGAGTAGGACTGATAATGAATAAGAAAATAGGAATGCGGGTAAACTACTATGAGCAGCGCAGTGATCGCATTATCATTGTCAAGATAGATACGAAGCCAACACCGACAACAGTAGTACAGGTTTATATGCCAACTAGCTCTGCCGATGATGAGGAAATCGAAGAAATATATGAGGAGCTAAAGGCAATTATTCAGACAGTTAAGGGAGAGGAAAACTTAATTGTGATGGGAGACTGGAATTCGGTAGTAGGTATAGGAAGAGAAGGAAAAATAGTAGGTGAATATGGACTGGGCAGAAGGAATGAAAGAGGAAGTCGCCTGGTAGAATTTTGCACGGAACATAATTTAATCATAACAAACACGTGGTTTAAGAATCACAAAAGAAGGTTGTATACGTGGAAGAGACCAGGAGACACTGGAAGGTATCAGATAGATTTTATAATGGTAAAACATAGATTCCGGAATCAGGTTATTAACTGCAAGACATACCCAGGGGCAGATATAGACTCTGACCATAACTTGTTAGTCATGAACTGTAGGCTGAAACTGAAAAAACTGCAGAAAGGTAGGAAAATAAGGAGATGGGACCTAGATAAATTGAAGGAAAGTGAAGTTCTGGAGAATTTCAGAGGGAGATTTAGGCAACAATTGACAGAAACAGGGGGAAATAAAACAGTAGAAGAGGAATGGGTAGCATTGAGAGATGAAATAGTGAAGGTAGCAGAGGACAAAATAGGTAGAAAGGCAAGACCTGCAAAAAATCCTTGGATAACACAGGAAATACTAAATTTAATTGATGAAAGGAGAAAATATAAAAATGCAGTAAATGAAACAGGCAAAATGGAGTACAGACGACTAAGAAATGAGATTGATAGGAAGTGCAAAATGGCTAAGCAGGAGTGGCTAGAAGCCAAATGCAAATCTGTAGAAGAATGTATAAGAAGGGGAAAAGTAGATACTGCCTACAGGAAAATCAGAGAGACATTTGGGGACAAGAAAAGCAATTCTACAAATATCAAGAACTCAGATGGGAAACCAGTTCTCAGCAAAGAAGGGAAGGCTGAAAGGTGGAAAGAGTACATAGAGCAGCTCTACAAAGGAAATGAACTGAGAGACGATGTTGTAGGAAGGGAAGAGGAAGTAGATCAAGATGAAATAGGAGATATTATACTGAGAGATGAATTTGACAGAGCCCTGAAAGACCTAGGTCGGAACAAGGCCCCAGGAGTAGATGACATACCCTCAGAGCTACTAAAGTCTCTGGGAGAGCCAGCCATGACAAAACTATTTGAACTGGTGTGTAGGATGTACGAGACAGGCGAAATACCCTCAGACTTTAAGAAAAATGTAATAATCCCCATTCCAAAGAAATCAGGTGCAGACAGGTGTGAAAATTACAGAACCATCAGTTTGATAAGTCATGGTTGCAAAATTTTAACACGGGTTATCTACAGGAGGATGGAAAAGCTGGTAGAAGCTGACCTAGGGGAAGATCAGTTTGGATTCAGGAGGAACGTAGGAACACGGGAGGCAATACTCACTTTACGGCTTATCTTAGAAGATAGATTAAGGAAAGGCAAATCTACATTTTTAGCCTTTGTAGATTTGGAAAAAGCGTTTGACAATGTTGACTGGACTACACTCTTTCAAATTCTGAAGTCAGCAGGGGTAAAATACAGGGAAAGGAGAGTTATCTACAACTTGTACAAAAGCCAGACCGCAGTTATTAGACTCGAAGGGCATGAAAGGGAAGCATCAGTTGGGAAGGGAGTAAGACAGGGTTGTAGCCTTTCTCCGATGTTGTTCAATTTGTACATTGAGCAGGCGATGAAGGAAAGCAAGGAAAAATTTGGAATAGGGATTAAAGTTCAGAGTGAAGAAATAAAAACATTGCGTTTTGCTGATGACATTGTAATTCTGTCAGAGACAGCGAACGACCTGGAAGAGCAGTTGAATGGAATGGACAGTGTGTTGAAGAGAGCGTACAAAATGAACATTAACAAGAGCAAAACAAAAATAATGGAATGCGGTCTTAGAAAATCAGGCGATGGTGAAGGAATTAGATTAGGTAACGAAACAATGAAGGTGGTAGATGAGTTTTGTTACTTGGGTAGTAAAATAACAAGCGATGGTCGCAGTACAGAGGATATAAAATGCAGAATGGCAATGGGAAGAAAAGCATTTTTGAAAAAGAGAAATTTGCTAACATCGAATATTAATTTAAGTGTAAGGAAGTCTTTTCTGAAGGCATTTGTGTGGAGTGTTGCCTTGTATGGGAGTGAAACATGGACGATAAGCAGTGCGGACAGGAAGAGAATAGAGGCTTTTGAAATGTGGTGCTACAGAAGAATGCTGAAGATTAGGTGGGTAGATCACATAACTAATGAAGAGGTACTGAACAGAATTGGCGAGAAAAGGAGTTTTTGGCATACCCTGACTAAAAGAAGGGATCGCTTGGTAGGACACATTCTTAGACATCGAGGAATCGTAAATTTAGCATTGGAGGGAAGTGTGTGGGGTAAAAATCGCAGAGGGAGGCCAAGAGACGCGTATAGTAAGCAGATTCAAATAGATGTGGGTTGTCGTTCTTATGAGGAAATGAAAAGGCTTGCTCAGGATAGAGTAGGGTGGAGAACTGCATCAAACCAGTCTCCGGACTGAAGACCATAACAACAATAAAAAACATGGATCTTTAATCCTGACCAAGATTCCACATACGAAGTTTCGTAGTTGTAGCATAAATTTTGAGTTAACAGCAACATATTTTTGAAAATCAATTTTTTGCGTCACCTATTTTACCCCCTTATTTGACGAATTTCAAAAAACGCCGAAACACGTGTCTTTTTAATTCGAACCCTGAATTAAAATCCGAAATTTTGTAGTTCTAGCTTCAAAATTGCCTAAATAGCAACGTATTTTCAAAAAACGTTTCATCCCCTATTTCACCCCCTTACGGACGGAATATCGAAAAATCGCTTCTTAAATGACGCCTACATAGTAAGATCAACACCCTCCACAAATTTCAAGTTTCTATCTTCAGTGGTTTGGACTGGGCGATGATGAGTCAGTCAGTCAATCAGTCAGTCAGTCAATCGGGACACTTCCTTTTATATATAGAGATAAAATCTGTTGTGCCACCAGTCGCTTAATGCAACCTTCTGAACCGTTACTTAAAATGTCCGCAGCCCGTACAGCCGGGGCGGTAATCTCTGTTAAATCGGGAGAAGGGTTGCGCCATTTATGGCACATCCATTAGCACACACTCGCCGGAAGATAAAGGCCACATAAAAAACTCAGGTCCTTATCTCGCGGCACCCTCTGCAAACTTGAACATGGCCGATAACGCCCGCTGGCATTCGCCGCTCTGAGATGCTGCTGCGTTTCATGGTGTGCTCTGCTCCATTTACTGCCCCTAGTACCACTATCTCTAAGATTAAGCGCGATTGCTTCCCGAATAAATGGTCACTAACCCAAGAGCGAATGCATCTCTCGACTAGATATCTAAGAGATTAGTAACTTGAGATATAATGTTCTCAAGTTGTGACCTAAAAAGTACTAATTTTCTATATTGTCAAACAATAACCAGGAATTAATTTAATCTTCGGTATTACTTCCTAGTTTAATACCTACATTTTAATTACTTTTAATTCGTTACAAGATATCGGCCTCCTCCACATGTACGAACGGTCTTATTTCACTAATTCGTAGTTCATCTTTAATCTCATTTCTACCTCCATACGAACAACTGACATCTACATAAATACTCAGCAAATCACATTGAAGTGCATGCCAGAGGGTTAATCGAATCGCTTTTATGGCATTTCTCTGGCGTTCCATTTTCTAATAGCACGAGGGAAAAAGGAACATCTATTTTTTTTTCCTTTTTCGATCTGATTTCCCTTCTTTTATTATGATGATCATATCTTCTTATATAGGTGGTTGCTAATAAAATTCGTTTGCATTCGGAAGAGAAAGTTGGTGATAGAAATTTCGCAAATAAAATCCAACTTCTGTGACACTCTCTCCCCTATATCGCGATAACATAAAACGAGCTGCCCTTCTCTGAAGTTCCTCTATATCCTCCATCAGTCCCACTTGGTTGGCATCCTACAATGTGCAGAAAATACTCCAAAATAGGGTGCACAAATGTAGTCAAGAAGTTTCTTTAGTAGAACTCTTGCACCTCCTAAGTGTTGTGCCAATGAAACGTAGCCTTTGGTTCGCCTTCTGTGTGTTCTTTCACATTTAAGTTGTTCGTAATTGTTATTCCTAGGTATTTAATTGAATTTACGGTCTGTAGATTTGAGTGATTAATCGTGTAGATGATGTTTAACAGATTTCCTTCAGTGCTCATATGGATGCCTTCATACTCATCATTATACAGGGAAAATTGCCAATTTTTACATCATGGATATATATAAAAGATTTTGCAGTTGCTTTTGATCTTCTGGTGAATTTACTAACCGATAAATGACAGCATCATCCGCGAACAGTCTAAGAGAGCTACTCTGAGTGCCTCCTAAATCTATAATTGTGAATGTCTGTTCGGTGTACGTTTATCACGTCTGAACCACAAGACATTAAGAGCTAAAAATTTGTACAGTTACTAATGTCCAGCTGGGGAAGGCTTTAGGCACGGTTTTATGGCGATCGGATAGCTATGAATGTCTGTTCTGTGAACGCTTATCACGTCCGAACGACAAGACGCAGAGTTAAATATTTTGTTAGTAATTTGAAGAACATAACGCGAAATGCGGAACCATAATTACTCTTTGAAAATGGTTTTATTGGTTGCATTGTTGCTTGAGGGTTGATAATGATAATATTGGGATGGAAAATTATCTGTGTATATAAAATTCTACGAGTGTTTGTGTTAATATTTCGCTCTGCAGCGAAAACTACAGAAGGCAAACGAATGGTCCGTGTGCAATTGTTGTCCGAAATTGTACACCATAGCAGTTCCATGCCGATAGCTATAAGGGGGTGGAAGATATGGTGGTGCCGATAGCTATAAGGGGGTGGAAAATATGGTGGTTGAAAGTCGTCAAATTATTTTAAAAAATTAGGACTGAAGGTCAGCGGTGACGTTTGCGACTCTATAGCAAGGAGGTTACATACAGCGAAACGTGATGCCACAAACAATATCTTTGGTCTATGCATGCTACAATGTCTTCAGCTCTTTCTCTGTAAGGATAAGCATACGAATAACGAAATATAAGAATAAATAAGTAAAAAAATTCTTTTAATACATCTTTTAAAATAATCGATTTGACGTTCAACGCATTACATCAAGTGATCGATCTGTGATATTATTACAATCATTATTGTTGAATTCGTGATTGGATTCTTCGTAACGAGTGCATTTTTACGTGTGATTTGATCTACCAACACGCGAGTGGAGCCGCGGGTTTAAGCTAGTCGTTAATAAAAATAAGGAACACTTCCCTGGGGAAGTTACTCGACAACTTACCGTTGATTACAACGTACTGTGTCCTTACTAACAGTAAATCACGAATCCAATGGTAGAACTCAGGCTATATTCCATAAGCATGCTATTTGATTTTAAGACGGCTGTGAGGTACAGTGTCAAGACTTCCGGTAATCTAGAAATCGATTTGACATCTCTTATAGACAGCACGAGAGTAAAGTGTTAGCTGTGTTTCACAATAACGATACTTTGTGTTGCCTATGAGTCAATAGGTTGTTCTCTTCGAGGTAGTTCACAATTTTTGAGGGAAGTAAATGTTCTAAAATCCTGCTGCAAACCAACGTCAATGATAGAGGCCTGTTATTTCGCGGATCAGTTGTATCGCCTTTCTCGAATATTAGCGTGGCCTGTGCAACTTTCCAGTTGGGTACGGAACATGCACGGAGCGAGCGGTTGTTTGATAGTTAGGATTGATATTCCATTAGGATATTATGAAAGGAAAGAATGCTGAAGATTAGGTGGGTGGATCGCGTAACTAATGAAAAAGTACTGATAAGAAATGGGGAGAAAAGGAATTTCCGGCATACCTTGACAAAGAAAGGATCGAGTAGTAGGACAAATTCTTAGACATCAAGAAATTGTGAATTTAGCGTTGGAGGGAAATGTATGGGGTAAAAACCGCAGGGGAAGACCAAGAGAGGGATACAGTAAGCAGATTGAGACAGATGTAGGTTGCCGTTCTTACGTGGAGTTGAAGAGGCTTGCTCAGAATAGGGTATGTTGTTGTGGTCTTCAGTCCGGAGACTGGTTTGATACAGCTCTCTACAACAACAACAACAACAACAACAACAACATTCTGAAAGGAACATAATTGGTATACAATCTGGACTGGGACACTTTTGTCAAGTGATTTAAATTACTTTAATATTCCAGGGATATCTGCTTGTAAATTCCCATGCCGCGAGCTGTTCTTGATTCGAATTCTGGAGTGTTACCAAGTCAATTTCAGGATTGAGGACGCAGCTCTCTGTGCAAGAGTCTATATCACCAAATAATTACTCTAACCTACATATAGCTGAACCAGCTTACTGTTGGGTTTACTGTGCAACCTGTACCCAACAGAATTGCCTTCAATACTTAAATTGGTAATCCGTTTATGTCTCAAAATTTGTTTTGTCAAATGACTCCTTCTTTTAGTCATGTATTGCTACAAATTTATTTTCTCCTCATTCATACGCGCTACTTCCACACCACTTCCACACTTTACTCATCAGCGTTCTTCCGTAGCACAGCCTTTTATAATTTCTGCACATTGGAACCAACAGATGTGGGTCGGCGATTTTCACAGATAGAGATGGCGCTACATTGGCAGAGCTGCTATTTGTAGTCCGGTGATTCATGTGAACTAATTTCGGATTCCATCCAGAGAATGCCGCGAATATCAAATTTCTGGCATTCCTCTCACCACGGACAACACAGCTGAGGGCACAGCGGCGTTTGCGTAGATCAGGCAGTACTGATAGACAAGCGACAGTGCGTGAAATAACCGCAGAAATCAATTGTACGTACGACTGACATGCCCGATAGACTGGGTCATTCCACGTCAGTTCAACCACCCCATAGCACCGGATTTGGTATAACTTGGTATATTTGATCCATTTTGGGATTTGTAAGGAATCCCAAGTACAGGGTGTTTCAAAAAGAATACACGTATTACAAAGTATTGGTCTGTCCAAACTATCGATCCCTGCGCCTCGTCTCGGCTAATGGTGGACGAATACACAGTCTAGTTTGTACTAATAGCCGCTTGACGTCAGTTATCTTCTGTTTCGTTGGTAACCGTAAAATGTTGAAAATGGCTACTCCCAATCGTTGGATGGGTCAAGAAGCAGCGACATAGCATGTCCCATCTGGGCTCCACGTTCATCGGATTTAACAACGTGTGACTTCTTTCTGTGGGGTTCATTAAAGATAACGTTTATGTTAAAAAATTATCGCCGCGCGGGAGTAGCCGAGCGTTCTGGAGCGTCACTTTGCGGATTGCGCGGTCTCCCGCGTTGGAGGTTCGGATCCTTCCGCGATCATGGATGTTTGTGTTGTCTTAAGTTCAAAAGCAGTTTAAGTCCCATAAGGTTAACAAACATTTGACCATTTTTGGGGTTCGCGGTTCTTTCTTGAGTACGTCCGTGGCGAGCAGTGGGCCCCGAGCTACTGCAATCTTTCCTCCTTTATTTCCTGGACTGCATACTGCATTTCCTTCCCTATCCTCCTCTCCCCCCACCCCCCACGGGGGGACCGATGACCTCGGCAGTTTGGTCCCCCTGTCCCAAACAACCAACCAAACGTCATTCAAAAATAGCCACCAGAGGCCTGAGCACAACTAAGCCACTGTTTGACGTCCGGGCGTGTGCTAAAGGTGCTTCTGGATTAACTTGAAAAGTACATTTTGTGTGGCCCTGGAAACGTGTGAAAGTGCGTTAACATTGAACAGAATCACTTCCTCCGTGAGCAGCCCAGCGGTTTGTTCTTGAGGGAATTACGTAGGCCACGGAGAGTCTCACAGTAGACGTCAGTGTTAATGGTTTCTCCGTGTTCGAGGAAGTTAATGCGTATCGGCCCTTGAAAGTCGGAAAAGACGGCAAGCATCACCTTGTCTGCTGAGGCCATAGCCTTGAATTTTTTAAGGTGAGGACGTATGTTTCGCGTCCCTAGTAGTAGCACAACCTTATGGCAAAGCGGCATATTCAAAATTTAACCCGTTTAGTTGTTAAGACGTTTCGTACCTTTTCATTTGAAAACCCTTTGTATTTTCTTTCGCGCCTAAAGAAAAAGACCCAAACGTAAAATTCTCGGCGTAATAGTGCTGATTTTAGTTCCATCTGATACTTCGAATACGATAAAAGTTTTTCAGTTGGCGGGAAAAGGGGTATACGCGAAACACAACTGTCAACGCTAGTGGTCATTCAGCCGAAATTTGTTAATAAGTAGGAAAAATAGGGGAATTTGGGTAACTATTATCTCCTATGCAGTGATCATGTAACTTTCATCTGCGACTGCCCATCCATAAACGTAATAAAATCACACAGCTCAGTGAAGCCGGTCGCATAACGACACGTTGGCAGCCGGAGGCTCCGACGCTTCCGCGTAATGGCCGTTTTATGGACTTTTTACGGTGCCTTCCTACCAATATTCCGCCCATTCATTCGAAATCCAATTCGCTACAACCCTCCGGAAGCCACGCACCCATGCTGTCAACAAGGCACTGTGCCGTTGGCGGCTGGTTTGCAGGCCGGTGTAAGCTGCTTTTACGTGGAATGGACTGGACCCTCCGGTCCAACTGAACCGATCACTGACTGGTTATGTGCAGCTTCGTGGACTACTTGTTCCGAAACAACAATTTTTAGGGAAGAACAATCGTCACATCACCGGGACACAATTGTTCGCGACTGGTTTGATGAACATTCTGGATAACTCCAGCGAATGTTATGGCCGTCCATATCGTCAAGCAAGGATCTCGTCAAAAATTTATGTGGCATAATCTAGATTCACGTACGTGAACAAAATCCTGTACCTACACTGTTTCACAATTATAGATGGCTATGGAGGCACCACAGCTCAATTTCCCAACGGATTGTTGAGTCCAAGCTACGTCGAGTGCCGCCTGCAAGTTTCCGAGACCGATATTAAGACGTATGTGATGACTTTTGTCACTGTGTATATTACAGAATTACTCTATGAAATAATAACAATAAAAAGAAAATTCCCAATCTATTTTCTGCTGCTCCTACTGAAAAGCAATTTCTAGAGAATACTGTATTTTGGTGCGATTATTACTTGGTAGTCAATCGAGATCTTTATATCTTCTACTTCTTGCATTACGACCCCTTCGTGGATTACATCTTTCTCTTCTCTTGCCAGAACTTCATTCTTTCTCTTCTCCTCTAGATCAGATTAATTGTTCGCTCAATCGATCTATGTTGAGGAGGTCCTCGTGGATGTGCTCCTCTTCATATATCTTAATTTCCTCGTCTCTCGTCTGCTCCACTGATGATTTTCTTTTCCCTGTAACCTTTCCTGTACTGGATCTCCGGCATATTATTTGGTGTATACTTGCTTCTACGGTTTTCCTTCCTTCCAGAGCTCATCTACATCTACATCTACATCTACATCTACATACATACTCCGCAATTCACCGTAAGGTGCGTGGCGGAGGGTACACCGTACCACTACTAGGCATTTCCTTTCCTATTCCACTCCCAAATTGAACGAGGAAAAAAAGAATGCCTATATGCCTCCGTACGAGCCCTAATTTCTCTTATCTTGTCTTTGTGATCTTTACGCGAAATGTAAGTAGGCAGCAGCAAGATCGTACTACACTCAGCTTCAAATTCCGGCCCTCTAAATTTACTTAACAGAAATTCACGAAAAGAACGTCGTCTTTCTTCCAGCGATCCCCAATTGAGTTGCCGGAGCATTTCCGAGACACTCGCGCATTGGTCGAACCTACCGGTAACAAATCTAGCTGCTCGCCTCTGAACCGCCTCTATGTCTTCCTTCAAACCGATCTGCTGCGGGTCCCAAATACTTGAGCAATACTCAAGACGTGGTCGTACAAGCGTTTTATACGCGGTCTCCTTTACAGGTGAAGTACATCTTCCCAAAATTCTCCCAATAAACCGAAGTCGGCTGTCTGCCTTACTCACAACTGTCCTTACATGCTCGTTCCATTTCATATCGCTCTGCAATGTTACGCCTAGATATTTGAACGACGCGACCGCATCAAGAAGCTCACTACTGATGCTGTATTCGAACATTATAGGATTGTTTTTTCTACTCATGCGCATCACCTTACATTTTTCTACATTGAGAGATAGCTGCCATTCTTCGCACCAACTAGAAATTTTGTCTAAGTCAACCTGTATGCTATTACAGTCAGTTACAGACGACACCCTCCCATACACCACAGCATCATCAGCAAACAGCCGCAAATTACAACTTACTCTGTCCATCAGATCATTTATATAGATAGAAAATAATAGCGGTCCTATCACACTCCCCTGGGGCACGCCTGACGATACACTCGTCTCTGATGAGCACTCGCCGTCGAGAACAAAGTACTGCGTTCTATTACTTAGGAAGTCTTCCAGCCAGTCACAAATCTGTGAACCTATTCCATAAGCTCGTATCTTCGTTAGCAGTCTGCAGTGTGGCACCGTGTCGAACGCCTTTTTAAAGTCGAGAAAAACACAATCCGCCTGTTGCCCTTCGTCCATGGCTCGCAAGATGTCATGTGAGAAAAGGGCAAGCTGAGTTTCGCATGAACGATGTTTCCTAAACCCGTGCTGATTCATGGAAAGAAGCTTTTCCGTTTCAAGGAAATTTACTATATTCGAACTGAGAATATGCTCCAAAATTCTACATGAAACCGATGTCAACGATATTGGCCTGTAATTGTATGGGTCAGTTCTCTTTCCTTTCTTATACACTGGAGTCACCTGCGCTTTTTTCCAATCACTAGGAACTTTGCGCTGAATTAAAGATTCGCTATAAATGCAAGCTAAGTAGGGGGCCAATGCCGCAGAATAGTCTTTGTAAAACCGAACTGGTATTCCATCCGGACCAGCAGACTTTTTCGTATTTAGCTCTCTCAGCTGCTTCTCTACACCGGAAATACCTATTGCTATGTCCCCCATTTCGGAATTAGTACGTTGATCAAATGATGGTGTATTTGTGCGGTCCTCCTGCGTGAAAGATTTCTTAAAGGTTAAATTTAGAACTTCAGCTTTCCGTTTGCTTTCTTCTATTACTGCCCCGGAATGATCAACTAGTGACTGGACAGTGGGCTTTGACCCGCTTATCGATTTTACATAGGACCAGAACTTTTTCGGGTTCTCGGAAAGATCTTTTGCTAAGGTATGGCTGTGATAATTATTGTATGCTTCACGCATCGATCTTTTTATAGACGCACGAATCTCTACTAACTTTTGCCTGTCATCATTTGCGTGTTCTTTTTTGAATCGAGAGTGCAACAGCCTTAGCTTTCTCAGCAGCTTTCTAACATTATTATTATACCACGGTGGATCTTTTCCATCCTTAATCGTCTTTACTGGCACATATTTCTCTAACCCTTCATTAACAATGCATTTAAATTTAGTCCACAATTCCTCTACATCCATAGTCCCAGAATTAAACGATGCCCATTCATTTTCTAAGTGCGATCGTAACATTAGCTTGTCGGCTTTTCCCAACAAAAACACGCTCCTAGCCTTCTTGACTGGTTTATGAACTTTGGTCACCATCGACGCTATGACGATATCATGATCACTAATTCCTGTCTCTACACAGACATCGTTAATGAGGTCAGGCCTGTTTGTGGCTATAAGGTCTAGAATATTTCCATTGCGCGTGGGTTGCCGGTTTAACTGCTCAAGACAGTTTTCGGAGAATGTGTCCAAAAGTAGCTCGCAAGACTGCTTGTCTGTACCGCCTGAAATGTAACTAGCGAGGTCCCAATCTATACTCTTAAGGTTGAAGTCACCTCCGACTAATATTGCATGGCCCGGATACCTATGCACTACCTGGTGTAGACTTTCCTTGAATGATTCTAAAACTGCTACAGCAGCACTGGGGGGCCGGTAAAAACACCCAACTATTAACTTTACTTCTTTTAGACCTGTTATGCGTGCCCAGATAACTTCACAGTTACTTTCAACCTCGATCTCAGTAGAAACAATATCTTTGTCCACGGCGATGAACACTCCTCCTCCAGTTGTATCAGATCTATCTTTCCGATATACATTCCACGCTTCGCTAAATATTTCTGAACTTGCCACATCATCATTTAGCCAGCTTTCGGTGCCTAAAACTATCTGAGCGCAGTAACTTCCGTGCAGCGCTGCAAATTCGGGAACTTTGTTTCTAATACTCTGTAAGTTCGCGGCTAATATTTTTATGTTCGAATTTTTGTTCCGAACGTGGCCTGAATTCGCTGTTTGAATGCTGACAGGCGAGTGCTCGTCAGAGTTAGCGCCTAGCCTAAAAAAACTCCCATGTGCACTCCACAAGTACTCTGCTAACCGAGTAGCCGCTTCCTTAGTGTAGTGCACCCCTGATCTATCTAGGGGCACCCTACAATTCCCCACCCGATAACGCAGATCCAGAAATCTGCAGCCATGACTGTCACAGAGTCGGCGAAGCCTCTGGTTCAGACCCTCCACTCGGCTCCAAACCAAAGGACCCCGATCAACCCTGGGAACAATGCTGCAAATCGACAGCTCTGCTTGCACCCCGCGTGCGAAGGCAGCAGCCTTCACCAATTCCGCCAGCCGCTCGTAGGACCTGAGGATGTCCTCAGAACCCAAGCGACAAGCGTCATTGGTGCCGACGTGAGCTACGACTTGCAGTCGACTGCACCCCGCACCCTCGATAGCCGCCGGCAAGGCCGCCTCCACATCTCGGATGAGGCCCCCCGGCAAACACACCGAGTGCACATTGGAATTCCTTCCAGATCTGGACGCTATCTGCCTAAGGGGCTCCATCACGCGCCTGACATTGGAGCTCCCAATAACTAATAATCCCCTCCCCCCGTGCACCTGCTCGGACCCTGCTGAAGGAGTGGCCACACTTTCACTCACAGGACGAACGGGCGCGGACGGACGTCCAGCCTCCACATTGGCCTTCCGCCTCGAGCGACGCGAACGCCGTACAACCCGCCACTCCCCTTGCGGAGAAGGCGGCTCGACGACGTCCGGTACACCTGAAGGTGCCTCGGTAGCAGGGACAGAGAGCGAAGCGTGAGACACCTGAGGTGTCCCACTCGACGCACCAGACTCCCCACCATCGCTGCACCCCGAGACAGCAGCCTGAAGACGGCTGACCGTAGCCAACAGCACGCTCAGCTGTTCGCGAACCGCGGCCAACTCCTCCTGCGTCCGCACACAGCAGGCACACATCCTATCCATCCTATCGATACAATTAACAGCAATTAACAACTTTAAAGAAGCCTAGTACTATAATGAAGGCGGCTGGCTGCTGACTTAACTGTGGTCAGTGGTAACTACACTGTCGAATCAACAAAACTGAGTCCGGCTGCTTAGCGCTGTTAACGCCGCGACACTGGTGTCAGCTGGCACTGGACTGACTGATGACGAACTTTAGTAACGGTCTCTGACTTGTTTTGAAATACACCGGTCAAAGACGATGACTAAACACAACGGTATTTATCAAATACGATAGAATAAACTATTAAAACAGTAGTACAAACGAAATCTGCAAGTACGCAGGAGTAAACCTCTTAAAACAGTACTACCGAAAATGAACTAGACTGGCAAATTAAATTTGACACAAATTAAATTCAGATACTTAGCGCTGTAACGATGTGGCACTGGTGGCAGCTGGCACTGGACTGACTGATAACGAACTTTAGTAACGGTCTCTGACTTGTTTTGAAATACACCGGTCAAAGACGAAGACTAAACACAACGGTATTTATCAAATACGATAGAATAAACTATTAAAACAGTAGTACAAACGAAATCTGCAAGTACGCAGGAGTAAACCTCTTAAAACAGTACTACCGAAAATGAACTAGACTGGCAAATTAAATTTGACACAAATTAAATTCAGATACTTAGCGCTGTAACGATGTGGCACTGGTGGCAGCTGGCAGCTGCATGAACCCACTTGGTTCCTATCTTTCCTCTTGTTCTCTTGTTTCCCATGCCATTTTCGTCATTCTTTCCATATTCAATCTAATTACATGTGCCTGAAACCTTCCTCTTTGATTTGAGTTCTTCCCTAGGTATTCTCATCCATCTGTCGTCTCTTCACTTAGGGCCCAGTATTTTTCTTCTTTATCCGTTCTTCCCCATTTCTTCCTAGTGTTATCGTTTCAGCAGCAGCAGAATTTCTCAGATAAATGGGACATCCTGTACATTTGTGTATGATGCAAAGCGGAAAGTACTTATGGAATTCGACAAAAAACCACAGTTTGATGAAATTTTGCACACTTCACCTTCAAAACAATAGGATCATCAGTGTCTACAAAGTATTTCATACGGTATCTGGCTGAGGGTACACTCGACATCTTTTCACCGATCAACGTGCCAAGGTGTGGGAAATAGAGGGGAGTAAATGGGCTGAGATGGAAGGTGGAGAACAGAGGTGGAAGAGACGGACAGAGGGACACAAGGAAAGAGAGAAGTAGTACTAACTGAAAACTGGAATAACTGAACACTCGAGCATCGTGGGGTTTTCCACTTGTATCCAATAAATTGTGAAAATTCCGCAATTTTGAGCTAACAGGGATATGCAATCTGCGCTTCATGATGAGTCTCTACTTATTTGATGCACGCCACATTAGCAACGCCACATTTCCGCACCGCTACTGCATCTAGTACTGGAGATGTGCTGAGGGTGTGAGCGAGCAGAACGCAGTAACTGGGCGTGCATAATGCAGCGGCGCCGGCCCGTCAGCGCGCAGATGAATCGTTTGGCGCGGGCGCGTTTTTCAGCGTCGGCAGCGCCCATTATCTGGGCAGCCGGCCTCTTTAAATATTGTAATACTTGTAAAGTGGCCGCCTTCTTGTCGCGTAACGGCTCCAGCCGGCATGCAAATGGCCGGCGCCTTGGCCCGCAGGTCCCAGCGCCGGGAAAGCTCCCCACAACTAGGCTGCTCTGGCCGCGTTTTCCGGCACACTGACTTGCTTGCTTGACGCGACAAGCAATAATTGCACACTCAGTGGCTCACGTGATCTTTCCGTGTATTCGCAATTTTACATTTGTTTATACTGAAGGTACACTGCGAGTCCGTGCACCAAGTGTCGATACGCATCACTCAAGAAAGAGTGCGGAAGCTGATCGAACACCTTGCGGTAGACGAAAAACATGGCATTATCTGGTGATGATTCTCCTATGAGATTTCTTTATTTGCACAGATCGCTTATTTACATAATTGTTTGATGACTAGTTTCAGCAAAAGCCATTTTCGAATCTGTAATATTTTTAAACAACAACTACTGTGACTTCTTGATATCTACAATAGATGTTACAAAAGGCAACTAAACATGCTATACACGAGTAAATGTAATACTAATATAAATCTAGATTACAAATGTAAAATAACATATTGCCGCGAGAGTCCACGAACACCGACTGCTGGCGCAGGGGATAGCGTCACTGACTGCGGTGCAGAAGGTCGCAGGTTCAATCCCGCCCACCGACAAAGAATTATTTCTTTGTAAATAACAATTCCAGAAGGTTCTACATCTTTCTTATGTTCACTTGTAAATTATACTTGTTTTTTATGTTAACTGTTCTTCTAATTTTTGGTAAATTCTGCCTGTATAAATAGCAGAGCACTCTGCCTGAGAGGCAGTCAGTGCTGCGTGTATGTTGAGTTCGTAATAAACGTGCTTTCAGTATAAGTGCTGTGTTTAGTTGCCTTCGTAGTCAAGCCTGTTTCCATTTTAACGCGACAATATTTGTCATAGTCATACCTTAATTGTCCAGGCATAATAAAATGTTTAAAAGATGCAACACTGTGGCATGATATAAATGGTATGCACATATTTATCCATCCAATGTGCCTTGGCGTCACGTTCTATTCTTGCATACAGTTCGCTTTCCCACATCAATACGCAGCATGTCGTGACTGCAAACGTTGCTGACAGACTGATAGATTCAATTTTAAACACTTGCGTATACTTATCAGCATATAGTTCTCTTCCCCACATCACTAGGCAGCGTGTTATGCCAGCAAATGACGCTGATAGACTAATGGCTCCAGTTGTAAACACTTATGTGTGACCTATCTGCCACCAGGTGGCAGTAGGATAGGGTTAAGTATCGATATGTCTAGTGCTCAATCGGATATATTTATGATATGGTGTCTCATTTATATCTGCCACAGTTGGTGAAAAACGTAAACTATATACTATTCTGCTACAATAGTCATTTTGTGTAATTTATAGTACATCTGAGTTTACAAACCATTCGGATAATTTGTAATGTGATATAATACAATGTAAAATCCTTTTTTTTTTTTCATTACATATTTACGATATGGTGATAATTTTTAATTTTTAATCAGTATCATTGACAACATTTACTCGTGTATAGCATGTTTAGTTGCCTTTTATAACATCTGTTGTAGATATCAAGAATTCACTGTAGTTGTTGTTTAATGAGTTGAAACTTGTCATCAAGCAATTGTGTAAATAAGCGATCTGGGCAAATAAACAAACCTCACAGGAGAATCATCACAAATTTTTAGATCGCCTCCTTAAACATGAATAATAATGTCAGGTAACTACAATGGCATTATCTACTTGTTTGTCAGAATGTAGACATGAGGATATTCGATGGAACTCTCACAAGTTTCTTCCTGCAATGATTGCACTGTGTAAAATATTTAGAATTTCCCTAAATCAGTGTCAAAAAAAGGATTCTTTTGAAACGTAGCCAATGACAAATTAAGAAAATAAGGCATGAGAGGTTAACTTAAATTAAATATTGTTTACAAGCCTTATATCTGCGAAAATTCCCATTTTTAACTTACAAATTTTCACATTAAATGTTTTTCTTCAGTTTCTTGCCGAAAAGGAATTAGACATGTTCATAGGTTGTTAGCCCTTTCATTCCCAGTGTTGTTCCTCAACAACAACGTATTAAAAGCTGATTTATACCGTATTTTGTGATCACCCCTTAAAGTCGTAATTTTGATGATGAACAACATGCTTCTAATACGACGTTTTGCCGCTTGGTACGGCGTGTAGCCACTTCTGAGAGATCAATTTATTCGTGTTGGAGGATGTGTTACGTTGCCGTCTGAATGTGGCTGTGAGTCTGAGCATGATTGTGGTTCATGTTAATTTTTTTTTTTCAGCTGTGAATTGCCTTGTCTTTGGTGTTGTGGCGAACACTATGCTAGCATTATTGATCTGACGATGTTAACCATCGAGAAAATAACGTCCGAAGGAATAAAATAACTCGATACAAACGCCTGTGTTGTGCACATAAAGAAACAATAGTTCGATCAAAAATTTTAAAATACGTATTTTGATGTTTACTGCACTGTATTAATACAGAAAGCACTGAATTTTAATTTTTCCAAAGCTGAATTCATAATGCGTGAATGCAAGAGTTAATATACAGAGTGTCTAATAATAAATCAGTACTTAAATACGAGTCGCGTCCAGAAAGTAAGTTCCGTTTCAATTTATTTCCGCTGCAGCGCAGCGATTGCAGTTCCGCACATGCTCTGTAGACGATGTGTATCAAGGAGAAGAACGTGCGCCATTTGGAGATCGCTGTCAGTTACGTACGCTTTGTTGTGCTTGTTTGAAATGTCGGCGTTGATTGAAAATCCCGCCGCCTGTGAAATCAGGTCGGTGATTAGGTTTCTGAATGCGAGGAAAGTGAAACCAAGTGAAATTTATCAGCAAATTTGCGATGTTTACGGACCAAATGCGATGAGTGATTCGATGGTGAGAAGATGGGCCCGACAGTTCAATGGCGGGCGTAGTGATGTGCACGATGAAGAACGAAGTGGGCGTCCACCTTTGCTTACAGAAGAGCTGGTTCACGCGATTGATGACAAGATCCGCACATTTCACGATCACTGATGCATGAAATTGTTACCAAACAACTGAAATTCCGCAAACTTTGCTCACGTTGGGTACCAAAGATTCTCACTGAGCAACACAAAACACAATGGATGGGTAGTGCACTTGAGTTTTTGACGCGTTATGCTGAAAGCGGCGAAGAATTGCTGAGACGGTTAGTCACAGGAGATGAAACGTGAGTTTCTTACGACACCCCTGAGAGTAAGCGGCAATCAATGGAATGGAGGTACACTTCATCCCCACCAAAGGTAAAGTCGAAGTAAATCATGAAACCTCGGAAAATGATGTGCACAGTGTTCTGGGACTGGAAAGGCATCCTAGTCATTGACTTCTTACCGCGTGATCAAACAATCAAAGCAGATGCTTATTGCGAGACACTTCTGAAATTGCGCCGTGAAATTCAGAATAAGCACCGGGTAATGCTGTCAAAAGGTGTTGTTATGCTTCACACAACGCACAACCACACACTGCAAATGTGACGAAAAACCTACAGGGATTTGGCTGGGACGTGTTTGAGCATCCTCTCTACAGTCCTGACCTCGCTCCTAGCGACTTTCGTCTGTTCTTACATCTCAAGTCTTTCCTTGGCGGTCATCGCTTCACCAATGACGACGAGCTGAAAGAAACTGTTTCCAACTGGTTGAAGACACAGGTGGCAGATTTCTATGACGAAGGGATACAAAACCTGGTGCCACGCTATGACAATAGCCTGCAAAATTTCGGCAGTTATGTGGAAAACTAGTTTAAGAGTTGTAGAATTTTGTGCAATAAAAATTTCTTCTCTATCTGTGTACAATTTCATTTTATTACCAAACGGAACTTACTTTCTGGACGCGCCTCGTATACAGGTCGTTTATTTACAATGTAAAGTCCATATACCGATATTTTTTACTTTGATATATCGAGGGTAATAATCAGATTCCAAGTAATTAAAAAAATTCAAGAGCCGTCGTTTGAAAAGCCGCCCTTCAGAATCAGAGTCCAATGTGTTACCACTGCGCCATCTTGCTCGGTCTGCTAAACATGCTTGGTCTTAGAAAGCGCTCCACAAGGATTAAGGGATGACAGACTACGACTCGAGTAAACTGATACTCCCCAAAACAAATAACGAACTCGGAGTTGATGCTGCAGGGGCGGGAGAACGTTAGTAATGATAACTACTTGTGAAAGCGAATACTTGGTTGAGACGCGCATGATAGGGGCGGGAAGGCGCGCGACTGTTGTCTCGGCTGATGTGGCGCCGCCCACCCACGAGCCGCAGCTGAATAAACACCCCTCCCCCGCCCCCTGCACCCTCGGCCATGTGGGCGGACAGCCATCGCGTGGCGTGTCCGCTGCCTACCTGCCGACGCGCGCCTCGCTGGAGCCGTGACTTGCGATAACGTCTCTGCTGCGTCGAATGCCAATGCGTTTTTTAAAATTAATTTTAATGTGGCCTTTCGACATCATCTATTCAGCCAGCCTCCTCACAATTTCTTTTAATACAAAAAAGGGCAAGAGTTGCCAAATGTCTCTTCAAAAAAATCGTTAGTTTGGTTTCGGCAAATGCAGGGTGTTACAAAAAGGTACTTTCAGGAAACATTCCTCACACACAAGAAAGAAAATATGTTAGGTGGACATGTGTCCGGAAACGCTTAATTTCCATGTTAGAGTTCATTTTAGTATTTCTATTCAAATGTAAATTGAAATAATTCGTGTAGACAATTGTCAAAATACCCAATTGCTTCGTTAGTATCCGCACGCAATTATGCAATCACGTCTTCAACACAGACTTTCTGCGAACGTTTGGGTAGGAATTGATGGTGATGTCTTGATTGGGCCTCATGTTCTTCCACCTACGCTCACTGGAGAACGTTATCATGATTTCATACCGATCGAGGTGGCGCCGTTGTAGTCCACTGGACTCGCATTCGGAAGGATAGTGGATCAAATCCACCTCCGGCCATCCAGATTTAGGTTTTCCGTGATTTCCCTAAATCACTCCAGTCAAATGCCGGGATGGTTACTTTGAAAGGGCACGGCCGATTTCCTTCCACATCCTTACTCAAACATCCGAGCGTAAGCTCCGTCGCTGACGACCACAACTGTCGATGGGACGTTAAACGCCAAGCTTCCTTCCTTCCTTCATGGTTTCATACGGAATACTCTCCCTGTGCTGCTAGAACATGTGCCTTTACAAGTACGAGACATCATCTGGTTCATGCACGATGGAGCTCCTGCACATTTCAGTTGCCGTGTTCGTACGCTTGTCAACAACAGATTCGGTGACCGATGGATTGATAGAGGCGGACCATTTCCATGGCCTCCACGCTCTCTTGACTTCAACCCTCTTGACTTTCATTTATGGGGGCATTTGCAAGCTCTTGTCTACGCAACCCCGGTACCAAATGTTGTGACTCTTCGTGCTCGTACTGTGGACGGCTGTGATACAATACGCCATTCTCCAGGGCTGCATCAGAGTATCAGGGATCCCATGCGACGGAGGGTGGATGCATGTATCCTCGCTAACGGAGGACATTTTGAACATTTCCTGTAACAAGTGTTTGACGTCACGCTGTACTTTCTGTGTGTTCCATTCCATGTTTAGTATGATTTGAAGCGAACTAATAAAATGAGCTCTAACATGGAAATTAAGCGTTTCCGGACAGATGTCCACATAACATATTTTATTTCTTTGTGTGTGAGGAATGTTTCCTGAAAGTTTGCTTGTATCTTTTTGTAACAACCTGTATATGTTGCCATAATCAGATCTTGCATATTCTTAACAGTCTCACATGTCAACCATTGATCTAGCACCATAATACCAAGATGCTGAAACAATAAAAATAACCAAACAATGAAAGATAAAACAATTTTGGTGATTTCATCCACATACTGTTTCACTTAACAGCATAATGGCTACTGACGCCTTAGAAATTAATAGCTACATACAAGCATATTCATCATATGGATCCATACATCCAAGTGTCACAAAAATATGTACAATTAACCACCTCCCCCCCCTCCCCCCCGTTCATCTTCACCTGCTCCCTTCCCATCTCCTTCCCTCCATTTTTCTCCGATCCTTCCTTTTCGACGCATCGCCATCTCCTCGCTCTCTATACCATCATCACCCTCTACTTATAGATTTCCTCCTTCCCACCTTATGTTAATTTCCTCCGCCTCCTATACTACTTCTCACAAATCTAACCTAGAGTCTTCTTTAGTGTTAAGCTCAAAATCTTGACCGAACGGTCTGAAAGTTTGAAAAGACGCTGTAGTGTCATACGTGCTTGTTTCTATGAAGCTGATTCCTTTGCACGCTTTTTAGAATGGGGAAACGTTGCAACAAAAAATCACAAAAAGTTACTTTATGTTATCAATAAAATTCTTCCGGGTATGAGACCGCGTCGTCATTTTATAAACTCTACTCAGTCAGACACAGACCCTGATGAAGGCCGCCTGCAACAGTGGCCGAAACGTCGGTAGAGTTTATAAAATGAAGACGGGGTCTCATACCCGGAAGAATTTTACTGATAGTGACAACAGCCGCGGAAGCCTACGTTTGCAATTACTTTATGTTGCTTATACATCATTTATTAAACAAATAGGTAACTAAAAACCTTCCTATATTAGACTGAAATATTGCGTCTGTACGCCAAACCACACAGTCACCCACTTTGAGATTTTTCACAAAAGAAAATTTACATTTTCACATATATAATACACAGTGCTCAAAATCATTAGGGGATCAGGTGAGTTATCACACACATTGTACATATGCTAAAAATTTTTTATTCATAAATTAGCTGCAATTGTAATTTATGTACAATATAAATTCTTTGACGTTTACGTGACTATAGGCCTACTTAGAGGGAAGCACCAACGGGCTACCATAATAGGGAAAAAGCCATTCTCTAATATTGTTTTTGATCACATCGGACAGTCAGTACTGTTGCACACCTGCGTGGCATAGACAGCATGAGATTATCAGTCAGCTCTTGAGGGATATTTCGCCATTCTTCCATGAGTGCTATATCCAGCTCTACAACTGTTATGAGAGGTGCTGGTCTGGCTGCAATGAATCTACCAAGTGCATCCCAGTCAAATGCAAACATTAGAACAGCCACTGCCAGAAGACGACGCCACTGCCGCTGCAACTGGTCGGCGCATTACACCGCCGGCACGCATGACGCGGCGCGGACGGCATACGGGGCGCCTAGCACCTTACAGCCATAAATACCGGACACGTTCCACTGTGGAATCAGTGTCAAGAAGCACCTAAAGAAGACTTCGAGGTACGCAGTTCAAATATCGTGCAAGAAAAGACGCGAATAACCGGCACAATTCCGGCAAGGTGACAACGCCTCGCCAGGAAAACCTGAAGAAACAAGCTGGCCACTCCATTCGTTCAATTCCCTCAGCTCCAAGCATGTTGTCCACCACTGCAGCGCTGTCGGGACATCAGGGTAGAGCACAACACGGTCGAAGAATCTCGTCTCTATTCCTGAGGCGATCAATTAAAAAACTGAACATTTCCTTATGAAGGGAAATGGAGAAAAGTGGGATAAACAATTGGTCAACTTCATATTGCAATTAAAAATCTATAAAAAATAAGTTAAATTCGGAAAATTATTTAAAACAGATATGTGGTAATTGCTATTAAAAACATTGCAAATTGTCATAAATAATTGCAAATCTTTAATGGACATGTTGACCTTTGGAAAGCAGAAGAGAACCCAACGAGTTTTGGTACAGATGAAATATTTCTGGAAATCGTGAAATGTTCTCAAGAAAACTTAGAGATATTCCCATTTTAATATAATTAAAAAATAGTTCCATGAATAAAGTAATTACAAAATACGACATACATATTTTATAATAATTTGTTTCTTAATGCACTTAAAATACAAAATTGTTAAAAATTTGGTTACCCAGGTTAAACATTTTGCATTATTTATCATAACGATTTTTTAAAGCCTGTAACTGTGTTATTCACAATTTACATAAAGAAAACACACCAGTACTTGTTTGTAATACTCAACATTACGCGTTTTGAGAGTTTATTCCCATCTTCAGATGCTTTTTGTTACATATTTGTATTTATTGTGATGTCTCCATTTTTTATGTTCTCTTTGTCCTGCCAGTTGATTTAGACATGATAATGTATTGTGGCTTCTTCATTGTATAGGATCTCACACATGTAGCGAACATCACTACACTGTTCTTGTAAACATACATGTTTGTAGTATCGTGTCAAAACCACATGGCAGGAGGAACAGAACACCCCAAATGAAGACATCACAATAAAAACAAATTATGTAACAAAAAGCATGCGAAGATGGAAATAAATTCTCGAAACGCGAATTCTGATCATAAAAAACAAGTAATTGGCGCGTTTTCTTTATTTAAATTATGAACAAAGTTACAGAGTTTCAAAACACCTCGTTATGATGAATGAAATTAACTTCATTTTGCCAGTTAACTGATAATACGACAGTATCAATGGCACTGTTGTTTGAACTTCGCAATGATACTTGGTAGAACTAATTAGATCGACAGTGTCAGAATCGTGGCTATCACCTCTGATTTTCAGTATTCAATCGAGAAGTGGGATTAGGCTGCGTAATCTATCTTTCCATCCCATCCCTTGTTATCTTGAATACTGTAAGCATCAGTTGCCTGTTCGATTAGTGTTGTTAACTGTTTTGCTGTCTTTAGTAATAAATAATAGGTGTTCCTTTTTCCTGGGCATTATTCGAAGCCGCGGCGGTGTGGACGAACGCACTGAGGCGCTATGCTCCGTTCGGGAGGCCATTCCCCGGCGGGGGTTTCAATCATCCCTCGGGCGTGGATGTTTGTGTTGTCTTTAGTGTAAATTAGTTCATAAGTAATTTGTAAGTTTGCCGGCCGCGGTGGCCGAGGTGACTGAGGCGCTCCAGTCACGGCCAGCACGGCCACGGTCGGGGGTTCGAATCCCCTCTCGGGCATGGATATTTGTGCCGTCCTAGTTCGTAAGTAGTTCATAAGTAGTTTGTAAGTTTAGGGACTGATGACCCCGTAGTTAAGTCCCATAAGCTTTACATACATTTGAACATTTGAATTTGTAAGTTTAGTGACTGATGGCCCGGGCAGCTAAGTCCCATAAGCTTAACAAACATTTGAATCGTTATTCAAGAATGGCGTGGTAAAGAACCCCTTCCAGGCGCTTAAACGTGAATTGCAAAATAGCTATGTAGATGTAGATCTGCATACAACCAGTCTATCGTGTCTGTGGTAAGTGGCTTGTCGTTGGTAAATATGATGAAGATAATTGGAGCCAGGACATCTGAGGCATGACACTTTCCTGTGCGCTCCAGTGACTGCGTTGTCCTTGTAAGTCAATAAAAACGTCATGTTTCTGAAGGAGAGTTCCAAATGTGACGTGAAGTCGCCAATGAGGTATGCGCCCATTTTCAGATTTTGTTACTAAATAGTGGTATAAAGGACGCTGTACAAATACGAAGGCCACACGTGGTGATGCGGCTGTTACCTATTTATGCGTTTCGAAGTCGTCATCGTCAGAATATAAAACCTGGAGTAGACTTTCATACAATTGTATAACGACATGGCCCTGCTGAACTATAGTTCCAGGTTTGAGATTCTGATGATGACGATATCGAAACGCGGAAATAAATGAACAGCTGCATCACCACCTGTGGCCTATGTATTTGCACAGCGTTCCTTACAGCACTGTTTAATAAAGAAATCTGAGGAGAGTGCTGAATGTCTAAGTGGAAGTACAATACTGTACAATTTGGCAAGGATTAACCGCTGATGGACAGTGCCAAGCGCCTTACCGTAAGGTCTACAAACTCAACACCTGTTATCTATCGCCGGCCGTGGTGGCCGAGGGGACTGAGGCGCTCCAGTCACAGACTGCACGGTCGGGGGTTCGAATCCCCCCCTCGCTCATGGATATTTGTGACGTCCTAGTTCGTAAGTAGTTTGTAAGTTTAGGGACTGATGACCCCGTAGTTAAGTCCCATAAGCTTAACAAACATTTGAACATTTTGTTATCTATCATGTTTCATAATCATTCTCTAAGACGTGAGTAAGATTCAAAAGATGCCACGTACAGCAGATGACCGTGACGAAAATAAACGTGCACCGAGCGAGGTGGCGCAGTGGTAACACACTGGACTCGCATTCGGAAGGATGGTGGTTCAAATCCACCTCCGACCATCCAGATTTAGGTTTTCCGTGATTTCCCTAAATCGCTCCAGGCAAATGCCGGGATGGTTTCTTTGAAAGGGCACGGCCGATTTACTTCCACATCCTTACCCAAACACACCGAGCGTAAGCTACATCTCTAATGACCACGCTGTCGACGGGACGTTAAACTCCAAGCTTCCTTCCAAAATAAGCGTTGGAGACATCAGTGATGGAGATTGCTGGTGTCTGCCTGTCATGGTTTTGGTGGATAGTTGGTGGCTGGAAAAGTGTGGCTGTGGACGCTGGGACAGGTAGTCTGGCCTCCCCAGCTGCCGGAGCACAGGGGTCGCGCCACGCCACGCACAGGCGGTTCTCCGTAAACACGCGGCCCTGCCGAGTCAACACAGGCCGCCTGCTGCCTTCCTGCCTGCCAGCGGACTCGCCGTACCTGGCGCAGGCAGAGGCAGGCAACCGCGCTACACCAAAACCGCAAGAAGACAAGGCCTCACAACTGGCCGTGTCTGCGTCACATCGAGAGGCCGCGACCGCAAGCTGACTGGCCGGATGATACGAGGCAATGTGCGTGCCTGAGCGGCCAGCCAAACTGGCAGCCGCCGCCTCTTGGTGTGACGTAGGCACGGCCAGTTGTCAGGCCTCGTCTTCTAGGTGGTGTTGGCTACACCCTCCACGGTCGTGAATATTTCTCTGTTCTCTCTGAACGCTTCCGCTTGACAGCTAGTCAGCGCTCTTGGCAGATCGAAGCGGCACAGGCTAGAGCGCTTCTCTGTTTCCACACCGAAACTACTCAATTACCCTCAAACGGTACAGTACGAGTCGGATACGACCCTGCGGTTCAGTTTGTACCCTTCACTGCCGTACCCGCTCCGAGCAGGAAGTCGAGCCTGCCAGGAACCCGCCCTGTGCAGCTGCACCTGCCTAAATACGGCCCTGTTCATGTGTATGTGGTGAGCCCCAAATGGTATTCCGTGTTCAGTGTGACACGGGTGATTCTAGCGAGCCGACCGCGGTGGCTGAGTTGTCTGCGCGCCATTTCGGCTCGGGCATGGATGTTTGTGTCGTCTTTAGTATAAGGTAGTTCATAAGTAGTTTGTAAGTTTAGGGACTGATGACCCTGCAGTCACAAGCATTTGATTCTAGCGAAGGAACCGATATGTGATATTCCTTTCTATTTCTGTAAACATTTCATTTTTACTTTACATTATATTGTGTTTCGTAAAAAACAGCATTGGTTTAATTTTGGGTGTACTCTTTGATTTGGATTTGATGGCCCACTAAGGCCTGAGGTTATATTTTATGTCTACAAAAGGGTCTTTTTCATGTAACAAGACTGACAATCAGCTGTAATATTCAATAATAATACTTCCTGTGTACATATCAGGTGACCAAAAAGTCAGTATAAATTTGAAAACTTAAGATATCACGGAATAACATAGAGAGGTAAAAACACATGCTTGGAATGACATGGGGTTTTATTAGAACCACATCTACCGTTACCGGCCTTTTTTCTTCGAGGAACTGCGTGATTCTGGTTTTGCAACTGCTACCGTGACTGGTGAGAGGTACGCCGATATGTTACGCAATCGCATCATCCCCAGCCTGGCTGATAAAACACCTCCTGGCACTCCACCCCATACTGCAAGACGCGTGAAAGATTTCTTGGGCGCGTTGTTTGCTGATGATCGTGTTCTCAGCCGCCACTTTCATCCTGCTTGGCCTCCCAGGTCCGCAGAGCTCAGTCCGTGCAATTATTGGCTTTGGGGTTACCTGAAGTCGCAAGTGTATCGAGATCGACCGACATCTCTAGGGATACTGAAAGACAACATCCGACGCCAATGCCTCACCATAACTTCGGACATGCTTTACAGTGCTGTTCACAACATTATTCTTCGACTACAGCTATTGTTGAGGAATGATGGTGAACATGTTGATCATTTCCTGTAAAGAACATCATCTTTGCTTTGTTTAATTTG
The DNA here is from genome assembly GCA_026315105.1 of Locusta migratoria. Lineage (NCBI taxonomy): Eukaryota > Metazoa > Arthropoda > Insecta > Orthoptera > Acrididae > Locusta > Locusta migratoria. The sequence continues at coordinate 470,067,205 of CM048744.1, read as the reverse complement.
TTATACTAATTATTGCTTTTCTGATCTGATGAAGCGCCATCTGTCGGACATTTTTTTAACCTTTTTTTAATAATTCTAATAAAACTGCATGTCATTCCAAGTATTGTCAATTTTCACCTCTCTATCTACATTATTCCGTGATTTATTAAATTTTCAAATTTATACTGACGTTTTGATCACCCGGTATATCCACACAAAGGGGAGCAAATCGGATCCGACCCGACCCTACCATCTATTTCGTCTCCAACCACCGTACCGCCTGATGAACGGTTATACATATTTAAACCTGGTTTTCGGCAAATGGTAGTGCGTCGAACAGCACGGTCCTTTTATATATTTTCAGCGCTGGTAGCAACTGGGATATTGAACCAACTACTTTCATTTTGAAATGGAACCGTTTTGTAAGTGCATACCATAGATCTTGAGAAGATACGGTGATTCAGCGTTTTTTTTAACACTGATGAAGAAAGCTGTCGTAAAGAAAAAGGGAAAAAAATCTAGAACTCTCCTAGGATTTGGAAGCACCGCATTTACGGTACAAACACTGCCGAGCCGCGGTGGAGTAGCCGAGCGGTCTAAAGCGTCTCGCTGCGGAGCGCGCGGTTGCTCGTCGTGGAGGTTCGAGTCCTCCCTGGGGCATGGGTGTGTGTGTGTGTGTGTGTGTGTGTTTGTCCTTAGGTTAGTTTACCTAGGTTTAAGTAGTTTGTAAGCTACGGACTGATGACCACGCAGTTTGGTCCGATAGATTTACAAACATTTGAACATTTTTGAAACACTGCCGAGGAAGCGTCTCGGAACAGGCCGCGTAGTTGTATACCCTGAGGAAGTCTGTGATACTAGAACAAATATGCAACTGTCCTTGAACATACTTAAGACTTAGATGGACAAGTTGAACTACGAAAGCTGACTAAGGCAGTACGACATAGGCTGCAATCTAGCAAACCACAAATCTTCACAAATTTACGTGAGCTGAAAAAGAGGAAACACCTTCATCATTCAAAAGTAAAGACGTCTTATACGCTGCAAAAAGCAACTAATGTATTAAATATTTACATTATAGAAGGAAGATTTGATCTACTGGCAGACATTGTCGAGCCGGATAGTTAGCCTTGTTTTGCCGCGCGAGAGTAGCCGAGCGGTCTGGAGCGCCACGTTACGGATCGCAAGGCCTCCCGCGTCGGGGGTTCAAATCCTCCCTCGGGCATGGATGTGTGTATTGTCCTGAAGTTAGTTTTACGTAGTTTAAGTAGTTTGTAAGACTAGGGGCTGATGACCTACGTAGTTTGATCCCATAGAATCACAAACATTTTTAGCCCTTTTCATGGCATTTCTTTTACATTCACCCTGTATATCCAACTTACCATTTTTTTACATGGCTGCAAGCAACAAATGTTGAAGCAGAAATGAGCAGCCTGCTTTGTATACAACTAACAGGCAAATACGATGATATCCCGACAAAGCATGGCCCGAGGGCTCTGATTGGCGGTGTTTGCATTTCGCCCACCCTGCTCCCAAATTCCAGGAAATTTCACATTTCTTCCCCGACAGGTTTCAAAGTCAACGTCATGTTATTGCAATTCCCCGCCACTTCTTAGGAATTTTATCCGTCACTTTCCACTCCTTTCACCTCTGACTATATTGCTATAACTGGCTGGGTAAGTCAGCTCGAAGGTCGGAGGAAGGCAATGGCATACTACCTCCAAACAGGACCATGCCAAGTAAATCAGTGTGATGTTCAAAACAATCTTCGGATTGTTGACTGTTTTACCTTTTCTTCTCAAAAGCTATGAAATGTATTTAAGAAACGCACTTTGGTCAATATCTCAACTGATGGTAGCGCTAAAAACATTAACCAAACAAGAAGAAAAAAATACATGTCCCTGCAAGCACTAACAGTTGCCGAATACTGCGTTTCGATGGATGTAACCGTTTACAAAGTAAACGAGTTTTTCATTCTACATGACTCACTTCGCAAATATTGTTTACAACTACCAATCAAAATCTTGCGATAGAAAATTCTGATCATAGAAAATTCGTAGAAATTAACTACTGCGTTGAAATAAAGCTACCCTCCTAAGGTTAAATAAATTTTGGTTTCCTTAGCAATCTCTACTTCTCGATTTTTTTTTCGTTTTGTAAATTGCAAACATAAAATCTTTTGCAAACCTGTAACAATGTCATCTAAAATTTAATATTTGAGAAAATTTGAAAGATCAGATATTGAAATTATCAACTCGAAAAGGCCATTTCTTGTAATTTGCTCTTCTAATCATTTTAATCTATCAAAGATATCGTTATTATAGTTGCAGTGATTCAGTGCGGTGTCAATTATAAATGCAACCTGCCAAGAATTTCATCACACATATGTTACAATCTGTAACACTGCAATGGAAAGCAACAGAATTTTATGAAAAATTTGTGTTCGGGCAGAATTCGAACCGATATCTTTGACGTTAGAGACGATTACGTCCCTGATCCGTCAGTAGGTGGAAATTTCATCACTCTCGATGAATCATAAACTTATGTTGTACTGTTGTATGTTCTATGTCGGCCCTCATGTTATGGTATGTCACTATGTAACAATTATCAGTTAAAATTCTTAGTGTTTACACCTTTTAAATCATATAAATCTGCTTTATCCCACTGGACTGAAACTTCAATACGTAACGTATACATATAGATATACGTAAAGGCGTTCTAATTAATTATGCATTATGTGAATTGACGCATGGTGCAGGGAATGGCAATTGAATCTCAATGTAGGCAAGTGAAATGTGCTTCGAATGTGTATCATTTAGCTACGCTATAGCAGGTCAGCAACTGGAAGCAGTTAATTCCATAAATTATCTGGAAGTAGGAATTAGGAGCGATTTAAAATGGGACAACCACATAAAATCAATCGTCGGTAAAGCAGATGTCAGATTAGATGCATTGAAAGAATCCTAAGGAAATGCAGTCCGATAGCAAAGGAAGTAGGCTACAGTACACTTGTTCGCCCACAGCTTGAATACTGTTCACCGGTGTTGGATCCGTACGAGGTGGGATTGATAGAGGAAGTAGAAAAGATGCAATGGAGAGCAGCGCGCTTCATTACAAGATTATTTGGTAATCGAGAAAGCGTTACGGAGATGATCGATAAACCCCAGTGGAAGACTCTACAGGAGAGACGCTCTGCCGCTCGGTACGGGCTTTTGTCGAAGTTTCGAGAACATACCTTTACCGAGGAGTCTAGCAGAATATTGCAGGCTCCTACGTATATCTCGCGAAGAGATCGTGAAGATAAAATCAGAGAGATTAGAGCCCACACAGAGGCATACCGACAATCTTTCTTTCCGCGAACAATACGTGTCTGCAATAGGAGGGAGAACCGATAGTGGTACTGAAGGTACCCTCCGCCACACACCGTCAGTTGCGGAGTATGGATGTAGATGTGGATGTAGAATGAGTGGGTGCAGTACTGTTTTGTAATGAAATCTGTGTTCCTCTCATGACTGAAAAGTCAGTATAGAAAATACTGAGGTTAAAGATAGTAGATATTTTTACTTTCGATACCAATCTGGAATGTATACTAATGAATGTTTCTATATGTGAAGTTGTACTGCTTCCGTTTTTACTTCGTGCGTTTCCTGGAAACTGTCCTACGAAAAGATGGCTATCGTAGCAGTAAGTAAGCGTAAAATTAGCCATCTGGAGCCGTCGTTGAGTTCTCCGTCCAAATCGTCCTGATATTATCTCCTTTCCGAATTAACGACTGGTCATGCGTCATGCTAGACGGGAATAGAAATATTTTTCGGAGCTTAAGTCATAGTTCGTTGAAAGCTCATTTATTTTTCCTTACGAATAGAACTTATTTATTGAGCAACAGAAAATTCTTTCCGCAGTTCCACAAAATTAATTTACGACTTCACATAGTAAACGCGACTGTATAAGTCGATTACTTTTGCATGCAGTAGACAACCGAAAGGATACTCGGTTCGTTGGGCCGAGCGACTGATTTATAACGGTAGCTAACAGACAAAACACAGAAAAAAAGCTTTATACTTGCCCCTAACTTCCGAATTTCATTTTTAACGCACCTTCCATAAATAAAAAATATATGGAAATTTTTTTCGACTGGATTACTGCAGATGCCCATTTTCCGCGATGCCTTTTTACGATGCAGCCACGGTCAAGAAACCGAAGCTATTTGACGCACTAGTCATCAAATTAGCAATAGCAAGATGAGAACTGTACATTCTTACGTACAATGTTGAGCATCATGATCCAATGCTAAACATCGCAAAATTTAATCAAAATATCCACGGGTGTACTGCCGGTCTATAGTGTCCAACGGGCACTATAGACCGGCAGTACACCCGTCGATATTTTTATTATCAAATACGCCGGGAGAAACTGAAGACTCACGTCGCAAAATTTGCACACCATTCATACAATACCGGATGGTTTTACCGAAATCTTTGATTCAGATTATCACTAAAAGCCCGCTCTGAATTACCTCTTATACGTCAATGAAGAAAGGAATAAAGTCAAGCAAAAGGACTCATGAAGCGTCATAGCCTCGGTATTCAGGTTCTACATCCGTAATAGTGGCTTTTAGATTAATTTCTTTTCTATTCTGTGAGTACATAATGTATTGATCATTAGTGACTACTTAAAACTTAATGTTAGACCTACAGTGTGCCCTGATTGCGAATACGTATTGTATACCGAGCGACATGATGTAGTGGTAAGCCGGCCGCGGTGGCCGAGGGGACTGAGGCGCTCCAGTCACGGTCAGCACGGCCACTGCGGTCGGGGGTTTGAATTCCCCTTCGGGCATGGATATTTGTGCCGTCTTTAGTCTTAGCTAGTTCATAAGTAGTTTGTAAGCTTAGGGACTGATGACCCCGTAGTTAAGTCCCATAAGTTGCACAAACATTTGAACATTCTTTTTTTTTTTTTTTTTTTTTTTTATGTAGTGGTAACACACTGGACTCTCATTCTGGAGTCCGGAGGTTCAAACGAGCTTCCCGGCCATCATAATTTAGGTTTTCCCAGAATTTACTACACCAATCCAGGCAAATGACGGAATGGTTTCTTTCAAATGGAACAGCCGGTTTCCTTCCCCATCCTTAACAACAACAACAAAAATCCGAGCGTATGCTCCGTCTCTGAAGGTCAAAAGTGTTCAAATGTTTGTGAAATTATGGGACTTAACTAGTCTGGTCATCAGTCCCTAGGCTTACAAGCTACTTAGACTCACTTATGATAAGGACAAGAAATACACCCCTGCCTGAGGGAAGACTCGAAGCTTCGACGGCGAGCAGCGGTGCGATCCGCAACTAGGCGCCTAGGAAAACTCGGCCATTCCACCGCGACGATGTCGGGGGAGGGGGGGGGGGGCAGTAATGCCTAATCTTCCTTTCCTTAGCTGTGTGTCTCATATAGGGTGTTCTTCCAATTAAAGCGAACCGATGAAGCTTCATACAGCATGTAAGAGAACAGGACTGGCAGGTGTTTCTACAGAATTAATGATCTCGACATCCGCAGTTAGCTATTTACAAAAGTTACGGAAAATCCGGATTTGGATACCCGGACGGAGATTTGAACTGCTGTCCTCTGGAATACTAGGCCAAGATGCTCACTACGGAGACACCTCGTTTGGTCACCATGTGTCGTCTCACATACTTTACGCTCGCTCACTTTGGAAAACTGCGAGCAGCAGCTAGATTATAACAATGTTACTTCCTCGCGTCACTTGTGCGTCACTAACAATGAAGTCGCTTCTAATCGGGCGCGATTACCGTGGAAGAAAGCACATCGAGAGCGGAGACAACGACGACATTACAGCAACCGACATAGTATTCATAATAGAAAGTTGCTGCAAAGGGGATTGATGTTGGCTTGTGTTTACTCTACCAAACGTATTACACAAGGAATTGGTTTCAGATAGTGCAGTGAGCAGGTAGTGCCATTAAACAGTCGACTTAGGTTAGGTTAATATTTGTTCCATAGATCATATATACGACTTTTCGCAATGATGTGGAACGTGTCAGTTTAGTAAATGTTGTCTATACATGACAATATTTTAAGAACTTTTTATTTTCATTTTTATTTATTTATTTTATTTTAATTTTGTTTAACCTTTATCTAAAAATTCATCTGTAGTGTAAAAGGAGTTGCCATTCAGAAATTACTTTAATTTCTTTTTAAACGCTGATTGGCTATGTCTGACTTTTAATGCTACTTGGTAGGTGACGGAAGACTTTTGTGGCAGCATAAGTCACCCCTTCCTGTGCCAGTTAGATTTAACCTTGAATACCGAAGCTATGACATTGAGAGGCACAGGAAGGTCGGGAGCGCGACAGATACACGAGGGAGATGGCTGCAGCTATTGTACTGTCCCAGAAAGCAATTTCCAGGACCTGAACGCGATTTCAGATAACAAGGACCGTTAAAAGAAGGCAAGGCCGAGGACGTCGACGGTTAACATCAGCAAGAGATGATCGTTATCTTCAGTTAACAGCCTGAGAGAGGAGGCTGAATGCAATTGAGCTACAACGCACCCTCCAGGCAGCAACAGGACGCGTAATATCAACACAGACAGTCCGAATCGCCTTCGAAAATGTGGCCTCTACGCACGGAGGCCTGTGGTGTGTGTGTCCCATGAAAACCACGACACCGTTTAGCCCCTCGGAAACTGGGTGGTACAGAGACATCCTTCGATCCTTAGTTATGCTCTACGCTTGTGGCACAAGAGATGGGTTCCTTCTGGAGGACGATACCGATCGTCCCTATAGAGCTGAACTGAACATGCTTGAAGCTGAGGGGACTGAACGATTGGAGTGGACAGGTTACTCCCGATTGAGCAAGTCTGGAATGCACTTGGCAGACACAATGCAGAGAGACCAGTGTCTCCCATAACGTTTGCAGAACTGGATATTGCACTAATGGAAGAATGGCCAAATATCCCTCAAGCGCTGGTTGATAACCTCATACTATCCATGCCAATCAGGTGTACAACTCTACTGGTCGTCCGAGTTGATCGCACACACCATATTAGAGTGCAGCATGAATGACTTTTTCACTATTATGGTAGCCCCACGGAACCTCGCTCTATGTAAACGCCATGTAAACCTCAAACAAAGATTCGAGATAGCAAATCGTCGTACTGTATCAGTCACAAATTACAACTGTAATCAATAACTGAATAAAATACGTTACCATATGTATATTCTGTGTAATCTCACATGATCCCCTAATTGTTTTGAACAGTTTATTTACCTTCGCTTAACTATGTCATGTCATGAATATCTACAGTAACCCGTGTCGGAGCGGTTTTCTTATGACGTGAAAGCGTGAATGTTTATCGATTTGCACGAAGGTATACTTTACATGATATTTGTGGAATGGACACGCGGGAGTGGCCGTGCGGTCTAAGGCGCCTTGCTTCTGATTTCGCGGCCGCTCTCCTTGGGATCTTAGAGTCCTTCCTCGCGCATGGGGTGTTTGTGTTGTTCATAGCATAAGTTAAAGTGGGATCGATGACAGCTGCAGTTTGGTCCCATATGTTTATAAACATTTGAACGTTTTTGGGTGAATATTCGCTTTGTTACCGTGTCGTGTAGATTACATTGGTTCACATGGTGGCTGTTGTGATTGTGTATATCATGGCAAAAAAATGCTTCTCTGCAGCTATATTTTCAGGTGAGATTAACAGTGGATGGCAGTTATCATAAGAATACGTCGACAATCAATGTTAACCTATGAATGACTAAAATGTGAACGGTGCATCTAACATTTACATTTTAATTTCTGGTTTCAAAGACGAACAAAGTCGCCATAGCAAGTTCTTCCCCAATCACACAAATATTGATTAATTGGAGATATGAGTACTACTGGTACGTTAGGATGTTTTACACATATGGTGTCTATTATTTCGAAAATATTGCATACCCTCTGAACTGACACCATATATATATATATATATATATATATATATATATATATATATATATAGAAGAAATGCAAATTTCTTGACGTATTGGCTAATTCAAGTCGTCTGAATACCCTCAACGTCAGTAATGAAGGAGCACAATTTATTGGCTACAACTGAATAATTGCGTCGACAGGCAATTTCACGGAATAAGTACAATTATCGTCCGATGCCTTGTGCGGATGATAGGGCGGGGGACACTATCGCAGTTATGTACGTCAGGGTAACAAGTTGGCGGGGACGGAAAGCGTGTCTGGGCAGTCGAAGTCGTACCCGAAACGAGAAATCCGGGTTGGAGTCCCGATACAGCACATATTTTCAAATATCGTGTTGAATGTAATTCGACTCTGTAAAACAGCCAAAAGTAGAGAAATCTCTTATATGATCACGTGAGTGAGCGTGTCGTGTCATATCAGTACGTGGTGGCAACACGCTACTGTCAGCGACGTCCGTCATTGCAGTGTGTCACTGCATACATAGAGCTACCTAATTCTTGGCTAACTGATTACGAGGAATCTTACTGTATTGGCGGCTTCATGAGATCTTATAACATTTCCGGTCAACAGAGGGCTACAGTTTGTACAAATATATTGGATGGCCTTTACCGCACGTGCGGCGTAGCATCGAAAGTTGAGGACACTTTGCTGTCTCCGATATCCGGCTCAGTTTACGCCACGGCATTCGACCCTCGAACAACGGCTGTCCATTAGAGAACACGAGACAAGGTGAAGGGATGCTGACAATTTTCCACTTAAAGTTTCGCCTGAGAAGAGTTTGTGAGCCTTACCGTCCTTTCGCTGCAAATTGTTATTGTTTTTATTAATATGTTGAAATGTTTGTAAAGTCATGGGACCTAACTGCAGATCATCTGTCCCTAAACCTACAAACTACTTAAACTAACTTATCCTAAGAACAACACACACACACACACACATCCTTGCCGAGGATGGATTGAAATCTCTGACAGCGAAGCGTAGCAAGGCGCCTTAGTGCGCACGGCTATCCCGCCGTGGCTATTGTTAATATCGTTGTACAAAACTTAAATATCAGTATCATTAAAACGGTGTGGGAAGCCCAAGAATGATTTCTTATTATGGCGTTGCGTATGAAGAGAGCAAAAATAAAGCTTTCTATTTACCACATTGATTTATTTCAAGTAGTCAATAAAACAGAATGGGTACACGTTGCATTACAATGTTATTCTCTTTTTTGTTTTGTTTTCTTTTCCGTTTTTAATTCTGTTAAATATCATGTAATACCACGCCGTCATACACTGAAGAGATAAAGAAACTGGTATAGCCACGCCACGCCACATGGGTATGTAAACACTCATAGAATGTCACTGCGGGGGGGCAACGCCTATTAGACAACAGGTGTCTGGCGCAAGCGTTAGATCGGTTACCGTTGCTACAATAGCAGGTTATCACGTTCGGAGTGAGTTTTAACTTGGCGTTATAATCGGTGCACGAGAGATGGAATACAGCACCTCAAAGGTAGCAATGAGGTGAGGATTTTCTCGTACAGTCATTTCACGAGTGCACCGTTAATATCGGGGATCCGGTAAAACACCATATATCCGGCATTCCTGCAGTCGGATAAAGATCCTGAAGAAAATCGTTAAACATTACGGAAGTGCAACCCTTCCGAAAATAAAATTGCTGCGGCCTAAAATGCTGTGTTTTGTACGCAGTAATTGGTGTTTTGTTTATGAATGCTCAGACTGATCTACGTTTGTACGTGACTTTGGAAATGGTTGTCTTAAGTAATTTTTCACCTCCCACGGAAGGCATAAGACACCAACAGCCCGCAACTATCGCGCATGTTTACAAAATAGAAATCGGAAAAGGCACTTTATTCATAACTGAAAGCAGGCTATCATGGGTAAACAACTCCACTGGTCAGAGGTTTACCCTGGAGTTCCCTCATATTGCTGTCCAAGCAGTATCGATGGATGTACAGTTACATCCACAGGAATGACTTCATATTATATTGGATATATAGATGCGAAAAGAGCGAGCCAGCTCGAGGAAAAGTTCGAATGCCGAAATGACAGTAATGAGATTCATACTAGATGACAAGGGAATGTTGGACGCAATGTACCATACTATGTGTGAATGCCAGGCTCTGCATCTGTTCCATAGATCATGAATACGCCACTTAGTAATGATGTGGAACGTGTCAGGTTAATGAAGGGTGTCTGTGCAAAACGTTACATTACACAAAATATTACATGATACTTTTTTGGGGGTTTACTAATTTATATCTAAAAGCTCATCCAATGAGTAGGAGTTGTCTTTCAGGAATTCTTTTAATTTATTTTTTAAATACTAGTTGGCTATCTGTCAGGCTTCTGATGCTACTTGGTAGGTGACCAAAGACTTTTGTGGCAGCGTAATTTACCCCTTTCTGTACCAAACTCAGATTTAGCCCTACATAGTGAAGATCATCCTTTTTCATGGTGTTTGTGCACACTATTACTTTTGCACTGGGTTGGATTATTAACAAATTTCATAAGTGAATGTATATATTGTGAAGGTACTGTGAGGACATCTAAATCCTTAAACAGATGTCTGCAGGATGATCGTGGATGGGCTTCAGCAATAATTCTGATTACACGCTTTTGTGCAATGAATACTTTATTACTCAACTAGATGACCCGGTGAACTTCGTATCACTTAATATAAACCATATTAATTTAAATCATATGTATTTTAGATCCAGTAGCTTTATAAAGGCATCATCAGATAGTCCAAGTATCGACTCGCTAGTGGGCGGAAACAGTGGTCAAATCATCCATACATGTCCAGGATAATGTTCATGTCACATTCTTGGAAGGTCAGGGAAGGTTTAAACGGTGATAAATAATGCAAAAATCGTGAGGAAAATTAAGATTCAAAACATGTAAAAGAATGAGTTGGTTGTTGTGTTGGGTGCGTTCAGAAATATACTTTGAAAGAGTAAAGTTCGTTTTACACGGTCTGAACCCGTATATGAACTGTCAAAGATAAAAATGAATTGCTGTTCTTTAGTCTCGCTAAAACTCGAGAACGGATGAACCGATACCGGATAAGACACTTTACAAAGTGTATAATTAAAGATATTTTTTTTATTTGAATTATATAAAGCGAAATATCGAATAATACTCTCTGGAAAAGCTACTGTATTTACTCTTTGACTTCTTAACTATTTTTCAGAAGTTATAATTAACTTTTAAAAATTCATTGTCCCTTTTTTTTTTTTTAAAGTGGATAGAACGGTAAAACAACAGAAGTACCTGTCCTACTTTTCGGACAACGTTTCCGTATTTTAGCACCGTTTAAACCTTCCCGGGACTTACACGAATATTTAAAGACTAAAATTAGCCAAAGCGGTTCAGCCGTTCGATTTTTAGCGAGACTAACGAACAGCAATTCATTTTTATATATACAGATGATGAATTATCCCGGAATATCGACCCGAAAACTTTGATGAGAATAAGATGATGAAATTTTTGGTGATGCTGAAGAAGATGAAATTGAAGATGGATTGTACAACATACCTGGAGATGTAACAATTATCATTAACAATTCTGCTCTAAGTGCTGCAAATGGACAGCAGCAACTGCAACAAGCTGAGCCAATGGAAACAGGAGCTGGGCATTTTGAAGATGCTGACTGTGAATCGGATAATTAAGAACTTATTGGTGGCACATCTTTCCTACTTTGCTCTCGTTGTGTTGTGCTGTTTCACTTGTTGACTACATTTTCTCATTTATGTTTGTTTATAAACATAATTTCACGAACCTGTTGCTCAGTCGCCCAGGAGAGAAAATTTACATTTTAAAATTAATTCTTATTTCTTTTACAAACTGAAAGACAGTATGTTGGAATGATGTCTGTGAATTTTGCAGATACCTCCTATGTAATTAAAAAAATGCTGGGCCAACAACAAGTGTCAACGTGCAAACCATTCTACGAAACATCGATGTGGGCTTTCGGCGCCGAAGGCTCACTCTTATATCCTGGCTGACAGCGCGACACGAAGCTGTACGCCTCTCCTGCGCCCATAAACAGTGACTGCTGCCTCGTCTGACGCTTCTCAACTGTATCGACCGGATGGACGGATAAGCGGAGAATTTTATGAAACCATCGAGCCAGCACGTCGACAGGGGACTGTTGGAGGGTCTGTAATGGCGTGGGGCGAGTGCATCAGGGGTGATATGGAAGCCCTGGTAGCCTAGACACGACAGCTAACACGTGCATATGCGTCATTTGTGACTACTATCTTCCATTCATGTCGATTGTGCGTTCCGACGAACATGGACAATTCCAGCAGGACAAGGCGATACGTCACATGTCCAAAATTACCACAGAGTGGCTCCAGGAACAGTCGTCTGGGTATTTTGGTAGCCATCGGAGGTGCTTAAACTCAAGCACCTCCGATGGATACCAAACTACCCAGCATGATTATAGAGCATATCTGAGATGCCTTACAACGTGCTATTCAGATCTCCAGCCTCTCTTACGGACTTTTCGACCCCTACAAGATGCTTGGTCTCAGATTTCCTCAAGCAATACTTCAGACATTAGTGCATGTCACATCGTGTTGTGGTACTTTCGCGTGCTTGGGGGGGGGGGGGGGGAGGGGGGTACGCTACATGATACTAGGAAAGAGTGCCAGTTTCTTTCTCTATTCAGTGTACTTTAACAGCACATCTGTCGTTTACGCAGGAGTTTGTTTTTTGCAAGGTGGCTCATATTTTCAGACAGTATAAAATTCGATAGTACATCGCTAATATTCAACCAAAAAATGCCTAAAATAAAATTTTTCGTATTTAGATTGCCTGCTACTATTAATTCGTTATTTTCCGCTCGTAACAGTGCTATGTTAATTGGAGATGTGTTTGTAATTTTTTTTCACTTGTATGGGCCGCGGTTGAATGACCGAGAGCGCCTTGCTGCTGAGCGCGTGGTTGCTCCTCGTAGAAGGTTCGAGTCCTCTCTCGAGCATTGTGTGTGTGTGTGTGTTTTGTACTTGGTTTAGTTTAAGTAATTTGTAAGTCTAGGGACTGATGACGATAGCAGTTTCGTTCAAAAGGTTTCCAAACATTTTGAACTTATTGAAGTGTGTAGACGTTTTCTGTTTGAAAATCGTGTAACCGAGGAGGGACGGCAGGTCTCGACGAACACACTCAGTAGTGAATACAACAACTGTAGTATGGAGCATTGGTCTTTTTTTATTAATGTTTTTGAAAATAGATTTCGATCACATAGTGATTATCTTCAATGCACCAGTCATCGTAATATCAGCTATGCATAACCATATGTCAAATTAGCTGAATGTAACAGATTTTTTTAACATATCAATGTAGTGTCCAACCATTTTGAACATATGAAAGTAGTGTCCAACCGTTTTTCATGGTTGCACACTACATTGAAACGTTCAAAAAAACTGTTACATTCAGCTAATTTGACATATGACTATGCATAGCTGATATTACGATGACTGGTGCATTGAGGATGATCACTATGTGATCGAAATCGATCTGCAAAAACATTAATAAAAAACGACCGATGCTGCATACTATAGTTATTGTACACCGAGCGAGGTGGCGCAATGATAACACACTAGATTCGCATTCGGTAGGATGGTGGTTCAAATCCACCTCCGGCTATCGAGATTTAGGTTTTCCGTGATTTTCCTAATTCACTCCAGGCAAATGCCGGGATGGTTCCTTTCAAAGGGGCACAGCCGATTTCCTTCCACATCCTTACCCAAACACTCCGACCGTAAGCAAATGTTCAAATGTTTGTAGAGTCTATGGGACTTAACTACGGGGTTGTTGTTGTTGTTGTGGCCTTCAGTCCGGAAACTGGTTTGATGCAGCTCTCCACAATACCCTATCCTGAGCAAGCTTCTTCATCTCCACATAAGAACGGCAACCTACGTCTATCTCAATCTGCTTACTGTATCCATCTCTTGGTCTTCCTCTGCGATTTTTGCCCCACACACTTCCCTCTAAATTCACAATTCCTTGATGTCTAAGAATGTGTCCTGCCAATCTATCCCTTCTTTTAGTCAAGGTATGCCAGAAATTCCTTTTCTCCCCAATTCTGTTCAGTACCTCCTCATTAGTTACGCGATCCACCCACCTAATCTTCAGCATTCTTCTGTAGCACCATATTTCAAAAGCCTCTATCCTCTTCCTGTCCGCACTGTTTATCGTCCATGTCACACTCCCATACAAGGCAACACTCCATACAAATGCCTTCAGAAAGGACTTCCTTAGGCTTAAATCAATATTCGATGTTAACAAATTTCTCTTTTTCAAGAACGCTTTTCTACCCATTGCCATTTTGCATTTTATATCCTCTGTACTGCGACCATCGTTTGTTATTTTACAGCCCAAATAACAAAACTCATCTACGTCCTTTATTGCTTCGTTTCCCAATCTAATTCGTTCAGAATCACCTGATTTTCTTACACTGCACTCCATTACCCTAGTTTTGCTCTTGTTAATGTTCATCTTATATGCACCTTTCAGCACACTGTCCATTCCATTCAATTGCTCTTCCAGGTCCTTTGCTGTATCTGACAGAATTACTATGTCATCAGCAAAACGCAATGTTTTTAATTCTTCCCCCTGAATTTTAATTCCTTCTCCAAATTTCTCCTTGCTTTCCTTTATAGCTTGTTCAATGTACAAATTGAATAACATTGGAGAAAGGCTACAAGCCTGTCTTACAAAAGCCTTCTCCAAATCTACAAAAGCTAGAAATGTAGGTTTGCCTTTTCTTAATCTATCTTCTAGGATAAGCCGTAAAGTGAGTATTGCCTCCCGTGTTCCTACATTTCTCCTGAACCCAAACTGATCTTCCCCGAGGTCGGCTTCTACCAGCTTTTCCATTCTTCTGTATATAATTCGTGTTAATATTTTGCAACCATGACTTATTAAACTGATGGTTCTGTAGTTTTCACACCTGTCTGCACCTGCTTTCTTTGGAATGGGGATTATAACATTTTTCTTAAAGTCTGAGGGTACTTCGCCTGTCTCATACATCTTACACACCAGGTGAAACAGGTTTGTCATGGCTGGTTCCCCCAGAGACTTCAGTAGCTCTGAGGGAATATCATCTACTCCAGGGGCCTTGTTTCGACTTAGGTCTTTCAGGGCTCTATCAAATTCTTCTCTCAGTACAGTATCTCCTATTTCATCATCATCTACATCCTCTTCCCTTCCTACAATATTGTCTCGAAGTTCATTTCCTTTGTAGAGCCTCTCTATATACTCTTTCCACTTTTCAGCTTTCCCTTCTTTGCTGAGAACTGGTTTTCCATCCGTGTCCTTGATATTCATAGAGCTGTTTTTCTTATCTCCAAATGTTTCTTTTATTTTCCTGTAGGCTGTATCTATTTTTCCCCTATTTATACATTCCTCTACATCCTTGCATTTGCCTTCTAGCCACTCCTTCCTAGCCATTTTGCACTTCCTGTCAATCTCATTTCTTAGTCGTCTGTACTCCATTTTGCCTGTTTCACTTACTGCATTTTTATATTTTCTCCTTTCGTCGATTAAATTTAGTATTTCCTGTGATATCCAAGGATTTTTTGTAGGTCTTGCCTTCCTACCTATTTTGTCCTCTGCTACCTTCAGTATTTCATCTCTCAATTTTACCCATTCCTCCTCTACTGTTTTATTTTCCACTGTTTCTGACAATTGTTGCCTAAAGCTCCCTCTGAAATTCTTAAGAACCTCAGGTTCCTTCAATTTATCCAGGTCCCATCTCCTTATTTTCCTACCTTTTTGTAGTTTCTTCAGTTTCAGCCTACAGTTCATAACCAACAAGTTATGGTCAGAGTCTATATCTGCCCCTGGGTATGTTTTACAGTTTAAAACCTGGTTCCGAAATCTATGTCTTACCATTATAAAATCTATCTGATATCTCCCGGTGTCTCCTGGTCTCTTCCACGAATACAACCTTCTTTTGTGATTCTTGAACCAGGTGTTTGTTATAACTAAACTATGTTCTGTGCAAAATTCTACCAGGCGGCTTCCTCTTTCATTCCTTTTACCCAGACCATATTCACCTACTATCCTCCCTTCCCTTCCTTGTCCTACTACCGAATTCCAGTCTCCCATAACAATTAAGTTTTCCTCTCCCTTAATTGTCTGAATAATTTCCTTTAGCTCCTCATATATTTCTTCGATTTCCTCATCATCGGCACAGCTAGTTGGCATATAAACCTGTACTACAGTTGTCGGTGTTGGCTTCGTATCTATCTTGACAATGATAATGCGATCACTGTGCTGGTCATAGTAGTTTACTCGCATTCCTATTTTCTTATTCATTATCAATCCTACTCCTGTTGATACCCCCAATTGATTTTGTATTTATAATCCTGTACTCACCTGACCAGAAATCCTGTTCATCCTGCCACCGAACTTCACTAATCCCCACTATATCTAACTTCAACCTATCCATTTCCCTTTTTAAATTTTCTAATTTTCCTACTCGATTAAGGGATCTAACATTCCACGCTCCGACCCGTAGAATGCCAGTATTGTCTTTCCTGATGATCACATCCTCCTGAGTAGTCCCCGCCCGGAGATCCGAATGGGGGACTATTTTACCTCCGGAATATTTTACCCGAGAGGATGCCATCATCATATGTTCATACAGTAGAGCTGCATGTCCTCGGGAAAGGTAACGGCTGTAGTTTCCCCTTGCTTTCAGCCGTTCGCAGTAGCTGTGTGGCAAAGCCACATTAGCTGATGTTACAAGGCCAGCTCAGTCAATCATCCAGACTGTTGCCCCTGTAACTACTGAAAAGGCTGCTGCCCCTCTTCAGGAACCACACGTTTGTCTGGCCTCTCCACAGATACCCCTCCGCTGTGGTTGCACCTACGGTACGGCTATCTGTATCGTTGAGGCACGCAAGTCACCCCACCTCGGCAATGTCTGTGGTTCATGGGAGTGGACTACGGGGTTATCAGTCTCTAAACTTACAAACTACTTATGAACTACTTACGAGCTAGGACGGCACAAATATCCATGCCCGAGGGGGGATTCGAACCCCTGACCGTGGTGGCCGTGCAGACCGTGACTGGCGCGCCTCAGTCCCCTCGGCCACCGCGGCCGAGTTATTGTATTCATTGTTTTGTGGTCGCTGAGCACACCGATCCAAGAAATGGAATCAAACACACAGTAGTAGTATTTCTTTCTGATCTCAGCAATTAAAAGAAAAAAGCATCGAATTATTCAGGCACCTTCTTGCCATGACTGAAATTCATTCATCCGATTCAGTCCCAGAAAGACAGACTCGTTTGTCAAAGGCAATACTGGACCGATACCGCCGGCGGTTTGTCTCCATAACGGTTGGTCGGCGTAGCGCGGGTCGAGGTGTCGCCGTTTGACGTAACGTTCGGCGCGATACGCCGTCGCCACCGCCACGGCGCGGATGAAGCATTGCCCGGCGCGGCGCCGAGTCACACCTCAACGTGATTTACCGCTCTATCACACAAAAGGACGACGCGGCCGGCACACTCGCTTCGACCCTCCATTAAGCACGCCGCGCCGCCCTCGTCAACCGCCGGAAAAACTGGATAGAGGGGTGGAGTGGGCGTGGAGAGGGGGAGGAAAAATCGCGCTGTTAATTCGTCGTGTGCGCGCCGCCTCTCCGCCCACCCACCGCCCAGAGAGTTGGCGGAATTCCGCCCTTTGTGGCGGCCTCTCATTAGTAGCGCTGGCCGCTGCCGCTGCACTTCAATCAAGTGCTCAAAACTCGCAGCATCCCTCACCGCGCATGCGCCAACGCACGCACGCACACACGCACACACACACACACACACACACACACACACACACACACTTTTTTTCCGGAGTTGCGAGAAACTCCCGTGTCCCGGCCCCTCAGTGAAACTCTCCATTTCAAAACATTTCCTACGCTACTCGGCCGTACTCCCTATTTGAGGCCCTCTGTGGGAATGCCTCTTCCTTTTATTCTTTTGTTTCCTTCAAACTGGCTCATTACTTTCACAAGCATCGTAAATGGTGAATACTTCGTTAAGCGTACTGATATCACAAACATGTAATTTATCTTCAAAAGCAGAAACCCAGGATCGCAATATAATTATTTTTTTGACAACTGGTTTCACTGGGCTATGCTTCCATCATCTGCTCATATAAAATTATACAAGGTGGTCATTTTATATTTCTTACAAAAAGGAGATTGCGTAGTACGTGCAACACAGCACTTATTCGAAATATAAAAATCGCAACGGCGCGGCCGAGCGCATTGAGGCCTTATGCGCGAGGCCCTTTCCCATCGGAAGTTCGAATCTCCCCCTCCCCCCTCGGGCATTGATGTTTGTGCTGTCTTTAGTACAAGTTCACAAGCGGTTTGTAAGTTTACTGATTGACAACCCCGCAGTTAAAATGTTAAAATGTTTGTTAAGCTTATGGGACTTAACTACGGGGTCATCAGTCCCTAAACTTACGAACTACCTTATACTAAGGACGGCACAAATATCCATGCGCCGGCCGCGGTGGCCGAGGTGACTAAGACGCTCCAGTCAGGGTCAGCACGGCCACTACGGTCGGGGGTTCGAATCCCCCCTCGGGCATGGATATTTGTGCCGTCCTAGTTCGTAAGTAGTTCATAAGTAGTTTGTAAGTTTAGGGACTGATGACCCCGTAGTTAAGTCCCATAAGCTTAACAAACATTTGAACATTTTTTTTTTTTTTTAAATATCCATGCCCGAGGGGGGATTCGAACCCCCGATCGTAGTGGCCGTGCAGACCGTGACTGGAGCGCCTCAGTCTCCGTGGCCACCGCGGCCGGCAGTTAAGTCCCATAAGCTTCACAAATATTTGAACATTGTTTGAAATATAAAATACATAAGTTAAAACATCAACAGCAGGTACTTTATATTTCGACTAGGTGCTATGTTGCACGTACTGCTTAACCTCCAGTTTTCAAATAACGTAAGATGACCACCTTGTACCAGGGTCATTGCAAACCTTTTTTTCTCAATACAGTTGCCGCGATGGAGTAGCCGAGCTGTCTAAAGCGTCTCGCTGCGGAGCGCGCGGTTGCTCGCCGTGGAGGTTCGAGTCCTCCCTGGGGCATACGTGTGTGTGTGTGTGTGTGTGTGTGTGGGTTTGTCCTTAGGTTAGTTTACCTAGGTTTAAGTAGTTTGTAAGCTACGGGCTGATGACCACGCAGTTTGGTCCGATAGATTTACAAACATTTGAACATTTGAATTCAATACAGTTTTCATTCTACATGTTTGAAAGTTTTGCAGTGTGTAGATACATGCTGTAGGAACAATATTTTCATTTCTCCACATAATCCCCCTCCATCTCAATTGCCTTACGCCATCTTAGAACCAACGCCAGGCCTGCCGCTGCGAGGGCAATCCTCAGTATTGTCATGCCCGCTTTCATCACGTAACCTGTTTGCCCACCGACTGCGACTGCGATCGACAGCAGCTTCTCCTTATATTCAATACCTGACGTGTCTATGTTAAGCGTAGGTGTCTGTAATGGAAGAGGGTATAACCTGGTGCCAGCACATATCCTACTGCTCTAGAAACGCACCAAGGGAGTCGCCCAGCTTAACGTCCCCACCCGACCGACCAATCACCATCAACAGCGTCTCACGCCCTCACTCCATGAGATACTGCAGAGGGGCTTGGTATTTAATTCCCCACATTGGAGCAAAGATTGGTGAACAAGGACTTTGCACCACCACGCCTCCTGTCCCCTCTGTCGCAATGCAAAAGGAAAATCGTCAACAGCGCGTGACGAACTCGGGCAGTCACCCATCCAACTACTGGCGCGCCCAACGGTGCTTAACTTCGGTGATCCACCACGGCACGGCGGCTCACACGTGAGAATGAAAAAGCTGCCGGATTTACTGAGGCTTCCTATTGCGTCTTCCGAAAGTAATAGTAATAGTAAACTTGCTCTCTAGATAATTCAGTGTAGCCTACGGCGTGTTTTGATAAATAGCTTACCACAAACATAAATATTTCGAAAAAAAAGGGTTCAAATATTTTAAAGCTATATGACCAGCATGCAGTAGACATCATTCTCTACACTTACAAACTACTTAAACCAACGTATGCTAAGAACAACACACACATTCATGCCCGAGGGAGGAACAGCCGTGAAACTCCCGGCAAGGTGCCTTAGAGCGGACGGCTATTACTGCGTGGTTCAATATTTCGGTCACGTGATTTTTTAATTTTTATTTTTTTACAGTCTTTGCGAATTAAACATGTTTGTGACACAGCACGAAACTCTAGTTCCAAGTATTTTGGTTTCGCAGTAAAGTCAGTTGCACTCCATGTTACCACTTCATTTTGCTGAAGTTTAGAATATAAAAATTTTGGGAGTGGGGAGGGGGGGATTTGAGACATTTGATCAGCTTTGAGAACGCTCTGCTGTTGGTAGTAGTTTAAATAGTAGTTTAAATAGAGGCACAGACCATTTTTTCCCTACTAGATTTGGCCGTTTCAGTTCGTACATCATATGGAAGTTTCTGGGTTTTCCAATTGTAAGCGAAGGCGACAGCCATGCATTTCTAAACACCTAAGACAGGCGTGTATGGAGTTGCCGATGAAGTTCGTCTTCAGGAGGTCGTCTGCCCACGAAAGGTGAAACATACAGAAGATGCGTCAGTCTAGCACAAAGAACAAAGAAGAGAGAAAAAAATAGTACTAAAGCAAGAAATAAAAATAAGGGTTTGTTGAGTCCACATCGTAGTACAAAAGTAGTATTTGTCGCATACATGTGTGTATTGCACCATACTTCTCTATGTTTCTTTGTACAACCCCACAGCGAATTCGAGTGACAACGCAAATTAATACGTGTACAGAAGTAATATTTCTTTGTTTATGTAATTAAAAATTATTTTTATATATTTTCAAATATCAGAGCTGAGCTATTTCAAAATTGAGTGGCAACAATAATTCGCAGATAATATTTTGTGTCTACAGGCTAATTTCTCGCATTCAAAATTTAAATTCAAAGATTGGTTCCTTAGCCCAATTAAGTGCTCAAGAGTTACACAACTTTTGTAAATAATTTTATATTCTTGAATTGACTGTCTTGGTTGCAAAAAATCTGCTTTAGTCAGATATGACGCATGTCGTCCACTTAGGACAACAGATACCTATCAAAGAAAAAAGAGAACTAGTACATACAAGACAATGTTTACATGACAGTGTTTCGAAAAATTTCTTTAGTTACGAAACAGTTCTGAAAACGGGTACTAAGGGATTGAAGTAATCGATAGTAACAATGTTTTGCCTACTCTGTGATATAGGGTGTGTTGATTAAAACGCAGTCATAGGATATTATACAGAGACAATAATAATGAAATCCCTGGAGCTGTGGTAGCATTGTCCGTTAAAAACAAACTGATACTGGATTAAACTGAATGGAGTATTGAAATAGATATTTATTACTAGAATTACCCTGCCTGATGTCCCTGTAGTTTCAACGTATTTCCATAACATGCGCCTATATTGGTATTGCATGGGGCACCGTTCAAATGTGTAACGGCCAATAAAATGTAACGTTCCGCAACATTGCAGGTGTTGGGTCGACTGTGTAACACTTGTATAAAGTCAAATATGGAAACCATTTTCATAAAAAAATCCAATATCACGTGAAACAATTTTGAAAGGATGTCAAAGAATATAACAGAAATGTTACTTAAAAATTTGCATAGAAGTGCCGACAAATGTTTGGTCTTTTGAGGTCAACAGATCGTTTAGAAGCCTCGAGTGTTTAAAATAAACCACTTAGATATCTCGAATTATTCTAGAATTCTTAAGTTCCGTACTCGTTGTACCGCACCACAGCAAAGGAATGAGAAGAATTTTGCAAATAATTGTGCCAAGAGAGCGTTACAGCCGGCCGTGGTGGCCGAGTGGACTGAGGCGCTCCAGTCACGGTCTGCACGGCCACTACGGTCGGGGGTTCGAATCCCCCCTCGAGCATGGATATTTGTGCCGTCCTTAGAATTAGTTATTTCATAAATAGTTTGTAAGTTTAGGGACTGATGACCCCGTAGTTAAGTCCCATACGCTGTACAAACATTTGAACATTTGAAGAGCGTTACAGAATTTAATTTTACAATCAGCAGTTACTCCATCCGTCATCAGTAGACACAATGACGAAACATTAATGGGAAACTCAAATCATCATTATCAACGAGTGACTGAAATTCAATGTTTTGCGAGATCACTAGGTGGTGACAACATATTTATCACCACAACAGAGCATGGTGTTTAGTAAATGCTGAATGAGCACCTGCTTGACGATGTTTTCTGTAATGAATGTGTGTTTAACGACATGGCAACGATGATGTAACAGTCATTTATCACTTGATAATCGCCAAGGTCAAGTTGGTCGAAAGGTCGTGGGTTTCTAACCTCGTGACGCGACTGGAGGACGAAAAGATTGTATTCATTTTATCGCCGCGAGATCAGGCACTCATACGAATGTGTTGTCGTTAGCCGGCCGCGGTGGCCGAGGGGACTGAGGCGCTCCAGTCACGGTCTGCACGGCCACTACAGTCGGGTGTTTGCATCCACCCTCGGGCATGGATATTTGTGCCGTGCTTAGGATTAGCTAGTTCGTAAGTAGTTTGTAAGTTTAGGGACTGATGACCCCGTAGTTAAGTCCCATAAGCTATACAAACATTTGAACATTGAATGTGTTGTCGTTATATATTGATGTGTACGTCTCCATAGTCCAGTAGACAGCGTAATAGATTAACACGTAGGAGGCCGGTGTTCGATTTCCGGTCGGGTTGGAGATTTTCTCCACTCGCGGTCTGCGTGTTGTGTTATCATCAACGCGCAAGTCGCCCAAACGGCGTCACCTAAAGACATGCACCAGGCAGGCCAAACACGATCCCACCTGGGATCTAAAGGCGAAGAATTACCACACGATATCATCATACACTGATGTGTTCACTCGGTAAGCCGAGATTTTGGGTCGGTTGTTGATATGCGGATTTGCGTTCCCCGTTGACGTCCCTTTTTAATTCGTTGGTCCTGGTCCGAGCGACTGAATCCGGACGCCCAAATCACCACTTAGAAACTCTAAAGCTGCTCTCAACAAATTAAGCTCGAGTAATGGGTATTTAAAACAAGAAAGCGAGGGCGAAACGAGCGAGGCACCGAGAAAAGCAAGTCCACATTTTAATGAGCAGTAACACGAAAATATTTCAACTTCCCGTAAGCTCATTGTCCTTTTAGAGTTGTTAGTTGACCATATTGTTCGGCTTTATACAGACAGTAAACGTGGAACATGCATTTCGGATCTCATAAAAAGGGCGGCATTTTCTACTTTGCCCTCAAAGAGCGAGAGAGAGAGGGAGAGGGAGAGAGAGAAGGGGGAGGGAGGGTGGAGAGAGAGAGAGAGAGGAAAGGTGGAGAGAGAGAGAGCATTCTCCGGAAGAAGGATGACCACGTGTGTATCGCGGGGGTTTAGGGGTGTGCTTTACGACTTTTACGGAAACAGTACGAGGAAATTTTCGCGGCGGGCCGTTCGCCGTCCGAGCGGGTAATAAAACTTGATCCCGCAGGCCTGGAAAGTGAGGCGCGGTGTAATTTGCTGTGTTATGGCGCAAGTTGGCGGTCTTAGGCTATGCTAATGTAATGGCCTTGCCGGCACGTGGTCGCCCGCTATAAAGGGCAGCGGGCAAGTTTTTGGGAACTCTTCCTGCCGCGCGGCGGGCCGCGAAATCCGCTCCTTGAGGAACTCCGGCCGCGCTGGACGCCAAACGAGCTCCGCAAAGTCGTGGCCGCAAAGGCTACTCCCCACAGGCTGATGCAGCAGCCACTGTGCCTGCAGACGAGTGGCCTATCGCCAAGCGCTGCCGTCTCCGCTCTGCAGAAACTTCTGGAACAGGTCTTCTGCGTTCTTTTACTACTAAGCTAAAAAAAACATGCCATTAAAATTACAGGATACGTCAAATTGGCATAGTGTACTACGTGATCGGTTATGCAAATACACTGCTCAAAACAGTTAGGGGATCAGGTGAGATATCATACACAATACATGTACAGGGTGGGGCAGCCAAGTCATAACACTCCTTGTATCGCCCCAACCGCAATAGATACAAACATGCCGTTTGGACAGTGAATTTCAGGGACAAGGACTACTTGAATACATGACATTTCATGTTCGTGCTATTTTCTTCATAAAATGCAGTTTTAAAACCATCGGCTGTTTATTAAAAACTTTATATATCAACCAATTTCGGCCAATAGGCCATCTTCAAAAGTGTTAAAACTGAATGGTAAAATGCATCAAATAAAATACATCTAGTTGAGACAAACAGGAGTCAGTATAACTAAAAATATTAAAAATACAGTGGTCATCTTAGATAATACCTATCAATCAACACAACATAAAAGGTAAGAACAGATATAGTCTGTTCTTACCTTTTATCTTGTGTTGACTGATACGTTTTATCTAAGATGACGACTGTATTTTTAATATTTTTAGTTATAGCTTAGATATAGTCTGTTCTTACGTTTTATGTTGTGTTGACAGAGGTTTTATCTAAGATGACCACTGTATTTTTAATAGTTACACTGACTCCAGTTTGTCTGAACTAGATGTATTTTACCATTCAGCTTTAACACCATTTTATTCACGAAGATGGTCTATTGACCGAAACTAATTGATATATAACGTTTTTAATAAACAGCCGATGGTTTTAAAAATGCATTTTATGAAATATATTACGGCTGTTGACACTCACCTCACCAAATCATTAAAGATTTTTTTCTTTAATTACAAAGATATGAGGCCATCTATGGGTCTCTTTTCTTTCTTTCTTTTTTTCTGAATGGAACCCTATGTTAAATTTTAGCGTAACATTTTGGGCTTAAAAAGACGTTTTCAAATATGAGTAAATCATAATATTTAGGCGAATAGTTTTTGAGACACAGATATGTTCCCGTATTGTATTCGCCCATCAAAGCGGCATTGTTTGTGAAAGGACGGACTCGCGACGTTTACCGTGTAGTCTACACAACAGGAAAGATCGCATCGGACAACGCTGCTTCGAAGGCCGAATTCGATAGGAGAACATATCTGTGTCTCAGAAACTATTGGCCTAAATATTATGATATACACATATTTGAAAACGTCTATTTAAGCCCATCTCGTTACGCTAAAAATTCGCATAGGGTTCCATTAAAAAACGGCCTCATTGTAATAAAAAATAACACAAACATGGAATGTGATGTATGAAGGTAGCCCCTGTCCCTGACATTCACTGTCCAAACGGCATCTTTGTATCTGTTACGGTTGGGGGTGATACAAGGGGTGTTATGACTTAGCTGCCTCTTCCTGTATAGTAACTTAGCGCCGGCCGCGGTGACCGAGGGGACTGAGGCGCTCCAGTCACGGTCTGCACGGCAGGAAGTTTCATATCAGCGCACACTCCGCTGCAGAGTGCAGTTTCATTCTGGAAAAATTCCCTTAGGGAGTGGCTAAGCCATGTCTCCACCATATCCTTTCTTCCAGGAGTGTTAGTCTTGCGTGTTTGCAGGAGAGCTTCTGTGAAGTTTGGAAAGTAGGAGGCGAGGTACTGGCGGAAGTAAAGTTGTGAGGCGGCATCGTGAGTCGTGTCGGGATAGCACGGTCGGTAGTGCGCTTGCCCGCGAAAGGCAAAGGTCCCAGGTTCGAGTCCCGGTTCCGGCACACAATTTTAATCTGCCAGGAAGTTTCAATTTTACATCACTTTTACATGGCGTTTACGAAAATCGGAGCACTATGAGGTTACTATAAAAGTGAAAAAGTCATTCTCTAATATGGTGTCCGATCACCTCGGACGGCGAGTACAGAAGTTACAGAAGTACACCTGTGTGGCATGGACAGTATGAGGTTATCAATTAGCTCTTGAAGAATTTTTGAGCATTCTTCCATGAGTCCAATTCTACAGGTCTGCAACCGTTGTAGAAGGTGCTGGTGTGGCTGCCAAGTGCATCGCAGACATGCTCAATCGGGTTTTGAGTCCGGTGAACAAGCTCGCCACTCCAATCGTTCGGTTCCCTCAGCTTCAAGCATGTTGTCCTACAGTGCAGCGCTGTGGGGACAAGCGTTAGTGTCCACCAGAAGGAACCCATCTCCTATGACACCGGCGTAGGGCACAACAAAATGTCGAAGGATGTCGTTTCTATAACTCTGAGCTGTCAAAGCACCATTCTGAACGACGCCAATCCTGACTCCAGCCCACATGATTCGTCCACCACCATGATAGGCACCATTGTTTGGAGTTCCACTACCATGATAGGCACCATTGTTTGGAGTTCCACCACCATGATAGGCACCATTGTTTGGAGTTCCACTACCATGATAGGCAACATTGTTTGGAGTTCCACCACCATGATAGGCACCATTGTTTGGAGTTCCACTACCATGATAGGCAACATTGTTTGGAGTTCCACCACCATGATAGGCACCATTGTTTGGAGTTCCACTACCATGATAGGCAACATTGTTTGGAGTTCCACCACCATGATAGGCAACATTGTTTGGAGTTCCACCACCATGATAGGCACCATTGTTTGGAGTTCCACTACCATGATAGGCAACATTGTTTGGAGTTCCACCACCATGATAGGCACCATTGTTTGGAGTTCCACTACCATGATAGGCAACATTGTTTGGAGTTCCACCACCATGATAGGCACCATTGTTTGGAGTTCCACTACCATGATAGGCAACATTGTTTGGAGTTCACGCCCTCTCCAGACGAGGAAACAATGATTGTCGGGCTGAACACAAAATCTTGACTCATCTGTTATCAGGAGCCGGCGCCATTTGGCGATTCCAAAATGTTTGTGTTGATTTTGCGCGTCCTATTGCTGCCTGGAGGGTCCGTTGCAGCTGAGTTGCATTCAGCCTCCTGTCTCGACGGGCTGTTAACTAGAGTTGGCGGTCATATCTTGCTGATGATACCCGTGGACTATCTTTGCCTTGTTTGATTTTATCCGGTTCCGTTATCTGAAATCGTGTCTATATCCCGCAAATTACACTTTGGGACATTCCAATGGCTGCAGCCACCTCTCTCTGTGTCTGTCTTTGCGCCCTAGAATCGAGTAAGTATTGCACTACCTGCTCACTATAATATCTGAACCTAACTGCTTGTTTTAATTCGTTTGATAAACACTAGTCAACACCAACCCCTTCTGCAGAAACTGGCTGTTATGAATAGTACCTCGGTTGCCGTAACGTTGTTGTCTCCGATCCGTAGAACCGACAGAATGGCGTCGAACCATTTTATTTCACCCTGCCGGTGACAATTTTTTCAGAATCTAGATATCTCAATGATCCCGATTGTTTTGGCCAGTTTATTTAGTACTAATTAAACTCGACTACGCTTCGCTGCGGCTCTGATTGACAAAAATGGCCGCGGCGGAGTGGCCGAGCTCATTGAGGCTCTATGCTTCCATGCGCGAGACTGTTCCCCGTCAGGGGTTCGAATCCTCCCTTTAGTATAATGTAGTTTATAAGTAGTTTGGAAGTTTAATGACTGATGTCCACGCACTTAAGTCAGATCAAAATGTTCAAATGTTTGTAGAACTTATGGGACTTAACTACGGGGTCATCAGTCCGTAAGCTTACAAACTACATATGAACTAGCTAAGACTAAGGACGGCACAAATATCCATGCCCGAGGGGGGATTCGAACCCCCGACCGTAGTGGCCGTGCAGACCGTGACTGGAGCGCCTCAGTCCCCTCGGCCACCGCGGCCGGCGCACTTAAGTCCCATAAGCTTAACTAACATTTGAAAATTTGATAATAAATGTTTGGCAAAGCAAGTAAAACTATTCTTGCGAACATTGACTTAAGTCAGTCAGAACAGTACCCTTCTTAGTTTCCTTTGTTCTTTGTTCAAGGAAACGAAGAGAAAAACCAATGTTGATTGTGAAGGCAGTGAGGCAACTGCAATTATTCTTTCCGTTATCTGTATAAATACAAAGATCCAACTGTTTATTAATATGGAACCTGGGTCGTATAATTGCCGTGATAGAAATGAGAAGCAATCATTTGCTACATGCTGTCCATATCAACCCCCCCCCCCCGCAATGTCGGTCACCTCCCCTCCCGCTGTATCCACTTCTTCCTCCTCCTACCCATCCTCCCTCTAAATCATTCCTCGTCTCTCTCTATCTCCTCCTACTATCTCTTCTGTCATCCCCCTCCTTCCTTTTTCTCCCTCTGTTCGTCCATCTCATCTACCCGTCTCTCCTACTACGTCTCTTTGAGCTATATTTGTACTAAGTTTGATAGTTATCGATCCAGAGGTTTATAAGGAAATGTTGACTATAAGCCAAATTTAGTACATGCAGCTACACGCGTGATATTCCGCCGGTTTACACGGTACGACTCCAGAGAGGACGTAAAACGTGACATGCGGACTGATAGTGAAATTTATCCTGTGGTTTCATATTCACGCAGTTTAATGTTTATGACGTCGTCTATCCTGGATGTCATACAATTGTATTGCCGGAACGTGCAATGTGGAAAACGTGTTTCGAATAGAATTAGTTGTAACGATCTAATGAATTAACAGCATCATGAATGATGTGTCAGTTTTTCTCACACATAGTATTTATAACGTCGTTTATCTTGAACGATCTGTTGCACAATGATATAATTTTACACTACCATTCAAAATGCGTCGCGAGTAAAGTAAGCACTATCGAAGAAATTAATTAAACCGTTATGTCTGATATGGCAGTAATTATTAACGACGGCACAGTTGTAGGCGGTAAACGTAAAACGCTGTTAGCAGTTCATCTTTTGTACAGCAATACACACTTCTACTGGTCAAGTGATCATACCTCTTAAGGTATGCATCTTAGCAACCACATTTAGTAGACATTAGTAGGCTACCTCCTCCCAAAATATGGCAAGCAAAGAGCTTGCAGTAGAAAAGATTAATTCCACTGTATCAAAGATAATAAGTGCTCTTAGCATCGTTGGATGACATTTGCGGAGATTTTTCCTGTATAAAACTTGTTTAAAAAGTCCCTTCTACAAGCTCTAGACGTATGTAACATGAATTGTTGAGTACCCCGTAAATGGTTTCAATGCAACTGCAGAAATTAAATGACCGCACGACGTCTATATATTAGGCCGTAAAGTTAGTTTCTCCTTCCGAATCGCACTTAATTGTCGTTTGTGTGAGACAACGTCTTGTTATGTCTTATGTTACAAGAAGAAACGTCCACTAAGAACGAGAGAATTCATTACAGTTTTTCACGATCTAGTCTTTGGCGAATTTAAAAGCATAGCGGAAATGCCATTAACCGTTGTGCAGATTCATTTCGCATTGTCTATGGTCTAGTCGCCGATCAGGTCACGTCAGTTGTGAGTTCTCAGAGAGCGCGTGAAGATGCCTGAAATACTGCAGTTAAGTGCGTGCTGACGTGTTTCGCCTGTATTGTATACAGCCCGCATAACGTAAATGTGTGTTACAGCAATGTGGTCCAACAGGAAATTTGAAGCAGGACCAGTGTGTCAACTATCTACAGTGGTCAAACCAATTAGGGAACCACTTAAGATATGTAGATTCTGAAATTGTCGTCGGCAGACTGAACTAAATTGGAGCTATGTCTTTCCGTCGGTGCTGCGAAGTGGAGACTAGAACATTACGACAACCGAGATAGTGGAAGTAACAGTTGCTGCAGAAGGGGTTGGTGTAGTGTTTGCTCTACCAAACGAATTACACAAGCGGTTGGGTTCAGATAGTGTAGTGAGCAGGTATACCAATGTAACCCGAAGCTAACGCATGGAGAGGCATAGCAAGTTCGGAAGCGCGACAGACACAGAAGTAAGGGACTGCAGCTATTGGAGCGTCCCAAAGTGTAATTTCCAGGACCCGGACGCGATTTCAGACAACAGGGACCGTTAAAAGAAGGAAACGCCAAGGGCGTCCACCACCAAGAGATGACCGTTATCTTCGGTTAATAGTCCGTCCACGGTTGGTAGAAACACGGTAGGGATCACGAGGTGGATGCGCAGTAGCAAGCCGCGCCGCTGACGTCACGGCGCACCCTCGCAGCGCTCAGCAGCTTGCTAACTTCCATTGTGCGTGTTGTATCAGTTGCGTTTACGAGTGAGAACATGGTTTTTAGGTCAGTGTAAATTGTTTTTTGTAACTGTAGATTGAGAGTATTCTCGTAATTATCACGGTACTGAGGTTATTTTTTTAACAGTAAACCTTTAAGTGGAAAAGAATGGTTTGCTGTGCAATCGCCAGTTGTACAGTAGACAGTAGACAAGCGAGAGAGTTAGGAATTATGTTTGACGTGTTTCCTAAAGACAGTGAAATGAAAAAAGGTGGATAAATACTTGCAAACGTGAAGATTCGTTTACAGTTGCATATGCTCCTGTCTGTTCGATACATTTTTCGGATTTCAGAGGTGGCAGAAATTTTTGAGAATTACGTCGAATACGAAGGGGAAAAAAATGTTCAAAATTTAAAGGAAAATGTTGAGCTGTTAGAGATGATTGCAGGATATGTTGCTTACAGAGTTAAACAAAATACCCTGAATTAGCGCATTTGGTAAAATGACTGATCATGTAAACGTTTGAGGAAAGAACTGGCTTCAACCAATTTCAAGGGGATCCTTAATAAAGTTTTATGGAATTCGTTTTGAAAATGGAAAGAGAATCTCAAAAATTCCACGGCAGTTACATTGACCGTAGGCTAAAGGATATTATAAATGTGAAGTATCCAGGAATGGAGGACTTTGCCGTAATGTGTTTCATAAGGACACGCACCTTCATCAGAATGAAATCTCTCAACAACAACAAAAATTGCAAAAGTAATAAGCGAACTGAGAGCGAACGAAGAAAAAAAACTGAAAAAAATAAATAAA
Source organism: Locusta migratoria (assembly GCA_026315105.1). NCBI lineage: Eukaryota > Metazoa > Arthropoda > Insecta > Orthoptera > Acrididae > Locusta > Locusta migratoria. The sequence goes on along the minus strand of CM048744.1, from coordinate 470,036,320 downwards.
ATAAATTAAAATGAAAATAGTTGTGAGGTAACTTTCCAGAGTACAAAACGGAAACCCTTTAATAGAGTTTAATATTATATTATCGTGGTTTTCTCCGTATCTCAGGTCTATGTGGTCTAAGCCTGTGGAAGCCTCTTTCCCCAGGAAAAAAAAGCACGTTCCGATATGGTGAAACAGATTGACGTCCTTCGGAGGCTTGAAACTAACATTTCACCGACCATAAAACGTAGTCTAATATAGAGCTTAATAATTGTAACAATGATGATAATACATGAAAACATAGATAAACTCGAACACATTGAAACCTGTGCATGGGTTAAGCTTGTTGTGCGCCGTGCGCCTATACGGCTAAACGCAGCGCGGCGCGGAGAGGGGTGCGCTCTGACGTCATCGCTCACAGCCTGCCTGCGCGTGACCCTACCGTGTTTCTACCACCCGTGAGTCCGTCGAGACAGGAGGCTGAATGCAACTCAGCTGCAACAAGGTAGCAATAGAAATCGCGATATCAACACAGTCCGAAATTTCCTTCGTGAGTGTGGGCTCTACACACGGAAACCTATAGTATGGGTCCCATTAAAACCACGACAAAGTTTAGCCTCCAGAAACTGGGCAGAGGGACATCAGGATAGGAGTCGCAACAAATGGTGCCGATTATCCTCACACACGAGTCAAGATTTTGGGTTCAACATGAGAATCGTCGCTCATCTGGAGAGAACTCTGAACAATGTTGCTTATGTACAGGAAAGATCATGGTGTGGGCAAGAGTCAGTATTGTTGGACGTATGGACCTCTACGTCGTTAAGAATGGAGCTGTGACTGCTCAGAGGTATAGAAACGAGCTCCTTCGACCTTTTATTGTGCCCTACGCTGGCGCCATAGGAGATGAGATCCTTCTGGTGGACGATAACGCTCGTCCCCACAGAGCTGCACTGGTAGAGAACATGTTTGCAGCTGAAGAAATTGAACGATTGGAGTGGCCAGCTCGTTCACCGAACTTAACAAGATTCAGCACGTATGGGATGCACTGAGATGTACGCTTTGCAGCCAGACCTCGCACGACGGTTACAGAGTTGGATATTAAACACTTGGAAGAATGGCCAAATATCCCTCTTTCACGGTTTGCCCGCTTCAGGCCAACAGTCGCTATAGAGAAACCGCTGTGATTGCAGTGCCCCGATATTTATAACGGCATTAATTCACTATTCAGTTTATTTACGGAATATATGTTACTATACCCCGGAACAGCGGTATATGCACAAGTGCATATAAATTAAACGAACCACTTCTACTATTTTATTGATAATATAGCTGCAGACATTACCGCCTCTTCCACCGTTGTCTGTGTTGAACTTTCACGCCTAGCCCGTCGCGAATATGGCTATTCTAGACGAATGGTCAAACAGCCAGCAAATATAACTGGGCCAAGAGGCTAATAAACATGTACTCTGGATACGCTGTTACGACGGCCAGAACGACCGCTGCCCCGTCGCCCGGGCGATGATGAGAAACGAGCCACGTTCCGCGAGGCCGGTGAGACGCCAGCTAGGATGAGATGCTGCAGTGAGAGGACGTGCACCTGTCATATGCGTGAATTATCCAACTGGAAGAACTGCCCAACGGGAAGAGAATAAAGTGCTGCTACATGCAACTGACGTAAACAATTGCGTATTGCTACATTTCTGTTGAGCATTCATGGTCCCAATAATAAGTTCATACATTCTACTTCTCTTTCCTTTAAATATAACTGACGATGAGCATTTGGTCTTGTGCTTCTCACTATGTTACGTCAAGTTGTTACCATTTACAGTTATGGTAATGTTTCTGTAGAATTAACTTCGTAATTGGCACTCGGGAATGTCGGCGCAGTGAAAGGCGCCATGTCACGGAATGCGAGACCGCTACCGTCGGAGATTCGAATCCTCCCACGGGCATGAGTTTGTGTGTTGTCTTAAGTATAAGTTACTTTGAGTAGTGTGTATCTAGGAATCGATGACATCAGTAGTATGGTCCCTTTACAAATATTACTTTTACTACTAATTGATAGAGCGGAATAAAGCAGCAATAACTTTAATAACTTTGCACATGCAGGAAATTCGAAGAGTTTTTATAAAGGTTGCGCTACGAAAGTAAAATAAGTCTCCTTCGCCTTGGTTGATCGGTATCTAGCCGGACAGTACGAGCCACATTAAAGCAGATACCGTAGGTGCTGAAACAACAGTACCTCCACACTTAGCAATCAAATACAACCGCCCGCTTGGCGTAAGCTACGTGCCTAAAGATCGGAAACTCGCACCTATACTCAAGAAAGAAAATAAGAGTAGCTCAATGAATTTAAGACACCTGTCAATGACGTAGTTTGTATTAGAAGTGTAGAGAACAAATTGTATACGAATATTACGAATCATCTTGAAGAAAGCTATTTACTTACACATAACCAACATTTGCGTGTTCTTTTTTGAATCGAGAGCGCAACAGCCTTTGCTTTCTCAGCAGCTTTCTACCATTATTATTATACCAAGGTGGATCTTTTCCATCCTTAATCGTCTTTACTGGCACATATTTCTCTAACCCTTCATTTAAATGTAGTCCACAATTCCTCTACAGCCATTGTCCCGGAATTAAACGATGCCCATTCCTTTTCTAAGTGTGATCATAACATTTGCTTATCGGCTCTTCCCAACAAAAACACGCTCCTAGCCTTCTTGATTGGTTTATGAACTTTGGTCACCACTGACGCTATGACGATATCATGATCACTAATTCCTGTCTCTACACAGACATCGTTAATAAGGTCAGCCCTGTTTGTGGCTAAAAGGTCTAGAATATTTCCATTGCGCGTGGGTTGCCGGTTTAACTGCTCAAGACAGTTTTTGGAGAATGTGTCCAAAAGTAGTTCACAAGACTGCTTGTCTGTACTGCCTGAAATGTAACTAGCGAGGTCCCAATCTATACTCTTAAGGTTGAAAAAATATTCTTGTGCAATACAACTACATCTTTATTCTCTTGAACTAGTGCTATCGACAAAGGACCTCAAGTGTATTCCATATTTCTAGATATCGACAAGGCTTTTCACAACGTTCGACTAGGTACTTTTAATCAAATTGCCTACCTATCGAATATCGTCTGTTAAGCGACTGGATTCGAGATTTCCTGTCAGTACGGTCACAGTTCGCAGTAACAGGTTGAAAGTCGTCGATTTAATATATGTACCCGGGTTGGCACTTAAATAGTGGCGACTATACATTCACAACCGATACAAAAGCGTTAACTGAGTTTCATATGTATTTTTTGAAAGCCTTTAAGTGTATTATTCACAACTTATATAAAGAAAACACACCATTTACTTTTTTTATGCTCAGCATTACGCATTTCGAGAATTTGTTACCATCTTCAGATGCTTTTTCTTATGTAATTTCTTATTATTGTGATATTTCCATTTGTGGTGTTCTGTTTCTCCTGCCATGTGGTTTTGAGATGATACTGCAATCAGAGAATAGTTTGAATAATATATGATTTTGTTTCTACATTATTTTTAAAAATGGCGTTTTCACACTTCTACTTACAGGAATTGTGCCTTCTTCATAGTATAGAATCTCACACATATAGAGAACATCACTACATTGTTCTTGTAAACAAACATGTTGCATAGAAATTAGTATAGCACAGATTTACAAGGTTGTATACATTCAGAGATGTTACTTTTTACACAGAGTTGGTATATATTCAAAGATGTTACATTTTTATACATATTATTTATATGTTTACAGTTATTGCGAGGATTTAAATAAACTTACTATTTATGTAAGACATGAGAAGCTTTTAAAGAAGTTAGTCGATTCACAATGCACTTTGTCATTGAGGACTTTTTCTTCTTGCATTCTGTGTTGTACAAAAATTTCAAGTTCTTCCAATAAATCCATTTCATGTGACTTTTTGAAATAGTGGTACAGTATTTCCCAGTCCCATCGACCGAACTGAGCAGCCACAGCTTGCGCTACACAGTAGGACGGAATCCCCAAAACGTAGCCAAAGCCCCGCAAATGAATTTTCGATTCTCGAAATTTTAATTCTACATTGATGCATCCCATTCCAGAAGAAGAGGTCGCTATCTTAGATATCTGTTGTTACGTCAGTTAAAAAGTGACCTTTGTCGAGAGCACACGCGGCGCTGTGAAATCAAGGCGAATTCATTCTCAGGTGGTGAGTGAATATCTTGGAAGTGAAGTGAAGAATTTCAGTTCTACAAGATGGAAACGGTTGCTACAGGTATGTACAAAATGTTCGTATACTAAATCGGTTTAAATTTCATGGTTATCCTACTCATATTATATTTTTTCCAATGCCTTTGCAAAGCGATCATGCTTTGCCGAACTTTCATTTTCAGCTAGGGAAAAAGTAGCATATACCGTAATGTACCGTGGAATTTCAAGTCCAAGACTGTTGTTGTTGTGGTCTTCAGTCCGGAGACTGGTTTGATGCAGCTCTCCACAATACCCTATCCTGAGCAAGCCTCTTCAACTCCACATAACAACGGCAACCTACATCTGTCTGAATCTGCTTACTATACCCATCTCTTGGTCTTCCCCTGCGATTTTTACCCCACACACTTCCCTCCAATGCTAAATTCACAATTCCTTCATGTCTAAGAATGTGTCCTACCAATCTATCCCTTCTTTTAGTCAAAGTATGCCAGAAATTTCTTTTCTCCCCAATTCTGTTCAGTACCTCCTCATTAGTTACACGATCCACCCACCTAATCTTCAGCATTCTTCTGTAGCACCATATTTCAAAAGCCTCAGTCCTCTTCCTGTCTGCACTGTTTATCGTCCATGTCTCACTCCCATATAAGGCAACACTCCATACAAATGCCTTCAGAAAGGACTTCATTATCCTTAAATCAATATTCGATGTTAACAAATTTCTCTTTTTCAAGAACGCTTTTCTACCCATTGCCATTCTGCATTTTATATCCTCTGTACTGCGACCATCATTTGTTATTTTACTGCCCAAGTAACAAAACTCATCTACCTCCTTTATTGCTTCGTTTCCCAATCTAATACCTTCAGCATCACCTGATTTTCTTACACTGCACTCCATTACCCTAGTTTTGCTCTTGTTAATGTTCATCTCATATGCTCCTTTCAGCACGCTGTCCATTCCGTTCAATTGCTCTTCCAGGTCCTTTGCTGTATCTGACAGAATTACTATGTCATCGGCAAAACGCAATGTTTTTAATTCTTGCCCCTGAACTTTAATTCCTTCTCCAAATTTCTCCTTGCTTTCCTTTATAGCTTGTTCAATGTACAAATTGAATAACAATGGAGAAAGACTACAACCCTGTCTTACTCCCTTTCCAACCACTGCATCCCTTTCATGCCCTTCAACACTGACTGTCTGGTTTTTGTACAAGTTGTAAATAATCTTACGCTCCCTATATTTTACTCCTGCTTGCTTCAGAACTTGAAAGAGTTTATTCCAATCAACATTGTCAAAAGCCTTCTCCAGATCTACAAAAGCTAGAAATGTAGGTTTGCCTTTCCTTAATCTATCTTCTAGGATAAGCCGTAAAGTGAGTATTGCCTCCCGCGTTCCTACATTTCTCCTGAACCCAAACTGATCTTCCCCGAGGTCGGCTCCTACCAGCTTTTCCATCCTGCTGTATATAATTCGTGTTAATATTTTGCAACCATGACTTATTAAACTGATGGTTCTGTAGTTTTCACACCTGTCTGCACCTGCTTTCTTTGGAATGGGGATTATAACATTTTTCTTAAAGTCTGAGGGTACTTCGCCTGTCTCATACATCTTACACACCAGGTGAAACAGGTTTGTCATGGCTGGTTCTCCCAGAGACTTCAGTAGCTCTGAGGGAATATCATCTACTCCAGGGGCCTTGTTTCGACTTAGGTCTTTCAGGGCTCTATCAAATTCTTCTCTCAGTACAGTATCACCTATTTCATCTTCATCTACATCTTCTTTCCTTCCTACAATATTGTCTTGAAGTTCATTTCCTTTGTGGAGCCCCTCTATATACTCTTTCCACCTTTCAGCTTTCCCTTCCTTGCTGAGAACTGGTTTCCCATCAGTGTCCTTGATATTCATAGAGGTGTTTTTCTTATCTCCAAATGTTTCTTTTATTTTCCTGTAGGCTGTATCTATTTTCCCCCTATTTATACATTCTTCTACATCCTTGCATTTGCCTTCTAGCCACTCCTGCTTAGCCATTTTGCACTTCCTGTCAATCTCATTTCTTAGTCGCCTGTACTCCATTTTGCCTGTTTCATTTGCTGCATTTTTATATTTTCTCCTTTCATCGATAAATTGATTAATTATCTGATGGAATTTGACAAGAAACAGCTGCCAAAACCAGCCATTTCTCTTGTATAATGAATATTTACAAGTGCTGGTGCGACAGACATTCCTTAGCACAACATGGTCGATGCAGTTTTGAATGTTAAGAACGATTGTCTTTATTAGCTACACTTATTACTTCTATCGTCGATTATACTTCTACGTTTATTATTTTTGTTCCGTCAACGACTTTGAAGAATGTTTCATTATATTGTTGAATTACAATGTGTGTGGTATCAAAGAATTTTTTTCCCGATATATTTTCGACAAATATTATGTTATTTTGTTATAATAAACAAATCGCGTTGGCAGTGTATTTATTATTAGTGTCTGAATTATATACGTTATTATTAACAAATTTTAATGGGTCACATTGCTATATTAGCTCCGCCTTATTGTTTAGACAATTTTTACCATCAAATTCGTAATCAGCGACCTCAAAAACCACCGTGTGATGAGTTTTGTGTGAATTAAACGTCTTCTTTGGGTTTTGGCCACGTTTTTTGTGAGTTCGTCCCACTGTGCGCTGTATGCACCCGCGAATTGTCGTGCAAAGTGATGGATGGGTTACACAGAAAGTGTTGCCGCTTCTTTCGCAAAGCTGGAGTAGCGGCAACACTTTTTGCGCAACCTACCCGGGCGCATACAGCGCAAGATATGGCCTGTCCGGTTGATGGGGCTGGGAAGTACTGTACCATTCACCATACTCCCCGGACTTGTGACTTTGATTTGATTCCGAAAATGAAGGAAGCACTTAGTGATATTCGCTTCAGAACTGTTCCAGAGATTCTGCAGACAGTAGACTGCTCCATTCTCACCACCAACAGAACAGGTATACTACACCTTCCACATCGCTGGCAACGGGTTCTACACAACGCTGGTGACTACTTGAAGGACAGTAACAGGTGCAAACATCGTTGTGAACAAGTATTTGTCACTAAGATCCAACCCTTATATACATGGCGTTTCCGAAGGAAAGGCCATAAGATCCCTGCTGTTTATAATCTACATAAATGATATCCTGAGCAGCGTACAAGCTTCCTAGGGTTTTATTTGGGGACGGATAACTTAGTACTGCTTCCTCCCACAAGTCCCCTAAAACCTCCATATCCTTGCGGATGCTGTTGCGTAGCAGTGTGCGTTTGTACCGCCCTACAGTACGCACGAGGTGCCGTAGTTGCTGTCCAAGACTTTATGGACAGCATACAGTTCTGACTAACCTGTTGTCTTCTAGAGCTGTGTCCCCAGCGCAGAAGACAGCACACAGGTCGTTGATTCTTCTACAGCATACAAGTGAGGCTAAAATAAGTTCTGTATGATGGAAGCATAATAAGCGACTCGCGAGATTTTTAATTGTCAGGTATGCCATTTATTAAATAAATAATAAAAAATGAGCAACTATTGTTATTATGATACGGCTTATGCTGCCCATAGCTCATGTTAAGACCTCGACTGTTATCGCTATTACAAAAATCTTTACTCATGACCGGCGCGTATAGCGGTCAGCTCGAGACTGCAACTGCGGCGCGTTGCGAGAGGGCACCTGACGCTCTATTTCGCGCCAAAACAGGGCCGTCGCGCGCCTTCTGCAAAATCGCTCTTCTCTTGTTACAATAAGAGAAGGCACCTTAAACTTTTTAAACTGTCAAAATCTAGCCTGTCCTTGAGAGATATTTATTACAAATTCTCAGCTGAGAATAATTAATATTTAGTTTATAATAAACAAAAGTAATTTCAAAAGGAATCACGTGACGTGAAATGCAGCAGCCAATGCGAGGAGAGCACCAGTAACATAGGCGGGCTTTCCCACGGGAACCAGCACCTACTGTGCCATATGCTACCTGCTCCCCACCCCACATTTCAACATATGCTGCACTGCTGTCTTTCTTCCGCGTTTAAGACGCGTACGATGTTAGCAAAGAAACGGCCAGCGGCCAGAAATATGAAGTGGCCACAGGCCAGGAACATCACAAGCGATGTTAGGTTGTTTGCAGATAATGCTGTCGTTTACTGTCAAGTAAAGTCATCAGAAGATAAATGGGGTAAGTGTACCATCAGTACCTTATGGGGATTTACATTAAATATCAAGTGTAAATCCTATTATTTCTACGATATTGGTATTAACTTATTGTGAGATGCCACATACATCCACCTGGTTTCGTATGGATATGCGGAAGTTTTTGTAAGGAGAATCAGTTCAATTTAAAATAACTACATTTTAAGATGCACGTTTCGTACCAGTGATCAGCAGTGTAAAATGTTCCGAGTCCCTGTTATTGGCATTCAGTCGCACTATTTATCGCCAATGGGACGAAAAACTTTATTAAAAGTGACAAATCTATTTAGCGATTAAATGCGTATTTTAAAAATACAGTTAAAGTGCCAATTACTCGAACGGTGCCGATTACTGGTACATCTGCCCTACCAAATACAAAATCATCTGCACGATACAACCCTATGGTGTGAAAATAGGTACTTGATCTTAAACAAACCGATTTAAATCATTCTTTTTATTTATTTATTTATTTATTTGTTCGCTTTAATTCAGGGATGGTTTTTAAAAAAAAGATGGCACAGGTAAACCACAGGAATAGCTGAAATATCGAAAAAATCGAAATTTATAATTTTGTATGGGTATCGCTACTTTGGATTAGATTCGTATTTTATGCACTTCCAAACCGTTCATCTGACCGCCATAAAATTTTGCATGCTTCACCTTCAATACAACAGGATTAGCACTGTCTGCATAGTAATTCATACGGTTCAGGGCGTAGGATACTTTACAACAGACTTAGACACTGATTTACTGTTTTATTCTCATATGACAACTAAAGAATTGCCGTTCGGGAGTGCCCGTGCGTTCTGAGGCGCCTTGCCGCGGAGTGCGGGTGCGCGTTTGTGTGTGTGTGTGTGTGTGTGTGTGTGTGTGTGTGTTGTCTTTAACATAAGTTGAAGTACTTTGTAAGTCTACGAACTGATGACGACTACAGATTGGTTTCATAGCTTTACAAAAATCTGAACATTTTAACTAAAAGAATTCCTTCAAATTTCGGTGACACGATAAATCGCAAATATCTAAACGCTACCAATTCAACTAACCACCCATGAATTAAAATTTAAAAAAGCATTAATTGAATAGACCATGTAGTTAATAGTTTGAGAAAAACGAACCAATAAATCATGCTTTGTTGGCAGAACAATAATTAGAAGATGGAACAAATTCAACAAGAAATAACGTGCACGAAGCTTGTTCGTCCTCTGTAAGAATATTGATGCGTCGTATGCCAATTAGATAGGATTAACAGAGGACATGGAGTAGATACAAAGTAAAGCAGCTCGTTGTGGATATGACATGCGAGCTGGAGTGGCAATGAATAAGACAAAGGTGTTCTTCGTTGTGACAAGATGTATTTTAGAATGCGAAAATACTTGCATGATCATAAATGTGAGATCGAACAGAAAGATTTAGGTGTTATTTTTCCCGTGTTCTGTTCGAGAATGAAACGGTAGAGAAACAGTCTCAAAACTGTTCGATGATCACTCTCCCAGGCATTTAATGGTTGACTGCAGAGTAGATGACATTTATATCCATAAATTGGTATTTTGTAAGTCGACTTCTTCCATTGTACCAATCTCTTAAACTCAGAGTGGAACTGTATGTCCGCATTTATTTGTCATATATCTTCCGATCCATAGCGTCTCCGTTTTAAATACTCTATAGTGCGACTAAAATTATTCTGTTTCGATGTTTGTCATCCAATCCCGTCTTCTTTCCCAATGTTTTTCATAAGTGCCTCTCTTCGGCGATTCTGTGGATGACCACGTATGTTCAAGTCATTCCACAACACAAAATTCAAAAAGTTAGGATTCTTTTCTGTTCCGCTTTTAAATATACATTCTCATATATTTCTTTCTCATATGGAGGGCAATTTTTTATATAAGTCACCCTCTTTTGATCAGGAATTTCTGAGTGTAATTTTTATACTGGTTGTCTTCTTCTGACCAGAAATATACTTTCTCATGTACTGGTCTGCTTTTTTGTGTCTCCTTTAATTTGCCAATCAACATGTTTAACTTAATCTACATCGTGGTTTTCTATTTTGATATTTGATTTGCAGCTAATATTTGCTATTATTCATTTTGTCTTCTTCAGGTTACTCTCATTGCATATTTGTAATTCTTAGACCATTTTCTTCAACAGATCCTGTAATTCTTCTTCACTTTCACTACGAGGCCGCGGTGGAATGGCCGAGCCCTCTAAGGCACCTTGCTTCGGAGCGCGCGGTCGCTCCCCGTCGGTCATTCGAGTCCTCCCTCGGGTATGGCTGTGTATATTTCATTTGGATAATTTAAGTTAGTTTAAGTAGTTGTAAGCCTAGGTACAACCACAATATTTAGGTCCCATAGATTTACAAGCTTCAAATTTCAAATATTTGTATAGCTTATGGGACTTAATTACGGGTCATCAGTCCCTAAACTTACAAACTACTTATGAACTAACTAAGACTAAGGACGGCACAAATATCCATGCCCGAGGGGGGATTCGGACCACCGACCGTAGTGGCCGTGCAGACCGTGACTGGCGCGCCTCAGTCCCTGCGGCCACCGCGGCCGGCGATTTACAAGCATTAGATTTTTTTTTCCACTTAGGATAGTAATGTCATCAGCGAATGTTGTCATTAATATGCTTTCACCCTCAATTTCATACGACTTTCGAACCTTTCTTTTATTTACGTCATTGTTTATTCAATATACAAACTAAACAGCAGAGGGCGAAATTACTACATATCTTACTTTTATTCGGAACACTTCAGTCTTGTTCTTCCGCCGGCCGCAGTGGCCGAGCGGTCTGCTGCGCGCCTGTCACAGACTGCACGGCCGCTACGGTCGCGGTTTCGAATCCCCCCTCGGACATGAATGTTTGTGTGGTCTTTAGTATCAACTAGTTCGTAAGTAGTTTGTAAGTCTAGGGACTGATGACCCCGTAGTTAAATCCCTTAAGCTTAACAAACATTTGAACATTCTTGTTCTTCCATGTTCACTGTTGCTTCTTGGTTTTCGCACGTATTGTATGTTCTCCGTCTTTCCCTATAGGTTACTCTTATTTTTCAATTAATTTCGATCTTACACCACTTCATTCTATCGAAAGCATATTTTAAGTCTACAAAGCGTATTGTTATTTATTAAGCCACTCTTACATTATCAACGTCCAAAGCGCCTTTCTCGTACCTTACCGATAGCCAAACTGATCATCTTTGACATGGGTCTCCGTTTTCCGTTGTTCTGTACATTATTTTGCCTTCTGTTTCAGTGCTGCAGCTGTTCAGCTGATTGTACGATAATCATCACTATAATTATGTTCTCACATTTATCTGTTCTTCCTATCTGGGAAATGATGAATAATATTTTTCAGAAAGCCCTTTGGTTTGTCTTCAGACATAAATCCTACACATTTTGTGCGTTTCATTCCATTTCCAGGATGGTGCTCAGTGACCACACAATGATGAACAAACCAAATGTAACATGCAGCATTGGTCGTTAATACTTTATTGTTGAAACAGCAGATCGATATCGATTATCTTCAATGCTTGTTTGAAGATAAATTGAAGTTGATCACTATGTGATTGAAATCGATCTGCTGTTTTAACAATAAAGTATTAACTACCAATTCTGCATATTACATTTGGTTTGTTCATTACGTCAATAGTCGTTTGTTTGCCAATGATACAAATAATTTGGAAATTAGAAATTAATTTAATTCTTGCCTTCTGAGTCAGCTGATCGCACCATGTTGATCTGCTCTCAATAGATGTCCGGTATACTCATTCACCTATGCAGTCTGCGTTTAACAGTGCAGTTCCGATTACACTCGTAATGTTTCCTCCCTTGCTTGTAATTTTGCCTATTGTTGTTTTGACTTTTTTGAGTGCTGAACCAATTATTCTGACACATTGGCGGGAATATCGCGTATCTCTGAGATTAGGTTCGGCTGTTGTTTGGTCCCTCCGATTACCGGACTGCTTCTATTGGAAAAAGATAAAACGTTCCGGTGTATTGGGCAGAAAATATTCACACGCGTCGTACTATAAATGACAGGTTTGACAGCTAATCGAAAGGCAGATATGACATGAAAAATCGTTTCCAACTGCCAGGTTAATGCAAATCAACACTAAACACAGAAACGAAAATTGCTCTTCAAGTAGAAGCGAATATTGTACGTCGTTCTCATTTGAATTTTGTCGCTTTAATCATAAATATTGATACTGTCTCTCCTCCAACATTAATTTCCATTTGTCACCGGTATCTAATTAAGCTGGACAGAATTCTATAGCCAATAATAACGAATTTGAGCCTGGAGTTCCTTGAGATTTTATCTAGTTAATTGGTATGGCATTGAAGATACCTTTTTCTTTCCCTTTCTTTTTTTTTCCCTTTGCTAAATACGGAAATATAAAGTCATTGTAGTAAAATACTGTACGGTAAAATTTTATGGGACTGCATGAAGAAATTTAATAAAAAATTGTGAGTAATTGAGAAATACTTCTGTAAATATTAGCTACCATACTTGTATGTTTGTTAAATTTCTAGGAAAATTAATGAATTTTCTGGAATTATTGGTCGCATGGTGTTTCTCGAATTCGCCTTACAGCTCTGTTGCTATTTTGGTATATACCACATCAGAAACACGGTAGACCTATATAGGATATACAATAAAAGAAGGCTCGGTGTAGTAGCCGAGTGGTCTAAGGCGCCTCGCTGCAGAGCGCGTGGTTGCTCGCCGTCGGAGGTTCGAGTCCTCCCTGGGGCGTGGGTTTAGTTTACCTTAGTTTAAGTAGTTTGTAAGCTACGGACTGATGACCACGCAGTTTGGTCCGATAGATTTACAAACATTTGAACATTTGAATAAAAGAAAGACGAAAAAAACAAGTTGGAAAGTAAATGTCTTCATGCCATTATGTAAGTAGTTGTTATTTGTAGGTTTGGTTATACAGTTTGAAAAGGAAACACATTACTTCGCCATGCGGACTGGGGCGCCGTGCTGCGGTGCGCGCGGCCGTTCGCCGTCGAGAATTAGAGTCCCCACTCGAGCATGGGTGTTTGTGTTATCCTTAGGTTAGTTGACCTTAGTTTAAGTAGTTCGTAAGCTGCGGATTAATGACCAAACAGTTGAGTCCGATATATTTACAAACAAACAAAACCTATTACAGCGACCATTTCCTTTAAGGAATAACAATGCATATTAGGCTTCGTCCAAAACTGGAACTGGACAATGGAAAAGTGTTATATAGTGAGACGAATAATTAATTCTCCATAACCGTGCCACCAAAGACTTCAAAGATTTTTCTCAACAGACTCTCAGTGTCATTCAGCAATTCCTTCTAAATTCAGTTTTCTTGACAAAGATAGTCACTGTACTGAAGAAAGAGACACTTTTCGTCTCAACGTTAACACAGCAGCGCCATGTTGGGTCCTCATTAGCATAACATTACGTGTCTGAAAAATCCGCAGCTACCTCCGTGTCCAAATCAGAAGACGCGTGCGTGAACGGATACGTGGTAGTAGTCACTCCACGTCAAGTGATACTAGAGGGGAGCGCCTCGTAAATATTTACTCGCCTCGTCACCGGGTGGCGTGCTTGGGCGTTTAAACCAATTACCAGATACTCAGTATACGAATGTAGATATTCACACCTATGGCGTCAACGCTATGGAAGTTCTATAGTCCAGAAAAACAATACTTGTGTCAAAGCGCACTGGCTTATCATTTCTGCTCAACTGCCTCGCTCTAATTACATGGTTTTGTGACGTGGTTTGAGCGTAGTTGTTTAGGGTACACGGAAAGTAAATGTTTGCTCATTATTATACTTCCGCTAAACGTGTAACTTTCTGGCAGTGCACTATAGAGCAGAAGGCAATCGGAATTTCTGTTCTTTATTTTCAGCCAGGTGAGGAAACAATATAACTCATTCAGTGCCGTAAAGTGCTTCCTGCCACTCCGCTGCAGACGACTTTAGAATCGTTTACATAAAGCCCAGCGATGAACACTTCTGAAAGGGAGACTCAGAAACGCTGAACAAGTTTCCGCAGTAGACGCGTTGAGGAGCTAAAAAAAAAAAAAAAAAAAAAAAGAGAGAGAGAGAAAGAGAGAGGAAAATAATGGAAAGCAGGAGGGAGGGGAAACTGCACGAGCTGCCAAGTCTGGCACACACCCCCCTTTTTTTCCCTTTTTTTGTTTAAACGGCGAATTCAATAGCAGCACTGAACCGTGGGTCTCTTCTCGCGCGTGTGCTGAAAGCAAATACTTCGTCTGTGAAGCACCTTTATCATCAGACTAACTTCTCAGAAAACAAATCTCCCTACAGATTTTACGTACATTTACCTCGCATTAATGTTCTCTGTAGTCCAGTCCCTTAACCGCTAGAAGATAATAACTGATGCAAGACAATGCTACCTAAGTACTAACTTTTGTTTTAGTAATAAATCTTGCGACTATTTTATCTCTCTATATATAAAATGCAGTTGATCTGTGTTATTCCCGCTAAAACTCAGAAGTGATATGACCTATTAATAATAATTACTTTTTTTTCGCTTCACAGGGAATCTTTGTGAAAGAGAAAAAAAGAGAATTCCAAAGGAAAATCTCAAAAATATAAAAATTAGAAACTGGTAATTTTGTATGGGCAAAGCCACTTCGGATTAGATTCATATGATTATTTTATGTGATTTCATTCTGTTTAGCCGACTATCATAAAATTTTGCTCATTTGACCAGTACAGTCTGGAACATAATTCGTACTGTGAGTGCTGAAGGGTACTTTACAACAGACTTCGACACCAATCTACAGTTTAATATTGATGAAAGTTTGCACACTTTTTTCAAAACAAGGACAAGGTCACTGTCTATTTGAAATTTCCTACAACGCATGTTGGAGGGTACCTTACTCCAGAATTCGACACTGTTTTAGCGATCGTAATGAAATTTGGTAGTTATTAGTAATTTTTTTTATGTAAAGGGAAGAGAGGAGCTGGAAGGGTTCGGTAGAAAGGGGGTGGGAGGAGCAGGAGGAAGAGGGGAAGGAGGAAGCAAAGGTAGGGGAGAGGGCATGAACAGAAAGAGCAGAGAGGAATACTTGCTAACTGAATATTGGAACGCCGGGTTTTCAGCTAGATATTAAAGGGGGATGACATCTGCCTAACTACATTTAATTGTATGGCAGGGGGCTGATCGAACGGCTTTTATAATATTTCTCTACCGTTAGATTCTCTAATAGCGCGCGGGATAAAGGAACATCTAAATCTTTCCGTTTTCGATTTGATTTCTCTTATTTTATTACGATGATCATGTCCTCCGTTCGGAGGCAGAAGTGATATCTGACGTTCCCCAGGGAAGCGTTATAGATCTCGTACTCTTCTCTGTGTTTATAAACAATTTAGGAGACAATGTGAATAGCTCCCTTAGATTGTTCGCGGATGACGCTGTCGTTTATTGGTTAGTGAAGTCAACAGAGGATCAAAAGCAACTGCCACGGCCGATTAACTGCTTACTATTGGTTGTTACGGATTTCTTTGGGTTGTAGGTAAACATAGCGGATTCTTTACATTCACAGCAGTGTTCTTCGCGTTTAAAATATATTTCGTTACTGTGCTTTGGGTTGTATTAGAAAACAAAAGACGAAATGTTAATATAGCTTCATTACCCCCACGTGGAACTTAAGATATGATAGCAAAAATATTTCAGACTATTATTGTAATAGAAACGAGTTTATGCAGGACAAATTGTAGCAGATATGGGCCTACATAGTGTCTCTATTTGCTGCTGTCTTATATCAATATACGTTAAACAGCGTAAATAGTTATTAATAAAAACGACCCGAGTTAGGGCCTAAACCGTACAACTGACAAATGGACAATGTTTACACATCAAAGGAAAAAATGCAGCCCTCGGTCGCAAAAATAAAATTATTTTTCGGTAATAGCTAGGATTCCCTTAATCAGAAATTATAAATTAAAACAAGTCACATAATAAAAGTTACAACTCAGCTGTAAATCTTATGTCACAAACTTAATATTACTTTATTTTTTTACCGGTTTTAATGAGCTATGTTATCTTCAGGGTGTGTGTGTGTGTGTGTGTGTGTGTGTGTTTTCTTTTTTTTTTTCTTTCTTTGCTTTTTTTTTTTTTTTTTTTTTTTATATACAAAGTTCTCCTGTTTTCACTGCAAAAAGTTACAAAGATTGTCAAAATCTGTAAAGTCCTGTTTTGTATACATATAAGATAAAAGTTAACAATACAGGTACAAAACCTTTGGGACACACATAAAACAGTTACTCGTGAAAATGTGATATAAGAAAAAGAACATTGTTAAACGATTAAAATTAGCATCAACTCACACAATTTTTAAGTGTGCAATGCAGATAACGATTCACTTTAGTGATGCGAATTTTAATCGTTTGACAATGTTCAGTTTTGTTAAGTTTTACCTTATTTGTATACAAAACAGAACTTTACAGATTTTAACAATCTTTGTAACATTTTGCAGTGAAAATAGAACTTTGTAAACTTTTTTTAAGATGATGACATAAATAAATTAGCGATCTTTACTGAAGTGTCGTTTATACCAATTTTCTATTGCTGTCCACAGGCGTAATATGCCACTTAACTATAGCATATTTTGTTGTTTAGTGCACTGTAATTATGCAGCAAACACTGAATTTTAATTTTTCTGAAGCTGATTTCATAATCTGGGAAAGGGAGGGTTAAACCAAGCCGCCTGACGGCCGGTTCCAGGTGCGCCGTAAAGTTACAGCGAGTATCACCGCCAGATGTAACCTCCAGCCTGCTGAATGTTTACGCGTGAACAGGGTAGGAGAGGTGAAGAAAATTACGGCGCCACAATGGAGACACCAGTATGAATGCCGGATGGCCATCAGCCCGCTGCATGTTTACGCTTGAAAACGGTAGGAGAGATGAAGAAAATTACGGCGCCACAATGAAGAAAAAATGTTCAAATGTTTGTAAATCTTATGGGACTTACCTCCCTCGGGTATGGCTGTGTCTCTTTCATTAGGATAGTTTAAGTAGTAGCAAGCCTAGGTACAACCACAATATTTAGGTCCCATAGATTTACAAGCTTCAAATTTCAAATATTTGTATAGCTTATGGGACTTAACTACGGGTCATTAGTCCCTAAACTTGCTAACTACTTATGAACTACTTACGAACTAGGACAGCACAAATATACATGCCCGAGGGAGGTTTAGAACCCCCGACCGTAGTGGCCGTACAGACCATGACTGAAGCGCCTCAGTCCCCTCGGCCACTGCGGCCGGCCACTATGAAGACACCAGTATGAATGTCGGATGGCCATCACCTGCTACATGTTTACGCGTGAATAGGATAGGATACATGAAGAAAATTATGGCGCCACAATGAATACACCAGTATGAAGCCCGCTGCATGTTTACGCGTGAACAGGGTAGGAGAGGTGAAGAAAATTACCGCGCCACAATGAAGACACCAGTATGAATGCCGGATGGCCATCGCCTGCTGCATGTTTATGCGTGAATAGCAATAGGAGAGATGAAGAAAATTATGGCGCCACTATGAAGACACCAGTATGAATGCCGGATGGCCATCGCCTGCTGCATGTTTATGCGTGAATAGCAATAGGAGATATGAAGAAAATTATGGCGCCACAATGAAGACACCAGTATGAATGCCGGATGGCGATCAGCCCACTGCATGTTCACGCGTGAACAGGGTAGGAGAGGTGAAGAAAATTACCGCGCCACAATGAAGACACCAGTATGAATGCCGGATGGTCATCGCCTGCTGCATGTTTATGCGTGAATAGCAATAGGAGAGATGAAGAAAATTATGGCGCCACTATGAAGACACCAGTATGAATGCCGGATGGCCATCGCCTGCTGCATGTTGATGCGTGAATAACAATATTAGAGATGAAGAAAATTATGGCGCCACTATGAAGACACCAGTATGAATGCCGGATGGCCATCGCCTGCTGCATGTTTATGCGTGAATAGCAATAGGAGAGATGAAGAAAATTATGGCGCCACAATGAAGACACCAGTATGAATGCCGGATGGCGATCAGCCCACTGCATTTTTCACGCGTGAACAGGGTAGGAGAGGTGAAGAAAATTACGGCGCCACAATGAAGACACCAGTATGAATGCCGGATGGCCATCAGCCCGCTGCATGTTTACGCGTGAATAGGATAGGAGAGATGAAGAAAATTATGGCGCCACAATGAAGACACCAGTATGAATGCCGGATGGCCATCAGCCCGCTGCATGTTTACACGTGAATAGGATAGGAGAGATGAAGAAAATTACGGCCCCACAATGAAGACACCAGTATGAATGCCAGTTTGCCATCAGCCCGCTGCATGTTTACGCATGAACAGGGTAGGAGAGATGAAGAAAATTATGGCGCCTCAATGAAGACACCAGTATGAATGCCGGATATCAGCCCGCTACATGTTTACGCGTGAGCAGGGTAGGAGAGATGAAGAAAATTACGGCGCCACAATGAAGAAAAAATGTTCAAATGTTTGTAAATCTTATGGGACTTAACTACGGGGTCATCAGTCCCTAAACTTAGAAACTACTTATGAACTACTTACGAACTAGGATGGCACAAGTATCCATGCCCGAGGGGAGATTTGGACCCCCGACCGTAGTGGCCGTGCAGACCGTGACTGAAGTGCCTCAGTGCCCTCGGCCACTGCGGCCGGTCACAATGAAGACACCAGTATGATTGCTGGATGGCCATCAGACCGCTGCATGTTTACGCTGAACAGGGTAGGAGAGATGAATAAATTTTCGGCAGCACAATGAAGACACCAGTATGAAAGCCGGATGGCCATCAGCCTGCTGCATGTTTACGCATGAACAGGGTAGGAGAGATGAAGAAAATCACGGCGCCACAATGAAGACACCAGTATGAATGCCGCATGGCCATCAGCCCGCTGCATGTTTACGTGTGAATGGGATAGGAGACATGAAGAAAATTACGGCGCCACAATGGAGACACCAGTATGAATGCCGGATGGCCATCAGCCCGCTGCATGTTTACGTGTGAATAGGATAGGAGACATGAAGAAAATCACGGCGCCACAATGAAGACGCCAGTATGGATGCCGGATAGCCATCAGCACAGTGTCGGGATGAGCGTCACCGGTGATGGCGCTGTTAGCTGCCGGGCGTATTTGGCGGTACGGGGGCGGCCGCTGTACAAACAACGCCGTCCGACCTGTCCAGCGCGCACCGGCCGTCGCACCTGGGGCCGCACGGCCGAGCCGAGCCGAGCCGATACGTAAATAAGCGGTGACGTGCCGTCGCCATGGCGACCGGCCGGATAATCTGGCGCCGGCCATCAGATAGCCGTCACTTCCCCGAAACGGGATATTGGCTGGCCCCCTGCCACCGCCGCCACCGCCGCCGCCGCCGCTGCAGAATCTGCGCCAGCCACACACCGAGCCGAGCCGAGCCGTCCACGCGAGGCGCACATACTGAAAACGTTGCATCTTTAGAAAATGTAGACGTACTATAGGTGGGACTATTTAACGATTTGCCTCTATTCAGTAGCTATACCAGTTCATAGTTCAGCAAAAAAGGGGAAGCTGAAAGGTGGAAAGAGTAGTAGTTGTTGGATTTTCAGGAAGGAAGGAAGCATGGTGTTTTGCGTCCCGTCCACAGCGTGGTCATTAGAGACGGAGCCTTCGCTCGGAGTTTTTTGGTAAGGATGAGGAAGGAAATCGGCCGTGCCCTTTCAATGGAACCATCCCAGCATTTGGCTGGAGTGATTCAGGAAAATCACGGAAAACCTAAACCTGGATGGCCGGAGATGGATTTGAACCACCATCCTCCCGTATGCGAGTCCAGTGTGGAAAGAGTATACTGGGAGAATAACCTAACACTTGCACCGCAAATATTTCGGAAACGGAAAGTGCGATTGATGTGCGATTTTCACACAATCAATTAGAAGTCCGGGGTTCGTATTTTTAGCTAACAAACAGACTGTAATGTTACTTAGAAAGTGTATTTTTTATGCAAACATACAGTTCTTTAAATAGAACAATGATTGTTTCTATCAGGCACTGGAATTTTTGACACCAGCTGTGTGCAAAGAATTTTGAACGACAGTTTTATGACGTTTAGTTTGGCACCTGCAACCATTCAAAGGGTCAGAGGCTGCAATAACGTAGCTGACTGGCCGAGTGTCTAGCCCCTGGGGCACGACCCACTGTCTCACAAGCCAGTTAGCTACGCTGTCGTAGCCTCCGCCCCCTGATTGTTGCTGCCAAACTAAACGTGATAAAAATGTCATTCAAAATTCTTTGTACATTTCAGTGTATGATAGAAACAACCTTTGTCCCATTTAAAAATTGAATGTTTGCATAAAAAATACACTTTCTAGGTAGTTTTACAATCTGTCGGACTGTCAGAGAACGACATGTATCACGCGATTCGAACGAGCAACAGAGCGAGGTACAGACCTCTATCTCATATACTTCAGCCTAGGTCTTTCTCTACCGTTTACTCCCTACGCCAAACGCTCCAGACGATTTTTAGGAGTCCCTCATGCCTCAAAACAGGACCAATCGCCGGCCGCGGTGACCGAGGGGACTGCGGCGCGCCAGTCACGGTCTGCACGGCCACTACGGTCGGGGGTTCGAATCCCTCCCTCGGGCATGGATATTTGTGCCGTCCTTAGTATTAGCTATTTCATAAGTAGTTTGTAAGTTTAGGGACTGATGACCCTGTGGTTAAGCCCCATAAGCTATACAAACATTTGAAACATTTTTGAAACATGATATTTCGCCTTTTTCGCAGAGTTCTTCTCAGAGGCAACCCCCTCACCAATTCTTTGTAAAACCTGTTCGTTTGTTGCTTTATCAACCCAGCTTATCTTCAACTACGGTAACTCCACGTCTGGAACACGTCTATTTGAGATTTCCAGTTTTTCCAAGGTCCAAGATTCGCTTCCATACAATGTTACATTCCATACAAGAGTCTTCATCAACTTCTTTCTCAGATAGATATTCGTGTTGTTGGGTGTGAGAAGTTTGAGTTTGTTATTTTTGAGCCGCGGTGGAGTAGCCGAGCGGTCCAAAGCGTTTCGCTGCGGAACGCGCGGTTGCTCGCCGTGGAGGTTCGGGTCCTCTCTGGGGCATGGGTGTGTGTTTTTGTCCTTAGGTTAGGTTACCTAGGTTTAAGTAGTTTGTATACTACGGACTGATAACCACGCAGTTTGGTCCGAAAGATTTACAAACATTTGAATTCGTATTTTTGCTTGACTTATTCAACTTTGAATATCTTGTTTAATTTCGCATCTGAAGTGATCTTGCTACCCAGATATGTAAATTCAATGACGTTCTCAAGGGATGCACCATCAAACATAATACTTGCATGGGTTCCTTACTTGTTTACAGTTAAAATTTTAGTTTTGTTTTTGCTTATCTTCGTTCTAAACTTGATATTTTATTTAGTAAACCGGATATAGACTTACGAGACTGTCTTCAGATTCTAATGCATTATAAGCCAAAAACCAGTTAACTAAATAGAAATAAACCGATAGCGTACCAATTTCGCTTCCTCAGTATTTTCCGAGTAGTCCCATAGACTCTAGAAACATTTGAACTTTTATTTTCCGAGTTCATTAAACGAAAGCGGATTTCTCCCGTTGTTAGTTAGCGCTTACTCGATGCATGATTCTCCAAAGGACAATAAAATAAAAATAATGTTCAATATTTGTATACCTATGAGACTTAACTACTCTTGTGTCCCTAGGCTTACAAAGTGCTTAAACTAAAACTGACCTAAAATCTCTCCACTCCATGTTTTTTGTGGCGCTGGCACAGCAACCGTAATAGATATTTTTCTTAAAAAACAGTCTTGGTTGCATAAACTGATGAGGGGAGGAGATTTACAAACGTGTTTAAAACACAACGAAAATAAATTCTTTCCTAAGAAAGAAATATTACAATATGGAGGGTGCAGACTTTAAAAACAGCAGGCCACATAACCACATTCAAGTGTTTGGCGTGGGGGGATGAAAATTGAACTAATAAAATACCGCTAAAGGGCATAGCTTAATAAATAAAATTACTTAACTCTGAAGTTGCAGAGCGTCAAATTACTGAAATTCAATAAAAATGAATGTAACTGTTGTTCAGTATTGGAGGCAGCGAAGTCAATGGTAAATACTCAGCCGCGAAGCAATGTTTACTCACGCAGAGCCGATCTTCGAATGCATTGCATTGGAGAGTAAAAGGCACAGAATATTTGGGACAACCAGACCCGAAGAAATTGTGTCGAATAAAGAACTGGTAAAGGGACTCCTTGCACTGTTCAAGGGCATTGGTTGGCTTTACTAGATACAAAGGGAGCGATATCGCACAATAAACTTAGTTTCGGTGCGGGCAGTGGCGGTTTGGACCAAGACTGTTTTGGCTTCCCTGAGAAAATCAATCAATCACGCAGAGCCGATGCCTGCCACAATCCTGTCTCACAAGTCTCGTAGATGGCGCGCTTGTGTGCGACAACAGCTACAGATTTGCGTGTGTAATGCAGCCGCTACCGGAAATGCCCATCATTACATCTAAAAGGTTTTGATGTTTCAACATAATTTGGTCGTTTAAAAGGCTCGGGGATTTAAAAAAATGTGTTTCGATATTTCAAATTCCTCCATCAGATTTAATTTATGGCTTTTATTAGCCACGTGAAAGGTTTTTAAGCTCTCCAGACTTGGAGGCTGATGGCCTGAAGATTTAAGATGATGGGCAAAGGGGGAGAATTTCTTTAACTGACCTTTCTTAGTGAATAGATGCTCGCTAAACCTAACGGCGAAGTATCTTCCTGTTTGGGCCGATATATTGAGCTGAACATTCGGTACCCCTAATACTGTACAGCCCTGATTTGGAGAACAAATTCCTTTTATGCTGAAACTTCCTGGCAAATTAAAATTGTGTGCCGGAACCGACTCGAACATGGGACCTTTGCGTTTCGCAGGCAAGAGCTCTACCGACTTAGCTATCCCGACACGACTCGCCGGCCGCAGTGGCCGAGGGGACTGAGGCGCTCCAGTCACGGTCTGCACGGCCACTACGGTCGGGAGTTCGAATCCCCCCTCGGGCATGGATATTTGTGCCGTCCTTAGGATTAGCTAGTTCGTAAGTAGTTTGTAAGTTTAGGGTCTGATGACCCTGTAGTTAAGTCCCATAAGCTAAACAAACATTTGAACATTTTTCGACACGACTCACGACGGCGCCTCACAACATTACTTCCGCCAGTACCTCGCCTCTTACTTTGTAAACTTCATAGAAGTTCTCCTGCGAAACTTGCAAGACTATCACGCCTGGAAGAAAGGAGGCTGCTCATTATGAGAGAGTGAATATTGTATTGGGGAGCCTTTCGAAAAAAACAGGTAAACGTTAGTGTGTTTTTAAAACCTTTGCTATGTTGTACGAAAGCCGTCTTAGGAATGGGATGGCATCCCGACTGTGTGGATCTTCTCTGGGAGTAACTGATG
Source organism: Locusta migratoria (assembly GCA_026315105.1). NCBI lineage: Eukaryota > Metazoa > Arthropoda > Insecta > Orthoptera > Acrididae > Locusta > Locusta migratoria. The sequence continues at coordinate 470,012,415 of CM048744.1, read as the reverse complement.
GACCAATTGCAGGCACCTAAGCACAAACACACACACCCATGCCCGAGGGAGGACTTGAACGTGCGACAGCAAGCAACCGCGTGTTCCGCAGCGAGGCGCTTTAGAATTCTCGACCATTCCACGCGGCGATAAATCTACTTGAACTTTTCCATGATTCGTCTGTCATACTGAAACTAAACGATGGAAAGAGGAAGAGCAGGTGTAAATGAAGAGAAAGGCGTTGGCGTCACGTCGAAGAAAAATAATTAGCTCAGCTGTCTGCTTGGCCTAACCTGGACACGCAACCGTCCTGGATGGCCTGACGACAATTCTAACACGCTGACAGAAATTGGCACTAAGACGACCAGTGAAGACTTTTAGTGGGGTGAGTGATACACTCTTCGGATAATTATCGCACAGTGGAGCAAAAGAGCAGCTGGCTGGTGCTGGCGACGCGGACACTGGGATGATACACGGCCGCCGCCAGGAGACAGCCGCCAGACCCCAGACAAGCTATCAATTAGAGCGGCCGACTCCCACGCGCAGCCTTAATTAGCGCTGTCGCCGCGAGATAAACGCCGCAGACGGTCCACGCGAAGGCGGCCACCTGCACACCGCCTAATGGGGCGCAACCACTGTCTGACGTATAATACAGTCGCCACACTCACTGCTGACTAAGTTGTTGCCGACAGACAGCTGCAACGACGCTAGCGCTCCTAGCGGTGGCCACACCGCCGAAGGCATGATGTTTGTCATCATCATAATTAGAGACTGATTATGCCTTTCAGCGTTCAGTTTGGAGCATAGTACCTCTAATAAAATTCCTCCATGATCCCCTATTCAGTCCTAACATTGATGCCTCGTCTGATGTTATGCCTTTTACTTCAAAATCATTCTGCACCGAATCTAAGTACTTTCTTCTTGGTCTACCTCGACTCCTCTTACCCTCCGCTGCCGAGCTCGTGAGTCTCTTAGGTAACCTTGCTTCTCCCATGCGTGTAACATGACCCCACCATCTCAGTCTGTTCGCTCTAACTGCTTCATCCGTGGTGTTCATTCCCAGTTTTTCCTTGATTTCCTCATTATGGACACCCTCCTGCCATTCATAGTGTGGGTTCCTGTAGTCATGTCCTAGTTCATGAACCACGGACAACGTATGAGTGGCCAAGTCCTGACAGTTGGGACACCAGTTATTTTGGAATAAGGTTGGGCCTCTCGGACATATTCTGAGTCGTGCCCACCTTTGTGCTCAGACAGCAAAGACTACCAAATCCACCGGTTAGTCCCTCAACCGTTAGGGGTAAAACCCAGTGGGGCCCTGGGCAAGTAAGGCTAGCAACCTGCTTCCCAGGTGTTTCAGTGATGTTTGTTTGTTATTATATTTTTACGTAATTTACGAAACAGTCAGTATAATTTTTGCTTTACAAGCAATAGTAAAATTGCAAGAGAGGTACATAAGACGGAAATTAATGTAAAAACAGCCGAATTTAACTGATTCAGTGGTATAAAGAACAACTTCGTCATGAACAAATACGAGAAACGTTTGAATAGTCCGCGCAAAAATAAAAACTCCTAACGTGTTTGGGGAAACCATTTCCATTTTTCGACATAGTGTGGTATGCAAGTTGTATGGGACAAGGGAAATACCCTCCCACTTCAAGAAGAATATTGTAATTGCAATTCCAAAGAAAGCAAGTGCAGACAAATGTGAAAATTACAGAACTATCAGTTTAATAAGTCACGGTTGCAAAATACTAACACTGTTTACAGACGAATCTCCGGGAAGATCAGTTTGGATTTAGGAGAAATGTAGGTACACGGGATGCAATACTTCCATTACTACTTACCTCAGAAGATAGGCTAAGGAAAGGCCAACCTACGTTTTTAGCATTTGTAGACTCGGAGAAAGCTTTCGGCAATGTCGATTGGAGTAGACTCTTTCAAATTCTGAATGTAGTTGTGCTTGTATTTTTTTTAACAGTTAGGAGATTGATGCACAAATAAAGATCTACAAAATACACAGGTCAGAAGCGATCACAAATTATGGATATGGTTATATCATTAAGTATGGCAGGTAGCCAAGAAAACTTTATACTGGATTTCCTCTTAAACTCCACAAAACTCTAGAATTTGCAAAGACACTTGTCGTATTCCACAATTATACACGTGTGCAGAATCAAAACGGCTACAGACCTCAGTCCCTATACTTACAAACTACTTTAACTAACACTAAGGTCAAAACACACACACGAAGGTGCGCACAAGGGAAGGCATGATGCCTTAGACCACGCGGCTATTGCCGCGTAGCTGTGCAGAATCGTCTTAAAGATCTGATAATATGATAACATTAGAGTATATTGCATCACCGTAGAGCGTATTCGAATTAACCAATAACATGTTTTGCAAACCAATAACAATTAACTATATTAGTATAATTAGTTACTTACCTATGCATACTGGTTTCCAACGTAGGCGTACTTACATTTTGATACACCATTAAAGCAAATTTCTTAAGATTTTTACTAGCAAATTTTGCATAGGACAGCAAATAACGACTGGTTATTAAAATAACATACTGTAATTCACCAAACTTCTGCATTATATCCCTTGCTGAGGACCGCGCGGTTGATCCCTGTCGAAGGTTCGAGTCGTCCCTCAGGCATGTGTGTGTGTGTGTGTGTGTGTGTGTGTGTGTTGTCCTTAGTGTAAATTTAAGTTAGTTTGAGTAGTCTGTAAGCCTAGGGACTAATAACGTCAGTAGTTAAGACCAGTAGGTTTAGAAACATTTGATCATTTTTTGTGTTATATCAACCAGTAAGAGAGGTGCGATGACTGCCGACACACTCAAATATATGACAGCTTCTTCGAAATTACTCTTCCATCGTGTGCTTTAGTAATGTTGATACAAGAACGAAGAAATAACCGCTCCATGATCACGACGGACAGAAATAGAAATGTTCTGACGTTTTGCCAAAAGTCACAGCTGCAGTTCGTCCCGCGTGTACACGCCGGAATGCAGGACTTGCCACTGCGTTGCCGCGTGACTCCATCATTTCTATTTTATGTTTACATTCATGACCAAGCCACAGCGTACGACAAATACCTAACTCTCGATTACTTCGCTCTGGACAGATTACCGTTTATTTTTCATATCTAAGTAGTTTATGGATATCTAAGTTTTTGAAATTATCTATGATGATACGCAAGTAATTAATAGTTTAGTTACACCAGCATAGTCAAGAGCTCTTGACACTACGTAAGGGCGTGTCGTCACAGTTTTCACACGTGTCTTGCAAATCATCACTTAAATATTAAGTCTATGGGACTTAACTACGGGGTCATCAGTCCCTAAACTTACAAACTACTTTTGAACTACTTACGAACTAGAACGGCACAAATATCCATGCCCGAGGGGGGATTCGAACCCTCGACCGTAGTGGCCGTGCAGACCGTGACTGGAGCGCCTGAGTCTCCTCGGCCACCGCGGCCGGCACTTAAATAGGTCTCTCTCATGCCGTCCATCCCTAACCCAATAATCTTTCCTTGTTAATTTTGTTTGATTTCTATATTAAATGCCATGTATCTTAAAATGATCACGAAGGTGCCCTATCTCCAGCATCGCTTAATTACCTTTATTCGATTACACATGGTTTCAGGAATATCACAACTAATCATCTGAACCCTGAAATTTATGATCCCTTTATATTCTTGTACATCACTAGTCTTTTATGGAGTAATTACGTACTTATGTACATCTCAACAGTGCTTCTCTTGTTCTGATTCCAGCCCATGAGACAATACAGGAAACTGGCAACAAAATTGTTCAATATTCACCATTATCGATGTGCAGCACTTGTGATTGCTGTGTTTACAGTAAAAAAATTTGGATATGAGATCCGCCTGATATCCACAAAATTGTTTAAGTTATACTTTACAACGATTGTTCTTGCAGATAGTAATTTTGCCAAATATCCTGGATTTTTCTCTTTATTTGGGTCTGATATGGTAAACCGTCATTTTCTACAGAGCAAGAAAGAAATAGCCATCATTTGTATCTGAGTACCCTCGAATGTTTTCAAATGCTTCAGGTAACCCCAGTTGTTCGACATCGTCAGCAACTTCTTTATTTCGAGCGCACAGTGCGTCAGTGAACTAAAAAATGGCTGCCCTTATTTAAAATAATTTCATTCCAAAGACGTTACATCGGGATCAGATTTAAATTGTGGGCAGTAAAGTTCAGGAATGATATTGTATACAAACCACTGTCTCACACATGGACTGTTACGACGATAGCCGCGCGGGAGTAGTCGAGCGGTCTGGAGCGCCACGTTGCGAATCGCGCGGCCTCCAGCGTCGGGAGTTCGAATTCTCCCTCGGGCATGGATATGTTGTGCTGTGCAGTTAAGTCCCATAAGCTTTACATACATTTGAACATTTGTTTTGGTGATACAGTCTTAGTCGGATAAATGTCCTTCTCAAGACGCAGTATATAGTGCTGTTTAATTGTGATGAAGTCCTGAATTTTACGTTTCCTTAATGTGATGAGGTGATGATAGCGTAGGCGCCGAAAAACACTTTAACGCCACCTTCTCCATGTAAATGAAACATTCGTAGCCCTCATGATGCCGTTCTTTGTGGCAGACTTCGTCCTTCGTTAGCTGTTTTCACAACGGATGCAGGTCAGTAATCAAAAAACCCGCTCTGTTGGACTGCCCCAGTATATGGCATGTTTCGTCTCTCGGCATCACTCGATTTCTGACCGACTGTAGAGTGGCGTCGTTCTTCATGCCATCTTACTACAGGAATATGTGATTAGAGGAGCTCTCAGATCATTGCACCCCAATCCTTTTATTTATTTATTTTATTCGAAACGCACATCTTTGTTCTGAGTGCAGACATTACTTTGGAACTCACGTGTTTCCTTCTGCGGATTCATGCGAAGTTTGACAACCTTACTCCGCAAAGAATGACCCCCGCCTCCTGACTTATCAAATGCCATGAAATGTTGGGAAGTTGTATTGTTTGAACAATCCACAGACAAAATAAGTGGAAGAATTCTGCGACATGCCTCTGATACCATACGTGAATAACAGCAAAACCGAAACCCGAAAGACTATAAACCAACCCACTGAATGACTTGAAGTGAAAAAAGGCGTAACGCGTCAGGATAAAATAAATGAACTGCAGCAAGAAAACGGTGATTTATTTCCAAAAAAACGAACAATTTAGCGCTTTCTGCGGATGATGGGCACGGAAACAAATTATCGTATCAAGAACAGCTGCCAGCATACGTAATTTAGAAGTAGATAACACAGGTGCATTAAAGCAACTAAATCAGTTAACAAAAAGTCTCCCGGTCCCGATTGTATACCAGTTAGGTTCCTTTAAGAGTATCCTGATGGAATAGCCCCAAACCTAATTATTATATTCAACCGCTCGCTCAGCGAATGTTCCGTACCCAAAGACTGGAAAGTTGCACAGGTCACTCCAATATTCAACAAAGGAAATACGAGTGATCCGAAAAATTACAGGCCTGTATCATTCACGCCGGTTTGCAACACGGTTTTGGAACATATACTTTCCTAAAATATTATGAACTACCTCGAAGAGAACGACCTATTGCCCCATAACACGGATTCAGAAAGTATCGTTCTTCGGAAACACAGCTAGCTCTTTACTCACATGATGTGATGAGTGCTAGCCGGCCGCGGTGGCCGAGGTGGCTGAGGCGCTCCAGTCACGGTCAGCACGGCCACTACGGTCGGGGGTTCGAATCCCCCCTCGGGCATGGATATTTGTGCCGTCCTAGTTCGTAAGTAGTTCATAAGTAGTTTGTAAGTTTAGGGACTGATGACCCCGTAGTTAAGTCCCATAAGCTTAACAAACATTTGAACATTGATGAGTGCTATCGACAAGGGGTCTCAAACAGATTCCGTACGTCTAGATTTCCGAAAGGGTTTTGATACTGTACCTCACAAGCGTCTCGTGATCAGACTGCGTGCTTATGGAATATCGCCACAGTTGTGCGATTGGATTCGGGATTTTCTGTCAGAAAGGACACATTATGTTGTAATTGGTAAGTCATCGAGTAGAACATAAGTGATGTCTGGCGTTTGTCAGGGAAGTATTACAGGGTCCCTACTGTTCCTTATTTTTATAAACTATTTAGGAGACAATAAGAGTAGCTCTCTTAGATTGTGATTAACCGCCGCTGTGGAGTAGCCGAGCGCGCCCTCTGTAATGAAAAAGCTGAGCCAAAAATACAATGAACAAACAAGAACGAACTGAAACAACGACCGCAAAACTTAGATCCAACTGATGAAAAAAGAATTATCTAACGAAGATGAGGCTATCCAAGAAGACGAGGTAATTGCTTTTGAGATTTCTGAAGAGCGCAATCCTTCTTGAACAGATATATCGTGCATCTACTGCGACAGCCCATTTTCAGGGGACACAAACGGAGAAATTTGGATTCAGTGTATCTAGTGCCGCATGTGCACTAATAAATGTGCAGGAATTGAAAATGGACAATATACTTGTGATTATTGCAAATTAACTTGTATTTAAATATGTTTTTTTCTTTATGTTAAAGGCAGACCATATTTGGACCGAAGAAAAAATCAGTGTAGATGTATTCCTTTTTTAAATAAATTATTTAAGCCTTTCATTCCCAGTGTTGTTCCTCGACAACAACATATTAAAATCTGATTTATACCGTACTTTGTGTATCAATCCTTAACATCGCATTGTTATTGATGAACAGCATGCTTCTAGTACGAGGTTTTGCCGCTCAATACGGTGTGTAGCCACTTCGGAGGCATTAATCTGTTCTTCTTGGAGGTTGTGTTACGGTGTCGTTTGTACGTGACTGAGAGGGTGAGCATGAGTGTGGTTCCTTTTATTTTATTCCAGCAGTGAATTGCCTTGTGTTTGGTGGTGTGGCGAAGATTATTCTAGCATTATTGATCTGACAGTGTTAACTATGAAGAAAATAACGTCCCACGTAATAAGATACCTCGATATAAACGTCTCTGTTGTGTATGAAATCCAAGACATAAAAAAAAAACCAATGGTTCGATCAAAAATTTTAAAACATACAGCCGCGCGGGAGTAGGGGGGTAGTCGCGTCTGGGGTTGGAATCCTCCCAGGGCCATGGTTGTGTATGTGATTTGTCCTTAGTTTAACTTACAAGGGAACTACTTGGGCTCGAACAAACACATATACACCAAAATCGTAAGAGAGAATGTAAAGATTCCCTATTGCACTAGTGATACTCCCGCATCTGCAAAACTCTGCAGTCATCCGTTAGAGGCCTCTGTGTGTGCCTTGCCACACTGCACTTTGACCTGTCGGTTCGCCAGTAGGGACGATGCAGTGTGCCTCCGAAGTTGCGTTTTGTGACGTTATTTGTATGGTGAAGCGTCAGATGTGGCGGCGATTGGTAATCAATCCTGCAGATGCATTGCGATTGGTTGAGATGAAATTACGAAGAACCCTTCTTCGTGAAGATGGTATTAGTGTAGAAGATGAATCATTTGCATGCTTTCTCGTATCTGTTATGGAACAGAAATATGACCATAAGTTAGATACTGTTGTAACACTAACAGATAATGATGATAATAGGGATGATAATAACGAACAACTCATTGCAAGCGGTAGTGCTAGTAAGTGCGGGAAGAGGCGATGGAAGCAGTGGCAGTGAATACCAACAGTCTTCCGAGGAGAAGGTTAAAGTTGCAACTATCATCACGACTTTTGACGACAATACGCTACAGAACATGTAAGATGATTATTACATAAGTTAAGATTTCTGCATTGCGTATGGCGTCTACAATTAAATTTAGAGTGGTATCTACAGCAAGATTGCAGAGTTTTGTATAAAACGACACCCAAATGTTCAAATGTTTCTATAGTATATGGGACTTAACTACGGGGTAATCAGTCCCTAAACTTACAAACTACTTATGAACTAGCTAATCCTAAGGACGGCACAAATATCCATGCCCGAGGGGGGATTCGAACCCCCGACCGTAGTGGCCGTGCAGACCGTGACTGGAGCGCCTCAGTCCCCTCGGCCACCGCGGCCGGCAAAACGACACCCACCAGCACATTGAGACGTACGTAGAGATCCTGCAACCAAACGTTCATGTTTGTTCGAGCCCGTGTACTTTCCTTGTTAGTTTAAGTAGTTTGTAAGCTAGGGGATAATAACAGAGCAGTTAATTTCAATAGATTTACAAACATTTGAACATTTTTAAAGCACACATTTTGATGTTTAGTGCAATGTAATAGTACTGAAAACACTGAATTTTATTTTTTTCTAAGCTCAATTCATAAAATATAAAAAAATGTTTATTACTTGCCCAGCGATAATGTACGGTTCAGAAACATGGACCATGACTAAACGGGACAGGGAGAAACTATTAATATTTGAAAGAAAAGTAATGAGGAAGATATGGGGGCCAATTTTAGATAGCGGAGAATGGAGGAGGATGACGATTGAGGAAATGTACCTTCTGATGCGAAAGCCAAATATTTTACAAAAGATAAAGAGCAAGAGAATACAGGGGGTGGGCCATGTAGCCCTTATGCCAGAAGGAAGACAGGCGAAGATGGCACTAGAAGGAAAGCAAACGCCAGGGGCTCCATTGGACGACCAAGGCAGCGCTGGATGGACGACCTGGCGAAGGACCTGGCAGCCCTGGGGATTGAAGACACCTGTATGAACCGGGCGCAAAACAGGACGGAATGGGAGCAGCTTGTGGAAGCAGCACATGGTCTGTAGGGCCTGTGATTGTTGTTGTTTACTTGTTTACTTTGAAGGTTAGTGTACCAATCCAAGGTTTCTTCAATACTTCAGTCTTTAGCAGAAATGTGTTATTGTTTAAAACCTTAGATAGCATATATTTGGACTTTCTCCTCTACTAATAAATGCGGATAAACTGGAGGCCCAGATGAATGAAGACGGTAACCCGAGCCTCCATGTGGTGGAGTTTCCAGTGACGTAGTGGTGTTCGCTATCGGCGGGCTGCATCGCTGCCGGCTGGAATGTGGTGGAGTGCCGTGTGTTGGGGGCGCGTAACGAGCGCTGCTGGTGGCGCTGTTTTTGCCCGCGGCCGCAGCCGCCGCCTCCCCTGATAAACTGCCCCCGCCGCCCCGATAGCGCCGCGCTCGTCGCCTCGTCACGTCGACGAGCCGCCCCCGGCGCCGCCTCCGCCGCCGCCGCCTCCGCCGCTGTGGTCACCCCACGAGCAAGCACAGACAGCGCCAGCCGGCAGTCTCGCGCCCTGCTCACCAGCATAGTCACCTACCTCATCATTACTTCAACTGTTCAAATGTTTGTATAGCTTATGGGTCTTAACTACAGGGTCATCAGTCCCTAAACTTACAAACTACTTAAGAACTAGCTAACACTAAGGGAGCCACAAATATCTATGCCCAAGGGGGGGGATTCGAACCCCCGACCGTAGTGGCCGTGCAGACCGTGACTGGCGCGCCGCAGTCCCCACGGCCACCGTGGCGCATCATTACTCCTGTCATCTATACAAAAAGTTATAACACCACAGATTTTCTCCGATTTTCTTTCTTTTCTTCGGCCTTAGGCATGTCCACACGGTGCAGTTGCACAGGGCCCCGCGCAAAACATTAGAACGGAATTTAAAAACTATCTCAGGTTCGAATCCCCGTTCCGGCATGCATTTTAATCTGCCAGGAAATTTCGTATCAGTACACACCCCGCGGCAAAGTTTCATTCTATATACTTTTTATTGATTGCGCAACCGTTTTCGAGCTTTGCGCATTTTCAAGCGGTACCTATAATCAACCTATTAAAGCATAAATCAATATCTTTATATATAAAGCTATGTGTACGTATTACGTAGAAATCTACAGTTTTGTTCTAATCGTTGTGAAATTTTGCACACGTAAGCTACAATCCACGAGGGCGGACGCCGTAAGTGTAAGGATCACGTACAACACAGTTCAGGAGATATGACGTCATAAACAATGACATGCGAGAAAAACTGCTGCATTACTCGACAATGTTGCACATTTCCTCCTAAACCACTGGACCGATTTCAACCAAATTTGGTATACATCTTCCTTACCGTGAGGTACCAATTCTGTAAGGGTGAAAACCACATCAGGAGATATAGCGTCATAAACAATAGGTGTTGCAAGAAACTGCCTCATAATACGACGAGACTTACTGAATACAGTAAATGAGAACGAGATTACTTAGCGACTTTAACCATAATTTCAAACTTTTATTGAACTATTTCTCGCTGACAACCATAGCAAAATTATTATATGAAAAAATTTTCTCGCTTACTACTTTTTCGCTGTTCATGGACTAAAACTACGGCATACTGTATGACGTTGCAATTTATAATTTCTACACTACAAATTCTAGCCGCAACAAATTTTACAGATAGTATATACACACATATAGTTTAATATAACTTCTAAATTGCATCACACTACGAAGTTCATGAGATATGAGACCATAAACAGTAACGTTCATTGAAAATCGTCCCACGCTTAATCTATTACTTCTTTTACAGACATACAGCATTTATACAAAATAATATATATACCTCAAAATTATACAACTGTACTACATATAATTCAATAAATATGAGGACGTACGAATTTTATGTGTCATTTGTATTCTGATTAATATCTTTCTTTATCTGGATACTGCACTAATAATTTTGTTCATTATGATGCAAGACACCGTTATTTCTTATATATTCTCCGATAAATATTTTTTTCTAAATAGTATATGAACAGACAGAGAAAGGATAGGAGAAGTACTAACTCGAGGCAGAAATAAATAAATAACCGGGCAATGCCGGATTATCAGCTAGTCTAATAAACAGGGCGTTACAAAAAGGTACGGAGAAAACTTTCAGGAAACATTCCTCAGACACAAAGAAAGAAAATATGTTATGTGGACATGTGTCCGGAAACGCTTAATTTCCATGTTAGAACTCATTTTAGTATTTCTCTTTAAATGTAAATTGAAATAATTCGTGCAGACAATTGTCAAAATACCCAATTGTTTCGTTAGTATGTACTGTACTTCCTCGATTCACCGCCAGTTGGCCCAATTGAAGGAAGGCAGTGTTGACTTCAGTGCTTGTGTTGACATGCGACTCATTGCTCTACAGTACTAGCATCAAGCACATCAGTACGTAGCATCAACTGGTTGACCGTATGGACAGAGAGAGAATCATAGGAAAGTAATGAGAGATGGACTAACTTTCCCGTGCGACCGCGGGTTTGCAACTAGTAAAATATAAAAAAATGTAATGTTACGTATAATATCGCCTTGCGAAAGAACGCTCTGTTCCTAACGACGTCTAATGCAACGCGCAGACACAGGCTGGTGCGCAACACACAGAATTTGTATTGATATCGTTCCTTACGTGACAATGTTCCATGCTCACACATGACCTTGTGGTGGTGCAACGGGATTGCTGCAATCGGTACCGTCAGTCCGTCGTCGTCTCTTGCACCCAACGATTGTTACAGTTGCTTGATTACGTGAGACACGATAACCCGTTTCTCTACGGGACATTCCGCAATGCCTGGACGCAACTAGTCTTCGTCGATCGAACTCTTACGCGTGCTCGGAAGACGCTCGCTGTCTTCTCAGATGCATACCGAAGCTGCTAAAGCAAACTCAGACGAGGGCTCGCCGGTTGGCATGCAAAATCAGCCATGGCTAGCTACAAGAGCAACGACCTGTGCCGTACCCAGACACAGTGGTCAGGGGTCGGCGCCGAGCTGCTCTCCCTCTGCCATACCATCCCTGAAACAAGTGGCGTTCTCGAGGCTATCCTTCAAACAGCCGCTTCGTAGTAAAATCCTACAGAGAACTTCGTAAATCCATGGACGATATGGAAAAATTAATGACGATAAACCTGCCAAAGGCCGAACATATATGCTTGGAAACCTATTGGACCAAACTGCTATGGTCATCAGTCCCTAGACTCACAAACAACGTAAATTAAAGTAACCTAAGGACAACACACACACACACACACACACACACACACACACACACACACATGTCCCAGAGAGGAGTCCCGACGGCGAGCAACCACCCGCTCCGCAGCGAGGCGTATTAGAACGCTCGGCCATTCCACCGCGGTCCAACTTATATCCTAATCTTAACTAAAATAATAAAAATATAAAGCAATTGTGAGCTAAAAATTAATTAAAAGTCTTTAAAATGTGTGATGGGCGGCTCGAGAGTAAACGACCACATTACAATTCGAGTTTCCTGATCATCCACGCGATGATTTATGAGTGGTAAATAAAACAGTAACGAATGATGCTCTCTTCTTTGAATTTTCTCCATATCCTCTATCAATCCCTCCGAGTTGCACACGTTGGAGTAAGGACACAATCTACAAAATAACATGACTAATATGCTCTGTACAAAATAATTAACCCGTTACTGTTAACATTCTTCACAATAGATAAACTATGTACATAACGTCCCAGAAAGAGTAACGATTTTTACGTTTACGTCTATAAATTAATCTCTAAGTTGTAGAGAAAATATCTGAAATATGCTTCATAATCTACAAAACGTGGAGACATATTACCGGCTCTTCGGTAGACCATCATTCACAGTTCTGAAGGTACTAAAAGGAATACGAATTATAGAAGTATAAATTTATGACAAGAATAATTAGAAATTAAAAGTAAACCCTTACTAATTTTCTGCAAATTATATTTATTTGGTCACTAATCGGCTTCCGATTTCTAAAGCCTTATGCTGGTTAATAACCGAATAAATATAATTTGGACAATGTTACGAAGTGTTTCCTTTTTTAATATCATTATCATGTTCTGCCAGACACAGGCGGAAAAGTCAATTAAAGTATAATTGACTCATGTCCGCTTGCTCCTGCGGCTGTCCTCAGTAGTAGTAAAATCTTGTCGGTTATTTAGCCACGCGAAATTCCTCTTTAGACTCCTTTAATGTTCCGCCTTTCAAGCCGCCAGGACCCTTCTGGTGACCTCGGTTAGTTACGCACTGTAGGAGATCAGTCCCGACTTGTAAAAGTTATTACTGCCGCACCTGTTCACAACATCTGGAGACATTTGGTAAGCAGTGAAAGAGGGGGAGTGTTATCACCATTTTTGGCAATAATCGAACCACAATTCTGCTAGAATAACTTATTTATTGCTTTTAAGACATTAGCAATAGGCCTATTTCGGCATTAATGTGATTATCAAGCTATCTGCGCGTAAATATTTTTTTCATTAACACTTGTACAACTATAACTAATTACAAATGCACATCCATTGTGCATCGTGCTGTGTTGACGCTTATATATTTTGCTGTGTGTCAGTGCGCTCTGATTTTATTGTTTGCTCTTTATTTTACTATATTTATGTTTCATATAATTTGTATTTATTTCACATTACATAATATTTCGTTGGTATATCATTACAAGAAATATACCATGCTGCAGGCCAAAGATAAACGTAATTTTTTGTCGGGTTGCGTAGGTGACTTCATAAGAGTTAGTTGGATTCCTTTCGTACCATTGGTATGTATTTGCGTCATGGCAAAGAAGGCAAGAAGTGATGGAAATGGCCGCGCGGGATTAGCCGAGCTGTCTGGAGCACCATGTTACGGATCGCGGACATCCCGCATCGGGGGTTCGAATCCCCCCTCGGCATGGGTGTGAGTGTTGTCCTTAGGTTAGTTTAACTTAGTTTAAGTTGTTCTTAAGTCTAGGGACCGATGACCTCAGCAGTTTGGCCCTTAGCCTTGCAAACATTTGAACTTTTGAATTGAAGGAAACCGTCATATTCAATGAAATTTGTCCCTTCTTCAAAATTTCAGTTGCTTTTTGTACTTTCCTTCTGCAAGAGCTGCATTCTTAGTATATTATATTCCGGCTGCAGTCCTCTAAATGTAAAATAATATCATAAAGGTAAACAAATTAAGAATCGGTATAACTCATGTTGCGTTCGATAACTGAGTCAGAATTCAAGAAACATCCACAGGACTTGTCGACCTAGGAAGGAAAAGAAATGTAATGTCAACAATGTAAAATTATGCGAGAAGTTTCAATATCTCAGAACAGTAAAATATTTCTGGACGTTTGTTAAGCTTATGGGACTTAACTACGGGGTCATCAGCCCCTAAACTTACAAACTACTTATCAACTACCTTATACTAAAGACGGCACAAATATCCATGCCCGCGGGGGAATTCGAACCCCCGACCGTAGTGGCCGTGCAGACCGTGACTGGAGCGCCTCAGTCTCCTCGGCCACCGCGGCCGGCTATTTCTGGACGTCACTACCAAACGTCAGTACCAAACATTATATGAAAGTGTTTTGTCATTTGGAGACTTACATATAGTTATTAAAAGTTGTATGTTTTTACGCTGGTGAGTACCTCCTTGTATATGTAGCGATAGAACGCCTATATTCCCGTAGATCAGGGCAATAGGCTTTTAAGGGGTGGCGGGAACGCGAGGAAACACAATGGGGTCCCATACGGCCAGGCGTCGTTCTCTTGCGGCTCGGGTATGGAAAAAGAGGAGACATCAGGTTGCAATATTTGTGTTTATTGTTTGAGACGACTGCTATACACAGAGAAAAAAGAACCAACATCTGTACATGTAAAAATATTTGCACTTACGCATGTTACACCCTGTGTAGAACTTTAATATGAACTACGTCCAAGTGATACGTAGGAAAGATAAACAGAGAATGCTTTTATTAAAAAGGACTTACAATAGTTTTTTTTCTTGTTTTGTTCAAAAAGCGCCCTCTGGTTAGAACGATATTAGGGGTAAAATTGGCTGATGTTGCTACACCCATTATGATGAGTTCGTATTGACTGAAATTGCCTATTGGCACGAAAAATGAATAGTTAGTACATCAAAGAGAAAGATAGGAGTAGGAGCAAATACCAAATTAACAGAAAACCTAATGTCAAAATTGATACATGACAATACAAAGACTGTCTCGTCTTTGTCTATACTGCAGCAGGAAAGCTGAACTTCACAGAACAAAATGGCATAGTAATGGTATAATGTGAAATTGTGCATGGGGAAAGTCAGAAATTGCTTTAAAAATGCCTCTCGAAGTCATAGCTGGATCAAGACCATGTGCCCTAGTGGTTTCGCAATGAAAACTATGAACTATTTTTTATTTAAAAAAAAAAAAATCTTGAATGCATCACTTAAGAGACTCAAAAGGCTAAAAAATTTTGGGTAATAGTTTCTGGTTTTATTTGTAGTGTTGTAATATAATTTTAAAAATGGTTCTTTTTCTTTTTGGCTAACGGTCCATATTGACCAAAAATTAATACTTAATTCACATGAATGTACATGTATTGCCTATGTTAGCTTCTAGAAATAAATAAAAATAGACGTTCACACACGGATTCGATAACTTGCCTGCAAGGTGTCTGGGAGGAAGCTTAGGCATCAACGTCCCGTCGACTTCTAAGGAACATAAAGGGCTTCCAGAGGAGCTTACCATCTGTTTCAAAATGCAGTTAAAGTCAGTTTAAGTTTCTACAGAAAATGACTAGTGACATTATCAAAGGAATCGCTGACTCACATGATTTGGGTACACAAGAGCAACTCGAATCACGATGCAGCAGAAGCATTTAATCAAAAACGTGTCTCGAGTCATAGCCACTGGACTTCTCAATCGGTTTTAGATGTCATGATAACCCACAGTAACAACATTGCTACTACTGCTACGCTCGTTATAGAAACCGAAGCTATAGCTTTTCAGTAGGACTTGCTAAAGCACTAGATTACCGAGCTGAACAATCCGCCATTTTGAATGCCAATGCGACGACAGTGTTGTGTGCTGCAGCGAAGTGAATCAGCGAATATTTTGTGATTTTATTGTTTCACAGTGTGAAATGGTTGGTTGTGCAGTTGCAAAAAATAGCAGACATGCTCGATATAAGTTTTATCGGTTTCCTTCAAACATAGATCGGCATAAAAGGTGGCTTGTAAATTCCAGACGCCAAGTATGAACGCTAAAATCGAGCAAATAACTGTGTAATGTGAAGAATCTTTTTTATTGTTTGTATTCGAAATAGTTAACGCTCACACAGAGTTAGTAGTGAAAATATAGGCCTAAACATGTAAGGAATACAGAAAGGCAAAGGTCCCAGGTTCGAGTCCCGGTTCCGGTACACAATTTCTGCCTGGAAGTTTCATGTAGGGAATAGTTTATTTTAAAAATTTTCAAATATTTGTAAATCTATGGAACTTAACTACTATGGTTATCATTCCCTAGACTTAAAACTATTTAAACTAACTTTAATTAACTTACACTAAGGACGACACACACACACACACACACACACAGACACACACATGCCCGAGGGATGATTTGACTTAGTGTATTCAAAGTTGCTTGGATCTATGTAGGCCTAAGCCAAGCAGTGAACAGGATGGTTAAAACACTGAACTTCGTAAATAACGGGAACAGGAAGGAAGGCGTACATGAAAGGCATTAAATTCAAAACTTACAATGCAACATTCACTTTATTTCGAAGTGCATGCAACCAGAGAGACTTTATTTAGTCGTTATCTAACGAAACCAGGCGTTCAAAGTTATTAAAAATATTTTTGACGTAAAATCGTCTCTCAAATACGCTGTGTGTAAAATATGGGAGACATTAGAGGGGGGGGGGGGGGGATACGGAAAGTACAGTATCGTAAATTAACATTATTCCGTTATTGTTTTTGAATGCAACTCTTATTTACCCTAAACGTATGTGGACGCACCATTTATAAACCAGAAAATTCGATAATATTGTAACGTATTTTAACTGTATGTGGTAAATATTTAGAACCGCAACATATTCCTTAATATGGACTATGACTGTATCATATCTCTAAAAAATATCCCTCTAATCACTAACTTTTAAGTTGCTTGCCTCTTACAGTCAAATGAATAAATTTACTATGCTGTAACATTTTCTGCGTTAGGAAAGTATATTTAACGGCCTAAGAGCATATTAGAAAGTATAATGTTTCCATAGCTTAAAATGCGCGCCTTCAACATGGGATTCAAAATGGCGGATTGTTCTGCTTGTACTATACAGTGCTCTAGGACTTGCGATGACGTCATCTTGGACCGGCTGGCCGGCCTGTTGGGAATTAGGGCAGTTTGGCTTTGTAAGCGGCGCTGTCAGGCAGCAAGTGGCGGCTGCGTCTGCGGCGACACAAGTATTACAGATGTGTCCCCAGGCGCCCAGGACGCCCGCATCGCAGCTGGAGCCACTCGCATGCGGGCGGCAACTTAATTACCTATTAATGGAGTAACTGATAGTACACACGTAGTGACCAGAGTCCAACATAAGAGTCGCGAAACTCACAGGGATTTTCTGCAACTTCGCGACTGCAGCGCTGGGTCGCATAAACATACCGTAAGACGATTGTGTATTGGATGTATATTGGGAGTGAAGCACCACATCTAAAATACTCTCGTACTTATGAGCTTTTGTGGCGCTATAAATTGTAGCAGATATCAAAAATATAACACAGATATCTTGCATTTGCAAATGATGCTGTAAAGTAAGAGAATGATGTAACGATCAATAAGAAGTGTTTACTTTTGGTGCTTAGTTATACTTTTAGGCACAGAAGAAAATCTTTAACAATTCTTTCACGTCGCAAATTCGGCTCTTAATGAGGATCGCAAATGGTTAAGCATTTCTTCATAAAATTGTTGCTGTATAAAAGTAAAGTCTGAACGGTTCCGATTACAGGAAATCGACTTGTCAGTTCCTATCGCAGTTTCATAAAAATTCTAGTCATGTAAACTGACGTATTTTGGTGGATATTTACTAGTTTGAAAAGAGAACGCAGAGCTATAAATAAATATGTCTTTGTATAACAATATTAACACGTCACAATCTTGGAGATATTCATTTTTATACCTGTCAAGTAGCTACGAATATGTGATAGGTTCGCGCAAGGCACAGAAACAAGGACAAAGTGAAAAGAGCGCTTATAAGGCGATTTAGAACCTTGTCTACAAGAATGTAAAAATCGTGATTAGTTTTGAAATTATTACAGTAATCAGAAATCTGCTAAAACAAAACTCTTGCAAGGTGTCAATACAAGCCGAACATGCGAATACAACCATAACCAGTTCCTTTAGAACATGATTACATCAGGATGCAATTCATTCCTGTTTCAAACAGTTTCTGGACGATATAACTTCGACTCAGTTATTATGAACACTATGAAATACACTGCACTCATGTTTCGTTATTACAGACGGTCATTAACAGAAGCAGCTGTATTACTTTAATTATGTTTTCATATTTGTATTTGAAAGTTCAGAACAACGTTTGGTGACTAGGAAATATGAAAGTAACAGCATTAAAAACAACTTCTTCGCAGTATGTATCATGCCATTCCTCTGTTACTCCCTACTGGCCGCTTGGAGCGCTAGCATCGTTTGAGCTACATTTTTTCTCCTGGTGAATTTCGCGACTGTTTGTGTTAGACTGTGTAGTGACTATGTTCTGATGCTTAATATTATCAGCTACTAGCGAACCCTGCAATGCTTCTAAATTGCGAAACATGCTTGCTGCCTTACCTTCTCTCTAAATTATCTAGCTGAACACCTAGCGGTGCTCGGATATTTATTTCTTCCAATATTTAGCTAGTGCCCGTGCGCGCTAAGGCGCCTTGCTGCGGTCAGCGCAGCCGTTTCCCGTCGGAGATTCGAGTGCTCCCTCGGGCCCGTTTTAGGACATTGAAATAAATTCAGTGTCAAATTTGAAAATTTGTACTGGACCAGAATTTCTCGCTCCATGCCAGCGGCCGCCTTAACCACTTCGACTATCCAGGCACGCTTCCCTTGCTGCCGAAATTCTCAAATTGCAGCACACTACGATCGTGGTGCCTCCTTCCCATTGGTTCCTCTTGTTATACCGGATTACCGCGAGGGTTAATGCGCAAAATCCGTATATTCCTAAACAACAAAACTACTATACCGAACTGGTACAATCAGACGGAAAAAGACCTGAAAGAATTAACAACTCCAAATCTACATGACCGAAATGAAATTAAAAAAAAAAAAAAAAGTAATCACAAACTAACGTGGCTTTAAGGAAGAAGAGAGAGAGAGACAAAAATTAAGACATATGTTATCTGCTCAACGAAAACAAGCCCATTCGTTGAGTATGAAAGGATACCGGGCAAAAAACAAGGCCAACAAATTCTGATTCCGCATGGTCCTAAGTGATGCATCCGCGAAGAAGAAGAAGAAGAAGATGATGATGATGATGATGATGAAAGCCACTTTTATCAAGTTTGAATGCCAACCATTTTTTAACTTAGTCTTCATAGGCAGCCTCAATACTTCCCAAAAAATTAATTGTACGTGTATGACATCGCCATCTTGAATCCACAGTTATATTTACTTCCCTTTTTGATATCACATTCTTATTCACCGAATGTGTTAACTTTTACATAGTATCTTTGGTAAAATGAATTCACTGACTGTTCCGCCGCTTCTTGATGGACTATTTTACTCATTTTGAATGAAACACACGAGATAACAGTGTAATATTCTGCACATTTATTGTTTTTAAACCTGGTTTTCGCTGGTACACCATTATCAAGTAAACACTACAGAGATACGGCACTGCAGCTTAGAAGTTTTACCTTCTTAAGTTTCTGTATACGTAATGTATGTACATTAATTTACAAAGAAGATTAGTGTGACAATTATTGAACAGTGATATAATAGGACGCAAGACATGAAGTACAACATTTTTTCTAAGAAAATAAATTAAATAACAGAAATTGTCTGAACAAATTATCTAGTGCTTAACAGGTCAAACATCTTGAACATTTTCTTAGGACAGATGTTGTCATATTTTATCAGTGTTGAATAACTGTCAGTCTTCTTTGAAAATTAATGTACATGTGCTATCTATACAGCAACTCAAGATCTTTGAAAGTAAAACTCCCAAGCTGCATTTTTATATCTCTGTAATGTTATCTGATTGAATGTTTGTAAATTTTATGGGACTTAACTACGGGGTCATCAGTCCCTAAACTTACAAACTACTTATGAACTACTTACGAATTAGGACGGCACAAATATCCATGCCCGAGGTGGGATTCGAACCCCCGACCGTAGTGGCCGTGCAGACTGTGACTGAAGCGCCTCAGTCCCCTCGGCCACCGCGGCCGGCCAGTGTTGTCTGATGATGGCGTAACAGCCGAAAACCGGTTTCTAAAAAAACAATAACTTTGCAGAATGGTACATATTTATCTCGCGTGTTTCATTAAAAAAACTGGCAAATTGCTACTCGATACTTTTAACCGACTTCAAAATCAATATGTAGGTACGATCTATGTGTTTACCGCGCAAGAAGATAGGCAGATACCTACCCACTTTAAATCTAATTCAACACATACCTATGAATATGATCAAAATATTTTTTTGAGTTCTCCTAAGTAAAATGAAGTAATTACCACTGAAAATTCAAACAAGTTGTTACGATAATATAATGTGGTTACTATTATTGTTATTTTTGGAGTCGGTGCCAGCAAAGAAAACACTACAATATACTTAGCAACAATAATATGAGAATATTGAGACCGAAGTCGGATGGGATGTTTCCTTGGCTAACACCGACCCAAAAATAACAATTGTAACTACATTGTATTATCGTAATAACTTGATTGGCTTTTAAGTAGTGTAATGTTTATTATTTCATTTAGGAGCTCTAAAATATTTTGATCATTGTTTGTTAAGTGGGTAAGTACCTACTTATCTTTTTGCGTGGTAAACACAAAGCTCGTATCTACATATTGATGAGTGGAAAAAGTAAGTTGATTATTAAGTTGTATCAGAATACGCAATTTTTTTCAGTACTTATTTATTTGTTTTTGGAATATTGAAAACAATTGATTTTTCCGTCACAGTTGCACTATTTAGGAGTTGGTGACTAGTTTCGGACTTAATCGTCCATTTTCAAACCGTTGGCCTTATTCCAACCGTAATAATACACTGCACGATTGGAATAAAGCCAACGGTTTGAAAATGGACGATTAAGTCCGAAACTAGTCACCAACTCCTAAATAGTGTAACTGTGACGGAAAAATAAATTGTTGCTGATCCTGTACCATCTTTACGATGAATTTACATATGTTTTGGAATAGTTTTTATTTATTAAAGTCGGCTTTTTGTTTGTTACAATTTTTGTTGTTCACATAAGCAACATTGCTAGATGTGAAAGAAGTGAAAAGTGACAGATAAAAATTCTAGTTCCTGGAGGGGGCAAAAATTGGCACAAATGTTTGTAATATTTTAATAATGATTTTAAAAATGCTGGATATTGCTTGAATAATCAAAATATGTTATAAGTAGAATATTTATTTTCAGTTTACAACATGTTTCGGGCGTAGCCCATCATCTGATGATCGATATTATATAAACTTAGATATACATGTGGCGTCTGTTCCGAAAGAACAGACGTCACTTCTGATCCTGCAGTTGTTATTAATTAATATTCGCAGAATATATGACATCAACTGCGATTGGGCAAAGCTGAAAATGTGTACCCAGCTGGGATTCGAACCCGGGTCTCCTTCTTTCTAGGCAGTTGCGCTGACCCCTACACCACTGGGGACACTGTGATCACCGCACCTGCAAGGACTACCTAAGCACGCCTCCCGTCAGATACAAATTTAGATTTGATGTATTCAAAATTTGTCATATAAAATA
Source organism: Locusta migratoria (assembly GCA_026315105.1). Classification (NCBI taxonomy): domain Eukaryota; kingdom Metazoa; phylum Arthropoda; class Insecta; order Orthoptera; family Acrididae; genus Locusta; species Locusta migratoria. The sequence goes on along the minus strand of CM048744.1, from coordinate 469,990,668 downwards.
CTGTTGTTATGTATTGACAATGAAGGTTGCATACCTGTACCAAGACTTTCAGCCTAAAATACACAAATGTTTGTATTTTGGCCAGCCTTTTGGGGTGGCTGCGCCCCTGGCTGGCGTTTATTGCGTTGGTTCGGCGCGACGCGACGCGGCCGGCCGGCTGCCGCGTGGTTTTGATTTGCGGCTTTCACCGCGCCCTGTCTGTTTTATTAACGGATTTAATCGGTCTGCGGGGCGCAACTGCTAAATTATATTAAAAATTTCATTTACGCTCTCTGTAAAGTTCCCCCAGCTTAAAATTCTAATTAACGTCGGCGTTCCGATACACGCAGTGCGCCGTATTCATTTCAAAATGAAATCTCAGAAACACCGTGTTCACACGTTTACTCTTGCGTAGTTCTCTCTCTCACGACCCCGCCCCCTCTCCTTACTTTGTGCGTTTTCCCCGTCCTGTTTTATTTTCGTTTCATATCAGTCTACCTTAGTAGTAATTAATAGTTTAGTTTACGAAAAATAAAAACCCGGATTTCCAACATATAACTCTGCGTTGACAGGTTACATACTGCATAGCACAGTAATAAATTATCAGATAATGAAACATTACCGGCACCCTCCACCATCGCCCCCATCCACCCACACAGAGAAATACTGTCCTCCTGTGTAGCGTACACCGCTTCGATGCCGAAGCTATTCGTTTCGCTGAATAGCGTCCCCGAACTTCTCTGCTCTTCTTTGCTGGTTCATTCGACAATACGGTTCAGTTTCACCTACGCAGCCTGCCTGCGTCAGATATATTTTTTACCGGAAAAAAATGTTGAAACAACTTGCTTCAACTGTGATAATCTCACTGCATGGACACAAAAAGGAAAGGAACTGCATAACTTTTGTAGTTTGAAGCGTAAAGGGAAGTGATTCTGTACATTTAAATATGATTGACGTACGACGTGTACATCTCTCTCTGCAACTGGCATTTCATTAAATTCATGTCTGCATGCAGAATATGTCAGCGTTAATGCTACCTCTGTTGCAGTTTCAGATGAAGCTGTCGAAAACGTGAGCGATGCACAGATGCAGTTAATATTCTCAGGTTTTATGCCGCGTCAAATATAAGAGCGCAAACTTTCAAACATCACAGCCGTCAGGGGCAAAACTGACTGTCATGTACTGGTGGCTTTTGCTTTTATAACCAGATGGCGGCTTCTTATTGGTGACGTAAACCAGCAAATGAGAATCCGTCTTATGGTTATAAAAGCGGAAGCGTCCAGTTCACGACAGTCAGTTTTGCCCCTGACGACTATGGTGTTTCAAAGTTTGCGATCTTACTTATGTCTGTAGCGGCAGGAAAACGGAAAACTTTTTCTGTCGCAAAGGCTTCACATCAATACGACTTTCCATGTATTCTGTTCCTCTGAAGAGAAAAATCACAGAAAACATTCAGTTCCAATTTTCTATTATCTCTGTCTCTCTTTTTTCAATGGCTTAGCTATAAAATTTGCGTACATGCAAAAATACCAGAGTTTCAGTATCAATTGTACAACCTTCTTCAAATATAAACCCAATTAGAGCCAAATATGACGAAAAGTCAGTGAATACTAATTCAGCATAAAAATTTTGTCATTATCCGGGGCGATCAATTGACTTATTATGTAAAAAAACAACAAAGATAGCTAATTTTATTTAGATGACTGGTTTCAAGTGTTCAAATGTTTCTAAATCTAAGACTTAACTACGTTGGTCATCGGTCCCTAGGCTTACAAACTACTTAAAGTAACTTATGCTAAGGACAACACATACACATACGCCCGAGACAGGACTCGAACATCCGACGGCGAGCAACCGCACGCTCCGTAGCAAGGTGCCTTAGAACGCTCGGCCACTCCACCGCGGCTGATAGGTTTCGGCGATTCAACTGCCATCATCAGATGTTTCATTTACAAGTGGCACATCACAGAGGAAATCTTTCAAAAATGTCCTCGTTTAGAAAAATGTCACCCACATCTTGCTTCAACGAATGTTGGTCACATATTGAAGAAAGATGGAGCTGACATTTTATTTTCGATGTGATATGCCAACAATAACATTGGTGAACAAGTACATTTTTAAAAGGTTTCGTCTGTGATGTGAGCCAATGTTGGCAGTTCAGCCTGCTGAAACCGGAACTTACTTTTTTTTTTTTTTTTTTTTTTTTTTTTTACGTACTAAATAATAATTCAGCATTATCTTGATGAGAACTGAGCAAGGTGGTAAAGTAACTGCCGCAGTGGAGTGGCCGAGTGTTCTAAGGCGCCTTGCTGCAGAACGCTTGGTTGCTCGCCGTCGGAGGTTCGAGTCCTCCAGGGAACGTGGCTGTTTCTGTTATCCTTAGCATAAGTTTTAAGTACCAGGGGGGAGTTGAAAAGTAAGTTTCCCTTGTCGACTGTGGTCGGAGTTGCATATGAATAATAATAATAATGGAATGTGACATTAAAGGTAAGACATATCTTAATTTTTCTTCATAATTTCCAAGTACATTGAGACATTGGTCATGTCGCCTAATAAGCTTCAAAAAGCCTTCCAGGAAAAATCTGGGTTTTGCATACGGAAGAAGCTTGAACGGCGTGTTTGACGCCAGCATTGCTTCCATAGCGCCTTTCGCCGGGAGTCCTCTTCAAAGCTTGCCGGCCGCGGTGGCCGAGGGGACTAAGGCGCTCCAGTCACGGTCTGCACGGCCACTACGGTCGGGGGTTCGAATCCCCCCTCGGGCATGGATATTTGTGCCGTCCTTAGTATAAGGTAGTTCGTAAGTAGTTTGTAAGTTTAGGGACTGATGCCCCCTTAGTTATGTCCCATAAGCTTAAAAAACATTTGAACATTGTTTTTTATTTTTTTACGGATATGTCCACGCTTCTTCCGTATGCAACACCCTGATTTTTCCCTGGACGGCTTTTTGAAATTTATAAAGCGGTTTGAGAAATCTCTCAATGTACCTGAAGTTATGTAGAAAAATAAAGATATGTATTATCTTCAATGTCTTCCTCTGATACATAACTCAGCTCACAGTCGACAGGGGAAAATTTTTAAAGTCCCCCTCGTAGTTTGTAAGCCTAGGGAATGAAGACCAAGGTAGTTAAGTACATAAGATTTACAAATATTTGAACATTTGGTAAAGTAGCTAATGCCCAGATCTCGCATTCGGGAGAGCCGGATACAGTTGTCGGGTCGGCTAGGCAGGTATAGGTTTCCTGCGATCTCCGAGATCACCCTATGCTAATGGTAGGATTGTTCTTCGAATGGCTACTGCAGCTTCCTTCGCTGCCAGTAGTAAGAAATGCCAGAAAATGTTACCTGTTAGGGTCGTGAAACACTAACCTTTCTTCGCTTCTTGCTGTGTCTGAATATCAAATGAGCAAATGTACGCGAGTCGTTCTTGTGTACATTTGATTGCGAGAAACTACCGTTTTGTGTGCGAGAAACCGCCGCCTCGACAAGTTACGATCGCATTGTGGCACGCCTTGAGCAGCCAGCCCGGTCTGTGTGCCCTCCCCGTGCTGCAGTCTCTACGGCTGCACACCTCTATCTGTGTCGTGGCATACGACAGTGGTAATTTTCAATATAAAAAAAGAAAAGTGGCAGTCAGTCTTAGCAGTTTCTTTTGACGTACAAAATTGTCGGAAAAAATTTAAGACTGTAAAAAAAGGGCAAGTTGTGACATAACACCGTGGACCATTCCGATGTCGCTTATATAGGACAGCCATGCAGCATTTCTACTGGCTTACCTTGACGAGTGAAAATCCTGAAGATGGTTGATTTTGTATCGCCCTCTCGACCAGTTCGCTGTCCAGAGCCAGCTGTTCGCGAGCAGAAATAACATCCAAACATTCTTCGGAAACTCATAAATTGAAAGGTAAATTTTGCGTTAACACAAGGGGCGTTATAGGTCAAGTGCCTAACGGATAATGATGGACGACCCGCAATGTTGTTCGCGTACGATGTCATGCCTTATGTAGCAGGGTTACAAAGTGAAATGCAGAGGATCCATGATTGGAGTAGTAACTGGCAGCTGACCCCGAACGCAAAATAACCTAATTATGCGTAAATAACTTAAGCTATTTCATTTACTTATTCATTCATTGTTCAGACATTTGATACAGAGTTATTAGTCTTCTCACTTTCCAATACAACTAACCATCAGATATCTCGTCACAATCACTACATTAAAATGCAACACATCTTTCGGCAGACGAAAACCGATTTTCGTAAACCGTTTTTCGCTGACGTGTTTACGTGGCATAGCATGAATCGAATTTCCTAGCCCACTTAATATGGCGGCTGAAAAACAGCTGATTCAGTTCACGATTTAGTCCGAACAATGGCTATTTTTCTTTATTTAAATATACAGATTTATGTTCACTCTAATATTTACACTTTTATTTCACATTATAAAACATCACTCTTTCCATATGTGCAGAAAATTCTTAACAAGAAAACACAATCTGACAAGCCAAGAACGCTTCAAACACGGTTGCGTTTACATGGGCACGAAAATCGATTGTGGAACTGGAAAACCGCCTCAGAGAAGCGGATTTCTAGAATCGAGTTTGGAGTTTTTACATGACCAACCAAAAGCGGATTTAGGAAATCGGTTTACGAATCCGGTTTTGGGAGCCCATGTAAACGGGGTGAATATTGCAGTCTTTCGCAACTTCATGCATGCTTCCAATTCATAATGATGTCCCACCTCTTCCAATTATGTACAGGTGCGCCGCAAGGCAGTCATGGCCAGTAATTTTTCGAAATGCTGCCACCGTTTACCTTTGTGGGTGTTTAGGAATTGGGTTCTTTAGCAGTGTACGCCACGTTTTCCCTTTCCCTTGTTCCCTCGAGTGGTCATGAAACGTCTTGTTGAATTTATTATTAATGATTCTCTTCATTCAGATGTAAGATATTTTTGGGCAACTTTTGACAGATCTTTGTACCGTTTTTGGCTAAAAAGTCTGCCATTTCACTCCCACGTGTTCGTGTATGTGAAGGTATCCGCTGAAAAGCTATTTCGGTTCCAGATTCGGAAATTGAGAAAATGAAAAATTTTATTTCATTTATGCAAGAATTTACAGGTGTTTGAAAGGTTTCAAAAAATGTTTCAAATGTTTGTATAGCTTATGGGACTGAACTACGGGGTCATCAGTCCCTAAACTTACAAAATACTTATGAACTGTTCAGAGAGAGTCGAAGACTGACGCTCCATCACCCGCTTCGTGCTTATGAACGCGCGGGCTGCGCTACTGCGCATGCGGCCACAGATACAACAAGGCGCCAAAGACGTTACTGGGCGGCAAGGAAGTACACGTATGTGTAAATTATGTCTGTGGCTGCATGGTCGATTACTGCGGAGAAATCGATGTGTTATGATCTGTGCTGTGGCGGCGTCTTTGTAAATTTATTAAAGAAAGTGCCGGATTTCATGATTTATCTAAACTGAAGCCACTGTCTCTGTTAATTAAATTCGTCCCCAAGCGAATTTCTATTGCTTCTTTCACTACTGAGTCCCAGAAAGATGAAGTAGAAGCTAAATTTTTGACGTTTTCGTATCTCATGGAGTGTCCAGTATCAATACAGTGCTCTGCCACTGCCAATTTATTTGGTTGTAAAAGACGGGTATATCTCTGGTGTTCCGTGCATCTTTCCTGGACTGTACGTGTCGTCTGTCCTATGTACCAAAGGCCACATTCACATGGGATCTTGTAAACCCCTCTTCCAGAGCTCCAAATCATCCTTGATACAGCCCAAAAGTGCTGCTGTCTTTGGTGGGGGTCGAAAAATTACTTTAACATCGTGTTTGTTCATAATCCGTCCGATTTTCGACGACAGGCTCCCAACATATGGCAGAAAATCCATAGATTTAAAACTTTTTGCATCATCTTCTGTATTCTTTGCACGTACCGTTGGTTTCGTACGTAGTGCCTTATGTATCTGTTGTGGAGAGTACCCGTTTGCTTCAAAGACTCTCTTCAGGTGTAGAAGCTCGTCCTGCAGACTGCTCTCATCAGCAATGACGTGTGCTCTATGGACCAGTATTCTAAGAACACTCATCGTCTGGGATGGCTGAGCCTGGTGGGGGCAGGGGGGGGGGGGTCGGCGACGCCACTTTCAAGATCCGGCACTGACTCCTGAAGAAGTGAACCCCCAGTCATCTGAGCTGCCCCTGTGAGGAGTGGAGGGCATTTGGTCGGCAGTCCGTTTTCGTGGCTTCTCATTTAAGATGCTCCTCAACTGACATCACAGGGGCTGAGTGGCCCTCTCTTCCCAACAGGGCACGACAGGTCGAGACGATCCCAGTGCCAGCCAAACCCGACAGCGGTTAACGCGTGTGACACTGACAGGAACCAGTGTACCTGCTGCGACACTGCCGCTGCGGCGATCGACCTGGCAGGTGATAACGCTGTGGGTGGACGCGGCGCGGTGTCCACAACAAGCGGGCGACGCCAGCTGGCGGCTCCCGGACGAGCCCCGGCTAATCGCCGGCCCTGCAGCCAGCAGCCTGCAGCAGGAAGGCCGCGTTAATCCCGGGGGCGGCAGGTGTGGCGCTGCCCTGCCCTGAATTATTCGCGGCCCATCTGGGGCGCGTGTATTGCGCTCCTTACCGACATCCATTATTGAGCCGGCGCAGCGCGATGCTCAGCCAGCTGCACGCCTGACCCAGACGACCCGCCACCCGCCGTCTTCCTAGTAGTCCGGCCCCACTAACTTACTCAGACTTGGTTACCAGCAGTTAATGAGCACTCCCGTACCCACTAATCGAAGCATCCGCCCACCCTGGCACTCCCGCTGCAGTCTGTCGTTCAAAGTTTAGTGCGCATGCGCGGAGTCAGCCATCTTGAAAGATAGTAAACGCGTGTTCGCTCCCTATTCTGAAAATGTTCAAATGTTTGTATAGCTTATGGGACTTGACTACGGGATCATCAGTCCCTAAAGTTACAAACCACTTATGAACTAACCAATACTAAGGACGGCACAAATATGCATGCCCGAGGAGGGATTCGAACACCCGACCGTAGTGGCCGTGCAGACCGTGATTGGAACGCCTCAGTCCCCTCGGACACCGCGGCCGGCCCCCTATACTGTGCCGCGATAATGCGCCGTCTTTGAAGCGAGACGGGACTAGATAAATTTCGCTACTTCGTTTCAGTATCCGAGGAGCATTCGTCGCCAACATTAGCACACTACGCCTCCTCTGCCGTAAGTAAAATTTTACCTGCCTAAGTAACATATAACAACGGGAGGAGGCAGGATGAGTGTCATCGATTTGACTGGTTCGGCTTTACGTACGGCAGTGGAGAAGTAATGTTTTAATGTTGGCAACATAATGTTCGTTTTATGACGAGAATTACCTGCCAACCATAGAGGAACAACAACAAGGTTATTGCCATTATTCTATTTGTTTGAATATCCGAAGAGCGTTCAACTCTCGTTGACAAAATTACCATTCTACGCCTCCGCTGCGGTAAGTAAAATTTTTACCGTTTGCATCAAAAGAATTAAGTCCCGCTACTTACGAACCATTCTTTGACTTTCATGTTATACTATTCCCTGCAACGTTAAACTAATAATGTACGTGATCATTTCGATGCTGTTCAATTGCTATAGCTACAGCGAGAGTCTTCGTCAAGAGAAGAAATTGATAAAGTTTAACTTTTACTAAACTTAAGTTTAACTTTTACTAAACTTAAGTTTAACTTTTACTAAACTTTTACTAAATATGTAGCGACATTCACTTACCTTCAACATCTTTTGGGAAGCGTATATCCTTATTTGTATTAGAATTATTGCGGCAAGTATGTGCTGAACACCATCGGCACTTATTGTACAAATTTATTTGTGTCAAATAAAATCTGGTAGTTGTAAAGTCACCTTCTTGTTTATAACTAAGTTCCAAAACATAATTTCGCGTTACTTGGAATTTTTCTAGAGATAAGCAACAAATTAAAAAAAAAATTGATTGCATCGTACATCTTCGTAGTTGTATTAAAATGTAGGCCTACTTTTTTTTTAGTTGGATTACAATTAGCTGTAAGAACAGGGCGCAAAATACAGGAGCATAATAAAAAGCCGTTTCCTTTCGTAAAAGTCGGTGAGACTAGCTGCAGTTCGTAAAAAGTCCATTTCCAGCCATAGCACTAATTGGCTACAGTTCCGCGTTTACTATATTTCAGTATGGCGTCGAGCGCAACGCTTGGCCACATACAGATCAAAGGCGCCGCCCCCAGCTTTACCTTCAGTATACCCTCTATTTTGTGACCGTGGCGTGCAATGCAGGGCCGGTGCAAGGCACGTGAAAAAGTGCGGCCGCGCGGGGCGGCAACGCCGAGGCAGGTCTGGCGCCATTGTTGGAGAAGGCCAAGGGGAATTATGTGACACCCAGCTTATATATTAAAAGAAACTTCGAAAACTAAAGTCGGTTGGCCCGACCAAACTACCACGCCGATTTTGTTTTAAACGAAAGGTATTCATCCACAGATTTGTCTTCAAGTATAGCAATTTGGCAAATGAAAAACCTTCAGCCGTTACTTTTGGAATTTTAATTAGATGTTTCGAGAATACATTATGCTCATCTTCAGACCTTTATAAGATCAATTCAGTAACACGAGAATTAGCCATCCATTATAATACTGCATTACACCCTCTCACACCAAGATGTGGGTGTAATGCAGTATTATAATGGATGTCTAGTTCTCGTATTACTGTATGGATCTTATAAGGGTCTTAAGATGAGAATAATGTGCTCTCGAAACATCTAATTAAAATTCCAAAAGTAACGGCTGAAGGTTTTTCATTTGCCAAATTAATACATCGCCGTCGTCCCATCATCCGTCTAAGGTGGATATACAGAGACTTAAGTATAATTCGGGAGAGTTGCTGAGACTGTGCACCCTCATCCCCCCCCTCCCCCCTTAATTTTGGTAGAAGCCGCCCGAGTGCGTATGTAGGCGCTTTGCAGTTGCGCAGTAGACGTGGGGCGGCGAGGCAACAGCATTTTTTTTTCGAAAGTGGTTAAGATCATATCTCCACAAGTTAGGGGCATAGCATCCTGGCCGCGGTGGAGTAGCCGAACGGTATAAGGCGCCTCGCTGCGGAGCGCGATCTTGCTCGCCGTCGGAGGTTCGAGTCCTCCCCGGGGCGCGCGCGAACGTGTGTGTGTGTGTGTGTGTGTGTGTGTGTGTGTGTGTGTCCTTAGGTTAGTTTAACTACGTTTAAGTAGTTTGTAGGCCTAGGGACTAATAACCAAGCTGTTAAGTCTCATAGATTTACAAACATTTTATTATTATTATTATTATTATATCATCCTGCTCGAATGGCGTTAGCTTGCAAAACAGGAAAATAAGCGCGACATTGATTAAAACTGAGCATCGTGTATATGGTACACTGTCGACAGTTATTACAGTATTTTGTTAAATAGTTTTACATGCTCGTGTAAAGAAATGGCAGTTTCGCCGCCTGCACTACAGAAACACAATACACAAGAATGTCGTCAAAGAAAAAGTTTTCAAAACGACTTGACCTAGAGAGGTAGTTGAACATAAAACATTTATATCAAAGTTACAGGATTGATAGGTATCAATTTCTCTTTTGCAATGAAATTCGAGTATAAATTTTACACAAATATTTCGTAGAAACGGAAACCAGCTTTTATATTGTTCAATTGCGTTTTAATTTTATTTTCAGACAACCAATTTGGTAAAATGTCAATAAACCCAGAATTCTATGGAAAAGTATTTCATGGTCTCCTTTAGTGATAAACAGCCCCACGTATAGATGGAGAATGACAATTGTCAATATACAGATAAATCATGGCTGTTGGATCTATAACGACAAGAAAAACAAAGAGACGGCTTATCAGACGTACTAATCATGAAACACTCCTGTTGTTCGATTATTTTCACTATTTTAGTACCCTTCCGTTATTTACATCCTACAAAATATACTATAGGAATCGGATTCGATGAACTCTGAGATACATTATTAACCTCCTGGCTGTGTGATCACTTAGGGTATTCAATGCGAAAGCTACACATAGTCAACAGAAACCATCTAACAGATTCCGGAGAAAATCATCTCACAAAATTTCGAGTTTCATCAAACACCCCTTGCGCAGTTTTTCTTGTGTAAGTATAAGGAACATCAATAAGCATATATATTAATTTAAATAGTTGTTCTCTAACAGTTAAGTTCGCTGAAGTATACTCTTCCCTGTTCTGAACATTGGTTGCAGGTTATGAATGAAGTCTGTGAGCCCTTCTGACGTCTTAAACTTAGTGAAGACGCGGAGGTTTACAGGCTTGGGGAAATTTACGGCCGCTCGAGGCTCGCTGTAAGCCTCTGGAAACTTATTCCTCGCCCCGTCACAAAGAAGACGCGGCCGGCTGTGTTTCCACGCGCCTTCGTGCTGCGGCGCCTTCAGCGTTTGAGGCAGGCGAGTTTCAGCAGCCAATAACCGTATTTCTCTTATTTCATGCCCCGCGAATATAAAAATCTTTCGCTGGTGCCTGGGGCGTAAAGAACTGATGGTATGGCCAATCTGAGGGAGAATGTATAAAACGGAGCGGAACATCTTTCTTTTTCGGCTACTCCAACTGAATCTTTTCTGTTTCCGATGAAAGTTTTATCACGAACAACGAGTTGAAACATTCCGACATCCGTGTAGGGTGTGTTACGATATTCATTTATTGTGCCGGTAACGGAATAACACGTAAATCCGGTTGGTTCGGTATACAAGCGTCTCTATTTACAGGTACACTGCTCAAGGCATCTTTCTGTGTATGGTAGAAGGTACTTTAGGTACCACTATCATCTGTATCTCCCTCCCCCCCTTTGCCCAATCAAATACCTATTTCACTTGTAAATGAAGACGTCATTAAAGTTTCTGATGTTGTCATCGGGCTCTGAGGAGAGCTAACTGTTCTTTGGTAAATAATGTTTGGTCCGCTTTCGTTCGAAATTCGCCTACTTTTTTCAATAGTTTAGTGGTCTGTTGACACTGACATCACCCGCACACGAATCTATGCATCTGTGATTGAATACTTCAAGAGGATATTCTAGTACTTCACCGAAAGAAGTACTTCACCAACCATGGGATCGTCGACGCAGAGGATACCGTGCTCAATGGTGCGGTTCCTTTAGGGGGATGCTTGTCCAATGTTGGTTGAGCTGACCTCTACGAGTTTACGAGAGTAACTCGGGCGTCCGATCTTGATTGTCGTGACTGCACTCGTGCTCTCCCGATAATCGATTTGTAGTCTGGGGCAACATCCCAGATATAAATTAAATTGGTCCCAATCCCCCGGTTCCGACCATGGTTTTCGGAAGGTTTTCCTTGGTTGTAAGGCGTATGCCGGAACTGGTAAGCCCCTACCACTTATTCCCAATTGGGATCCCCTCTTTGCCCCATTATCAGCTTGTCTGATAATTGGCTGAATAGAACCGCGACTCTTTATGGGCCGGATCTCAAACAGCCCGCTCCACTCCTCGGGTGGAGAATGAAAAGAATAAGTACTTCACCAAGGAAATGAACCTAAACCACTATGTAACAGCAACCTTCTTGAATGTAGAAAAACCATTTGACAAGGTCTGGAGAGATAAACTCATCATAAAAATTGAACAAACAGATGTGTCAAATTGCTATAAAAAACTGATCGACAGCTTCCTAACAAACAGAACATTCATAGTAAAATTTGAGGACAAAAATCCGACATCAAGCAACTAGAACAAGGAATACCGCAATCTTTTATTCTCTCAACACTACTATTCATCTTATACACTAATGACCTACCAAAGTTTCAGCACGTCACACTAGCACAATTTGCTGACGACACAGCACTACTCACCAGCAGCAGATCACTAGGCACAGCCATCAATCGACTGCAGCATCAGCTAGACATTCTGCAAATCTGGGCCACAGATAACAAAGTCGAAATAAATGCGCAAAAGCAATAGTTTTCACAAGAAGAAGACCGGAACTTTACAGAAGATTAATAATCGACAATCAACCGATCAACTCGGCAAAAACAATCAAATATTTAGGCGTAACTCTCGACAAAAATGCTATATACTACGCACATTACAGACAAAAGAGAACGAATAATCAAAACCCATTTTTGAGCAGTAAGGAAATGAATATCAAAACAAAATTACGATTATACAATGCAACAATTGCACCAATGATACTTTACGGCTGTCCATCATGGGGAACAACATCAAACTTAAATATCCAAAAACTCGAATTCTTACAAAACAGATGCTTTCGAATCATATTATAGACGCCAAGGTGGTCCAACATAAGAAGGCTACATGCAGAATTAAATATACCAACCATCCTACAACAAATAGTACAGAAAACAAACAACTTCCTAAACAGAATAGAACTACTCAGAGCAGATACCAGACAGCCAACATAGGAACAACCCAACCAAGAGACTGGCACAAAATTAAAGTACCCAGACCAATTCTCAACAGACAATAACAGTAAGAAAATGTAGGTCAATAAGCCCAAAGCCCTGCAAAAGACAAAGAATGACAAACCTGAACCCTTACGATCCATTCTGAAAGTCCAGCCGTCAAAGACGGTAGTACTTAAGCACAAACATAATACAGAAGAAAAAAAAAAAAAAAAAGAACTAATGCTTCTCCGAAACGTAATGCAGAAGAGGTGATTACTTGACTATTGCTTATGTCGCTGAGGAAGGCGCTACAGTTAAGAGATAACTGCATAAAAACTACGGGGGTAACGGAGTGATAAAACACTCATTTCGCATTCGAATGGATGACGGCTCTGTGACTGTTTTAAGTCGCCTAAGGCAAATGCCAGGATGGTTCCTTAGCCATTCCTTCTACTACCCTTCCCCATTTCGAGCTTATACTCCGTCTCTGATGACCTCGACTGCACGCAGAACCGTAAATTTGCCACAGTATATAACGTCCTCAGCAGACACGAAAATAACAGGATATGTGACGTCGTCTTAGAGAACCAACATTAAGACTTACAGAACAAGTCCGTTGCAATCAACGTACATTAAGGACCACGGAGATAAGAGGGCACATAAAAACGGTTTTCCCTCGCGTCATTTGCGAATGGACAAGGACAGGAAATTACTGTTACTGAGAAGACATACCACACGCCGTGCACCAAGTAGTACGCACCACGGAGTATGTATGTCGATGTGTAATTTGCATTTTCATACACTTACCAGAAAAAACTAACCAGCGAAGCAGTAGCGCCTGGTGCTACAGATGACAAGGGATTTCCTTCCTTCAGTGTCGGATCTTGAGGCTGGTGCCTTCCTCCCCCCCCCCCCCCCCAATCCCGCTCGGCAACCAAAAAGACAGTTTGGAGCACCCTGCAAGTGGCGCTGGGGGAAAGCGCCCCAGTCGTCGTCATCCCCCTTAGATATATTATCGTTAAAACATCAGCAGAATGTCTTACCTCACCTTGTTTGCGCTTGCTTAAACTCGAGCTTTTGGCATCGGCCTACCAAGCTTCTTTATTTCACAGGCTTAAACCTGAGTAATTTGTTTCTGAAATACATTTATGTTTGATATAAACACCAAGAACCTATCAGTATGCACATGAACACTAAAACACAGTAAGTATCTAATTACACTGTTAACTGACTGTAACAAAATGAATCTGTTACTATGAAGAGACAAGCTACATATAGGTAGCAAAGGCTGCTCTCCACCACATATTTTCAAACAGTTAAATATTTGAAGAGTATAACTGTCATTTACCCTCAAAATCGCGACACATTTGCAGCAATATCCAAAGTATATGTGGCAGGTAACAGTACACAAGTCATTGTTGTTATCGTATGGATTAAGAAGAAGATTGGGTTAAAAAAATTGTTTGCAGTCAGTCGCGAAACCACTACCTTCAACAGCACAGAGCGTTGCCGCTAACCACACGGCTATTCTTACTATCTGGTGAGTAGTAACTTCATTATTACTCGTATTGCCGCGGCGGAGCGGCCGAGCGCATTGAGACGCCATGCCGCGATGCGTGAGGCCCCCGTCGTGGGTTCGAATGCCCCCTCTTGCATGGATGTGTTGTCTTTAGTATAAATTACATCATCTACTACATCTTCATGGGATACTCTGCAAATCACATTTAAGTGCCTGGCAGAGGGTTCATCGAACCACCGTTATACTATTTTATATCCCATTCAATTCTCGAATAGCGCATGGGAAGAATGAACACCTGAATCTCTCCGTTCGGGATCTGATTTCTCGTATTTTATTCTGATGATCATTTCTACCTATGTCAGTAGGAGTCAACAATATATTTTCGCATTCGGAGGAGAATGTTGGCGATTGTAGTTTCGTACGTAGTCCACTCAGCAGCGATATGTGCCGTTGTTATAATGATTCCCACCCCAGATCCTGTACCATTTCCGTAACGGTGTCTCCCCTGTATCGTGACAATACGAAACGAGCTGCCCTTCTTTGGACTCTTTCGATGTCCTCAGTCAAACCCACCTGATAAGGATCCCACACTGGGCAGCAATCTCTATAAATATGAATGTTCGGTGTACGTTTATCACGTCTGAACCACAAGACATAAAGAGCTAAAAATTTGTACAGTTACTAATGTCTACCCGGGGAAGACTTTAGGCACGGTATTATGGCGATCGGATAGCTATTTATCTATATATATTAATGTGAATGTCTGTTCGGTGTACGCTTATCACGTCCGAACGACAAGACGCGAGACTTGAATATTTGTACAGTTACTAATTTATAGCTGAGGAAGGTTTTAGGCACGATTTTATAGTGATCTGATAGATATTTAGTAATTTTAAGAATATAACGCGAAATGATAAAAGGGTGGAGTATATTGGGATGGAAAGTTATTGGTGTATATAAAATTCTACGCGCGCTCGCGCGCTTGTGTGTGTGTGTGTGTGTGTTTGTTAATATTTCACTCTGCAGCGAAAACTACAGAACGCAAGCGAATGGTCTGTGTGCAATTGTTGTCCGAAGTCTCCCGTTGTACACCACAGCAGTTCCACACCGATAGCTATAACGGGGGTGGAAGATATGGTGGTAGAAAGTCGTCAAATTATTTAAAAAAAAAATAAATAAATAAAAATAAAAAAATCGGACTGAAGGCCAGCGATGACGTTTCCGACCCTATAGCAACGAGGTTACATACAGCGAAACGTGATGCCACAGACCATAGGTCTATGCGTGCTACAATGTCTTCAGCTCTTTCTCTGTAACGGTAAGCATACGAATAAGGAAACACAAGAATAAATAAATAGAGCAGCAAAAAAGAAATTTCTTCTAATACATTTCTTTAAAAAATCGATTTGACGTTTCGCGCATTACATCAAGTGATCTATCTGTGATATTATTACAATCATTATTGTTGAATTTCGTGATTGGATTCTTCGAAACGGGTGCATTTTTACGTGTGATTTGATCTCATAGCACACTACTGAAAGATAGCTCATCCATCATAATCAACCAACACGCGAGCGGAGTCGCGGGTTTAAGCTAGTACTCCATAAAAGGACGGGCAAACGTAGTGTCTGCAGTTTCTTTTGTAGTTCTGTTTCATCTTTTAAAGGTTCTGCCAATAAAACGCAGTCTCTGGTTCGCCTTTCCCACGACATTATCTACTTGTTCTTTCCAATTTAAGTCAGAAGTAATTGTAATTACTAGGTGTTTTGTGAAGTTTACGGCCTTCACATTTGATTGATTTATCTTGTAAACAAAGTTTAACGGATCATAAGTAGTTTGTATGTTTAGGGAACGATGATCCCGCACTTAAGTCCCATAACCTTTACAAACATTTAAACACTTTTTCACTCCAGGCAAATGCCGGGATGGTTACTTCCAAAAGGCACGACCGATTTCCTTCCCCATCCTTACCCAGAACCCCGAGCGTTAACTCCGTCTCTAATGACCAAGCTGTCGACGGGACGTTAAACCCTAAGATTCCTTCTTCCTTCCTAGTTGTTGTTCTTGTTGTTGTTGTTGTTGTTTTTGTTGTTGTTTATGGTGATGCTACCCTGCCCTGTGCAAGTCTCTTCGTCTGAGAATACGAACGGCAAGTTACATCCTTTTGAATCTGCTTACTGTATTCGTCCCTCGGTCTCCCTCTATGATTTTTACCCCACACACTTCCTTCTAATGCAAAGTTCACGATTCATTGATGTCTCAGAATGTGTCCCACCAAACCATCCCTTCTCTTAGTCCCCAATTCTGTTCAGCACCTTCTCATTAGTTACGCGATCTAATCATATAATCTTCATCACATTTCAAAAGCTTCTGTCATCAACTCCTTATCGTCCACGATTTACTTCCATACAATGCTACACTTGAGACAAATGCTTTTCAGGAAGGACTTCCGAACATTTAAATTAATTTTGTTCGTCTCTATATATAAAAATGAATGTCTGTATGTCCTCTATAAACTCGAAAACGGCTGGAGCGAATTTGATGAAATCATTATACAATATTCAGATAAGTGTACTTGTGAAGTTTGGTAGCGATCGGATCAAGATTTTTGTTGATTTGAAGAGGGCCGGCCGTGGTGGCCGAGGGGACTGAGGCGCGCCAGTCTCGATCTGCACGGCCACTACGGTCGGGGGTTCGAAGCCCCCCTCGGGCATGGATATTTGTGCCATCCTTAGTATTGGCTACTTGCCGGCCGCGGTGGCCGAGGGGACTAAGGCGCTCCAGTCACGGTCTGCATGGCCACTACGGTCCGGGGTTCGAATCCCCCCTCGGGCATGGACATTTGTGCCGTCCTAGTTCTTAAGTAGTTCATAAGTTGTTTGTAAGTTTAGGGACTGATGACTCCGTAGTTATTTCCCATAAGCTTAACAAACATTTGATTTTTTTTTTTTTTTTTTTTTTTTTTTGCTACTTCCTAAGTAGTTTGTAAGACTGATGACCTCGTAGTTGAGTCCCATAAGCTCTTACAAACATTTGAACATTTGAACATTTGAACATTTGAACAAACGGATCGTGTGGGTTGCGTATCCTCCAGGCGTCAAGTCTCTGGCGGCGTAATGTGCTGATGTTCGTAATGAAATATTCGCTTTCCGAGGATAATTATTTTACTGTTCGGAAAGGGATACACGAAAGAACCTGTCACTCAAGCAAACACTTTTTTCTTTCCGTGGCATTGTAAAGCATGCGAAAGCACAGTCACCGTATGTTTGTATGTACGTATTGCATACAAATCTACAGTTTTCTTCCAGTCTTTATGAAATTTTGTACACGTAAGCTTCAATCCATGAGGACGGTTGTTGCATTTAGAGACAAACCTGCTCATTTTCTCCTATACCACTGGACCGATGTCAACCAAATTTTGTATACACATTCCTTACCGTGAGGTAAAAACTGCTGCAGGGTTAAGAATCACATACGACACATGATTCAGAAACAATATAGTTGCAAGAAACTGCCACATAATGCGGCGATACTTTATAAATACACTATATGAGAATTACAGTACTTGCAACAATCTTTAAACATAATTTCAAACATATATACATGTGGCGTCTATTACGAAAGAACAGACGTCACTAATGATCCTGCAGATGTAATTTTTCCATATTCACAGCACACCTCCCGTCATACACAAATTTCCAGCTCTACCCTGCCCACAGTACTCAAACTCGTAGTCACTATGTACTAATTCCCGTAAGAGTAAGGGTTCAAAATTTGCCCACCGCTCCCCACTAGTTTGTGTGTGTGTGTGTGTGTGTGTGTGTGTGTGTGTGTGTGTGGTGTCTTACTCTTACGGGAATTAGTGCGTAGTGACTACGAGTTTGAGTACTGTAGGCAGGGTAGAGCTGGAAATTTGTGTCTGACGGAAGGCGTGCTTAGGTAGTCCTTGCAGGTGCGGTGACCACTGTGTTCCCAGTGGTGTAGGGGTTAGCGCAACTGCCTAGAAATCTGGAGACCCAGTTTCGAATCCCGGCTGGGTGCGCATTTTCAGCTTTGCCCATTCGCAACTGATGTCATACATTCTGTCAATATGATAATTTCAAACTTTATTAACCTTTTTCTCGCTGGCAACCACATCAAAATAATGAAAGGAAAAACGTTTGTCGCTTACTACTTTTCCGCTGTTCATGGAGCAAAACTACGGCATTCTGTATGACATTGGCATTTATAATTTCTACTCTACAAATTGTAACCGCAGGAAATTTTACAGACAGTATAAACACAAAGTTGAATGTACCTTCGAAATTGTATCACACTACGACACGTGGTTCATGAGATATGAGGACGTAAAGAGTAACGTTCATGGAAACCGCTCTGTCACGCACCAAGTTTTAATCTATTACTTCGTGACTACTAATTGAATTCCCAAGAGATTTTGCAGACATACAGTACATATACAAATGAATATATAACTGAAAAATTATACAATTGTACAAGATATAACTCAATAAATATGCGATTGCACGAAGTTTATATGTAATTTGTATTTTGATTACTATCTTTCTTTGTTTGGATACATGAGAAATAGATTACTTAGGGACTTAAAACAAACTTTAAACGTAATTTCAAACCTTTATTAAACTATTTATTGCTGACAACCATAGCAAAATTAGGAAATGACAAAATTTTCTCGCTTACTACTTTTCCGCTCTTCATGGACTAAAATTACAGCATTCGGTATGACGTTACAATTTATAATTTCTACACTACAAATTATAGCCAAAAGAAATTTTACAGACAGTATGCACACATACAGTTGAATGTAACTTCTAAATTGTATCACGGTACGACACTTAGTTCATGAGATATGAGCACATCAACAGTAACGTTCTTTGAAAACCGCCCCACCAAGCACCAAGTTTTAATCTATTAGTTCTTTTACAGACGTACAGCATTTGTACAAATTAATATTTACCTCAAAATAATACAATTGTACAAGATATAACTCAATAAATATGAGATTGTACGAAGTTTATATGTAATTTGTATTTTGATTACTATGTTTCTTTGTTTGGATACTGCACTTACAATTTTGTACATTATGCAAGACAGCTTTATTTCTTAAAATATTCTCCCATGAATATAACACGCTTTTAGATGAAAAAAGAGATTGAAAGAGAGAGATAGAGAGAAGGGATAGTAGAAGTACTAACTCAAGTATGAAGTAAATAAATAAATACCCGGAGTACGCCGGGTTTTCAGCTAGTGATAGATAAAAATCTATAAATTTTGTCCGTATGCTAAGACATTGCTGTTTACGGTTGTTGTCTGTGTGGAGCAGCGTTTCCCTTTATGAGAGTCTTCATTATCTGCTTCTATCCTATTTCTGGCGTGCTTCTGTTTGCGATTCTGTAACGCGCTGGAAATACTTGCTTCCACACAATAAACCCGTAAAGCCGTAAGCCGTGAAAGCGCCCCCCACGCGCCACTGTTTCCCGCCGACTACAACACAGCGGCAGAGGATGCGTGGCGTCGCTGTCGTATCGGCGCTGTTTGTCACCGGTGTGATATCAGATGGTGAAAATTTCCGCTCTCGCCCGAGTGGCGCCCCTAAGCGGCTTACCCGGCATCCGCAGGAGGCTCTGCTCGCGAATAAAGCCGGCGGAGTCTGCGGAGCCCCAAAACTTGGCGCCACAGCTGCTGCAGAAATTACCCGAACGGCCGAACGGCGTGACACACAGCGCGAAGAGCGGAACTGGCCACCGGCGAGGATTTGCTGCCCCTGAGTTCTTTACCAAAGGCGCCGCAAGTATTTTTATATACACACACAAAAAACCAAGCAGACACTCCGTAAACTCCTTCTCTGAGATGGAGAGTTTCTCCAACTTAGTTGTTGCTTCGTTGTCCGTCTTCCGGTCGTTGAACAATACTTAAGAAAAGTACTGGGAAGCTGAATATTTTGCTCCTTCGTTACTTTCTGATGTCTGATAGCAGTAAAGGTTCAAATGTTCAAACGTTTGCATAGCTTATGGGACTTAACTACGGGGTCATCAGTCCCTAAACTTACAAACTACTTATGAACTAGCTAATACTAAGGACGGTACAAATATCCATGCCCGACGGGGGATTCGAACCCCCGACCGTAGTGGCCGTGCAGACCGTGACTGTAGCGCCTCAGTCCCCTCGGCCACCGCAGCCGGCAGCAGTAAAGGCACGACAAAGCTTGTAATATTGAATACCGTATAACCACAGTCTCACACATACAGTCACGACGCTTCCAGAGACAAAGCGGGTGATCAAAAAGTCAGTATAAATTTGAAAATATAAATCACGGAATAATATAGATAGAGAGGTAAAAATTGACAAACATGCTTGGAATGCCATGAGGTTTTATCAGCAAAAAAATAAATAAATAAATAAATAAAAAGATAAAAAAATTAAGTTTAAAAATAGATATCTTGCGCGCGTCTTTTGTTGATGTTCGTGTGCTCAGCCGCCACTTTCGTCATGATGGGCCTCCCAGGTCCCCATACATCAGTCCGTGCGATTATTGGCTGGAGTCGCAAGTGTATCGTGATCGACCGACATCTCTAGGGATGCTGAAAGACAACATCCGACGCCAATGCCTCACCGTAACTCCGGACATGCTTTGCAGTGCTGTTCACAACATTATTCCTCGACTGCAGCTATTGCTGAGGAATGATGGTGAACATACAGTTCTAATATAACCCCATGTAACTCCAAACATGTATGTCAATTTTTACCTCTCTATCTACATTATTCCGTGATTTGTTAAATTTTCAAATTTATATTGATTTTTTGATCACCCGGTAAACTGCGACAGGAACGCTCTAAGCACCGGCAAACTACGTTTCTGAATACGATACTGGATGAGAACAAGTACTGTCGTTTATATTTATTTTGAAATACTTTCTACAATAGGGAATGTGGTGGTGTCGCTATTCGCCACAACGCCGGCGGTTCGCGCAAGTAGACGACCAGCGATAAGTCGCCCCACGGTACTTCATCCGCCGGGGGCGCCTCCAGTCTCGTACCTCTCTGGCTTGCTTCGCGCGCCGGCCAATCAGAAGAAGAGGGCTCGGCTAGGTAGGCCGGCGCACCACAGCCCCGACTAGTAGAATAGCGGAGGACGACAGACCAGAGTACCGAGTGTAGCCGTCAGTACCGAAGCAGTTTACCAAAATCGAATCCATCTACAGCGAACCAACTCAAGCAAGAACATTACTACTGACTGACAAAAGTGGATCATTCCAGGACCGATGTGTACCACAAGCACACTTTAAATTTGTTTGTATAGTTTAGCGGACTTAACTGCGGGGTCATCAGCCCCTGAACTTACAAACTACTTATGAACTAACTTATACTAAAGACGACACAAACATCCATGCCTGAGGGAGGATTCGAAACTCCGACGCTAGAGGCCGCGCTATCCGCAACGTGCCGCTCCATACCGCTCGGCTACTCCCGCACGGCCAACTTAAATATTTATATCATTTGTAATAAACGTATATGTGAATTAATCGCTTTTTTTCAGTAGTCACGGCCCGCCTCCCGCACCTACCGTTCACAGCAAAAGCAAAAGGGAACGTATGTAATGGTTTAAAAAACTGTAATAACTAAACAATAACTCCACTTTCGGCTTTCTTAGGTTTCCTAAGGTCTCTGTGAAGTTATGAACTGCTACATTACAGGGACCTTAATATACAATTATATTGTAACCTTCAGGTTTTTATTGAAGAATTTCATTTCGTATTAAAAATAAAAAGGGCTAGGAAACACCAGAAGATCTGCATTTTTCTACTCAGGAACGTTAAGTCTCTTCACTAAAATTCCAGTAAAATCAGTGAGGGTAGAAGGTAGAAAACATATATAGAATGTAATACCTACATCATTCAATATAACAAATCATTTGCCACAGCTGTAGCTGAAAGACAAATGTCACCCAACGTCACAGGCGTGGCAATAAAATGTCAAAGCAATCAAACTGCTTGACAACAAAGAAAATACCAATTACACAATTGTTGCTGCGGCTGAATCACAAACGGCAAGATCCTTCAAGACATTGGCTTTTTTAAAGAAAAGTAATTACAGTCAAAAGCATATGCGCATATAAGGAAGACGAGTGAGGTGTAAAAATGTTCCAGTCCATACCGAATTGATAAGCGTAAATAAATCTCCTGCCACAGTAAGAATAGACCATAATAGAAATTTATATTTCTCTTATGTTTATATTCTTACTTTCAGCGATGGGAAGCTGCAAATATTCACATATTCCAAAGAATTTCTTTATGAATAAGTTGTTCTTTTTTTTTTACCAATGAATCAGTTAAATTCGGCTGTTTTTACATTAATTTCCCGATTATGTATGTCTCTCGACATTTTACTAATGCTTGTAACGCAATGATGAACTATTCCGTTAATTACGTAGAAAAATAATTATAACAGACCTATTCCTCCGGCACCTTACCCACCACTAGGAGCGCTAGTGTCGTTTCAACTGTCAGTTGGTAACAACTTCACAGCAGTGAGGGTCGCGACTGTATGCTAGGCAGTGGTATAACGGTTACAACGAAGCTCGACAGAACCAGTGACAGACGTCACTAGAAAGTGAGACACTTAGGTCCTTAGAAATGGAATTTTCTTAAATTAATTTGAGGAAACTGCTGGAACAAGATGAAAACACACGGAATCGAATTAAAACAGGCGATACAATAAAACTACTGGATGCGTTTTGTCATTAGGGTAGTAAACTAGCTTAAGAAGTCCGAAAAAGAGAAGATGAAAAATACAAAATGGCAATTTGAAGAAATGCATTTCTGAAGAAAAGGAATTTGTAACAGCGAATATTAATTTGTTAAGAATCTTTTCTGAAGGTATTTTTCTGCAGCTGAGCCATTCATGGTGTTACAACGTGTACGATAATCGGTTCAGACAAGAAGATAGTTTTCGAAACATGGTGCTACAAAAGAATACTGAAGATTAAATAGGTAGAGTGCATAACTAATGAGCAGGCACTGAACAGAAATGGAGGAAGGGCTGAAAAAAAGGGATCGGTTGATAGGACATCAAAGAATAGTCAGTTTAATATTATAGGGCTAAAAATCTCAGAGGGGGGCCAAGGGGCGAGTACAAAAAGTAGGTTCAAAAGGACGTAGATTGCGATTGCAATTCAGGAATGAAGAGGCTTGCACAGGACAATATTTCGAGGTCAGCTGCATCAAACGCGTGTTCGGACAGAAAACCACAATTGAAACATCAAATTTACAAATATAAATGCAAACCCACGTGTTTGTTCAAGATAACTAACGTGGCTTAAACGCAATTTACACTTGTTTTCCTTCAACTAAGGAGAAATCAAAGCTAAAAAATAAAATCTCCATAGTCCACAGTTCAGAAACGAGGGCGTCTGCACACCAAGAAAACCAAATGTTCAAATGCAGAGGCAATGGAGCTACTGCGCATGCGTAAATCTTCCATGAAGGCAACATCCGCCCTTAATAATTGAATATGACGTATTGAAGATTGATCAAAAATACGTCATATTTGTTAACATATGAATGAAAGACGCATCAACTATAAAAGCCTTCAGAAGATGCGATCGCGAATAATAATGAATATCCACCTAACAAGAATCAAAATGTTCAAATGTTTGTATAGCTTATGGGACTTAACTACGGGGTCATCAGTCCCTAAACTTACCAACTACTTATGAATTAGCTAATACTAAGGACGGCACAAATATCCATGCCCGAGGGGGGAATCGAACCCCACCCCCACCGTAGTGGCCGTGCAGACCGTGACTGGCGCGCCGCAGACCGCTCGGCCACCGCGGCTGGCATCTGCACATCCCGTCAAGTTCGTAATGCCTTATTTCCGAAACTTAAACATCCTGAATAATTCGTAAAGGAGGACAAAACAGGGATGGAAGAAACATAACATACAAAAGAGCACTGATAAAATTCACCGCTATATTTAATTTTATTTCTTCGGCTAATCTTTCTCAAATACAGTTAAAAACCGATTCACAGAAACCAAACTTGCAACCAGTGCTAACATCGTAAACCATTATATCGCTCATTTCGTATTATGACGTCTTTTTTCAGACTCCTATAACAAACGTGATAATGTTCATTAAAAGAAAAGTCGAGCAAGATTTTTATAAAAAGAAAAACATAAATTGGAAAAATCTAAATATATGCTACCTTAAAAAACAAATACTACATCCAGAAGGAATGGTTAACGAAACAGAAGACGTGCAAAATCTGCAGATAACATAATTCTTGTTGTTATAGCCATTCCTCCGGAACTGCAAAGCGGAAATCCACGACATCTGCTAATAAACAATACCAGAATCATGCGCTGTAGGACTGTTCACTATTGACTGTCATACACGGTTAGCATATTCACAATGAAGAGAGTTCATGGCAGAAAAAGGATGGAACATAAACCTCATTAACACGTTCACGAATCCACTGACTCGGAGTGACGCAAGCAAACCTCTAAAAATCGAATGGAGTTGACGCGATAGGGCTTGAACCTCTAGCAGGAAACCAGCCTCACTCCGCCTGGCCACTGACTGGAAACCTGCTGCGACACACAACGTGAAGGTCTTCTTCTTTGTGTTTTCCCTTTTCTACAAGTTAGTTTGTCCATGTTAATTGTAGGTGGTGCTCGGTTGCCTTTCCTGACCCCAGCAACGAAATTGAATTACACTATTTTTTGCGTCTCGAGTTTAATTTCTTCTCTCTCTCTCTCTCTCTCTCTCTCTCTCTCTCTCTCTCTCTCACTCTCTCCTTCAGAACTGATGTGTGACCGGTAATGTGGTGTCCCACTTCTCTCTTGAAATTGCATCGTTGCTATTAGTGGCACGGCTGTTTTCCTTTTTATGCTCGACGGTTTCGTTATTAACCTGAGAGTAATCTCGCCGTCCATTACACGTGACTCTACAAATACCGAGCATTCCGCGGTTTGGCAGCAACAATTAACAGCCTGACAGTATTAACCGAATGCCAAAGTAGCAGCCGATAAATGGACTGCAGTCAATTTCAGGCTACGCGTTCCTGTTTTCACTCAGTGCAATTTACGCACTTTGGAAGAGCTTCTACACGTAAAAGGTGAAAAACAGTATTCTTATCTTGAATACAGTGCTGTAAAAACTTTCTATTTCGTCACTTGCTGCCCCAACGCTTTTAAAACTGGTTTTCCTACGTCACGAATTTTTGCTTGCAGATACAAAAATGTTTAATTATTCTAAATATGGTTCTCGGGCGAGACGTCTGATGTCGTATCTGCACAATATTTCGTCAGCACACCTGGCTGACATCTTCAGATGTCCATCGCACCTGAAGATGTCAGCCAGGTGTGCTGACGAAATATTGTGCACTTACGACAATAACATTCGATGTCTCTACCGAGAGCTATATTTAGAAGAATTCCGCCGGGAAAGCCTGAAGCAATATGTTCAATTATCTTCAAAAGTAGCAAGCCAAGATAGCAAAATAATTATTTTATGAAGAATGGTTTCAATGGGTTATGCCACCTTCATCTGGTCATATAAAATTATACAAGGTGGTTATCTTAAATAATGTAATATGACCAGAGCGATCCGTAGCTGCCACGCGCACAGTATGCCTGAGATGATCCCGTTGGTCCGTGATCCGCATCACAGTTACTTTCAAAAGTGTCTGAAGGTTAATCTGTAATCCATATACGCAACGTTTCTTCCTCGATTAAAAGTCCTCGAAAACCTCGTTGCCTTCTACGAGGCACAGTGAAACTGCTGGCGTTTTATTATTAAACTCTTCATCCTCCACTCAAATGAATGGATTGGGCTTTTTGACATCCGGTCCATTAAGAGTTCCGTTACCGTTCAGCCAGTTATGACAATCTGATAGTGGGGCAAATGGGGATTCCAATTGGGAATAAATGGAAGGGGCGTACTTGGGGCCGGCCGCGGTGGCCGAGGGGACTGAGGCGCTCCAGTCACGGTCAGCACGGCCACTACGGTCGGGGGTTCGAATCCCCCCTCGGGCATGGATATTTGTGCCGTCCAAGTTCGTAAGTAGTTCACAAGTAGTTTGTAAGTTTAGGGACTGATGACCCCGTAGTTAAGTCCCATAAGCTTAACAAACATTTGAACATTTCGTACTTGGGCCCGGTATATGCCTTCCAACCGAGGAAAACCTTCCGAAAACTTTGGTGACAACCGGTGGATTCTAACCATTTTAATTTATTTGCGGAACATTGACCTGAGAAGAGAACGTAGTTCGAGTCAAAGAATTTAATCGGAAAAGAGAGAGTGTTTGAAGTCCCGATAACATTTGGCGCCCAATTACTCGCATTCGAAATTCAAATGTTTGTAAAGCTTATGGGACTTAATTGCGGGGTCATCAGTCCCTAAACTTACAAACTTATCAACTAGAATGAAACCTTCACTCTGCAGAGGAGTGTGCTGTGATATGAAACTTCCTGGCAGATTAAAATTGCGTGCCGGAACCGGGACTCAAACCTGGGTCCTTTGCCGTTCGCGGGCAAGCGCTCTACAGACTGAGCTATCCCGACACAGCTTACGATGCCGCCCCACAACCCTACTTCCGCCAGTACCTCGCCTCCTACTTTCCAAACTTCACAGAAGCTCTCCTGCTAGTCTTGAATGTTTCGCAGGAGAGGTTCTGTGAAGTTTGGAAAGTAGGAGGCGAGGTACTGGCGGAAGTAGGGTTGTGGGGCGGCATCGTCTACATCTACATCTGCATGGGATACTCTGCAAATCACATTTAAGTGCCTGGCAGAGGGTGTCGCGTCGGGATAGCTCAGTCGGTAGAGCACTTGTTCGCGAAAGGCAAAGGTCCCGGGTTCGAGTCCCCGTTACGGCACGAAATTTTAATCTGCCAGGAAGTTACTTATCAAGTACGTTATACTAAAGACAACACAACAGGATTCGCACCGCCGACGCGGGAGGACGCGCGATCCGCAACGTGGCTCTCCAGACCGCTCTGCTACTCCCGCGCGGCTACTAGCATTACAAGTACTAACAGAGATCATCTTAATCAAACTAAAAAGGTCGAGTCTCTCTTTCTGGAAGAACCACCTTCTGGACCGAGCTTCCTGCGCAAAACAACCCGTTTATACAGAGCTTTCAGGTGGCGCTGATGTGTGCTTTCGCCGCCGCAAACGCATGCTGCAAGTTTCAGCTGATTTCGATGCATTAGTTCAGGGTATTGCACATTAGGTTGCCGGCAGTGTATATTTCACAAGACTTCGTTCCGTATTCGTGTCATCAGGGAGGGGGGGGGGGCCTGTAAGGGAGTGGACACGCACGTGTCACCTGTCCGAGTCGTATATAAGTGCATCAGAGGTACCCTATCAGTACTATGCACCAGAGTGGACTCTGATCATTCCGTGTTGATGAAACGACGCGTCATTTCCGCGGACGCTCCCTAGCTGGCGGTGCTTGTGCGGGCCACCTGTGAAGCCGGGCCCAGCGCATATGGGCGCGGATATGGATACGCGCAGCCTTACGACAGCGACAGATGGCTGGCCAGCGTCACCAGCGCCCCTGACGCATCTTCCGCCCTGGGCGTGCACTTCCGCTGCGGACGGCCCGTGCCACGCCCGCCGAGGCGTCTCACAAGAGCGCCCTTGTTACTACCGGCACAGCTCCTCGGCCGCGCGACTCCTCCACTGCTACTGCATCCGTGTTACGATCAAGAGTTCCAGTCGCCACGACTGACCGATACACGCATACACCATGTCAGCTTCCTGTAGCCTTTGTGTTTACTAATCCCTGTTAGTATTTCTTACAACAACAAAAAATTCTAACAGCTGTTCACGTTATTAGTTTACTTAGGCGACTAGTTTTGGTACGTCAATAGTGAATATTTGGGGCCTGAAGATGGTACAATTGATGTACCGAAACTAGTCGCCTCAGTAAACCAATAACGTGAACAGCTGTTAGAATTTTTGCAAGAATGAACTGACCAGCCGACGTCCCACTTCTATCCACAAGAATGGATACGCATAAACCTGTTAGTAGTGGCTAACTCGAGGATGTACTTGTATTTGTAAATTTAGCAAGCACGAAAAACAAAATAGTTTATTTGCCGAAATGTAGTAGCACATGTAACTGGATATATATATATATATATATATATATATATATATATATATATATATATATATATATATATATATTCAAACCTCTATATAACGAATCTCGATAGATCGAAGACCTGTCTTCCCTTGGAAGCCCAAAACCTTGAAATTTGGAATGAAAAACTATTATATCGAAGTTTTTGGAAGGCACTAGAAAGACAGATTTTACCTCTGTTGTCTAAGTTGAGTGGGGAAGTCACCTCTGTATATGGAAGTCTTTTCTGTACTACCTCTGTATATGGAATGCGCGAAAACAGGAGGCCGGCCGCGGTGGCCGAGGAGACTGAGGCGCTTCAGTCACGATCTGCAAGGCCACTACGGTCGGGGGTTCGAATCCCCCCTCGGGCATGGATATTTGTGACGTCTGTAGTTGTAGCTAGTTGATAAGTAGTTTGTAAGTTTAGGGAGTGATGACCCCGTAGTTAAGTCCCATAATCTCTACAAACTTTTGAACATTTTTTGCTGAAAAGTTATATTGACGAAGTGAGAGCAGGAGTAAAGAGACACATAGCAACTAAGTTTGGGATTCCAGCAAGCACACTGTCAAGAATAATGACCGCATGATAACCACGAACGAAGGGACAGATCGGACACATAACAATGAGTTTCCAGATACAAAAGGTGTTAGTGCAGTGGTTCCGGCAGTAGAGGAATAATAATGTGAACACTGATGGACTTATTTGGAATGAAAAGGTAGATTATTTTGTAGTAGCGTTGAGTTACGATGCGAGTAATAGATAGCTTGAAAGTTTCAGGAAAAACTCATTATTTTCCGAAAAATGAGTGGGGAAAGTGCCAGCGTAAATAACAAAATGTGTAATGGGCGGAAGTTAAAACTGCAAAGGATTTTTCACATTAAGTACATTGACATAAATCGTTACTTTTTTTCTGAAACACCACTTTATATCGAATCCTCGTTATCGATTTTTTTCAATGAGATTTGATATATCGAGGTTT
Source organism: Locusta migratoria (assembly GCA_026315105.1). NCBI lineage: Eukaryota > Metazoa > Arthropoda > Insecta > Orthoptera > Acrididae > Locusta > Locusta migratoria. Next base: position 469,961,613 of record CM048744.1, on the reverse strand, counting down.
CACTGTACATAGAAAAGCCAAAGAAACTGCTACATAGGGACTGATTACCCCGTAGTTAAGTCCCATAAGTTCTACAAACATTTGAACATTTTGGAACTGCTACAGGCATGCGTATGTAAACACAGACTGTGTAAACACTCAGAAAACGGCGCTGCCGTTGGTAACGCGTATAATATAGGACAACAGATATCTGAAGCAAGCCTTTCGATCGGTTTCAGATACTGCTGCTGTTATGGCAGACTATCAGGATTTGAGTGAGTCTGAACGTTGTATTATAGTCGGTGCACGAGAAATGGGAAACAGTACCTCCGAGTTAGCGGTAAGGTGGGGCTTTTCAAATGTTCAAATGTTTGTAAAGCTTATGGGACTTAACTGCGGGGGTCATCAGTCCCTAAACGTACAAACTACTTTTGAACTAGCTTATATTAAAAGACGGCACAAACATCCATGCCCGAAGGGGGATTCGAACCCCCGACCGCAGCGGCCGTGCAGACCGTGACTGGCACGCCGCAGACCGCTCGACCACTGCGGTCGGCTGGACGGAAACGTGACTATAATCTGACAGCTGTTTTTAACTATTCCGACACAGCTAATTTGTCCAGCTATAAAAGGTAATTAATAGCCACTATATTCCTCTTTCGACGCTTTTGCCGGCTGTTTTAAGTACTGATTTTATGAGTAAGAAATTTTAAAATAATTATTCTAAGAGCCTGGATATTAATGTTTGGGAATGAGCTGTATCCGGTCCTGTGACTGATAATGAGTTAACAATAAAGGACCTCCTTTTCAAGGATTAAGCAATATGCCTGTTTCGGCTTTACGTGGTTAGCGCGATCTATTTTCGGTCGTCCAACATCGTCCCAAGGGCATGTAGTCGTTTGACTGTAATTCTCTCTGCATGCATTATTTTAAGGTGTTATCTTCATTCTTCCCTGTATTGTTCAATAGTTTCATTTAATCGGTAAATTCCTAATTCTGCCCTGATGTCATTTTTTAAGTGGCCTCTCCCTAAAAAACCTCTGACAGTTCTTAAAAATGTCATTTCTGCTAACTGTAATTTCATCTTTTTCTCTAAATCGAGGAATCATTGCCGTAAAGAAACACAGACACTGCCATTGTTTTATGTAATTTCAGTATTGTGACTTTTCTAACTTTTATTTGTTTATATTGAATTCATATTTTTGTCCATATATATATTTATGTCTTTGTTTAAATAACTGAAACTGGATACTTGCTAGGTGCTTTATTTCCGATAAACACCTTACGTCAAACAGGGAGTGTCTTTCAGCAGTAGGTATTTTAGATTGTAATGTTTTCTTCCTAACTCGTATAACTAATTTTTGAGAATAATGAAATGCCAAGATCGCTGTATTTCGTCTTTATTTATAACAGACGACCGGTTTCGATGTACATAGAAATCATATTCTGGTCTCTGCACAAAATTATAACATTATTCCAGAAATGCATATTGTAGCCAGTGAGATAGTACTGGTGGGTCGTCACACATTAAAATATGCCGTTTGGTTGTCACAAATAAAACTCGTGAAATCATATATACATGAAGAACCACCATATTATACAGTTGTGAATGACAACAAGCTAGCATATTTTGATGTGTGACGACCCACCAGTACTATCAGACTGGCTATAATATGCATTTCTCTAATAATGTTATAATTTAGTGCAGAGAGTAGAAGATGATGTCTATGTACATCGAAACCGGTCATCTGTTATAAATAAAGACGAAATACCGCGATCTTGGCATTTCATTGGTCACAAAAATACATCTATAAGATCGCTCCCTGCCATGAGCACATTATATCGTATAACTTACACACAGTACATTGTAAGTCTGCATCTTTCTTTTGCAATACAGTTACATCATCGGCATACAGCATAATATTTAGACGATAGGTGTGTTTTAGCTCTATACTTTCACGGATTTCCTTCTAATTTCCTATGGGGACAGCAACATCGATGTTAAAAAGAGTGGGTGACATGCCACATCCCTGTCTTATACCCGGCCGGCCGCGGTGGCCGAGGGGACTGAGGCGCTCCAGTCACGGTCTGCACGGCCACTACGGTCGGGGGTTCGAATCCCCCTTGCGCATGGATATTTGTGCCGTCCTAGTTCGTAAGTAGTTCATAAGTAGTTTGTAAGTTTAGGGACTGATGACACCGTAGTTAAGTCTCATAGACTTTACAAACATTTGAAACATTTTTGTCTTATATCGGTATTTATTGTGATCTGTTTTAGAACTGCCTATACTTATTATTATTTTAGTATTCTCATATAGTCTTTTGATTACATGTACGAGGGTTAGTCAATTATTATCCGTAAAGTAGTTATAAAATTTTATTGTAATAAAATACGAAACTTACATCATTTTTCGACATAGTCTCCTTGCTTTTCAATTCACTTCGTACATCGCTCTACAAAATTCCTTATGCCCTCATAAAATAAGGTTTTCGGTTGAGCTGCGAGCCAGGAACGCACCGCTTCCTTCACTGCTTCGTCCGAGTCAAATCGAAGGCCCCTTAATGCCTGTTTGAGTGGACCAAACAAGTGATAGTCAGAAGGGGAAAGATCGTGACTATATGTAGGATGATCCAGTACTTCGAATTTGAGTTTCTGGAGCTTTTCAGCAGTGTGGATAGCAGTATGCGGACGGGCATTGTCTTGCAACAACACAACACCTTCTGACAGCAATCCTCGGCGTTTGCTTAGAATTGCAGGCTTTAGCCTGTCAGTAAGCATCTCACTGTAATGTACACTGTTTATTGTTGTGCCCCTTTCACCATAATGTTCCAGTACAGGACCTCGTGCATCCCAAAACACCGTAAGCATCAGTTTTCCTGCGGACGGTTGGGTCTTGAACTTCTTCTTGCACGGCGAATTTGGATGTTTTCATTCCATACTCTGCCATTTACTCTCCGGCTCGTAATGATGGATCCATGCTTCGTCACCAGTAATGATTCTGTCTAAGAAGTTGTCCCTTTCGTTACCATAGCGATCCAAATGTTTTTTGCAGATGTCGAGGCGCGTTTGCTTATGCAACTGTGTGAGTTGTTTTGGGACCTATCTTGCACAAACTTTACGAAACCCAAGTCTGTTGTGAATAATTTCGTAGGCAGAACCATAACTAATTTGGAGACGATGAACCACTTAATAGTTAATCGTCGTCGCGGCGGAGTAGCCGAGCGGTCTAAAGCGTCTGGCTGCGGAGCCCGCGGTTGCTCGCCGTGGATGTTCGAGTCCTCCCTGGGGCATGGGTGTGTGTGTTTGTCCTTAGGTTAGTTTACCTAGGTTTAAGTAGTTTGTAAGCTACGGACTGATGACCACGCAGTTTGGTCCGATAGATTAAATGAAATAAAAAAAAGTTAATCGTCTAAGAGAATCATTTCACGTGATCGCTCAATGGTTTGTTCATTTGTGGCGGTAAACGGTCGTCCGGCTCCTTCATCGTGCTTAACTGTCGTGCGACCATTTCGGAATTTTTCAATCCACTCTTACACACTTCATTGTGGCAAAACACTGCTCTCGTACTGTACTGAAAGTCTTCTATGAATTTCGGCCACTGATACACCTTCCGGCCACAAAAAACGTATCACTGAACGTTGGTCTTATTTGGTGCAAATAGACAGCAGAGCAGCCATGATCAACAGCACTGCAGCGACAACGAAACTAACGTAGCAGCTTGAAAATTGGTAATCTATAACAACAAATAAACAAAGCATGCGTTACCAACGTAAAACGACAGTACATAAACAAAAATATAACTAAATTGCGGATAATAATTGACTTACCCTCGTATTACTTTTATGGAGTATCGTCGCTGTTCCATTATTGTCGAAGGTCTGCTAATGAGTCGAATGCTTCTTCGAAGTAAATGAAAACAACATGTGTTTCTAAATAGAACTACTGTCGTTTTTCTGAAATTCTCTTGCAGCTGAAAATATTGTAGCTGCGCTATAGTCATTAGCTCTTCCGTACCTGAAGATGCAAGTTTATTTTACGAAACCGATTGTGTCTTTAATAAAAATATTAACAGCCGCAGCGGGCCGATTTATTGATGTACAGCAAATAAAGTAGGTGGCTGTTTTCTACATCTACATCTACAACCATACTCCGCAAGCCGCCCGACGGTGTGTGGCTACTCGCGTTTTATCGTGGCTACGGCGCTAAGCCTTGAGCAGGAGTAATGCTGTTGCTTTTCCTGGAAGAGCCGTTGCTCTGGGCACAGTGGACGCTGGGCGCCGTGCTGTATTGCGGTGAGCGGGCGGTCCTTTGTGCTGGGCTGTGCGCCAGCTGCGGGCTCCCACGGCACCCCGCCTGTGTCTGGCCGCACCTGCCCAGGGGACTGCACAGTGCACTCCACCTACCTGCAACACAACACGCCACAGCTACAACACGCCGCTCTACCTCCACACAACTTACAGTCTACATGCAAGCGCGTTTGGTACAGTGTATAAACTACACAGTAAATGCTGGGATTACTGGTACTACTGGTAACATTGCTACAGAAAGATACATAACTTCAACCAGAGACGAGACGCAGTGGCGGCTCGTACAAAATTTGACCAGTGTGCTACAATATTACAAACAGGAAATAGGAAACAAAATATACTGAAATAAAAAGTCAACCTTTGTATGATTGCCTTTAATTAAATATCAATTAATACTGTATTGACAGTAAGACCTTCAGGGGATTCTATTACAGCGCTGCCAACTATATGTATTCATGATTAGGTAGTACTGCTGTGAGGCTGGTTAGGTCGCAAATTCTTTCTTATTGGTCACACTTCATGTACAGAGTGCTCTCAAAAAATGACGCGTTTCGGAATTACCATCATCAGATTAGCAGACTACCTCAGTCTGCTTTTGTATGTATATTGAAGAACATCTTCCATCTGTTCACGTGTGCACATGGCACGGAAGAGATGCTAATCTGATTATGGTAATTCCAAAACGCGTCATTTTTTTGAGAGCACTCTGTACATGAAGTGTGACCGATAACAAAGAATTTGCGACCTAACCAGCTTCACAGCAGTACTACCTAATCATTTCATCATGGTCGCCTACCTCTTCAGTGACTTTATGTCGCATTTACAATATATGTATTCACTGCAGGTAGTAAATATAACGTTTAAAAAATATTAATTTCATTTACAGAAATTAAAAATTTAGACTCAGACGTATTTGAATACGAGCCTCACACAGGTAGGTTTGAGAGACAACGCGCAAGACGCCTGAGCCAGCGCACTATTTGACTCTGTATGCCGCAATATTCGTCATATACTGTTCTTCCGCAGTCGTTACACGCAGCGCGAAGAGAAATATTGATCTGGTGCTGCAGTCGGTCTCAGCACACGAGTCGCCAGGCCTGACGTCACATCTGCGCATGCGCACTAGCGAACAGTCGACTGCGTCGCCTCTCTGCGCACGTACCAGCGCGGCTGAATCCCACTTCAGCACATGGAGCTGGTTTCCAGCTATCGCGCGAGAGCGCTCCAAAATGCGTTTTCATCCTTATTACTAGCATTCTAATACGAATTGGAAAGGAATTGGCATAATTTTACTGTGATTCCTGGCTCATATTCCAAGAGAAAGGGTGTAATTTTACAGCGATTTCTCGCTAGCATTAGAAGAGAAATGGCATAATTTTAGAAATATATTTACAGTGCGCTGCAGCACATTAGCACATTATCACCAGCCGCCACTGACAAGACGGAGGAACAGTAGTAAGATGGAAAGAAATCAACACCGTGAGTAGACCGAATATTAAGTTAAAAACACATAGGCTTAACGTGCACAAAGTTTTCAAAAACTGTATTTAATCTATTTATCGAAAACAAACTGTACAAGCCTTTGCATCATTTACAGACCACAGAAACTACTTTTAAAATAAAAAGCAAAAAGCGTCTGGTGTAAAATAAATCTCTTAATTGCAGCCAGCATAAGACGGATTACCTCTTATAACCAATTTTAACAGCTGCTGCGGAAGATGGCCAAACGTAGTACATAAAAATAGTCTAAGAAACGAACTCGTTCTTTACTGACATCTCAAATAGTGTCTGAGTCACAGTCACTAATTTACAATTTTTGCTGATCAGTCAGTTCACACCTACATGCGAGTTACAAGTTTAATTTTTCATGGTAGGACGGTGATCTCTTTACTCTGAAGTATTAAATTGCCGAGATCGCAAATATTCATTTATTTTTCTGACGACCGGTTTCGATACACTTACGGTATCATCATCTGGTCACTCGTGTCCTCTGTTTTCGTCATGCGCCTTCACGAAACGAAAACATAGGACATAAGTAATACCCTAAGTGTATCGAAACCGGTCGTCAGAATATTTGCGATCTTGGCAGTTTAATACTTCCAAGTTAAAAGTAACACTACCCAAGTACCACACGACGAATACTATATGTTGCAATGTAGGTCGAACAAGGATCCTTCCAAAGAAATTTCGGTTGTTATCTTCCTAAACACATATCGTCGAAACAATCATCATCACTGGGGACTTATTTTGCCTTTCAATAGTCGCACCATAAAACAACCAACCAGGAACATGCCTGAATGCCAGTGTTCCTGGAATTACGCGATTCCTGTTCGATCATCAGTTCTCATTTGAACAGAACCAAGGCTGTTTTATAATAAATTCACCTTGTTAACAATGGATAAAAGAAAGGTCTGAAAACTGTTTTTAGGTACCAGGCGATAGACTAATTTACAAGATTTAAGAAGTAATTTTGAGAAATTCTATTGTTTACAAATTGAGTATACAGTGAGAGCTTGCGCAACGAACATAATTCGCTTCTGAGCCTTACGCGCAATGCGAAACCTCACTCTGCTACATATATTTTTCTATCGGAATTCATGTCATAATAGTATGTATTGCATTTTAAAAAATGGATTAAATTTTATCCTCGAATGTACAATACTGTACTTTTGTTATTTTAATTTCTTTCCAAGACAGTTGTCTCAACAGAAGACAATTAAATTCTTTACCTTGGAAATTATACACATAGTTGTGTCACGGTTCGAGGAAGGGGTGGGGGTCGCTCCAACTTTTTTAGTTGGAAGGGGGTCGCTTATTCAAACAGGTTGGGAAACGCTGCCGTATTCAATGCCTCGTCTGATTTTAAGCCTTGTAACGATACACTAGAATTTTTATTTTATTTTTTTGTTTCTCCTTTTTTGATCAGCGATACTTATCGCCTCCGTTTCCCTCTGGCTCGTAATATAACTAACTTACTTTCGTTCGTCATTTTTTACTTCCGGACGAGCGAGAAGACGGAACCGCGATCGTAGTTTTGTATCACTCTTGTCTGTGTCCGATGTATTCAGACGTCTTCCATTCTTGTATCCATTCAATGTAAGTAATTGTGATGCAAGTTGTTGTTAAAATACATTACTTAAATTTAAAATCACCCCCTCTCTTTGGCTTTTATTTAAATGAATCCCTCCAAGTCAAATATTTATTTTCTAGTGTTTTCAGCTCCTCGACGTCCGTAATAGTTTAATGTTCAGACGCCATTACGATCGCTTCGCATGTCTTTAAAATTTCACTCACTATTAGTCATTCTTATATAATACCTTGCTTGATTTCAGAACCTGCAATCATTTCTTTTGTAATTTTACGAAGCCCGATCATTTTTTTTTTTTTTTTATCTTTGTATCATTACCATTAACTTCATGTTTCGTCCACGGTCATATAACAATGAAAAGCGAAGTGAACTGTTTGAGCATTAGTCTAGTACGGAAAGTATCTCGAACATTCTGTATTAAATAAGAAAAGATTAACATTTTCCACTATTGCAGCACGAAGCATAGGATCCAGCTAGATGCTTTCCGTATAACGTGCCGTTGCTTGTGTGGTGCCCGACTTACATTCAATCCGCGGTTTATTTGGTTTAATGTTTATAAACGTTAAATTGTGGTGTGTTTGACTAAAGTATTTCAAAATTCAAAATTTCGATACAACCAATTCTTTGTCCAAATTACAATCGCGTAATCAAATTTAACAACTTAGGGCATCATACGGAAGCAAGGGTAACGTTATAGCCTGTTACTTCAGAGTCGTTCTTGACTTAATCCGCGTACTTTCTCCTTGGTGTCCCTCGACTCTTCTTTACGGCTGAACCCATGAGTGTCTCAGGTAACCATGCTTCTCCCATATGTGTCACATGACCCCACCATCTCGCCCTGTTCACTCTGCTTCATCTATAGTGTTCATTCCAAGTGTTTCTTTGCTTTCCTCATTATGAACACCGTCCTGTCATTGTTCCCATCTATTAGTATCTGCAATCATCCTTGCTCCTTTCGTATCAATAACTGAAATTGAAAAACTTGTACCTAGCATCAAGTTGGGGGGGGGAGGTCATGTAGAGTCCTTATGCAGCTTCAGTTCCTGCTTCAACTGTGTTCTTCACAGTATATTAGAAGTACGATATTACCCAATATTCAAAGCAATATTCGAATTTAGTGACATAATTTCACTATTCATACATTTGTGAATGACGACTTAAACCGTTGGAACTAGCAGTATAAAAGAGTAAATTTTATTACTAGTGACTGTGGCTTGACCACAATTAGAGGTGTCAAATAAAAAATAAAATTAACTCCCGGTAGACAGTTTTGTTGAATTCCAAAATTCGTTATTTTGATTGTTTTTTACATAATCAGAACTGCATATCGCTCAGCGTTAATCTAGTCTGCGTTTATACCATTACAGAAAACAAATTGGATTTCGTAATAAAAGTATTTTGGCCATGTAACTTCTACACCTTCATATAAACAAAGTAATAACTTAATTACTTAATAATAAGGACAAATTACATGTACAACTATAAAAACTTATGCCATTTTACTGTTATTTTGTACTCAAAGTTTATCATCATAATCTGATGTAACAAGTTTTAATTAATTTTTGAGCTGTTTTTCCCACTCCTCCGATTTTGCATGCAGTTAGCAGCGAGTAGAAGTATGATTGTGTCGGAACAGAGATATTTTTGCCGTAAAAAACAAATATGTGTGGCTGTTACCAAACCGAAGTGCTTTAGAAGAACCTTACGCAGTTTTAATCAGGCATTTGTCGGTGTCACGCCCCCCCCCCCCTCCACACCCCTCTCAACCAGTGATCATAGCACAGGAAAACAAAACGAAAGGGCTACACACGCGCAAGTGCCTACTCCTGATTTGAATTTCATGTTCAATGTGATGGTACGACGTCGACGATGGCACTACTGAATCCCCCGGTGTATGTCACAAATATTAAAGGTCGTCAAAAAAGTCCAGTTGTTAATCGCTCTGCAAACTGTCATTTTCAATCGCAAACTGTTCGGAAATCCAGCAGTTTCATTGGCGATTTTTATGTCGATTCTGAGGTGCAGCATGTCGGCATGTCGGCCACCTATTAGAAAACCATCCTGGGTAGTTCGGCCGCCTAGTACACGTCGTTTTATTTAACGTAGTATCTGGCCCCAACTGGAATCGAATGTAACTACCACACCACGACCTATAATCGGGTTTTATTTTTGATTATTTCATTATTTTAAAACTCGCTGACACTGTCAACCGAATTATGAAAAAATCAGTAGGTGCGCAATAATTGATGCATGTTTCAGGTGAATTGTTAATGTTTTAGCAGGTAGCAGCACCGACAGATTCGAATAAAATATTTCTCGTAACATCTGTTCAATTTTTACTGAGTCGAGAGATATAGTTGTTACCGTGTCACAGGTACTGAGGAAAGGCAAATGATTGGGTTCAAATCCGGCCGCGGTGGCCGAGCGGTCTGCGGCGCGCCAGTCACAGTCTGCACGGCCGCTACGGTCAGAGGTTCGAATCCCCCCTCGAGCATGGATGTTTGTGTCGTGTTTAGTATAAGGTAGTTCATAAGTAGTTTGTAAGTTTAGGGACTCATGACCCCGCAGTTAAGTCCCTTAAGCTTAACAAACATTTTGGGTTAAAAGTTGATATTCGTAAAATCCACCTCAATCCACTTGCGAGTTTCCTTGGATTTTTTTTTTTTACCCACAAGATTTTTTTATTGCTCAATGTCGTACACTGTTTGCCTCCATGGGGAGGGGGAAGGAAGGGATCATAGAAAAGCATAACGTGACTGATAAGGAGAGACGGGGCCTGTTATATCAAATGGGGAGTGGCCTCCAGCCACAACATTCTAAGTCTTCCTATGACATGATTTAAAAAAAAAAAACCGCTGCTGTACATATTTGAACCAGAATCGCCATACCATACCTAACTGTTAATAAAGACTTGGAGATTTTTTTTATATTATTATTGAGAGTTTAGAAAAGAGGTCCCGGAACCTTAGTTAGGTAATGGCTCAGTCTTATGGTTTTTGGCACGGAATCTTTATCATAACAACCAGCGAGTTGGAGCACAATATGACTACGTTATTACCCATGGAGGAAATCAGCAAAACACATGTAATTAGAATGAAAAGAAATACAATTTATCAATGTGAACACAGTTCCTCTTTCTCTTTTTTTAATGTTCAAATGTTTGTTAACCTTATGGGACTTAACTGCGGGGTCATCAGTCCCTAAACTTACGAACTACTTATGAACTAGCTAATACTAAAGACAGCACAAATATCCATGCCCGAGGGGGGATTCGAACCCCCGACCGTAGTGGCCGTGCAGACCGTGACTGGAGCGCCTCAGTTCCCTCGGCCACCGCGGCCGGCCATGAATTTTTCATTTATTAGTTCTGTACTACTAATTATATTCCCAACAAGAAATATTTCAGTAAATTTGATGACTTAAACATTGAGGTGTGAAAAACTAGAGTTTAGCTGAAGTTTGAGTTTTTAAGTAATCATTCCGAAGGTTGCAGGATTAACTCATAATTTCTTAACTCTTAACAGCAATCATCAAACGTCATATTAATAATCAATTTAATCCTCTCTGCCTTGTAATACTGCAGACTGCAGTGACAGATCGAGTCTGTAGCCTACTCTCTCCATTTGCTCTCCTTTATTCTTCCTGTGCGAGTCCTGCAGTAACACACTACATCAGGGTCGATATTGCCAGCTGTTGTTGCAATAAATTTGTTTGATAGCGGAAGGGCGCCTGACAGTGCAAATCACGTTTCGCTGTGACCAACAAACATGGATCGTATGTTACTCCTACATACCAAGTCATATTTGGATCAGTGTGATGTGGCAAGTGTATACGGTACGATTTAATGAATCTAAACGGGAGCAACCAAATTTGGCGACACAGTTCTCGTTTCAGAGCAATTTATGATGCTTTACGAGTGTACAATTTGTAAATATAGTACCATATTTGCGTTCATTGCGTAATGTTTGACAACTGTCAGACGATAAAATGTCTGCGTGAGGCGGACGCACAAATTTTTCGCATTGCTCTTTGACGCCACAGATATTCACTGAACCATTGTTTGTTTCAACCTATATGTTGAAAATTAATGTATAGTTATGTCTTAGTTACAGTTTTGTTTTAATTGTAAAATCTTTGTACTCGAAACACAGCAGCTGGTGTGATGTGGATAATCTGCAGAATTACGTTGTCTCAAGATGGCCTTAGAAGCCGAATGCTAGTTCGCAACAAAAATAAATATTATTGTGGAACAAATATACAGTGTGTACAGTTATTTAAAATGTCTGTTTGGTTTTTTTGGCATCTGTATTTTTTGAAACTTTGATTACTCTATATTTAGTATAACTAGTGTCATATTGGCAAAGTAAAGGATGTAGAATGCCTGTTTAGGTCTAAGAGAGGAAGTAAACGAGTTGAGAAACTGCTTGTGCCGGCCGCGGTGGCCGAGGGGACTGAGGCCTTAGAGTCACGGTCTGCACGGCCACTACGGTCGGGGGTTCGAATCCCCCCTCGGGCAAGGATATTTGTGCCGTCCTTAGGTTAAGCTAGTTGATAAGTAGTTTGTAAGTTTAGGGACTGATGACCCCGTAGTTAAGTCCCATTAGCTATAAAAAATATTTAAAAAATTAAAAAATAAAATTTAAAAAGAAACTGCTTGTGACGGGAGGAGCCCATGAGCCATCTGCCCGGCCGTGGGCGTCCCTGTGTCCCCGGTGGCGCAGTGCTCAGCGTGATTAGCTAGTCAGCAGGAGACCGCAGTTCTAATTCCTGGCTGGGATCAGATTTTCAACGTTCCCCGTTGGTTTATATCAGTGCCCAATAGCAGCTAATGTCGTCAATTCCTTACATAGAGATGTAAATGAATGTTCACGCGAAGGTGGCGTCAGGATTCAACTCTTCACCGCAAATGTGGAAAAATAGTTGGACCTGGCGCGGTGATCCAGATGGTGAACTTAGAGGACTGTGGACGATAGTGTTGTGCCGTAGGGTGTGAGCTGAGACAATCTGGGGAGGACGGGAGGTGAGAACCGGTTAGCCAAATAAGGAAATAGCTGGCCTAAGGCGGGAATCCCATGTTCGGTTCCCGGTCTGGCCACCAGCGTATTATTTCATTGCTTTAATACAATCCTAGTTCTCTCATTCGTCGCGGCCTCAAATGACGGCACTTAAATTTTGTCTCATTTCTGTCATCTTTTGCATCTGACGCGTGACCGTGAAAGCACAGGTACCTCATACGAGGAGTAATAATGAATGGTAGAATGTCTCCTAAACGGGGTAACGTTGGGGTAACAAAAAATGAAAGTAGAGATTACAAGAAAGAGTAGAGGTAAGCCTTCAGATGGAAGCACATTATAGAAAAAAAAGGATAAAGATAGATAGGATAGGACGTTTGCGGCGCACAACAGCAAGGTTTTTAGCGGCCTTGCAAAAGAATTAGACGACAGTAAATAAATAAGAACAGGCAATAGAAGAATGTAGGTCTTGGCAACAACACATACACATACTGAAAATCGCCGATGTAAGGTGGCAGACTGACGTATACAACCTTAGAAGTCCTTAAAAGAAAATGTCGGGGTATAGAGGTACGCTGATCGCTGATGTTAAAAGGCATCAGCGAGCCCTCCTGTAACCACCAAAACCTCCAGCCTATGAGCTTAGGCCAGAGGCGAGAACACAAAATTGTGCCTAGAGGATGGCATGCAGCTCTGCCGAGAAAACGGAGTAGGCAGTGGGCAGGTGAATCCCTATCCTGTGAGCTGTAAACACTACAGAACACCCCACCAAGTTTTGATCCGTCAGTGTACACCATTGTACAATAACGATGCTTATTTAAAACGTTGAAAAATTCTGACTGAAACGTTATGTCTGGGGTGCAATCTTTTTTAAAACTGGTTAAATCTAAAATGAGCCTGGACCTGTGTAATAACCAAGGCGGTTATCTACTCCATCCTCGACGTAAAACACCAAAATCTCTAACACCCATATCTAAAGAACAGTCCTTAGCAAGAATCCTCGTAGCTCGAAGCCGATTACGAAACAGCCGTTCCATAGGCGGCCGAGCAACAGTATTGTAAGCAGGTGTATATGGGGCGGACAACGCAGCATACGTCTGATGCACCACGAGGAGCTGTCGCCGAATGGAAAGCGGTGGCTCAGCAGACTCGACGCAAAGGCTTGGTATAGGGCTGGTTCGAAAAAGGAAAAAGTAACGAAAGGTTGTCATTCGGTACCCAACGAATTGCACTTCCATGGGGTGTAACACTGGCCAGCCAAGTCAGACGATCCCAGTGCCAAGAGGTGTCATAATCGGGACCGCCGACGGGAAACATGTTACATTTGAGAAAAGTGTAAACTTGCTGTGAGCCCTGAGTGCATGAAACAATTTCATTGTACGAAAAAATACAAAATAATGTACACTCTTCGTGTATTCTTTTGATATTATTAATAGATGTTCCATGTAAAATGTAACAGTTTTCGTATCCACTGTCCTTATTTGAGGACACCTCCGTATTGTTCTATGAAACTTTTTTTTAGGTAAATTATGATGAATTCTGCACAAGATAGGTCTTAAGTTACTAAAAATGTATCAGAAATTTCGTTCATTATAATTCGTTTATACATAAAGAACAGTCTAGAGTGCAAAAAAAAAATTTTTTCCACTAGTTTCGGTCTTATTTTAGACCATCTTCAGGAAATTAAGCTCCATTGATGTTGTGGAACTGGCATGAAACTTTGAGCCTTCTAGTGACGCACTAGAAGGTTCCAATTTCCTGCTAGCTCCACAACATCAATGGGGCCAAAAAATATTTTTTTTTTTTTTTTTTTTTTTTTTTTTTTTTTTTTTTTTTTTTGCACTCTAGACTGTTCTTTACATATAAATTTAAATAAGCGTGCTGTTCCCCATAAGAAAAACAAAAATGTTTCCAAAAATCTATTATAATTCGTGCATGAGAGGGCTGGACATCCATTTGCATCCTTTTCCTATTCCTTCTCCCCTTACGCGGTAAATGTTGTGTGTGTGTGTGTGTTCTATAATCGTATCCCGAATCACGACGTTGCACTGGCAGGGCGAATTACGCTCGGATTTGTAGTACGTGGGAAATATCACCTAATTTTGTATATTTCCTTCTTTTTTTCTGGCTTCCCCAACGGGTCCTGGAATATTTGCAGAGATTTTTCCGAACAAAGTTATCGTTGTGCCTCCGCGGTTGAGGCCTGCTCGGTAGAGCAGTTGATTTAATTTAGTTTTCTTCGACATCTGAAGACTTCCGCGAAGGTGGATGTCGCGAAAAGCGGCCGCGCAGAAGACAGCAAACAGCGACGCGGCGCACGCGACGGCAGAAGGCGGCAGTAAGCAGGAGACGCCAGTTCGCCCAGCCGAGACTGCGCCGTGACGCGCGCCCGACGAATCCAATAAGCGGCGCGCTGCGACAGCCGACGTTGCTGACAAGCGTCCTCACACGACCACTCTCTCCCTCTCCACGCGCCCGACTTTTAGCGTCCCTGGCGGTTCGATCGCTCCCAGCTCCCAGCTCTTAAGCTTGTTCTCGTTCTTCCAACACCCAACGTGCTTTGATTTTTCTCGAACCTCGTTTATCTGTGCCGCACAGGCTAAAGTCCCATTTACACGATACACTTGTGATATTACAGGAACAGGGGGAAGCTGATTGCTTCCATGTGAAAGGCGTGTTTTTCCAGGTTGTTGGGTTCCCCAGCCGGCCGGCTACCAGCTTGTACAGGGTGTCCACAAAAGGGCTCCCTGATTTCAAAATTAAATATCTCGAAAACAAAGATCGATAGAGGAATGCAGTAAACTGTATGTTTATTGTGAAAGCTGTAAGGAGTTTATACAGCAGTGTGAAATAATAGTTACAAAATCTGCTAACAGTTGGCGCTGTACGCTGTACAGCTCATACATAAGTGAAATAATCGTATGAAAACACTCTTTACAAACAATCACATCACAATGTTTTCAAAATGTTCACCATTGGCACTACAGAGGTGGCGCAAACGAAGAATGAAATTCGCCATCACATTTCGTAGTGTCTAAACCGAATTGGATTCATATGCCACCGAGATCGCCGATTCAAGCTCGTCCAGCGTGGCGGGATGCTTCGTGTCTTTCACTGTGCCCCACAAAAAATAGTCACAGGGAGTCAAATTCGACGAATGTGGAGGCCAATCCATGCCTGCGCCAGTAAATTTGGGATATTCCAAAGCAATGACTCGATTCCCGAAGTATTCCTCAAGAAAGCGAAACACTTCTTCGGTCCGATGTGGTCGGGCTCCATCTTGCAAAAACCATTCAGTACCTGGTAGATCCTCTAACGCTTGCTGTGTGGCGACAAATTGTTCCAAAATTGCAACGTAACGTGCACCAGCGACCGTTTCTCGGATGAATAAAGGGCCCATAATGCCTCTGCTGCATACTGCAGCCCACACAGTAACTTTAGGAGAATACAGGGGTTTCGCTTCACACCAATATGGCTTTTCGGAACCCCAAAATCGCCAGTTCTGCTTATTCACGTTTCCATTCAGGTGGAAGTGTGCTTCATCTGTAAACCAGATGCAACCAACATCAGATCCTTCACTATCAATCATTGTGAGCATCTGATTAGCAAAGGCAACCATTAGTTGCAAAGCTCGCACGGGTATGGCCTGGTGCGTTTGAATTTTGAATGGAAACATGTGTAGGCTCTTTCACAGTATTTTCTGCGTGCTAGAACGCTTCAAACCAGTCTCAGATGCAATTCTACGGACGGATGACATTGGATTTTCTTGAATAATTCCAGAAACTGTGGCGATATTTTCAGGCGTAACTGCGGTTTGCTTGCGGCCGACATGCCTCACTAGCTCATCAGTTACGCTGCCTGTTCGTTGAAATTTTGCGAAGAGCGTACAAATGGTTTTGGCATCGTGTCCTTTTGTAAGATTAAATCGTGCTTGAAAACTTCGCCTTCTTGCCGTAGGCATCTCTTCTAACCTGTGGTACTCTAGCACCAGAAAAACGCGTGCTCAATGGAGTACATGGTTTTAAACTCTTCCTTCGGCACGCTAACCTCCTTTCACGTTTTAATAGTGCAACTGATCGCTCTGGGCTTCGGATCACTATTTATACTAGCCATTACGTATAGCAATTACAGCGCCATCTGTTAGCAGCTTTTGTAACTATTATTTCAAACTGAATATATTTTTATAAAAAGCCATGATAAATTAAATATTATGTAACTATATTTCGACAGCACTAGTATAATTGAACAGTGAGACACCATGCTTAATGGCTATCTGAGCAAAGAGCTTCAGTCTTAGCCGTTTTTTAGTGTTGTTAAATATATATTTGTTTGTGCTATGTAAACAGTATTTGTAGGGAGGTGGTTAAAGCATTAATTCTGTGATATTCAAATGTATAACATTTTGGAAGGAACTTATATTTTAAAGATGAGGCGTTAGAATGCGCAGAAGGATACAGTTTTGCGAGCAGAGGGAGCACGCTATCGAATGCTTGGGAAGGGACTCGTAACTTGGACGTGGCGGTGAAAGGTTGTGACGCTGGGCGGTCCGAATCCGCGTTACGAACTTGTGATTTGAAGAGATAGGCATGTGTGGACTTAGAAAATTTTCCGGGACTGTGACTACAGAACTTTGTCTCTGCTTGAAAATTGATAAACTATGCACGGTAGTAGGGCTTTGGAACTGTAATAATTCAGCAATCATGTACTCGTGTGATGACAAACTGTGTTTTATAACAAATACTTTTATCGCGGATACTGCAAAATTGGATGGACCGGACTACTCTAACGCACGAGTGATAATTTGGAACTTTTACTCTCGAGTGCGTCTGGTACTTATTGTGCCTCTCATGAACAATAGTAGGGGGAAATATTTAGTTATTTACCGATGTATAAAGTAGGACCACCTCCGCGTTTCATGTCTAATAAAAGTAATTAATTCCATTTATAAAGAATTACTTTGTGAGTGAATCACTTCTTTATCTTAGAATACAGTTTATTGGTCATTCAGAGGTTTAATTTATGTTTGTTAAATATATTTTCACGTCATCATATGCAGATTGATAGACTGGCTAAACTACAGATCTTGTTTAAACAGACTGGGTAGCTGTTTAGGGCATAGAAGTTGACATACATAACTCACCCCTATGAACAGAGACAACGAGCCATAAACCTTTCACTACCCTGAATTATGTATTGCCCAAGTCATATTGGTGAGAACCGATAGGAAGGTCGCACATTCTCTTGTCTGAATTGACTACTCGAGACGCTCCTGGAGTGTTTTTCCCGTACTGACAAGGAGACGACATGGATATATATATATATATATATATATATATATATATATATATATATATATATATGGTACGTGAAGTTCAGAACTCAAATAACAACCAGCCAAAGCTATTCGACGCAACTCTAGAAACATTTCGAGAAAATTGGCCTTGGAAGTTTCGCGAATAACTGTACTAGTCATTAAAGGTGTTGTACCATCTGTCGGTGTAGCTCAGATGGTAGCGTTCTGGGTAGGTGGTTCGAATCCTTTCGTGGCAGATTTTCTATTTCTTTTAGTTGTGTTCGAATACTGATACAATTTAAATTATAATGGTAATTTTTACGAAAAGTGCACGTATTTTTTTTTTTATTCGTAATTTCCTTTACATTATAGAAGGTTCTTAATAATGATGATTTCAATAAATAAAAATTACATACATTTACAGAATTGGCTTCACTATTAGTTGACGAAGTAGTCTTTGATTGTTCAGTTTTTCAAGATCTACGACGCTGTTTCTGTCATTTCCATAGCTACTAATGGCTTTCCAAGCAGCTGACGTACTCAACCACCGTTTTAATTGACGACAAAGTTTTCAGCTCGTCCACAAACAAATAAACAAAAACTGTCACAACACGTTCAATTAGAGATCCCAAAATGTTTTATATAACTGAATTCGAAAAAATGTATCTCTCACAGTGGGATTCGAACCACCAACTCCATGATTGTGATACCAGAACGCTACCACCTGAGTTACACTGAGTTACACCGACAGACACTGAAATTGTTTCATTTATTGGTACTTATATGTTCTTTGCAAAACTTCAAATTCGATTTTCTCGAGAACGTTTGAGAGTTGCGTCGAATGGCTTTAGCTGGTTGTTAAGTTCTCAACTTGACGTAGCATAAATATAAAGAAATTCTAAAATCCCATACCCATGTGGCCTACTTGTGCGTGAGTCTCGTCTGTGTCGATAGGTCGTTTTCGTTTAGACATTGGCACAAATTTCTTCAGCTGTATTCTATGCAGTTTAGCACCGGAACGGTGAACTGAGGTTATGAGGACACTTTTTTTCTGCTTCGGTGGAGTGGTCGAGCGCTGTAAGATGCCTTAGGTTCGATTCCTCCCCACTTTTGTGTGTGGGGGGAGGGGTGTATTGTTCTTACGTTAAGTTAGGTTAGTATAAGTAGTTTTTAAGCCGAAGGACTGATACCCACAGCAGTTAAGTCCCATAGATTTATAATAATTTGAACATTTTGGACACTTTTTAATGCAGGCGCCAGCAATGAAAATAGAGCTGATTAAAGTCCAAAGGAAAATAACTAATGCATGTTCTTGTCAAAGGCTATGAGGCAAAATCTCCACTCTTGAGAACTTAAAACGGGACAGTGTCGTAGAAACATTTCAAGACATAACCATTTATGTGATCAACAAAATGTATACCTCAATCAGTTACCTTATTTTTTATATATATTGTCTTCTTGCTAAGTGTCAAAAACATAGAAAATTATTTTTCTCGTGTAATAATTCGGAGTTATTCCACTAATGAAATAATTTTCATGAAAAATTTGAAAATTGCTGCATATACTCAGCCACCGCTTACAAATTTAATGGATGCTGATACAGCCCTCGGTTGCGGAAATATAATTTATTTTACCCGTTTTCGGCAATTACTAGGATTGCCTTCATCAGAATTTTTTTTAATGCCTATGACATAAATTACTTGAAAAAAAAAACAGTTTTTAAGAATAAAATGAAAGTCCTAGTCTGATGTATAGCACCTAAGCACTACTAACAAGTCACATAATAAAATTATAGATAAGCTACGAAGCTTCGAGCAGTAAAAATAAAAGACTAGTCATTAAGGGCTGCTCACATGTGCGAAAGAGGCGTCAGACTCAAATACAAGTAGTTGGGTAAAATAAATCTTATCTCCGTGACCGAAGAATGTATCAGTATCCATTGAATTTTCATTAAAATACATTCATGTATTTATGTTATTATTTATGCACACTGCAAACTTTTATCTGTAAAACGTAAATAGTTTTCCATTATACAAGATGCGACTGAAAAGTTCGATGAATGGTCTCAGGAAATATAGGAAACAAGAGTTACGAACAAAATATCTTTACTGGCCTTCAAAGTAATCGCCAATGGCTACAATACACTTCTGACATCGGTTATGCATCTGTTGAAAACTGTCAGTAAACGCATCTTGTCGAATCGCTCGAAGGACTGAGGTCATGCATTGTTGGATCTCCGCAACCACTCAACCACATACATTTTCTGAACTGGTTTACGTTTTAGGAGGCGATCCACTTATAATATCGTAAAAAGATATAAAATAGCCAAGATCGCTTATCATCAATTTTTATTAACGACGACCGGTTTCGCTGAACTATGTCAGCATCATCAGGTCAAATAAAATATTTTACAAGGCCATAATCTTGTAATGTCAAACAGTTGTTATATAACAATTTACAGTGCATAGGTGCACTATGTCATTATAATAAAATATAATTATCACAGTGAGTGACAAAAGCAAACAAAAGCAACCTGATGATGCTGACATAGTTCAGCGAAACCGGTCGTCGTTAATAAAAATTGATGATAAGCGATCTTGGCTATTTTATATCTTTTTACAATTTTCTGAACTGCTTTAACATCATACACTAGCATCAACATCCCATGGGTCTCCGTCGCCGTTTTGCCTAGCCGGACGCGGTGGCCGAGGGGACTAAGGCGCTCCAGTCACGGTCTGCACGGCCATTACGGTCGGGGGTTCGAATCCCCCCTCGGGCATGGATATTTGCGCCGTCCTAGTTCGTAAGTAGTTCATAAGTAGTTTGTAAGTTTAGGGACTGATGGCCCCGTAGTTAAGTCCCATAGACTATACAAACATTTGAACATTTTTGAATTTCGTTTTGCCTAATTTGAAACAAAACTTGATGTAAACAAGTTGCTCTATTTTGCGCTCGATGTCGCAATGACAGGAGTTCTCACACCGACCCTATTTGCTGGGTCGCATCGTGTACCATCGCTTCACTGCAGAACTTTGCACGATAGGGGGCACTTGTTGAAAAAAAGGTTTGTAAATCTAAGGGACTTAACTACGGTGGTCATTATCCCTAAGCTTATAAACTACTTACACTAACTTAAAAAATAATTTATGCTAAGGACAACACAAACACCCATACCCGAGCGAGGAGTCGAACGCCCGAAGGAGCTGGGCGCCTTAGTGCGCACGGCTATTCCGCCGCGGCAAAAAGTTGCCGTCCCTGGTGGGGATTGAGCGCTTATTGGCATGACCCTCATTGTGCATACGCGGCCACCTCATCCTCACCAGCGCGGTTTGTAAAATATCTGACTATTCACCGAACTTTTCAGACGCACCTCGTATTTATGAATGAACAAATCTTAAATTTCTTAATTGAAAGTTACTAATACTTTTAAACCGAAAATATTTTGAAGTTAAAGGAAACGTTTAAATTTTGTATGAAACCCACCATCTTTCAAAACTGTTCTTTTCGTACAAATGAAGATTTGATTCCGTTGAAGAGATTCATCAAACCTGCATCATAAACATTATTCAGTAAAAAGTCTTCGTCCTTTATCGGTTTAGTGTTCATAGAATTGAAAGCCAATGGTACCTCATATACTGATTTCGCATGGCATCTAAGTATTATAGGAACAATGTTGTTCCTGATGTATGCCATGTCAACACGCTGACTAAATCGCTCTGCTCCTCCAGCTGCTTGCTAATGATTTGTGCCGAGCGCTCGTCGGTAGCGTCGGTAGCTTTCTTCTTTACTGTCAACGTCACTGATATTCTTCTAACTCTTTTACTAAATACGGATATTGTGTACGATTTCCTTGGCACCTATACAAAAAGTCATCATTCCAAATTGCAAAAACTTCGGAGTTACAGTTGTTTTTCTTAGAGAATCTCTACAGCTCTGTTCTGTAGTTGATTTCACCTCCCCGTAATGTCTGAATGTAAGTGTGTGTGTGTGTGTGTTTTTTTTTTTTTTAATCAATATAATCAGTTTAATCAGTTAATCAGAACATGCTTTACAAATAAAAATCGAATCGCGTCTGTTGTAAAATAACTGTCTTAATTGCAGTTAGCACAAGACGGATTACTTCTTATAGTCTATTTTAACAGCTGCTGCGGAAGATGGACACAGGACCAAACGTCTCAGATAATTGTTTAGCGATCGTTTTCTGGTGGTTTATTAGCAACAAATTTGCAAAAAAGCGGTATTGTCAAAATTCAAATAGCACATACAGTTTCAGAGTGTATGTTATCAAGAGCACGTGCAATACACAAAGCTTTAGAAGATTCCTTCCAAACCCTATTCAGTGCTCCCTTTTGTGAACGATACTTCCAAATAAGCTCCGAGGACGCAGATAACGATCCGCCGTGCTGCCATTGTGGGATGCTGGCCAAAGTTGGCATCGTCGCTCATAACTGCTGTGCATGTCGCACAGCTGCGAAGTTTCTTGTCGGAGACTCGACTGAAGCAAGGAAGAAGGGGTTCCAGAATGGCTCCTGATTTGAGGCAGCCGTCCCGAACACTAAGGAAAATCCGCCGCAAGAAGTCGGCCTGCAGTTCCACTACGGGGCAGCAGCGTGCTCGGTGCTGCGAGAGGGACCACAAAGACGGCGGTGTTCCGGCGGTTATCTTGGGCCGATATTTTCTGAGAGGTGCGCCAGTGTCGGAGGCCGCAATCGCGCTGCGAGTCCAATACGGGCGCGGCACGCAGGCCCTGCGGTCTGCGCATCCCCCTCCCCTACCCCCCCCTGCCAGTGGGGGGTAGTGGAGGGGGTGCTTGATTCGCAGTGAGCACAGCTCCGCCCCCGGGGAGAGATTGGGCTGCGCGCCGGCGTGTTATCTGCAGGCAGACTCCGGCTTACACCCGATCCGGATTCTCACAAATATTAAAGAGCCAGCCCGCTCTCTCTGCGCACTGCGTGCCGTTTTCCCTCGCCGCCCGACCGCGGCACAGCTGTTATTGACTGCTGCGACTCAATCACACGGCAAACCACATTTGCCTTCTTTCTGTACGATTTTTTTCCCTGTGGTTTCGTCCGAAGAGTTTGATGCATCTCTCCATGTCAGTCAGTTCTGCATAACCACAGAAGCATGTTATCTACTCGTATCTGTTTACTGTAGCCAATTAAAAACTTAAGTAGGTAGTATTTTGGTTCCGCAATATGTTTTTTATTTATTATGAGCAGATAACCTAGTACGTAACAATGAGTTAAATATAGGGTGTTACAAAAAGGTACGGCCAAACGTTCACGAAACATTCCTCACACACAAAGAAAGAAAATATGTTATGTGGACATGTTAGAACTCATTTTAGTATTTTTCTTTAAATGTAAATTGAAATAATTCGTGCAGACAATTCTAAAAATACCCTAGTGTTTCGTTAGTATGTACTGTACGTCCTCGATTCACCGGCAATTGAAGGAAGGTAATGTTGACTTCTGTGCTTGTGTTGACATGCGACGGATGAGGCTTCATTCCAACGTGATGAAATTTCATACGGGATACTCTACCTGTGCTGCTAGAACATGTGCCTTTACAAGTGCGACACAACATGTGGTTCATGCACGATGGAGCTCCTGCACATTTCAGTCGTCGTGTTCGTACGCTTCTCAAGAAAACATTCGGTGACCGATGGATTGGTAGAGGCAGACCAATTCCATGGCCTCCACGCTCTCCTGACCTGAACCCTCTTGACTATGATTTATGGGGGCATTTGAAAGCTCTTGTCTACGTAACCCCGGTACCAAATGTAGAGACTCTTCGTGCTCGTATTGAGGACAGCTGTGATACAATACGCCATTCTCCAGCGCTGCATCAGCACATCATGGATTCCATGCGACGGAGGGTGGATGCATGTATCCTCGTTAACGGAGGACTTTTGAACATTTCCTGTAACAAAGTGTTTGAAGTCACGCTGGTACGCTCTGTTCCTGTGTGTTGCCATTCCCTGATTAATGTGAGTTGAAGAGAAGTAAAAAAATGAGCTCTAACATGGAAATGAAGCGTTTCCGAACACATATCCACTTAACATATTTTCTTTCTTTGTGTGTGAGGAATGTTTCCTGAAAGTTTGGCCGTACCTTTTTGTAACACCCTGCATACAAAGATGGTTTTTCAGATATGTGAATCTGCGAATTTCGCATGACTATGAATCGATACTACAGAACAAGGGTAATATAAAACAAATAGATTTTAAATGAATACATCTTAAGCTACAATTGTTTTAAAGTATTAAAACTGTGGGATTCTATGAGAAAGTATTGTCAGATAGGTGATGGTAAAACAAAACGAGGCTTTGTTATCACTAACAAGGAAAGTACAAGGGCTCGAATAAACATATCTGTATGAACGTTTGCTTACAGAATCTCTACGTACACCTCAATGTGCTGGTGGGTGTCGTTTTTATGCAAAACTCTGCAATCATGCTCCAGATAGCACTGTAGATGTAACTGTAGACGCCATACGTAATGCAGATATCTTAACTATAACTTACGTAATAATCATCGCACATGTTCTCTAGCGTATTGTCATCAAAATCCGTGATGATAGTTGCAACTTTAACCTTCTTCTCGGAAGACTGTTGGTATTCACTGCCACTGCTTCCATCGCCTCTTCCCGCACTTACCGTATCACTACCGCTTGCAATAGTTGTTCGTCATTATCATCCCTATTATCATTATGTGTTAGTGTTACAACAGTATTTAACTTACGGTCATATTTCTGTACCATAACAGATACGAGAAAGCATACCATCTTCACGAAGAAGGGTTCTTCATATATTAATTCATCTCAATCAATCGCAATAAATCAGCAGGATTGATTATTAATCGCCACCCCATCTGACGCTTCACCACACAAATAACGTCACAAAACGCAACTTCGGAGGTAAACTGCACCGTTCCTACTGGCGAACCGACAGGTTAAAGTGCAATGTGGCATGGCACACGGAGAGGCCTTTAACGGACGACTGCAGAGTTTTGCAGATGCGGGAGTATCACTAGTGAAATAAGTGATCTTTACATTATCTCTCATACGATTTTGGTGTATATTTTTTTGTTCGAGCCCAAGTACTTTCCTTGTAAGTATCAATACCACAGAATGGGATGCGCATGAGTAAATTTTAAGGTTACAGATATTAGAAATGTCCAGGTGAGTGATATGTCGATGCGCGGGGCCGTTCCCCGTCGGGGGTTCGAATCCTCCCTCGAGCATGGATGTTTGTGTTGTCTTTAGTGTAAGGTAGTTTATAAGTAATTTGTAAGTTTAGGGACTGATGCCCCGCAGTTAAGTCGCATAAGCTTAACAAACATTTGAACATCTGAATTTGAGTGATTGTACAAGCAATCTGTAAATCTCAGAAACATTGGTGGGAGTGGAGGTGGGGGGAGGAATTATGGCATAGGCAAACAAAGGACTATGGAGTATTGGTATGGAACACATATGACAAAATTATTTATAGTCAGTAAGAACAATATTAATAAGTTGACAGTATTTTAATACAGGTGAATAATGGAATTGTGTCTGGTCATTAAGCACTAGGACAGGATTCTTGGACTGGTATTTGTTAATGGCCAGAATTTCTACCAATGTGACTTTTCTAACCTTTTTCCCTTTATCGAGAACATCACATTTAATATCATAAGAACGACATTTATTCAAATCATGGTCAGCAAAGGCGGAATCTTTCTTTTTCAATCTCCAGCTCCTTTCGTGCTCAGGTAGTCTAGTGGCTATAGCCCTGCCTGACTGACCTACATATAATTTGCCATAAAGATGACAGGTAATTTTATAAATTCCACTCTGTTCTAAAGGTGGAATTTTGTCCTTGCTGTTGAACAAAATTTGGGCAACAGTATTTGTGTAAAACGCTGACCACTGTCAACTTCTCCTTTCAAGCTAAAGATAACAATTAGGTTTATTTCAGATTATGCTGATGTCATGCCTATTATATACAACCGCTAGCTCAGCGAAAGATCCGGACCCAACAACTGCAAAGTTGCACTGGTGACTCAAATATTTAAAATACATTTATTAATAAGCCACAGTAAGAGTGATCCTAAAAATTACAGGGCAATATCACTGACGTCGGTTTGTAGCAGGTTTTTGCAATATATATTTTTTCGTACATTATGAACTACCTCGAAAAGAACGATTTGTTGACCCACAGTCAACACGGATTCTGAAAGTATCTCTTTGCACATATGAAGTAATAAATACTATCGACAAGGTATCTGAAATCGATTCTACATTTCTTGACACTGTCTCACAAGCGGTTTCTAATCAAATTGAGTGCTTATCGACTATGGTTGTACGACTGGTATCGCAATTTCCTGGCATAAAGGACACATTACTTAATAATTGCCGGCCGCGGTGGCCGAGGAGACTGAGGCGCTTCAGTCACGGTCTGTATGGCCACTACGGTCGGGGGTTCGAATCCCCCCTCGGGCATGGATATTTGTGCCGTCCTTAGTCTTAAGTAGTTCATAAGTAGTTTGTAAGCTTAGGGACTGATGACCCCGTAGTTAAGTCCCATAAGTTCTACAATCATTTGAACATTTTGAACTTAATAATTAAAGGAAATTCGTCAAGCAAAACGGAAGTGATATCTGGCGTATTGTAAGGACGCTACTCTTCCTTATATATAAGCGTTTTAGGAGACAATATAAACCGCTCTCTTAGGGTGTCCGTGGATGACGCTCTCGTTTGTCGGTTAGTCAAGTGTCCAAGAGATCAAAAACACCTACAAAACGATCAGGATAAGACATCTGCAGGGTGCGAAAATTGGCATTTGATGCTAGATACGCCGGCCGCGGTGGCCGCGGGGACTGAGGCGCTTCAGTCACGGTCTGCACGGCCACTACGGTCGGGGGTTCGAATTCCCCCTCGGGCATGGATATTTGTGCCGTCTTTAGTATAAGGTAGTTAGTAAGTAGTTTGTAAGTTTAGGGACTGATGACCCCGTAGTTAAGTCCCATAAGCTTAACAACCATTTGAACATTTGATGCTACATAAGTAAAAGAGTGAAGTCATCTGTATCAGCACTAAAATGAATCCGTTAAACTTCATTTACACGATTATAGATTGTACAAGCTGTAAATTGAACTAGATACACGGGAATTATAATTACGAACAAATGTAATTCGGAAGAACACACAGTAAATGTTGTAGGGAAGACGAACCAAAGTTTACGTTTCAATGGCAGAACATTTACAACACAATTTTCAGTCCTGTCTTGGAGTATTCCTGCGCATTGTGGAATCTTCAAGTTGGATTGACGGAAGGTATATAGAATTCAGAGAAGAGCAGGTCGTTTTTTATTATTATTATTATTATTTTCGCGATACAGAGAGCGTCACGGAATTTATACTGGAGTAGGGGTGGAAATCATTAAAAGAAAGGCGTTATTCGTCGCGCCGAGATTTGTTTATGATATTTCTGTCACAACTTTCTCTTCCGAATGCGAACATATGTTATTAGTTCCCATCTACTCAGGGAGGCATGAGCATCATAAAATAAGGGAAATCAGATCGAAAACTGAAAGATTTAGATGTTCCTTTTTCCGCACGCTATTAGTTAATGGAAGGTAGAGAAATACTATAAATCGTTTCGATAACCCCTGTGTCAGCCACTTAAATGTGATTTGCAAGGTACATACGTAGATGTAGAAGATGTCTCCTACCAACATATCCATCTCCTTATGATGCACGAGGAACTTCCTGAAATGATATCATCGTCTGCCGTTTGCACAGGTGTATAAGTTGGCAACTGGTGGGAAACATACCGTCGTTCATATTTACAGATACTGGATCTTGAACGCTACCCCATTTGACGATGGAAATCATGTCCGTCTATGAGAGACCGTTATTTCCCTCTCAACGCATTGTTTTCATTGTTTGCTTTTCCTTGTCGTATGCTGATAATCACTGTAAATATTTGGTGTTTATTCTGTCGGACATGTCCGAAAGAACTCCACATATATACATAATTAGGCATAGAAGGTTACTACCCATCCCAAGTCATCCAATTACTGATTGCTTAACAAACTCGAACATTGTTGGGGGGGGCATCAATGGGGGGAGTTATGACTCCCCTCCTTTGTATCTTATACGCTGTACATTAACATTGTTTTCTTAATATATGTATTCGATATTATAGTATAATAAGTTCTTGTCTTTGATATAGTCTACTATGCTTTATATATAGAATATGAGTCATATAACCCGTGGTTAAAAGAGGAAGCCCGCTGTGCGCGGCTTTCTACTTTTAACAAAAGCCGCGCAGTGCTAAATTTAAAATTCAACTTTTAGTGCCTTTGTAGATAAGATAGGTATATGTTTATAGGTGTATAGGTATTTGTCTCTCAAAGATCTGTTCAACTATGTTGTTATCTCATATTATGTTTTTGGAGACTTCGACTCGACGTTTGTTGTAACCTTCTATTAACACAGATTCGCGGTGGGCTAAATTCAAGTTTGCTTATGGGAGATAACATGCAGAAGAGAACAAACAAAATTCGCGTTGTCGTGGTGCTCTCATTTACATTATATTTGGATGTAACAGTATTTGATTCCGATAAATGCTGTACTTGCAGATTTAGGAATTACATAATGTCTGTTGTTGTTGTGGTCTTCAGTCTCCATGCTACCCTGTCCTGTGCAAGTCTCTTCATCTGCACGTTCGGCAACCTACATCCTTTTGAATCTGCTTACTATATTCCTCCCTCGGTCTCCCTCTACGATTTTTACCCCACACGCTTCCTTCTAATGCTAAGTTGACAATTCCTTGATGTCTCACAAAGTGTCCAACCAATCTATCCCTTCTCTTCGTCAGGATATGCCAGAAACTCCTTTTCTCCCCGATTCGGTTAAACACCTCCTCATAAATTACATGATCTACCCATCTAATTTTCATCATTCGTCTGTAGCACCACATTTCAAAAGCTTCTATAATCTTTTTGTCTGAACTCCTTATCGTCCACGTTTCACTCCCATACAATGCTTCACTCCAGACAAATGCTTTCAGAAACGACTTCCTAACATTTAAATTAATATTGGATGAAAGCAAGTTTCGCTTCTTTAGAAACGCTTTTCTTCCCATAGCCATTCTGCATTTTATATCTTCTTTACTTTAGCCCAAATAACAAAATTCATCTACTACTTTTATCGTCTCATTACCTAATCTATTTCCTTCACATCGCCTGATTTTCTGACATTGCATTCCATCACTTTAGTTTTATTTTTGTTAATGTTCATCCTATATATCTTCCTTTCAAGACACTGTCCATTCAATTTCTCTTCCAGACCTTTTGCGGTCTCTGACAGAATTACTATGTCATCGGCAAACCGCAATGTTTTTGTTTTTTCTCCCTGTACTTTAATGCCCTCTACAAATTTCTCCTTCCATTCCTTCACTGCTTGCTCAATGTAGAGATTGAACAACATTGGGGAAAGGCTACAACCCTGTGTTACTTCCTTCCCAACCTCTGCGTCCCTTTCTTGCCCTTCGACTTTAATAACCGCTGTCTGGTTTTTGTATAGGTTGAATATAACTCTTCGCTCCCTATATTTTACCCCTGCTACCTTCAGAATTTGGAAGAGTGTAAGCCAGTCGACATTGTCAAAGCTTTCTCCAAATCGACTAACGTTAAAAACGTAGGTTTCCCTTTCCTTAGCCTATCTTCTAAGATAAGTCGTAAAGTGAGAGTTGCCTCCCGTGTTCCTACATTTCTCCTAAATCCAAACTGATCTTCCCCGAGAGTTGAATTCCACAAGCTTTTCCGTTCATCTGTAAATAATTCGTGTTAGTATTTTGCAACCATGACTTATTATTTTCACACTTGTCAGCACTTGCTTTCTTTGGAATTGGAATTACGATATTCTTCTTGAATTCGGAGGGTCTATGTCTAGGTAACAAAAATACCGTGCCGTGCTTAATATATTTGCATAAAACTCATATAATAATTCTAACCATTTCTTCCAGCGACACGCATGTGGCTGTACCTAGTATTAAATACTAAGTGATTCGAAATACCAAACAAATAAAGGTGAATTAAAAAGGAAGGTTAGGTTTATCGTTCCATCAACAGGATGGTTATGGGATACAGACCACAAGCTCGCATTGAGGAGGATATCGGCCGTGCCCTTGAAAAGAACCCTCCCGTTGGTAGCATGGAATGATTCAGGGAAATCACGGAAATCCTAAACGTGAATTGCTGGAGGCGGATTTGAACCGCCGTTCTCCCGTATTCGAGTTCAGTTTGCTAATCATTGCACCAATATGAGGATGGCCCTGTGTGCCTAGCAAGAATTGCCTTTTAGTTCAAAATCCATAAAGGTTAAGATAAAATTATTAGGCTGAAGTTTCACATCAACTTAGCGAATGAAGAAAAATCGTAACATCTTTTCTTATTAAATTACAGTTTCATCTCATCTGCGTCATTGTAACGTAACTTAATACCATTGACCTCTATACTATCTGGATGAGCTTCAATTGTCTCAAGTGTGCCAGCCATAGACGTTCAATATTTAGTTTCTTGCAAAATTCGAACAGGGCTGCTATGAAGAGTTACAAGAAAAAGAAAAGGAAATACGTTTCAATTCCGCTCCCACAGCAGCCTATAACACCCCATATTGACTTAAATTGCAAATCAAGAGGTAAGAAAGCAATTCTTTGCCATAAAATAACTGATGGAAACCTGTTTTCCAAATTTAAACGTGGCGGACAATGCGAAATCTTGCGCAAAACATATGAATGTACAGGCACGCTGCAATCAGACAGCAGAGTTATACATCCAGTTTCTGTAGCGATCACTGCTGATCAGATATTAGATCTTTGCCTGTCTGTATACAGAATCTATGGAATACGTAAGCGAGTATATAAATACGACGTATGATCCATAAGCTGTTTCCTGTTTGTGTAACGCACTAGCGATACCAAATCACTAGTGTAAGTGCTAACGATATTAATATAAATACTGTCTGTTACATTCTACTTTGATATTTTCAAGATATCTACTTATATTCTTGTATTGTCGCTCGTCTTTACATGTTACATCGTTCAAAGGTTCTCTGTCGCTACTTTCATATTTCCTGGAAGGGAAAACAAATAACGTTTCTACGCCATCTGTCCAGTTATCAGACACATAAAACCACAGCAAAGCGCTTACCATACATTTAGCCTAGTAAATATGTTTACATTTACAGCGGCGAAAAAATCTAGTTCGAAAGAAAAGAATTCTTCTCTGTCAGTGCTGGCAGTAAGCCAAACACAACACGAATGCAAAAAGCATGTCTGGAAGTAAACTGCGCAACTGACCTGAAAGATATCACATCGTTAAGCTGAGCACTTATGGGCTTGTTTCTCTAACGAAAACAAATACTGGACCAGGGAAACGGATCACGTTTTGTAGAAGATTAGGGACGAATTACTGCAGCTCTGAAATACTGCGCAGTAGTTATTTTTCCTTCCTCATGTTTGTTTTCTTCTCTTCCTATTTCTTCGCCTTGACCGTTATGTTTTTTCTCGTTTATTCGTTCGCGCAAGTGCTCCGAACGTGAAAATGCTTCCTTTCTCCCTGAAGTTCTCTACAGATACGCTACCACTGTCTCCCTGACAAGTCTCTTCATGCATCCTTGAAACTTGCTCCTAACATTAAAGTTTGTATTCGAGGCTATTAAGGAGCGACTAAGTAGTGTGACGAGTAAATCGTATGTTCAAACGTTTGTAAACCTGTTGGAACAAACTTATATGGTCATCAGTCCCTCGCCTTACAAACTACTTTAACTTACACGAAGTGGACTATGGGGCTTCTGTGAAGACGTTAGGACAGGAACACTGACAGGAGAGAGTCGTAGTAGGTCTTGTTTATTTTAGAGCATTTCCTCATCAAAGGCAAGGTTAAAAGGTCGACTTCCTCTCTGGCACATAATTTTGATCTGCCAGGAAGTTTCACAACGGCGCACACTTCGTTGGGAACTCTTCTGGTGCGTCGAAGGAATTATCAGTTCGCGTCGGCATGATTATTCATTTGAACTGTTGTTCAACACTGCTCTTGTGAACATTGCTAATATTTGTGACGATTTATTTTGAAGACCGTACGTTCTCGGTAGTGTGAAGGCGGTATTACACGACGATCCGCCGCGAAAGGTATAGGTCTAGCGCGACAGCCATCTATTTGTGTATGACATTCGTAGTTACAACTGATTTGTGATTTCAGACTTCCGTGTTGCGGTTTCTTCCCGCTTTTTCAGTTAGTAAATTTTCATAAATACAGTAATTAAACAAGAAACATGTTTGCCAGCAGACCTTTATACTAGGTGTTTAAGAAAATGCGTTTTTACATTGGTTGCTTCATACTTATAGAAATGAAATGGAACAACGAGCCGTTGAGTCATTATTCAGGCTTACTGGGAGGAAAGTTGTTTGTATAACCCACACGATCCCTTTGTCATAAGTTACGTCAGCAATTGTTTACTCCTCAATGATATGCGTACAACTTTACAAACAGCAGCTTTTCAAAACAGGTTACGTTCTTCCTCACGAAGTTCCAAATTTGTTGCGGATTTCCGGGACTCAGTTCTTTTATTAGCTGTAAGTATATTCTCCTACCTTCCTTCTTTCCGGCCACAGTCGAACCCAACGTCTGGTTCTCGTCATTATTGTGTCCTTTGTGCGAAATGCTATATAAATGTAAATTTAGACAGAATATACATTTTCAACATAGTGTCGTATTATAAAGCTGTCGCGCGGTCTGAGGCTCCTTGTCACGAATTGCGCGGCCGCTCCCGCCGAAGTTAACGAGTCCTCCCTCAGGCATTTGTGTGCATGTTGTCATCGGCGTTTAAGTCTAGGAACCGATAACCTAAGTAGTTTGGCCATTACCTACACAAACTTAGAACTCTTATATAAAACGAAAGTGTTGAGTCTGTAATTCAAAGCAATAGTGACTCAATTCTGTGCTAACTACATAAGAAAAAAAGAAATACTTAATAAAAAATGACAACTTCACATTAAATAGGAACCGTAAGCTCACAGAAATTATTTAATGAATGAGGTTCCAGGAAATCACAGCTTCCCTCGGGTTCTTGTGTGGTATGAATGAACGATTAGATGAGCTCTGTTTCCTTCGTGTTTCATGCCCGTTATTGCTGTCTACTGCACATGGTCGGATTCGCGCGAAGAAATATCCGCCGTGCATCGTCTAATAGGTTTACGTGAAGCAGTACGTAGTTCCAGATAATCACACTTGTGGCGCTGGCGCATAGGCGTACGCCTCAGGTGTATCGTGTAATAGGGCCTTCAGCCACTGCTCTGGGCGAAGCCCCGTTAAGTGAGGAAAGAGCGCCGTTGTTAGCACGCTCGGGTAATAAAATTCTGAGAACGAGCAGCAGCTGCCATGGCTCTAATTGCTGGAAAGCAGGAGAAGCAACAGTCCGTAGTTTCAGAAATGTATCCACGCCGAGTCTGCTGTGCGCGTTCAGTAAGCTCGCTTTAATAATCGGGGCACGTAGCGAAATGTTAAGCCTTCCACCATCACCACTCCATCCTAGTTAAGTAGACGTCATATGGAACTTCTGCCGTTAGTCCACATCGTTGCTTCGAATTTTGCCCTAATACTGAATAAACAAACATAATACCGAACTAACGACGACGCACTAATTAATAAGCACACAGCGTGTAAGTGACTCAGTTATGAACGCATTTTTCTGCTCGAGGTTGTGACGGAGAAATCACTGCCGCGTTTCCAATAACTGCTTCAGTTTACATTTTGAATAAAACAATAGGCATTTGTGTAATATTTTTATTATAATAAAAATACTGTAGAATGTTACACAATTTTCTTGAACGTCATTCGAAATTTATCAATTTTCTACCAAGGCACAGTCAGTTAATGCTTCCTTTTATGTTGCGAAAGTTAATTTTTCGAATACATTTAAACCAAAAGAAGTGTACTATGAAACTTACTTTGGATCTATATTTGAACAAGATGAGTTTATGAAAATTCATCGTGAGGGTGGGGCACCAACTGGATATATAATGAAAACTATTTTTTCCTTCTTCGTTACATTTGCACTGTTTAGAAGTTGGTAACTAGTTTCTGACTTGTTCGTCCATTTTCAAACCATAGGCCTTATTCCGTAACAATACACTGCATGAAGCAAATGACTGATAAAATCTGTACGTTGTTCGCTGTAAATACCTGATTACATTGAAATTTAAAATAGGTTAAAATAGATGATGCGTTCACGGGCCCGTGAACGCATAATCTATTTTAACCTATTTTAAATTTCAATGTAGGCCACTAAACGCATAATCGACTTTTAACCTATTTTAAATTTCAATGTAATCATCTATTAACAGCGGAAACGTACAGATTTTATCAGTCATTTGCTTCATGCAGTGTATTGTTACGGTTGGAATAAGGCCTATGGTTTGAAAATGGACGAACAAGTCCGAAACTAGTGACCAACTTCTAAATAGTGCAACTGTGACGAAAAAATAAAAAAATAAATGAGTTTACTGTCAGTAGTATATTTAAGGGAAATAAAATGAATTAATTGGCTGCAAGGGCGCATTCAATATCATTCACATTTTGTTACAAGAGCTCACACTGTTTTCGGGTATCACTTGAGGTTTTCCTTGCAAAGTTGTTTTAATGGAAGGAAGGAAAATAAGGGTTTAGCGTCCAGTCGACATCGTGGTCATTACAGACGGACATGTTGGTAGGGATGAGGAAGGACATCAGCCGTACAGTTTCAAAGGAACCTTCCCGGCATTTGCCTGGAGTGGTTTAGGGAAAACAGGGAAAACCTATATCTGGATCGCCGGAGATGAATTTGAGCCACCGTCCTCCCGAAAGCGAGTCCAGTGTGTTACCATTGCGGCACCGCGCTCGGTGTTTTAATGTAGGTCTCCTAGAAAAATTATAATATTCATGTTACGCGTTTTCGAAAAAAAAAAGTTCCCTACAAAAAATTCGTATTTTCTCACGTAAAATACGAATGACTTCTCTGCGTTTCTATATCACACAATCAACAAATTCTCCGTAAATGCATTAAGCATAGTATCAAACTACAAAGAGAGATGCCAGATGCAAAAGAAAGTCTTGTCGAAGATTGTTGTCATCCCAACAAATTGTGCACAATATTGGCCCAATGCGGTACTCGTACAACAGCACTTGTGTCCAACGACGAGGTGCAGCTCCACAGTCTCTAACACACTCTCTGACTTTGTGCTGGTCTGCGGATACGGCTACCGTCAACTGGCGGGTAAATCGAAGGTGCGACTAGTGCGCCACATTCGGTGATGCCGGTATCACCGTAGGAGGCGCTAGGCGAATCGGAGGCTGGCCGGAGGAAACCTAGGCGCCGTGGAGTATCGCTGGCCAGAAGCAGCTTCCGACGAGTGCGCTCTACCCGGACATTTCTGGTACTGTTGCAGAGCCAAAACAAATGAAGCGGTTGTTTTGAACTAGCAGGAACGTGTAGTTTTCGTATTTTTGTATTCCAGTTAGAAGAACGTATTTTGAAGTTAATTAACGTTCGCAAAATTTTCCAGTAAGTGTGAGTAGTCTTTATCTGAGTAACAATTTCATTTTTAATCGTAAAATTATGTTTCTACATGTGTCAAAACATAGATCGGAAGTGTGGTAGTTCTTTGACTGTAAGCAGTGTGAACGACTGTATGTCGCAGGTAGAGGAACATCTAATATTCACGACTATTTAAAATATTTCATAAAGATTACTACAGTAACAAAGGGCAAAGAGTCGAAAAAAAAGAAACCTTGACGTGACATTTCATTGTTTTCACTATGCAACCATTCGTAATTGTGGAAGGTATGCAGAGGTAGCTGCATAGCTTTCCTTCGAAATTTTACGGTAAACCTGCACTAGCACAAGCAAAGCGACAAGAAACGATGATAAAACAGATCACTATCACTACTCCGTTCTTTGCCGCTTATATACAATTTTTTAATTATTGTTGTAGACAGACTATTCGGCAACGTAACAGGTCTACACTAGCTTGAAATGTTGTACAGTCGGTTTTACATCTACATGGGATACTCTGCAAATCACATTTAAGTGCCTGGCAGAGGGTTTATCGAACCACCGTTATAATATTTTACCTCCCATTCCATTCTCGAATAGCGCACGGGAAGAATGAACACCTGAACCTCTCCGTTCGGTCTCTGATTTCTCGTATTTTATTCTGATGATCATTTCTACCTATGTAAGAGGGAGGCAACAATATATTTTCGCATTCGGAGGAGAATGTTGGCGATTGTAGTTTCGTAAGTAGCCCACGCCACAGCGATAAGCGCCGTTGTTGTAATGATTCCCATCCCAGATCCTGTATCATATCCGTAACGCTGACAATACGTATCGTGACAATACGAAACGAGCTGCCCTTCTTTGGACTCTTTCGATGTCCTCCGTCAAACCCACCTGATAAGGATCCCATACTGGGCAGCAATACTCCATAAAAGGACGGAGAATCGCAGTGTATGCAGTTTCTTTAGTTGTTCTGTTGCATCTTTTAAGGGTTCTGCCAAAATGACGCAGTCTCTGGTTCGCCTTTCCCACGACACTTTAATATTGTTATGTATATGCGCTTGTCTCCAGTTATGCAGGCATCGTATTCTCTGTGTACAGTATCTTCAAACTGATTTCGCAAAATAAGTGACAAATTTTTATGAAGACGGTAGGACCCTATGTATACATTAACAGATTCGAGAGTTTTTCAGAGAAAGCTATTATAACACCTATTGATAAAAAATGTATGACATGTACAAACTTATTACGTCGAATTATAATTTAGTAGAAGTATGAAAGAAAAAGAAATTTTGAACAATTATGGAGAATTTAAATGTTCGCACTCGTTGGAAATCGAACACAGGACCTTCCACTCGTCAAACTAAAACGCTACTAATTGCACTATGCTGCACACCATTAGATGCGATCTAATTTTTTCCACTTCGTTAGTATTCTAAGGCCATCGTGAAACTTTTATCAACAACTGCACTCTTACACAGGTTTTATTATAACAAACTCGTATTAGAAAACTTCGATCTTGGTTTATGTTCATGGAATTGATGCTGGCTAACAGCATCTTTTCGTACTACGCAAAATATACTGCCAAATCAAACAAATAGGACAAGATTCATCTCGAAAATGGCGTCTGCTCGATTCGACATGTCCAACCGCAGGTAGCCGGAGCTCCGAATGAAATGGCCGCCTCGGGAACAACCGCTCCGCTTCCAGCGCTACTCTGGCTGCCTGCTGGAGTGCGCGCCTCGAGACGTCTCGCGGCCGCTGCGGAAAGCCGTGGTCGTCGATGGATCGCACGGCGGCTGCCTCATTCGTGCGACGACAATGGCGCCAATAAATGCCGATACTTCTACATCCATACTCCGGAAGCCTCCCGACTGTGTGTGGCGGAGGGTACATTGAGTACCACTATTGGTTCTCCCTCGTATTCCAGTCACGTACTGTTCGCGGAAAGATCGAGTGTCCGTATTCCGCTGTGTGGGTTTATTGTCATGATGTCATTGTGAGATATACGTAGAAGGGAGCAATACATAAAACTTCACTCCTCGGAAAAGGTATGGTCTCGAAACTTCGATAAACGCTACAGGGCGTCTCTCCGCCGCGTCTTCCACTGGAGTTTATCGATAATCTCCGCAACCCTTTCACGATTACCAAATGATCCTGTAACGAAGTGCGCTGATCTCCGTTGGATCTTCTCTACCTCCTCTATCAGCCCCACCTGGTACGGATCCCACACCGGATAGCAGTATTCAAGCAGTGGCCGAACAAGTCTACTGTAAGCTACTTCCTTCGTTTTCGGACTGCATTTTCTTAGGATTCTTCCAATGAATCTGTCATCTGATTTACCGACGATTAATTTTATGTGATCGTTCCATTTTAAATCACTCCTATTTTTGGAAACATTTTTGTTTCACTTATGAGGAACAGCAGTCTTATTTAAATTTATATATAAAGAACAGTCTATAGTGCAAAAAAAAAATTATCGAATAGTTTCGGTCTTATTTTAGACCATTTTCAGGAAATTAAGCTCCATTTATGTTGTGGAGCTGGCAGGAAACTTGGAGCCTTCTAGTGCGTCACTGCTTGAGCACTCTAGAGTGTTCTTTATATATAAATCACTGCTAATGCCTACTCCCAGATTATGGAATTAACTGCTTCCAGTTACTGAGCTGCTATAGTGTAGCTAAACGATAAAGGATCTTTCTTTTTGTGTATTCGTAGCACATTGCACTTGTCTAGATTGAGATTCAATTTCCCATTCCTGGCCGCGGTGGCGTAGCCGAGCGGTCTAAAGCGTCTCACTGCGGAGCGCGCGGTTACTCGCCGTAGAGGTTCGAGTCCTCCGTGGGGCATGTGTGTGTGTGTGTGTTTGTCCTTAGGTTAGTTTACTTAGGTTTAAGTAGTTTGTAAGCTACGAACTGATGACCACGCAGTTTCAAATGTTCAAATGTTTGTATAGTCTATGGGACTTGACTACGGGGTCATCAGTCCCTAAACTTACAAACTACTTATGAACTACTTACGAACTAGGACAGCACAAATATCCATGCCCGAGGGGGGATTCGAACCCCCGACCGTAGTGGCCGTGCAGACCGTGACTGGAGCGCCTCAGTCTCCTCGGCCACCGCGGCCGGCACCACGCAGTTTGGTCCGATAGATTTACAAATATTTGAACATTTTTTTCCCATTCCCTGCATCATGCGTCACTTCGTTGCAGATCCTCCTGCATTTTAATTTTCCATTGTTGCAACCTCTAGATATACTACAGCATCATCTGCTAAAAGCCCCAGTGAACTTCCGAAATTATCCACAAGGTCATTTATTTATATACCGGGTGATGAAAAAGTCAGTATAAATTTGAAAACTTAATAAATCACGGAATAACATAGGGAGGTAAAAATTGACACACATGCTTGCAATGACACGGGGTTTCATTAAAAAAAAAACGGTTCAAAAAATGTCCGACAGATGGCGCTTTATCTGAACAGAAAAGCAATAATTAGCATAACAAACTAAGACAAACCAAAGATGATGTTCTTTACAGGAAATGCTCAATATGTTCATCATCATTCCTGAACAATAGCTGAAGTCGAGGAATGTTGTGAACAGAACTGCAAAGTATGTCCGGAGCTATGGTGAGGAATTAGCGTGGGAGGTTGTCCTTCAACATCCCTAGAGATGCCGGTCAACCACGATACTCTTGCGACTTCAGGTAACCCCAAAGCCAATAATCTCACGGGCTGAGGTCTGGGGACCTCGGAGGCCAAGCATGACGAAAGTGGCGACTGAGCATCACCAAACAACGCGCGCAAGAGATCTTTCACGCGTCTAGCAATGTGGGGTGGAGCGCAATTCCTGGACAAAAATCGTATGTTCCAGCAGATCTTTATCAGCCAGGCGGGGGTGATGCGATTCTGTAACATATCGGCGTACCTCTCACCCGTTACGGTAGCAGTTACAAACAGAAAACAGGCCCGATGACGGTAGATACGGTTCTAATAAAACCCCATATCATTCCAAGCATGTGTGTCAATTTTAACTCTCTATCTACATCATACCGTGATTTATTAAGTTTTCAAATTTATACTGACTTTTTGATCACACGGTATATTGTGAATAACAACGGTCCTACGACACTCTCCTGTGGCACACCTGACATCACTCTTACTTCGGAAGATTTCTCTCCACTAAGAATGACATGCTGGACTTTTCAGTCCAATCATACAATTGGTCTAATAGGCCATATACTCTTAACTGGTTATTAGACTGTGGGGAACTGTATCAAACGCCTTGCATAGGTCAAGAAACACGGCATCTACTTGGGAACCAGCACAGTTGGTCGTCTAACATTCCGTACTCTCGCATTCTGTTCATTAGGTGGCAGTGTGGAAGTTCTCTCTCTCTCTCTCACGTGCGCCACCAGTAGGCAGCCGACTTCGCCACGTGCAGAACGAGTCACGCAGTGTGGCCAGCTAATAAGGCAACGCGTGCAGGTCGACCGCTACGGCCGACTATCGATTGCAGGCGGCGCGTCGACCGCTCGCTCGCAGCACGCAGCTTTTTGGCGCGCGGCTGGTGGCTGCGGTCGCATTAGTGTCGCTTCTCTCGTTGCGGCTAGCTGCGGCGTTCCCCGTTTACGAGTATACCGGCACGTCCTCTGGAGTGCTGCGCATAATGCGGCTGGGCACAATGTGCGTGCCGCCGCGCCGTCCCACTGCCCTGCTATGTTTGACGACAGTTGTAAACATTATCGCCCGCTGTTTTACTGTGCACGCCGATAACGACCCTACGGCATTTGTCCTCATTTGGAATGATACAAACACCGTGACCCATATGGGTTTTGACTTCAATACTAGTAAATTTAGCATATTGCTGTAACAGTTGGTTTCCTGCTTTTTGAATGGCTATTGAGTCACTACATGATTCTAAATTTCGGTTGTCATTTATTATTTTAAAATGCTTTTAAGTGGGACCTATATGTCCCACTGGACTCGAGAGAGGAGTAAATTTAGGAAACCAATCTTTTATTTAATAATTTTTAGTGGGGCTTAGAATCTGTACAAATAATTATGTTAGTACCAAAATGTTCAAATGTTTGTAGAGCTTACGGGACTTAACTACGGGTTCATCAGTCCCTAAACTTACGAACTACCTAATACTAAGGAAGGCACAAATATCCATGCCCGAGGGGGGATTCGAATCCTCGACCGTAGTGGCCGTGCAGACCGTAACTGGAGCGCCGCAGTCCCCTCGGCCACCGCTGCCGGCATTAGTACCAAAAAAAATGTTCAAATGTTTGTAAATCTATCGGACCAAACTGCGTGGTCATCAGTGCGTAGCTTACAAACTACTTAAACCTAGGTCAACTAACCTACGTACAAAAACACACACCCATGCCCCAGGGAGGACTCGAACCTCCACGGCGAGCAACCGCGCGCTCCGCAGCAAGGTGCTTTAGACCGCTCGGCTACTCCACCGCGGCTGATAGTACCAATATCACGTCAAACATATTTATGCAGAACGTAACATCTTCGTGAAATTTTTTCCCAAACATGGCTGAATATATCGTGTTAGAGCCGAAAACGCAACGGGCCAAAAACTCAAACGACCGCAAATAATCGATCGACCTGAAGAACAAAAAAGGGGAAAAAAGTAGTGCAAAGGTCAAGTGAGATGGCCAAATAAGCAAGAGGACCCGTGTTACGGTTTTCATTTTCTTACTATAAGGTAACAATCCAATACTTTCCTTCTCTGCACCTTGCCCCATTTTTTATTACCTGAGAATTTCTGTTTATTTTTTGAGAGATTTGGACCTGACATACCACTATTGTCTACACACTACATTTTTCAAAATATTTATTGGCCACACGACTCACAATGGAGTATTCATACAAACGTTTATGAATCATTATAACCTACAAATTTACAGTATGATAGCATCATTTGACGAAATAATAAAAAATATTGCAAATTAATATCTGTGATACTCGCAGGACTTACCGGCCGCGGTGGCCGAGGGAACGGAGGCGCTCCACTCACGGTCTGCACGGCCACTACGGTCGGGGTTTCGAATCCCCCCTCGGGTATGGATATTTGTGTCGTCCTTGGGATAAGCTAGGTGATAAGTAGTTTCTAAGTTTAGGACTGATGACCCCGTAGTTAAGTCCCATAAGCTATACAAACATTTGAACATTTGAACTCGCAGGTCTTGCCAACCGATTTATAGTATTATTTACCTTTATACAAGAAAGTGAAAGAAATATTTTGATTCTGCTCACTTCAGTTTCATTGTTGTCAACGACTGTAAGCTATTCAGCATAATGCAAAGGCACAGCTGCCAACTGATAGGACAAAACTATCCTATTCCCATACGGGAATCGTGGATTTTTCTATATCTATTGTTTACATGTGCTGCATTGCCTGCATCCACTCACTGTCCTACTCGTTGGATAATGTTTTCGAACTGCGCTTAAGCTCACATCATCAGAAACGCCGAAACTCCTTACTTATTTATTATGATTAATGCCTTCAAAAATGTTGTTCCTTAAGCTTGTGAGACTTAACTTCGGGGTCATCAGACAATAAACTTACAAACTACTTATGAACTACCTTATACTAAAGAAGGCACAGACATCCATGCCAGAGGGAGGATTCGAACCCCCGGCGGGGAACGGCCTCGCGCATCGCAGCATAGCGCCTTAATGCGCTTGGCAACTCCACCACGGCAGAATGCCTATCCCTTTTATTTATAGTTCTCGCTGTCATTTGTAAGAACTCCTGTCTAGCATATGAGTCATTAGGTACTATAAGTTAAACAAAATGTTCAAATGTTTGTAAATCTATCGGACCAAACTGCGTGGTCATCAGTCCGTAGCTTACAAACTACTTAAACCTAGGTAAACTAGCCTAAGGACAAACACACACACCCATGTCCAGGGAGGACTCGAGCCTCCACGGCGAGTAACCGCGCGCTCCGCAGCGAGACGCTTTAGACCGCTCGGCTACTCCACCGCGGCTACTATAAGTTATTCTGTTGCCTCTCCATCACATTCGTATTTAGATAACACTTCATCATCTGGCAGCGAAACAAAGTGCTCCAAAATTTCCTCTTCTGACAACCTCGACATTTCCGAGAAACGACATATTACTGAGAGTTACTTAACTTATTGTCTTTTGTGTGTTCTGGCGAGTATCCAACATTTTGACAAAAATGTGAACAGAAGACATAACACACGCTGGTCATAAAGAAACCACGAATATAAAACTGATTTAACAATAAATATGTGCCAAAATCTTTATACTTCTAGCAAACAAACTAAATAAAACAAATTACGTTACTAAGATTATCTGTTTCAGATAAGACAATATAGTACATAAAACTGCCAAAAGATGAGACACACTCACCAAACAACAAGCTAGTTGGCTCCAGACTGTTGCATTCAACACTAGGTAGAAGCATCACACAGGTGTAGGATTTTTATATCCTTGTTAACTCTAAAACACACATTCGACCCGCTATCACGAAAGGGTTAAACACTGATAATGGTCATACAGTGGCCGAAATATGCATGGTGATTCACAAAGATAAGAAAATATTTTAATATATTATTCTACAAAGAAATCTATAGAAAAATGCTCATATAGACATAGGTCCGCAAATGGTTAGTTATGGAGTTACGGCTAATAAAACATTTTGCCGGAAATTTAGAAAACTCGCTAATGCTAATATGAAGCCATCGGTAAACAGTACAAGGATAAAGAAAGAATTCCATTTCTTTTGTTGTTACTGATTTGGGGAATCTAATGAAACCTGTCCTAGAAGAGTATCTGCAGTAGTTTTCTATAATTTCCAGGGAAGCAAAGAAATACTTTGGGAAAATTTGTAATTTATTAACTTATTGAATTTCAGATAATTGCACAAAATTTTGAACAGAAGTTATAGATAATTTAATTTTGGAAAATGATGGTAATAAAATTAACTAACACTGCATCAATGTGTCAGATAATTTGTTTTTATTAATACCGTAGCACAAGTGAATTCATGTTAAACCGGTAAAAACGAAGCTTTGTGTTAAGGAGGTTGTACGGTTGCCACCAATCTTAATGTAAAGTAAACATAATCACTTGTATAATCTCTGAAATTTACTTCTATAATCACTGGAATTTCTGGAAACCTAATGCAGATACACGCCTGAAACATGTTGTATTAGATTCACCAGAACAACAAAATAAATGGAACTCGTGCTTCGCTTTTACTACGTAGAGTTTCGAAGTGGCATCATATTAGCGAAGTTGTTAGATTTTAGGCAAAATCTTATTATCCGTTAACTCAGCAACTACACATTTACGGACCTATGCTGTTATGAATTTTTTCTTTACATTTACATGTAGAATAAATATCTGCATAACTTAGGGAATCACCCTGTAGATCTGCGATAAGAACGACATTTACGTATTAGCCGTGCGCAGTCGGGGATTCGAGTCCCCCCTCGGGCACGGATGTTTGTATTGTTCTTAGGTTGGTTGACCTTAGTTTCAGTAGCTTGTAAGCTACGGTCTGACGACCAAGCAGTTGAGTCCGATAGATTTACAAACATCTGAACATTTTTAACATTACGACTGATCGCTGTTACACGTTTCAAAACAGTTGCAGTGCATCACGGATTCACTATGGAATCAAAGCTGATGAAACCTCTATTGTGTTTTATTTTAAAATGTTTCAAATGTTTGTAGAGCTTATGGGACTTAACTACGGGGCCATCAGTCCCTAAACCTAC
This sequence comes from Locusta migratoria, assembly GCA_026315105.1. Classification (NCBI taxonomy): domain Eukaryota; kingdom Metazoa; phylum Arthropoda; class Insecta; order Orthoptera; family Acrididae; genus Locusta; species Locusta migratoria. Next base: position 469,917,577 of record CM048744.1, on the reverse strand, counting down.
TAATTACTTATGAACTAGCTTATACTAAAGACGGCATAAACATCCATGCCCGAGGGGGAATTCGAACCTCCAACCGCAGCGCCGGTGTAGACCGTGACTGGCACGCCGCAGACCGGTCGGCCACCGCGGCCTGTTGTGTTTTATTTTACTTGACATTCAAGGTATAAGGAAGAAAACATTTATCCGCCCTAGTATCAGCCGCCGCTTCTGGCACATTCAATGCACTGGCCCCAGATCGAATGGGTGTGGGTTTTAGGCGGTTTCCCACATTCCACTAGGCGAATGCCGGGCTGATACCCAAGTCCCACCTCATTTACACCAGTCTCAAATATTTAGAAACGTTCGACATTCTGACATGGATAACCCTACACATAGACAGTTGGGGAAAATACATTCCGTCCCGATGCGTAATGCAGTGATGAGGGCAAACACATCCGGGAACTCCTTAAAATAATTGCGATACTTCGCCGACTTCGCAGATTTGTGGGCCAAAGACGAGAAGTATACAGATGACATATATAATCACAGAAAATTTCTTTCTATTCTGTTGATACATGTCGAAAAAAACCAAATGTAAATTGTCACTTTATCTGCGGAACAGATCTGACAAAGCTTTTTAAAGTAGTCGTCTTGCATTTATTTAGCTCAAATAGATAAATTACAATTCCATTCGGTTAATTTTGCGGGTGATCACCACACACTGCACAGTCAAAGAAAGGCGTCGATTTCATTGTGTTATTTTGCGAAAGTAAGTACATTGTTGAGAGCTGTAGCTCATTTTAAAGTGTGGACGCATCGTCGGCCTATGTAGCCTATATACGAAAACATTTCCGATGATGACGTATTGAGAGGCACATCTGTACTTGAAAATGGCAGTGAGGCACCAAAAATGTGTTAAAAAAAAGTGTTCAAATGTTTGTAGAGCTTATGGGACTTAACTACGGGGTCATCAGTCCCTAAACTTAGAAACTACCTACGAACTAGCTAATATTAAGGACGGCACAAATATCCATTCCCGCGGGGGGATTCGAACCCCCGACCGTAGTGGCCGTGCAGACCGCGACTGGCGCGCCGCAATCCGCACGGCCACCGCGGCCGGCACCAAGAATGTGGCGATATAACGCACAGTGCTGTGCTTGTAAGTGTAGACACGGGGGTAAGCGCCCCAATCCTTTTCTCCTACTGATACCGCCTAGCAGCACCTTCTGATCCGTCTCACCGTGGGTTCTGCAAACCTCTTTTTTTCTCTCTCTCTTTGTGTATGCACAGGCCTTGTGGACGATTCTGATTCTGTGTTACCATATTTTTAGGTTAACGATGCAACTTCCTTTTTCTGTGTCAGCTTATTACTAGGAGATTTGGATCTCTAATTATGTGGAATATTGTATCGCTTTTACCAATATTATTAGAGTGCATTGTTGCGTTAGCAGCTTGATACTGTCAGCTGACACTTTCTGACGGTTCTGCAAGAATTTGTCAAGGTCTCTGTATCACTCCACATGAACTAATGAACTATTAACCTTCTCGTCAGAAGACGAGTCGGAGTGAGGCAGGGATTTGTCTGTTGTTTTCGGAAGGGACATGGTTCGTTTCCTCGTCCAGCTACCCAGATGTAGGATTTTCCGTTGTTCCCCTCAGTCCATTGTGACTAATACTGGGGCGATTAAAAAGAAGACGGCCAGTTTGCTTCCATATCCTCGTTCACTCCCGGCGTGTGTTCTGCTACTAATAACAGAGAACTGTAAAATAGTGTACCAACAGGCGTTGTTTTTATACAAATTTATTTATGCCATCAGTTTCAACTCGTCAGTAGCGTGGTCTTCGGCCGCTCTAGAGTGAACGACAAATTTCGTCTGGTCGTACACGTGAATGCAATTAACTAATATTTGTACTGGCTTCCGTACATTTCTCGAGACTGTGTACACTTTACGCTTTGTATCAGACAGTCCTGAGGAGTTTTCGGAAGCCAGTACAAATATTGGTTCCTTGCTTTAAGGTGACGTCGAGAAGCTGGACGAAAACCATAGGGTTTGAAGACAACGCTACTGATGCGCTCAAACCGGTAGCCTAAAAAAAAAAAAAAAAAAAAAAAAAAAAAAAAAAAAACAACCACCAGAGGATGTTGGTACACTGTTTTATAATTCATCGACCAGAAAGTCTGCAATAAGATCAAAATCACATTAACTCCTCAAGAAATTCCAATAGCAAATGACGCTTGCCAAGTATGCTATTGCAATAATTTTGTAGTTTTAGAGACCTATCATATTCTCAAATGCAGCAGGAAAAAAAAGGGATTCTCACAATAGTTCAACATTTTTTCTATATATTTTAATAACACAACTGGTTTGGACACCACGTTTAGTGTCATTTTCGGCCGTGTAATAAAAATTAATCAAGAAAAAATTACTGCTGTTGGTACTTCATCGAATCAGTGTTCGATCAGCCGCAGTCTCACTCTCCGAAGCAATATGAAGTTGTGTTTACAGTTGTACGTAAACAATACGAGACTGTCAGCTCAGACCATAGTTGCGTGCACAGGTGTTGTGTATAACGGTTGGTTGCAGAAGGGTGTCACCTCAGAACTTCGATGACGTCGATCCTTGAGCCAATATGTTGACAACAGCTTAAACCGTTCACGATTTGATGAGTATGACACTAAATTTCCTTCTTAGTGTTGGCCAAACGACCTACTTGTGTCATTTCTTTGCACAGGAGAGCTAATGTAGCCGGCCGCGGTGGCCGAGGTGACTGAGGCGCACCAGTCACGGTCAGCACGGCCACTACGGTCGGGGGTTCGAATCCCCCCTCGGGCATGGATATTTGTGCCGTCCGAGTTCGTAAGTAGTTCATAAGTAGTTTGTAAGTTTAGGGACTGATGACCCCGTAGTTAAGTCCCATAAGCTTAACAAACATTTGAACATTTTAGCTAATGTAGTAGGTATCACAAGCATGTAGGCAGTGTGGTTTGTTGTGTGCTTTGTTGCCATGGTAAATGTCGTGTGTGAAAGCTTTTTTTATTATTATTATTATTTGATCATAATGAGTGGCAAAGATGGTGCAGTAACTGTACAAGAGGCAAAGAGTGTAAAGGAATATCAGGTGGTTTAATTTTTGGAGAAAGTAGTACAGGTGACTGCTAATTGTACGATTCTGTAGAATAAAGTAAGTCGGAGAGACGGGCAGTTAGGTCGAACTGTCTAGCCATGAGGTTGATCCATCAGCATCATTTTTGATTAGTCCATTCTAGTAGAAAATTTCTAAGGATATGGTATGCTTTTTAACAGATTTATCCACAGCTAAGGCTATAGAAAGATGACCCGACTCACAGTTTGTTGCAGGTAGCGAAGTTAACGTTATCTGCGGAAGCCAACAGGCGTTAAGGAGTGCAAAGGTATTCAACGAGTTGGAATAAGGTTCGTTGCACCGTTATAAGAAACAAAATAGTGCAACGTTTTTTGGGAAGAATTCTGAGTGGTAAAAATGGGTGGTAAGGGAATGGAAGAATTTGCGGATAGGATTCGGCGGGTAAATGTAAATACATATCAGCTAATAAATGAAAATTTATTTATTATGATTTATTTCTAAGTTTTGAGAATTTGGTCCCAGTGTAGCTTACCACATTAAATCCATTTTCACCTACCTGAATTTTTAGACTACTAATTTTATTAGGCAGATCTGTTTTAGTTTACTCGAATCCAGTAACTATTCCATGCTGTAATTCATTTTAAGTTCTTGATGCCACTCCAAACCTGGCCTTACAACTGTCATATGTAACACCTATCTATAATTATCGCCCAAAATTTTTATCGAGGCACTTATATATCAGTTTGTTTATAATAGTAGATAGTTCCAGTTATGTTCAAATTTATTCCCTGTTTTATCTTCCATACATTGTATATTAATTTATTAATGTTTAGTTTTTGCCAATTGTAATAACACAATGTCAAAGAAGTGTTTTACTATGTATGTCGCTCTAAGTGTAGACATTAGTCGTCTCCTGTATGAAAACATTGTAACCTCTTTGACACAGCAGTGAATACTCTGAAGATGGCCTCATAAGCCGAAAACCGGTTAACAAAAATAAACTACACATTTTTTTTCATTTATTTGATTATGTTCTACCAAGAAGCGCCGGAAGAATTAGTAAAAAAAAAAATAAAAATAAAAATAAAAAAAAATAAAAAAAAAAATAAAAAAAAAATAAAAAATAAAACAACTATGAGCTAGGAAGCAGTGACGAAACGCACAAAGTTATATTGCAGGAAGCAGTGACGAAACGCACAAAGTTATATTGCAGGAAGCAGATCAGACGGCATTTGATACGTTCTTAAGGTGAATATCTGCTGAAATGTCCAGGAGGGTTAGAACGTGCCCGCCGCGGTGGCCGAGGGGACTGAGGCGCTCCAGTCACGGTCTGCATGGCCACTATGGTCGGGGGTTCGAATCCCCCCTCGGGCATGGATATTTGTGCCGTCCTTAGTCTTAGCTAGTTCATAAGTAGTTTGTCAGCTTAGGGGCTGATAACCCCATAGTTAAGTCCCATAAGTTCCACAAACATTTGAAAATTATTTTTAGAACGTGCCCCAGCTGATTTACACGCAGCACATATTGGCAGCACTGGTAAAGAGGAGATTGATCTAGCAACTGGAATGCAAGGGAGACAAAGTATTTTTCCCCGGCTGTGAGGTGCTTTTTCTTGTGCCAGTTTGTGCCATGTGCATAAGTTTCGCCGCCTTTCGCGAATAAAGGCAGGCAAGCAGCGACAAGGAGTTTTCCGAGTTTTAAGGGTGAGCCAGGAGTGCCACTGCAGTTGTTAAACGCCAGACCGAGCTCCCAGTCCACCGTGCTTCAACTACGAAAGAAGAGGCGGAGTGTGCACTACCAGGAACGGTTGACGGTTCTTGGCACCATTTTTTGTTGGCTCGTAGGGTTCTAGTGGGTCGGAGGCGATTACAGCCTCCACGGTGTGCAAGACGTGCGCTATGTACACTCCTGGCTATTAAATTTATACACCACGAAGATGACGTGCTACAGACGCGAAATTTAACCGACAGGAAGAAGATGCTGTGATATGCAAATGATTAGCTTTCCAGAGCATTCACACAAAGTTGGCACCTAAACGTGCTGACATGAAGAAAGTTTCCAACCGACTTCTCATACACGAACAGCAGTTGACAGCCGTTGCCTGGTGAAACGTTGTTGTGATGCCTCGTGTAAGGAGGAGAAATGCGTAGCATCACGTTTCCGACTTTGCTAAAGGTCGGATTGTAGCCTATCGCGATTGCGGTTTATCGTAACGCGACATTGCTGCTCGCTTTGGTCATGATCCAATGACTGTTACCAGAATACGGAATCGATCGGTTCAGGAGGGCAATACCGAACGCCGTGCTGCATCCCAACGGCCTCGTATCACTAGCAGTCGAGATGGCAGGCATCTTATCCGCATGGCTGTAACGGATCGTGCACCCTCGATTAGATCCCTGAGTCAACAGATGGGGACGTTTACAAGACAACAACCATCTGCACGAACAGTTCGACGACGTTTGCAGCAGCGTGGACAATCAGCTCGGAGACCATGGCTGCGGTTACCCTTGACGCTGCATCATAGACAGGAGCGCCTTCGATGGTGTACGCAACAACGAATCTGGCTGCACGAATGGCAAAACGTCATTTTCTCGGATGAATCCAGGTTCTATTTACAGCATCATGATGGTCGCATCCGTGTTTGGCGACATCGCGGTGGACGCACATTGGAAGCGTGTATTCGTCATCGCCATACTGGCGTATCACCTGGGTTCCACTTGTTACACGTCTCGGTCTCCTCTTGTTCGTATCGACGGCACTTTGAACAGTGACTGTTACATTTCAGAAGTGTTACGACCTGTGGCTCAACCCTTCATTCGATCCCTACGAAACCCTACATTTCATCAGGATAATGCACGACCGCATGTTGCAGGTCCTGTACGGGCCTTTCTGGATTCGGAAATGTTTGACTGCTGTCCTGGCCACCACATTCACCAGATCTTTCACCAATTGAAAACGTCTGGTTAATGGTGGCTGAGCAACTGGCTCGTCACAATACGCCACTCACTACTCTTGATGAACTGTGGTATCGTGTTGAAGCTGCGTGGGCATCTGTACCTGTACACGCCATCCAAGCTCTGCTTGACTCAATACCCAGGCGTAACAAGGTTGCCATTACGGCCAGAGGTGGTTGTTCTGGGGATTGATTTCTCAGGATCTATGCACCCAAGTTGCGTGAAAATGCAATCACATGTCAGTTCTAGTATAATATATTTGTCCAATGAATACCCATTTATTATCTGCATTTCTTCTTGCAGTAGCAATGTTAATGGCCAGTAGTGTAGTTATCTATTTCTGTGAAAGGAGAATAAGCAGAGTGGAAGTAGTCCCACACGTAACAGTGGTCTACTACATCATTCCTGGGTTAATCTTTCTGCATAAACACTATGCAAAAGTTGACTTTCGGCGAAAGACCATAATTATGGGCTATTACATTTTAAGTTACGCCGAATGTGCAGTGTTTCAAGATCTGAAACGACGTTTAGAAATTTGGTGATTAGCAGATAAATTCAGCAATGGACGCATATTGATATAGAGTTATACATATTATGATAATGCAATTTGTTAGACATTAAGAAAAAATAATCGAGGTGTCTTCAAAAGATTGCTCCGATCTTACAGTCTTCCTCTGTCGTACGCAGTTTTAACAAGTTAGGTGCAGATAGGACCAAGAACGCACTCTGTGCCACCGTTTGTAAGGTAGAGGGGGCATCAGAAATTGGGGTGTCATCAGTGTAATTTGCAAGTGAAAGCATGGTCCGGAATAGCATCTCTTACGGATCTTTTTGTTCTAAGATTAGCTAATTTCGACGTTCAGTCATTTTGAAGCTCACGTATTATCAATAGTGTTCCACAAATATTTCTGTGATACGATGTTGAAATCTAAACAACATTTTCCACTTTACGTGAATGTTGTTTGGCGCCTTTGCAATTATTGTCTTTCGGCAAAAGTGTCATATTTGGTCACCCCATGTCGTGTTTCTTTCATTTCCCTTCTGCGCTGTAGTACAGCAGTTATTTCCTAAATACGGTGCAAGTTACTTGACAGTCGAGTCTTGCGGAAGAAACTTTCGTCCTCAATTTTTGTACACCAGTGTATTAAGGAAGGGTACTTAGCAGAAAGAGTTCGCGCAGAACTTCTGTAACTCAAAAGTTGTCGCGGACAGTGGAAGCAAGAAGAACATCGCGACATTGTAAAAGCCTGTAACTGTCCCACTCATTAGAGTGCTAGTTCCTGAAACTGGGAAGCGAGGTCCAACGATCGTTGTATACCAAGAACCTTCGGCCACACACCGGAAGGTAGTTGTAGAAATAAAAATCGAGATATCCATATTCATGCTCTGAACGACGAAGTATTCTGCATTTAGCATACAGATACGGTGAGTATTAATGCTGTTTTAAAATGTGAGAGGAATAAAATTACTGTGTCTTTATTCATTGCGATGGATAAGAAAAGAATTTTATTTATTTAACATGGCATCAGATCCCGTTTTATATCTGATGTCCCTTTCTAAACTCAGTTCAAAGCATTTGTAAGGTTTTCATTGTGTAACTCAAATAACTGTAGTGCAGAAGTACAACAATAAAGTTACGAGAAGGTGGTTCTAAAGTATGAAAAATAGAGGCATTGAAATGAAAGTGTGTAAGAGGGAGAAAATGAGGAATCTGAAGCAACACAATGAGGATAGGGACAAAGGAAGTAGCTTGGCGAACCAAGAAACGAACCGCGAAGAGACTGGACCGGAGAATATCATATTTTACAGAGGAAAATCTGGTTGTGTGCGTTATTTTTCGGAGGAACGTTGCGACAGTGACTGAAGAAACTGTTTTAGCTTCTCCTCAAGAGGACATAAAACTGTGCGCAGAGTGCAGCGTAACTTGTATTAGGGGCCGCCGGCATTAACAGTGAAATAATTTTCGGAAGTCTTTGTTTTATTGACGGGACGATGAGATGCCAAGTAGTTCATATCTGCTGTGAGATACTGGGGTACAAGTTCAGCTGGCCGCGGTGGCCGAGGGGACTGAGGCGCTCCAGTCACGGTCTACACGGCCACTACGGTCGGGAGTTCGAATCTCCCCTCGGGCATGGATATTTGTGCCGTCCTTAGGATAAGCTAGTTGATAAGTAGTTTGTAAGTTTAGGGACTGATGACCCCGTACTTAAGTCCCATAAGCTATACAAACATTTGAACACTTGTACAAGTTCATTTCCACAAGAATTACAATAAAGACTACTCAAATCGGCACATTTTGTTATTTTTTTCATATTTAGAAAATTCTTTGCCACAATATTTTTTTTTTAATTACACTTAACTAGTGTCAGATTGGAAAGGTTTTGTAGTGAACACCCGTCTTCACAAGTCCGTGCCTCACTTCGTACAGGGCTGCAGAAATGAACCGATGCGCAACCTGACATCGATTCTTATCCCATCAGCTCCATTTACCGAGTCGAACCTCTTCTGGGTGAGCGGGAAAGACAGCAGAAGTGACGTGTGTCGATGGCGCGTTGCGATCCTCGGACTGGTAATCAGGAACCTGTTTGCAAGCGGTTCTCGCTGCACCATGTTCACGGCACGAGCACGCTAACATGCAGACAGACTCCTCCTCCCTCGGCAGTCTCGTTCTATCGATAACTTCATCTTGCCCGTATCGTCTACTGTGAAGATCGGCAACCCGTAAGACCCCCTCATCACGTAACGAGCGGTTTACCGTAAAGCCAGCCGTGGTGGCCGAACGGTCTGCGGCGAGCCAGTCACGTTCTGCACGGCCACTACGGTCGGGGGTTCGAATCCCCCGTCGGGCATGGATATTTGTGCCGTCTTTAGTATAAGGTAGTTGATAAGTAGTTTGTAAGTTTAGGGACTGATGACCCCGTAGTTAAGTCCCATAGACTATACAAACATTTGAACAATGAATTTAGTCCGATATCAACAAACGCCGCCACACGGTCGACTGCTAAGGCAGTGAGCAGCTAGCGTTCGTGCCAGCGCTTGCCATCATGGTAGTCATTTTCTGGAGATGGTCTGCATCTGACTGAAACCAGTTGTATTTAAATAACATTAGAAATTCGCGTGTGGACTGTTTTAATGTTAATACTGGCTATACCCGGCCACGCGTTGCCGTGGCTTGTTACCGACTGAATGTAAAAGAAAAACAAGGAGAAAGCACTCATTTATAACATGTGTAATTTCATAATGCTTTGTAAATGAGAGTTGGATATACATCCTAGACTGCCTGCTACCCAAGGTTAGGTAACCATGGTTAACGGAAGTGTCGAAAGATGTTCAAGAGCTGGGCAGACAGCGACACCAGAGACGGACCATCCTTCAGAAGAGTTTCCGGGACCATCCACCCCGTAAGAAATCAAATGTTTGTAAATCTATCGGACCAAACTGCGTGGTTATCAGTCCGTAGCTTACAACCTACTTAAACCTAGGTAAACTAACCTACGGACAAACACACACACCCATGCCCCAGGGAGGACTCGAACCTCCACGGCGAGCAACCGCGTGCTCTGCAGCGAGGTGCTTTAGACAGCACGGCTACTCCACCGCGGCACCCCGTAAGAAGACAGGATGAAACACAGCCAGAGAATGCGAATGGACTGGGCGAACATCAAAGCACACTCCTAGCGAAAAAGTTCAATACGTGGTCCGTAGTTGGCCTATTCGGAGAGAGAAAGAAAAACACAGAGAGAGAGAGAGAGAGAGAGAGTATAACAAAGTCACTGTGCATGGTACAATAATGCTTTCAAAAACAACATCATAATACATAATGGAATACCAAATGAATAGAGGATAAGTGTTGTTATTCTCGTGTACAAAAGAAGTAAGTAAGAAAGACACATCGAATTACAGAGTGATGAATCTATTTAGTTCTAAGTCCCGAAAACAGTAATAAGAAATGAAATAAAAATCCATTACGACCCATCGGAAGAGGAGTATGGCTTCAGATGTGATAGGGCATGCACATATGCTGTGCTGTATTCATTCTTAGACAGGTTCTAGCGATAACAACTGAATACAACAGATCAGCTCATCTTTGCTTTATTGTCTTCTAGAAGGCTTTTGATAGCATTAACTTTACTGGAATGGATAACTTGCTCTACAAACCGGGCATACCTTCCAACTTGATAAAAACAAGACTCTCTCTCTCTCTTTTTTTTTTAACAGCCACATTCCAACGAAACTTCGTTGCATGTTAACTAGCTGTATACCAGTCAGTAATGATATTAGACAAAGTTACTCTGGGAGTCAGCTATTTTTTTAATATAATAATGGAGGAGGTGATACCAAAAGTACTGGCTAGTAGAGGTTTATAATGGGAGAGAAATAAATAAAAACAATTTGTTACCCTGACGATGCAGCCAACCACCAAAGAATGGAGATAACTTGCAGAAACGTTTACATCATTTTAACGTGGCATCCGAAAACTAAATATGATCACAGCCACTTAAAAAGAGGAACAGCAACAGTTGCTGTTGTTGTTTTTCACTAAGAGACAGAAGTCCACGAATCCAGTTTTAGTATCCCTACAGCAACAGTTGCTGTTGTTGTTTTTCACTAAGAGACAGAAGTCCACGAATCCAGTTTTAGTATCCCTACTTTTGGTGTTGTTTTTCACTAAGAGACAGAAGTCCACGAATCCAGTTTTAGTATCCCTACTTTTGGGTATTATGCTCCGATGTAGGGACCTGAAGATGGCATAGTGGAATGCCGAAACTGGATGTGACAGAATAAATATTTTATTATACATACGGCTGTTGGTACCTCAGTTCCTTCAGACTCTTGACCAGCCGCTGTCCTGTTTCCACCAATGATGGATTCAATAAGACTTTAAATGAATTGTCGAACAGTGGAAATGTCGAATAGGAGGCAGCCTTTTTTCATTTTTATTTATTTTTATTTTTACTGTCAGACATTTTTATAACCTTAACTCTGTAAAAAATCAACTTGATGAGCTTAATCCAAAATCACTTTATACTCTTATTTATCTCGGTATGACGCCTTTGATTATAAAATGTTACAATAAGGCACCGGCAGTTACGATACTACTCGTAGTAATTTTCTTCATTTTTGCGAGTGACGGCATGAAATGTCACCCGCGTTCTCTGTCCAGTGAGCTCGTGCCTGCGGCTGCTATTAAGATCAGACCTCGGCGCTGGCTTGGTTTACTGCGGCGACTCGCGGCATTATATCCAGTCGGCCGTTATACGAGTGCGTTCTGCTGCAGCCGTAGTTGGCAGCCGTGGCCGCGCTTTGTGCCAAGTAGTTTTTGTTCTGTCCCGCCTGTTTCTGGGCGATACGCCGCTTTCGTCGGTGCTGCAACACAAAACCAGTGTGATCTAGAGGCCTCCGAGGGCGTGGTTTACTGGCATTTCTTAGACAGAACATAATAAAAACAGATTGTCACACTGTGTATCCATTGTCTGAGGGGATCATCCGTCTATTGTTTCACCAATAGAAAATAATCAGCAAGAAAAATGGTTCCACCAAAGTTGAAGGCCCACACGGATATTTGAATGCAAGACAAAAATATATATCCTTCGATTTCTTTCCTTAGTGTCCGTATGGCCTTTCAACTTCGTTGGAACTATATTCTCGAGCTTGTTTTTCTGTTAAAGACAAGAGTTAAGATCAAATATTATGAGGCGGCTAATATATTTGCATGCGATATAATCTGCGAACCTCTCGCAGTTTCGTTAAACATCGACATAGCGTGCGCCTGTCGACACTGCACTTGTTCAATGGACGCCATAACATTAAAAAATAATAAATAACTACGTCTATAAATATATCTCCATTTTTCAGCTTTACGATTAGTTCTTAGCGTAGGGGAAAGCAATTGTTTCATTAGTTAAAAAATGTTTGTATAGTTTATGGGACTTAACTACGGGGTCATGAGTCCCTAAGCTTACAAACTACTTATCAACTACCTTATCCTAAGGACGGCACAAATATCCATGCCCGAGGGGGGATTCGAACCCCCGACCGTAGTGGCCGTGCAGACCGTGACTGGAGCTCTTCAGTCCCCTCGGCCACCGCGGCCGGCTTCAGTAGTTATATTAACAGTAAGTTCTATTGTCTTTGACCTATAGATCGAGATACGTGGCGCAATAAAATCCGATACGTATGCCGCAAGCTTCGATCTTCTTGGGATAATTTCCGCACTAATGAAATAACAGTTTTAAATGAGTGATCGAAAGATTGTGATCGGAAAAGAAAATTTGATTTCAACGGTTCAGATCTCGACGATATAACAAGAATGAAAAATTACGGCCTATCCCTAGAAATATTATACAATGCCTGCAAACTAAGGCCTGCCGCGGTGGCCAAGATGTCTGCGGCGCGTCAGTTATGTTCTGCATGGCCACTACGTTCGGGGGTTCGAATCCCCCCATGGGCTTGGATATCTGTGCCGTCCTTAGTATTAGCTAGTTCATAAGCAGTTTGGAAGTTTAGAGGCTGATGACCCCGTAGTTAAGTCCCATAAGCTCTATAAACATTTGAACATTTTGTAAACCAAGAAAAAAAGTTATTGGTTCTATTGAGCAGGTTGTAAGTTTTGGTTAGTCGAAGAATGCACATTGTTTACATTTTGTTTCGACTGTAGCTGCGAGAGTAAAAAAATACCAAATGAACTAAGTTTTCTAATATTAACAAGCAACGTACTTTGGAAGATTTTTAGAATGCGACATAGCATACGGGATAGCTGCCACAATATAAATAGTGATTCGTGTTGAAATATTAAGGTGGGAAGATACAAAGAAACAAAAGAAAAAAATTACATAAAAAATGGTTTGCTTAGAAGTACAGAAAAGGGTAACTGAATGCACTTTGGGACTTTGAACCTCTGACGGAATTTTTAGTTCAGATCTTACCCGCGTTACCCGTATGTTAGGAGTTTTGCATACGTATCGGGCGTTAACTCACTTCCATCACGAAGGATATCAATGTCTAATTACAGTGATTAGCTCAATTAAAGGATAACCTTTTCGAAATCCCGTAACTGTTTGCCACTGCAACGCAGAAGTATAAAATGTGACTCAGAGCTGCCTACAGCCTTCCCCAGTAATGGGGAACTTATGTAACTTAAACAAATATAAAAAAAAAAAACAATACAATATCATTTCAAAAATTTGATTAGCACTTGGTGATCGAACGTTGTATTATTTATAGATATCTTTGACGTCTCTCACTAATAACAGTACAAGCACGCCCGCTTGTTTTTTCCTTACCTGTGCTACCAATACTACCGTCAATCCTGCCATTTACTACGTCATGTAGGTATAGAGCATGTCTAAGCCTCAGCTAGTTGCCTTGTGTACTCTTCCTTTACGGCGCAGAATAGGACCATATGCCTTTTTTTACGACCGCGCCTATATGGCACTGGGCCTTTTTCAAGAGAGGAAGGCGAGATAAAAATTATTAAGAGCTTTAAAGGTTTAACTACTCATTCGTCAAGATCAGGAAGTAGAATGAAATAATACACAATCGCTTACTGTAGAGCTTTCCAAACTTTTCCCAATGGCTACACCAGTCTAATAAATGCATTATGTCGCTAATATTAATAAGGGACATTCATATTGACAAATGATACTTAAAAATTACTCGAATATTCCGGACTATTGTGCCACGATCGGACGGATTTATTATTAAAACCCAACGTTTCGTCCCCATCGTCTCATAAAATTTTCAAGGGGGGCCGTTACTTCTGTGCATGACCGAATCACGCCCTGGCTTACTACTGACTGCAACCAAATTCTGTTTTCGCAAATGCAGAAGGGGAGAGGGTGACAGATCAGCTATTGCTTTACGTGCTTTACTGCCAGGAGACCATCAAATTCAATTTGATAAACAAAGGCGCTGGCAGCCATAAGTGGGTACAGCGAGGCGATGTAAATTGTTAGACACCCAAAGAATTTCAATAGGAAGGAGGAGACCGTGAAACTGGACGACTTCTGGATTCCAGTGCTGATGAAGAGGTGCAAAAGTCTTGCATCAAGGGGCGATAGCGACGGCAACCGACGACGGTGAATGGCGCGGGAGCACGTGGAATTTGTCTACAGTCAGTAGCGAGCTAACTCGTGATTCGGACACCCAAAGAAGCCACGATCCCCCGTGAAAATATCCTCCGTTGATGAGGAGAAAAATTTAAGTTTTGATAATAAATAATAAAACCACGTACAATAAGTCCGGAATAAGCTAGTAATCTTTACGGATGGATTTTTATTTTTTATTTTATTTTATTTATTTATTTATTTATTTATTTTTTTTTTTTTTTTTTTACATTGTTATTTCACTGGTTCGCGACACTCTTGATGCGTCACCCAGTTTGTAAAGCTCTGTCTTGTGTGTAGTACTCGCAATCGCCCACTCTCTCATGTCGAAACTGTGCCACCTCCCCTCCTTTTTGGCTGCGTTACACGCTGGCGTATAGCCCTGACCGGATGCTCGTGGCATAGTGACGTAACACGCCACAGTTCAATAGTAATTTGTCGAGTTGGTGGTTTCTCGGAAAACTGTTCACAAGAGCGACTCCTCCATATTTGCTTACTCAACTACAACAAGAGGAAGCAACGGAAGAAGATTAGTGTCTCACATTTTGTCCACAGCCGAGATAAATTACCGACGGAGATTAGCTGGAATTTATTACTACTGCGGGCGAAAGAAGTAACAATGTCTTTGATAATAAGACACAATCCCGAAATCCGTATGGAGCGATGTAACTGAGTGTACACAGCCGATATCTTGATGGCAACCCGAGAAATGAATCGGGTCCCCTCGAATGCGTTCGTCTCCACCGATATAATGCTGAATTAATACTGCCTGAGGTCCCTTCATATCTGGCTGCTGATAGAATTCGTTTTTGTGAAGAAGTTTAGTATTGAATTGATATTGGAACAGTCGTTTCAGCTCGTGCAATCATATCTATAGGTAATTCGTTTTAAAATAGAGATTAAAAACTGTTACTGAATATTGACTCAACTTTTGAAAAATAAAATATCAGAATATATCAACCGCTGAGTCTGTATATTACTTATGCACTGTTATAGCTGACATCCGACTCCCTGTGTATCGTGGAGGTTTTTGGCTGTGACGTAGCCGCAGCATTCTGCATGCAGACGCGTATTTAATGACATTTGGAATCTATATATATTATGAAATGGCTGTGTATGTGTATGTATGCTCCACAACTACTCGGAAACTATTGGATCGATTTCAACCAAACTGAAACACGAGATTCAGCACAGTAGAGTTTATAATTCGCAGCTCCAAATGTTCAAATGTTTGTAGAGCTTATGGGACCGGCGTGTTGTGTGAGATTAGTATCAACCTGCCTTATAGACCTGCTCTCTAGGGGAGTATACATGTCATGAACACAAAGGTGAATGGTGACATGGACAGAGAGAATGATGAGGATGAAGTGGACAGGAAGGAGGAGTTGGACAGAGAGGGGACAGTGAGAGATGAAGAGCGACGTATGAAGAAATGACTAGAAACAGGCCAGAGGAGGAGATATACCGAGGAAGGGATGGTAACAGAGAGAGGAGAAATAGTTGGAGAGAGAGGGGAAGGGCTAGATGGGGCGACTGGAAGACGTCTCAGAGGAGATGGAAAATAGAATAAGAAGATGTAAAGACGTAGATCTAGGTGTAGGAGATGGGCATAGAGAGAGGGGGGATGAGGAGATGGAGAGCTATTTCTATTAGAGGATATGGAACACAGAGATAGGGAGGAACAGAAGATGGACAAACATAGAGTGGGCAAGAAGAGACGTGAGGAAGGGACAGAGAGGGGGCAGGTGTTGTCATGAGACTGCAGATATGGAGGAGATAGAGAGGGAGGGTTAGAGAGAGGGGGGTGGACAGGTGAGAATGAGATGTCATAGGTTAAGGGAGATGAATGAAAACTTGGGGAAGAGGAAATGTGTACAAAAAAGTGTTTAGAATAAATTCGTGAGTCACATGTACAGATGGGCAGGACTGAGTACAGAGCAGGAGGGAGGAGATGGAGAGAGAGGGGAAGGATTATGTTGACAGAAGAAGTTGAAGAAAGAGATAGAAAAGAGTGGTACAGGGAATGGACATGACGAAAGAGTAAAGAGAAAATGGACAGAAAGTGAGTTGGGAGCAGGAGAAGGCCATGGACAGCGAGGGGCGGTGGGGTGAGACGAGAGATGTGCCAGGTGAGAAGGAAGACGAATGAACAGAGAGGGGAGCGGCGGCAAGAAAGATAGTGACAAGAGAGAAGGGGGCGGATCATATTATTGCTAATTAAATGAAGGAAGGAAGCTTAGAGTTTAACGTCCCGTCGACAGCTTGGTCATTAGAGACGGAGCTAACGCTCGGAGTTTTGGGTAAGGATGGGGAAGGAAATCGGCCGTGCCCTTTGAAAGGAACCATCCCAGCATTTGCCTAGAGTGATTTTGGGAAATCACGGAAAATCTAAATCTGGATGGCCGGAGGTGGATTTGAACCACGCTAATTAAATGAACCATCTTCTATATCAGACGGAGGGGAGGAGGAGATGAAAAGAGGACATCAGGAGAACGACGACGAGGAGGAGAATGAGGAGAGGAGGAAGAAGGGGGGGCGGAAGGAATGTGTTTGCATTAAACGACACGTTCGCCACCCGAGGGGTGGCCTAGCGGCTGGCGCCAGCACCTGTAATTCTGACGCTCGGTAGCGCCGTTTGGTGACGATTCCGGACACGGGTTCCCTACCCCATTTTGTTCTTCAAGTCATCATTTAGAAACACCCAGTATATATGGTGTAACGTGTATAAGAGCAAATATTTCTAAGGGAGAATCAGGCCAATGTACCGCACAATATTACACAAGTGAATTCGAAATGTTCTGAACCGGGCGTAAGTGTGCATGCTAGGAAATTGTCATTTGCCTGTTGCAGACATGTGTAAGATCATAGGTATGGTATTTAATCTTTCGGAAGACACCATATCCAAAATCAAATGCCAAAAGGGTGTTTTGTTCAAATGTTTTTAAAGCTATGGGACCAAACTGCAGTGGTCATCGGTCCCTAGACTTGCAAAATCCTTAAACTAACTTAAAGATAACAAACGCACACTCATGACCGAGGGAGGGCTCGTACCTCCGCCGGTGAACGACCACGCACACCGCAGAAAGGCGACTTAGCGCGCACGGCTACTCCAGCGCGGTCTCCGGTGTTATTTTCAGGTTAGGTCGTATGTTCACGCAAGAGTAGCACCGGGACGCCTATATTCCGCTTGTGTATGACGGACGGACAGAGTGGGAACGCGAGGAAACAAAGTGGGAAGTCTACACGGACAGGCGTAGTACACTTGCGGCCGAGGTATGAAAAAACAGAAAACCTCGGGTTGCAACCAACACACTGGTATCTGAGCATACTATGGTACCACATATAAAAGTATTTACATTTATCCATATCCTAATATAAGTTTAAGTGCGACGCCCTAATGTATAACTTGAAGAACCACATAAAAGAATCTCCATACGTCAATTATATCTCGAGATATTGAGAAGCGAAGTTGACGCTTGAAATACATAAAGCACACAGCAAGCGCTTGATTACGAGCAGCGTGAGATTCAAGACGTGAGGTGAGGTTTTGAGACTTGCGCTAGCTACGCGTTGCTTTTATTTCAAGCGTCAAGTAGTTGCTCGGGATGTAATTGACGTATTACGCCATTAGTTTTTGTGATTTTTCATGCTGTTTACTGCATAATAAAGAACGTGGGGCGCCTGTTTAAAAAATCATTACGCGTTAAAGTGTCTCAGAATACTTACTTTCATAAGCCCCTGCAGTAAATTCATGCTAGTGAAAGTGGTATTTCGGTATCAATTTTTGTCCCAGAGATATCTGTGGTGAAAAGTTTATGGGATACCCTACATAATATATATTGTACATATAGGGTGAAGCAAAATTCACGCCTTCGGGATTCGACCTGCACATATATCCGATAGTTAAATGGATGTCGAATACTGAGATGGGTCTCTATTTCATACGTCAGTGTGTTTCAGAATTACACAATTACACAAACAAACTTTTACAGGATGTAGGCGTCTAGAGGAACAAAATGAGCATGGAAAAACCATTCGCGGAAACGTCATCCAATAACGCTGCAGAGCGTCGAAGTTTCTGAAGGGGATGTCTAACGTCAGATTCTGGTGCCTATTATCATACATACCATATACAACCGCTCGGGTAGTAAATGTGCGTAAATTTACACAAAGACTGGAAAGTTGCACAGGTCACTCCAAAATTCAAGAAAGGCAATAGGAGTGATCCGAAAAATTACAGGCCTATATCATTGACATCGGTTTGCAGCAGGATTTTAGAACATACACAATTCTCAAATATTAAGTACCCCGAAGAGGACGACCTGTTGACCCATAGTCAAGACGGATTAAGAAAGTATCTTTCTTGTAAAACACAACTAGCTCTTTACTCACATGATGTGATGAGTCTAACGATAAAGGATGTCAAATATTCCTTATTTCTAGATTTCCGGCAGGCTTTTGACACCGTACCTCACAAGCGTCTTCTAATCAAATTGCGTTCTTATGTAATATCGCCACAGTTGTGCGATTGGATTCGTGATTTCCTGTCAGAAAGAACAGTACGTTGTAATTGACGAGAGTCATCGAGTAGAACAGAAGTGATATCTCGCGCTCCCCAAGGAAATGTTATAGAGCCCCTAAAAAGGTAAGGTAAAGCAGTCAACAATCCGAAGATTGGTTTGAACACCACAGTGCTTTATTAGGCATTGTCCTGTTTGGAGGTGGTATGCCGTTGCCTTCCTCCGACCTTCGAACTGACTTACCCAGCCAGTTAGAGGGGGACCTACAGTTTAACGTTTCCAAACCACGGTGCTACTCGGTATTTTTCACTTGAGCAATAGTGCGAGAGGTGAAAGAGTGGAAAGTGACAGATAAAAATCCTAGGACTTCGCGGGGATCGAACCCGCGACCTTTGGATTCGTAGTCTGGCACTCTACCACAGTGCAATCGAGGCGCACTATAGAGCACCTACTGTTTCTTATTTTAATAAACGGTTTAGGAGACAATCTGAATAGCTTTCTTAGACTGTTCGCGGATGATACTGACATTTATCGGTTAGTAAAGTCTCCAGAAGATCAAAAGCAACTGCAAAATGATTTCGATGAGATATCTGCCTGGTGCAAAAATTGGCAATTGATTATTAATAATGGTAAATGTGAGGTCATCGACATGGCCAGTACAAGAAATCCGTTAAACTTCAGTTACTAGATAAATCAGTGAGACCTACAGACCGTCAATTATACTAAGTACCTAGGATAACAATTACGAACAATTTAAATTGGAAAGAACTCATAGAAAATATTGTAGGGAAGGCGAACCAAAGACTACGTTTCAGTGGCAGAACACTTAGAAGATGCAACAGTTCTACTAAAGAAACTGCCTACACTGCACTTGTGCATCCTATTTTGAAGTAACGCCGCACATCCACACCACGTGGGACTGAGGGACGATTTAGTCAAAGTTCAGAGAAGGGCGACTCGTTTTGCACTATCGCGATTTAGGGGAGCGAGTCTCACTGAAATGTTGCACGAGTTGGGGTGAAAACCATTAAAAGAAAGGCGTTATTCGTTGAGGCGAGATCTGTTTGCGAAATTTCTGTCACCAACTTTCCCTTCAAAATGCGAATATATATTGTTAGCACCCACGTACATAGGGAGACTTGATTATCATAATAAAATAAGAGAAATCAGATCGAAAACAGGAAGATTTGTGTGTTCCTTTTTCCCACGAGCTATTAGAGAAATACTGAAAGTAAGGTAACCTAACCCGGACCTTCGTAACTTCGCATTCGTCTACCTTACGTATTTACTGTTTACAGTAAAGTACAGTTTACAGTAGCCCTCTTGTATTTGATATCTTCTCAGCCCGTGTGTGCTGATTTCGCTTCACGTTGTACATGAGTGGGCGCGCGCTTCTGTCTCTGTGTGTGTGTTTGTGTGTGTGTGTGTGTGGAGGGGGGGTGTAGTGTTCAAATTATAAATTATAACGTCATACCGAGAGCCGTAGTTTTACTCCATAAACAGCGGAAAAGTAGTAAGCGAGAAACATTTTTCCTTTTATCATTTTACTATGGTTGTCAGCGAGAAAGAGTTTAATAAAGGTTTGAAATTATGTTTAAAATTTCTTGCAAGTCGCTAAGTACTCTCATTCTCATATAGCGTATTTATAAAGTCTCGCCGCATTATATGGCATTTTTTGCGATTTCTATTGGTTATTACGTGATATCGTTTGAACCATGTGCCGTATGTGATTCTTAACCATGCAGCAATTGTTACCTCACGGTAAGGAATGTGTGTACCAAATTTGGTTGAAATCGGTCCAATGGTTTAGGAGAAAATGAGCAGCATTGTCGCAAAATGCAGCAGTTTTCCGCGCATCTCATTGTTTATGACGTCATATTTCGTGAACTATACAGGGTGTTTCACTAAGTGTGTTTGCCTCTGTAACTTATAAAATAATAGGTGACGGGAAATTTTAATGCGGTAGGTCAACACAAGAAATGTTACAATAATCTATCTTCATAGCTCCGCAGAAAGTGTATCATTTTCCAAAGAGTTACAGCACAAAGATATAATTTTTTAAATGAAACAATAGTTTTTTTTCTATCGTTCATTGGATTCGTTGAAACCAGCTGCGTCCAAATCAGTTTAAACTACATTCCTATCACTGTTAGCTTGGGAGCTACAACCCTTCAAAGTTTAGGGGGCGGAGGCTACGACAGCGTATCTGACTGGCTGGTGGCCGTGAGACAGTGGGCCGTGCCCCAGGAGATAGCCACTCGGCCAGTCAGCTACGCTATCGCAGCCTCCGCCTCCGGAATTTTGAAGGGTTGTAGCTCCCAAACTAACAGTGATAGGAATGTAGTTTAAATTGATTTGGACGCAGCTGGTTTAAACGAATCCAATACACGATAGAAAAAACTATTGTTCCATTTGAAAAAAATTATATCTTTGTGCTGTAACTCTTTGGAAAATGATAGAATAAACTATGTTCATAGCTCCGCAGAAAGTGCAACATTTCTTGTGTTGACCTACCGCATTAAAATTTCCCGTCACCTATTATTTTATAAGTTACAGAGGCAAACACACTTAGTGAAACAGCCTGTATATCGTATGTGATTCTTATAGTTGTAGGGACTGATGACCTCGTAGTTAAGTGCCATAAGCTTTTAAAAAAAAAAAAAAAAAAAAAAAAAAAAAAAAACTTATAGTTACGGCGACCGTCCTCATTGATTGAAGCTTGCGAGTACAAAATGTCATAAAGATTGGAACAAAACTGTAGATTTGTATGCAACACGTACAAATATACGGACACTCTGCATTATATATTAGATGGGTTTACGATATCAGACCATCCATAGCGACGCGGTAGCTGCCACTGTAGAAGTTACAAAAAATAAACGTAAGTTACAAAATGAAGCACGCTACAGCGGGCTCTGGCGACGGCAGGCAGTGGTGCGCCCGCAGGTGCTGGGCCGCGGTGTCGGCGCCTGCCACAGCGGCCGTACTGCAGGCCGTGTCCCGCGGCGAGGCGCGGCGGCCGCCACCTGCGTCCGCGGCCCCTCACGCCGAGTCGCCGCCGGCGGCCTACATTCCGCGCTGCCCGGATCGATGCCGCGCGACGCCTGCCCGCACTCTCGCCATTATTGCCCGCTGACCACGGCACCACGCCGCTACGGCACCACAACACTCTGCACGAGGTTCCTGCACTGGCCGCGCCAAGAATCCAACTCCGGCTAAGTGAGACCACGGCTCGGTGACAGTGCTACAACCTGCACACATAAAGTGACGCATCGCCTTGGCCCCAAGGTCTCCTTAACGCTGACGTTGAATGTTTGTATTTCATCAAGAAACACAGTTCTTTAGATTGTCCACAGATGTCAGTCAATCCGCTGTAAACAACCACATAGCAACAAAAAATGTTCAAATGTCTGTACATCTATCGGACCAAACTAGCCTACAAACTATTTAAACCTAGGTAAACTAACCTACGGACAAACACACACACCCATGCCCCAGGGAGGACTCGAACCTCCACGGCGAGCAACCGCGCGCTCCGCAGCGAGACGCTTTAGACCGCTCGGCTACTCCACCGCGGCCACATAGTAACAATGTGACGGAATGGAGTAAGACGGCCGATCACTTCCAGTCGTAACACCTCGAAATAAGTGCACTGCTTGTGTTGACTGTATAGTTCAGTTACTTCTGAGAATTTTGAACGCGATTCCCGTAAGAATTGAAGATTTCGGAACCTCATGGGTTGAAACATTTCCATTTGATGCATTTAATATTTTAGGTACGGCGGCTTCTTCAACTGTTTGTATAGCTTATGGGACTTAACTTCGGGGTCATCAGTCCCTAAACTTACAAACTACTCACGAACTAAATGGAATATATCGCAATTTGCGATATTATGGCTTCACTGTATTCGGTTTAGATGGAATACCAAACTGTGGCGAATGAAAATTTGTGCCCGGCCGGGATTCGAACCCGGGATCTCCTGCTTACTAGGCAGACGCGTTGACCACTCCGCCACCACCAAGGACCACAGTGACCAGCCCGACTGCAGATGACTCTTCCCTGCACGTCTCCCGCCACACACAAATCTCCAAATGTTCAAATGTTTGTAAAGTCTATGGGACTTAATTACGGGGTCATCAGTCCCTAAACTTACAAACTACTTATGAACTAACTAAGACTAAGGACGGCACAAATGTCCATGCCCGTGGGGGGATTCGAACCCCCGACCGTAGTGGCCGTGCAGACCGTGACTGGAGCGACTCAGTCCCCTCGGCCACCGCGGCCGGCCACAAATCTCCATTCGTCACGCTGTCTCTTTCTTATACCACAGCCTATATATAAAATTGTATACAAGCCGAGGGTGGACTCCTGACGACAATTAATTGTGTCTCGATACCTCATGGTCTGTTCTCCCTGATGCGGGAATACAGTATTGTGGCTGCGAGCATTATAGAATAAATAGGCTGTGGTATAGGAAGGAGACAGCGTTGCGAATGGAGATTTGTATGTGGCGGGAGACGTGCAGGGAAGAGTCCTCTGCAGTCGAGCTGGTCACTGTGTCCTTGGTGGCGGAGTGTTCAACGCGTCTGCCTAGTAAGCAGGAGATCCCGGGTTCGAATCCCGGCCGGGCACAAAATTTCAATTGCCACAGTTTGGTATTCCATCTAAACCGAATACAGTGAAGCCATAACATCGCAAATTACGATTTATTTCGTTCATTTGAACGCTGTAATTCGTCAAATATATATATATATATATATATATATATATATATATATATATATAACTTACGAACTAGCTAACACTAAGGACGTCACAAATATCCATGCCCGAGGGGGGATTCGAGCCCCCGACCGTAGTGGCCGTGCAGACCGTGACTGGAGCGCCTCAGTCTCCTCGGCCGGCACTGCGGCTTCTGTGTTGTGTGTGGTTGTTGGTAACGGCGCGATGACTCTTAGGAAGCATGCGCTGCCAGACGTTGAACCTTCCCAAATGTAAAAAAACACAACCCTTAGTTTTGCGTACTTTTTCTGTGCTATTACGTTCTGTCTAACCACGAGCTCAATCTTGAAATATTTGTAGCAGAACATAATTATACTTTCGACAAGTAAGTGTTTGGAAGTGTCAGATGTTTTATCCACGGAATGATACAGAAAAACTTCGCTTCGCCACAACACTCTTCCAATAAATCTCCAGTCTAAATGATTAGTGTTTTGTAATTAAATCAAGGAACAAACACAACATTGATGGATAAGTTTGTACTGTCACTACAATCACACGGAACTAGGACAATAGCAAATACGCGCAGCCAGAAGCACTAAATCAAATAATACAAATTCCGTCAACCTTTTTTGGTCTCTGATTAGATACGTGAAATACAGAGAAACACATGATAATATTTGTGAGATGGAAATCTGTGTATTTTAAAACTTACTACTAGGTTCCCATCTAATCACATATTCGAAAATCGCAACGTTTCGATAGCAACCATTACTGCTAGAATCCTGAAGGCTTGTTCATTGTCGGTGTTTATGCGAATAAATTTATTTTTGTTCCTAAGAATATTTCAAAGGTTGATATGTTAGATAATTACCAATAATTGAACGTCTTCTTTCTTTTTTCGTTAGATGACGTATTAAAATTCAGTGGTCAAAAATGATAAAAGCATACTCAGTCTTCAACTACTATTTTGCGCTAGTATTTGAGTTTGAAAAGAATGCGAAGTGCTGCTTAATTAGACGGCAAAAGTTAGTTGTGTCAGCTACTAGCACCGTTTTTCAGAATGTCCGTTTGCTTTGCACCCGATTCTAATCCGCAGGCAGTATTTTGGCTCTTGAAAACCAGAAAAAAGAGCGGCTTGGATTCGGGTAAATACGGTAAAAAAATCCCTGACACTTTACGAAATCCCCTGATATTTCCCGGCAGCACGAAATTCCCTGATAATTCCCGATACGCCAGGTTTTCCCGATTTGTGGCCACACTGAATTATCATTCCGCGTTTGTTAATACTCGTTTTGTGGCGTTAATCATATCGTATACTTTTTCATATGAATCACTGTTTAGAAATGGCAGCTCTCATTTTATACGTTGCGTACGCGTTGCACACTCCATCTGTATGTGTGCATGTCGCTGTCCCATGACTTTTGTATCCTCATTGTAGAGGAGAGGGCTCAAAGACAGATTACTGAGCAGTGTGATTTCAGTCTCTCTTACCGACGAATGGCGGAAGCCATTCAAGAACAGACGTAGGGCAAAATAGTGAAAAGATCCAAATTTTATTTTATTGCTTAATTTATTAGGTTTATGTATTAATAATGATATTTCAAAGTTTCGTTATCGAAATATGCTTCGAAATATTTTTAAGAACGACATTTCTTCGATCGTCTGCGCATCGCACGTCCCCTTTATCTGTGCTGTGCTCCATTCCTTGTTTACAATAGATATATTTTTGTGTTATTTTTCGGTCATACAATCGAATCGAACAGTAGACGTATGTATCACAAAGATTACACCAGACTGAAGAAAGAAATAAAGGGCAAAAAATTAGAAGAACAATATACACAGTGTGAAAGCAATGCAGCAAGTACTGTGGACAATAATCTTCCACAAAGTGTCCACTCAACAGCCCCTGCCATACACCCGTAAGCATGGTTTGGCAGTTGCTGTTTTAAGTGTTATAAAGCCAACTTTCAGATATCTAGCCTACCCTGAACTTTTGAAAAAATATATGCATGAGGGAAAAAAACCATGAGAGCTACAATCACCTTATACGGATGCGTTGTCCCAAAACAGTGTGTCTTCAACATGTGACGCCAGTCTAGTGTTTGACAGTGGAAATGTAGGTAGGATTAAGTGCTTACAGAGATTAGGCTTCCATCCAGGAGCATTCACACTGAAGATACTTCGAAACATTGATGAAGTGCGGCTTGACGGAGTACAGGCAGCGGGGGAAAATATCCAAAAGATGGCTAGGCCAAGGAGACAGGGAAAGAGAATATTTGAAGAAGACAAGGAAGAAAATGAAGATTATGGATATGGACAGCAATAGTGTGTAAAGGTATGGCAATACTGTTAAAAATTAAAAATTTTATGAGATTTCCCGTAGAGTGATTTTTTTTTTTTTTAGATACAATGTACCTTTTTCAGGAACTATTAAAGCTAACCTCCTGAAATTTGGCACACTTATTAAAAATCACTTACTGGATAATCCTGTGCAGTACTTTATCTTGTGCCTGAGAATAGTCCTCCTTGCCTGCATGAGGAAAGTAGAGCAGCCTAAGTTAACATGAAACTGAAAAATAAATTTTAAAGTAACCATGGCCTTAAACAAAAATCTGTTTCACACGTTTTAGTAGTCTTTAATGCAGAAATATCCTGTAAAGTTTCAGCTTTAATGATGATGATCGTGTGCCATTTATGACCGTTAGACCCCAACTGGGGTCGTGTTCAGACTGCCTGGTGCAAGTCTCTTTATCTGACGCCACTTCGGCGACTTGCATGTCAATGATAATGAGGACGACACAACACCCAGTCCCCGAGTGGACAAAATCTCCTACCCGACCGGGAATCGAACCCGGGCCCCCTGCGTGGCAACCAACCACGCTGTCCACTGGACTACGGAGGCGGACTTCAGCTTTAATGCTTGAATAGTTTATGAGGAATGGTACATTGTATGTACACCAGTAATTAAAAAATGAAATTCCATGAACATGATAAAGCAAAAATTGCACAAAATATTGTGCTTTCTATACTACACAGTAGTGCCAAGTTTTAAATTTGTAACTATAACATTCTAGGAGATATCGAATTTTAAATGTCAGTATGAATTCTGGCTTATGTCTGCACTTAATCTTCCCAGCGAGACGTTATCATCTTCTGTGACACAGCACAAATGCTCTTGAATATTCGTAACGCCGAGCACAGTGGCTCTCCATGTATAGCCATATCGCAGATATCGGTTTAGTCAGCGGCCCCTCATTTCTGTCGCGCTGTTCAAATGTCAAACAAAAATTTGCTCGCCGAGTAGGACTGTGCGAGTGCAGCCATTATCCCGCGATGAACAATATTTGACAAACAGAACGAGGTTAAACAGACAGGGCCAGAACAAACAGGGCCCTCGTTATGCTGATAGAGGCAGCGGGGCGGCGCTGCGGAGGAGGGAGCCGGAATAATAACGGCGCGAGGCGGACACGCGCATGCGCGGACGCGGGCATTTCCGGTCGTCAGCGCTCCAACCCCACCCCAGCCTCCTGCCGGCGAGGCGCGGCGCGCAGGTACCACCGCACGCCGTCACGTGTAAAAAAATCGTAATGACGTGCTTTACGGACCATTTTAGATTGGTAGTTTTATAAGTTTTTGCAAACATCTTGGGCCAAAATAGTAATCTAAATAATAAACAATTAATTAATAGGAGTGTCTGAAAGCCATTTGAAAAAAAAAAAGAAATATTTAGTTACTGGGGGGTTCCGAGCCAACAACCTTCAGCGTCACAGTCTAACGCGTTGTACACTACGCTATGGCTAACAACTGCATGTCGCATTCATTACTCTCATACTATTGACTATCGTTGACTAATATGGCATTTGTAGACACTAGATTATCATTTATCGTACGAAGAACGACGAGGTTTTGTTGATTCTTCAGTGCGCCATTGCTTTGAAATTACAATGTGTAGCCGGCCGCGGTGGCCGAGGGGACTCAGGCGCACCAGTCACGGTCTGCACGGCCACTACGGTCGGGCATGGATATTTGTGCCGTCCTTAGTGATAGCTAGTTTATAAGTAGTTTGTAAGTTTAGGGACTGATGATCCCGTAATTAAGCCCCATAAGCTTTACAAATATTTGATTTGACAATGTGTAACTTACAATAAGAAAATCATCAAATACGCAACGCAAGATGGCGTATGCCAGAGAGAGTTCTAGGCGAGGATTGTTACGTGACATCTGCGAACGGCTGCTTTAATTCAAGGGAGGGTGTCAAAACTCCGTTATTTCGCAAATATATCTCAAACGATTCGAGATATTAAAAAAAAAAATAAAAATAAAAAAAATTAAAAAAAATTTAAAAAAAAGGAACAAAGATGTAGAGAATTTTCTCCCCTACAAATTAGTTTATTCTATTTTAGCACCCGATGAAAGGTTTATTTGCAATTAAAATTACATTACAAACGGCTTTTTTTGGTATTACTAACGTATTTCTTGTCCGAAATATTTCAAAAAGCGAGGTTCTGATCTCTGGAACTCAAAAATTATGTCTGTAAAATTAGGTGCCGATCGGTTGAACGGTACGACCTAAAAGGTGGGAACACGTTACAGCCAGACAGACATCCCAAAATCGCCGTTATTTTTGCAAACATGCCTGAAACAATACGAGACATGAAAAAAACATAAAAGAACAACGTTGTACAGAATTTTCTCCTCAAAAAAATGTTCAAATGTTTGTAGATCTATCGGACCAAACTGCGTGGTCATCAGTCCGTAGCTTACAAACTACTTAAACCTCGGTAAACTAACCTAAGGACAAACACACACACCCATGCCCCAGGGAGGACTCGAACCTCCACGGCGAGCAACCGCGCGCTCCGCAGCGAGACGCTTTAGACCGCTCGGCTACTCCACCGCGGCTTTCTCCTCTACAAATTCGGTTATTCCATTTGCGTGTCATATGTATGGTTAAGCCGTTATTTTCTTTTAAATTTCGAGCTGTCAAAAGACGATCGCAAAGGCCCACTTTTAGTGTTACTACCGTAACCTAAAGTGGGCTAATACTTGTTACCGTACAAGCCAATGTTAAAAAGATTTCGAGTGCAAATACGAGATATGTTCACAAAGTAACTTCCGTTTCGTTATGTAAAACAAACGTGTAAATAGGCAGAAAAATATTTATTGTACAAAAATCTCCAACTGTTAAACTACTTTTCTTCATGGCTTCCTAAATTTTGTACGCACTTGTCATAACGTGTCATAAGATTTGGTATACCTTCTTCATAGAAGGTTGCCATGTGGTAACATGTTCTTTCAGCCCGTCATCATCGTTGAAATGTTGAATACCAAGGACAGATTTTACGTGTACCAAGAGCTGAAAGTCGTTAGCTTGTTTGGCCAGATTCGCCGTGTGATGTTGGGCATTATCGTCTGAAAAAAAAAAAAAAAAAAAAAAACCTCTTGACTGTAATCCTCGGCGTTTGTTCTGTTTTGAGCGGCTCAATTTCTTAATGGTCCCGCATTGATTGATTTCTTATCACGAGGCCAAACAATCTGAAGAATACATTTCATGTCCCAAAAACCGGTTACATGACTTTTCTAAGTGTAAATATTTGCTTACGGTTAACCCTCATTGCCGATGTAGTGTGCCTCCATGCCACTGATTGCCTATTTCTTTCTTTCTAGGGTGCCGTATGATACCCAAGTTTCATCCATCGTCACTATTCGAGAACGAAAACCATCGTCTTCTTCACTGTAGTGCGCGAAAAACTGAAGTGCACTCACCATCCGTTGTTTTTCGCGTTGTTCAGAAAGAAATTTGGGTACCCAACTTGAACAAACTTATCGAAATTTCATTTTTTCAGTAACAATTTCATCAATTTCTGATCGTCACATTTGCGGAACTTCCATAGCGAGTGATTCACAGAGCTAATTTCACACGCGATGTCATTTTCAATTGCGGGTAATATTACAAAGAAGCACTACAAAGCAGAAGTCAGCAACAGCGATCTGAAAATGGCGTACATGTCTTCTCCTTGAGTAACTGCCGCGCATGCCCGGAACTGCAATCGTAGCGGTGCCGTGGATAGAATTAGAAGCGGAACTAACTTTGTAGACGACCATCGTAGAATCGAATTGTTTTATTCAGATGTATCTCGATATACACTGCCTCAAATAAAAGGAAGTACACCCACCCTCTCAGAGTTTTCCAGTTCACTCAAGATTTATTATTGAAACAATGCATATGGACTACCTAAAATGATTACATTTACAGATCAACAGCTGAAGCGGTACTAAGGTATGCTAAAGCACCCACATTAGCACATGGTGTAGCCTTACCTGTCGGCAGTGCAGGCGTTGCTCCATTAGATCAGTGTTTTTCAACCTTTTCGAATATATGCGACCCCCTTCTAAGTAAAAACATTCTGACCACCTACACTCCCTTACGAACCGTAACTAAGTTTCAGCTTACTTTTAAATTGCTCGACGAAGTTTTTCCGGTTTTTTTCGGAATAAACTCGTTATATTATTTTCGCACGATTTCCGGCAGAAAAATATACTTTGCCTAACGAGTGTTTCGCACTTGAGGCAAGACTAAGAGAATTATACTAATTAAGGAAGGTCTTTCTGTGTAGACAATTTGTAAAGAAGTATATATTTTTCTCGAATTTTACAGAATTAATTATTGTAACGCGTTTTTTAGCTATCGATTGGTTCCTGAAAACAGTTTGAGACTTGTATTGTGAAATAATCTATGATCTATTCAATTCACAATGAATGTTACACAAGCAATTTTAACGTTAAATAAATTTCACTTACATAAAAGTTTTTGTATTGCTGTGCCCCTAGTTATTGTACGGTGCAACAAATTTGTTTTTTGACCGCGACCCCCCCCCCCCCCCAAAACAAGACATCACGACCCCAATGGGGGTGGCAACCTATCGTACAGTTCCTGCACGTCTAACATAGTTTAATACTTAGTATATAGGCGAGCACTCCCCTATTGCTACAACACGGCATTATCCTATTGCAAGAACTACAAAATATCGTGTCGTAACAACGTTCTGCGAGTATCGACCACTCGTCAGCGTGCCATCCACTAACATCCACTATATCTACGTACATACTCCGCAATCCACCGTAAGGTGCTTGGCGGGGGTTGCACTGTTATCGTTGCTCGGAATTTTGCTATGGACACGTAGGGTGGTATGTGCCTCCCCAGCTCAATTTGTATTGGCGCACCTCGTTAAGTACGGGATACGTTTCGAAGGTTGTCCAAAGCTTGTCCATTTCTACGCAACAATCCGAAGGACCTAGTCATAAGGGCCAAATGCTTTGATGAGCGTGTCTGCCAGAAGTTCAAAGACACTTACTGCCCTTAATCCTAGGCCAACGTGATCGACTGAAACTACACCCAAGTTTTCTTCGGCATGGTAGAAACGATAAATATCACTGCATTGACTAATGAGTCTTTAACACGCACATTCTCTCAGATTCACTTAAACCACGCTAGCTACGATACAGGGTGTTCAAAAAATAAGTGTCGTATATTTTGAGAGATGGTAGTACTAATCGATACAAGAATAATTAGTCCAAAAAGCAAGCCTCCAAAAATGTTCAAATTTTTGAAAATGTATGTTCAAACTACTTATGAACTACCTTATACTAAAGACGACAAAAACATCCATGCCCGAGGGAGGGATTCGAAACCCCGACCGTAGCGGCTGTGCAAACTGTGAGTGGCGCACCGCAGACCGCTCGGCAACCGCGGCTGACTGTAACTACTCTGGTCATCAGTCCCTAGGCTTACAAACTACCTAAACTAAGGTCAACTAATACACCCATGCCCGAGGAGAATTCTAACCCCCCGACGGCTAGCAGCAGAGCGCTTCGCGGGTAGGCGCCTTTGAAGAAAGAGAGGAAGGATGCTTGGTGTTTAACGCCCCATGTACAGTTTGGTCAGTAGAGACGGAGTTTACGCTCGGGTTGTGTGGGTAAGAATGGAGAACGAAATCGGCCGTGCACTTTGGAAGGAACCATTCCGGCATTTGCCTGAAGTGATTTAGGGAAATCACAGAAAACCTAAATCTGGATGGCCGGAGGTGGATCTGAACCACCGTCCTCCCGAATGAGTCTATTGTATTATCACTACGCCACCGCGCTCGGTGGCGCCTTGGAATGCTCGGCCACTCCACCGCGGCAAGCAAGCTTTCGGGAAGGCACATTTTCTGACATAAACACATGTTTATAAAAAGTTTTCAGTGATACCCATCCATGGCAATGCATCTCTTTGCCCTTCGGCGTAAGACTTTACGCACCATTTGAAATGTGCCCCGTCGCTGGTGTTATACCTGCTGGTGCTCACCGAGGACGCAACCCTGTAGTGTTTGCATATCGTTCATTGGACTTGTATAGACCACTTAGTTCAAGTGTCCAACAGTCTTTGGTAATCACGTCTGGGGAACGAGCAGGCTAAGATGTAGGGATTCACCTACCAATCCGGATGTCCTGAAATAACTGCGACGTTTGAGCACATTGCGACGAAAGTGTGTTATTGTGCCATCATTAATAAACCGTAATCGTTGCTGATACACTGGTTTGATGGCATATTCGATTCAAAGATTGTAATCTAACATTTCAGAGCTCGATTAGAGGTGTAAGGTTTATGATATGAAGATCAGCATCTCCAAAACAAAAGTAATGTCTGTGGGAAATAGATTTTAACAGATCGAATTCCAAATCGGACGAACAAAGATAGGACAGGTAGACAGTTTTTCATGTACCTAGGATGTGTTTTCTTTCAGAGTGGCAACATAGTGATAGACGTCGTAGCAAAGGTAATGCAGTGAGTGTTTGGCTAAGAACTACTCTCTTCTGCAAGCAGGGTATCAGTACCAAGACTTGGCAGTACACCGCTCTGTCTTTCGACCAACTTTATTTTATGGGAGTGAAAGTTGTGTGGATGCAGATTACCTTATTCATAGGGTTGAGGTTACAGATATGAAAGCAGAAAGAATGATTGCAGGTACCAATAGATGGGAACAATGGCAGGAGGGTGTCCATAATGAGGAAATCAAAGAAAAGCTGGGAATGAACACCACAGATGAAGCAGTTAGAGCGAACAGACTGAGATGGTGGGGTCATGTTACACGCAAGGGAGAAGCAAGGTTACCTAAGAGACTCATGAGCTCGTCAGCGGTGGGTAAGAGGAGTCGAGGTAGAACAAGAAGAAAGTACTCAGATTCGGGGCAGAATGATTTTGAAGTAAAAGGCATAACATCAGACGAGGCATCAATACGAGACGAGGCCTCAATTGAGTACTGGTTCAAAGAGGAATTTTATTAGGGGTACTGTGCTGTAGACTGATCGCTGAAAGGCATGATGTCTATAATGCCGATGACGATTATCTATAGACTGGTATATCCTAATCAGCTTCTGTCGATCTAGTTTCATTACATCTCGCAAGAATCGCGTCGACAGTGAAGTGTTGTCTTCCTGTAGGAAAGAGCCATCTCTTACACGTAATTCACCGCTGTGTTAGCGCTTCTCCAACGTAAACAAGCTCCCACTATCGGAGCGTCCGCACTGCACAAACGCAAGCAATTTTCTGTAAATCAAAGCTTAATTAAATCGTATCAAAAGGACCTCAAGAAATTCATTCAAATAAAAAAACAACTGTCGTAAAATTTGATTTAATCAGTTTAGCAACTCATTTTGATCAGTATGTCACCGAATGATTGATCTCAAAAAGAACGCCGCGGCGGAGTAGCCGAGCGCATTGAGGCGCTATGCGATGCGCGAGGCCGTTCCCCGTCGGGGGTTCGAATCCCCTCTCGTGCATCGATGTTTGTGCTATCTTTAGTATACAGTAATAAGTTAGTTCATAAGTAGTTCGTAAGTTTAGGGACTGATGACCCCGCAGTTAAGTCCCATAAGCTCAACAAACATTTGAACATTTGAATTGATCAAAAACTAATGTGCATATTTAGAAGTACGAGTGTTCTAGTAAGTTGAGTTGATTTCGATTCTCTGAGAAACATCTGACAAATAAGTTGCCTTTACCTCACACTTAATAAAATAGGAAATGAAATTTATGGCATGGACTGCATCGTGACAGTAGTAATACATGGCCAATAAAACCGTGATGAAACGCTCAACTTGCATGAAGTAGGGCAGTCGTTAACACTCTGTGCTTACACTGCAGTACAAACAGCTGGAGAGTCCTGGCCGCTAGATGTCGGTGAACCCAAGCACAGTTTACAGTGGCGTACAACAAAGGCAGAACCAGGATGTTTAAAATTTCACGTGGGCTAAATGCGGCAAGTTAAAAATGTAATTAAAAAACAGCAGGAGCGCAGCAATGTAAGCTGAAATTATAAATTACAGCTCGCAAATAGTTGTATACGCACTACATAATTAGACTAATTGAAAACGGCGTGTCAAGTCACGAAAAAAGTTTACATGAAGGAAACTACTGTAATTAACTAGACTTACAAACTACTTAAACTAATTTACACTAAGGACAACACAAATGTCCCCGAGGGAGGACGAACCTACGGCGGGGGCGGCCGAGCAATCCATGGCATAGTATTACGTTTTTATAATAGTTCGATCGGCCACCATATATACTTCTTTTCTAATATGCTTCAGAATATCTGCTAAATGCATTTATATATTACACTGAGCTAATAACGGCTTTCAGTTTAACTCTTACGGAACTGCACGTAGTGACTAACAATTCAAATTTCCCGGAGTTAGATAATGTCAGACCTAATACTGCAGATATATTTGACACCCGATCAGTAACGTTTATGACACACAAAAATATGTTAGTGTGATTTTAACATTCACTGCACGTTTATTTTGACAGTTTTGTACGTCATAAATTATCAGCGAACTACAACCTACGTATATTACAAAATTGTCACTATAGCGATTCAGACTTCCATTAACTAAAAGTCCCAACTTGAAATAACTTAATTAAAAGGAGACGAAATTCCTAAATAGCCTTGGTTAACATCATCCCTTGGAAAACGAAGATATCTTTTTTAAAGACTTACAGACTCATCTTTCAGTGAACAGGTTTCTTGGAGACATGCAAGCAGTCTAAAGGCTGGACAACAGCGGTCTGTTTGGCGAGGCTCACATCGCAGTTACCGATTCCGGCCCCATTGCCTTACAATATTTCGGATCTTTCCCAAATACTTTTGCGGAAATTTAGAACGGAAATATTTACAAACGTACGTGTATTCATCTTTCGAAAAACTTTCGAATATTACATGGTTCAATTTTTTTTTTTAAACTGATTCTTAGTACGTTGGTTGTCATTATAATTAAGCGCATTACACTAAAACAGAATAAAGTACTCTCTACCTGTTATCATTTGCCAAAAACTTAGTAGTTTCGACATATTCAACCGTTTACTAAATAAAAGTACACTGTTTAGATTATATGTTTATAGAGAAAGGAACAAATGCAATGACGATTAAAAAAATAGTAATATCTTTATCTAAAAAGCTCAGTATTTCACGCTGTCCGGTAATCACTCTTTCAACTTTTACTACGTATATTTTACTTTTGTTACTAAACAAAAATCGCCCCCACGTGGGACACCTTCGATCGCTCGGAACCCCAAACAAGCGTACTAAAAAAAAATTAATAAATAAAAAATAGATTACTAAAAAACAGTGGTTTGTATAAATTTCACAAGAAAACGTTGAATCCTCCCACATTTTAAAATACAGAAAGTAACAAGACGTCTGTATGACAGAATAGAAATTTACCATAATTCAACAACGCTAGTGTGTAATTTATTACCTGTTCAGTTAACGGCGCTAGGAAACGTCTGCTTAAAGTAATTAGAATAGTGCTAAACAACTCATACACCTGACAGTGAAGGTATTAGTCCTCAAAGTGCATATGCGAGAGTTTGAAGAACTGGTAAAAAGTCACATTCGCATTCAAGCAGTCCAGTGTTAAAAGCCACACTAATTACATTTCTAAATGATGTGGGTGACTCAGTTTCATAAGCCGGCTTTCGCCAAACATTCTGCAACATAGACATATTTTGGGCGCAGAAAATTGATTGTAAGGAAGTGATTTCAGATGGTAAATTTTTACTTAAAGAAATATGTAAAGATGTATACTTATTTTGGAGAGACGGCGGTCGGCCAAGGGACGAAACTGATGAGGAGTGGATTTTTGAGAGGAGGTGAACGAAAATGCAGCTGATGAGTGTTTATGTTTTTGCACGAGAACTTACGACTGAAGAAACAGTGTTCGGAAAACTTATTTTGAACTGGTGACACTTTCACGTTCAGTGCTCGCAAAATATACGAAGTATATGTGTTTCTTAAGGTTATGATTACTTAGCTGGAGGAAAGTGCTACTGATTTCTTATCGCAGACAATGCAATTGTTTAACCATTTTGTTAAATTTATGATTAACATTTCATCTGAACACTTCCAATAAGGAACCAATTTGATTAAATGAAGTAAATATCTGACTTTGCGTATATCATTTGCAAAAATTAGAATAAAACCCTTTTTATTAATGAACTAATTGTTTTATGTAATATTTCTTTCTTTTTTTTTCGCAAACTACAGCCTATGCATAGAGCGTTTTAACTACAGGGTCGCAGCTAACAGATAATATCTGCAACTAAGGTAGTTGCTGGGGCATGAAAGCATTCATGTATCTTTCGACCCTGAGATAACATTCGGCCAAACTTCTAAATCAGAACCGTACATATCCCAATAAGTCACTTCTTACAGCGTAAAGTCACAGTTGCTTTAATCTTGGCTGTGATAAATGCGGTGAAGGCAACAGAGTGAAGACGCAACATGATGCTGGTCGTATGTTTTTAAATGTTAATAAATAACAGTTATTAACAACCATCTGATGTGCAGTTGATTATTAATAGGCTGGCGGAATTCTGGATCCTCAATATTTTTAAAATCATATCCTTACAGACATTTAGATCATGAGGATGCAGCTACAAAATCTAAGACAAGTGCTAAACTTTGATATTTCACTAATGACGTTGTGCACTGATCTACTCCCCTTCCTCAAATGCTACATTCTTATCGGTGGACAAGAAGAACGGTTTGAAATATAAATCTCAAAATATTAAATGTTTTATCCATTGCAGCAACTGCGTTAAGTTCGGTTGGAAAAGTAAACAGATACTAGTTGCAAGGTTGTAGATTTATTTACAACCGGTTTCGAGCAATTATTGCCCTTCTTCAGGTATCTGTACAGGAAACAATTATGAATTATATACAATTACAAATATTACATGAAATTCGCAGTACAATCACAGGATTAAAGTGGCAAGAAGTACACTGTGTACAGTATAAAACATGACAAAATGTGAAATAGTAATAAGCTATACTGCTGCATATTGAGAAAATAAGGAACTGAACAATTAACTTCATATAAACGAAGAATTTTTAAGTACTTACATAAATTGTGTCCTATAGGTTTAAACAGAGCATTTGGTAACCACACTGAATATCAAGTGCAGAGATTATGCTAGAACTCGTAACTAAGCTGTTAATATGTGTATCTTTAGATGAAACATGTAGTGGGCGTAAATAGAAATGGGAGAATAAAGTTACAGGATGTAAGGGTAATATAACACAATATTCTTTAGAGAAAACGGAACCAACATACTAACTGCCCAATAGTCATAAACCTGTCTACTGATCACCTAGCAGAGTCATATGCTACTGTATAAAGCAAAGGATGGTAATATCAAAGAACATGGCATCATAGAACGAAATATTTCGATATTAACAGCTAGCATAGAAGTAGGAAAGTTAGTAGGCAGGCACTTTATGTTCAGTGTGGTTACAAAATGCTCTGTTTATACCTATAGGGCACAAAAAACTCTTCGTTTATATGAACTTAACACTTTGTACAGTTCCTTATTTTCTCAATATGCAGCAATATAGCGTATTACTATTTCAAATTTTGTCATTTTTCGAGAAAGCTTTATATACAATGTACTTCTTGCCCCTTTAATTCTGTGATTCTAATGCGATTTTTATGTAATACTAGCTGAAAACCCGACGTTGCCCGGGTATTTATTTATTTATTCCTGTCATTTTTCAGCGATATATGCATTTGTATTAGTAGTAAAGAAGTAATAGATTAAAACTTGCAACGTGATGAGCGGTTTTCCATGAAAGTTACTGTTTATGTGCTCATATCTCATGAACTACGTGTCGGAATGTGATACAATTTAGAAGCTACATTCAACTATATATGTGTATATTGTCTGTAAAATTTCCTGTCGCTACAATTTGTAGTGTTCAAATTATAAATTGTAACGTCATACCGAGAGCCGTAGTTTTACTCCAATAACAGCGGAAAAGTAGTAAGCGAGAAACGTTTTTCCTTTCATCATTTTACTATGGTTGCCAGAGAGAAAAAGTTTAATAAAGGTTTGAAATTATGTTTAAAGTTTGTTGCAAGGTACTAGGTACTGTCATTCTCATACAGTGTATGCTGCATTATATAGCATTTTTGCGATTTCTATTGGTTATGACGTAGTATCTTTTGAATCATGTACCATATGTGATACTTAACCATGCAAGAATTGTTACCTCACGGTAAGGAATGTGTGTACCAAATTTGGTTGAAATCGGTCCAATCGTTTAGGAAAAAATGAGCAGCATTGTCACAAAATGCAGCAGTTTCTCGCGCATCTCATTGTTTATGACGTCATATCTCGTGAACTATATATGGTATGTGATTCTTACACTTACTACGACCGTCCTCATGGGTTGAATCTTACGAGTACAAAATTTCATAAAGATTGGAAAAAAACTGTAGATTTGTGTGCAACACGTGGAAACATACGGACACTCTGCTTTATATATTAGATTTGTATTTGTATATTATTCTTAACTGTTTCCTATATAGATACCTGAAGAAGGGCAATAACTGATCGAAACCGGTTGTAGATTTATTTACAACTGCTGGCTGTTTACTTTTCCATTTTATCTCAAAACATTATTTATTTATTTATTCGTGTCAGAAGCATCTTGTACAAACATAACATGAAACACAAAAAAAATTAAGATCAATGAATATAAATACAAATTAGCCATTAATAGTACACATATTCACAAGTAACAGTGATAACAGTTCAAAAGGTCTTTTCCCCAGGATTAAACATTAAACTATGCTAGCCCAAAATCTGGCTACATCGCATGCATTACGGGTAGCACCAGTCAGGTCCTGCATGGTACAGCAGGCTGGACAAAGCTCACACTGTAGCAGATGCTCCGTGGTTGATTCTTTTCCACACTCACACATGACAGATGCATCAGAGAGGCCCCACCTTCTCATGTTTACTTTGGATCTTGTTACGTTGGTCCGCAGTCTATTGAGGGACTTCCACGTCATCCAGTCCTCCTCATAGCAGGTGGGAGAGCTTCCTGTGGGGTCATCCAGCCACCAAGGTCCCCGATCTTTGCTCTCCACATCTCCAGCCTGGTCAGTTGTGGTGATTTGTCGAGCTCCGTCGTTGCACGCAGAAAGCTTTTCCTTGATTTGAGTTTGCTATGGGCTGGCTGATAATCAAAAAGGGGATGGGTTGATAATTTCGATGCCTTTGTTCGTTCCATTATTAAAGCAGACGAGAGGTGACATTACAATCTGGTGCAGATTTTCCCTTGTAGGCGTGGTTTCGTACGGTTCCCATCATGCCCGTCTCTTCAGAGTTGGACGCCGCCAGTACGACTAGATCCCGCCGATACGAGGGTGGATCCCTTGCCGCCGCCAAGCACTGTGCGGGTGTTTTGCGGAGGACGTAGACGCTGATGACGTACGTCAGCAACCTCCGGGTTCTGGGGCGCCTCCTCGCCTGTAAGACGAGCGAAACATTACCCGGCCGGAGCAGCGGTGCGGCCCGCTATAGTCATATTAGCGCGGCAGGCATTGGCTTTTACGGCGTGCGCGATACGCCCATCCGGCGCGGCGGCCGCAGCCGGCAGCGCGTGAAGATGAAGATGGGCCCGGCACGTTAATTGGCTCAGCGCGGAAGCCGCCGCTATAACAGCCTGCCAGCGCCGCCGGCTGGTGCACGCAGCAGCAGCAGCTGCCGAGTCACCTCACCGCCATCGCGATGCCTCCTCCGCTGCTCGGTAAACAAACAAATCACTTGTCCGCTCGTGGTAACAAATGTGAAGCCGTGTCCACCTGGGAGGCCCGCAACAAGACAACGCCCTTCTTCTTCGCCTACATATTTCACCTCCTCCACATCTGTCTCCCTCTCTCTCTCTATCTCTCCCTCCCTCCCTCCCTCTCTCTCTCTCTCTCTCTCTCTCTCTCTCTCTCTCTCTCTCTCTCTCTCTCTGTCGCCTTCCCCCCCCCCCTTTACTCTCTCCCCTCCGCCCTCCACCTCCGTCCACTGTCCCATTTTCTTCCGGCGATCTTTCTGTAGAATTTCGCTAACCTTGCTGTAAGCCAGAGATCCATTACCCAGTGGTGGCTGGTTCAAATGTTTGTTAAGCTTATGTGACTTAACTACGGGGTCATCAGTCCCTAAACTTACAAACTACTTATGAACTACTTACGATCTAGGACGGCACAAATATCCATGCCCGAGGGGGGATTAGAACCCCGACCGTAGTGGCCGTGTTGACTGTGACTGGAGCGCCTCAGTCACCTCGGCCACCACGGCCGGCTGGCGGCTGGTGATAATGTGCTAATGTGCTGCAGCACACTGTAAATATATTTCTAAAATTATGCCATTTCTCTTCGGATGCAAGCGAGAAATCGCTATAAAATTGCATCCTTTCTCTTGGAATAGCCGGCCGCGGTGGCCGAGGGGAGTGAGTCGCTCCAGTCACGGTCTGCACGGCCACTAGGGTCGGGGGTTCGAATCCCCCCTCGGGCATGGATATTTGTGCCGTCCTTAGTATAAGGTAGTTGATAAGTAGTTTGTAAGTTTAGGGACTGATGACCCCGTAGTTAAGTCCCATAAGCTTAACAAACATTTGAACATTTGATTTTCTCTTGGAATACGAGCCAGATATCACAAAAAAATTATGCCAATTCCTTTCCAATGCGTATTAGTATTAGAATGCTAGTAATAAGGATGAAAACGCATTTTGGACCGCTCTCGCCGTGATAGCTGGAAACCAGCTCCGTGCGCTGAAGTGGGATTCAGCCGCGCTGGTACGTGCGCAGAGAGGCGGCGCAGTCGTCTGTTCGCCAGTGCGCATGCGCAGACATGACGTCAGGCCTGGTGGCTCATGTGTGCTGAGACCGACTGCAGCACTAGATCAATATTTCTTTTCGCGCTGCATGTAACGGCTGCGGCAAAATAGTGAATGACTAATATTGCGACATACAGAGTCAAATAGCGCGCTGGCTCAGGCGTCTTGCTCGTTGTCTGTCAAACCTACCTGTGTAAGGCTCATATTCAAATACCTCTATTTATAATTCCTGTAAATA
Organism: Locusta migratoria; assembly: GCA_026315105.1. Lineage (NCBI taxonomy): Eukaryota > Metazoa > Arthropoda > Insecta > Orthoptera > Acrididae > Locusta > Locusta migratoria. The sequence continues at coordinate 469,876,741 of CM048744.1, read as the reverse complement.
AAATTAATATTTTAAACGTTATATTTACTACCTGCAGTGAATACATGCATTTGGCAGCGCTGTTATAAATTCCCCTGAAGGTCTTACTGTCAATACAGAATTAATTGATATTTAATTAAAGGCAATCATACAAAGGTTGACTTATTATTTTAGTATATTTTGTTTCCTTTATATTTTTGTAATATTGTAGCACACTGGTCAAATTTTGTACGAGCCGCCACTGCCATTACCGGTAGCAGCGAGTTCTGTATGTTCATTGGCCTGCCGCGGTAGCCGAGGGGACTGATACGCTTCAGTCACGGTCTGCACGGCCACTACGGTCGGGGGTTCGAATCCACCCTCGGACATGCAAATTTGTGCCGTGCTTAGTGTTAGCTAGTTCATAAGTAGTTTGTAAGTTTAGGGACTGATGACCCCGTAGTTAAGTCCCATAAGCTATACAAACATTTGAATATTTTTTGTTCACTGGTTCAGTAACCCCCACCCCCAATCAAAAAAATTAAAAAACTGATCGTGCCAGACACGGTAAAAGACCTGGAAGAGCAATTAAACGGAATGGTGTCTTGAAAGGAAGGTATCAGATGAACATTAACAAAAGTAGTGTCCGAAAATCAGGCAAAAAAATGTTTGTAAATCTATCGGACCCAACTGCGTGGTCATCAGTCCGTAACTTACAAACTACTTAAACCTAGGTAAACTAACCTACGGACAATACACACACCCATGCCCCAGGGAGGACTCGAACCTCCACGGCGAGCAACCGCGCGCTCCGCAGCGAGACGCTTTAGACCGCTCGGCTACTCCACCGCGGCGAAAATCAGGCAAGGCTAATTAGATTAGGCAATGAGACGATAAAAGTACTAGATCAATTTTGTTATTTGGGTAACAAGCTAACTTCTGACGGCCGAAGTTAAGGAGATATAAAATGCAGAATGGCTATGAAAAACAAAAGTGTTTCAGAAGAAGCGAAATATGTTGACATCCAATATTAATTTAAATGTTACGAAGTCCTTTCTCAAAGCATTTGTCTGGAGTGTAGCATTGTATGGCAGTGAAATGTGGACGATAAGGAAGTTAGATACAAACATGATAGAAGCGTTCGAATTGCAAAACGACATATTGACCATAGCCGTTTATTGTTTCTCAATGCTACCGGTTTCGGTCAGTTTACCATTATCAAGCGTTAGCAAGGATTAGCTAATAGCTTAACATAAATTTTTGTGTTACGACATGTTAAGCTATTAGCTAATCTCTGGTAATGCTTGATAATGGTAAACTGACCGAAACCGTCAGGATTGAGAAAAAATAAACAGCTATGGTCAATATGTCGTTCTGCAATTATGTCAAAGCTGTTATGCCCCACCTGTGCACCTTTCTAAAGAAACATTGGAATTGTGGTGCTGCAGACAAATGATGAAGATTCGATGGGTAGACCTCGTAATGAGGAGGTGCTCAACAGGATTGGAGAGATAAGGAGTTTCCGGTATATCCTGACTAAGGGATAGGTTGGTGGGACACATTCTGACACATTAAGGAATCGTCAACTTATCTTTAGAAGGAACTGCGTGGGAGTAATAATTTTAGAGGGAGACCGAATGACGGAAATAGTAATCAAATTCAAAAGTATGTAGATTGCCATTCATATTCTCACATGAAGAGACTTGCACAGGACAGGGTAGCATGGAGGGCTGCATCAAACCAGTCTGCGGACTGAATACCACAAAACAACAACAACGTTCAATAGAAACACAAAACAATAATTTGACTATTAAACTTACTTCGTTTAGTTCTTGTATTAAATCATTTGCCATCCATCTTTTTGGGCCACTTTAGGTTACGGTAGTAACACTACAAGTGGGCCTTTGCGAGCGCCTTTTGACCGCTCAAAATCTAATTGCAAATTACCGTTCATCAGAGATGAAAATTCAATAAACATATTTGTAAAGGAGAAAATTCTCAACAACTTTGGTCTGTTATTTCAATAACTCGGACCGTTTCAAAGATATTTGCGAAATTAAGGCTCATCTGACACTGAGACTTGATTTGATGTAAACCAGTCCAGGAAAAGAAAATAAACAGGTGATAATATATTTACGGAAAAAGATAATAAAAATATGGGAGAGATACTAAAATAGAAGTTTAAAGAGGTAAAGGTTCAAAAAAGTGTTTGTCAAAGCTAAAATCGTCAAATTATTTTGGCTGTTTGTTAAAATACGGTCAAAGAATATATTAAGTGTTGACTGCAATAACAGAGTCGTAATCGTATTGTCCACAATTTTTATTTTTTATTTTATTTATTTATTTTGTCCTAAATGTTTTCAAAAAATCAAACTACAGTAAAACCTAAAGTGTGCCGTAAAACACGCCACTGTGATTTTTATTCTTTATCGTTTAGGTCCAGCAGGTACCATGCACGCATCGACCGATTTCAGCCAAATTCACTGAGGGAGGTGGCGTTGTGTTTAGAACACAGGTCAAGCATTAGGAAAGACGGCGGTTTAATCACGCCTTCGGCCATTGAGAATTGGGTTTACCATGATTTCCGTAAATCACTTTAGACAAATACCAGGATGGTTCCTTTTAAAGGGCACTTTCGATATGCGGATGTGAGGGAATGAGGAAGAAGCTGAAGACAGAAGAATGTCACACTGTTGTATGTAAGGCAAAGTACCACCTACGTTCAAATGTCTACATCTACATAGATCGCAAAACACATTTAAGTGCCTGGCAGAGGCTTCATTAACCACTTTCATAACCTTTCTCTGCCGTTGCATTCTCTAATAGCGAAAAAATGTTCAAATGTTTGTAGAACTTATGGGACTTAACTACGGGGTCATCAGTCCCTAAACTTACAAACTACTTATGAACTAGCTAAGACTAAGGACGGCACAAATATCCATGCCCGAGGGGGATTCGAACCCCCGACCGTAGTGGCCGTGCAGACCGTGACTGGCGCGCCTCAGTCCCCTCGGCCACCGCGGCCGGCCTCTAATAGCGCGGGGAAAGAAAGAACACCTAAATCGTTCCGTTTTCGATCTGATTTCTCATGTCTCCCTATGCAGGTGGTTGCTAGCAAAATATTTTCAAATTCAGAAGTAAAAGTCGGTGATTGAAACTTCGCACATATATCTCGCCGCAGCGAATAACGTCGTCCTTTTAATGATTTCCGCCTCAAATCGTGCAACATTTCCGTGACACTTTCCCCCCTGTAACGTGATAATACAAAACGAGCTGCCCTTCTCTGAACCTTCTCAATGTCTTCCGTCAGTCCCACCTGGTGAGGGTCCCACACTGGGCAACAGTACTCCAGGAGAGGACTCACATGTGTGATGTAGGCAGTCTGTTTGGTGGAGTTGTTGCATCTTCGAAGCATTCTGTGAATGAAACGTAAACTTTGGTTTGCCTTCCCCACAATATTTTCAGTCTAAGTTGTTCGTATTTGCAACTCCTAGGTACTTCGTAGAATTTACGACCTTAAGATTTGACTGATTTATTGTGTAACTGAAGTTCAGCGGATTGCTTTTAATGGTCACGTGTATTACTTCACACTTAATTGCCAATTTTCGCACCATGTAGAAATTTCGTCTAAATCACTTTGCAGTTGCTTTTGATCCTCTGTTGACTTCACTAACCGATAAACGACAGAATCATCCGCAAACAGTCTAAGACAGCTGTTCAGATTGTCTCCGTAATCTTTTATAAACTCAAGGAAGAGTGGGGGCCTATAATGCTTCCATGGGGAACGCCGTATATCACTTCTGTTTTACATCCTGACAGTAAGTAATTAAGTCACAGAAAATTGCCTTGGTTAGAGACATCAAATTGTGAAGCAAGAGACAAGGGGTTTGCATGCGGCTACGAACTATACGGATTGGATATTCTAATGAGTACAGAATATTGATCGGAAAAAAAGCAATGAAGGTAGCAGAAATGAAAGTAGCGGAAAAACGTGATATAAAAATTGGTAAACTCGACTTCCTAGGAAGGAAAATAATCCACGACGAACGAAGCAAAGAAAACAAAAATTATATACTGTCACCAGCAAAGACAGCACTCATGCTGAAGAAGCGTCTTCTGGTATCAAAATTGGCCTTAGTATGTACCAAAACTTTGTATGAAAGTGAAATATGGACTGTAGAAAAACTGTAATACAAAAGAATCGAAACATTAGACTTGTGGTACCACATAAGAAAGTGAATGCACTGATAAGATAATCTATAAGGAAGTTCTCCGTGGAATTGGAGAGATGAATAACACTGACAAAAAGAAGAGAAAAGATGATAGGTTACATGTAAATATATCAGGGAGTATCCACCATGGCACTGAGGTGAGATCGCCGAGTAAAAACAGTAGGTATAGGCGAAGTTGGAGAACACACTGCAAATAATACAGGACATAGATCACAAGCGCTATTCTGATGTGAAGACAAAGTCGTGGCAGACTGCATCAAACCACTAAGTAGACTGATAACACAAATGAAAAATTTGAAATCTTATACGAGTTGTAATTTATTTGCTACAACGATATATTTGATTTGCCGTGCGCAGTACTTTTCATCAATAAGTTTCATATAAGCAATTTATTCAACATTGTTTCGTACTTTAATTCGACAGGGGAAAGCCTATCTTCGGCAGTTCTATGGGGGCTTACTTCGGTATGACTTTGCTTCAATATCACTCCCTTCTTCCCCAGTATTGACATCAGTCGCTGTTCTGACACTGATTACCCCTGCTATTGGTGATGAAATTTAACGATGGTAACATTGTCGCGCGAGAATGGACGCGTGGTCTAAGGCGCCTTGAAACGTACTGCGCGTCTGCTACCCGACGGAAGTTCGAGTCCTCTCTCAGGCACGGGTGTGTGTCATTCTTAACATAGCATTTAGTTTGTTTGTTGGTTGGTTTAGGGACTGATGACCTCAGCGGTACGTGGCTGCCCCAGGTAGAGTGAGTCCGGTTCTAAGCTCGCGTTGTCGAGGATACCAAAGGCTGGGGAGACGAACTGGCCGAGAACTTCCCGACACACCGTCGGGACGGTTTAATTAACATGCGGAGAAACCGGATCAGAGCGGCTGGCGTCTAACTCGAAACACGACTCGCCTAATTACGAATCCAACATTTTCTCACAGGCCCACCTCCATTAATTCCACTTATCAGTCACACCGAGTCCGTGACACACTGAAGCCCAACATGCAGGTTTCATTTACCTAGATGTACAGAAAGCATTTGAGATATTGCAATAGACTCAGGTCCACGTGAACTGAGTAGCTTCTCAGATATGTGAGATGTTCGAAGAGTTCTCAGGTAACGGAAGAATTCTTTTAGGGACAATAGAAAGTGACAACGTTATTTAATCGAATAAAAAAAATCTTACCTCTAAACTTAGCTTTTACATTCCTGTGAACTTGTCGATAAATACGAAACATAACTCCTGCAGTATGAATGGCACAGCCAGAGAATGATGAAACTGGGTATACGTCATTTTGAATACAGCATCAATGTGTGTTCCTTGAATGCCACTACACAGCAATAGAATCGTGTTCTGTAGGTATTATTCCGAAAAACACCCAAGCGAATCTGAGATAATGCAATAATATCGTAGTAGTAGTAACTTGCACGGCTAATGATTTACATCGCTACGATGTTCCTCCTTAGGACTCTTCTATTGCCGAATACTGTTTCCAAGTTAAGATTTCACATGTCAGAAAAATCGATTTGCTTCTAAATGAAGTCATGATGGTAATAGCGCAATGCATCAGCCCTACTCCTCTTCACTGGTTACCATCTCTAAGTCACATTGTACCACCAGGAATGTGCTTCTCGATGAATACGAAAAAATGTTTGTAAACCTATTGAACCAAACTGCTATGGTCATCAGTCCATGGACTTACAAACAACTTGAACTTACACTAAGGACAACAAACACATACCCATGCCCGAGGGAGTACTCGAAACTCCTGCGGAAACGGCCGCCCAGGCGTATCATGTGCTTTAGACCACACGGCTCTTCCGAAAGGTTCCCCAAGATTTTAATCCGCTGCGATATACAGTGTGTCCAATAGTGAACGCCGAGATTTTAAAATTAAATAAAATTAGGACAATGAGTGATACAAGGATTCAACAAACGGCATACTTCTCATACATACTTTAAGAATTTTATATAGAAATACCGAAGTAGTACCTTCAAAAAATTCTAATAAACGTCGCTGTGATCACAATACGCGCCTATAAACAGCCTTCGAAAGTCCAAAGTGATACGTTCCATCGTTAAAACGCGGAACGAGGTCTGAGTGACGACTCGTTTCGGGAAATACTTCCCATTTTCAAGTGCGTTTTTGCGCAATCCCTTCCTAGTTACGGTATTTCTGATTGAGATTCTGGATTATTTTGTTGTCTCCACTGCAATGATTAAATGCGCTACTTTGGCATGTCTTTATACATGGTTAAAGGCGAAATCATTGGAAAAATTTTACTTACAGTCTCTTGATGAAATACCCCCACTCTATTAGGGCCGGCTGGTACAGCAACCAATAAGGTTGTTTAGTAATAAAAGACAGTTGTGGTTGCAACTTTTTTTATTGATTTTTAACGCGTTTCACCCTGAGAAAGTCTGGAAGATAAATGAAATGGGGGGAGGGGGGGCATAAAACTTAAAAGCCCAATCAGCGTTCACAATCCCTCTAAAAATTAATAGAATGTTAACTGATCTTAAAATATCACATCAGATGAATTGAACTTAAAATAGCCACGATGTGGAAGTGTCAGATCATTAAACTAGGATACGGTGGACAAAACAAGATGCGGTCCCATCCTGCACGATCATTATTAAGATAGGTTAAAAATCTTAAATAGAATTATTGATTTTATGCATTAAAAGGAAAGGAAAAAAAAATGCAACCATGTCAGTAAGATACTTAAAGTAGAAGTTTTTCCAATGATTTCACCATTTAGCACGTATAAAGACAGGCCAAATTCGCGCATTTAATCATTGCAGTGAAGCCAACAGAATAATGCAGAACGTCAGTCAGAAACACGGCAATTAGGATGGGATAGCGCAAAATGCACTTGAAAATGGGAATTATTACCGGAAACGCGCCATGCTAAAGTCAAATGTTCAAATGTTTGTAAATCTATCGGACTCAACTGCGTGGTCATTAGTCCGTAGGTTACAAACTACTTAAACTAACGTAAACTAACCTAAAGACAACGCAAACACCCTTGCACGAGGGGGGAGTCGGACCCCCGGCGGCGGACGGCCGCGCGCATCCAACACCGTCTGGAGAGACGGCCTGCGCGCTGCCGTGCCGCGTCACGCAGAGTAGGTCGCGCTCTCGCAGCTCAGTGGCTGGTCGGTGCGATGCGGTGGGCTGTGCCCCGTCTGCCAGCCAGTAAGCTGCCCGATCAGGGCCTACTCTGTGTGACGTGGCACGCCAGCGCGCAGGCCTTCTCTTCAGACGGTGTTGGCGTACCGCAGCATAGCGCCCCAGTATGCACGGCTAATCCGCCGTGCTAAAGAAATATGAAAACGTGACTGGTAGCAGAAGTGTCATTTATTAACAAACTCGTAATTAAAATTTTAAACATGGCAGCTATTGTAAGCGACCGTTACAACATCAATGGATAAACATGCAGCTCTCTGTCGCAAATTAAAAATTATTTTACCAGGTTTCGGCAATGACTAAGATTGCCTTTATCAGAAAATATAAAACAAAACAAGTCACATAATGAAATATACTATTCAGCTGTATAGCTTACGTCATAAAGTTTAAAAAAGATTTTTTTTTAAAAAAAAGCTAGCCACTATGTGTTGCACGCCTGCACTGAGGCATCAGGCTAGCTTTCTCCAAAAGATTTCTTTTTTAAACTTTGTGACGTAAGCTATACAGCTGCATAGTATATTCTATTAATGACTTGTTTCGTTTTACATTTTCTGAAGAAGGCAACCTTAGTCACTGCCGAAACCTGTTACTGTAAAATAATTTTTAATTTTCTATCGAGGGCTGCTTGTATATCCATAAACCCGTAATTCATTCCTAATCAAAACTCGCACTTTCTGCACAAAACATAGGGTACTGAAAAGGAAGTGATTCCGAAAGAAGCAAATGTAAATACTACATGTTACATTTGGGGCGATGACGAGGGGTGTGTGGGGGGGGGGGGGAGATACAATGCCACGGAAGAGTGGCCGAGCGCATTGAGGCGCTATGCTCCGATGCGCCAGGTCTTTCCCCGTTTAAAAAAGAAAAAGTTTCGAAAAAGCTAGCCACTATGGGCTGCACGCCTGCACTGAGGCATCAGGCTAGATTAAAAAAAAAAAAAAAAAAAAAAAAAAAAAAAAAAAAAAAAAAAAAAAAAAAACACTTTTTTTTATACTTTGTGAGGTAAGCTATACAGCTGAATAGTATATTTCATTATGTGACTTGTTTTGTTTTATATTTTCTGAAGAAGGCAACCTTAGTTATTGCCGAAACCTGGTAAAATAATTTTTAATTTGCGTCCCAGGGCTGCTTGTTTATCCATAAGCCCGTAATTCATTCATAATCAAAACTCGCACTTTCTGCACACAACATACGGTACTGAAGCGATTCCGAAACAAGCAAATGTAGATATTACACGTTACATGTGGGGTGGGGCCGGGGGGGTGGGAGAAACAATGCCTTAGAGGAGTGACCGAGCGCATTGAGGCGCTATGCTCCGATGCGCGAGGCCGTTCCCCGTCGGGGTTCGAATCCCCCCTTGGGCATGGATGTTTGTGTCGTCTTTAGTATAAGCTAGTTAATAAGTAATTTGTAAGTTTAGGGACTGATGACCACGCAGTTAAGTCCCTTAAGCTGCACAAACATTTGAACAAAGAAACAATGGCTTTCTCTCATAGTATAATGCGTGTGCATTAATTCGTGAGTCTGTGTTAATGACAGCAAGGCCATCATATTGTACAAGCATCAAGGGGTAACAAGCCATGTTGGTGATGCCACACGCAAAGGTAACATATGATTTGGCAGTCTTCGGTAGGCTACTCGTGCGTGCCCCGTATTATGTGGTGAGTCTAGGCAGACGACTGCAGGTGGGTGCGGGCGTGGGAGGTGTTTTGGCGGTGAAGCGCAGTCAGCGGCCAGCGGCGCGCATTCCACAGATACGGCCGGAGCGTCCCACGAGGCGAGGCGAGGCTGCGCCGTGTGAGCGCTTGACGGCGGGCCGCGTGGGCGCCCCGCGCTGCCGCCACGGCTTCTCTCGCCCGTCCCTGACACTTCTCCACGTCCGCGCTCCAGTGTCAACAGCACGCTGTCAGCGTCCGCCTACGCACCGCTCTCTTCAGTGGGCTTAGATATTTCTACACTTCTGCACTCGGCCTTCTCATGGGGACAATGCGCGGGAGCAGGGGTTTCACACACTTTGACGGTAAAAGTCAACATCATGATCAGAAGCGTTCGTACTGAGGTACCATGGCACGGCGATGTTGGCACCAGTCGTGCGACATGCTCGGACGAAGCAGCGCGATTTATAGGGTTCGGTGGTTCCAAGCCTATAGGACAGATTTTTTACTTTCTTTCATTGAATACTTACACACTTTTACACTCCTGCCCATTAAAATTGCTACACCACGAACACGACGTGCTACAGACGCGAAATTTAACCTACGGGAAGAAGATACTGGGATATGATTAGCTTTTCAGAGCATTCACACAAGGTTGGCGCCGGCATCGACACCCACAACGTGCTGACATAAGGAAGTTTCCAACCGATTTGTTATACACAAACAGCAGTTGACCGACGTTGCCCGGTGAAACGTTGTTGTGATCAAATCAAATCAAATCAAGGTTTATTGTCATTAAACAACTTTGTGTTGTAATAGACGTCAAAGCTATACATAGTTTGTACATAGACATTGGATGAATTTATACACAAATGAAAGAAAGGAAAAGGAAATATTTACAGTTATACAGTTTACCGTTATACATCTGACTGAATACCAGAGTGTCATAAATATTTACAGCTATGCCTCTGATGGGTATATATTTGTAGATGCCTAGTGTAAGGAGGAGAAATGCTTATCAACACGTTTCCGACTTTGATAAAGGTCGTATTGTAGCCTATTGCGATTGCGGTTTATCGTATCGCGACATTGCTGATCTAGATGGTCGCGATCCAATGAATGTTAGCAGAATATGGAATCGGTGCGTTCAGGAGGGCAATACGGAACGCCGTGCTCCATCCCAACGGCCTCGAACGCTACTAGTCGAGATGACAGGCATCTTATCCTCATGGCTGTCACTTGAAGCTTAAAATGTACCTGCATCTGCTGCAACTACACCTGCTAACATACGCTCTAACACTGGTCACAGCCGGAAGCCTCTGAAATCGATTTGTAATGAACAGTATTTCGCGACTGATTGCTGTTTTCTTATCACCTTGATTTACATTCTATATCTATACTCTCTGAAAACCTGGCGTCATTCGGATTCTTATTTATTGCAGTTAGTCCATCTCTCCTTCCCTTCTCTCTTTCTGTCCACCTTCTCCTTTCCACCTCCCCCCTCCCCCCATTCTCTCCCTGTTCATATACTCATCTCCCCTCTCTCTGTTCATCTCTTCCCACCCCTCTCTTTGCACCTTTCCTTCTCCTCCTCCTCCATCTTCTCCATCCATTACCCCTTCTAGCTGCGAAAAATCACATCGCTCTGCTTTCATGGCGATCAGTGAAGTGCTGCCTAAGTTTATTGCTAGGCACCGTCCACCATAAAATCTTAAGTAGACGGTTATGTCCTTCTTGGTTTTAAGGTTAAGTGTGCAAAATTTCATCAAGATCGGAATACAACCGTAGATTTAGTTGAAGTTAGTAGGTACAGTACGCTCTGCCAGGTGCCATACAAAATTTTACGTAGACTGCGACTTTCCTCTTGTTTTCAAGATCAAGTGTGCAAACTTTGATCGCAATCAGATGAACGGTACGTCTGCGCATGAAATACGAATAAACATGATGGGTAGTTTCCCACGCATCTTATTGTGTCTGACGTCATAACTATCTCCTAAACTGTTCCTGGATAGCCTAGATGGGCAAGGCAACCGCTGGTCCAAAGCGAGAAATCCAGGTTCGAATCCCGGTCCAGCACAAATTATCATCTTTGCCATTGGATTTATTTCAATGCCTTGAAACGGCCGACATGTTTAAATATTTCGAATTAGTTGTAAGACATACAATGAAACAATTTGGTAGGTACATTCATTGGTATAAATGAATACTGCTAGCAAAATATGTTGCGAATACATTTAGTAACAAAGAAGTAATAAATTTCAATGTATTTCATAATGCGGCAGTTTTTTACACACCTCCTGAACTACTTGTCGTACAGTAATATAATTTAGAGATGGGAACAATCGAATGAAAACAATCGATTCATTCGGTTGTTGGAAAAAAATCTATCATTCGGTTGTAGTTTCTCGTATCGGTTGAATTATTCATTCATTCTTCTGAGTGAAACCAGTCGGTGGGACCAACCGAATGAAACAACCGATTCAGTCGGTTGGACTATTCATTCATTCTTTTGAGTGAAACCAGTCGGTGGGATCAACCGAATGAAAAAATCGACGCAGTCGGTTGGACTACTCATTCCTTCTTTTGAGTGAAATCAGTCGGTGGGAGCAACCGAATAAAAAAATCGACACAGTCGGTTGGACCACTCATTCCTCTTCTTTTGAGTTAAATCAGTAGATGGGACCAACCGAATGAAAAAATTGACACAATACGTTGGCCTCTTCATTAGTTCTTTTGAGTGAAACCAGTCAGTGGGAGCAACCGAATGAAATAGTCAGTCGGTCGTAGTTTTACTATGTTGGATTAATATTCGTTTATTTTTTTCGAATGAAAGTAGTCTGTGGGAACACCCGAATGAAAACATGCGACACTTTTGTAGTTTTGTACATTGACTGAATTACACATTCTTTCTTTTCAAGTGAAAAGAGGCAATAAGTTTTTCTGTCGGTTGAACCATGTAATCATTATCCCAACTGAAACGACTCAGTTTTTTAGCTTACATTTATTTCTATGAATGAAACTGACATGCACAGCAGTGCTACATTATACCGCCATGTAAAAGGGGTATGGCAAAGTTAAAATGCGTATTACAATGTTCATTTAATTATGTACTGAATGAAGTAACTTTTCGTTTTATAATACACAGTAACAGTGATTCATATTTTGTTGTAGATTAAATTGTTCGAGTTGCCATCAACGAGTAACTAATTAGATGTCATATCGCTGGAGCAGGCCTGCGATCACTTTAATTGCCCACCCCAGACTTCAAAATGCCCACGAAATACCGCGGGGAGCGGGGACACGAGAGGGCTTGCGTTTTCACTGCTGACAGAGCCAGCAGGCGCGCGCCAAACTCCACACAACAATGTCTAGCGGGCGGGTCGTGCCATCGCCGATTGTTGTCGGTTTCTTACTGTCTCAATAAAGAAGCGTGCAAACTACAGGGTGTTCCAAAATGATCGCTACAAGTTTAATCTCGCATACTGTATCTCCGAAGTGGGAACAGGTAGAAACGTGCGGTTTGCGGCTTATTGTTCATACACATCTAAGGTACTAGTAGGACAGAGTTAAGTATTTTAACTTTGAGCATATTTGCTAGATCCAAATTCGATCACTAAAAATTATTAAAGTATTTTGTATAAAAATATTTTTGTTAATTCCATCTAATTTGAAGGAGTACGAGAAGACCTACAACATTTATCAGTGCTGTAAATTTTCTTCAGCGCGTCTGTATTCGTCAACAGTGTATGAAAACATTCATCTCAAGTTTCATAATTATTCACCCTTGTCACAGATATTTCTGTGGTTATCGGTGAAACGGTGTGGAGGGTTATTCCATCCCTCCGCCATGTACCATACAAAATCTTAGATGAACAGTGAATTGCCACTTGTTTTGAAAGTCAAGTGTGCAAAATTTCATCAAGATCGGAATAAAACACTATATTGGCGTTGAAGTCTGGAATACCTTCTCTCATGTATCAAACTAAAGTGTATGTAGACGGTGACCATTCTCTTTCTTTGAAGGTGAAGACTGAAATATATCATTAAAATCCGAATACGAACGGAATTTGTCGAAGTTAGTAGGTAAAGTACCCTCCGCCATGCACCTACGAAATTTATTGTACACAGTTACCTTCGCCTTGTTTTAAAGGTCAAGTGTGCAAAATTTCATCAAGATCGCAGCCAAATTGTGGTTTTTGTCGAAGTTAGTATGTAAAGTACCCTCCGCCATGCACCAAATGAAATTTGATGTAGACAGTGACGTTCCGCTTGCTTTGAAGGTGAAATGTGCAAAATTGCATCAAGATTGGAACAAAACTGCAGATTTGCATGCAATAGAAACACACTGCTATATTTTTAAGATTTGTCACTAAGAATGTTTCATGCTGAATCACGGTTCATTTATACCCGAAAAGGCTGAAGGACTATGCAAATAAAGTCACGCAAAGTCGATGAATTAATAAAAACATCCATATAACTGTAGAAACCGACAGACTTATTCCAGTCGGTTGTATCGCATCGAGTGAAACCACTCAGTGCCGAGAACATTCATATAAAGGACATAGACTTGTTTCATTCGGTGGTCGTGCATCGACTGAAACCACTCAAACCAACCGAATGAGTGAAAACATTCATATAGCGGCTGCAACCGACAGAGACTGGTTTCATTCGATTGTTTCGCATCGACTGAAACCACTCAAACCCCGACAGTGATTGAAAACATTCATACGGCCACAGAGACTATTTTCATTCGGTTGTTTCATTCGACTGAAAAAACCGACTGAAAGAAAAAACAACCGATTGACCAATCGGTTGTTAAAAACAGTCGGTTGTCCCATCACTAATATAATTATGTCTGTAACTTTCACGAAACTCCAATCAATGTGTTGACAAAGTTTCCATCGCAATCGGATGAACGGTACGGCAGAGCATAAAATACGAACAGACATACAAACAAACAAACATTGATGTTTATATATTAGATTATTACATTTTGCATTTTGTTCACAATATATGCAATTGCAGTATGAAATACTGTACGTCGGAATACATTTCCGTTTAAGAGAAAGCATTTAACATTTTTAATTTATCGGATTTTATATTTACGTCAGTTCCATTTTTCTCATGGCCTCATTGGGTGCAACAAATTTCCCTTTGAATGTACTTATACAATCGACTTTCCTTTTAATTAATGGTAACTTTAATCATATCATTATAATACCAAAATAGAATAAAAACTGTTTATTGTTCGGGGTTTTATGTAACGTTAATCATATCATTATAATATAAAAACAGAATATAAACTGTTTTTTGTATTGGGGTTTTTTCTCATGTCGTTAGGCACCGATTTTTCACATGCACATGACGCTTTATTGTTTCTACTAATTAACGCTGCTCTTCTGCAGAATAACCTTATTTATATATTTTTATTTGTTTATTTTGTGCATTACTTCTCTACATATGCGAGTAAACAATTCTTTCTGTTTTGTGTAATTCTTTCATAACAATCATGGAAAGACTATTCAATTTCAGACGTACTTGAGAATGGCCGAAATCGGTCCAAGTAAACAACGGGAGCGGATTTTCACAAACTGAAGCACAGTTGTGAGCTCCACTAACAAGGCATAGATAAATGGTGAAATTAATAACTGACCTGTGTATCATGATACCGTCGCGTGAGAGGTGACATTTGAGCACGAAAGATGTTGGTAACGTGCCGCACTGCCGTTAGCGGTCTTTTGTCAGCACCATCCATCATCTCAAGTCATAACCGATAGTCCACAACAGTGCTGTGACAACACCGTGACAACAGAAGCAACAGCGCGGTGCCTCTGAAAGCTTTACAAAAGTGCTGTCTCTTCCCAGGTCGACGCTGTACCTGCCAGCGATGGTCAGAAGTGGGAGAAGGGGTTTTTGTGCAGAACCGCAGTTTATGTCGCTAAATGCATGGCGACGCTATTCATCAGCCATGTCACGGCATCAGGCCCAGCCCTGCACTGTATGTTATGTTAACGTATCGGATGGTATTTCCCAACCATAAACGAGAAATAAACAAGAAGATATATTTTTCTTGCCTGCTTTATTACCGAGAAAACCGATTTCGGCACTTCAACGGGCTGATGATGACACAGTTGAACAAGGAACAAATGTAAACACATGAGAATTCCAACATTACAAGTTAAATCTTTATAAAAAAAAATGTGCATACAGATGGTTATTATTTGTAGACGATCAGTTTCGGCAAAATGTTGCCATCAAAAGTTCAAATGTTTGTTAAGCTTAAGGGAGTTAACCGCGGGGTCATGAGTCCGTAAACTTACAAACTACCTTATACTAACGACGACACAAACACCCATCCCCGAGGGCGATTCGAACCCCCGACCGTAGCGGCCGTGCATACTGTGATTGGCGCGTCGCAGACCGCTCGGCCACTGCGGCCGACCCTACGTTGCCATCACCCGATTTTATGGCCATACTTGTTAATAAAATGAGTTATATGTACAACCTGTGGTGTTAATAGTAATATGTCACTGAAGCCGTGGTAAGTCAATCTGTCAAACAATAAATAAAAATTAAAACTTAAACTTTCACACACATTGCACTGAGTGCACGTGCTCATGTTCTACTGAAGGATGGAGGAGGACTTAATGTCATTTGAAATGTAATCCCGGATCTTAGTGTATGTCATGCAGATCTAATTTTTATGATTCACCCGGCTTTGTTCAAATGTTTGTAGAGGCTATGGGACTTAAATACGGAGTCATCAGTTCCTAAACTTACAAACTACTTATGGACTACTTACAATTAAGGACGGCACAAATATCCATGCCCGAGGGGGGATTCGAACCCCCGACCGTAGTGGCCGTGCAGACCGTGACTGAAGAGCCTCAGTCCCCTCGGCCACCGCGGCCGGCACCCGGCTTTGCCCGGGTATTTATTTATTTCTTCCCCCCTTGAGTTAGTAATTTTCCTGTCCGTTCTCTCTGTCCATCTCCTTTTTTCTAAAAACATGTTATACTTATGGGAGAATAATAAGAAATAAGGCTGTCTCACATAATGTACAAAATTGTAAGTGCAGTATCCAAACAAAGAATAGTATTCAAAATACAAATTACATATAAAATGCATATGATCTCATATTTATTGAGTTAACTCTTGTACAATTTATAATTTTTCAGGTATGTAATTTGTATAAGTGCTATATGTTTGTAAAATCTGTTGCGAATACAATTAGTACTAAATAAATAATAGATTAAAACTTCGTAAGTGATGGGTCGACTTTCCATAAACTTTACTGTTTATGGGCTCATATCTCATGAACTACATGTCGTACTGTATTACAATTTCGAAGGTAAATTTAGCTGCACGTGTGTATACAGTCTGTAACATTTTCTGCGGCTACAATTTGTAGCGTAGAAATTATAAATTGTAACGTTATATCAAATGCCGTAGTTTTAGTCCATGAACAGCAGAAAAGAAGTAAGCGAGAAACGTTTTTCCTTTCATTATTTTGATGTGGTTGTCATTGAGAACAAGTTTAATAAAGGTTCGAAATAGTGTTTAAAGTTTGTTGCAATTCGCTAAGTACTCTCATTTTCAATAGCGTATTATGTGGCAGTGTTTTGCGGTTCATATTGTTTATGAGGTCATTTCTTTTGAACCCTCCAACAATTGTAACCCCACGGTAAGGAATGTGTGTACCAAATTTAGTTGAAATCGGCCTAGTGGTTTAAGAGATAATGAGCGGCATTGTCGCTAAATGCAGCAGTTTTTCGCGCATCTCATTGTTTATGACGTTATATGTCGTGGCCTATGTGCGTCCGTCCTCATGGATTGAAGCTTACGTGTACAAAACTTCATAAAGATTAGAATAAAACGAGATTTGTATGCGACACGTACACACAAGCATACGGACATACGGACACTCTGCTTTATAGACCGGGTGATCAAAAAGTCAGTATAAATTTGAAAACTTAATAAATGACGGAATAATGTAGATAGGCAAAAATTGACACGCCTGCTTGGAATGACATGGGGTTTTATTAGAACGAAAAAAAATGTTCAAAAAATGTCCGACAGATGGCGCTTCATCTGATCAGAAAAGCAATACTTAGCATAGCAAATTAAGACAACGGAAAGATGATGTTCTTTACAGGAAATGCTCAGTATGTTCATCATCACCCCTCAACAATAGCTTTAGTCGAGGAATAATGTTGTTAACAGCACTGTCCGGAGTTACGGTGAGGCACTATCAGTCCCGATCGGAAGATTCACTTGAATACCAGTCTTGCTTAAACAAATGTATTACAGCACCGGTGCATAAACTGTCACCGAAAAATTCAACACCAGATTAATCGAGGGTAAAAACTATGACCTAGATGGATTTTAGTAGTGAGAGCTTCTCATCTGCTGCGACTCTCAATGTTTTTACTCCGTCATTTTTTAACCTTTTTTTTCTAATAAAACCCCATGTCATTCCAAGCATGTTTGTCAATTTTTACCTATCTACATTATTCCGTGATTGATTAAGTTTTCAAATTTATACTGACTTTTCGATCACCAGGTATTAGATTATTTCGGATTTTAGAAACTAAATTTTTGCTATCCACGAGGATAGTTCGCATACTGCTATCGTGGTGTAATAACTATTTTTAAGTATTTCATTGTACTATATGTGACTATTACATTTGTACGATGAAGAGCTCAAGAAACTGGTACAAATGCCTATGATCGTGTAGGGTCCGTGAGAACTGGCAATAGTATCGCAACACGATGTGGCATGGACTGTTAACAACTGGATGGAAGGAACTGCATTCTACAGAGCTGTCCACAAATCTGAAAGAATACGAAGTAATGGGGCGGAGCTCTCTTCTGAACAGCGCGCAGCAAGGCGTCCCAGATATTCTCAATAGTGTTCATATTTGGGGAATTTTGTGGCCGGCGACTTGCTGGAATTGCACAGCTCGATCGGAATGCACAGTCGGCCTGAATGGATGCAGAGCCGCGGTGGAGTAGTCGAGCGGTCTAAAGCGTCTCGCTGCGGAGCGCGCGGTTGCTCGCCGTGGAGGTTCGAGTCCTCCCTGGGGCATGGGTGTGTGTGTTTGTCCGTAGGTTAGTTTACCTAGGTTTAAGTAGTTTGTAAGCTACGGACTGATGACCACGCAGTTTGGTCCGATAGATCTACAAACATTTGAAAAATTTTTTGAATGGATGCAGGTGATCAGTAAGGATGAGTGTAACCTGCCAGAGAAGTGTCTAGACGTATCAGGGGTACCATATCATCCCAACTGTACCGTTAGAGCCTCAACCATCTTGAACAGTCCCCTGCTGATGTGCAGGGTCAGTGGATTCACGAGATTGCCTCCATACCCGTTCACGTCCATACGATTGGAAATGAGACTCGGCAGACAAGGTAACTTGTTTCCAGATATCAACAGTCCAATGTCGGTGCTGACAGCAGGAGGCGACGCGGGAAGCTCTGTGTCGCGCAGTCAGCAAGGCTACACGAGTGCGCCTTCAGCTCTCAAAGCCCATATCTACAACTACATCTTCATCTACATGGGATACTCTGCAAATCACATTTAAATGCCTGGCAGAGGGTTCCTCGTATTTTATTCTGATGATCATTTCTACCTACGTAAGAGGGAGTCAACAATATATTTTCGCATTCGGAGGAGAATATTGGCGATTGGAGTTTCGTAATTAGCCCACGCCGCAGCGATAAGCGCCGTTGTTGTAATGATTCCCATCCCAGATCCTGTATCTCCGTGACGCTGTCTCCCCTGTATCGTGACAATACCAAACGAGCTGCCCTTCTCTGGACTTTTTCGATGTCCTCCGTCAAATCCACCTGATAAGGATCCCACACTAGGCAGCAATACTCCAAAAATGGACGGACAAACGTAGAGTATGGAGTTTCTTTGGTAGTGCTGTTGCATGTTTTAAGGGTTCTGCCAATAAAACGCAGATGTAAATAAGGAACAGCAGAGGATGATGTTTCGTTGAATAGTTGGCGCACTGGCACTTGTTGATGACACAGCATTGAAATCTGCAGCAATTTGCGGAATGTTGGCACTTCTCACACGTTAGACGATTCAATTCAGTCCTAGTAGCTGATGATGAGCAAAACATGCTCGAAACGCGTAGCGCTATGTTAATTTAAACACTAACAAATAAAGTGACTGGTAGCAGAAATACGAATATTTATTTATTGAAAAAATCCACATCGTTTGATAATTACCTGACTTCTTATATGTAGCACTTTTCATTCCCATAGCTCATCTGTGTTAGCAGCGTGGACTTGAGTCCAAGACCGTAGGTAAAATTATTTCTTCGACTACGTCGTGGTATTTACAATGCCCGCTTGAATAGCGAAGTGGCTCTAGACTGGTATTCGATAGGAATTTTAGGTCGACCTTTATTCCAGAAAATCGCTTAAATCAAATGTTGGAATGTTTCCTTCGAAGAACCATTTGCTACCTCCAAGTCGGATTTCCAGCTTTAATCGGAAACGCCTGCTTCGGATATTTTCTGAATTGCATGGACACCGCCCGATAGCGATTCTTATTCATTTACGCAGACAAGAGGAACTTTCACAGGTTGATGATTTACAATGGAATACAATAACTACTGATATGATACGTACTCACCTGAAAACGCTTTATATATTTACTACATTAGTATTCTAATTTTGCTTCGGAAAGATCCCTTGTTACTAGCGTAGTCATTGTATCTTCATTGAAGCCTTTGCTACGGTCTGAACGTAGCGGCGACAAACTCCTGTGGAGCTGATTTATGGTCCAACTACCTTCCATTTTTCTTTTCTAACCGACTGCTTGCACTGACAGGGAAATATTCATTATATCTTAATAATGCAGAATTTAAAGAAACCCATTTTGGGTGAGACAAGTACAGAGTTCCTGAGTATAACGTCTTAGGCGGCGCGGCAGCGCCAACTTATATCCAACTACGCTAGTTTGTCTCGACATTTCAGTAAGTACTGCTCTTGTAATAACGCGTTTCCTGCTTAATAAAGTGCATGAGCACTGCCTGCTGCGGACTTTTATTAAATGCGAGAACTTTATGAAATGCGGACACGCTTGCTCTATTCTCTCTTTCTCTCGTAATGCTAAACAGTTCCCAGTCATGCGACCGGGAATTCATTCTGATGAAAAAGAGCCTCTTTTATCGCCCTAAATACGCTGTTTGTGACGCTCTTAATAAGATCAGAATACTTCATTTGATACACTGCGGTATTCGTACAGGGACTTCATTGTACAAAGAACAAAGTCTCCCGTAGCAGCAGTCGATATGAAATCAGGCATTCTTTTAATCATGAGTCAGAAACATACACTTGCTTAGTAGCCACACACATCAATAAATATATAAATAGATACAAGTGGTATTTATATTACACGTGCCCAATATTTTGCTACCTCCAAGGGGCTTTGAGTTGCTTGCAAGAGATCATTCTTCTTGTAGAACATTGGGCCCAAAGGGTAATTAAGCATGTGGCTTTTGGTTTGTTGTCCACAATCACAGGACCTGTCATCTGTCATGAAAAATCTCTTTAGGTTGTTTGTGGATTGTCCAGCGCCGGCCGCAGTGACCGAGCGGTCTGGGGCGCGCCAGTCACATTCTGCACGGCCACTATGGTCGGGAGTTCGAATCCCCCCTCGGGCATGGATATTTGTGCCGTCCTTAGAATTAGCTAGTTCATAAGTAGTTTCTGAGTTTAGGGACTGATGACCCCATTCAACAAACATTTGAACTTTTTTTGATTGTCCAGCTTCTAATTCTAATCTGTTCAAAATTTTCATTGTGCCTAGGTGGTAGTTCTTCAGCTTCTGGCATCCATCCACGGAGGTGAGGCGTCGACTTCTTCCTTAACTCTAGACTTGCCTTCTCTGGTGATACAGTGAGCTTCTCGGGTGTCCTCAGGATTCTTTCGCGATCTCTGCCGTTACTGCAATGGATTACGTCCGTCCAGAGGTTGCGCACTGTTCTGTTCCATAGTCTGTCTCCCCTCGTAGAGATAATTCTTGTGCCCTGTAAAATACTTTTATTTGCTATTCTTTCATTTGCAGCCGCTGCCATCTACAGAAGATTAACAAAATATTTTACATCAACAACATCAAGATAGGCTTGATGTCCGCTCTGCGTAGAATTTTTCCCGCACGTTCTGTTACCCCTTGCACGTATGGTAATAAAGCAATATTTTGTGTTACCTTCTGGGCTTCCCTATTGCCTACATACTTTACAGCTATGGTTTCCTTTATCAACGTCTTCCCACAACAAAGTAAAAGATGTTCTTCGTTCAACGAAAGAGGTAGTCGACAAGCTGAATACTGCCGTAGTTCACGAAGTCAGGTGTGAGTGTGGACAAGGATATATAGGCGAAACAGGGCGACCTATCAAAACGAGAATATGAGAACCCGAAAGATATATTCGTCTGGGACAACACACACAGTCAGCGGTGGCAGAAATCAAATGTTTGTAAATCTATGGGATTTAACTGCGTTGGTTATTTGTCCCTAGGCTTACAAACAACTTAAACTAACCTAAGGGCAACACAAACGCCCATGCCCCAGGGAGGACTCGAACCTCCGACGGCGAGCAACAGCTCGGCAAAGAGGCAACCTGAAAACGTGAACTTCATGCAGTTATTTTTCCATGATGATTTATTTGCATATCTCGCTTGTAATCGTAGTTGTCCGAATATGTGTAGATGCTTTCTAGCTAAATATATTTACTTTAATAAATGTTCAAATGTTTGTAAATCTTATCGGACCAAACTGTGTGGTCATCAGTCCGTAGCTTACAAACTACTTAAACCTAGGTAAACTAACCTAAGGACAAACACACACACCCATGCCCCAGGGAGGACTCGAACCTCCACGGCGAGCAACCGCGCGCTCCGCAGCGAGACGCTTTAGACCGCTCGGCTTTACTTTAATAAAGAAGTGCATAATACGGGTATGTTTCATGGATACGTGTTATAAAAATATTTCAAAATCTGCAACGAAGACTGCAGAGAATGTAACTAACACTACGGATAGGACAAGTGAAATCCCGAGAAACTCTCTTGGGTCGCGCGGCTCTTAACTCCAAGTCCCTAACATTCATTAATAAACCGACGCTTAAGGCCCATTCTATTTAGGAGATGAAAGTAAATTACGTCTCATATATTTGGCCGTTAAAGAGAGAGGTACCGTTCCATAGTTCCTTATCGGCGAACCGAACTTTAATGTCTTTGGGTTAATACCTTCTCTTAAGGGAGTCGTGTAATGTGGCCATGTGACACTATTAACGCTGATCCCTCCGTTCAATTGGGACGTTAAGCGCCACTAACTCTTCCCACTGATGCTGTTAGAGAGAAGTGGGCCACTCGCCGGTAGGGCCATTCAGCTCCTCCCTCTCATTCTTTCGTTTTATAATCAACACTCTCGACATTACACAGTTAGTGCACACGTGGTAGTCAACTACAAAAGGCTTAAACACTTGAAGACAAAAATACTATCTCGGTACTATCATGAAATCTCGAGAAACCTGAACATTCGAATTTGAACATATTTGACCGAATATAACCACACCGTAGGGAAAAAAACTTAATTGGTAGTAAATAGTGTGGTATTTCCACAACATTGTTTTGTGAGGATCATGAATCAAGTACTATGTATATTGCATTTATAAGCAGTGTGAATGAAACTGTAGACCATTTCAGGGTAGATACTTCCTCATACTTTGTCGTAGTCTGATACCTACGTGCCGCGGTGGACTAGCCGGGCGGTCTAAGGCGCCTCGCTGCGGAGCGGCGGTTGCTTGCCGTCGGAGATTCGAGTCCTCCCTGGGGCTTGGGTGTGTGTGTGTGTGTGTGTGTGTGTGTGTGTGTGTGTGTGTGTGTGTGAGAGAGAGAGAGAGAGAGAGAGAGAGAGAGAGAGAGAGAGAGAGAGAGAGAGAGAGAGAGAGAGTGTGTGTTGTCCTTAGGTTAGTTTACCTAGGTTTAAGTAGTTTGTAAGCTACGGACTGATGACCACGCAGTTTGGTCCGATAGATTTACAAACATTTGAACATTTTGAGAACTACGTCATTCTTGCGTACTGGAGGTGACGTTTATGATGGTGATAGTGTTCTTGAGACATCGAAATTTATTTACTAATAAATAACTATACTCCAGAATGCAACTTTCACTCAGCAGCGGAGTGTGCGCTGATATGAAACTTCCTGGCAGATTAAAATTGTGTGCCGGAACCGGGAGTCAAACCTGGGACCGTTGCCTTTCGCGAGCAAGCGCTCTACAACTGAGCTATCCCACCACCACTCACGTCTCCCCCACACAGCTTCAATTCTGCCAGTACCTCGCCTGAGGACGGACCGTGAGACGTGTCGGGATAGCTCAGTGGTAGAGCGCTTGCTCGCGAAAGGCAACGGTCCCAGGTTCGTGTCCCGGTTCCGGCACACAATTTTAATCTGCCAGTAAGTTCAACAACTATACTATACGATTAGTCTTAAATTTTGTTTTTAATCTGTATTTACTCCCACTGTCTACCATGGACAGGCGTTATTTTCTTGGTAGATTACGAGCATCAGAGGGGCTATGATTCTTTCTTGTGGAACGCCAGATATCACCTAATCTACACAATAATTTTCCTTCTAGATCTACATAAATAATCTGCAAGTCACAATTAAGTTCATGGCACAGGGTTCATCAAACCGCTTTTATGACATTTTTTGAACAGTACCATTCTCTAATAGCTTCCGGGACAAAGGTGCATCTAAACCTTTCCGTTCGCGATCTATTGTATTAATCATGATCATATCTCCCTATGTACGTCGGTGTTAACAAGATATTTTCGCATTCGGAAGAAAAAGTTGTTGAAAGAAGTTTTGCAAATAGATCTCGTCGTAACGAATAATGCCTTGCTTTTAATGATTTCGATCCCAACTCTTACATCATTTCCGTGATACTCACTCCCCTACATCGCGATAATACAAAACGAGCTGCCCTTCACTGAACTTTCTCTAACTCGTATCATTCCAACATGGTGTAGATCCCACAATGTGCAGCAATATTAGAAAAGAAAACAAAACAAAAAACGCACAAGCATTTATATTAGAACTGTTGCATCGTCTAAGTGTTTTGCCAATTAAACGTAGCCTTTGGTTCGCCTTCCCTACAATATTTTCTATCTGTCCTTTCAAATTTAAGTTGTTCGTAATGATTACTACCAGATATTTAATTGATTTTACGGCATGTAGATTTGACTGATTTATCGCGTAAATGAAATTCAACGGATTTCTTTTAGTGCCCATGTGGGTGACTTCACATCAATGGTCAACTGCCAGTTCTTGCACCACGCATTTGCTTTTCATCCTCTGGTGACCTTACTAACCGATAAACGACAGTCATCCACGAACGAAGAGAGCTACTCAGATTGTCTCCTAAATCGTTTACAAAATTAAGGAACAGTAAGAGCCCTAAACTTCCCTGAGGAATACCAGACGTCATTTCTCTTTTACTCGATGACTGTCAATTACAACGTACTGTGTCTCTTAATAACGGGGAATCTCGAATCCAATCGCAAAACTGTGACGATATTCCATAAGCACGCAATTTGAATACAAGGCGCTTTTGAGGTACACTGTCAAAAGCCTTCCAAAAATCTAGAAATATGGAGTTTATTTGACATCCCTTGTTGACAGCACTCATCACATCATGTGAGTAAAGAGCTAGCTGTGTTTCACAAGAACGATACGTTTTGAAGTCGTGTTGACTATGGGTTAATTGGTAGTTCTCTTCAAGGAAGTTCATAATATTTGAGGAAAGCATATGTTCTAAAATCCTGCTGCAAACCAACGTCAATGTATAGGCCTGTAATTTTGCAGATCACTCCTATTGCCATTCTTGAATATTGGCGTAGCTTGTGCAACTTTTCCGACTTTGGGTACGGAACGTTCGCTGAGCGAGCGGTTGTGTATGAGAACTAGGTATGGGGCTATTGCATCAACATACTCTTAAACTAATCGGTATACAATAGGGACCAGGAGACTTTTGTTAAGTAATTTAAGTTACTTTAATACTTCAGAGGCATCTACTTCCAAATTAGTCATGCTTATGCAGAGTACGGCTTTTTGCAGAGTACGACATTTCTCGAAGGATAGCTCTTTACCAAGAATGGTTGTTTGCAAAGTATGACTATTTGCAAATTCAAATTTTTACTACCAAAGGGATTTTAAAAATGGTAATGAAATAAACAATAAACTACCGAATAAATTTATAATTTTGTAAAATAAGTAAAAATCTGGAGAAAAACAACAAAATTGCAGTCAAGGGGAGTATTTGTACGCATTCGTTTTATTTTGCTTCTGTGTACGTTGAGAAATGTCCCATAATACATTATCCAGCAGAGATATGCTTTGCAAGCTTCTGTGTTCATCCGGACGTTTATCAAGTGTGTGCTTCGAGTCAGCGGTGCTACGGTACAACAGTCAGAATTCTACGATATATGACAACGTGTCACGCTACGCAGAACATTGTTTCCGTACTGACACTTGGTAGTTATTGCAGAAGGCAAAAGGAACCATACAGTTTAACGACGAAGTTAGGGCTTTAGGTCTGCTTGTTTATCTAAGGACCTTCACAGTAGTTTCGCATAATCCAGTTTAAAAGTAATGGCAGTGTGCATAGCTACAACATTAGGAGCAACGATCATCTGTACTACTGAAGTTTAAATCTGTGGTACAGAAGGTGAATAATGCTGCTACAAAAGTCTTTGGTCACTTACAAAATAACATCAACTATCACACAGTCAACCGGCATTTAACGACGAATAGAAAGAATTTCTAAACGGCAAATCCTGCTACTCAGTATATGGATTTTTACATGGAAATTAGTAATTTTACAAAAAAAAAAAAAAATTATATATATATATATATATATATATATATATATATATATATATATATATATAGGCTATGCCATGTTATCTTTCACTAAACTGACACGTTCCACATCATTACGGAAACTGGTATTCATGATCTATAGAACAAGTATTAAACTAACTTAACCAAATCCAAACAGTAGGCAACTTTCGAAGCTAACTGGAAGGCAGCAAACATATCGACAGTGTGTACTCAGGAGTGGTGTCTGCCTAATATTAAGCGTTGCCTAATGTTAATGCATGACTTTTTATTTGAAGCTAAAAACTACTACGATTAATGAATGGTACGTATATACTGAGAAAAATATTGAAGAAAAACTTTAACTACTAGCAACAAGAAGTTCATAGCTGGTCAGCTATATAGTGCTTCCATGATGTAACCGATGCAGTAAATGTCACTATTTAATCTTTCCAGAAAGTAACTCATAATGCAACAGTAGCATGTGATTGGCTACTTTTACATTGCAAATGAGGAATACTAAAGTAAACAAACGCACATGTTAGGAATAACTCAATGCAGTTGTCGAACTGATTCAGTAGCACTCTGCAATTTATAATTTCTAGGCTGAGCTACTAGCTTATGTAACGCTATGTATGGAAGCAGCTACAAATGAATATGTGGTAAAATTTTGATCAGTTTGAGAGATAATGGGAAAAATAAGATACGTAGCATTACAGTGTGAAAGACGACCGTCTTCCATAGATTTTTGTATAGTTTCTGTAAAGTTATAATTTATTTAATGTCGCTAGGTTAGCATTTTGTTAAAACTTGAACCCCACTCTTTTAAAGGCGTGAGGAATAGCATTTTTATTTCATGTGTTAAAATATTAGTTAATATTGCTAGATTTTTCTTATTTTGTTATGTTAATTATTTATTATAATATTAATTAATGTGGCATAAATGCGGCTTCTCCGCAACGCCACTGTCCCTGTGAGAATGTGCAGTTGATTTACTTTTAAGTTGTTGCGTGACTCTATGGTTGTTTGAATGTGGGGAGTGACAGCTTGCTTTGCATCGTTCTCTCTGGCTCAGTATCGATAGCTGCTGATACTACCAAAGAGGTTCCCACACCCTTTGGTTGCGAGCTGGTTGGCGAGTCTCTCGGTCCCCCACCACCGCTGTTTTCGTGGATTTTCCAGCTTCCGGTGGCTTACCCCGTCTTCCCGCGCCCCGGTGGCCGCGCGGCTGATCATTTGGTTCTGGGCGTCTGGTGAGGTAAGGTTGGTTCTGCTCTTGTCTTTGGAGATGGTAGCATTTCATTTACTAGCACGTTTAACTTAGATTCGTAAACTTTCTTGAATATTTTCTCCGATCGTGTGCTGAAATGTGTTCTCGTTTTTCAATTCAGTGATTTCCAATAGATAAACGTGGTGTGTGCGATTCTAATAGCAGTTTGATAACGGTTTGGTATGTTAAAACCTTTTGTGATCATGTGGCGGTGTATGAACTCTGTGCAAATACTTTCTAGCTTTGTGGAGCCCGATTTCTAATAGGTGATATGTTCATTTTATACAGCGCATGTAAAATTCTTCTCATCGTTTCCTTCCGTGAGTAATATTTGTTCCACGAGGTTGGTCCATAGAACAAAGCCTTCAGCTTCCACTCTTGTTTGTTCCATGCCCATCAGGCAAGTAACGATGCAGGTATCTTTCTGATTTCCACTAATATTTCGCGATCTTCTCTTCCCGTCTATTTTAATTTTGCTGTCTTTTCTCCGTCTAGCAGTACGCACTCTGTCTTTGTCAGTAATTCTCGCTGAGTCTTGTACAACCTCGTTCAATAGCTTCTAAATTCTAAACATTTCTATGAGTTGCATGCTGTAATTGTTAATTTTATTTTTCCGACTTTGTAATTATTTCACTTTTACGACTTTTTTGAGACTGTACTTCATCCATCTCTGCAATCGTTCCCTATCGCGTGTAGCTGTATTTCACTCGCTTTCTTATATAATTCCAAGCATTTCTATGACCTACATACAGTAGTTAATTTTCTTTATTTTTCGGAAACTGATTTTATTCAATTTTATCGGCTTTCGGAACTACGTGGGTCCGAGTTCAGACTTCCGGGGTATGCAGCTAGTCGCCTGAGTTCGAGCCACTTCTCTTATAAAACCAGTACCTAGCTCAATTTCTAAGAGACTGCAACTTAAGAATCCACCGTGATTTTGTATAATGAATCCGACTTTCAACCACTTCACCTCCAGTGGAGTGCGTTTATGAAAATAGCCGTGTGTCGCCATTAGCGTGTTTGCTCGCGGTCCAATTCAGATGTAATTTAATTTGCTATACACACGCATCATCTCAAAATAGGCACCATAGACCAGAGCCAGCTTCAAAGTGTTTTTGTGTTTTGTGCTACCTCCGACTTTCTGAATTTCGCCTACGACAGCGACGCCTGCTTCCGCCTCGTCTCAGCACGCGTTTTTGGTGAGTTTCGCTGTGGCATTGCATGTGTGTGAGAGAATGAGTGTTGTTTGTGAATCCTTCCCCCCAGTAGTGTTAAATCATGAGTAATTTAGGCTGGGTACCGTCCGCATTAATCCATGTAAGAGATGCATTTTATTGTATTAACAAAATTGGTTCCCCATTATGCTTGTTTTCTATCTGAATAAACAAGTTTAAGTTCAGCATATTCCCTAAGTTACCTATAAATTATAGTTTTAGAGCACCTTCCCTCTTTTGTTTAATATTGTTTCACAAGTGCTGAGAGCATGCTCAGATGCAATGTTTCTTACGACTAAATTCCGTTGCGCTATAAATATTTTCTTAGTGACCTTTGTAAGATAACTTTAATTGTGGTGGCTTGCTTATTAATGTCTGTGTATAATAACGTGTATATGTATATTGACCACTGTAGTATTAACTTCCTGTTATTGAAGTAAATTGGAAACGAGTCAGTTCTCAGTTTGGGCCCGGGAACAAGGCTTTATAGCAGGGAGTAACCGGTAGTTCACATGGAGCTTATTTACTAACTTTAGTGATAAAAAGGCTCTTGTTACGTACAGTGGTCAAGTATTAAGTGTTAAAGCGGCAAGGTTGTTTCTCCAGGCTGATGAATATGCCGTTAAAAGTGGGGCAGGTGCAGAAAGACAAAGGAAGAAAGATTAGCATTTAACGTCCCGTCGATGACATGCTCATTACAGACCGAGAACAAGCCGTAATTATTTTTTGTTGTTGTTGTTGTTGTTAAGGATGTGGAATGAAATTGGTCGTGCTCTTTAAAAGGAAGCATCCTGGCACGGGGCTGGAGCTATTTGGTGAAATCGCGGTAAACCCAAATGTGGATGGCGTGCGCCGGATTTGAACTGCCGCCCTCCCGAATGCGAGTCCAGTGTTGTAACCAGTGCAGCCCACCGCACCACACCACTCCAGTGTCCACTGGATGTGGGTCAAGTGGGCGCGCTGGCCGGCGAGCACTCACGACCCGCTGGGCTGGAGCCTCGGACCGCTGACAGCCGCGCCCTACGTAGCGTGTAGCCGTCGTCGCGGTTCCTGTTAGGCCGTTTAATTATTTCCATGGCCTCTCCTGGCTGTGGGAAATGCGGCGGAGCCATCAATTTTCGAGGACTTCACGTGCTTGGCCGGCACCCGTGGATGCAACAACGGTAAATAAGGGAGGCTATCGAAATAATTAAACTCCCGGACGACGCGAACAGGGAGGATGGCTGCAAGCTATTAGAAGCGTGTCTACCAGCGATTCTAGGCCACTGGACCGCGTGTGTGTGCCGGCAGCAGCGCTTGAACCACAGTCCAACAGACAGGGTGGTCGGAAATTCTCGTTACAATCTTATAGCACTTGTAGAGGGTAATGAATAGGAACCCATGTCCGGAAACTTGTCGTTTCTGCAATGAAACTCTGCAGAGGAGTGTGCGCTGATATGAAACGTCTTGGCAGATTAAAATTGTGTGCCGGAACCGGGACTCGAAACTGGGACCTTAGCCTTTCGCGGACAAGCGCTCTACCGATTGAGCTATCCCTACACGACTCTCGATGCCGCCTCACAACTTTACTTCCGCCAGTACCTCGCCTCCTACTTTCCAAACTTCACAGAAGCTCTCCTACGAACCATGGAAGACTAGCACTCCTGGAAGAAATGATATGGTGGAGACAGGAATCTGCCAGGAAGTTTCATATCAGCGCACACTCCGCTGCAGAGTGAAAATTTCATTCTGGAAACATCCCTTAGGCTTTGGATAAGCCATGTCTCCACCATATCCTTTCTTCCAGGAGTTCTAGTCTTGCATGGTTCGCAAGAGAGCTTCTGTGAAGTTTGGAAAGTAGGAGGCGAGGTTTTGACGGGAGTAAAGTTGTGAGGCGGCATCCTGAGTCGTGTCGGGATAGCTCAGTCGGTAGAGCGCTTGCCCGTGAAAGGCAAAGGTCCCATGTTCGAGTCCCGATTCCGACACAAAATTTTAATCTGCCAGTTAGTTTCTGCTCCACGACGGTTTCGATTCGGATGATTATCTCATCCACTCCTACTTGACGAATGTAGTTAGGAGTGACCCACCACAATTTTTGCGATCAGTTTGAAAAGGATACTGAATCGTTCCGTTATTACTTACGCTTTTTCGTTACAATTTACACCTCATGGTTTACATTAGTCGACAACAACAAGAACCCAACATCTACGGCACCAACCACAACGTACTGATGCATTACAACAGCGGCTCGATGTGGCGACCACCAACGTCGTTACACACATTGTAACTCCAACGCATACTCTGGTACACTCTCTCCATCCCACCTGGTGTCTCTTCAATGTCTTGTGCAGCGCCCAAAACTGGTGCCAGCAGATCTTCCTCTGTCTCTACAGGTGTCTCATAAATTAGGCTCTTCATACAACCCCACAAAAAGTAGTCAATAGGAGCTAAATCCGGCGGTCTTGGCAGCCACGCGGTTGGACCACCACGGCCTATCCATCTTTCATCAAACCGTCTGTTGAGATGTCTCCGGACAGCCAGTGGAAAGTGAGATGGCGCTCCATCACGCAGAAACCACATTTCCTGGCGGACATTCAATGGCACATCATCCAAGAACGGGTATAATACGTGTCGTAGCAAGACTGTGGGTCCGTGAGCTTCGATGGAAGGAGGTATGATCCCTAAGCAGACGTTGACGAGTTACACATCTGAATTGAAACTGACGTAGAACGGAGACGATACGTTTCCGAACATGTGTTGCTATTCAAAATGCCATGTACTCATTACCCTCTTACAAGTCCTACAAGTTTGTAATGGGAATTTCAGACCACTCAGTATACCGTCGCGACACTAACTGCTGTGAAAGTTGTTAGCAACTGACAGTTGCAACGACACTAGTGCTACTGGTGTTGGGCAAGCTGCCGAAGGAGTGATATTTGTTTATAATTATTTTTCTATGTAATTCATGAAATAGTGTAATTCTTGCGTTACAAGTATTAGTAAAATATAAATTGAGATGCATAGTACGGAAATTAATGTAAAAATAGCCGAAGTTAACTGATTCTCTGGTATAAGGACAACACTGTCATGAAAAATATGTGTATATTTGCAGCTTATTCCGCTTGTAACGATACTGCTGACCCCCTCATCGCAATGTTATCGTACGATACCGTCTGCCTGATCCTCTCATCTCAATGTCATCCTACGATACCGTCTGCGTCAGACTCGGAATCGTGTGGTTCAATTGTGATATATGTTGCGTGTGAAGTTAATAACGTAATAGACAGCCTAGGAATCAGTGTAGGACCGTGTCTGGGTGATACTGTGATTAAAACGAGTGATAGTTTTCATTAATTAGGAGATTCATATATTTGCTTTCCAGACAGTTCTATAAACAATAGTTGCGTCATTGTATGTTATTTCAAGACTTAAACAGACGAATTGTATAATCTTTTGTAAAAAACAAAAAGAAATGAAAATTAATAGCATTGTATGTATGTTAGGCTCATAATCAAGTTGTGTAGATCAGCTAATTGTTTTAATTACTGTAAAGTCGAAATTTTTATATTGTGTTTGTTTGTATATATTGACTGACGTGACATTTTAAACCTAATTTCAGTATTGACAATATAATTGATAGTTCAATATATGTTAGGAACATGTGTGATGTACTTTTTAACTAATTAATTGACTTTAACATTTTGGTTTGTTGTCAAACAAGAAGTAGCGTGATTAAAACTTAAAAAGATAGGTGCGATCTAAAATTATTGTGTGTATAGTTTTCATTTTTTATTGTGATTATTTTTGTGTACATGAAACGTTTTTCTGTTATGTTTGTTAATTGTAAATCATGTTATATATTTGCCTCACCGCCTTGCGTGGGGAAGTTCGAGTTTTGTCTTTTTTCGAGTACTTTGGAATCCATGGCAGTCTGCTTTGTTATGAAGTTGTTATGATTTGGTGGAGAAGTTTGATTTAAATTAAAGAAGAAGTGAAAAATTGTACATATCGACTATTTATTTCTACCACGACGCCCCAGGAGAATAATGTTGCAGCGAGCAGAACCCCCA
Source organism: Locusta migratoria (assembly GCA_026315105.1). NCBI lineage: Eukaryota > Metazoa > Arthropoda > Insecta > Orthoptera > Acrididae > Locusta > Locusta migratoria. The sequence continues at coordinate 469,844,276 of CM048744.1, read as the reverse complement.
TACATTGAAATATTGAAAAGCTTAGTATTATGTATGGAAGTGGTAGAAATGAAACTGTAATTCACTTAAAATCTATTTAAATATTAAACGCTAAAAAGTATTCTACTACTTACAACATTCGCATGTTGTGCCCTATTGCCGCTCTGTCTCCTTGGTCAATGTCGGTGCACAGTAAAACCCAAAAGTCCACTTATATTTGTAGATTTTTACCATTAAATTGCATTGTCATTTATTGACATAGGAACACGCGGAAAACGAATTTATGTTTGTAGCTCAGTGTGTGGGAATTTGCACGAAATATTTTTCCTCATTTATGACTCACCCTGTATATATACTTTGAGGCAAGTATTCGAATGACTAATCACAATTCTGATTTTAAATTGGATGTTGCTGTATTTGGCAGGAATGTAATAATTGATGTGCAATATTTAGGTTTTTTAAAATTATTTCAAATTTTATATCGAACTTCATGTTTTAACATTGTATAGTACCACAAACTATGATTTATTTTTCCTGTGTAGCTTTAACAATTACTTGTTGATGACAGAGAATGCCTCAATAAATAAAAATATCGTTCACCTGTTGGCGCAAGGATGATTTTTTTTCTAAATACATTGCAGATGTAGATCATCATTTAAAACCAACGTTATTACCTTTTAAAGTGCCTGGACCACCATTTGTTGAATGCTTGGATAGCATCTAAGATCGTCATTTGGATAAGGGGATCTCAAGACACACTACTCTTTTTCAAAATTTTAGTTTTCTTCCACAGCATGTATAACACAACTGTTCCTGACGAGCCGATTAATGCCACAAAGCACCGGACTCAGGTGAAATGGAATGTCATCGAACGGGAAATGATTTTTGTATGTACCGTTATCAACTATATTCAGCTTTTATTCTGGGCTTAACAGGCATCACTTAGCAATATTGTTGTATACATCGCTCTTTACCATTTTGTTCAATCTACCCTAACAAAAAGATACAGACTTCATCAGATGCTCTCTTGGCATTTACTTTGTGGTACCCCTTTCGGGGCAAAAATGCCCGGCGATCCCCTAGTACCGTAAGAAAGCTATGACAGTGATTCCAAAGGCAAACTATTTAATTATCTTTTTTAGATGTAACTGAGATCTACGCAGCCATTCACACCTCGTAAAAGCTCCAGTAGCGGAAACGAATAAAAACTGGAAAAAAGAATTTACACGTATTTGATGTGTGGTTTTCCTGTCATGAATAATAAGACGCAATGCGTAATTTGAGGTGACGGGTTGTAATGTGCGAGCATAAAACCACAATAGCTGATGAATCACTTCTTAATATTTCAAGGGAGATCATAAACACTGGATTTCTTCGAAAGTATACTGAAAACCCTTAACTAGCCGCAAAATACTATGATCCAGGAGTAAAAAGATATTATTAGTTCATTAAAAATAATACTGCATTGAAAACTCGTTACCAGCAGCAAACTACTATTACCCAGTAGTAAAAAGGTATTTTTATATATTGACTAAAATAATGTTAGTGATATTTTTCTGACATAATATTTGAACATGTGACAAAGAAGATTGCGATGATTTTAAGTAACTGTAGCAGTTCTGCACAAACGCTGTTAAGCAGCTTAATTAATAATTTATCATGAACTGGAAAAATGGCTTCATGATTTCGCGTTTCGGTCGGCCCGACATCAGAAATCAAAAGTGGCATAGGTACATCTTGTATCTGTCACTCTATCGATGTCTCACTGAGGGCTACCCGAAATGTGTCACAACAAAGGCAATTTTCCACCTACAGATGACTCGTTAATTAAGAGAATTTCACGAAACCCTGTCACTTCCGTGTGTCCCTTCTGCCACAGTAGTTGAACGTCACGAAACGTATGTTTGCTATTGCAGGTACTGCATCCTCCTACGATCGCAACCCCCTCCCCCCCCCCCCCCAAGACTTTGCGACCCACAGGTTGAAAAACACTCATCAACCCCATCTATGCAATACCTGACGTCATCAAAAATGGTATATGACGCCTTCCAGACATTCGTCTTACTGTCATAAATACAGTAACAAGTGTGTAACAGTAAGTATCTCTGTCGATAATGTCATCCCCGAAAAAAAAATGATAGTTGTCGTTATTTTTTCTCCAGCCCATATATGAGTAAAAGATTAATTCCCGAACACGAGTTCGTTAGCACAATGTTAGCCTCATGTACAATCCCCAGAAAGCGGAGACAGCGATTCTGAATTATCCACAACATGTAACTATTTACCTCTCGCCCTGTAATCTTCCACGCTCCACTTCCAGACTACTTACTGCAGGTATAAACATCCCCATTTTACTGTTCACAAAATGGGATATCCTCAGAGCCGAATGTATATGTGAATATAAACAGCAATTCCATACCTCGTAAGAAAGTCGCTTTTAAAAATTGAAATTTAACTGGAAATGTCTTGCATATTCAAAACCCTGGTACAGTTTTTTGCACTGTTTCGAGATGAAGGGCTTTAGAAATCGTCGTGGAACGAGAATACAGACGGACTACAACTCACCAGGTAAGTCTTGCATGATTGAGAGGCATTCAACCCTGGGCGCTTACCTGGAACAGAAAAAAAAACGAAATTTAGGTTCTGAACACGGGTATTGTTAAAACACTCATTTAAAATACGTCCTCTAAAAATATCAGCTAAGACGAAATCTTCACCAGATCACATTCCCTGACAACAGCTTTTAAGCAGATTTCATATGTAAACTGTGTGACACAAGCAGGACACAAATTCACTAATTTGACATCTACTGTAGTCAGAGCAAAGCAATGCAAACGCAGTGCTCTCTATTGATCGTTTACGTGCCACAATTCACTGTTCAGATTAATGGTAATGTTTCGGTTGTTGTTTGTGTGAGAATGACGGTTAACGACGACTCTGAAAACTATTGCTCGTGTCAGTTATGAAGTGCAGGATGTAATTTCTTATGTAAATATAAGGAAATTCATCTGGAGATGGATGTAGTAGGTCCTTAACGCCTCGCGTTGGCATACGGCAGTAATTTTCAACCTTTTCCAATATGCGACCCCCTTCCGACTGAAATATTCCACCGACCCACGTCCAATTAAAAATATTCTGGCAACCCCCCCCCCTGAACCACCCTCAACACGAACTCTAACAGAACTATGTTCGTTATCCCATAGACAACAAATGTTATGTTCTTTCTGTTGACACATCTTTCTTGTAAATTGTTGGACGCTGTTTATAATGTGTATTTCTCGGAGTCGAAGACATTTTACACGGTTTGCAACAGAAATGTATATTTTGCATAACGAGTGTTTCGAACTTAGACAAGATTGAGAACCGAAGTAAGAAAACTCCCATTTTTACTGAGAATTTTAAAGTAGATTTTTTAATTTCTTAGAATTAATTATTCCATCTTGTACTTTTACCTAACGAATGGTTCCTGCAAACAGTTTTCTGACTTTGGGCTTATTCATCGATAACACACTGATTAAAAAGAATTCTACGTCCCGTCAATTCAGAATTAATGTTAAACAAGAAATTATATAGTTTTAACAAAAAGTAAATTTCTCTTTTATTAGGCCTATATTTTTGTATTATGGAACCCTTTGTAGTCAGAAGTACACTGGGCCGGTTGTTCAATGGTACAAGTACTCCCTCGTGTGACGGCGACCCCCGATAAAGTATTTGCGACCCCCAGGTTGAAAAACACTGGTTTACTTGAAAACTATCAGACGACACTCTGCACGAGAACAGCATGCCAGAGGCGCTGCAGTAAGCCCACTCGTCTCGAGTAGTCAATTGAAACAAGACAGTCCAACGTGTAAAATGGACTTTCGAATGTGTCTGGTATATAACAGCAAAGGAATTTATTAATGTTCAAATGTTTGTTAGCCGAAGGGACATGACTGCGGGGGTCATCAGTCCCTAAACTTACATACTATTTATGAACTATCTAACAATAAGGACGGCACAAATATCCATGCCCGAGGGGGGGATTCGAACCCCCGACCGTAGTGGCCGTGCAGACTGCGACTGGCGCGCCTGACGGCTCGACCACCGCGGCCGGCGAATTTATTGAAGATTATTGTGGCTTGACATTAGACAAGGTGTACTATTTTATGATCAGTGTTTTTGGCTGAAGCGAAGATACGGCCGCTATGTCAACACTCGTAGGTGGTAACGAGGCCTGTGGAGAGCGTTCGTCTGGTCGGCGACTCTGTACTTGCTGAGAGTGGAATGTTTCTAGAGCTCTGCTCTGCGCGCAGCAGTCTTGGTGACGAGTAGTGGAATCTTTAGACAGCTGACTAGTGTTTATCTGTCAACGCACATCATCGCGTCAACCGAGAGGATCGAATTTCTTGGTGGCCATATTCGCAGCACCGACTTGTTAGCTGGGAACTGACATTTCTGCGTACGTTATCGAAATCACTGGGTTTCAATCAAGTCGAAAGTAGGAAGAAATGTTCATTTTTATGATATATATACAATCAATCACTGCAATGTCTGATTTAATTTCCATGGGTTTGTGCGATTCATTAACTGAATGTGTCGCAAAATTTCATATTTCCTTTTATAGTTTCGCAAGTTTCACAAAGCTGACTCGAATGCATCCGAAACAAAATACAAATAATATATAAAAAAATATAGTTTGCAGATTTAAGCCTTTACCTAAGATACAAAATATATTTGTAAGATTATTGGACCAAATTTCTGTGGTCTTCAGGTCCTAGACTACAAACTAACTTATGCCAAGGACAACAATGACACCGATATCCGAGGGAGGACTGTAACCTCCGACGAGAACGGCCGCCCAGTCTGTAGCATCATGCCTTACACCACTCGGTCATTCCGCGCGGCTCCTCAGTTGATAAAGTCAACAACAACATTAGGTACGAATGTATAAACCACAACTTCAGAAAGCGGATTTCCATTGTGTTTAATTTAGCAGTATTTGACTTATTCCCTTCTTCGATTTTCACTTCCCATACAAGCGCGGTTTTGCTGCACATCAAACAGCGTTCGAGTTTCCCACAGATCACAAGGCACAAAAGTGGCGCAACGTCTTCAGGCACCCCGCGATCTGTCTCGAATCGAATTTATGTGGTGCGAGGCAGCCTTCGGCACACTCGGTCGCATTCACGCGGACTGTAAAGGAAAGCAGGCAGGTGGCGGCGCGGGTGACGGAGCGGTAACAGCCAGTCGCAGCTGCCGGCGGCCGCAACCTCTCACCATCCTAATCCGCGCTGCGCCGCCGTAAAAGGGAACGAAGGAAGCTACACCACGGCGCGGCGCATCGACCGACCGCCGGCAGTCAGTCTTGCAGGCGCCGCCGTCGCGGCAGGCCAGTACTGCGCCCGCGCTTCCGCAGTCTCCCAGGCCGGCGCTGCCGGCACGCCGAGCAGCGGGACGGAATCCCCAAAACGTGGCCAAAACCCCAAGAAGACGATTCATTCACACAAATCTCATCACACGGGGGTTTTTGAGGATTACGAATTTGATGGTAAAAATTGTCTAAGCAAAATGACGGAGCTAATATAGCAATGTGATCCATGAAAAATAATAATACACTACTGACCATTAAAATTGTTACACTTGTGGCTATTAAAATTGTTACACCGAGAAGAAATGCAGATTCTAAACGGGTGTTCATTGGACAAATATACTAGAACTGACGTTTGATTACTTTTTCACGCAATTTGGCAGCATAGCATCCTGAGAAATCAGTACCCAGAACAACCACCTCTGGCATTGATACGACTGGGCATTGAGTCAAACAGAGCTTGGATGGCGTGTGCAGGTACAGATGCCAATGCAGCTTCAACACGAGTAGTAACTGGCATATTGTGACGAGCTAGTTGCTCGGCCACCATTGATAGACGTTTTCAGTTGGTGAGAGATCTGGAGAATGTGCTGGAGGGCAGAGACGAACATTTTCCGTATCCAGAAAGACCCGTACAGGAATTACAACATGCGGTCGTGCATTATCCTGCTGAAATGTAGGGTTTCGCAGGGATCGAATGGAGGGTAGAGCCACGGGTCGTAACACCTCTGAAATATAACGGCCACTGTTCAAAGTGCCGTCGATGAGAACAAGAGGTGACAGATACGTGTAACCAATGGCACCCCATCACGCCGGATGATACGCCATATGGTGATGACGAATACAAGTTTCCAATGTGCGGTCACCGCGATGTAGCCAAACACGGATGCGACCATAATGATGCTGTAAACAGAACATGGGTTCATCCGAAAAAATGTTGTTTTGCCATTCGTGCACCCAGGTTCGTCGTTGCATACACCATCGCAGGTGCTCCTGTCTGCGATGCAGCGTCAAGGGTAACCGCAGCCATGGTCTCCGAGCTGATAGTCCATGCTGCTGCAAACGTCGAAATGTTCATGCAGATGGTTTTGCAAACGTCCCTGTTGACTCAGGGATCGAGACATGGCTGCACGATCCGTTACAGCCATGCGGATAAGATGCCTGTCATCTCGACAGCTAGTGATACGAGGCCGTTTGGATCCAGCACGGCGTTTCCTATTGCCCTCCTGAACCCACCGATTCCATATTCGCGACCAGCGCAACAACGTCGCGATACGATGAACCGCAATCGCGATAGGCTACAATCCGACATTTATCAAAGTCGGAAACGTGATGGTACGCTTTTCTCCTCCTTACCCGAGGCATCATAACAATGTTTCACCACTCAAGGCCGGTCAACTGCTGTTTGTGTATGAGAAATCTGTTGGAAACTTTCCTCATGTCAGCTCGTTGTAGGTGTCGCCACTGGCGCCAAACTTTTGTGAATGCTCTGAAAAGCTAATCATTTGCATATCACAGCATCTTCTTCCTGTCGGTTAAATTTCGCGTCTGTAGCACGTCACCTTCGTGGTGCAGCAATTTTAATGGCCAGGAGTGTAATTCATTAATAATAGTATATATATATAGTATTTAGACACTAATAATTAATACAGTGCCAAAGTGATTTGTTTCTTATAACAAAATTACAGAATATTAGTCAAAAATACGTCGGAAAATATTCTTCGATACCACACACATTGTAATTCAATAATATAATGAAAGAATCTTCAAACTGGGTTCAGAACACAAATAATAAATGTAATAGTATGATCAACGGTAGAAGTAATAAGTCTAGCTAATAAAGACAATCGTTCATAACTTTCAAAACTTAATATGATTTAAGATGTTCTGATGGATACAAAATGGTATAATTTATTTTCTATCTAGCAATCAGAGTCAGTATCACTCTCAAATTTCTCAGAGTCAGAATAAATATCGGATTTTCCATGAGCGATCGTGGTGTATTTGGAGTTGCAGGGGATAGTAACAGCTTTATTGCTTCCTTTGAAAAACTTTTCGCAGGTGTTTGTGGCAGTTTTCTAATACTGGATATGTATGGATCTGAAGTTACCACAAGCCTCTTTAAAATGCCTTCTATTGTTTTTACACGTGTACATTTTCTGGAAAATTCTTCCCGATATCTTTTAATGTCTTTGTTCTTCGCTTCCTGCCCTTCTTCGGATAAAAATTGAACAATCAGGAACAGTGCGTGGGCTATTATTTGTGGATCGTGGATCAATATCGCAGATTACGGCAGCTGATTCTTGTCAATTCCATCAGATAATTAATCAATCGTCTGGGAGTTGAAATTCCGTGGTATATTGCGGTATATGCTGCTTTTGTACATGCATCGGAAAAATATAAGTAGGATAACCATGAAATTTATTCCGATTTAGTGTACGAACATTTTGTACATACCTGCAGCAACAGTTTCCATGTTGTAGAACTTAAATTCTTCACTTCACAAACAAAATATTCACTCACAAACCGAGAGTAAATTTGTCTTGCTTTCACAGCGCCGCGTCACTTTTGCCGCGGCGGAGCGGCCGAGCGCATTGAGGCTCTATGCTACGATGCGCGAGGTCGTTCCCCGTCGGAGTTCGAATCCCCCCTCGGGCATGGATGTTTGTGCCGTCTTTAATATAAGGAAGTTGATAAGTAGTTTGTAAGTCTAGGAACTGATGACCCCACAGTTAAGTCCAATAAACTTTACAAACCTTTTTTTTTTTTTTTTAGGTATCAAAAGTGTCGATGTCAGCTTCTTGAATGAGATGCACCAATCCTCCCCCTACCCAAACCTAAACACCTAAAATCGAAAATTTATTTTTCGGTGTTTTGAGGATTCCGTCCCATTGTGCGCCGGCGCGAAAATCCCAAGCGCCTTCCGCTTAGGCGTTGGAACACGAGAGGGTTAAAATGGGACAGGCGGGCGGCTGTGACAGATATGCGACGGGCGGGGGATTAATTGGCCGCACTCGCGCATACCGCCACGGCTGTCAGCATTCCACTCTGCCGTCCTGCGCAAAAGGGTGGGCGTGCAACTCGCAGTCAACTGTCACGATTTTACCCCCAAACTGCAGGCCCTCTCTGTCGTTTACATTTTTTCCGCTAACTTTCGATGTTCATCGTGTGAATAATTTTAATTAGCTGGCCATAAGCCATGCGTCAGCTTGCTGTACTATCGCTAGACACATACAAATCACAAACGTACACTGCTGTCCATCCAAAATACATCACGCGGGAGTAAGCAAAATATAAAATTTGCAGCATGCATTTGTGGTGGCGAGAGGTGCACATGCTTCTCATCGCAGCCGCATGTCAAGACGCCACCTCCAGGGGCTACCTTAAGGAGAAACAGACGGCTGTCTGGACTTACTAGAATTTAAAGTGAGTGATTAGGTGTGGTTTTACAGCTGTTCACATGTTCAAATGTTTGTATAGTTTATGGGACTTAACTACGGGGTCATCAGTCCCTAAACTTACAAACTACTTACGAACTAGCTAATCCTAAGGACGGCACAAATATCCATGCCCTAGGGGGGATTCGAACCCCCGATCGTAGTGGCCGTGCAGACCGTGACTGGAGCGCCCCAGTCCCCTCGGCCACCGCGGCCGGCTTTTACAGCTGCTACATACTTTTGAATATTCATTGTGTTTTACCATGAGAAGTTTATTATAGTTTCCAAATGACAAGCCAAGATTTCAAACTAACAATTTATTAAGTGACGACCGGTTTCGGTGCACTGTGTCACTATCATCTGATCATATATATCTTATAGTATGGTCATCTGTGAAAAATATAAAAGACATGCAAGAAATAACGTAAAAACATAAAAAATAACATACATTTGAGGTTAAGAGGCACTTAACCTACTTTCTTAAAAAATTGGGTATAAAATAACAATGCACTTAGTCAATTTTTTAACAAGGTAGGTTAAGTGCCTCTTAACCTCAAATGTATGTTATTTTTTATGTTTTTACGTTATTTCTTGCATGTCTTTTATATTTTTGACAGATGACCAGATTATAAGATATATATGACCAGATGATGGTGACACAGTGCACCGAAACCAGTCGTCACTTAATAAATTGTAAGTTTGCGATCTTGTCATTTGGAAACTATAAAACGAATTGATCGCCTCCAGACAGACGATGTCAGGTAATCTTAAGAAGTTTACTAATTCAGTCAAATTCTCCAGGTTTCGGTTGTTAGATGATTATCAAGGGCCAGCAGAGCATAAACAGGCGATTATGGTAAAATATCACAAAGTTCTTCTGTGTTTTGAAAGCAATATATGGGCCTTTGATGGAGGAAATGAACAGGGCAGTTAAAGAGATAGTAAAAGAAAAAAAGATTAATTTTGTGGATGATATGGTAATATAGGGTAATAAAAAGGTAGATGTACAGTTACAACTTGATGCGTGGAAGTAAATAATAGAAAGGTATGGATTATAAATAAATACAGATAAAAATGAAGTAATGATATTTGGAAGAAACAAGGGGATCAAGAAGAATATTACTTTGAATAGAAAACATCGCAGAGTAGTAGATAGTTTCACTTATTTAGGGAGTGAAATATCTAGCGATGGAGTAATAACCAACGATATTAACAGGTTACAGAAGGGAGGCAATTTCTTTCAAACAATTAAACACCTGATTTGCAATAAGGGATTTCCAGAAAAAGCAAAACTCCTTATGTATAAGAGTTACTACTTCCCTATTGTCACCTATGGAGGAGAAACATGGACGATGACAGGAAGGGACTGGAGCCGACTGCAAGCATGGGAAATGAAATTTCTCAGAGCAGTTAAGGTAAAAACAAGAATGGACAGAGTAAGGAATGTAGATATTAGACAGGACCTTAAAGAAGTAAGTGTGAAGAAGAAATCAAGCGATTAAGACGCTACGGGCATGTTAAGAGGATGTGTGGGCAGTGACTTCCCAAAATTATGGAAGAATAAAGCTGAATGGGAAAAGACCTAGAGAGCGCCCACGTACACGGTCGAAAATAGAAGTGAGAACATCTGTAGAAAGAAGAGGCGTGACCTGGCAGCAGGTGGAGGAAGAAAAGTGGTGGCAGGACCGAGCCACATGGGGAGGAGTCATTAGCAAACAGACCCCGCAGTAGCTGGAGCGGGATCCCGATACATACACACACATCACAATGTCGAAAATATATGAACAAACTAAAGTGTACAGCTTGCATTTTTACAAAATTAACCATCAAGTACGCAAAGTAGTTTTAACATTTAACTATTGATTATTTTATGAGGAAAATACGTTTTATACAGCTGTAAGCAGAGTTTCCTTTCAAAAATCCACTACCACTACCACACTGAGTCCAGGTGACTCCCGGTTCTGATCCAGCGCGTTCTTACTGTTTGACGTCATCCTATTGCTAGTCCTGGGTAGTTTTTCTTGTTGATGAAATATTTCTTTTAAAGGCAGACATAGGATAAAATAGTGAAAAAAGTCAGAATTTTATTTTCTTGCGTAATTTATTAGGTTGATGTTTTAAAACTGACATCTCAGAGTTTCGTTATCGAAATATGCTTAGAAATATTTTTAAGAACGACATTTCTTCGACCGGCTGCGCATCGCACGTCCCCTTTTTCTGTGCTGTGCGCCACTCCTTGTCTACACTAAGACTGTTTTAGTGAGCAAGTAAAAATTGAAACACTTGAATGTGTGGGACATGTTCAGAATGGGTGTCAGACTTCTCAGACTGAAGAAAGAAATGAAGCGCTAAAGATTATAAGCTAGAAAGCCACTGGAAGGTGTTAACAGATCCACAGACAATGAAATTCACACACTACAAATATATTATGGGAAATCTATCAGCAAAATGTACACATTATGAAAGCAATGCAGCAAACAGTGTGGGCAATATTCTTCCACGAACTTTCCACAGATGAGACTGCTGAACATCACCTCTGTGACATATCATGGTGCGAATATCTTTAGCCAGTGGAAAGTCATACACCCATAAGCATGCTTTGTCATTTGCTATTGTAAAAGTTGTAATGCCAACTTTCAGATATTTAGCCAACCGTGAACTTCTGAAAAAATGTGTGCTTGGGAAAACACAAAATACAACTGAGAGCTATAATCACCTTACATGAATGTGTTGTCCCAAAACAGTGTTCGTGTCTTCAAATGTTGTGAAGATAGCTGCATGTGATGCCTGTCTAGTGTTTGACAGTGGACATGTAGGCAGGATTAAATGCTTGCAGAGATGAGATTAGGCTTCCATCCAGGTGCATTCACACTGATGATACTCCGAGGCATCGATGAAGCGCGGCCTGACAGAGCACAAGCAGCGGAGAAAAATATCCAAAAGATGGCTAGGAAAAGGAGACAGAGAAATAAAATGAAGATTATGGATATGGACAGCAATAGTGTGTAAATGTATGGCAATATTCTTAAAAATAAAATAACTTTAAATGAGATTTAAAGTTATTTTTTTTAGATATAATGTACCTTTTATCAGGTACTGTAAAAACTAACATCCAGAAATTTGGTACAGTTCTTAAAAATCCCTTACTGAACAATCCTGTGCAGCACTTTCTCTTCATCTTGTGCCTGAGAATAGTTCTTCTTTCCTGCATGACGAAAGTAGAGCAGCTTCAGATAACATGAAACTGAAAAATTAATTTCAAAGTAACCATGACCTTAAACAAAAATCTGTTGCACCCGTTTTACTAGCCTTTAATGCAGAAATATACTATACAGTTTCAGCTTTAATGCTTGAATACTTTATGAGGAAAGATAAATTATATGTACATCAGTAATTAAAAATTCAAATCCTTATAAAATGACATTACATGATGAAAAATTGCTCAGAAAATTGTGCATTATATACTACACAATAGAGCAAAGTTTTAAATTTGTAACTATAACATTGTAGAAGATATCAAATTTTAAATGTCAGTATACACTTTGGCGTAAGTCTCTCCTTAAAAATCCCTCCTCCTTACCTCATTTTGTTACATCAAACTTGTGACTTTTATTTAAGTCGCATTTGTTGATGAGCACGTCGGTATGTACTTCTTACGCTTTCTATTGTTACCGTTCGCGCACGTATAGTTCCATGGTTTGTTAGGATCGATTGCAGTTTCTGGTAGACCTTCCGGGTTATAAGGCCGTGGTCCATAAAACTTTCCAGTTTCACCTAACGTTTCGTCCAGAGCTGCGCCGGACGAAACGTTAGGTGAAACTGGAAAGTTTTATGGATCACGGCCTTATAACCCGGAGGTTCTACCAGTAACTATGACATCCGGTCGTGAAAGCCTTCATTGCATGATTGCAGTTTTGACTGCCACTGCCGAGGGCATCGTTGTTATCGATGGTCGGCAGTTGATGCGTGCGTGTCGATGAAGTACGGCGTCGCTCTGTGCCAGCAGTCAGTCGTAGGGAGTGGAGCACCGTGTCAGAAGTGTCTGCGTGCTGCCTCTCACTTTGGGCCCAGAGAGCCGATGGTGCTGTGGTAGCGCCGCACAGTGGGACGGAAACCCCAAGAAGACGCTTAATTCACACAAAACACATCACACGGGAGTTTTTGAGGTCGCTGATTGCGAGTTTGATGGTAAAAATTGTCTAAACAAAATGACGCAGCTGATATTGCGAAGTGAACCATGAAAATCCATAATAATTTATTAATAATAGCGTATAAAAAGTATTTAGACACTAATAATTGATTTGTTTATTATAACAAAATTACAGAATATTTGTCGAAAAGAAATCGGAAAAAAGTTGTTCGATACCACATGCATTGTAATTCAATAATATAATGACAGAATCTTCAAAGTCTGTTACAGAACACAAATAATAAATGTAATAGTGTAGTCAACGACAGAAGCTATAAGTGTAGCTAATAAATACAATCATTCTTAACTTTCCAAAAATAATGTGATCGAAGATGTTGTTCTGATGCATACAAAATTGTATGATTCGTATTAAAATACGTCATATATATTAAAAATACACATCGGTCCAAATCGCCGCGCACAACTTAACCTGCGTCCGCGAAACAGGCCAACAATCACTGTAAAGTTCGACAGATAAAAACAATCAATTCTTGCAGCGGTTTCAATCGGTATTAACTGCGCGAAACGTCTTCCTGACACACACTTGTCATCTTCCCTTTTTACTTCATAGTAATTGTCTTTTATAAAATTATATTCTTAAAGTGTGGCGTCTAATTTTCCTACTTCCGTTCCCGTGAGTCACTTTCTGTATGTATTTAATATTCAACCACCATAGGGTCCATTTCCATCGAAATACTTTGTGCTTGTCTATAGTATTATTTCTCCTCCATACAAAGTTATTAGTTATAAATGACTGCGTAGCTGATCATTTGAAGGAAAGAAATACTCTTTCATATTTAGCAGTACCATTTTCACTCTGTGTCACATATATATATATATATATATATATATATATATATATATATATATATATATATATATATATATGAAACTAGAACGGGAAGACATACCAAATTCTCTTTGATACAGAATACATGTGTGCTAGTCAAAGACGACATTACATTTAGCAAAGGCACCTCGCTCTAACACCGGGTGTCTGCTGTCAGCATAATGCTGTCAGCAGCCTATTATGAAGGTTAATTGGGTTCGTCGCTGACAGTTCTGTCAGACTGCATCTGGCTATCGATCAGCGTCAGTTGGAAGTTCAAATGCATGTCCAACAACAGGCTGGTGGAGCGTCCTCAGCCATCGCTTGGTCAAGGTCGGGAATTACTCACTTCACACTGCACGCTGTTCTCAGAAGTTTTAATTCGCCATGTGAAGTACGAAGTAATCTTGGTAATGAACAACGTTGAGCATATTTTAGCTCAGCTTTAAGCTTGAAACAAAAGTGTGAAATAGATTAGCTTGGTAGGCTGACGCCTCAGCTCGAGCTGAAGCAAGTGCAAACATACCGAGGTAAGACATTCTGCAGATCAATGAAATCTTCTCGGGTTACAAGCCGCGTCATGTGGTTTACTGCCCACGAGCTTTCGACAGAGAACTCCTCTGCCTTTGTCAAGTGGATGACTGTCAATTCGCATCCGCTGCCGTGCTTATATAGCCGCGCCGCCGCCATTGACTTCACTGCTGCTCAGTTCTATGACCATATAAGGCAATGTTTTGGTCGCGCGTACGCCTCGCCCGCTTCAACTCCGCAACTACGGGATCCCAAGCCGTACTGAGCTGCAAACCGCCGTCTTTATTGAGGGTGTTTTCTGAAATTTTTATCTCTACTGCTTCGTTTATTACGCTGTCCCAGACGCTGTTGGTCCGTTTAATAATAGATGTCTCGTCGAAAGCAATTCGGTGTCCATTTTCTAAAGCATGTTCAACCACAGCTGATTTTTCGGGATAGCGTAATCGAAAGCACCGCTCGTGTTCTATGCGTCGCTGTTCAATAGTGCGAACAGTCTGGCCGACATAAAACTGTCCACACTCACACAAAATTTTATTAATGTCTGGTGTTCTGAGACCTACATCTTCACAGGCTTCATTAGCTGTCGGGTCTTTGCTGGAGGTCTGAAGATTGTGTCGATTTTATGTCTCTTCAGGAGCCGGCTAATTTTTCCTGTTGTGGAGCCACAAAACGGCAAAAATGCGGTCTTCTTGACTTCTTCTTCAGATGTCTTCTGATTTCGTGCTTTAAGTGACACAGCCTGAGATATTTGTCTCTTGCTGTAGCCGTTATCCTGAAAACTTCGCTTAAGTGGCTAAGCTGCTTTGACTGGTTATCACCATCTGATACGGTTACGGCTCTGTGTACTAAGGTCTTCAGAACAGATTCTTTTTGTGCTGGGTGATGGTAGCTTGTAACCCGAGAAGATTTCATTAATGGATATCGCCGCGAAAACATGTAATCATATTGCCGCGAGAGACCACGAACACCAACTGCCGGCGTGGCGCAGCGGGTAGCGTCACGGACTGCGGAGCAGAAGGTCGCCGGTTCAATCCCGCCCACCGGCAAAAATTTATTTCTTTGTAATTTACAATTCCAGAAGGTTCTACATCTTTTTTATGTTCCCTTGTAAATTCTACTTGTTTCTTATGTTAACTGTTCTTCTAATTTCTGGTAAATTCTGTCTGTGTATAAATAGCAGAGCACTCTGCCTGAGAGGCAGTCAGTGCTGCGTGTATGTTCGTAATAAACGTGCTTTCAGTATAAGTGCTGTGTTTAGTTGCCTTCGAAGTCAAGCCTGCTTCCATTGCAACGTGACATTGTTTGGTGGAGGCGCCGGGTACACTGTGCAACAGCTGCATCACCGTGGCTCCGATTAGGCAACGTAAAAGCCGTCGCTTACACGGACTGGAACCGGAATACAAGGGATACACCGAGTACGTCCTTCCAAGAGTCCGTATCATCAAACGAACTATGGAAACGAAACCAGCAGTAAGCCAGCTACACATCAGGCACCCGTCGGTGTTCTCTGGAGACGCTGGACAGGACCCAAACAAATGGCTAAAAGGGTTCGAGCGAGTCGCCAAGTACAACAGGTGGGATCATACGATGTGCTTGGCCAACGTTTACTTCTATCTGGATGGAACAGCCCAGCAATGGTTCGAGAACAACGAAGACAAGTTGAATGACTGGGAGACGTTCCAGGAGGAACTTAAGAAGACGTTTGGAGACCGCCAGCGTCAAATCCGCTCGGCGGAAGAACAACTGAAGAACCGGGCCCAACGACATGGTGAGCCGACATAATCGTACATACAGAATGTGTTGGCCCTGTGTAACATAGTGAATCCGAACATGACTGAGGCGGACAAATTCACGCACTTGATGAAGGGAATTGCAGAAGATATGTACCAAGCTCTTCTGATACAAGACGTCGCTACGACAGAAGAGTTCATCAAGTGGTGCCAGCGTATTGAAGAGATGCAACAAAGGAGGGTTGGGCACAAGAAGTACGACAGACTCCCAAATGTAGTCCCTATGGCCGTTGTGGAAGACCAGCAGGACTTGGCTTCTCTCATACGACAAATCGTGAGAGAAGAATTACAACAGTGCATGGCAGCCGGGACTATTAGACCGAGCGAGCATCAGATTATGGCCATGGATGTGAGCCCTGTAAGTCACGAGGTAGCCGACGCCGCTGAGGACGAGGTATTTCAAACACTAGCTCCTGTCTGCCCCGTCAATCACACCCGACGTGAAGAATGGCGTCGCCCTGCTATGACTTACGCTGCAGACGCCAAACGGCAGCCCATGAACCGACCGACGCGACCACAGCCAACTCCCCCGGTAACTATGACGCCCCGCAGAAGAACAGACGTCTGGAGGACAGAAGACAACACACCACTGTGTTTCCACTGTGGACGCCCTGGACATGTCGTACGCTACTGCAGAGAGAGGAGGCGAGTATTCGATGATTATTTTGCCGCAAGACGTCAGCCGTCGGAGCAGTTCTATCCAAGGCAGTCACCTGCTGATGAGTTCAGTCGACCTATGGGAAGAAGCCCATCGCCGTACCCTAGACGAGGTCGCTCCCCGACGCGCCGCAGCCGTTCACCGTCGCGAGGCGACCATCTACGGAGGTGAGGCCGCCGCAGATGAAAATCCTCCATGGACGACAGTCGCCAAGATGTCGGGAAATCTCATCAACGTCATAATCGACGGCCAACCTGTCCGGGCACTTGTTGATTCAGGAGCCTCTTTTTCTGTATTATCGGATAATTACCGCCGCACACTAAAGAAGACAATGTTCTGTGATACGGGAGCAACTGTGCTGAAGGTCGCGAATGGAAAGTACGTCCATCCAGCAGGAACTTGTGTCGCAAGAATAACCATCAACAACAGGACGCAGCCGTTTGAATTTGTCGTGTTAACAGAATGTAGTCACAATGTCATCCTCGGATGGGACTTCCTTCAGGCATTCCAAGCTATCATTGACTGTGGAAGATCTGAGCTGCAAATTGAAGAAGTTGTTCCGCCGGATACACGTAATACAGCATTTTCTGGGAAGCTATTCGTCGTTGACAATGTGACGATACCGCCGTTGACAATGAGAAGAGTTGCAGTCACAAGCACAGATGACTGGTTAAACTGTGAAGTTCTTGTTGATAGTAAAAAGTTTATGAGGCTCACAAAAGAAATTTACATACCAGCGGCTATCATAAGCATTACCAGTGGTCAAGGAGAGATTTGGATCACAAATTGTCACGAGCAGTCACAACTTATCCCCAAGGGAATGTGTATCGGGACAGCTGAACCAATCCAGCACGGTGGGCTCAATGTCATCAATGAAGGCCCATGCCCTGCTGTTAGTACAGACAACACGCTGGAGGAAACAAATGTGGAACTGCCAATAGGGCCTGGACTGACCAAGGAACAACGCCAGCGGGTGTTAGGTATACTACGCCAATTTTCGGGTGCATTCACACCTCAGCAGGGGAAAAGTCAGACGAAACGGCCCACGATAAAGCACCGTATCAATACTGGGGATCATCCGCCAATTAGCCAGCGTTCGTATAGAGTGTCGCCAGCTGAAAGACGAATAATTCGGGAAGAAGTGGAGAAGATGTTGCGAGATGACATTATTCAACCTTCGGAGAGTCCTTGGTCGTCTCCGGTGGTCCTTGTAAAGAAGAAGGATGGCACGTGCGATTCTGTGTCGACTATCGGCGGCTGAACAGAATCACAAAGAAAGATGTCTACCCATTGCCGCGTATTGACGACACCTTAGACTGCTTAAAAGGAGCTACATACTTCTCAACAATGGACATGCAGACAGGTTACTGGCAAATCGAGGTTGACGAAGCTGACAGGGAGAAGACGGCTTTTATTACACCTGACGGTCTCTATGAATTTAAAGTAATGCTATTTGGATTATGTAATGCTCCAGCCACAATCGAACGCATGATGGACAACTTGCTTCGACACCTTAAGTGGACGACGTGTCTCTGCTGTTTAGATGACATTGTCGTTTTCTCGAAAACATTTGAAGAACATCTGAGTCGCCTGTCAACTGTGTTGAAGTGTGTTCAGGCTGCAGGTCTCCGCCTCAATCCAAAGAAGTGCCTCTTCGTCGCCAAAGAGATAAAAATCCTGGGGCACCTAGTCAACGGAGATGGTGTCCGTCCTGATCCAGATAAAGTAAGGGCAGTCACAGAATTTCCTACTCCTCAGCACATTCGTGATGTGAGAAGTTTTCTCGGGGTGTGCTCATACTACCGACGTTTCATAAAAGGATTTTGTAACAAGGCACGTCCATTACAAGAACTTCTGCAGGGAGACGCCAAATTTTACTGGGATGAGACAAAAGAAAGAGCTTTCCGAGCACTTAAGGAGGCTCTAACTTCCGCACCAGTGCTAGCCTTGTACGACGAGAATGCAGAAACGGAACTTCACACAGACGCCAGTGGCTATGGGATTGGTGCAGTGCTTGTACAAGTTCAGGAAGGTGCCGAAAAAGTGATAGCCTATGCGTCAAGAGTACTGTCAAAGTCTGAGATAAAGTACTCTACAACTGAAAAAGAATGTCTCGCGGTTATCTGGGCTATCAACAAGTTCCGGCCGTATTTATTCGGTAAACCATTCACCGTCGTGACAGATCACCATTCTTTGTGTTGGCTGACTAGCTTGAAGGATCCATCAGGTCGACTAACAAGATGGGCACTAAGACTCCAAGAGTACGATGTCACAGTGGTATTCAAGAACGGGCGCAAACACAAGGATGCCGACTGCCTTTCGAGGAATCCATTAGTGGAACACAACAGCATTAATGAAATTTCGGCTCTCACTGAATTAGATGACGTTACAGCTGAACAGAGAGAAGATCCAACACTATTAAAAATGATAGAGGCCTTGGAGAAAGGAGAAACGACCAATGGAGAGTTCCAACTTATAAACGGAACATTGTACAAGAGCAACTACGATCCACTGGGCCCCAAATGGCTACTTGTTGTTCCAGCTCATCTCCAGCCAGCTATTCTCAAATATTTCCATGATGCTCCAATATCCGGTCATCTGGGATTCGTGAAGACCCTAGACAGAATCAGGCGCAGGTATTACTGGAAAGGTCTCTACCGATCCGTCATGCACTATGTGAGTCACTGTAAAGAGTGCCAGCGACGGAAGCATGTGCCGCAATTACCTCCAGGACATCTCGTACCGATTCCGCCGGCAGCAGCTCCATTCCACCGAGTTGGGATCGATCTTTTAGGGAGGTTCCCGAAGTCGACAACCGGTAACCGATGGATAATAGTCTGCACTGACTACCTCACACGCTACGCTGTCACCAAACCTGTGCCGACTGCGGAAGCTCCAGAGATCGCAAAATTCCTTGTAGAAGACATTATTTTGAAGCATGGAGCACCACGTGTCATGATATCTGATCGTGGAAAAGTATTCCAGTCAAAACTAGTATCAGAGGTAATGTCATAGTGCAACATTGTCCACAGAATGACAACTGCATACCATCCTCAGACAAATGGTCTTACGGAACGTTTTAACAAAACGTTAGCCGACATGCTGTCGATGTACGTCGATGTTGAGCAGAAGGATTGGGATACAATTCTGCCAGTCGTGACATTTGCTTACAATACCGCAAGACAAGACACCACAGGCTTCACTCCGTTTTTCCTGCTCCATGGCGGTGAAGCTGAGACGACAATGGATACACTGTTCCCGTTCCAACCGGACGACACTCAGGATGACTATGTTAAACAGCTCATCACCAGGGTCGAAGAAGCAAGACAGCTGGCTCGCATACGGACACTGGACGCCCAGGAGAAGGACCGTCAGCGGTATAACGACAAGCACCGACCTGTTGTGTACAGCCCAGGAGATCTGGTATGGATTTTTGCCCCTGTACGGAAGGTTGGACTGTCAGAAAAGTTATTGAAGCGATACTTCGGTCCGTATCGTGTCATACGCCGCCTGTCAGACGTCACATACGAAGTTGAGGATTATGAGCCGTCGTCGAAACGTCAAAAACGAAGAGACATTGTTCACGTCCTGCGCATGAAGCCTTACTACGATCCTGAAGAGCAGGTAGACGACAATGGCTTCTTGTTCAAGGACTTTAAGGACGATAATGTTCCTGATGAAGCCACGACAGGAACGTCTGTCGTCGATAATCGCGGAGAAGGGAAGGATTCTCTTGAACTGTCATACAGAGGACCCATGACACGGTCAAGATCCAGGACATTGCAGCTGGCTCCACAGGGATCATAACAGCGGGTCGCTGTTTCTCCAGGAGAGGGAGCAATGCCGCGAGAGACCACGAACACCAACTGTCGGCGTGGCGCAGCGGATAGCGTCACGGACTGCGGAGCAGAAGGTCGCCGGTTCAATCCCGTCCACCGGCAAAAATTTATTTCTTTGTAATTTACAATTCCAGAAGGTTCTACATCTTTCTTATGTTCACTTGTAAATTCTACTTGTTTCTTATGTTAACTGTTCTTCTAATTTCTGGTAAATTCTGTCTGTGTATAAATAGCAGAGCACTCTGCCTGAGAGGCAGTCAGTGCTGCGCGTATGTTGAGTTCGTAATAAACGTCCTTTCGGTATAAGTGCTGTGTTTAGTTGCCTTCGAAGTCAAGCCTGCTTCCATTGCAACGTGACAATATATTCTGCAGATTTTAAGATTACCTGACATCGTCTGGTGTGGAGGCGATCAATTCGTTTTATAGCTTCCAAATGATAAGCCAAGATCGCAAACTACCAATTTATTAAGTGACGACCGGTTTCGGTGCACTATGTCACCATCATCTCGTTATATACATATATATAATAATCTGGTCGTCTTGTTAAAAAATTGGATATAAAATAAAAAGTGCAACATTGCACTTAGTCACTATATAAAAAAGTACTTAAGTTACAAACATGACAGCTTACAAAATACTCAAACATAAGTATTTTTTTTATATAGTGACTAAGTGCAATGTTATACTTCTTATTTTATATCCAATTTTTAACAAGATGACCAGATTATTATATATGACCAGATGATGGTGACATAGTGCACCGAAACCGGTCGTCACTTAATAAATTGGTAGTTTGCGATCTTGGCTTATCATTTGGAAACTATATTCTGCAGATCTTTTAACAAAAATATATGTATAAAGGGGGGGGGGGGCATACCGGGGCGCTTTGCCCGGCGCCACTCGCAGAAGTGCGCCGAATAGTCTCTTTGGACGTCGACCGGGGGGGGGGGGAGGGGAGGGGGCGCCACATTATCAAGATCCGATACTAAAAGAAGTAAGAAGTGAACGCCCAGTCATCTGAAGCACCAGCCCCCACTGATTACAGGTCAAAAGATGGAAGGGGGCAGTGGCGTAACTAGGACTTAGCTTTGGGGGGGATAGATCTGCTTGACGAGCAAAATTTTAGTCAGTTTCCAGACTGACTACCATCTACCACTTCCGTTGAAGACACTAATTCACTCCCACCCAATGAAAGCTTATGGTAAAACATCGCAAGTTTCTAATCTTTACCTTTACCAGATTGCTGTTATACGATTTCTTCTTTCTTTTCTTTCTCTCTCTCCCTCCCTCTCTCTCTCTCTCTCTCTCTCTCTCTCTCTTTGGGGGGGCGGGGTTCTGGGGGGGGGGGTTCTATCCCCCTCATCCCCCCCGTAGTTACGCCACTGGAAGGGGGTACTCGTTAGTTTTCTTACAATGATCACCTTCTTATCCATTTTATCCCATATTGAGAGAGTCTTCTTGATGGTTGTGTCGCAGCGTGAAGGTTGTTGGTGTCGCCTGAACTGGATAGATAGCTGCTGAAGGAGCGACGTCGTGATAGGGAACCGTGAGAGAGGCTCCGCCCCAGGGGCAGCAGGCAGACGCGCCATCTGGCGTCCCGCGGGACGGCGCCGCGCTACCAGACCCGGCGACAGCCTCCACCAGCCAGCCAGGACACCCGCTCTCGTATCGACACATCGTCCACCAAACCTATCACAGGCCCGGAAGAGCTCGCGCAAGGAGTCGTGGCCCGTGCGCAGAAACGCATTCTCGAGTTGTTGCGCAGCAAGAGTCCTTTCTTCTGTTTCGGGGGGCGGCCGGCTCAATTAAGCCCGTTCGTTCTATATGGGAAGTGAGAGCTTAAAATGTTATCCATGATGTATCGGTTACGCCTGCCGCGTACTGTGTAGACGCGTCCACTCGCAAAAGATGTACACATGCGATCGCTAGTAGGCGGAATAGGATGGACCCTGGTCTCACTCTTATTTCCAGTGGTTCGCGCATGCGCAAAGACAGACTGGGGAACCAAGCTGACGAACGGAGCCAAGTCGCGAATTCGTTTAGGAAATGTTTACTTCTTTCCTGCTCAGGGGAACGTGGTTGATTGACTGGCCGGCCACTGCGCGGCGGTGGACGTGCCCCAGCAGTCAGCCAGTGAGGTGGCGGCCGCGGCCTCCAAGTGTGACGTAGGCTTGTTGTTGTTGTTGTTATTTAAAGGGGACCAAACTACTGGGTCATCAGTCCCCTGTTCCTAACAAAGAATGTCCATTTAATTGGAAACAATAACCATATGAATACTCAAGAGGAGTACATGTCACCGATGAAATTTCACAAATAGAGAAACCAACCCGACCTGTTGTAAGGCTTTGTCTTCTAGGTGGTGTTGACTTTACACATTACCTGCCGAGTACTACGCTTCGTCTGTCAGTCGGCAGTCAACTACGGCCCGCGACCAGTAGGCAACATGCAACTGAGGCGGCCGCCCCTCCAAAACAAAGGAATGGACTCGCCCACCGCGCAAGGTGAGAAAGCAGGGGTCACGACTTCTTGCACGAACTATCGCAAGTGACCTTTCAAAAAATCGTTGTGAACTGCTGGAATCTGCACATACCAGACAGTTTCATTGGTAGAACACGCTGGAAGTTTAGTTCATCAGCAGAGGAAGTAGCTTACAAAACAATAGTTCGATCGATATTTCGAATTTTGTTGTATCCGCGCCAGATTGCAATCAAAGAGGAAATAAGATCCAAAGAAGAGCAGCACTATTGGTTTCAGATTACGCTCGAAATCGCCACGGAGATGATCGGCCGACTCCAGTGGAAGACGCTACGCAACAGCATCCTGCATCACGATATGGACATCTGTCAAATATTTTTGGAAATATTTTTGTTTTTCTTTGAAAAAAAAATGCCCTTATTACATAAAAAACAGAGCGCCAATTTGGTGTTTTATCATCAACTTGTTTCGATCTAATGATGATGCACACTGACAGTGACAGCACCTGAGGAATTGACAGCTCCTGCTGCAGTCCGCACCGTTCTGGACCGCCATTGGATAGAAACTATTTGATGATAAATTTGTGCTCCAGACTGTTTTTACACTCAAAATAAATGTTTTCAAATTTCCGAGAGCGTATGTTTCTAAAAGATTGAACCAACATGTTGCTTCGTTCTGCGTATAGCTCACGGAAAACGCAGTGAAGTTGCCACCATCCCATATTTCATTGATTTGGGTAACATTGTCCCAGAAAAAAAAAACAGCGAACTTCCTTGACGATATTTGTATTACAATAACAATCTTGAACCCAGAGGTTGAAACCGGCAAAATAATAATAAAAAAATACCTCTGCCATCAATAATGTTATTAGAGTGTAAAAAAACCGCTGTTCGGCTATTCACGGTTAATCTGCAGTTAATCCGCTATCGTGCGCACGAGTTACTCTTCAATCATTCGTGACTAATGTCCTCACTCTCTCAATGATTTTGTCAGTGACGGCGGTCGCCGCTCTTCCGCTACGTCAGAAACTGTTTCCTCGAAAACAGGCGAACTTCCTGGACAGTTCTTGATCCCATAACCAGGTACCGGCATCACGTGTGTTTCTTTAGGTGTCCTCCCAATCTGAAAACAAAACTTTAAATCGATCCTTTTCTCGTTCATTGTCCGTTCTCAGTTCAGTGCTAACACTCTAAACAAGCAACAGGTGTAACACGGAACACACGCGATGCTCATCTCAACTACGGTGGGGGAAAGTGGTCAACAACCGCCGCCAGGTCGGCGCAACGTTATGATTCGTCTGTGTTGCCCTATCACAGAGATGATTAGGAAACTCCGTCGGTAAATCCTGGAAGAGAGACGTTCTGTATCGCGGTACCAATTTCCCGGGCACCATACGTGACTGTTCTTGTTATTTCACTGTCGAGTAAGACACACATTTGCTTTATACACTGGTCAAAAAGGGGATCAGCTGAAATATCTAAGTTCTGAAGTATTGTCATCTGCGGAATGAACTAAAATGGTTCGATTTCTTTCTATCGGTTATTCAGGGTGGAGACAACAACCAACGTCTCTGCAACAGAGATAGTGGTAGTTACAGAAAGTTGCTACAGAGGGGTTGTGTTGTGTTTGCTCAACCAAACGAAAATTGGTCAGTTAAATATTGGACCCTATTACAGTAGTCTTTACGTTACCTTTGCATACACTACACAAGGCGTGATACTCACTCCCCTTGAAATTAAAACCCTACACATAACGCGGGGCTCAGTCCCCTTCAAATTAAAACCCTAAGCAAGACGCGATACCACCCCCATTGAAATTAAAACCCTACGTAAAACGCGGTACTCACCCCCCCCCCCTTGAAATGAAAACCCTAAGCAAGACGCGATACCACCCCCCTTGAAAATAAAACCCTACGTAAGACGCGATACTCACTCCCCTTGAAATGAAAACCCCTAAGCAAGACGCGGTACTCACTCCCCTTGAAATGAAAACCCTAAGCAAGACGCGGTACTCACTCCCCTTGAAATGAAAACCCTAAGCAAGACGTGGTACTCACTCCCCTTGAAATGAAAACCCTAAGCAAGACGTGGTACTCACTCCCCTTGAAATGAAAACCCTAAGCAAGACGTGGTACTCACTCCCCTTGAAATGAAAACCCTAAGCAAGACGTGGTACTCACTCGCCTTGAAATTAAAACCCTACATAAGACGCGGTACTCACTCCCCTTGAAATGAAAACATTACGTAAGACGCGGTACTCACTCCCCTTGAAATGAAAACCCGAGGGCAATGTGAGACAACAATTCATACATATTCACATATATATGACATCAACTATGAATGGGCAAAGTTGAAAATGTGTAGCCAGCCGGAATTCGAACCCGGGTCTCCCGCTTTCTAGGCAGTTACGCTGACCACTACACCACAGGAGACACAGTGACCACCGCCTCTGCAAGGACTAAGCACGCTTTCCGTCAGACACAACTGCCTAGAAAGTGGGAGACCCGGGTTCGAATCCCGGTTGGGTACACCTTTCCTGTTCAAATGTTTGTAAATTTATCGGACCAAACTACGTGGTCATCAGTCTGTAGCTCACAAACTACTTAAATCTAGGTAAACAAACCTAAGGACAAACACGCACACCCGTGCCCCAGGGAGGACTCGAAACTCCACGGCGAGCAACCGCGCGCTCCGCAGCGAGGCGCTTTAGTCCGCTCCGCTACTCCACCGCGGCACACCTTTCCTGCTTTGCCCATTCGCATTTGATGTCATATATTCTGTGAATATGAAAAGAATAACATCTGCAGGGTCAGAAGTGACGTCTGTTGTTTCGGAGTAGACGCGACATGTACATGAATAAAAATTTATACTCGTAGCGTAAAGGGTAGCCACAGAAGCGAGGAGAGCGCCCCTGTACACGCTACACGCGCCACGCTGCCCCGGCTATGCCTTTGGCGCACAATGGCGGTCAGTGTGGCAGGCGGCGCCCGGATGCCCGCAACAGCCCACGTCCTGTCTCTGAGCACGACCACCGCCTCACTCCCACCACCACACGACCAGCGAGGCACACGCGAATGCAGGCACGCTCTCAGCATTCTGGCTCCTTCCGTATACCTCACGAAGCGACGACAAGGACAACAGTAGAGAGATTAGGGCCCCACAAAGAGGCAGTCATTTTCCCCTTGAACCGTTCAGCTCTGGCGTAGGAGGAATTTACAGTGGTGCGCGAAGTGCCCTCCGCCACACACAATGAGGTAGCTTGTGAACTATGGAAGTAGACGTAGACCTTCTGATCGGTTCGTCGCGGCCAGTCACCAATTCCTCTTTCGTGCCAATGTGTTGTATATTTTCCACTACGTGTACCTCTCCCTCTACTATAAAAGTGGATATTCACCCTCGTTATAGAACACGTCATATCGTATTAATTATAACCATAATGCATGTGAGGTCGCGGTTGTAAACTTAATTATTTTGTCAAGTAGGCTCAACCACAGCGATCGTATAAAAAAACACTAAAGTATGACGCGTTTCTAGGGTCAAGCCCTCATCATCAGATAAACTATACAAGAATTGGGAATGAATCTTTCCACTCTGCAGCGGAGTGTGCGCTGATATGAAACTTCCTGGCAGATTAAAATTGTGTGCCGGAACCGGGACTCGAACCTGGGCCCTTTGCCTTTCGCGGGCAAGCGCACTACCGACTGTGCTATCCCGACATGACTCACGATGCCGCCTCACAACTTTTTATACAAGAATTGTCTCGGGTTTTAAGATTCTTGTATAGTTTATCTGATGATGAGGGCTTGACCCTTGAAACGCGTCATACTTTAGTGTTTTTTTACACGATCTCTGTGGTTGAGCCTACTTGACAAAATAATGTCATATCGTGCTATTTTTCTGTTTTCGGCATGTGACTTTAACACTTTGCCCTATTCACACCCGGCACTTCTCTGTGAACTGGCATATGTTAGGATGTTTCTATATTGCTGCGTGAAGCATGCGTTGCAGCTGAGTTGCATCCAACCTGCTGTCTCGGCGGGCTGTTAACCGGTGATAACGGTCATCTCTTGCTGGTGTTACCTGTGGACGACTTTGCCCTCGACCGTCATATAACAGTTCCTGTTGTCGGAAATTGCTACCAGGTGTAACACTCCCCTCACTAACCGGTTGATTAATCCTGTGACAGATTAACGTGTGTTGCCTACAATAGAAGTTGGACAAGGCTATCTTTACCGAAAAAATATTGTGCAAACTAAAACCATCAAGTGAGGGAATGTCGCCACAACGAACTACCACACCAGAGAGCCCGTTCCTCCTACTCTACTAATTACTAATTGAACTGATTTAATTTCGGAACAATCACACTCACACATGAAAGTATTGCAAATTATAGGTAGTAACAAATAATGAAACAGTACAAATCTTTATAAATTAACACGGTCGCTAGCCCAATGGGGCACTCAGAGTGTGTTATAATTAACCACGACAATTATGAATGGGTAATCGCACACGTTAGTGTTGCACAACAAAAGACTGGAAAACACTTTTGCGATTGAATAACTTTTACGAAAAATTATGCTTTGGTTTTGTCAGTTTATAGTAAGAAAGGAAATAATAATGTTTTAAATAAACTGGTTTTACTCGAAAACCGTATTGGATCGGAGACCAATGTTGCAATCAATTATCAACATCCCCACACTAAGACTCACCTGCATGAGAAGTTCACTGTGGGTAGCAAAACATTTGATTGAAAGAATAATTAATATTAAGATTACCAAGAAAGAAAATACTCAAATAACTTCCAACCAGATCACAACTGGACAACGCCGAAATACGAACCAACATAGCAAATCAACTTTACACATAAATTTTACACCAATGAAATATTAAATAGTAATGAACCAGATATTTCAGAATTATTATCTTTTAATTTATTTACTTGTGCCAACTTTGTTTTAAAGAAAGCAGTCCTCTTCGTCCAAAAAATTTAATTGTTGAAATTAGCTCTAAGACGTAAACTTTAGTTATTTAAATTTTATAGTTTGGCACTGAATTTAATACTCTTTTCACTTTCAACGACGGGAGACTTCTGGAAAGGATAGGACCCTACTTGGCAACAATGTCTTAGGACATTGACGTGGTAGAAGTTCTTCAAATTTTAGGTTATTATTAAGAAAAATAGTTTCTCAAGCACAAAACTGGGTAACGCCTTACTAAATGTCTAAACTCTGTGTGGTCGGCAATACTGGAGCGGTCATACATTGCGTCCTCGTTGTTGAAGAGCAGGATGCGCCGACTCCGACAATGCTGCAGGTCACAATACAGACACAGGTCCAATCCAGAGAGCAATTTGAGGGCAGAATCTTGACATACACAGCTGGACTGCCGTGTGACCCCGCTCATATTGGAAAAATGTGCGCTAATTATGGAACTCTGCCAACAAGGCCTAGTGACTGCAAAGAGCGAGGTGCTGCACGCTCCCGTGCACTTGCTTGCGTCCGAACTGTTCAAACGACAGAGCTCGATTCTTTTCTGACTCCCCAGCTACTACCACTGCTCCCGCTCTGTTGCTCCAAAGACCACATACCACACACACCAAAGATGTTTCCTACTTTTCCTATCGATGATTACTCAGATACATAGATAATAAATTACATAAATTCACGTAAACAAACTACACAATACTATAATATACATATGTTATGATAATAAACTTCAACAAAACCTATATACATTTAAATTTTAATACATATTTGAAATTAACATCTGGATGCTAACGTCACACAGATACTGAAAATTACACTTTGGGACAATCCAAAAGCTGCAGCCACCTTCATCTGTGTCTGTCCCAACCTCCATGCCGTAGCTTCAGCTAAGGCACGTTGTTGGTGCATTGGTCACTCCACTATCTACATCTACATCTACATCTACATTGGATACTCTGCAAATCACATTTAAGTGCCTGGCAGAGGGTTCATCAAACCACAAATATACTATTTATCTCCCATTCCATTATCGAATATCGCGCAGGAAGAAAGAACACCTGAATCTCTCTGTTAGAGCTCTGATTTCTCGTATTTTATTCTGGTGATCATTTCTACCTATGTAAATGGGAGTCAACAATATATTTTCGCATTCGGAGGAGAATGTTTGCGATTGGAGTTTCGCAAGTAGCCTACGCCTCAGCGATAAGCGCCGTTGTTGTAATGATTCCCATCCCAGATCCTGTATCATTTCCGTAACGTTGTCTCCCCTGTATCGTGACAATACGAAACGTGCTGCCCTTCTTTGGACTCTTTCGATGTCCTCCGTCAAACCCACCTGATAAGGAACCCACACTGGGCTGCAATACTCCAAAAACGGACGGACAAGCGTAGTGTATGCAGTTTCTTTTGTAGTTCTGTTGCGTGTTTTAAGGGTTCTGCCAATAAAACGCAGTCTCTGGTTCGCCTTTCCCACAACATTATCTACGTGTTCTTTCCAGTTTAAGTCTGAAGTAATAGTAATTCCTAGGTATTTAGTGGAGTTTACGGCCTTCACTTTTGATTGATTTATGTTGTAAACAAAGTGTAAAGGATTTCTTTTCGTACTCATGTGGACGACTTCACACTTCTCATTATTTAGAGTCAATTGCCAATTTTTACACCATACTGATATCTTATTCAGATCGTTCTGCAGTTGGTTTCGATCTTCAGGTGATTATACTAGAAGGTAAATGACGGCGTCATCTGCAAACAACCTAAGAGAGCTACTAAGATTTTCCCCTAAATCGTTTATGTAAATAAGGAATAGCAGAGGACCAATAACACTACCCTGTGGAACGCCCGATATCACCTCTGTTTTAGTCGATGCCTTACCATCGATTACTACAAACTGTGTCCTCTCTGACAAGAAATCCCCTATCCAATCGCAAATTTGGGGCGATATACCATAACCACGCAATTTGATTAAAAGCCGTTTGTGAGGTACGGTCTCAAAAGCTTTTTGGAAATCAAGAAATACGGAATCGATTTGCGAACCGTTGTCGATAGCACCCATCACTTTGTGTGAATAAAGAGCTAGTTGTGTATCGCATGAACGATATTTTCTAAATCCGTGTTGACCTTGGGTCAATAGATCGTTCTGTTCGAGATAATTCATAATATTTGAATACAGGATATGTTCCAAAACCCTGCTGCAAATTGACGTCAATGAAATAGGACTGTAGTTTAGTGGATTACTCCTACTGCCTTTCTTGAATATAGGTGTGATCTGGGCAACTTTCCAATCTTTTGGTGCAGATCTGAACCCAACTGCTTGTGTAATTCGTTTGGTAGAGTAAACGCAACACCAACCCCTCTGCAGCAACTTTCTGTTGCTACCACTATCTGTGTTTCAGTGACGTTGGTTGTTGTCTCCACCTGAATAACCGATAGAAAAAAATCGAACCATTTGAGTTCATTCCGCAAATGACAGTACTTAAAAACCTAGATATCTCAACTGATCCCCTTTTTGACCGGTGTATAACACAAATGTGTGTCTTATTCGACAGTGAACTGAGACGGAATGGTAGTGCTGAATGTCGTGTCTCTCATTAAGACTCTGCTGGACGTAACACGGCTCGGTATGAGCCCGGAAATAAAGGCGCGAGTGGCTGCGGACTCTGGTGCCGGGCCACGCCTCCGCCAGGCGCGCTTCAATTCCCAGCTAGCCGTGAAATTGTTTGGCCCGCGAAACACAGGGCTGGGGAGCCCCGAGCACTCCCAAGTTCCAGAGCAGGCAGGCACTCTGCTGTTGAGAGGGGGGGGGGGGGGGGTCGCAGGCAAGCGAGGGGAGCCACACTCGACAAGTAAATCGTTATCCTACTTAACAGCCGCGGCCCGCCGTTCTCACAATGGAAAACTTTCCTGCTTGATTCCATTCGTCACTGCAGTTGATTGGCAATTGTTAGAACCCTAGCTCGTGAGCTGATACACCACGTGTGAAACACGTGTACGCACATGCTATTGTGCCCGCTTCGAACGCCAACCCATTTTTCTTAGTTACTCGGTTTGGAGAGGAAGGTGGTCGTAAGGGTTTGGTAATTGACCAAGGAAAACTGGGAAGCAACATCATTATATAAATACGCTGACACGAAACGGAGGGTACAAATTTTTAATATTAATCATAAAAGAAGGCCAACGCACATAATTCGAAAGGTGGTTTGTCGTAGATGTTGCGAATATAAAAATTGTGCAATTATATATTTCTGACGACGTTACAGCGTTCATTTAATGAAATAAATCGCAATTTGTGATCACTTACGGCATCACTGTACTGGGTTTAGATGGAATACCAAAGGGCGGCGAATGAAAATTTGTGCCCGGCCGGGATTCGAACCAGGGATCTCCTGCTTACTAGGCAGACGCGTTGACCAGAACAAATAGGCTGTGGTAATAGGAAAGAGACAGCGTGGCGAATGGAGATGTTTGTGTGTGGCGGGAGACGTGCAGGGAAGAGTCCTCTGCAGTCGGGCTGGTCACTGTGTCCTCGGTGGCGGAGTGGTCAACGCGTCTGCCTAGTAAGCCGGACATCCCGGATTCGAATCCCGGCCGGGCACAAATTATCATTCGTCGCACATTGGTATTTCATCTAAACCTAGTACAGTGATGCCATAAGTGATCGCAAACTGCGATTTATTTCATAAAAATTGTGTTTGCTAGTAGCCGTTAAGAGTAGTTAAAAAAAAAAAAATAGGATGATACTCCAAATTCTCCATAAGTTTTGCCACTATATTATAACCCGTTCTAGTTGGCATATTGGTACAGGTAAAATTAGCTCAGTTAGCGTTTAGAGTTCCTGTTATAAGGTCCTCAGTTCGATTCCCGCTGCCTCCCATTTTTTAATTCTTCGTAATGTCCAATTCTTAACTTTTAAATGGTTTTTAAATATAATAAGATAATTCCGTTTATGAACGCAGTATTAATATATGCAGATTCATTACAATAATCATTATATAAAACGCTGACACACAAATTAGAATTAAAAGTGAGTTCTATTGTTGCTCTTAACAGAAATCCGAATACAAAGGAAGGATGGTTAATGGTATCAGAATGCGTATCAAATGTTTATATAATAATTCTATTGTTTGCCAAGTTTTCACTGGAATCACAGAAAATAGGCGAATTTTGATTTCCCGTATACATATGACTTATTCGGGCACTACTTCACCTTTCCAGTTCCAACGAGCACAATTTCCACTTATTCCTGCATTTGATATTACTGTTAATAAGTCTCAAGGACAAATATTTGAAAAGTCGGGATTCTATTAAGAAAACCAGTTTTCACACATGGTCAGCTGTGTTGCAGCAAGTAGTGTTCGTTTCTCTGATGGTTTGAAATTTTTATATTTGTGAATATAGAGAACAAGGACATTTACCGAATGATGAAAGCATTTTTACGAAAAATTTTGTTTTTACTGAAGTTTTGTAATGCTAAATTGTGAATAATGAAAGGAATTAATTCCCTCATTTGTGTCTTTCATTCTTTCGTGTTTCCTCTTTGTCCTTTCTTTCACTTGCTCTCCTAGCATTCACATAAAACCTATAAGTTTGCAGCGTTCAGTATATTCCAGTTATATATAAATGTGGCGTCTATTCCGAAAGAACAGACGTCACGTCTGGTCCTGCAGTTGTTATTCTTTGATATTCACAGAATACATGACAACTGCGAATGGGCAAAGCTGAAAATATGTACCCAGCCGGTATTCGAACCCGGGTCTCCCGCTTTCTAGGCAGTTGCGCTGACCACTACACCACTGAGGACGTAGTGGTCACCACACATGCAAGAACTACCTAATCACGCCTCCTGTCAGACACAAACTTCCAGGTGTACCCTGTTCACAGTTCTCAAACTCGTAGTCACTTTGTACTAATTCCCGTAAGAGAGTAGGGCTCTAAACTTGCCCACCCCTCCCCACTAACGAAAGGATCATTGCCCGTCACTGGCATATACTTACTCTTACGAGAATTAGAACAACGTGAGTAAGAGTTTGAGTACTGTGGGCAGGGTAAAGCTGGAAGTTTGTATCTGACGGGAAGCGTGCTTAAATAGTCGTTACAGGTGCAACAAAAAAGAACAAGAAAGTGGTGTAGTGGTCAGAGCAACTGTCTCGAAAGCGAGAGACCCGGGTTCGAATCCCGGCTGGGTACACATTTTCAGCTTTTCGCATTCGCATTTGATGTCATATATTCTGTGAACATAAATTCAAAATACATTAAACATGTTTTTTTTCATTTTCATAACTTTTCAGACGTAACTGGTCGAATTTCAATCGCAGGCAATACTAGTTCAAATAAAAATCAACGAACGACTGTAACACTTTTCTTAACTTTGGGCACCATTGTATATGTAGGTCCAGAATAACTAAATGGTGTCTTACAGTAGTAATAAGTAAAAGAACGCGGATCCCGGCCAACAGTAAAGCAATGTCCCTTGAGACGTCCCCAAACACCAACAGCCGAGAATGAAGTACACCATCAATCACGTGAAGTGGTTATAAATCCCTTTATGAGATCTTTATTTGCCATAGATCGCTTATTGATTTTACATGATGACTAGTTTCGACTCGCATTATCAAATCTTAATTGTGCAGGCATGGTAAGAAGTCAGGTAATTATTATCACTAGTATTGCCTGTGGTCGAAAATCGACCAATTGTGTTTACAATGGTCACTGGGGGTAAAATTTTACGTATCATGTCGGCGGCCTCGCGTGATTATGTTGACAACATCAACAACACGATATAAAATCTTTGCCCATTTGTTCGAACCATACAGAATGACTCGATTAGTGTATCGTACAGACCATGAAGTAAACAAATAATGCTGTTACTGCATTATGGTTGACAGGTTCTTGTATGTACCCTCGTCCGCTCAGTAAAAATAATTGCCCTCGTAAAGCGAAGATTACATGAGAAAACATCAGCGTTCTCAAGCGATTGGCTAAAATGATGACTCACAGGGTTCTCACTATTCAGCATCTGTTGCCAACATTATCATAGGAGGCCGCTGGGATATTTGGTAAAATTTAACCGGCACTTGGAGGTATGAAACGGCACTGGGAGCACTCCATGTTTCGATATTCACTTATTTTAATACTGCAGATTTGCTGCATTACAGCGTCTTTGGTCGAGGCGAATAGCCAATCAGTGAGCTGATTGTTGGAGAATGTAGAACTTGATCCAAGCTGTAGATAGGAAAATTTCTACTTCCTTTTACCACTTTTAATGGGTAAATGCACACACAATATTTATATTCGTGAAATCTACGACAAACAATCTTTCGAATTATGTAACTTTCATCGGCCTTCTTGTACGAATAAATTAGTAATCTGTACCACATTTTTCGCGTTGGCGTATTTATATAATGATGTGAAGCACTACACAGGATCATGCAGATGCCAGCAAAGTCCGTTTGTTGGTACTGAAGTCAGCGACTCGAAGCGTAGGACTGGAAGAGGATAATTCGCCGGGTCACATGTTACTTCCGCAAATATTAGCGAAGGGCAAGGCACGCCTCTCCTCTGTAGCTATGGGGAAATTGGTACGATACGTCTCGTTAAGGACCGTTTTCCTAGCTGTGGGAATATCCCTCGACGTCCTGCGTAAAACGCCCACTCGCCCAATGCAAACATGCGGGACCGTTTCCGTAGGCCGAGGGACGTGGCACGCCGCTGCGAGCACTGACTGCGGTAAACGCTTGCGTGCTCCAAGAGGAGTCTGCCCCGCACGCCGAAGCCATCTGCTTGGCTGGGATAACTGAAATATGCTTCTGTTTTACGATATGAAGAATTATCATTTTTCTTTCTGCTGCAATAATTATATTTGATTCAAAAAACATAATCAACAAAACAGTAAAAATTACAGGTGTATGCATTTTATTTAGTTTGAAAAGAAAACAATGCAGTGTTTGGTTGTGTGCCCATCTTCCGCAGCCGCTGTTAAACGTAACTGTAAACAGGGTTTTCGTCTTGTGCTGGCCGCATTCAAAACTACTGTTTTACACCAGGCGCGTTTCGCTTTCTACTTTCAAAACATCTCCTGTGCTTCTGTAAATGAAACATAGGTTTGTACAATTTGTTTCGTATCTATAGACCAAAAAAGAACTTTCTTTTTGTGCACGTTATGTGTTTTGAAACTGATGAACAGTGTATTCTCGGTGTTATTGCCTCTTCCTTCATCCCACTGCTGTTTCTCCGTATTGTTGGTTTCGGTTGGTCGACTTGTGATGAGCCTATTTCATTTTATATGCTAATTTTCGTCTATTTTTTATATCGTTTTTCCATTCCATTTGTTCCCACTTCACTTATTTAAAAACTGCGTAAAATTTGTACAAAAAATTGGAAGGCATTACACTACAAAAAGGGTGATGTATAAACTTAACAGTTTAAAATAAGTGAAGTGGTAACACATGGAACAGAAAAAATGATATAAAAATAAACGAAAATTGCCGTATTCAATCAAAACCAACAAGATGGAAAAACAGCAGAGGGATGTAATTAAGAGGCCACAACACCGTGCATAGACTGTAAATCAACTTAAAAACACACAACGTGCACAGGAGTAAAAATCTCTTTGTATATTATATATTTATATATAACGAATTCTATAAACCTTTGTATCATTTACAGAATCACACAAAATGCTTTTAAAATAAAAAGCGATGCGCGCCTGGTGTAAAAATAATTGTGTTAATTGCAGCCAGCACAAGACGGAAAACGTCCTATCATAAACATTAAAAGAATGTACGAAAACCAAAGTCAGTCGACCAGACCAAACTACCCAGACGATTTCCTTCACTTTTGCTTTATACGAAAGGTATTCATTCGCCGATTTGTCATAAAGTATCAGAATTAAGTCTCCCCATCCTTTATTATTATTTGAACGCTGTATCCTTCTGTCCTTGCATTGCATATTTCAATCGGTTTGTTTAACGATATCTTCGGATTAATTAGGGTACGCAGTTCTTTTTTGACCTAAAAACACTCAGCGGATCAAGTTCGTTCATTTGGCCTTTTAAACACTTGCACTGATTGATTCTGAAGAAAGCTATGCGTGAACGTTCAACTTTACTTCCATTTTTTCCTAACGTTTTAGTCCTTCCACTAACGCTGCGAAGTATTCGCACGGGTCCTCTAACAGTTAATCAAAACAATTCAGTATTATTCGATAAAGGTCAATGCTTTTAGCCGTGCATACTAAGGCGCCTGGCCGTCCTGGCCGTCCGCCGTCAGGGGTTCGAGTCCCTCTCGAGCATGGTTGTTTGTGTTGTCCTTAGCGTAAGTAGTTTGTAAGCGTACGGACTGATCACCAACGTAGTTCAGTCCCTTAGATTTTCAAACTCGGTTGCAGGAATCACTTTTCACTTTGTCTTCAGTTAACGACAGAAGGTAGTGAAACTGATTAGGAGTGAATCTAAAATAACTTGTCCGCATCGTCGAGCAACATTTATCTGACTTCTTTGCGCTTCGAATAATACGCAGTCTTCCTCCTCTTCAGTAACATCCATGTTCTTCCCCAGTGCCAAACTGAAAACTTTTCGCACCGAGCACTGCTTTGCATATTCGGCCTTGGCTGTCTCTGCTACTGACGCATACCAAGCTATAGCTCGCAACGCGCTGAACCTGCGCAACACCGGTGAACCGCACAATACCCGACAAAGAAATGGAAAGGGGAAAAATTTGTCGCTCACTACCTTTCCGATGTTGGTTTGGTAAACTTTCTACGTCAGACATGAGATTTTAATTTATTACTTCACTATCACTGACTCTAATGGCCAGAAAATAATATTTATTTTGATGATACGAAACTAACGGACATTATTTTTCGATAATTTCGCTGGGCGTTTATAGAAAATATAATCAAGAGATACATGCTATGACAAAGGTTCTGATCATTAACTTTTAATAAATTTGACAGGTATGTATCAGACTGAATCAAGGCAAAATAAAGAAGACGTGGTGGAAATGGCCGAGTATTCTAAGGCGCCTTGCTGCGGAGAGCACTGTTGCACCCCGTCGGAGGTTCGAATCCTCCCACGGGCCTTTTTTGTGTGTGTGTGTGTGTGTGTGTGTGTGTGTGAGAGAGAGAGAGAGAGAGAGAGAGAGAGAGAGAGAGAGAGAGAGAGAGAGAGAGAATTTGTGAGAAAGAAAAATTAATATTTGAGCACCAGAAATTTAAAAAAAAAGAGGTAGCTTACTAAAAATATATTCTCGATTTATATAAGCGATAATGGAGAGATAAACACGGAAAAATTATTGTAAAAGTTTAGTTAAATGCTTGTTTGTAATTCATACTAGGTAATAGAAGCTAGATTTGTTTCGACAACACAAATTTAATAATTTAGTTTTAAAAAAGTGGATTGCCAAAACTACTGCGAGCTGGATGTGGAACGCGAGGGAGGGAGGGGGGGGGGGCGAGGGAATGGGACACGTTGTACCTGACTGGAATATGGATGATTGTTTTGGTAGAAATATCCTATCCTCGCAACCCTAATACAGCTTTGACTTCGGATTTTAAAAATTTCGTGAAGCAAAATCAGAAACTACTTCTTGTTTCCGATTCTATCGTAGTAAGAGTGTTGCGGCTATCTAAACATATCGTAAACAGAGAATTCATTGCATGACAATCGGAGCCATTTGCAGCGATTTAACCTATAAACGCGGATGGGGTTATGTTTTTAGCTGTCATATATTACGAATAAAGCCGGCCGCGGTGGCCGAGGGGAGTGAGGCGCTCCAGTCACGGTCTGCACGGCCACTACGGTCGGTGGTTCGAATCCCCCCTCGGGCATGGATATTTGTGCCGTCCTTAGGATTAGCTAGTTCCTAAGTAATTTGTAAGTTTAGGGACTGATGACCCCGTAGTTATGTCCCATAAGCTATACAAACATTTGAACATTTTGAACGAATAAGGAATACTTGTTTCTTCAGTTTCACTTCCCAGTTCTGTAGTGCCACTGAGTTACAACTTTTGTCAGGAGAATGCAAGAGATTGGTAACCACAGAATCACGTAAAAACAAGTAATACAACATGTTTTTTTTTCCTTTTAACTGGAGTGAAAATACGCTTCGAAGTCCGCTAGTCAAAATATAGTGAGCTGAGTTCAGCATAAATATAATTTGTACTCTCCTTCTCACAATGAATTACGAGCGATTGACATCGTAAACTTTGTACAGTCTGATGACCACATCGTGGGAACAAGCTTCACTATGAATATTGTAGCACTTCTATTGACTACCACAGAGATCAATACACCACTTCTACTAGACAAGCGGCACTTCCTCGTCGACAGGTGGCAAGGCAGAAGCGAGACAGGCACGGACACGTAGGTCACGCTTCACCTGTCAACTAACATCATATTCGTCTGCATTTCGCTTAGTCTACGCTTGACACAAGCTTAGTGGTCTTGACGGATCTACTATAACTTCTTTGAGCAAAGTAGAGCGCTGGAGCGGTAATTCATTCGGTAGAATGGCGGTTCAAATTCGTACAACAGTTGCCGGGGCTGTTCCTTTGAAAACAGTGGCCAAGTTCCTTCCCAATCCGTCTCCAACCCGACCTTGTTGTCCATCACTATGTAATCGACGAGACGTTAAACCCTAATCTTCCTTCCTTGTTTCTAATTACTCTGGTTTCTTGGAATTTAATTTCTTCTAATTTCCCAGTATTCTTTTATTCTAATTAATATTAATGTGGAAAGCGACTGGTTAAATTTGTTGAAATGAGAGAAATCAACAGCCGCACACTTCAAGATTTAAATTATTCGCCTACCTGTTTCCACCTTAGGACATCTTCATATCATTATACATAAACTTGTGGTTTTTTTGTCCCTTGTCGCAAAAATTTATGTGCCTCTTATCTACACCTGATGTCTTGGACCCCTTATAATATGATGTATGTACTCTAGCCACCAATAACAACTGTGTTAGTTATTGCTCCAGCTGACAGATTTTCCCCCCAACCCCTCAAATTTAGTCCTTGCTTCCTGCATTAAGTTAGAATTTGAGAATGGCGAAAGTCAGGTTGGAAGCAAATTTTGTCCAAATATTTGGCATTTTTACTAAAAATCACAAACGTAATACCCAGTACACTGTATTGTAATGATTGATTTAGCAAAGAAAGTATTACAGCGGAAATGACTATTTTGCGTGTGATATTGGATTTAATGATATGTTGCACTAAGGATTAAAAAGAAACAAAAATTAGTACAGGAATAGGATTTCAAACTGTATCGGCGGCGTGGTAACAGCAAACCGTAACCTACGTAGGTTGGTCAAACCATCGCTAATGTTATGATATAACCAAGAAGCATGACATTCCAATATCGATTTTTTTTCGGCAACTAGGGACCGCTATGTAGCTATTCAGGACAGGTCCCTCTACAACATGCCTGTGTTGTTGTGGTCTTCAGTCCGGAGACTGGTTTGATGCAGCTCTCCACAATACCCTATCCTGAGCAAGCCTCTTCATCTCCACATAAGAACGGCAACCTACATCTGTCTGAATCTGCTTACTGTATCCATCTCTTGGTCTTCCTCTGCGATTTTTACCCCACACACTTCCCTCCAACGCTAAATTCACAATTCCTTGATGTCTAAGAATGTGTCCTACCAATCGGTCCCTTCTTTCAGTCAACGTACGCCAGAAATTTCTTTTCTCCCCAATTCTGTTCAGTACCTCCTCATTAGTTACGCGATCCACCCACCTAATCTTCAGCATTCTTCTGTAGCACCATATTTCAAAAGCCTCTATCCTCTACCTGACCGCACTGTTTATCGTCCATGTCTCACTCCCATACAAGGCAACGCTCCATACAGATGCCTTCAGAAAGGACTTCCTTAGGCTTAAATCAATATTCGAGGTTAACAAATTTCTCTTTTTCAAGAACGCTTTTCTACCCATTGCCATTCTGCATTTTACATCCTCTGTACTGCGACCATCATTTGTTATTTTACTGCCCAAGTAACAAAACTCATCTACCTCCTTTATTGCTTCGTTTCCCAATCTAATTCCTTCAGCATCACCTGATTTTCTTTCACTGCACTCCATTACCCTCCATCACCCATGCCTAAGACTAATCAAAATCCGTGATTTAAAAGTCTGATTGTCTCTTTGTGAAACATATCTTCCTGCTGTTTATTCCGGTTTTATGTTGTTTTTAAATATGTTTTAAATTCTTAGATCTAGCTTGTTAATTAACTTATCAGTCGGTGAAACCAAATCTGACATGCGTTATACAGTGAATTACGGAACATTAAAAAAAGATAGAGCTCATTCCAAAAGAACGCTCCGGTAAACAATATGTTATAGGTGATAGGTTTGAATGGCGTTCCACGCCTGCAGCGCTGTATACCAACTCCTGGGTCCTGGGGAAGATATATCTTTTGGTTTGCCGCAGTAGGCGCTTGCCTGTCGAAGAGAGCAGATGGCCGCCACAATCGTAGCTTCCGCCAGTTGCGAAGCGCGCGGTGTGATTAGTTTTTTGCTGGAAAAAAGGATTGACAGATGCCGGCATCCATTACGAGTTGTGTCTACTGTACGGAATGGACATAATAAGCGACAAACAAGCTCGACACTTGTGCCGAGAATTTCGAAAGGGCCGCACAAATGTACACGATGAACAGCGGAGTGACAGGCCCAGTATGATCAAGTACTTGTCATAACATAAAAGAGACGGGTTGCAGTCGCAATTACAAAATACTGAAGATGATCCAGAAGGATTGAAACATGTTAATGTAAAACAAATGTATTTGTTTTCTGGTGATCAGATGATAAATTGCTGCAAACCAAGCGAACTAACAATTCGAAGTGATCGGTGTTTTACGAATAGTGGTCAGGCTTTGCTCAAATGATCGTTACAGGTTCAGATCCTAGTCGGCAGACTTCTATGCCGAGGGGGATAAAGAAGCTGAAGCAGCGTTACAGAAGTGTATAGACTTGAAAGGCGATTATGTGGAAAAGTGAATTAGATATGTAGTCATATATTATGTTACACAGCCATAAGTTATTATTGGTAGTACACATTGATCAAAAATTGTTTTCTTCAGCTCAACCGACATCTTAGATTTCAAAATTGAAGAGTAAGCTTGCCAGTCCAGTTAAATTCGTCATAATATTTCTGGTTTTAGATCTGCTTTCATGTTTATCAGATGACCCAGATAGACATATTCTGCTACTCTTGCACCCAGATAGACATATTCTGCGACAGTTGTGTATTTCCAACCGATATACTTCCCTGAGGTGTCCACTCATTGATCAAGATCTTGGTCTTATCAATGTTCATTTTTGGTGCTAATTCCGAGCACACCGATGCAAGTTCGTTAACTAATATATGAAGATCTTCAATGTAAGCGTTTAATTTGTGTTCTTGTTGACTTTCCGGGGAAGGAGTGACGACTGAAACGGAATCTATATTTACAGTAGAAAGTAAGAATAAGCGCTACAAACGAAATGTCGAAAGTAAGCAGCATTGGAAGGGATGTTAGACAGGGTTGTCCCTTTGTTGTCAAATTTTTATTCAGAAGAGCTTATTTTCTAAATGCTGAGACGGAAAAAAAGAGGAATAAGTACTGGTGGGAAGAGAATGCCTAAGAAATCGAGAAAACTGCAAAAAGATGATAAAAGATCTGAATGAGGCTTGTGTTGAATATGGGATGAAGATCACAGTCTGGTGATTGAATAAAAACTGGCAGATATTAAGATCAATTAGCCATAAACCGGATAAGAAGTATTAAAAATCTGAAGATCTGCGGTGCCATCAGGAAATCACAACCCGGATTGCTAAAGCGAAGGAGGCATTCAAGAGAAAGAAGAGATTATTATGTGGCAAAGACCTGAGGAAAAGGCTTGGCAGGTGTTTTATTTGGGGTGTGGCACTGTATGGGACAGAAACATCGACACAGACGAGAGGATGATGAAGAAAAAAGAGTTGATGGTTTTGAGATGTGGATGTAGATGAGGAGCGGAATGGAGACGATAAGCTGGAAACGATTGGTGAGAGAAGAAGACTGCTGCAGGTTATAAGAGAAAAGAAGAAAAACTGGATGGGACTTCTGTTGAAACTGTTCAGTAATAGATTGCTTGGCAATGACCTGAGGGAGACGATTGAGAGAGAGGAGAAGAAACAAGTTTATAGACGACATAAAGGAAAATAGAAAATACGTAGACCTGAAGAAGATGGCGGAAGACTTGCAACGGGACTGGTTGATGTGTGTGTAACGGGGCTACTCAATAAGTGTGTGTGCGTGTGTTGCCTTCAGTACTAAGAGGGGGTCTACAAAAATAAAAGATCGCATCGGGCTACTAAACTTATGGATCTGACTGCAATACTACTAGGAGAGTAACTTGACAGTGCGCAACGTAATGCTGACCTACGTAAGGCAAGTTTGGGCACGTCGAAATTTACGCTATCTGACTGCATTATTAGAAGGATTAAAAAGATGCAAAATCTTTGTTGACTGATAGTCTACGAGAACAATAAAAGAATGTCGTACTGCGTTGTACTTGTTGGCCCTTATTATTACTATACAATCATACAAAAATAATGAATGCGTGCAAGAAGTATTATTTTGTTGTAAAAAGGGAAGTGATACCTCGCTTCTCACCAACTCACATTCTTCATATCGTTCATGTCACCCACTTGCTACAATGTACTTAATTACCACTAACTTCGTCAAGAATAATCACAAACAAAATTAAACGAATCAAACTGAATAAATCTCTATTAAAGAAAATTAGCAATCAGCAAATTCGACACGAGTAACATAAACTATAAAAATGAAGAATGTACATATTATTGCGAAGTCGTGCAATGAGGCAGTTTTTAAATAAGGGATGCAGCCCTACCCTCAGGAAAGGATTAATTATAAAAAATCAAAATGTCCAAAAGTGAAAGGAACTGCTTTTTTATTATTACGTTTGGTTAATGCCCTATCCATGTTATTACAACAATTAGAGCGACGAACAACGAATTCAAATGTTCAAATATTTGTATAGCTTATGGGACTTAACTACGGGGTCATCAGTCCCTAAACTTACAAACTACTTATGAACTAAATAATGCTAAGGACTGCACAAATATCCATGCCCGAGGGGGGATTCGAACCCCCGACCATAGTGGCTGTGCAGACCGTGACTGGAGCGCCTCAGTCCCCTCGGCAACCGCGGCCGGCGAGCAACGAATTAATCAAGGCTGTGTATAGGTTCCTACTGAATGGAAAGTGGTATAAAATAAAATGAAATGAGCGCCCTTGCGCAATGCGAAAAACATTTAAAGTAAATTACAAAAAAATAAATAAATACATAAATAAATAAAAATAAAAAATAAAATTAGCAGTATCATGAACTCCGGGCTGTGTCCACCGCGAGCTCCAGTGCAACCGTCACGCTCCGCTACTACTCTCCGAATCTCCGCGCGGCAACACCGAGCAAACCCCGCCTACCGGCCGCCAAAGATAATCATTCTTGCGGACCCAACAAGGATGTTTATATATATGTTGTTTCCAACATATATAATATCAAGCCGGCCGCGGTGGCCGAGAAGGATTGAGGCGCTCCAGTCACGGTCTGCACGGCCACTACGGTCGGGGGTTCGAATCCCCCCTCGGGCATGGATATTTGTGCCGTCCTTAGTTGTAAGTAGTTCTTAAGTAGTTTGTAAGTTTAGGGACTGATGACGCCGTAGTTAAGTCCCATAGACTCTACAAACATTTGATTTTATAATATCAAACTTGAAGTAAGAAATTTCCATTCAGTAGCCACCTTACAGACTTTACGGCGTGGAGAGTTACCAAGTGAGAACCTGCCTCTGGGCAAAACACAAATGATGACTTTTGCGGGTAAAAGAGTGCGTCGATTTAAGTGTCCAGTAAGTAGTGTTACTGTATATTAACC
This sequence comes from Locusta migratoria, assembly GCA_026315105.1. NCBI lineage: Eukaryota > Metazoa > Arthropoda > Insecta > Orthoptera > Acrididae > Locusta > Locusta migratoria. Next base: position 469,800,293 of record CM048744.1, on the reverse strand, counting down.
GCTGTCGTGCTGGGCTTTCGCGAGGCCTCGTCGTTCTTTCTGGCATTTCGCGTCCAGTGGAGCCCGGTGACTGTGAGAAGCCGCCAGCAGCTGGGCCCGGTTCAGGTACAAATGGCCTCGTTTCTGGCAGCGGTCGCTTATTACTGCCACTCGAGCGTAACTGCCGGCGCGCGCCGTAATGCACCTCGGCGCAGAGGCGCGGCCCCTCAAAGCGGCGTTCGGCGTCAAAAGCGTCTGGGGAGGCGGCAGGCGAGCCTAGCGCGGCCGCATCGCCTGTGTCGAGCTGAGCGGAGCTGTCGTCGACCGACCGGCGCGCGGAAAATCGATGCACCGCGCCGTCGAACGTGCGCGCTCGCCGCTACAGCTCCAGCTACACTCACTCCTCCACACTCGCTGCCGCTGCCCTGCCGCCCGACGCCGCCGCCTCGGTGGAACGTGCCAGCTTCCCTACTGGCGGTGCAGGTTCCCGATACTATCGATAAAACGAACGTATCTACTGGGCGATTTAATCTCTGAGTACGACTGGAAGCGCTAAGCGAGATTAGAGTCACCAAGAATAAAAATATACATTCATTACTTCTCAATTTCCGAGAATTTCCGACTTTAGCTGCTCTTCTTCACTTTGTCTATCATATTGTAACATATGAAAATTTGTGCCGGGTCTCCCACTTTTCGCGAGCGGTCGCCTTAACCACTCGGCCACCCGGACACGCTCCCCGGCCAGACCCAAACTTCCATATGTCTCTAGGTAAAATTTCCGGGCTGATGGCCCGTGGTCCAGATGTAAAACTTCCTCCCGACGTTTCGTCTCCAACTGCGGGAGACATCTTCAAGAGTCTTCCGGCTACTGCCACTGTGGGCTTCGCTTCTTCTTGGCGGGCCTCGACCATGGCCTGTCTGAGTGGAGATCAAGCAAGTATTTGCTATGCTTCCTCATTCCTAGATGATTGGTTTGTACTTCTTACTGGCGTGTTGATTTGTCTTATACCTGTTGGAAAAAACTGAGATGGACTAATCTATTTTCTGCTAGTTTTCACTAGCGAGAACTCTGCCTGGGCTGCAGGAATATGATTTCGTCCCGGTCTCCCATTTCTCGCCCAGTTCACATGGTCTACCGCGAGGTACATGCCACTGTGGGCCGAGGGGCTCTCGCATTTATAGAGGGCATAGAGGGCACCACCATACGTCACGTGATGCTGACTTCGTAGCTATCTCTGGATGACGTCGTCATTCTCGATTAAAAATAATCTATTTTCGTTTTTGGAATGAAACTTTCACTCTGCAGCGGAGTGTGCGCTGATATGAAACTTCCTGCCAGATTAAAATTGTGTGCCGCAACCGGGACTCAAACCTGAGACCTTTGCCTTTCACGGACAAGCGCACTACCGACTATGCTATCCCGACACGACTCACGATGCAGCCTCACAACTTTTGTTGGTGCAGTGTCGACATCCATATTTTATCTAACTTCAGACCTTCTTCTTTCCTATTAAAATTATTCTGGTGTTTGTGGATCTCTATTGCTTCTTTATGCATGCGTGCATGGTACTGAGATATCCTACCTAAACCGCTCGTCTCGTTAAATTTTCTTTCATGATTTCCTTTTTGAAAAACATGTTCAGCCATTGCCGATTTTTCCGTGTGGCCCAGACGACAGTTCCTTTTTATGTTCAGATATGCGAGTGTTGACGCTTCTTTTTGTTGTACCAATATATACTTTACCACAGCTGCAAGGAATTTTATAAACCCCAGGTGTTGTTAGGGGGTGACGTGCGTCTTTTGCTGATCTCAAGTATTGTTTGATCATCTTGGTGAGTCTGTAGATCATTTCGACGCTATGCTTGGCCAATATTCTCATGATTCGATCACTAATTCTGCTAATGTACGACAGGAAAACTTTTCCAGATTGTTGTCTTGGAAAATTCAATGGAGCAGTTCGTTATTTCATTAAATGACACCAGCGACTGTGATAGTGAGATTCCAAGCCCCCAACATAGCGAAGAGAGTGAGATTAGTGCAGTTTTTCCACTATCGTCCTCAAACTGGAGTACAGAAGGATTCCATCTGCATGTTTGTAGTGCACAATTCACAAAATAGTAAGTACCAATATAACAACATTATACCCTCATTAGTTTTCACATTTTAAATATTACTGTTGCAATATAGAACATTGTTATTTTTACAGCTTTTCTTCTTTGACCTACGTAAGATACGTTTTCCCACCGTGACAAATGCTCATACTTTTGCTTTTTGTTTTGTCCGAAATACGCTTAAGGATCATAAATATGAATATTAGATTCATTACAAATGTATTACTAACAACTTAATTATAAAGTTAGCGAATAGTTTCTCGTAACTAAAACATAGGGCATAAGAAAATTTTATGTATTCTTAAGATTTCACTCTTTGTAAAGTTTCAGTATTTCGTCTTAATAATTAATTGCCGCAATTAAAACTTAAACGACAACATAGTGCAGCTCCTCCAGTACACAGTGGTGCACGTTTTTACACTAATAGTTTGAGTGTTTGAGCGTGATGAATGAAATGTGTGTGTTTGTCCGTAGGTTAGTTTACCTAGGTTTAAGTAGTTTGTAAGCTACAGACTGATGACCACGCAGTTTGGTCCGATATATTTACAGACATTTGAATGAAATGTGAGAAGACGCTCAAGTTCCGTGTGGGACGTGGCACTCTGCTCCTGGCCTCCACAGGGCCACGCAGAACTGTCATTCCTATAGTAATTTTGGACAGACTTTAGTAGGTACGTCAACTGCGGTTGATATTTTATCATTGACACTGAATTCCTATGTCAGGGACTACGAGCCTGCTCCTGGCGGATGTTCTAGTCCTACCTTGGGCATGGGTATGTGCCTGTGTTGTACGTATTTTGGTTTACGTTAAAGTAGTTTGTATGCCTATGGACTGATGAGCACAGCAGTTAGGTGCGATAGATTTACAAATATTTGAATATTTTGAAGATTAGAGGAAGTATACGACTATGGCATTCCGGTCTCTTTTACAAACTCATGTATTATTGCATCTTTCCTATCCAATCGTTCATCCTATGTTGCCGTCAATAATTTTAATCCCTGTATCTTCCACCTCACTACAGGAGTGTCAGAAAGCTGCACTGCAGATATGCTTAAACCACCACCTTCCTTGCCCTATCCTACAATCCAGAAATACCAATATTCCGCCCAAAGCTAATAGTCGTATAACCTATAGTTGCTCAAGATAAACCCCTCCAAAGCCCAAGAAATAATTATTGAATTACTACATAAAACAACAGCAACACCAAAGACTACCTTTCATTGCAAGAACACTTAGAAGATGCGACAATTCTACTAAAGAAATTGCCTACACTACACTTGTGCGTCCTATTTTGGAGTATTGCTGCGCATTATGGGATCCACACCAGGTGGGACTGATGGACGATTTAGAGAACAGAGAAGAGTAGTTCGTTTTGTATTATCGCGATATAGGGGATTGAGTGTCACGGAAATGATGCACGAGTTGGAGTGGAAATCATTGAAAGGAAGGCGTTATTTGTTGCGGCGAGATCTATTTGCGAACTTTCTTTCACCACGAACATATATTGTTAGCACCCACCTGCGCAAGGAGACATCGTAATAAAATAAGAAAAAATCAAATCGAGAACAGAAAGATTTAGGTGTTCCTTTTTCCCGCGAGCTATTAGAGAATGGAACTGTAGAGAAATATCATAAAAGTGTTTCGATGAACCCTCTGCCATGCACTTCAGTGTGACTTGCAGAGTATCCATGTAGATGCAGATCGATGATTCATATTCTAAAATAATAATAATAATAATAATAATAATAATAATAATAATAACACAGGCCGCGGTGGAGTAGCCGAGCGGTCTAAAGCGTCTCGCTGCGGAGCGCGCGGTTGCTCGCCGTGGAGGTTCGAGTCCTCCCTGGGGCATGAGTGTGTGTGTGTTTGTCCGTAGGTTAGTTTACCTAGGTTTAAGTAGTTTGTAAGCTACGGACTGATGACCACGCAGTTTGGTCCGATAGATCTACAAACATTTGAACATTTGAATATTACAGGTTTCGCCAGGTCACACTGCTATCATCGGATCTGTCTTTAACATACAACTCCCATCAGACAGGAAATTTAATAAAAGTGATTTTTTTCGCCAACTCTATCACTTCCATTTCATAATGAAAAAAATTCGGCAAGAAACTTCATTTTTATTAAGTTTCGCCGGCCGCGGTGGCCGAGGGGACTGAGGCGCTCCAGTCACGGTCTGCACGGCCACTACGGTCGGATGTTCTAATCCCCCCTCGGGCATGGATATTTGTGCCGTCCTTAGCATTAGTTAGTTCATAAGTGGTTTGTAAGTTTAGGGACTGATGACCCTGTAGTTAAGTCCCATAAGCTACACAAACATTTGAACATTTGATATTAAGTTTCCTATCTGATGAGAGTTATATATTAATACTGCAATGGTCGCGTCACTAGGAGGAACATTGGTGGTCGCGTTGTTTCAGTGCTTATACCGTTAGTTTTAATTAATCTCAGATGCTGCAGTAGGAGGGAAAAACGTGTAAGTAGTACAATAGTAGCAACAGAATATTTTTTAAATGAAAACTAACAATAGAACGTTTAGGCCCCCTGACGCGCGGGTTGCCTATTTGGGAAATACGTGTCTGTGACATCCTACGCGACCTTTCTACTGTTAAAAACAACTACTCAGCAGCTGTTGCTTTACATAACAAATCTATTAAACCGAGCGTCCCCCCCCCCCCCCCAAGAATTACAAACTTCTAGAACAATGACTGTACCACCAAGCAGACGAGTCTCGTTCTCAATGAGATTCAGTAGAATACGTAATGTAGCCAGGTACATTGTTGAACCTGACCGTTTTGCTGTCCTAGCGTTACGTATGGAGAGGCGTATTGCCCTCCACAGCTTTTAACGTGATACGCTGGCCGGTCAACTTTACTGTCACACGCACCTATTCACGGATGCATACGGCCGTGCCTCATTTTTATGGATGACCGTGGGTGCCTGCATCGAAATGCGCAGGCGCAGGAGTTCTTGAAACGACATTTAACGGCCAGACTGGCCTGTGCGTTGCCTCGACTTAAATCCCATGCAGCACGTGTGGTTTGCTTCCGAGAAACGTGGAGCAACACGTGCACATCCACCAACTACCAACAGCGGCTGTAGTCCGTGCTGGTGAGGAATGTAAGCCCCTGCCACAAGAACTCCAACATGGTAGCACCTGTCAGACCACGCGCTACTAACAGCCTTTGTAGGGTCGAGAGAACCATCATAAATCGCTCTCAATTCACTACAATTATTGTCTGTGAAAGTACGAAGGTTGCAACATTGCTGTGGAGACACTGTGCAATGTAATCTACTATTGTCACTGACAGCACACGTTGTTGCATACCTACCTTACCTATGAACAAATGGACACGCCCGTCCCACGTCACCGGCGTGCGCACAATCGAGAGAAACACAGTCACTTGTGAGCAAGCGGTCTACGTAACGGTGTCACTTTGTTTTCGAAACAGGAACAGCGGAGTTGGATTGATATTGAATGAGCCCGAGGTCGTACAGCACGACAGTGTCATCAAGGTCTTCATGAGGCGTACCGGGATTCGGCATTGCCGTACGGAACGTAGCATGTTGCATGGGCACATAAAACGCAAGCTGTGGCTGCTCTGTTTGGTCGATGGGACTGGGAAGTACTGTACCAACCACCGTACTCCCCAAACTTAAATCCTTGTGACTTAAACGTGATTCCGGAGATGGAGGAAACTCTGCGTGGTATTCGCTTCTGAACTGTTCCAGAGATTCCACAGGCAACAGAATGCTTCATTCGCACCATCAACAGAACAGGTCTTCAACATTGCTGGCAACAGTTTCTACACAACACTGGTGTCTACTTTGAAGGACAGCAACAGGTGCAATCATGTAACGTTTTGGTATCAGTTCTGAATAGATATTTGCCACTATTTAAGATCCAATCCTTGTATGTATCATTTTTGTTTGCCTGTTCAGTCGCGCGGAATGGCAAATGTTCAAATGTTTGTATAGGTTATAGAACTTAACTACGGGGTTATCAGTCCCTAAACTTACAAACTACTTATGAACTAGGTAATCCTAAGGACGGCACAAATATCCATGCACGAGGGGGAATTCGAACCCACGACCGTAGTGGCCGTGCAGACCGTGACTGGAGCGGCTCAGTCCCCTCGGCCACAGCGGCCGGCGTGCGGAATGACCGCGTGGTCTAAGGCACCATGCTACGTATGGGCGGCCGTTCCCGTCTTGTCCTCCGTCGGGCATGGGTGTGTGTAACTTGTGTGTAAGTCCAGACACTGATACCATAGCAGTTTGGTCCAATCGCTTTATAACTATTTCAAGGTTTTCAGTTACCAATTGTACTGGTTCCCGTAAAAAAAAAAAAAAATCAGCTATATAAACACTATCTTTTTGTTAAGCCATTACTGGTTTCCAGACATTCAGCCCCGCAAATAACACCCTTTCTTAGGTTACGCTTTTTATCATCCAAATGATTGTAAGCGCTCGAATAGTCAGTGTTCACGTTCATATTCCCATTGTAAAAACGGTACATTAAGTCCCACAGTGACACTCACGCATTCCCCACTAAGCATTTGCGCACAGTAGACTGCAAAGACGGTTACTCGATTTCTTCTCTTTCTTGTGCAAGGTCGGCGTTGTTAACTATGGATTTGACATGGATATTAGGAAAGAAACACCTACTTTCCTAGCTTTTATAGATTTACAGAAAACTTTTGATAACGTTGACTGAAATACTCTTTCAAAATCTGAAGGTAGCAGAGGTAAAATATACGAAACGTAAAGTTATATTGAACTTCTGCAAAAAACCACACAACAGTTATTAGAGTAGAAGAGTATGAAAGAGGCGCAGTTCTTGGGAAGGGAGTAAAACAGGGTTGTAGTGTTTCCCCATTGAGGAAGCTGTGAAGGAAAGTAAGAAGAATTTTGGAGAAAGAATCAAAGTTCAGAATGAAGAATTAAGAACTGCTGTTTGTAGGAAAAGGCCTGGAATAGCAATTGAACCGAATGGACAGTGTCTTGAAAGGAGGGTATCAGATCAACATTAACAAGAGAAATAGAATGTAGTGTTATAAAATTTGAATTTAAAAAAAAAAAAATCGAGTAGCACCGTGGTTCGAGATCCACGTGTAACTGTGCCTAGTAAAGCCATGGATGCCCTAGAAAATGTTTCCAGAGCACAAGTGAGCCGCTGCCAGTTTATCTCTGTCGCGTAGTACAAGTGTCTAGGAAGTGTTCCCCTGGAAGACGACGCACTCATCGGCACGATGAAGGTATCGAGATGCACAACACCGTGCAGCGCTCCGGCATTGCGCTAATGGCCACGTACCATTTCAGTCCTGGTTGCCAGTCCCGTGGTTTTAACAATGGGACATGCATGGGACTTCGGCTACGTAGACACACCGTTAGCCGTTTTCGGTATTCTGTGCGTTCAGACACGCTTGTACTCTGCCCAGAATCGATCTTAGTTCCTCCACAGTTCGCCACCTGTCCCCTTTTGCCAGTCTGTGTAGCCCACAACATCCGACATCTGTAATGAGGGGTGGCTATCCAACCACACAACATTTGGACATGGTTTCACTTCGGTTTCGACACTTGTTGGAGACACCCACGACAGCACTCGTGGAACACCCGTCTGGTTGTGCAGTGTCCGAAATGCCATCACAAATTTGCCTCGGCCGAGCTCAAACAGATCACGCCCCACCCTCATTCTACATTCTGACAGCACGCGCACTGGTACTACTTTGTGCTTGACCAGATCGTCTGGTGACGCGGCTATCGCATGGACGGATAGTAGACAGAAGAAACAACACCCTTCAAAGCCAAGCTCACAATACTGGTCATGTATTCCGAATTACTGGTTTCTGCAAGCCAAGTTGCCATCATTTGTTTCCTTTTCAATTTTTTTTTTATCATATGATGGTAACTTTGCTTCCCGAAACCGGTAATCCATAATGCAGGGTCAGCATTGCGATCTTGGCATTCTAATGAATTTTAAGATCGCTCCTCGACAATAATGAGGACATTTACCGGATAGCAGGTAGTTGGTTCTGAGTCATCAATGTATGTCAGCAAGACCAGTATTTTTCAACCTTTCCGAATATGCGATCCCCATCGAAGTAACTAAACCGGTCCTCCTGGTACACGCCACAAGTTTTTTTAAGAAAAAAACCTTGTGGCGTGTATCAGAAAGACCGGTTTAGTTATTTTATGGATCTGACCATTAAATGTTTTATGCAGAGTACATGGGTCATCATGACTTGCAGTCTGCATTTGATGATGTCCCGTCCTGCGAACGAAATCGATATGTGAATTTTGGTAAAAGAATTATTTCCTATCGCCCTCCAAGCTGATATTTTAAAATTTAATGTTCTTTTGTTTTGCTACAGATTTCTTTTAAATTGTTGCGCGAAGTTTCCTTGTGTATTTCTCAGAATGGAACACATTATCATGTTTGTACATGGTTTCCAACAGAAAAATATATTCTGTTTAAGAACTGTTTCGCATTTCAGCCAAGACTCAAAAGGGAATTATGGTCGCTAAGAAAGGTACCACTATGTAGACATTTTATAAAGGATTAGATCTTTTTTTTTTCGAAATTTTCAAATTCGCTTATTGGATCATGTTCTTTTACCTATCGATTGGTTCCTGATAAAAGTTTTCACACTGTACTATAAAACAATCTATGATCTCGTACTCAATTCATAATTTATGTTACATAAGGAGCCGGCCGCGGTGGCCGAGGAGACTGAGGCGCTCCAGTCACGGTCTGCACGGCCACTACGGTCGGGGGTTCGAATCCCCCCTCGGGCATGGATATTTGTGCCGTCCTAGTTCGTAAGTAGTTCATAAGTAGTTTGTAAGTTTAGGGACTGATGACCCCGTAGTTAAGTCCCATAGACTATACAAACATTTTATTTACACAAGGAACTCCGTAATTTTAACGTTAAATAAAATAAATTTAGGCATATGTTTTTGTATGACTGGACCCCAAGCTATTTTATGGTACAAGTACTTCCTCCTGTGACGGCGAACCACAGGTTGAACAAATGTTCGTAAGTCTATCGGACCAAACTGCGTGGTCATCAGTCCTTAGCTTACAAACTACTTAAACCTAGGTAAACTAACCTACGGACGAACACACACACACACACGCCCATGCCCTAAGGAGGACACGAACCTCCGACGGCGAGCAACTGCGCGCTTTGCAGCGAGGCGCCTTAGACCGCTCGGCTACTCCACCGCGGCCAGGTTGAACAACTCTGAGCTAGACACTCACAGGCGTAGTCTGTTAATGTGATTAGTATAATGTTTACTCGGATCTTAAGTAATTACATTTCACCCACTTTCAAACATACTAATCTTTTCAACATTACGATGTATGGGGGGTCTGCTCGCTGCAAATTTATTCACCTGGAGCGCCGTGGTAGAAATAAATACTCGTAGGTACAATTTTTCACTTTTTCTTTACTTTTCAATCAAACTGCTTCTCCACCAAAACATTACATTTCATAACGTACACAATGCAACAGAGCTCTGCTGACAGTAATTTCATTTTAAAACGCAGACTGACATAGCTTCAAGAGCACTTCAGAAACGGCAAGACTCAAACTCCCTCACGCAAGGCGGTGAGGCAAATATATAACATCGACATTAATGACAGTACATCATGCATTGTTCATAACAACTGAATATAGTAATTTACAATTACCAAACACACAAATAAAACATTTCATGTACACAAAAATAGTCTCAATACAAAATGAAAACTATACATACAATAATTTTAGATGGGGCATATCTTTTTAAGTCGAAATCTCCAAACTTTCTGTTTGACAACAAAGTGCGATGTTAAATGTCAATTAATTGGTTAATGAGTACATCATACATGTTCCTAACATATATTTAACTATCAAATATCTTCGCAAATCCGAAAATAGGTTCAAAACCTCACGTCAGTCAATATATACAAAGAAATACAATATACAAATCTCGACTATTACATTAATTAACACAATTAGCTGGTCAAAACAGCTTGTTTATGAGCCTAACATATATACAGTGCTATTTATTTTCATTTACTTGTGTTCTTTACAATTCGTCTGTGTAAGCCTTCAAATAACATACAATGACGAAGCTATTGTTTATAGAACTGTCTGGAAAGTTCATATGTGAATTTCTTAATTAATGAAATCTATCACTTGTTAACTAATCACAGTATCACCGAGACACTGTCCTACACTGATTCCTAGGCTGGCTATTTCGTTTTTGACTAACTTCACACGCAACATGTATCACTATTGAACCACACGATTCCGGGTCCGACGCAGACGATATCGTACGATAACATTGAGATGAGGGGGCCAGCAGTATCATCACATTAGTAACAATCGGAAAATAATTATGTCAGACGGAGATCGAGAGAGGCGTATTTGGGGCATAGTAGGAAGAAGATTGTGCGACGAAGCAATCCAGATGTTTTTTAAGGAATCATACCGACGCTCACCCAGAAACGTAAATACGGGGTGGCAGCAGGAATGGGGGCCGAGGCGCCGTTTCTGTGGGGTGCAATTCTGAGACAAGCCATAAAAATGAGAAAGGGCCGCGGAGAGGGGAGGAGGCGACGGGAGGGAAAGAATAAGAAGTAGAAAAGGGAAAAGCATCGGCGAGCACTAAAATGGGCGCGGGTGGAGGATTCGCGAGTAAATTCAGATTGGACTGTGTCGAGCAATACTTTCATACGTCCTTCCTTTCCCTGGTATGGATGCGCTTGCGTTTTCATCCGCCAGAGTGAATCTTTGTGTCAAGTGCGCCAACGGAAAGAATGTGTAAGTTGTGAATTTTGCGTTTGCTATACTGTTTGTTACTGGCGTGCATTGATTGGCAACGAAGCAGCGCAAATGGAATCGCGTTATCGTTAGAAGCAGTAAGACTTTGGGCTGTTTATTATGCTATGTTTTGAATTGCTATAAGTACTATTAAAACGTGTATTTTTTATGTGATTTTAAATCCAAGTTGGTATCAATAAACGAATGCACAAAAACTGAACAACGAATAGTATTAAACAAAAAAGTTGAATGGGTGTGACGTGAAAAATTCCTATTTAGATGTTTACCGTCGGCGACAGCTACTCCAGTTAGGATTTTATGTTCGTCGGAAGTAATTTAGCGACATGAAAGCATACATAAAAGACTCATCTATCGTTTGGCTTACACCCTCTCTCTCTCTCTCTCTCTCTCTCTCTCTCTCTCTGTTAATGCGATGGACAGGCACCGCCTCTTGCTTGCACATGATGTCAAACACTAGTTACTCAGACTACAGTTGAAAGCAGATACCTTTCCAGCTTAGAGCTGGTCACTAGCAGGTATTAATGCTACATGCCGGCTTATAACCGTGTTTCAGACTGGTAATCGAGCCCGGAACACAGAGATTCACTCACGTCGTTCTAGCGCACAGTTCACAACAGCTCAAAATTCCTCTAGAGAGTGAAAGGTATGATATTATATACGCTTTACAATAAATGAAAAATAACTGGAGTTGTTACATAAAATGAAAAGGACCAGCTCAACTGAAGGACTGTTCCTTTTATTCTCCACCAATCACAAATGAGAGTGATTTATTTAACACGTGAGCAGTTTCGGGCTTGTGAGCATGGTACAAAATGTATACTGCAGCTATACTGAATAGCAATTGAAATTGGAGGTAAGTAAATAAATCTAGCTAAACATGAACACAGTCGTGTGTTAAATAAATAACCTTCAATGGTGACTAGTATTGGACGTTATTCTACAGCGTGTTTCATTAAATATCAATAAATACGTCGTTCCTAATTCAGATTTTCTAAGGCTCCCCTATAGAGATCTACGGGATATTTAACTTGAAACAACTAAATATCTCTAAAGCGATGCATTAAACGAGAAACATGTTTAGCGTGAAAATTAAAAATTACTATAGTAGTATAGAGACTTGTGTATAACCTTGAAACTTCCAAAGCTCCCCTCCTGCGTGAACGCATTTTCAAGTAGAACACCTTCCCCCCATTTTACTGCATATTCGATTCCTACTCCAAAAATTACATCAGTTTACTGGTACCAATGTTTTCCATTCCCTGTAGTCGACAAATATCAGGTCTGCCTGTATCTGCAGTTAGCAACCGATGCGTTTGATTTGTGATGTGAAGTAAAATTTTGCGATTTAAAGGTTGATATTTTACATTCAAATGTTACTTCAGTATTACAAATGTGATTTTATAGTACATTAAGCATAGCCGTGTCAGTGGTTAGTTATAAACGACGTTTAACCTCGTCCAAGAACAACGACATGGATGTAACAATTAGCTGTTTCGATCAGGATGCTTCATATCGGTGAGTCCCTTTACTTCTGACCTAAATGTAATTCAGAATAAATGGTCAAACAAGCAATCTTCCATTTCTGTAAAATTTAAGATCATGGTTGGCGGAATGTTTGCGCTTGCATTTATGATACATTATATTATGTTCTGTCGAGTACTTGGTACCTCTCAATGCAAACCATCCCTCATAACTACACAAGCAAAAATACAGTATAGAACTTACGTGCAACAAATCTGAATGTTGAGGCATCTAACCATTCTACTGCACATTACCTGACATCGCAGAATAGAGGCGATCTGCATTGATTAATTATCTTCTAAAGTAAAACGCCGAGATCGCAATATGATTGATTAATTGATTGGCGACCAGGTTCGATGGGCTGCGCCATCATCATCTTACTCTTCTTTCTTTTAATTTTTTTTAATGGAGAATAATCAGAAAGTGCAACATTGCACTTAGTCAAAATATAAAAGACACAAGTTATATTATGAACTGCTTGTAAGAGCTCTTGCAAGAAGTCCATAATATGACTTGTGTATTTTATATTATAACTAAGTGCACTGTAGCACTTTCTGTTTAATCTCCATTTCAAAAAGAGAAAGGTGACCGCATTGTAGAATTTATACGACCAGATGATTATGGCATAGCCCATCGAACCTGGTCGTTAATAAATTAATTGATCATACTGCGATCTTTTAGCTTTCCTTTCGAAAATAATTATTTTACTGTACAGTTAAATTTGCAACATAAATTTGAACATAAATATAACCCGTTAGAACACAAAGACATATATTTAAATTTTTAAAATTAAAAAAAAAATTAATCTCAGAATCAAAAAGCTAAGGTCTCGGGGATGTCACAATATCGTGGGGAAAAATACAACTCTGGATTACTCCACATTTCGCGGTGGTAAACTACAGTTCACGGGGCGATTATGGAATATGACACGTTCTTAAGAATATTTGACACTTATAACACCACAGTGTAGGGTAACGTGGTACAAATTCGATATAGGTACAATTCCGATCAGCATAAGGTTTCGTGCGATTTATCAAAATGTTCAAATGTTTGAATAGCTTATGGGACTTAACTACGGGGTCATCAGTCCCTAAACTTACCAACTACTTATCAACTAGCTTATGCTAAGGACGGCACAAACATCCATGCCCGAGGGGGGGATTCGAACCCCCGACCGTAGTGGCCATGCAGACCGTGACTGGAGCGCCTCAGTCCCCTCGGTCACCACGGCTGGCCGTGCCATTTATCAGTCTCGTAGTGTTGCTAAGACTTGCCTTTGTGTGAAGTTGTAGTGTAGCAGGTTTCTACAGCTCCTCCTGTCTTTTCCAAGAATGCTCCTCTGTGCTACGGAGGTAAGTGAAGCTACTTAGTCTAATTTTTATTATTATTATTTTATTTTTGATTCTTTTGAGATAAGGATTATTACTTTATTAATTGTTCTTGCGGTTATACTCTTATAAATCAGTAGCTAAGGGTGACTGGATTCATTGCTAAAAGTGCAATATTTGGTACCACAAAGTATGGGCTGGTGCCCGAGGGAAAAAGTGCTTTTTGTGTGAAAGATGCCAGTGATCAAAGTTGTACCAGGAAGTGTTCCCAGTTGTACCTAGTGTGGTACATTTTCGATCGATTCTTCTCAATTGTGTAATCTTTTTTCGTGTTTATACCAACATTTGTAATAGGCTAATATTTGTGTTACATATTCATTGAGCATCCAAGAACAAGTGACATATTTATTTTCACAATATACAGGGTGATCAAAAAGTCAGTATGAATTTGAAAACTTAATAAATCACGGAATAATGTAGATAAAGAGGTAAAAATTGACACACATGCTTGGAATAGCATGGGGTTTTATTAGAACAAAAAGTGTCCGACAAATGGCGCTGAACAGCAAAACGTCAATGACTGGTACCGTGACGGGTACAGAATCGCATCATCCCCAGCCTGGCTGATAAACACGTGCTGGAACGTACAGTTGTTATGCAGGAAGGCGCTCCACCCCAAATTGCTAGACGCGTGAAAGATCTCTTGTGCGCGTCGTTCAATGATGATCGTGTTCTCAGCCGCCACTTTCATCATGCTTGGCCTCCCAGACCTCAGTCCGTGCGATTATTAGCTTTGGGGTTACCTGAAGTCGCAAGTGTATCGTGATTGACCGGCATCTCTAAGGATGCTGAAAGACAACATCCGACGACAATGCCTCACCATAACTCCGGACATGCTTTACAGTGCTGTTCACAACATTATTCCTCGACTACAGCTATTGTTAAGGAATGATGGTGAACGTATTGAGCATTTCCTTCAAAGACTCATCTTTGCTTTGCCTTAATTTTTTGTGCTAATTATTGCTTTTCTGATTAGATGAAGCGCCATCTGTCAGACATTTTTTGAATTTTATTTTATTTATTTATTTATTTTTGTTGTAATAAAACCCGATGTCATTCCAAGCATGTATGTCAATTTTTACCTCTCTACCTACATTTATTAAGTTTTCAATTTATACTGACTTTTTGATTACCCGGTTTTTCCAGTTACAATAACATTAGTCCAAAATGTTTGAAATTGTACCACCTTACCCAACGTGATCGCACCCCCACGAAGTACAGCGTGACCACACATTAGTGCTTGTGGTGTAAGTGCTGGATCCGCACTGGGACCGTCAGAACCATTCGAAGAAATTTTTAATGTGATCAAAAGCAGTAAACTGTGTTTATTACTTTACGCCCTCATATATAAGATCGCAAGAAAGACCTTTTAAGACCTCTACCCACTGCTTCTGTGGCACTTACGCACCCTTAATGGGTACAAACGGAGTAACCCACCGATATATGCTTACAATTATTTCCAAAAAAATCACAAAAACGAAGAGAACACGTCGGTTCTCTCTTACACATTTATGTACGTTTCTTTTTGTACATTTGCTGCCAATACTACCAGTAATCCTACCATTTAGTGCATCTTCTATGAATTGTACCGACACCAGCGTGCCGTAGTTCTGGTACAGCACTACTCTACTGTTACAGTATTCACTTTTCATCTAGGACTGTTATCCCGCGACGCGTCGTTTTCGATATATTTCGTTGTCCGTATATGCCAGCATCCGATTTCAGTCTAATTCTTTTCTTTATTTCCGTAATAACAACACAAGCGAGTTAAACATACATAGTCGGAGAGAGCCCATGTTTCTGGATTGCATGACAGGCGGAAAAAAAACAAGAATAACACTCTCGGTGATTCAAAGTGGAACAAATGTTAAAGCAATGAGGCAGTAGGCAGATTCATAATGAATCGTAAAGAAATGCAGTTCGATCTCGTAGACGGTTACAGAACTCTGCAGAGTGCTCGGCAATTTGGGACCTTTCCTCCGTTGATTAAAACGCGAAATGAGGTCGAAAGGAAGGAGGGATCGTTTAATATATGTTAAATCGTCATTCGGTTCTCTCCGATTCCAGAGGCAGACGCGTCAAGAGTTCTGCGTAACGGAGAAATGAACTGTTAAAACTGAAAGCCGCGGGGTCTGAAGCCGCATGTCACGTATTGCCCAGCCGCTCCCGTCAGAGGTTTGAGTCCTCCATTGGGTAAGTGTGTTTCTTGTCAAGAGACCAATGACTTCGGCATATTGATTCCATAGTTACACAAACTTTGAAAGTTTTAAAATACGAAGCACGTACGTTCAAATAGTGAAGAAAGCTACTAACTTCTCCCACAGATATTTTGCAAAATCAGATAAATTCGTGGTCACATAGGTTTTACTAAGTCAGGATGGTTGGATGCGGGTTTCAAATGTTCAAATGTTTGTATAGCTTATGGGACTTAACTACGGGGTCATAAGTCTCTAAACTTACAAACTACTTATGTACTAGCTAATCCTAAGGACGGCACAAATATCCACCGTAGTGGCCATGCAGACCTTGACTGGAGCGCCTCAGTCCCCTCGGCCACCGCGGCCGGCGATGCGGGTTTGAACCGCCATCCTCTCGAATGCGAGAGAATTGTTACCAGTACGGCCCACGTCGCTGGGTAAACCGAAAGCTTTGACAAAAGACATTTAACTGCTGTGATATTTGAACCACCGTATCTTATGTACCCGTTGGTACTAAATGTCTATTTAAAGGTATATAAATGAAAGTCAAATGCGCCATAGGTAAATAAAAATATTTTCGAGTCCATTTAAACTGGGTAAATCTGTGCAGCCGTGCGAAATCGCCGTGCGCGCTAAGACGCCTTGTTGCGGTGAGCGCGGCCGTTCGCCGTCACATGTCCGAGTCCTCCCTCGGACGTGAGTGTGTGTGTGTGCGTGTGTGTGTGTTGTTCTTAGGATAAGTTAGTTTAAGTAGTTTGTCAGTTTCGGGACCGATGATCACTGCAGTTAGGATCCATAACAAACATTTGAACATTTAAAACATGTCCACGTTTCACAGTGGCTCAATATGATATGAATTTCAATAAAAATACACCTTCTTTTGGTTGTTACGCCAAGATCACTGATAAAATATATTTATTTTCCTTGAACGGTTTCAATGATTTAAATCATCATCTTCAGAATGATTAAAATTGTGTGCCGGAACAGGAGACCTTTGCCTTTCGCGAGCAAGCACTCTATCACTGAGCTATACCGACACGATTCACAGTGCCGCCCCACAACTTCAGTTCTGCCAGTACCTCGCCTCCTACTTTCCAAACTTCACAAAATTTCTCCTGCGAAACTTTCTACACTAGCACTTCCGGAAAAAAGATATGGTGGAGACATGGCTTAGTCACAGCCTAAGGAATGTTTCCAGAATGAAACTTTCACTCTGCAGCGGAGTGTGCGCTGATATGAAACTTTCCTGGCAGATTAAAATTTTGTGCCGGAACCGGGACTTCTATCTTCATAATGGTTTACAAGGTCTTCACTTAGAAGAACATGCCAAATAAAGAGTTTCTCGTCGAGATATGAAATGAATAATAAATCATGGTCAACATGTTAAAAAGTCACCAAAACAGATAGTCATATTAGATAAAAAGCAAAATGTGTTTTTTTATATAAGACAGACTGTCTTATACTTACGTCAGAAATACATTTTACCTAAGCACCCTGAAGATGATGATTTAAATCATTGAAATCGTTCAAGGAAAACAGATATATTTTATGAGCGATCTTGGAGTGACAACCTAAAGAAGGTGTATTTTTATTAACATTTAAACAGACTGGTCTCCATTGACGAAATATACTAGGTAACCACGATATGAATTGTTCTAGAAACTATTTGAAACAAATATTGCAAACTCAGAGGCACCGAGAAAACGAGACAATAAAACCGATACCTTGCTTTGCGTTTCTGCGGCTATGTGATTAAAACGCGAAATGAGGTCGAAAGGAACGAAGTAAGATTCCTCACGGGATCGTTTAATATATGTTAAATCGTCATTCGGTCCTCTACCAGAGACAGACGCGACACGAGTTCTGCCCTGCTTGCGTCTGTTGCTGCAGATGAACAGCTTGTACGTTAATGTTCCTGGAATATCATTTCAGTAGGCGTCATTTCTAGCACAGCTCGTGGTCAGTACGCAGGAGGTAGCACCGTTCACTTATTACAAGTACGACAGTTACAGGTCATCAGGAAATATCATAGATGCAAAAGTATCTACTTTCTTTTACCAGTATTAACGTACATGTACACACTTTATTTTTGAATTTTGCACGTCTATGGCAAAAGCACGTTTTGTATTATATGTTCATTGTGCCTCCTTGTATGCGAATACTGTTCAAAAATTTCTGTAATATCCGTAATTTCACGCCAATAGTGTTTGAGCGATATGCGTTTGGCACCCCTTCACATGCCAATGTACCTGCCGGATGATTCATTCATTTTTTTTTTTTTTTTTTTTTTTTTTTAATTTACTGTTCAGCACAGTTTACGAATTTCGCGATGGCATAGCTAGAGAAGAAACGCGTCTGCATTAACGTTAGGGCCAAACTGAAGAAGACGACTGCAGACAAGCGTACTGTGACGAGTGCTGGAGCCGTACTCGATGTTGCGAATGGTGCAGCCGGTTTAACAAAATGGCCAGACGACAGTCGTTCAGGAGCCCCCTTCAACGTCCACCGCCAGCGCTCAAGTCACAAATGTCAACGAATTTTGCGTACCACTTGAAATATTGAAGCAAATCACGAACTAGTAGCCAATTTCTTTAAAACATTTGTCAGCATGATATGTTTTGAGACCACCTGATCCAATTTTGAAGTACTTCAAAAATTGATCTGCCATTAGGGAACGTCATCAATACGAAACTTGTTTTGTCAACATAAACACTCAGTCTAAATAAAGCATAGTACTATTATGAGGCACAGGTGATCTAGTAAATAAGTCGCAAACTGAGGTAGACAAGCCAGCACTACGTTTACAAGCCTGAAAATCGCTTTACTTTTCAGCTGACTCCACCTGTAAATTTAAACACTCGTCCCACCGTTCAAGAAGGCTAAAGCTGGAGCTTGAGATTTTTGTGGCAGCAACCCACAAGACGGATGTGTCGTAGTGGTAGAGAAATACCCCCAGACAGCCCACAGTATTGGAGGATCTACCTCAGTTGGCGAGTTATTTACTGACTCACCGTCCTATACATACATATTCCATGACACGGTGCTCTTAATGAACTTCTCCTCGGTGTGTGTGATTTGGTCCAACTTGAAAGTAATTAATAATATTAACAGTGATTAAATGTTCAAATGTTTGTAGAACTTATGGGACTTAACTACAGGGTCATCAGTCCCTAAGCTTACAAACTACTTATCAACTACCTTATACTAAGGACGGCACAAATATCCATGCCCGAGGGGGGATTCGAACCCCCGACCGTAGTGGCCATGCAGACCGTGACTGGAGCGCCTCAGTCCCCTCGGCCACCGCGGCCGGCCAGTAATTAAAGTTATTAATAACATTAATATTATTTTTATTGCAAATTCAACATTTTTGTGTGGATTGGGTAAGTATAATAGAAATGGCGCAGTATTTGAAGTCTGGGCTACCGGAAAAGTGTCGGGTTAACGCAAGGTGACGAGTTCTAACCTCGTTGGGATCACTGATTTTTTTCTTCATTTTTTTTCATCTTAAGTAATAATTAATGACAGAGGTGGGGGGAGGAGGAGAAGGAGAGGTAGAGGTATATAGACAGAGACAAAGAGAGGAGGAGGAATACTTTGTGTAACTCAATACTGGAATGAGTAAATACTTGCGCATCTTCAGGTTCTTAAGTAACTAATAAAATGAGAAGCCTAAGAGAACAAATAGGTAAGAAAAAAAACATAGTAAGACATGGTCAGAGAATTAAGGAAATGAGACTAGGATGGAAATACTTGATCTACACACAGTTATACGATGGCGTCAAGCGGATATCGAAGACCGACTGTCGGAACGTACTGCCAGAAAGAAACAGCCAAAAAGAGGCGAGGCAATCCTCGGTTGGTGGGTGCCTATTGCGCAAGAAACGATATCACTGTGCTGCCTGCCGGGCTCGGTGGCCGAAGGGACTGAGGCGCTCCAGTCACGGTCTGCACGGCCACTACGGTCGGGGGTTCGAATCCTCCCTCGGGCATGGATATTTGTGCCGTCCTTAGTATAAGGTAGTTGATAAGTAGTTTGTAAGTTTAGGGACTGATGACCCCGTAGTTAAGTCCCATAAGCTTAACAAACGTTTGAACATTTGAACTGTGCTGCCTCCTCCTCGCCACACCTGGCCCTTGCGGACTATTTTCTATTTCCAAAGTCGAAAACCCTCTTTAAAGGTCGATTTGTAAGAACAGAGGAGATGAAAAATTTGGAGAAATCTTCGCTCTATCCAAGGAGAAGCGTCCCAAGTCTGCATACAGAAGTGGAAACGGCTTTGACAGCGTTGACAGCATTGTATCAATTGCGAAGACGACTGTTTCGAAGCAGACCGTGCACAAGAAGTAAACGTTGTGTACAAAGTTCGATAATTTTATGTACAGATCTCATACTTACGAGGGTGAGTACGTAAATAAGTCGCAAACTGAGGTAGACACGCCAGTACTACGTTTACAAGCCTGAAAACTGCTTTACTTTTCATCTGAGTCCAACTGTAAATTTAAACACTCGTCCCATCGTTTGAGAAGACTTTAAAAGCCTGGAGCTTGGAGTTTTCGTGGCAGCGTTTGCATCCTGTAAGTGACGCTCTTGAGCTGTAACTTTATATGGTTCCTTAAACTGCTGCAACCCACAAGACGGATGTGTCGCAGTGGCAGAGAAATACCTCTACACAGCGCGCACTACAGGCGCGTATACCTCAGTTTGCGACTTACTTACTGACTCACCTCCACGTATTAATATTATGATTACCAATCGTCGAAAAATTTAGTGTTGGATCTCATATCAGTGTACGAAAAATATGGAACTGCCCAGTTACTGCAAATGCAATGCATTGGACAAACTCGATTTCGGAAAGTTTTAATGGAGCAATAAGGTATAGGAAAAGGGTGATTTGATCCCTAACTCGAATTCGGCAACTCTACACTCAGATAGCAGGGCGGCCGGACCCTCCGAACCAGTTACCAGGGACGTATTTTCTAGCTGCAAACATAATGTCGTTATCAACCAGCTAGCATACAGTGTTCCGTTGTGTTCATAGTAATCGTTGTAATGGACATTTGCATTGCGACAGCTTATAGAGCCGCTTTAGAACATGAGTGGCAATGCTGCGGTAACAGTTCGCGGTGCTCTTTGAAATTGTTCACCATAAGCAGCGAAAACTTATTTTAGCGTTTCAGAACACTTCGAGTTCTCCCTGGGGCATGGGCGTGTGTTGTCCTTAGGTTAGTTTACCTTACCTAGTTTGTAAGCTACGGACTGATGACCACGCAGTTTGGTCCGATAGATTTAGAAACATTTGAGCCGCGGCGGATTAGCCGCGCATACTGCAGCGCCGTGTTGCGGTGCGCGCGGCCGTCCGCCGTCGGGAATCGAATCCTCCATCGGGCGTGGATATTTGTGCCGTCTTTAGTATAAGGCAGTTCATAAGTAGTTTGTAAGTTTAGGGACTGATGACCCCGGGTTTAAGTCCCTTAAGCTTCACAAACATTTGAAACATTCTTAGAAACTTTTGAACAAAAGACAGTCGTAGTTGCAACATTTTTTAATTCATTTTTAATGCGTTTCACCCTTGTGGATTCCTCAAAAAGCCTCAAAATATCATATCAGATGAGTTTAACTAAAACCCTTGCTAGCCACAATCTGGAAGTGTCAAATCATCCTATCCGTATCCTAGTTTGACGATTTGACGCTGCCAGATTGTGGGTAGCAAGTGATTTAGGTCAACTCATCTGATGTGATATTTTAAGACTTTCTGGTTATGATCCACTAGGGTGAAACGCGTTAAAAATAAACAAAAAAGTTGCAGCCACGACTGTTTTTTTTTTCTTTTTTTTTTCTTTTTTGCTGCTAAACAAGCAATTCGTTCGAATTCGACTATTTTCGGTCTTAGACGATCATCATGCATAAAAAGGTATTAAAACAGATTAGGAAAATGGATTAAATAAAATTAAATCTAGCTGATAACAGAAATTGACTTCTGCTATTATCAAATCAAATGTTTGTGAATCTGTGGGACTTAACTACTCTGGTCATCAGTCCTAGGCTAACAAACTACTTAAACTTATTCTAAAGACAACATATAAACATATGCCCGATGGAGGACTCGAACCTCCGACGGCAAGCAGCGGCGCGCTCCGCGCTCCTTAGAACGGTCGGACACGCCAACGCGGCTCTGCTGTTTACAGCCAGATTTGGTTCTATTTAATGCATTTTCGTAATCTATTTTAAGAGTCTTCTATCATAAGGTGTACGACCGAAAATACTCAATTTTTAAGGAATTAGTAATTGGTGGTTTGAAGATGGATTTTATAAAGTGACTAGCTTAATTTCTTCTGCTTCGCACGCGTAGACTAAACATAAATTTTCATAGATTTAGCTTTAGAAATGCTTTCCTAATCAAGTATTTTGATACAGCTTGCCACCCCCTGATGACGGAATTTAAAACATCCCGAAATACATTCCTTAAAGTTCTAACCATTGTTCCAAATCCATATTTTCGCATTTCTAAAATCAAAATAATCTTAGTAGCACCCTTAAAAGATTTTCCTTCACCCGCTTAATGGTATCGAAACAACTGTTTATAAAATTCCAATCAAAAATCTAAAGTGGACGTTTTGTATTTCTTGCTTCAAAATTGCCTTAATAGCGACGTATTTTCAGAAAACCGTTCATCCCGTATTTCACCCCCCTTAGGGATGGGAATATCGAAAAATCGCTGATGACTACAGTGTAAGATAACCGTCTACAAACTCAAGTTTCTATCGTCTGTAGATTCACTTTTCAGCGCCGTTTTCTGTCTTTTAGAAACGAATCGAGAACGTGAAATTTCTTTGTTACGCTTTGACATCTTTCTTGGTAGTTCCACTTTTCAAATTGCAAAATTCACTTATTTTTCTTTATTCGTACGCTTGTTGCAGAAAAACAACTGAAGAATGTGCATCACGTTTCGCTGTATATAACCTCTTTGCTGTTATGGTGCCAAAAGTCATCGCTGGTCTTCAGTACTAATTTTATGTAAGCTGACGACTTTCAACCACTATACCTTCTACCCTCTTATAGCTATCGACACGGAACTGCTATGGTGTACAACGGGAGAGTTTGTACTACAACAACACAGAGATCGTTCGTCTCCATTGTGTAGTTTTTGCTGAAGAGTAAAATATTGACATCCACACGTAGAATTTTATATAAACCGGTAACTTTCAACTCCCATATCTTCCATCCCATTATCGTTATGAACCATCTACCACCATAGTGCACAATGGGAGACTGATACTTACTACTGCATACAAACACTATGCGTTTGCGATGTGTAGTTTTGGCTACAGAGTGAAATATAGGCACAAACACCTCAATTTTATATCTATGAAGACATTATAATAATATAGTAAGGACAGTTTATAACTCACCACAAAGACGTGGCGACGAGCTGCGACAGGCACATACAAAAGACACATTCATACAACAGTTTCAGCTATCGGTCATGGCCTTCTTCAGAAAATAGAGTATTCACGCAATCACACAGGCACACAACACAGTCATGCAATCATCACCTCCGGCTGCCGCAATTCGAAAGTGCAGTAGCCGGAGGTGATGATTGCATGACTGTGTTGTGTGCCTGTGTGATTGCGTGAATACTCTATTTTCTGAAGAAGGCCATGACCGATAGCTGAAACTGTTGTATGAGTGTGTCTTTTGTATTTTCCTGTCGCAGCTCGTCGCCACGTCTTTGCGGTGAGTTATAAACTGTCCTTACTATATTATTAATTCCAATCTGGACTTTCCATTATTATATTAAGACATTACAAGATTTAGGAGAGTCGCCGAATTGGAGTGTTCGGTTTTCCACCAGCAGGAAGAAGTTTCAGAATTCGTATAAGCCTACGGAAAGCCGGTGCTATGCTGGTTATGTAGGTTCTGAAATTTAGAACATGTTCAATAGTTTGAAAATTTATGGGACTTAACTACTGTGGTAATGTCCCTAGGCTTATAAACTACTTAAAATAACTTAAACTAATCTAAGGACAACACACACACACACACACACACACACACACACACATACACATGCCAAAGGGAGGACTGCCGGCCGCTACAGTCGGGGGTTCGAATGCCCCTCTCGGGCATGGATATTTGTGCCGTACTTAGTGTTAGGTATTTCATAAGTAGTTTGTAATTTTAGGGACTGATGACCCCGTAGTTAAGTCCCATAAGCTATACAAACATTTGAACATTTGAAAGGGAGGAGTTTGAACCTCCGACAAAGAGCAACCGCGCGCTCAGCAACAGAACGCCTTAGAGCGCTCGGCTGCTCCACCGCTGCCTCAAGTTTGGAGAAAGGCAAACGTGGACCACTACGATCAGCAACGGACCTTGTAAAGCACGACGGTGTTCGGATCAATCTTCGGAGCTATGACGCGTTCACTTAATTAGAAAAGTGACAGGTAGCGAGAGGCGCTAATTCGGATTGATACACTTCGGGCTGCAGCCGGTGTGATGAAACCGTGGCGCGCAAATTACTGGTGCACCTGTCGATAAGAACGAGTGCCGGCGCCGGTATCGACCCGTAATGGATCCAGCGCGAGGCTAATTTGTCTCCGCCCAGCCGGAAAACTGCGCGTTGGCTGCTGACAGCTGGCGGTCGAGCCACTCCAGCGCGCGCCGAACCCTCCGTACTGGCTAATACCGAGGCCGGTATTTTGGTTCCGAATAACTGGCTCTATTACTGCATGCTTTCGGTCTCGGTTACAACAGTCGGGAATAAGCGAGTGAAACCTTGTCATTTCGCCGTACTAGAGATGGTAAAGTTTTTAAATTTTTGTTTACGAATAGAGGAGAGCGGGGCGTAATACCACAGTCTAACATATACAGTCACGACACTACCGCAGATTTTTGTTATACACTACGACTGCAGCGCTCCAAGTGGCCGGCAAGCTACGTTTCTGAATACGGTAGTTCAAATGTTCAAATGTTTGTAGAGTCTATGGGACTTAACTACTGGGTCATCAGTCCCTAAACTTACAAACTACTTATGAACTACTTACAACTAAGGACGGCACAAATATCTATGCCCGAGGGGGGATTCGAACCCCCCACCGTAGAGGCCGTGCAGACCGTGACTGAAGTGCCTCAGTCCCCTCGGCCACCACGGCCGGCAATACGGTAGTGGATGAGTGCGAATAGTATCGTTTATATTGATTTTTACGGACTTTTCACCCTATGGAACGTATGTAGTGCCATAAATAGAAGGTAATTTAAAAGTAGTTCCATCTTTGTCTTTATTAGGTTTACTGAGCTCCCTGTAAAGGTACGAAACGGTACATTGCAGGACAGTTTATTTACAATTATCTTGTAACCTACAGGTTTTTGCTGAATAAGATCATTTACTATTAAAAATAAGAAATGGTTAATAAACACCAGAAGACCTGCCTTTGGCAAAAAGTCGTCGCTTTTCTACTCAGGAACATTAGGGTTTCTTCACTACATTCCAGTAAAATCGGTGAGAGTGGAACGTAGGACGCATATAGAATGCAATAACTGCAGTATTTAACGTACCAAAGCAACCAACCAGCACAGCTGTAGCTGAAGGAAAAACGTCACAGACCTGGCAAGAAAACGGAAAAAGCAATGAAACTGTTTTCAACAAAGAAGAACCCAAATTCCACAATAGTTGCTACAACTAAACCACCCACCGGCTATAATCTTCAAGACATTGTCTTCTTAAGCTAATGTATGACAATCAAACGAATATGCGCGTATCAGAAAGACGAGTGAAGCCTAAAAATGTTTGAATCATTAGACTACACACCGAACTGATACACGTCAAAAAAACTCTTGTCATCGTAAGAACACACCATAATAGAAATTTATGTTTCTCTTTTGTTTATATTCTATTTACTTTCAGCGGAATAAGTTGCAAAATAACACATATTCCTAAGTATTTGTTCATGACTAAGTTGTTCATTGCACCTCTGAATCAGTTAAATTCGGCTGTTTCTGCATTAATTTCCGTGTTATGTATATCTCTTAATATTTTATTAATGCTTGTAACGCAAAAACTATACCAACTATTTCGTTAATTACGCACACAAATAATTATAAACAAACATCATTCCTACGGTGACTTGTCCACCACTAGGAGCGCTAGTGTCGTTGCAACTGTCAGTTGGTAACAACTTTCACAGTAGTGAGTGTCGCGACTGTATATGTTAGACTGTGGTAATATCACAGTCTAACACAGTCATGACACTCCCCGCAGATTTTTGTTATACACTGCGACAGCAGCGCTCCAAGCGGCCAGCGAGCTATTTTTCTGAATACGATATTAGATGAGTGCGAATAGTAATCGTTTATATTCATTTTAACATACTTTTTTACGTTAGGGAACGCGTGCAGTGTCATAAAAAAACTTAAAACTAGCTCCACCTTTGTCTTTATTAGGTTTTTAAGATCCCTAATAAGGTCGAAACGGTACATTGCAGCACAGTTTATTTACAACTAGCTTAAACCCGCGGCTCCGCTCGCGTGTTGGTTGATTATGATAGATCTTTCAGTAGTGTGCTATTCGTATGCTTATCCTTACAGAGAAAGAGCTGAAGACATTGTAGCACGCATAGACCAAAGATATGGTTTGTGGCGTCACGTTTCGCTGTATGTAACTTCCTTGCAATAGAGTCGCAAACGTCATCCCTGGCCTTCAGTTCGAATTTTTTTATAATTTGACGACTTTCAACCACCATATCTTCCACCCTCTTACAGCTATCGGCATAAAACTTCTATGGTGTACAACGGGAAACTTTGGACAACAATTACACGCAGACCATTCGCTTGCGTTCTGTAGTTTTCGCTGCAGAGCAAAATATTACACACACACACACACACACACACACACACTCACGTAGCATTTCATATACACCGATAACTTTCCATCCCAATATAGGTACGCCACCCTTTTATTATTATCAACCCTCAAGCAACAGTGCAACAAATAAAACCATATTCAAAGAGTAAATATAATTGTCAAAGAGTAATCATTGTTCCGCATTTCACATTATGTTCTTCAAATTACTAAATATCTATCAGATCGCTAAAACCTTCCTCAGGTATAAAGTAGTAATTGTACAAATATTTAAATCTCTGCGTCTTGTCGTTCGGACGTGATAAGCGTACACCGAACAGACATTCACATTTATATAGATTATCTTGTAACCAGCAAGCTTTTACTGAATAATTTCATTTACAATTAAAAACAGAGAAATGGCTAGCAAGCACCAGAAGATCTGTCCTTTGGCAGAAAGTCGTCGCTTTTCTACTCAAGAACGTTAACGTTTCTTCACTGCAATTCAGGTACAATCGGTGAGAGTGGAACGTAAGAAACGAATATAAACTGCAATAACTGCAGTATTTAACATACAAAATCCGCCACCGCAGCTGTAACTGAAGAAAAAACGTCACAGACGTGGCAATAAAACGGCAGAATGCAATCAAACTGTTATAAACAAAGGAGAAACCAAATCCACAATTGTTGCTACAGCTGAACCACAAACGGGAAGAATCTTCAAGACATTGTCTTCTTAAGCTAATCACATTCAAAAGAATATGCGCGTATAAGAAAGACGAGTAAAGCCTAAAAATGTGTGAATCATTAGACTCCATACAGAATTGATACGTCTCAAAAAACTCTTTGTCATACAAAGAATATACCAAAATAGAAATTCATGTTTCTCTTATGTTTATATCCTACTTACTTTCAGCGGAATAAGCTGCAAATATAGACATATTGGTAAGTATTGCTTCATGACGAAGTTCTTCGTTATACCACTGAATCAGTTAAGTTCGACTATTTTTACATTAATTTCCGTATTATGTATGTCTCCTGATATTTTACTAGAATGCTTGTACAACAAAAACAACACTGTTTCGTTAATTATGTACACAAACAATTATAAACACATATCACTCCTTCGGTGGCTTGCCCACCACTAGGAGCGGTAGTGTCTTTCAGCTGTCAAGCGCTACCAACTTCCACAGCAGTGAGTGTCGCGACT
The DNA here is from genome assembly GCA_026315105.1 of Locusta migratoria. Classification (NCBI taxonomy): domain Eukaryota; kingdom Metazoa; phylum Arthropoda; class Insecta; order Orthoptera; family Acrididae; genus Locusta; species Locusta migratoria. The sequence continues at coordinate 469,772,207 of CM048744.1, read as the reverse complement.
ACATATTTTAAGAGTGTGGTAATAACGGGCCGGCCACTACGGTCGGGGGTTCGAATCCCCCATCGGGCATGGATATTTGTGTCGTCCTAGTTCGTAAGTAGTTCATAAGTAGTTTGTAAGTTTAGGGACTGATGACCCCGTAGTTAATACCGTGCACCGCTGTTTATAGTTTCATAGAGGAGGGTAAAGAGCGCTGCACAGCCCCGCCGTATAACGGAAGGAAATACAACAAGATCCAGAGAGGTTGTCAGATTTAACGGCACAGTAATTTAGGCAATTTGACTCATTTTTGGCCCACTTTAGGTTACGGCAATAACGCTAAAAGTGGACTTTTGCGTTCCCCTCTTGAAAGCTCAAAATTTTAAATGAAAAAAAAAAAAAAAAAAAAAGTAAACAGCTTAACCGTTCATCTGACATGTAAATTGAATAAACGTTTTGTAGAAGAGAAAGTTCTCTACAACTTAGCTCCCTTGTGTTTTTTGGTATCTCCCAAAGTTTCAAAAAATGTTCAAATGTTTGTAAATCTATCGGACCATACTGCGTGGTCATCAGCCCATTGTTTACAAACTACTTAACCTAAGGACAACACACACACGTACCCATGCCTAAGAGAGGACTCGAACCTCCGACGGCGAGCAATCGCGCGCTCCGCGGCGAGGCGCCTTAGACCGCTCGGTTACTCCACCGCGGCTCTCATCGTTTCAGAGATATTTGCAAAAATAAGGACGATTTGACATTCTCTGTCTGTAATGTGTTCCCACTTTTTAGGTCGCGCCCATCAACCAATTGGCGCCAAATTTTACAGACGTAATTGTTGGCTGCTAGCGACCAGAACCTCCGTTTAGAAAATGTTTCGGACAAAAAATAGGTTAGTAACACTAAAAATAGCTCGTTTGTGATTGTCTTTTGACAGCAGAAAATTAAATAGCAAATAACGCTATATCCTTTCATCCGAGACGAAAATTGAATAAACGAATTTGTAAGGGAAAAAAGTATCCACAACTTTGGTCTCTTAAGTTATTTCCATAACTCGCAGCCTTTCAGAGACAATTTGCAAATATAACGGCGATTTAACACTATCACTTAATTTTCTGGAAACCAATTCAGGCAAAGAAAATAAACTTGAAAAATAGGGCAACAACCACGGCAAGACAGGTGATAATATTTTAACGGAAAAATATAATGAAAATATGGGGGAGATATTAAAATAATAGTTTAAAGAGGTAAAAGTTCATAAAAAGATTGTTTGTCAAAGCTAAACTCACATAGCAAATAATTTTGACTGTTTGTCAGAGATAATATTACGTTTAGAGTATATAGATATTATCACAATAGTAGAGCCGTAATCGTATCGTCCATAATTTCTTGTTTTTTTAATTTTTATTATTTTTGCCCGAAAAAAAAAACCTACAGGAAAATCTAAAGTGAGCCGTAAAATATGCCAGTGCCGATTTTTTGTTATAAAATCAGCAGATCAGGTCTGTATAAGCAAGTGAAGTATGGAAATAGTAACAATATTGAAAGCTGCTTGTTTAAATTGCGCATTTCGTGACCTCATTTTAAACACAAAATGTTAGAGGTAAAACTTCGTGATCGTTAGAATTAAAAATGCTGGGTCATGTTGTCACGGGGCAATACCGCGTAAGACGGAACATTTCTTTTGAGTCTTCATCAGGTGGTGATGTAGACCCACCGTTACACACTCTGTAGAGGCGATGAGATGCACGACACTGACAATTTCGGAGAACCTCCTGTTCCAAGAAACACTGGAACGTTTACTGACAACGATTCCGTTTGACTACTCTGTAGAGCATTCGGGAAACACAGTGTTGTAGTTTCGATGTGTGATTTGCAATGTATGGGTTCATTCAAAGTGTAGTGGATGTGACACTGCTGGAAAGTATGTTTGTGACTACTGCCGTTGAAACAGGTTCTAAATGTGTACAGAGACAAACTGAACGAACTATGTTACAATGTTAGTTTACCAGTAAAAGGATGTTAGAATTTTTGCTCTCTGTCAGAATTAGTTGTGAAATTTACATTTTTAAATATAAATAAATTCTAAAGTTCTTATTTCATTTGTTTTATTTTTTACAGCGTTTTTGCCGTTTTATGTGCTACATTGTACGATGCCTTACAGTACTCGGTATTACCCCTTAGGATGAAACGTAATATTTTTGCATAGTACTTGAAGACATGCCAAAAGATTCAATTATCCAAATATGGAACCATAAACGTTTAAGGAACTGATTGCTTGATAAAATAAGATGCTCAACTTTTCAGTTGAGTTCGAAAACAAATACAAATACAGAATTTCAAAAATGGCTTAAGTGCACGGTATTACCCCGATCTGCCCTAAGTTTATTCGTTAAATTTTCGTAGGTTTGAAATATTGCGTGGATGTACGAGGTCTGTTCAAAGAAATCCAGAACATTCGAAATTTCGTGCCAATGGAATTTTGTAGCAAAGTGCGGTTCGCATCCCTGAACTCTAACTGTGCAACTGCCGGAAGTTTCATTTTTGTATGTCTTTTATTTATTGTTCAGTGCTGTATTGAGTAGAACGTTGTGTCGCACAAATTAACAATTTAGAGATAGTGTCTGCATTCAAACTCTTCACGTAGAGTCACATAATTTTGCAAGAAATATACGGTGATGAGTGCTTAAGCAGTACTCGGTGTTGCGAGTGGTTGACGAGGCTTAAAAATGGCCGGACAGAAGTTAAAGATGACCCTCATTCCTGACGCTCTTCGGCGACTACCGACGACGCTAATATTAGGATTGTCAACGAAATTGTGCGTGCCAATCGAAGATAGTGATCGAGAGTTGGCACAAGAATGTAACATTCCACGTGGATCATATCATGAAATTCTGACACGACATCTTGGAATACGTCGTGTTGTCGACAAGTTCTTCCCACAGATCATGAATCTGGGCCAGAAAGATCATCGCCTCGCAAACTGCGAAGAGCTGAAAAATAGCACAAATCGTCCGTACTCTCGAGACCTAACCCCCAAAAAACCTTTCTTTATTTGCAAAGCTGAAAACCCTGTTCAGAGGACGAAAATTTGCAACGATAGACGTCATAAAAGAAAATTCCCAGACGGCGCTTCGGCCGATACAGTGAGAGACGTACCAAACCTCTTTCTGGAAGTGGAAACGGCGTTGACAGCTTCGTATCATTTGTGGAAGAGACTATTTCGAAGGAGCTCATACACGATAAGTAAAGGTAAGTATAGAAAAATTTTGTGGACAAATTTCCGAAATTTTCTGGACCTCGTAGGAAACTGGAAAAGTAATGAGTCCATTCTAATAACACTTCAGATGGTTGCATCTACCAACAAATATAAAAAGCACCACATGATTTCTGAGACAATTATTCACGTGTTGCCAGATTGTGTGGCCATTAGAGCTGAATGTAAGGTGTATAATACTTGCTCCCACCTGGTCCGAACGGATTTTTCTCACTTTGCTCGTACATTCTTTGTATAACAGATGCCGCGATCCCTGGGTGGAAGTATTTTCTGAAGTGCGGTAGCAGTAGGACATCATATAGACCCAGTTATATCTAATCAAAATTTCACTGGTTGCTCTACAAGCCACACCACGTATTGCAAAGCATTTTGTATGAATCTGTGTTGTCGGGCTGCAAGAAGGGTGGCATCATTAAGACGGCTTTTATTTTAAAATAATATTTCACCGGTTCATATACGAGCCACACGAGAGTTTGGAAAGTATTTCATGTAAATTTGATATTATATAAATTTTATTTATATATCTACATTCTTACACATGTTGTACGTCAAATAAAAAGACTTTTAATAGGTGGCCGAACAACTCCAGATGGGTTCTACCAGCCGACAATGCCATATCATTTCATTCATTTTCACATGATCCGCTTCGACAGAATATTGCTGTCATTTTCAGATCTTACGGAGCTATTGTGGAGTGTATGAATCTCGCCCCAATAATATCAGCACTACTGAACAAAAGCTTGTCAGTAAACGTTCGATTTCTACCATAACCTCATATCGATAGGTCTCCCTAGTCCTTTTGATTCATAAGTTTTTTAATCTTTGTTCGAAGTCCGCGTTGGTAACTGGAAATAACCGAAATAAAATAGATTGTTGTTTCTAACGGTTTTAACGTTTAAGTTGACCCAGAGACGAAAAGAACAAGGGTAACCGAAAAACGTTTGTTACGGCAATAACCGCCAACCTCAGCGCATTCCTACCTAAAAGCGAATACTGCATTGTTGACAACCCAATGGGAACGTCACGGCTTGCAGAATTTGTCTGTAGATGATCACTGCTTGGTCGAACGCGGCTACAGCATTGATAGTCATGACATCCATATACAGAAAAATGTTGTTTTGGACATCCAATTTTGGCAGGCCACACACTATCTATACATGTATTTCTACATCTATAATTTATATACGAGCTACACAAGCAACCAAATGGGACATGCCAGAGTCGTATCTTGTACCATTACAACCTTCATCTTTTCTGTGTCACTCTCAGATAGAGCGTGAGGAAAGCGAATGCTTATATGCCTAAGCACGAGTCCTATTTCCCTTATCTCTGTGTTCCTTACGCGAAATTGGCAGCAGAGGTATCGTTCCGCAGTCAGCTTCAGTTTCTAGCCCTCTAAACTTTCTCAATAGTAATTCTCGAAAAGAACGTCGCCTTCTCTCCGTCGATTCCCATTTGAGTTCACGAAGTATCTCCGTAGATAACTCCGACTAGTGACAAACCTAGTACCCCGCTCCGAATCTCTTGTCATGTCTTCTTTTAAACCGATCTGGTGAGAGTAGCAAACGCTTAAGCAGTACTCAAAAAGATGTCACACTAGTATTCTATACAAGATCTACTTTATAGATGAGCCACATTTTCCCAAAATTCTTCCAATTAACGGTAATTCGACCAACCGCGACAACGGCGATGGTCTCATTTCTTCGCTGCAGATGTAATAGATTTCGTGCGGGAATCTGGTATGGCGAACATAAAGAGGGTGCGGACGATTGCGACTTGTCGGAATTTGGGGCGGATGGGGGCGTGTCCAGGTGGCCGAAGCATACAAGGTGACCGCCCGTGTCAAGCGGGGAATCTGCTTGGAGTCCCAGTTGGGCTCAAATTATCATTTGTTGACATTGGATTATTTCAAAGCCCTACTGCATTCAAAGTTGTTAGTTTTTTTCCTTACGCTTATTCATATTATAAGTCTTATCACTGTAAAATAAATAAATAAATAAAAATACATACTACGATTTGCTATTCAGTCACTGCATTACTGATAGACACCATTTCCAAGATAGTGTATGTCTCCAACACTTTTTTTTTTTTTTTTTTTTTTTTTTTTTTTTTTTTTTTTTTTTTTTTTTTTTTGCTTCACGATACACATCGTAACGGTTGCTACCGCGTCTGCGTGATATGTTTCAGACCTTTTATCATCACTACACCGATAGTCGCCTTGCTGAAAACCAGAAAATTGACAAAATTTAATTTAAAATGAACAGAAGTTCGTAGTGAAGTGAGTCAGACAAGACGCTAACGGAGCCTCGAATGTGAGAACCACGTGTCGTACAGCAACTGAGATCAGAAGCTGTCACATCCACTGGTGACATGCGCTCATTCTGTTCGAGTATGCCGTAACAACTTCGCTCGCAGGTGCGCTGTTATTAGTGATACGAATAACACAGGCATTGCTGGGGTACGACATCCTGGCAATTGTGCCCCTCCTTCTAGATAGGCTGCAGGGGACGACGAAATGTGATAGCTTCGGGTAGTCCGTCCCTGAATGCTGTCACCCGAAAGACATGTTGACAATAGATATCGAGCGGACATAAGAGGCAGCCTCCCACCCATCGGAGTGGTTCGTTTAATCAAGGGAGGAGGAGAAAACACGCTGTATTAATTTTGAGGCGCTGATATCTTCCTTGTAGGTAAACGAGAAGCTTAGAGAATAAATTTCGCCGGGAATTACTGTGGTAACACCGCACTCGACAAAGAAATGAGAAAAAACCACTTGCGAAGAGAAAATACACTACACCTCCAACTTGTTTATGATTCAAGGCTTTACTATAGGCCTGATCCCGCTTAGTTGGCATTGTAATACGTCACACGCAGCAATAAGAACAAGGCGCAGTGTTGTTTGAATAACTGACAAAGAACATTTATTTGTTGGAGTATTTTATGTACGGTACGCCTGTATTCATCGCTACAAAGTACCAGCCAATCTGAAAATGCCTAGATAGGCGAAACGCGTCATTGGGCAATATAATTCTAATACTGCCAACAAGACTACATACTCCTATGAAACATACACGTTCTTCCGCAGCTAAACATCGTAAGAGTCAATAGTATGGAAACAACGTTAATCTGATGGCAGCTACTTATAGTAATGGACGAAACGCTGCGTTTAGTACCTTGAGTCTATTGAGATGGGAAAAAGAGCCAACAACTGTTCAATTTATTGTTTACTCTCGTCCAGTTTCGGTACTAACTACCATCAATTAGAGATTATACACACTGTGCATTAATGTCCTGTTGATAGTAATCCGTACCGAAAGCGTTCGAGAATAAACAATGAAACTGAACAACAGCTGCCACAAGAATATTTTTTTCTAAATAGTTAATCTCTTTGGATAATCAATTAGAGAAAACTTTATCGAAATGTTAGTCACACGTGGAAGAAACCGTTTAAATGCCATGCCAGACTGACGGAAAAACTTGTCGATGTAGATGAACATAACGCACAATTATCTACGAGAGGTGAATAATTCGACATACAGGACGTCTTACTTTCATAGCCTTGCATAATGTAATAGATGAGTTAATTAAGGAAAAATGAAAATTACCAACACGGTATAACTCACGCCTTCGACGTCGTGAGTAGCGTCGCTATAGAAATTTGTTATGCGTCGACGAAGTAGAACCGACAAAAATCCTTGCAGTAGGCGGCCCAATCCAGATAGCGATATTCTGTCCACTAAAAGCCATACAATCAGTCAATTATCCATCTGTTTACTTAAATAAAAAGTGCTTTTTTATTTTGCGGGGGCGGGGAGGCGATCAATTTTATTATGAATACATGTTGCACTTGAAGTAATATTTAACCTCTCTGGATAAACTCCTAAAGAAAATTTTATCGGAATGGAAGTCACATGTGGAAGATACCGCTTAAATGCGTTTCAAGACTGACGGAAAAACTGGTCGATACAGATGAACCTAACGCACAATGCTTTACGGTGGTTTCAAAATACCCTTACACAATTTTCTACGACAGGTGAATGTAATTCGACATATTGGACGTCATACTTTCACAGCATAATGGAGCACCGACGTAATGAGCTAATTAAGAAAAAAGGAGAATGACAGTAGCGTCTGTAAATAAATTTGTTGTGCATCGTCGAAGTAGTATCGACAAAAATCCTTGCAGTAGGCGGGCCAACCCAGATGGCGATATTCCGTTCACTAAAAGTCATACAATCATTTAATTTTCTCCTGTTTCCTAAAATAAAATAAATTTAATTATTTTTTGGTAGGAAGGAGCGATCAATTTTATTATCAATAGATGTTGCACTTGTGTGGCAGTTCAAGTACCTAATTTTATCTGTTTTGACAAGTTAATGAATTGACTTATGATTAATACAACGTTATACGGATGATGGGTTCCACTGAGACGAAAAGGCACGGGACGAGATGATAGCAACTAATATTAATTGATAGTGCTGCCGATTAGCTAACTATGTCGCAATTTTATTACAGGTCACACTTCAAATACAGAATTTCTTCAATTACGCGGTTCGGAGATAAGATTTGTATTTGTTTTGTGACGACCGCCAAACGTATGAAAATACATGGATTTTTAAAATGTTGTTTCTTATACACACATTTGCAGACTGTCTGAAGTGTGGCCTGTAACAAAACAAAAAAATATCGACCTAGCCAACTTATTGGTAGCACTACCAATTAACCCTTTCATTGCCATTGTTGTTCCTGAACAATGATATAGTTTAAATCAGCTTTTAATACATTGTTGTTCCTGAACAACAATGTATTAAAAGCTGATTTAAACTATATCATTGTTTAAAGTCGCATGGTTGTTGGTGAACATGCTTCTAGTATGACTTTTGCCACTTGGTGCGGTGTGTAGCCACTTCTCAGGCATTAATTTATCCGTCTTCAGGGTTGTGTTACTTTGCCGTCTGTACGTGGCTGTGAGCGTGAGTGTGGTTCATGCTATTTTATTTCAGCAGTGAATTTTCAGGTCTTTGGTGCTGTGGGGAAGATTATGCTAGCGTTATTGATCTGGCAGTGTTATCTATCAACAAAATAACGTCCCAAGTAACAAAATACCTCGATACGAACGTCTGTGTTGAGCATGAAATACATGACATAAAAAAACCATAGTTCAATCAAAAATTTTAAAACACATATTTTGATGTTTAGTGCACTGTATTAACACAGAAAACACTGAATTTTAATTTTTGCAAAGCGGAATTGGTGATGTGGGAATGAACGGGTTAATTTCATCACGGTCATCTCCCTCTTCCAAGACTTCATGTCACATTTACGATACCAACGTAGTCTTGCCGAAATCGACTGTCAGTGGCTTGTTGAAATAAACTTCTGTATTTAAAAATGAGATCTGTGGGAGGCGTAGAGACTGACAGGAGACTAGATAATGTAATTTTTTTTATTTGTATTCGTAATGACACACGATACCGAGCGCAAGCGCTGGGTACCAGCACTTCGACTTAGGATTTAAACAGTGTTGGCACGTGGTTGCTGACGTCAGGCAGCCGCGAGCTACTGTGCGCGACTCGTGATTGCGGCCACTGCGTCTGGAGGCGGACGCCGGCTCGCGTGCGGCACGTGAACGCGCTAGCCTGACAGTTGGAGGCGGGCGGAAGCCAAACAGCGGACGGCGGCGAGTTACCTGCAATGGCGAGCACCAGCGGTATCCAGCAGGTATCCATGGCCGGGTGGCGGCCCTGCGGGGGGCGGGCGGTCGCAGAGGCGGAGTCGGTCGACTGCGGAACAGAAGAGGACAGGACAGGACGGAGCGGCGCTCACATGCCGGCGAGCGCAGGTCTGCGCGCTTCCCGGAGCGGCCGCTGTCGCCACACTGGCCGTATTGACCAGGCGGCGCGGCGTGCGCGCGCACCGCTCCCCCCACCCCACCCCACCGCCTCCCACTCGCGCACGGCAGCCAACTTAGGCGCCCGAAAGAAGCGGCGCGCTAGACGACCCGCGAGCGGAATTTTCCTCTATTCCGCCCCCTCCCCCCGGGGCCGCCTTGCGCCCCATTGACGGCTGCTGCCGATACTCCCCGCGCACGTCAAACACAACGGCCGCTAATCGAGGATTCAGTTCGGATAAGGCAGGGAGTCCGGAGGGGGGCGGGGAAGGGGCAGAATTTGTTACTCTCCCTTTCTACATCCCCATCACCACCACCAACCAAAATATGGAATTTATCGTCAGTCCCAATTTTAATGTGCCACGTATACCCTAATTTTCCACAAAAATGTATAATATAATGAAATTAGGATAATTTATAGTCTTTTGGGCCTGCTACAGCAGCCTGCTTGCAAGCAGCAGGTATTTTCTGTGATCTGTCAAAGGCATTTGATTGTGTGAACCGTAACATACTTTTAAGTAAATTAGAATTCTACATCTACATCTACATCTGCATAGATACTCTGCAAATCATATTTAAGTGCCTGGCAGAGGGTTCATAAACCACTTTCATAACTTTTCTCTACCGTTCCATTCTCTAATAGCGCGCGGGAAGAAAGAACACCTAAATCGTTCCGTTTTCGATCTGATTTCTCTTATTTTATTGGGATGGTCATGTCTCCCTAAGTAGGTGGGTGCTAGCAAAATATTTTCACATTCAGAAGTAACAGTCGGTGATTGAAACTTCGCAAACAGACCACGCCGCAGTGAATAACGTCTTTCTTTTAATGATTTCCACCCCAATTAGTGCAACATTTCCGTGACGCTTCCCCCCCCCCCCCCCCGTAACGTGATAAAACAAAACGAGCTGCCCTTCTCTGAACCTTCTCAATATCTTCCGTTAGGCCCACCTGGTGAGGGTCCCACAAAGGGCAACAGTACTCCAGGAGAGGGCGCACAAGTGTGATGTAGGCAGTCTCTTTGGTGGAGCTGGTGCATCTTCTAAGCGTTCTTCCAATGAAACGTAACCTTTGGTTCGCCTTCCCCACAATATTTTCTATGTGTTCTCTCCAGTCAAAGTTGTTCGTAATTGTAACTCCTAGGTATTTTGTAGAATCTACGACCTTAAGGTTTGACTGATTTATCGCGTAATTGAAGTTCAGCGGATTTCTTTTAGTGGTCATGTGTATTACTTCACACTTTTCTTTATTTAGTGTCAATTGCCAATTTTCGCACCAAGTAAAAATTTTGTCTAAATCGCTTTGCAGTTGCTTTTGATCCTCTGTTGACTTCACTAACCGATAAACGACAGCATCATCCGCGAACAGTCTAAGGGAGCTATTCAGATTATCTCCTAAATCGTTTATAAACACGAGGAAAAGTAGGGGACCTATAAAGCTTCCCTGTGGAACGCCAGATATCACTTCTGTTTTACTCGATGACTTACCGTCAATTACAACGAACTGTGTCCTTTCTGATAGAAAATCGTGAATCCAATCGCACAATTGGGGAGATATTCCATAAGCACGCAATTTCATTAGAAGCCGCTTGTGGGGTACAGTGTCAAAAGCCTTCCGGAAATCCAGAAATATGGAATCGATTTGAGATCCCTTGTTGATGGCACTTAACACTTCATCTGAATAAAGGGCAAGCTGTGTTTCGCAAGAGCGATACTTTCTGAATCCGTGCTGACTATTGGTTAATAGGTCGTTCTCTTCGAGGTATTTCATAATATTCGAACAAAGTATATGTTCCAAAATCCTACTGCAAATCGACGTCAATGAGATAGACCTGTAATTTTGGGGATCACTCCTATTGCCTTTCTTGAATATTGGAGTAACTTGGGCAACTTTCCAGTCTTTGGGTACGGATGTTTCGCTGAGTGATCGGTTGTAAATTATAGCTAAGTACGGAGCTATTGCATCAGCATACTCTGAGAGGAATCTAGTTGGTATACAATCTGGCCCGGAAGATTTATTTTTGTTTAGTGACTTAAGTTGTTTTACTACTCCAGGAACATCTACTTCTAAGAAACTTCCTGGCAGATTAAAACTGTGTGCCGGAACCGGGACTCGAACCTGGGACCTTTGCCTTTCGCGGGCAAGCGCACTACCGACTGTGCTATCCCGACACGACTCACGATGCCGCCTCACAACTTTACTTCTGCCAGTACCTCCTACTTTCCAAACTTCACAGAAGCACACAATTTTAATCGGCCAGGAAGTTTCATATCAGTGCACACTCCGCTGCAGAGTGAAAGTTTCATTTTGGAAACATCCCTTAGTCTGTGGCTAAGCCATGTCTCCACCATATCCTTTCTTCCAGGAGTGCTAGTCTTGCATGGTCCGCAGGAGAGCTTCTGTGAAGTTTGGAAAGTAGGAGGCGAGGTACTGGCGGAAGTAAAGTTGTGAGGCGGCATCGTGAGTCGTCTCGAGATAGCACAGTCGGTAGTGCGCTTGCCCGCGATAGGCAAAGGTCCCAGGTTCGAGTCCCGGTTCCGGCACACAATTTTAATCTGCCAGGAAGTTTCATATCAGCGCACACTCCGCTGCAGGGTGAAAGTTTCATTCAGGATAATTTATAGTTCCATAAAATGCATTTTTAAAAACCATCAGCTGTTTATTCAAAACCTATATACCTACCAGTTTCGGTCAATAGACCATCTTCACGATATAAAAAGGTGTTAAAATCGCTCAAAAGAGGAAAGGCCGCAGGATCTGATGGGATACCAGTTCGTTTTTACACAGAGTACGCGAAGGAACTGGCCCCCCTACTCGCAGTGTTGTCTCTTAGGTCCCAAGAAGAGCATAGCGTTCCGAAAGATTGGAAAATGGCGCAGGTCATCCCCGTTTTCAAGAAGGGTCCTCGAACAGATGTGCAGAACTATAGGCCTATATCTCTAATGTCAGTTAGTTGTAGAATTTTGCAACTTGTATTATGTTTGAATATAATGACATTTCTCGAGACTAGGAATCTGCTCTGTAGGAATCAGCATGGGTTTCGAAAAAGGCGTTCGTGTGAAACCCACCTCGCGCTATTCGTCCACGAGACTCAGAGGGTCATAGACACGGGTTCTCAGGTAGATGCTGTGTTTCTCGATTTCCGCAAGGCGTTTGATACAGTTCCCCACAAACGTTTAATGAACAAAGTAAGAGCATATGGTCTATCAGACCAATTGTGTGATTGGATTGAGGAATTCCTAGATAACAGAAAGCAGCAGGTCATTCTCAATGGAGAGAAGTCTTCCGAAGTAGGAGTTATGTCGGGTGTACCACAGGGGAGTGTCGTGGGTCCGTTGCTGTTCAAGACATATATAAATGACCTTGCCGATAACATAGGTAGTTCACTGAGGCTTTTGATAGAGGAAGTGGAGAAGATCCAACGGAGAGCAGCGCGCTTCGTTACAGGATCATTTGGTAATCGTACTGCTGAGTCTAGCAGTATATTGTTCCCTCTTATGTATATCTCTCGAAGAGATCATGAGGATAAAATCTGAGAGATTAGAGCCCAGACAGAGGCATACCGACAATCCTTCTTTCCGCGAACAATACGTGACTGGAATAGGAGGGAAAATCGATAGTGGTACTCAAGGTACCCTCCGCCATACACCATCGGGTGGCTTGCGAAGTATGGTTGTAGATCTAGATGTAGATGAATGGTAAAATGCATCAAATAAAATACATCTAGCTGAGACAAACAGGAGTCAATATAACTAAAAGTGTTAAAAATACAGTGGTCATTTTAGACAAAACCTATCAGTCAAACATCTAAGATAAACACTGTATTTTCAACACTTTTAGTTATACTGACTCCTGTTTGTCTCAGCTAGATGTATTTTATTTGATGAATTTTACCATTCAGTTTTAACACCTTTTTATTTATGAAGATGGTCTATTGACCGAAACTGGTAGATGTATAAGGTTTTGAATAAACAGCTGATAGTTTTTAAAAATGCATTTTATGAAATATATTACGGCTGTTGACACTCCCCTCACCAAAGCATTCATAATTTATAGTCTTTTGGGCCTGCTGCGTTATAATTCTTCAATAATTGAAAAAAAAATCTCACAGCGATTCTGAAAACTTCCATTACAGGAATGAAAGAAATCATATTACTGCTGAAATTAGTCCAACAACAAAACTATGTTTAATTCAACATCAAAAATTATACACAAGTAGAAGGAATGTCCATGGGATGCAGTATAGCGGATATGTTCCTAAACACATTAGAAAATAAATTTTTCAATAACCAAAAATATGTACACTACTACAGATACGTAGACGATACAATGATGTTGATAAATGGAAACAAATTCGACATCCAACAGATGCACAGAACACTTAATGCACTGCACCCCAAAATAAAATTTACAGTGGAACCAGAAAATGATAAAAAATGTCAACAATACACATAGATTTGAAATCTACCGTAAGCCCACTACAACAGATAGCATTATTAATGCACATTCATGCCACCCAAAATCACAGAAGTATGCCTATTTTCATACTAACAGTATAAAAAAAGCCTGCCACTAGAACAAGACTCTATAGATAAAGAAATTAAACTCCTCCAGTATGTCGCACAGCAAAATGATTACAACCCACAAATAGTTACTGACCTATACTAGAAAAAGACCAGACCAATAAAAAACTTTATATGAAAAGAAATAACTCTTTCAAAAGAAACACCAAGCAAACAGAAATTGACATACGTTACAACAACATACCTAGATAAAATATTGAATCAAATTAATGCACTACTGAAAAATAGGAATGTAAGATTCGCTTAGCAAACAAGCCACAATCTGAAATCTATAAATGAATCAGGTAAAACAAAATCCCCAGCTTATTCGAGCAAAGGAGTTTATAAAATTCAGTGCCACAACTGTGATACATTTTACATAGGGCAGACTCGTAGAAACTTTAAAATTGGATACCGAGAGCATACTAGTTGCTGTGACAGTAATCCATCAACTTTTTTTTCCATCACTTAAAAACTGGGACTGATGACCCCGTAGTTAAGTCCCATAAGCTTTACAACCATTTGAACATTTGAACTTAAAAACTAAAGAACACATAGCATACAGTTTAGAACAAGCTATCGAAATTCTACACATAGCACCGAAAGGACCATTTATGAACATTTTGGAAGAAAAAGAAATATTTTTACATGCACACAAGAATCCACTGAAAATACTCAATGAACAAATCGACCTGAAACATTAAAAATTACAGAGAAAACTTTATCACAATTATCTAGCAAGAGAACGGATACACAAACATATGTTTATATCAAGGAGGTTAGAGTCTAACCTCCTTGGTTTATATAATAAGCAACGATCATACAAATGTTCCGTTATCTCTGGCAAAGATCATTATAATCAACATAATAAACAAAACAGCCTGTAACCATACATTATCGCTGCCATCTGGCAAACGAGCTGCCACGTGTATAACAAAGTAAAAAATACGTAATAAAAATCCGAAAATTACCTCGGAATATTACAGCCAGCAACAACTAATTGTTGTTTAGGGTTGATTTATTCAGAAAACCATACATAGACCTGGGATATGGTATGGCTGATAAGAAAATCTATGTGCGTAAAATAACTCGTATGTAAAAAAATTTGCACGAGGAATACCTATAATTTTATATTATATTAATTACAGATACCTGATGATGGAAGTATTTCCGAATTAGGTCTATAGGACAAATTAATAAAATAAACAGAAATGTTTGGGATTTATTTTACATGATGGAATTAGGGTAATTGAGGCATCGAGAGGCCAAGGAGGGTAAGAGCACTTAAAATAAATCCCAAGTGCTGAAACATATAGTTTACGTACATAAAATTGTTGTGCTCAAAGGGTAGGGTAGATCGCGAGAATGCCTGCACCTTAAGGAACCTCATTTTTTATCACCATAAAAAACGTATTTATAAACTGGTTAAATATTTTGTAACAGTGTAAGAAATCTTAAGAATGTATGCAACATTTTTAATCAACGTATCTATAACGGAAATAGTCATAAAAATCAATTTTTGGAAACATTAAATGAACCAGCATTGGCCGTAAAAACGTTTTGCATTTATTGTTGCAAATCGATTTCGGTTATCTTAGTACCCATCCTAAGTGCAGATGCAGAAATTCACAAAAGATGTTCGATGAATTTTGGCATTACATATATCTGACATATTCCATAACACACTTTCCAGATATTAAGAGTTATCATTTTCTCTTAATATCTGGAAAGTGTATTATGGAGTACGTCAGATATGTGTAATACCAAAATTCATCGAACATCTTTTGTGAAATTCTGCATCAGCACTGAGGATGGTTACTAAGATAACCGAAATCGATTTGCGACAATAAATGTAAAGGATTTTTACGGCCAATGCTGCTTCATTCAGTGTTTCCAAAAATTATTTTGTGGCTGTTGAGCACATTATTCCATATAACGCAATCCATCTTTTAAAAAAATCAATTTATTAATCTCTGCACAGCGGCGGTATCACCCAAGGAGCAGGAGTAATCCCACCATGGGTCAACGGTAATGACGCCACTCACTATGGCTATAGACCAAGAAGGGAAATCTATTGAAAACATAATACACAGTTACAAACAATACTTCAATACAATATACCAATTCAAAAGCAAAAGAAATTACAATTTTATATGAATGAAAAAAAAACATTGAATTTTATTCATGAGATTGTTTTAAATTTAAAAATATCGCAAATGTAGTTTTTCGCTTATCAGCCACGTTACGTTCTGAATGCACCCTCTTGCCACAACAAGTGCATCTGTACCATAGTTCGTCTGGGTGGAGAGGTGGCGTCATAACTCCGGTCAGACAAGAGGGAGGAAACGTAGATTTGGGAACATCAAAACAAACGGAAGTGTTCAATATCTATATTAAAATGTAGGCTATAACGTGTAGTTTAAGGTTATTCCTAGCAAATAAAGGTATTTTAGCATCTAAAGGTACATGCCACAGCTTATTTGAAGTGTAAAAATAAGATGAAACTGGAGCAAAACGACGTTTTTCGCTATAGAAACAAAACGACTTGCGCAACATCCACCATTCACTGGAGACCCTAGTTGGCTATGGTTCAGGAGCTGGCAGGCCGGCCAACATGTTTCCGTTATTCAGATGTCGCGGTGACGGCAGAACCACGAGTGGCGGCAATCCCCAGGTCTACCCTAAATATGAGAATTCGACAGGTGCTAATATCTAGTGGTGGAAAGTTCAATTATGAATAAAAAAAATTTTAAAAAAATTTAAAAAAACCTGTGGAAGCCAACTGATAGCCGCAAATTTATAGAAGTTCAACTGACAGCCGCAAATTTATAGAAGTTGATCTATATCTCCATCCACATATTTATCCTGCAAATCACATTCAAATGCGTGGTAGAGGACCGCTTGCCGGCCGCGGTGGCCGAGGAGACTGAGGCGCTTCAGTCACGGTCTGCACGGCCACTACGGTCGGGGTTTCGAATCGCCCCCCTCGGGCATGGATATTTGTGCCGTCCTAGTTCGTAAGTAGTTCATAAGTTGTAAGTTTAGGGACTGATGACCCCGTAGTTGAGTCCCATAAGCTTTACAAACACGAACATTTGAGAGGACCGCTTTCATATTAGTTATCAACCGTTCCATTCTCCAATAGCACGCGGGGAAAAGAAACACCAAAATCTTTCCGGTTTTGGTCTGATTTCTCATATTTTATTCTGATGATCATCTTTCTCAATATGTTCGTACTCGGAGGAGAAAGTTGGTATACAGGGTCTCTTCCTAACGTGGAACGTGCTTAGACATCTTGTATCAGTGGCACCAGCAAACACGACGTGACGTATTTTAGACTGGAAAAGAAAGATCCTAGCGCTAAAGCACGTTGCGAGGTCATGAAAGAAAGCAACAGAAGACAAACGAAAGCATCTCGAAGTAAACTGTTATGAGGAACAAAAATTAGAATGTGAAGAACCAGACCAAATCGATTCTAATCAAGAATAAAATGCCCTTTGACAAGTAAAAAGATATACATTATTGTAGTTCTTCAGGATTTCTAGGCGATATGTTGACATGATTGTATCGGGACTTCTGCATAGTGTCATTTTCCATTTTCTGGTAGGTCCTGAAAAAGACAGCCAGTTGCGCGGTCGAATTATCGTGTCAGAACGACGCAAACATCCGGCAAAAGTCCGGATTAAACCGCAGAAACTTTCTTGTTTATCATTTATTATTATTTTAAGTACTTAGTAAAATACATTGCTGTGCCAATGCTTTTCCATTCTTGTATTACTATTAGTGTTGTTAGATTTTTTCTGAAATATATTTATGAGTTGACTGTTTCTCTTTTAATTCAATAATTTCCCTTTAAAGGCTAATGGAGGTAAGTGCACTGTTCTATCATATCTTGGCAATATCAATACCATTGGTTGAATAACGTTAGACATTTGGGAAGATTTGGATAAAACAATAGTGATTATAGATTATTCTACATTTATGTAGAATGTAACAAAAGAACCTTCAGCATTTGGTCATAATTTTATTTGTTTATTTATATTTTCAAATCGGTTTTGACTAAATTAGTAGTATCTTCAGTGCTGTAATTTAAGAAACAAACAATAGAGGTAAAATATTGAATTTAAAACAATTGATTATAACCTCTAAACTTTAATTTTAATTTTCTCAGAATGTAAGATGTGTCATCTCCCTTGGTCCCTCGATGCCTCATTCAAGAAGGTGGAGAAAAGCCATAAAGTGCTTTCGAAGTATTACTTAATAATCGATAAGTAATGTTACCAATACTGGTAAACGAAATTAGAACTGGATAATACGGCATGAAATGGTAAAATATTTTAAATACTTGGGACTAAAAAACACAAACGGAATGAGAAACAATTATGGCAGAGTAGGATAAACAAAGTGAATAAAACAAATCTTGCTATGAAGAACACATCCTAACTATAAAAAAACTCTCAATAGCCACAAAACTGAAACACTACATAACCCGCACTCGCAAATGTGCTTGCGATAGTATATGTAAAACAACCAACACTGCACCAACAGACACCTTGCTTAAAATAGAAAACCATGCATAAATAAAAAATACTAAAAGACGGAATTTGGAGAATGGCTTCAAATGAAACAGTTTATAAAGAAATAGAACCAGCCACGAGTACAATCACATAGTCACGGATCTCTTTGCTATGACAGAAAATAAGGAGGAGAGTAATTGAGAAGTTATGGAACAGTAAAAGCGGTATTAGAAGGATCACAGATATCAAGGAGGAGATGATTACGATGGAGGATTTGAAAGGGAAGATACTTAAGGACAAAAATATAACACTACCAATAATATATAACAAACGGAGACAGGGAAGTGTGAATTCGTAATATCGACTAAAGTGTCACAATTTTGGGTATAAAAGTAAAATATTTAAATAAATCGATGAGTAATGCAAGAGTAATTATAGTGAGTGGTCAGCCTTTCTATTGTTCTCTCATGACGTTTGTTGTTGTACTCTTATTCATTTCGACAGTATTTTCCGCTGTGACCACCTAATGCATTGACAGCACATGTATAGCCACTTACGTGGACGATTTGATCATGACCGCACATCAGAAACTCCTTCCGAGGCAACTAGTGCCAGACTCTCGATATTTTCTCCAATATATTCAAAAGTTGCTGACCCTTTTCACTTACCTCATACTGCAAGTTCGTAAGTAAACAGATGACTTTTTCTAATCGTAGTAACAGTGCAATGGCATCGCTTTTAGGGTTCCGTACTTCAATCTGCAAACTGGAGCCCTCAAAGGCCTGTCCGACTGTTAAGACCCCTTTTTCTCAAGAACAGGAAAAGGTATCGAGCTGAAATTTACGTAAAATGCCTAATGATACATGTGGTGTCTATTCTTTTGGAAATTTTCGCAGTAACACGTATATGTTAAGCTGTGTTATTTATTGAGTTTCATTTTTCCTAGGTTGGTTCTGAACTGTTTATTGAAACGTTTCCATATTATGCATGTATATATAAGCAAGACTTCCAGCGCCTGAAATTACGTTCTCCTATTGCGACAATCGTGTTAAAATACTTTAGAAGTCCACTTTTACCAGTTTTTTCGTCTGTCAAAACGTCGCTTGACAGAGTTTTCCAAGGTGTGAGTTCTGTTTCAAGACTATAAACCGCTGCAATGCTTCTTCCAATATCGCATGTGGCTGACATTGGTTGACGTTATTTATATACCATTGACCCTTACGATGATTAAGCTACTGTGGAACTTACTTATAAGAGTTTCTCTTCATTTATCCAGACATGTCCCAAAGAACACATTTCGGAAACTAAATTTCGCTAGTTTCTTCATGGAAAAAATTATTTTGGGGATTTCCATTACATAACATGGGACAGAACACCCTACATTAACAAATCGCAGCTGCATATTTTACGGCCCACTTTAGATTTTCCTGTTTTATGATTTTTTGCAAAGATTTCGGACAAAAATAATAAGAATATAAATAATAATAAAAATATAAATAATCAAAAATTACGGAAGATACGATTACGAATCCGAAACGTTTTTTTTCTCTCTGGCCGTATTTTAACAAAAAGACAAAATTATTTGATTTTTTAGTTTTGCTTTGACAAAGATATTTTTCTATTAAAATATTATCACCTGTCTTGCCTTGGTACTTTGTTCTTTTTTTTTTTTTTTTGTCTGCACTGGTTACAAAGGACTATAGCCTGGAAGGAACGTAGCGAATATTTGACGTTCAGACGAGAGACTATAGCCTGTGACATCCTTCGCCCGAAACCTTGCACCAAACTCTTGCATTCGCCACACGCAACCTTAGCTAACTGGCAGGAGCTATCAGTAATTATCACAAGAGCAAGATACACACCGTAGCGCATTATTGTCAACAAATGGAGTAAGGACAACTTTAAATAATTCAGTTGTGTAATACGGCTTATGGCCCAGAAGAGAACACTCGAACGGCTAACCAGAGTCGGATAGTACAAAACATCGTACACCTTTGTGTGACAAACAGTGCAACATTACTTGTTATTTAATAGTGATAGGCTTTCAACAATACACAAGTGAAGCCGCTATACAATATATTTAACAATAAGCAGGGAAAATTAATTACCTTTTGACACTGTGATCCAACAAGTTTGGCAACGAACAATAATCAGACAGGCAGTCCACGCCGTCACGGACAATATAGGGCTCAAATACACAAGGTCAAATGTTAGTAAAATAAATCACTGCTAAATAAGGTATATAAACACGTGTAACTTATGAATTATTTGCAAAATACTCTGAGGCTAGTTATTGATATACACACAATATTTTAGAGGTGCCAGCCTGAGCCACAAATATCAATAAAGGCAGGCTGAGCAGGGAGATCTTCCTCAACAGCACTTAATCACTTCAGGCATTGTGTGTTTCAATTCCATACGCAAGTTGTTGTTGTGGTCCTCAGTCCGCAGACTGGTTCGATGCAGCTCTCCACGCTACCCTGTCCTGTGCAAGCCTCTTCATTTGAGAATAAGTTCGGCAACCTACATCCTTTTGAATCTGCTTACTGTATTCATCCCTCGGTCTCCCTCTACGATTTTTACCCCACACACTTCCTTCTAATGCTACGTTGACGATTCCTTGATGTCTCAGGATGTGTCCAACCAATCTATCCCTTCTCTTAGTCAGGATATACCAGAAACTTCTTTTCTACCCAATTCGGTTAAGCACCTCCTCATTAGTTACATGATCTACCCATCTAATTTTCATCATTCGTCTATAGCACCACAGGACGATATTTGGGCTGACAAGGGCAGAGCGTCTCGCTAAGAATTTGAATAACAACGAACCCCGGCCGCCCACACTGCCACCGACCGCATCGGCCCAAGCGCTGCCACTGCCTTCCCTGGATCGGTCTCACTTCGCTCGGCTCCGTTCGTCAACTTCCCTTTCCTAACAGCCGCAGACCCGTTCTGCGTTCCGACAGATGCGCCCTCTATCCTAGTTGCGCAGCAAGGATGCCCTGCAAGGTGGGAACATAGCGGCAGTTAAGGGCAGGACAACAAACCCTGTAAGCCGTGACATGGCTCAAATAGTAAAGACGTAATAAATCGAAACCTCGTGCGTGCTGATACTGTTTTTCATGAACTACGTTGTTTATGACTTCATATCTTCTGAACTACAATTCGAACTCTGATATAATATCCCAGAAACATTCAGTGATATGTAAGTGTACTGGCTGTGGAATGCAATGAAGGCTTTCACGACCGGATGTCATAGTTGCTGGTAAGAACTCTTCCGAAAGAAACTGCAAATGCAATTCGGATTGAAACCACCAGAGTACTATGTCGCAGTAAACCTCTCAAAAGTAATTTGACGATTGGAGAAAGAAAGGCTCTTAAAGAATTAAATGGAGACAATGATATAGTAGTTCTTCCCTCAGACAAAGGCAATGCTACCATCGTTCTAAACAAGGATGATTACGAAAGTAAATTGTTGGACAGTACAGAAAGCTTAAGAAGGACCCTACAGCCAGCGTTTTGAAAAAGACTGATAAAGTCATCTATCTCAATTCCAAAAGAAGATAAGAAAGACTTGTTGAAGAGTGAAGCCATGTGTCCAAGGCTTTATGGCCTAGCCAAGGTTCATAAAATTAATATTCCTCTTGGACCGATCGTTAGTGCCATCAACTCCCCAACGTATGAAATAGCAAGATACCTGGCAAGTTGTCTACAGCCATACACTGGTAAAACTGACTCTTATATAAAAGATTCAAGTCATTTTATCGGAAAACTTCAGGGACTAACTTTACGTCCTGAAGATACGCTTGTAACTTTTGATGCGGTGTCATTATTCACCATGATACCAGTTAACGAAGTTATGACTTTTATAACGGATATTTTCCCAGAAGATCTAACTACTCTTTTTAAACATTGCTTGACTTCTAGTCAGTTCCAGTGGGGCAGTGATTTTTATAAACAAGTTGATGGTGTTGCCATGGGTAACCCATTCGGTCCTGCGATTGCTAATTTTGATATGGAAAAATTCGAACAATCAGCTTTAGGAACAGCAAAAAAGAGACCAGTTCTTTGGTATCGGTATGTAGACGACTCATTCGTGGTATGGCCTCACGGTAAAGAAGCATTGAATGAATTCTTTTCTCATCTGAATAACATAAATCAACAAATCCAGTTCACGATGGAAATGGAAAAGGACAGCGCAATATCCTTCTTGGATGTTTTAGTTACGAGAGAGGTAGATGGAAAACTGAAACATAAAGTTTTTCGAAAAGCTACACATACAGACAGATATTTACATAAGAACTCTAATCATCACCCACAGCAGAAGAGAGGTGTCATCAAGAGTCGCGTTGACAGAGCCAAGAAAATTTGAACTCCGGAACACCGGAATGCTGAATTAACACACCTGAAGCAATAGTCTAAGAACAAGTGATTAACAAAGCGATGCAAGAACACAGTTTCCCTGCCATTTATCGGAAAAGTAACTGATCAGATAGGAAAAATATTACGCAAACTAACATCATACCAGTTTTCAGACCAACTAAGAAAATATGTCAAGTACTCCGTTCTGTGAAAGATAAACGACCTCCTCTTTCTGCTTGTGGCGTTTATAAAATTCCATGTACATATGGTAACGTTTATATTGGAACCACAAAAAGAAGTATAGAAATTAGGCTAAAGGAACACAAAAGTCTTTGCCGACTAGGAAAAACAGAGAAATCGGCTGTGGCAAAACATGCTCTTCATCTGGAAGTCATATAGTGAAGTTTTCCGAAACATCAGTTTTATCTACAATGACGAATTATTATCCACGACAATACAGGGAAGGTATTGAAATATATAAACATAATGAAAATTTTAACAGTAAGGAAGAAGATATGAAACTTAGCGACATACGGACAGTAGCTTTAAAAGATCGACAGGTTTTATCTCTGACAGATTGCAATCGATAGTGACGTTTTTATCTCTGACAAGATCTCTGCTGATAACGAGACAGCTTGGCCACGCCCACTTTCCACAGTACATATGGCGCTCTCAGACACCCGACTCATCAGGCGGCAAGACTCAACGGAAGTAAGAAGAGTTCCGAAGATGTCCGGCGCAGCTATGAACGAAACGCTTGGAGAAACTGAAATGTTTTATGGACTGCGGCCTTCTAACCTGGAAGTTCTACCAGCAACTATGTCTGTGAAATGTCTCACGAATACAGTGTACAATGTAGAAAACTTGTCATGCCAAATTCCGTAGATATTGTAATAACTCGGCCGGGGACGCGTTTGTTCGGTGACTTTGCCGATGGAAGCATTCGCGCACGCCAGCATCCAGTTGGCCTGAGGGACGAGACGGAGCCAGCAGGAAGCACCCCAACTTTCACCTTCGCCACCGGCCACCGCGCCGCATTCACTCGCTCCAGGGGGCAGCCTGACGTGGCTTTCTCGTAACAATGCACACAGCGAAACCTGCCTGACCTTGAGGAGCGTGCAGGTAAATGGCGACAGCATACACAGGGAAGAGAGGCTCTTAAAACGAAATGGACACAATGGCGTATGTGTAGAGAAAGCCCTTGTCTGCAGATACCAGAGGAGTCATTTCCAAAGAAACAGCGACGAAACACAGATGCACATGTGCATGATTGGGAGAAAGCCTGGCTTGCAGTATATATATATTTATTTATTTATTCTGCTTTTATAATGACCTGTTACCTAGATGCTAAAACAGGTCCTATTTTACACAGGTAATTTATTTTTTACACTGAATAATTTCTTCTTATAACTAGTTAAATTTAACAATATACAGCTTAACTAACTTATGAAATAAAACTATAAATAATAATTACAAAAATTAATTAAATAATACATATCAATTTAAGAAGATGAAGTAAAGATCTGAGTAAGTACAGACGTTTATGTTGAAAAACACAGTGAATGAATAACATGAATTTTGAAAGACGACTGTCTATCGTTTTCCATATATTTTTGTATAGTTTCTGTAAAGATAATTTATTTAATGTCGTTAGATTATTATTTTGTTAAAACTTGAACCCCTCTCTTTTCAAGGCTGGAGGAATAGCATTTTTTATTTCATGTGTTAAAATATTACTTAATATTGCTAGGTTTTTCTTATTTTGTTATGTTAATAATCTATTATCATATTAACTAATGTGGCATAAGTACGGCTTCTCCGCTACGCCACTGTCCCTGTGAGAATGTGCAGTTGTTGTGCTTTTAAGTGTGTGCGAGAATCTATGGCTGTTTGAATGTGGGGAGTGATAGCTCGCTTTGCATCGTTGTCTCTGGCTCAGTATCGATAGCTGCTCATACTACCACAGAGCTTTCCACACCCTTTGGTTGCGGGCTTGTTAGCGAACCTTTCCCTCCAGCGCGAGTATCGCTGTCCGCCCCCACCGCCGCTGTTTCCGGTAGCTTCCCGCGTCCGGTAGCAGTTTCCCACCTTATGACCGCTGGTTCTTCACTCTGTGCTAGTCGTCTGGTGAGGTAAGGTTAGTTCTTCTCTGGTATCTACGAGATGGTAGCATTTCATTCGCTAGCACGTTTAACTTAGATTCGTGAACTTAGGATCATTTTTTTTTTTTAATATTTTCTCCAATCATGTGCGGAATTGTGTTCTCGTCTTTCTATTCGGTGATTCTAGTTGTAGTTTGATAACGACCTGGTATGTTAAAACCTTTTGTGATCATGTGGCGGTGTATGAACTCTGTGTAAATACTTTCTAGTTTTGTGGGGCCCGATTTCTAATAGGTGATATGTTCATTTTATACAGTGCATGTAAAAATCTTTTCATCGTTTCCTTCCGTGAGTGATATGTGTTCCATGTGGTTCGTTCATAGAACAAAGCCTTCATCTGCCACTCTTGTTTGTTCCATGCCCATCAGGCAAGTAACTATGCGGGTATCCTTCTGATTTCCACTAATATTTCGCGATCCTCTCTCCCCGCCTATTTTTTATTTTGCTGTTTCTTCTCCGACTTATAGTACAAACTCTTGTCTGTGTCAGTAATTCTCTCTGAGCCTTGTACAACCTCCTTCAATAGCTTCCTTATGTAATTCTAAACATTTCTATGGGTTGCATGCTGTAATTCTTAATTTTATTTTTTCGATTTTGTTATTATTTCACTTTTACGAGTTTTGGAGACTGGACTTCATCTGTCTCTGTAATCGCCCCCTATCGCGTCTAACTGCATTTATTTCGCTTCTTCATGTAATTCTAAGCATTTATATGAGTTGCATGCCGTAATTCCTATTTTTATTTTTCCGACTTTGTAATTATTTCATTATTGTTGTTTTTCTGAGTCAGGACCTCATTCATCTCTGTAATTGCCCCCTATCGCGTGTAGCTGTATTTCATTCGCTTCCTTATATAATCAAAGCATTTATATGGGTTGCATGCTGTAGTTAATTTTCTCTATTTTTCGGAAACTGAATTTATTCAATTTTATCGGTTTTCGGTACCACGTGGGTCCGAGTTCCGACTTCCGGGGTTTGCAGCTAGTCGCCTGAGTTCACGCAGCCTCTCGTATAAACCTAGTACCTAGATCGATTGCTGACAGACTGCAATTTAAGAATCCACCGTGATTTTGTATAATGATTCTGATTTTCAGCCACTTCACCTTCAGTGGAGTGCGTTCACGTAACGTAGCCGTGTGTCGCTGTTGGTGTGTTTGCTCGCGGTCCAATTCAGATGTAATTTAACTTGGATAGACACACACACCATCTGAAAACAGGCACGACAGACCAGAGCCAGCTTCAAAGCGTTTGTGTATTGTGTTTTGTGCTACCTCCGACTTGCTGAATTTCGCCTACGATAGCGGCGCCTGCTTCCGCCTCGTCTCAGCACGCTGATTTTGGTGAGTTTCGCTGTGACAGCGCGTGTGTGAGAGAATGAGTGTTGTTTGTGACTCCTTCCCCCAGTAGAGTTAAATCATGTATAATTTAGGTTGGGCCCCGTCCGCATTAATCCATGTAAGAGAAACATTTTTATTCTGTTAATGAAATTGGTTCCCCATTTTGCTTGTTTCCTATCTGAATAAATAAGTTTAAGTTCAGCATAATCCGTAAGTTGCCAATAAATTGTAGTTTTAGAGCACCTTTCCTCTTTTATTTAATATTATTTTTTACAAGTGCCGAGAACATGCTCAGATTGAATGTTTCTTACGACTAAATTCCGTTGCGCCATAAATGTTTTCTTAGCCTTCTTTCTAAGATAACTTTAATTGTGGAGGCTTGCTTATTAATGTCTGTGTATAATAACGTGTGAGCTGCTATGTATATTGACCACTGTAGTATTAACCTTCTGTTATTGAAATAATTTGAAACGAGTCTGTTCTCAGTTTGGGCCAGGGAACAAGGCTTTGTAGCAGTGACAAGGCAAAGCTCTTGTTACGTACAGTGGTCGACTTTTAATTTATTTAATAGAAGAAGACGATAAGAGAGAGAAAGATGGAGAGGATGGAGTCCGACAGTTAGTATTATCTATAACAGTTTAACAGGTTTAAAGTGCTGTTTTTCCGGTGACAAGGAGCGACATTTTCATATTTGTCCTTACTACTATAGTTACACTAATTATTGTCTGTTAAATGATGATCACTGTCCGCGTCCGTGTTGGTGTCTGTGTTGGGCTCCGTGTTGTTGTCCCTGTCGTGTTCTTGATTTCGGTTCCTTTGCCGGTAAACTCTATGCACTCTGTTTGCTCGCTGCATATGTTGTTACCTTCTGTATGGTCTATTTCGTTCGTATTCGTCATATGTCGCGTGGGAGATTTTATCTGTTAGATTCCACCAAAACAGTGTTTCTGGCCAGAGAGGAAGACCCTGACACAGACAGCTCCCACAAAGAACCGTTTCTTCGAGCCAAGGAGGAATGCAGAAACAAAAAAACACGCTTGAAACGTGGGACAGACGCCAGTTTGCAAGTCTCATCTCGGCCCGGGACTGAGGCATGGTCGTGAAAACGGCGAGGCGATGAGCTATTGGATGACATTGTAAAACCAACCCACAATCACAGAGCCAAAGAGACGCAAAATTCGAGTAGAAGTTGTAGCTGGCGATGGAATAGGACTTGGTGAGAAACCGCAGAAGAAGACACGCGATCCGATGGCGGAGAAGCGAGAAGATATGAAGGCAGCTCCCGGATTGGCAGCATTCTGACTGTGAAATCTTGGCTTGGGGCCGCGCCGCGCCTCACAGCTGCAGAGCCGGAAAGCGCAGAGCAGGCGTGGGCTGCAGTGCTACGACTGCCGCCACCGAACCGCGTACATCAAACGCCTGACGCCCATGTCACGTTAATGTTGGCGAGACAGGAAATAACCTCCTACTTCCCCGTTCATATCTGAGTCTTGTCTACGCCCAGTAAAATTGGCCCTGAGAGATTGTTTTTCAAATCTTTTAATAAATAAAACTAAATTCAATATATTTTGGAAAAATTTTTATTTCACTTTTTGGGCAACAGCACTCTTATTTAAATTTATATATAGAGAACAGTCTTAGAGTGCAATGATTAATTTTTTTCGACTAGTTTCGGTCTTCTTTTAGACCATCTTCAGGAATTTTAGCTCCATTGATGTTGTGCAGCTGGCAGGTTACTTGGAGCCTTCCAGTGCGTCACTGGAGCAATAATGCACTGGAAGGCTCCAAGTTATCTGCCAGCTGCACAACATCAATGGAGCTAAAATTCCTGAAGATGGTCTAAAAGAAGACCAAAACTAGTCGAAAAAAATAAATCATTGCACTCTAGTTTGTTCTCTACATAGTCTATAAGTTACATGTAATAATCCTCTGTGTAAACCTTTACGTTGTCAAATAAATCCCTAGAATCCAATTTCCATAGCAGCCTAGCTCCATAATTTCTCATATTTTTAATTTATTTTACTGCTGTTTTGGGGGGTTATTCAGGGAGGTTTGATTTATCATAATATACATCATGGACATCGAAAAAGTAGTAAGCCATAATTTTTTTTCTTTCATCATTTTGTTGGGATTGTCAGCGAGAAAATATTTCGTAAAGATTTGAAATTATGTTTAATGCAAGTCGCTAAGTATTTGGATAAAATGTTTACGAATTTTAAACAATTTAATTTATTTAAAATTATTTAAAATTAAAAAATTGGCCTAGAGCGCAAAGTGTAAATTTCTTTATATCATACAGTGGTCACCAGTTTCGACCTTTCGGTCATTATCAAACCACTGTTCAGTGATTGAGACCGTGACACAGGAGTGAAACTAAGCGGTCAAAAATTAGCAGTTCCATCAGTTAAAAAAATTTTAAAATCATGTCCAGTCAGAACATAAAATTGGCAGTTCCATGAGTTAAAATCTAAAATCTTGTTCAGTCAAAGCTTAAAATAAATAAAATGCTGGTGGTATTACACGGTTGTCATTATGCCATTGAAATCTAATCACATGTATCCTAAACCTTAGCAAACACATCAGATCGTGTGTAGCCGATGGCTCACATCGTTTGAGAGACGTGTTCATGCTCTTGGTAATGATTGTTTTAGAACACCAGATTGCTGTGAGGTGCACTGGAATGAAAACAATTCATAGGGACGAGTCCGGGCGTAACGTAAAACGGAGCGCCTACAACTAGAATTGTAGAATAACCACCGTATATCGTAAGTAAGCATAGACTTCGGTAGTTTTCGTAGTAGGATTTTCGGCTAAGGCCCTGCCCGCGTTACACGTATGTTACGGGCTTTGCATACCTATCGGGCGTCACCGCATCTCGATCGCTTTGTTTACATAAGACGAGCCAACCTACGGTGTTATTCCATGATTTTATTGAATCTCAGTACTCTTATATAGTAGTAAAGAAACAATTACATTAATTTTTTATACTGGCAAAGGTGCAATTTTAAGGGTGAAAACAACCCTTAAAAGATTGTATCACATATTTGGTTTTTGGAGAATAAATCCGAAAGCAAGAGAAATAAAATGTTCACATTGCAGTTTAGTGATAATTAACAATATTGAAGGCGGTATAGTCAAATTTTTGGAGTAACATATTTTGGAAACTACCGTCAATTACTTTTGCAACATTAAAATAACTTGTTGTTGTTATGGTCTTCAGTCCGGAGACTGGTTTGATGCAGCTCTCCACCCTACTCTATCCTGAGCAAGTCTCTTCATCTGAGAATACGTTCGGCAATCTACATCCTTTTGAATCTGCTTACTATATTCGTCCCTCGGTCTCCCCCCTCTACGATTTTTACCCCACACGCTTCCTTCTAAGTTGACAATTCCTTGATGTCTCAGAATGTGTCCAACGAATATATCCCTTCTCTTAGTCAGGATATGCCAGAAACTCCTTTTCTCCCCGATTTGGTTAATCACCTCCTGATTAGTTAGGTAATCTGCCCATCTAATTTTCATCATTTGTCTGTAGCATCACGTTTCAAAAGCTTCTGTCATCTTTTTATCTGAATTCCTAATCGCCCACGTTTCACTCCCATACAATGCTACACTCCAGACAAATGCTTTCAGAAACGACTTCCTAACATTTAAATTAATATTGGATGATAAAAAGTTGCGCTTCTTTAGAAACGCTTTTCTTCTCATAGCCATTCTACATTTTTATATCTGCTTTACTTCGGCCATCAGAAGTTATCTTGCTACCCAAATAACAAAATTCATCTACTAGTTTTATTGTCTCATTGCCGAATCTAATTCCTTCAGAATCGCCTGATTTGCTGACATTGCATTCCATTACTATTGTTAATGTTCATCTTATGTCTTCCTTTCAAGACACTGTCCATCCCATTCAATTGCTCTTCCAGATCTTTTGCGGTCTCTGACAGAATTACTATATCATCGACAAACCGCAATGTTTTTATTTCTTCTCCCTGCACTTTAATGCCCTCTCCAATTTTCTCCTTCCATTCCTTCACTGCCTGCTCAATGTACAGATTGAACAACATTGGGGGAAGGCTACAACCCTGTCTTACTCTCTTCTCAACCTCTGCGTTCCTTTCCTGCCCTTCGACTGGAGACCGCTGTCTAATTTTTGTATAGGTTCAATAAAACTCTTCGCTCCCTATTTTTTACCCCTGATTCCTTCAGAATTTGGAAGTGTGTGTTCCAGTCGACATTGTCAAAAGCTTTCTCCAAATCGACAAACGCTAAAAACGTAGGTTTCCCTTTCCTTAGCCTATCTTCTAAGATATGTCGTAACGTGAGTATTGCCTCCCGTGTTCCTAAATTTTTCCTAAATCCAAACTGATCTTTCCCGAGGTCGGATTCCACAACTTTTTCTATTCGTCTGTAAATAATTCATGTTAGTATTTTGCAACCATGACTTATTAAGCTGATAGTTGTGTAATTTTCACACTTGTCTGCACTTTCTTTCTTTGGGATTGGAATTACTATATTCTTCTTGAAGTCCGAGAGTATTTCCCCTGTCTCATACATCTTGCATACCAGGTGATACAATTTTTTCATGACTGGCTCTCCTAACAACATCAGTAGTTCAGACGGAATATCATCTACTCCAGGGGCCTTGTTTCGACTCAACTCCTTCAGCGCTCTGTCAAATTCTTCTCGCAGTATCATATCACCTATCTCATCTTCCTCCACTTCGTCTTCAATTTCTAGAATACTGAAGGTTTATTTCCTTTGTATAGCCCTCTATATATTCCTTCCACAGTTCAGCTTTCCCCTCTTTGATTAGTACTGGTTTTCCGACTGAGTTCTTGATATTCATACAGCTGCTTTTCTTGTCTCCAAATATCTCTTTTATTTTCCTTGTAGACGGTATCTACCTTTCCCATAGTTATGCATTCTTCTACGATTCAGCATTTATCCTCTAGCCACTCCTGCTTAGCCAGTCTGCAGTTCCTATTAATCTCATTTTTCAGACGTTTGAACTTCCTTTTTCCTGTTTCACTTGCTGAATTTTTATATATTCTTCTCTCATTGTCTCCAGAAACATAATTCGCTGTTTTTGCTTTCCGGAGAATATGTCGGAAAACTTGAAAGATAAATTGTTCGAGGTAAGCCTAATGGCCATCCCCATGAACCACAAACGTTGCCGAGGTGGGGTGGCTTGCGTGCTTCAACGATGCAGATAGCCGTACCGTAGGTGCAACCACAGCGGAGGGGTATCTGTGGAGAAGCCAGACAAACGTGTGGTTCCTGAAGAGGGGCAGCAGCCTTTTCAGTAGTTACAGGGGCAATGGTCTAGATGATTGACTGTGCTGGTCTTATAACATCAGATTACATGGCTTTGCCATGCAGTTACTGCAAACGGCTGAAAGCAAGGGGAAACTACAGTCGTTACTTCTCCCGAGGACATGCAGCTCTACTGTATACGATGATGCCCCCCCCCCCCATCCGGGCGGGGACTACTCAGGAAGATGTCGTCACCAAGAAAACCAAAACAGGCATCCGACGGGTCGGAACGTGGAATGTTCTAACCCTTAATCGCGTAGGTAAGCTAGAAAATTTGAAAAGA
Source organism: Locusta migratoria (assembly GCA_026315105.1). Classification (NCBI taxonomy): domain Eukaryota; kingdom Metazoa; phylum Arthropoda; class Insecta; order Orthoptera; family Acrididae; genus Locusta; species Locusta migratoria. Next base: position 469,740,528 of record CM048744.1, on the reverse strand, counting down.
GAAATGGATAGGTTAAATTTAGTTCGGTGGCAGGATGATCAGGATTTCTGGTCAGGTGAGTACACGGCTATCAATACAAAATCAGTTGGTGGTAAAGCAGGAGTAGGTCTGATAATGAATAAGAAAATAGGAATGCGAGTAAGTTCTATGAACAGCATAGTGAACGCATTACCGTTGTAAAGATAGACACGAAGCCAACACCGACCACAGTAGTGCAAGTTGGTATGCCAACTAGCACGGCCAATGATGAGGATATCGGAAAAATGTATGAGGAGAAAGAAGAAGTCATTCAGAAAGTTAGCCAGCCGCGGTGGCCGAGGGGACTGAGGCGCTCCAGTCACGGTCTGCACGGCCACTACGGTCGGGGTTTCGAATCCCCCCTCGGGCATGGATATTTGTGCCGTTCTTAGGATTAGCTAGTTCATAAGTAGTTTGTAAGTTAGGGACTGATGACCCCGTAGTTAAGTCCCTTAGACTTAACAAACATTTGAACATTTTCAGAAAGTTAAGGGAGACGAAAACTTGATTGTGATGGGGGACTGAAAGTCGGTAGTAGGAAAAGGAAGAGAAGGAAATGTAGTAGGTGAATATGGACTGGGAAAAAGGAATGAAAGAGGAGATCACTTGGTAGAATTTTCCGGAGAGCACAATTTAATGATCATCAACACTTGGTTTAATCATCATGGAAGAGACCAAGAGACACTGGAAGGTACGATATTGACTTTATAATGGTAAGGAATAGATGTAGAAACCAGGTTCTAAACTCTAAGACATATCCAGGGGCAGATATAGACTCTGACCATAACTTATTGGTTAGGAAGATTAAAACTTAAGAGACTGTAGAAAGGTAGAAAGGTTAGGAGATGAAACCTGGACAAATTGAAGGAGCCAGAGGTGGTTAAGAGTTTCAAGGGGAGCATTAGGCAAGGATTGGCTGAAACGAGGGGAAGTAATACAGTAGAAGAAGAATGGGTAGCTCTGAGAGATAGGGTCGTGAAGGCTGCAGAGGACCATATAGGCAGAAGGACAAGGCCTAATAGAAATCGCTGGATAACAAGGTGTTGAATAGTTGGTTCCATGAACGGTAACTAAAATAAACGACTTGGTTTCCCATGAGATCTCACTACTTTTTATGGTAGAAGGAATTAGTCGCGAGACTTGCATTTTTGTACCTTTTATGTTTTTGATGGGATATCACATCTTTTTGTAGGTAGCCCTTTCCAGTAAAACTGTTTTGTACATCAGTCACCGATTTTCTTAAAACCCATTCCCTGTCTCTTTGGTTTGGTATGGTTTCGTTTGGTTTGATGTAACAGTGTTTGGGAAGTCTGGATAGTCGATTATATTGTTATCTTGGTTTACGTTATAGGAGGCGATCTATTTATATTATTGTAAAAAGATATAAAATAGCCAAGATCGCTTATCATCAGTTTTTATTAATGACGACCGGTTTCACTGATCTATGTCAGCATCATCAGGTCAAATAAAATATTTTACAAGGCCATAATCTTGTAACGTCAAATAGTTGTTATATAAAACGATTTACAGTGCATAAGTGCACTAAGTCATTATAATAAAACGTAATTAACACAGTGAGTGACAAAAGCAAGGAGTTTGCTTTTGTCACTCACTGTGTTAATTACGTTTTATTATAATGACTTAGTGCACTTATGCACTGTAAATCGTTTTATATAACAACTATTTGACGTTACAAGATTATGGCCTTGTAAAATATTTTATTTGACCTGATGATGCTGACATAGATCAGTGAAACCGGTCGTCATTAATAAAAACTGATGATAAGCGATCTTGGCTATTTTATATCTTTTTACAATTATATTGTTATCGTTCAATCCTTTCATCATGTATAGTACAGCAACCAATTATGGTGGACCACTATAGTAGAAATATATCAACAAGTTAAAGTTGTATTTTGCATCAGTTTGTGTACTTCATAATATACGAAAGTTGCCAATAAGGTACATTCTCCTGTATAAGTGAAAGTAGTAGTTATTATTTTGCCACGTATTTATTGAATGATAAGTTTATTTCATACAATAGTAATTCAAAATTAGTTATTTTGGTGCATAAAAAGAAGCCATGCTTTATAGCGCACATGATTTTACAGTATGAATAATTGCATAAATGATTAAAATCAGCACAATTAAAACTTAGGAGACTTACAGAATAAAAGTAATTTCTGTCTTGAAGGAAAAATCAAGCCTGAGAGCGTTAATAATATGATATAACGGAGGAATTTCTATAATTTTCGTAATTGTGGGCTCCACCTGGAAGTGATTTTGGACTTGATGATGGTAATTTCGTGAGACTTTTTGGACGTTCGACCCCTTCTGGGATTGTGTTAGGCCTGCCTGGTGTAATTCTTTTGATGACGCCTGCGACCTTCCTATCGGTACTCACCATAACTCAGGGTAGTAAAAGGTTTATGGCTCGTTGTCTCTGTTCATAGGGGTGAGTTATGTCAACTTCTATGCCCTAAACAGCTGCCCAATCTGTTTAAACATGATCAAAAATTAATCTGTAGTTTAGCCAGTCTATTAATCTGCATATGATGAATATATTTAAACAAACATAAATTAAACTTCTGAATAACCAACAAAATGGATTCTAAGATGAAGGAGTGGTTCACTCACCCAGTAATTCTTTATAAATGAAGTTTATTACTCATTTTGGACATGAAAATGTGGAGATGGTCCTACTTTATACATCGGTAAGTAACTGAATATTTCCCCAACTATTGTTCATAAGAGGTACAATAAGTATCACATGCACTCGAGAGTAAAGGTTCCAAATTATCACTCGGAAATTAGTGTAGTCCATCGAACTTTGCAGTTCCAAGTTAATCCGCAATAAAAGTATTTGTTATGAAACACAGTTTGTCATCACACGAGTACACGATTGCTGAATTATCACAGTTACACAGCCCGTCTACCCTGCATAGCTTATCACTTTTCACCAGAGACTAAGTTCATCAGTCACAGTCCTGTAAATTTTCTAACTACACACATGCCAATCTCTTCAAATCACAAGTTTGTAATGCGGCTTCAGACCGCCCAATGTCACAACCTTTCACCACCACGTCCAAGTTACGAGTTCCTTCCCAAGCGTTCGAAAGCATGCTCTCCCTGCTCCCAAAATTGTATCCTTCCACGCATCCTAACGCCTCATCTTTAAAATACGATTTCCCTTCCAAAATACTATACATTTAAATATCACAGAATTAAATGCTTTGACCACCTCCCTACAAATGTTGTTTACATTTAACAAACAAATATATATTTAACAATACTGAAAAATGGTTGAGACTGAGGGTCTTTGCTCAGATAGGCATAAGCGTGGCGTCTCACTGTTCAAACATACTGCCGCCGTCGAAATATTAATATTTAATTCATTATGGCTTTTTCTATGATTATATTTAGTTCTTCTCCAGAAATACTTATAATTGTTTATATATAAATTATCTGCTGCATATCTACTATTTTAGTCGGCCAGGAAATATTTAAGTGGTCGTCTACAACATAAAAAACGAACGTTACTAAGAATAATATTAAATATAGTAAAATACATACATAAATGTAATACGCTTTGCTGGGTTCATGTTTTGTGTTTCTGTGGTGGAATCGATGTTCTGACACAAGAATATTGCTACCTCAAGGTAAAGCAGAACAAGAGAGTAAAATAAGGTTTATTGAAAGAATATGGAAATAACGTGGTACGTCTTTTAAGATAGATAGCATGGTGCAATGCTGCCCATTTGCTTCTTGTTGCTGATAAACACTACGTATCAATAATTGTAAATATAAGTCTTATAATATTATTATTATCGTACTGAAATTTGCCGGCTTTTTATCTGTAAGGCTTATTGAAATTGTAATTACAGCGTTTGATTCTCCCAAGTCTCCTGAATCCATGCATATATCTGCCGTATGATCATTCCATGATTTTAAATGGATTTTTAGAATAATGTGTGTGACTATACTGTTTTTCAGTTACAATCTGGGTTAGCCGCCCTCACTCATCCTAGATAGTCGCTTCCTGTTTCCGAGCACATTAGGGAAACCCTGACTACCTGTATCCCATTCACTAGGTCAAAACTGTTAGCCGGCCGGCTGGGGAACCCAACGGCCTGGCAAAACCCGCCTTTCACTTGGAAACAACCTCCTGTATCTGTAATGTCACACGCCACTTAGGCGACTTGCGCGTCGATGATGATGAAATGATGATGAGGACGAGACAACACCCAGACCCCGAGAGGAAAAAATCTGCGAATAGACCAGGAATCGATCCTGGCCACCCTACATGGCAATCTACCACGCTGTCCACTGGAATGCGGAGGCGGACGCTTTTGGAAAACAAGCGCGTTTTGGCTTAATTATTTAGTGAACTTGCAGTGTAATGCACGCTGCATTAGTTCCGTATTTCATTGCCCACATTTTTCTGAAATACCACTTAATAACTTTTATTTCACGAAGGTCTATTTATTTGTGAAGTTAATCCTCCTCCTTTTCTTTTCTGGTAACATCTGTTGTACATCAGCCACGCATTTTCTTAAAGGCCACTCCCTACCTCTCTCTCTCTCTCTCTATTTTTTTTTCTCCTCAGAGGCTTTGATGCAGCCGCTGTGGAGTAGCCAAGCGGTCTAAAGCGTCTCGCTGCGGAGCTCGCGGTTGTTCGCCGTGGAGGTTCGAGTCCTCCCTGGGGCATGGGTGTGTGTGTGTGTTGACCTTAGGTTAGTTTACCTAGGTTTAAGTAGTTTGTAAGCTACGGACTGATGACCACGCAGTTTGGTCCGATAGAATTACATACATTTGAACATTTTTGCTTTGATGCAACGGTTTTCAGCATACATATTGACAGCACGTTAGCACTCGCACTAACGCCGATATTACACTAATTTTCTTCTTTGATAAAGACTCTTCAATACGCAGGCGCTCGCACTAACACCAATATTGCACTAATCTCCGCCACATATTCGTCCAATATTTTTTTAAATAAAGAATCTTTAACTTGGCGCCGAGGCTCATCCGCAGACATACAACTCGTAGACCATTAGACTTTTAGTTAATATATGTCTGTGGCACATCGATGATATAAAAACATCGAACTATCGATATTTCCCTGCAGAAGATTCAACTCGGTGATCTAAAAAACATTTGAATAGGCCAAGCCACAAACGAGACAGCAGAATATTAATGTATGTTCTGTTTTGTATACTATATCATTGTCTGGTACACGATAGAATTTTACTTACGGCAGTGGTGGCGTAGTGTGCTGAAGTTGGCAGCGACAATGAGGCAATGCGGAAAACCTGTCATGTAGAATAAGAGGCATAGTGTTTCGTGACATACAGGGGGGGGGGGGGGTCGAAAGTGCCGTCTACTGCTTCGAGAAAAGGATGTTACGGCCGTGCGCTTGACTTGGCGGGGGCACTGCCGTGCCACCAGATAACCTGTTAATAATTCACATACAGTCACGGTCGCGAAACTATGTCATTATGGCTTTAAATTATGGAGTAAGGTACCTTGCGCCTTCCACCGTGGGAATACGTTGACAGTGCCATTCATTTTGTTTTGAAACTCAAGCGTACAAAATTTTATCGCATTCGGATAAAGTGTATCGTAGCGCACAAAATACTAATCTAATACCGCCACAACAAAATTATCAATTTCGAATTTTTCTATTTTTCTGCTCTTCCACTGGATTTTTCCTGTCCTTTTATTTTCTTTTTTCAAAATCACCTTTGTATGAAATCTAACAAAAATAATATTATTCAAATCAGTGCAGCCACATCTGAGTATTTGCGAGACTAGCGCGCAGCAACTGAAAGTTTATAGAATTAATTTTATCTTCAAGGAAACGTCCTACATCGAACATAATATTAATTCCGCGTGTCCCACTGACAGGTACTAGTCTTTCGATTGGACTCTACTTCTGCGCCTAACATGTTCCGAAGTTGCCCAGTTACCTAAACGGAAAAAAGGGGCGTACATTTTAGCGTGGATTCCGAACCACATCTCGTTTTAGGCGACTCCTGTCGTCGTCGAGAGGTAAAGGCTACGTTAATTAAAAATGAAAATTTGGTTGATCACAGTGATCTTCTAACTCCTGTTCTTTTGCTTTACCAACCGAACAATTTGCCGCTAGCCCAAACTTCATGTTGAAGAACAGCGTCAGTTATTGGATACTTACCTTGGGTAAAGACATTTAATTTGCAATAAAAATAATATTGAGGTTATTAGTCGAGATAAATTACACACACTGCGTAACATTCCATTAAGATATCTACCTTCTCTCTCTCTCTCTCTCTCCATCTCCTCACCATGCTCTCTCTGGTCATTTCCTCCCACCTATCTACGTAAATTTCCTCCCCCCTTTTTTATTATCCTGTCTAACCTAAAGCCTTGTTTAGTGCTATGTTCAAAATCTTACAGTGACGAAAGTTATTGACCGAATGCTTTGAAATTTTGACACAACGGTGCATAGTTAGTTATCCGTGCGTGTTTATGTTAATATAATTTTCAATACATATCATATATGAATTATAGTTTTCAAAATGATATGCCAAGATCAATCATTAATAATTTATTCAATGACGACCGGTTTCGGTGAACTGTGTCACCATCATCTGGTCACATATATATTTTACAAGCTGGTCATCTTAATAAAAATGCATATAAAATAATAAGTGCAACATCGCACTTAGTCACTATATAAAAAATACACAAGTTAAAAACATGACAGCTTAGTATTTTGTAAGCTGTCTTGTTTTTAACTAGTGTAGTTTTTTATGTAGTGACTAAGTGCAGTGATGCACATTATTTACACCCATTTTTAACAAGATGACCAGCTTGTAAAATATATATGTGACCAGATGATGGTGACACAGTTCACCGAAATCGGTCGTCATTGAATAAATTATTAATGTGCGATCTTGGCATTTCATTTTGAAAACTATAAAACGATCAGATCACCTCCAAAACCGACTATGTCAGGTAATCTTAACATATTAATTAATTTAATAAATTATAATGGGGAAAAGTTGTTACAAAAAACCCAAAGACTTACTTATATGTTGGTTATACATCATATATTAAAGAATCAGGTACCTACAAATCTTCCTGTATTATAATCCAATGTCTCAAAATTTCAAAGCAATCGGTCTAGAACTTACGGAGCTCAACGGTTTTGCACAAACGATCATTTACATTTTGCTAATGTTCCCCAGTTATTACATTTATACTACACATATACCAGATGGCACTTCAATGTGTACTAAAATATTTCGAAAGCGAATTCAATGTTGTGCCAAAAATTTTCACGCAATTTTCGGAGATCTGAAATTTTGACAAGGGGTAAGTCGGGTTAGATAGCGACATTAAGGTGTATTATATTTTTTCTGGCCGTTATGTTGAATTCAGATACGTAATTTATGGAAAAACGATTACTTAAATTATTAAAAATGTTCAAATGTTTGTAGAGCTTATGGGACTTAACTACGGGGTCATCAGTCCCTAAACTTACAAACCACTTATGAACTACTTAATACTAAGGACGGCACAAACTTTCATGCCCGAGAGGGGATTCGACCCCCGACCGTAGCGGCCGTGCAGAACGTGACTGGCGCCCCGCAGACCGCTCGGTCACTGCGGCCGGCCTTACTGTACTCCTCTGTAATAAAGGTCTTGAACGTTTCCTAAGATTGAAGATTTTTTAACTAGACCTGGTTTTGGTAGTACTATTCGTCAACTTGTCCTACAGGTTGGGTAAGATGACGAAATGAACATTTTATTTAGAAAACAAAGCTTTTGCTGATGCTTGTCCACTTATCGAAAGACACATATTTCTCCTTTGTATCCCTGTAATTTAAACCCGTACACTGAGCAGAGCCTACTTCATCAACATGTTTTTCTACATAGTGACCTAAAGAAGTTTCAGGAAAGTTGAACTTCCTAGCGGCGCCTTTAACAGGCTTACCATTTCTTACACGCTGCATTGCCTCTTTCAATGATTCCTTGCTCCATTTCTGTCTTCCTTATGAACTGCATAATTCGTCATCTTAACCGTAATCCACATTTTGGATTCAGACTTATACATGCACACACTCTTACTCTATAAATTCATTAAACCGTTATTAAAACATCAGTAAATCCACAAGGTTTAAGAGGAATCAACTCATATTCATTAATGCAGGAGTATTACTTGCATGATGCTTATTTAAAGTTTTTACACAAGCAGCATCAACATCTGAGCCTCTGTGGTCAACAACACATGATGACGAAGCGCTTCTATTTCAACACACATGGCTGCAGAGCGCGCTAAGGAAGCAATACTATAGTTCTCGTACCACAATCTGTAGTATTATCGGAGAAATTGAATATTCTTCATCTTAGCCTCCTCGTCAACATACCTGGTATCTTTCACAGTATGACAGTTACCAATCTTTGCCACGTTACAGTTTACTAAATTCTGACCTACTAGGTTAGAAACAACTTCTGTAGCAGACGTTTTTGCGAATTTAATATTTCAGTATTACTTACGGTTTTTTGTGTTAATCCATGTATGTCTTCATGGAGCTGTGTGTGTAGTCTCCAGGTGGATGTATATTTTAGTTCTTGATGGACACATCTATACCATAACTTCACTGTGTACTCGTTTTCTGAGGGTTTGTTTACAATGTGTAGCGTTGCCAACTCTCGCTTTACATTTTACAATTGTACTTATACAGCAAATCTAGATGTTCCTAACCGCATATCTCCGAAAGTTGTTGACGGCATTCTTTGAAATGTTGACACAACGTAATCTTGGAATATTTTCATTTTTATATGTATTTTTAATATTTTTTTATTTTTTATTTTTTTATTTTTCATATATGGTTTTATATAAACGTTATATTGTGGAAACGTTACTACAGAAAACGCAAAAGTTACAAATAGATTATATATCATGTAGGTGTGAAAATTAGATAGACATCAGTTTGATAAGTCATGTTTGGAAATTTTTAACACTAATTATTTAGAGAAGAATGGAAAGACTGGTAGAAGCTCGACATCGTGGAACATCAGTTTGGATTTACGAGAAATGTGGGAACATGTGAGGCAACACTTACCTTACGACTTATCTCGAACGATATATTGAGAAAAGGCAAATATAAAGGTCCAGCTTTTGTAGACTTTTTTTTAAGGTAAATGGGTAAAAATATAGGGAACAGAAAATTATATTCAACTTGTACAAAAACAATACAGCAAGTTTTACAGTAGAAGGGGATGAAAGGAAACATTAGTTGGGAAGGGAGTAAGAGAGGGTTGTAGCCTTTCTACAATGTTATTAAATTTGTACAATAAGTAAGCTGTGAAGGAAAGCAAAGAGAATTTTTGAGAACGAATTAAAATTGGGGGTGAATAATTAAAAATTGATGATTGCCGATAACACTGAAATTCTGTCAGAGACATCAAAGGGCTTGGGAAGAGCAGTTGAACCGAATGCACAGTGTCTTGAATGGATGATATCAGATAAACATTAACAAGAGCAAAACAACTTTAATGGAATGTAGAATAAGAAAATCAGGCGACGCTGAAGTAATTAGAGTAGGTAACGAAACAATAAAGGTGGTAGATCACTTTTGTTACTTGGGCAGTAATATAACGTACGATTGTCGCAGTACAGATGATATAAAATCAAGAATGGCTATGGGTAGAATAGTGTTTCTGATTCTTTTATTCCATGGGACCAAACTATTGTGGTCTCTGTCCCTAGACTTACAAACTGCACAAAGTACTTAAACTAACCTCTAAGGACCCCTTCCACACACACATACACACACACACACACACACATGCTAGAAAGAGGACTCGAACCTCCGGCGGTAGCGGTAGCACCTAACATGCCACGTAGAACCGCGCGACCATTCCTGCGCGTCAGAAATTTCTTAACAATTAATGTTAATTTGTTAGTATGTTTTTTCCGGGAGACATTTGAGTGAAGTGTTGTCTTGAACAGTAGTGAAACATGGAGGCTAAATATTTCAGACACTAAGAGGATAGAAGCGTTTGAGAAGTGTCGCCACAGAAGAATTCTTAATATTGATTGGGTAGATCGCGTGACTAGTGAGACGATAGTGAACAGAATTGCGGAGAAAAGAAATTACTGGCTTTCCTTGGTCGGACCCATTCTGAGACATCAAGGGATTATCAATTTAGCACGGGAGGCAAGTATGTGGGATACCAAAATAAATAAATAAATAAATAAATAAAGAGGAATACCAAGAGACGAACAATGAATATAGAAGAAATTGGTATCTACAGTAGAAGTAACTACCTGTATCAGGATGCAACGTTGCGTCACAATTTGAAATCATCAATAACTTTCACAGGTTAGCGGCTTTGCACAAACAACTTTTACATATGATGGCTGAAACTTAAGTAGTGGCAACTATTTATTCAGAAGTGTTACGTGTTTGTACCTGTTACTGTCCAAAGTAGTCGCTAGCATTGTGTAGAACCCGTTGCCAGCGATGTGGAAGGCGTTGTTGGTGCGAATGGAGCGGTCCACTGCCTGTCGAATCTCTGGAACAGTTCTGAAGCGAATGACACTGAGTGGTTCCTTCATCTTCGGAATCCAATCAAAGTAACAAGGACTTGGGTCCGGATAGTATGGTGGATGGTACAGTATTTCCCATTCCCATCGACCGAACAGAGCAGCCACAGCTTGCGCTGCATGCGTCCGCCCACTGCCGTGCAAAATGATTGGTGGCTTGCGCAGAAAGTGTTGCCGCTTATTTCGCAAAACTGGTCCCAGGTGATGCTCCAATAACGAACAGTAAATGTGCATGGTGGTGGAGGAACGTAATGCGTTAGAACAAGATTATGTCAGTCATCAGAATCACCATAACTTTCACCATACTGGGGCTATAACGCACTTTCGACTTTCGCGGCGACCCATAATGACACCATTCGTTGGATTGGCCTTTCAGTTTTGGCTCGTTCGAAGTGGCCCATGTCTCATCCAGTGTTTCGATACGGCGTATGAAAACCTCTCCTTCGCGCTCATACCGCTCCAAGTACGTCTGAGCAGCGTCGTAACGCATCCATTTCTACATTTGTCAATTCATGCAAAACCTCTCGTGATGCAGCTTTTCGGATGCCCAGCCGTTCCTTCAGCTTGCGAACCGCAGTCGTATGCGCTAATCCGGTTTCGTGGGCGAGCTCACGGATCATCTGGCGTGGATCACTGTCCACTAACGCGGAAACAGTATGCACTTCTTCTCCTGAGACGCAAGGAAGACCTGCCACATGAATGTCTGCCACAGTTTGCCGAACTTCGTTGAAGGTTTTTACCCAACATGCCACCGTTCTGTACGGCAATGCTGATTCTCCGCACGCCTCTTGAAGACCTTAATTTCACTGTCGTGATGTACCTCCTCTGGCACGTTCAATCTTGATCTAACTCTATGGAAAACTGTATGGAAAATATACTGGCACCGTTTTGTTAGGCCGTTCGCTCACAAGTGACTGTGTATCATTCGTTCTGAGTACACGTCGATGACGTGGGACGGGAGAGTCCATTTGCTCGGAGGTAAGGTAGGTATGTCAACAACGTGTGCTATCAGCGACAATAGTAGATTCTATTGCATAGTGTCTCCATAGCAGTCTTGCCACTGTGTAAGTTCCAACCCTCGACGATAACATTCAGTCCATGCAAGAAAATTGTTCTCGTCCGAGGACTCTATACTGAACGTCCCGATTCATCAACACGTGTTGATAAAGCGTCACGCTTTAAAACCCTCTGATACAGCATAGATCGGCAGAGAGCCGATACGCGCTGCCTCGGAAGAATTCATTGATCGGCACATTTGGTAGCGCGTGAAAGCGCCCGCTGCACTCAGATAGGGGAATCGCGAGGGGTGGGCGGGAGTGAGGAAGAAGGGGAGCGGGGGGGGGGGGGGGGCAGGGCGATCCGACAGCGCGGCGATACGTGCGTGGCACGAGGCGGGCTTCTCGCATTGGAGATGTCCCGCGGCCACAGACAGCGGTTGTGCCGATTAAGCATCATCTGCCTGCCGTAGCAGACGTGGCGATCTAACACTTGCATGTTATTTCAGAACTATGCGGCGCAAGAAACAGTAGCGGTCCACCAAGGCCAATGGCCTACAAAATCCATCTAACCAACAGCGAATGCGCACCGTGCGCTATTTTGTCTAAAGTTATCCCTCAACATTGAAAACTGCATGGCCCTATATTTGTAAAAAGTAAATTTACTATTTCTGTACATTTTGATTCAAAATACTGTAACAGCTACATCTTACTCTGCAAGCCACCTTAATCTGTGGCGTTTATGTATCATTTTCACTTGCTCTTTCCCTGACATACACATATCAAAAAAGTGCCGCATCACCAAGATTCTAAGAGTTCATGATCCTTTACATTAAAATTGGATTAAAGATAAACATTTCAGTTCTCTTTATTGCTCACGAAAACAGAAATTGACGAGCTGCACCACAATAAATATAGACATTCCGAATTTAAGTTGCAGATTTCAACAAACGTAAGTGCCCACAACGCCTGGTAACACTTCCCCTTGCACTGATGCATGTCTGTATTTGCCGTGGCATACTGTCCACTAGAGCAGTGTTTTTCAACCTCTGGGTCGCGAAGTCTTACTTAGGTGGTCGCGGTCGAGATAAGAAGGAAGAGCAGTATGGCCGACAACGTATGTTTCAATGACGATCATCTGCTACGGGCCACGGTGGAGTAGCCGAGCGGTCTAAAGCACCTCGCTGCAGAGCGCGCGGTTACTCGCCGTGGAGGTTCGAGTCCTCCCTGGGGCATGGGTGTGTGTGTTGTCCTTAGGTTAGTTTACCTAGGTTTAAGTAGTTTGTAAGCTACGGACTGATGACCACGCAGTTTGGTCCGATAGATTTACAGACATCTGAACATCTCATCTGCTACGGTTGAATGTCACACCAAAGTGAAAAAATTTCCTGAAAGCATACTGTGAAGTCTTTTACCTTGAGATGTGGTACTTATTTGTAATGATGAATACTAATTTATTTTAAATCTGTGGAACTCCTCGGATTCGCTAAGGATTTCAGTGGGAAGGTGGGACACGACGTCTGTCTGCAGAATACGACTAGGGCGGCGAGACACTCAGTTCACTACAGGCGATGGGAGGGCAAGGATCACAGTAACGTCTCGGTGAGAACGATGGTGCGGTACCGTCAACTTACGTTTCGGTGACTACCTAACAATGGTTTCTTGTTGACACTGAATGCCTGTAAATCACTTGAAGATATGGTTATAGTAGAACAAGAAGTTAATGATCGAAAACGCTATAGGGACCTTGATTTAATGATATCCCAACATTTTACCATGAACAATCCTTTTTAATATAAATACTGCTGGAATTACTTATCAATGCCCCTGCTTTGAACCTTGGAACATACGGTATCAGTTTTTATGAGAAACTAGAACACCCAATATTCCAATCACCTGATGTTGTTCCACTGCAGCCGGATTGCCCCGACTTCTTGTCACGATATTTCGGCTGACAACCGTTCAGTCATCTGCAGGTGAGTGAGTTCCACTGGAGATTGTTAGTTCCCGACGACGCCTTTATAGTAAAAATTGGCGCGTAGGCGCATGCGCATCAGTGGCCGTCACAAGCGCGCCCTCTTTCGAATTTACCGCCCTCTGTCAAAAAGGTTTTGATGATGCCACACTCTCATGTGACTGTACTTCGCTGTAAATTACACATTCCAGCGTATTGTTCATGACATGTCAACAGGCGGCGCGCAGGCGTTTGCGCGAAGTTGAAACTGCATGTCCGCCATCTGTCGGAACGCGGAAGTACTGCATAAGCTGGAAATACAGTATATGTCCGCCCTCTGACTGCGCACTCAGTACTTGTCAAATGTATAAAATTTTAATTATCGCTAGAAGCGTCGTTCTCGATAAATTGTTTCCTCTGAGATGATATTAAAGAAATCACCGGGTCCTAAGCCTTGTCCAGATGAAAGCCGCCATCACGATTAATAACATCTTGGGCTAAACGTATTTACACAGTTTTTGCTATCAAGGCGTTGTCGAGAACTAACAATCTCCAGTGGAACACGCTCACGTCAGCCGAAATATCGTGGCAAGAAGTCGACGGAATCCGGCTGCAAAACCGAAACTTTATGGAGTTCCTGTTTATTGTGTCTATAAGACAAGAAACCGGTTGTGAAATCCTAAAAGGACCACAATAAAACACCTCAATCGGAAAACGGGAATTTTTAATCAGTTTCAACCTTACAATTATTTTATAAGATTTTAATTGTTTGAATGTTCCTTTTAACATGTTTAACTTGTTTAGCTGTGGATGCCCTAGGCATAAGATTGTCTAGTATTATTAATTAGTATTTGTCCATTTTTATTTTACTCAACAAAAACAATACTATTTTGCTAATTGAGTCATTGTGTTTCCTGCTGGTTAAGGGTTTTCAGTTGGAAGAAATATAGTGATTTATCAACTTCCTTGGAACGTGTAGTTGAGAGGTAATGTGTGTGTTTTGATGATGCCGCACTCTCATGTGACTCTACTTCCCTGTAAATTACAAATTGCAATGTATTGTTCGTGACAGTCTATATACTTTTCTATTCTCATTCGCTTCACCACTGCCACTTGCACTAGACATGGCCGGCTACGCAGGTTTTTTGAGAATATTCTCCGTTTTGCGAAGTGCAAAGACTCAATAATCACGTCTCTGTTCGCTGGCGTACTCAGTCCTCTGATAGAAGCGAACAGAAACCCGCATACAAGCATACTCTAACCCCATTTGGTTCACAAGACTTCGCACTGCGATTGCCTTCCACAGTCCACTAGACTTTTTAATCAGTATAGTATCAATAAAAAGGAAATTCGGTGACATTGTTCTTTTAAGATTCTAGGGGTTCGCCACAATTGTTTATATTTCGAAGGGGGTCGCGTTTCACTAAGTGTGTTTGTCTCTGTAACTTATAAAATAATAGGTGACGGGAAAGTTTAATGCGGTAGGTCAACACAAGAAATGTTACACTTTCTGCGGAGCTATGAACATAGTTTATTGTATCATTTTCCAAAGAGCTAAAGCACAAAGATATAATTTTTAAATGGAACAATAGTTTTTTCTATCGTGCATTGTAATCGTTGAAACCAGCTGCGTCCAAATCAATTTAAACTACTTTCCTATCACTGTTAGTTTGGGAGCTACAACCATTCAAAGTTTCAGGGGCAGATACCACACGCTGTACACGCATGTATGTAAATACATGAGATGTTCAAATGTGTGTCCATGTCCCTCAATGCATAATGCAATGCGCCGTCGAAAGGATCTGCGGACGAGATGTAACATCGCCGGTATGACGGAGTGACATGCGTCCTCGATGCGCCGTTTTAGATCATCTGGGGATGTGGGGTCAGTGACAAAAACACGATCTTTTAGATATCCCCACAAATAGAAATCTACTGGTGTTAAATCAGGCGACCTTGCGGGCCATGAATGAGGACCATGGCGCCCCAACCATCTTTCTGCAAACCTGTTGTTTAGGTCTTCCACAACAGCACGCGCAGAATGGGCTGGGTGACCATCGTGCTGCATCCACATATGGACTCTCGTGTGTAGGCACACATGTTCAAGGAGACCACCCAAACTGTCGGCTATAAAAGCGCGATATAAGAAACCTGTCAGTGTACCAGGGAAGTGGTGTGGACCGATGATTTCATCCCCAAGGGTGGGCAAAGTTTGAAGCCCTTACTCTTACGGGAATTAGTTCATAACTACGTGTTTGATTACTGTGGGCAGGGCGAAGCTGGGAATTTGTATCTGACGGGAGGCGTGCTTATGTAGTCCTTGCAGGTGCGGTGATCACTGTGTCCCCAGTAGTGTAGGGGTCAGCGCAACCGCTTAGAAGCAAGAGACCCGGGTTCGAATCCCGGCTGGGTACACATTTTCAACTTTGCCCAATCGCAGTTGATGTCATATATTATATGAATGTTGAATAATAACAACTGCAGGATCAGAAGTGACGTCTATTTTTTTTTTTTTTTTCCTTATGGGACTCGACTACGGGGTCATCAGTCCCTAAACTTACAAACTACTTATGAACTACTTACGAACTAGGACGGCACAAATATCCATACCCGAGGGGGGATTCGAACCCCCGACCGTAGTGGCCGTGCAGACCGTGACTGAAGCGCCTCAGTCCCCTCGGTCACCGCGGCCGGCTGACGTCTATTCTCTCGGAACAGACACCACATGTATATATATAATATGCCGGTGACGGGCAATGATCCTATCGTTAGTGGGGAGGGGTGGGCAAAGTTTGAAGCCCTTACTCTTACGGGAATTAGTTCATAACTACGAGTTTGAGGACTGTGGGCAGGGCGAAGCTGGGAATTTGTATCTGACGGGAGGCGTGCTTAAGTAGTCCTTGCAGGTGCGGTGATCACTGTGTCCCCAGTGGTGTAGGGGTCAGCGCAACTGCCTAGAAAGCAGGAGACCCGGGTTCGAATCCCGGCTGGGTACACATTTTCAACTTTGCCCAATCGCAGTTGATGTCATATATTCTATGAATGTTGATTCCACAACACATGTTAATAGAGCACCTACGTTGACGGTCGACAGGTCGTACCCACCGAGGATTGTCTACCGCCCAGTAGTGCATGTTATGGCGATTCACTGCACCTTAATTTGTGAACGTGGACTCATCAGAGAACATAACACATCGTAAAGACTCCAGCGTGAAATTACGCATGGCCCACTCATAGAATGTCACTCTTGCACGGAAATCGTTCCCATGCAGCTCCTGGGTACGGGTTAAACCTGTGGCCGTGTACTATACGCTACACAGATGTGAGACTGACACCAGCGACTGCAGCAATGGCTCGTAAGCTGACATGAGGATCGTGGTGTAGTGCAGCTAAAACAAACACTTCCGTCTCCTCACTTCTTGCAGGTCTTCGTCTGTTACTGTGGCGCATTACCAAGCTGCCTGTTTCCCGAAGTCGTTGTTCGGCACGTAAGAACATAATGGCTGCCGGGGCTCTTCGCCTAGGATATCACACAGCATACTCTGTGGCTGCTTCAGTGGAATCGTGTCGGCACTCGCCGAGCATCAGCAACATGTCAACGTACTCGTTGTTCGTGTATGCCATCGTCATCCCACGTCGGTAACTGTGGTATATTGAGCCCCGGTTGTTTGTGTGGCTCCAATTGTCGGGTATACGGCCGTGTGCGGCGACAGTCGGCAGTCTAACAGCGCATCGAGGAAGCTTCTCGCTCCGTGACACCAGCGAAGTTACAACTCGGCCGCACCACCTTAGAAAGCGCATTGCATTATGCGCAGCGTTTGTGGTATCTGCCCCAGAAATTTTGAAGGGTTGTAGCTCCCAAACTAACAGTGATAGGAATGTAGTTTAAATTGATTTGAACGCAACTGGTTTCAACGAATCCAATGCACGATAGAAAAAAAACTATTGTTCCATTTAAAAAATTATATCTTTGTGCTGTAACTCTTTGGAAAATGATACAATAAACTATGTTCATAGCTCCGCATTTCTTGTGTTGACCTACCGCATTAAAATTTCCCGTCACCTATTATTTTATAAGTTCACTTAGTGAAACACCCTGTATATATATATATATATATATATATATCGCATGCGAGCTACAAACAGTATATAACGAATTCACAAATTGTAAAATAATAATGTCTACAAATTTTTACAATAACATATAATACATGAAACATTATGTACAAGAATAGTATGATCAAATTCATATCTCATTCTTCCAGAAGTCTACATATGCCATTGCTGTACCGCTGCAGATCATCAGGTCTTGGGCTGTGCACGCTCTTGGGTGATTTACTTCCGGACATTCCAGCAGGTGGTCCATGGTCTGTATGTTCCCGCACGAACACAAAACACTTTCACTGATTCCCCACTTGTGCAAATTCTTGCTGCATCTACCCATTCCCGACCGCAGTCTGTTGATAGTCTTCCATCTCTGGCAGTCAAGTTCTGCGCCTGGTGGCAGCGCCTCCTCAGCACTCGGCATAGTTGGCATGTCCTTGTTGCTCCCGCCACAATTTGATTCTGGTAGTTCTTGGTGGGTCTGCGAGTGGTTCCGTTGATTGTAGAAAACTGCTTCTTGACTTAAGGCGTTTTGGTACAGTTTGGTACCCATGAAATGAGTGACGTTGGTCTTTAAGCTGTTTTGATCGTTGGTCGCGTATTAAAAGATGCTCAAAAACACTGCACTAGATCATCAAGGAACTGTTGGTACAGATGCCCCACTCTTCAACGGCGATTCGGCATGAATACCTCAGACTGGTTGACGGTTCGTTTCGTCTAAAACAGCCCTTCTTGATGATGCCAGTCATGTTCGATAGGTTTTATGTCTGGAGAACTTGCTGGCCCTTCTAATCTTGCGGCGTCGTTATCATGGTGAAACCCATTCACGATGAGCGCGAGACTTGCCCATTAAGACGAACCTCTCAGCGAAATACCGCAGATGTGATTACACTGTACGTCGGACGATCTTATCACTGTACCGTACAGATGTTTGATTTGCTTTGGCCACCACCAATGGTGTACGGTGACCCCACAGAATCTTTCTTTCTTTCTCTTTAGCCAAGTTCCAGCTCATGCAGAGTCGACTTTGTTAATTCGGATTTTGCGTGTAAATACGGGATGGTCGGATTCCCTTCCTGTCGCCACTCCTTGCACCATGGGAGGAAATGTGTACACCAAATGTCTGCGTATAGTGTTACATTGTAAAGTATTAGTTACTTCATCGTTGGATGGTTGCTGTTGCCGCAACTGTGGTTCAAATTTAACGAAAGTCCAGCTCCAGTTGCAATTAGTTGTGCTTTATTTAAGCCCACACTACCGGTTTCGGCCTCTATGTTAGGCCATTTACAAGTGTGACAGACCTGCATATAATGTGTAGCAATAAGTTTACAAAAATTATATGGTAAAGATAGAATGATACATATGTAAAAAGGTACTGTACAGAAGCAGAAAGAAACTTACGTTATGCCATAGAGAAAGCAACGTCAAGTAATTAAAACGATAGAACTCAGAGAATTTAAAACTTTTGGCGCCCAATGGCGATATAAGAAAAATGGGCGTGTCAGTTTTTAACATTCCAGAACATTATAATCGGCATGATCTGATGTGTTCTGTTATAAACATTACATCATTGCATGCTTAAAATTATAAACATCAGTTGATAAAATGTAAAGGTCAATAGTAAAAAATTACAATTGTCAGTTAGGATAAAAAACGGAAATGTAGCGGCCAATGATGCTATGTGAAAAGTGGGCGTGTCGTCAATTTAAAATGTTTTTAATACAGGAAGTATAATAATTTAGCTTAAGGACAATTGCATTCAATTTAGTTTACATTAAAGTTGAATGTATTGATTTATACAAGGTACAAAGATTCTTAGGTTGTAAAATGTAAAATGATTGCAACAAACGAGGCGTCCAAGCCGATAGTTGAGGGGCGGCCTCTAGCGAGCGAAATTTGAACCAGGAACGCTGGTGCGGGCTCCAGAGCTGTTTGGGCGCGTCGTTGATTGCTTACATTGTACTGTTTACAAACAGTAGTATGTACAGTCTTAGACAAAAAAATTGATCGCCGGCCGACGCAGAGGCAAAGTCCGAGTCGGTCGCGCAGTGTGGACAATAAAATCGATCGCCCCTCAGAATGCTAAGTCCGACGATGTGCACGATCTGGCAACACTGTAGAATGCGGTAATGTCAGGAGGAAGTGATATGTCCTTCTCGAGACGGTTCTGTGGTATATGAGCGCGTGGTCTCGTGGTAAGAGTCGCATTTACAAGTGCATAAGTAAGAAGTTGCGAGATCGAATCTAACCTCCATCAATTATTTTTTTAAGCGCAAATCTGTTGTTTCGTTATCAGTGTGGAAGAACCTCAAATGTAACAGCAAAAAGTCACAGAAATAATTACACAAAAGGGCTCGCTGCTGCATCAAAACTGAACTGTTTACTCTCGGGAGTATTGGGCACCGGCTACGGCGACGCGCCAGCGGCCGTATCGCGGCTGCCGCCTGCGGACTCGGTGACAGCGGCGCGCCGCTGTGAGTCTATTTACCGGCTGTTATATCCTTACATCAAGTTCTAGTTCTTATATTACAGTCACGTATTAAATTTTTCTGACGTATGAACATAATCGAAACGTCGTAAAGTAGAATCGGTATAAAGGGTCATAGAGGTGACTATTACCACATTTTTCTTGAACGTCATCAGGCCACTCAATCAGGATTCCTAGTTACGATTGTTACTAGTGACGAGTTATGATGCTCTTATGCTGACATCTTAAGAAGAAATAAATGACTGAGTATTAAAGGATATTTATACTCACCAAAGTGCAACCACAACGCCAGGTGCGCCCATTTTTTGCAAACAACTGAGACACCATTTAGTCGCACTGTAAGGACAAACGACCTAAAAAATTACATCATGTATGAGTACTACACTATAATAATTCCAGTTGATTTCACAAACAAAACATCGAATAGTGTGCTTTGGAAATCACCCATTCCGCACCTACTCTTTCGATCACATGTCCTCAAATGTTTATGTTTCCCGCCCCTACTCGAATAACCTACGACAAAAATTATTTCCAGAAAAAATACACGTTGAACATCGATTGGCGTCATAATTAGCTTGCAATCAGTTCGATTCTAAAGGGACAGATTTGGTAAACTACCAGAACATTGTCAGACTTTCCCATTATCAGAGAGAATATAGCAAGTAACCACAAGAGGTTTCCTGTTGTTTTCGATGTGGATTCGTGCAATTCCTGTCACAAAAAAAGCTAAAAAATTCTACTCCAATGAGACCCGCACCATTGGCCAAAGCCACCTCTCCGTGGCAGGCGACTACTTCATCGCAGAGCTAGCGAGCAGCTTGCACGCCAGGGCTTTCCTACTGCCACATATGGCAATAGAACATATAACTCGCAACGTAAGAGACGAGATTAGTTGGAATTTCGCCGTGTAAACAATTTTATGGATCCAAAAGCAAGAACAAATAGCCTTCTGTCGCCTCTCGACTGAGAAACCAATCAGATTATTCAATAGAAATTACAGGAAACATCAAGTGAATTTATGAGCATAGTTCTGTGCAAACCAGGAAGTAAGACCTCGGTACCAGCGTTGACAGACTTACACTGCGATGTTGCCAACCTTTATTCATACTATGAACAGGAAGAATAAGAGCCGAGGTGATTGCCAAGCGAGCTCGACAGAGACTTAGCTCGCAGGTCGCGCGTCGAACACCTACAGTATATGTCAATGAGCCCTGCTCGCAATTCCGTAACTAGCTTTAATGAGCCGATCGTTGTTTATAATGAAATATACAGATGCACCGACCGCTAACATAGTAATAAATGTCTCAGTTACTTGGGTATTCTGTCAAAAGTCTTTCACCAGTGCTGTTTCACATTTCTTCGAGCATTTCCATTGTTTATACTGAAAACATTAGCTGTAAGCGTTAGTTTTCTTTACAATTATAGACTCAGAAAATATCTTTCTTGATATCGCTGTCAGTGGCACAAACGAACGAAAAGAAATCAATGCAGCATTGTTTTCAAGATGTGAACATTTCTGGGAAGGCTTCGTAACATGGAGTGCAAACTAAGAAGAACTTCTGTTATCCAAACATAGAATTAGGGACAGTAATGTATAGATTAATTTATCCGTCACAATCTCCCATGTTGTATTTTACATTTTTTTAGGTTGTTTCCAATTTCTTATTTCATCCTCTTTCAATAGCTTCTAACTTTATTATTTTCTTTATTGTGGTTAGTTAAGATAATTTTATGATATTTCTTTCTAAGTACTTATTTTCTTCTTTGCTCATGCTATTGTTGATTAATTCTTCCAGAAGTATAAGAATAATTGTTTCTTTAGCCTTTTATCATTCATTTAATACATGTGTCCAACAAAAGTTAAACCTCACTTAACCTCTCCGACTGATTATTTTTTTCCCATATTTTTGTAGGTCTCATTACTATGGATTTTCCAAACGGCTGTATTTTCTCTTGGACCCATTTTCTTTCGTATAATCCGTCTATTATTCTTTTTGTGTCGTCTGCACATTTGCTAAGGTGTATATTTGCAACACTTAAACAAATATTTAATATTCATTCTAGTATTAGCATCACATAATCATAATGTATAAGAATTTATACAATGCTGGCACTATTTATAATCTTCAACTTCTTTTGTGCGGTCGTTACCTGTAAGGACATCGATGGGAGTTATGTGCTCAGTATTCTTGCAAACACAGAATATCAAACTGTCCAGTGTTTTTATACCTCCTAAGGAGACCGTTAGACCCGTAAATGAGAACGTGGCTTTTCCGACGAAATAGATGTTGTTTTTGCATATCTCCTATAGTATTAACGTGCATATTTTTCTGAGATAGAGGTAGTGGTGCTATGGCTGTGGTTTGCGGTTATCATGCGGACAAGTACAGCTCATCGTTATAATATGCCATGGAAAATCATGCAGACAAGTGCTTCTGTCGTAGTAGTTGCAATAATAAACAAACTTTCTTCAAACATGAATTATATTTCTGGTAGGTAGTTAGTCTCACATGTGTGTATAACACTCTGATCAGGCAATTTTCCATCAAAGCTTTGTAGAGAGAAGAAACGTAGGGTTTTGCATTGTAAAATTGTACCGCGAACAGGTACTCCACTTTACTGAACCTGTGATGTTTCTTTTTGCAGGCAGGTTGAAGGTTTCACTGAAAATGTATAAAGCAGGCAACTTGCATAAGCCTAATGGAGAAAATTTTTCGAGGGAAGTTTCTATAGAAATAAAACATTCTGTTCTGCATCTCTTTAACGTGCCTGCTTTCAGACTAATGATCAGATATGCGCGGTTAACGTCAAAATTGATCGCAGTAATAATAATTTTTAAATTATTCTTCATAGCGATAGATTGGCTGGCCAGTACTTACCTTTGTGCTGTACCGCCAGTAGTGACACAAATGAAGAAAAAAAGAAAACGGACGGAAAAAGAAAACGGACGGAACACAGTTCCTTCTTCAGGTGGGACAGAAGGGAAGATAAAAGGATGGGAACGGAAAGGGAAGGTAATGCCCGCCCTAGATCATGAGGATGGTGTTACGGAGTGTGGAAGTTAGAGATACTGCATTATAGTACTGAACCAAGTCAGAGAGGATATAATAACGAAAGAGGAAAGCCCAAGCAGTGCACACACACACACACACACACATACACACACACACACACACACACACACACACACACATATATATATATATATATATATATATATATATATATATATATATATCCGAGTAGAATTTCTATCATTAATCAAATAATAATAATTTTTGGAATTTAAATAAACTATGTTTTCGGGTATCACCTGCATATTCCATGAAATATGGACAGTTCACCAAGAATTGGTGTTTCAGTTACCTGTGCGACAAATTCTGTTCCTAATTCTTTTCTGGTACAGCAAACGATAATGCCTAAGAGGATACTGCAATTCATTCCGTGACAAACGAACTACACATTTGAAAAAAAGTCTGCTGTAATGATGGTGCTTTATTAATGAAATTACTGTGTCTAAGATGACTATTTCTGAATAATCTTACACGACATACACTACTTAATGATGTGTTGTGTTGTTGTTGTGATTGTAGTCTTCAGTCCGTAGACTGGTTTGATGCAGTTCTCCACCTCCACGCTACCCTATCTTGCGCAAAACTCTTCGTCTCTGAGTAAGAAAGACAGCCCGCATCCGTTTGAATCTTCTTGTTGTATCCATCTCCTCGTCTACCCCTGCGACTTTTACCCCACCCGCTCCCCTCCAAAACTAAATGGACGATTCGTTGGTGTCTCAGAAAGTGCCCTATCAATCGATCCCGTCTTTTAGACAAGATATGCCAGAAATTTCTTTTCTCCCCATTTGCATTCAGAACTTCATTAGTCACATGATCTACCCATCTACTCTTCAGCATTCTCCTGTTGCAAGAAATTTAGATAGTTATCCTCTTCTTGTCTGAACTACTTTATCGTCCACGCCTCACTGCCGTACAAGGCCACACTTCGGACAAATGCCTTCTCTTCTACAGAAATACTTTACCTCCCATTGCATTCTACATTTATGTCTTCACTACTCCGGGCATCAGAAGTTATTTTACAATCCAAATAACAAAACTCAGCGGAGCAGTGGTTAGCACACTGGACCCGCATTCGGGAGGATGGTGGTTCAAATCCACCTCCGGACATCCTGATTTACGTTTTCCATGATTTCCCTGCATCACTTTAGGCGAAAGTCAGGATGCTTCCTTTCAAAGGGCACGCCCGATTTACTTTCCCATCCTTATCCGAAATAGAGGTTGATGACTTGTCCAGTGCGTCCAAACCACAGCCCAACCTCCAAACCCCCCTCCCCCCCCCCACACACATAACCAACAAATCTCATCTACAACTTTTAATGTCTCGTTTTCTAATCTATTACCTTCCACATCACCTGATATTCTTAGACTAAATTTCATTACTCTTTTTATGCTGTTGTTATTGCTATTTCATACCCTCTTTTCAAGACACTGTCCATTCGATAGAATTGCTCTTAGAGGTCCATTGCAGTCTCTGACAGAATTACTACGTCATCGGCAATTCGCAAAATCTTTAGTTCTTGTCCCTGAACATTAATCATTTCTCCAAATTTCTCCTTTCTCTTCTTCACAGCCTGCTCAATGAACAGATTGAACAACATTGGGGAAAAAGCTACAGGCCTATGTTACTCCCTTCCCAACTACTGCGTCCCTTTCATGCTCTTCGGCTCTCACAAAAGATGACTGGCGTTTGCACAAATTGTATACTACCCTGCGGTCTTGCTGTACGATGATATGAGTAGCTTGTTATCAAAGACGGACATATATCGTTAGCAAATAACTGAGATAAACCATTTTTATTACGAAACGTGGAGTCAAAACGTATGCCTGTTAGTTTGGTCATCACTTAGTTGCAAATGATCACCAAAGCAGCATGGAAATACACGTTTCGTAATTAAAATGGCGTTTACCTCTATTATTTGTAAACGACAGATAAGAAGCTACTCATATATTTATGCAGATTCTGACCTGTACTGTCGGCATGATAACTTCGGAGAATAGCCGCTGCACTTCTGTTAGTTGCTTAATATAGGTATCACGTTAGTGGTATAGATGGTACGCAAAATACTTCAGTTAGAAGCCTGGTATTGAGTAGAGGTTCCTCGTGGTTGGGTAACTGGTGCGATGGTCTTCTTATCATCACCAAACTGCATCGTTTGGTATGATTCAGCCAGTCACGCTCAGTCTGACATGATGGACACGGAAATGTTTAACTGACAAAGGCCTCTTTGCGATATTTGAACCCAACTTGTTAGACATCGTATACAAAACATTAATACAGTGTGCACATTACAAATACGTTCTTCAAATATAAATGGATGAAATAACTTGATACCTATTTATTTACAGGACCACAGCCCCATCCATGAAAGCTGCGCCGTTCAAGAATCGTTTCGCAGCGAAGATCGCATAAAGGTGATTGAGTTCGTTCCACGGTCACCGGACCTTAATCCTATTGAGAATATGTGGGCGGAATTAACGAGGTCGTTGCCACTTGGATCAAGAAAACTCAAGCGACTATTGGGAAAATATAGAACATACATGGTGACAAATAAACCACTATGAAACATTATCAAGGCAGTTAGTAGAGTTAGTTCCAAGACGCCTTAGAAAAATATTACGAAATGTTGCTGGATGGGTAGGCTATAGGAATATCCCTTCTCAAAAAATCAAGCAGTGTGTATGTGTGTGTGCGTGTGTGCGAGTATGTAAAAGAGAAGCAACAATAAAAATGCATATAATATCAATGTGGAATGTTTTAATGACTTCTAAAGCTACAAAATTCAAGATTACCCAAACAATTTCCTGTAAATTACATAAAATGGAATAATGGAGAATGTATTACGTTTTTCAAGTAGTTGGCAAAGGCAGTGCATTCCAGGTGTAGAGACTCGCAACAAGTGCATCTGTAAACAGCGCCCCATTCCAGCACACGCCAAGACACAAAGAGGAAGACGTCGTCTTGGTTCTGAACGCCGTGTGCCGACACTATCTGCACAGGTTTCTCGTAACTAAAATCAGTCTCTATTCCGATGACTTTCTTCTTACCCGCACAGGAAGACAACCTAAGTGAGACCAAAATTCATGCAACACACACGAAAATAATTGAGGAGCTTTCCTGCACTCGATAGTGGTACACAAGTAATAACCTTTTGTGAGTAGCATATAATAAATTTTCTTCTCTCGTATCACAGCCCTTGTGTCAGTGTGAAGTGATAAACATGGTGGGATTCCGAAGTCTGGTATGATGCCTGTGCGTAATAGTAGTCAGGATCGTGAACATCATAAACTACATAACTATTCCTCACAACCCTTTATTTATGTAATTGCGGACATTAAATTTTTCTTGTGAATGAAAGATGTGTTACTTTACTTACTATGGCAATAGTTATACCCGTCCATGCATTGCTGTGGCTTGATACAGATTAAATGGAAAAGAAAGATAAGAGGAACCATACATTTCTTATATACGTAATTTCCTACTGCCTTTTGGATGGGAACTGGACATACGTCCTACATTCTCTGCTCCCCTTATCTCTGTCCCCTCTCTCTGCACCTTTCCTCGTTCCCCTCTCTTTGTCCAAACTTCCTCCTTCCCCACTCCTTGTCCATTTTCTCCTCCCCATCTTCTTCCCTCTCTCTTTGTCTATCCGATCCTCCTCCCCCCTCTTTCTGTGCATCTGCACCTCCTCCGTTTCCCTCTACATCTCATCATTATGCTTTCCCTGTTCGTCTCCTCCTCACTTCTATTTCCTCTTAGAACTGTTTCTAACCTAGAGCCATGTTTAGTGTTATGTTCAAAATCGTATATTTCCGAAAGCTTTGAAATGTTCACACAACGTTCTAATAAAATATGTGCATGTTTTCATATCCCAAATTTTTCAGTATGTGTCGTATATGAATTTATATAAACTTTATCATTGGAAAAAGGTTTATACTAAAAATCGCAAAAGTAACGAATTTATAGGTTAAATATAATATATTCAAGAAATGTGTGCCTAAAAACCTTCCTGGGCTAGAATGCAACGTCGAGTCAGAATTTCAAAGCAATGGGTCAAGAAATTTCGGAGATTAACAGCTATACGCCTAACATTTTTATATATAGACGTGGGGACATAAGGAGGGAAGTACACCCGCCCCATCCGCTCATCAGTGAATATCGCTTTGCATGTGTTCATTCATCACTGACTCACAGTTGCCACAACGCTTTACAGAATTAACGCAATTGTCAAATCATTCAGAGACAGGAGATGGACTGTAATAAAATTGACGTTTTCCGAGCCATATTCATCCAAAAATTTAATATTACTTAAAACAGATCCAGCAGTTACACTTGGATAATTCCTATGCGTTTAATTTGATAGCTGAAAATGTTCGTTAGTGTGGAGCTGCCTGGAATTTGTTTAGAACAAGAATCGAGGCATGCTGAAACAAAAATTCTAATCTGTAAGATGCTTCTCACGTTTCGCGGCAATGGATCAGCAGCAGTTATATTGTAAACATCGCCAATGTTGGACAGTAGAATTTCTATATCAGAACAGTAGGGATGCTTAGAGAGTGACACGGCGTCACGCTGTCTACCAGCTTTACAACATGGTGGTCCTGGTGGCCTTAATTTAGCGCTGACATCGTAAGTGTCGGTGGCGTCTTCTCTTCTTATGACCAGCAGACCATCAAGAACATGCAGAGAATGGAACCAAGAACCCTTAATATTTTAAAGAAAAGACTCGTTTGTCTGCTCCAGTCCAATATACGATACACGTGCTAAATAGGAATAAGAAGAGTCAAAGTTAAATCGTACGGTAAATAACGAATTCTGCAAATAATTGCTTAGGCAAATTACCGTCTGCTACTCAATTTAAATGACAGCCATTACACAAGTTTAAATGTTACAATTAAGTAATCATTTTGCTACAGTATTTCCACTGTTAAGAAATGTATGACCCATTAGTTATAGAATAAATACACTTTCCAATCCGAGACACAAGTTTTGGACATGTTTTGGCTTCTTCATAAACAATGCCTGACGAATGAATACCGTTGAAGTGCCACTACGTTTATTGTCTGACAAACAGTTAAATATAATTCGTGTGTAATAAGCAATAATCATAGGAAATTTACGATTTAGTCTACAATGAGCTCATCTGAAGAGTAAATTACAATGTCTCTCGTAATTTACAGCATGGAAAACCTATTTTCGTAATTCTTTGTTATGCCATGGATGAAGATGAAGTGTGGGATTTAGTAATCATGATTGATCAAGTGGCTTATAAAATGTGTATTAAACGATGTCACGCGAAAACGAAGGAAGTAACATTATCCGCTACCCATATAGGCCATGATTTGGCAGGACACATGATGGGACATTTCTTTACGCTAGCGGAAGGCACCGCTGGGCATCGATTTCTGTTCACTCACTTTTCTGTATTTGTACAGCCTGTGGGACTTAACTGCGTGCGGTCAGGGGTTCGAATCCCCAATCGGGCATGGATGTTTATGCCGTCTTTAGTATAAGGTAGATTATAAGTAGTTTGTAAGTTTAGTGACTGATGACCCCGTAGTTAAGTTCCATAAGTTATACAAACATTTGAACATTTTTGAACTTAACTGCGGGTTATCAGTCCCTAAACTTACAAACTACTTATGAATACCTTATACTAAAGACGGCACAAACATACATGCCCGAGGGAGGATCCGAGCCCCCGACGGAGAACGGCCTCGCGCATTGTAGCATAGCGCCTCAATGTTCACTCACTAGCACCGCTTTCCGTCTGAGACTAAAATAGACTCACTAGAGCGGAGAGTGAACAAAACCGATGCTATGACAATTCCTTTAACTAACGGATCAGAACGCATAAACGCCTGATGATGATCAAAACGAGCTTGAAATATGTTGTAATATGTCAGTGCGTGCTGAGCTGCCAGCGGTGGCTGACGTGTGGGGATGAGTTATGCCTGAGTGACTGTTTGAATGTTTCTCTTTCTGAAGAAGGGCGCGGCCTAAAATTTAAATTGTCTTAATGTGAATGTCTTTTATTTGTGTCTGCCTGCGACTCAGCGTTCGTCTTTACGGCGAGTTGTTTCCTATCTTCTGTTATTATTATTATTGCAGAATGTTAAATTCGAGATAAAATAAATAGTAATGCGGACGAACAATCCCGCCTGGGACGTCCCGGACCATAATGCCATATGATCATTTCAATAATTCTAACAACAGCTTTCTAACTTAGCCTGTACTAAAGAAATGAGAGACTCTTCACAGACTCGACAATATATCACCACCTGTGTACTGCTGCAACTGTAACCATACAGTTAAATCCCACCACAAAAGTATGTTTAAAGCCGGAAGCTTTTATTATTCCTGTATTTTAAATGGGTACGACTGCAACATCAACTACACGAATCCTACGAAACACCTGAGTTCGACAGATGACTTATAGGATTCGCCACACTTGCCAGTTTCTACTATAATATTGTTTATCTGTCAGAAACGAATTTTTGTCATTGAACTGCATTTTTATTGGTGGAGCTGTAAGAATGGAGGCGTTTATGTCTTCAGAATAAAAGTACAATAACCTCTCAAAAAAAGCTGAAAACGAGAAGCAGATTGGGTAGGTATGGAATTAGTGTCATATTTTATTTAACATCTCCGGTTGCAATTGTCATTGTCCGTGAATGGAGTGTGTGTGAATTAAGGTGTGGTGGACTGCAAAAATCGTTTTTCACTTCCAAAACGAGGTGGCAGACTGCTGCAAAACAAAAAATAGAAAAACCGAAAAGATAGTCGCTGCCAGAAAGACACGGTCATATTGCATTTCAATGCGATTAACTGGCACTTACGTGAGTTATCGAGTCTTCCTTCATGTGTAAAATCATGAATACCGGAAAGATCTTTCTTGAAACGGGAAATCTCTTTTGTGAAGTGATTTGCACTAAAGTAATCGCACCATACATACGTTTCTAGCTATCTCCACTGCTGTCATACCTATATGAGACCCAGTGACAACATGCTTTGAAAAACTTGAAGCATATTGAATATTATTTGCATAAATAGCCGAGGCGATTCTTCCAGCTCACTCGGTCAGAGTAGTCACTGCATCTGTAATTTTTTGTTGTTGTCTTTTTTAAGGGAGGGAAACTGAGATCAATCTTACCAGTCAACATAGAACAAAACCTATCCAACGACCGCAAAGAATAGCTCTATTAGGAAAAAGAAAGCAGGGTTCCAGTACCGCTGTGGTACAAATTTTCAATATTACCGTTGTCTATCTGAATTCACTTTCCTGCAACTACCGAGAAGTTTAAAGAATTCGATTAATAAAAGGATGTCGTAAAGCCCCTTTAATCAGTCTCAAACAACGAATATCATACGGAAAGTGATTGTCAACTCGGTAGTAATCGACAGAGTTCCAGGACCTGTAATACTAATGAAATATTCGCATGTTTTATCCCTTTTCTAGTGCAAGTGAAATGCACCAAAACAAAAGTAGGGCCTAAGTAATTCATTTCTGTGAAATCCAAGAATTTGTGTTGCAGTAGTCTGTAGGTCAAGAAAGTATTTTTCATTTTTCCGATGGAGTTTGTAAACTTCCATTAACTGTTACTTCATTTTTATTTATTGGCATATAGCCTCTTTTTATTCGCCTAGTTTAAACATTTTTTGGTTTGTGGAACTGAAGTCGACACCTCAGATATTCATTCAACTGAATATTACTATTTACGTTGAGTATTCATCTTCAGAACAATAGCAGAATACTGGCGGGAAAACTGACATCAATAATCCCATTAATGTAGGTATAAACCTGTACTTTGTGTCATTTATTAGACCTCTGCAGTGGTGTAGGGGTGAGAACAGGAAGTGGACGTTAACGAGAGGTGATACACTCATACTTATTGAACTCTTTCAGTATGTAATAACACTGTAGTCAAAGAAATTAAATCGTTCGTAGGAAGATCAAATTATAAAATTAGCTGCGTATAATTGGCAACTGATGGGTTCGTGTTACGTGCAGAGATGTCGATACTGTTTACTAACTGTTGAACAATTGTTTCACAGACAGAACTTAATCTGTGATATATTCCGAAATAGTGACAATTTGGCGTTATCCATTGGCAGCATAAAACAGTCACTGCAATTTCTATAAACATCTGATCAACTGTGTCATCATATTACGGCCCATTGGTTGTCATATGAATATTGTGGGAGGTTGGAGCTTATATTCATATGAAAAAGGGGGAGGGGGGGTAAAAAAAATACACTGTGCGACAGCTGCATACAACATCAGCACTATGCATTGCTTCGTTAACCTGTAGTTATTTTGAATTTAGGATTCTTTCTGCCCTGAATGTTCTGCAGAGTCCTCAAAAGGTTTTCAGTGTATCTGCTGATCGTTTTTGTTAGGGGATATAATGGATGGGACTCTAATCAACAGGTGATACGTTTCATTTTTGCAATATTTGCAGACTGGATGACAGTTTGGCTTAAAGATAAATTAATCTATACATTACTGTCCCTAATTCTATGTTTGGATAACAGAAGTTCTTCTTAGTTTGCACTCCATGTTACGAAGCCTTCCCAGAAATGTTCACATCTTGAAAACAATGCCGCATTGATTTCTTTTCGTTCGTTTGTGCCACTGACAGCGATATCAAGAAAGATATTTTCTGAGTCTATAATTGTAAAGAAAACTAACGCTTACAGCTAATGTTTTCAGTATAATCAATGGAAATGCTCGAAGAAATGTGAAACAGTACTGGTGAAAGACTTTTGACAGAATACCCAAGTAACTGAGACATTTATTACTATGTTAGCGGTCGGTGCATCTGTATATTTCATTATAAACAACGATCGGCTCATTAAAGCTAGTTACGGAATTGCGAGCAGGGCTCATTGACATATACTGTAGGTGTTCGACGCGCGACCTGCGAGCTAAGTCTCTGTCGAGCTCGCTTGGCAATCACCTCGGCTCTTATTCTTCCTGTTCATAGTATGAATAAAGGTTGGCAACATCGCAGTGTAAGTCTGTCAACGCTGGTACCGAGGTCTTACTTCCTGGTTTGCACAGAACTATGCTCATAAATTCACTTGATGTTTCCTGTAATTTCTATTGAATAATCTGACTGGTTTCTCAGTCGAGAGGCGACAGAAGGCTATTTGTTCTTGCTTTTGGGTCCATAAAATTGTTTACACGGCGAAATTCCAACTAATCTCGTCTCTTACGTTGCGAGTTATATGTTCTATTGCCATATGTGGCAGTAGGAAAGCGCTGGCGTGCAAGCTGCTCGCTAGCTCTGCGGCAAAGTAGTCGCCTGCCACGGAGAGGTGGCTTTGGCCAATGGATCGGGTCTCATTGGAGTAGAATTTTTTAGCTTTTTTTGTGACAGGAATTGCACGAATCCACATCGATAACAGGAAACCTCTTGTGGTTACTTGCTATATTCTCTCTGATAATGGGAAAGTCTGACAATGTTCTGGTAGTTTACCAAATCTGTCACTTTAGAATCAAATGTTCAAATGTTTGTACAGTCTATGGGACCTAACTACGGGGTCATCAGTCCCTAAACTTACAAACTACTTATGAACTACTCACGAAATAGGACGGCACAAATATCCATGCCCGAGGGGAGATTCGAACCCCCGACCGTAGTGGCCGTGCAGACCGTGACTGGAGCGCCTCAGTCTCCTCGGCCACCGCGGCCGGCACTTTAGAATCGAACTGATTGCAAGATAATTATGACGCCAATCGATGTTCAACGTGTATTTTTTCTGGAAATAATTTTTGTCGTAGGTTATTCGAGTAGGGGCAGGAAACATAAACATTTGAGGACATGTGATCGAAAGAGTAGTTGCGGAATGGGTGACTTCCAAAGCACACTATTCGATGTTTTGTTTGTGAAATCAACTGGAATTATTATAGTGCAGTACTCATACATGATGTATTTTTTATGTCGTTTGTCCTTACAGTGCGACTAAATGGTGTCTCAGTTGTTTGCAACAAATGGGCGCACCTGGCGTTGTGGTTGCACTTTGCTGAGTATAAATATCTTTTAATACTCAGTCATTTATTTCTTCTTAAGATGTCAGCATAAGAGCATCATAACTCGTCACTAGTAACAATCGTAACTAGGAATCCTGATTGAGTGGCCTGATGACGTTCAAGAAAAATGTGGTAATCGTCACCCCTATGACCCTTTATACCGATTCTACTTTACGACGTTTAGATTATGTTCATACGTCAGTAAATTTAATACGTGACTGTGATATAAGTACTAGAAGTTGAAGTAAGGATATAACAGCCGGTAAATAGACTCACAGCGGCGCGCCGCTGTCACCGAGTCCGCAGGCGGCAGCTGCGATGCGGCCGCTGGCGCGTCGCCGTAGCCGGTGCCCAATACTCCCGAGAGTAAACAGTTCAGTTTTGATGCAGCAGCGAGCCCTTTTGTAACTATTTCTGTGACTATTCACTGTTACATTTGAGGTTCTTCCACACTGATAACGAAGACAGCAGATTTGCGGTTAAAAAAAAAAATAATAATTGGTGGAGGTTAGATTCGATCTCGCAACTTCTTACTTATGCATTTGTAAATGCGACTCTTACCACGAGACCACGCGCTCACATACCACAGAACTGTCTCGAGAAGGACATAACACTTCCTCCTGACAGTACCGCATTCTACAGTGTTGCCAGATCGTGCACATCGTCGGACTTAGCATTCTGAGGGGCGATCGATTTTATTGTCCACACTGCGCGACCGACTCGGACTTTGCCTCTGCGTCGGCCGGCGATCAATTTTTTTGTCTAAGACTGTACGTATTTCAAAAACAGCCACGAACTTGCGGAACATTTCTAAAAAATTTTGTCTTTTACTGGGCGGCAGATATCTAAGAAATTGGTATCCTTTAGAGTGCATTGCTCGTTAAGCGTGTCTTCCTTGGACTTTTTTAGGTGAGTATATATGGTAAAAAAAATCCATAAAATAGCCATAAAATAGCCTTTCTTCATTTTGTGGAGTATTGTTAGGTTGTTTTCAATACCGTGTACCTTGTGACTGTTGCGTATAAGGTGAGCAGCGAAGGTGGATCTGCTTTCAGCGTTTTTTCTGCCGAGTTCTGTGTGTTCTTTGTAACGCGTTTGAAGTTGCGTCCTGTTTGCCCGATGTAGTATGCATTACAATCGGAGCAGTGAATTTTGTATATGCCCCCCTTTTGATATATGTCCTGCGTTGTATTTATGTCGTGTATTAAAAGATGCAGAAGTGATGGTTGTGATTTGTACGCAATTTGCACGTTACAATTTTTAAACAAATTACTTAGTTTATACGTGACCTGGCCACTGAAGGGAAATGATACAAAGTGTTTCTTACCCGGTTCCATATTTTGGCTCACTTGGTTTTTGTTGGATTTGGCCACGTTAAAAATGTCGTCTACGATCATGCTATGATAGCCGTTATTCCGTGCTATATTTCGCAGCCAGTTAAGTTCCTTTTTTACTTCATTATTTTGTAGCGGCAATTTGAGGAGTCTATGTATTGCTGACCGGAAATAAGCCTTTTTTATATTGAGCAGGGTGACAAGATGCAGCCGGGATAATGACGTCAGAAGATGTTGGTTTGTGGTAAATACAAAGAGGTTGCCATATATACTCACCTAAAAAAGTCCAAGGAAGACACGCTTAACGAGCAATGCACTCTAAAGAATACCAATTTCTTAGATATCTGCCGCCCAGTAATTGACAAAATTTTTTAGAAATGCTCCGCAAGTTCGTGGCTGTTTTTGAAATACGTACATACTACTGTTTGTAAACAGTACAATGTAAGCAATCAACGACGCGTCCAAACAGCTCTGGAGCCCGCACCAGCGTTCCTGGTTCAAATTTCGCTCGCTAGAGGCCGCCCCTCAACTATCGGCTTGGACGCCTCGTTTGTTGCAATCATTTTACATTTTACAACCTAAGAATCTTTGTACCTTGTATAAATCAATACATTCAACTTTAATGTAAACTAAATTGAATGCAATTGTCCTTAAGCTAAATTATTATACTTCCTGTATTAAAAACATTTTAAATTGACGACACGCCCACTTTTCACATAGCCTCATTGGCCGCTACATTTCCGTTTTTTATCCTAACTGACAATTGTAATTTTTTACTATTGACCTTTACATTTTATCAACTGATGTTTATAATTTTAAGCATGCAATGATGTAATGTTTATATCAGAACACATCAGATCATGCCGATTATAATGTTCTGGAATGTTAAAAACTGACACGCCCATTTTTCTTATATCGCCATTGGGCGCCAAAAGTTTTAAATTCTCTGAGTTCTATCGTTTTAATTACTTGACGTTGCTTTCTCTATGGCATAACGTAAGTTTCTTTCTGCTTCTGTACAGTACCTTTTTACCTATGTATCATTCTATCTTTACCATATAATTTTTGTAAACTTATTGCTACACATTATATGCAGGTCTGTCACACTTGAAAATGGTCTAACATAGAGGCCGAAACCGGTAGTGTGGGCTTAAATAAAGCACAACTAATTGCAACTGGAGCTGGACTTTCATTAAAAAAAAAAAAAAATTGTAAAGTGTTACTAAATGTTTGTAAATGAGGCGGGACTTGGGAACCAGCCCAGTATTCACCTAGGGGGATGTGGAAAACGGCCTAAAAACATCCAGGCTGGCCGGTACTCCGACCCCTTTCGATAATTTGCCGGGCGGATTCGAACCGGAGTCAGTGCGCCTCCCCGTCTCGGAAAGCGGTGCGTTTTTTTTTTTTTTTTTTTTTTTTTTTTTCGGGTCTCCTTCCTCCCCTACAACCCGTCCTTCCGCTCGCCATGATAGCCTTCTCCGGCTAGCTTCTATGCTATAACATTGTTTCCGTTGAGGAATGAAGAGCAACTTCTTCTTCATAACGAAACAAAACTACCTCGTAGAAAATAAACAATCTCGTTCTGGGCGACATCTTCGTCGCCAGACGATAAAAATAAATAATTTGAAACCAATTTTAAGCCTCTTCTTCGTAATTTTTAAGATCGGCTTCTTGGAAATGAAAGAAAAGTGTCAGAATGGTTTTCTCCAAGTAAATTATAATTATTGTCATTTCCATTCTTCTGTTCCTTCTGCTTGCCGAGCACTTCAAAGTTGTCTTCTCGTACAATCTGCTTACGCCGTAATATCCGTGCGTATCATTTTTCTGTGTATTTCGATCTCTTTGTCCATTTCTTGTATCTTCTCGGTAGACTTTGAAGCACCAGTCAGCAGTAGCACAGAACTACCTTTCAAGGATCACAGAAGCCTAATGACATTTCAAAATGATAATAATAATAATAAAATAATAAAAAGTATATATAAATAAAATACTTCTTTGGGTGTTACCCATTCTATATTTGTGTTAATGTTCTGATTAGAAAATTCGCATATTTTTCTTTATATTACTTCGTTTTTTTTTTTAGTTTTTCGTGTTCCATCGTAAGATGTATCCAGTAGTCGTCTTTACTTTTAACTTTTTCCGATAAAATGTAGTACACCGTCTGTCCTTTGATCCAATTTACTGCTCTTCTTTTTGCACTGGGGTAGGGAACTTCGTCTGGGTGAAGTAGTCTGGCTGGTGTTATCGTTCGGGGAGATGTTCGTAGTATACTAGCAAGTTTAGTTGTACACAGAGTCCAAATGTTTTTAACGCCGTCGCATGTGAAACGGTGTTCCTCAGTGTCAACTAGGTTACAGATGGTGCAATTTGGCGTTTCCGCCAGATGAATTGCATGTAACTTCGAATTTGTTGGAATTTTCCTGTTAACTGCAGTGTACCATGTTGACCGTACTTTTGTCGGTAAGTAAGGGTCTTGTACGTTTTCCCAGATCTTTTCCCAATTATATTCTTTGTACTTCTCTTCGATTCTGTTCCTCGTTTTGTTTTTCATCATGTTGTTGTAGATTTCTTTTACTTTGTATAGGTCTTCCTCTAGAGTGTGACGTCGAATGTAGCTTAATTCTATAAGAAAATGTCTCATATAATAAAATGCGTTTGGAATATGGTGCACATGTACGGGTGGGTCCATACTAGCCGGGGCTATTTCGTTTAAGAGATGAGCTGCGAGGCTATCAGGCGACCGTTGCCACTGCTTGTACAACTTGCTGACGAACAGCGCCTGTGATTTATTATATATATTTGTCAGCTTTAGGCCTCCGTGACGTAAAGATAGCGTTAAGGTCTCATACTGGATCTTAAAAATTTGTCCTCTGGTGACAAAGTGGCCGAGCGCTGCTAGCATCTGTTGGGCTATTGTCTTCGGTATTGGCAATACCTGTGCGACATAATTTACTTTAGATGTTACGTAAATGTTGGCTAACTGAACTTTTTGTAAGGTACTTAGATTACGTAAAACATGTTGTTGTATGGTGGCTCGCATTTTTGCCAACAAATTTTTGTAGTTGAGGGCAGCCGTGCGGCGGATATCTCGCGTGTATACAATTCCAAGCGTTTTTATAGTTTCTACGCATTTTAATTGATCGTCATCCCTAATTTCTAATCCCCGGCCGATGTGCATTATTCCCGACTTAGTACGGCTTAATTTTGCTCCTGACGCCGCTTCGTAGTTCTTTATATTTTTGAATGCTTTTCCTAGTTCATCACTGCCCGTGATCACGAAACTGACGTCGTCAGCGTACGCTTGACATGTTATTTTATGGCCGTGTATTTGTAGCCCTGCAAGGTCCTGTGTCAGGGAACACAGCAAAGGTTCAATGGCTATGGCAAATAGGCTCAGTGACATTGGGCAACCCTGACGTACTGAACTTTTGATTCTGATCGGTCTGCTTAATTGACCGTTAACACATATTCGAGACGTGGAACTTGTCAACAGGTTTTTAACTACAGTGCCAATTTTTTGTGGAAAATTCATTACTTCCATAGTCCGGAAAAGATAAGAATGGTTAATTCTATCGAATGCTTTTTCGAAATCAAGAGATACTAGTGCACTTGGAATATTCAAGGCTTCTGCAGTTGCTATAATATCTCTATATTCACATAATGTCTGGTGAATTGTTCTATTTTTCCCGACGCTCGTTTGGTAATTCCCGGTGATGCGTGTTATAACCGAGGTTAATCTTTGCGTTATGATGCGCGTAAAGATTTTATAGTCGGTATTTAGTAGTGTTATGGGACGCAGGTTGTTGACGGACTTCCCTCCTGGCACTTTAGGGACTAACACTACTACACCTTCACAAAATTCCAGTAACATGTCACTTCTGGCGTTCAGAATTTCGTTACATACAAGTGTCAGCTTGCTGATTAGTTGTTGTTCAAAGGTGTGATAAAATTCTGCTGGCAATCCGTCGGGCCCGGGAGACTTATTCTTCGAGCTTCTTCGTATGGCGTCTGCCACTTCCTCTTCAGTTACGTCTGCTGACAGATCGTCCGATTCCTCCGGGTTTAATTTCGCAGTCAACCTTGCGAGGATGGTGTGTTGCGCTGCTTCGTCTACTGGTTTGTCAGCTAATAGAGTTGTAAAATATCTATAGATTTCTTCCCGTATGTCGGGTTGTGTTGTCAAAGTTCCTCCATGTTCCACTTTCAGTTCAGTCAAAATTTTTCGTTTTGTTCTTTTCTGTTCTTGTATAATATGATACATTGAAGTTGTTTCTTCTTGAACTGTATTTTGTAGTCGTGTGCGAATTTTACAGCCTTCCAAGTGCTTCCGTTTGAGGTTTAAAATTGTGGCCTTTATTCTTTTTATTTGTGTATAATTGTCTATGACTGTGGCGTCGTGTTGGTATAAGTCTCTGAGACACTGATAATAAAATTCTATTGTGTTTTTCGTCCAAACATTTTGTACCCAAGAGTAACGTTTCATGGCCTTTATTAAAGCGGGTTTTGCGCATTTCATCCACCACGTAAAAGTCGAATCGTACTTCGAAAACTTCCTTTCGCATTCTGTCCATGTATTGCGAAGGGTTTCGTGGCATCCTGGGTCTGTCAGATGCGCTACGTTCAACTTCCACTTTCCTTTTGCTCTGTACGTTCCTTGTTTTGGGAGGTTAACAGTGCATATGTAGGCTGTATGATCTGAAAATATGTTCGGCCATAGTTCCACTTGCAGAATGTGTTGTTGTAAATTCGACGTTACGTAAATTCTATCGATCCGACTAGCGGAATGGCTAGTAATGTGAGTAAACACGGGCTTATCACCTTGTTTGCGTTCCCATGTGTCGACTAGATTGAGTTCTCTGACGATATTCTCAAGTTCGATACACTTGTTGAAATTTGGTATCTGATCTTTGGGTTTGAGGACACAGTTAAAGTCGCCTGCAAATATGACTTGTTCGGGACGCTGCATAAAGAGTGGCACTATTGCATCTTTAAAAAATTTTGCTCTCTGTTGTTTCTTCCCAGTTCCGGAAGGAGCATAAATATTAATAATCCTGGTGTTATTTATTGTGCAAGCTATGCCCCTGCTGTTCGTTAGCCTTTCGACGTCTGTTGTCAGGATTCCCTCTTTTGTCATAATCGCTGTCCCGAGTTCACCGCCGTAACCAGGATTAATTAAGGTGTTGTAATCTGTTATACTTTCCAGGTTAATGTCTGTTACTTCCTGTAACAGCGCAATGTCTATGTCAGCTGCGTACAAGAAGTCTTGAAGGTTTTTTAATTTAAACGTGCAGCTTATTTTATTGATATTGACAATTGCAATCCGATAAGCTTGCAACGGTAGCACATTTGCAGGCATACTTGATGTCATACTTCCCGTGAATATTATTAACGACACATGACTTAAAAGTATTCTGGGTCGTCGTCTACACCGCCCGATCCAGCCGTGATGTTTTGGCGCTGATTAGGTTTGCCTATACAATTATCTGACGACGTCCCTGCCGTGTTTCCCGGAAACTCTGGCATCTCTTCCTCTCGTGTGTCCTCATCGGTGTCATCTGACCACTGTCTCGGCTGGACGTGTCCCTTGCTCTCTCTGTCCTGGTTTTTTCGAAGGTTCATGTTTCCCGCCTGATTTTCCGTGTTCGTTTTTGCATATTCGCCTGACGTCTTTTGTACTCCTGAACCTGATTCCCGCGTTCGGGTTTTCTTTGATGCCGGTAGGTGTCCCGGAGGGGGTTGTGATGTCTCTTCTGTTAGTGTTTTTCCGATTCTGTGAGCTTTGTCGCGCAGTATTTGCGCCTTTTCGTTCGCACCTTCATGTGCAATACGGCGCTTTTTCTGTCTCGTGGGAGACTTCGTTGACTGTTGGTCATTTGTTTCTTGTGTTTCAGATGGGAATGTGGAGGGTGCTTCACCTACATGTTCTAATTCTTTCACAGTTATATCATTATTGTTGTTTTCACAAACAACTGCCTGGTTACTTTCTTCCAAAGCCTGCTGGTTAGAAGGTAGGGAATCTGGAGTGTTGGTAGTTTCCATGGGTATTTCGTGTTCTTTCAGTTCGTTATACGCCTCCATAGCTGCATCTAGATTTGGTTCTGGGGCAATGTTTCCTCGCGCGGCGGCAACGTAGCTGATCGGCAACGTAGACATGGGGCCAGGTCTCTCTCGCTCACCGGTCGGTATTTGCGTCACGCGCCGTTGCAAACACTGCGCGCGAACGTGTTCTGTAGAACCACATGCCGAGCATGTTCGTGGTTGCCCTTCGTATATTACGATCGCCCTGTAGCCACAAACCGTGATGTAGGACGGTATGTGTTTCAACATTTCTATTTTGACCTGTCTGACACCGTTCAACACCGGGAAAATGTGAGATTCTGACCACCTTTCCGCGACGTTACTTATTACTGTGCCGTATTCCCTAAGTTGTTCATTAATTGCTTCGGCAGGTATTTCGAATGGCAACTCGAAGATGCGCACCGTTTTCAAACCCATGCCAGCTCGTGAAATGGCGACGTCTCCAATATTTCCGTCTGAATGTTTAAATTTTAAAGTTCCGCCACATGACTCAACGACTTTCTTACACTTTTCAGGGCTTATCAATTTTAAATACACCGTGCTGCTGACTATCGATAAGTGTATTCCTATCAAATCGTCAATAGTAATCTTCATAACGTCTCTTATAAACAACTCAACTTCAAATGATTTTGGTCGGGTAAGTTCGGGTCAAAGGTTAATCGAAGTGTGTCTTTTCGTGGTGTTCGATCCATTACGTTCGTCTGCAACACATTCTATACGCCAATATAAACGCTGAAGCGTGCACTCACCGTTTACCTCCGCTCGGCCGCCAAGTAGCGAGGACGTAAACAAAGCGTCCGCATGGCACGGCTGCCCGACGAAGACTGCGTTAGACTACACGGCTAACCGAGCGGGTATACGGTGACCCTCCACAGAATGCCACCCCAAAACAACAGGGAACCACTGTCTTGCTACACTCGCTGGACGATGCGTTTAATACGTTCAAGCCCACATGGCTGCCTCCTAGAACTGGTATGGTAGAATCCTTGAGTGGTAAGCCACTGAGCCTTTTTAATAACATTTACTGAACAACGTTAAGTACAGATATTTGATACAACACATGTTACCTTCGTTTTTTAAAGGAAAAACAACGTAGAAAGCTTTCAACGAAACAGCTGCAGAATACCTTATTTAAAATACAATTTTACAAGGAAAAAAAAATGCGACACCACAGGGGCTAAGTTACATTCATCACAATTTAAATCTAACAAGGACACATAGGCCAAGTTTGTCTGTAAAATAGGTTTAACGAATAATGAAACCGGACAGGGCTTTTAATTACATTAATCAAAATTAGAATCAAAGAACGGCACAGAGCCCTAGAATCAACTTTAGAAACTATTGTTTTCGAGAAAAATACAACGACACTGGACATTGAATTACACTAAAACATTGAAAGTACAAATATCAGTAAATCGCCTAAATCTGATATACAGGTAGATTGCCGAAACACACAAATGGCACCTGTGCTCTCTACACTGCTTGGTCCGTGGAGCCGCGGCGGATTAGCCGCGTGTGCTGGGTTCGTGCGGCCGAGCGCCGTCGGGGGTTAGAGTCCCCCCTCGGACATGGGTGTTTGTGTTGTCCTCAAGTTAGTTTGCCTCAGTTTAAGTAGTTTGTAAGCTAAGGACTAATGACCACGCAGTTGAGTCCCATAGACTTACCAACATTTGTTTTGAGCGCACGGTGGCCGCAGTTTCTGCAAGGGGTGCCGTGACGGCGTGCGCGTTCCAACGCGGCTCGCGAAACACAGCCCGCCAGGCCCATCATAACACGAGGCGGTACGCAAGTCCTCCTACAACATATGAAAAATATATCAGCTACCAGTCCACAGTTTCACCCCCGAGACAGTCAACTTTACGAGGTAGGTTGGTATTTGCGCGTAAACCCACGTAGAATGAGAATTCGGGATCTTGAAGTAACAATAAAGACCCACAGTCAAAAAAACTGTAAATACGGACACGCGTTATCGCAGCAGGAACCCCCGTGAACCTACTTGAAAGTCTTTACGCCAGAACTTGTTTCAATAACAATCAGCTTGTCAGTTTGTGATACTACAGAGCTTACAGCTTACAGCTTACAGAAAATTAACTACAAGTACGGATGATTCAGCAAGTACAGTCAATAACGTCTATCAGACTGTGGTGTCGCACAAGTACAAAGTGCGCGCCACCTACTTTCGCCGCGCGCCGCCATGCATGCACGGCGCGGCGTTCTTCCGACGACAGCCACGAGCGCCCTCTGCTGGAACCTCCGCTCGTGGCCACCACTGAAGGACATCGGACTTCGGACTGAGATAGCAACGAGTTAGGACCTTCGTAATCAGATAGGCACCAGTGAAGACTTTGCTATTGTACAGGCACTAGGCAGGCCTCTAACAACTATGTATCAACATTCTGCAGTACTATGTAAAAGTTAAGTATTGTTACATTCTGTGCAATATATATCTCTTCTAATTTACTCGAGTGTTTATAGTTTCTGGCTGCTCCCCTCCGTACCTGCACCAGCGTGTCGGTCTCATTCCACTCGGCCACCGACACCTACGACGAGGCTGGGACACAAAAGCGGCGACGAAGTTGGGACACAAAAGTGGCGACGAGGAAGGATAGAACCTTGGACCAGCCCGCTTGCAGCAGCCAGACAGCAGCAGTCGGAGCACTCTAAAATTGCTCCCGCCCACCCACCCTTATTATAAGATTTTTGGGGGAAGATATTCTGTTACGTATTTTGTGGACTTTTTTGTTGCAGAGCGAGTCCTCTTTCATATTGCATTTGTGTTTTGTTATAAGTTACTTGTATACGCGGCGCCTAATCGGTCAGCATGGCCACTACCCCGAACCCAAACAATGGAAATTATTCAGTTACAGACGGCGCAAATAACACAACTTCTCCAGGCTGTGGCCCAGCTCACAGCGCAAGCAGCTCACCAACAACAACAGCCGCCGCTTCAGCAGCCCACACCAGCCGCCGTACCGCTCCCTACGTTCCGCCAGTACAACGAACGTGAGGAAGAATGGAGCGACTACTTCGCACAGTTTCAAGAACTCGTCGCGGCTCATCAAATTACAGGTCAGAGAGTGAAGAACCTTTTCTTATCGATTGTGGGCCCCCAGACCTTCGTACTATTGCAGAAACTATTCCCTCACGCATCTCCTCGTGATGTAGACTTTGAACAAATTGTAGATGCACTGAATGCTCATTATGAGAGAAAAGTTCTTGTAGCCGCTGCACGATACCGATTTTTCAGACTTAAAAAATTACCGCAGCAGTCACACCAAGAGTGGATTACGGAATTGAAGGGCTTAACCCGCCAATGTAAATTTACTTGCTCTTGTGGACTTTCGTATAGTGACGTTATGTTGAGGGATGCGATTACGCAGAATATTCAGGACCCCAGAATTAGAGCAGCAATTCTGAAACAGTCTGACCCCTCCTTAGACAGTGTACTGCAGCTTATAGAAGCGCATGATACTTTTGACTTAGCTGATGTAGAAATGCAAAGCCATAGTGTAAATTCAGTGCGCCGCAACGGACGCTTTCCTAGCCGTAGTTCTCAGTGTAGCACTAGGGATTCTTATTCCTCTATCGGCCGTGCTGAACAGACAGTGAACAGTAGCCAGTGTAAAAGTGCGACACAAAGGTCGCCCCGTCGTGTTAGAAACAGTGCTTTGAATAACGGGCGCCAACGCTCATTTCAGAAAAATGTACGTAAATCTTGCCCCCAGTGTGTATCTCGCCACAAACGTGCACAGTGCCCAAGTCGCCACGCAACCTGTTATCAATGTGGCAAAGCGGGACATGTACAGTCTGTGTGTATGCAAATTAAAAACTCAAAGAACGGTGCCTTTCGGAACATTGCTTCGCAAAGTGCGAGAACGGTGCATGCAGTAAAT
Source organism: Locusta migratoria (assembly GCA_026315105.1). NCBI lineage: Eukaryota > Metazoa > Arthropoda > Insecta > Orthoptera > Acrididae > Locusta > Locusta migratoria. The sequence continues at coordinate 469,695,960 of CM048744.1, read as the reverse complement.
GTTATAGACGCTGTGGACTTGAACACTGCTTTCCTTGGATCTCAATTGCAAGAAAGTAGTTCTGCGCCTATGGCAAAACTATATAGTGCACCACGTAGCAAGCGCCGACGAGCGCGTAAAACAGTGCAACGGAAAAGGGTTCGGGACAAGCAAAATGACTATGAACAGTGCATTCCTGTAGTGAAAATAGTGCCTTCTGCAACTTCTTATTGTAAAAGTGCCCAGTACTGTGTAGCTAGTAACAGTAGTCTTGGTGTAGCTACTCAAAGTAATTTTAGTGCAGTAGCCTCGCAATGCGCGGACGCCGATCCGGCGGTAGTGCCATCTAGTGATAGTGTTGTTAATCCGCTGCGTGCCGAGTCTGCGCCGCTTCCTTCACTACGCGGCCCGCGCAAGCGCAGTAAACAAACCGTAGCAGACGTTGCCCACATTCGCGCACCTGTCGTGCGCCAGAAGCACAAACTTTTTGTAAATCTCTCCATAGCAAATAAGACTGTGCAATTTCAGCTTGATACTGGTTCCGCTGTTACATTAATTAATAAAGACACTTATGAACTTCTGGGTTCGCCAAAATTGTCGCCGTCACAGCAAGTGCTAACAGCGTACACAGGTCAAAATATTCCCGTGCTAGGAACATGTAGCCTGCCAGCCTCTTTTCAAGGTGTAACGAAAACAGTTGCTTTTGTTGTTCTTCAGGCCAAATCTACACAGAACATTTTTGGACTAGATGCTTTTGACTTGTTTGGTTTATCAATTCAAAGAGATGTGCTTCAAATTTCGTCAATAGTGCCTCAGGATAAAATCAATGCATTGTGTGACAAATATAGTGACTTGTTTTCACCGGAACTAGGTTGTGCAAAAGACTTCGTGGCACATGTAACTTTAAAAGAATCTGCAGTTCCAAAGTTTCGTAAAGCTAGACCAGTGCCTATCGCCTTGCGTGATACAGTTGCCGAAGAACTTAAACGTTGGCAAGATAGTGGGGTGATTTCTCCTGTTTCTGCGAGTCAGTGGGCCTCGCCTATAGTAATTATACCCAAGCCGTCAGGAAAACTTCGTCTCTGTGCGGACTTCAAATCAACAGTAAACAGTCAAACAATTGTAGACACTTACCCCCTGCCCAGACCTGAGGAACTGATGGACAAATTAGGACAGTCTCGTTTCTTTTCCAAGATTGATTTAGCAGAGGCATACTTACAGATTCCACTTGATGACGAGTCAAAGTAGTTTTTCGTCATTAATACTCACATGGGCCTTTTTCAATTTCAACGCCTACCCTTTGGCAGTTCTTCCGCTCCCGCTATTTTTCAGCGTTTTTTGGAACAGCTGACAGTTTCTGTACCGTGTTGTTCGAACTATTTAGATGACATTGTGGTATCCGGACGTACAGTTGAAGAACATTTAGCAAACCTGGTGTGCCTTTTCAAAGTTTTGACTGCAGCAGGTCTACGTTGTAATAAAGCAAAGTGTTCGTTTTTTCAAACTGAAATAGAGTACCTAGGCCATGTGATTAATGCCCAAGGAATCCATCCTTTACAGTCACATCTTAGGGCAATCAAAGACTTGCCTCCTCCTAAGAATGTGCACGAATTGCAAGCAGTAATGGGAAAGCTTAACTACTATTTCAGATTTATTCCCAATGCCTCTCAGATTGCAGCTCCACTGCATCACTTACGTAGGAAGAATGTTCCTTTTGTATGGTCTAAAGATTGTCAGGTTGCCTTTGACAAATTAAAGTCGGCACTACTCAGTGATGCATGTTTGATTCCCTTTGACCCACAGAAGCCTGTAGTGTTAGCAGTTGACGCCTCGTCGTATGGTCTGGGCGCTGTAATCTCACACCGTATTGGATGTCACGATCGTCCTATTGCCTTTGCATCCAAGCTACTGACGCCGACGCAACAGAATTACAGTCAGATAGAAAAGGAGGCCTTAGCAATCATTTACGGCGTCACAAAGTTTCATCATTATCTCTATGGCAGAAAATTCTATTTGTTGACAGACCACAAGCCTCTCACGTCGTTGTTCTCACCCACAAAGCCAATTCCGCCACGAACGGCACAAAAGCTTCAGAGATGGTCCTTGATATTGTCTAATTATCAGTATGAGATTTTGTACCGACCTACCACTAAACACGCCAACGCGGACACACTTTCCCGACTTCCGGTTGGCCAGGATGTGTCGTTTGATTCTTCGGAAATGGCATGTTGTCAGATAGACTCTAGAGATGCTACCGCTGTCGCAGATTTCCCTTTGAACTCTCGTCGGGTTGCACAGGAAACAGCTGCGGATGCCGACTTAAGTGTGGTAGCACGTTTTGTTCGCTCAGGGTGGCCTGCCAGAGCCAAAGACATTGATCGGCCTCTGGTTCGACGTTATTTTGCACAACGTCATGCATTATCTTTAAGTCAGGGTGTACTGTTGTTGCATACCGACAACGACCAAACAAGAGTGATTGTTCCTCGTTCCCTGCAACGAGAAGTGTTACGACTCCTGCATCAAGGACATTGGGGTATTGTTAGGACAAAGCAATTGGCCAGACGTCATTGTACCTGGGTTGGTATGGACGCTCAGATAGAGAGTATGACGTCACAGTGTTCAGTTTGTGCGGAGCATCAGGCGGCTCCTCCGCAACGTTTCTCAGACTGGCCACGCCCCAAGGGACCATGGCAACGTTTACATATTGACTTTGCCGGACCTTTCTGGAATACGCGCTGGTTAATTGTTGTAGACGCTTTCAGCAAGTTTCCTTTTGTGATTGCCATGAACTCAACGACAGCTTCTAGTACAATCAGTGCCTTAACATCAGTGTTTTGCATCGAAGGCTTGCCTGAAACTATCGTCAGTGACAATGGACCTCAGTTTGTTAGTGCGGATTTTCAACAGTTTTGTCGTGTGAATGGCATTCAGCATATTACCACTGCACCTTTTCACCCTCAGTCCAATGGTGAAGCAGAACGTTTCGTTCGAACATTCAAGTCACACATGGAAAAGATGAAAGGTCAGCACTCCAGGCAGCAAGCTCTTCAAATTTTCCTGTCTACGTATCGGTGCATGCCACGTGACGGCCCGTCTCCTGCCGAGCTGCTACACGGCCGCCGTCACCGCACTCTCCTTCACCTGCTGCAGCCTCCCACGCACCGAGTCGGTTCGTATGGCGCTACTCGTTTTCAGGTTTCTACGCCGGTGCTGTACAGGGTGTTTGCTGGAAACAAGAAGACATGGTTGCCGGGCACCATTCAACGCGTGCTTGGTCGCAATATGTTTATTGTACGTTCTTCCACAGGGTCGGAGCTGCGGCGCCACGCAAACCAATTGCGTCTGCATAGGCCGCGCGATCCTGTCTCCGGTTTCTTGATTCCAGACCCAGTTCACCGCCAGGGAGCACAACCACATCGTTCGTCCCCGGACTACGAGATCGTCCCGATGGAGATCGACGCGACGCCGCCGCTGTTGCCGCCGCAGATGACAGCGTCACCGAGAGGGACTCCGGGACCGTGCGTGCCGCCCCAGTTTGGGCCACGCACCTCAGAAGAAGATGACCTGCTCCCTCTGGGCGGGGGCGGGCGCCCTTCCCCAGGTTTCGGCGGGTTTCCTGGAGGATCTCAAGGCGGATGCCGGGGCGCGGACGGCGTCTCGATCCCGGCCTCAGCTACGACGCCCGTCCCACCAGTAACGCCCCCGCCCAGGCCCTCCTCCCAGTGCCGTCGCCGTGGCCCTCAGCCCTACGCCACGACGGCGCGGCGGTTTGGGGGGGAGGGGTGTGGTGTCGCACAAGTACAAAGTGCGCGCCACCTACTTTCGCCGCGCGCCGCCATGCATGCACGGCGCGGCGTTCTTCCGACGACAGCCACGAGCGCCCTCTGCTGGAACCTCCGCTCGTGGCCACCACTGAAGGACATCGGACTTCGGACTGAGATAGCAACGAGTTAGGACCTTCGTAATCAGATAGGCACCAGTGAAGACTTTGCTATTGTACAGGCACTAGGCAGGCCTCTAACAACTATGTATCAACATTCTGCAGTACTATGTAAAAGTTAAGTATTGTTACATTCTGTGCAATATATATCTCTTCTAATTTACTCGAGTGTTTATAGTTTCTGGCTGCTCCCCTCCGTACCTGCACCAGCGTGTCGGTCTCATTCCACTCGGCCACCGACACCTACGACGAGGCTGGGACACAAAAGCGGCGACGAAGTTGGGACACAAAACAGACCAAAACAGGGGAAGAAGTGACTAAGCTGCAACTCAAGCTCGCGGACAGCGTTATTCAGACGACACACCGTAGGAAAATTAGCACAGTCATTTCCACGATCTGACAGTCTTAGAACCGTGTCAAATTTCGTCGCAGAACCTCACCATAATTCCACTGGCGATGTGAGGGCGTACATCCCCGCAAACCATCTTCCCCAGCGACATCCAAGTCACATCAGAACTATCAGCAAATGTCAACCACGCTTGCTGACGCCCGTCCACAACACCGCCGTCCACCACACGTCACCATTCGGACTCGCGCGCTGCCGCGGCGAATTAGCCGCGCGTACTGGAGCGCCATGTTGCGGTGCGCGCGGCCGTCCACCGTCGGGGGTTCGAATCCCCTCTCGGGCATGGATTTTTGTGTCGTCTTTAGTGTAAGGTAGTTCATAAGTAGTTTGTAAGTTTAGGGACCGATGTCCACGCAGTTAAGTCCAAAAAATGTTCAAATGTTTGTATAGTTTATGGGACTTAACTACGGGGTCATCAGTCCCTAAACTTACAAACTACTTATGAACTACTTACGAACTAGGACGGCACAAATATCGATGCCCGAGGGGGGATTCGAACCCCCGACCGTAGTGGCCGTTCAGACCGTGACTGAAGCGCCTCAGTCCCCTCGGCCACCGCGGCTGGCCAGTTAAGTCCCTTAAGCTTAACAAACATTTGAACATTTGGACTCTCGCGCACCAGCAACCCCACCCGTCCTTCGCTTCCACGCCACATACTATTCCACCATTTATTTCGAACGCCCAAACTCGTACGCCCTCTGACCACCAGGAAGGCAACCCTGGGAGTGAAAAATTCCGACACCGGTGAAAGGATTGACACGAACGTATTCGGTTAAAGGAAGGAAGGAAGCTTAGGATTTTTCTTCCCATCGACAGCGTGGTATTAGAGACGGAACTTACGCTTGGATTTTTGGGAAGAATGTGGAGGGAATCGGCCGTGCCCTTCGAAAGGAACCATCCCGGCATTTACCTGGAGTGATTTAGGGAAATCACGGAAAACCTAAATCTGGATGGCCGGAGGTGGATTTGAACCACCATCCTTCCGAATGCTAGTCCAGTGTGTTACCTCTGCGCCACGTCGCTCGGTGTGTCCGGTTAAAGTCTGACGCGAGTCTTATCTGTGAACAGTGCTTGAGTTCGTTGAGCAAGTCGCTGGGCCCATTTGCACCTCGTCTAGGTGTCAAAGCTGGACTTCGCCGCGGATGTTGGAAGTTGGATGACGTGCAGCCTTTCGATATACTACGTCCTATGTCAGCACGATTATCATTATTCAGCAGGGTGGCGTTCAGTGGCGGCGCGTCTTGTGTGTCCGCAAAACCGCCAGAAAAAAAAAAAATCGTCGTGAAAAAAGTAAGTAAATAAATAAAATAAAAAGTGTTTTCAAACTATCATTGTTCGTTTCGTTCTTCTATCAGGCCGTTTTATAAGCATTGTCGCCTAATACGAGGCGGCAGTGGCTCAGCGTTGCAATGCGCATGCACGGCTGAGGTTAAAATTCTCTTATGAACACCCTGGAGGCAAACTATGGGCGTTCCCGCGGAAGGGAGGGGCGAGGGGAAACGCCGCTTTTTATATTGGCGTTGGAGCTGGTAGAGATACCAGCTCCTGCCTACTCGATCTCTGATGGTTATGCACGAATGGTCCCAGAGTAAGACAATGGAGCTACTGCGCACCTCGCCTTGCGTATGCGCAAATCCTCCACGAAGGCAACATTCGCCCTTCATATTTGTTTTTGGCGCATTGAAGATCAAAAACTCGCCATATTTGGAAAAATACCTTTTAACTGTACATTAAAGAGACATCAACTGTAAAAGCCCTCAGATGATCCAAGCCTGAATAATAACGCTCTCGACAACCAAGAATAGCCATGTGGTTAGCGACATCGCGTTGTGGTGTCGACGGTAAGGGGGGTTCAAGACAGATTCCAAGAAATTTTCTTAAAAATCCAATCTTCTTCTTAACAGTTACGGGAACCACAATGACTGTTATATTGTTGCTTGCGAAATATATTTGGACGTTTTTGTGAATGTGTCGCAATTTTGAAGGCAAATGACATTTACATTCTTCGTTGTAACAAATATTTAACTTAATACAAGTTTCCAGCCAAGTTTTTATTTATGAATGACCGGTTTAGACGTTCACGGACGTCATCTTATGATCTCCTATATTTTACAATGTCATATCTTATATGGTTTTTACCTACCGGATGATAAAAAAATTCAGTACAAATTTGAAAACTTAATAAATCACGGAATAATTTAGATAGAGACGTAAAAACTGATACACATGCTTGGAATGACATGGGGTTTTATTAGAACAAAACAAAGTAAACGCTTGAAAGATCTCTTGCGCCACTTTCCTCATGCTTGGCCTTCCAGGTCACCAGACCTCATCCGTGCCATCTTTGGCTTTGGGGTTACCTGACGTCGCAAGTGTATCGTGATCGACCGACATTTGTAGGGATGCTGAAAGACGACATCCGACGCCAATGCCTCACCATAACACCGGACATGGTTTACAGTGCTGTTCACAACATTATTCCTAGACTACAAGTATTGTGGAGGAATGATGGTGAACATATTGAGTATTTCCTGTAAAGAACATCATTTTGTCTTAATTTTTTATGCTAATTATTGCTTTTCTTATCAGATAAAGCGCCATCTGTCGGAAATTTATTGAACCTTTTTTTCTAATAAAACCCCATGTTATTCTAAGCATGTATGTCAATTTTTACCTCTCTATCTACATTATTCCGTGACATTAAGTTTTCAAATTTATACTGACATTATGATCACCCGATATATCCTTTCATTACATTTGTCATGAAGTAGTTGTATACAAACATCGATGGTTAAGTTGAACATATCATTGGATCTACAGTATACAAGTCCACACTGGTTGCACAAGAGTAATTTAATGAAAGGATATAGGTAAAACCATATAAGATATGACATTCTAAAATATAGAAGATGACGTCTATGAACGTCGAAACCGGTCATCCATAAATAAAAATCACGATCTTCGCTGGAAACTTGTATAAATTGATTTAGATCGCCCCAAAAAACAATGAGTTCCATACACAAATATTTAACTGTTTAAAAAGCGGTGTGGGAGAGTAACCTTTGTCACGTGACCCAAAGGTAACAGATTCATTATGTTACAGTCACGTAACAGAGTAATCAATTACTTAGTGTGTTTTAGTGTTCATGTGCATTTTCTCATATTCTTGGTATTTATTATGAAAGGAAAATGACATTCTGCAGATCTTTTAACGAAAATGTAAGTAAAAGGGGGGGGGGGGGCAAACCGGGGCGCTTTGACCCTCAGCCACCCGCAGAGGTGCGCCAAATTGTCTGGACGCCGAGTGCGTGGGGGGGAGGGGGGCGGGGTGGGCGACACTATCAATATCTGGCACTGAAAGAAGTGAACTGTCAGTCATCTGAACCACGAGCCGCCACTGGTGTCGATCCTCTCAGGATTCGTCCGAGTTGAATTCCGTACGTAGCAGTCATCAGCTGCTGACGTGGACTTTGGGCGACCAGCGCAAGGATAGTCATCGACACTTACTGTACCTCTGAACCTTCCTCACGTTATGGTACACTTACCTTAATGAGAGTCCCTCCTGACAGAAAGTAACAATGAGGAGACGACCAAACTTAGGGATTGATGTTCTAGGCTTGACAGAACTACAGTCAACACGAGCAGTGCACTTCCTGCTTGGTATTATGTCTGGGACACATCGGCAGTTTTACCCACTCCGTTGTATGGGCACTGCTCATCTTCCTTGTTCGAATTGAGTGACATCTGTGGACAATCTTGATGCGGTATACACATTCATCCTCAGTGTTCAGTAGACCCAAGAATCAACGTGATGCCACACTATAGTTGAGTATAGTTGCATATGGTTTGTGGAAAAAGACTACAGATATTCTTTGAGGTTATGGTTTACGTTATCACGCGGCTCGGCGCGTGTTGCCTTTGCGGGCATCATACACTGTCAGGCGCATGCAATAAACATGTACATACAGTCATCATTCATATAATTACCCCCTTCAACCCCCCCCTCAGATTTTTCCTATTTATATCAAACTCTTGCATCCTTGAGCCCCTGGTTCTAAATGTACGGGACAGCGGTTCTCGGCTGACGCTAGCGAACAGTATTATGTGTAATCATTTCATTTTCAGGACAGGAAGGGTGGGGGTCACAAATAATTGACACGTACTCGTCATCAAACACTTCAATTACTGTAATGGTGTGTTACATCACCAATAATTCTGATACTTGAACAACAGCCAAATCCTTTATATCATATAGCTACAGACTACATCTCATTGATTCTCCGTGGATTCCTCGTCCTTATAACAAATGGCGTGTTAGATGTCAAATAACACTTTCCATAGTCTTTGTTAAAATCAGAAAATACATTCCACGTACGGTAAGCAATTACATTTGGACTATTTACGCTCTCAAGTCCAGACAATGCTGTCACAGTTGAACCATTACAGTGTTTACCACGTCATTCGCTTCAGTACTGCAAAAGTCAGTTGCCAGAGCTGATGCCTGCACCCAAACTGAGGTTGCCAGTGTAGGCACCAACACATGCACTTGCCAGTGCACATGTCAGGCCGCAGAACCTGCATCTTCCGTAGCCCCACTGACGACAGCTGACAAAGGTACGGATACTGCCTTTGAAGAGCCAGTGGTACTTCTTCCCGCAGAACCCGCCATCACCGCCACTGCCACACCCACCACCACCGCCACCACCGTCACCGCAGTTGCAACCACGACCTCTGTCTGCACCACCAAACCACCTAAACCAAAGAAGGTTACCAGCAAAACACAGTCACAGGCAAAAACAGTTATGCACCTTTCGGACTTCATTGAAGTTATTCCATCTGAGCCTTCGTCTGACCCAGCTCCAGACCTCATGGAGCTGGATCTCCCTCAGAGGCAACCCTCTCGCCCCAATTCTGGACCTCCACCTCGTTCAGTGTCTCCGTCGCGGAAGAAAGAGAGGGTAAAGATCCAACCTCCCTGATAAATGGCCCCAGTCCTGCAGTGGAACTTACAGGGTTTCAGGACGCATGTGGAGGAACTCCGTATATTGACTCAGGGTAGACCAGTTAGTATCTGCCTCCAAGAGACTAACTTTAAATCAACAGACAACCCCTAGCTCCATGGCTATGTACTCCACAAGAAGGACGACCTTAGTGGAGAGAGAGCGAGTGGCGGAGTGTCAATTTTTGCTAATACGGCGTATCACTCTGAGCCCCTCTCTCTCACTACACAGTTACAAGCCGTTGCAGTTTCCGTCTATGTGCGCCACCGTTTGACAGTGTGCTCCCTCTACCTGCCAACTCACAACACGTTTGATGTAGCGGCCCTCGAAGACCTTCTGATGCAGCTCCCCCACCCTTTTATCCTCTGTGGGGATTTTAATGCACACAACGTGCTTTGGGGCTCTGCTAGAACCTGTCCCAGGGGTCGAGCGACCGAGAGGCTTCTCTTGTCATCGAGCGCACATTTATTAAACACGGGACAGCCCACACATTTTTGTACTGCAACGGGGTCATTCTCAGCCATAGATCTCTCGCTTTGTTCTCCAGACCTCGCCCACTCTACACACTGGGAAGTGGTCGATGACCTGCATGGTAGTGACCATTTCCCCATCTGGCTTCACCTGCCAGACGGTGTAGAGCCTGAATGCAGACCATCTCAATGGGTGATCAGTAAAGCCGACTGGACATTGTTCAGCCAACTCGCTGAACTAGAAATTCGTGGCAATGTCCAGGAATGGGTGGACTGTATCACTCAAACTATACACAGTGCTGCTAATGCATCTATGCCGCTGTCGTTAGGACGACCAAAACGGCAGCCTGTCCCTTGGTGGACGGCAGAGTGTCGCTCAGCGATTAGGGCCAGGCGTGCAGCTCTGCGTAGATTTAAGAGTCGGCCAACTGCAAACAACCTCGCGGCCTTTCGGATGGCGAGGGCAAAATGTCGCCAAATTATACGAGAGAGCCGAAAGAGATCTTGGCAACAGTTCCTGAGTACAGTTACCCGCTCCACCAAACGTTCCACTGTATGGAAGACCATACGGAGGATTTCTGGGAAAGGGGGAAGTGTCCAGTGACTGCTATCATGGGGAATGGCGTTCTCCACACCAGCCCGCGAGAAATTGCCCAGACCATGGCTATGTATTTTGCCAATGTTACAGCTACTGCCAATCAGGATCCGGTATTCCAGCGCCACAGAGTGGTTGCTGAGAGGCGCAATTTGGACTTCAGGTCCACCTGTCATCAAGATTATAACTGCCCTTTCACGCTGTGGGAGCTGGATTCTGCTTTGTCTGTGGCGCATGACACATCCCCTGGCAATGATTGCATCCCCTACAGTATGCTGAGGCACCTAACACAGCGAAATAAAGAAGTCCTCCTGAATCTTTTTAATGCCATTTGGTCGTCAGGTCACTTTCCTGATTCTTGGAGAGAAGCAATTTTAATCCCCCTTCTAAAACCTGGGAAAGATCGTACGTGCCCAAGCAGCTATCGTAGTGTTGCCCTCACTAGTTGCATTGGAAAGACCTTAGAGCGGATGGTCAACCGCCGCCTTGTCTGGATGTTGGAATCCAGGCAGCTCCTTAGTCGCTTCCAGTGTGGGTTCAGGAGGTATCGTTCCACCTTCGATAACCTGGCCTCTCTGGAGGCGGCTATCCAACAGGCTTTCCTGCGACGTCACCACCTTTTGGGCGTATTTTTTGATATCGAGAAGGCCTACGATACTACTTGGCGGCGTCTTATACTTCAGCAGCTTCACGACTGGGGATTTAGAGGTTGTCTTCCCATTTTTATTCGGTCTTTCCTTTCTCCACGTTATTTTAGGTATTGCGTAGGTGGCGTGCTCTCTGACCGCTTTGAGCAAGAGAATGGTGTCCCTCAGAGTAGTGTTTTAAGTGTGACGTTGTTCGCTATTGCTATTAACGGTATTACTTCTGTTGTGAAAAGTCCTGTCCAGTGTTCCCTGTTTGTTGATGACTTCTCTGTCTTCTGTTCTTCCTCCAGCCTTGCAACGACAACACGTCAGTTGCAGCTCACTCTCCGACGGCTGGACGAATGGGCACGGAAGACCGGTTTTAAATTTTCAACCGAGAAGTCTGTGTGTGTTCTTTTTAACCGTTCACGTTCTATTTTTAACTTACCCGAACTACGGATGAGGGACACTGTTCTGAATTTTAAAGACACTGTGCGTTTTCTGGGTCTTACATTTGACTGTAAGCTTACTTGGTTGCCACATCTTCAAGACTTGAAGAGGCGGTGCCTCAAAGCACTCAGTATTTTAAAGTGTCTAAGTCACACCTCATGGGGAGCTGACAGGACTCGTCTGCTCCAGTTTTATAGAGCTTTTGTACGATCCCGACTTGATTACGGCTGCACGGTGTATGGATCTGCAAGACCTTCCTACCTCAAAATGTTGGACGTGGTGCACCATGAAGGGATTCGGTTGGCTACCGGGGCATTTCGAATCAGCCCTATACCAAGCCTTTGCGCCGAGGCTGCTGAGCCACCGCTTTCCATACGGCGACAGCACCTCATGGTGCGTCAGGCGTATGCAGCGTTGTCCATCCCGTATACACCTGCTTACGATACTGTCGCTCGGCCGCCTATGGAACGGTTGTTCGTAATCGGCTTCGCGCTACGAGGCCTTTTGGGATACGTGCTAAGGACTGTTTTTTAGATATGGGTGTTTCAGATTTTACTGTTTTGCGTCGAGGATGGAGTCGATATCCCCCTTGGTTATTACAGAGACCCAGCATCCTTTTAGATTTAACCAGTTTTAAAAAAGATTGCACCCCGGACATGATGTTTCGGTCAGAATTTTACGATATTTTAAACAAACATCGTGATTTTACAATTGTGTACACTGATGGATCGAAACAAGGGGACTCGGTGGGGTGTTCTGCAGTGTTTCCAGGTCACCTGATAGGGATTCGCCTGCCCACTGCCTACTCAGTTTTTTCGGCAGAGCTGCATGCTATCCTCCAGGCACTGGAACACATCCGTCGTGGTCGAAGTAAAAAATTTCTACTCTGCTCAGATTCCCTTAGTGCCCTCCAGTCACTGCTGGTCATGTACCCGGCTGAACCTATATCACAATTGATCCATGACCAACTTTACCTCCTCCAACGGCGGGGTAAAGAGGTGTCATTTCTTTGGGTACCTGGGCATGTTGGGATATGCGGAAATGAAGCGGCTGATGTGGCTGCCAAGGCGGCCTGCGGTGACCCAAATGTCACGGAGTGTGCCATTCCCTTGCGGGACATCTACTCGGTGCTGCGCCAGAGGTCCCTTCAGTTGTGGGAGGAGACGTGGCTGGCAGCGACAGGTAATAAACTGCGGTTGGTTAAACCAACTGTCCGACCGTGGCGAACCTCCTGCCAGCCATGCAGACGTTTCGAAGTGACACTGACGCGCCTTCGCATTGGACACAGCCCTTTGACCCACAGCTTTTTATTCCGCCGGGAGAATCCACCGATTTGTGAGGCTTGTGGTGTGCAAATCACCATAAGCCACATTTTAATTGAGTGTATTTTATATCGCGTTGAGAGGGCAGCGGCTAATCTTGGTCATGCCCTACCCATTGTTTTAGCTGACGACGAGGCGAGTGTGACGAACGTTTTACAATTTTGTGAACGTTCCCGACTCTGGCCTAAGCTCTTAGGCCAGAGGTTTTAGTGTGTTATAGGAAGGCTCGCCGATGCCTCTAACATCAGCGATCAGCGTCCTCCTATACTCTGACATTTTCGTTTAACGACTTTGAAGTACTCAACCTTCCGTCTGCCAACTTCCATCGCTGACTGGCAATATGGGTTCGGGTTGTTGCCGAGACCTACTTTAGTTACTGTTGTCTAATTCTTTAGTCAGGGCGTTAAAAACCTTGCTGTTGTGCGCCCAAAACATCCTATCCTATCCTATCCGCAACACAGCCACTGTTAAGCAACCGTCATCGGATTGAGGATTCGCACTCTTGGAGGATATGGAAAAATTCACTACACATCCTCGAAACACAGACGGTACTTCTTGAGCACCAATAGTACTGTTAAAGTCCAAATCGTCAATAGCTTTATACACAACAGTCTCTGCGCCGCTCAGAAGTGACGTAGTCGTCGCGCCGCTGCCGTGAAGTACGTTCGTGTCGAAAATGCCGCTCTGCAGAAGAAGCCGAAGAACTCGCGCTGTTGTGTATAAGGCTATTGACAATTTGGACTTTAACAGAGAAACTAATATTGGTGCTCAAGAAATACTTAAAGTACCGTTTGTGTTTCGAGGATGTGTAGTAATTTTTTCCATATTCTCCAAGAATGCGAATCCTCAATCCGGTAACGATTGGTTAACAGTCGCCAAGGTCTTTTCGCGAGCTGTGTATAGGAGTAAGCAATGTACTGGGTGACTTCTAGAAAGGTACGATCTCCCAACTTTGATAAACAGGTGTAGTGCGGTGAGGGCTTCTATCAATGTATGACACGAAGTAGTTCCCGATCTCCGTGACACTTCCGCACTCACTAGATGAACCTGTAATGAAGCATTCTACTCTTTTTTTGGATCCTCTTCTCTATCAGTTCTATCTGCTACGGATCGAACGCTTAAGAGCAAAATTCGAGTACTGGTCGAACGAGTATTTTGTAAGTTACGTCTTTTGTTGATGGACTACATCTCCTGAGGATTCTTCCATTGTTCCCAATCTGTCATACGCCTAATCTACGTTTAATTGTATGTGCTCGTTCCACTTCAGTCCGTATGCACACTCCCAGATATTTTATGGTAGTAATTGTTCTGTAATCAGGGCTTCCTCTATTGATGGGTGAACCGTCACCGCCCAAAATATTCAAATAATTAACAATGAAAGTCATGCAGAAATGAAGAACTAGAAGTGTTAGAATAAAAATACATATCTTTCATTAAATCTAGTGTCTTGCTGAAAATTATCTACGGTACTTTGGAACGCATAACCAATGGAGCGCCGGAGATTGTCACCTTGGAACGTCTTTCAATTTATCCAAGCCTGCTAGTGGCATTGTTGCGAACTCAGATTCTACCACACGACAACGCAACAAATACCTACATGAGCTAGGAAGACCCTATAGAAGCGAAAGTTTTTATAATAAAGAAATAAAAATAACAATCAACGTAGATAGCCATACTGTTCCTATTCCTGTCGCATCAATATCGAAGAGAAAAGCTCAGCAATATATCAAATGTTTTTGATATGTCGTGTTTTGCAGCTCTTATATATTGAAGAAAAGACATTTTTAAATATGCACCAAAGCTGCTTTTATTTAAATGCTGACGACTAGTTTCGGGCTTTGCCCATTTTCTAAGTCATATATTACAGAGAACAAAGTGTGTTTTACATGAAAATACATTAATATAGTAATGTTATATTGATTATACAGGTTATAATTACTTACATTCATATACATTTATATTTGGTTACTGTTTGTGTCACGCTGTTTGTCGTGATTACTTTGGCGTAATTTACAGAGCTGTTGATCCAAAGATGTTTTATTAAATATGCTTTGCTTAATTTTGTTTGTATCAATATCGTTGGTTATATGCAGTGTGACATAGACAATACCATGACAAATATTATACAATAAATTTTAGATTTCATTCCGAACTATTTTAAGTGTAATAAATTGATTTGTGTCCTATATTGTAATACAGGAATAATATTGCAGTGCTACTATAATTTATCGCGTTTCGTTGCATATTTTGAAGTATATTACGGTGGGATGGACTGTATTTTATATGCTGGCCAAGGTGTTATGGAAATTTTCGATGAATTTTTTATTGCGCATTTCTGTTTGTTCATTTAACATTTGTTCTGGGTACTTAGTCATATGTGTATAGATTTGTAATTCTTCTAAAACGTCCATTAGTTGTCCTTTGCTTACAATATGTAAAATTTTGAGATTTTCTTCTATACTCTCAGTCGAATGTTTATTTTCTCTGAGGTGTGTGCCGAATGCTGAAACATTATTTTTGCTTGTATTTATATGTTCTCTAAATCTAATTTTGAAAGGTCTGTCTGTCTGTCCAATGTAGGCTTTGTCACATTCATTGCATTCGATTTTGTAAACTCCAGATTGACTATAGCGTATTATATTGACTATATTGTAAGCAAAGGACAACTAATGGACGTTTTAGAAGAATTACAAATCTATACACATATGACTAAGTACCCAGAACAAATGTTAAATGAACAAACAGAAATGCGCAATACAAAATTCATCGAAAATTTCCATAACACCTTGGTCAGCATATAAAATACAGTCCATCCCACCGTAATATACTTCAAAATATGCAACGAAACGCGATAAATTATAGTAGCACTGCAATATTATCCCTGTATTACAATATAGGACACAAATCAATTTATTACACTTAAAATAGTTCGGAATGAAATCTAAAATTTATTGTATAATATTTGTCATGGTATTGTCTATGTCACACTGCATATAACCAACGATATTAATACAAACAAAATTAAGCAAAGCATATTTAATAAAACATCTTTGGATCAACAGCTCTGTAAATTACGCCAAAGTAATCACGACAAACAGCGTGACACAAACAGTAACCAAATATAAATGTATATGAATGTAAGTAATTATAACCTGTATAATCAATATAACATTACTATATTAATGTATTTTCATGTAAAACACACTTTGTTCTCTGTAATAGGTGACTTAGAAAATGGGCAAATGCCCGAAACTAGTCGTCAGCATTTAAATAAAAGCAGCTTTGGTGCATATTTAAAAATGTCTTTTCTTCAGCAATATATTCCACGGGCTTACAAATGCAGACTTTTTGATTAAGTTGCGTTTACAGGAGGAAAGATGCATGCTATCCTTGCCATATCATTCTCTCTTCTTTGAATCTCCTGTTAAGAGGCCTACCATTCAAAAGCTCTTCTTAAAGCCACACATCTGTATACTGATTTTTTTCTGCTTGATTTTTAATTCCTTACAAGATTTGCATAATTTTCTTTCATTTTTCGGTGTTGAAGACATAAATAACAATTAATAAGATCATACAAATAAAAACTAACCAACAATATTGTGACTCCGAAGCAAGTAAACTGAATTTCACGCACAGATTACTGAGTTTCGTGGAACTAGTGAGTTGATATGTCAAAATAAGACGTCATGGATGAATGACATTGTGGAGTAGGTTGAGCATGTACGAAAGGGCCAGGAAGGTGGAAAGGAATGACGTACCTTTGTTTATAAATTAAACTTTCCTGTCATCCAAAACAGGATGAGACTCCAACAATAATCATTCAGTCTCCAGAGACTAATATTGAATCAATATATCAAATTTTAATTCAATCCCTCTCTTTCTATTCATTATCTAGGATGAGATTCGAACAGATGTCGAACCTCCGGAACGGACCATACTTGAAATGCACGACTGACCTTTAAAATAATAGTACCATAAAGATGAAGTGCAACAAACGGCAAGTTGGCGTAAAGTGCACTACGTTCTCGGGTGTGCAGATGCCGACAATTCCGGTGGACTCGTACAAAGTAGGCAGTAGTACACCAGCTACAGTCCGCACAGCAAGTAGAATTACGCAGTATGTTTCTCATTTGCAAATCGCGCTTGAAAGATGGAACTTTTTAGAAGATCGTGATCATCTGAGATTCAGAAGAACTTGCTCATCGACAACGTTGTGCTCTGTCGAGATGTCGGCTTATCGTTACGTAATGTTGCCATTTGCAGTGGCCAAGATCCCATTATCATCATTTGAATAACGAATCCACGAGGTCAGGAAGCCCATTACGCCATACGGGCTCCCAGTGGCTCCAAGCGACTAGCGCCCGAGGGGGCTCATTATTTTTCGCTCGGTCGCGCAGGGTCCCATAACCACAAAATGGACATTTTTTTCCTGCAAGAGAAGTGTCCTCACGGGCAATGAGAGACCATGTTGCTGCTTATAACTTTATTAGATGTAATGAATGTCATGTTTAATCTTAATTTGATGTTTGTTATGTTTTGAGTTACAACGCACTGTTTGTATACATACCTATGACGAAATATTAAATTCAATTCAGAAAGATATTGGATGTATGGAACTCATGGGTAGGTGGGGCGATCTGGTTTCCAGCCACGATATCGTCTTACTCATTCGGATGGCCGGTTTCGACGTGTCTTAGACGTCATCTTCTGCTCTCCTGTACACCTCGATGTTACGGGGGAGTAGCTAAGGATCTACATGAGATGTAACATCGAGATGTACAGGAGATCACAAGATGACGTCTAAGACACGTCGAAACGGGTTACCCGAATGAATAAAATGCGGCCTTGACTGAAAACCTGTGTATGTAGAAACATATTTATTTTCTTGGTTTCTGTGTAATGTCTGATCGTAAGCTTGAAATTAAACAATCATGGATTAAACGACTACCTTCGGTCAGCGAATATTGTCCTATGGCTTTATAAAGGAACAGTTTGTTTCGAACAAGTATGATAAATGTTTCATTACATGATATAACGAAAATGTGCAAGTTTCACCGAAAATTAAATGAGTAAGGTTTATAATCACTGGTGATCTGTCTCAACTGTTGGGACCGCGTAAAGAATGCAATACATGGAAATCGAAATTTTTTATACCGTGAAATGAGATGCTGAGTCTACAAAACAGTGAGTGAATTACTGGAAAGAAAATTAAATTTGAGAATATTGCGCTGTTAAACGAGCCTGCCTAACAATAACGTTTACCATCACGCACAAACTATTACTAATTTCTAATATTATTATAGGATGAGATAAATAATGAATAAAGACAGGAATAACTTAATGCGGAATGCCAACACGAGTAACTTCAATGTGTTCGGAAAAATAATAGTAGCATTGATCCTCCGACGGGGAGCAGTCGCCCGTTCCGCAGCAAGGTAGCTTACTGCCAGTCCCACGCGCCTGAAAACAATTCCTCTTATTCGTAGCACCACAGTAAATAGTAAACAACCATTCCAGTATGCGCGCATTATTGTTGAATAAAACCGCAGAAGCTCTTGCGTGATCCGTTATTTGTATTTTCCTTTTCACAACATGAAGTGACATCATCAGGTACACAACATAGAGAGGTTATTGAACGCGGCTCCATTATTCTGTAAAGTTGTAGTAAAACGTTCTTAAACGGTACAACAGTCTACAAATATAAGGCAAAGTGACGGTTTGTTTGAGCCAAATACATAAAAAAATCTAGAGTGTTAGACCTATATCAATGAAATTTTGCACCTTTGACCTTCAAACCAAGAGAACGATCACTCTGGGAGTAAGAACCACATATGCCACACGGTTCGAGAGATATGTCTTAAACAGTGGAATGAACGAAAAATTACCGCGACTTACGACTGTTTCACGTCTCCTAAAGTACTGAACAGGTTGCAATCAAACTTGGTGCACATATTCCTTGGAGTCAAGTAAGAATAATCTACAACACATAGTTCAGCAGATATGACGTCATAAAAAAAGAGATGCGTGAACAACTTCTGTATCATGTGCGAATAAAAGACTACTTGAGAACGAAATAACTTAGCCACTAGCATTAAACTTTACACATGATTTAAACCTGTACGAAACCCTTTATCGCTGACAACCTCAGAAAAGTGATGAAAGCAAAGAAGCTCGAATGCTCTTCAGACAGTACAACTACCACATTTTGACACGACATTAATTTTATTCAAATGTTCAAATGTTTGTATAGCTTATGGGACTTAACTACGGGGTCATCAGTTCCTAAACTTACAAACTACTTATGAACTAGCTACTACTAAGAACGGCACAAATATCCATGCCCGAGGGGGGATTCGAACCCCCGACCGTATTACATTTTATTACTACACTATTATGTACAGGGTATTTCACGAAGATATGCATATATTTTAATATGTTACTCTACAAGTAGAACTAAAATAAAAGTTCATATAAACATTGGTCCGCAAATATTTAGTTACGTAGTTACGGCTAATGAAAGATTTTGCCTGAAATTTAAGAAACCTAGCCGCCAGCCACTGAACTACCTCTATGTCCTCCTTTAAATCGATCTGGTGGGGATGCGAAACTCAAGACGGGGTCGTACAAGCGCTTTATATGCGGTCACACCTTTCCAAAATTCATCCAATAAGCCGAAGTCGATCATTCGCCTTCCGCACGACTGCCCTTTCATGTTCGTTCCATTCCGTATCACTGGGCAGCGTAACGACTACATATTTAATTGACGTGACTCTGTAAAGCAGCACACTACTAATGCTGTATTCGAATATTACGCCGCGCGGGAGTAGCCGAGCGGCCTGGAGCGCCACGTTACGGATCGCGCGGCCTCTCGCGTCAGAGGTTCGAATCCTTCCTCGGGCATGGATGTGTGTCTTGTCCTTAGGTTAGTTAGTTTAAGTAGTTTGCACGTCTAGGGACTGATGACCAACATAATTTGGTCCCATATAATTACAAAAACATTTTTCGAATATTACTGAACTGTTTCTCCTACTTATCTGCATTACCTTATATTTTTCTACTTATAAATTTCATCCAAGTCATCCTGCATCCTACTACATTCAACGACGACACCATGTACAAGACAGCATTATCAATAAACAGCCACAGATTGCAACGCACAATGCCATCAGATCATTTATACAGACAGAAAAGAACAGGGGTCCTATCACACCTGGGGCACTCCTGACGATACCCTAGTCTCTGATGAATATTTCCCAGTAGCTTGGAACTTTATCAAAGATTCGCGATAAATAAAAACTAAGTAAAAGGCCAATGCCACTGAGTAGTCTTTGTGAAACCGGATTGGTATTCCATATGGACCTGAGGTTTGTTTTCAACTCTCTTAGCAGCTTCTCTAAACCAGCCATGCCTATTACTACGTCCTCCAATTGGGAGTCAGTGCGACCACCAAGTGATGGTGTTTGCAGGATCCTCCTGCATGAATGATTTCTTAAATGTTAAATTTAAAACTTCGGCCCTGATTTTGCTGTCTTCTATCGTTACCACATGACCATCAACTAGTAACTGGATAGAGACGTTTGATCCGTTTACCGATTTTACATAGGACCAGAATTTTTTCGTGTTCTTGGAAAGATCTTTTGCTAATGTATGACGCTGATAGTTTTTGTATTCTTCGCGCGCTGCTCCTTTTACAGACGCGCGAATCTCTACTAACTTTTGGCTGATTTTATTTGTTTTACCTTGTTTGAACCGAGAGTGAACTGCCTTTTCTTTCTCAGCATTTTTCTAATATTACTATTAAACCCGGAGGGTCTCTTCCTTCGTTAAAACACTTTGTCGGCACATATTTCTGCAGCACTTTATTTATAATGCATTTAAATTTTGCCCATAATTCCCTATGTCCAGGAAATAAATGATGTCCATTCATTCCTTAAGTGGGACGTTAAGAATCGCTTTTCTGCTTTTTGTAACACAAACACTCTCCTAGGCTTCTTGAGCGAGTTATTAACTTGTCGCTATGACGACATCATAATCACTAACCCCTGTCTCTACAGTGACATCATTGTCAAAGCCTGGCCTGTTTGTAGCTATAATGTCCAAAATATTTCCATTGCGAGTGGACTGACGATTTAGCTGCTCAAAGTAGTGTTCAGAAAACGTACTCAACAGTAGTTCACAAGACTGCATGTCTGTATCCCCTCTAGTAAAAACATATGCGTCCCAGTCTATACGGCAGGTTGAAGTCGCCCCCAACTAATAAAGCATGGTCCAGGTACCTTCGCGCTACTGATCGTAAACTTTCTTTGAAAGTGGAACCGACTGGCCGGGAGAAACACTTGTATAAAATTCTTGAATATCAGTCTCCAGATCGCTTTTATTTTCTAGAACATTATCGGTTTCGGGACAGCTGCCCATCTTCAGATCAAATTTATGAAAAGTTACAGAGTAACCTGTACTGTGATGAACGAATGTTCACAGTCGTTACGAACATTCGTAAATCACAGGACAGGTTACTCTGTAACTTCATAAATTTGATCTGAAGATGGGCAACTGTCCCGAAACTGGTAATGTTCTAGAAAAAAAAAGCGATCTGGAGACTGATATTCAAGACTTTTATTCATATGACGATCGCAAAAACTCCATCGAGACCCATAAGTCTTGCTTTGATAAAGAAACACTTGACTTTGCCTGTACCTGATCTATCTTCGCTAAATATTACGAGCTGTCATCGTCGGGATTCAGCCACCTCTCAGTCTCGAGTATTATTCAAGCGCTTCAGCTTTTTTGCAGTGCAGTAAATTCGGGAACTTTGTTAATTTACTGCTAATACCTTGACAGTGTAAGAGTCCCTCTGAGTGCAACCTGATTTCACTGTATATCATCAGAATTATCGCCTAGCCTAAAATCGCCTGTACACTCCACAAGTACTCTGCTACCCGAGTCGCTGTTTCCTTTGTGTAGAACTCTCCTGATCTAATATGGGGATAGCTACAATTCCGATAACGCAGGTCCTGAAATGTGCTGTCAAGACTGTCATAGAGTCAACGAAGCCTTTGGTTGAGACCATTCGGCTCCAACCCAAAGGACCCCGATCCACGCTGAGATTGCTGCAAATTAAAAGTTCTGCTTGTATCCAGCGCGCGAGGCTAGCAGTCTTCACCAATTCCGGCCGGCCGCGGTGGCCGAGGGGACTGAGGCGCCCCAGTCACGGTCTGCACGGCCACTACGGTCGGGGGTTCGAATCCCCCCCCCCCTCGGGCATGGATATTTGTGCCGCCCTTAGTATTAGTTAGTTCATAAGTAGTTTGTAAGTTTAGGGACTGATGACCCCGTAGTTAAGTCCCATAAGCTATATAAACATTCACCAATTCCGCCAGCCGTCCGTACGATCTGAGGACGTCCTCAGAACCCAAGCGACAGGAGCCATTAGTGCCGATATGAGCAACAACTTGCAAACGATTACAACCCGTATGTTCAACAGTCGCCGGCAAGGCCGCTCTACATCTCAGATGAGGCTCCCTCACAGATATACTGAGTGCACATCGGAATTCTTTCCGACTCTGGACACTCGTGCAGTGGAGCTCCCAATCACTAATAGAGCCCTCCCTCGTGTTCCTACTTAGGACCTGCCACTTGATCACTTGCAGGATGAACGGGAGATGCCACAAGGCCACATTCCATCATCAGAGAACAAATGACATCTGCCAACGCACCGCCCTCCTCTTATATCTTGTGTGCGAGGCACTGTCGCCGTCGCTATCTGTCCATATTGCAGTGTATATCTCCTAGGGATGCTTATCGGCACGCTCGAGGTGCGATGATTGTCTTTGGTTTGGGTCAATGTAGGAGCATCCGGAGCAGTAAGAAAGGCAGTGTGTTGTTGGGGCTGTATGGCTAATACTTGTTAACGACTGTCTGACGTAGCGTACATAGCTAGAGGAGCCGGCCGCGGCGGCCGAGGAGACTGAGGCGCTCCAGTCACTGCTTGTTTTCAAAATGTTCAAATGTTTGTTAAGCTTATGGGACTTAACTACGGGGTCATCAGTCCCTAAACTTACAAACTACTTACCAACTACCTTATACTAAGGACGGCACAAATATCCATGCCCGAGGGGGGATTCGAACCTCCGACCGTAGTGGCCGTGCAGACCGTGACTGGAGCGCCTCAGTCCCCTCGGCCACCGCGGCCGGCGCTTGTTTTCATTATAATTGTTAGAACGTTGGATTGCGGTTGTTGTTAATCAGCCAGGTTCAAAATTGTACCTTCAAGCCTATGAAATAGTAAACATTGAAATAGGGAGTGATAAAATTAAAAAAGAAATATACAAACTGTAGCTGTGTGAATTCAGCTAGTGATCTGGTGGAAGAAAACTTGTATTCCGTAGTTGTGCTCTACCTTCACCTACGGTTGCAGCGTATGGTTGAGCTGCAGTGGTATCACTCATGGAACCCACTGCTGTTTGAGCTGGACGGCTCTACGATTTAGTGGTGAATTCTGCGAGAACAGCATAACACACAGGAGAGCGGTTTCCTTATGCAGGTGCTGCAGTTCGAGGAACAGTAAATACAAACTATGCGTTTCTTATGTGGGACCACGTCGCTGTACTCAGGTGCTGTTCCCCCCACGGTTTATTAATTCAGTTTTTGTTATCTTGAAATTTCGTTTTACAACACCACGACTCGGTTAAATAAACTGTTGATGGAGAACTTGAAGACGGCGCCACAGCTTAGACGTTGGCCGTTATGTAACTTACTGTATACTGGGGCTTGTGTTTATGGAAGTCTTGTGTTACGAACGTCGAACGTAGCCAATTCTCCGAAGTGATGTACTGTTAAACTTTTGGTGTGGTCTAATATTAAGGACCACAGTTGTGGCTAGAGGGAATGGTAGAAATATTTTTATGGTTGTATTTGAACACATACACTGTAAAGATCAGTGCTATGAGTACGGTAAATTGTTTTAGATTTATCAGGCTACCTTGATGGTTTAGAATGTAAGTGCTCTCCTTGGCGATAGTAATTTGGTGGGTACAACTTCACATGAAGTCATTGTTACGCTTATTCAATAATAAACTTTGCTCGGTGTAATATGATGTGATACATAGGTAAATAATATTTAGAAACTTGTTCTGGATGTGTTCGCAAATTTGAACGAATAACTTTGAATAGGACTGTGTTATCATAGCTATAATCAGAATGGGGCTGGACGAAATTAACAGCCAGGGATCCAAATTCGTACCTTAAATACTATAACCGTTTTCTAGTTGAATGCTAATATTTATTATTTGTCAGTTGTCGAGAGTTACCCCCTTCTGAAGTCTTACAATTTCCAATAAGGAAATTGAGAATTTACATGTGAATCATGTGGGCGTACGCCTAAGTACGTAGATATTAATTACATCATGTTATTCGTATAAATTCTTGGCTGTTTTCTTTTCTTTCGTTGATCAGTGCTCTTTCTTAAAATCTTTTAATATCTGAAGTTGTCATTAAGCACTTTATTCACCAAGACCTCGCTCCGCTACTCCCTGTGTTACAACAAACACATGAGGCAACGGATTTGAAACCACATCGACTGAGAGGTCCAACTGAAACGCACGACCAAAGGGGAATATATATAGACTTCGTCATTAGTACGTTAAGCATCTTAGCTAATAAATGACACTTGTAAGCGTAGACAAAGAGTCCCTTACGACACCTTTCAAAGAATGGAGGCATTTGTGCGGAAAAAAATATTGCTGTCATATCATCCCGGGGTTGGGTTGTTTGACTGGGATAGGGGGACTAAACTACTGAGGTTATCAGTTCCCCGGTGGGGAGGGGAAGGAGTGAGGATAGCGAAGGAGGGGATGGGGAAAGGAAATGCAATCCGGGAAGGAACAGTGCATAAGCTCGGGGCCACGAAAGAACCGTGAACCCCCTGGTGGCATATCGTCCCGAACTCGCACAACTTCCAAATACGTATTCCCAAATGTTGAAATGTTTGTAAAGCTTATGGGTCTTAACTGCGGAGTCATCAGTCCCTAAACTTACAAACTACTTATGAACTAGCTTATACTAAAGACGGCACAAACATCCATGCTAGAGGGGGATTCGAATCCCCGACGGGAAACTGCCTCGTGCTACGTAGCATAGCGCCTCAATGCGCTCGGCTGCTCCGCCGCGGCCTCCCCCCATGCACCAACCCTGGGGGCAGGAGGGGGAGGGTGACTTTGAAATCTTAAATAGAAATCCCTATTCGTATTGCAGATTTCGGTTCTCCTTGAAATATATATATATATATATATATATATATATATATATATATATATATATATATATATATATATATCACAGCGCTAACGTGAAACGAAAAAATAAGTTTCCTACAAGATATACATAATTTTTTTTCAAGGAGGATCCAAATCTACAATAAAAATAGGGGTTCTTATTTCAAAGCCTCCGCCCCCCCCCCCCCCCCAATCCTGCCCCAGGGTGTCGTGCAGGGAGTTCGAGCTTTATTTTAATGCATGGCTCTCTTACAGGAGAACAACTTTCTTTAGTTCCACGTATGGGGATATTTGTATAAGTGTTTGTTATGTCGAAAGATACAAATTTACTGTTTGATGGTGTTGTAATATTTTTATTGTCTTTGCAAGTATTTTCGATACAGTTTTTTTCTTGTATCTGTATAGTTTTGTAAGTAATGTGTTAATATTTCTGCTTATGAGATAGGCTAGGCTATGCAGATTACTGCTATAGGACGTACAGGTATATTTTGTTTCGCAACGGGCCCAATATTGAAGAAAATTGTAGCTTTTTTATTTGTCTCCCGAAATGCTCTTTAGGGGTAAGAAAACACCGTTGAAACACTCTGTGGCCTAATCTTTGTTTACGTGTCGACACCTTGCTGTTTGAAGCATCGCCAAGAAAGGTTGTAGGCACCTTTAAGCCATATTTGAAACTTCTGCGTTGCAGTGGGAGACAGTTGCGGGATTTCGAAAGGGTCATCTAATTTTGTTTCGCAATGTAGTAATACACTGACCATATGGAACGAGCGAGGTGGCCTAGCGGTTAGCACAATTGAATCGCATTCGGGGAGACGGCTGTTCAAAGGCGCCTTCGGCAATCCATATTTACAATTATATATTTTTGACGACGTTACAGCCTTCAATGAATGAAATAAATGAAAATTTGCTGTTATGGCTTCGCTGTACTAAGTTTAGATGGGATACCAAAGTGCGGCGGATGAAAATTTGTGCCCGGCCGGGATTCGAACCCGAGATCTCCTGCTTACTAGGCAGACGCGTTGACCACTTCGCCACCGAAGGCACAGTGACCAGCCTCCCTGCAGAGGACTCTTCCCTGCACGTCTCCCGCCACACCCAAATCTCCATTCGCCACGCTGCCTCTTTCCTATACCACAGCCTATTTGTTCTGTAATGCTCGCAGCCACAATACTGTACTCCCGCATCAGGGAGAACAGACTATGAGGTATCGAGACACAATTAATTGTCGTCAGGAACCCAGCCTTGGCTTGTATACAATTATATATTTTTGACGACGTTACAGTACAGTATTGTGGCTGCGAGCATTACACAATAGGCTGTGGTATACGAAAGAGGCAGCGTGGCGAATGGAGATTTGTGTGTGGCGGGAGACGTGCAGGGAAGAATCCTCTGCAGGGTGGCTGGTCACTGTGTCCTCGGCGGCGGAGTGGTCAACGCGTCTGCCTAGTAAGCAGGAGATCCCGGGTTCGAATCCCGGCCAGGCACAAATTTTCATGCGCCGCACTTTGGTATTCCATCTAAACCTAGTACAGCGAAGCCATAACTGATAGCAAATTGCGATTTATTTCATCCATATTTAGGTTGAACGTGATTTTCTTAAAATAGCTCCGTATGGATGGTTCATTTCGCCTCACGGGAATGGTCTTGCGTTCTAAGGCGCCTTGCTGCGGAGGTTCGAGGCCTCTCGCGGGTATGTTGCACGTAGCATAAGTTTAAGTAGTTCGTAAGTCCATGGACTGATAACCGCTGCAGTATGGTCACATAGATTTACAAACATTTGATGGTTCATTTCAAAGAGTATGGCAGATTTCGCTTCCCATCCTTGACATATATAATAAGAGCTTTCGCTTCGTGTCTAATGACCATGTTCTCGACGGGACATTAAACACAATTGTTCCTTCCTTCTTCCTTTTACTGATTGCGTGCGTAAATAAGACTGTCGAAATGGTGTAGCGCCCGATAGGTATGCAAAACACATAACGCTCAGGTAACACGGGTAGACGTTAACTAACACGACTGACCAATCCTGCTAGGAAAACTGCCGTACTTTACGACCAAATTGTCTCATTTTTTGTGATTTATCTGTTAGTGTAATTTACTGACTCCAAACGTAGCTACATTTTTATACTAAGCTAGCTATGACACCACGAGGAAAGCCACTTTACCGACGCCTGCGCGATCTTAGTACATGACTTCAACCGTGAAACGGATCGTATCTTGGCTGCCATTGAATCAGCTTTCAAAGGACGTATAAGCTTTAATTTAACCCTGGAAGCAGTATCTGTAATTTTATTACGAAGCAATCAAGATATCAATAGCATCGTTTGATTCATTCTGAAACATGTGTACCCTAATTGGATTATTCTTACAAAAACGCTATCAATTTCTAATTTCAATTGAGCTGGTGGATATAGGGAGGACCTGAACGTATCTCTCCCTCTAGTACAATTACACTGCTTACCTTCGATGTCGCTTTGACAATGTGATTATTTCCGCCAGTGCAACAGCCACTCTTTGCAGACAGACGTACACAGATGCTTTTAACATACCTCGTTTTACCCTCTGAAATAAATAAATATTTATATGCGATCACCAAGCCCTGAAGCAGCCAATTTACTTCATTCGTTTTCGTATAATCTTCTTCTTACTTAAAATTCTTACAAAATTCAATTGAAAAGCGATTAATGCATCTACTTATAACTTCTCTTTAAATGAACAGCTAATGGTATTTGTCACTGCCGTTAAGTGAGATTTCCATATTATAAATCAAAGGACGCTTGAAACAAATGACTAAGCATAATACAATGATAGACGAATCGGGATGGCAATTAATGATTTGGTTGATTGAGATTCAGTATGATGTTCAAATATGGCGCAATGTTCAAACTTTCACTAGTATGGATGTTATTCCTTGGCGTAGTACCGTCATCGATATAAAGCTACCAGTTTTCACGGATTCTTCACGTCATTACATTAACGAAGACAAAGATGTCACTTTTGAAAGCAGTTGTCCCAACGGCACCAATGAGTCAAAAATTTTACCTGATTCCCGTGCACTAGTGGAATAGTCGTACGGAAAAATCCGCACATCGTCGCTACCTCGGAGATGCTTTGCCCCATATTTCGTTAGAAAAACAATCAAGATTCAACATTAATTCCACTACAGCAAATGTGTAAAAATAGCCTAAACAGAAATTAAGCTTTTACATAGTAAGGGATCACAAAATAAACGCATCAGTAACCTAACATGTAGTAGACTTAGTGATTGTAACGCAAATAATTACACTAAATCTATACTTAAGATATTTAAAATTCCAATAATCGCACTAAAATCACATTACGAGTCACATTATAAATAAATCACAAAAGTTCAAAAAAATATTAATATGTGAATTACAATACTTAAGGGTATTTAGAGAGTCCCGATGTCAATCTTCTTTCTTTTTTGGCCATGTTCCCGGACGTGCAGGGTTGGCTTTGTGAGATCCGGATTTGGCGTGTTAATATTTACGGGGTAGCCGGATGCCCTTCCTGTCGCCACCCCATATCCCCCCTCCCCGTAAGGAAATGTGTACCCAAAATGTCTGTGTATAATGTTATATGTGTGTTACGAAATACCCACACGTACGCACACATCACAGTAGCCGCTCCTGTGACTCCTACATTACAAATACTAACATATGCAAAGGTGACAGTAGAACTATTGAGTCGGTCACCATACTAGTGCGAGCGTGGAGCGGCACTACTCCTCTTCCAAAACGAAATGTTTGCGAATCGTTTAACTGCGGCGGGACTTGAGTACCAGCTCGGTATTCACCTAGGGTGGCCGGTACGCCTCCCCTTCTCGGAAAGCGGTGCTTTAGACTACACCGCTAACCGAGCAGGCCAGAGTCCAGAAGTCAATATCTCGATAAATATACCAAAACTTTCACCTCAGGAATCCCAAGGTGGTGGAACGGGGCGCTCCTCCACATTCTAATCGAAATCTTTTCCAGATTCTGTTAAGTATGGCGATCTGCAGGAAAGATAACAACTCCTGAAATTGCCAACGTTTTATTATATGAAAGAACCTTCTGGACGTACAACTCAACGTCAAGAAAACAGATAGTCAGTCACGTAGGAACAACAAACAACACGTATAATAGTGAAAACCATATAAACAGACAATAAACTATTACAAGAGGCGCCAGGCCAAGGCAAAACAACTACGCTACTGAGAAAACTACGCTGAGTACGGCTGCAGCTGGATCCGGCGTAGGAGCTGACGGTGGCTGAATATACACTGCCCTCCACACTTTTTTTTTTATTTCTTGAATTTTAATGACCTAATACAGGCAGGCTGACAGCAGCCGATGATGCTGCTCTACAGCCGGAAGAATGGAAACAATGGACAAACAGAATATAAAATTAACAAGGTGATAAATGGACCTTTTATAATTACAAGATGAAAATATGGGAGAATGTTAAAAGAAACATGACAGTGGACAGAACATACATGGTTGTTAAAACAAGACATTGCCACGGTGGATAAAAAACACTTACTACAGACGACGAGACATAACGTGACGGCGACATTGAGGTAAAAAACACTGAACACTGGTTTCCCGCAGGCGTGTACGCAACATTAAAAACACTGAGCGATGAAACACTATACAAACGAAGCACTGAACACTTAAAAACACTAGCACTGTACTGGCCCTGCAGGGGGAGGGGGAAGGATGGAGAAAGCGTGGGGGAAGGGGAAAGGGGGTGGGGGAGGGGAGAATGAGGGAAACCTGAAGGAACTCCCGGGGAGGTGGAGAAAAGAGGGGGTGAGCCAAGCGGGGCATGGAAGTGGGAGGGGAGGGGGAGGGAGGAGGGGGCGATAATCTACAGAGAGAGGTCAGAGTTGGAAGGAGGGATAGATGTCGGAACGGTTGTGGAGAACATCGTCTGGGAGAGGTAGGTGGCGGAAGCCACCCTTGGAGAGGACGTAGAGGGTGTGGAGGTGAAGGGAGGGAGGTAGGGAAGGAGGGACGTGGCAGGGGCCCGGGATCCAGGAGGAGAGGAGATACTAGTGGGTTAAGGGTGGATGTACTTGAGGCGGATGTGTTGAAGGAATTGGACCAGGTGCGGGAATGGGATGAGGTCGTAAAGGATCTGCATGGGGGAGGGGAGGCAGATGTGGTAGGCGAGGCAAGGGGCGTGATGTTCGAGGAGTTTGAGGGATTCATAATAGAAGGGGGGAGCGGATATCCAGGCGGGATGGAAGCAGCAAAGGACGGGACACATGAGGGAATGATAGGTATACAGGATGGTGGAAGGATTTAGTCCCCAAGTCCAGCCGGAGAGGCATTTTAAGAGGTTAAGGAGGGAGAAGGCTGTTTGTCAGACGGTTTTGAGGTGAGGGTTCCAGGAAAGGTCTCTATCTAGGGTTAATCCGAGGTAGCGGAGGGTTTTGTTTGCGGGATGGGGCGGCCATGGAGGGTGAGGTAAAGGTCTCAGTGGTGAAAGGAAGGGGTGCTGCGACCTATGATGATTGCCTGGGATTTTGTAGGGTTTACAGTAAGAGCCACTGGTTACACCAGGAGGAAAATTCGGAGAGATGGGACTGAAGGAGATGTTGGGCGCGAGCGAGGGACGGGGCAAGGGCAAGGAAGGCGGTGTCATCAGCATACTGAAGAAGATGGATGGGTGGCTGAGGTCGGGGCATATCTGCTGAATATAACAGATAGAAGAGGGGCGACAGGACAGAGCCCTGGGGCACCCCGGCGGAGGGGTAGAACAAACGGGAATTTTGGTTATTGACAGTGAGATAGGATGGGCGTTTGGAGAGGAAGGAAGCAATGAGACAGACGTAATTAATAGGAAGGGCGTAGGTTTCGAGCTTGAAAAGGAGACTGGAATGTCAGACACGGTCGTAGGTCTTCTCAATGTCGAGGAAGACGAGGATGGCGGCGCGACGGCAATTAAGCTGGACATGAACAAAGCCAAGGAGCTGGTCATCGACAGAGAAGTACGGCCGGAAGCCACATTGGGAAAGGGGAAGGAGTTGGTGTTGACGGAGGTGTTCATGAATACGGCGTGAGAGGATGGATTCGAGGACTTTGCTGAACACCGAGGTGAGACAGATGGGACTGTAGGAGGAGGCTTCGGACAGCAGTTTGTCAGATTTAAGGAACATTAGGATACAGGAGGTTTTCCAGAGGTCTGGGTAGAAGCCGGTGAAGAGAATGACACTGTACATTGAAGCGAGGACGGAATTGAAGGAGGGGGGACAGGCATGGAGCTGCCTATAGGTAATGCGGTCGTGACCGGGAGCAGTGTTATGTTTTGTGCGAAGCATGTGTATTTGCTGTAATAGGTGTGTTTGAGGGGTGTTTGAGGGTGTTTGAAAGCCAGGGGCGAGCGGAGGGACTGAGGTATCGGTACGCTCATTGATGTCGGGAAAATGGGAGTAGTCGAACTGAGATTGTCAGGCAGGTCGAATATATTGGTCAGCAAAATGCTGTGCCTTGCTGGCGTTGTCGGGATGAGGAAGGTTATTATGGAGAAGAGGGACTGAGTGACTGCTAGTAAGGTGGTGGAAGGCCTTCCAATATTTGGGGGAGTTGATGGGGAGTGTAGCATTAAGACGGATGCATGTCTGTCGCCAATCTCGGCGTTTCTTCGCGTTCAAGAGGTTTCTAATGTGTTGTTGGAGTTGCTGGTGGCATAGGAGTGTGTCTCGATCATGGGTCCACAGGAAGGAACGGTACAGACGACGGAATTCTCGGAGCAGGAGCACAGCTTGTGGGGGGAGGGGGTACAGTGAGGATGGATAGCTTTGGTGGGGATATGGGTTGCAATGGCGCCAGCAACAGTCTTTTGCGGGAAAGAGGAGGCATGGACGATATCATCGGGGATATGGAGGGAAAGGGGGTGGCTAGCGACCGAGGTGTTAATGGAACGACGGTAGGCATCCCAGTCGGCGCGGCGGGAGTAATCATGGACTAGCCGAGGAGGGGCACGAGACGGGTGGCGCGACCGGGACAGCCGCGGGGGTTAGGTGAGGAATACGGGGGTATGGTCACTGCCAATGAGGTCAAGGACTTCCGCCTGCAGGCGTCCCAGGAGGTTAGGAGAGACAAGGACAGCATCAGGAGTGGTATTGCT
This sequence comes from Locusta migratoria, assembly GCA_026315105.1. NCBI lineage: Eukaryota > Metazoa > Arthropoda > Insecta > Orthoptera > Acrididae > Locusta > Locusta migratoria. The sequence continues at coordinate 469,663,769 of CM048744.1, read as the reverse complement.
TTTGGGGCGTGTAGGACACGGGGAGGGGAACAGTCACCCCTAAGCGTGGGTAGGAACTGATGCCACTGTCGGAGTTCGGCTGCAGAGCAGGAATGAAGGTTAAGGTCAGCGGCAATCACATAGGTCGTGAAGGAGTAGTCTATGTGGGTAATGAAATCGTATGGGATGGGAACACGGGAGTGAATGTAGATGGTGGCTAGGGTAACGGTGAGGGAAGGGAGGAAGAGGGTCATGTTGAGGTGTTCAGCAGGATTTGACAGGGGGTTGTGGTCGGACAGGGTTGTGGTGGAGGTGGCCAATCGCCACTCCACCTCGAGTCAGGGGGGGGGGACCATCCGTGTGGTGAAGGGTGTAAGGAGTGGTAGAGACGGAATGCCTGAGTTGGAGGAAGGTTTCGTTTAGGAGGAAGGCATACATGCGGTGTTCGGAGAGGGTATGCATAAAGATGGGCTTGTTAGCAGGGAGGGAGCGGATATTGTGGTAAGGATATGATGGGGCAGGCCTGCCATAATGGGTACTACTGAAGGAGGGAGGGTGGGGAGGGGGCGACAAGAAAGGGGATAAGGGAAGTTGAACGAGGGTGGCGCAGTGGGAGCAAGTGAAGTGGGAGTTGTTGCGGGAGAGTGTGGCAATCGTTTTCAATTGCCACACAGAGCAGGCAGCGAGGACGATCTGTTGTAGGGAGTGAGGACGCTGGAATGGGTGGATAGTCTGAATGACGGTGGTGATGAAGCGGATGACGTCCTCCACTGTGGGAGGGTGAAGCAGGGAATAGTTGGGGTGCATAGGAGGGTCAATGGGAGAGGCGGGAACTGTCAGCTCAGGGGAGGTGGGTTGAGGACGAGCCTGACATTTATAGTCGTAGGTGGGGTGGGGGCCGCCACAGGTGTTGCAGGTGGGGGGAGAGGACAAATTGGGGCATTGCTTAAGGAAGTGGGGCTGCTTGCAGTAGGGACAGGTGGGTGGGTTTACGACATTTTTCAGTGAGGTGGTTATTATAGGTGAGGCATTTGCCACACCTATAACACTGGGGAGGGGAGCTGGAAGGATCCACCTTGTAGTGGCGGTTGTAGATTACTGCCCCCTCGGTGAGGAGGCGGTCGATGGAGGCGGGGTCTTCAGATGAGACCCACATGAGGTAGGTGGGGCCGTGGTCATTGTGGATCCACTTGGCGGATCAGATGTGGAGGTCAGGGATGGCCAACACCTCACCCTCCATGATCACTGGGCTAAGCTTGGTGATCAAGGTGGTGAGGGTGGGTGGGCGGCGAGCTGCTTCTGGATGAGACTGGGATGGAGCGGCGGAGGAGATATGAGGTATGAGGTGAGCATGCTCCTCGAACGTAATCCGGGGAGCGTGCAGGAGAAGATCTGTGTGGAAGGTGGGAGAGGGGTTTTTTATGAGGACAGAGTCCTTCCGAGGGATGAGTTGGAATGGAGGTGCCGAGGGGAAGTACTTGTATATTTAGCGGGACAGGTGGCGGTTGTCTAAAAACTGAGGGGCAGGGCGGGAAAGGACTTAGGTAAAAAGCTGGGGGGCTGAGGCGGCAGAAGGTTGAGATGGGGGAATGGGGGAGGTGTCCATAGTCAGGCTGGGGGGGGGGAGCGGAGCACAGTCCATGGTGGAGGAGGCTTTTTTGGAAGTGCTGGGAAGGGGATCTGTGCTAGTACGTTTCACTTTTTTTCTGAACTGTGGAGGTGGGGATATACTGGGGAATGGGTTGGATTGGAACATGGCGGGGAACTGAAGGGCCATAGATGCAACGTTCACGGCTGGGCGGAGCTGAGGACTCTGCCACTGTGGCACGGCGGTGAACTATGGGGGTGGGGGGGTAGATAAAATGAGGGGCGGTGACTATGGTAACTGAGGGGGCAGTGGAGCATCAGGAGTGGGGGAAGTGGCGGAGAGGATGACATTTAAGGGGATGGTGGTGCGAGGAAGGGATGAGGGGCTCCATGTGATCGTGGTGGTGTGAAGAGAGGGGGTGGTGGTGAGAACAACGGGCGTGGTGGTCACAGGGGGCAAAATCATAGTGGGGACGAAGGTTGGTTGTGAAGACGCCGGTTGTGAATGTGGTGGTGGGGGTGGGGGCGTGCAGGATGAGGAGGTTGATGACGATGGTGGTGGTGGTGCTGGTGGTGGCGATGCCATGATTACCGCTGCTGCAAGGGGCGACGGCGACGGCTGCTACGGCGACGGATCTTACGGCGACGGCTGTTACGGCGAGGGCGGCGGCGGCGGCGTCAGATGTACGTTATAACCAACTAACAGTGGTGCCTGTTACCAAGCGGGAATGACCGGCCCTCCACACACCGTCGGTGCGCTTATGAAGCCGGCATCGGCTGAGAGCTGCAACCGGTACTCTGCTATGATTGGCTGGACACTGTCACTTGACTGACAGTAATTTAGTGCCATCGTACAGCGCCGTTACTTCTGCTGTTGGCCGCTGTTTCTGTTTATGTGATTACGTGTAAGCGCCTACGAAAGGGAGCTCAGCAGCCCGCCTTGGCTGCCTGTTATGCGGGCACTCTACACTGTCAGGGGCTGCCACAGCATTCTTTCCTAACTTCTCAGTACAAAAATTAGTGATTTTCAATCCAACATTCTCTAATTAATAAAATTTACTACTTTAAAAACAGTAATTGTCTTGGTAACTAGATGGCAGTTCATATGTAAATGGCAGCAAATAACATACATCACAAATCATCTGCACTCAAAAACTTCTCGTGACTCCTGATCTCCCCTTTAGTAAGAGTCGGTTTCCTTCGTGACAGAAATTTGTTCTACCACTGATTGATAGAACCTGTTCTGAGAGTGACGACAGTCAAATATTGCCCCAAAAGTCTGCAACAAACGGATGTAGGGTAAGTAAAATTCTTTGTTCAATTGGTAGTTTTCTCTAAATCACCGTCTTCTTTCCAATCAAGGAAATTTTATTCCTCCCATAGACTGGTTCTTTCGGATAGTAATTTCTCGTATTTTTAATCTCTGTCGCCCCTCTAAACTCTCTAGGTCGTCACTGAGGATGAGTCACAGTAAACGCTGGCTTTCCTCTTTGTCCAAATGACAACCATTAATTTTCAAAGAATTCATTTACTCTTGTTTGCCCTGCAGTCCACACTTCCAGAACCACAGGATAACATCCATATGGAACTCTTCTGTACCTCTTTTTAATCACACGTAGTAATAATTACTGTACTGTATTTCGATTACCCATATTTACGTAGTATGAGAACTACAAGCCATTCCTTCAAAGGTTTAGGCAGTGACTCCCGTAGTTATCGTAGGTTATAATGCCCCCCCCCCCCCCACCTCGCGATCCAGGACGGACGTTACCACGCCGGTGCTACGGAAACAAATCAGAGGACTATAGGACTGAAGAATATTTGTGGAGTCCTCCGTGAAAGAAGTATCTAGAGCTTCTTAAGTACGTGTTCTCAAATTAATCTACTAAATTCGTTCGAGTTTTCTTTGGCCTATTGTGCTGTACTGAACAGAGACATCGGTGAATATTGACCATAAAATTTACCGTAACAAGGTAGACAGAAGCAGTTTAATTTCCATCTAATGTGCAGCAGACTGTTGATGTATATCGGCAGTGGTCGACCCGCAGTGGGCCAGAAGAGAGCCCTCGAGGTTGTGTAGGGCTAGCCGCGACCTGTCGTCTGTTTTCTCCGCGCTAAGCGCAGGCGCGCTCTCTAGGGTTTCACTAATGAATTACGTAAAAATAGAGCAACCGCACCCCTCTATTTTCCCATCACTTACCGCAATGAGATTAAAGTGGCGCTTCACTTTAAGAGGCTTCCTAACAAACGACAACGGAAAGGCGATAAAATGAAAAAGACAGCTGTGCCGAGACGAAACCATTACCGTTGTCTTAGAAGGTTCACTGAAGGCCTGCGCCGAAATACAGGGTGTGTCAGGAGGGGTTGGTAGTACCGATTACTTATAATAAAATTATAAATAACATATGGTCAATTTTTACGTAACCAAAACAAACTTAAAGCAATGGGTAATGAGTACGTTCAAAGCTGGTTTTCAAGATTCCCCCATAGAATTCAATGCACTCTTGACTTCATAACAACACATGCTGGAAGAACATACGGATTCTTGTAGCCAGGGCCGTCTTAATGATTTTGGGTGCCAAGATGCGAAAAATCGGCTAGCGCCCCCCCCCTCTCCCCCACTATTGACACCAAAATGAAAAAGAAACAGAAAATTTAATTTTTATGCTACATTTCTTTTATTTAATACTCTCATAAAAATACAGGTACACTTTCAACGCCGGTAGCGGTGGCCGAGGGGACTGAGGCGCGCCAGTCACGGTCTGAACGGCCACTACGGTCGGGGGTTCGAATCGCCCCCTTGGGCATGAATATTTGTGCCGTCCTTAGTGGTAGCTAGTTCATAAGTAGTTTGTAAGTTTAGGGACTGATGACCCCGTAGTTAAGTCCCAATTGCTATACAAACATGAACATTTTTGAACACTTTCAACTTAATTCAATTTTTCTGGCTTTTAAATCGGCAAAAATTTTTATATGAACGGTTTTGAAATCTACCTTTCATTCGATACTTATGATATCCAAATTTTTCAGACTATCTTGGGTCATGGTTGATCGTAAATAGTTTTTTTTATTATTTTTTTTTTTATTTTCAGTTTGGAAAATGACCTTTCGGCATCTGCTTCCGCTACAGTAGGTGTGAAATACATGTGCAAAGATGTTGAAACTTTTGGGAACAGATACATTAAATTATTCGAATAAATACTATTTATCAAGTGGAGTTGTATTTTTCTTTACAAAAAAATGAAGGAAACAATTCCAACTCATTATACTGCTCTTCCTCATCAATACCCAATCTATTTTCATGTGTTAACTTTTATTCTAGGCTCAGACATTGTATTTTTCTTTACTCTCTGTCCAATTGCCTCCAGCTTTCAATGATTTACAAAAATTAAAATCTGTTATGTGTTATGTCAACAAATTTACTTTAAAATTAGTTTTTGGGTCTAATATGGTCTCATCTGAAGTTTTGTAATCAATATGTCGTTTCCGAGGACGTGGACGAGCAGTTTCTTTGAACTCAGGTTCACATTTTATATCTTCAGTTCGTTTCAATGTTACAGCTGCATTTCACTGCTAATTGGGAGCTGCACTATTATTTTTGCTGAGGTAATGTAGCGCTACAGTTTCTGTCAGCAACACAGGTTAACATTTCCTGTTGCACACTGCAGTCAAGTTATTTCATTCACTCCTACGTGAAACCGTCTATTATGTGTGTGTGTGTGTGTGTGCGCGCGCACGCCACTTTTATACTTTTCTACCGAAAGTCGAAGCTGTCGTGAAAGCTCAATGAAGCTTATTTGCAGACAACATCGGTGCCAACATTCTTACAGGCATAATGAGTACGACCACTTCTTGAGTATTGCTCAAGTGTTTGGGATCCGCAGCAGATCAGTTTAACGGAAAGCATAGAAGCAGATCAGAGGCGAGCAGCTAGGTTTGTTACTGGTAGGTTCGACCAATGTGCGAGTTTTTTTTTTTCTTTTTCTTTTTTTAATGTATGTAGATGTAATGAATGTTTATACAGTAATTTTACAAACTGGCGGACTGCACATGGTATAAGGCGCTCGCCAGGCGATATGAGAGTACTTATGGAGTCTAACTCCTAAGGTCATCGGTGCCTACTCTTACACACCACTTGAACTAGACTGCACTAACTTATCCTAAAGACGACAAACAGCCATTTCCGAGGGAGGACTCGAACCTTCGGCGGGAGGGGTCGCGCCTTTCACGATGAGATGGCGAGCGGTCTAAGGCGTCTCGCTGCGGAGGTTGGAGTCCTCCCTGGGGCATGGGTGTGTGTGTGTGTTGTCCTTAGGTTAGTTTACCTTAGTTTACGTAGTTTGTAAGCTACGGACTGATGATCACGCAGTTTGGTCCGATAGATTTACAAACATATAAACATCTGATGACATGGCGCTTTAGACCACGCGGCCATCCCCGGGCAGTGCCCGCCTGGCGCCCCCTGTGTTCCGGCGCCGGGGTGCCCGGCACCCCTTGCACCTCCTGGTAAAGACGGCCCTGCTTGTAGCTAAATGAATCTCTCGCACTAATGACGAAAGCTCATTTTTCAAGGAAACGTATATCATATCTTCCTGAAAGTCAGTGCGGTACCGCAATAGGCCTAGCCAATCGATAGTCTATGAACCAACACCACACATTGACAGAGAAGCGTTCTTGAAAATGTGTCTCGGCAAAGCCGAGTGGGTTTTCTTCGGACCACTGCTGTGAATTACATGTTACTGCCGTCACGAGCGGAAGAAGCTTCATCAGTAGCGAATAAGATAGGGATTACTTGGCGATTTTCACGTTTCCAACGACAAAAATAGCAATTGCCTGTATTCAGCTCCTGCTCGAAGGTACTGACTGACGTGTGACTGATAAGAATGGAATGTCCGCCATACTCTTGTATGTGGAACCCCAGTACGTGCAGAAACACTACGTGTACTCGTTGAAGGACTACGTTCTACAGACTGGAAAAGTCTTCATTCACAAGTTCAGATGCAGTATGATTGCTTGGTACTGTACCAGTGTCACGTACCCAGCAATCATACTGCATCTGAACTTGTGAATGAAGACTTTTCCAGTCTGTAGAACGTAGTCCTTCAACGAGTACACGTAGTGTTTCTGCACGTGTGTTTTGAACACACGGGTAAACACTCTTGAATCAGGTAATCTGCAGTTCGTATATAGTAGTTTTTAGAAGCAGCATCAGAGCTTCCATTACAGAATAGATACACAAACGCCATATCGGCGCCCTCGGCATGTGTAAATATGGTCGGCATGTTTATACACTACACTAGACTTGGCTAACACATCACAATGAAAACTTCAATGTAAACTATAGGATGGCCTCACAAGTTGAACAACACTCTACTGCTGACATTCGATAAATACGTCCATTTAATTTACCATAGGAATCGATCTTATTATATTAATACTAGCTGTAAACCCGGCATTGCTCATGTGTTTATTTACCTCCCCCCCCTTTCTCTCTGCATCCACCTGTTTCTCTCCCATCTCTCTGTTCGTTTCCACCTTTCACTCTCTCGGTAAAGTTTCCTACAAGGTACCCTATTTCATGTACCATACAAACTTTTATGTACCCAATGTTCTTTCTCTTGGTTTAAAGATACTGTGTGCAAAAATTCATAAAGATTGGAGCAAAACTATGCATTTTGTAAAATTCCGTTAGTTAAGTACCCTCCCCCATGCACCGTATGAAACGTGAAGTAGACGTTTAAATATAAATTAAGAAACCCTGAGACAGTGTTTCGTCTCAAATATGTCCATGACATTGAAGATGAAGGTATGAATTGAAATTTGTGATGCGGCCGGGAATCGAACCCGGACCTCCATGCTTACTAGGCAGACGTATTACTGTTAGACCACCGCACCACTAACAATTAAGGCGCCTCGGAATAGACTAAGTACAACTTCCCTCCACATTACAAACTTTAATTCAGCTTCCTTGTTCCATAGATAATTGCCACTACTGCCAAGGCAGTCCATGCAGCGGAATAGCACCCCGGCAATGTACATAGTGGAACATTCCTGCTAAGATGATATAAATATCAATTTAAATATAAGTTAATAAACTCTGAGACGGTTTTTCATCTTCAATGTCATGGACATAATTGAGACGAAAAATCCTCTCAGAGTTTATTAATTTATATTTAAATTGATATCATCTTAACAGGAATGTTCCACTATGTACATTGCCGAGGTTCTATTCCGCTGCATGGAGAGCCTTGGCAGTAGTGGCAATTATCTATGGAACAAGGAAGCTGAATTAAAGTTTGTGACGTGGAGGGAAGTCGTACTTAAGACTATTCCGAGGCGCCTTAATTGTTAGTGGTGAGTGGTCTAAGGGTAAGACGTCTGCCTAGTAAGCATAGTGGTCTGGGTTCGATTCTTGGCCGAATCACAAATTTTAATTCATTGCGTCACCTTCATCTTCAATGTAAAGTAGACGGTAACCTTCTTCTTGTTTTGAAGGTCAAGCGTGCGAAATTTCGCGAAGATCGGAATGAAACTGTAGATTTCGTGGGTCTGTAGGAGAAGTATGCTCCGCCATGCACCTATCACAAAATACTTTATTAGCTGACGTTTTCTACCTATAAACTACGTTCCTGCCAAATTTCAGCTTCATAGGTGAAGTAGTTTTCGAGATTTCGTGTTTAGTCAGTGAGTGAGTGAGTGCCCTTTCGCTTTTATATAGATAGAGATTAAGAAACCAGAGTGCTTAATTTTGAATGCAAGAGAATTAAGATAGACTTGCAGGAAAAAGTAAATAGTAACATGTAAATCTGTAATGCTAACCTTTTTTGATACAAGATTATGCGTAATGCGACAGTTTTAAGGCATCTACAGCGAAACTGTTGTGAGCCGTAGACTTCTTTTCGTTGCATCATTTTGTAGGGGGGAGGGGGGTCAGTTACAAAACGCTTCATAAACGTCCTAAGTCGATGGCAAACTTTGTTGCAGGTCCCTAACTAATCCCATTTTCCAATAATTGGCGAATAAATCTGGGTATTACCACCCGGTGGCCTCTCATTATTTGTGACGTCATATCTCCTGAGCTATGTCGTGCACTTTTGTTTTTGGGTCAGGAACCTTCAGGGGCGTACAGTTCACCAAAGTTTCATTGAAATCGAATGAATGGTTTATGAACACATAGAGGACATACAGACAAACATGCATTTATATATATAAAGAGAAATACTAAAATCTAAATTTTATTTTTTATGCAAGAATTAAACACGACCGGTTTCAACACTCAAGGGTGTCATCTTTTGGTCTGCTGCAATTGAGCCGAGCGGTCTGGAGTGGCACGTTACGGAATCCGCGGCCTCCCGCATGTCGGAGGTTCGAATCCGGGCATGGATGTGTGCGATGTCCTTAGGTTAGTTTAACTTAGTTTAAGTAGTTTGTAAGACCAAACGTAGTTTGGTCCCATAGAATTACAATGCCTGCCCTGCTGCAATTGAGATTTAACTGCTTATTAAAGCGCTCCACGTATTATTTCGAAGATCTTCTGTCAATATAAAATATTGTGCTGGTGGATAGTCACAATTAAAACATTAAAATAGACGTAAAAGTCGGATTGTGTTTTTCTCGACTAAAAAAGGCGTTTGACGCGGTGCCACAGTGCAGACTGCTAACGAAGACACGAGCATATAGAATACGTTCAGAGATTTGTGACTGCCTGGAAAAATTCCTAAGTAATAGAACGCAGTACGTTGTTTTGGACGGCGAGTATTCATCAGAGACGAGTGTATCGTCAGGTGTGCCTCAGGGGAGTGTGATAGAATTGCTATTATTTTCTATTTATATGAATGATCTGATGGACAGAGTAAGTTGTAATTTGCGGCTGTTTGCTGATGATGCTGTGGTGTATGGGAGGGTGTCGTCTGTAAATGACTGTAATAGCAAACAGGATGACTTAGACAAAATTTCTAGTTGGTGTGAGGAATAGCAGCTAGCTATGACGTAGAAAAATGTAAGGTGATGCGCATGAGTAGGAAAAACAATCCCATAATGTTCGAATACAGCATTAGCGGTGATCTTCTTGATGCAGTCGCGTCGTTCAAATATCTAGGCATAACAGTGCAGAGCGAAGTGAAATAGAACGAACGTGTAAGGACAGTTGTGAGTAAGGCGGTCAGCAGACTTCGGTTTATTGGGAAAATTTTGGGTAGATGTACTTCATTTGTAAAGGAGACCGCTTATAAAACGATTGTACGACCACATCTCGAGTATTGCTCAAGTGTTTGGGACCCGCAGCAGATCAGTTTGAAGGAAGACATAGAGGCAGTTCAGAGGCGAGCAGCTAGGTTTGTTACTGGTAGGTTCGACCAATGCGCGAGTGTCACGGAAATGCTCCGGCAACTCAATTAGGGATCGCTGGAGGAAAGACAACGTTCTTTTCGTGAATTTCTATTGAGGAAATTTAGAGGGCCGAAATTTGAAGCTGAGTGTAGAACGATCTTCCTGACACCTAGTTACATTTCGCGTAGTGATCACAAAGACAAGAGCCGCGGAGGAGTAGCCCAGCGGTCTAAGGCGCCTCGCTGCGGAGCGCGCGGTTGCTCGCCGTGGAGGTTCGAGTCCTCTCTGGGGCATGGGTGTGTGTGTTGTCCTTACGTTAGTTTACCTAGGTTTAAGTAGTTTGTAAGCTACGGACTGATGACCACGTAGTTTGGTCCGATAGATTTACAAACATTTTAACAAAGACAAGATAAGAGAAATCAGGGCTCGCACAGATGAATATAGACATTCTTTTTTTACCTCATTCTATTTGGAACAGGAAAGGAAACGCTTAGTAGCGGTACAGTGTATCCTCCTCCACGGAATTTACGGTGGATTGCGGAGCATATATGTAGATGTTTCTGGCAGTTCAAAACTGGAACCTTTCGCTGTCGCGGGCAAGCGCTCTACTGGCTTAGCTATCATGGCACGGTTCACGGCTCGCAGCCTTGCTCCCGCCGGTATCTCACCTCCTACCTTCCGAACTTCACAGACGTTCTCTTGCGAAAAAGAGGTACTTGCGGATCGAAAGCTGTGATGACAGGCCCTAAAGCATACCAGGACAGCGTAGTTAGTAGAGTGCTTGCGCGACATAGCCAAAGGTTCCAGGTTCGTATCCCGCTCCGTCACACAATTTTAAATTGCCAGGAATTTTCTAAAATTAGCTTGTTCCAAAAATGATAGGCCGCGAAAAACACTCTCAATATACCACACCGTTTAATCTGGACAGGCGTGCAGAGATTGTCAGCGCTTCAGCGACGGAGTCTTTCCATAAGAGGCGACGTCTGCCGCTGCAGAATTTTCCAATTGCTTTTCCCTAGCTCAGGAAATTTGCGAAAGGGATTGTAGAACCTCTTACGCATTTTGTCATTGGTTGGAGCCGAAGATAAATGAGGCTTCTTGCAAATTTTGGTAGTAGGCTGGAGCTCGGTTTCGTCGTTGACAGACGTTTGACTAGGCTTGGCTGTCGATGGAAGCTGGCGGCCACGTGTCGATTACTGAGTGTCCCGCAGCATATCGCCAGCAAGCAGCAGTGACCAGCAGGACGGGCGGTTGAGAAGTCGATGAGCGATTGTCTTTCAATTCGAGCTGCTTCTGCGAGAACGTACACAGCCGTTAGGCAGTTCTTTGTTGATTAGAGACAGTATAATGGTGTTTGCTATAAGTTATCCTTGATTCTGTCTATTAATCCTCCGATCTTTTAACCATCGGTGATATTTTACATGTTGTTATTTAGAGATCTCTTTTTGTTGTTCCATGTGTTCTTGTTTCATGAACATATTTAAAACAATCCCACCCCTCACTGGTGTCCAAACTAAACGTAATTAGTTCATAATATGCTCATTCAGTGTTAAATGGTCATATGTAATAGGCTAATTAAGCATTATAGCAAGGCATCATCTATACTGTGTTATTATTTTTTTATTATCCGGTTTCACAATATAATTAAGTTATTTCTGGTACCCAATGATTGTACTTCAGATATCAATTTCCATTTTTGTCCATAAATTTTCTTCAATATTTCTTCTGATAGATATCTGAATTCCTTTAAGCCATATTTTTGGCGGTCTCCCTCTTTTCTTCCTTCCAGATGGCACTCATTCCATAATTCTCTGTGGTAAACTTATGTTTGACATTCTTTTTTTGTATGTCCATTCCGCCATTGTTGTTTTTCTTCTATAAAATCTGTAAGAGAATTTATAACGTTCATTTTCTTCCTGATGACTTCATTCTGATTCTCTTTCGCCTATATATCCTTTCGGATCTCCTCCAAAAGTCCAATTCAGCTGCCATAATCTTTTTTACTACTTATGATTTAGCCGTCCATACTTCTGATCTATATGTTACAATGCTTGTAATAATTCATGATCCATGCGTCATGATGCTTCTAATAATAATCTTGATAGCGAAGCCTTTGTGATCCATGTTTGTTTTATAAATATTTAGTTTTTTCTCAATGAGGATGTGCCTTGAGGAAAACACTGCTTCTAATAATTGTGTTGAAGATTTTTTTTCTAATTTGTCGGACCCATAAATTAACATTTACTGTTCCAATAGTTAACTTCCCAGCAATCATTCTTGAATTAATTTCTTGTCTTGTTTGCCATCTTTAGTGATATTGATTCCTAGATATTTGTATTCTTTAGTGTATTTAATAGTTCCCATTGATTCTATTGGATGTTTCCTTCAATGGTTAGATGACCCAATTATCAATACCTTCCTCATCTATATATGTGATTTGTGTACCATTTTCATGACAGGTCAATCCTATTACTAGTCAGACTCGGTACAGTCGTTAACTGTTGTGAAATTTTGAACATTAATTTGAATCAATTGCATGGTTAATCCGGGGAGTTTCCCTTACTTCGCGTTCAAATATATTCACTTTTTGCTTCATAAACGGATTCTCCGATTTACACAAGCCCCTTGCAGAAGCGGTCGAGAGGAAATGACTCTCAACAATGGTGCCCTTCTAGAATAGACTTTGAAAAGTCCCCCAGAGTGAAATTCACAACTGTAATGAGTCAAAACAGACAAATACAAAAGCCTTTTTTGCAAAATACGCTGAGACGATGTGGCAGATACAACAAGGTGCTGCAAAGCATAATAGATAACAAAGTTCATGGACAGTTCATTACAATACGAAAATGACATGGAATCATATATGACCGAATGCTACGAATCTGAGCGAAGTCTTTTACAACCAAATTGATCCAAACAACACATAAACATTCAACGCCTCCAATACATGCTCGCTGCAGCAAAGAGGGGGAAAAAATGTGATCATTTCTCGCATGATCAAGCGTTAGCGGATTTCTAGTAGTTGGCACTGATATGGCAAAGAAATCTTATTGTTTGCAAGTAGGGCGTCTAATTGAAGAATATAATTTTACATCAGAGCAGATAATTAATGCAGATCAGTCAGGAAATACGGTTTCGGCGTATTCTCGCCATTAAATGGGCAGAGACGAACTTACGGCGCCAGTAGCCCTAATGCAGCATCCACCCATTCATACACGATAATGCCTTGACTGGGTGGCACCTTTCTTCCATACATGAGTCTTCTTGTCTCGGACCCCTGAATTACTCAACGACGAAGCACATGCTAGCAACCCATCAAATATGACAAACAGGAATATGTGTGATGCCCGGATTTGTACGGAACAGATCAAATTATTCTTAAGCTTCAGTCTTAGACAGTAAATGTACTGTAGTGTTCCGTACAGTGAAAGGTCTAGCAGATGCTCAATTTCCGAAAAAGTGTCTTTTTTTATTTTTTTATTTTTTATTTATTTATTTTTCGCTGTGCAACAGTTTGTTACAGTTCCTCATCCCGATACGACAGTTTCATCATGCCCAGTTTCCAGTTAAAATGTGGTAAAAAGAACATTTTCCCGGAATATTATACAGTACATTTTAACTAGTTCCTTCATATAATGCACATCTCTCATAGCTTCCATCCAGATTGCATTCTATCCGTTATTGAATTTTGTTTATAACAAGTTCACTACAGATCTTCCAGAATTCATCTTTCTGGAGTATGTTGACAAGTCTTCCGATATTATTGACATAGACATTACTTGTACAGACGTCATTTCGTATGGATGGAATTTATGGTAATCGTAAACAAGTCTTCTTAGTGATCGTTTAGGAATGCAAAGTGCCTCTAAACTGAGTAACCTTATAGAATCCGTGTGTTAATGAAATTGCTGTATTGCATTTCTGTCCTAATGGTTTCATTTTAAAGAGACACGACGTTATCTACCTATAGCAATATCGTATTCCTATCGGGAGCAGATGCGTTTCTGTTTACCCTCTAATTAAAACATCTACGAAATTAACGCAGTGTAGCGATAACGGAATATTGGTTTTTAAAATGGGTTTCAATCACCTTGTTTACTCGACTACCTTACAATAGCAACAAAATGTTACGAGAAGTGTAAACTTCCGACAACAGACGCAAAATCTGGATTTTTATTTAAATATTTTCTATAAAGCTATTTTCTCTTTTTCCCCTTCTTCGAATCAAAAAATTACCGACAATTTATATTTACTGGAAATGTAGAAACTATATAAGATGGTCTTGGGTGATAATTTGACAATTTCTATGGAGCGGCTATAAAAATTCATACTTAATGTGTTGTAGATGATAATTAAATTTATAATGATACATTCTACAAATGTCTGTCACATCTCTTGATATAAACTCAACTAAGAGTATTATTTTTTCATACGCATTCACGCAGTTTTGTATGTCTATTTAAAGAGGTAGCAGCGACAAATACAAAAATGCTGCATTAACAAATCCATAAGCCGATGTTGCTTATTAACCACAGTAATTCAGAAGGATCATCAAATAGGTGATTTAATCTTGGCGTAATGTATAGGGAACGGCCGGCCGCGGTGGCCGAGGGGACTGAGACGCTCCAGTCACGGTCTGCACGGACACTACGGTCGGGGGTTCGAATCCCCTCTCTGCCATGGATATTTGTGCCGCCCCTAGGTGTAAGTAGTTCATAAGTAGTTCGTAAGTTTAGGGACTGATGACCCCGTAGTTAAGTCCCATAGACTCTACAAACGTTTGAACGTTTTGTATAGGGAAAGTACGTACACTTGACAGCAAAAAAAGTGGATCACTCCTGAATGCAACCCAACTAACGTAGCTGTGTTGCGGGTACTCCACATTCAAAACCACTGTAGAGTACAGTCGTTCGACTATTCACAATGGATACCAAAGAAGCAGTAGAGAACATTGCTCCTTATGGCAGTCGGTCCACATGTAATTCAATACCGTCATACAAAAAACATTAGAATACAAATTATTAGAGTCGAGAGAGCTACGTTAATTCAATTTAATTACAATAAGTGACAAATCGGGTACCTTATCAAACTCATGCAATGACACAATGAGTTTTTGTTCGTGCTCTGAATTTGAACGCACTGTTGACCAAAAAAAGCTTGCGTTTCTGATCGAGACTACATTAGGCATGAAAAGACGTAAGACATTGACGTTTTCATTGGTATCGGTTTACAAGGCCAATGTCCGAACCCGGTTAACTTTAGCATTGCACCAGCAATGGCATGAAGTTCAAATTGTTTCTGAGAGGTAACCACTAAAGATATATAATACAGTGCAACTCACAGGTGTCAAACGTCATAAAATTGTGGAATAGAACGCAGTACCTATATAAATCGTTAACGAAGCACGATCACACGCCAGATATTAAATAAATTCACAGATAGCGCTATATTTGAACTTGATATGACGATACAATTGACTTCTTTCCCGGCAGGGACCCAACTCCGGCTCTATTCGCTATTTATTATATATACGCAAAGAGATGAAATAGTTACTGTTCTCACCATTAGCGGGATGTGCATATGTTCGGCTAGAAGTAGCGCAAGCCGCGGCGGATTAGCCGTGCGCACTGGAGCGCCGTGCTGCGGTGCGCGCGGCTATTCACCGTCGGGGGTTCGAGTCTTCCCTACGGGCATAGGTGTTTGTGTTGTCCTTAGATTACTTTAGTTTAAGTAGTTTGTAAGCTACTGACTAATAACCAAGCAGTTGAGTCCGATAGATTTACAAACATTAAAAAACATTTTGAAGCAGCGCAATAAATAACGTTGTGTTGCCAGGGACTCCAACACCGCGCCTATCGTCAGCGTTGACCTCAGACGACTAGGTAACAACTCTCACGATCTCGTTTACTAGTAATTAGGATCGCGCCGTTCGTAGAGACCTAGAGGCGTTTGGCATTTTGAAGAAACAACGAAAACTAATCCTACTTTGTTCTAGTCAGTAGCGAATGGACATGTGTAATGTGATTTGAAAGATGCCACAGTCCTAAATTCCTTACTTGCCGCTATCGGAGGTGGAGAGGGGGATGTTTGCGATTGTTGAAAACTGTTTCCCCACCAGGAATCAAACCATATCTTAGCCATTACAAGATGGCATCAGCCCGATCAAATACCGATTTTCAGACGTGGTAGTATAATGTTTTTTGTCAAAATGGAGTGCAGAACACATGCTACGAGAAGTAAAATAGTTCGGCGGTATCTGTCTACGTAACAGTAATTTCTTGGCCACGCGGTCTGAGGCGTCTTGTCGCGGAGTTGCGGTCGCTCCAGCCAGAGGTTCGACTCCTTCCTCGGGCATGTGTAGTTGTGTGTGTGTGTGTGTGTGTGTGTGTGTGTGTGTGTGTGTGTGTGTGTGTGTTTGTTTGTGTGTGCGTGTGCGCGTGTATTCCTTAGAGTAAATTAATTAAAGTAGCATGTAAGGCTAGGTAGGGACTAATGACCTCAGGTGATTTGTCCATTAGGACTATAACAAAAAAGTTATATACAGCATGTAGAATTATGTAGCATTGCGTTTGATAATATACTACGTTTTGGCATGCTCTGTGGTGATTTTGTATGACATGTTGCTGTATGTTTATTTAACTATAGTCTCGTTTCGCACAAGTTTGTATGAAAAATGTGTGTGAAATCTTATTGGACTTAACTGCTAACGTCATCAGTCTGCACACTACTTAAACTATCTTAACATAAGGACAACACAGACACCCAAGACCGAGGAAGGACTCGAACCACCGACGCGAGCAGAAACGCAATTCAAGACATGATGCCTTAAACCGCGCAGCTACTCTGCGCGGGGCTTAAGATTGTAACATAGCTCTTACCATAATAAATGAAATATTACACATCTTAAAAGTAGCAAGGAGCGTCGTTTACACATTAGAAAACGGTTTCCAAAATGGGAAATAAATACCATGTGTAACGATATAGTCTGTTGGGATGAAAGCAGAGGAGGTCAACCGAAACATCAGAGCTCTGTATTTCACAGAACGAAGAATTTATTATAGGTAAGGCGGTATAAAATGACAGGGTCTCATACAGAGGACTGATATACAGTAACGAAAGCATAAATTAAAAGAGAGTGCATGCTGTCAACGGAAACCAATAGATTTTATCACTGTATTGTGAGGGAACCGACCAGAAGGGTAACTGAGATTATGATGCAAGAGCGGCGACAGCGAGTGAGAGAGAGAGAGAGAACAAAAGAGAAATTAACTATTAATAAATGCAAGACCGTTTGCGTGTTTTGTGAAGGACAGAGGGTGTATTAATGGATGGAGGAGAGAGGCGTATCTGAAATAACAAAAATTACTTTGGCAGCGTCCATCTAAACGGATTACTCTGTTTGCATGGAAGCTGGGTAAAATGTAATAAAAAATAGGATACTGAGTGAAAGGAGAAGCATTGAATTAAAATTTGTACCACAGGGAGGAATCGAACCCAGAACTCCATACTTACTTTAATTCAATACTTTTACCTTCACTCAATGTCTTTGACATATTGACACGGAAAACTGTCACTAGGTATATAAATTTATAATAAAAATATGATAATAAAGGAACTGTATATTAAAAAAAACTTCAATTTAAAGGTAGCTCAAAGGAAAAAGAAACACATATTTTATTTCTGTTGCCAAGAGATCTTCTACAATCTCTCACTTACGAAATATGAAAATAGAGATGAGATAAAAAAAACATTTGAAGGACTAATAATTTATTCAGAATCCCTCATTATTTGTTTCTTCCGTTATGCATCTCAGCATATAATCTATAACGCTATCGGACCAGCTTCTCTTCAGTAAATGCGGCGACTCTATCTCGAGTTGATTGCTCACAGCTGGTTGGTTTCCGCCAAGCCTCGCCTCGGCACCAGCTGTGGTTGACCGGCCTGCCCGTAGCTCGCAAGCCACGGCTAATACAGCGAGACTCAACCCTTGAAGTATGAAAAGTTTCTGCAAACCTACCCTAACGTGTATTATAAACTACCACACCTAGAGCTATTTTGCTATAAAATGAGCAGTCACATTATCTTTTGACACTCCATTCAAATATTTAACGAAATGAAAGAATAGAATCATGATAAACATAGTACCACATAATGCTTCACATAGATAGCAATCATACAACACAGAAAATTATTCTCTCTTTTCAGCGCTCTGCATTAGATCTAGACGTAATGAAATATGTAGTTATCTTAGAAATGTAAGCATGTTGTAAAATTAAACAGTTCTGGTGGCAACAACACAAATGTATACATGTAGTATATCATTCACGTTTTGTGTACTTAAAAAGTGTTTTCAATGTGTCTGTAAACAATAAGTGCTAAACAACGGAAATTACCTTCTGCTGGGGCTCTTCATTTACACGATTGTTCTGTTATTCACAGTGAAATGTTTCGTAATGGGTTCATATAATCGCTTCAGTTTCAAATGTTCAAATGTTTGTAATTCTATCGGACGAAACTGCGTGGTCATCAGTCCGTAGCTTACAAACTACTTAAACTAAACTAACCTAAGGACAACACCCATGCCCCAGGGAGGACTCGAACCTCCACGGTGAGCAACCGCGCGCTCCGCAGCGAGACGCTTTAGACCGCTCGGCTACTCCACCGCGGCTCGCTTCAGTTTCTCGACTGTTCCACGCTTATACTAAGCTCGAAATACTACTACTACTACTACTAATAATAATAATAATAAATACAAGTGCCAAATAGCGTATGTGCGAGTTATAATCTAATATATTCTTTCAACTTTCTCGACGTCCTCCCTCTATTCCATAAGTAATAATCGCACACTACTCATCAGTACTGCATAAGAGGGGGAACAATTGTAGGATTGGCAGTCTCCTTAGGAGACGTGTAAATCTCCTAATGGTAGTGTCAATAACAGACCGTTTGTTTCACCTTCGCCAAAACATGTGTTATTCACAGTTAACATTGTTTTTAATTGCACCCCCAGGAATTTCATTATACGTATTACCTTCAAATTTGTTTTCTTATTGATATCTAGAATGCTGACGAAGCTCTGAGTACTTATGTTCAGAGCCAAATGCATATTGATGTTTAAGGTCAATTGTCGCCATTTGCGCCGTGAAAATACAAATTCAAATTCATTTCGCAATTGACTTTGCTTTTCTGAGTTTAGTAGTGGGCAGCATTAACTTCCACAAGTCTAAGAGCAATATTCTGATTGCTCATTAAATCTTTCGAATATATATTCGAATCAGGAGAAGTCTCAAAATGTTCAAATGTTTGTTAACCTTATGGGAGTTAACTACGGGGTCATCAGTCCCTAAACTTACAAACTACTTATTAACTACATTATACTAAGGACGGCACAAATATCCATGCAGGAGGGGGATTCGAACCCCCGACAGTAGTGGCCGTGCAGACCGTGACTGAAGCGCCTCAGTCCCCTTGGCCACCGCGGCCGGCCAGGAGAAGTCTACTTCACTTTGCTGGAAGCATTACACTCGCCACGTCCTTTTCACTAGATGACTCCTTGTCTGTTACTGCAGACTATTACCTTGCAGATAGGACATCACGAGTCCAGTCGCACAATTTAGGAAAGCGATATGGTTCGAAGTTGATTATGGCTGAAGGTTTTTATTTATTTTTTTTTTTTAATTTTTGTTAAGCTTAAGGGACTTAACTGCGGGGTCATCATGACACATATATGTATATAGAAGAAGGCTGGAGTTGCTCTCGTCTTCTCCTTAATTATGTATATTTATGTGGTGTCTGTTCTTTCGAAAAAACAGTCACGACACATATATGTATATAGAAGAACCTTTCAAGATTCACTTATTGGTGGTATTCCAATTAAAATGTCTGAAAATTGAACTTCGGTGTGTCATTTACTTATCTCATATATGATTACAGACACGTAGCAACTAAAACTATTCTCGATCCCTACTTTCTGAATTATCTGCATCGGCCTTCACAAGGGAAATGAGCAGGCGATTCACGCTGCAGCTGTTCGCTTCCTTCAAGAAAATGACAACGCTCTTTAAAGATTAAGAGGCAGTAGCTCTCAGTTACAAATTGGAGCGAGAGTAACATTTTACCCACTCTCAGACAGAACTACAAACTGCTATATCGAATTGAGAAATATTTGCGGCAGATTATGCTGCTGTCTAGTAAGCACCTCAGAAAAGCAGAGCCAATTTTAAAATGATATTGAAGTTATATCTTCACGATGAAAATTCTACAATTGACCCTAAACATAAATATGCGTATAGTTCACCACATGATTACCAGAAAATTTTCGTCAGTCCTTGAGAAATCGATAAATAAAACAAATTTAAGGATTATAAACCTAACAAAATTTCTGGTGGGTGCAATTGAAAACAACCTTAACTACGAAATATACATGTTTTGGTGAAGATAAAACAAGCGCCTGTCATTAACACAACCTTTAGAAGATTAAAACATCTCCCTAGGAGGCTATAAACCCTACAATTGCTCCACCTCTTCCGCAGTATTGCTGAGCAATGTGCGATTATTACCTGACGGTATAAAGGGAGGACACTGAAAAAATTGGAAAAAGATATCACATTGTGCGGTATAGTGAATTAGCGGAAAGAAGGTCTCGGATGTTTTCCGTTTTTTTTATTTTATTTTTTTTTTTTTTTTTTTTTTTTTTTTTCTGTTTAGGTTGGGGAGAGGACGTAGACGGCAGGGGGATGAGGTGGGGAAGCAAAATATTAAAACAAAAGAGTTTTCAGTGTAGCACGCTTCTTCTATGAGATTTCAATCACCAACGTTCTCCTACAAATGCAAAGAGCTTTTGTACACATTACCGTACAAAGTATGTTACAATTGTAAGAAGGCCGCGCAGAGTACCCGCGCGGTCTAAGGTGCCATGTCATGGATCGGGCTGCTGCTCGCGTAGGAAGTTCGAGTCTTCCCTCGGGCATGGGTATGTGTGTGTTGTCCTTAGAATAAGTTAGGTTAAGTAGCGTGTAAGTTTAGGGACTGTTAAACTTAGCATACCACACAAATTCGAACATTTGATTTGAATTTTAAGAATAATATAATGGTAATTAGGACTCGCATATATCCTTTTTGGCACTTGTTTTTCTCGATCTTCGTATAAGCGTGGAACAGTCGAGAAACTAAAGCGATCCAATGAATCTATTACGAAACACTTCACTATGAATAACAGAACAATCGTGTAAATGAAGGGCCTCAGCAGAAGGTATTTCTGTTTCGTAGCACTGATTGTTTCAGAGACAATGAGAACACTTTATAAGTGCACAAAACGTGAATGATATATTACATATATATATTTGTGTTGTTCCCACCAGAATTGTTTAATTTTAAAACATACGTAGTTTTCTAGGTTGAATACATATTTTCTTGTGTCTAAATCTAATGCAGAGCGCTGAAAAGATAATTTCCTGTGTCGTATGATTGCTATCTACGTGAAACATTAAGTGGTAGCTGCGTTTATCATGATTCTATTTTTTAATTTCATTAAATATTTGAATGAAATATCAAAAGATAAAGTGGCTGCTCATTTTATAGCAAAATAGCTCTAGCTGTGGTAGTTAATACTACACACTTGGGTAGGTTGGTAGAAACGTTTGAGCCTGGTTTTGCGGTCCGTGCCTGTATTAGCCGTGGCTCGAGAGTTATGGGCTGGCCGGTCAACCACAGCTCGTGCCAAGACGAGGCTTGGTGGAAGCCAGCAAGCTGGCGATCGCGGTGATGCCCAACAGCCCCCAGCACAGCGCAGATTGGGGCTCTGACGTAAATACAGAATGTTTACTTCCTGGCATCATAGTAAAAGCAGACAGCCGAAATACAAATCAGGCCGTCTCACTGCGAGCAATCAACTCGAGATAGAGTCGTCGCTCTTACTGAAGAGAAGCTGGTCTGATGGCGTTATATATTCTACGCTGAGATGTATTATGAAAGAAACAAATAATGAGGGATTCTGAATAAATTATTAGTACTTTAATTTTTTTTTCTTTTTGTATATTTTTTTTAAATCTCCTAAGTGAGACTATAGAAGAAATAAAATATGAGTTTCTTTTTCCTTTGAGCTGCCTTTAAATTGATTTTTTTAAAATATATAGTTCCTTTATTATCCTATTTTATTATAAATTTATATACCTAGAGACAGTTTTCCGCGTCAGTATGTCAAAGAAATTAAGTGAAAGGTAAAGCATTGAATTAAAGAAAGTATAGAGGTCTGGGTTCGATTCCCGCCCGTAGCACAAATATTAATTCAATGCTTCTCATTTGACTCAATATCCTATTTTTATTCATTTATATCTAGAATCCATGCATACAGAGTAATCTGTTTAGATGGACGCTGTTAAAGTAATTTTTGTTATTTCAAATACGTCTCTCTCCTCCCCTCCATCCATTAATACACCCTCTGTCCTTAACAAAATATGCAAACGATTTGTCTTGTATTTATTCGTTGTTAATTTTTCCTCCTTTCTCTCTTTCTCTCTGTCATCTCCCTTATATTATAACCTCAGTTGCCCTTTTGGTCTATTCCCCCAAATAGGTGTAAAAATTGTGGTTTCCGTTAAAACAATACCGTCTCTTTTAATGTCTCATTTCTTTACTGTCCATGGGTCCTCTCTATGAAGCAGTGTTCTTTTATATCTCCGATAATCCATCCTTCGTTCTGTAAAACATTCGTTCCTTTTCTCTCGGCCCTAAAGCAAACTGTGATATATAAGTAAGGAGTACTTT
The DNA here is from genome assembly GCA_026315105.1 of Locusta migratoria. Classification (NCBI taxonomy): domain Eukaryota; kingdom Metazoa; phylum Arthropoda; class Insecta; order Orthoptera; family Acrididae; genus Locusta; species Locusta migratoria. The sequence continues at coordinate 469,641,110 of CM048744.1, read as the reverse complement.
GCAAGCATTTCACTCTTTTATTTTCCAGTTCTGCACTCCTGTTCATTCCTAGATCCCGCCCTCCCTCCTGCTACCCCTCCCTTGAAATATTTATCTGCATCTCCGTGCTTCTTTTCACAATTTTGTGCTTGGCAGCTTTTTTTAATCACTTTCATTATTTCTCTGTTGTTGACTCTCGAAAAGCACGTGGATATAATGGACAACTGAACCTTACCGTGCAAGCACTATTGTCGCCATTAAGATGGACATCTATTCCGACAAATACCAGTATCCAAGCTTTGAAATGGCAGAGACTGAAGTTCTCCCCCATCCTTCCTAGTTGGATATTATGCTTCGCATGTAATCGCATTTTCGATGCGACATTGTATCAGAAACGACATTGCTGTTTTGTAACCTCAGTATGACTACTGAAGGCAATCACACCGTGAAGAATAATTGCTCGACACACTAGCCAGTTAACGAGTTATCGGATACCTTGTCACTGACCATACTAGTAAATCACAGAAACCTCCTTCATCGAAGTCTGTTTGTGTTCCTGAATGTAGTGAAGAAATGTCAAAACGAAGTTACTTTCCGAATTTCAATTTTTAGCGCATAATCCACATTCCTCATAACTATAAAAATATTCAAGTTATCGTGGCAACAACTACCAAACAATCTTCATTATAATGAACTCATAGTTAAATAAGCTTATTACAAAATGCCATACCAAATCGTATTGTAGCATACTAAAACGTAGTGTAATATCATGCAAAATCCTCGATAAGGCGCCTCACACTACGTGACCATCCCGTGTGGCCAAGAATGTCTTACCTAGCCAGACACCTCTGAGCTCTCTGACTAGTCGTACTGTCTAATGAGTACTCCATTATGACAAAACATTATGCCAACGCATCTGTAATTCGCTGGAGGCCGGGATGAGGTTAACTTGTAATAGCTAAGGTATGGGTCCGATTCTCGCTGGGGGTAACAGTTTTTAACGGGCACAAAGATACCATCTACACCTCCAGTAACTCCAATAAAGAACGAAGGACTCTGCCTTGTTTCAAATCAAAATTGCACATGCCCATGCGCTACTAAATTAAGCAAAATACCAAACCCCTTCCACGTCTCTACGAACGATGTGATCCTAACTACTGGTGAACGTCAATGTGATAGTTGACGCCTCATGGTGTCAGGTCAAGAGTGACGGGAAGAAACAATAGATATATCAGCAGTATTCCTTCCTATTATACAATAGCAAATGGTGCTGGGTTCGAGTCCCTGCCGGGGAAAAATTAATTGTATCGTCGTTTTAGGTACCAGTATAACGCTATTTGTGAACATATTTGATATGTGACATCTGATTGTGCTTAGTTAACAAATCATCAATACTGAATTCTATTCCTCAACTTTATGATGTATGACATCTGTGAATTTCAGTATATTACGTATCTTCAGCGGTTACCTCTCAGCAACAATAGGAGCTTCATGCAACTCCTGGTGCAGTGCTAAGATTATCATTTATTTCTGAGTTCAGACATCGGTATAAGAAACTAATGAAAACGTCAGTGTTGTGCGTCTATTTATGCCTAGAGATAACGCGCACTTAAATGTGCCCCCTGAGCGGAGAATGTTGGGAGCTGAGCTGCGGTTTGCATTCAGCTCATAGCGGATTGGCTGTCAGAACAAGCCCTGCCTCTTTCCCCCAGCGCCGGCAGCTTACGGCGTAGAGATTACAGGTTTTAAAAGAAACAACATGTAAGGGGTTAAGGCGTCACACATGGAACACGAAATTAAGTATCACTTTAATGTTTGAGTAATAGAAAAGTGGAACACGTATCTACGAAATGTTAATATTTGAAAGGGACTTATTAAGCGGGTGTAACAACGCTCTCTGCCTCTTTTTTATTGTCGTAACAGAATAAAAATCAGAATTAACATTCTTCACACCACTTTCAAGGACAGCCTTCTTTCTTATAAAAGAAGTCGTCGGGGTATGTGGACTTATTTTAGCAAATAGCAAAGTGGAAGACAATAATCAATACGAAGCAGAAAGCAACAATACATTGACGAAGTCTACGGTGTACAATGCTGTTATGAGGTAAGGTTGGTAGAGAGCATAAACATTCCGTTGACACACGAGCTCAGCCGACTTCCGCCGATCAGAGAGGGCCACGAAAAATTGCGTGACCTGTAATCGCATCTCGATCAGGCATACAACTGTTTTTTGCTTAACAGTGCGTTCAGATTCAGATCATGAACAAAAACATATCATGTCACTAAACAAGTGTGATAACGTATCTGACTTTTCACTTATTGCAACTAAATTTAATTTACAAGTGTTACTGTCACATCTCTAATGACGTTTATTCTATTATTTGATGTACGAAAGTATTGGTTTGTACCTTGCCTGAATACCACAAGGAGAAATAGGAGACTTACTTAGTACCTATTGTAGGTAGCCGGCCGCGGTGGCCGAGGTGACTGAGGCGCTCCAGTCACGGTCAGTACGGCCACTACGGTCGGGGTTTCGAATCCCCCCTCGGGCATGGATATTTGTGCCGTCCTAGTTCGTAAGTAGTTCATAAGTAGTTTGTAAGTTTAGGGACTGATGACCCCGTAATTAAGTCCCATAATCTTAACAAACATTTGAACAGTTTATTGTAGGTAGGTAATAACTGTACTGTGCAATGATTTGACGACCTGCGACGCAGCTGTGCAATGGTGGTTGCATAGCGTCAGGTGCGGTCTCCACTTAGGAATTCAGGGGTGATCCACTTTTTTTGCTGTCAAGTGTACGTCCATGACCATAAAGAGTTGTATAATTCATATGCCTCAATGCAGTGTACCATTACAGCAAATAGTATTGTACAATATAAGAATACAGAAAGACTAAACCACTTATAAAAATAATTTAAATATTAATATCCTATTTTTTAATCCTTACAAGTTCTGAATCGCCAGCTTCCATTAGGTTGTTGCATCTCTCGCAAGGGGCATGCTGTCATCCATCAAGAATATTCTAAACAGATGCGCGCATCAACTCTGCGACCTAAAATATCTCGAAGTAAATAAAATATGAAATTTTCCATTGGCCAGGAATGTACAAGTTGGTTATAGTTAAGCTTACTGTATTCCGGGTGTTGCGGTGCGGTATGTATACCTCGCAGGAAGTTCGTAGGTACGTTCAGTAATCGTTGCGCTCGCAAAGTATGATGAAAAAATTATAGTTCCAATTTGAGCTACCAGGCGACGAAATGGCGCTATAAGCAGATATACTGTGCTGTGGGTGCAGGAATAGTGGAGGAACGATCAAACATATGATAATGGTGATTCTGGCACAATTATTAGGGTACGCTCACAAGTTACAACACGCATTCAATTCGGTCTCCCGACTCAGTAATATGCTGCATCAATAACACGGCATGCTCGGCAGTTGTCCGCAGCATATCTGTTGTAATGTAGACGACATGTCGTCGTATTCTATCCTTCAGATCAGGAAGTCCAGATACATTCCTAACAGACACGATCCTTCAAAATGTTCAAATGTTTGTTAAGCTTAAGGGACTTAACTGCGGGGTCATCAGTCCCTAAACTTACAAACTACTTCTGAACTACATTGTACTGAAGACGTCACAAACAACCATGCCCGAAGGGAGATTCGAACCCCCGACGGCAAACGGCCTCGCCCATCGGAGCATAGCGCCTAATACGCTTGGCCACTCCGCCGCCGCCACGATCCTTCAAATATCCTCACAACTAGAAGAGCTTGTTAAACCGCAACACGCAGTAACCTAGGCTGAGTGCAGTGGATGTTCCTGCACAACATGTGGGCGAGTAGAGCCCCGTCTGCGACAGTTCTGTGCATTCACGGCACCTGCAGATTAAAATGTGCCTCATCAATCCAAAGAATATTCCCCGGCCACATGCCATATTTCATACAAGCCAAAATCCGAAGGGAAAAGTCACGGCGTTGTAGCCTATCCTAAAGCTTAATTTGGTACTCTCTTTGATTCTTGGAGGGAGATCTCTTAAATGCGACACAAAATCTTAGGACCTGTTGACCAGGAAAGAGAGACAATTCCCACAGCTCGAGCACGGGTTGCATAATTTGAGCCACGTTCTGAACAGTCTGCTACACGCACAGCAACTTCAACAACCTCTACGGGAATGGGACGCCTCCCTCTCCCTGCTGTATCACCTAATTTACTTGTTTCTTCAAATTTCTTGATCATACCACAGTCTAACATATACAGTCGCGACACTCACTGCTGTGAAGTTGTTACCAATTGACAGTTGCAACGACACTAGCGCTCCTAGCGGTGGGCAAGCCGCCGAAGGAGAGATTTTATTTATAAATATTTTTGTACGTATTTAAACAAATAGTTACTATAATTTTGTATTACAAGGATTAGTAAAATATCAATTGATGTACATAATACGGAAACTTATGTAAAAACAACCGAATTTAACCGATTCAGTAGTATTAACGACAACGTCGTCATGAACAAATACATACTATTATTTGTATATTTGCAGATTATCCCGCTGAAAGTAAGTAGAATACAAACATTCTACAAATTAAATTTCTGTTTTGGTCTGTTATTAATATGACAGGCAGTTTTTTGGCATGTTTCAATGCGGGCCGGCCGCGGTGGCCGAGGGGACTGAGGCGCTTCAGTCACGGTCTGCACTGCCACTACGGTCGAGGGTTTGAATCCCCCCTCGGGCATGGATATTTGTGCCGTCGTATTTCGTAAGTAGTTCATAAGTAGTTTGTAAGTTTAGGGACTGATGACCCCGTAGTTAAGTCCCATAAGCTGTACAAACATTTGAACATTTCCTACGTTTCACGGTCACCAACGTTACTGGAACTGTAGTGAAGAAACGTTAACGTTCTTGTGTAGAAAGCGACGTCTTTCTGCCAAAGGGCAGCTCTTCTGATGTTTCCTAGTAATTTTTCTATTTTTAATAGTAAATGAAATTATTCAGTAAAAGCTTGTAGCTTAGAAGATAAATGTAAATAAACTGTCATGTACTGTACCGTTTCGTACCCTATCACGGATCTTAGGAAACTTAGGAAAGACAAATGTGGAGCTATTTTTAAGTTAATACCTATTTTATGATTCTTCATTCGTTCCCTAATGTAAGTAGTATGTTAAAATCAATATAACGATACTATTCGCACTCGTTCAATATCGTATTCAGAAATGTATCTTTCCGCCCGCTTGCAGCGCTGCTGTGGTAGTGTAGAACAAAGTTCTGCGGGAGTGTCGTGACTGTATATGTTAGCCTGTGATCATATCCTTTAGCCCATTTATAGACATGGGGGCCTATTCGCAGCTGTTTCTTTCGGCGATATTCGCGCAACGCGTAGCTGCTGTTGCCTCCGTTCTGATCAAATGCAGTGCATGGTTTTTCTTTGCGATAACTATTGCAGATCGTGCGGGGAAAAATCAACCTTTTTAACCCTTTACACCTATAGTCACTTCACAAACGACATCAACAAGCGTCGGCATACAACCGCCAGCATACTGATGTGAAACCAGGAAACCACATTCTCATCATTTTGCTGTGGCAGCGCCTGATTGTGTAGAGTGCCCGCACAACAGCCTGCCAAGGCGGGCTGCTTAGCTTTCCTTCGTAGGCGCTCACGCAAAAGCTGTAAACATAAACGACCAACTGCATAAGAGACGGCGCTGTACTGCGGCACTACTTTACGTTTAGACATGTGACTGCCCAGCCAATGATAGCGGAGTAACCTGGGTTAGCCCTTCGCCGATGCCAGATTCATAAGCGTGCGGACAGTGTGTGGACAGCCAGTGCATACCCAGCTACCTGCCGCTCCAACGCCGGATCCAGCTTCAGCGGCACTCAGCGTAGAACATAGATTTCGTGTCGTAGTATTGTGTTTATTTTGGCCTAGCATCACTTGTAAATAGTAGTTGTTTAGTGTGAGGCTTAGGCTATTGTATTTGTTTTCGTTGTTCCTAAGTGACTGGTTGTCTTGTTCTCTGCGCTCATTATTTTCGTTGTTCTATGCCCAGAAGGCTTTTTTGTTAACAAAAGTTATCATTTTCATCAGTTGTTGTCTTTCCTGCATATCGCAGGACATTACAATTTCGCATGCGAGTAGAAGCTGGATCCATTTTTTTTATTTATTTATTTTTTTCCATCCTACTCTGTGAGTGCACCGATTACTGAACATAACCTTGACGTTTCAGCGTCCGGGGGTATATACAGCCTGCACTGCAGCACTTTGGATTAGATTAGTTTATTGTTCGATCCCTGGGTCCGTAATGAGGAGATTCTCATGGAAGTGGAACATGTGAGTCTATAACTTTTAGAAGCAGCCGCACTAATGTCAGGGGGACAACAATAGGAAGCTATACACAAAACTTAAAAGTAAAAAAATTACGCTTCCATCGCAAAGTTATAGTTTCTTTCCCCCAATGGAACATGTATGTTTATTCTAACGAAACAACAAGAGCTAAGGGCAAAGATAAGACACTTGGTTTCACTTTTCTAAATATCTTTAATAGTAACAATTTAAGAAAACATCGTGAAGAATCAGCGATCAGATTGATTCCGTTCACTTAAAAAGTCAGTCAAGATCGCAATTTATATAAACGTTTTCGAACATTTAAGTGGCCATTCTCAGACCACTACAACTGTGAATAATACAGTTTTTAAAAATATATTTACATGTATAAAAATCACATGTAACAACGTAGTCGCAAAATACTCAGCTGAACTTAATAAAATTTTGCGTAATGTGTTTGAGTTTCTCCAACTAAAAATACAGGATATAGGTTTTTTAACGCGATTAATAACCTCAATATTATTCTCATATGAAATTAAACGTTTTTGTCTTGGTTCGTTAAGTATTATCCTATAATTGCCGTTATTCTTGACGTTGAAATCCGGGCTAGCGGCATAGTTTTCGGTCGGAGAGCGAGAGGTCTTATGTTCGAAACTCGCTGGAAATACGGATTACTTTTTTTTACACTGTAGGTCCCCTTTCCCTGTAAAATAACTAGGGTAGGTTAGTGACATGTTAGGCGCCGAAGTTGCACCCAGTCGAAATACTTGCACCAGGTCAGTGATCCACACGAAATTATCATTATACACGATTATTCAATTTAGGACTTCCTTGATACAATTTCTTCGCATTACACATTTTTCCAAATTTACATAACATTTACCACTTTTTGGGGTATTTGTGTCGTCTTTGGAATAAGTTAGTGTAAGCTAGTTAAAGTCGTGTGTGAGAGTAGGCACCGATGAGCTTAGCAGTTAGACACCACATATCGCCTGGCGAGTGCCTTACACCAGGTTCAATCTTCCAGTTTTGAAAATTACTAAAATGTTCAAATGTTTGTACAGCTTATGGGACTTAACTACGGGGTCATCAGTCCCTAAACTTACAAACTACTTATGAACTACCTAATACTAAGGACGGCACAAATATCCATGCCCGAGGGGGATTCGAACCCCCGACCGTAGTGGCCGTGCAGACCGTAACTGAAGCGCCTCAGTCCCCTCAGCCACCGCGGCCGACTTGAAAAATACTGAACAATTATTCACTATACCTGTAAAAATATAGGCACCGATATTGTTTACACAGCTTCGGTACAGCTTCGACTTTGGATGATCATGTATAAGTAGCACGCGCGCGCGCGCGCGCGCACACACACACACACACACACGCGCACACACACACACACACACACACACACACAAAGACGGTAGAAACCTTTGGTTTCGTTTAGGAGTGAATGGAATAACTTTACTGCCATTGCGGAAAGGGAAGTCGTGCGACAGGATATGTTAACATAATACACACTCAGTATTGCCGACAGATCCTACAACGCACGCAGTAATAATACTGCAACTTCTAATCACTGGATGTAAAATGTTGCTGAAACATTGAAACGGGCTAAAACTTTAGATTGTCAACCTGAATCCAAAGAAACTGCTCGTCCACGTCCTCGGAAACAAGATTTTTATTACAAAACTCGAGATGAGTCTTTATTAAACCCAAAAACTATAAAGTAGATTTGTATTTTTTGTTACTTCACACGGCGATCTTACAATTAAAGGAAAGATTGAAACCATAAACGCTGGAGGAAACTGGATAGAGAGCAAAGTAAAATACAATGCCTCAACCTTGAACAAAAGTTAACACATGAAAGTAGGTCGTATACTGATGGTAAGAGCTGTTTAATGAGTTGGAATTGTCTCATTTCTTGTAAAGAAAACCACAACGCCATTTGATGTGTTAATTCCAATAATTTAACGTATGTTTTCCGAAATGTTTCAACATATATTTAACAATTCCCGTGAAAGTGTCAGAAGGCGAAAGGTCATTTTCAAATTGAAAATAATAAAAAAGTATTTACGATCGACTATGATTCAAGACAGACTGACAAATTTGGCCATCGTAAGTACCAAATGAAAAGTAAATTTCAAAATATATGATATCATAAAAAGTTTTCCGATTTGAAAGAAAAATTGAATTCGCCGTCTGAAAATGTTTCTTTTTTATGCAAGTATTAAATAAAAGCAATGGAACGTAAATTAAATTTTGATGGTAAGAGCACCGGACGGGGGTGGGGGCGCCATACCTGATTTTACGCACCCCGCCGTCCAATATCATTCAGATGGCCCTGGTAGGATGTATACCGAACTTAAAAGGTAGGATAGTTTTTATGATGAAATAGATCTCGGGTGAACAGCCTGGTGTGTGTGTGTGTGTGTGTGTGTGTGTGTGTGTGTGTGTGTGTGTGTGTGTCCTATACACAATATTTCGGCAGTCGATAATGTTGCCATCATATACCTCACCCAGGCCGCCCCCATGGCAGTACATCAGCACACCTGATGATGGCAACATGATCGATTGCCGAAATATTGTCCTATGCGCGCGCACGCGCACGCGCGCACGCGCGCGCGCGCACACACACACACACACACACACACACACACACACACACACACATCAGGCTGTTCACCCGAAATCTATTTCATCATGAAATACGCCTGGGGAAATTGAAGAACCACAGGATAGTTTTTATATTTATTAACTACCTCGAATTTTTATAATTAAATGTTGTAATCTGGGTTGGTAAGCATCCAATAGATGGCACCGTGTTTAGATTTCAAATGTTTTCTTGATGGTACTACTTTCTGAACGTCTCAGGCCTTGAAGTCTCGGGGTTAACCGTTCCAATAGAATCCAGACGGTCGCGACTTCGAAATCCGCTAGGATCTAAATTTCTAGTCTTCGTTTTAACCCTGCCTTTCCCTTTCACTGATGTTAGGAGTCGTCAATGCATGTAGCTAACGAGGAGTGGGCGGCTAATTGTCAAAATTAATTATACATTCAGGGCGTGGTGAAACATGAAAGTACTCTGTGCTCCAAGTAGGAACTCTAGATATCCAAGCGTTTAGGAAATAAAAGGAATTTTTTCACACACTAAAATAGTGAGTGAGGTAAATATAGGAAAGGCTGGGGAAATGCCAGCCTACTATATTATAACCCCATACTGCTTCAACAAGCCTTTCAATATAACAATTGAAAGTAGAGAGCAGTGGGAGAAAATTGTTCGACACCGTACGGGGGATATTGTTTGGTTCACTGACGGGTCAAAATCAGATCAGGGCGTTGGGGCCGGGGTATAGGGGTGCAGCCAAGACTGCAGGGCGTCATCTCTCTAGGGAAACTGGCCTCAGTATTCCAGGCCGAAATCACTGCCAACAAGGCATGTGTGGAGGAGAATTTGCGTAGGTGCTACAAAGATCGTAGCATCTATATCAATTCAGACAGCCTGGCAGCTCCTGCAACAAGGTCTAAAATTGTTGCAGAATGTCACAGGGCTCTGGTGGAACTAGGGGAAAGCAATAGAGTAAACCTATTGTGGGTCCCTGGCCACTCGGGGATCAGTGGCAACGAACATGCCGACAGATTAGTCAGGATGGGGGCAGATACTCCATTTATTGGACCGGAACCTTTCCTGACAATCACCAAGGCAATGATCAAATTGGAGCTACGTAACTGGCTCAGAAGACAGCACGTGGAATATTGGACCAAAGTCTATCAACAAATACATGGCAAGGTAATGATGCCAATGTTTTAAAAGAAGCTCTGCAATCCTGGGCCTGAACAGGAGAGAGATTAGACTCATGGTTGGATTGCTGATAGGCCATGGGAATTTCAAAAAACACCTACATACAATGGGAATAACAGAAGAGGACCCTAAATGTAGGATCTGTGATGACGGCGATGAAACTGCATCACATCCAGTGCTCTTTTTCAGGGGGTGGGGGGGGGGGGGACGCGGGGGGACGCGTCCCACTAAACTTTTTATGTCAGAAAAGTAAAGTCTTTTTTCTTTTTCTTCGTCCAATGTTGGAGAATATAAAAGTTTGCCAACGATTTATTTCACAAACAAAAATTGAATTCATGATATTTTTTCATGTTGATAATTGCCTTATAAACAATGCCAGCGCCATCTGTGGTGGGGAATATTATAAATAAATGTATGGGGACAGGGATACAAACAGTTTTGAAGAGTATCCAGTTCATAAGACTTTGTACAGACGTGTCGTCACACGCTGTTATCGAAGACCATAGGAACTGCTGGCGACTTTCGTTAGCATTCGATACGGGTTGTTTGGGAGACACCACTGCATCAAGTAATCGTTTGCGATAATTGAATCGACATCATCGACAACATCGACACAGAACGTTTTTGACACTTACCGTTTTCGATTATTGAATCGATACACAGGGCAACGTGAGCGTACTTTCTACTTTGTTCTTCATTTACTGTTCCGTTCTTCTTTGTTGTATAAGTGATTGTGCCGTGAGTCCTGCCTTGTCTGCAAGTTATAGTATAGGTTAAGATGAGCAGAAAGATAAAAAACTATTTTGCCGTGCTCCTTCATTGAAAAAGCAAAAACTTGTTAATAATGCATGTGCGAGTGAAAAGTCATGAATTTCGACGTTCTCGGTGGATGGTAAGAGTGTAAGTGAAAATAAAAACGTGTTCACTGAACCCACGTGTGGTAATTGAACGAATATGTGTACGACAGCAGGTCAAATGATCGTCCTGAATGTTCCTCTTTTGATCAAGAAACTACATTCCGTGAGAAATATGACTGGTTAATCGTGTCAAATAAATAACTTGGTTGCAAAGTTTTCAAAGAAGTAGGAAATTTGGGCGTCGAAAGAAACACCCAAGGCATGAATATCGCTCAACCTTGGGCCATCGTATCTGTGACCCATTGAGGTGAGTCAAGAAAAGAAGGGATGGATTCTTTGCGGAAAAAAATATTGAAACCTAAAGACAGTTCCGCTCATAAAGCTGCTACACAAATAGTGGTTTGTGCTAAAGAGAACACTTTAGAAATTGCTTGCACTTGGGTGTTTCAAAATGAACTGAAAGTTGCACCAAGCTGCCTGACATGAGAGAGCCCACAAATATTTTCCTTGATTTAGTCGAGCTGTATAATGTTACTGCCGAAGGTATTTGTTACACATTGCTCTATTGTTTGGAATCTATGGGATTTTCTAAGGAGTTCCTGAAAGAACATCTTATTTCAATTGCAACAGAGGGAGTAGCAGTGATTATGGGAAGAAAAAAAGTTGTTACATTAATGAAACAGTATTTTCCACAGATTTTGGTTTGGCATTGTGCTAACCATAGACTTGAACTGTCAGTTGCTGATGTGATAAAAGGAGACTTCCCATCACATATGAGTCAGTTCAAGTCTTTCCTGGACAAGCTATATTCAGTGTACCACCAGTTACCGAAGAACGCTCTAGAGTTAAAGCAGCATGCAGAGATACTTGAAATGGAAATTTTGAAAATAGAAAGAATCTGAGGTACCAGCTGGGTAGCATCGAGCTTTAGAAGTGAGTCAGCAGTATTGAAAAAACTTTCAAGCTTCGGCTGCTCACTTTACAGCTGCAAGAAACGATCAAAGCAGGGAGTCAACTGACAGAGGTATGTACGAAAGGTTTACTGAAGTGCATCACGAAAGTTGATTTCATTCTCGACTTAGCTCTAATGTGTGATGCCCTTCAAGAATTAGCAGAAATAAGTCTTGAACTACAGTTACTATATATCACACTGTATTCGGCCATGCGGAAAATCAAAAATCAGATATTATTGTTCGAAGAAAGGAAACTGAGCATTGGTCCTCTTTGTGAAGCTCTCAAAGCAGTAGAAGAACTGTTCTTCAGAGGAAGTACACTTGAAAGGAGAGCAAAAAGCAGACCTCTTGACCGCAGATTTTATGATTGCCTAAAACAGCAAATGGAGAATCGTCTTCTGCAGACAGAGGATATTGCTATCTCTGAAGGTGGAGAAGTGTTTGACTCATAGACTTGACCTGAAAAACCTGCAATAACATATGGTGAATAAAGTGTAAAAACCTTATGTTGTTGTTTTAGTCTTCCAGAGAGAGTGACGCTTAGAGGATTTAGAGATTATTTGATGGAGAAGAAAATGCCAGTGTCGCTCTTTCTTCTTCTCAATACAGTGAAATGTGTCCCAATTTCTACTAGTGAATGTGAACGTGGGTTGTCGAAAATGAACGTCATTATCACACCTACAAGAGCTTCACTCCACCTCTCTACTGTCAGCAATCTGATGTTTGTTAAATTATCCGTGCGTGCTGGGATGCCGTGCTGTGGCGCGCGCGGCCGTTCGCCGTCGGGGGTTCGAGTCCCCCCTCGGGAATGGGTGTTTGTGTTATCCTTACGTTAGTTTACGTTAGTTAAAGTATTTTTTAGGCTATGGACTAATAACGCAGCAGTGGAGTCCGATATATTTACAAGCATGTGAACATTTTTTGTTAAATTATATGGTCCTCCATTGCAGGTGTTTCAACACGTGGGCTATGTACGCTCTTTGTATGTAAACAACTTTGTAAGAAAGTTTTGTTACCAATAAAAATTTCAATACAGTATTACTTTAAAGTCCTGAGTACCTAATTATTTCACTTTAAAAAATCCGCCACTATTAATGTAAGGTACATTGTAGTTTATTAGTTAAATCTTCAGCTTTTTAAGAGTTGATTCAGTTGAATCGCAGGACACCACCCATCGTCTTCACCATCTCGGGAGCCAAACAAGATTACAAAAAAAAAAAAAAAATTATAGTGAGTTTGTACTGTTGTTGCTAGGTGTGGATTGTTTTTGTTGTATTGTGTCTTTTAGTTGTGCTTTATAGGTCAAAATGTGTGTTCGGTAATATTTTCCTGTATTGTTTTGTATGTCGGGGGAATGATTAGAATAACCTGTTTCATTTGAGGTGTATTATGGGTCAACTGAATTGTACGATGCTATTTCCTTTTATTATTCAGGGGCTGATGGGAACTGCATGCTTGTTTCTATACCACGTTATCTGGTATGTTTGGGTGTTTCTTGGTACCGTCTCCTACATTTGAGCTGTAGTGAAGTCAACAGAAGAGTCCGATACCATTTTTTGTAGTTCGACATGTCGATGACGTCATAAGTAAAGGTCGTCGGGTGGTATCCCATGATTCACTTATGAGTAATTTTCGCTGCATTATATCTAATATCTGAGTACCCCCAAACTTTTTTTTAGAAAAATAGCACTGATCACGTCTAATCTTCGAATGCATTGCATTGGAGAGTAAGAGGCACAGAACATTTGGGACAACCAGACCCGAAGAAATTGCGTCAAGGGCATTGGTTGGCTTTACTAGATATACAGGGAGCGATACCGCACAATAAACTTAGTTTCGGTGCGGACAGTGGCTGGTTGGACCAAGACTGTTTTGGCTTCCCTGAGAAAATCAGATCAAATTCAAAGGAATTTTGATACGGATTTATGACCACATGCACCTTATCAGTTGTCCCTGAGTGTGTGTGTAGAAAGCGGTGTATGGCTGAGCGGTGCCTGGGCCAAATACTCAGCGAACAATCCAGAACGAACACGAACAAACTACCGCAAAAAATACATCTACCTGAAGAGCAAGCAGAAAAAAATAGAGACAGCGGTAAGAGATCGGATCCGATTTGAAAGGTTCGCAGGTTCGACTCTGCCCGGCGGCAAGTATTTTTGTGCTCCTTGGAAAGTCACAATTAACCGCAACATCAAATAGGTTATTTTATTAATTTATGTCCACAAGTACAAAAAGTATAGGCAAACTGCTAACACTTAAAACGGGACTGTAGTCAACGCGTACACCCGAACGTTATTTATAAATCGATGCGTCAATTATTTTGTAATTGATTAATCACATGTACAGGGGTGAAATTTATCGAAGAAACAGGGGAACAAATAATTCTGACCGCATCTTGCGCACGTTATAAACGTCGCTTTTTTTTCTTTTTCTTTTAGTGACTTGGTTTCTGTAATGCCTTTATATGAAAACAAACTTGATCGATAGTCTGAAAACAGCTTCTTTCATCGCACATTGTAATGGAATGTAGTTCCATGAAAGCTTCTCTGGAAGTGATTTCTTCTTCTTTCTCGATGAGCTAAGTGCAGTTTAGAACTTTATTACATTTTTTACCTGACGATAAAAATATACACCGCTGGATTGCACTAGGGGGTGAACATTGGGGGAGGGGACGACGACTTTGACGCCGTACGCGTTTGCACCTTATGGACCGTTCACAATCCCAAGTTCAAATGTTTGTAGAGCTTATGGGACTAAACTGCGGGGTCATCAGTCCCTAAACTTACGAACTCCTTATGAACCAGCTAATACTAAGGACGGCACAAACATCCATGCCCGAAGGGGGGATTCGAACCCCGACAGGGAACGGCCTCGCGCATCGTAGCATAGCGCCACAACCCCAAGTTTTCAAGATAAGGCGCTTGTTTTAAATAATGACGTCCCATGGATGACTTAAGTAGGATACGCATTTCCAATGAGCACAAAAATACTTGCCGCAGGACGGAATCGATCCCGTGACCCTTTCAGTACGAATCCCATCTCTTACCTTTTTTTTCAGGTAGATCCGTTCATTGCTGTCGTTTGTTCATATTCCTGCTGGGTCGTTTATTGAGTTTTTAGGCTCAGTTTTTATTACAGAGAGCGTCCGATCGTCCCGAGCCACCTCGCCCGGCGCAGAGCCACAGCCCGCTTCCTAAATACACTCTCTACTGATAAGGCGCATATCGTGATAGATCCCTATCATAATTCCTTTTGTTTCCTAAACGTTCTAACATCTGGAGTTCCCACTCTGGACACTTGCATGTATCACTACGCCCTACATGTACTACAAATATGAACGACTTGGGCGATGACGAGTTAGTGTCTTCAACTTGTAAGATGCATGAGGCATCGTGTCGTGTACAATAATCGCGAGGAAAACGTGAAGAGCGTTTGCAACAACAGAAGAAGAGCGAGACATGAATAGCACATAGCCACTTACAGAGCACGAGAACGAGAGAGACAAGTGCATCATTGGTTCAATTGATAACTTTGTAATTTACTTAGTTTTTACAAGCTATACTCAAATATGAAATAAATCAAATGGAAAGTTATAATTTTTATGTTGTTTAGTGGTTGATTTCAACTCTTCGAAACTTTTCATCAATAACTTCTAATTTTTTGCGCTCGCATCTTTTCAGAGTAACTGGTAGAAAATGCATCTAAAACGAATCTTTTGATAGTTTTTTTTTACATTTTAACAAACAATATTTGCTTGTAAGAATGAGACTCTAAGCCCATACATAAAATTATTTTTAAAATAGCATATTTATGATACTAGTTCATTTAAGAAACCTATATCTTTCGAAGAAGCCTACTGTATATAATCTAATTTGGGTCAGAAAATTCAAAAATGTTTGTAAATCTATCGGACCAAACTGCGTGGTCATCAGTCCGTAGCTTACAAACTACTTAAACTAACTTAAGGACAACAAACACACACCCATGACCCAAGGAGGACTCTAACCTCCGACAGCGAGCAACCGCGTGCTCCGCATCGAGGCGCCTTAGACCGCTCGGCTACTCCAACGCAGCGGCCACAAAATTACTAAGTTGTTTTTTTTTTTCGATTCGTGTTTTGGATGTTTTATAAAGCTTCGCGTAGTGATTCTGTCATACAAACACTAATTATTACGTAAACAGTAAATGGTTTGCTTGTTTAACCGTTCTCGGACCACATTACAGAGCTGCGCTTCCTCTGTTTCTTGGTTTACGTTGGATCTGACCGCGGGACAGTCCAGCGCAGAGCAGTGCTGTGCGATCTCACTCTTTCCGCAGCTCTCTCTCTCTCGCTCCGTTGCCGACACTAACGACACACGGTTACGGCCGGCGCGGTGAACTACAGTGTACACCTGAC
This sequence comes from Locusta migratoria, assembly GCA_026315105.1. Lineage (NCBI taxonomy): Eukaryota > Metazoa > Arthropoda > Insecta > Orthoptera > Acrididae > Locusta > Locusta migratoria. Next base: position 469,624,795 of record CM048744.1, on the reverse strand, counting down.
GCGGCAGAGGCGAGGCGCAGGGCCTCTGCTGGTCAGCGCACACTTCACGCAGCGCAGGCAGAGGAGGGCAGCGCCGCTTGCAACGCTCACGCAACACAGCACGTGCTGCATGTCCACTGCAAACCTTTAGATCCAATTAAATTCCTGAGTCTCCTTCAAAATTCAGTTAATCTATGTGTGTGAATTTGATAAAGTGAGTATAAGAGCAATGAAAGACCTGTTGAGCAACAGGCAAAACGGTAAAAACAATCAAATTGTTTTCCAACAAAGAAGAACGCAATTCCACAACTGTTGCTACAGTTGAACCACAAACTGAAACATATGCCCGTTTAAGAAAGACGAGTGAGGTGTGCGAATCACTATAGTCAAAATGTTGAAATGTTTGTATAGCTTATGGGACTTAACTACGGGGTCATCAGTCCCTAAACTTACAAACTACTTACGAACTAGCTAATACTAAGGACGGCACAAATATCCATGCCCGAGGGGGGATTCGAAGCCCCGACCGTAGTGGCCGTGCAGACCGTGACTGGAGCGCCTCAGTCCCCTCGGCCACCGCGGCCGGCACTATAGTCGGGCCGAAACATGATGATCCCTGGCTCCGCCTACTGGGCTAAGAGACCGTCCCACTCGAAGAAACGGAATCCAGCCTTGTTGCCAAGTAGTTAGTTTGCTGCTGGTCAGTGAAGCTAACAGTCACTGTTGTCTGACGGAACTGGCAAAAGGGCACAACGCAGCCGGACGCGCTCATGCGCAGAGCAACGTTCCCATTTGACTTACTTCAATGGTCTGCTGCCGCAGCCGGCGGTCTATGTCGTTTGGCGCAAGCACCAGGGATCACCGTATCTGTATTTCGGATCAACTATAGACTCCACACCGAATTGGTTTGCGTCGAAAACCTGCCTGTCATAGGACAGACCAGAAAAGAAATTTACAAATGTTCAGATGTTTGTATAGTCTATGGGACTTAACTACGGGGTCATCAGTCCCTAAACTTACAAACTACTTATGAACTAAGTAAGACTAAGGACGGCACAAATGTCCATGCCCGAGGGGGGATTCGAACCCCCGACCGTACTGGCCGTGCAGACCGTGACTGAAGCGCCTCAGTCCCCGCGGCCACCGCGGCCGGCAAATAAATTTATATTTCTCTTATGTTCTACTTACTTTCAAAGGAATAAGCTGCAAATATACACATATTAGTAAGTTTTTTTATGTCGAAGTTGTACTTTCTACCGCTTAATCAGTTAAATTCTGCTGTTTTAAACATTAATTTTCGTATTACGTATGTCTCTTGATATTTTACTAATGCTTGTAACGCAAAAATTATACTATCTATTTCGTTAATTACGTAAACAAATAATATAAACAAACATCACTGCCAGCCACGGTGGCCGAGCGTTCTGCGGTGCGTCAGTCACAGTCTGCACGGCCACTACGGTCGGGGGTTCGAATCCCCCCTCGGGCATGGATATTTGTGCCGTCCTTAGTATTAGCTAGTTCATAAGTAGTTTTAAGTTTAGGGACTGATAACTCCCATAGTTAAGTCCCATAAGCTCTACAAACATTTGAACAAACATCACTCCTTCGGCGGCTTGCCCACCCCTAGGAGCGCTAGTGTCCTTGCAACTGTCTGTTGGTAACAACTTTCACAGCAGTGAGTGTCGCGACTGTAAATGTTAGACTGTGATATTAGGCAGGTATACCTGTTTCCTTGGCTCTTCAATTCATATTCTACCAAATTCAGTATGGATACAACTATCCCTGTACCCATACCAACCGTCGGCCCTCTGTGAGTTGCAAAAATCCTAAGGGGAAAACAAGAATTTTTTCCAGAAAGCAACTTCAAGATGATGTAGGCACCAATAGTGGTCCAAAGGTGAAGACTCAAGCGCAGAATATACTGGCGTGAAGATCTAGCCAGTCTTTGGACTGATAATTCCAACAGTATTTTTCCATATAGACAAAGCAGGGGAGATTGGAAATAACTAGATAAAGTTGCAGACTTCCTCAGTTTCGATGAGAATTAATGCAGTTCGTAGCCCTTTCCTATTAACTGTTTAACTGTCTCACGGGCTCATAAATAATACCGTGTAGGCCAAAAAACATGGTACAGTGCGGGGGAAAAATGCGATGTAAGCGCGGGACGATATATTACGAGGCTTGAAACACGTCGCGGCGCCTTGTTGCCACATTTGCGGCTGCCGTAATTACGGGCTGACGCCGTGGTATCGGAACATTTTTAATTGCCTGCTCCATTATTCATGAATAATTTTGCTTCGCCATGTTAGTGGCAACAAAAAGTGCGTAGAACACTGTTTTCAACCGCGTGACAGATGGGAACAATTGAAGCGTACTTTAATTTGGCATCAATTTGAATACATAATTTCTCAGCCAAGTTACTGCATAGGCGCACGTGTGCAAAAGTATTCTACATCTCGGAGATCATAATACCCTAATCTTCCTTCCTTTCTTTTTTTACATCTCGGAGGTATTCCGAGTTATTTTTCTATTACTGACAATTGGTTTGTTTTCCTTTGATACAACTTCTGCACTCCATACGGCTGACAAGGAGGCCACATGGGTATAAGACTTTAGAATTCTTTTATATTTGTGGTACGTAAAGTTCAGAACTCAAATAACAATCAGCCAAGGTCATTCGACGCAACTCAGAAACATTCATGAGAAAATGGACTTTTAAGTTTTGCAAGTTTACGAATGGACCAATAATTAAAGCAATTGTAATGTCTGTCGGTGCGGCTCAGGTGGTATCGTTGTAGACCCACAACCATAGGATCAGCGGTTCGAATTCTCCCGCGAGATTTTTTGTTCGAATACTTACATAATTTTAATATCTCATGCTAAATTTACGAAAAATGCACTTATTTTTGTTTATTCCTAATTTTATATGTTTTATGAAAGTTGTAAATATCAAAAAACGTAAGTTAACATTTTTTACAGAATTGGCTTCACTAATAGTTGACGATTGTTCAGTTTGTGAAGAGCTACGACTCTGGTTTTGTAAAGTCATCTTCATAGCTACTAATGGCTTTCCAAGCAGCTAACCTTCTTACACATCGTTTTAGGCGACGACAAGGTCTTCAGCGCGTCTACAAACACATAAACAAAAACCGACACAACATGGAATCATAGGTGCCAAAGCGTTTTATATAACTGAATTAGAAAACAACGAAAAAATATCCCTCACAGCGGAATTCGAACCAGCGTCTCTAGGGTTGCAATTACAGAATGCTACTACCTGTGCTACATCGACATACGATGCAAGTGCTTTAGTTATTGGTACTTACGTGACTTGAAAAATTTCAAAGTAGATTTTCTCGAGGATTTTTTAGATTTGCATCGCATGGCTTTGGCTGATTGTTATCTGAGTTCTGAACTTCACGTACAGAAATACCAAAAAATTCTATAATAAGGTACCCTTGAGGTCTGTTTGTGAGAAGCCTAACTTTTATGTGTGTGACTTCTGTAGTTTGCCAGTCTCAACATTTCGTAGTAACCCCTGCGCCCATTGTCCACACTTGCATTTTTTTTATTTAAATCTTTTCCATTTCAGCATAATTTTTACCAACTGTTGCTACAAGAGTACAAGACTATTGTTAAGCTTAAGGGACTTAACTGCGGGGTCATCAGTCCCTAAACTTACAAACTACTTATGAACTAGCTTATGCTAATGACGACACAAACATCCATGCCCGAGAGGGGATTCGAATCCCCGACCGTAGCGGCCGTGCAGACTGTGACTGACGCACCGCATTCCGCTCGGCCACTGCGGCCGGCCCATCTGTTGCTTCTTCTATCAGGTTTGCTTAGTATTACTGAAATAATGTCCGCGTAACACAATGTGTTTCTAAGTGATTCTCAAGAGTTCGAAGCATGTCACAGCAGCAAGAATCAAGATGGAATATTAGGATTTGACGTCCCGTCGTCAGCGTGGTCACTAGAGACGCAGCACCACCTCGGATTGTTTGGTAAAAACAGGGAAGGTAATCGACGATACCCTTTCTAGGGAACCATACCGGTATTTGTCGCGAGACATTTAGGGAAACGGTGTAGAATCTGGATGGTCGGACGCTGACCGTCATCCAAAATGAGTCTGTTCTGCTAACCACTCTCAGGAGCACTCCCAATATGAACTACTACCGAACTCAGTAATGCTTCGCAGTTGCTGAATTTGAATGAGAATTGGGTATACATAATAAACTATAAACTCTCTCTCTCTCTCTCTCTCTCTCTCTCTCCTACCTCCCTCTCCCTGTATGGTAGTGATAACTTTTATTTTTGAATGAATGTCTTTAATTTTTATGTCTTTTATATATATATTTCTTCTTTAGTTATTTATTATAGAATTGATTATATACATCATGAAAAGTATATTAATCGTTTTATTTTAATTGTTTTAATATTTATTTTTTCAATAGTTTTTTTTAATTATTAGTCTTCTCGCTGTACATCCTCTATTACTATATCTTTATGTCCATTGTCTCCCCCTCTTCCTCTGTGACCTATTATTTATTATATTTATCACTAGCTGGAAACCCGGCGTTGCCCGGGTATTTATTTATTTATTCCTGCCATTTTTCGGGTCTATATTAATTTGTATAAGGGATGTATGCCTGTAAAACCTCTTGAGAATACAATTAGAAGAGGTAATAGATTAAAACTTGAAGCGCGATGGGGCGTTTTCCATGAACGTTACTGTTTATGTGCTCATATCTCATGGACTACGCGTGGGAATGTGATACAATTTAATGCTACATTCAACTATATATGTGTATACTGTCTGTAAAATTTCCTGTCGTTACAATTTGTAGTGTTGACATTATAAATTGTAACGTCATACCGAGAGCCGTAGTTTTACTCCATAAACAGAGGAAAAGTAGTAAGCGAGAAACTTTTTTCCTTTCATCATTTTACTATGGTTGGCAGCGAGAAAAAGTTTAATAAAGGTTTCAAATTATGTTTAAAGTTTGTTGCGTCGCTAAGTACTGTCATTCTCATACAGTGTATTTCGAAAGTCTCGCCGCATTATGTGGCATTTTTTGCGATTTCTGTTGGTTATGACGTATCGTTTGAACCATGTGCCGTATGTGATTCGTAAGCATGCAGCAATTATTACCTCACGGTAAGGAATGTGTGTACCAAATTTGGTTGAAATCGGTCCAATGGTTTAGGATAAAATGAGCAGCATTGACGCAAAATGCAGCAGTTTTTCGCGCATCTAATTGCTTATGACGTCATATCTCGTCAACTATGTATCGTACGTGATTCTTACACTTACGGCGACCGTTCTCATGGATTGAAGCTTACGTGTATAAAATTTGAGAAAGATTGGATCAAAACTATAGATTTGTATGCAACACGTACACTCATACGGACACTCTGCTTTATATATTAGATGTTCGACAAGACCACACTGACGAGCAAGTCTCCATGGTCATGGAATGAGTCAATACATCCAATTGTAACATGAAACGTAAGGTAATCCTATGCACGCAACAAGCCTAAGTAAAAAATTAAAAAAAAACTACTTATCACAGAAATAAGCTTAATTTTTAATATTTTCCCAGAATTCCCCAACATAATAAGCCACTGTTTTTCGACCTGTAGGTCGCGACCCCCAGCGGGGTAGTAAAGCCTTGCTCAGGAGGTCGCCGTCACGGAAGGCAGTATTTGCACCATAAAATATCTAGGGATTCAGGGATACAAAAAACGTATGCCTAAGTGAAATTCATTTGATGTTAAAACTGCGGAATGGCTTGTGAAAGATTCATTATGAACTGTACTGATCATAGATAGTTTTACAATACAGTGTATTAATGATAAATCAGCGCAAAGTCTGGCATCTTTTTTCGGGAACCAATAGATACATAAAAGAACATAAAAGAATTCTGTAATGTTCGAATACAGCATTGGTAGTGTACTGCTTCAAAGAGTCGCGTCAATTAAATATCCTGGCGTAACGCTGCACAACGATGTAAAATGTTACGAGCATATAAAGACGGTCATGGGGAAGGCGGATGGTCGATTTCGGTTTATTGAGAGAATTTTGGGAAGATGTGATTCGTCTGAAAATGAAGCCGCATATAATATGTTTGTGCAACCCGTCTTGAGTATTGCTCAAGTGTTTGGGATGCCCACCACATCAGTGTAAAGGACGACATGAGGCAGTTCATAGGCGGGCGGCTAGGTTTGTTACTGGTAGGTTCGATCAATGCGCGAGGGTATCTGAGTTGCTTTGTGAACTCAAATGGCAGTGGCTGGAGAGAAGGCGACGTTCTTTTCGAGAAACATTGTTGAAGATATTTAGAGGGCTGGAATTTCAAGCGGACCGCAGAACGATTCTATTGCCCCAAAACTACATTTCGCGTAAAGACCAGAAAGATAGAGATTAGGGCTCATACATATGTATGCAAGTATTCGTTTTTCTCTCATTTTATTTTGGAGTGGCACAAGAAAGCACACTAGGTACCCTCCGCCACGCACCTTTGGGAGGATTGCGGAAGTTGTATGTAGATCTAATTCTGAAAAAAAATAATAATAAAATAAAAAAATACTTCACAAATTGTTTGTACAGTGGGACCTTCCTTAATGAACATAAGTCGCTTCTCTGTATGCAGTGCGGAACACTCGTTCAGCAAAATATATTGTTATGTCCTAAAAATGCATAAAAAAAACTTCTTCCAACGATTTAAAAGAAAGAAGATTAAATTTGTGTCCTTTGAGATCACATAGTTTAGTTACGGTTCGTCAGGGGTCTACCAGAATATTTCTACTTACAAGAGGGTAGCCAGAATATTTTCACCTGGAAGAGGCTCGCATATTCGAAAATGTTGAAAAACTGGACTTAGCCATAAATCAACTCTCCAGTTTGGACTTCAGAGTGCATGACTTAAGCATGTTTAACAATTACCTTGATATTGTTGTTGTTTGGATGTTTTAGGGGGACAAAACGGCGTAGGTCATCAGTCCCCTCCCCCTTTATATGACAAAAGCAGGCTGCAAGAAAACAGAAAGTGACCACATCACCAGCGTTCTCGGATTCCCCGAACTACACCCAGAGTGACGGAAGCCAGTATAGGACTGATGTACGTCTTGAATAGAGGCGTGGATATCCCCAATACTAGCTGTATTGTGTTTGACCAATTTAGTCCAGTCAGATGTAGTTCGATTCTAACATAGCCAAGTAAAGTCCCAAATGGATTTTTCGTAGTCTTGCTCATAATAGTTCGTAGCCTTGCGCTTACTAGTTCGCGATCGGGAGCGCTCACTTTAGTTCGCGGCCCTGCCGCGAACTAGTTCGTTCTTTTAGTTCGCCCGCTCCCAGTGACGGCTGAGCGGCGTGGTCTGCGCATGCAGGTGAGGGAGACGTTCCCCCACCTAGCTGCTTCATGCGCTTGCTGCGTGAGCCGCTAACGATATCACGCAAACCAAAAGAAACAGTATGTGGATAATTTCACGCGTTTAAGTTTAGAGTTATCTTTATATCTTGGGATTATGGAATTTATTAATCAGACATTGCAGAATACTTCAAAACAGAAATTTTGTAGCACTGAACTATGTAGGTAGGCGCTCACCTCGAAATGGCTCTCATCAGCAGAAGGTCGCCACGTGATTTTTAATTCTGCTGCGAGCCCTTTCGCTATTGCTCGTCGGTCTTCGGCAAAGAATCCAACGAACTAAGAAAGAGATACGTTTGGCATAATAGTTCGCGACCGATCGCGCATATTTTAGTTCGCGACCGATCGCGCATATTTTAGTTCGCGACCGGTAGCTCTCCTCCTAGTTAGCAGCTTGGTCGCGAATTAGGTCGCTCTTTTTAGTTCGTCCACTTTTTTTGGCTTTTGCTACCGCTACTGAAAGAGCACTTTCTTTTGTTATGTCAGCTTTTTTATATAATGATCAGCATTGCCCAAGCGTGTGCTATTACCCGTATTTTTGGGCAATGCCTATAAAACTACAGCTGAACTGCATCTCAGCTCGAAAAGACGGTGACTGGCAGAAGGGAATCACGCGATTCTGCGCGCTCTCGCGTCCCCTCGCTGTTCCCCCTCAGCCTTCGGAAAAGGAGCGGACGAACTAAGAGGCGAGGGATCTGCGAACTAGTTCGCGTAGTTCGGCTGTGGGAGCGCTCTCCCGAACTAGTAAGTTCGCGAACTACACAAGACTAATTTTTCTATTAAATTTGAGTTAAAACACAACCAGAGCTATAAATTGGTATTATTCACTCGTGGAGGGACAGCTGTTAGAGTTACTAAGCAGAACCGACTTAAACTGTCAGTAGTATGGCAGAAAACACCACCATAATTGTGGCGCTCCGCAACTGCAGAATGTCTGGTTCCATGGCGTCTTTCAGTGTGGGAAGGTCGTTTACCCTAAGGAAATAAACTTGCGTGCTTCATCTCTTTGTGAATTGTGAGAACTTTAATCTTTACGAATTCATATTTAAACATACCGTTTTGTACACACAATTGGGAAATCAAAAATTCGTCTAGGCAGTTGTTAAAACGCCTGAAACAATAATCTGGTGCCACATTAAGGTACTGAGTAGACTTCTTAGTACGGACGAATTATTTCCTCGTTTGTCCAGTTGTTTCATAAGCAGGATTATAATACATGGTCTAATCCTTAAAAACAGCAAGGGAGTCCAAAGCAAAGTGCCGGAAGGAACTGTTGGTTTATTTTCAGCTCCGACAATCGGTACTCAAATCTACGAGGGCCGTTTTTAAAGTAAAAAACCGATTTGTAAAAGACGAAGAGAAACTTACTTTGTGTCACAAACTACAATATGGACTTTTTTCAGTACTCTGCCTAGTCACTATGTTATTGCTTTGGTCATCAGTCCGGAGACTTGTTTCATGCGGCTCTCTCCAAACTACTCTATCCTGAGCAATCGCCTTCATCTCCTCATAAGAACGGCACCCTACATCTATTTGAGCCTGCTTACTGTATTCTTTTGGTCGCTCTCTGCGACTTTTAATCCACACACCTCCTTCCAATGCTAAATTCACGATTTCTTGATGTCTAAGAATGTGTCCTACCAATCGATCCCTTCTTTTAGTCAAGGTATGTCAGAAATTCATCTTCTCTCCAATTCTATTCGGTACCCCATCATTAGTTACGCGATCTACCACCTAATTTTCAACATTTGTATGTAGCACCATTTTTCAAATGCTTCTGTTCTCTTTCTGTCTGAAATATTTATCGTCCATGTTTCAATTCCTTTAGAAAAAAACTTCCTAACATTTAAATTAATATTCGATGTCAACAAATTTCTGTTTTTCAGAAACGCTTTTCGACCCCTCGTCATTCTGCATTTTGTATTCTCTGTACTGCGACCATCGCATGTTATTTTACTGCCCAAGTAAGAAAACCCATCACCTTCATTGGTTCGTCGCCTAAACAAATTAATTCAGCGTCACCAGATTTTATTTTACTACATTCCATTGCCCTTGTTTTGCTCTTGTTAATGTTCATTTTATACGCTCCTTTCAAGACACTGCCCATTCTGTTCAGTTTCTCTACCTGGTCATTTGCTGTGTCAGACAAGATTACAATGTCATCGACAAACCACAGAGTTTTGATTTCTTTGCCCTGACCTTTAAGGTTCCCTTTCATGCCCTTCCACCTTTATAACTGCTGTCTGATTTCTGTACAAATTGTCTCCACGAGCATTCAAATATTTGGCAAGTCGTGGCCCCCAGCCTTTGGATCCAACATCAAAGAAATCTGCCGCCTGACCGTCGAATATTTTGTAGTGAAGTACGTCAGTAACAATGTAATAAACTACTGATCTTGAAACTTCTGGAAATTTCTGGTGCCACTCGTCAGTAATGAAGCGCCTTTGAAGACTTGGCAGAAGAAGTTCGCCAAAACGTTTCACTATTGACGAGCTGTACCTGAAATTACCACAAGTTTCAACATCAGTAGTTTATCACATTGCTACTGACAAAATTCACAAAAATAAATAAATAAATAAATAAATAAATAAAAAGAAATAATTACGACCAGACTGTAAAGTTCTTTGATGTTGGAACGCAAAAACTAGTGCCACCACATCACAAATGTTTAAATGTGCTTGGTGACTCTTACTGAAAAGTAAAAAATCAGAATATTGTAGTTTCCGTTACAATTTACTTTCATAAGGTAAATTTCTCTTACTCCATTTACTCCTTTAAAAATCCCAAGTCTTTATTACAAATCGGTTTTTACTTTAAATATGACCCTCTTACGTACAGAACACATTTAGAAACAAAAATTTGTTGTACTGTAGCGCAATGGCTAATAAAGTAGCGTAAGAAATAAATTACTGAACTCGTCTTGGCAACAACACTCATGTAAGAATTTTTTATTGTTGTTGTTGTTGTTGTGGTCTTCAGTCCGGAGACTGGTTTGATGCAGCTCTCCACAATACCCTATCCTGAGCAAGCCTCTTCATCTCCACATAAGAACGGCAACCTACATCTGTCTGAATCTGCTTACTGTATCCATCTCTTGGTCTTCCTCTGCGATTTTTACCCCATACACGTCCCTCCAACGCTAAATTCACAATTCCTTGATGTCTAAGAATGTGTCCTACCAATCTATCCCTTCTTTTAGTCAAGGTATGCCAGAAATTTCTTTTCTCCCCAATTCTGTTCAGTACCTCCTCATTAGTTACGCGATCCACCCACCTAATCTTCAGCATTCTTCTGTAGCACCATATTTCAAAAGCCTCAATCCTCTTCCTGTAGGCACTGTTTTTCGTCCATGTCTCACTCCCATACAAGGCAACACTCCATACAAATGCCTTCAGGAAGGACTTCCTTAGGCTTAAATCAATATTCGATGTTAACAAATTTCTCTTTTTCAAGAACGCTTTTCTACCCATTGCCATTCTGCATTTTATATCCTTATATACGGCGACCATCGTTTGTTATTTTACTGCCCAAGTAACAAAACTCCTCTACCTCCTTTATTGCTTCGTTTCCCAATCTAATTCCTTCAGCATCACCTGATTTCCTAACACTTCACTCCATTACCCTAGTTTTGTTCTTGTTAATGTTCATCTTATATGTACCTTTCAGCACACTGTCCATTCCCTTCAACTGCTCTTCCAGGTCTTTTGCTGTCTCTGAGATTATTACAATGTCGTCGGCAAAACGCAATGTTTTTAATTCTTCCTCTTGAACTTTAATTCCTTCTCCAAATTTCTCCTTGCTTTCCTTTATAGCTTGCTCAATGTACAAATTGAATAACATTGGAGAAAGACTACAACCCTGTCTTACTCCCTTTCCCACCACTGCATCCCTTTCATGCCCTTCAACTCTGACAGCCGCTGTTTGGTTTTTGTACAAGTTGTAAATAACCTTACGCTCCCTATATTTTACTCCTGCTTGCTTCAGAACTTGAAAGAGTTTATTCCATCAACATTGTCAAAAGCCTTCTCCAAATCTACAAAAGCTAGAAATGTAGGTTTGCCTGTTCTTAATCTATCTTCTAGGACAAGCCGTAAAGTGAGTATTGCCTCCCGTGTTCCTACATTTCTCCTGAACCCAAACTGATCTTCCCCGAGGTCGGTTTCTACCAGCTTTTCCAATCTTCTGTATATAATTCGCGTTAATATTTTGCAACCATGACTTATTAAACTGATGGTTCTGTAGTTTTCACACCTGTCTGCACCTGCTTTCTTTGGAATGGGGATTACTACATTTTTCTTAAAGTCTTTGAAATCGCCCATGTACACCATACGTAGATCTGCACGCCATATGAATACCGCGCAGAGAAAGTTTTGTAATTCATCTGTTCAGTGAACGGAGCACAATTGTTTACAACACAAACAACACAGAAATGTAATATTTCATGGCAACACAGCCGGAAATTTAGGCTAAACGAATTTCGTGTGCGTTGAATTTCGTACCTTTGTGTGGGAGCAAAGCGAATGCAAACAGCCTGGCAAGCGCTGTAAATAAAGCAGGAGCGCTGATGTAGTTTTTGCATACTGTTGTGCGCTGCGACGGTATGCTCCGCAGCTCGACATTACTTCGCCGATATGGAATTTGGATACAGATCTTATCCACAATTCTCGCTAAAAGGAAGAAATAACTCACCCTGATGGCAACAAAAAATAGGTACATAAAATACAGTAAAAAAATGATGTATTAATACTGACGAAGAAATCCTTTCCTAGATTTACATCTACATATGTACTCTGCAAATCACATTTAAGTACCAGGCAGAGGGTTTATCAAACTACATTCAGCCGGCCGCGGTGGCCGAGGGGACTAAGGCGCTCCAGTCACGGTCTGCACGGCCACTACGGTCGGGGGTTCGAATCCCTCCTCGGGCATGGATATTTGTGCCGTCCTAGTTCGTAAGTAGTTCATAAGTAGTTTGTAAGTTTAGGGACTGATGACCCCGTAGTTAAGTCCCATAAACTATACAAACATTTTAATAAAAAAAAAAAAAAATAAAAAAAAAACTACATTCATATTTCCCTACTGTTCCATTCTCTGACAGCACAAGTGAAAAAGGAACACCTAAATATTTCTGTTTTAAATCTGATTTCTATTTTATTACTTTAATCATATCCCTCTATATGTAGGTAGTAGTAACAAAATATGTTCGCGTTCGGAGATGGATGGTGACAAAATTTCGCAAATAGTCTCGCCGCGTCGAATAACGCCTTTACTTTAATGATTTCCACCCCAAATCGTGCATCATATCTGTAACACACTCTCCTCTATGTTGCATTAATTCGAAACAAGCTGTCCTTCTCTTTCTCTAAACCTTTTTCTACGTCAGTCGCAACTGGAGAGTATCCAATAATGCGAAGTAATGCTCAAAACAGGACGGACAAGTGTAGGCAGTTTCTTTAGTAGAACTATTGCATCTGTGTTCTGCCAATAACAAGTAGCATTTTTTTCACCTTTCCCACGATATTTTCTACGTGTTCTCCAATTACATCTGTTCGCAATTGTAATTCCTACGCATTTAGTTGAACTGATTTATCGTGTAATTATTTAGTGTCAATTGCCAATTTTTCTGCGGTGCAAATATCTGAATCGTTTCGCGGTTGCTTCTAATCTTCTGGTGACTTCACTAACGGATAAAAGACAGCATCATCCGACAACAGTCTAAGAAAGCTGCTCAGATTGTCTCCTAAAAAGCATGCCAAATTTAAACAGACACAAAATCCCCCTAGACGGGCAGTCGTTTATAGAAACTCGAAATTCAGCTCGAACTTCAGTGCGAGAAACGTACAAACTGTTTCAACCACGAATCCTTGCAATTTCTTAGAAAATCCAAAGAAATTCTAGTCATATGTATACTAACGCAAAAACGTAATCAATACCTTCACTACGCGATAGCAGTGCTGTTGCTCCTGGTGACAGTAATGCTGAAGCAGGATTGCTGAATACAGCTTTCCGAAATTCCTTCACCAAAGAACAAGCAAATACTTTACAATTCGAATCAAGAACAGCTGTCAGCATGCTTAATTTTAGATACCCTACGAGTCGTACAGCAACTTAAATCACTTTCTTCAAAACTTATGAACTACCTCGAAGAGAAGGACCTATTGACCGATAGTCAACACGGATACAGAAAGTATCATTCGAAAAAAATATTCAAATGTTTGTAAAGCTTATGGGACTTAACTGCGGACTCAACAGTCCCTAAACTTACAAACTACTTCTGAACTAACTTATACTAAAGACAGCACAAACATCCATGCCCAAGGGGGAATTCGAACCCCCGTCGGGGAACGGCATCGCGCATCGGAACATAGCGCCTCAATGCGCACGGCCGCTCCGCCGCGGCCAAAGTATAGTTCTTGTGAAACGCAGCTAGCTCTTTACTCGCGTGAAGTGATGAGTACCGTTGACGAGTCTCAAATCGATTCCATATTTTTAGCTTTCCTGAAGGCTTTTGACACTGTATCTCACAAGCGGCTTCTAATCAATTTGCGTGCTTGAATATCGCCACAGTCGTGCGATTAAATTCGCAATATCTTGTCAGAAAGGACACTTTAGCAGTAGTTGACGGAATCTCATCAAGTAAAACAGAAGTTTCCCAGGGAAGTGTTATAAGGCGCCCTACTGTTCCCTATTTTTTTATAAACGATTTAGGAGACAATCTGAGTAGCTCTCTTAGGTTGTTCGCGGATGATGCTGCCACTTATCGGTTAGTAACGTCACCAGAAGATCAATAGCAACTGCAAAATGTTTTAGATATCTGCATGGTTCAAAAATTGACAATTGACTCTCAACATTGAAAAGTGTGAAATCATCCACATGAGCACTAAAAAAAATACGTTAAACTTCATTTATACCATCAATCAGTCAAATCTAAATGCTTTTAATTTCAACTAGTACTTAGAAAATACAATTGCGAACCACTTAGATTGGAAAGAACACATGGAAAATATTATAGGAAAGGCGAACCAAAGACAACGTTTCTTTGGCAGAACACTTAGAAGATACAACAGTTCTACCTAAGAAACTGCCTGCACTAGTGCGTCATAATTTGGAATATTGCTGGGCATTGTGGGATCCCCACCAAGTGGTACTGACGAAGGATATAGACAGAGTTCAGAGAAAGGCAGATCATTTTGTATTATAGCGATATAGGGGATAAAGTGTCGAAATGATGCACGAGACGAGGTGTAAATCATTAAAAGAAAGGCTTTTTCGTTGCGGCGATATCTATTTGCAAAATTCCTTTCACCAACTTTCTCCTCCGAATGCGAACATATTTTGTTAGTACCTACCTACCTCGGGAGATGTGATCATCATAATAAAATAAGAGAAATCAGATCGAAAACGGAAAAATTAGATGTTCCTTTTCCCCACGTTAGTAGATAATGAAACGGTAGATAAATATCATAAAAGCCGTTGAATGAACCCTCTACCACGCACTCAAATGTTATTTGTAGAGTAATTATGTATATGAAGATGTAGGGACCTTTAACACTTACCTGGGGAACTTCAGCTACTACTTCTATTTTACTCAATGACTTTCAGTCAATTACCACATGCTATGCCCGTTCTGACAGAAAATCGCGAATCCATGTGTACAAGTGTGGCAACATTCCGTTGCCGGCCGCGGTGACCGAGCGGTCTGCGGCGCGCCAGTCACGTTCTGCACGGCCACTACGGTGGGGGGTTCGAATCCCCCTCGGGCATGGATATTTGTGCCGTCTTTAGTATTAGCTAGTTCATAAGTAGTTTGTAAGTTTAGAGACTGATGACCCCGTAGTTAAGTCTCATAAGCTCCGCAAAAATTTTTTTTGTTATTATTATTCCATGCGCAAGCAAACTATAGTATCAAACACCATACGAAAATCTAGAAATATGGAATCGATTCGAGATTACTTGTCGATTGTACTTACCGCTTCATGTGAGTTAAGAACTGTCTATAGGTCAATAGGTCGTTCTCTTCGAGGTAGTTCATAATGTCCGAAAAAACAATATGTTCCAAAATCCTGCTTAAAACCGACGTCAGTGACATAGGCCTGTAATTTTCGGGTCACTCCTGTTGCCTTTCTTGAATACTGAAGCGATTTGTACAATTTTCCAGTCTTTGGGTACGGATCTCTCGCTGATCGAGCGATTATATATGATAGCTAGGTATAAAGCTACAGCATCAGCATACTCTGAAAGGAACCTAATTTGTATACAATTTGGAGCGGAAGATTTGCTTTTGTTAAGTGATTCAAATTGCTTTACTACTCCAAGAGTATCTAAAATTACGCGTGCTAGCAGCGGATCTTGATTCGAATTCTGGAGTATTTGCTTTTTCTTCTTTCGTGAAGGAATTTCGGAAAGCAGCGCTTAGAAATTCTGCTTTATCAGTACTGTCATCAGTTGCATCACCATTCCTATCGCCTAGTGAAGGTATTGATTGTGATTTTGCTGCTAATATACTTTACATATGACCAGAACTTCTTTGTAGTTTCTACCGAATTACATGACTTAAACTATTATAATTTTCTCGCATTGACGTTCGAGCTCAATTTGGAGTTTCTGTAAAATATTGTCAGTCCAGGGGATTTTGTGCCTGTTTAAATTGGGCATGTTCTTCTCTTTCCTTTTGCAAGAGTGATCTAATCAGTTTCGTGTACCACGGGGCTGAACCCCAGCTCTTGTCTTGTTAATTTATTTGGTATAAATCCCTCAGTTGCTGTCGATATTAAAAGTGTCACAGGAGAGTCCTTTATTCTTTCTGTTGTGTACTTTCGTTGTGTGGTATTTGTCGCCATCATTTATTGGATTTTGGTGTTCATGTTGTTTTTGGCTTTCCACCGTTTGTCGTTAACTGCTGGGTTACTGGCGGGCCTTTGCAGTCTATAATTAATACTTTCCAATAAAGTTTTAATCACGTTGCGGAATTCATCTTTTGTATTACTGGTGTAGTGTGTTACTGGACGCCGGAAGTGTCAGATCTGATTCTCTGATGTATACTGCAAATTAATTTATAGAATTTCAGCGTGGTAACATATCTGTGAGTTACACTGAAGAGCCAAGGAAACCGGTATAAACAGGTGTTTGCAAATACAGAGATATGTAAGTACTCGAGGTGTCTGGAGCAAGCGTTACATCGGTTACTCCTGCTTCAATGGCAGGTTATCAGGGTTTAAGTGAGTCTGGACGTGGGTTATAGTCGGCGCATGGGAGATGGGACACAGCATCTCCGAGGTAGCGATGAGGTGGGGAGTTTCCCGTACGACCATTTCACGAGTAGGCCGTGAATACCAGGAATCCAGTTGAACATCAAATCGCCAACATCGCTTAGGCCGGAAAACGATCCCGCGAGAACGGAACCAACGACAACTAACGAGAATCTTGAACGCGACAAAAGTGCAAACTTTCCGGAACTTGGTGCGGAAATCAATGCTAAGCCATCAAGTATCAGTGTGCCAACCAATCAACGAAACATTATCGATATGGGCTTTCGGATCCCAAGGCCAACGTGTGTATGGGAGATTGGGATAGCCCAGTAAGGGCGTTGCCATAGTAGGTAGCTTTTCAGCTCCTATTTTCATCTAGGGGATTTCAACAGAACTTGTAAAAATAAGGTCTGAGAGTTTATGGCTGGTGCTGCGCTCTGCGCGGCCATATGGTGAACAAACTCCTCAAACTACGCCATTACAGTTCTATCTGTTGTGCAGTTTAGATTGTGGAAAATTCTTATGCGACTGAACTCTGATTTTCACGTATTTTCTAGCGACTGTAAGTACCGTTTGTATTATAATTTCTTTACCATATTATTTCTATGAATATTAGTGTTCTATAAGGTTTAATTCACTGTTTGCTCAAGCAGCTTAAATAGTTATTTATAATCTTTAAGGACGACTTTCCCGAACTGTGCAATACGGTTAGCCTCAGTAGATAGCAATGGAATAATAGCGGTAGCCTACAGGCACTCCCCCACATTTAGTTAAATACTTACTTTCAGTTGCATTAAAAGGAAGCCGTATTTTAACTATCCACATTGGCCCTGTTCAGTGGTGACGCGTACTAAGTGTTCACTGGTTCAGTGAACCCCCAGAAAAACATGTCGTGAAAAAAAGTAAAAAAAATAAAGTGTTTTTCAATCTTTATTCGTTTCGCTCTGTTGGATCATTTTATATGCACATTCAAAGTATTTTTATCGCACGAGAAGCGTTTTACGTCGCGGAGACAGCACGTATTCGAGTCACAACGCAGCTGCCTAATATAGGCACAGTCTAAAGTAGACTATGATATAGGCCGCAGTGACTGCAGCGTTCCAATGCGCATGCGCGGCTGAGGTTCAAATTCTCTTCTGAACCCTCTGGAGACAACACGCGGGCGCTTCCGCGGCAGGGAGGGGAGAGCGGAAACGCCGCTTTTAACTGGTAGAGACACGTTCCCAGCTACTCGAGCTCTGGCAGTTAGGCACGAATGGTTCCAAAGCAAAGGCAATGGAGCTACTGCACACCTCGCCTTCTGCAAATCGTCCATGAAGCCAACATACGCCCTTCATATTTTTTTGAGCATTGAAGATTCATCGAAAATACGTCATATTTGGTAAAATTTCTTATAAATTAAAGACGCATTAACTGTAAAACCTTTCAGAAGATCCGATTATGAATAATAAGGCAGTCACTATTCTCCACCTAGCAAGAATAGCCGTGTGGTTAGCGGCATCACTCTGTGCTGTCGAAGCTAGTGGGTTCGAACCGACTGCAAACAATTTTTTAAACCCAGTCTTCTTTTTAACAGATACAGGAACAACAATGACCTTTGTACTGTTACTTGCCACATATACTTTGGACTTTTTGCAAATGTGTCGCGATTTTGAGGATAAATGACATTTATAATCTTCGTTATAACAAATATTTAACTTTTTGAAAGATGTGGGGGGAGAGCAGACTTTGCGCATGCATAAGTTTAGGAGGGGGGTGCTGCTTACAGTGTCACATGACCTGAAGGTAGCTTGTCTCTTCATTGTAATATTCATTTTGTTACAGTCATTTAATATTGCAATTAGTTATAAAACTTATATGTTTAAATAAAATAAGGTGGCTGGGACCGGTGACTGAAACTCGGGTGTGTGAATGTGCAAGGTTTGTGTGCAGATGCAACAGTACCTATCTAGATTGGAACAGCACTGTGAATGCATAAACGTATCTGAATGTCTGAACATCAAATAAGAGTAAATATTATAATTAATCAGCCTGTCATCGACTGATTGCAATGAGTATGGCCTTGTTAATGTGCTTAACTATCCAGAACACGAGTCTGGTTAAACAATGAATGACAAGTTCGGTTTGTGACACAACAACACAGTGACCAACTGTGCTTTCCAGTCATGTGTGCGTACAGGGTGATATATAAAACGATGCTTTATGCATTTTTCCTCATTATTTGTATTTTTTATAATTTATTATGTATTTGTATATTTTGTTTCTGTGATATATTTGCATTGTCCTGCTAATTTCCATATATGTCAAAAATATTGTAAATGTAGTAGACACGCTGGGTTAGCAAGGGCTTTGCTATTGTATAGAATCATCTTTGAGTAGGGAGTTTTTTTTTATCGCTGGTAGCGCAGAGGCGCACAGCGAGAAAGAGTCGTTGTTGAGTAGTAGCGGCGGACAGACGCATTAGTGAGACGATGTGCTCAGTGGTGTACGGAAAAAGTACGTGGATTGGCACTAGTGGAGGAGACGGCGAAGAGGCAATATTATTTATTCATACGGCCACAGCTTAAATAATTAATAAATGCATCAAAAGGAATGCTGTGGGCCCTAAATTGTAATTAACATTCGTCGCCAAGAAGAGCCTGTGTTTGCGAATTGTTATGTGCCAACAGTCTCCAATCAGCAGCAACACGTCGCACACCAAATTCAGTAAGAACTGTCCAGTTTGTCTTAGCATGTACAGCTAACCAGCGTATTAGTGATGATTGTTCAATAGCGAACACTGTTATTTGTGAACCTGTGTTTAAAAAATCATTACCCATAGTCATTGTCCAGACAGGTTCCTTCCTCATCCATTGTTTTTCCGAGGATATCCACAAAGTTATAGAAAACAAAATCAGAGTCATTAAAGACAATGTGACAGTCGTTAATAAAAAATTTGTTCAGAAAAGTATTACTAAACGTAGCTTATGCCAGTGTTGCTGATCAATAGGTTTGCTAAGTTGAACGAAACTGCTAGATTAACTTTCAATTTCAAAGGATATTTCAATAACAGTGTAAAAGATTAATTGTTTTCCACTGCATATTATTTTGAGGTAAAGTTTGTTTTAACTTGCAGGTACTGACTAGCGAGAATAGTAATTGTTTACAAGTGTTTGAATGCTAATAATTCCTGGTTAAAGATAGAGCAAAAGTTAATCAGAAGATTAAATGGTTCTTTTCTAAATATTCAGTGTTATCACGACAAGTCATTATTAATTTTTGAGCTTGCGTTTAACAGTTAATAGTTCAGTTACAACTTGATTATTGCTAAAGCGCATGGTATACTCGCTGTAGAATAATTTCTGGTACTTATATAAAGAATTAATTATTTGAAGCTGTAAATATTAAGTATTAAGGTGAGAGTTTTGCATGATTTGCTGCATGTTGCATTTGCGCGGCTATGGCTTGCATTTCGCTGTCTTACAGTGAACCCTGTGTTAGTAAACTATTTGTCAGTAATTAGTATATTTTCAGTGTCTTTTGTACCGGATTTGATGCACATACTGTGATTCACGGCCCACCAAAATTTTACGTAATTTTTCACGTTTGTTAATTAACTTTGCTATTATTGACATCCCACCAAATTATTTGCTCGTACATCGAGCTGGCGACCGTAAATCAATAAGTTATTCCCTTTTTCCAAATTAATCCCTGTGTTCCGTTTGTTCCGCATGTTTTTCATTTAAACATTAATAATTTTATTCCAAATTTTACCTCCCACTTTCTTTATTCCTATCGATCGTTGTTGTCTACCAAAGAGGTGCAGCAACGTTCCGGTTATAGCCTCCACTACATCATCGGCCTCATTACCGATTGCTTTTCCACCAAATTTAGATAATTAGGCACACGGGCCATTTTTCTAATTATCATATACTAACCGGTGGTGTAGGAAGGGTAGGGTTATAGGTTGTAGCTCAAGTTCTAATTCGTTAATCAGACAAACAAACTATTCATTACTTAAATTAAATGCTGATCAATGTTTGATACAAATTTGATATCCAAAATTAAATGTGGGCATTTGTGGGGTGATAGACAATCTCGAACAGTGACTGATAGTAGCGGAATGGCGTAATTGCATAACACAATAAAAACACTTAATTTGACAATTACGACTGTTAATCAAAGATTAAAGTTTAACTTACTACTATGACACAGACTGAGAATGACATCTATTCGTAGAATGACAAACTATAACAGTACCTGATAGCAATGAAAGGAACTTGTAGCCTACAATCTGTCATAGAGTAGGAACATCTAAGTTGATAAACTTGTTCAATCTATCCTAGTGTGGAGACGTCTAAGTCGATAATTGTGTAATTGACTAATTATTTACAGTACAGATCAAAGTTTAGTTTATTAAATGCCAAAACTGACTATAGATTAGGTTGCGAGCTTGACAACAATTATTGTGTGTACCGATACCTTCTGAAATTGTGACTTTATTAACAAACCAATTATTGTGTTGCAACAAGTGGTGTAATTAGTATCTGTATGAAAAGGCACGTTACACAATAGACAAGTAATACCGGTAGCTACCTGATAAGCAAGTTGGTTTCGACTTCTACAACTGAATATGAATGACATAACAAAAGTGGACAATAAGTAAGTGGTGTAATTAATTTGGTATGTCAAGTACTTTCCACGATTGTCAAAAAATATTGGTAGCTACCTGATAAACTAGTTGCTTACGATTCTTGTATCCCAAAAAAATGTAAGAGCATGACAAATTGGGCTACTAAGTATGGGCGAAATAAATTTAAATTCACTCACCTCTTATCCGTAGACAGCAGCTTCTTGCAGCACATTAATGATGAAATCCTGCCGTTTAAAAGTTGCAGCCTAAAATTACTTGGGGATAATAAGAAATTTCAGTTTAAACAAAAGAGGGACATAACGTTGTCTTGAATTAAAACAAAGTTATAAGTTATGATTATAATTATTATTATCGTTACCTTATCAACATAATCATTACAGAAAACACCAAAATCCGAATTATTAAGAATCCTAACAGCTTACGACAATACTCTCGCAGTCTACAGCTCTTCACCAGCACCTAACTTCGTCCGTCCACTTCCACTCACTCCCACCTTCTCTCTGTCTCTGTCCTCTCTCGTCATTCACCACCTACCATTCAACAGTTCATGTACTGTCTCTGGCCAAATAGTGACAATACAATGCTGCCACCCTTCAGTTACTTACTGTGTTTTAGTGTTCATGTGCATATTCACGTGTTGTTGGTGTTTATTATTAAAGGAAAATGAACAAAGTTCTGTATCTTATATAAACAAATTACTTAGCCTTAAGCTTGAAAGAGAAGTGTGAAATACAGAAGCTTGGTAGGCCGACGTCTCAGCTCGAGTTGAAGCAAGCGCAAACAAGCCGACGTAAGACATTCTGCAGATGTAAAGAAAATATATCCAAGGGAGGGGGGGGAGAGGGGAGGGGGACCGGGGCACTTTCCCCTGTTGCCACTCGCAGAGGTGCGGCAAATTGTTCTTTGGACACCGAGCGGGGTGTGGTGGGCGCCGAACCAAAACATCGACGCGCCGAGCTGGATACAAGGCCCGTGCGCTGCCTGCCATACCAAAGAGAACTATTTGTCTTACGGAGCGTTGTGCTGAGTTTGGGGATTCGAACACGTTGCACACTGTGTTTCAGAATGTTTTTCGTGTCATCTGCGTGATTCACCGTGCAGATTTTTGCTGTTATGAGACAGAATGCCTCAAATGAATCGTCCGATTCCAAAATCGGTAAGATATCTTACTAGTAGTTCATAAATATCTTGTAACACAACAAATATTTCTGTGAATCACATAAATAACACTGAGACATTCTGAAACACAGTGTGCAACGTGTACGTATCCCCAAACTCAGCACAACGCTACAGAAGACAAGTAGTTTGCTTGTGCTATGACTACTCTTGGCAGGCAGCGCACAGGCCTTGTATCTAGCTGGCGTTGGCTGTGAGAGGGAGGGGGGGGGGCCGCCACTATCAATATCCGGCACTGAAAGAAGTGAACCCCCAATCAACTGAAGCACCAGTAGCCACTGGCCCTGTTACAGATGCCAGTAACATGGAATAGAACCACGAATCTAGGGAGCTGGTCTAAAAAAAGCCCTTAAGATACTTTGAATTTTATCGAGGAGGGTAATAACATCAGGACACCAAGCAGAGCATTCACTATTCCACTTATCACACTACAAGAGCCAAAGAAGATATATACGGCATCTAAACTTCACTCGAGGCATAATTCAACATTGACTCAACAAAAGAGGAAGTATTTGCTAATGGAATAAAGTTGTTATCAGACATCTTTTATGATTCGTCTCAACAGGAAGTGCGAAGAGCAGCCTTTCAGTTTGCTGAACAACATAGCTGCCAGGTTTTCTCAATGGTTGTTTGGTGGAAAACACTTGTTTGATGGCTTTTTCAAACGAAACCCTACCATCAGCATTAGAGAAACCGAATCTACAAGAGTTAACTGAATAACTGTTATAACCACAATCATGTGAATAATTTCTACAACCGACTCTATACCAGATCACATACTAACACAGATGAAAGTGGTATCATGGCATTGCAAGACCCTGGATCATTAGTTGCCACCAGAGCCGTATTTAGGCATGTGTAACATGTGCAACTGCACACAGCGACAAAATTTTGGAGGCGGCAAAATTTTGCCATTAAAAAATTGATATTATTGTAATGTTAAGTGAATCATCGTTTGACATTTCATAATTTATTGGCAAAGTTTTTCACATATATTTCTACTTGCCATTAAACTCTTTCTATACTACTCGTAAACATGTATGATGTCTTTCAGGAGCGAACGTTTTAGGTCTCGGTCAGAAGGAGTGCGAGCGCCGCTGTGGAGTAGCCGGGCGCCGTGGCTCAGCGCGCCCGGTCAGGGGGCCCAACGCCCTCTGTAATAATAATAATAATAATAAAAAGCTGAGCCATATGATCAAATAAGGGCCAAGAACGAACTGAACCGACGACCGCAAAAATAGATCTACCTGCAAGAAAAAAAAAAAAAAAAAAAAAAAAAAAAGAGAGAGAGAGAGAGAGAGCGGCCTAAGGCGCCTCGCTGCGGAGCGCGTGGTTGCTCGCCGTGGAGGTTCGAGTCCTCCCTGGGGCATGGGTGTGTGTGTGTGTGTGTTGTCCTTAGGTTAGTTTACCTAGGTTTAAGTAGTTTGTAAGCTACGGACTGATGACCATGCAGTTTGGTACGATAGATTTACAAACATTTGAACTTTTTTAATTTTTAATTTTTTTTATTATTTTTTTAGTGCGAGCAGCCTGAGTGGCTTACGGCCGCGCTACGCCGTCCTCGTCCGCGGTGTTCAGCTGGCTCCTTGTGATTCTTTACAGAGTCCGCGGCGGGCAAAAGTAGATGCAAGTTAGTGTGATACCAACATCCATTTGGTTATCAGTTATGGAAGTGATTTAAATTTGAGTAAATAGTTTTTGTTATTCCTTCATCTGTCTAGATTAAGATTTAAAACAGAGATATGACAATTTCTCGAAATAAGTACGAAATAAATAATTTATTTCACCCAGGCGCAACATTGGCCCATGTTTTGGGGTTACTTTGGCCCAAACAATGTTAGGATTACGCTTTGTTTATTTTCTTAATACCAATAATTATTTTGAAGTTTCATTACTCTTTTGAACGGAATTCTTTGCAACGAGGCTGAAAAAAATTTAATTTCGATTTTAGAGACAATGCCACGTATACACAAGAAGAAACCTGTTTATAGATCATACGTAATGTTGTAAATGAGTTTGTATCTGTCCTTTGCAATGGGGAAAAGTATCCAGGAAAAATAACAAAGATTAATGAAATAGGCTGACTTTTGAATGAATGTAGAAAAGACTTAAGTGTTGGAGGTGGCCTGAAAGACCAGATTAGATGTTGTATTGCTGGAAAGATGTGCTGTTCAAAATAAAGAACCCAAAAAGTATCTAAAAGGAACCAATTTTCAGTTCCTGAATTGGACAACTTTATTTAATCAATTTGAGCTTTTACAACAAATAATAAAATAAACTAATCTGTATTTCTTTTTTCTCTCTCTCTCTCTCTTTAAATGTTAGTTATCGAACTCAATTTTTTAATGTAAATGACTTACTGAAATTCAGTAACGTGCTATTATATATATGATCCTTTTTGAACATGCGGGGGCAAAGTTACCCCAAGTAAGGGTAACTTTGACCCATTTAAAAAAAAAAGAAAACTTTTACAGTCATAAACGTGTGTAAAATTTGATAATAATACACCAGTCTTGTCACACCTGGAATATAAACGCTGTAACAAATTTTGCATTGCAGTTTACCAGTTCTATGTCAGCTACCAAGAGCTTAATATGGCAAAGATTGTTGAAATGTGGGCCAATGTTACCCATGCTGACGGTAGCTTTCATGACATCCGTGTGGGGTTGTATTCTGCTACAGTTTGGCAAAATAATGAAAAAACTGCAAGATAAGGATGTAGACATTTCTATTTATGTTGAATTGTATGACTCTCTTGGAGTGTTTTTAGCTGAGCTTCAGACATTTTTTTCAGTTTACAAGGTTTCAGCTGAAAAGAAACTTACGAAGATTAGGAACACGGATTCAGTTCCCCCCCTCTTTCAGCAGCTCAAAATCGAAAAGGAAAACGTCAAATTAAACGCAAGACATTCTTTTATGAGTCATCTGACTCAGAAGAAGAATCGAAATGTTCTGAAGAAGAAAAAAGATCAGATGCTTTTGATATTTGAAGGAGAATGGTAACATCGTATTCTAAGATATAAAAACTCTTCTAGATGAGTTATAGAAGAGAGACAATGTCTACGAAGAATATGCCTCCAGATATTCATTTCTCTCAAATATTACCGAATTAGAAGCTGTTCAAATTTATGATACTGCACAGAAACTTAGAGCCATTTATAATTCTGAGATTGAGAACAACTTTGGTGAAGAATGTTTACATTTCAAAAGTTATCTGTTGTCTCTGAAGAAAGAGGATGGTGACATTTTGTCCTCTGTTCCAGTTCTTTGTAGAATGTTGGTTTGAAAAAAAAATTGACTATGGCTACCGAAATGTATACACAGCTCTCAAAATTTACAACTGCACACCAGCAACCAATTGTTCTGCTGAAAGGTCTGTTTCCGTTCTAAAGCGGCTTAAGAACTACCCACGGACTGCAGAGAATCAATAATGACTGGTCAATCTTGGAGTTCTAGCCAATGAATCAGACATGACAGTCAGCCTGGATTTTGAAAAAGTGAGAAACGAATTCGCAAATGCCAAAGTGAGAAGGAAGTCATTTTTGTGAATTTGCTAGAGTTTGGAAAAGGTCAGTTACACGGTACTGTAATATGTGTTTCAAACTGACTAAATTTCACATTAAATTTTGGTATATGGTATGTAAATGTGGTGGTTATTAATTGTATATTTACCATGTACTGCGTCCAAGTTTAATGTTTCAAATTCTAAAGTTTGTTAAGCTTAAGGGACTTGACTGCGGGGTCATCAGTACCTAAACTTACAAACTACTTATGAACTACCTTATACTAAAGACGACACAAACATCCATGCCCGAGGGGGGATTCGAAACCCCGACAGTAGCGGCCGTGCAGACTATGATTGGCGCGCCGCAGACCGCTCGACCACTGCGGCCGGCGTTTAATGTTTCTACGACAGTGTATCATTCTGTAATTTTGTCATGTTTTAACTTTAAATTTGTAGATATGCTTAGTGTTATGGTATGTTACCTAAATAATTGAGTAAATAATGTTTTTATTCAGAGTTTCGATTACAACAATAAATTTCAAAATTCAGGTTGTTGTGTCGGTAGCAGTGGTGTATCCAGAGAGGTGCATTTTCTATATATAGAAATCAGTTTGAATCCCAGGTGCTAGGGTCGGATCGCATACTCTGGTTGCCACTAAAGGCAACGAAAGGGTCATCTCATTGACCAACTGGGAGAGGGGGAAGTTAGTGACTGAATATCTGATATGAGTGTAGCAGGAAGTTTTATTCCTTCAATGGTTATTTATTCGCGAAAAAGGATGAGCCACTTGCTAAAAAAAGGTAGCTCACCTTGTGCTGTATATGAATGCTCACAAAAAAGATTGGACCAATGGACAGTTATTCATTACTTGGTTGAAGCATTTTAGCTATCACTCCAAAGCAAGCCTTGAAAACCCTTTGTTGTTAATACTAGATAATCACAACAGTCACACCACTCTGCCGTCATTTACATTGTGTAAAAGTAATGGTGTTACTATGGTATCGTTTCCACCCCACTGCTCACACAGACTGCAACCTATGGATGTCACTTCCTATTACTCTTTGAAAGGAACTTAAAAAGGAGTGTAACCTATACACACAAAATACCATAGGGTAAGGTGTTACAATTCACTTCGGACAAATGTTATTGTAACAGGAAATACATTGAGAAAAGAAATAATTTTAACTATGTCACTTGTTCTTGGATGTTTAACGAATATGTAATATAAATATTAGACAATTACAAATTTTGGTATAAACACAAAAAAAGTTTACAACATTGAAAAAACATTGCGCGTTAGACTAAGTAGCTTCACTCACCTCTCAACAAGAAAAAAATTTATACCTCCATAGCACAAAGTGGTGTATTCCTGGAAAAGACAAAAGGAGCTGTAGAAACCTGCTACACTACAACGCCAAACAAGTGCAAGTGCTACCAACACTACGAGACTGACAAATTATGTTGATCTGAATTGTACCTATATCGAATTTGTACCACCTCACCCTAAGCAAGTGAGAATTACTCCTTATAATTTAACAGGGTTTCTTAATCAGGCTTATTGAAGAGTAACAACACTTGCAATGGTTGTCTCTGGGTTTAAACAACAGTTTAAACAATGTATTCACTGATGACGAATTTTGTGCTGCAGACAAATTGGAAGAAGTACGAAATTCGTCTGTTCCAGTAATTGAGAATGATAACACAAGTGTTGAACACATAGATTCGCTTGGTCCAAAGAACACTGAAGAGCCAAACCAAGAAGCTGGAGGACTAACTGAACCCAAGGATTTCAATAATTCAGAGACTTTTGAAGACCTGATAACAGTCCCCTCTTTCCCTCTACATGTGGCTCAAAGGCAAAACCTAGAAAGCAAAGAGAAAAATAAGTCAGAGATTCTGACCACAACACCAATAAATGTTGAAATTCAACTGGCTGATCAAAAGAAATCAATGAGGGACCTGAAGAAAGAAAATGTATTACTGAAAACACGTTTAAAGGAACTATTGAAAGGCACGCCTAAGTGTGAGCAGGAGAAAGTGCAGAAAGAGGGCATCAAAAAGTCCACACGTACACTTAAAAAGGAAATGTCTTCAGACTACGATGAATTTGGATCTATTGATGAAATCGATTATGTGAAAATGATTGCAAGAAATTATTTATCTATGTGGTTAGGAGATGTCTGGATTCTCGTCCTGTAAGGTGAAATAATAGCTTCCACATTTAAAAATCTATAACTACACCACCATCAAGATAGGAAACATTAAAAAAATGTAAAATTAATGCTAAGTTCACTTACATCCACTCTAAATATTACACTATCTTTGAGTTAATAATCCAGTGTTATGATGAGATTTTCAATTTCAGAGGATTGCAACTGAAAATCTCAGAGGATGTAAATCATTTCCATTGGGCACTTAAAACCCCTTTTCTTAATGATTCAAACCTAAAAACTTCTATGTCAGTGGGAAATATCACATCACTTTCATATTTACAGTTAAAACACGCGGAAAAACGTCTATAACTTGATACATCCTACACATACTACATAAACATTGTCCACACCTAATTTGATTGAAACATCAAAGTTACATGCACAACGCATATTCGCATATTATACAATTACGATAAACCTCATGTACAAATATGCCAGTGAAAACCTGCCAGTGAATACCTCATTAGGACCATTATAAAGTACTGATAACGAATCACATACTGACACACGTAAAATACAGAAATATTCAAACAAGTACCGGAAATCATCATAAAATCAGGTCGCAAATATAGAAAATAATTAAATCATAATACAATCACCGAAATACCACACCATCTGATAATACATACAAACCTTATTTGTCTATCGTAAAATTATCTAAATACCATAACAACACTAAGTTATTTAGTATATCCCATTTGGCAAAATTAAAACAGACGTTGTAACTACCACACACCTCAAAATTTATTTACAAGCATAAAACACAACACGCACAATCTAGAATAAGAAACTGATATATTTAATTTGTAAAGGTAATTTTTGACCTGTTTAATATTTGACTGCTTGAAAAAGTTATCTATAATTTGAAATTAATTTGACATTGGAGCTATGCCATCTTGTAGAAGAGCAGAAGCCATGTTATTCACTGTCTAGAGGGATGTCGAAAAGAGGAGTTGACTTCATGCTGAGATCAAATCATAATATGTAATTTTGTAAGGCATTAAGATAAAATATTGACCACAGGAAAAATGCGTTGAAATATATAAGTTCCCTGATCACCATTAAATCTGGTGAGGAATTGACGCAACGCCCCTAGACTACACCAGCTAGACAACAAAAGCTGCTTGCAGAGACTTTATTTCAGATTATTAATATTTATCGAACCTGTGGCACAGTCTATTCCTCAAAGAATTCTCTCACCAAATCCCACGTAGTATCGTGGACGAAGGTGAGAAGCTTCAGAAGATATGACTAACCAGAAGAAAAAAAAAAAGGTTTCTCGTTCAGACGTTAACCTCATCGCAGTGTGTTGTTACTGTACAGGCCCCGGACTAACATTTAATTTAATAACTATAAACACCGGGCGCGATCGCAGCAGTCTGTTGGTGATAGCGGTGTTGGCGCCGGTCGCGGTGGCCGAGGGGACTGCGGCGCTTCAGTCACGGTCTGCACGGCCACTACGGTCGGGGGTTCGAATCCCCCCTCGGGCATGGATATTTGTGCCGTCCTTAGTTGTAGCTAGTTCATAAGTAGTTTGTAAGTTTAAGGACTGATGACCCCGTAGTTAAGTCGCATAAGCTCTACAAACATTTGAACATTTTAGCGGTGTTGGCAGTTGAACATGCACATGTTTACAACCACCGGAGCCGTGCGAGTGAGAGGTCGGCTGCCTCGTGACCTGTAAAAACCTGCTGTCTGTGGCTATCAATCAAGCCTGTCATCTGCTATGGTTTTACACATCATACTTTATAAGAGGCATAA
The DNA here is from genome assembly GCA_026315105.1 of Locusta migratoria. Taxonomy (NCBI): domain Eukaryota; kingdom Metazoa; phylum Arthropoda; class Insecta; order Orthoptera; family Acrididae; genus Locusta; species Locusta migratoria. The sequence goes on along the minus strand of CM048744.1, from coordinate 469,594,840 downwards.
AACTGATTTCTTGTCCACATTACACAATTAACGGTATATATATTTCGTGATTGGAACTAGAAGATAAGAATAATGTTAACTGCGACTTAGGAGTTCGTGGACTGAAATAAATTTTTCTGACATTATACTTATTGGCTCTCTAGTTGGAAATCATTAGCCGGCCGCGGTGGCCGAGGAGAAGGCCGGGCGCCGTGGCTCAGCGCGCCCGGTCAGAGGACTGAACGCCCTCTGCAATAAAAAAGCTGAGCCAAGAACAGAACGAACACAAACGAACAAACATGATCACTGTCTGCAACGAACGGAAACACCCATAGAGCAAAAAAAAAAAAAAAAAAAAAAAAAAAAAAAAAAAAAAAAAAAAAAAAAAAAAAAAAAGGAGACTGAGGCGCTCCAGTCACGGTCTGCACGGCCACTACGGTCGGGGGTTCGAATCCCCCCTAGGGCATGGATATTTGTGCCGTCCTAGTTCGTAAGTAGTTCACAAGTAGTTTGTAAGTTTAGGGACTGATGGCCCCGTAGTTAAGTCCCATAAGCTGTACAAACATTTGAACATTTTTTGGAAATCATAAAAGAAAGAAGCTCAAAGCTATACTGAAATTTACAGGTACATCTATGCCAGTCATATATGATCAGTTTCTTATTTTTGCTTTTGCAGCTCTCGCAAAATATCGTATAATAAGGTAAATATTAGTGTATACAGCTTGTCCCAGATAAAAGCAATATCGCACATGCCTGAGAGTAAAATAAGAACGAACTAAGTAAAAAAGAATAGACAAAAAGTAACATTATAAACATGTACTTATCTCCTTGTAAGGGCTGATGCAAGTGGTGGCATACATGTGGTTTGCCGGTTTTACACTGTGCTGTACTTCAACCTATCCCCACTTTCAAAGAACTCTACACAGGCCTCAGAATTTATTTATTTATTTTGTTAAGAAGCTGTCTGAGGGGGAACTGCGTTTACCTGCTCGGTTAGCCGTGTGGTCTAACGCACCGCTTTCCGAGACGGGGAGGCGTGCCGGCTCCGGTTCGACTCCGCCCGACGGATTAACGAAAGGGGTCGGAGTGCCGGCCAGTCTGGATTTGGTTTTTAGGCGGTTTTCCACATCCCTCTAGGTGAATACCAGGCTGCTCCCCGAGTCACGCCTCAGTTACAAGAATCGCAAAACATTTCGTAACACTTCACACTTTCCCACACATATAACACCGTACGCAGACGTTTGGGGTACACATTTCCTCCTGGTGGGGCATGGGGTGGCGGCAGGAAGTGCATCCGGCCACCCTGTAAATATTAACACATGCCAAATCCGCGTTTAACACAGTGCCGACCCTGCAAGTGCGGGAAAAGGGCTAAAGAGAGATAGATATGAGAGGAACTACGTTTCTACAGTACGTGTATTGAAAAAGTCGGATAGCGGGTAGCTTACTGCTCTATTCATTTTAGACCATACATTAAGCAGAGTGTGATGCAGCTACGGACTAAGGGGAGGGGGGGCAGAGGAGGCGGACCGCCCCGAGCCTCTCGTCTTGTTGGCGCGGGGGGGGGGGGGGAGGGGGCACAAAATGCCTCGAAAGAACTTTTTTTATTTATTATTATTTTTGGCGCCCTTTTCGTTCTGGGGCCTACAAATCTCGAAAGCTATTCTTTTTAGACTGTCCCGTGCCTCTCTACCTGGGGGGGGGGGCTCCAAATCTAAAAACTTACTTTTTTATAGTAATATATGGATTTACAAGGGGCCTCCTTTTGTTTTGCCGCCGCCCCGGGCCTCCGACAGCCTTGGTCCACCACTAGTGTAATGGAGCTAAGAGTACAGAAAAGTTCTTGAAACGGTAGTCGCACTTATATCTAGATCCTTTCGCAAGCAATTGTGAGTTATCTGAGCGGCGTCATGCTGCGATCACAAGCCTTCGATCTCTATGGATGTTGAGCATAGTGTGAAGCACTGGAGAAGCGAAAAAATTCTGGCCAAGTGTGTCACTTCCTCGTGATGTTAATGACCCATACCCAGAAAACAGGTATAAACTATTTTTTCTTTGGTGGCGACCGATTACAATGGAAAATGACCTGCTATGGTTTTACATCAGGTCATACTTTATTAGAGACGTACAACTGATGTCTTTCCCGCATTATATAATTAATGTAATATATCTACATAGTTCATGTCTGGAACTAGAAGAGAGGAATAAATTAATGTTAACTGCGATTTAGGTGTTGATGGACTGAAATAAAATTTTCTGACATTATACTCATTGGCTTTCTAGTTGGAAATCATAAAAGGAAGAAGGCCAAAAGTAAACTGAAATTTATAGGTACATCTACGCGTAACTCATATATGGTCTCTTTTTTTTCCATTTTCACTTTTGTAGCTCTCAATAAATGTCATACCACAAGGTAAAAATTATTGCATACTGTAATAAAGAAATAATTAAAAAGAATAGATAAAAAACATTAAAGAAATGAAGGCACCTCATTATATGAGATGTTGCAAGTGATGGCATACGTGAGGTTTACAGGTTTTATGTGGGACACGCTGTACTGTATTTCGACCCACTCCCGATTTCAAAGAAACTCTACACATAATTTTATTATGTCTTCATTTTGTTAAGAAACTGTCTGACGGGGCGACTGCGTTTCTACGAAAATTTGGCAATCATTTGTTGAAAATTTTCTTTTGTCTCAATAGTACTCCAGTTTTATTTATTGCAACTGACATAAAAATGTGCTAATTTTGTTTGGCCTCAGACACCACAGGTCAGGTCAGTAAAGGATGAAAAGCGTGTGCCACTTTTTTTTTTTTCTTGTTGTGTTTTTTTTTTCCTTCTTCTTGGTAGGTTTGTCCCCAGAAACAAGGTATACTCAACCCCCTGCATTTTAAGACTGAAGGAAATGCGGTGGTGGCTAAAACTTGTTCATTGCCGTGTACTTAGAGCCAGCTTACAATTCATTAATTTTGATATTTTATTTGTATTCTCATACTGTAGTCACTTATCGGATTTTAAGTACCTAAGAAACAGGGGGTAATGGACTCATCCCATGAATTTCAACTGATATTTAGCAGAATTTTTCCTTAAGAGCAAACAACCATTTCTGAATTTTTATTCATATTACAGAATTAATAGTAATAAAATAAAAAAATAAACAGAACATATTTTCACAAGTGCTGTTTAAAGAAAGCTATCATGCAGAGATTTATATTGAAAACAGGCTGGAGTCGTAAGATACCTGTGCTACAGAAGCAATACCAATCGGCTCACGCCGGCGCCGGCTTGCGCCGGAAACATTAAACATTACAAATGTTTGCGGTTCGACGTGAGCCAGCTGAAGCGGAGTCGTCTCAGCCCGGTCGTCAGTGTGAACACGTCCTTAAGGGAGTGACCTCGGTGTGCAGCTGCACTGAAGGAAGCATAACTGACTGTTGTTCATCAGAGTGAGGTGTAAAAATTTGTAATGAATCAGTCAAGAACAGTTCGACATCTTGTGTAAAATCTTATCCCCTTCATATATTAGGCCTATGTGATATGTACTCCTGTGTCTTTTGTGTACCTGTCAAACTTTTTTTATGAAAACTTCTGGCAGCAGAACAATCATACAATGAATGGACATAAGATTTTCTCCTTTTCTTTTCAACGAGGGGGGTGACAATTTTGAAACTCACATGGGGCGACAGTTACTTTTGCGGAGGCCTTGCTAGCATTGTCGCTGAAAGCAGACGCTGACATACCTACCTAACCTCCGAGCAAATGGACTTTCCTGTCCCACGTCACCGGCATGCGCGCAGTCGATAGAAACACAGTCACTTGTTGGCATGCAGTCTAGTGTAACGGAGTTTCTATCTTGGATCAAGATTGAATGTGCCACAGGTCGTAGAGCACGACAGTGTTATTTAGCTCTTAAAGAGGCGTGCGGGGAATGGGCATTGGCGTACAGAACAGTGGCACATAGGTAAAAGCCTTCAACGAAGGTCGGCAAACTGTGGCAGATATACATCGGGCAGGTCGTCCTAGCATCTCTGAAGAAGAAGTAGTGCTTACAGTTGCCACGTTAGTGGACGGTGATCGACACCAGACGATTCATGAGCTCACCCACGAAACCGGATTAGTGCTTACGACTGCGCTTCGCATCCTGAAGGAATGCCTAGGCATGCGAAAAATTGCATCACGATGGGTTTCGCATGAATTGACGGAAGTGCAAAAAGGACGCGTTACCATACTGGTGAGACGCACTTGGGAATGCTATGAACGTGAAAGAGAGGCTTTCTTATGCCGTATCATAACATTGGACGAGAGATGGGCTACGACGTACGAGCCAAAACTGGTGTCATTATGGATCGCTGCGAAAGTCAGAAGTGTGTCAGAGCCCCAGTATGGTGAAAGTTATGGTGATTCTCGTGTACAACTGAAATAGTGTTATCCTAACTCATTACATTCCTTCGCGGCAGACCGTCAATGCATAGTATTACTTGTATTTACAGACTGTTCCGTCGGTTCTTGGCAGAATATTTGATTCATTTTGAGTGAAACACACGAGATAATTGTGTAATATTCTGCAAAATTTATTTGTTACTAACCGGTTTCCGGCATTTACACCATCGTCAAGTAAACACTACAGAGATATAGTTATGCAACTTAGAAATTCACAGGTCAAAGATCTTAAGTTCTTGTACAGATAGTATGTATACAGAAATTTCTTAAAGAAGACTAGTGTTATAGGTATAATTACATCATTGAACTTGTAGAACTTTGATAAAATATGTGACACAAAATATAAATTACAACACAAAGAAATAATTAGTAACATTTAAAATTTAACAAAATGGTCTATTGATTAACTGCACAAATATTCAGAATATAGAACGGTGAGTATAAGATGAAAGTTCATTTTTGGAGCGGTCAGCTTTGCGAAAGAAGCGGCAACACTCTCTGCGCAAGCCACCATCATCTTTTATAACAATGTGCCATCCACCATACTCCGCTGACATAAGTCCTTCTGACTTTGATATGACTCCAAAGATGAAGGACCCACTTAATGGCATACGTTTCAGAACTGCCCCAGGGATTTGAGAGGCAGTAGACCGCTCCATTCACACCACCAACAGAAACAGGCTCTGTTAACCTTCCACATCGCTGGCAATGGGTTCTACACAACGCTGGAGACTAGGCCTACTTTAAACAGTAACAGGTCCAAACATGTAGTGCTTTTGTATCGGTTGTGAACAAATAGTTGGCACTATTTAAGTTCCACACCTTATAGTTCGTCACTAAAGACCTATTTGCGTTTTGCCAAGGTTTCGATGAAACGTGGCCACTGCTTCTCCACAGCAACCAACAGCCAACTGAAAGTAATGCACTCATGTATTGTTTCTTTGCAGCACTACAAAACCAACAGCACCTTTAGTGGTTCGTTGCTGTTCTATGGCATAACCATCGAAAACAAATAAAAAATTAAAAAATGCAGCAGCTCCAAGTATTAGTTCTTTGGTGCGCTGTGGTAACTAACAGGGCCTCTATTTGTTCTGTATTGTACTACACTGTTTTCTAGGCATTCCTAAACAGAATGGACTCAAGATGTAATAAGTACTTATGCATCGAAATCAGAAAGGAAACTACATAAATTCGTTTTTTCTTGCAAAGAATTCTTAGTAAATGAAAACACTGATAGACGCGAAGGAACATCTTTGTTTTAAATTCAAATGATACCCCTTTCCATGGTATTGCAAGGCATGCGGGATACAGCAGGTAAAAAAAAATTATTTTTTTGTGTCGTACCTGGGTTTAATTTTATTTGCAGTGACAGTGGTTCAGTATGTTAATGTTGGCAATGAAATATTCGCTTTAGGGGGATCATTAATTTACTGATCGGAACATCATTAATTATTTATTTCATTATCAACACGAAGAATAATTCCTCTCATTGGACGGGACTAATTTTTCAAAAAGGATTCAACGGCCGTTGGCAACATCAATACACTATACCACTGCTGTAAGGAAAATGATAGCCATTGTTTCAGTGCATTACACCTTAGTTATGAGAATAAATAATGCAGTATTGCCATCTATTAGTTATTTGATGTACTATGTCAGTAACAGTGCCTCTATTGGGTCTTTGCTATACTATGCTGCAATTCAAGCATAGCATACGCCAGAAACTTCAAATTACAATATCTTTTCTTCCCCTGATCCGATTTTTATGAAATGTATGGTTTCGCACAAGTATGAAGTGCGCGCCACGTACTTACGCCGCGCGCCGCCATGCACGCACGGCGCGGCGTTCTTACGACGTCAGCCACGAGCGCCCTCTGCTGCAACCCCGCCCATGGCCACGACTGCTGCATCGGCCACTTGGGAATCAGCTTGGCACCAGTTAAGACTTGGCTATCGGATAGGCACTAGGAATCATCAGTAGGCTGGCCTCTATATAAACTATGTGTGACCATTCTGCAGTCAAGAACTATGTAAAAGTTAAGTATTACCAAGACTCCATGAAATATGTATCTCGTTCTTATTTACTCTAGTGTTTCCAGTTTCTGCTTCCCACTGGCTGGTCACCTCCGTACCTGCACACGCGTGCATCCTTTATTCCTGTGTCGGTCTCTTTCTACTCGGCCACCGACACCCAAGACAACAGGCGGAAACGAGACACAAAAGTGGCGACGAGGCTGGGACACAAAAAGAGGAAGCTTGTATGTTAGCCCAAAGTACTCTCAGTTGTCGTATGAAACCCCATGAAAGTCCGTATAACACTCTTGGAGATTTTCTGTACTAACCATACTTCTAAGCATTGTATGCACATAAAACTTCAAATTATGATATTTTTCCTTCCTCCGATCCGATTTTGATGAAATTAAGCCTATGTTACTCCCCAAACTATTCTCAATTTACCTGTGGAAACCCATGAAAGTTCTTGTAGTACTTTTGGCGATTATCTTCAACAAATAGACATACACAATGGCTTTTAAACACATGATTAAATTATGATATCTTTATTTTCTATGATCTGACTTTAATTATTGAAGCGTTTATGTAACGGCACGATATTCTAAAGTTATTGCGTGACAACCTTATGAAAATTTGTTAAGTAGATGACATGTTCAAAGAGATAAACATGTTCAAAGAGACAGACCGACAATATGATCATAGATAAAAAATTTCAAACTGCAATATTCTTTTTTCTGTGATCCGATTTTTATGAAACAAAGTCTGTACATTGTCCAGAGTTATGCACAAGTTATTCGTGAAAATCCTATGCAAATTCGTGAAGTAGTTTTGGAAATAAGAGGTATTTAATAGTTGAACAAAAGACACGACGGTTACTGAAAACACTTAAAATTACGATATCTTTTTTTTTATGTGATCCGATTTTTATAAAATTATGCCTATATGTTGACCCAAACTTTCCTCATGTTTCCTGTGAAAACCACAAGAAGATTCGTCCAGTAGTTTTAAAGATTGAAGTGAACAGCGAACAGACCTACATTTACAGATTTATTATTAGTATAGATAAATAAATAAACAAATAAAAAATACAGATCATTCTGGAACTGGAGCAAAGTCACATAAAAGAATCCACCTGACCCCCCACTGGCTGCTATATACAAGACATATAATATCAAGCCATTTTCAGTAATAAGTCAGTACACACTTTAATTCAGCAAGGAATGCTGTATTGGTATAACAGGTAGTACTGTACTGGTGCTGTACTGTGCTGATCATTTGGCATGTAAAAACAAGCTTGTTAGAAGTAAGACAAAGACAATGATGCTTTGTCAGTCTCACAAAGGCACTGCAAGTTGTGAATGTTTGATGGGGATGGCTTACAGGTAAGTCCAAAATAGTGATTTTAAAAAGATCATCTGTGAGTCATCCAAAAGAACAGACACCACATGTATATAACTTATACAATATTCTGTTGATGGGCAATGACCCTTTCTTCAGTGTGGAAGCACTCCTAGGCTCTTAGTCTTAGGAGAATCAGTTTACAAAAACTACAAGTTTGAGTTCTAGCGGGCCGGGTAGAGTTGTTTGTATCTGGAGTAGGCGAATGTAAGTAATTCCATGAAGGTGTGGTGACTGCTGTGTCCCCAGTGGTGTAGGGGTCAGTGCAACTGTGTAGAAAGAAGGAGATCTTGGTTTGAGTCCCGGCTGGGAACACATTTTCAGCTTTATCTATTAGTAGTTAATGTCATATATTCCGTGAATATGAATAGATAATAACTGCAGGATCAAAAGCGGCATCTGTTATTTTGAACATGTCTGAAAGAATAGTGTTGTGGCCGCGCCCCTCTTGAATCCCCTGCCGCCCGCCACATACGGCGCTGCCCTCAGCCGCAACTAGCGCCACCTAGGCGAGCGGCGACCGGCCTGGCGGACGAGCGGGACGCAGGGCAGTTGCAGTTGAGTTTTCCGATAGTCAACAAGTGTATGATGTATATCACATGTGATTCAATACAGTCCTTTTGAAATAAAATACTAAATGGCGACGAGTTAAGGGATATTCCACGATATCCGCGTCAGTGAAAAGTGATACCAGGGCCACTATGGAACAGATACTAGCTCAGTTGATGGAACAGCTCAAGATGCAAAACACAGCACTTCAACAGCTGCTCGTCTCATTCCAGTCTACTCGACAGTCGGCGTTGCACATGCCAATATTTCCTCCCTATGACGAGACTGCAGAAGATTGGTGCGAGTATGAAAAGCGTCTTCGCCAAAACTTGCATGAATTCGGCGTTGATGATCAACATTTATGTAAGTATCTTTTTTGGTCTTGGATTTCCCCAAAGTTGTATCGTCTTCTGACCCAGCTAGTGCCGTTGAAAGAACCTTCAGCCCTATCTTTTGACGAAATGTGCACTTCCCTCTTGTCTTTTTAACGAAAGCAGGCCCATGTAGTTGCGTCGCGAGTGGCGTTCTATCAATGCAAAAAGAAACCGGACCAGTCCTACAGGGCATGGGCCTGTGGCCACCTGAAGTGAACTCACAGGACAAGAATCAAAATTCAGACAACAGCACAAGTTAACCGCGAAATCAAGAGGTCTGAACGCTTTGGAGTCTTGGCGCTTGCTTGGTGCTTGCCTGCCCAGTGATATAGGGCAATTAGAGCGCTTTGGCCGAGTAGGCAGGTTCATGTGTTATGACCAGTAACTCCGGCGTGAAGGAGATTTTTCCAGGGATTTGCTTGTGCGCAGTGTGCGGATCAACTTAAGTTTCGTGTCAAAGACTCCAAAGTGTTCAGACCTCTTGATTTCGCGGTTAACCTGTGCTGTTGTCTGAATTTTAATTCTTGTCCTGTGAGTTCACTTCCGGTGGCCACAGTTATCTTTGAGCATTTGCACTGTGTGGATCATGCATATTTCAAGATTTTGTGTCAAAAGTTGGACTTGGTGGTTTCAACTTGTGAACACTGTTTCACAAGTACACTACGATTGACTTGTCTGCTCGCGATATAAAATTGTGCAGCCACTACCTGTAGCAGCATCGACGCTTCACAGAACAAAGTGAGAAAATTGTCGCGTTTTATTTCAGCTCTGCTCTGCAGTCTGCTACTGCCGCCTCCTGTGTGTGCCCATCTTCTGCTCCAAATGTTTGGTAATGTGTCGCCTACATCATTGCTATGGCCAGTATATTGGTGTTGTGAAGGAACTTTTTAAGTGGGGTTATTTGTTCAAATTGGGTAACTTCATCTGCCCTTTGAGTTTGTATATTTGTGGTACTAGTTAGGATAAATATTCTTCCTGAGCTACATTCCTTCTTCCTTGACTCGGCGAGTCATTTGTTGTTCAAAATGTATAGCCTACATAACTTCAAATTGTTATTTGTCTCTTTTTTAACTGTTGCATACAGGATCTCATTTAATTTCAAAGTTTGTGTAATGTCTCGTTAGCTTTGTCATGTGAATTGTTTACGGTAAATAAATTGCACCTGAAGTATGTGTTTGTGTTGTGGTCTTCAGTCCGGAGACTGGTTTGATGCAGCTCTCCACAATACCCTATCCTGAGCAAGCCTCTTCATCTCCACATAAGAACGGCAACCTACATCTGTCTGAATCTGCTTACTGTATCCATCTCTTGGTCTTCCTCTGCGATTTTTACCCCAAACACTTCCCTCTAACGCTAAATTCACAATTCCTTGATGTCTAAGAATGTGTCCCACCAATCTATCCCTTCTTTTAGTCAAGGTATGCCAGAAATTTCTTTTCTCCCCAATTCTGTTCAGTACCTCCTCATTAGTTACGCGATCCACCCACCTAATCTTAAGCATTCTTCTGTAGCACCATATTTCAAAAGCCTCAATCCTCTTCCTGTCCGCACTGTTTATCGTCCATGTCTCACTCCCATACAAGGCAACACTCCATACAAATGCCTTCAGAAAGGACTTCCGTAGGCTTAAATCAATATTCGATGTTAACTAATTTCTCCTTTTCAAGAACGCTTTTCTACCCATTGCCATTCTGCATTTTATATCCTCTGCACTGCGACCATCGTTTGTTATTTTACTGCCCAAGTAACAAAACTCATCTACCTCCTTTATTACTTAGTTTCCCAATCTAATTCCTTCAGCATCACCTGATTTTCTTACACTGCACTCCATTACCCTAGTTTTGCTCTTGTTAATGTTCATCTTACACAAACTACGTGTCTTATGTGGCTTTGTGATGAGTTTGGGAATACGTACACGTTGCACAGTGTGTTGCAGGAGGTTCTTAGAGTTATTTATGTGATACTCCATGCAGATTTTTGCTGTCATGAGACAAAATGCCTAATATGCATCGTCCGACGCTAATATCGGTAAGATATGTTACTAACTGCTCATAAGTATCTTAAACCTACACATATTTTTATGTGTATCACGTAAATAACATTAAGAACATTCCGAAACACACTTTGCAAGGTGCACGTACTCGCAGATTCAGTAGAGCGCTACGTAAGACAAATAGTTTGCTTGTGTTATGACTACTTTTGGCAGGTAGCGCACAGGCCTTGTATCTAGGTGGTGTTCGACATGGTCAGTCATTATCAAAGTGTTTCTTCTCTGTTCCAATAGCAATGAAAAGGACTATGTAATAAGTTATATACATGTGGTGTCTATTTGTTGTATCTCAAAAGTACTTTATTGAATCACATGTGATATATATCGTACACCTGTTCACTATCAGAAAACTCAACTGCTACTCAGTGGCGGCTCGTACAAAATTTGACCAGTGTGCTACAATATTACAAAAATAAACAGAAACAAAATATACCAAAATAAAAAGCGTGACTGACAATGGAAATAACGAAGCTTAGCAATATCCCCACCACGTTCTACACAAGTGACCAGTGAAAATGCTTGGCTGAAAAGCGCAGTTTCACTTGCATGTTGGCTATAAATTACTAATGTTGTATGTGATTGAAGTTTTATTTACAGAAATTAAAAATTTGGACTCGGAGGTATTTGAATACGGGCCTCACACAAGTAGGTTTGAGAGACAACGAGCAAGACGCCTGAGCCAGCACGCTATATGACTCTGTATACCGCAATATTTGTCATATAGTATTCTTCCGCAACCGTTACAAGCAGTGCGAAGAGAAATATTGATCTGGTGCTGAAGTCGGTCTCAGCACACACGAATCGCCAGGCTTGACGTCACGTCTGCGCATGCGCACTAGCGAAGAGACGACTGCGCCGCCTCTCTGCGCACGTACCAGAGCGGCTGAATCCCACTTCAGCCCACGGAGCTGGTTTCCACTGCAGCTATTGCGGCGAGAGCGCTCCAAAATGCGTTTTTATCCTTATTACTAGCATTCTAATACGTATTGGAAGGGAATTGGCATAATTTTATTGTGATATCTGGATCACATTCCAAGAGAAAGGATGTAATTTTACAGCGATTTCTCGCTTGCATTCGAAGAGAAATGGCATAGTTTTAGTAATATATTTACAGTGTGCTGCAGAACATTAGCACATTATCACCAGCCGCCACTGCTGCAACCACAGAACACCAAAAATAACAGAAGTGCAAAAACCATGTTATCACACGGAAACAGAACGACAGCAACGCTACTAGTGGCCTGGCAGTGAACTTTCAATTCGAAAAATGTGGCGCGAAAATCCACATGTTTACTTCTAAATACACGAATGAGAAAACGTTATATTGGTGTTAAATGACAATATTTTTCATTTATTCTTTGAAGGTGGACTTCATAGAAAGGTTTTTGAGACCTTGCAAAGTAATATATACGAGAAATTTAAATCAAAAACTAACATTAATTGCTTGTGGCTGTTGTTTACAATCGGCCAAACTTCGTAAATGATGTCGTGGTAATCTTTTTGACCGTAAAATTGTTTGTTTCTAAAACTCGGTACTGCGATTTTCACCGTGTGGCGTTATCCCATGGAAATAAATGTGATTTTGCAAATGTCAGACTAAAAATCACCTGATATTGCATGCATCTATGTAAATGATTTTTCGGTTTTCACATACGCTAAGGCACAATTATATCCACTCATGTGACCAAAAGAGGAATAATAGCTTGTACAAATAAATAATTTTACGGCCATACACTGTCCTGCAAACAAGAATGTAATGTCGTGAAGTCTCGAGGGGACTTTGAAGTATGGCCTGAAGTGGCCCTTGCGATGTGGATGTCTGGATCCCAGTATTGGAGACTCGCCCTCCTGGAGTATGCCCTGTTGCGTATGCCGGAACGGAGGGAATATTGGTGACATTGGTATACCGGATTCCTCGTCGGTTGCGCCCGTCGGGGCGTGGGATAGCTGGACAGGCTCTTCGTTTGCCGGTGTCTGTTGAGAAAGGTGTGCTGGGTCAACGTCCATGTCTGATGTGTCGGGTGCAGTACCAAGGGACGTACGTGGTAAGGGCAGGACCCGCTTTCAGAGTTGGTCGTAGTGCAGATTACTTCTCCTGCGGCTGTACAAACTTTGTATAATCGCCGTCCTGTTTGTTCCAATATTCTTCCTTTCATCCACTTCTGGCCTTGGCCATAACCCCGCACCCATACTGTTGCGCCAAGGGAAAATTTTCCAGAAGCAGGGGCTTGAGCTTTGAGTGGGGGACGAATGAGGTGCAAAAGTGTGTGCGGCTGTCTGCCGTGCAATAGCTCTGCGGGGCTGTGCGTGCTCATAGGTGTGAAACGGTAAGAGGCTAAGAAGTCGGTAAGTGCCTCTTCAGTGGTAGCAGAGGTCAGAAGTTTCTTCATTTGATTTCTGAAAGTCCTGACGAGGCGCTCAACCTCGCCATTAGATTGAGGATGAAAGGGTGGGGATGTGACATATTTAATGCCCCTGTGGGCACAGAAGTCTGAGAATTCAGAGGATACAATCTGAGGACCATTGTCGGATACCAATGTTTTTGGGTATCCTTCAAGGGCAAAAACCTTTGATAACGCAGCTAAGGTGGCTGCTGTTGTGAGAGAGGATAATCTGGAGACAAATGGGAAGTTGTAATAAGAGTCGACTACCAGTAACCAATAGTTGCCGAGAAAGCGCCGGGCAAAGTCAATGTGAACACGTTCACATAGGTGCGTGGGCGACGGCCAAGGAACTGTAGTTTCAGGGGCAGGAGCCTGGGCGGCGCATACCTCACAGCTCGCCACCATGTGCGTGATGTCAGCATCGATGCCCGGCCAGTACACATGACGCCTGGCAAGCAGTTTTGTTCGTAAATTCCCCAATGTCCTTGGTTTAATAGTTTCAGTACTTCATTCCGTAGGCTGAGAGGGATGACTACTCTCGTTGTAGCCTCTTCTGTAGTTCCTAAGCGGATCCGACGCCTTCTTGTATGGATGGTCGGGCCATGTGCTGAAGAACTTGTCGCATCACTGGATCCGCAGCTTTGGCTGCAGCTAGCCGTTCCTCCGTGATTGGAAATCCGTCCACCGCGAGTTGTTCTGCTTTGTCAATGTGGAAACAGAGAAGTGCATCCTTATCAAAGGCGGGGTCGGGGCCTTTGGGGAGACGAGATAATACATCCGCATTGGCATGTTGTGTGGTTGGGCGAAAGTGGATCTCGTAATTAAAGCGAGACAGGTACAAGGCCTATCTTTGCATTCAATGTGCGGCCTTGTCAGGTAAAGAAGCAGAAGGACTGAAGAGCGAAACCAGGGGTTTATGGTCCGTGATTAGGTGAAACTTTGTGCCATACAGGACAACACTACATTTGCGTAGGGCATACACTATAGCCAGTGCCTCCTTTTCAATTTGTGATTAATTCTGTTGAGAAGAATTGAGCGTTTTGGACGCATAGGCTATGGGACATTCTGAACCGTCCTGGTATCGGTGGGCTAGTACTGCTCTGATGCCGTGTTGTTCTGTAGCAAGAACAAGCAACTGTCCGGGCGTGTATGTAGCTAGGCATGGAGCCTAAAGCTGAAGAGTTTTCAGGCGGTGAAACGCCGTTTCACATTCCCCTGTCCAACGATATGAGACATTTTTGTGGAGGAGCCTATGGAGTGGATGGGCCACCTCGGCCACAGACGGTATGAATTTATGATAGTAGGCAATTGCACCCAGGAAAGCTTGCAACTCTTTAACATTTTGAGGTCTTGGGAGCGCCTCTATGGCTTCCACGTTCTCGCGGAGCGGAAGTATCCCCTCGCGGGAAAGCTTGAAGCCTAGATAAACCACCGAGGGTTGAAAAAACTGTGATTTTTGTAGGTTGCACTTAACACCAGCAGTCTGAAAAACCGAAAAGAGTTGTTGTAAATTTGCAAGAGGTTCCTTGGTTGTTTTACCAGTGACCACAATGTCGTCCTGGTAATTTACACACCCCGGTATGTTGACAAATATCTGCTCTAGGAAACGTTGGAAAATGGCCGGCGAGCTTGCCAGACGTTGATAACGAAAAAGACCGAATGGTGTGTTTATAACAAGAATCTGACGAGAAGGTTTGTCCAAAGGCAGCTGGTGATAAGCCTCTATTTTCGAAAAATATTGGCCTCCTGCTAGTTTCACAAACATCTCCTCCGGTCGAGGCACAGGGTAGGTGTCAATTAAACATTGTGAATTGACGGAGGTCTTGAAACCGGCGCAGATGCGGAGAGAACCATTTGGCTTGCGTACAACAAGTGGTGCCGCCCACTCGCTTGCTGTAATGGGCAATAGGACGCTCGGACTGTGAGCCTCTCCAATTCCTTTTTTATGTCATCGCGCAAGGCTACTGGAAGTGGGCGTGCGCGGAAGACTTTCGGCCTTGCCGTGTTTTTGAGAGTTATGTGGGCGTCAAAGTTGTTTGCACGTCCTACGCCTGGCAAGAAAGGTGTTTGAATTCCATGAACAAAGATACTAAAATGGAGTAAGGTATTTATTCGGAGACGACATTAACAATGTCATCAACAGAGAATCCAAACAGTCGAAAGGCATCGTACCCAACCACAAAAACGGTAAGCGTTCTGGTTACCAATTTGTAAGACACATCTAATTCCATCTGCCCTAGCAGCGAAATTGGCTGCTTGTTGTATGTGCGTAATTTGTGCGTGACAGGATTCAAAGGGGGAGAACCTAGCAAGACGTACGTGTCTGACATGATAAGAGTAGCCGCCGATCCAGTGTATAACTGCATGCGAATTTACTTTCCCAAAATTGTGACTTCAATGTAAAGTTTATTAGAAGCAGCTAAAGTAGTGTTGACATAAATAATAGAAGAGTCGTCTTGCTCATTCTCCTGAACTACTTGTACCAGCTATGATTTGCACACAGAAGATACATGTCCTAGCTTTTTGCAACTGTGACAAGTTGCCCAGCGTTGTGGGCAGTCATCTCTAGCGTATTGTGATAAACAACACGGGCAAGAGGGTAATGAAGACTGTATATTGCCTTGTTTACTGTGAGTGCAGCCCTGTTTGGCCCACTTACGGAAAGGCTGCATGCATATTGCTGCAACTTCCTCATCTCCACCGCGCGAAACGACATCAACATGTGTCTTATCAAGATGAATGTAACAAACATCGCCCCAAGGCTCAATTTGTGCACGCGTTGCTTTAGTAATTTCAAATGATTGAGCAATGTGCAACACCTCATCTAAAGAAGGGTTATCCAATTGAAGAGCCTTTTGCTGGACGTCTCTATCCGGCGCGGAAAGAAGAATGGCATCCCTAACCATGTGGTGTGCATATGATTCTCTGTGTTTGTCCGTTACAAGTGGCATTTTCTGCTAAGGCCCTGCAATTCGGCCGCCCACGCCCTGTTGGACTGGTCCGGTTTCTTTTTGCATTGATAGAACGCCACTCGCGACGCAACTACATGGGCCTGCTTTTGATAAAAAGACGAGAGGGAAGCGCACATTTCGTCAAAAGATAGGGCTGAAGGTTCTTTCAATGGCACTAGCTCGGTCAGAAGACGATACAACTTTGGGGAAATCCAAGACAAAAAAAGATACTTACATAAATGTTGATCGTCAACGCCGAATTCATGCAAGTTTTGGCGAAGACGCTTTTCATACTCGCACCAATCTTCTGCAGTCTCGTTATAGGGAGGAAATATTGGCATGTGCAACGCCGACTGTCGAGTAGACTGGAATGAGACGAGCAGCTGTTGAAGTGCTGTGTTTTGCATCTTGAGCTGTTCCATCAACTGAGCCAGTATCTGTTCCATAGTGGCTCTGGTATCACTTTTCACTGACGCGGGTATCGGGTATATCCTTTAACTAGTCGCCAATTAGTGTTTTATTTCAAAAGTACTTTATTGAATCACATGTGATACATATCGTACACTCGTTGACTATCGGAAAACTCAACTGCAACTGCCTTGCGTCCCGCTCGTCCGCTCGCCTAGTAGTCCAGTCAAATCGGGCACAAAAAGGGCTCAAAGTCGAAAAAATTGATGTAATTGTTTTTAGTGGCTTATTTTATGTTTTTTTGGGGTGCTGAATACGAATCTGAAGTTTTCCAACAAAAATTCCATCGGCAAATATGGGAAATAATCAAAAAACAACTAAAAATCGCAATTTTCAGCTTGTAACTTGAAAAGCAAGCTATTTACACACAAAGTTTGTCCAGTAATAAAATGAAGAGGAGAAAATTACCCATAATTTAAATCTGTAACATTTTTTGTACGTCGTATGGTTTCCACGTAAAACAGCGTTGAAAAAGCGGTGAAATCAGTATGGTTTTTTTTGGGTGGATTATTTCTTCAGCAGTTCCTTGCCTTTCAACGTGTTTACCTTACGAACCACGGAAGCAGCTATTCTTTTTGTCCTTTGTGGCCATGCACTCAACTGCGCGCCGACGCTGTCCGTCTACCTGTGGCTGCGGCCCGCCCCTCCGTGGCCTCGAGATTGCTGACACTTCAAGACGAACAGTTTCGGAATAAGAGGCGCAAAGTCCCAAGGATGACACAACATCAATCAGTTTTCGTGATCCATCCTTACAAAAGAAAGCTGATAGCCCAATTTGTAACGGAGAAAGGAAAGAATTTGGCCTGACATCACTAAAAATACTGTGTGAAATGGCTAAAACTTTTTTTTTTTTTTTTTTTTTTTTTTTTTTTTTTTTTTTTTTTTTTTCATTTTAGTCCATGAAAGAGTCTGGAGGAGGATAGTCGTCCACAGCATACATTTGATTACTCCTAGAAATGCCATTGCTACGGATCAAAGAATTGTCCGAGCAAAGAAACCAATACCAGCTCCACTAATTGGTGAGATGGGAGCTGTTTCCTTAAAACATTTTGAGAAGGCACGTTCTCTTGGGTTAAAGAATATCAACATTGAGGATCTCAAACAGCTATTTGTATCACCTGATTCAATATTACCCTCTTTATCAGATCTACTTTGGCTTTATGGCAAGAGGAAAGATTTGCCTGGAATTCCAGGATGGAGTGGCTTCATGGAGCAAATCACAAGTAGTCTTCCCTTTCATACAACCTATGTTGCTTGTCTACCATTTATAAACGTTCCACCATCTGATCACAATACAATATATAAAGCTTTAGTCGCATCCATAGAACAGAGCAAATCAATTAATCAACAAGCAGATGTGAACACCTTCGACCAGCCTCTACACCTAAAGGCAAGATCTATTGTAGCTTGCCAACAAGGAGATCCCAAATTTGATAATCTCATCATCAGAATAGGTGCTCTCTTTTATAAGGATTTACAATAATCTTTAATTTCAAGAAATAAAAACTATATATTAATGTTCTTTTTTGCTGTTTTCAAAAAAAGACTGATTTTCCTGATATTTTACCACTGTTTTTTGTGGAAACCATACGACTTACAGAAAAATGTTAAAGACATGAATTGTAGGTAATTTTCTCCTCTTTATTTTATTACTCGGCCACTTTTTGTGTAAATAGCTTGCTTTATGAGTTATAAGTTGATAACTGCAAAAAAATGTTATTTTTAGTGATTTTTCATATTTGCCGAGGGAATTTTGGTTGGAAAACTTGAGATTCATGTTCAGCACCCCAAAAACCATATAAAAAACCAATAAAAACAATTACACCAAATTTTTCGACTTCAAACTACCATTTGACGACTATAGGTGGCGCTAGTTACGGCTGAGGGCAGCGCCACATGTGGCGAGCCAGCGGGCGGCAGGCGATTCGAGTGGGGTGTGGACACAACACTATTCTTTCAGACATGTCCAAAATAACAGATGCAACTTTTGAACCTGCAGTTATTATCTATTCATATTCACGGAATATATGACGATAACTGCAAATAGGTAAAGCTGAAAATGTGTACACAGCCGAGACTCAAACCCGGATCTCCTGCTTTCTACACAGTTGCACTGACCTCTACACCACTGGGGACACAGCAGTCACCACACCTTCATGGAATTACTTACATTCGCCTACTCCAGATACAAACAACTCTACCTGGCCCGCTAGAACTCAAACTTGTAGTTTTTGTAAACTGATTCTCCTAAGACTAAGAGCCTAGGAGTGCTTCCACACTGAAGAAAGGGTCATTGCCCATCAACAGAATATTGTATAAGTTATATACATGTGGTGTCTGTTCTTTTGGATGACTCACAGATGATCTTTTTAAAATCACTATTTTGGACTTACCTGTAAGCCATCCCCATCAAACATTCACAACTTGCAGTGCCTTTGTGAGACTGACAAAGCATCATTGTCTTTGTCTTACTTCTAACAAGCTTGTTTTTACATGCCAAATGATCAGCACAGTACAGCACCAGTACCGTACTACCTGTTATACCAATACAGCATTCCTTGCTGAATTAAAGTGTGTACTGACTTATTACTGAAAATGGCTTGATATTATATGTCTTGTATATAGCAGCCAGTCGGGGGTCAGGTGGATTCCTTTGTGTGACTTTGCTCCAGTTCCAGAATGATCTGTATTTTTTATTTGTTTATTTATCTATACTAATAATAAATCTGTAAATGTAGGTCTGTTCCCTGTTCACTTCAATCTTTAAAACTACTGGACGAATCTTCTTGTGGTTTTCACAGGAAACATGAGGAAAGTTTGGGTCAACATATAGGCATAATTTTATAAAAATCGGATCACATAAAAAAAAAAGATATCGTAATTTTAAGTGTTTTCAGTAACCGTCGTGTCTTTCGTTCAACTATTAAATACCTCTTATTTCCAAAACTACTTCACGAATTTGCATAGGATTTTCACGAGTAACTTGTGCATAACTCTGGACAATGTACAGACTTTGTTTCATAAAAATCGGATCACAGAAAAAAAGAATATTGCAGTTTGAAATTTTTTTTTCTATGATCATATTGTCGGTCTGTCTCTTTGAACATGTTTATCTCTTTGAACATGTCATCTACTTAACAAATTTTCATAAGGTTGTCACGCATAACTTTAGAATATCGTGCCGTTACATAAACGCTTCAATAATTAAAGTCAGATCATAGAAAATAAAGATATCATAATTTAATCATGTGTTTAAAAGCCATTGTGTATGTCTATTTGTTGAAGATAATCGCCAAAAGTACTACAAGAACTTTCATGGGTTTCCACAGGTAAATTGAGAATAGTTTGGGGAGTAACATAGGCTTAATTTCATCAAAATCGGATCGGAGGAAGGAAAAATATCATAATTTGAAGTTTTATGTGCATACAATGCTTAGAAGTATGGTTAGTACAGAAAATCTCCAAGAGTATTATACGAACTTTCATGGGGTTTCATACGACAACTGAGAGTACTTTGGGCTAACATACAAGCTTCATTTCATCAAAATCGGATCAGGGGAAGAAAAGATATTGTAATTTGTAGTTTCTGGTGTATGCTATGCTTGAATTGCAGCACAGTATAGCAAAGACCCGATAGAGGCAATGTTACTGACATAGTACATCAAATAACTAATAGATGGCAATACTGCATTATTTATTCTCATAACTAAGGTGTAATGCACTGAAACAATGGCTATCATTTTCCTTACAGCAGTGGTATAGTGTATTGATGTTGCCAACGGCCGTTGAATCCTTTTTGAAAAATTAGTCCCGTACAATGAGAGGAATAATTCTTCGTGTTGATAATGAAATAAATAATTAATGATGTTCTGATCAATAAATTAATGATCCCCCCTAAAGCGAATATTTCATTGCCAACATTAACATACTAAACCACTGTCCCTGCAAGTAAAATTTAACCCAGGTACGACACAAAAAAAATAATTTTTTTACCTGCTGTATCCTGCATGCCTTGCAATGCCATGGAAAGGGGTATCATTTGAATTTAAAACAATGATGTTCCTTCGCGTCTATCAGTGTTTTCATTTACTAAGAATTCTTTGCAAGAAAAAACGAATTTATGTAGTTTCCTTTCTGATTTTGATGCATAAGTACTTATTACATCTTGAGTCCATTCTGTTTAGGAATGCCTAAAAAACAGTGTAGTACAGTACAGAACAAATAGAGGCCCTGTTTGTTACCATAGCGCACCAAAGAACTAATAGTTGGAGCTGCTGCATTTTTAAATTTTTTATTTGTTTTCGATGGTTATGCCATAGAACAGCAACGAACCACTAAAGGTGCTGTTGGTTTTGTAGTGCTGCAAAGAAACAATACATGATCGTGTTGTGCGTATTCCCTCAGTAACAGAAGTATTTTTAATTAATAGCTGCAATCTTATCTCAGCACACTTACACTTTGTATATTCACAGCTTAACGAAATTTCTTTGCGCCTTTTGACAGGGAACATTTGAATTTAAAACATAACAACATTTCTTCGCATCTATCGATGCTCTAATTTACATAAGAATTCTTTGCTGGGAAAATGGAATTTATGTAGTTCTCTTTCTGATTTTGGTGTATCCTCATTACATTTTGAGTGTGTTCTGTTTAGGAATGCCTCAAAAACGACTTAGTACAGGAAAGGACAAAGTGAGGCGATGTTAGTTACACAGTACACCACATAACTAATTATGGCGTTGCTGTGTTCTCTCTCTCTCTCTCTCTCTCTCTCTCTCTCTCTCTCTCTCTCTCTCTCACAGCTAAGGTGTAATACACTACAAGAAGGAGTACAATTTTACTTACGGCGGAGGCGTTGTGTGCTGATGTTGACAACGTAGAATGAGGGGAATAATTATTGTGTTCATGATGAAATAAATAATTTATGCTGTTCTGATCAGTAAATTAATCATCCTCCTAAAGCAAATAGTTCGTTGCCAATGATAGCAAACTAAACCGCTGCCACTGCAAGTAATATTTAAATCAGGTAGGACACCCAAAAAAAATGTTTCTTCCTAGCTGTTTCCCATATGCTTTGTAATGTCATGTAAAGAAAAGTAGTGCATCTTTCAATGGGTATAACTACTAAATTATACATAGAGTAGAAATATCTTTGGAGTGAGCACTGCGTTCTGTACATCTTTTCAACATTAAGCTGGAATTACCATGTGATATTGAAACAAATCCACTCTCCACACATTCATTTGCTCTTATGATTGATTTGTACCGCATTGGCTGCAAAGAAGTGCCACCACCTTTTCGCAGAGCAACCACATTACTTGATCTAAATAAATATATCACAGAAGCAACAAGCAAGTTGAGGAAGTGTCACGAAAACAGCCATTTACACATAGTTATCCGTCTTAACTGAACAAAAATGGACCAAGATAAAGTCAGTGATTAGTAGATTTTTTCTAATATTGGGTGACATTTCCACCTTAAAGTTGAGGGCACAAAATCTGTTCTGCACATCTGAATGCTCAATCCAGAGATATTTTTGCTCTGTGCCTGCCACTAGAGATAATATACATATGCGAGTGACAAACTCATCAGAAACCTCTCTGCTTTCATAACTGTTTGGTACAATATTGTGATTAAAATTTGTAATTACTTACTTCTGGTGCGGACTACATTAAGATAGAGGAAGACCTTTTGCAGAGGAAATTGTACTTAGAGATATAATCTGACATCTGAATATATAGTTCCATTACACAAGATCAATTTCAACTTCAAGTTTTACAAAGTAATCACTTCAGGACATGGGGACATATATTTGCTGAAAGAGTGGTCGATGCTGCTAACACAGTCAAGACAATTCACTGGAAATACTATATTTAATGGAAAGTTCTATACAAATGATCTGCTGATTCCATTCCTTCAATGATTACCCAGACTTAATTTTATCGCACATTGACACCACCATGACTTTTTATTTAAACAGACATGAACTGTTATGTTGATTGAATTAGTAGACTTTCTACATTCGTCAAGTTTTCGATAATATGGAGCACTGCATACAGAATAACTACATTGTCTCTGTTATGGCCTAAGGGCCATTCATATCGCGCGCGCATGTATTGTGTTCCGTGGCAGGCGCGGGCCCGGCCGTGGTAGTTCCCGGCCGTGCCACAGGAGGGCACGGTCGGCTAACAGCTGACGCGAGCTGCGCGCCGTCTGCTGGCGGGCCCCGTCAAACGGCCGACGTGACAGCCGTGTCATTCGACAAGTGTACGCGGAACGTACAATAGCGCTTAGGACTAAGAGTGTTTATTTCAGTGGCGACGAGGATTATGGTTGCGTGGTCTTCCTGCCGCAGTCATGGCAGAACACCTTAGTGCGTTGCTGACGAATCTTCAGTCGTTACCGGAAATTTTGGCTCAACAGAATGCTTCTCTCACGGCGGCTATTGACACCTTGACTAGGGCTGTGACACAACAGGTCGGGTTGCGGTCTTCTGTACCCGTTCCTCCGTTTCCTCCATTTGACGACTTTGCCGAGGATTGGTCCGACTACGAACAGCGTTTACGCCAACACTTCGTAGCCTTCCAGGTGTGTGAGGAAGGTAAGCAAAAAGCTTATTTCCTTTCGTGGCTCTCGCCTCGTCTTTTTCGTTTGCTGGGCGATTTAGCGCCGCTTCAGACGCAGGCATCCCTGTCCTTTCAGGATATCTGTTCTCTTTTTGCGGCGTATTTTCGCCGCCACTCTCACGTGATGTCGGCCCGCATATCTTTCTACCGTTCGCGGAAACAGCCAGGTCAGTCGTACCGCGCGTGGGCCACGGAACTGCAGGGGCTGGCCCGTCGTCTGTTTCGGTCCGAACCGCACGGTGATTCGTATGCGGACTCTATGGTCCGCGATGTTTTGGTTTGTTTTGCTCCCGACCTGGACGTTCGCAAGCAGGCTCTTCAATCGGACGACCCCTCATTAGCGGAGGTTTTGCGTATTGCGTGCGCATTTGAAGTTTCTGAGGCTGTGGGGAGTCAACTTTCCGCTTGGGGGGAGGTATCCTCAGTTGCCGATTCGGCCCAGTTATCCGCGGCGCCGGTTTCTTCGGTGGCGGTTGTTGCGTCGCCCTCCCCTCCCTCCCTACGGACGCCGTGGCGCTCGCCTGTGTCGTATGGGCGGTGGGAAGGGCGGCGCGCGTCGTCCGCTTCATAGAGCGAGCCGATGTCGTGTCTTTCGTGCGGGGCGTCCCATTCTCGGGAATCGTGCCCGCACAGACGGGCCACGTGTAATCGTTGTGGCAAGTTCGGACACATCGCCCGAGTGTGCCGCTCCTCGGCTAAGGGCCACAAAAGGACCTCTCCCCCTCGCGATTTCGGCGCATCGCCCACGGATATTAATAAGATTGTTCCCGTCGGCGTTCAGCCGCCGAAGTTGTTTATAGACCTCCGCATTCTGCGGAAAACTGTTACGCTTCAAGTGGACACTGGCGCGACGACATCGCTTCTAAGTGCTGCAACTCATCAGGCATTAGGCTCCCCCACTTTAAGTCCGGCGCCTCGCGCGTTGGTTGGCTACGGCGGCCACCCTATTCCACTATTGGGGTCGTTTGTCGCCGAAGCTACCTATCAGAACGTTAGGGGCGCGGTACCGTTTCTGGTAGTAAACAGCGCAACGGCTACGAATATTTTCGGCCTCGACGCCTTCCACGCTTTTGGCTTTTCTATTACCGATTCTGTCTGCTTGGTTTCCGATCAAATTCCGTACGAGAGTCTCAAGCAGCTTCGCGCGGAGTTCTCGTCCTTGTTTGCGCCGGGTCTTGGGTGTGCTCAGAATTTTCGGGCCGCTATTACACTTAAAAATACGGCTCGTCCTGTCTTCTGTCGGGCTCGGCCTCTCCCGATCGCCCTCCGTGGCGCTGTTAAATCGGAATTAGATCGCCTGACGGCGGAAGGTATTTTGCGTCCTGTCACAGCAAGCGAGTGGGCCTCCCCTCTCGTTGTCATACGCAAGCCCTCGGGGGCCCTGCGCTTATGTGGCGACTTTAAGAAAACTGTAAATTCTCAATCCGTCATTGATTCTTTTCCCATGCCTCGCCCAGCGGAGTTGATAGATCGGTTGTCAGGGGGCCAGTATTTTTCGAAAATAGATCTGGCAGAGGCTTATCTCCAGTTGCCTTTAGACGATGCCTCCAAGCAGGCGCTGGTGATTTCTACGCCTTTTGGCCTCTATCAATATCAGAGATTGCCATTCGGTGTGGCCAGTGCCCCCGCAATCTTTCAGCGTTTTTTGGAGCAGTTGCTAGCACCGGTCCCCTGTTGCGTGAACTACATGGATGATATTGTGGTGACGGGATGCACAGCTGCTGACCATATTGCCAACCTCCGTTCATTGTTTTCCGGTCTGGAGGGGGCTGGCCTCCGCTGTAATTTCCAGAAATCTTCTTTCTTCCAACCGACTATCGAGTACTTGGGCTACGAGGTATCCCGGTCGGGGGTACGTCCCATGGCAGAGCACGTGCGGGTGGTCGCAGATCTTCCCCGTCCTTCTTCCATTCACGAACTTCAAGTATTGCTGGGCAAGATCGCCTATTATCATCGCTTCCTCCCGCAGGCAGCCACAGTGGCTCACCCCCTGCAGCAACTGCTACGTAAAGGCGTCCCGTTCCACTGGTCTCCTGCGTGCGAGCGAGCATTTCAGGCACTGAAAAGGGCCCTCCTGGAGGCCCCATGCCTCACTGCATACACCCCAGGGGTCCCACTTGTGGTGGCAGCGGACGCCTCCCAGCATGGTGTGGGGGCGGTGCTGGCACATCGGTTTTACGATGGGTCAGAGCGCCCATTGGCGTTTGCATCTAAAACTCTTACGGATACGCAGCGCCGGTATTCCCAGGTGGACAAGGAGCCCCTAGCCATCATTTTTGCTCTAAAAAAATTTTACGTTTATCTCTATGGGTCCAAGTTCACGCTTTACACGGATCACCGCCCATTAGTGTCGTTGTTCCACCTGTCAGCGGCTCTTCCGGACAAGGCAGCCCATCGTCTTCAATCCTGGGCCTTGTACCTCTCTCGTTTCCATTACGAGATACAGTACCGCTCGACGGCTCATCACACCAATGCCGACGCCCTATCGCGCCTCCCGGTAGGCCCGGATCCCGTCTTCAATACTGAAGAGCTTTTGTGTTTTGCAGTTGACGAGTCGGCTAAAGATGTAGTCTCTGGTTTTCCTATCAATAGCTCATGGATCGCGGAGGCTACCGCGGCTGACCCGGTCCTCCGGGTCGTCCTTAAACGGGTGAGGCAAGGCTGGTCGGAGCGTCCTCCGGGTCGGGCATCAGACCCTCTCCGCAATTATTATGCTATACGGCACCGCCTTAGCACCTACAAGGGTGTTTTACTTCTGTCCACGGAAGACGGCTCCCATCGAGTGGTGGTTCCCGTGTTGTTGCGCCGCCGGATTCTCGGTCTTCTCCATCGGGACCACTGGGGCGTCTCTCGCACGAAGATGCTGGCCCGCTGACATGTATATTGGCCGGGTATTGATGGGGACATCACTTGCCTCATTGCAGGATGCTCTTCTTGTGCATCCCAACAAGCGGCTCCTCGCTCATCTCTCTCTCCATGGCCCACTCCGTCTGCGCCTTGGGAACGACTCCATGTCGATTTTGCGGGGCCCTTCTTAGGTAGCTACTGGCTTTGCATCCTTGACGCATATTCCAACTTCCCGTTTGTTGTTCGCCTGACCTCCACGTCCGCGGAAGTTACCACACGTTCCCTGTTAAAGATATTTTCTATGGAGGGTCTCCCGGCCACTCTGGTGACAGATAACGGGCCACAGTTTACTTTACAACACTTTCACCTTTCCACCCACAGTCCAATGGGGCAGCGGAGAGGTTCGTCCGCACTTTCAAGACGCAAATGCGCAAGTATGTGGCGCATCTTTCAGTGGAGGATGCCCTCCTTCGATTCCTGTCATCTTATCGGTCCACTCCGGCAGGTCAGCAGAGCCCCTCGGAGCTCCTTTATGGCCACCCTCATAGGACGCTGTTATCCCTCGTGCATCCAGGCCCTCCCACACCTCTTCTTTGTCCTCGGTCACGTTTTCCCCCGGGCTCAGCTGTCTGGGCTCGTGGCTACGGCCACCATCCTCGTTGGGTCCCGGCCGTGGTCGTTTGGGAGCGTGGCCGACGTCTCTGTGAGGTCCGTTCTCCTACCGGGGTCCTCACCCACCACCACGATCAGCTGTGGGTCCGCCACCCTCCTCCCACACCTACGGTCCCTTCCTCCTCGTCCAGGTCCAGCCCCCCCTCTGTTGCGGGTGCCGTCAGGGGACAGTTCTCTACCGACTTCCGTTCCGCGAGCATTGGCTGGGGGGCAAGGGGATTTCCCGTCACTGTCGGGGTCCGCCGCAGTCCCAGCGGCCAGCTATAAGGAGCGGACAGCTCCGGTCGCTGGCAGAGGGGGCACCTTGCAGCCTGACGTCAGAGGCCCCGAGTTTCCAATGGAGGAGCCACAGGAGGGAGGAATGGAGGACCCACCGCCAACCCCAGTGCTGGGAGCAGCAAGACAGCGCTCGCGGGGGCGAACCCCTCGTCGCTCAAAGGGGTTCCGCCCATACGAGGTGGTTCTGGCTAGGGAGTGGATGGAGCTGCCAGACGATTGGATGGAGGTGGAAGAGTCCCAGCAGCCAGACCTCTGCACCACCGTTCAGGGATCCGGCTCCTCACCCCAAGGGGGGAGGGATGTTATGGCCTAAGGGCCATTCATATCGCGCGTGCCTGTATTGTGTTCCGTGGCATGCGCGGGCCCGGCCGTGGTAGTTCCTGGCCGTGCCACAGGAGGGCACGGTCGGCCTAACAGCTGACGCGTGCTGCGCGCCGTCTGCTGGCGGGCCGACGTGACAGCCATGTCATACGACAAGTGTACGCGGAACGGACAATAGCGCTTAGGACTAAGAGTGTTTATTTCAGTCTCCAGTGCAACACTGCAATATATTAATACTTCAGCATACACTTACCGTGAGAGATAAACAGTTTACTACTACACCATAGAACCAATACATGCCACTGTTATTACTATTAGTATTTCCCATCTCAACAATAGAAGTGTTTTCAGAAGTTTACACAAAACAAACAATTTGACATCACAGTCTTAACTTTATGAACACAAGCTAACATTGAAATTACTTCGTTCCCGAGTACGGGCTTAAATTAATTTCAATTTTGTATGAAAAACTTTATGAACACATTCAACATTTTCGACAATGACTTCTACTTAACTTTGAAATCTTGGCTAGGAGAACTGAGTTTATTGACAGAGCAATCCAACAAAGATTCTGTTTTTGCTGACCTAGGTCCGGAACCGTAAAAAACTGTGATAAACACAGGTCCCTCTTTAACAACCGCTGTGAAGCATGGGCATATAAGCTAGTTTTTTATTATTTCTACAGGAAAATGTTAGTAAGTACTAATTTATCATATTTAATTTGTGACTTTTCTCTATCTATACCTTTGAGAATGGTGCTGTAGTGCACTGAAACTACTCATGTACAGTAAAAATTTCAATTATTAGAGACTGTGCCTTGACCACTATATGTGGTATGAAATAAAAATTTCTACTAGAAAGAACTGATAATTGAATTCTTTTATTTTTATTTCAACTGACACAGATAACAGCTCATATAAAAAAAAAAAAAAAAAAACCAGAGAATGTTGAGAACAACATTCAAAAACTAGTTACAGATACTTAACAACACAAGATTAGTAACTACAATAAAATCTCTCATTCTGGATTCATTGTTACACTTTAATGTCATCGACAGTATCTTAAGTACCAGCAGTCAAATGTCGTCTTGCTTCAAACACAATAACAGCAAATGCAATAGCAGTGTTGAGACTGTCGACCCCAAGACTTAGAGGGATATGGAGACGAGCAGAAGCCAGTGCCAGGGCGGATGAACCGAGCCCATGGGTCTCACCACCTACTATCAGAGCTACATGGGAAGCCAAGAGAAAGTCAGCCTTGTTGTAATGTAGCAATGGCTTTGGGTGACTTTGGAGGTGTGAACTGTCTGCTGCAAATGTAACACAACCATCTGGCAGGTGCTCAGGAACAGCTTCCCATGACAGGTCATTTATCAGCTGCACGCGGCTATGTGCACCTGCTGCACTGCGTAATACTTTGCTGTCCCACAGATCTACACAACCTGTAACAGAGTGGATTACAAGATAAAAAATGAAGGTGTCTAACTGTAATACATTTAAAATCTCTAAACAATGAACAAAATATTGTTTTCAAATTTCTTAATGCTGGAGAAACTATCACTAGATGTTCTCTGAAAACAATGTACAATAGATAAACATTATATTCACCAATTAACATATGCCTAGCGAAATTTATATAAATGAAACTTTCTCTGCCACAAATAATAATAATAATAATAATAATAATAATAATAATAATAATAATTCCTGGTAATATTGTATTACTCAGTCCCAAGATCGATCCAGCACAGCTCTTCACTTTAGTCTATGTTGCGCATATCTTATGTACCTACTGGACTCTATGTACATAAATACTTTGCCTTCCTACAAATTTTCAGCCCTCTTTGTTGTCCTCCATTGCCAAATCATCAATTCCAATGTGTTATATCAATCCATTATCCCTTTTAATCAAGATGGGAGCCGAGAGAGTCACTTGAAGACTTCCCATTGCTGTTCGTTGGTTGGTTGGTGTTGGGGGTTTAAAGGGGACTAAACTGCTTGGTCATCAGTCCCCTGTTCCCATCTAAGAGATCACAGGGTTTCATGTATGATTAAAATAAGCGCCTTGCAACTAGTACAAAAGACGTACAGGAAGACAGTGTTGGTCATAATTGCAACATAAAAAGGAAAAGGGAACCACAGTAGTGGTGGAACAAATAATCAACTAAAAATCACAGCAGATGTTATTGGCTGGCTGATCACTAGGATAATAATGGATGAGCCAGCCATTCTGCACATGCTATGCAACTGCCAGTCGGAAAAGGGTCTGACAAGACATAAGTGACAACAGATTAAAACTATAAGCGGTGTATGCCTGAAGATCATGCATACGAACCCACCGTTAAAGCTTGTGATAAAAGCCCGCTGCACGAATAAAACCTAAAACACAGTCAGCCATAGAGGCGTCGTCAGCTAAAATCAAAGGGAGTGCAGGAGGCAGCTTAAAAGACTGCCGCAATGCGGCTAAAATTGGACAGTCCAACAAGATGTGGACTACAGTCAATACAGCTCCACAATGACATTCTGGCGGTTCCTCTCGGCGTAAGAGGTAGCCGTGCGTTAGCCACGTATGGCCGATACGCAGGCGACAGAGAACAACTGAGTCCCTTCGAGAAGGCCTTACAGAAGTCTTCCAAGCTGCTGTCGTGGGCTTGATTCCACGGAGCTTATTGGGCGTACTCATTGTTGCCCATTCCGAATTCCAAGCCTCAAAGATCTTTCGGTGGAGACCCAAGCGGATATCGCCTTCTGGGGTACCGATATCCAGGCGCTGGCATGTGATGGCCTGCTTGGCCAGCTGATCAGCGCGTTCGTTCCCTGGAATTCCGATGTGGCCTGGGGTCCATATGAAAGCCACAGAACGGCCTGACTTGCCAAGACTAAATACCGTGACTTGGATGGATCGCACCAAGTGGTGCCTGGGGAAGCAGTGGTCTAGAGCGTGCAAGGCACTCAGGGAGTCACTACAGATAAGATATGACTTCCTGGGGCATGCTCTGAGATGGTCGAGTGCACGGGTTATTGCGATTAGCTCTGCCGTAAAGACAGTACAGCCAGAGGGCAGGGAGCGCTGTTCAGTGTGGTCGCCATGAACATAGGCGTAACCCACTCTGCCGTCTACCTGGGAGCCATCAGTGTATATGACGTCTGCATCACGGAATGTGTTAAGTATGTCCAGGAACTGGTGTCGAAGTAATTGTGGTGAAATCGACGCCTTTGGACCGCCGGACAGTTGCAGGTGAAGCTGGAGGCGTGGGATGGTCCAAGGAGGAATATTAGATAGGCAAGAGAATGAAGGACGGAGAGGAAAAGACTCTAGGGAAGAAAGAAGAGAATGTACACGGACCGCAACTGGAAGACCCGATCTGGGTCGACGTTGCGGAGAGTGAAGGTCGGTATTTGCAAACAATAACCTACGATTTGGATGGTGAGGCGTAGCGTGGACATGGACAATGTAGGATGCCAGCAACTGTTGCCGGCGGTACCTCAAGGGAGGGATGCCAGCTTCGGCAAGGAGGCTAGGCACAGGGCTGGTGCGGAATGCCCCTGTTGCTAAACGGACACCACTATGTAGAATGGGATCCAAGATCCTCAGTGCTGAAGGTGATGCAGAGTCATATACTTGGCTCCCATAATCCAGGCGTGATTGGATGAGCGCCTGAAAGAGGTGCATGAGGGTTCGACGGTGAGCTCCCCAGGCAGTATGGCTGAGACATCGCAATATATTTAAGTGCCGCCAGCACTTCTGCTTCAGCTGACGAAGGTGTGGCCCCCAAGTCAGTCGGTTGTCAAACAGCAAGCCGAGAAACCGATGGGTTTCTGCAACATGAAGCTGGTCAGCAGCTAGGTACAGTTCTGGGTCAGGGTGAACAGCCCGATGACGACAAAAGTGCATCACCCGGGTTTTAGAAGCCGAAAAAGTAAAGCCATGCGTCGTGGCCCATGACTGTGCCCTTCGGATGGCTCCCTGAAGACGCCTTTCAGCAACACCAATGCTAGGAGAGCTGTAGTATAAGCAGAAGTCATCGGCGAATAAAGAACAACAAACCGATGACCCCACTGCCGCAGCAAGACCGTTTATCGCTATTAAAAAGAGCGGTACGCTGAGAACGGAGCCCTGTGGGACTCCGTTCTCCAGCACTCGGCGTGAGCTGAAGGAAGTTCCAACTCTCACCCTAAAAGTGCGTAGCGAGAGGAAATTCTTGATAAAAATTGGGAGTGGACCCCGTAAGCCCCAATCATACAGTGTAGCGAGAATATGGTGGCGCCATGTCGTGTCATACGCCCGCCGGAGGTCAAAAAAGACCGCAACTAAGTGCTCACGTCTAGAGAAGGCTGTACGGATGGCCGACTCCAAAGACACTAAATTGTCGATAGTGGAGCGACCCTTGCGGAAACCCCCCTGTTGTGGGGCCAGTAGACTCCGATCTTCAAGGATCCACATAAGACGGCGACTCACCATACGCTCAAGCAACTTACACAGGACATTTGTCAAGCTGATGGGGCGGTAACTGTCAACTGCCAGCGGATCTGCTCCCGGTTTCATAACAGGGATAATAATACTATCCCGCCAATGGGATGGGAAAACACCCCCTGTCCAGATCCTATTAAATAAGGCGAGCAATTTCTGATGGAAGTCCGCTGACAGGTGACGGATGAACTGGCCATGTATGCGGTCTGGTCCCGGAGAGGTATCGGGACATGCAGCAAGAGCAGTGGTAAACTCCCATTCCGTAAAAGGAGCATTGTACAGTTCCCGGCGGTGTGGAAAGA
Organism: Locusta migratoria; assembly: GCA_026315105.1. Classification (NCBI taxonomy): domain Eukaryota; kingdom Metazoa; phylum Arthropoda; class Insecta; order Orthoptera; family Acrididae; genus Locusta; species Locusta migratoria. Next base: position 469,562,714 of record CM048744.1, on the reverse strand, counting down.
TAGAGGATTTCGCTCCACCCGTTGTTTAAGGGAGCGGAAGGAGGCACTATAATTTGCTGTCGCGGAGCATCTTGCATAATGCTCTGCCATGCACTCAGAAATTACGGCCGGGTCAGTACAGAGAGTTCCATCGACGGTCAGAGATGGGATTCCCGCTGGTGGGCGGTATCCATAGAGGCGCCGTACCTGAGACCAGACGCAAGAAGGGGAGGCACGAGAGCCTATAGAGGCGACGTACCGCTCCCAACAGTCCTGTTTACTTTGCCTGATAAGTCGTCGGGCTCGGGCCCTGAGCCTTTTAAAAGCTATCAGATTCTCAAGTGTAGGGCGGCGCCGGTGGCATTGTAGTGCTCGCCGACGGTCCCGTATAGCCTCAGCAATCTCTGGCGTCCACCAGGGCACGACCTTGCGCCGAGGGGAACCAGTGGTGATCGGAACGGTCTCCTCTGCAGCTGAGACTATAATAGCTGTGACCTGTTGGACTGCCGTATCAATATCATTTGGTAATGGAACAGAAGCCACAGCAGCCGAGGTGTAACGCTGCCAGTCTGCTCGATGTAGACACCATCTGGATGGGTAGCCTGCAGGTTCAAAGTGCTGGAGTGACAGAAGGATGGGAAAATGGTCACTCCCGCAAAGGTCGTCGTGGACCCTCCAACTCAAATGTGGGAGCAGGCCTGGGCTACATACAGATAGGTCAATAGCAGAATATGTGCCATGTGCTATACTAAAATGTGTGGGTGCACCAGTGTTTAAGAGGCATATGTCCTGCTGTGTCAGTAACGTTTCAACGTCTCTACCACGTCCCGAGGGCTGTATACCGCCCCAGAGAGGATGGTGGGCGTTGAAGTCCCCCAAAAGGATAAATGGTGGGGGTAGCTGCGCGACCAAGGCAGTGAGGTCAGCAAGGGAAATGACCTCATCTGGTGGGAGGTATAGAGAGCAGACAGTTATGTCCTGCATTGTTCTGAGTCTAACAGCCACTGCCTCGAGAGCCGTGTTAAGAGGCACGGCAGCACTAGGAACAGTGGCGAGGACATAAATGCAGACACCTCCAGATACCCTGTTGTAGTCAGCGCGGTTGTTATAATAGCCCCGATACCCACGGAGGGCTGGGGTCCGCTGGACAGGAAACCATGTTTCCTGTAGGGCTACACAGAAAGCAGGATAGCGGCACAGTAATTGCTGCAGCTCGGGTAAGTGGCGGAAAAAGCCGCCACAGTTCCATTGCAAGATCATGCTACTTCTTGATTGCTGAGGCATGGCAGTATCGACGGTGCTGTTGGTTCCACAGAAGCACCCGTCGTCGCCGTCGGTGGAGGCAGGGCCTCTACATCCATCGCCTCCAAAGTCTTGGTGATAGCCAAGTCCTCTGGTGAGGCGAGGAGTTCCACCACGTCCTCAGATGTGTGAGGTGGTGGTGGTGGTGGTGGTGGTGGTGGTGGTGGTGGCGGCGGCGGCGGCGGCGGCGGCACAGTGTCCACCGTGGAAGGCGTTTGCTTAGCAGCCTTCGACTTTTTCTTCTCTCGCTCCTTTTTTGGTTTCTCTTGCTGGGAGGGCTTTGGGGCCTCGACCTCAGCCTCAGGGACTGAGGAGGACCTTGAAGCCCTGCGACCACGAGTCAGAGTAAGTGGCTGTGTCAGCCACTCACTGGTACCCACATGATCAGTGGGAGAAACCATAGGAGGAAGGGAGCCCAGGGACCCCTTCCTGGCGAGAGGTGCCGGAGAAGGCTGCTGCTTCTCCGGCTGGGAGTTAGGGACCGGAGTCCCCAACGGGTGTGGGGCAGTTGCCCCCACAGGAGGTGGTGGGGGGGCAACAGAGGAAGGGCCCCCAACCATCAAGGGGGCAGTTTGATGTTTTCGGCCCACAGGGGCCACAGAAGATGGCGCGACATGGGAGGCTGACGTCCCCATAGTGGTCAGAGACGACGCAATGGCAGCAAAGGATGACGACATCCGAACGGGATGAAGACGCTCATATTTTCGTCTGGCCTCTGAGTACGGTAATCTATCCAGGGTTTTGAATTCCATGATCTTGCGTTCTTTATGTAGCACACTACAGGTCGGCGAGCAAGGTGGGTGTTGCAGCCCACAATTCACACACACAGGAGGAGGTGTACATGGCGCGTCCGGGTGTGATGGACGCCCACAGTCCCTACAGGCGGGGCTGGAAGTGCATCGGGAGGACATATGCCCGAACTTCCAGCACCGAAAGCATCGCATAGGGGGAGGGATGTACGGTTTTACTTCACACCGGTATATCATTATCTTGACCTTCTCAGGCAGTACATCGCCCTCGAAGGCCAAGACAAATGCACCGGTGGCAACCCTGCGATCTTTCGGTCCCCTGTAGATGCGCCGGACGTAGTGAACTCCTCTCCGCTCTAAATCAGTGCGCAATTCGTCGTCAGTCTGTGACAGAAGATCACGGTGGAATATTAAGCCCTGGATCATGTTGAGCGTCTTATGCGGCGTGAAACTTACGGCGACGTCTCCTAGCATGTCACAGGCGAGTAAAGCCTTTGACTGTGCAGGGGATGCCGCTTGTATTAAGACAGACCCGCTTCTCATTTTAGAAAAAGATGCGACTTCGCCAAATCTATTTTCGATGGTTTCAACAAAAAATTGCGGCTTAGTATTAGTAAAGGATTCCCCATCAGCCCGAGTACAGACTAAGTACTGGGGTGAGTAAGGCTCAGATCTGTTAAGGGCCTGACGTTCTTCCCAAGGTGTGGCCAGGGAAGGGAACGATCTGGGGTCATACTGTGCACCATTAAATTCGTTTCTTCCTCTCTTAGAGACGGCGGTTTTGCGCCCGCCTACGCTGTTTATGGCTCGTTTCATTGTCGTCCCACGAGCAGCTAGGGAAATAAGGTCCACCCAGGCAGAGCCCCGCTTGCCTGGGTAAGCCTTGTACAACTGAGGTGCGGCAGGTTCCTCAGAGGTTGCTCGCTAGCGGCTGTTCAACCTCAACAGCCATGCATCTCCTCGGCACGTAGCACACCTTGAGATTGAGGGGTTTTTTATAGAGGTTTGTACCGTCCTCGCGACCCGGGCGATTAAGCCAAGATCCCCGGGCTCTGAAACGTACAACGTTCCACCGTCGCGCCGAACGATGGTCGTTGAAGCACGCACAGAGCTTACGGTGTAGCGGACTGTTGGCGCGACACAGCCCACGGCTCAGGACCCCGGGTTCGCCAAGCCCGTACTCAGCAAATTAATGCTGAGCCCCTGAGGGGATTGCTGTTCGGCAAAGCAAAGTTGTCGAGTCATTTTAACAACACGAAACCAAAATTACTGTGTTTTCTGAGCAGCATGGGAAAATTGAGGCACAATAATAAGAAGGTGAAAGCGGCCGTTAGGTGGTTAGGATGTTCCAACCAGCATCATGTCTTACATGACTAACGACAACTTATGACTGACGATCGACAGTAAGAAGACAAAGAAGACCACTGAGCATCGACCGTCAAAGCTGAAAAGACTCCAGAATGACAAGAAATACTGAAGAGGAAGAAGATGATGAGAACTCACTGTGCCGGCCGCGGTGGCCGAGGTGACTGAGGCGCTCCAGTCACGGTCAGCACGGCCACTACGGTCGGGGGTTCGAATCCCCCCTCGGGCATGGATATTTGTGCCGTCCTAGTTCGTAAGTAGTTCATAAGTAGTTTGTAAGTTTAGGGACTGATGACCCCGTAGTTAAGTCCCATAAGCTTAACAAACAACAGAACTCACTGTGGAACAGGTTCTACTTGATGACCTACGCTTGCACCACGGCTTAACTTCAATTCGAGTTCCTAACCATACCGACTGAAGACGAGACATTGGAGCTTCATGGATTCACACTGAATTATCGCAAAACCCTGATGGAGCTGATGAAAGAGCACCTGATCGATACCCCATTCATAACCCCACTTCAGAAGAAGACACCACATGTAATGACCCTCCTGCGAGGTTTGCCATGGATGTCAGACGCCCAAACTGTATGGTGAGCCCAACTATGCTGAGGGTATGACACAGCAGTGCGGCTCCACAACTGCACAAACAAGAAAAAGCAGCAATTGTACATCCTGGCAACAGATACGTCAGCAGACAGTGCAACGCGGAAGGACCAGGAAACAGCCAGCAACATCTTCAAGGAGACACGGCTGGTGGGCTTCGACGTAAAGATTGGACCCTCCCACCAGGCCTAGACACCAAACCATAATGTTACCGGTGTCAAGAAGGACATCTTGCAAAACATTGTCAAAAACGGATGAAGTGTGTCAAATGCGCCAGCAGTCGTGACAGCCCTGCTGGCACACTGAAAAAAGAAGAACGGTCATTGTGCACCCGTTGCGGCAGGCCGCACATCACTAACTGGCACAGATGCAAGGCCTTCACAGGCTGCAGAAGTGCTGGAAAGATGGAAAGCAAGAAGATGGCCAAACAAAAGGATCCGGCCAACAAGAAGAAATGAAGGAGGACAAGGAGATGCACCAAACCCACAACCAGTGTACCAAAGCAGACTGTCCAGGAGGAGGCTACAACCACTCCAACCCACCACAGAGGATCAACTGGATACACAAGCCAGTGACAGGAAACCCCAGGAAAGAGGATGATCAGTGCGGAGATAAGACCAGAGGCACAGAACAAAAGACCTATGTGCAGTTGCAGTGGCAGAAAGCAACACAAGACAAGAAGAAGAAGAAGAAGAAGAAGAAGAATCAGCAAGGGCGCCTGCTAAGTGGCTGGCCACAGAGGTCAAGGCACTGGTCAATACCATTGTGTCGTGACTGTATGAACAGATTGAAAGCAGGCTGCTCGAGAAGATGGCAGCCCCGATAAAAGGGACCAAATAGAAGCGCGAAAGAAGTTGCTTCCAGGTGCGATGCACAACACTTGTGGGGAGCAACATAAGAATAACAGCAGAATGGGCCATCACGGAACAAACAACAGAAGAAAGAAGCAGATACAACAATAAGAAAATCCTGTTAAGGAAATAACCCAAATCAAGTTCCCAATAGCATAATATGAATCCCAGCACTTTTGCAACAATAATAAAGTATATAATAAAATTTAACCTGTAAAACCCCATGGATGAAAATAGTGACAAGCATATGCCTTAAAACAGCCCGACCCTCCCTAACTGCTTTAAAAAAAAAGGAGAGGTCAAGATGTGTCATGAAGTTCTATGCTCCCAAACTAAATTAGTATTCTACATTAATTACTCGATATACCCACCTAATACCTTGTGTAGCACCTTATGTTAACAGCTTCTGTTCTCTTTGTCTACCGGTCCTATTTCACTTCCTTTAAAGACTGCACTATTGTCATATACCTCAAATTATATTCTGTTTTAGCCCATTTCTCGGTTTAATTAAAGCTATTCGGGCTATTGCTAACCTACGTTTTCTCATATCCAGCTTTATTTTGTTGTTCCAATGGCAAAATTCATCTACCACTTTCGATGACTTTCCCATCCTAATTGCATCAAAGCCAGTTGACTTACTTCAAGTGTATTTCATTACCATTGATTTATTTATATTTATATTCTTCTTATAATTTAAAGACACCACCCTGTCCTTTTAACTGAATCTCCAAATCATTTGCTGCCTCTGATGAAATAAGAATGTCATTGACATATCTCAAAGCATTACTTTTTTCTCCCTAAATATTGATGTCCTATCAAACTTTCTCTTTAGGTTTCTTTGCTGCTTTGCTCAAAATACACAGTCAACAATACAAGCATCAGGCTACAAACCTGACCCACTCCATTTTCAGTTAATGTCTCCTTTTCATATCTACTCTTTAAAATATAGTTCTACTACAAGTTGTAGATAATCTTTTTCTTCCTGTATCTTGTAATTGATGACTGTCAAAAGCAAGGACATTTTATATAAAAAAGGAGACCGCTGTTTATGAGCTTGTTTTAACTTGTAGATTTTTTTGGCACCAAGGCCATTTTCAAGGTATCTGCAATTAAATTATTATAAAACACTATTCGTAAATTTTACAATATACCTGTGTAGTATAACAAGGATACGAGATTGATGTAGTGGTAGCAGACTCTTTGAATTTGTTTCTGAGTGATCGTTGTTATCTGCTGTCTGTCGATGTTCTATAATTTCAATGAAATCTTCAATAAAGTTTTTATGTTTAAATTCAGTCTGTTGGTTCAGAATTTTGACAGAGTAATTATGTGTGTGTGTGTGTGTGTGTGTGTGTGTGTGTGTGTGTGTGTGTGTTCCAAAAGTGTCCTATTGGGCCTTTGGGCAATATATGTAAGACCTGTACTGCTCAGTCAAATTTGGTATTGTTATGCTTTTCCCTATCAGCACAAACCACAGACATTGCCGAGGAGGGATGGCTTGTGTGCCTCAATGACACAGATAGCCATACTGTAGGTGCAACTGCTGTGGAGAGGTATCTTTGGAGAGGCTAAACAAACATGTGGTTCCTAAAGAGGAGCAGCAGCCTTAGTTGCATGAGCACTAGTCTGGATGAGTGTGAGATGGCCTTGTAACATCGGCTTTGCCATGTAACTACTGCGAATGACTGAATGCAAGCAAAAACTACTATTGTTATTTTCCCCAAACGATATGCAGCCCAACTGTATGAATATAAGATGATGGTGTCTTCCTGGGTAAAATATTCCAGATCTCCAGGTGGGGAATTCTCAGGAGGATGTCATCATCACGAAAAGGAAAGCAGGCATTTTACAGATTGGAATGTGGAATATTCTTACCCTTAATTGTGTAGGTAAGCAAAATGGACAGGTTTCAGTTAGATATTGTGTGGATTGGGTGAAGTTCAGTGGTAGTATGAAAAGGACTTCTGGTGAGGCAAATACAGTGTTATAAATACAAAATCATTTGAAGGGGGTAGGGGGGGCACAGGAGTTAGACAAATAATGAATAAGAAAATAGAAATATGGCTAAGTTACTATCAAGAGCATAGTGAACACATTATCATAGTAAATATAGACATGAAGCCAATGCTGACCACAATAGTACAAGTTTATATGCCAACTAGCTCTGCCAATGATGAAATAAAAAGAAGTTATTCAGACAGGTAAGGGAGAGGGAAACTTGATTGTCATGATGGACTGGAACTTAGTTGTGGGAAAACAAAGAGAAAGGCAAATAGTAGGTGAATAAGCACTGAAAAAAAAATGAAAGAGCAGGTCATCTGGTTGCCTTTTTTCAAGAACACAATTTAATCATCACAAAAACTTGATTTAAGCATCATGAAAGATGGTTACATATGTGGAAGAGGCCAGGAGAAACAAGGTAACAAATTGACTTTATAATGGTTATGCATAGATTCCGAAAACAGGTTTTAAACTGTAGACATATCCAGGGGCAGATATAGACTGACCATAACTTATTGGCAATGAACTGTAGATTAAAACTTAAGGAACTGTAAAATAGAGAAAAGTAAGGAGAGGGACCTACAAAAACTGAAGAAACCTGAGGTTGTTGAGAGTGTCAGATGGAGCATTAGGCAAGGTTTGACCGAAATGGGCGAAAGTAATACAACAGAAGAAAAATGGATAGCTTTCAGAGATGAAGTAGTGAAGATGCAAAGGATCATATAGGCTGGAGGGCAATGCCTAACAGAAATCCTTTGGTAACACAGCATATAATAAATTTAATTGATGAAAGGAGAAAACATAAAAATGCAACAAGTGGAGCAGGCAAAAAGAAGTACAGATGGCTCAAAAATTAGGTTGACAGGAAAAGCAGATTGATAACCAAGAGTGGCTAAAGGACAAATGCAATTCTGTATACTTTTCAATTTTCATATAATAGAAATAGGTGGAGGGGTTTGTGTCATGTTTTCTGATGTGTTCACAACATCTCATCATAAAGTTTAGCCCATCTTCCTTCCTTTTTAAATGTACAGATATCACAAACATGGGATTTTCATCAGAGGTAAGTCTTAGGATAAAACTTTTTCGTGTTTTCCTGAACCCAAAGTGATATTCCTGTAGATAACCTTCAAGTATCTGTCCTATTGTTTGATAAATTTGTATTACTATTGTACATGTCTCATTAAACTAATTGTTCAGTAAATACTTCGAGGTAACATGTAGGATGATTAGAAGGACAAATAACTTCAAATAATTAGGAGAATGGTTCCAACCCAAATGAATGGCAATAGAGGCAGTCAAAAGAATGCCACAAAATTAGATCTTGCTTGCAAACTAATGCAGACTAGGAACAACATCCTACAAGGAAAAAATGAGGCACTATAGACTGCAAAAGAAAAACTCAACAAAATTTAATATTTTATCCATTGCAGTAACTATGGTTTCTAAGTTTTATTTTTTATTTTTAATAAAATAAAATAAAAGCAGCAGCCACCAGTTGCAGTGTGGTTTTCTTTTCAACCCACTCATAAAAATGCTGGTTCCCAAAAGACCTCTAACAATACTTTGTGATGTCACAAGTGTTTTCAGGCACCTAACAACTGTAGTAGCATACCTAAACTATCTAGGAATAGAAACAGACTACTAGTTGCACTGTAGAATCTGGATCCTGCCAAGTGGCAACACTGTAGATGAAGGAATGTAATATAGAAGCCAACCAACTATAAATAATCCATTGGATGAATATTGTATTAGTCATTTTAAACTGTGTCTCAAATTAATAATGGAAATAGTGTAAAAATAACATGTATTTTTACTCAAATATTGTGCAAACCAAGAGAGAGGACTCATTTATGTCCATCAGTGCCGAGTGATAGGACTGCTAAGAAACTTACAGATGATAAGTTCCACAAAGCTGAAAGATGATACAGCCTTGTCTATAAACTGAATCTCGCCAGCTCAGTGCTAGTTACACAAAAATGTATATTGCATGTAATAATTGTTCTTCATTGTTATTTTAGTTCCCCGTTCTTCATCGAACATATTTTCAGTTCATTCTAAGCATATGTGCAAAAGAAGTTTTAATATTTTCAATATGCATTAGTATGCAGAACAGATACTAAATAAGATCCTGTGAAAATGCCGTACTGCATAGTAATCTTTGAGAGACCACAAGTAACTGAACTTTAAATCCTTTGCAGATAGTTTTTTTTCTTTTTTCTTAATTAGTAATTGCACTACTAGATTTCTCAATTTTAACCTTACTGTCTTCAACACTGAACACTTAAGTGAGTAACGAGGAGCTTAAAGCTACAGTTCTTAAACTCCCTTGGAGTGTCTCTGTATAGTGGTTATTTCTGTGCTTTGTAATAGGTTGGTCTATTAACTCATTCGTAATACGCCTTTGAATGTTGGTGACAAGTTAATACATATGTGAGAAATTTCAGTATAAATTAGTACACAACTCATTAAATGGTTATTTGATGATAATGTTTAAATTTAATCACACGTTGCTGCTCATTCCTTTTTAAGTCATCACTGTTTGATCAGACAAAACCCAACCAAACAAAAAATTTTCAATTACCTCACATCTCAAAGTCCATCTCTAAGAGAGTAGAAAATGTTACAAGAGATGCACGATACTGGTATTACACTAGAGATAATCCAAAAATAGAAACTTCTGAAGCAAAGTGAATAGTATAAAATATCTTAAGATTAACCATCGAAAAGGAGGTGCACATGTTACATTGCCAAGGAGAAGATAGTAAGCATATATCTGGCCTGTAAGACGACCCCCAAGTTACCGTAGTTACCCGAATGCATGCCACACTTTCTTCCCAGTTTTCTAAAAATACGCCTGTGACTTATATTCGGAGGCAAAGCTTCAGGAAGTTACGAAAAATACCGTTAGAATCCGCCGTAAGTAGTTTTTGTGATTGTTACACCTAGATTTCACTCTTTTTTGCACTTTTTGTGGTCAGCTTTTCAAATTTCGTGCGTGTAGTGCTACGGTTTATCTGATCATAAAAAAGCATGTTTTTTTACACTGCTAAGTAAAAAAATTATTTCTTTTGCCGAGACGACATTTAATTGCGCCGATGCACATATGTGGGTGAAAACACACAAAATTGCCCAAGAACAGAAGATAAAGAATTTCAAAAGAAGCCGAAATTTTTCCATATCGATCTGAAATATTTTAACCATTTCACTGCTCTATACATAAATATACTCTCATCATTTCACTGCAACTCTGGATATATTGGGAAATTATTTTTGACAAGTGGCATTGTAAAATCAAGCTGCATTGTAAATAATTAATTCTATACCTGCTTTATGGCATATAGGTTATTTATGTGCCCTGTCCACTCAGTAAATTAATAAGGCTTGAAGAGCAAATATATATATATATTTTTTTTTTAAATTTGCACAAAACTTTGTTTTCGTAAATGTAATTGTAAATTTCAGCAGGGTAATACCACAGATGTGCTGCATAGAGCGGCTATAGCAAGGCTTCGACCTCCAAATGATATATATCGAACCGAATCTATGGTTCAAAAACACTAACTTGATTTATAGTTTTAACTTCGATATATATCATTTCAGGCCGAGCTACTTCAAGTGTAAGCTTTCTTGTAAATTACCCAGAAAGCTGTACTCTTAGGTTCCTGCCTAACCACATCCTTTAAAATCATGTCATATTCATAAAAATCATAACATACACCTGTTCGATACATATAGTTTTGATACTTAACTGCTTCGATATATAGCTTTTGGAATTCGAAGCCATGCCATGCAGCACATCTGTGAAATTACCAATTTCAGACTAAATTTCAATCTTCTCTCTCTCTTTCCTTTGTACCGTCATATAAGACGATCTCAGATTTTGGGGCTTTTTTTTATGATTCAGCCATTGTCTTATCTGCGTAAATATATGGTACTGATTATAGTGCCTTCCTTTGTGTGTGTGTGTGTGTGTGTGTGTGTGTGTGTGTGTGTGTGTGTGTGTGTGTGTTCTGCTGTTCAGTACATCAAGAACACTTTCTAAATTTTACAAGTTGCAGGTTATTTAATACGCTCAACGTCCGACGTTTACCTTGTGACCAAATTTCCTGCATTATATTGTGACCCCAAAACAGAAATTACATGTGGTGTCCCACAAGGATCCATCTACGGGCCACTGTTTTATCTTGTGTACTTAATGATCTCTCATCAGTTACACTGCCAGAAGCAAAGTTTTTGTTTTGTTGCAATAAATAACATCTTGACCATAGTCCTAGAAAGGTCTGCTAATGATATTTTCAAGAACATTAATAAATAGTTTAAAACAACTCATTGACAATAAACTTTGAGAAGACTCACTACATGCAGTTCAGAACATGTAAGAGATTTTCCATGCACATATGCATGAAGTATGAAGAAGAGCAGATAGAAGAGGTTGACAGTATTAAATTCCTAGGATTACAGCTTGATAATAAATTCAGCTGGGAGAAGCACATGACAGAACTGCAGAAACGACTTAACAAATCTGTATTTGCAGTACAAGTTTTATCAAACTTAGGAGACAAAAATAAAAAAGCTTTCATACTTTTTAACTTTCATTCCATATCATCATATGGAATAATTTTCTGTTGTAAATCTTTTCAGAGTCCAAAAGAGTGTAATACAAATTATTTGTGGAGTAAATTCATGGACCCTCTGTAGAAGCATCTTCAAAGAACTCATTATACTAGCTACTATGCCTCAGAAAATTTGTCATAAATAATATACCCCTTTTCCCAACAAACAGCTAAGTTCATACATACAATACTAGGAACAAAAACGATCTACACAAGGATTTAAAGCACTAACTTTAGTTCAGAAACGGGTCCACTATGCAGGAACACACATTTTCAATAATTTACAGCAACCATAAAAAATTTAGCTACAAATAAAGATCAGTTTAAGAGGAGCTTAAATGACTTCCTAGTGGACAACTCCTACTCCACTGATGAATTTTTAAATAGGATGAAATGATGTATGTATCTGTTTAGTAGTATTATTATATTATCAGCTTGTAAAAGAAAGAAAACAAAAATATTGACTTGTTCTGTATCCACAAGGATCTCCTCAACATGGATCTAAGAAACGAAAAACTAATCTAATGTAATCTCAGTGAAGGTAAAGAATAGAAAGAAAGCGAAGAAGTGTATCAGCAGAGGTATGTTATTTTCCAAGTCTCAACAAGTACAACACACATAGAACAAAAACATATAGCTGCCAAACTTACAAAGTTAGACCTTGTAAAGGCCATTATCACACTAATATCTGGTAAAAACCAAATGTAGAGGGCATCCTGTATTTTCATATCAATGCCGAGGCATGCAGCAGCGGAAACAGTACTGATTTTATCAGCTTCCTCACTCTGCACAAGGCTGTATTTTCAATCATGTGATCTTTTTAATACCTAAATTTGGCCATGATATCTCCAGTCCTCCTTGTAGTTGCATTTTGAATGGCCAGCAATGTGACATTTCCAATCAAATTATAAGCTAATTTTTGGTTAGTAATGTTAGAAAGTTTATGTTGAATAAAAATATACTCAGGTATAAAGAGGAAAGAAGGACGAAAGAAGTATAGTATTTAACATCCCACCGATAGCATGGTCATTAAATTGCCCACACTCAGATTTTTTAGTAAGAAATAGGAAGGAAATCAACCATGCCCCTTAAAGGGACCATGCTAGCATTTGCCTAGAATGGTTTAAGGAAATCACTGGAAAGCCTAAATCTGGGTGGCTGGATGAGGATTTGAACCACATCCCTTCTGGACGTGAGCCCAGCATGTTATATACTGCTCCACTTTGCTCGGTGGATATAAAAATATCACTCATCAAAAAAGCGTAGGTGCTGAGTCATCAATAGGTATGCACAATAATAGAGAAAACTTTGTTAGATTAACCTTCGAGGAGGGTGATAAGCAGGAATGGGGGGTGGGAGGGGGGGGGGGGGTTGGAGTAAGTGACTAACAACTCATTGGGAGGCAGGACACAACACAGGCAGGTGACTGGACAGGAATATGGAGGAAAGAATAACAGGCATATGGCTAGGCACATAATGCACAGGTATCCGAGCTGATGCAAAGCATCATGCAATGAAGGTGGCATAAGGAAAGACCACGGAATGTGGTGTTAGGGCAGAGGAAGGGGCAACAATTGGGTGGAACACACAGAACAGATGGTTACCAAAGATTCATGCCAGGCCTATTTCACAAGTGAAGGTTAGTTCCCAACTGAGAGTCAGAAAAGCTCATGCAGAATGGGAGAATTCAGATGGTTCAGATGGTTAAGCAACCTTTGAAGACGCCAGGCCACCTAAAAAGCAACCATGTCTTAGACCAGTTCTCTTGCAATCATTGGCCACCTTGTTACTTCAGTGCTTCAACCAACCAGTTGTCCATCAAAATGTATTGCCACCAACAAACTGTAGCCAAGAGCGAAGTGGACACCTTGTGGTACAACATGTAGCAGAACACAACATGCTTTACTTCAATGGCTGCTTTTGCTGGCTATGCAGTAAGAACCTCACCTTTCAGTGATGTGCTGCCTCAACAAAATTTAGTTTTTTAAACTACTACGGATGAAGGGTCCACAAAAACCGCTTGTAGTCTTTTCAAGCATCCCCAACAGTTTAACCTATTAATTGTTTCAAAAAAGGATGCATGAATTGCCTTTAATTTCTAAACATTGTACAGAATCCATAAAATTATTTACCTTTATTTTGTCCTTTTCATAACAAAGTAAGATGGACTCAGACAATTATATTACAAAGATGATGTCGGACAGAAAAAGAAAATTGCCCACATACAGAATTCACATAAAATGTTTTCACATCTACAGCCAATGGCTATAATTGAGTACATACATTGTTAAAAGTGTGATAATTTTTTTATTACAATATGTAGACTTCAGTTAAAAAACATGTGCAAAGGACCACTTACAAATCCACAGAATTAGTCACTTACTTTCAGTACCTTTGGTTTCATGTAAAACAATACTATCCACTAGGACCAAAGCCAGTCTCATAATTTTTGGAAGCTAAGGAATTACCATCTCCAGAAGCAAAAACAAATATACCAATCACCTCAATACCCAATCTATTGCAATACTATTTTTTATATAATAAAAGAGTATCATCCCTAGTCAGAGACTCCTAATACCCATATTCAGCATACATATAATTGTCATTCAATTATACAATAATTCGGAGAACTGAAAAACTGACTGTTAAAAATACCAATCTCGAAATGAAATACCTTCATCACTCAGAATTCCAACTTTCTTTTAAAAGTGCACTATGAATATGTTAATAGTCCTATTCTATTTCTAGAAAAAACATTAAAATAGAGTTAACCACATATTTTATGTACAACTATATCAGGCACAAACAAGAATGCAAGTCTGCTTCCATAACTGAACAATCAACATGAAAGACCCCCATGTAAGGGACCCAGGTTCTATTCCCAGTAATTCCACGAGTTTTTATACCCAGGAAGATGGTACAAGAGTACAATCAGTCTCCTGAAAGGTAGTAGCTCCATTGTCTAAACGTCAACAATGGTTGGAAAATCAGTGTACTGACAATGTAACACATCTATCCCCCCCCACCCAAATGTACAACAGGAAGAAGAATACATACCCTTTGTTACGATGACATTCTGACATCCAGCAGCAGCAGCAATTCTCAGCACAGAGCCCATATTTCCAGGATCTCTTACATTATCACAGATTACTGTAATTGGTAGTGCGTCCTCTGGAGGAGTCTGCCTTAATATTTTTGATATCTCAAATATTCCTAAGTGAAAGAAGAACAGAATTTAACATAAAGAGGAACAACCTTGTGGAGAAACTATACTCCATTCACCGAAATGGGAGACGGACTGTAAACACACCGAAGTGCGTGACGGGTGGACAAATCCGGGGTGCTAGCTCAGTGTCGCCTGATCCGCTTCAGTTGTAAAGCCGTTGTGTTTGTTGTTGTATGGTGGTGATATTAGGAGGCAACTTTAAACTCCACCTTGAAGGACCAGTTGCTGAATAGTGGCAGAGTATTGGTTTTTGTAATAACATTCAGCATTCATAGTTTCTGTGTCTCTTTCCCTATCTCATTAGTATTACTAAGGTTAAACTTATTTAGTTATACTCTATTTCTGAGTCCACCCAAGAAGTGAGTAAAGAACAAACCATTAGTTTTTCAGAGTAACTGATTCTTAGGGGGATAAAAAGGAGCAATTTCAATGATAGAGATTCTTTTGAAAACAGCTGCATCTACCAACACTGGATCAAAAATTCAAATGTTTGTCAACTTATTGGACCAAACTGCTTTGGTCATCATTCCCTAGACTTATGAACTACTTAAACTAATTTATACTGAGGGCAAAACACACACACACACACACACACACACACACACACACACACACACACACACAAGGCAGACATGTGTAAAAAGCAGAGATGCCAGTTGAGGCAGAGTCTCTGTCCAGAGATCAGGGGCAAAGATGTTGTTGAATGGTGGGTGGGAATTTCAAATTACTGGAGGCTGAGACCAGGTGGGCAACGGGAAGAGAGAATTTGCTGAAGGGCAAGTTCCCATCTCCATAGTTCTGCAAGGTTGGTGTCTGTGGAAAGTATCCGGATAACCCAGACGGTGTAATACTATGCCAAGACATGCTGGTCGTGCACCAAAGCATGCTTAGCCACAGGGTGATCCTCATTACCAACAAACACTGTCTGCCTGTGACCGTTCATGCGATTGGACAGTTTGTTGCTGGTCATTCCTACATAGAACGCTTCACAGTGCAGGCATGTTAGTTCGTAAATCACGTGGGTTAGGATGAAGCTAGCTAGGGTAATAAGGAAAGAGGTTTTAGGTAGGGTTGCAGGGGGTTGGCATAAAAGTAAATACTCCATTGCAGTGAGGCCCTGGGTGTGCGGGATGTTTGTGTATAGGGAAGTAGCATCAATGGTTACAAGGATGGTTTCCGGAGGTAACAGATTGGGTAAGGATTTCAGGCGATCGAGAAAGTGGTTGGTGTCCTTGTTGAAGGATGGGAGACTGCACATAATGGGTTGAAGGTGTTGGTCTAGGTAGGCAGAGCTTTGTTCTGTGTGAGGCTGGTAACCAGCCACAATGGGGCATCCTAGATGATTAGTTTTGTGAATTTTGGGAAGTAGGTAGAAGGTGGGGGTGCAGGGTGTTGGAGGAGTCATGAGGTTGATATGTGAAAGGTTTTGTAGGGGGCCTACGGCTCTGAGGATTCCTTGAAGCTCTGCCTGGACATCAGGAATGGGATTGCCTTGACAAACTTTGTATACAGTGTTGTCTGAAAGCTGAGGAAGTTACTCAGCCACATACTCCTGCCGATCAAGTATCACGGTCCTAGATCCGTTGTCAGCCGGGAAAATGATGAATATACGGTCAGCCTTCAGATCACAGATAGCCCGGGCCTCAGCTGCAGTGATGTTGGGAGTATACCCAAGCCTTTCAACCCAAAGTTTGGTATAGATTCATTGATGACATCTTCATGATCTGAACTCACAATGAAGGAGAACTCCAGTATTTCCTTTCCAACCTCAACTCCTTTGGTTCCATCAGATTCACCAAGTCCTATTCCAAATCCCATGCCACTTTTCTCGATGTCGACCTCCATCTATCCAATGGACAGATTCACACATCCATCCACATCAAACCCACTAACAAACAACAGTACATTTGTAGAAAGCGAAGAAGTTGGACACAGATACCAGCTGAGGCAGAGGCTCTGTCCAGAGAACAGAAGCAAAGATGTTATAGAATGGTGGGCGGGAATTTGAATTTAGCGGAGGTTGAAACCAGGTGGGCAACGGAAAGAGAGAATACGTTGAAGGGCACATTCCCATCTCAGGAGTCCTGAAAGACTGGTGTCGGTGACAAGTATTCAGATAACCCAGATGGTGTAACACTGTGCCAAAATGTACTGGCTGTGCACCAAGGCATGCTTAGCCACAGGGTGACCCTCCTTACCAACAAAAAATGTCTGCCTGTGACTACTCATGCGAATGGACAGTTTGTTGCTGGACATTCCCACATTGAACGCTTCACAGTGCAGGCATGTCAGTTGGTAAATCACGTGGGTGCTATCACAAGTGGCTCTGCCCTCAATCGTGTACACCTTCTGGGTTACGGGACTGGAGTAAGTGGTGGTGGAAGGGTGCATGGGGCAGGTTTTACAACAGGGGTGGTTACATGGGTAGGAGCTGGAGGGTAGGGAAGGTGGTTTGGGGATTTCATAGGAATAAATTAGAAGGTTATGAAGGTTAGGTAGGTGGCAGAAAGACATGGAAATGTGGCATTTCTGTGTGTTCACTGGGGTCCTATGTGATATTAGGCAGGTGTACCAGTTTCCTTGGCTCTTCAGTGTACAACTATTTGTAGTCATTTGTCAAATGGAATAATTATTATCTTCTATAGTTTATGCAACAGAAAGAAAAGTATTGTAGCACTTGTATCACATCTTGAATATCTCAATAGGCTTTACAAAGCATGATGCTACTCACCTAAAACTCCCTGGGAAGTTGCAACCTCCGTCCACAGACACAACTGTTTATATTTAACTTTGTGTAACTCTATTTGGTTTTGAACTGCACATATGTTCTCAATATCCTGCTGCCTGCTAAAGAAAATCATTTTTGGAGTGGCTCCAGCATCTATGAAATCTTTTACCAATCTTTTTCCCTCAACAGCCACAAGATCATGCTTCTCTCTCATTTTCTTTGATTTTGTTAGAAGCATTACCTTTCTGAAAGAAAAATTCAAGTTAAATATAAATGCAATATTTTTGAAAAAAAAAAATTGGGAATGCATATATTACAGTAATAATGAAACTAACATCACTGTTTATGTAAGATCACACTAATCTCCTAAACAACTAGGCAAATTTTCATGGTGTTTTCACAGTTAATTTGAGCTTAGCTTGGGGCAACATATAAGCAATATTTGTTGTTGTTGTTTGGATGTTTTAGGGGGACAAAACTACGGAGGTCATCAGTCCCCCATTCCAACGTTAGGCATCACAACAAAAGGTGTTAACGCGTAAAAGAGCCTGAGTGGATAACAACTAGGGGGGAGGAATATCCCTCGAGTCTGTTAAAGGACAACAAACACGGTAAGAAACAACTAAAACAATGACAATCACACAGTATAACCGAGCAACGACAAGAAATAAAATGTAAAAGCTGACGTCTGTGGCTGACCGAACGTGAGACTAAAAACAGGAAAAGTCAGCCACACGGAAACATAGGGAAACCTTCAATCAGAAGTCATGACAGGACAGACACAGAGACTGAAGAAAAGCTTTAAATGGAGGGGTAAAAACCACTGTCCCAAATAAAACTTAAAACAGTATCAGCCATTTTGGCATTGTCAATTAAAACTTGCGATAAAAGCGCAGGAAAATTAAAACTATGCCGCAGAGGGGCTAAAACAGGGCATTCCATTAAGATGTGCGCCACCGTCAGGCGGGCGCCACAGCGACACACAGGCGGTTCCTCGCCACGAAGGAGATGGCCGTGAGTTAGCCATGAATGGCCAATGCGGAGCCGGCACAGGACTACGGAGTCCCAGCGGCAGGCCCGTCGTCTCCTTTATAGCCCTAAGTTTGTTACCTGTTGCCAGGCTACGCCACTCAGTAGCCCAAAGATCACGCACTTTATGTCGCAGCACTATCCTCAGATCAGCAGCCGGGAGGCCGATCTCTAAAACAGGCACCTCAACAGCCTGCTCGGCCAGCGTATCAACTCGTTCGTTGCCTGAAATACCGACATGGCCCGGGGACCAGAGGAACGCCACTGATAAAGCCGGACCTGTCAAGGGCAGATAGGACCTCCTGAATTCCCAACACCAGAGGAGACCGCGGATAACACTGGTCAAGGGCTCTAAGGCTGCTCAGGGAGTCACTGCAGATGAGAAAGGACTCACCTGAGCAGGACCTGGCGTGCTTGAGAGCGCAGGAAATAGCCACCAGCTCTGCAGTATAGTCACTGCAGCCTTCTGGCAGAGAGTGTTGTTCAACATGGTTGCCATGAGCGAACGCAAAACCAAACCGGCTCTCAACTTTCGAACCATCCGTGTAAATTAGGTCGTGTCCATGAAATCGAGCTACAAGCACTAAGAATTGGCGACAGAGAAATTCAGGTGGAACTGAGCCTTTGGGTCCACAGGCCAAGTCCAGGCAAATATAGACGGCCTTGGCAGGCACCATGGAGGCGTATGTGCATGGGCCCGATGTGGAGGTGGTAGTGGGTAAGACTGAAGTTCCTGCAGCAGTGACTGGACCCTGACGACCCAACCTGGGTCGTCGCCGTTGGTCATGGACGACCATGCGGGAGAAAAGAACACGGTGGTTCGGGTGGCCTGATGAGCTGTGCACGAGTGCTGCGTAGGCACCAAGCAGTTGTCGGCAACGGTTCAGCTTCAGCAAGCAAGCTGGTCACAGGGCTGGTACGAAAGGCACCCGTCGCGATGCGAACCCCACAATGTTGAATGGGGTCCAGCAAGCGCAATGCTGATGGTGACGCAGAGCCGTAGGCGACACATCCAAAATCTAAATGGGACTGCACCAGAGCCTGATAGAGCCGCAACAGGGTGGAGCGGTCAGCTCCCCAGGAAGTATGGCCCAGGTGGCGGAGGACATTGAGGTGGCGCCAGCACTCCCGTTTTCGTTGACGGATGTGGGGGAGCCATGTCAGCCATGAGTCGAAAACAAGCCCCAAAAAACAATGAGTGTCCACGACCTCTAATAGGTCGTCACCGAGAAACAGTTCGGGCTGAGGGTGAACCATTCGAAGCTGACAAAAGTGCATAACACTCGTCTTTGCAGCAGAGAACTTGAAGCCGTGGGTAAGAGCCCAGGACTGCACCTTCCTAATGGCTCCCTGCAGCGTACGTTCGGCGACGTGAGTGCTGGAAGAGCTAAAATAGATACAAAAGTCGTCAGCATATAGTGAAGGGGATGCTGACGATCCAACTACTGTAGCTAAGCCGTTAATGGCTACTAAAAATAAGGGGACACTCAAAACAGAGCCCTGAGGAACCCCATTTTCCTGCACATGAGAGGTACTATGAGAGGCACCTACTTGGAGCGACCCTGACGGAACCCGCCCTGGCATGGAGCCAGTAAGCCACGAGTCTCGAGGATCCAGCACAACTGCCTACTGACTATGCGCTCCAACAGCTTACAGAGGACATTGGTCAGCATAATGGGCCGATAGCTATCCAACTGAGCAGGGTTTTTGCCTGGTTTCATCACCGGTATGATGATACCCTCCCACCACTGCGAAGGAAATACCCCATTGCACCAGATGTGGTTGAAGAGCGCAAGGACATTACACTGGCTCTACGCTGACAGGTGTTTCAGCATCTGGCTGTGGATGCTATCGGGTCCTGGAGCCGTGTCAGGACACTGTTTAAGAGCACTCAGGAATTCCCACTCTGTAAACGGTGTTGTTATATTCCTCCATACGGCGGGTGGTAAAGGAGAGGGGCTGGCGTTCCACCTGCTCCTTTAATGTACGGAAGGCCGGTGGGTAATTCGCTGAGGAGAAGGCATGAGCATAATGTGCGGCAAACAGCTCTACAAGTGTGGCTGGGTCCGTGCATACTATGCCATTCACGGATATCCCAGGGATTCCTGCTGTTGTTGGGTATCCCCTTAAACGCCTGATATTGTTCCAGACGTGGGAGAGGTACCTGTGCCAATTGTGGAGATGTACCTCTCCCAACACTCTTGCTTCCGTCTCTTAATGAGAGAATGAGCTCGTGCACGGAGCCGCTTGAAAGCGACGAGGTGCTCCAGAGACGGGTGCCGCTTGTACCGCTGTAAAGCCTGTCAACGATCTTTAATAGTCGTTGCGACCTCTGGCGACCACCATGGTACCGTCTTACGCCGTGGGCGCCCTGAAGAACGAAGAATAGTAGCTTCTGCAGCAGACAATATGGATCGTGTGGTGCCCTCAACCACCACATCGATGGTATCGAGTGGGGGAGGGCCTACGATGGCAGCAGAGGTGTAGCCTTCCCAGTGAGCCCTTTGAAGAGCCCACCGAGGAGGGCGTGCTGGGGACTGACGTTGTGGGAGTGATAAAAAAATCGGAAAATCATCACTGCCACACAAGTCATCATGGACATGCCAATGGATGGATGGCGGAAGGCTGTGGCTGGATATTGACAGGTCAATGGCCGAGAATGTGCCTTGCGCTGACTGGGCCGGGGATGCTGCTTCTATGAGCACTGCGCCGCTTCGCATCTTGGACAGTCCGGAAACTTCGCTGTACTTATCCTCAAGATGTTCCACAAAGAAAAGAGGCTTTGTAGATGTAAATGACTCACCATCTGTGCGGCTACATACTAGAAATTTTGGAGAAGGTGGCTCATGTGCAGATTTAGCCCGACATACCTCCCACGGTGTGGCTAGGGAAGGGAACGAAGGGGGGTTATAGCAAGCAGCATTAAAATCTCCTCTACCTCGCTTAGAGACGCCGTTTTCGCAACCGGCTACGCTTTTAAGTGCTCGTTTCATCCTGGTCCCACGAGCAGCTAGGGAACTAAAGGTCCACCCAGGCAGAGCCCCACTTGCCTGGGTAAGCCTTATACAACTGAGGTGCGACAGGTTCCTCAGAGGTTGCTCGCTAGCGGCTATTCAACCTCAACAGCCATGCATCTCCTCTGCACGTAGCACACCTTGAGATTGAGGTTTTTTTTTATAGAGGTTTGTACCGTCCTTGCGACCCGGGCAATTAAGCCAAGATCCCCGGGGTCTGAAACGTACAATGTTCCACCGTCGCGGCGAACGATGGTCGTTGAAGCACGCACAGAGCTTTCGGTGTAGCGGACTGTTGGTGTGACACAGCCCACAGCTCAGGACCCCGGGTTCGCCAAGCCCGTACTCAGCAAATTAATGCTGAGCCCCTGAGGGGTATAAGCAATATTAAAA
Organism: Locusta migratoria; assembly: GCA_026315105.1. Classification (NCBI taxonomy): domain Eukaryota; kingdom Metazoa; phylum Arthropoda; class Insecta; order Orthoptera; family Acrididae; genus Locusta; species Locusta migratoria. Next base: position 469,540,856 of record CM048744.1, on the reverse strand, counting down.
TAAATGAATAAAAGAAAAAAAATTGTAAATTTAAGTTTAAGAGTCTGTGCAAGCATATTATCTTGGCTTTTTTCCTTAGTGACATGATCAATATGGAGTAGAACACCGAAACAACTTCAGAACAATTATATTTTGTTTCTGACAGAATTAAGTGCAATAATCTTATCTTCACAAATAAAAACTAAAATTGAATTTACTGACATTGCCTAGGGTATTGGATGGGTCACAGGTGGCAGATAGCGAATGTTCTGCCAAATATGGTGGACAGCTGTGAATACAGAATAATCAGTCCTGGACCAAGGTAAAACACAAAACAAATCTACTTTGTATCATTCTTGTTACAAGTGGAAAAATGGTCAATGTCTACTCACCATTGTTTGTATATTACATGTTTATTCATTTTTGCATATCGATTTCAAAGTTGAATTAACATTTAATGTATGGCCAATGCTGAAATTTCTTCTAGTATTAAATATTTTATGGTCATGATGTACACTGCTACCAATGGAGCCTCCATTTTGAAATTTATATTCTGGAATTAACTCTTCGAGTCTTCACACATTGATCTCACACAATGAGTCCACCAACCCCATCTAATTCCAGGTACAATCATCGTGCAGCTTTTAGATTATCACAGTATTACCCCACGTGTCAATCCACCACCAGTATTACAGCACAACTGGTCATTTGGATTCTTTTGCAACCAGTAAACTTCATAAATTGGAAGATACATTAAAAAGATTCAAATTTTGGCACTTCAAGAAATATGGGCAATACCATTACGGATTTCAGCAATTATCATATTTTTAAAAGCAGAACTGATAAAACTACTTAATATTGCAAATCTGGGAGTTGCTTTTGCAGTCTATAAAAATATTTTAAATTCAATAATGTCAACATATTTTTTAAAAATAAAGTTGTTTTTAAGTGGTGGTCTACAGCCACAAAGTATTTTGAAAAGAAAAACAAATCACCAGCAGACCCCAAGTTAGCTGACTGCTGGAGTGGCACAATGGATAGTGTTACCGATTGCAGTGCTGAAGGTCGCCGGTTCAATCCCGTATACGGGCAAAAATTTATTTCTTTGTAATTATCATTTCCACAATATTCTACATGTTTCTTATGTTCACTTGTGATTTCTGTATGCTTCTTGTGTTAACTATTCTAATTTCTGGAACATTCTGTCTGTGTATAATTAGCAGAGCACTCTGCCCGAGAGTCAGTCAGTGCTGCATGTATGCTTCAGTTCACAATAAACCTGCTTTCAGTAAAGTACTGTGTTCAGTTGACAACCCTGCCTTCGAAGTCAAGCCTGCTTCCATTTCAACGCGACATTGTTTGGTGGAGGCGCTGGGTATCCTGTGCAACAGCTGCATCACCATGGCTCCGATTAGGCAATGTAAAAGCCATTTCTTACACAGACTTGAACCGGAATACAAGGGATATAATGAGTACATCTTTCCGAAAGTCTGTATTATCAGAAGACCCATGGACACAAAACCAGCAGTAAGCCAGCTGCACGCCTGTCAGTGTTCTCTGGAGACGCTGGACAGGACCACAACAAATGGCTAAAAGGATTTGACAGAGTCGCCAAGTATAACAGGTAGGAACATACAATGTGCTTGGCCAATGTTTCTTTCTACCTGGATGAAACAGCCCAGCAATGGTTTGAAAACAATTAAGAGAAACTGAATGACTGGGAAATGTTCCAGTTGGAACTTATGAAGACGTTTGAAGACCGCCAGTGTCAAATCCGCTCAGTGGAACAACAACTGAAGAACCGTGCCCAATGAAATGGTGAGCCAACACAGTCGTACATACAGAATGTTTTGGCCCTATGTAATATAGTTAACCCAGATATGACGGAGGCCAACAACATCGCGCACCTGATGAAGGGTATTGTAGAAGACATGTACGAAGCTCTTCTAATAAAAAGACTTCACTACGACTGAAGTGTTCAATAAGTGGCGCCAGCAGATTGACAAGATGCAACAAAAGAGGACTGGATGGAGGAAGTATGAAAGACTCCCCAATGTAGTCCCTATGGCTGTTGTGGAAGACCAGCATGACTTTGCTTCTCTCATACAACAAATGGTGAGAGAAGAATTACAACACTTTATGGCAGCCGGGACTATTAGACTAAACGAGCCTCAGATAATGGCCATGGATGTAAGCCCTGTAAGTCACGAGGGAGCCAACGCCGCTGAGGAAGAGGTATTTCAGACATTAGCTCCTGTCTGCCCCACCAATTACACCCGACGTGAAGAATGGCATCGCTCTGCTATGACTTACACTGCAGCCGTCAAACGGCCGCCTATAAACCGGTTGACGCGGCCACAACCAACTCCCCCAGCAACAATGACACCCCGCAGATGAACAGATGTCTGGAGGACAGAAGACAACACGCCAGTGTGTTTCCACTGTGGGCACCCTGGACATTTCGTATGCTACTGCAGAGAGAGGAGGCGAGTATTCAACAATCATTTTGCCGCAAGACGTCAGTTCTATCTCAGACAGTCACCTGCTAACGAGTTCAGTCGACCTACGGGAAGAAGCCCATCGCCGTATCCTGGATGAGGTGGCTCCCAGACATGCCACTGCCATTCAACATCACCGTACAGAGGTACCAGCCGCTCCCCTAGCCGCCGTGTCGAAGAAAACTAAGCGAGGCAACTATCTAGGGAGGTGAGGCTGCTGCAGATGAAAATCCTCCATGGACGACAGTCGCTAAGATGTCGGGAAATCTCATTGATGCCATAATCGATGGCCAACCTGTCCGGGCACTGGTTGATTCAGGAGCTTCTTTTTCTGTATTGTTGCATAATTACCGCCACACACTAAAGAAAACAATGTTCTGTGATACGGGGGAAACTGTGCTGAAGGTCGCAAATGGAGAGTTCGTTCAGCGAGCAGGAACTAGTGTCCCAAAAATAACCATCAACAACAGGATCCAGCCATTTGATTTTGTTGTTTTAACAGAATGTAGTCATAATGTCATCCTCGGATGGAACTTCCTTCAAGTATCCCAAGCTATCATTGACTGTGGAAAATCTGAGCTGCAAATTGAGGAAGTCATTCTGAGGGGTACACATAATACAGAATTTTCTGGGAAGTTATTTGCCATCAACATTGTGACGATTCTGCCATTGACAATAAGAAGAGTTCCAGTCACAAACACAGATGACTGGTTAAACTGTGAAGTGCTTGTCGGTAGTAAAAAGTTTATTAGGCTCACAAAAGAAATTTACATATCAGCGGCTATCATATGCATTACCAGTGGTCGAGGTGAGATTTGGATCACTAATTGTAACAAGCAGTCACAACTTATCCCCAAAGGAATGTCTATCGGGACAGCTGAACAAATCCAATATGGTAAGCTCAACATCATCAATGAAGACCCATGCTCTCTTGTTAGTACAGACAACACGCTGGAGGAAACAACTGTGGAACTGTCAATAAGGTCCAGACTGACCAAGGAACAATGCCAGCAGGTGTTAGTTATACTATGCCAATTTTTGGGTGCATTCACACCCCAGCAGGAGAAAAGTCAGACGAAACGGCCCACGATAAGGCACCGTATCAATACTGGGGATCATCCACCAATAGCGTTTGTATAGAGTGTCACCAGTTGAAAGACGCATAATTTGGGAGGAAGTGGAGAAGATGTTGCATGATGACTTTATTCAGCCTTCGGAGAGTCCTTGGCCGTCTCCGGTAGTCCTCGTAAAGGAGGAGGATGGCACGTGGCAATTCTATGTCTACTATGAGCGGCGGAACAAAATCACAAAGAAAGATATCTACCCATCTTAGACTGCTTGAAAGGAGCTACATACTTCTCAACTACGGACATGCAGACAGGTTACTGGCAAATCGAGGTTGACGAAGCCGACAGGGAAAAGACGGCTTTTATTACACCTGATGGCCTCTATGAATTCAAAGTAATGCCATTTGGATTATGCAATGCTCCAACCACATTCGAACACATGATAGACAACTTGCTTCAATACCTTAAGTAGATGACATGTCTTTGCTATTTAGATGACATTATCATGTTCTAGATAATATTCGAGGACCATCTAAGCCGCTTGTCAACTGTGTTGAAGTGTGTTCAGACTGCAGGACTCCACATCAATCCAAAGAAGTGCCTCTTTGTCACCAAAGAGATAAAAATCCTGGGGTACCTAGTCAATGGAGATGGTGACTGTCCTGATACAGATAAATTAAGGGCAGTCACAGAATTTCCAACTCCTCAGCACATTTGTGATGTGAGGAGTTTTCTCGGGCTGTGGTCATACTACCGACGTTTCATAAAAGGATTTTTGTAACAAGACACGTCCATTGCAAGAACTTCTGCAGGGAGACGCCAAGTTTTACTGGGATGAGACAAAAAGACTTTCTGGGCACTTGAGGAGGCTCTAACTTCTGCACCAGTTCTAGCCTTGTACGACGAGAATGCGGAAACTGAACTTCATACAGACGCCAATGGTTATGGGATTGGTGCAGTTCTTGTACAAGTTCAGGAAAGTGCTGAAACAGCCTATGCATCAAGAGTACTCTCAAAGTCCAAAATAAACTGCTCTACAACTGAGAAAGAATGTCTCACAGTTATCTGGGCTATCAACGAGTTCCGGCCATATTTATTCGGCAAACCATTCACTGTTATGACAGACCACCATTCTTTATTTTGGCTGACGAGCTTGAAGGATCCATCAGGTCGACTAGCCCATATATGCAATAAATCACTGCGGCCACTGCCGCCTATATTAAGTGGCCGCACTATGACTCGTACATTGTTGTCTCCACGATGTAAAATGTTTATTATGCGATAAAAATACTTTGAATATGCATATAAAATGATAAGAGAACAAAACGAATAATGATCGTTTAAAAACACTTTTTATTTTTTTACTTTTTTCAAGACTAGCTTTTTTCCGGGGGAGGGGAGGGGGTTCATTGAACCAGTAAACACATAGGACGCACCGCCACTGCAATGACTGATTTTTACACACCCAAAAAGAGTGTTGCATCCTGAACACTGACAATAAATATGTATAGGCCTACTGCACCAAGAACACAGTTCCTTAGATAGTCCATAAATGTCACTCAATCTGCACCAAAGATGTAAACAACCATTCACGAACAGCGCCAATGTGATGGAGTGGGTAAGACGGTCTGTAAGTTTCAGTCATAACACCAGGAAGGAAGTACACTGATATGTTAAATGTAGTTTTGCCATGCCCAGAAAGTCAATTCTGAGGTTTGATAGTATCTGCATTGTCACGTTGTGTTTGGAGGGACTCATCAAGGGAAGTTGGCACACTTCTTATTGTGAAACAAAGTGATGTAGGTCGAAAGTGATGGCGGTGCTGAAATACAGAAACTGTTGATGACTTGCCTTGCTCTGGTTGCACAAAGGCTACCACAGCATCTGATTACTGTTTACAGAATTCAGCTCAGAGGAACCCTGAGAGGAACACCAACATACTGAATAATGATTTTCGTGCAGCCAAAGGACATCATGTTTCAATTCAAACTGAATATAATAGTTTTCGTGACATGCAACTTCAGAGAGTCCATACCAAAGTCCAGCTTTGACACCTAAACACAATGCAATGCAGCACAGATGGGCTGAACAGCAAGCGAATGGACTTGTCAGAATTGGCATCAATGCTATTCACAGATGAGTCTCACATCTGCCTTCAACCAAAGAACTGTCGGAGGAATTCATATTAATGGACAACAATTCTCATACTTATTGTATACATCTTCTGAATGCACTCCTTCATTATAACACCATTGCAACATTAGAACAGCCACAAGTTCTCCAGATATGAACCCTAATTGACATGCCTGGTATACACAGAAAAGGCTTGTTCTTGGATGAGAGATCTATGCCAAATTAATGTTGAGAGGGAAAAACTGGAGAAACAGTCCCTTTTTGATCTAGTGAGCCTTATGCCACAATGAATAGGCCTACAGGCATGCACAAGTGCAAGAAGATATATTACCAGGTATTAGGAGAACTGGTGTACTGGTATGCTACAATATACTACACAAATTCAGAATGTTTAGCTCATTGTCATATAACTTGTCAATTTCTGTTTCCATGAACAATAATGAGATCTGAAATACTGTTTCATTTTTATGTAAGGGTTTAGGAAATCCTAGAATTGTAATGATGCAGCACTTTTATGTGTGTGTATTTTGTCAGAAGCATGAAACTGCAAACAAACAACAATGGATAAGCAATATGAATTTGTTTCAAATGCTTGTAAATCTATCGGACCAAACTGCGTGGTCATCAGTCCGTAGCTTACAAACTACTTGAACCTGTGTAAACTAACCTAAGGACAACACACACACACACACACACACACACACACACACACACACACACACACCCATGCCCCAGAGAGGACTCGAACCTCCACGGCGAGCAACCGTGATGCTTTAGACCGCTCGACTACTCCACTGCGGCAATATGAATTTGAATCTAGGCATAAATGCTTAATCAGGTTGAAATGTTTCTTGTCATCATGGATCTGCAGTTGTGTGCCATTTCACGATTTACAGATTGAAGTGTTCTCGCCGCTGTTCAAAATCTCTTCTTCAAACAGCAAGAACAATCATTTCATATTAAAAGTCTCTCTCAGCCGGGTTAAGCAAGTAACTTTAATGTAGCTGTGAAAAGTTTAGTTAAGTGATCCAGCCTCAGCTGTGCCTCTGTCATTACTAGAACATGTAACCATAATGAGTAAACTACTTCTTGATACGCGCTGTTTAATTTAAGATGTCCACAATAAATAAAAATATATAGAAGAACTCCGTTTTTCTTGAGAAACTTCTTAAATCAATTGATTTGCCTTATGGACAAATACATTGGACATCAGTTAAATGATGAATGAATAATATTACAATAGTACCAAGAAATTACATATAAATCAACTAGTTTAAAACCCAGCGTTGCCTGAGTATTTATTTATTTATTTATTGCTGTCATTTTTCCCCACGTATATATTCATTTGTTTAAGGGCTGTATGTCTGTAAAATCTCTTGGGAGTACAATGAGTAGTAAAGATGTAATGGATTAAAACTTGGTGAGTGATGGGGTGGTTTTCCATAAATTTCTCATGAAATACAATTTAGAAGGTACATTCAGTTATAACATATAAATATGTTTGTATACTGTCTGTAAAATTTCCTGCAGCTATAATTAAAACTGTATAAATTACAAATTGTAACATCATACCGAATGTCGTAGTTTAGTCCATGAACAGCGGAAAAGTAGTAAGCGAGAAACTTTTTTTCCTTTCATCATTTTACTGTGGTTGCCAGCGAAAAAAAGTTTAATAAAGGTTTGAAATTATGTTTAAAGTTTGTTGCAAGTCGCCAAGTACTCTCATTCTCATACAGTGTATTTTGAAAGTCTCACTGCATTATATGGAATTTTTTGCGATTTCTATTGGTTATGACGTAATATCTTTTGAACCATGTGCCATATGTGAGTAGTTAACCATGCAGCAATTGTTACCTCATGGTAAGGATGTGTGTACCAAATTTGGTTGAAATCGGTCCAATGGTTTAGGAGAAAGTGAGCAGCATTGTCACAAAATACAGCAGTTTTTCGCGCATCTCATTGTTTATGACGTAATATCTCGTGAAATATCGTATGTGATTCTTACACTTACGGCGACCGTCCTCATGGGTTGAAGCTTACGTGTACAAAATTCCATAAAGATTGAAACAAAACTGTAGATTTGTATGCAACACGTACAAACATACAGACACTCTGCTTTATATATTAGACAAGAACAGTTCTTCAATTGTGTTTTCCAGTGTTATTACTAAATCATGGAGAAATCGTATTATGTTCTATGTCATCTGTGATTACTGTGTGCTGGCCTTCGCCCCCAGAATCTGCAACAAACATAGATTCTGGCAGCAGTTTCTGTTCTGGTCCAGCCTAATAACAACTTAACTAATACGTAGATACCTCAAGTTGATGTAAAAGAAGGTAGTAGTGTTCAATGTAACACTACAAGGTGTCATGTTGTTATTGTGATCTTCAGTGTGCAGACTGGTTTGAAGTAGCTCTCCACTCTACACCGTCCTTGAAAGCTTCATCATCTGTGAATAAGAATCTGCTTACTGTATTCGTCTCTTTGCTCCCTCTATGATTTTTATCCTACCCAATTCCTTCTAGTGCTAAGTTGACGATTCCTTCATATCTCAAAATGTGTCCCAGCAACCTATCCATTCTCTTAGTCAGCATATGCCAGAAACTTCTTTCTCACCAATTCTGTTTAGTACCTCCTCATTAGTTAAATGATCCACCCATCTAATCCTCATCATTAGTCTGTAGCACCACATTTCAAAAGCTTATATTTTGTCTGAACTCATTATCATCCATGTACACTCCCATAAAATGCTTCACATCAGACAAATGCTTTCAGAAATGATTTCCTAACATTTAAATTAATATTCGTCAACAAATTTCGCTTCTTCATAAATGCTTTTCGTCCCATACCTACTCCACATTTTATATCTTCTTTACTTCAGCCGTCAGAAGTTATTTTGCTACCCAAATAACAAAACTCATCTACTACTTTTATTGCCTCATTATCTAATCTAATTCCTTCAACAGTGCCTGATTTCCTGACATTGCCCTTGTTCCATTAACCTTGTTTTATTCTTGTTTCTTTCAAGAAACTGTCCAGTCCATTGCTCTTCCAGATCCTTTGCTGTCTCTGACAGAATTACTGTGGCATCAGCAAACTGCAAAGTTTTTATTTCTTCTCCCTGAACTTTAATTCAGTCTCAAAATTTCTCCTTGCATTCCTTTACAGCTTGCTCATTGTAAAGTTTGAACAATGTTGGAGAAAGGGTACAACACTATCTTTCTCCCTTCCCAACTACTGTGTCTTTTCATGCCCTTCTTCAACTCTAATGACTGTTGTCTGGTTTTTGTACAAGTTGAATATTACTCTTCACTCACTACCTTCAAAATTTTAAAGGGTGTATTCCAGTCAATTTGTTCAAAATATTTCTCCAGATCTACAAATGGTACAAACATAGGTTTCCCTTTCCTTAACATATTGTCTAAGATAAGTCGTAATGTAATGTTCTTACATTTCTCCTAAATCCAAACTGTTCTTCCCCAAGGTCGGATTCTACCAGTTTTTCCATATGACTGTAAATAATTTGTTACTATTTTGCAACCATGACTTACCAAACGAATAGTTCAACTTTCAAATCTGTCTGCATTTGCTTTCTTTGCAATTGAAATTATTGATCTGCCTAGGTGTGCTTGTGTTTGTGTATATGTGTGGGTGGGTGTGTATTTGTTTACCCTCCTTTTTCCCCCCAAGGTTAGTATTTCCTGTCCCGGGATTGGAATGACTCCTTACCCACTCCCTTAAAACCCTCATCATTTCCTTTTCCCTCTCCTTCCCTTCTGAAAAAGCAGCTATATATATATTATTATACGAAAATTATAGAGGAGAAATACCTAGTAGGAAAAATATATATAAAAAATAGATGAAGATTACTTACCAGGCGAAGGAGCACAGGAAGTGATAGTTGCACAAATAAATTAATAAATTCACACACACACACACACACACACACACACATACACACACAACAAACGCTAGCTGAAGAAGCAACTAGGCTGCAAAAGCTAGCGTTTGTTGTGTGAGTGTGTGTGTGTGTGTGTGAATTTATTAATTTATTTGTGCAACTATCACTTCCTTTGCCTGGTAAGTAATCTTCATCTATTTTTATATATATAAGTCTGAGGGTATTACCTTCCCTATAAACCTTGCATACCCATTAGCACAATTTCTTCATGACTGGCTTTGCTAATGATATCAGCAGTTCAGACAGTATCTCATCTTCTCTAGGGGCCTTGTTTCTAATCAAATCTTTCAGTTCTCTGTCAAATTCTGTCTCATCTTCCTCTTACTTCCTCTTCCTTTTCTAGAATACTGCCTTCAAGTTGATTTCCCTTGTATTGGCCCTCTATGTATTACTTTCACCTTTCCCTTCTTCACTTGAGCTCTTATATTCATACCACTGCTTTTCTTGTCTACAAAAGTCTCTTATTTTTCTGTAGGCAGTATCTATTTTCCTCTAGCTATACATTCTTCTACAATCTTGCATTTGTCCTATAACCACTCTTGCTTAGCCATCTGCACTTCCAGTCAACCGCTTTTTTCAGTCGTCCGTACTCCATTTTGCCTCCTTCATTTACTGACCTTTTAAATTTTCTCCTTTCATTGATTAAGTCCTGTGCCTCTAGTGTTATCCAGGAATTTCTATTACGCCTTGTCTTTTGCCTATATGATCCCTGTGGCCTTCACTAATTTATCTCGCAAAGCTACCCATTCTTCTTCTACTGTATTACTTTCCCCCGATTCGGTCAATCTTTGCCTAATGCTCCCTCTAAAACTTTCAACCACCTTTGGTTCCTTCAGTTCATCCAAGCACCATCTCCTTAATTTTCTACCTTTTTGCAGTCTATCAAATTCTAAGCTACAGTTAATAACTAATAAGTTATGGTCATAGTCTATATCTGCTTCTGTATAAGTCTTACCGTTATAAAATCTATCTAGAACCTTCCAGTGTCTCCTGATCACTTCCACATTTACAGCCTTCCTTCATGATGATTAAATTGTGCTCCAGACAAAATTCTACCGGGTTCTCTCTTTCATTCCTTTTCCCCCGTCCATGTTGACCTACTTCATTTCCTTATCTTCTAATTCATACTACCGAGTTCCAGTCCCCCATCACAATCAAGTTTTCCTCTCCCTTAACTGGCCGAATATTTTATCTTCTCATATGTATCTTTGATCTTTTCATGATTGGCAGAGCTACTTGGCATATAAACATGTACTATAGTGGTCGGTGTTGGTTTCATGTCTGTCTTTGCTATAATAATGTGTTTACTATTCTGTTCATAGCAAGTTAACCTGCATTCCTATTTTCTTATTCATTATCAGACCTACTCCTGCATTACCAATGACTGGTTTTGTATCTAGGCCTATAACCCTGTACTTGCCTGACCAGAAATCCTGTTCATCCTGCAACCGAACTTCATGAATCCCCACCATATCTAACTGTAACCTATCCACTTATCCTTTCAAATTTTCTAACTTAAACTCGATTAGGGGACACAATGTTCTATGCTCCGATCCGTAGAATGCTTATTTTGGTTTTCTTGATGACGACATCCTCCTAAGTAGCCTAGTCTGGAAATCTGTATGGGGGACTATTTTACTTCTGGAATATTTTACCCAAGAAGACACCATCATCATATATTCATAAGGTAGAGCTGCATGTATTCATGAAAAGAAACAACTGAAGTTTCCCCTTTATTTGAAGCATTTTCAGCAGCTGCATGGCAAATCCAGGTTAGCTCATGTTAAAAGGGCAGCTCAATCAATCACACAGATTGTTGCCCCTGTAACTACTAAAATGCTGCTCCTCTTCAGAAAACATATGCTTGTCTGGTCTCTCCCCAGATACCCCTTCATTGTGGTTGCACCCAAGGTGAAGGTATCTGCATCATTGAGGCAAGCAAACCATCCCACCTTGGCCTTGTCTGTAGTTCATGTGGGTAGATCAGGAGTCATAATATTAAAATAATTCTTTGATATTTTAATCAGTTATTTTCAGTAATTATTAGTAGTATAAACTGTAAATGTTGTAATCTGAATGTTTCATTTACATCCTGCAGTAATATATTTGTCGACACCAAAAATGTTCAAATGTTTGTAAATCTATCGGAGTCAACTGCTGGGTTATTAGTCCGTAGTTTACAAACTACTTAAACCAAGGCCAACTAACCAAATGATAACACAAACACCCATGCCCAAGTGAGTACTCAAACCCTCGATGGCAAATGGCCACATGCACCACAGCATGGCACCCCAATATGCATGGATAATCTGCAGCGGCGATGTAGTTGTCAAAAAGATATGTTTCAGTAAGTGTTATCCCAATGTGCATTATTCCAAAGTAACTGCTACAAAAATGTTTGACAATACTGAAGGCAGAGAGACTAGTAACCAATCATTTGCGAAGAAATGTTTGAGGAGACACAGAAATTATTCAGTCAGTTGAAGGAGATGAAAATTTGATTGTGATAGGGAACTGGAACTCAGTAGTGGGAAAGGAAAGAGAAGGAAATGTAGTAGGTGAATATGAACTGGAGAACAGGAATGAAAGAGGTAACATTTTACAATGCTTCTCACCAGGCTCCAGTGCTTATGTTGGCAACAGATGAACAATGAAGTGTAGAATTCCGTTAATATTTTTCACAAGCTACAGAGTAAATGTTATTGCTGCTTGTTTCACTCACAGCAAAATTAATACAGTAGCTGCTCTATGGTTGACAGGTTCTTGTGTGTATCCTTCTCCATTCAGAAAAAAATAATTTTCAATTTAATTGAAGTTGTCATGAAATAACATTTATTGGTAATCTGAGTTGCCATCATTAGCATTGGTGCCAACATAACCACTGGAGCCCGGTGAGATGCGCTGTACAATTTAACCATGAAAGAGGATATTACCTACTAGAAACTTCCTGGCAGATTAAAAATTGGGCGCCGGAACCAGGATTCAAACCTGGAACCTTTGCCTTTCATGGGCAAGTGCTCTTCCCATTTTTTTTAAATGTTTGTATAGTCTATGGGACTTAACTACGGGGTTATCAGTCCCTAAACTTAGAAACTACTTATGAACTAACTAAGACTAAGGACGGCACAAATATCCATGCCCGAGGGGGGATTCGAACCCCCGACCGTAGTGGCCGTGCAGACCGTGACTGGAGCGCCTCAGTCTCCTCGGCCACCGTGGCCGGCTCTCTTCCCATTGAGCTCCCCCAGCGCACTTCAAGGTGCGCCCTCACAACTTTACTTTTGCCAGTACATCACCTCCTATTTTCCAAAAGTAGGAAGTTTCGTATCAGTGCACATTCCATTGCAGAGTAAAAGTTTCATTCAGGAAACATCTCTTATGCTGTGGCTGAGCCATATCTACACCATATCCTGCTAAAATTTTACGACGCTTCTCGCCAGGCTACAGTGGTTATGTTGGCAACAGATGAACAATGAAGTGTAGAATTGTGTTAATATTTTTAACGACCTACATAGTAAATGTTATTTCTGATTGTTTCACTCACAGCAAATTTAATACTGTACCTGCTCTGTGGCCGCAGGTTCTTGTATGTATCCTTGACCGTTCAGAAAAAAATTGTTTTAATTGCAGTTGTCATGAAAAAACATTTATTGGTCATCTGAGTTGCCATCATTACCATTGGTGCCAACATAACCACTGCAGCCCGGCGAGAAGCATCGTACAATTTAACCCTATATCCTTTCTTCCAGAGCACTATTTCTGCAAGGTTCACAGAATTACTGTAAAGTTCGCGAAGTAGGAGGTGAGGTACTGGCAGAAGTAGAGTTGTGAGGATGGACCATGAAGCATGCCAGGATAGCTCAGTTAGTAGAGCGCTTGCCTGCGAAAGGCAAAAGTCCCCGAATTCCAGTTTCAGCAGACAATTTTAATCTGCAAGGAAGTTTCATATCAGTACACACTCCACTGCACAGTGAAAGTTTCACAATTTAATAACCAGGAAAGAAGGTTGTATAAGTCAAAGTGAACATAAGACACTGGGAGGTACCAGATTGATTTATAATGGTAAGACACAGGTTTATGAAAAAGGTATTAAACTGTAAGACATATCCAGGGACAGATATAGCCCCGGCAATAACTTATTGGTTATGAACTCTTTAGATTAAAACTTAAAAGACTGCAAAACGGTAGAAAATTAGGGGGCTGGAACCTGGACGAATTGAAGGAACAAGAGGTGATTGAGAGTTTCAGAGGGAGTGTCACTCAAGCATTGTCTAAAACAGAGGAAAGTAATACAGCAGAATAAGAATGGGTAGCTTTGAGAAATGCAGTAGTGAAGTCTGCAGAGGATCATATAGGCAGAAAGACAAGGCCTAATAGAAATCCTTGAATAACACAGGAGATACTACAAACTTAATTGGTCAAAGAAGAAATATAAAAATGCACAAAGTGAAGCAGGCAAAATGGAGTACAGACGGCTAAAACATGAGGTTTACAGGGAGTTCAGACTGGTTAAGTAGGAGTGGTTGGAGGACAAATGCAAGACTGAAGAAGAATGTATAACGAAGGGAATGATATATACTGCCTACATGACATTAAAGAAAAATTTTGAGACAAGGAAAATAGCTGCATGAAAGGAAAGGCAAAGCTAAGTTTTAGCATTTGTAGATCTAGAGAAAGCTTTTGACAATGCTGACTGGAATACACTCCTTCAAATTCTGAAGGTAGCAGGACTAAAATATAGAGCACGAAGAATTCTATTGAACTTGTACAGAAACCAGACAGCAGTCATTAGATTGAAAGGGCATGAAAGGAAGCAGTAGCCTAGCTGGGAAGGCAGTAAGAAAGGGTGGCTCACATTACAAGGGGATACTGCCCATCAGTTTTGACCCGTGACATCATTGCAGCGCAGTAGTTTTGAGGCGCGTGCATGTTTGTAGAAGGCGTTATGTGGTGGTTGAGTTAAAGACGATAGTTTGTTTACAAACGAAAAAGATTAATATTTTGTGTTTAAAAAGTGATTTGTAGCTTCTCTCTGATGGTTAGGTGTAGGTTAACTGAGAGATTTTTTTTTCTTTTTCTTGTATGTGAGCGCCAAAGTAGTGAATTTTTGGGCGAAGACCTATGATAGATGGTACATTCTGTTATCTATAATAACTACAGATTATTTGTATCTACAATAAAGAAGTATTAAGTTATCCCGTATACTGGTTTTCTGACATCTTGATGACGTCATGGGTCAAAGCAGATGGGTGTTATCCCAGTCTACATTTACGCTGTAAGGGTTATAGCCTTTATCCAAAGTTGTTTGATCTACAGGCTATACTGAGCAAGCTGTGAAGGAATGCAAGGAGAAATTTGGAAAAGAATTTAAAGTTCAGGAAGAAGAAATAAAGCTTTGTGGTTTACCGATGACAAAGTAATTCTGTCAGAGACAGCAAAGGACTTGGAAGAGCAATTAAACAGAATGTACAGGGTTTTGAAAGTAAGGTATAAGATGAACATTAACAAGAGTAAAACAAGGGTAATGGAATGTAGTGTCAGAAAATCAGTTGAGGCTGAAGGAGTTATATTAGGTACTGGAACAATTAAAGTAGTAGATGAGTTTAGTTATTTGGGTAATCAATTAACTTCTGATGGCCGAAGTTAACGAAGACATAAAATGCAAAATGGCTATGGGAAGAGAAGTATTTCTGAAGATGTGAAATTTGTTGATATCCAATATTCATTTAAATGTTAGGAAATCATTTCTGAAAGCATTTATCTGGAATGTAGCATTGTATGGGAGTGAAATGTAGACAATAAGGAGATCAGACAAAACGATGATATAAGCTTTTGAAATATGGTGGTAAAGACAGTTCTTATTCACAGATGAAGAGGCTTGCAAATGCCAGATTAGCATGGAGAGCTACATCAAACCAGTCTGCAGACTGAAGACCACAATAAACAGAAATTTATTATTCAATTCGTGCTAACATGCAAGTGAAAGAGTGTGTGTGTAAGAACTTTCACTAGCAGGATTATAAACTGCATAATGTTGCCTTCTATCTGCAGTTGTAGCATTTATTCAAGCAATACTTTGGGGAAATGTATATTTTTGTTGCTACACTATCGTTAGAATTTTATTTCCATCATAAGATTAAATTAAAAAGTCACCATTAGGGTTCGTATGTAAGCATAGAAACTTGACAAGTCTTAGCACAAAACTGGTGGCTGGCACTGACTTAGTACTACTTCCTCAGCAGAGGGCTCGGTGTCTAAACCTTTGCTCTGCAGTCTCAAAAATGTTCAAATGTTTGTATGGCTTATGGGACTTAACTACAGGGTCATCAGTCCCTAAACTTACCAACTACTTATGAACTAGCTAATCCTAAGGACGGCACAAATATCCATGCCCGAGTGGGGATTCGAACCCCCGACCGTAGTGGCCGTGCAGACCGTGACTGGAGCGCCTCAGTCCGCTCGGCCACTGCGGCCGGCGCTCTGCAGTTTTCCCATCCTCATTCCAAGTTGCTCTCACTCTGGAGGTGTTACTCTGAAATCTGAATGCAGCAGACAGAGATGACAGTCATGCATTAGTGAGTGATGGCTGTGTGACTGTATGAATGAGGTAGTGTAATATATTTTAATTACAAAGAGACGTGGTCAAAAGCTCGTGAAAGGTATTACTTCAAAACGAAAGAAAAACTCAGATTCAGTTCATCTGCTGCTACTCCTTTGTATTGGGTGATAGTATGTGGAGATAATTTTTATACTATGATAAAACCGTTATATGAGGAAAAATTAAAAATGTGGTACTTACCTCAACTTATCATCTCCTTCCTTTCGCTGAATAGATTTAGGAGCACGAATCTTTACACCATTTTGCTCGGTTTCACTTCTTGTAGGATTCTTATTTGTGGATGGAGTCTGAACTGGAGGAGCTCTAGTGGACTCTTTACTAAACGTAGCACTTGAGTTGTAGGAAACTGTGCTACTGCCTTCTGCATGCGTTCCAAAGTCAGGATCTGGAAGTTCTTCAGGGGAAGTTTCAGCATCTAAACCCAAAGTCGTCAACCCGAACGGATCTGCGCGGCGTAAATGTTGTCCTTTCTTTGTTGACTGTCCAAGGCTTCCCTTGTTTTGACTAGTCCTATGTTCTTTTGCCTTGTGTAAATGCTCAGCAACTACAGCAGACAGTTTACTCCTATTCCTGTCAGTCAGATTACTATCTGGCGGTTCTTCACGTGTTTGTGGCTGGCTACCTGTTTTTAAAATCTGCGTTTCAATCCTCAACTTATTTTCAATTTCATTCTGCTCGTCAGGCACGTCTTCACTCAAAATCTTAACGGGAGTTCTGCTTATCCATCTGGTGCGGAACCTTTTTTGCGGGAAAAAATCAATTTTACTTGCCAGCCGTACTAGAAGGATAACCCTACTACCCATTTCCACGATCTGTGCTATGCTTTTATGTACAATTCTAAAACAATATTTTGTACAGTGCCCAGTTTTCTAAGCATCAAAACAAAAACAAACGTGCTAACATGTTTGTGTTCCTCATCCAGGGTAACCAGCAGGACAAAATAAAATACTGTGCACTTTACTGGCTCACCGGCAGTGATGCCAACTTAACCATTTCATAACTAAATTTGTCATGTAGAATAGCAATACAAAATCATAAAATGCTTATAGTTTGAAATCTAGTCCTTTTAAAACCCCTTCTAGTCAAAATAGCTTATTTTTATCTATGCTCTGACTATACAACACGAACCTACTGACATCGTTTCTGATGCACATCATCTGACATCTGCCAGGCGGAGGCTGCAGGCAACGAGTTTGAATTGCATAGCGTGGCTCTAGTATAGAGAAATATACGTTAGCGCCGGGAGGGGAGACGTTAATGACACCCAAGAAAAGCACCATCGTGACGTCACTGTGTCGTGTTAATCCAACACTAAGACTCCTATAAACCCGAGGTCAAATTCAAATGTTCAAATGTTTGTTAAGCTTATGGGACTTAACTACGGGGTCATCAGTCCCTAAACTTACAAACTACTTATGAACTACCTTATACTAAAGACGGCACAAAATATCCATGCCCGAGGGGGGATTCGAACCCCCGACCGTAGTGGCCTTGCAGACCGCGACTGAAGCGCCTCAGTCTCCTCGGCCACCCGAGCTCAACCGTCTGCCATTTTTTCCCCAAGCTGTAGCAATCGCCCCGTTCCGGACGAAGCTTACGCGTCATCTTGCTTTTCATTCAATGCAATTCGTTCACACTCGCAAACTACACACTGTAATAACGTGGAATTTTCATCAATGATTCGTGACGAACTACACTACATTTTCATTTTCGTTTCATTTGCGGTAATAGTGTATTAAGAGGACGAACCTGCACTTTCTGACTACGTTACGGAATTTTCGACATGCGAGGAACTTTTTTTCTGTTGAAGTTAGGTGAACACATTAAGCGAATGAAATGTTCAAAATACATCAAATTTTCATCCTCTCCAAACAGAAACTCAGGGAGAAATGTATAACTTGAGATAATGTGTGTTAAATGTGAAGCACTGGAATCCGCCCGCCCATCTAGTAATACCTCGTCTTCAATATTAGAGCTAATAATTAGGTACAGGTTGTTACTGCATAACATCCATACTTGAAGCCATTGGTACTGACTGACTTCTTAACCCATTAAATTTAATAGTTGAAAACTACGAAAGTGCTGTGTCTCTATGTAATATTCAATTTCAGTTTTTCAATTATATGAGAAGGACATTGTAACTCAATACAGAGTACTTTATTATGTGAGGAATTGAGAACAAGTCAGTTCGTTAGGTAAAGAGATTCTTCGTATTTGTCATTTTTTAGTATTCTCACATAAAATCCACAATAAAGCTAGTAAATTTCGTTCTGTTGCTGCTTGGTGTTAAACTGAAGGAACTGTAACTCATATTAGTTTTTGAAAACGGAGTAGTAGCTCTCAAACACGATGGACAACAAGCAGATAAATAACCATTTGTGACTGATGAAGAAATACCTGTACGCCGATTAATAAATCACTAACTTTACCTTTTCATTTTAAAAAATCTACATTTCCTTGAATAATGTGACAGGTAATGTAGTTTTGCGTAATAACTGTATCGCAAAATACCCTCCCCCTCTTTGCATGTTATCATTTGCCAAAATATCATTCTGATACCTCTAACCGTGTCTGACACACAATATATCTCATTCTGGCCTCATCGCCGTGGGAAATGAGTTCGTGACATAAAATAAATTTTAGTGACATGGGTGAAAAGTAAAGATCTCCTCCTAAGTCTAAAATAGATTTCAAGACGTTAGGAAAATTTCATCTGCAGCAACATATGGTGTAACATGCACCAAACGGAATATCATAGCAGCCCCTATTTTTATTGCAAACTTTTCCTAACCTAGCAGTCTCTTATTTCAAAGCCAGTATCTCACTAACTATGACTATTAACGAAATGATGCGCATTTCGGCACAATGATGACATACAAATATTTAAGTAGCGAAAAAGTTAAATTTTTCTACCAGTTAGTTTTTGAGTAATCGTGAAAGATGCTGTTAGCGCAGCACGATTCCAACCGTGTTGGGGAAAACATGGCGGACGATTCAGCCTGGGTATTTAGGAGCTCTAATCAACACCACCTAGAGACAAGGCCTTACAACAGGCCATGCCAACGTCAGGCCGGGTTTCCACAGGCATAAATTTCTTACACAAGCATTCCCCCACCACCATTCCCTACATACATGTAGCGTTGCCTCAGGCTGATGTAGGAAACGCTACTTACACGACTTTCAAGATGGCCTCTAGTGAAATTTTTCGTGCAGGAGTTTTACACTTTTTAGCTGTAGAGTTTAAACAGAAGTCGACGAAGAAAAAAACAGATGCACTGCTACTGAATATAGACATGGCAACTACGTAGGAAGTGTTTGAGGGTGGTAAAATAAATTGTGAATCAGCTTTTAGTAGGTTTCAGTGTCAGTATAACATGCTATGTTAGCCATGACCTCGGAAATTGCTTTTTGAAAACTGTCACAATCAGAATAAGGGGGGAAATATTTCGTTTTGACCATGAAATAAATAATGAATGCTATTCCTGCTCTATGGTGTGCAGGGTCTTGCTTTTACCCTTGTATAATCAGTAAATGACGCTCGTAAAGCGAACATTTTGCTGCCAATAAAGCACAGTGTCGCCGCTACTTGACATTTAACGCAATTTTGGAAACCCAATTTCTGATACTATACAAAAGTTAAAATATGTATGTGAGCTACCGTGACAGCTCATATTAATTTGCAAGGTCATTGGCTGCTGGAGATACTGCAGTACATAACATTTTGAAGAACACTATTTTTACCGTATGTTATCTACAAATACCAGAAGATAATCAGAAAAGAATGTTTATATCGGTACTATCTGCAGCAGTAATAAGTGGAAAGTAAGGTTTCTGTCTCAATAGTTCATCTTTTACGGATTAGTCTAATTTCTGATAGGTAACAAGTGCTTAAATACCGATTCACTACTTAACTTTGTAAGCAATCTTAGATCTACTTTCCAGAATACTCTTTGCACAATGTTAATACCGATTTGAACCCTATTATATTCCTATAAGAGTTGCATGATTATCAAAGTAGGCCTACTTTTAATTCTCCAAAGCTACATATAAATTTTCATGTGATCGAAATGTTTACGGTCAGTGATGAGTTATTATTAGGCATATACCGAAACAGAATATACGTTTACAATATTAACTGTTATACAACACTGTGAACGTTAGCAAGTTAACTGTTTCAAAGTTTTCAAATTCGTTTCGTCACATCGAACAATGGTGTGTTACACTATGTATAAATGTTTATAACAAGCAGCACAATTCTAAATTGATGTCCACATCACATGTTCATGAAAAATTTGTCATTTTATGAAGTATTCATTTACTTAGCTAAAGACAGAAGTCATTATTTTTGTGTAACACAAACTCTTCATGTACATGAACAGACATTAATTCTAGATGCGTGTTCCATTCTGTTGAACGAGCAAGACCAGAATTAAAATAGATGCAACTATCGGCAGTTGCTGAAGCTCGTAAGCGATGGTGGGGGAAGCGACATTGTGCAAGAAAGTTAGGTAGGCATATGAAATGGATTTTGAAATTATTCCAAACTTCGGCCTACCAATCAGGTGCCTCAATCCCGCCTCAATGAATGACGTCAGCATAGCATATGTAGGAAATGGCCGATAATCTTCAGAGTAAAAGTATTTCATGTGAATGTGTTCCAGTAATATTACAGTTGACATTCATCTTCAGAAAATGTTTTACACATAGGTCTGTTGCTTCGAAATACATTAGATAGTGTGAAATAAAGCGTTAACCTTGCCAAAACTAACATTAGTATTGAAAACAATTGTGTACTGTAACTCCCAATTTTGGAAACGTAACTTCACTAGTTAAGGCTAATTCACACTGTACGTCACGTCAATGTCACGTCACAGCACCCTCCTCACGTCAAGTTGTATTCACACTGTCCGTCAGTGTCCGTCACGTCAATTCGCCCAACGCAATACGCGATGTTGAAAGTGAGGTTATGAGTGGCGTTCTGTTATGTAGAAAGTCATAGTTTAATACTAGAATTGAGGGAACAACAACGCTAAATGTTATTGCCGGCCAAAGAAAACTTTACAGCGTATGTTTTTGGCCAACATACTGGGAACTGAAACAACATTTCAAAACATCGTCATCTGTTTTCAAGCGAAAAGGTAAACATATGGAAGCATCAAACAATACTTAAAATAGCATAAATAGCGTCTGTTTACTTTATCCATTACGATTTGCCTGCTGACATCGTCAATACCGTCGTAAAAACTGAATTTTTGTCTTTCATTAGAACTGACATTTTCATTTAAAATGTTATTTATAAAAAATGCGTAATCAAATTATAAACTTATTCAAATAAACAGTTTGCTTCAGTTTTCGCTCTGATAATGTTACGTAACATAAACCATTTTTTGGTTTCAGATATCCGACCTCGATTTTAGGGGGACACTCAATTGACAAAAATATTTAAGTCGTCATGAAAATTTGAGATTTACCCCTAAAACGAAGTATAACAATAAAATAAAGATGAATAAGACGCATTTGCATATAAACAGTGCAGTCGTCCACTGCAACATGTAAATTGCGTAACGAAAATACCGAAACTTCCGATGTCAGCAGACAACCATTCCGTCAAAACATTCTTCTTGAGAAAGCTTGACATGACGTGATGGTCCGGTGATGAACATGGTTTAATGTCGCCATTAGAAATACATTGCAGAACGTTCTCACAGATGGTTATGTGATGTGACAGACAATGTGAATTGGCCTCTATTATTAGATTTTGTGGTGAATTATTTCTAAATATAGAGACTAGAGCATATATGTGATTATGTTCTGTGAATTGATTTAAAATAAAAACCTGGATTAAATAAGAATTATTCCATTAATGAGCCTGCAGCTCTAGCAATAGAATTCACTGATAATATGTAGGCCTATATGAATCTTTAATTAAATAAAACATTAGTAATTCAATATTGTTAAGTGTGCAATTTTATTACCATAAAGATTACTGCTAAAACACGAGTTAAGCGCTCTTTGCGGCAACCTGTGTAAACTCGGCCGCCATATTGCGGTAGTCAGTGCACATAGAGAGAGATCAAATGTTGTTGTTGACAGTGAACTGCTGCATTTGATGTATATTGTTTTTAGTGCATATTTTCTGTACAATATTTGCTTCTGCAACATGTCTAAAGAGTGTTCATCATTTAACTCCACAAATCGAAGTGTAAAACGACAAATATATCGAGCAAGAACGCTAGTTTTTTTGCCTTGTTTGGTCTCTGTCTGCTTATGCCCAGACAAAATTCCTGGCTACTGGCACACAGCTTTCCCAAAAGAGAATCTTCAGTTGACCTATCTTGCTTTTCCTTTGAAGTACATGCCATAAAATAGGCTCCGTTTTCTGCCTAGCGTCTGTGTGTTTCTTCTGTCGCTGCTGTGGTTGAAGAAAGAGTATTTCATCTCTTGAATAATAAAATAAACACTTTTACATCTTCCTTGTGCGCCTCGGTTACACAGTGGTATCGTGCCAGACTACAAACCTAAAGGTCGCGGGTTCAATCCCCGCCAGGTCCTAGGATTTTTATCTGTCATTTTCCATTTCTTTCACCTCTGGTAGTATTGCTCACGTGAAAAATACCGAGCAGCGCCGTGGTTCAGAGCCCACGTTAAACTGTAGGTCCCCCTATAATTGGCTGGGTAAGTCAGTTCGAAGGTCACAGGAAGGCAACGGCATACCACCTCCAAATAGGACCATGCCTCGTAAAGCACTGTGGTGTTCAAACCAATTTTCGGATTGTTGACTGCTTTACCTGTTTTACCTTTTACATCTTCTTTAAAAATATTTTGATTTGTTGTTGACAGTACTTGATCAAGCGTGGTGAACATATAATCATTGCAAAGTGAGGAAGCAATAGTAACAACTGGACTTTTTTCGCTTATTAAATGTCTGTGTTCTTTGAAAGAAATATTTGCGTATATTAGTGTGACAACAATGTAAGTTATTAAAGATATGTTATCTCATTGTAGAATGCTTTTGTGGCAGCTGACCCAGGCACATTACTCTTCGTTGTTGGATCAAACCTCAGCTAACTGTGGATGTGTATTACTGATAGGTACATGAGATTTCAGTACCCCATTTTGAGGAAACACACTATCAGGCTCATCTGTACTCAATAGGCAATCTTCATTTAAAACGAGGAACTATGTAAATAGGCAAAATTCTCTAGTGTTTTTTGTGTTCAGGGGATCTTAAAATTAACAAAGATTAACCTATTAGTATGACGCCTCAGTCCTAACAATGATTTCAAAAACAGGAACTTTCAGATATTGAGTTCAAGGACTGGATTTTAGAAGTTCCCCGGATGCTTCAAAAGTGCAGTGTTGATTTTGCAAAATATAAAAGATATGACTTAACTCAGAATGGTTATAGTAAAAAAATACGTCAGTATGATACAGTTGTGGCATCCCATTAATCAATATTACACACGGGAGCCAAAAGTAAGCCTTTGGTCGAGGTACATGATCGCTGCCTCAGCAGCAAGGCAGTCAGTTTTCTCAAGAAGCTAAAGTGTAAACATTTCTGTTGGTTGTAGAACGTGAATAAAGTGATTTTCTGCCTGCATTACTGTGTGTTTCATATGGTAGGGTTGGTAGAAATCATACAGTCATTCTCAGCATCTCACTCACTGGTTTATTTTGTTGCGAAGAAGGCAAATAAGGCAGCTGCTAGTGAGGTAGCTCTTAATTTTACTTTTGGTAGCCCATTGTTGAATAATATCAGTTGATCATTTATCCAAATTGTGAAAGCATAATTTTGATAAAAGTAATGCAGCAACTGACAAGACTACATAGGACAAAATGTGTAAAAATCATTTTTTTGTTAGCGCCTCATTTTGAAAATAATTTTCTGAGAGACATTAATGGTGGCTATTACAGGCTGCTAATTCACTAATCCACAGATGTGAGCATCATAAAACATTTGGGAAATGCTAACGGTTACTTCAGCAACTGGCATGGAGAAATAATCTCTATGTATTTCACAACTGTGGAAATTGCATAATCTAACGCTGCCAGAATTGTTTGTGGAGTTAAGCACAGTGTTACAAGTAAGGGACCAAGTTTATAAAACTTTCTGGTTTATGAACTGATAGGGCATGTGTTATGGTTGATGTAAATAATGGAGTTCACAAGAAAAAAGTGCCTCTTCTTTTGTTCTCATGCCTTGTATATGTCATTCCTGCAGCTAGCAGTTTCAGCAGCTGCTTCAGAAGAATTTCCAAGAAATTTGAAGTTTCTCATTAAAGAAACTTACATTTGGTGTAGTCATTCTTCATTTTGGCAGAAGTAGTGCAGACTTATATATCAGATAGTAAATGATGGCCACGATCCCATTAAAATTGTCAGAGCTTGAGATACTCACTGCTTATCAATTCAGACAGCTGACAGTAGGGCATTTTCAACTTTTCGCGGCGTATTGTAAAATCTAATAAGTTTCGGGCATGCAGTCGTGCGAATTCAATTTCTTCCAATATTTCGGCCGAGTAACGTCTGGCCATCTTCAGGGTGAGCCGCAATACTGCCGACAAGGTGCCAGACGCGGCCTTATATGCCCCAGCACAGTGGCACTGCTCATGCAGGTCATAGGTGTGTACACTTACATGCGCGCGCCCCCGTGGTGAAAACAATAAGCGATTCGATTCGCCTATCGATGTATGCTCGGCGGCAGCAGTACTGTGACGACGTCTTTGCAATTTCATTACATTTAGAGCCGGGTTCCATGCCTGATCTAAATTAAAACCATTGTCTCTATTTATTAAGTCTTCTGCTAATCTAATTTCTATTGCTTCCTTAAAAATGGAGTCCCAGAAGGAAGAGGTCGGTGTTAAAATTCTCGTCACTGTAGTTTATAGAGTGACCTGTACTGTTACAATGTTCTGCCACAGCTGACTTGTCTGGTTGTAACAAACGTGTGTATCTTCGGTGTTCAACGCACCTTTCATGAACAGTGCGAGTTGTCTGAGGTATATAAGAATTTTCACAGTTTTCACAGGGAATCTGATATACATCTGCCTTACGAAGTAACAAGTCATCCTTCACAGAACCGAGTAGGACTGCAATTTTCAAAGGAGGTCGGTAGATCACTTTGACATTATGTTTTTCAAGTACTCGACTGATCTTCGATGAAAGAGCACCCACATAAGGCAAAAACGCTCTTGATTTGAAGACATTGCTTTCTTCATCTTGTGGCTGACATATTTGCATATTATGTTTCACGTTGAATGCCCTACGGATTTGTTGCTCGGTATATCCATTTGCTTTGAAAATCTTCTTCAAGTGTTTGAGTTCCTCCTATAAGTTGTCACTATCGGATATACGATGTGTCCTGTGAACCAAAGTCTTGAGAACGCCTACTGTTTACGAAGGGTGATGACAGCTACTGGCCTGTAAATACAAATTTGTATGTGTAGGTTTACGGTACACAGCATGCCATAAAATACCAAATTCTTATGTTGAAGAAGGATCTATAAAACCGGCAGGCAGCCATCCTTGTCGATTTCCATTGTAAATTTAATACTAGCGTGGATGGAATTTAGATGGTCTATTAATCGATGCAATTCTTGCTTCCCGTGAGTCCATATTACAAATGTATCATCCACATACCTCCAGAAAACCGTGGGTTTGAAACATGCCGAGTTCAATGTCTTTTCCTCAAAGTCCATAAACAAATCAGCCACCAGAGGGGAGAGGGGGCTTCCCATGACAATTCCGTCGATCTGCTCACAAAATTCACTGTTAAACTGAAAATAAGATGACTGCAGTGCGTGCTTAAATAAGGCTGTGATGTTTTGGTCGAAATATTGGCCAGTAAGAGATAAAGAATCTCAAAGGTACCTTGGTATATAGTGATACCACGACGAAACTTAAAAGCACATATGTAGTATTGAGCCTGAACTAGCTAAGTCTCTGAATAAAATCCATAGAATTGCGAATATGGTGACTACACTTTCCCACCAATGGTTTCAATAGTGAGCAGTTAGCAGTAGGATACGTTGGTGAACCAATGGTGCTCGTTATTGACCGCAAAGACAAATCTTCCAGGCTCTCATCCTTGTCTAGCTTGTGAACTTTTGGAAGTCCATAAAATCTTGGTGGTACTGCACCTCTCACTTTCAAATCTCTTGTAACGTCCTTAGGAAGAAATTCAATTCGCGCTGCTGCATGCCCGAAACTTATTGTATTAGCTGACAGTAGAATTATGGATCAATCGCAAGAAATGAAAACTTCCTTTGCAATTGCTCGTCATAAAGAATGATGAAACCCTACATGCTTATGTGCGATTTCTGCGGCCAGTTCGTTGTGAAGTTCAGGCCATAAAAAAATCATTTGATTCAAATAGTGCAGATCCGACCAACCTTTTAAATGATTTTAAAACATTTACTTATTAAGTTTCTTGAAAATTGGTTCTATCAACTGCCCAGTTAAAACCTCATAAAGACAACTTTGATGCCTATATTGACATAAATGCCTATCTCAGCTATGAATTTGAATGCAAGATGAAAAAGATAATAGCCACGCAGGAGTAGCCGAGCGGTCTGGAACGCAGTGTTGCGGATCGCACAGCCTCCCATCTCGGAAGTTCGAATCCTCTCTTGGGCATGGATGTTTGTGTTGCCTTTAGTATAAGTTAGTTCATAAGTAGTTTGTAAGTTTAGGGGCTAATGACCCCACAGTTAAGTCCCATAAGCATTACAACATTTGAACATTTGATTTGAAAAGATAAAATTGTCTTCACAGCAGCATCGACTGGTGTTATGAATGAATTAAATTAAATATTTTGTCGTTTAGCTATTGCAGCAATAGACAAAGTAAAGTTACAAATGTATAAAAATGTACAGTACATATATACAAAATTTACATAACACAAGCTAAAGAAGCAATAAGTTACAATATATTTTCCATAAAGTAACATATTTAAACTAAAGTAATTGAACAGTGCATCTTAAATGACACCATTAAAGAAATTTTTGTGCACTCTCTTAACAGTTACCACTGTAAGATATTACATTCATAAATTTCATTAAGTGAGTAGAAATGTTTTACAGATAACCTACTGTGCACCTTGTGTTTGAATAAAGGAAATGGAGTTTCTACCCATTCTAGAGGCAGCTTGTTAAACATCCTCAAGACTACCAATTTATAATTGTTCAGTGATTTAGATAATCAGTAGTAAGGAAATGAAACTTCCTGGCAGATTAAAATTGTGTGCCGGATCTGCCAGGAAGTTTCATATCAGCGCACACTCCGCTGCAGAGTGAAGTTTCATTCTGGAAACATCCCTTAGGCTGTGGCTAAGCCATGTCTCCACCATATCCTTTCTTCCAGGAGTGCTAGTCTTGCGTGTTTGCAAGAGAGCTTCTGTGAAATTTGGAAAGTAGGAGGCGAGGTACTGGCGGAAGTAAAGTTGTGTGGCGGCATCGTGAGTCGTGTCGGGATAGCACAGTTGGTAGTGCGCTTGCCCGTGAAAGGCAAAGGTCCCAGGTTCGAGTCCCGGTTCCGGCACACAATTTTAATCTGCCAGGAAGTTTCATATCAGCGCACACTCCGCCGCAGAGTGAAGTTTCATTCTGGAGTAGTAAGGAAAGTCAAGACGGCCACTATTTCTAGTTGCATGAAAGTGTATATCTTTTCTATGCTGGTATTCTAATAAGTTGTTCGTTATATGCTGTGGAACAATGTAGATGTACAGTTTATAAAAGTTAATATTTTTACGTTGATCAAATGTTCAAATGTTAGTTAAGCTTATGGGACTTAACTGCGGGGTCATCAGTTCCTAAACTTACAAACTTCTTATGAACTAATATTAAATATCCATGCTCGAGGTGGTATTCGAACTCCCAACGGGGAATGGCCTCGCGCATCATAGCATAGCCCCTCAATATGCTTGGCCACTCTGCTGCGGCTTTTAATGTTGATAAACAATGGTTTGCAGTAGGCTAATTTTTCAGAGTTTGTAATAATTCTAATAACTTTCTTCTGAAGTACCAAAATATCCTCAACATGTGTGCTATTGTCCCATATTAAAAGCCTCTAGAATGTAACACTTTGAAAATAAGCATAGTATGCTGATCTTACATGAGCCAAACGTATATGATTTTTTAAATTTCTTAGCAAGTACACCACACTTGAGAACCTTGTACTAACAACATATTTAATGTGTGGCTCCCAAGACAAATTTAATATCTACAACAATGCCTAAGAACCTAACACTACCTATACAGTCTTCTACTGGAAAAATTCTTAAAATAAACACAATTTGCTGAGCTTCACTCTCATTAAGCAGAAGTTCGTTAACTTGAAAACAGATTGATACTTGTGATAATGTGTCCATTGTCATAGTCTGAAGCATCTCAAAGTCCAAACTGATACTGAAAAAAGTGGTATCATCAGCGTACAGAATAGAGTGAGTTTTTATGTAAGATGGCAAATCATTTACCATTAGAATAAATAGCAAAGGTCAGAAAAATGAACCTTGTGGGGCAGCACATTTAACTTCAGCTAGCTGCGATCTCTGCTTACCAATACCAACAATTTGCATACAGTTACTGAGAAATGATTCGTAAATATTGCCAACTACATTGTTAATAATTCCATAATGAACTAGTTTGTTGAGAAGTGAAATATGCTCCACACAATCGAAATCTTAGCTGAGATCACAAAAGGTAGCCTGAGCAAACTTTTTCTTCATAAGCCTTAAGCACTTTTCTAATCAAAGATTCAATACCATGAATGGGTAATAGAAATAATGTTCTTCTATGTGAAATAATCACAAAACTGGCAGTAGGTGATGGATTCTAAAATCTTAGCTAAAAAAAGATATTTGGCGATTGCTAGATGGGCAATTCCTGTCTGCTTTCTTGTAAATACGCACTTATCCAGATAATTTTAATACCTCTGTAAACTGCCCTACAAACTAACATCTATATATACATTTAGTGAGACGATATACTATATAACCAATTATCTTTCTATATATATTACAAGAAATTTACTATATATTTACACTATCAGAAGGACTAAAATTATTTACAACACTTAAAACAACATCTGGTGTCACCTCAGACAACTCATATTGCGGTGCAAAGTTCACATGACATTTAATGAGATCAGCTACTGTTTCATAAAATCTCAGTATGGTTTCACTAATTTCATTACAAGATTGTATAGAAAATTTATTAAACTCGTATGCTAATATTATTTCTTACTGTTTGCTTTTGGCCAATGAATTTATTATGCTCCATGTTTTCATGCATTTATTTTTTGATCACTCTGTACTAAGTAAATTATGTTGTTTCTTAGTTTCATTGATAGTATGTTTGCAACCTTCCTATCGGTTCTCACCAATAAGTCTTGGGCAATACATAACTCAGGGTAGTATAAGTTTATGGCTTGTTGTCTATGTACATAGGGGTGAGTTATGTATGTCAGCTTCTATGCCCTAAACATGTATCCAATCCGGTTTCCGACCACATTAGGAAAAACCTGACTACCTACAGTATCCCATTGACTAGGTACAAACTGGTAGTCGGACAGCTGGGGAACCAAACACAAAAAAAAGTGTTTCAAGTGTTTGCATAGTTTATGGGACTTAACTACGGGGTCATCAGTCCCTAAAATTACAAATTACTCATGAACTACTTACGAACTAGGACGGCACAAATATCCATGCCCGAGGGGGGATCCGTACCCCAAACCGCAGTGGCTGTGCAGACCGTGACTGGAGCACCCCAGTTTCATTGGTCACCATGGCCGGCAACCAAACACCATAGCAAAACCCGCCTTTCACATGGAAACAATCAGCTTCCCCCTGTATCTGTAATATCACATGTTTATAGTCTTTTTGAGCTTCTAGGTACCTTTGCTTAGCCTTATCTGTTTTATGTAGCCTATAAGAATCTTGAAGCGACAGCAACCTGTTTTTCAAATGTTCAAATGTTTGTTACGCATATGGGACTTAGTGTTCTTCATATTGGCTGGTTGAGGAGTATGCTATGGTTTCTTATACCTATGTTTATTACTGTTATTGTTTGGATTAACGTTACAATTGTACTGAGGGCAGTTGGGCTCAAAAATATATAAGAAAGAATGGAAAATCTATCAAACAATGTATTAGCAGAGCAGTGACTAGTATTGTTTAACATATAAGTCCAATCATAATTCTTGAGTGAAATCATTAAATTAGAAAGTTTTTCTTCCATTATTGGTCTTGACTATTTTAGGCACTCGGATGTCTTTGTATTCCACATTAGGGCTACTGGTACTTCTTTTTACCCAAACTGAATCATGATCTGAGAAGTCAAAAACAGCTACATCTGAGGACAGTAATTATTTATTGACATTTGTAAGTATATTGGCAAGACAAGCAGACTGTCTTGTGGGTTAACAATTAGTAAAATTAAATTGAAATTGTCATGAAAGGTTTTTACATTCATTTACATTGTGTGTATCTTAGTTAACACTAAATGCAGCCTTTATGTTACAAACAATCAATATACTATACTTTTTCCACTGTGGTCTAAGAAAGAAAAAATCAAATTCCCAAGTTTTTTTAAATAGTAGTGGATTAACACTGGATGATCTATAGAGAGATACAATATCCATTTTAAATGCTCCAAGTATACACCTGTAGTTTCAAAGTGGGTCTCACTGCACAAGGAACCTAAATCTAGTTTATTACTACAATTTATTAATGCTTTGTTAAGCCAAATTGACACGTCACCATGAATATGCTGGTCTGCTAAAACTGTTAACTAACTGGAAATCATCTAATACCTGAAAAGATATTTCATTCCTTTACACCAGTGTTCACTTAAACACAATACTTCAAATATATTCTCATTTGCAAAATAATTCAAAATTATGTGTTTTTCACTAATACCTTCACCATAGAGATAGTGTATCTTAAATGCCAAAGTTGATGAATAATTTGTGTCATAAGAGCAATCAGTATTATTGCTATATGTCTCTCTACTACAGATCTTTATTCTGGCCCTCTAGTGTAAATCTGGGTAAAACAGCTAGGCTCAGCCTTTGTTTGTTACCTCTAAAAAGGAATTTCCCTTAAAACAAAGTGGTATTGAGACTGATCTTTGTAATTTTACTAATGTATCGGCAAGATTTCTGATTTCATCACTCACATACTTCTTTCCAAATTGATTCAAATGGAGGCCATGAGCATTGTGAAATCTTTTACCTAAGTCACCTATGTTTACAAAAGAGACTTTTTAAAATATTTACAAATTTTCGTCATTTCTTCGTTTACTCTTGACAGTTATACATTTGCACATGACATTCCAAAATGGCACTGACGAGATGAGAATTTTTGTATTTTGTAGTTCTTGCAGTTTCTTCCTTAATGACAACAAGAAAGCTTTTCCTTAATTTCTCGCTTCATCATTTTATCCAGCGAGAAAACTACCATTTCCATAGAATCTGTTGGCGAACAATCTGCCACAAAATCTTTAAATGTTGCACTAGTTTTTTACTGTGGAAGTGATATGATGGTTTGAATTGTTCTTATCTATATCTATTACAGTCCTATCTTGACTGTATATAAAAGTATTTTCATAGACGTGGGTCTCTGTTTACAGCTTGGTTTCTTTGGGGGTTTCAGTTTCATTACTTCTACAGACATTTGATGTAATATTTTTACTGTACTTATGGCTCACTTCACTTTCATTGGCCTTACTTGTGTGAGGCAATCCGACTTGTGAGTCTACTTTAATGTTTTTTCCGGTAGCATCAAGATGTTCAAAAACACTAAATCAGTTTTTTTAATGGTAGGAAATTTAAATGGCGAGAAATTTACATAATCTCTAATCAGCCTAGAATTACATGTTTTTGTGATGGGAACAGTCTGGCATCGTCTTGGTAGGCTGCCTTCTGGCCTAAAGTGTTTGTTTGTTTCTGTGCACTGAACACTAATCTCTTCTTAGGAGATTTGTTTGCTGATTTCTACATTAATTGCTGCATATTCGTTTTTCAGTTGCTCGTTTTCTTCAGCCAAAGATACGTTTCCTTCAATAACCCTTCCCATCCTACAGCACAGGTTGGTATACGAAAATTAGAAAAATTGACCCGTGTGCCTAATTATCTTAATTGGGTGGAAAAGCTATCGCTAATGAAGCCGATGATGTAGCGGAGGCTATAACCGGAAAGTTGCTGTACCTCTTTGGTAGACAACAACGATCGATAGGAATAAAGAAAGTGGAAAGTAAAATTAGGAATAAAATTATTAATGTTTAAATGAAAAACATGCGGAACAAAAGGTACACAGGAATTAATTTAAAAAGATGAATAACTTATTGATTTACGATCGCCAGCTCGTTGTACGAGCAAATTATTTAGTGGGATCTCAATAATAGCAAAGTTAATCAACAACATGAAAAATTACGTAAAATTTAGATGGGTATTGAATCACAGTATGTGCATCAAAACCGGTACAAAAGACACTGACAATATGCTAATTACTGAGAAATAGTTCATTAACATGGAGGTTGAATGTAATACAGTGAAATGTAGGCAATAGCCACGCAAATGCAACTTGCAGCTGATCATGCAAAACTCTCACCTTACTACTTACTATTTACAGATTCAAATAATTAATTGTTTGTATAAGTACCAGAAATTATTCAACAGCGACTATGCCATGTGCATTAGCAATAATCAAGTTGTGACTGAACTATTAAATGTACTAATAGCAAGCTCAAGAATTAATTAATGACTTTACATGATAACACTGAATATTTAGAAATAAACTATTTAACCATCTGATTAACTTTTGCCCTCTCTTTAACCATGAATTATTAGCATTTCAACCACTTGCAAACAATCACTATTCTCGCTAATCAGTACTTGCAAGTAAAAACTTTACCTCAAAATAATATGCAATGGAAAACTATCTTTTACACACTTATTGAAATATCTCTTGAATTTGAAAGTTAGTCTAGCAGTTTCAATCCACTTAGCAACCTATTGATCAGCAACACTGGCATAAGCCACATATAGAAATACTTCTCTGAATAAATTATAATTAATCACTGTCACACTGTCTTTAATGACTTTGTTTTTTAGTTTTCTATAACTTTGTGAATATTCTCGGTAACACGATGGATGAGGAAGGAAGCTGTCTGGACAATGATTATGGGTAATGATTTTCAAACACAGGTCCTCAAATAACAGTGTTCACTATTGAGCAATTATCACAAATACACTGGTTAGCTGTACATGTTAAGACAAACTGGACAGATCTTACTGATTTTGGTGTACGATGTGGTGCTGCTGATTGGAGACTGTTGGCACGTAACAAATGGCAAACACAGGCTCTTCTTGGTGACAAATGTTAATTACAATTTTGGACCCACAGCATTTCTCTTTATGCATTTATTTATTACTTGAGCTGTGCCCGTATGAATAAATAATATTGCCTGTTCCCTGTCTCCTCCACTAGTGCCAATCCAACATGCATTCTCCTTTATGTTCTTTAGCCATACACCATTGCACGCACCGTCTCACTAATACGTCTGTCCACTACTACTTCAAAACGACGACTCTCTCTCGCTGTGCGTCTCTGCGCTACAAGCTATGGAAATGGAAATGAGAGTATGGCTTTCTTGGCCAGGAGATTCATTGCAAAGCCCTCGCTAAACCAGCGTGTCTACTACATCAATATAAATACAATTTCTTTCACAACATTAAGAAGAATATACAAAAATTAACATCAAATACACAATAAATCACACAAAATTACAAATAAAAATGAAAAATACATAAAGCATCGTTTTATATTACTGTACGCACATATGGATGGAAAATTGCGTTGGCCACTGTGTTGTTGTGTTACACACCGATAAGATAGCTTGTAAAGTGGTATTGTCTGTGTTTACCTCATGTTTATCTTGCTCCAGCAGCACCATGTTGTCATTATTCTTCAGGCAATCATTGCACTGCCATTCACTACTTTCGTCTTGAAGAGTGTCTTCTTTTAACTTTTCACATCAGAAATGTATTCAACAATCACACTCATCACTCAGAATTACGTTATTACATTTACATTCATCAAAATTATACTTTTCCTGGGAGCTGACTACTTGCCGGCATTCCTACAGTAATACCCCTCCAGTCCCATAGAAAAGGTGCAGCTATTTTTACTGAGTTGTTTTAAGGTTTTATTCTGTTATTTAATGGTGGTGTGTAACATTAGTTCCTGTTAACATTTCTAAATAGCCTAAGAGAAGATCTAGCACTAATAAATTACTTAACATAAAAAAGAAAGAAAAAGAAATTAAGAACTTGAGTGACTTATATAACTTATCATTTTACAATATTACAGAATGGTTATCTTGTGGTGGTTATAATGTCGTAGTAGGTTAGTAAATACTCCATACAAAATATTAGTATTTTCAGAGATGCCAAGTATAACATGCTTTTTTAAGATGTCATCTAGTCATTTTTTGAGAGAACGATTTGGTGACACTGCTCACCAGTAACAGTAATGTATGCTAGGTTTCCACCAGTGAGCTCAAAAATATTGCCACGAGTCTTCCGACAGCACGCGTGGTGCATTGGTAGGCATCGCACATCGTTGTGCTTGTGGTCCCCAGTTCAAATCTCGTCATGGGCGGAAGAAATTGTATTTCTTTGTATTTACTGTTTCTAGAATGTTCTACATGTTTCTCATGTTTGATGTACTTGTATGTTCCAGAAAATTATTTCTATGTATAAACAGAGGAGCACACCAAGCACGAGGCAGTCTGTACTGAATGTATGCTTGTGTTAGCAATAAACATGTTCTAAGTGTAAAGTGTGTCGTGCTCTATTACCGACCAACCTTCGAATTCTGGACCACTTCCAGTTTTCAAGGTGACACTTTTTGTTGGAGGCGCCAGGTAACCTGCAATAGATCTGCATCATC
Source organism: Locusta migratoria (assembly GCA_026315105.1). Classification (NCBI taxonomy): domain Eukaryota; kingdom Metazoa; phylum Arthropoda; class Insecta; order Orthoptera; family Acrididae; genus Locusta; species Locusta migratoria. The sequence goes on along the minus strand of CM048744.1, from coordinate 469,505,649 downwards.
ATGCCTCTGAGAAGGCAGCATAAGAGCCGTAGCCTACACATACAAGAACTGGAAGACAAGGGTCTGTGTCAGCAAAAGAGACATGGATGCCAAAACAGCGGTAAGCCAGCTGCACATCAGATACCCATCAGTGTTCTCGGGAGACGTTGGACAGGACCCAAATAAATGGCTGAAAGAATTCGACTGACTCACCAAGTATAATAGGTGGGATTACATTATGTGCTTGGCAAATGTATGTTTCTACCTGGACTGGAGGGCCCAGCAGTGGTTTGAAAATAACGAGGATAAGCTCGATAGCTGGGAAAAATTCTACACAGAACTTAAGAAGATGTTTGAAGAACACCAGCAGCAGGTCCGTTTATCAGAAGAGCAATTGAATAACAGGGTCCAGTGACATGGTGAGTCATCACAGTCGTATATACAGAGTGTTTTGGCCCTATGTCACGTAGTTAACCCAGATATGATGGTGTCCAGTAAACTTTAACACCTGATGAAGGGCACTGCGGAAGAAATGTATCAAGCCCTTCTGTTAAAAGGGGTTTGACGACACAAGAATTTATCCAATGGTGCCAGAAAATTGAAAAGATACAATAGAGGAGGGTTGGATTAAAGAAGTATGACAGACCCCCGAATGTTGTTCCTATGGCCGTTGTGGAAGACCAGCATGACTTTGCTTCTCTCATACGACAAATTGTGAGAGAATAATTACAACAGTTTATGGCAACTGGGACTGTTGGACCAAGCAAGCACCAGATTATGGCCATAGATGTCAATCCTGTATTTCATCAGGGAGCCGAAGCTACTGAAGAAGAGGTATTTGAAACATTAGAGCCTGTGAGCCTCACCAGTCGCACCCGACCTGAAGAATTGCCTCGCCCTACTATGAATTACGCTGCAGCTGCCAAACGGCAGGTTAGGAAAAGACCGACGCGACCACAAGCAAATCCTCTGGCAACTGTAAAGCCTCGCAGGAGCAGAGATATGTAGAAGACAGAAGACAACACGCCACTGTGTTTTCACTGTGGCCTTCCCGGACATGTCCTATGATACTGTAGGGAGAGAAGACGAGTATTTGAAAATAATTATGCCGCAATATGCCAACTATCAGAGCAATCCTTTCAATGGAAGTGAACTGCAAATGATTACTGTCGACCTATGGGATGAAGCCCGTCGCCTAATCCTGGACGTGGTTGCTCTCCAACACATTGCCGCCGTTCACCGTCAACTTACAGAGATACCAGCCGCTCGTCTAGCCGCCGTGTTCAGGAAAACAAGGCGAGGCGACCATCTACTGAGAAGGGGCCGGCGCAGATGACAATCCTTCATGGAAAACAGTCACTAAGATGTCGGAAAATCTCATTGACGTCATAATCAACGGCCGACCTATCTGGGTACTAGCCGATTCAGGAGTTTCGTTCTCTGTATTGTCGAATGACTACCGCCGCAAACTAAAGAAGATAGTGTTCTGAGATGGAAAATACGTCCAACCGGCAGGAACATGTGTCGCAAGAATATCTATCAACACCAGGATGTAGCCTTTTGAATTTGTCGTTTTAACAAATGTAGCCATAACGCCATCCTTGGATGGGACTGCGGAAGATCTGAGCTACAAATTGAGAAAGTCGTTCCAATGAGTACAGTTAACATGGACTTCCGTGGGAGGTTGTTTGTTGACGAGACTATTGAGACCCCGCCGTTAACAATGAGAAGAGTTCCAGTCAGCACCCAATGCGAACAGCTGGTCGGTGAAGTGTTTGTCGATCACAAAAAGCTTCTCAGTATAACAAACGAAATCTACAAACTAGCGGCTTTCATAAGCATTACAGGTGGTCGAGGAGAACTTTGGATCACTAATTTTCATGAGCAATAACAACTCATCACTAAATGAATGTGTATTGGAACATGCGAAACAGTCCAGGATGGTGAGCTCAGTGTCATTGACGAAGTCTCATGCCTTGCTGTTACTCCTGACAACGCACTAGAGGAAACTACTATGGCACTGTATATAGGGCCCGTCCTGACACAGGATCAGTCAGCAGGTGTTAACCATTCTACAACAATTTTCAGGTGTATTCTGGACCAGGCAGGAGAAGAGGAAGATAAAACGGCCCACGATAAAACACCTTGTCAATACACAGTGTCGCCATCTGAAAGGCGGATAATTCTGGAAGAAGTGGAGAAAATGTTGCACGATGACATTATTCAACCCTCAGAGAGTCTCTGGTCGTCTCCGGTGGTCTTTGTGAAGAAGGATGGCACGTGGCGTTTCTGTGTCGACTATCGGCGACTGAACAGAATCACAGAGAAAGATGTCTACCCACTGCATCACATTCACGACAAGTTAGACTGTTTGAAAGGAGCTACAAACTTCTCAAACATGGACATGCAGACAGGTTACTGGCAAATCGAGGTTGACGAAGCTGACAGGAAAAATACTGCTTTTATTATACCTGATGGCCTCTATGAATTCAAGGTCATGCCGTTTGGACTATGTAATGCCCCAGCAACATCAGAACGCATGATGGACAACTTAAATGGACGACATGCCTTTCTTATCTAGATGACATTGTCGTTTTCTCAAAGACATTTGCGGAACATCTAAGCCACCTGTCAACTGTGTTGAAGTGTGTTCAGACGGCAGGTCTCCAACTCAACCCAAAGAAGTGCCTCTTCATCGTTAAAGAAATAAAATTCCTGGGGCACCTAATGAACGGAGATGGTGTGCGTCCTGATACAGAAAACGTAAGGGCAGTCACATCATTTCCGACTCCTCAGCACAACTGAGATGTGAAAATTTTCCTCGGGCTCTGCTCATACTATTGTCGTTTCGTAGAAAGTTTTTGTAACAACGCACGTCCATTGCAAGAACATCTGCAGGGAGACGCCAAGTTTTACTGGGATGAGACAAAAGAACAAGCTTACAGGGAACTTAACGAGGTCTAACGTCGTCACAAGTGCTAGCCTCATACTCGAGAATGTGGAAACTGAACTTCACGCATACCCTATTGGTTATGGGATTGGTACAGTGCTTGTACAAATTCAGGAGGTGCTGAAAAGGTGATAGCTTATGCATCAAGAGTTCTCTCAAAGTCCGAGATGAACTACTCTACAACCGAGAAGGAGTGTCTCGCCGTTATCTGGGCTATCGACAAGTTCCGGCCATATCTAGTTCGTAAATCATTCATCGTCATGACAGACCACTATTCTTTATGTTGGCTGACCAATTTGAAGGATCCATCAGGTCAAATAGCAAGATGGCACTAAGACTCCAAGAGTACAAGTTCACAGTCGTATTCAAAATCAGGCTTAAACACAAGGACGCCGACTGCCTTTTGAGGAATCCATTAGCCGAACACAACGGCGTGGATGAAATTCCAGCTCTCACTGAGTTAGGTGACATTACAGCTGAACAGAGGGAAGATCCAGCATTATAACAAACCATAGAGGCCTTGGAGAAAGGATAACCGACTAAGTGAGAGTTTCAACTTATAAATAGGACATTGTATAAGAGCAACTACGATCCACTGGACCTCAAATGCCTACTGATTGTTCCAGCTCATCTCCGGCCAGATATTCTCAAGTATTTCCACAATTCTCCAATCGGGTCATCTGGGATTCGTGAAGACCCTAGACAGAATCAGACGCAGGTATTACTGGAAACGTCTCTACCGATCTGTCGAGCACTATGTGAGTCACTGTAAGGAGTGCCAGTGATGGAAACGTGTGCCTCAGTTACCTCCAGGTCATCTAGTACCAATTCCACCTGCAGCAGCTCTAATCCACCAGACTGGAATCGACCTTTTAGGTAGGTTCCCAAATTCAACAGCCGGTAACGCACTGACTACCTCACCACTATGCTCTCACAAAACCTGGGCCGACTGTAGAAGCCCAAGAGATCACAAAATTACTACTAGAAGACATTATTTTGAAGCATCGTGCACCATGTGTGATTATATCGGATCGAGGAAAAGTATTCCTGTCAAAACTAGTATCAGACATAATTTCAAGTTGCGACATTGTCCACAGAATAACAGCTGCCTACCATCCTCAGACAAATAGTCTTACAGAACTTTTTAACAAGATGTTAGCAGATATACTGTCGATGATGAGCAGAAGGATTGGGATACAATACTTCCAGTTGTGACTTTGACTTATAATACAGCGAGGCAATACACCATAGGCTTCACGCCATTATTCCTGCTCCATAATTGTGAAGCTGAGGTGACGATGGATATGCTGTTCCCGTTCCAACCAGACGATACTCAGGATGACTATGTGAAACAGTTCATCACCAGGGTCGAAGAAGCAAGATAGCTGGCTGGCATATGGACACTGTATGCCCAGAAGAAGGACCGCCAGCGGTATAACGACAAGCATCGACCTTTTGTGTACAGCCCAGGAGAGTATGGAAGGCTGGGCTATCGGAAAAGTTACTGAAGTGATACATTGGTTCATATCGTGTCATATGCTGCCTGTAGACGTCACATACGAAGTCGAGGATTATAAGCCATCTTCAAAGCGATAAAAACGAAGAGACATTGTACACATCCTCTGTATGAAAAAGCCTTACTACGATCCCAAAGAACAGGTAGACAGAAACAGCCTCTTGTTCAAGGACTCTGAAGACTGTTGTGATAATGATGAAGCCACGACAGGATACTGCAGCTGGCTCCAAAGGGAATCCAACAGCAGGTCGCTGTTCGTTCAGAAAGGGGAGAAATGCCACGAGTCATCCAAGAGAATGCGTGGTGCAGTGGTTAGTATCGCAGATTGCTGTGCTTGCGGTCACCTGTTCAAATCCTGCCATGGGCAGAAAAAAAATTATTTGTTTGTATTTACTATTTCTAGAATGTTCTACATGTTGCTTATGTTTGATGTAAGTTCTTTCTATGAATAAATAATGGAGTACTCCAAGCAGGAGTGAGTCTGTACTACGTGTACACTTGTGTTAGTAATAAACGTGTTCTATGTGTAAAGTGGTGTGCTCTATTACCGACCAGCCTTGGAATTCCAAACCACCTGCAATTTCAATGTGACAATATTATTGAGCTCACTGCTTTCCACAGGCATGAATTACAAATGCATAACTCCACCACTATACCTGGATGTTAGTTAGCTGAAGTAGGAATCGTTCTTTACAAGACTTTCGAAGGGTCACTTGTGAAATTTTTTATCCAGGAGTTGTACACCTTATAGATGCAGAGTTTATAAAGAAGCTGACGAAAGACAGATGTCCTGTTGCCATCGATCTCTTTACTATAGGGATCACTGGCTAAAGCTGAATATAGAAGTGGGAGTCTCATAGGAAATGTTTGGGACTGTAAAATAAATTATGAGTAAAATTTTAGTAATATCAGCTTAGGCGTAGCGCGCTAATGTTAGCAACGACCGTGAAAATTCTCTTTGAAAACTCAGTCATTTTGATTCAAATAATCAGCAGTCTCTGCTGTAATTCTTTGTTTTTATTATATACAGTAATGCATTGTGCAGGACATCGACTCTTCTTCTGCTATGTTGAGTTTTATCATACGAAACATGTTATTAATTTTCGTAGCCTAGGGTCAGATGTACAATCTCCAGTTAAAAGCCAGGTATGATCTAACCTCGGAAATGCGTGAGAAACGCGTTGTGCAAACCTGGTATAACGCCTAACCAGAGACTTATTTCTGACTGGTTAGCATGCTTAATCAGGTGATAAGTTTAAGAGATTGCAGGAGTAAAACTTCCTCATACTGAGGACGAAATTTTAGATGGAACTCTTCGTTGGAATGAGAAACAACTCAAACGTTGCCCTAATTATTGAGTGGACGCTAAATACCGAGAGTGCTGCCGGAAGTAGCATGCCAGAAGTTCCATTGAATTGTCTCTGCGGTCACTTGGAGCCATAGGGTTAGTAAATAAAAACTAGACCGCTCGCTGGCGCTTGTGTCGCGTCCCCACATTGAACGTGACAGAAGCCGCCATTTGCAGGGAAACAGTGCGTAAACATCATTCGTGTGCTGCTTTTAATTATAACAGTGAGATCGGAAGCAAAGACGAAGACGGAAACAATGTTACATTTCACAGATCAGTCATTACCTGTATACTGTATAGTATTTTCATGGAGAAATAATAAATCATGAGCGTTTGTTTTTGTTTAGGTTTCCTCTTACAAATGATTTTCTAAAACTGAATAACGTACTTTTGTGCATTTCAAGTACTTATATTTTATTTGCATTTAAATTACTAAAAATACTAATTTGAGCTGAATGAATAACTAGGCATATAAGAGGTATTTATCACGTATAATTATGATGCAGAAGTAAGTCGAATAATTGTTTTTAGACACTTAACATGTGGTAATTGTACTTTGTAAATGTTCATTACTTGATCGAATGTTGCATACTCAACCACTTTGAGAAGTACTATCTCTGTGAAAAAGTAATGTGCAAATGAAATGCGTATTTAAAATTTTATGAGTTATCACAATTATCCATGCCCAAATTCGAGGAAGTTGAAAGAAAAATTCCATGTAATATGGAAAGGAATGTAGACAAAAATGTGACGTACAAAAATAAGCGTGCAAAACGCACAGAGTAGTAGGCGAATAGTAAACGGGACCTGACAAAAAATTACGTGAATTAAAAAATAATCGCAATCTCTGCTACTTTACAAGTTTAATGGAATGTTCTTATGGAAATATCTCGATGAAATGTCGCTTCACCTCATCAGAAAAGAGCGTTACATTCTTAAATTTCATGTCTCTATCCAGGCGTTATTTCGAAAATTAGGAAACTTCATTCATTTAAGAATACTTTTTAAACAGACAGCAGTAATCAGTAATTTGTTTAAACAAACATGCGTTTATTTTGTGCTTTATTATGCTCTTGTTGCGTCTCGTACACTTGAAATCACAACCCCAGCACCAGGATTCACCCTGAAAATGGTGGCGATCAGCCACTTCAATTCGGGGACAGTTGCGTCGCTTCTCCGCTACAGCATGGTAGGGGCTTGCTTGGAGCAATAGTGTCTGTGGTCTCTGTTTTGCAGACGAAATGTGAAATGTAAGTCATGACAATATACCATTTTAAGGCGATAGTAAATTGAAGATTTTTCACACATGCTTCACCATAGTTCATTAAATGTCAATGAAGAACAAATATCTATCAGTGATGCAATAATGATGAAACCGAAAGTAAAACAAATGACTAGATATCTCCAATTGTGGATATAGTATCAGTCTGGTCTTGTGGTTAGATGTGTTAGGTTATAATCTACGATAAGAAAAATTTATGTTTCGAGTCTGGCGAGAACTGAAATATTTTTTCTTTTGAAACAGAATCTGGGAACATTATCTTAATGTATTACAAGTATGCTATACAGTATTCGGCAGTTTTTTGTCCCGAATACTTTGCGACATCCAAGTGTCTCATTATGCAGGAACCTAACAGTACAGGTTAAATTTGTGCGACTGAAAAGAATGTTATTTACATTCTTCTTTCTCACAAAGACGTTGCTGGCGATCTATTCTGGAATATGTTGCGATTTCCGAGTTTCTATTAAGGTAGGAACCCAAGAAGAATGTTTAAATCACTGCAGCTGGAACCTGCAAGTGAATTTAAATTCTGCCTTTTCACAAACAGTTGGCTGTTTATAACCGAATATGTGCGATTTCCGAGTGCGGTAATCAGGCATAAACATTAGAAAACAACTTTAGTTACTGCCAGTGTAACGGTTACAGTACCATTGACATTTATATTATTCCTTGTAGCTAAATAGGTGCTGCTTGATCATTTTCATTTGTAGAGGATAACTCAAATATGTATATTTTTAAGGACATTAGATTGTCATCAACTATTTGTAATTCACAGTTTCGATTTCTGTTGAAAAGTCCAGTTTCATGTGCCAAATAACAATTTTAAATTGTCAGACAGGCCTGAGAAACATTCATTGGCACATGACTGTACATTTAGTTTCACAAAGAAGGTTGTCAAGTTCTGTAATTGAGCACAAGTCGAAAATCTACTGCATCAGTGCATGGATACGAGACATTACAGAAAAGTGAAATATATTCCATGGCCAATATATCAATATGATTCTGGTTTACTTTACACAACATGTAGCAGCACCATATACAGTAATACACGCTGGAACCATAAATGTGAATTTAAAAACAACTGTTGGCAGGTACGTGGCATTCCCTTAAAAGAAAAAAAGTTCACAGTTTATTTCCGAATAAGTAGCGATTTACTAGTTTGGGATTAGGTATGAAGCTAACATCATCTTCGAGTGAAATGAGCTGCAACAAAATTCATTTTCCTGCATGTCACAAATCGTCATCTGTTTGTTTATGTGTCTTGATGCTAGCCCCCCGAATATACCGTCGGAAATGAAACCAGAGAAGTCTCTGCAGCTCAAGACTTTGGAGCAGAAAGTTATTCATTTCATTCTTGTTGTGTGCGTGGTTCAGCGAAGAAAGGTTCTGTTGTTGTTTTCAAGTGTATCGAACATTTTTGTCGTTTCGTATTTCTTCAGGAAATGAGTAATTCGACATGTTATCAGTGCTTCGTTTGCGACAAGAATTTGCTAAACATACAAATGACAAATCAGGAATTAAAGTAAAATGCTTAACGTACTCACATTTAGCAAATGGCACACTGATAACAACATATGATTTTACTTTGAGAGTACATTAACATGTGTAAGAGAATTGTTTAAAAAAAAGGATGCTTTTGTTGTTTTAGAGAATGGTTGAAGGATTCTTACACTGAAATGGTATATGAAAAGTACCAGTACCATACTTACCCTACTAATGCCACACAAGCAAACTCATTACGAGCATTTCATTGCAGTAATACAGGATAAAGAGCGAGTGTAGGGGAAAGGATGGTAAAATGAAGACAGTAAGCTTTCGAATTTTTTCATCGCCTTATTTTAGACCTGACGCTTAGATGAATACTTTAGAGAAACCACTAGAGCTTTGTTTCCAACTACAGATTTCGTAGTTTTTTCTAAATGTAACATTTAAAGTGATTACTTTAACTTTTTTCTGTTGATTAAACATCAAATGCAATTTTCTTGAAGAAAATAAACATTTATTAAAAATTCCGCTAAAGAACGATAATTAAGATACTTCTAGCAATCACCAAGACAACTGAACAACTGCACATCTAATTAAAAATAGTTCATGGAATCTTCAATTGTCACCTTCAAAGAGTAAGAACACACACACAAATAAAAGTACATATATATAAAACATTGAATAAATAAATCATATACTTTGACACTCTCCCACAATGTTTTCATATATATTGTGAAGTAGACACCATACCAGCAAGTTCCTTCATCAATTTTAACTTTGTAAATGGTAGTCCTTTTTTCAAAATATCAGCTGCCTGTCTATTAGTTGGTATGTAACCCACATTGACCTTATTCTCTTTAACCAGTTGACGAATATAATGGTACCTTGTTTCTATATGTTTTGAACGTTCATAATACCCTGAACCATTAGTGAATTTGATACCACTTTGGTTATCTATTTGTAAAACAGGAACTGAAGTTTCATTAACGGCTCCAGTTTATTTCAGAAGTTGATCCAACCACACAACTGATTTACAGGCTTCACTTGCAGCCACATATTCTGCCTCCATTGAAGAAAGAACAACACACTTTTGTAATTTACTCTTCCACACAAGTGGCCCTCCATGGAACTTTAGTAGAATGCCACTTGTTAACCACCTAGTCCCTCTGTCCCCACCATGATCTGCATCACTGTAAGCTCCAATATTACAGCTGTCATCTTTTATGAATTGAATACCATCTGATATTGTTGACTTTAGATACCTAAGTATCCTTTTGAGCAATGCAAAATGTGCCTGTGTTGGTGAGTCTTGAACTCTTGATGCAACATTAACAGCATATGATAAATCCGGCCTTGTAGCTTGTGTTAAATACATTAAACTTCCAACCATTTCACGATATAGCTTAGTATTATTAAAAGGCGGTGATTTACCTGGTATCCATCCTGGTTCAATGGGTAAAGATAATTGTTTTGCATCGACCATACCATATTCCTCTAAAATTCTTTTCACATGTGCTGACTGGTTTATTTGAATGCAGTTGTCAAACTTCTTAATTTGTAAACCTAAGAAGTAATCAACCTTTTCCACAGTAATCTGAAAACGTTTTCCCATCAATTCTATAAACTTGGATGTTGCATCAGTGGAACCCATAGCCAGTCCATCATCAACATAAAACAATAGTAGTAGGCTTTCACCATAGAACATACATGGATCTGAATGGCTCTCCCGTAAATTACATTCAATAAGAAACTTTACAAGACATTCATACCAACATTTTGAAGCTTGCTTTAAACCATATAGACTCTTCAGTAATTTGCATACACGTCTTGTACCATCGTCAAAACCCTCTGGTTGATACATCTATATTTCTTCCTTCAAAATACCATTAAGAAATGCTGTCCTCACATCAAATTGCCTTATACACCAATCATGTTGAACTGCAACACTCAACAGGCATCTCATTGTCTCAAATCTTGCAACAGGGCTAAAAGTGTCAACATAATCTATTCCAAAGCGCTGAGTGTATCCTTTTGCCACCAGGCAAGCTTTATACCTAACCACTTCATTATTTTCATTTAATTTTGTAGCAAAGACCCACTTATTTTCAATTAGCTTGTTTGGTTTCTCTTTGTACACTAGTTCCCATGTTTCATTTTTCTGCAGAGCATTTATTTCTTCCTCCATTGCTTTCTTCCATGCTTAAGAATTTTCTGACTGCATTGCTTCTTTATAGTTCCTTGGTGTTTCACAAAGCAACATCATTCTAGGTTTATGGTCTGAATCTTCGCAGTAGCAAGAAGGTTTCTTCAAATTCCGTCGTTCACGTAAATTGTGGCTTCCTTTCTCTTCATGGCTTGCCTCCAAGTAACTTTCAGCTTGTTCCTCAGTGCCATGGAAATTGTTGCTAACCCTTTCATCACTTACAGTTACATCTTGGTTAACAGTATCAGTTTGACTGTCCTCTTCAAAATCAAAATTTTTATATTCATATTCTGCAGCATCTTCATCTATATCTGACATATCAACAACATTTTTAGTCTTATGAGCATATGATTTCTGTAACTGTTTGACTGCAAACTTTATATCTCTGCAAACACACACACATCCTTTTTCAGGAAAATAAATACGGTACCCACAATCATCATAACCAACCACATATCCTTTAGAAGATCTAGCATCAAACTTCTGTAAGATGCCATCAGTTTCAGCAACAACACAGGACTTTACTTTACGAACAACTTTCACAGCTAAACGATAAAGTTCATTTTCAGCAATGAATGTAGCAACAGCAATCGGAATATCATTTTTGAAAAATACCCATGATTTTCCATCATTTTCGATTACTTGATTTATTCCCTTTTGTGCAGCCTTCTTAACAGAAAATAAGTTGCAGGATCCATCAGGACAAAACCAAACATCTTCAAAATATCGTTCTGTCCAGTTCTGCCCATTAAAAACTTTTACATCAATACGACCTGTGCCAAGTGCTTCAATTTGCACACCATTCTTGGCACTATCCATCTTTCTTGGAGTCTTAAAAGGTTCATAGGTATTGTAACAGTCATGCTGATTTGTTACGTGATGCGTCGCACCAATGTCAATGTACCACTCATCACAATCAAGCGGATTTACATCTACTGAAAAACTACTGTTGCGTTTCAGCATTAAAACTTTATTTAACATAGCACAGTCTTCATTTTTATTCACGCAAATACTAGCACATTCATTTGAGCGATGGCCTTTTTTCTTACATTTGAAACACACTAGGCCTGTTTTGCACTGTTTTGATAAGTGACCTACTTTACCCCAAGAAAAGCATTTTCTATCTTCATTTCTTTTGTGATTAAACGTTTTTAATGCGTCTGTTTCGGTAGTTTGTTTGCGCCTTTGTCGCTCTTTATGAATCTTCATTTTCGACATCATTGCTGAAGCAACACTTTCTTCATCACGATCTGTAATTCTCAATTCATAATTTAAACACCGTTTTTGCAGTTTATTCCACGTCTTCTCTTCAGCAGGTAAATCGTGCCATGTTATATATATGTAGTCAAATTCTTTCGGCAAAGTTTGTAAAAATCGCGCACAAAGATCACCATCGTCGATCGGCTTGTCTATCAAAGCAAGTTAGGTTTTTATTTCATCAAATTTCGCTAAATGGACTTGTATACCACCAGATGCTTCCCACACAATGTTGTGAAATTTATGTCGAAGCAGATCAATATTTTCGGCTGAGTGAACATCGTAAATCTTGTGTAGCTCATCCCAAATCTCTTTAGCAGTCTTACATTCACCAACACGAAGTAAAGGCTTAGTATCAAGCGGCAAAATTAGCCGTTTCCTTGCTTTTGCAATTGCCTTCGTCCATTTCTTAATATCAGAATCATAATTTTGTCCGCCTTCTTCTGGTTTAAGCAGCGCGCCATTTACGACGTCAAAGATTTCGTCACATTCCAAAATAGTTCTCATTACGATTCTCCAAGTCGCCCAATTTTCTTCGCCTGTGAGTTTCTCAATTTGTTGTCTTTCTTCGGCCATGGTTTCGTCTTTCTTCACTTTTAGTTTAGTTTAGTTTAGTTTTTAGTATCTTGAACTCGACGAAAACTATCGTTCTTCATAAAAACGTAATTATCAACAACCGCGCACTTCTGCTACCATGTTGATTAAACATCAAATGCAATTTTCTTGAAGAAAATAAACATTTATTAAAAATTCCGCTAAAGAACGATAATTAAGATACTTCTAGCAATCACCAAGACAACTGAACAACTGCACATCTAATTAAAAATAGTTCATGGAATCATCAATTGTCACCTTCAAAGAGTAAGAACACACACACAAATAATAGTACATATATATATAAAACATTGAATAAATAAATCATATACTTTGACATTTTCAAATGATGTCAAACTCGTCATGTTACCTTTGTTTGCGAGTAAGATGACAGACTTAGGTGTGTAATTTGATGAAGGAAAACATAAGTCGATAAACAAAAGAAAAAAATCAGTGTATTTTAAGCACAGAAGGGGCATAGATTTGCTTTGCGTTTCGTATTTGCTGCAGTGACCTAGGTACAAGCAACATGGACCCGTTTACGACAGCATGGACAATCATATAAAGTCCCTAATTTACCATAATCATTGCTGATTTCACGAAGTTCTCTAAGAAAATCATGACCATCGTCGTCTTCAGTGTAGTTGACTGATTTCGGAGTGTCTCATCACATTTGTTTTGTTTATTCTTCTCCCCTTCCTCCCCTAGTTGTCATTCAGTTTTTTCTCTTGTGTCTTTTATATTTATTTTTCTTCAGTTTCTCTTCTGTTTGTGATTGCAATGAGGGCAACTTTTTCCTCTGTTTTCTCTTCCAAGTACTGCATAGCATTCTGTAACTCCTGCACAATGCTCATCGATTCCTGCGGCCATTTCAGTCAGTTGGTCCCTCCTTTATACTTGTTACACATGCTCAGAACTGCAATCATTAATATGATCTACGAAATGTTTGAATAAGATGATAGTCCGTCATCTTGTCTGCCCAATAAATTCGTCAACTTACCCAGAACGACCATTCATGATTTAAACATGAGATCAACACTTCATTACATTCTCTTTGGAGTCTAATATATAAAATGAAACATCATAGTTTATAGTTTACAAAAACTGGAACCAGGTTGGTAAAATTTACTACACGTGTTCCAGATACTATTTTAGTGCACTGAAATTACAACCAACATATATGTAAACACAAATGGTAGCGTGTCAGCACTAAATGATGGAGGTTGGCTTTAGTACATATTGTAGCACATGTGAAGTGCTAATCACTAGTGAGGCAAGACCTACATTTGCTGCTGTCTCGTCAATCGCATTAAATTAATGATTCCTTGACTAAGATTCCATGTCATCTTGCCCGGACTTCCCCTACTAATTTCACGTGACTTGTGAGGGTTTGATTTTTAGAAATTCTATTTCCGTATTTTTCAATGTGCCATAATATAAGTCTTGGGTTTACCAGCATTTCTTTAACTTCATATTTCTTTGTCGCAAATCAGATGGAAAAAAAGAAAAATGACACCTAACATCCAGCTTAGAGTATTAAACTGCACCGGCTCCTCAAATAATGTGTTCGAACTGAGGCTGAAACGCGTAAAATGAAATCTAAAACTGGTTTATTTCACGTTTGCCTGTGATTACATTGTTGGAAGCTGAATAACAACTATTGTGACACTGAAGGAACGTAGACATAAAATGAGATTATTTTACAGGCGAGCTATACATTTCCGCAGATCCTCCGTTTGTTTTCGTTTAACAGCTGTCAGCTGTACTGCAGATCACATGCCAAAATGTATCTCCAGACTGACATCTATCGGCATCGCCAGGTACTTCTCAATTTTATCTCTGGACCTTTCCATTGGTATATTCGGGGGGGGGGGAGGGGGGTCTAGAGGAGTTCTTATATCCCAAGCAAAAATTTCTTTCCTTCCTATGAAATTCGCTGTTACATTAGCCAATGAACGGCGACCTTGGAAAGTGACGTGAAAACGATATTCACTTGTTCCTTCCATGTCACAGACGCCATCTTGATTTGCCGTATATAACACAGTTTTGGTTTTATATCTCGCAGTAAATGGGTTTAAGGCTACAGTGAATTAAAGATGAATTAAAAGATTATCTCTTGATCAATTTATTATAACTAAATGTAATTAAAATCATATTAACATTGAGAAACAAACATGTAGGAACTGGTATATAAATCATGGGAGGGGAAAATCGTCTCGAGTTGGTGTAGCGTAATGGGTATAGCGGTGGATTACTAAACAAGCAGTTCAAACCTCGTCCTAATAAAAATACTTTTTTTAATGTTATCGTTGTAACACATTGTAGGAGTTATTTATCCACAATATTTTGTGGGATTTTCTTATTCACATAATTAGTATTATGTTATTCAGTACTCTTATGTGCTGTCTCAGGACTTAGTAACATCGATTTGGTGATTCATGTGTAACTGGAGAATGAAATTACCGCTGCAAGTGGTAAGATCAACAATGACATTTGTGTTCTTCCTTCTCAGAAATATTTCACTTTGTTCCAAATATGTTTCGGTTTTCGAGAATATGGTTGGAGACAAAACTATGGGAACGTTTAAAGTGCTGGTACAGTAAGTGAAATGAGTATCAATGACATTTAGGCCTACACTATTCGCTAGTCAGAAAGATTTGGAATATAAGTGCATGTGGCTAGACACATGTGTTTACGTGTATGTTGTGATCACAGCGTCGAGTGGCCTTATTCGACCACGAACCTCGTTAGTCGATCTAAATTCACCCTCTGGTTAATTCCGGTGGCCCTCTCGGTATTTAGCGCCGATTTAATTATTGTGTTGTGTTGAGTTTCACGATACCGAATTTACATCCAGACTCAGGTCATCAAAGGAAACAGTACTTTGTCTTTTCTATCTTCTACACAAGAAATTGGAGTACACGACAGGAAGGTGAAACTATTTCTTTGTCCCCCCACCCAAATAAATAAATTACTGTTAATTTGTAGTTACATGCATTTGAGCTCAGCACTAAGTTAATTCCAGCGATTTATTTATGTACATTAAGGAGGGTTGACACGATCATGTTTACGTGCGCCAATGGACTTCAACTTGCGCAAGTGATCGTTCACATGCCCGCAGAAGTTTTCAGTCCAAGCAAGTCCAGTGTAGCTTTTTAAAATGGCGTAAAATGATTTGATAAGTGCGAGCATCCGCGTTGTTGCCTTAATTGCAATACAAAAAATCGTCGAATGCTTAGATCGGAGGAAGAGAAGACGCAGATATTGGGTGAGAAAGTGGATCGCGAGGAGAAATGAGTTTGGTGCTTCCACAGTTCTGATTAGGGAGTTAGAAAATAAGGACGAAGCATCATTCGAAAATCCTTTTAGAATGAACTTGATCAAGTTTCGGCATTTATTGAGTCTGCTGGGCCCAACTATTCAGAGGAGAAATTGTTTCTCTTGCCGCCACAATATTATTTAAAAACCGATCAGCAATGTGAAACACGGCAATGTAGGTACATAAATTTCATTTTTTAATGAGAAACTTTTCATAGAATTTCTAACTTTGCTCTTCTCTATGAAGTAAGCGTTCCTTAAACTCCTCATTTTTGCCTTCACCGCATTCTCATCTATCTGTGGCACGTTTTCTCGTATTCCGTTGATGATTGATTGATTTTATTGCGTCCTCTTTCATGTTTCTATCTTTATAAATTCGAAGATGAATGTTCCATAAGCACAGACGTTCTTCGTAGAGCTCCAGAAACTGAATTGTAAAGTGCATCGGCCACTTTCTTGTAACTGACATTGCGTTTCACAATAAAAAAAAAAGAAACAACCAAAATATAGAGATCAAAACCAACAGGCGAACGTAAAAACAGAGACTACATATGTTATTCGACACCAGCGGCCATCTTGCGGAAATGATGAAAAAGTAGTGGGGAAAGCCAACTTGCGCAAGTAAGTTGACTCGACCTCAACTTTCATTTTTACTTGCGCAAGTTACGAATTTGTGTGTTCACACGTACATTTCGATGTACGCAAGTCAACGTGCGTCAACGATACATGTCCGTGTCAACCCCCCTTAAGGCACATAAAAAGAAGATTTGAGTCAAAAATTTTATTGTTTATCTGGTGTGTGTTGCTGCTTTTACAGTAGTGTTCCGTTTTATTTAGTAGAATTTACAATAACAGGCCTGACTATACTTCATGCATTAACACCGTTTTCAGTATTAGGCAAACCATTATGATTTTTCATGTTGCAAAAAGTGTGATAGAATGCTGTTATCTCGATATAACTTGGCTACAAGTTATATCGAGCAGAAAATATTGTTACATTGTGTTTTCTGATGGGTATCATCACTTTTGTAAGTACCACAGAAGTTTAAGATCAACTTCCCGCCTTTAGTGGAAATGTAAG
This sequence comes from Locusta migratoria, assembly GCA_026315105.1. Taxonomy (NCBI): domain Eukaryota; kingdom Metazoa; phylum Arthropoda; class Insecta; order Orthoptera; family Acrididae; genus Locusta; species Locusta migratoria. Next base: position 469,488,636 of record CM048744.1, on the reverse strand, counting down.
ATCACAGGCTCATGAATGCTTCAAAGCTACAGAATTGTCTCCCACTTGTCATTATTCAGTGAAACATGTGAGCCTTTTGTTCTTATTCAACTTACGTGTAATACAGTAAAATTAAGAGTAATGTTCGCAGACTCTAAAAAGACGAAGAAGAAGGTGCATGAATAACTTACAGGACTTCACAAATTCATTACATTTCAAAATCACACCCATACTGTATTATTGCCTATTTTCAATTCATCATTTACCACACAGTTGTGGTTGATAGAATATTATGCAAACGTAGGCTTCCGCGGTTGTTGTCACTATCAATAAAATTCTTCTGGGTATGAAACCGCGTCGTCGGTGGAATTTATAAAATGACGACGCGTTTCATACCCAGAAGAATTTTATTGATAGATAGAATATTACTTTACCTAAAAACTTTGCATCAGAATTTAAATGGCTTTCGTGTACTTCAGTCGACAGCTTTATTAGGTCACGAATTTTAAACCACACGATTTCAAATTTGTGCTCAATATGTGTTCTTCTGCAGTGGCGGACTAAGGCTGTCAGAGGCCCATGGCGGCGGCAAAACAAATTGAGGCCCCCTGTCCACTTGGAACCACATGTATTACTATAAAACAGTAACTTTTGCATTTTGGAGGCCCTTCCAGGACGAGAGGTATAGGCCAGTCTACATAGCTTTAGAGATCCAGAGGCCCCAGAGCGAGAGGCAAAGGTAGCTCCAAATAGGGGAAAAAATCCTTTTGGGGTATTTGGAAGCCCCCCAAGACGAGAGGCCCAGGGCGTACGTCCCCCCCCCCCCTCCTGTCCTCCTTAGTCTGCCACTGGTTGCTGCTCTGACGTCCAGTGGAACTTCATTTGCGCATTTTCCATGCTAAAAACTCCCTCGCTTTATTCTGAAATTTGGGAAGATTTTTATTAGTCAAACAAAAAATACCAGATTCTTTTTCGAGATATATCTTTTCTTGGAGACCAACTTAACAGTACCTTTGCGATTAGTTAAACATTTTGCACTAATCTTTTCAATACAGTTTTCTTGTTTTTTTTTTTTTTTTTTTTTTTTTCTACTATCCTCTTAAACGACTAGTTTTGGTTGTAATACATCCTCCAGAGCATAGTTTTTTGTTCTCTAGCGTTTTTCGTTCATGTCAAACCTAAAGTCCCGACACTTCTACCGATTTTTTGTTATATGCCATGACAGCAGTGCTCCAAGTGGTTGGCAAGGTATATAGATGAAAATAATATCGGATGATTGTGAATCGTATAGTTCAAATTGGTTTTAACATACTTTTTACAATAAGAAAGCTATGTAGTGCCATGAAAATCGGCAATAACTACGAAATATCTCCACATTTGTCTTTATTGGTCTTCCTAAGAACCATTGAAAGTATGAAACGGTACTTTTCAGGACAGATTATTTACGATTCTCTTCAAGTCTACGACTTTTTCATGGAAAATTTAATTTTATATTAACAACAAAAATTACTAATAAACAACAGAAGACCTGACCTTCCTCAGAAAGACATCAGGTTTCTACTCAGAAATATCAAAGTTTCTTCACTACAATTGTAGTCACAGCAGTAAGCATTGAACACAAGAAACCTATCTGCAATGCAATACCTACATTATTGAATATACCAGATCAGCCATGAAAAAACTGTTTTCCAACACAGCTGAAATCAGTCCAAAATTGTTGTTACATCTGAACCACCAGTAGCAAGAATCTTCATGAAATTCATTTTAAACTGTTTGCATCACAGCGGTTTCACTGCAAAACCACTTCTTCCTGTGCTGCATCCCCTTGTGGCTTACTTAGGTCACTCACTGTAAAACCACCGTCTCACCCTAAAAAAAGACTTTTAGAATAAAAATATCTGTGGACAAAAGACAATCAAGTAAACCACAAGTGCCTGTTCATAGAAAATGGAAACAATGTGAAAATGGTAGGTCAAAAAAGAAGCCACATATGATGAAATGGACATGGAGAGTGTGTTATATTAGAGTGTGCCTAACTGGAAACGTAACTGTTATTTGGAATATCATGAGAAATAGAATTGCTCCATGTAACAAGCTTAGAAATTTTTAATAAAACTTAAAAAAAAACTTTGGTTTGAAAAAACAAAATATATGAAAGAAAATGTATTATTAGTGTAATAACCAAAAAATAAAAATTGGTTGTCTCTTGGAAAGATATTGAAGAATCTCTTATGCCACAGTGGTTTCACAGTGGACATATAAATTGACAATTTCTTTATTTGTAATGTGCTCCTTTAACGCCATAGAGGTGGATAAAATCAAATTTCAGTGCCTATCATACCCAAAAGAATTTGTGTGACACAAAAGGATAAGCAAAAGTAATTACATTCAAAAAACGAGTGAAGTGCAAAGATCCTCGAAACAATAGACTGCCGAATTGTTAGATATCAAAGAAAGTACGTGTCATGTAAGAATAGACAGTACCACTAATTTATGTTTATTCTATTACTTTCAGCAAAATAATCTGCAGATATGCAAGTATTCATAAATATTGCCTCATGAATAAGTTATTGTTTGTGTTACTGAATCAGTGAAATTCGTCTGTTTTTAAATTTATTTCACGATTATTTATGTACAATTATTGAAATGGTGTTTGTTCTTTTCTGACATGTACGAAAACAACAGAGACCATAACAATAATTGCATAGATGCCGCAAAAGGCAACTGAAAATTTCAATGTGGATGCAATAATACACTCAGTATAAGATGCGAGCAAGTGGAGCTAATGGGTGGGGGCAACTACCATCATAGTGTCCTGTGAGTCGACAATTTGGGTTGGAAGGAATGCCTGCCTGGATAGCTAAATTGATTAAGTCCCCCCTGGCCCGAAGTGGGCTATCCAGATACGAATCCAGATCCAACACAAATTTTCAACTTTTCTGTTGGATTTATTTCATAGCCCTGAAACAATCAAATATTTCAATATTTTGAATTCGATTATTTATCTGTCTCGATGTTTTACTAATGCTTGTAACACTAAAATTACAGAAACTATTGGGTTAATTACAAATAAAAATAATTATAAACCATCATTACTCTTACTGCACTTTGCCCACCACTAAGAGTGATAGAGTCATTGCAACTGTCAGTTGGTAACAGGTTCATTCCAGAAACTGCCAGACTGCTTGATGCACATTGAAATGTATATGTCTCCATGACCGTGCTTTATTGGAGAATGCATTTCATACGAAATATGTTTTTCTAATATTAGTACAGATTTTTAAGTCCAATCTTAATATGCCTCAATCTAGGTTCTTCTTCATGTAAATAGGAACACTTAGACTGGTTCTCCAGTATTCAAGATGCACACTAGCTCAAAAAACTTATTATCACCATAAATGACGAAATGCTCAAGTTTAAATTTTCTCATAAATTGGGGTTAATTGTAAACCCATTACAACGTTTCTCTTGTAATACTCCTTATTACACTTTTACATAAGGAGGGTCATATCCAAAATATTCAGACCCTAGATCAAATTAACAAAGAATAATCACATAATAATACTAAAAAAAGCCAAGTAAACCAGAGGTTCCTTCTCTCTGCTGAATGTTCATGGAAGCTCATGCTCCTCTCCATCATCCTGCAAGTAACCACTGTGATAGGTAGCTTGCTCCTGCCTAGGAAAGCCCCTGCAAAACAAGAGAAATCTTGGACGGTATGTGTCCTACAGGTTCTCTAAACCCACTCAAACCTACATTTGGTTATCTTGTCCCACAGGAGGAAGCATGTAGTCCTTATGAGTCTGTTTCAAACATTTCCACTAGGGAGATAGGGTTTACCTTATCACTTTGCTACAAATGCAGTCCCTTAGGTTTGCACAAAAGTCTTGGCCTTTCCATTTACCTGTTCCTTCTAACTAGTGCCTCTCAACACCGTCTCCATAGATGTAGTTCATTAAATCTGAATTAAAGTCATCCATAAAAGAAAAAGAATTCACTTCACCAAAGTGTCTTTCCGTCTCAGTCCTTAAACAATCTGTGGCAACACTTTTGCTTCCTATCTGTTACAAGTTTGATTCATAACTCTTTATATCACCTCCTACTACTTACAACTCTAAATATATTTAAGCGATTTTCCATAAAATCGCTCATCTCATCACAGAGTCTGTCATTTTCATTTTACTTTTCTTTAGATGATCAATAATAGACTTATGTCACTTAAGGAACGGCAACAGAAATTCACCTTTTCTTGTCACTGCTAACCTGAATCACAAAGGTTCATCTCAAACCTTTTTACTTTACTGCATTTCTCCAAACATTTAAACTTACTGTCCTTTACATACTATCTCTTTGGACACAGTCAAGAATAATCTATGTCACTTTTCCTTCAATAAATGTTTAGTAAAACTAACGTCATCCATATTACGTATTACTCTGTTTTTAATAACATTACTTAAATTCTTATTTTGAGTTAAATTAGGTGACTACATACATTCTAAAAAATACATGACATCTGTTATTAGCCTATCCATGTCAAATAATGCAAGCCAAACTTCCACACATTGGGTTTCTTGAGATAGTTCTTTGCTTTCCAATTAATGATAAAATCATTTACTCTCATATATTTATAAATCCAACAACACAATTATTCACTGGTACCTCATCTTCATTATATATACATATATATATACATGTATGTAAAAAAGTAGATGAAGTCTACTTACCAGGCGAAGGAGCACAGGCAGTGATAGTAACAAATACACACACACACACACACACACACACACACACACACACACACACACACACACACACACACACATATATATATATATATATATATATATATATATATATATATATATATATGTGTGTGTGTGTGTGTGTGTGTGTGTGTGTGTGTGTGTGTGTGTGTGTGTGTTTATTTGTTACTATCACGAAGCAGCTAGGCTGTGAAAGCTAGCGTTTGTATATATATATATATTTAAATGAAATGCACTTCATTGTTTCTCTCAAAACCTTTTGAAACAAATCTATTCTTGCTTTTTCTGAACTAGTCAACTGGGAAACAAGGACACAAGAGACAACTCCCCAAAATAAAAAATTGCTCCAATGGGTTAGGTCCTCTTACTGGTCACCTAAACCCAATCAAGCCTTTTCCTTGCGGCACTTGACTCAACATATATCCAATCTTTATTCATCAACCTTTTATTCATCCCTTATTCCTAACCATGACACTCTAGGATCAATCCTTTCTGGTTACCTTTCATTTCTACTCTTCAGTTTTTCCTTGTCCAGTCCTCCTCATTCATACTTCACAAAACCTACAAAACTACTTTATGAAATGTGCACTCATTAAACTTACTCTTCTCGTCTTCTTTACCTCCCACCTTCAGATAAGTGCACCATAAATAAAGTATTATACATTATCCATTTTCTGAAAGCCTAAAAATGATAACAACCCACGCTGTACACCTCTTCTATATACAAATCATACTTACATACTAACACAGAAGAACACACATGCATTCACCTAACCTAAGCACCCTCAGTTGGAAGTTAATGCACACCTCATGTTTACATAGCGACTCCATGCCAAATAAGATGTCAGTGTTTGTCTTAAGTATTAGTAATAAAGACTGCATAAATATTATATTACACAATTTTATAGGAACCATTGTTTCCCTTCGAACTGGCTGGCTTTCAACTTCTGTAATTCCTATGATGTTTACTCCTGATACAGGTAAGGTAGGTATCGAGTGACTTTTCACCAAGTTATCAAACAGTTCTTATGATATTATTGATATCTCGCTACCACTATCTATTAGAACTTTCACTGACAAGTCATAAATATATTCATTTACTACAGGTTTATTAATTGTTATCATTTCATTTTCCTTTTCTTGTAATAACCACTGCTTAGTTGGAGTAGAATGCATAAAATTTACTATACATTCCTCTGTTGGATCCACATTACTTAAGCTGCATCTTGGAAACAGATCCCTTTTCCAATATGCCACTAGTTTACCTTCTCTTTAGAGGCTTCATTTACAATAACGTTTTCATTACCCTTTTGAATAGATATTGGAACACTATTATTGCTCTTATCTGAATAATTTGAGTCTTATGATTATTATTATTATTATTATTATTATTGCATTGCTTTCTGTTGCCTTTTTTAAGCTCCTGTTTCCCATGCATTTTGCATAAGTACACTCCCTTTTTATATTCGCTGTCTGTGTTTTGAGTAAATCTACTAGCCTCCCCTCTAGCTTTGCTTAAAGCATCAACTCCTTTGGCTGCTATCAGTAGTCCTTGATGTCCTTCCGCCCCTTACGCTATATTTCTCTGTGTGCATAGTATGGCAACCTTCTTATCAACACATTATTCTTCATCTAGTGGCTTATCAAGAAACTTAGCCTTGGTTAAGTAAGTTTGCAAATATTGCTTTAACCCATCTACATGTCTAGAGAATCTGACAGTTCTACTTTTGTTTTGTCTTGTGTACTTAGTGACCAGTATTTCTCCTTAAACGTATTTTTAAAGTTCTCCCATGATGTGAACTCATCAGTGTGAGAATTACCCCACTCTAAAGTCTCACCTGTTAAACAACATAAAGTGAAATCTATTTTTGTGGCATCATCCCACTTACTAGGTAATGTATGAGAAAATACCCTGAGAAAGTGCTTTGGATGTATTTCCCTCTCAGGCTTGAATTTAGGTAATTGTTTTGAAAAGTTTATTCCTGCCTGACACATAAGAATCTCCCCCATGATTAATAAAATGTACCATTTGACCCTTATCTGTATTCCTATTATTCAGTTCTTCTTTAGTTTTTTGAAGCTCTTACCACAACCTTTCAAACTGCTGATTTACTATCCCTGATTCTAAACTTTTGCCTTCACTCATTGGTGAACCCTCTAGTCTCTCTTTAAGCTTTTTATTAATAATATTTTACACCTGTTGTTCCCTGTTGGCTATCTCAGTTATGGGCAAGCAAACCTCAGAAAAATTTTGAACATTCTCTATTGCATTCAATTCGAATACAGTTTCAGTTATAGTTTGATTAATTTTGGAAAACTCGGATTTAGAATTGACTTTGAGTACCTCAAGTCTCTGACTGGTGGAAGTTAACTCCCTATTTAAATTTTGCAATCCATTTGTAACTATATCTTGGTTCACTGACATTTTACCTTCTATTTCTGATAACAGGGAATCCCTCTCAGTACCAAGTTAATCTAGAACCACTCTCTTTGAAATTTCTTCCACCTTTTTTTTTTTTTTTTTTTTTTTTTTTTTGTGCTTAAAAGTAACTGCTTTAAACTACTTAAACCCTCTTCCAAACGTGTGTAATTCACATTACACTTCTTGACATGAATATCCAATTGAGACGTTAAGGTGTCTATCCTTACTGTTTGATCCTTTAAAGTATTACACATCTTAGCATAAAATTGCTTACAATTATTTGATTCCTTCAACTTTTTTGAGATAATTGAGTATCCAAAGATTTTATTTCATTAATCTGATCGGTTAGCTTAGCATCTAAACTAGCATTCTGTTCACTTAGTTGCTTCCAATCCTCATTATATTGCTTTATATATTGTGTAAACCCTGAGGCTGGTCCTCTGCCATTGAAGCATTGCGGTAATCGCCGCTTACAATAAAATTGTATATATAGGCAGTGGTGACTAAGTGACAAAAACTACCGTGTCTGTATCTGCATAAAAGTATAATTTTATTGAACTTTAGATTTACACTGCATTTTTGGGCACTGGTCCCAGAGGGTTCACACACCCCAGTGACCGAATTAATTGTCCAGTCGCGGAAGTGCGTGACAAAACAGCAGACACGTGTCCGCTAAAAAATTCGGCGGCGAAACGATGAGCGCAGTAAGAACAGGCGGCTGGGCGGCGTATAATTAATTTCACATGCGCTCATGGGGAGCGCGCAAATAGCTCAGCCCACGTGGTGCCGCGGCAGAATATCAAACTACGGTTCACAAACGTCCTCAGAGTCCGATCACTTGACTCGCACTACCTTCGCCTTGTTTTTTACGAGCGCGCGAGATTTTTGCAATGTTGTCGCTATCCCAAGGTAACGGTACATTGCAGGGATGCCGGAGAATTCGCTGGAAAGTCAGCTACCCTGTGTCTGCTCTGCACCGTGTCGCTCTCGCATTCCTCGGCGTGGCTGCCACACCATTTTCAGTACCTTTGACTTACTTCTTGTAAGCATAAATATTTAACACAATATATAATATTCCTATTAGTGTCTAATTGCTATATTCAAAGCTTTATCATACACTTATGTTAGTTATTAAGAGTATCTTTCGCGCACCAAGCAGTAGGGTGTAACTCTGTTTTGCTGCTCGTGTAGTCAAAGTTGGCTGCCTTGGTTGACTGCGCTGTCGTAGCCGTTGGAGCCGCTATGTCAAGTTGTCTCCAGATCAGCTGTCAGCTGCATTGGCTGCTATCACCTTAGTCACAGTATCAATGTCTACATCGACGATGTTGGATGCATTGGCTGGTACAACTGTGTTAGTAAACAGCATCTGCTTCCGTATTAATTTTCAATATTTGGTGATTGATATCCCCAATTGTCTTGTTCTTGGCACAATCTTGTTACTTTAAAGGATTTAGCCGGTTCCAAAATGGCATTCTTTCTTTGTTGTTATGTGTTATTGACTCCGGTTGCTAAGAGTAACCACAACTATTTTCAAATAATTTTTAGTCTTCTCCAAAAAATTTCGTAATTTCACCCAAAAAATAAGTTTTTTTTTTCTTTCTTCTTATTGTTGCTTCTTCATTTTTCTTCAGGCTTGGTCCTGTCACAGTCGCCACGATTAAATGTATATGTCTTCATGACCATACTTTATTGGAGAATGCATTTCATACGAAATATGTTTTTTTAATATTACTACATATTTTTTAAGTTCAATCTTAATATGCCTCAATCTAGGTTCTTCTTCATGTAAATAGCAGAGTTTAGACTTCTTCTCTGGTATTCAAAGGCATCCAAAGATAATAAAGATGCACACTAGCCCAAAAAACTTATTATCACCATAAATGACGAAATGGTCAAGTTTAAATTTTCTCATCAATAGGGCTTTATTGTATCCCCATTACACCATTTCTCTTGTAATACTCCTTATTACACTTTTACATAAGGAGGGTCATATCCAACACATCCAAACTCTAGATCAAATTAACAAAGAATAATCACATGATAATACAGTGAACCACCTCCATGAACCACAGACATTGCCGAGAAGGGTGGCTTGCATGCCTCAATGATGCAGATAGCCGTACCGTAGGTGCAACCACAGCGGAAGGGTATCTGTGGAGAGGCCAGAAAAACGTGTGGTTCCTGAAGAGGGGCAGCAGCCTTTGCAGTAGTTATAGGGGCAACAGTCTGGATGATTGACTGAGTTGGCCTTGTAACATCAGCTAATGTGGCTTTGCCACACAGCTACTGCGAACGGCTGGAAGCAAGGGGAAACTACAGCCGTTATTTTTCCCGAGGACATGCAGCTCTACTGTATGAACATATGATGATGGCATCCTCTCGGGTAAAATATTCCGGAGGTAAAATAGTCCCCCATTCGGATCTCCGGAAGGGGACTACTCAGGAGGATGTTGTCATCAGGAAAGACAATACTGGCATTCTACGGATCAGAGCGTGGAATGTTAGATCCCTTAATTGGGTAGGAAAATTAGAAAATTTAAAAAGGAAAATGGATAGGTTGAAGTTTGATATAGTGGGGATAAGTGAAGTTGGGTGGCAGGATGAACAGGATTTTTGGTCAGGTGAGTACAGGATTGTAAATACAAAATCAGTTGGGGTATCACAGGAGTAGGACTGATAATGAATAAGAATATAGGAATGCGGGTAAACTACTAAGAGCAGCACAGTGATCGCATTATCATTGTCAAGATAGATACGAAGCCAACACCGACAACAGTAGTACAGGTTTATATGCCAACTAGCTCTGCCGATGATGAGGAGATCGAAGAAATATATGAGGAGCTCAAGGAAATTATTCAGACAGTTAAGGGAGAGGAAAACTTAATTGTGATGGGAGACTGGAATTGGGTAGTAGGAAAAGGAAGAGAAGGGAAAATAGTAGGTGAATATGAACTGGGAAGGAGGAATGAAAGAGGAAGATGCCTGGTAGAATTTTGCACAGAACATGATTTAATCGTAACAAACACGTGGTTTAAGAATCACAAAAGAAGGTTCTATACATGGAAGTGACCAGGAGACACCGGAAGTTATCAGATAGATTTTATAATCGTAAGACATAGATTCCGGAACCAGGTTATAAACTGCAAGACATACCCAGGGGCAGATATAGACTCTGACCATAACCTGTTAGTCATGAACTGTAGGCTGAAGCTGAAAAAACTTCAGAAAGGTAGGAAAATAAGGAGATGGGACTTAGATAAATTGAAGGAAAGTTAAGTTCTGGAGAATTTCAGAGGGAGATTTAGGCAACAATTGACAGAAACAGGGGGAAATAAAACAGTAGAAGAGGAATGGGTAGCATTGGGAGATGAAATAGTGAAGGCAGCAGAGGACAAAATAGGTAGAAAGGCAAGACCTACAAAAAATCCTTGGATATCACAGGAAATACTAAATTTAATAGATGAAAGGAGAAAATATAAAAATGCAGAATGAAACAGGCAAAATGGAGTACAGGCGACTAGAAAATGAGATTGACAGGAAGTGCAAAATGGCTAAGCAGGAGTGGCTAGAAGACAAATGCAAATCTGTAGAAGAATGTATAACAAGGGGAAAAGTAGATACCGCCTACAGGAAAATAAAAGAGACATTTGGGGACAAGAAAAGCAACTCTAGGAATATCAAGAACTGGGATGGGAAACCAGTTCTCAGCAAAGAAGTGAAAGCTGAAAGGTGGAAAGAGTACATAGAGCACCTCTACAAAGGAAATGAACTTAGAGACGATGTTGTAGGAAGGGAAGAGGAAGTAGATCAAGATGAAATAGGAGATAATATTCTGAGAGATGAATTTCTCAGAGCCCTGAAAGACCTCGGTCGGAACAAGGCCCCGGGAGTAGATGACATACCCTCAGAACTACTAAAGTCTCTGGGAGAGCCAGCCATGACAAAACTATTTGAACTGGTGTGTAGGATGTATGAGACAGGCGAAATGCCCTCAGACTTTAAGAAAAATGTAATAATCCCCATTCCAAAGAAATCAGACGCAGACAGGTGTGAAAATTACAGAACCATCAGTTTGATAAGTCATGGTTGCCAAATTTTAACACGAATTATCTACAAGAGAATGGAAAAGCTGGTAGAATTTTTGGCATACCCTGACTAAAAGAATGGGTCGCTTGGTAGGACACATTCTTAGACATCGGGGAATCGTAAATTTAGCATTGGAGGGAAGTGTGTGGGGTAAAAATCGCAGAGGGAGACCAAGAGACGCGTATAGTAAGCAGATTCAAGTGATGTGGGTTGCCGTTCGTATGAGGAGATGAAAAGGCTTTCTCAGGATAGAGTAGGGTCGAGAGCTGCATCAAACCAGTCTTTGGACTGAAGACCATAACAACAACAATACATTGGAAAAGAAAGAAAGGAAACCAGAAGTTCCTTCTCTCTGCTGAATGTTCACAGAAGCTTATACTCCTCTTGATCATCCTGCAAGTGACCTCTGTGACAGGTAACTTGCTCCCGTCTAGGAAAGCCCCTGCAAAACAAGAGAAATGTTGGACAGTGTGTGTCCTACAGGTTCTCTAAATCCACTCAAACCTACATTTGGTTATCTTGTCCCAATGGAGGAAGTGTGTAGTGTATTTGTTACACTACAGCATGCGCAATGCTGCCACTTCTGGCTACTTGGAGTGTGGCTGTTTAGTGTTGATGCCAGATGCTACGTGGAAAAATATTTCTGGAGCTCTCACAGGCAGCCAGTTTCGCCCATGACAGAACAGTCTGAGTTAGAGTGAGGATAGCCATCACATAACAAGTGTGTGTGTTAAGCCGGTTTTTCAATTATTTCGAAGCCACTTGGGAAAAGACAATTCACGTTTATACTTCATAATTATAAGGAATGTAAGTATTTTGGAACCCAGTTCTTGATAACCACATCTTATACTACCAATTAGATTCAATAAGGATCCTGGACAATATAAGTTTGATACTGATAGGTGTTTTCACTAGTAAGGTAAAATTGACGCAACAAAATTTAAAAAAGCTGATCATGCTTCAATGACAATAGGGAAATGTGACCACAGATATAAAAGAAACAACAGTTATTTAAAAATTTTACATAAATTTTGAAATTTACCAAACTTTTAACACAGCCCCTGGGGATGCTTAATAATAGGCACTGTTAAATTCCAAAGGTCCAATTTGCGGTTACTATTCACTCTTTCTGCAAAACACCCTTTAGGGTAGTAGGGGCTGTTAGTCACATGTTTGATACCACTCTATTAACAATATGCCTTAAAAAGGGTCGAGAACCCATAAGCTTTATCACTGACAAACTGCTTAGAAGGGCCAAACACACTAAAAGTATTGGCAAGATGAGTGACAGTAGTGCTGGTGGTTACATTATGACTCGGTAACAGCCAAGTGAACCTATTAGAGGCGTCTATAACAACCAAAATACATTGACTACCTCTACTAGTGTGTAGCAGTGCGCCGAGGTGGTCCATATAAAGTTTATCAAAGGGGGCCTGTTCTCTATCAGAGTAATCCATACTGGGGTCAACAGCTGGGTTTTGTCTTCTGACACAACTTGCAACGAGCAACTGTGTCACTAATTTTCTTGTCCATAGTGGGCCAAGTAAGGTGCTGTTTAATTTTCAAAAGAGGTTTATGAAAACCAAGGTGTCCACTCATAAGAAAGTCATGAAAATAAGAAAAAAAACAGGTTAAATGATATAGCAGGGACAGAAATTTTATCTCATCATTGGGCCACAACCTTTTACATAATATATCCCTAACGAACTTGTAATTGGTAAGTTGTTTCCCAGATGGAATATGGTGCTTAATGGGTCCCCAATTAGCGTCCTGATCTTGTTTATCACCCAAATCACGAAAAAATTGGGGAATGTCAGAGAGCACAGTGCAAACAAGTTCGTGGTTGGGTGGAGTGATGGAGGAATTGGCTGATGAGTTTCCACCATACAAATGGCGTAAAGCATCAGCCAAAATATCGTCGGTTCCTTTAATGTGACGGACCTTAAATTGAAATGCGAATATATGAACAGCCCACCTAGCAATATAACCAGTCTTGTGCGGCTTCATCAAAACCCAACTCAAGGCTTGGTTATCGGTTTGTAAATCAAATTCCCGATGTTCCAAGTAGAAGATGGAATTTATCCTAGACAAATAATATGGCAAAGGCCTTGTACTCATATACAGAATATTTAGCTTCAACATTGGTAAGCTTGTGGGAGGGAAAGGCTAAAGGTTGTCTTTGGTCCTGATGTGCTTAGAAAATTCCAGATACCAGTCGAGATTAATAAAAGAAATAGATGTAGTATAATGGAGAAGTCCACAAACCGGTCGTGACCCAAGGTAGTGCAAACGTAAGGTAAAGGTAACCGAGGCCCACCAACAATCTTGGCGCAAACACGGCGCCTACGATGGCGGTTAAGTATCCGGCCATTGGCCTGGCATCATTCATGGGACGCACAGGACGAGGTTTCGGGCACTGTCTCACTAAATGGCTAAAAGAATCACATATAAATCACGCTCCAGAGTTGCCAGGGCCAAGTGACGAATTTGCCTGTCATGTGGTAGGAACACTATGCTTGCTTGGGATGGCAGATTGAACTGATACACGAAGGTTATTGGCAAAGGAAATAGCACTAATGGATTGAGCTACATCAAATAATTGATCCCAAGAAACAGGTTGGTTAAGAAAACACAATCGCGACCTGTCGGAGGGTCTAATCCCTACGACAATAATATGTATCAATTTGTGTTCTTGCAAAGCAACATCTAATGCTATAGTGGCGGTTCTAACTCTTTGTAAATAATCATTCAATTGTTCATGATTATCTTGCACCTGGCAAAGAAACCTATGTTCCAGTTCATCATATATTATAACAGACATTTTCTTATCTATTATCATATGACGAAACTGATTCATAGTTAGGTTCTCAGTAATAACACACTGAATGACATCTCTAAGTTGACCTTGAGAAAGCAGGTATAGCGGAGCCAAAACTATTGAATCAGAAATATTAAATGCCTCGGTATGTTGTTGAAAATGTCCTAACAACCGTAGGAGATCTTTAATTTTCTGAATATCATCAATAATCAAAGGGCAATATCCTTAACTAATAGCAAAAGGAGGCTGGGCAATTTAGCAAAGAGTGGAGATATATGCAGAAAGCTAGTCACTCTCTGGTCAAAATGATTTTCCCTTTGAGGTGATTCAGAAGGGGGCAAAGTCATTGGCTGGTCTTGATCCAACCATAAACTTGCTGCTTTGGTTTGCAAATGGTTAACTTGGGAACAAATGTTCACAATTGTTTGCTTGTGCTCCTCTTTGGAATCACAAAGAGCAAAGTCACATGCACAAGACGCAAGATAGATTAAATGGGCATGAATTCTATCCACCTGTTTTTCAGTGAGCTGTTTACCATAAAAAAAGACAGTAGTTGCAGATATGTACTGAAGGGCATTACTAACAGTAGTATTTCATTACTAATATCATCCATATGGCCCACGTCGACCGTCACCAGCTTGGTGAGAGCCCCACATAGCCGAGCATGCAAATCAGCAATACTTCCCTTAGCAGGCTGGCCCTGCATGCGTTCTTGTACAAAAGGTGATCTTTCATCAGGAAATGAATTCCCAGACGTTGTCTAACCATGGCAGTGCTACACCCTGAAACAACAAACAATCGAAAAAGCAAGACAGGAAACGCAAAACAAAATTGTCATAATCAATAATTCTAAGGAAGACTAGTGAAAATATCTATCTGTTCTAGTTAGTGAATCGAAAGCTCTGCTATCAGTTCGAACCAAGTTATTGATAACCGAAACTTATACAACCAATTACATTCAATAAGGATCTCAGACAATACAAGGGTGATACTGATAGACGTTTTCACTAGTAAGGTACAGTATAATCTATTTTATCGAGTCAACAAAATAAGACATTTTAAAAGAACTGATCATGATCTAGTGATAATAGGCAAATGTGACAACAGATATAAAAGGAAAAACAGTTATTTAAAAATTTCACACAGATTTTGAAATTTGCCAAACTCTTGTAACACAACCACTGGGGATGCTTAATAATCTGCTTGCTGGGAAAAGGTTTGCCTTTTAACAACTTATAAAAAGGATTTGCTATTATGGTTCAGTCAACAAAGTTACCAATTTGAACAACATAATAAGATTTTACAAGGAACCCATAATGATAGAGTAACAGTAGAAAATAAGTAATACTCTTAATAAGACTACATAAATTTTACAATAGATATAAAAGAACAACAGTTATTTATAATCATACAATGTAAGCTTTCACGGCCAGCGTCAACTTCATTTAAAACTTCCTGGCTCATAAGATGTGGTCGATTTATAAAACTTTCCCCTAACGTTTCATCTTCGGCTGCGGAAGACATCTTCAGGTCAGCGAACACAGTTGTTTTGTTCCTTCTTCTTGTGCAGTCCCTCCAGTCGACGAACTGATCATGACATATCCTCCCCGTAGAGGCGTTTGATCATACAATGTAAGCTTTTATGGCCGGCATCAACTTCATTTAAAACTTCCGGGCTCATAAGCTGTGGTCGATTTATAAAACTTTCCCCTAACGTTTCATCTTCGGCTGTGAAAGACATCTTCAGAAGATGTCTTCCGCAGCCAAAGATGAAACGTCAGGGGAAAGTTTTACAAATCGAACACGGCTTATGAGCCTAAAAGTTTTAAATGAAGTTTTTTATAATGTCTCAAAATTCTCCAATCCTTTACCACAGGTCTTTCAAAACAACTCAGTAACAATATCTAAGAGTCTGGAACTCAGCATGAGGGGATTACAATTTAATACATTTATTCAAAGTCAGTGTCCCACTATCTCGGCAAACACAACCCACACCAGCAGATACAAGCAAGATAACAGGTGTGAAAGAGACCACACTTACAGGACAAAATGACAAGGTAAAACATTAATGAAAAGAAAAAGGCCTTAGAACCTAAAAAAGTCTACACACAGACAAGACTTGCTGTCCACACTGAGTACATTTTCATGTCTTTCACAACACACTGTAACTACAGTGTGGGGAAGTCATCGCCACAGCTGACAGCTGAAGGAGCTGAAAAGAAAATGGTTTAAGATTAAACTCTTCCATTTACTTTCCTTGACAAAGTGAGGTGAGAACTATCAGGTAACTGAACCGCGTATCTACCACATATTATCAGCAACGACCAGACCACAGAGAAAGATCAATCAAAACAGAAGAACTGCAAAATTATAATTTGTCGCCAACAGCTACAACGACGAGAAGGAAAAGACCAAACCCTGATTTCCAACTACGCATGGGGACGGCAACAAGTCGTAGGAGGACAAAACGCCACATAAATTCTGCTCATTGTACCTGGTACTGGAGGGATTAATAAAGATGTTCGCAACACAGACGAGGTATTTCATGAGTGAAATGTAATAATGGTGATAACCTAGGGAAATTAACTTCAACACGCTTAAACAGGAAGGACCAGCCTCAACGCCTGAGCGGAGAGCATACTTTGAGCACTGACCCAAGCGGCTGCATACAGGCGGAATACCAGACTTGAAATAGCGCCGCCATAGGACAGAAAGAAAAACAAGGGAAAAGTGCCATGGCGATTTGAAACAAGAAGAGACCCCAGTTCACATTTTATTTATTCCTTTAAACTCATCTTAACCTGCAGAAGCGCAAAAAATGTAATTGGTTGAAATATGCAACTTATAATATCCGTTTGTTCCAGATGTCCAGCGAATCTGAGTCTAATGTATTGTCAAGTAACAAGGCATTAGAAGTGATACATCATAGTAAAAGACAGAAACGTATTTCGAGGGTGTTGTGCTGCAACATAGCGACTCAGAATTCTTGGAACATTTTGGTGTACGGCGTCATGTGACAGAGGAGCTGTTCGAAAAGTTCAGGAATTCTGTTATAGTTGTTAGGCAGGAGGAAGTGCAAAATTGCTTCCACTGCAGCAAATTCTGATATTTTTGCGATTTGATAACCATGATGTATTACGTTTTAGAGACATGGCAAACAGGTTCAATATAAGTGTAAGTTTCTTATACCGTTTCATAGCGATAGTGATCTACTTTGTTAGCAGCTTAAGGATCTGTGTTACAAAGTGGTCATCTGGCAAAGTTGTAGTAGTCTTCAGTCCAGAGACTGGTTTGATGAGGCTCTCCTGAGCAAGTCTCTTCATCTCCTCATAACGATTACAGACCTGTCCATTTTAATTTGCTTACTATATGCGTCTCTTGGTCTCCCTCTGCGATTTTCCCCCCACAAACTTCCCTATAATGCTAAATTTACGTCTTCTTCATGTCTAAGAATGTGTCCTACATGTCGATCGCTTCTTTTAGTGAAGGTATTCCAAAAACTTTTGTTCTCCACAATTCTGCTCAGAACCTCTTCACTAGTTACGCTATCTATCCACCTAATCTTCAGCATTCTTCTGTAGCACCACATTTCAAAAGTTTCTATCCTCTTCCTGTCTGAACTATTTATCGTCCATGTTTCACTTCTGTACAATGCAACACCCCACACAAATGCCTTCAGAAAAGACTTCCTTACATTTAAATTAATATTTAATGTTAGCAAATTTCTCTATTTAAAAAACGCTTTTCTCCCCATTGCCATTCTGAATTTTATAGCCTTTGTACTGCGACTATCATATGTTATTTTACTGCCCAAGTAATGAAACTCATCTGTTACATTTATTGTTTCGTTGCCTAATCTAATTCCTTCAGCATCACTGATTTTCTGAGACTGCATTCCATAACCCTTGTTGTGCTCTTATTAATAGCCTTAAGCCGGGTCCACACACTACGATCTGTCTGCGCAAATCTCTGCACACACCTCGCAAATCGCTGCGTGTGGACAGCACATTTGCACAGATATGAGATGCGCGCAAACCTGGAAGTTGGAGTTGGAGGTTTGAGCAAAATTATTCAAATCTATGGGTTCAAATCACATCTGCGCAGACAAGTTGGAACGTGTGGACAGGAGATCGCTGCAAATCTGTGTCATAGTATAGTTTTTTCGTGTGTTTACTATATTGACAGTGAATGAAAATGCCTGAGAAATGAAAACCTCGACTGGGAAACAAAGTTAGCCACATATATAATCACTACGTTTACATGGAACACATCTTCCGGAAGACGAAAACCGATTTTCGTAAACCGTTTTTCACTGTCGTGTTTACATGGCACAGCCTGAATCGGATTTCCTAATCCACTTAAGATGGCAGCTGAAAAACAGCTGATTCAGTCCCCGATTTAGTCAGCATAATCGCTATTTTTCTTTACTTAAATACACATATTCATGCTCACTCTAATATTAATACTTTTATTTCACAATAGAAAATATCACTTTCCATAAGTGCCGAAAATTCTTACCAAAATAACACAATCTGACAAGACAAGAACGCTTCAAAAACGGTTGCGTTTACATGGGCACGAAAATCGATTGTGGAACTGGAAAACCGCTTTAGAGAAGTGGATTTCCAGAATCGATTTTGGAGTGTTTACATGACCAACCAAAAGCGGAATTGGAAAATCGGTTTACGAAATCCGGTTTTGGGAGCCCATGTAAACGGGGTGAATATAAAGGGAAGTAGGCATACAGTGTTTCAAACATATCTAACACACTGACAATTTTATTTGTATCTTGTTAGAAGGTAGGCCTACTTTACTTGCTTTCATGAAATCATTCTTCAGGGCAGCGTAAATAGCTTCAGAAGTGTTGAGGATGATTTCACTCAATACTAGTTTAGAAATTGCTGTTGAAAATTCGAGGTCTTTGGGGGTCCTTCCTTTGACCAGGAATTTTAATGTAACTGTCAGTCGCTCATGTGGAGAACTTTATCTCCTCATACAAATGTCTTTACGTATTGTGTGAGAAGTTACCAATGTCAAAAGATAATTATACGTTTCCACATCCATTCACAAATAATTACACCAGTCTTCGAGTTTGCACTCCAACACACGAAGTAAAATAACATGTGACAACTGCCTTCATTTAAGCAGCCATTGCCTAGACAATTTCGTTCGTCTTTTCTGTTTATTGCGGTTTGTTTTCAGTTTTTTTTCCCTTGCAATGCATGTTGCAAACAGCGACCATAACAAGATTTCCTCCATCACTGCCAAAAATAAACTTAAAAAAAAAAAAGCGTATCATATTCGTTTTTCAGTCCGAATGCAGTCTGTATTTCCTAGTTTCTTTTTTCACCGAAAGATGTCGGAGGCGAGAATTGGGCGATGTAAGCACCCGTCCACACGCAACGATGGGTGTGCGCAGACATTTGCACAGATATTTGCGCAGACAGATCGTTGCGTGTGGACGCAGCTTTAGGCTCCTTTCAACACACTGTCCATTCTGTTCAATTGCTCTTCCAGGTCCTTTGGCTATCTCTGACAGAATTACACTGTCATCAGCAAAATGCAATGTTTTTTTTCTTCACCCTGAACTCTTAATTCATTCTCCAAATTTCTCTTTGCTTTCCTTCTCAGCTTGCGGAATGTACAAATTGAATAACATTGTAGAAAGACTACAACCCTGTCTTATTCCCTTCCCAAAAACTGCTACCCTTTCATTCCCTTAAACTCTAAGAACTGCTGTTTGGTTGATGTACAAGTACAAGCTGCACTGCTGCTGACTTCAGAATTTGAACGAGTGTATTCCAATTAATATTACCAAAAGTTTTCTCCAAATCTATAAAAGCTAGAATTCTAGATTTGCCTTTTCTTAACCTATCTTCTAAAATAAGTTTCATGGTGAGTATTGCCTCCTGTGTTCCTACATTTCTCCTAGATATGTACTGATCTTCCCTGATATCAGCATCTATCAGCCTTTACATCCTTCTGCAAATAATTAGTGTTAATGTTTTGCATTGCGATTGAAGTCGTCTGGGACTCGAGCCAGTCCAACCCAAGGAAATCAGATATGAACCAAGTGCAAGACATGAACTGGTCTTGCAACATTCGTTCTTATTCGATTTAAAAAATCCGAAGTATGGGGACTTTTCTTTAGAGACAGTGTATGATTAGATTAGATTAATACTTGTTCCATAAACCATATATACGACATTTCGTAATTATGTGGTACGTGTCAGTTTAGTAAATGTTGTCTATAGATGACAATGACAATGGAAAGACATTGGTGCACAACTGAAACTAACAAGTGAGTTATGTAAATTACTTTCTAATGAAGTGCATTTTTCCGTGTAGTTAAGAAAAATAAGGACATTCCTTGCAAACGTAGAATTATAACTATGAAAATGAACTTGCACTCAATTTTTCATTACTCTTATTTGTGCATCAGGAATTTCAGATGAACACTTTCGTTTTCATAAATAATGGTCCTGATGCCAGTGACAAAATTGTAACTAATAAAAAAACTACGCTTACCTCAGTGTCACCATGAGTTTTCAGCTTCATTGACAGGTTTCTTTAACTGGTTGTAGGATTTTTGTGTATATAATTTTTATACGTTGTAAAACGTGAAAACTGGCTGACACATGACCTACAATAAACTCTGAATCTAGTTTCCCATTTAAAAGATGCCTATTAATCAAAATGTTGTAGCAGCCATCATTGTCATTTGTCGAAAAAGGACAATGAACCTTGTTTTTCTTTTTCCTTTTCTTGTGGAGCCACAACAACGTTAATGTGTCATCATTTGCTTCCTGCTGTAAAATATTTAAGTAACTTAAAGTGTAATGGAATGTGGTTCTGCTTCTATCCATCTTGCCAATGATGTGGCTTGGGAAACACATGCGTCCACGGACGAGTGAAGGCCGCCAAAAGCTGAGCAACAGATGGCATTCCTGTCCATACTGCACCAGTGACTTATTGCATGAAGTACTGCAAAACGGAAATGAGATTCTTGTAGTAAGTGATATTCAAAACCAGTGTCGCTATGATTTACAGCTCCATATGCAGAAGGGCAATTTTACAGCTCTGACAGTCAGAGGAAATAAACAGAAAACTTGTACACAAATCGAATACTAAAACTTTCACAAGTCTATAGAAAACCATAGCAATTAAAATCCTCAATGGTATACTTTCTTCTTTGACGAGATATTAAATAGTGTTTAATTAATACCTCGTTACATAGCAAAAAAATGTACCTACTTCCATTCCATGTAGCTATAGATAAAAGGAGCCTCGTATATAAAGCACAGTGTGAAATAAGCATCTCTTTGCCTTTTACAATTTGCCAGAAAAAAGAGAAGATTTGATATCTTGAACAGAATATAAAATATGATAGTTGTTACAACAAAATTCACGTTGAGCATGGACAGAACTGACGCGCTAGTCGTGACGCTACGTACCATAGACACAGCAGCCAAATTCTCGAAAATAGATGTAGATATCGTCCTGCTCTAAATTTCAAAAATAATTTCGATTTGTTGGATTCGTTCATTCGCAGAAATGTATGACCTAAAATGAACCATATGAAAAGTAGGTAGCGACTATATTTTTCATTGTAAACATTTCAAATTTTATGCAGTAGCTTACTTATAAATTAATTATCAGAAGAACTATGACGAATATTGAAAAATATATACTTCATTATCAAGCTGGGATATCAAACTACAAAAATATGTAATAACCAAAAGTTTTTGCCTGTTAGTTTCCTCACAGACGACAGAGATGTAATGCTGTGAGAAAAAAACAAGCCACACCAAAAGAAGCGCTTTTAATTTTTTAAAGGAAAAGAAGAATATGTAACAAAATTCTAACTCTGGGAGCAGATGTAGCTCTGCTCCATTAACATATAGTATTTTTTACAACAAGAAAATCGGAAATTTTATTTTTGTTCTATATTTCCTCACTCGCTGACCAGAGCTGCACCTTGATAAATGGCGATGGCTCACGTCGTGCTGCCGACTCTCTGCCGCCCGCCACAGCTGGAAAACGGAGGGCGGCTGAGCAGCAATCGCAGTTATCAGCCGTGCCTTGGACAATATACCTTTACAATTTAAAACCTGGTTCTGAAATCATGTCTTACCATTATAAAATCTATCTCATATTTCCAGTGTCTCCTGGTCTCTTCTACATATCAAATTTCTTTTGTGATTCTTGAATGAAGTGTTTTTATGATTAAATTATGTTCTGTACAAAATTCTACAAGGCAGCTTCCCATTTCATTCCATTTCCCCAGTCCATGTTCGCCTACTATTTTTCCTTCCCTTCCTTTTCCTACAAACGAATTCTAGTCACCCATCACAATCAAATTTTCCTCACCCTTAACTGTCTTAATAATTTCATTTACGGCATCATACATTCCTTAGATCTCCTCATCATTGACAGAGCTAGTGAGCATATAAAATTATACTACTGTGGCCACTGTTGGGTTCGTATCTATCTTGACTACTATAATGCGATCACTGTGCTGCTCATAGTAGTTTATCTGCGTTGCTGTTTTCTTATTCATTATTAGAACTACTCCTGTAACACCACCAACTCAATTTATCCTTATAATCCTGTACTCGCCTGACCAGAAATCCTGTTCCTCTTTCTACCAAAGTTTACTAATCCCTAATAGGCCTACACAGTATCATTATTCAGTTAAGTCTCTCCGCCACATTTCTACACTATAAAAGTGTGTTCAGTCTAGTTCATTACTAAAGAAAACAGCTGTAAAAATACGGATGAACCGACATAACCATGCTGTCTTTAGACTTTTGACGCACAGGAAATTCGTGTGTTGTATATGGCTGTAATTTTTTCAGCTGGTGTAATCATTGACACCTTCAGTAATGAGCTGCATTGATTTGCTGATTTAAATATTCTTGTATCAATTTCATTCAACTTTGGATTTTCTTCCAGTAGTATGGTCATTATAAAAGTGTTGTTTATCTTGGATAACACGAATCCTTATTCTTTTGAGGGTAATTTTCAAGTATGCTAGCAATGGAAGTAGCTCACCTTGAAATGAATATACCGAAAGAACAACAGTAAATCGTTTGAGTGCTTCTGAACCGGAGAATCGGGTGCTACACGCCCTCACATACTAAAAAAAGAAAAAATATTGTTTCGCCTATATCAAACCTAACATTCAATTAAAAAAAGTGGCCTATAGCGTAGCTTTAAGAAGGTAAGGCATAGCTGAAATAAGAATTTTATTTTAGTATGTGAGGGAACGTAACCGCTCGAACTCTGGTTCAGAAAGTCAATCGATTTAAAGTCACACGTTCAATATATATCATTTCATGCCAAGCTACTTCGATTTCAAGTATTCTCTAAAATTACAGTTTCGAGAGTTTTTAAGAAATGTACAGTCTGCTCTGACTCATACCAGTAGTATAATGAGTCGTGTTTCTTGTTTTTATTGATCTATTAGCAGTTTCGATCAACTTCGCCTTTTCTTTTAGTAGTATGACCGTTATAAATGTGCTATTTGTCGTGGATATTACGTATCTTTATTCTTATATAAGTTTTATAGGTAACTTCAGTCTGTTTTAACCGTATGTAACGGTAAAAAATTCTGGATTTATGACTGTCTCGCATGATGTCGGCAACATCAACAATAAGGTAGAGAGTCTTTGCCAAGATGTTAATATTCTTAGAAATTGTTTTGTGATTGATGTACAGTAGTATAACTTCATTAGTGTTTTGTACAGACAATCAAGTGGCCGGCCTCAGTAGCCGAGCGGTCTGCGGCGCGCCAGTCACAGTCTGCACGGCCGCTGTGTTCGGGGGTTCGAATCCCCCCTCGGGCATGGATGTTTGTGTTGTAGTTAGTATAAGGTAGTTCATAAGTAGTTTGTAAGTTTAGAGACTGATGACCCCGCCGTTAAGTCCCTTAAGCTTAACAGACATTTGATTTGAACGATCAAGTAAATAAATAATGCTTTTTGCTGCTCCATGGTTGACAGGTTCTTGTATGTAGTATCTCCCTATCCTGGCTATCCTGGAAAAGGGACACATTAAACTGCCCGGCTAACCGGTGGGATTCCACCTTAGTAAGTGTGTGGTCAGTCTGTACGGTACAATGTTTTCTAGTTAGATGTACTTACAATACATAACTGTACACTCTTTGACAAAAAACCTGGCCGCCGGCCGGCCGCCGCTGAGCCTAAGTCCGAGACGATCGCGACATGGGACAATAAAAGTGGCCGCGCTGATTCGCTCTAAGTCCAGCTATCCGCACAATCTGGCAACACTGCAGACTGCGGGAGTTCATACAGCACTTCTTGTTTGCAGTTAGAAGATAACTGGGTCAGCTCCCTCCTTGGTCTTGCGGTGAAGTGCGCGACTTGCATGTTTAGTATTAGCGATCGAAACCGACTGTTGACAAAAATTTTAAATCACGTCACTCGTTCATGCTGATGCCCCATGTGTAAGGGAAGCATATGTGTAACGTATTTCATTTTTTGGTACACTGATAATAACATTTCAGCTATGCCACCTCTGGCCGCAGCACTTGGCACAGCTCTCCGCGGCCCATATACCTCGCCGGCAGCAGCAGTGGCGGCGCTACACAGCGCTGCCTCGCCCTCTGCCCACAGCGCCTGCCGCCGCTCATCACCCTGGATGTGTAAAGTGCTGTAGTGTTGCTAAGTGGTGATCCACAAAAAAGGTTGCGATTCGTATTTCACACAGGATATAACGAAGCAGACCACCTATTTTGAATGATGAGCATATAATACTTTGGAGAGGCAAAAAATTGTCATTGTCCAATCCAATGGCACTCTCCGATGGTTAACACTTATTTGTGGTTTAAATCTCGATCCTCTTCCTTTCAAAAAAGCCTTTCATGTAATTTGTTATTGTCATCAGTTCATATGTTTTCATCAAGACACAATATGTAACTCATTAAAATGTTTTAGTGTCGTTGTTTCACTCCGTGCAGTAAATGTATGAGCTAAATTATGTGAATACGTTTCAGTGCACGTTCTAAAGCAACACAGGCACACTGCAAAGTTCGTGTCTTCATGTCTCATTTCTACAGGAGATATTTCACATCAATGGAGGTGAATTCGAATTTCTTCGAAGGCGTTTGTATGGTGAAGCAAAGAAGACATCTAATACCATTTCCATAATTTGAAGTCGACCTTTCTGAAAGACTTGTTGTATAAAGTTCTTCTTATGATTCCGTTAAAGAGTTTCTTCTTGAATTCTGCAGCGTATAAAGTAAAATAAAATGAAATTAAATTCCATCCCGCAACACACTTTCTCCAACCGGGATTAGAACTGCGACCTCACACGAGGCTTGCATCACAAGACACAAGCAGAACCACACAGCCAACCACACACTGCCGCAGATTGCCCTCAGTCTCTCACATATTCAATGCTTAGCCTCTAACGCATCGCGAAAGAACCTGAAAGTCACCTACACAAACAACTACATTCCTTGAGTGCAAAAGTTAAATTTCTGTCTCTCATTTCACGTCGGCATTACAAATCATTAGTCATGAAAGTAGAAAAGGAATGTCAAGTGAACTTAGTGAGACAATTCAGTACCACTTGAGGAAGTAACTGCACTGTCACAGTGTTGCCAAATATCAGCAACGATGTTGCCAGTTCTTAGCTGTACTAGGAAGACCTGTGTAGCGATAAGCGACGCGAAATCGCGCTAGTCTCATGCGGGCTTCTAGAGAGGAATCGCGCATTTCGGATAATATGCGGTGCTATCTCCTGATAGATTCCGTCGTCACATTTACGATGCAGATATCGAAACTATAGTTTAAATTTTTTGAAGCTTTACAGCATTATGATATTTCAGCAAACGACTAGAGAAGTTAAAAAATACTGATATTGTGCTTGCAACATACGGCAGGTCAAAGTCTGAGATATATAAACTTCCATCACGATTTCAGTTTCACCCCCCTCCCCCACAAAAAAAGACTAAAACAATTACTTTATTAGATACCTACAAAAACATTTTTTTATGAGTTACTGGAAATGAACGTTGTATCATCCGTCATTAAACAGTAAGGTATCAAACACTTCGCATCTTGAAAGCGACAGCCCACAATATTTTCAATCCTACTAGCATCTGGCCTCAACTGGCTTTTAGCCAAGCATTGAGAAGAAATGATGATGATTTGATAACTTACCCTCATCAACCTTCAGTGAGAGCTTTGTCTAACAAAACGAAAAAGTAATGCGATCTATCACTTTCTCCAATGATACTAGGCACTGTTGTCCGAGGATGGACTGTATCTACATTGAGTCTTGTCAAACGCATCTCACATTCAAGGAATATTACCTAAATGAATTTAGTCCTCATGAAGCTGTAAGAATCTGGGTGGTTGCGCATATTCGTATTACCTTGCCGTAATACTTAATGCAAAGATGAGCAAAATACAAATCCATCATCTATCGGTTTCTTCGATTCTTTGGACAGTTTTCTTTGGTTTGTACTCCTGCACTTCGTCGGCTATCTACTGGTTTAATTGAAAAAACAGTAATCAAAATTACGCGATTATTTGTCCCACATTTTAATGTCCTTGGTTTTTATTCTGAATGACAGTGATGGTTTCTGTTGGGCTGGTTCCATATATCTGAGCCTAATTAATGAAATTTTATTCCCATGACAGATGAAATCAATTAGAACCTTGTGTCTCTAAAATGAAATTTCATATGAAAAAAATTAACACCTGAAGATGGGCCTTTAAAAACGTGAAAACGGTCTTGGACCTGTAAAGCAACATTCTTAATAAAAAAAAAAAAAAAAAAAAAAAAAAAAAAAAAAAACAGCTGACACGGCTTCAGAATTTATTATTTACCTTATGGGATGACTACATTTGAAGTGATTTCCAAATAAGTTGTTCTATCTATACTTATAATGTTACCATCATTTTAGAATAATTGATAAATTCATTTAAGAAAATGTTCTTTCGTTTTCTTTCTGATGTCACTTGATATTCTTGAAGTAGGTGGCTACAGCATCTGCTATGAGGTTTCCATGAGACAGTTGGCATGGATGATTTTGTTTGACAGTAAGCGGATAAATTAAACACGTAACGAGACGAAATGATGAGATCCAGCTTTTGCAACAAAACGGCCATGATTTCAAAATTGGCTAGGTTTTCAGAAAGTGACCATTATACAGCTAGACATTACTGCTATAATCCCTACCTCATTTATTTACTCACAGCTGAGGCAGATTGCTCGCAATGTGAAAGAGAGTAGGAGTAGATAATGTATGAAACGGCCTTCTTGAACACTAGTTTACTAGTTACTAGTCACTAGTTAACTAGTGCAACGAGCATATTATGATGTTAATTTAATATTTAATGTAGGTGACAAGAAAAAGTCAACTGACTGCAGAATTACATATCAGACTCACATCTACAAGATGCCGAAGTTGCGAAACAATAGGCCCTACTACAACGTTGGAAAATCTTGATTACATTGGTGGCCTGATGAACGAGTTTTTGTAGCTGGCGTCCTGCATGTTAGGATCCGGATCCGTAATTCCACTCAGTCTCGAGATACTCTGCTCTCCAAATTGCACATATGTCACGTGGCCAGCTATTTAAAAAAAAAAAATCAATGAATACCTCATTGAGCGTATTACCAGATTTATTTCTCGGTTTATGGTTGATTCATATGCAGGACTTATCGTTATGTTTACTGTACTCCATTAACTAACAATAAGACAATTTGTCGCAGAAAAGTCTTCCTAAATACCTAAATTTGTCCAGTTTCCTTCGAGTTTGCTTCCTAATAAAATAAAATGTCCACAGGCCAATATGGAAATTACAAGCGACCTGTTATTGACAGAACATCTTGCTAAGATAAATAGCGTTCCATTTGAATTTTTTGAGCACGTTCCTTGAAGTAGTGCTCAATGAATTCCGGACCTGTCTTTGTTGCCTGCCTCGTTGATTTCATAAAATGTTATGTAGTCTCATGGCGGGATGCGATTTAAACATAGTTTTAATTGCAATATGTTCATTACAGTGCGGTGATAGGTTTCAAAGTGCAAACTTAATGGCGACTTTTAGGTGCAAGGTATCTCACGTCGATAGATTACCATTCGATCGGTGTCGTCGCAGATAGTGGACGACATTAATTTACTATACATTGCAATGTTCAATGCAATTCCTGAATTTCATTTATTCTTATGTTAAAGTCAAAACGCGTAAGTTCCAAGAGATCTACCGAACATCTGTTAGGCTCCTTTTGTTGGCTACCTCTGTTCAGAACGAAAACTATCCCTCCAGCAGGCGCGCTCCGCCTTCTCCGTTTCCAGACGCGCGCGCCTACGCTCGCTCGTTGTGCCGCATTTACCAAAACGACCGTGGCTGCCCCCACCGCGTCATACTTCTTATCGACTTCAGAACGTTAATGAAATAAATTACCCTTCACGTTGGTGGCCACTAAACGCTACTGTTAGCATTACTCATGATGCAAGAACTCTTTATGTTCCAGTGTTACTATGATGTCTGACATAGCTATTAAAAATTCGAAAATTTATTGGAACTATCCTTAACGCGGTAGCAATTATCGAGTGGAAAAAAGTTACTTTATACGTCTTAGTCTATTTTAAAACCACGTTTCTATGCATTTTCCGTCTG
This sequence comes from Locusta migratoria, assembly GCA_026315105.1. Lineage (NCBI taxonomy): Eukaryota > Metazoa > Arthropoda > Insecta > Orthoptera > Acrididae > Locusta > Locusta migratoria. The sequence continues at coordinate 469,459,911 of CM048744.1, read as the reverse complement.
AATGATAATTTTACACTTTTCAAATTTTGTATGTGTGAAATTTTTCATTCAGTTTCAACCGTTTTTATGAGAATACATCAGAGACATTCGATACATTTGTTTTATTTCTATTTCACCTGACCCCTTTTATGTATTAGTCACGAAAAGATCGTGAAGGTAAAAAATAGGGCGATATGAACTCACACTAAGTCTTACCAGAAGTAGTTTTAACGGCGAACCATTCACGACTGGAAGAGAAACAGGCGGAAACAGCAGTTGTATAAAAATGGCCCTCCACCAAACACCAATTAAGAAATGGCGTTAATGAAGCAGTGTCATCCAGTTCTAAGTTAAGTTGAAAGTTCAAGGTCTCTTGTTCAGAGGGAAGTTGGTTTGAAATGAACTGCAAAATTTGTACCAACAAACGGAAACATGAACAAAGTAAGCTCTATTGCACACGAGACACGAAAGAAAGAAGGAAGGTTACGATTTAACGTCCCCTCGACAAGGGGGTCATTAGAGCGAAGCAGAAGTTCGGATTGTCATGATCAGGATGTGGAAGGAAATCGGCCGTGCCCTGCCGCAGGGACCATTCCGGCATTTGCCTAGAGTGATTTAGGAAAATCATGGAAAACTCAAATCCAAATGGCCGAAGGTCAGTTCGATGCGCCGTGCAGCCGAATATGAGTCCAGTGTGTTACCACTGCACCAACTCACTCCATAGCAAAAACGAATTCGAGTAAATATTGCATTATCACGCGGTTCTGAGTTACGTTAATTAAGTTTCTGGCCTATCGTTAGTATAAAATCAATTGTAAAATTTGTAACAAAAACACAATAGACAATAAAGCAACCTAATAATCACGTGTTACAACGATTAAAATTGATCGATGAATTGTGCTATGGTTTAGAACAATATTAGGGAAAGAAATTGCACTGTTGCTTGTTAAAAGATAGTAAATAAAAGTATTGACGTATATCTTATTCATTGATTTTGAACAGATGCCCTAGGTTCCACAAGGCTGTAATTTTACCACTATCATAAAAATTAAATGGACTGAGTACAAAATTTGATCCAAATTATCATTATGAATCAAGTTAATAAATGAGCAATCCTTGAATGTCCTCTGCCTACGTATGATTTTCAAATTGAGGGTGTTAAAAGAAGTGTTCCAGATTTTCAGAGGAACTTTTACAGGTGGAACAAGACTAAAATGAACGTTATACATTTGCTCTAAGTCGCTTATATTAATGGATATGAGAACTTGTTGATTTTCAATATTGTGAAACATATTGAACAAACAAATATAACGGTAATACAGAATACAAATTCAGAGATCAACTTGAAATAAAAACTAATGGTACTAACAATAATAAAGCACAGCAGTTCAAACACTTCACGAGGAGAATTATAGGGAAAATATGTGTTTAACAATATTAAGGAGATGAACAGCAAGAGCAAACTGTTTACGGTTACGAACAATATTCGTACAAGTAAATATACCAACAATGAAAATACGACCGCCTACTGCGAAATGAATTATGTGGAGCACATGTTTTCTTTCGACATGAAATCTGGGATCGGCAGAGACAAAGTATTATCCATCTAGAGACAACGGAAAATGTAATGCGGTCGGAAACGACCAAAGGTAGCTAATAGCAGAGAAAACTATATCTCATTATTTTGTGAGAAGTAAAGGCGAATATAAACTGAAAGAATGTAAATACACGAGAAAAATAAAATTAATATGCAAGTTTCTTAGATATGACTTCTTTCTTCAACATATAATTCCATCTCTTCTGCACAGACGACTAGCTACGCGAGCCTAACTCTACTATGACAGAGAACCGTCCGCTTCTCAGCCTTTCGTGGAGATATATCAGATGAAAGTGTTCTGCCCATATACGAATGACCTAAAATAACCAAGCGGTTTGGTTTATAGGACAATTTCACTTTTGGCGGTTGCAAGTACTGTACAATAATCGAATGAATGGAGTAATTTGAAGGGAAACTAATTATTACAATTACTTTGAATCACCTGCAAATATAAAAATATCTAAGACAAAAAGGACTTCTGAAGCAACATTAAACACTAACATTATAATGCACCTAAACAGGGGCATCACTATACGAAGAAAACAGTTTTTTATTGGGAAAGGTTATGCGGATGTAATAGAAGTCACTATATTCTACAGCAAAAGCCGTCTTGTCAATTTTATGATTATCGGTAAAAACTTGCGTAATAGCTGCTCTAGGACGGTGCCCGCCAGATGCTCATTTTGGTGATATTCCTGGAATGTGAGCCGCATATGACAGGATTGAACGTATATACGTGCAATTTGGGACAAAAGTCCGTAGGAACTTTGGAGAAAGTAGTCATTTCACACTTTCTCCGTTTCGTTGAAAGAAACTCTCCCCGGAAGTTGAGGAACGTAAGTCATCTATTCATCAGCATTTTCAATGATGTTGTCTGCTTTCGGACTGAAGCCTTACATAGAATGGGCTTTGGCAGCGCATAATGGATAAAAGCCAGTTGAAGCAAGCTGTTTGTAGGAATGAGAATATTGTGGGATGGCCAAGAAATTCTTCCTGTAGCTTAGAAGTATTGCTTACGATGCTAGGAAACTCTGAGTGTTTTCTTAGTTCCAGAATTCCAGAATATTTTCCAATATTCATGAGGATATGTGATTAGTCATTGCATTTAAATGGCTCTGTTATCCTGAATTAAATTTTCGACCGCAGAAAGGTCTACCCCTTCTTAAATTGCAAACAATTATGTGTTTTTTGTCGGGACTGTCTGTATTAACTGCCAACAAATGTCAGATAACTGAACGAGTAATCTCATTTTAGCTCGGTGGCACCGTTCTCGTTCTCATCTACAGCAAACATGGTTTATTAGTGAGGTATCGTTGTACTAGTGATGTGTGTGGCTTCAGGTCTATTTTTCTCCTCTGAAAAATATCCTAAATGGCATTCAGCAACGAAATACCAAAACTCATTGCAGTGTGTCAACCAAGAGATCGTCATAATCTATTGTCATTGTAATCTTCATCATTCTGCTGTAATGCCGTAAACATCATTGATTACTATCATTATTACCATCATTATTATCATTAATTCAGTTGCAAAAGCTTTCTTTCCCTTGTGGCCAAGAGACCAGAAAGGATGTGTGGTTTGACGAAAAATAGGACAATAGGAGAAAGTAGGTAAAATGTTTGTAACAATTTCTGTTGATTTAACATCGTGACGACAGATACTAAGCAACAACACATGCAAGTCATAGGTTGCAACGTTCGAAAAATCCATCAGACATATGGGTTCGGATTCTCATCATCATTTGTTGGCCCATCAAGGCTGTAACACTACGAAATCAATAAGTTGCTTAGTAGTCTATAGATTATATGTATATGTTTGCAGAGGAAAAACCTCAGAATTGCACGTTTCCCACATATACAGTTTAGTTTCTGTGTTCATGGCCGTAATTTCAAACATCCAGTCTTCTTAATACTTAAGTGAAATAATTACTGTGTTGCACAAATAATCAGTTAACTATGTTTCTGGCTTTCATGCAAACCAACACGTAGAAGACATGAAATATTACTTGTACAGTCGTAAGGCTGCATTTTGAAACGCAGTCGCTTTCAAGTTGCGAAGTTTTTCGAGACGGATGGGGAATCGTTGATTTCCAGTAACTTTTCATCAAAAAATTAGCTTTTGTCGAAATGTATCAAAGCAATTGTTTCAGTCTTCTTTTTTTTGGGGGGGGGGGGGGGGATAAAACTGTAATCGTGATCCATGTTTACGTATCTCAGTCTTTGATTTGCCGTATGTTGCAAGCACAATATCAGTATTTTTTAACTTCTCTAGTCGTTTGCTGAAATATCATAATGCTGTAAAGCTTCAAAAAATTTAAACTATAGTTTCGATATCTGCATCGTAAATGTGACGACGGAATCTATCAGGAGATAGCACCGCATATTATCCGAAATGCGCGATTCCTCTCTAGAAGCCCGCATGAGACTAGCGCGATTTCGCGTCGCTTATCGCTACACAGGTCTTCCTAGTACAGCTAAGAACTGGCAACATCGTTGCTGATATTTGGCAACACTGTGACAGTGCAGTTACTTCCTCAAGTGGTACTGAATTGTCTCACTAAGTTCACTTGACATTCCTTTTCTACTTTCATGACTAATGATTTGTAATGCCGACGTGAAATGAGAGACAGAAATTTAACTTTTGCACTCAAGGAATGTAGTTGTTTGTGTAGGTGACTTTCAGGTTCTTTCGCGATGCGTTAGAGGCTAAGCATTGAATATGTGAGAGACTGAGGGCAATCTGTGGCAGTGTGTGGTTGGCTGTGTGGTTCTGCTTGTGTCTTGTGATGCAAGCCTCGTGTGAGGTCGCAGTTCTAATCCCGGTTGGAGAAAGTGTGTTGCGGGATGGAATTTAATTTCATTTTATTTTACTTTATACGCTGCAGATTTCAAGAAGAAACTCTTTAACGGAATCATAAGAAGAACTTTATACAACAAGTCTTTCAGAAAGGTCGACTTCAAATTATGGAAATGGTATTAGATGTCTTCTTTGCTTCACCATACAAACGCCTTCGAAGAAATTCGAATTCACCTCCATTGATGTGAAATATCTCCTGTAGAAATGAGACATGAAGACACGAACTTTGCAGTGTGCCTGTGTTGCTTTAGAACGTGCACTGAAACGTATTCACATAATTTAGCTCATACATTTACCGCACGGAGTGAAACAACGACACTAAAACATTTTAGTGAGTTACATATTGTGTCTTGATGAAAACATATGAACTGATGACAATAACAAATTACATGCAAGGCTTTTTTGAAAGGAAGAGGATCGAGATTTAAACCACAAATAAGTGTTAACCATCGGAGAGTGCCATTGGATTGGACAATGACAATTTTTTGCCTCTCCAATGTATTATATGCTCATCATTCAAAATAGGTGGTCTGCTTCGTTATATCCTGTGTGAAATACGAATCGCAACCTTTTTTGTGGATCACCACTTAGCAACACTACAGCACTTTACGCATCCAGGGTGATGAGCGGCGGCAGGCGCTGTGGGCAGAGGGCGAGGCAGCGCTGTGTAGCGCCGCCACCGCTGCTGCCGGCGAGGTATATGGGCCGCGGAGAGCTGTGCCAAGTGCTGCGGCCAGAGGTGGCATAGCTGAAATGTTATTATCAGTGTACCAAAAAATGAAATACGTTACACATATGCTTCCCTTACACATGGGGCATCAGCATGAACGAGTGACGTGATTTAAAATTTTTGTCAACAGTCGGTTTCGATCGCTAATACTAAACATGCAAGTCGCGCACTTCACCGCAAGACCAAGGAGGGAGCTGACCCATTTATCTTCTAACTGCACACAAGAAGTGCTGTATGAACTCCCGCAGTCTGCAGTGTTGCCAGATTGTGCGGATAGCTGGACTTAGAGCGAATCAGCGCGGCCACTTTTATTGTCCCATGTCGCGATCGTCTCGGACTTAGGCTCAGCGGCGGCCGGCCGGCGGCCAGGTTTTTTGTCAAAGAGTGTACATACTACAAATACTTGATTGTGAGTTGAGTACCTCAACATTCTCTATGCTCCTTGTACTCCTTTCAGTTCGTTCGGAAGACTGGTGCAAGGCCCATAAACTTGAAGCTATGCTTTGCATAGGTATGTGTGTCATATCAGTCTGCAAACCATATGTACTGAATTTGTATTAATTAATAGATCACGAAATGTGTTCAACACCTCACTACCCACCCAGTTTACGTGCCCTTCGCCGCGGCGGAGTGCCCGAGCGCAATGACGTTGCTATTCTCCGATGCGCGAGGCCGTTCCCCGTCAGGGGTTCGAATCCTCCATCGGGCATCGATGTTTGTACTCTCCTTGGTATAAGTTAATTTGTAAGTTTAGCGACTGATGACCCCGCAGTTAAGTCCCACAAGCTTAAAATACATTTGAACATGCACTACGTTTACATGCAACACATCGATTTTACATCGAATCGCTTTTGAAACGATTTTCGATATTTGAACTTTATGTAATGATAGTTGACACTTGACAGTGACGCTTGACAGAACTTGACTTTAGAGTTGTGCATTTGTCTCTGCGCGGAATTTTAACAATGATCTCGGGAAGAGCTCTTCACTTCGTATTCAAGGTTGCAGACAGAACTTTAACAGCTAAATTTTATAGAGAAGTACTTGGAATGAAGGTAACCTTTCGCATAATTATTGCTTTGATTTCTTATCCAGCCAAACATCGGACTATATTTAATTTTTTTTTTTTTATCCAAGGTTTTACGACACGAAGAATTTACAGAAGGTTGCGCAGCTGCTTGTAACGGGTAAGTATGTTGTTCGTACAGTATGTAATATGCCACTCACGTAACCAGTGCTCCAAGGCCATGGTTAAGATTGGGAGGGGGGGGGGGTTGAATAAGATCGCATTGTCATAACGAGACCTTTCGGTATTTCAAAGAGACCAACAGTTTCACCTAGTACTGTTTCACAAATAAACCATACAGCGCCAAATGAACATTTGAAATTTCGTGGAATGGAAATAGTGTTATCCTACTGCTGACAATTATGTGGGGTATGAAGTTGGGAGATCTGATTTTAGTTACAGTTTTACTATTTGTAATTAAGTGGTCATTTGTCAAAGTGCAGTAGTCCACAAAACTGGTGAATTTTTTTTACACAAATAATAGTAATTTACATTATGGATAGTCACATCGGATTATCCGAATCCTTAGATATCACTCCAACACTGAACCAGTAGTCTGAGCCTACAGTAAAAGCTGTCACCACAACTAACATTGCAATAACTAATAGAGACAAAAAAAATTAACCCTTTAACTGTGGTACAACTGCCCAATACCACCATATTTTGTCCTTGCAGTGGTGGACTGCAGTGGAAATTGGGTGGGAAAGGGACGTTTCCATCAGCAGACTCCACCAGTTCACCAGAGGGAACATTTCCTTCCAAGCAGTTCACCTCCTCCAAGGCCCACTTACACCAGTACTCTGTAGAAGTTTGCCACAGTTAACTGATGTTATGTTGTTAGCAAATGTATGACATCATTTGATACTTTGCACTGCACTGGCAAAGCCAGCTACTGTGATTGCTGAATAAATGTTGTCTAAACAGAGTTACCTCTAACAAAGCACAGTATTTACATCCATATTGTATTTAAATGCTTTCTGTCATATTTAACATACTCTTGGTGTTTAAAACTGTAAGAAAAGTGTGTAAAATAATGTTTAGCAGATTCCATACTGTAATTTTCGGAAATTTGAAAGTAGGAGAAACTCCATTCATAAGGATTGCTTCTAAAAATGATGGAAGTAATATTTGTTTGGCATCTATAATATTTTTTAGATGAAAGTTATGTTTGCAAACTAATCTATAGCATAGCCCAAGGTCTTAGTTATTGTGACAACATTATTGTGAGCTAACTGAACAGTTTAGCAAAGGCTTCAATTAACATCTAGCTTTTAAATCAAGATTTATTTTTGGCAACAATTGGGGTCACACTGAAAAGTATTGTGTATTTAAGCATAGGCTAAATCTGAATTTTCTTGTATTCTTAAGTTTTTTCGACTTTATTTACATGGTTCATTATTTGTGAATTGATATGTTAAAAAATACCGAATCTAATTCATGAAAGGAGAAAATATAAATAGTAAATTGAGGAGGTAAAATGGGTTACAGACGACTAAGAAATGAGATGGACAGGAAGTGCAAAATAGTTAAGCAGAAGTGGCTACGAGACAATATTGGAGAAAAGTAAGAGAAAGTAGATGATGGTAGATACTGAGAAGAGAATTTGATAGACCACTTAAAGACATTTAAGTCGAAACGAGATCCCTGGAAGGTATAACTGAAGACTGGGATACCACCCGATAACTTTGACCCACAATGTCATTGGCACGTCGGAAAAACCGTATACAGGATATCTTAATACTTCTGTATTGTAGATAATAAATAATCTGTTGTTATCCTCATAAATTACAGATAACATTGATCATAGGTCTCAACCCAAAAATTAGCGCCTTCGGCACACACATGAAATATAAGAAAATACCTCTCTGTTAACCTGTATCTTAACATCAAAGTGAAGCTACAGATCACTTTTTAAACACAAAATATTAATCTATACTCTGTTCTACTTGTAAACCAATTATCATCTTGAACTCGGACACCACATAATTACTCACACCTTCTACAAACACACATGAACCTCAAAACCACCACACTGCGATGACATTACGGGTCAAAACTGATGGGTGGTATACCTGTCTTCAGGTGAGCCCCCTGGAGTAGATGACATTCCCTCTGAGCTACTGACATCTCTGGGAGAGCCAGCCATGACAAAAGTCTTTCACCTGCTGTGTAAGACGTATGAGACAGACAAAATACCCCTAGACTAAGAAAAATGTCATAATCCTCATTCCAAAGAAAGCAGGGGCACACAGGTGTGACAATTACAGAACCTTTAGTTTATTGCTTGCAAAATTTTAACACAAATTATTTACAGAAGAATGGAAATGCTGCTAGACCTTCCGGAAGATCAGTTTCGATTTAGGAGAAACGTAGCAACACATAAGGCAATACTCATCTTACGACTTACCTTAGAAGAGATTAAGGAAAGGCAAACCTACATTTCTAGTTTTTGTAGACATGCAGAAGGTTTTTTACAATGTCGATTGGAATACACTCTTTCAAATTTTGAAGTCGGCAGGGGTAACATATAGGGCACAGAAGGCTATTTACAATTGTACAAAAACCACAGCAGTTATGAGTCGAAGGACATGAAAAGGACACAGTGGTTGGGAAGGAAGTAACATAGGGCTGTAGCCTTTTTAATCTGTATGTTTACACTGAGCAAGCTGGGAAGGAAAGAAAGGAGAAATTTGAAGAAGGCATTAAAGCTCAGGGTGAAGAAATAATATCATTGTTTTGTTGATGACTGTGTAATTCTTTCAGAAACAGAAAAGTACCTGGAAGAGCAATGGAACGGAATGGACAGTGTGTTGAGGCATCAGCTTCTGGCGTCTCATGCCATCGCCATCCGGCAATATCCTGCTCATCCCACTTACCAGGTTCTTTTTGCATATGAAGGGCTTTGATCCCCTGATACCTGGCCGCGGTGGGATTGCCCATCAGACTGTGGCTTGCCTCTCTTTGCCGAGTTTTCCACTTCCCTGGATTGCACCGCCCGTTTCACTGCACGCACACCCCCGTGGATGGTGCCGCGACCACTAATTCGGACGGATCTCTTCCAGGGCCCAAAAGCTTTAATTTCCCCCCCATGGTCTTTCGGCGTTTGGTGCGCCCAGTACTAGAAGAGTTTCAGGAAGTCTCTGTTTTCTACACTGATGGCTCGAAAACTGCGGGCCACTCCGTATATGCATTTACATCTCCTGTTGGGGCGGAATGCCATTCTCTGCCAGAGGCATGCAGTGTGTTCACGGCAGAGCTGATGGCAATTTATAGAGCCCTCTGTTTTAGTAAAGACTGCCGTGGAACGTGGTTTAATCTCTGTTGACTCCATGAGCAGTCTGCAGGCCATTGATCGATGTTTCCCCTCCCATCCTTTAGTTATTTCCATCCACGATCTCCTTGCTGATCTCCATCATACTGCTTGCTGCGTTACCTTTCTCTGGGTGCCAAGCCATGTTGGTATTACAGGGAATGAACATGCAGACCGGTTGGCTCGATCGGCAAGTACTCGCTGTCCACCTCCCTTTCTAATTCTGGGTGCGAATCTGTGGGTGCAGATCAGATCTTTGCTTCACTCCTCATGGGATAGCTGTTGGAAAGCTACTGCAGCTTGGAGTTCACCTTTACGCCCTTCGCGGAGAGAATCGAATGTCCTCTGTCGCCTCCGCATTGGAAACTACAGGCTGACCCATGTATTTCTTTTACGCAATGACAATCCACCACATTGTGATTGTGGAGCCGTAAAATCCGTGTCTCATATTCTGGTTGAATGTCCTCTCCATTTGGCACTTCATGGCAACTATGGCCTACTGCCTTCTTTGCCTCTAGTTTTGGCGGATGACCCACGGATTATTGATCGTGTCCTTGCCTTCCTCCGTGAAAGTAGGTTTTATTCTCAGCTCTAGGGCTCGCTTGGTCGGGGTGAGTGGGTTTGTGACTCTTGACTGTTTGCAGGGTTTAGAGCCTTCTCCCCCCCCCCCAGTTCCCCACTCTTTTACTTTTTAACGTCATTTTATTTCTCCCTACTCTGAAGCAGTGACCTATTGACCACTGTGCCGTTAGTAACTTGTGGTTTACAAGGTTGTCGTTGCTTCCAGAGCTATGGGAGTTGACACTAGCTTTCGCTACCCTAAGTTGGTTTGTCTTGGTGAGATGATTTTAATTCCTAGTGGAATGGTCTTTTAGCTTTCCCACATTTTTCGTTGGATTCTGTGGTATGTACAATTCGGAGTTAAAGGGACTGATGAGCTTGTTGTTTGGTCCCTCATGTCCATCAACACACACACACACACACACACACACACACACACACACACACACACACAGTGTGTGTTGAAAGGAGCATATAAGTTGAATGTTGAAAAGGGCAAAAAAAAGGGTAGTGGAATGCAATCACACTCACTTCCTGAAAGCCACCAATGAAATTTTATCTTAATCAGTGCACACAACTCTAACATCAACTAACTGATTAACCATCCAGCAGCATTCCAACTATTAACAATCTTCACAAGAATGCACCATCACACACTTCATGTTGTTGGTTAGTACAGAAAACTCAATCACCTTGCAGTAATGACGTGATACAATGATCCATTACGTTGAAAATCAGTGGCCGGTTTTTTGAACACATGAGCTAACACTAGAATTTATAATTCTCACTACATCACTTTGTGACATTTCATAACTCAGCTGTTGTCTCTCAACTTATCCTTGGCGTTCAACCTCACTAAAGACTAGTAGGTCACTACCATTGAAACATCATATGTACAATAATTATTTCAGTCATTACCTACCTGTCAATATCCAAAATAGGCTAGACTATGTGCTAATAGCAAGATTAGTCCACCAGCATAACACACCTTAAAAAAAAAAAAGCACAACAAAATGTAAGTTATAAAGGATCTTACCCTTGTTTTTGCACTTATGATTTCATACAACAAAACTTCCCTTGTCATGAGACTAAGCCAGCTCAGTGTGTCGGTGAGGTCATTGAATTCACTGAAAATTTATCTGACTTCTCATATTAAGTTTATTATTTGAGGTCTCATCCTTTTTTTTTATATAGGTATTATGTTATAGTTGGATAATCTAACATTTTATTACAAGTTTTTTAATATAGAACTTTTTGTTAAAAATCAGGCCATATGACAATCGATGGAGCAAAACAATGGTTGGATACGGCCCAGAAGATACACATTTTGTTGTGGAGCTCACCTATAATTACAATGTTCATTCATATGAAAAAGGAAATGACTTCATTGGCATCACTGTGCGATCAAAGGAAGCAATAGAACGTGCAAAAGCAGTTGGTTGGCCACTGGAGAAGGAGAACGGGTTACATGTTGTGATGGCACCTGGAGGCTACAAATTTTTTCTCATAGATGATTCACAACCAGTCAATAGAGGTATAAACATTAAATTTCACCAAATACATATTATTCAATTAAGAAAATTTTAGACCTGTAACAGGAAAAAATACTTTTGTGTATCAAATGAGAAATATTTACTCATTACTTTCAGAAACAACATGTATGGCTTAAAGCTTAAGTGAGACTCGCACAGACCAGTAAATATAGCTGTAAGCTATCTATTTCATTAGTAACAGTTTGTGGTTGTAAGAGATTTTCACACACCTAAACTTTAAATATTCTAATTAGTTTACTGGCTAATATAAATTGTAAAGGCAGACAAATGGTTTTCTAGTATCTCAAATAATTGTAACAAATGTAAGTCCAGATTGAAATTCAACAGTGTACTAAAGATAGATTCTATCTCAGTGTAAAGACTGTCATCAAGCTGCAGACAGGTAGAAATTGGCTTGATGATCATCTTTGTGACGAGTTGCTACTTATTCTCATTAGCCCTATATTGTAATAAATAATGTTAAAAGTTTTAACACTCCGTAACTCACAATCTCAAAATTATTTGGAGACTCACAATGCCTTGATAAGTCTTTATGGCAATAATAAGCAACACCATGCTGATTAAATCCTTAGCTGCGGAGCGCGCATCTGTTCACCGTCGGAGGTTCGAGTCGTCCCTCGGGCATGGGTATACTTGTTGTCCTTAGGATAAGTTAAAGTAGTTTGCAAGTCTAGGGATTGATGACCAGAGTAGTAAAGTCCTATAGATTTATAAACATTTCAGTAAATGCTTAACATGGAAAGGAAAGTTATTTCATAACATGCAGAAAGCATTGGCTAACGGACAATAGTAAAAAATGAAAACAAAGGAGACCTCACAGGGTTCACATTAATTCAGATGCACAAGATATTTTAAGAGTTTTTATATTCCAGATGTCACATTGTATAATCATGATTTGAGTTCTCAGCAGTGGTTGAACCCTGTTTTCGTATTCTAGACACATCTACATAGATACTCTGCAAATCACATTTAAGTGCCTGGCAGAGGGTTTAATAACCACTTTCATAACCTTTCTCTACCATTTCATTCTCTAATAGTGTGCGGGAAGAAAGAACACCTAAATTATTCTGTTTTCGATCTGATTTCTCTTATTTTATTGGTATGGTCATGTCTCCCTATGTAGGTGGGTGCTAGCAAAATATTTTCACATTCAGAAGTAAAAGTTGGTGATTGAAATTTCATAAATAGATCTCGCCACAATGAATAACATCTTCTTTTAATGATATGTATTGTTCAATATTCAGCTGCCTGACAGCACCATTGACATTGGGCACAATATATTGGAGACTGCCAAGCTTTAAAAATATTGTTGGTCACTCAGTATATCGTATTGTGTAAGGTTGGTATTGTGCAATAAATGGCACTTCTTGCGAAAATGAGTTAGCTCTGAACATTTTTTTTAACTGTAGGAAGTCAAAAGAACATGAAGGCGATTGAGGATGATAATAAAGCACTTTGAGGAGTGAAATTATACATTGTTTAAAATTTGTTAAATACCTCATTGCCCACAATAATACAGGAAACGGAAGATCATAGTGTCATTTACCCTTACCCCTTTACCAGAACTGGGAAATTCCATATGGCCAATTGTCCAGTGAATGTACACTGAAGAGCCAAAGAAACTGGAATAGGCATGTGTATAGAAACACACAGAAATGTACATACTCATAAGACAGTGCTGCAGTTGGCAACACTCACATAAGGCAATTGGTGTCTGGTGCAGGCGTTAAATTGGTTACTGCTGCTACAATGGCAGGTTATCACTATTTAAGTGAGTTTGAAAGTGGTGTTATAGATTAGATGGTGCACGAGACACAGGACACAGCATTTCTGAGGTACTGATGAGGTGGGGATTTTCCCTTAAGACTATTTCATGAGGTGCACCGTAAATATCAGAAATCAAGTAAAACATGAAGTCTCCGATACAACTGCAACTGGAAAAGATCCTGCAAGAGCAGGACCAACTACAACTGAAGAAAGATGTTCAATGTTGTCAGAAGTGCAACCACCCACCAGGGGGCCTACAGGTTTTTTGTGGGTACGTGTAGCGCGCACGGGGTCCTGAGCCGAAGCAGCCTTTTGTCCCACCCCAGGCTGCTTCATTTTCCCTCCCGGTTCATGCCTTAGCCCGGAGACGGGCGTCCATTGCGAGTCAAGGTGGTTTCCTGTCCTAGTTTTTCTTTTTTCTTGGTTTCTTCCTTTCCTAACCTTTGCTTCTGTCTTTCTCTCCCTGCTAGCCTTCCTCTCCTCCTCATTTAGTCTCCACTTCGGTGTTTGAGACACTTCTTTCTCTTCACTTCCTCTATTCTTCTTCTTTCTTCCCTGTACGTGTCTAAAGACCGACCCACGCATTATCATGCATAGCAGATGACGGGGTAACGAGTAATTCCCCGCCCCGGGTAGACAAGTAGGGCACTTAAGTACCCACTGGTAAAGGCCAGACCTGAGCTGGTACCTTACGAGCATGCCGATTGGTCCCTCCGTCTGTTCTCAGGAGGTGTGAACAATCATCTAAGGTGGGTAAGCCCTCAGAGAGGGGCCCCCACTAGAAAGGAGCGCGCCATCGGAGATGCCGGTAATCACGGGGGATGCTTCCGCAATGACTTCCTTCTCCTTTTCTGTGACTTGGACCCAAAAAAGAAAGATTGATTCACCTCAGCATATAATCTTCCCAAATTTCTGGTTGTTTCTCGAACAGACGGTCAAGATTTCACTTCTGTTAATCCTTTCGTAATTCAGAAGGGTATTGATGTGATTGCTGGAGTAGTTTTCACGAGATCCCTTGATGGGTTGTCAGACAAAGAAATCCAAAACTACATGTCTGATCAGGGTGTAACTGCCGTGCATAGTGTTGAAAAAGGTCGATAACCAGGTAACACCAACTCGTACTGTGTTTTTGACGTTCGACAGAGTTGAACTCCTGTCCGAGATCTCCATTCGCCTTTATGTACCAAACCCTACGTGCTGTTTCCAATGCCATAGATTCAACCACACCTGTCAATGTTGCCCCAATACAGCAAAATGTGTCACTTGTGGTAGGGACGCCCATGAGGGCGATTGCCCACCTCCATCCCTCACTGCCTTAATTTCAATGGTGACCATGCTGCTTCCTCTACAGACTGCCCTGTTTATAAAGACGAAAAGGTCATTCAGCAAATTATGGTCATGGAAAAGGTCTCAACATCTGCTGCTCGAAAGTTATTAGCGAGTGGGAAGCCCACTGTCCTTCCAGTGGGCACATACAGTAAGGTCCTCACCTCCACACGACCTACTAAGGATGCAGGTTCGCAGACCTGTGATTTCACTTTCTCTGACACGGTTGTGCAGTCGGCCAGCCCGAAGATTGCCTGTTCAACGTCCCCGCGTCCTCCTCCTGCTTCTAAAGTTCAGTCTTCGTCAACCTCTAATAAACCGCGGGCACCTAAACAAGAAGCCTGGACTTCGAAAAAGGAACCTGTCCGTGAAGATTTTCTCCATAGTCAGGCTTCTAAACATCAGCTGCCTCTTCTCACCGTCATTCTTCCAAAAGAGTCAACAAAAAGAGTTCCTCTCCTTCCCCGCCGAGGCGTGACTCATCCGTCACGCCGCCCAACAGTAGTTGGCCCCGGTCATCTTCTGTCTCGCAGGGATGCACTACTGTTAGCCGGGCAACCGGCATTTTACCAGCAGAGGATGTTGTCCCTACCAATCAACTCGGGAAGGTGGCAGGCACATCAGTCGAACCCATGAAACACGATTCTCTGCCTCTAGATAGCAATAGCAGTGCTCCCTCGAAGTCCGGTCCCTCAGCGGCCATCGATGTGACCCCGCTTGCTTGTTCCTTCTTTTCTTCTATCATTTTTTATCGTGGCACTCCTTCAATGGAATATTCACGGCATTCGTTCCAATCGGGAGGAATTAAAACTACTCCCACTTCTAGTTTGTCTCCAAGAAACTAAGTTACGTCAGTGGCAAAAATTGGGGCTTGAGCCCCAAGGGTATGCACTGGATATACATCACAGTGATTAGACCCAGGATGACCTATGGGGCGGTGGAAGAAGGTAGAACAGCAGGTTGCTGCTAAGGAGCTTGCTAAGGTGCAGAGATTAGCCTGCTTAGCTATAACAGGCGGATTAGCAGCACACGAACTGCTGGGATGGAAACCATGCTGGATATGCCCCCATTACACGTTTGGGTCAAGATGGAGGCAGCAGCTGGTGCATACAGACTCAAATCTGGCAACAACTGGAACTCTTTGGGATATCCAGAATCACACACTAAAATAGTGAGTGAGGTAAATATAGGAAAGGTTGGGGAAATGCCAGCCGACTATATTATAACCCCATACTGCTTCAACAAGCTTTTCAGTATAACAATTGGAAGTAGGGAGCAGTGGGAGAAAATAGTTTGACACCGTACGGGGGATATTGTCTGGTTCACTGACGGGTCGAAATCAGACCAAGGCGTTGGGGCCGGGGTATACGGGGTGCTGCCAAGACTGGAGGGCGTCATCTCTCTAGGGCAACGGGCCTCAGTATTCCAGGCCGAAATCACTGCCATCAGGGCATGTGTGGAGGAGAATTTGCGTAGGTGCTACGAAGATCGTAGCATCTATATCTATTCAGACAGCCAGGCAGCCCTGAGATCACTGGCAGCTCCTGCAACAAGGTCTAAAATTGTTGCAGAATGTCACAGGGTTCTGGTGGGGCTAGGGGAAAGCAATAGAGTAAACCTATTGTGGGTCCCTGGCCACTCGGGGATCAGTGGCAACGAACATTCCAGCAGATTAGCCAAGATGGGGTCAGAGACTCCATTTATTGGACCGTAACCTGTCCTGACAATCACCAAGGCAATGATCAAATTGGAGCTACGTAACTGGCTCAGAAGACAGCATGTAGAATATTGGACCAAAGTCCATCAACAAAAACAAGGCAAGGTAATGATGCCAAAGCCATGTTTTAAAAGAAGCTCTGCAATCCTGGGCCTGAACAGGAGAGAGATTAGACTCATGGTTGGATTGCTGACAGGCCATGGGAATTTCAAAAAACACCTACGTACAATGGGAATAACAGAAGAGGGCCCTAAATGTAGGATCTGTGATGATGGCGATGAAACTGCATCACATCTAATCTTCGAATACATTGCATTGGAGAGTAAAAGGCACAGAACATTTGGGACAACCAGACCCGAATAAATTGTGTCTAATAAGGAACTGGTAAAGGGACTCTTTGCACTGTTCAAGGGCATTGGTTGGCTTTACTATATATACAGGGAGCGACACCGCACAATAAACTTAGTTTTGGTGCGGGCAGTGACGGGCTGGACCAAGACTGTTTTGCCTTCCCTGGAAAAATCAAAAAAAAAAAAAAAAATAAATAAATAAATAAATAAAGTTACATCCATGTGATCATGCAGACTTCCCCCACTACACCTCTGTGCATTTTGACCTGCCCACTGTGGAAGGTACTCCAGCCCATGGAGGGGTTCTGATGCTCATTCGGGACAACGTCTATTACCATCCCATTTCATTCCATACTCACCTACAGGCAGTTGCCATCTGCATCACTCTCTCCACCTTTTCCTGTTCCCTCTGTATCTGCCTTTACTAGGGCAGATGTGGTACACCTTGTTGGGGCTACACCTCCTATGGGGCTCTCCAGCACCTTGTTGGAGAGGCTCCCTTTTAGTGCACCTTTTCCAACACCTCAATCTTATCTGCCTGAACACTGGTGCACCGACTTTCCTTTCCGACACAACACATACTTATTCACACTTAGACCTCGCGATATGCACTCCTCAGCTTGCACGTCGGTTCATGTGGTGTGCACTTTATGACACCTACTTGAGTGATCATGTCTCTTGTGTAATCCACCTTCTGCATCATACCCCATCTCCTCGTTCCACCAGTTGGAACATCTCTAAAGCCGACTGGAGGCTTTATTCTTCTATGGCTGTTTTTCACAATCAGAATTTTTCCAGCTGTGACAGTCAGGTTGAATACCTCACAGAGGTTATTCTCACAGTTGCTGAACATTCCATACCTCGTACATCCTCTTCTCCACGTTGCGTCGCAGTTCCTTGGTAGACTGCAGCCTGCTGCGATGCTCTTAGAGCCCGGTGATGTGCTTTATGCACCTTCCACCGCCACCCAACGTTGGAGAATTGTATCAATTATCAATGACTGCGAGCGCAATGTCATCATGTTATAAAGACGGCAAAAAAGCTTGGTGGACTGATTCTTACCAGTTCTTTTAACCAATTTACTCCCTCCTTGGCTGTCTGGGGTGGCCTATGCCGTTTATCCGGCATCAAGGTCCACTACCCGATTTCTGGCCTGACCGTCGAGAACGCAGTCCTTGTGAACCCCGCTGATGTTTCCAATGCTTTGGGCCACTCCTTTGCGGAGGTTTTGAGCACTGCCTATTACCACCCTGCCTTCCTCCCTCGCAAACAGGCAGAGGAGGCACGGCCGCCTTCTTTCCATTCTTTTAATCGTAAAATTTATAATGTCTCCTTCACCATGCAGGAGCTAGACCGTGCTCTTGCCCTGTCCCGATCTTCTGCTCCTGGGCCCGATTCCATCCATATTGAGATGCTGAAGAACCTTTCTCCTGTGGGCAAGTGTTTCCTTCTTAGCACCTATAATTGCATATGGACTGAAGGTCAGGTTGCCACAAGTTGGCGTGAAGCCATTGTTGTCCCCATTCCCAAACCAGGCAAGGACAAACATCTTCCTTCCAGTTTTTGCCCCATTTCTCTCACGAGCTGCGTCTGTAAGGTGATTGAACGCATGGTTTACGTTCGGTTGGTCTGGCTCCTCGAATCTCGATGCCTCCTCACTATTGTTCAATGTGGTTTTCGTAGACATTGCTCTGCTGCTGATCACCTCATTACCTTGTCGACCTTCATTATGAATAACTTTCTAAGGAAGTGTCAAAACGGTAACAGTGTTCTTAGACTTGGAGAAGGCTTACGATACCTGTTCTAGGGCGAGCATTCTCCACACGTTGCACACATGTGGTCTTCGTGGCCGCCTCTCTCTCTTTATTTAAGCGTTTTTGGCAGATCGCTTTTCCAGATACGGGTGGGTTCTGTTTTGTCAGATACCTTTCGCAAGGAGAATGGGGTGCCACAGGGCTCCGTCTTGAGTGTGGCTCTCTTTGCCATTGCAATCAATCCGATTGTTAATTGCCTTTCAGCCAGCATTTCTGGATCCCTTTTTGTAGACGATTTTGCAATTTATTGCAGTGCCCAGTGAACGTATCTCTTGGAGCACTGTCTTCAATGCTGTCTTGACTGCCTATATTCCTGGAGCATTGCGAACTGCTTCCGCTTCTCCATTGACAAAACGGTGTGTATAAACTTCTGGAGATACAAGGAATGTCTTCCACCATCTCTTAAGTCTCGGCCTTGTTGCTCTCCCATTTGTGGAGACAACAAAATTCTTGAGGCTAATGTTGGATCGGAAACTTTGCTGGTCCACACACGTGTCCTACCTGGCTGCCTGTTGTGCCCGATCCTTTAATGTTCTTTGTGTCCTTAGTGGCATATCATGGGCCATTGTTCAGTCGAAGCTGGACTACGGAAGCTTTGTATACTCTTCTGCACAGCCGTCCCTTCTCCGCCGTCTCAAATCCATTCACCATCAGGGATTACGCCTGGTGACCGGTGCGTTTTATACCAGCCCTGTTGAAAGTCTTTATGCTGAAGCTGCTGTATTACCCTTGACCTCTCGGCGTGACATACCTTCCATCTTACCTATTATTCTTTGATGACTCCCTCGATCGCCAATATCGGTTGTCTGCGATAGCCTTGCTTCCACCTGGAGTTTGGTTTCGCCACCTGCTTCAGCGGCTCGATTTCACCCGTCCTTCCACCTTTCGGTTGAGCAAGAGCCCATTGCCACCGTGGCATCAGGCTCAGGTTCACACCCAATTTGAATTTAGTTCGCTCCACAAGGAGAGCACTCTGGATTTGGTATATCGCTCAAGGCTTGTCGAACTCCGTTTGCGGTTCGATAATGCCATATTTATCTACACTGATGGTTCCAAGAGCACTGACAGAGTCGGATCTGCCTGTCCAATACAAGCTCCCTGACCGGTGCTCGAATTTCACGGCTGACCTTTTTGTCCTCCACCAGGCTGTTTTATACATACATCACCGCCATCCCTTTTATGCCACCTGCTCTGACTCCCTTAGTGCCCTGCAGAGTCTTTGCGATCCTTTCTCGACCCATCCTGTCGTGTAACGAATCCAACGCTCTCTTCAGTTGCTAGCAGATAATGGCTCTCATGTTTATTTTCTGTGGGTCCCTGGCCATGTGGTTGTGCCCGCGAGTGAGAATGCCGACATTGCAGCCAAGGCAGCAGCTCTTTCGCCTCGCATGGCTACCTTTTGCATCTCCTCAGACGATATTCAACGGGCTCTTCGCTGGTGTATTGTGTCGTCCTGACACAGTTTGTGGTTCTCACTCCATGACAACAAACTGAGAACTGCAAAACTGATCCTGACCACTGGGAGGACCTCCTCACGCGCCTCTCAGCGAGAGGAGGTCATCCTGGCCCGGATGCAGATTGGTCACTGCCGATTCGGCCAGTCATTTGCTAACCGCTGACCCTGCACCACTGTGCTCCTGTGGTGAATTGCTAACGGTGTGACATGTTTTACTGTCTTGTCTTAATTTTAATCATCTCCGTGTAGCCCTTAATTTGCCGTCTACTCTGGAGGAACTTTCAGCTTATGACACACAAGCAGCTGCTAGAGTTTTGCATTTTATCAACATGGCTAATTTATCAAAGGATATTTAACCCTTCTATTTGATATTTTTATCCTTCTGTTTTAGCTTTCTCTTGGTACTCTTCTTTCTGGCAGTTATAAATTTTTTCGAGATCTAGCGAATCTCTGTTCCGATCTGGGCTCTGAGAAGTTGTGCGCACTAAAACCACCACCAAAAAAAAAAAAAAAAAAAAAAAGGGGTAGTGCAACCTTTTCACAAATTGCTGCAAATTTCAGCTCTGGGCCATTAACAATTGTTAGCCTGCAAACCATTCAACGAAACACCATCAGTATGGGCTTTCAGAGCCTAAGGCACACTAGTGTACTCCTGCTAACTGAGCAATGTGACGTTCCTCTTGGTGTTAATATTTGCCTCAAACTCCCCTCCATCATCTGCTCTAGTCGCAAGATTCAGTGAGAGGGGGTTTGGTTTCCCCCATAACATTATGGACTATTTAGCCATAGTCAGCATGGATTCAGGAAATATCATTCACATGAAGTGATAAATGCTGTTGACAAGGAATTTCAAATAAATTCCATTTTTCAGAATGTATGGCTTGGTAACACAGTGGAAGTGTGCCCGACTATGAATCCAAAGGTCACGGGTTCAGTCCCCGCCAGGTAATATGATTTTTATCTGTCACTTTCCACTTCTTTCACCCTTGGCAATTTTGATGATGTGAACAATATTGAGTAGCACCATGGTTGGAATCCATGTTAAACTGTAAGTCCTCCTATAACTGGCTGGATAAGGCAATGGCAGTGGAATACCACCTCCAAACAGTATCATGCCTAGTAAAGCAATGTGGTGTTCAAACCAATCTTTGGATTGTTCACTTCTTTCTTCTTCTTCTAGATTTCTGGAAGGCTTTTAATACTGTATCTCACAAACAGCTTCTAAACAAATTGCATGCTTATGGAATATTGTCTCAGTTGTATGATTGGATTTGTGATTCGTGTCAGAAAGGACACAGAACATAGTGATTGATGGAAAAACAACAACTAAAATGAAAGTGATATGTGGCTTTCCCTGGGGAAGTGTTATAGGTTCCTTACTGTTCATTGTCTTCTGAACAGCTCTGTTTAGATTATTCACTGATGATGCTGTCATTCATCTGTTATTTTAAGTCACCTTAAGATCAAAAGCAGCTGCAAAATGATTTAGATATCTGCATGAAACTCTATTTAAATAATAAATATAAAGACTATGACTTCAACTGAATATCTAGAAATTAAAATTACAAACAACTTTAATTGGAGAGAACACATGGAAAATATTATGGGGAAGGCAAACTACAACAATCAAGATTCATTATTTCTACTAAGGAAACTCCCTACTCTAAGCTTGTTCATTCTGTTCTGGAGTATTTCTGCACATTCCATCCTCACCAGGTGGGACTGACAGAGAACATAGTAAAAGTTCAGAGAAGAACAGCTTGTTTCGTATTGTGATACAGGGAAGTGTGTGTCACAGAAATAATGCAAGAGTTAGGGTGTAAAACATTAAAAGACAGGCGTTACTGATCACTGCAAGATCCATTTGCGAAATTTTTTTCATTCTCCTCTAAATGCGGATAAATGTTAGCATTCATCCACATAGGGAGACATGATCATAAGAGAAATGATATCTAAAATGGAAAGATTTAAGTGTTTATTTTTCTGTGTGCTATTAGAGAATGGAATGGTAGAGAAATATTCTGAAAGTAATTTGATAAATCCTATAAAATGCTCTTAAATGTGATTTACGTAGTAAATATGTATACGTAGAATGATACACACACACAAGCACAACTTGCTAAAACACAACTGTCAACTCCAGCTACTGCATTTTTTGTGAATAATTTTGTCTATTACTTTGTTCTGTGATCTTTCTGACAGGAAATTACAAATCGAATAGTACAGCTGAAATAATATTCCATAAGCACGCAATTTGTCGTGTATGAGGAATGGTTTCAAAAGCCTTATGGAAATCTAGAAGTATGGAATCAATTTGAGATCTCCCATTGATATCGAGTAATCAGTGCTAAGAATAAAGAGCTTGTTGTGTGGCACATGAAAGATACCGTCAAACGGGGTTATTTCGGATGATATGGTTTATCGTCTTTCCCGTTGTATACCAATGAATTGGCACTACTTTCCACCTCCGTGCACTGCTTATTTTATGCATGAGACTGTAATTCCCGCATCCCACACTCCTGCGTTTACACTGATTGTTTCCAACAATAATTAGTTGGACAGTGTTATTGTCGAAAGTTCTCGCTGTATTATGGAGCAGAAACTTTCTGTTGTTGCAACTGGCGAAAAAGTATTGTAGCGTTGGTTGCCAACGAGATCAGTAGGCAGCGACACTGAGAGAAGTTTTGTAACAATTTGTCGTGAGTTTTGTGTAAAGTTTCAAAGTAACGGAGGTTTTTTCGAAATTCTGTACTTTGCGGGGTGATTTTGGATACTACCGAGAACTTATAAAAGTAAGAAAAGTGTTAAAGATTGGTGTAATTATGATCCGGAAATTTTTAGGAAAGTGGTTTGAGATTTTCAGAGTGGCAAATTAATGTATAGAAAACCCATTAATAAATAAAATTCCTTATCTCAGTCTCCTTATCCCTTATTTTAATGATGGACATCCTTAAAATGTATCTTAAATCACTAAAATCAAACAAAAAAAAAGGTAAATTTGTGTCCGAAATAACCTCATACGGTTCGAAACTCTGGACAGAGATTGAAAATACATGTGTGTCCGAAATCATCCCAGTCCATGAGGTGATTTCGGACACTTCGTCTGTCTCAGGCAAAAGTAGATGCACATGGATGTTCTGTTTCTAGGGTATTTTATTGGTTATACGTATTATAATTTCAAACTTCTGTAAAACTTAATGGGTCTTGCATTCTTCTAATTTGGATGTGCTTTTATGGGCATATTCTGATTGATTCAACTGTAAAGTTCTGTGCACCACCTTTACAGAAAATCACAAGAAGTTTTGGTCCTATGGTTTCAATTCATTTACAAATTTAAAATATACCTGTATATTGCATGACCATAATGGTATTGAGACACAGGATCACAGACAAAAGCCCAAAATACTAAATATTTTTTCTGGGCCTGTTTTGTAGAGGAAGGTCTCATTGTGGTTGTTCCTCCTAAATAATTGCATAATAGACAAATGGCAGATACCAATATGAAATAAGTGTACACAAAAGTGTACACAAAAATACTCAACAATAGAAAGGTTAATGGATGTGATGACATTATCACTTTGATTCTAGACATACTGTACAAAGGGACTTGTTCCGGATCTAGTAAGTATATTGTAGGTTAATATAAGAGAAAGGCAGTCATAATGAGAGATAAAAAGTTCAGGTCATTACCATTTTCAAACAAGGTTGTTGAATTGATGAGCAAAACTAAAGACCTATATCCATGACATAGGTATCTTGTAGAATTTTTGAACATTTTCTGCTTGTTTGTATGACAGTTTTGGGAACAAAAGAATCTCATTTGTAGGGATAAATAAGAGTTCCAAAAGCAACAATCACTTGAAGACCTAGAAAACAGTATGTATAGGCTTCCTTGCACAGGCTGTATATTGCCGCGAGAGACCACGAACACCAACTGCCGGCGTGGCGCAGGGGATAGCATCACAGACTGCGGAGCAGAAGGTCGCCGGTTCAATCCCGCCCAGCGGCAAAAATTTATTTCTTTGTAATTTACAATTCCAGAAGGTTCTACATCTTTCTTATGTTCACTTGTAAATTCTACTTGTTTCTTATGTTAACTGTTCTTTTAATTTCTGGTAAATTCTGTCTGTGTATAAATAGCAGAGCACTCTGCCTGAGAGGCAGTCAGTGCTGCGTGTCTGTTGAGTTCATAATAAACTTGCTTTCAGTAGAAGTGCTGTGTTTAGTTGCCTTCGAAGTCAAGCCTGCTTCCATTGCAATGCGACATTGTTTGGTGGAGGTGCCGGGTACACTGTGCAACAGCTGCATTACCGTGGCTCCGATTAGGCAACGTAAAAGCCGTCGCTTACACCGGCTGGAACCGGAATACAAGGGATACACCGAGTACGTCCTTCCAAGAGTCCATATCATCAGACGAACTATGGAAACAAAACCAGCAGTAAGCCAGCTACACATCAGGCACCCGTCGGTGTTCTCTGGAGACGCTGGACAGGACCCAAACAAATGGCTAAAAGGGTTCGACCGAGTCGCCAAGTACAACAGGTGGGATCATACGATGTGCTTGGCCAACGTTTACTTCTATCTGGATGGAACAGCCCAGCAATGGTTCGAGAACAACGAAGACAAGTTGAATGACTGGGAGACGTTCCAGGAAGAACTGAAGATGATGTTCGGAGACCGCCAGCGTCAAATCCGCTCGGCGGAAGAACAACTGAAGAACCGGGCCCAACGACATGGTGAGCCGACACAATCGTACATAGAGAATGTTTTGGCCCTGTGTAACATAGTAAATCCGAATCTGACTGAGGCGGACAAAATCACGCACCTGATGAAGGGAATTGCAGAAGATATGTACCAAGCTCTTCTGATAAGACGTCGCTACGACAGAAGAGTTCATCAAGTGGTGCCAGCATATTGAAGAGATGCAACAAAGGAGGGTTGGACGCAAGAAGTATGACAGACTCCCAAATGTAGTCCCTATGGCCGTTGTGGAAGACCAGCAGGACTTGGCTTCTCTCATACGACAAATCGTGAGAGAAGAATTACAACAGTGCATGGCAGCCGGGACTATTAGACCGAGCGAGGATCAGATTATGGCCATGGATGTGAGCCCTGTAAGTCGCGAGGTAGCAGACGCCGCTGAGGACAAGGTATTTCAAACATTAGCTCCTGTCTGCCCCGTCAATTGCACCCGACGTGAAGAATGGCGTCGCCCTGCTATGACTTACACTGCAACCGCCAAACGGCAGCCCATGAACCGACCAACGCGACCACAGCCAACTCCCCCGGTAACTATGATGCCCCGCAGAAGAACAGATGTCTGGAGGACAGAAGACAACACACCACTGTTTTTCCACTGTGGACGCCCTGGACATGTCGTACGCTACTGCAGAGAGAGGAGGCGAGTATTCAATGATTATTTTACCGCAAGACGTCAACCGTTGGAGCAGTTCTATCAAAGGCAGTCACCTGTTGATGAGTTCAGTCGACCTATGGGAAGAAGCCCATCGCCGTACCCTAGACGACGTCGCTCCCCGACGCGCCGCAGCCGTTCACCGTCGCCGTACAGAGGTACCAGCCGTTCCCCTAGCCGCCGCGCCCAGGAAAACTAAGCGAGGCAACCATCTACGGAGGTGAGGCCACCGCAGATGAAAATCCTCCGTGGACGACAGTCGCCAAGATGTCGGGGAAATCTCATCGACGTCGTCATCGACGGCCAACCTGTCCTGGCACTTGTTGATTCAGGAGCCTCTTTTTCTGTATTATCGGATAATTACTAAAGAAGACAATGTTCTGTGATACGGGAGCAACTGTGCTGAAGGTCGCGAATGGAAAGTACGTCCATCCAGCAGGAACTTGTGTCGCAAGAATAACCATCAACAACAGGACGCAGCCGTTTGAATTTGTCGTGTTAACAGAATGTAGTCACAATGTCATCCTCGGATGGGACTTCCTTCAGGCATCCCAAGCTATCATTGACTGTGGAAGATCTGAGCTGCAAATTGAAGAAGTTGTTCTGCCAGATACACGTAATACAGAATTTTCTGGGAAGCTATTCGTCGTTGACAATGTTAAGATACCGCTGTTGACAATGAGAAGAGTTGCAGTCACAAACACAGATGACTGGTTAAACTGTGAAGTTCTTGTTGATAGTAAAAAGTTTGAGGCTCACAAAAGAAATTTACATACCAGCGGCTATCATAAGCATTACCAGTGGTCAAGGAGAGATTTGGATCACAAATTGTCACGAGCAGTCACAACTTATCCCCAAGGGAATGTGTATCGGGACAGCTGAACCAATCCAGGACGGTGAGCTCAATGACCTCAATGAAGACCCATGCCCTGCTGTTAGTACAGACAACACGCTGGAGGAAACAAATGTGGAACTGCCAATAGGGCCTGGACTGACCAAGGAACAATGCCAGCGGGTGTTAGGTATACTACGCCAATTTTTGCGTGCATTCACACCTCAGCAGGGGAAAAGTCAGACGCAACGGCCCACAATAAAGCACCGTATCAATACTGGGATCATCCGCCAATTAGTCAGCGTTCGTATAGAGTGTCACCAGCTGAAAGATGGATAATTCGGGAGGAAGTGGAGATGATGTTGCGAGATGACATTATTCAACCTTCGGAGAGTCCTTGGTCGTCTCCGGTGGTCCTCGTAAAGAAGAAGGATGGCACGTGGCGATTCTGTGTCGACTATCGGCGGCTGAACAGAATCACAAAGAAAGATGTCTACCCACTGCCGCATATTGACGACACCTTAGACTGCTTGAAAGGAGCTACATACTTCTCAACTATGGACATGCAGACAGGTTACTGGCAAATCGAGGTTGACGAAGCTGACAGGGAGAAGATGGCTTTTGATACACCTGACGTCCTCTATGAATTTAAAGTAATGTCATTTGGATTATGTAATGCTCTAGCCACATTCGAACGCATGATGGACAACTTGCTTCGACACCTTAAGTGGACGACGTGTCTCTGCTATTTAGATGACATTGTCGTTTTCTCGAAAACATTTGAAGAACATCTGAGTCGCCTGTCAACTGTCTTGAAGTGTGTTCAGGCTGCAGGTCTCCGCCTCAATCCAAAGAAGTGCCTCTTCGTCGCCAAAGAGATAAATATCCTGGGGCACCTAGTCAACGGAGATGGTGTTCATCCTGATCCAGATAAAGTAAGGGCAGTCACAAAATTTCCAACTCCTCAGCACATTCGTGATGTGAGAAGTTTTCTCGGGCTGTGCTCATACTACCGACGTTTCGTAAAAGGATTTTGTAACAAGGCACGTCCATTACAAGAACTTCTGCAGGGAGACGCCAAATTTTACTGGGATGAGACAAAAGAAAGAGCTTTTCCGGGCACTTAAGGAGGCTCTAACTTCCGCACCAGTGCTAGCCTTGTACGACGAGAATGCAGAAACGGAACTTCACACAGACGCCAGTGGCTATGGGATTGGTGCAGTGCTTGTACAAGTTCAGGAAGGTGCCGAAAAAGTGATAGCCTATGCATCAAGAGTACTCTCAAAGTCCGAGATAAACTACTCTACAACTGAAAAAGAATGTCTCGCGGTTATCTGGACTATCAACAAGTTCCGGCCGTATTTATTCGGCAAACCATTCACCGTCGTGACAGATCACCATTCTTTGTGTTGGCTGACTAGCTTGAAGGATCCATCAGGTCGACTAGCAAGACGGGCACTAAGACTCCAAGAGTGTGATGTCACAGTGGTATTCAAGAACGGGCGCAAACACAAGAATGCCGACTGCCTTTCGAGAAATCCATTAGTGGAACACAACAGCATTGATGAAATTTCGGCTCTCACTGAATTAGATGACGTTACAGCTGAACAGACAGAAGATAAAACACTATAAAAAATGATAGAGGCCTTGGAGAAAGAAGAACCGACCAATGAAGAGTTCAAACTTATAAACGGAACATTGTACAAGAGCAACTACGATCCACTGGGCCCCAAATGGCTACTTGTTGTTCCAGCCAGCTATTCTCAAATATTTCCATGATGCTCCAATATCCGGTCATCTGGGATTCGTGAAGACCCTAGACAGAATCAGACGCAGGTATTACTAGGTATTACTGGAAAGGTCTCTACCGATCTGTCAAGCACTATGTGAGTCACTGTAAAGAGTGCCAGCGACGGAAGCATGTGCCGCAATTACCTCCAGGACATCTCGTACCGATTCCGCCGGCAGCAGCTCCATTCCACTGAGTTGGGATCGATCTTTTAGGGAGGTTCCCGAAGTCGACAACCGGTAACAGTTGGATAATAGTCTGCACTGACTACCTCACACGCTACGCTGTCACCAAACCTGTGCCAACTGCAGAAGCTCCAGAGATCGCAAAATTCCTTGTAGAAGACATTATTTTGAAGCATGGAGCACCACATGTCATAATATCTGATCGTGGAAAAGTATTCCAGTCAAAACTAGTATCAGAGGTAATGTCACGGTGCAACATTGTCCACAGAATGACAATTGCATACCATTCTCAGACAAATGGTCTTACGGAACGTTTTAACAAGACGTTAGCCGACATGCTGTCGATGTACGTCGATGTTGAGCAGAAGGATTGGGATACAATTCTGCCAGTCGTGACATTTGCTTACAATACCGCAAGACAAGTCACCACAGGCTTCACTCCGTTTTTCCTGCTCCATGGCCGTGAAGCTGAGACGACAATGGATACACTGTTCCCGTTCCAACCGGACGACACTCAGGATGACTGTTAAACAGCTCATCACCAGGGTCGAAGAAGCAAGACAGCTGGCTCGCATACGGACACTGGACGCCCAGGAGAAGGACCGTCAGCGGTATAACGACAAGCACCGACCTGTTGTGTACAGCCCAGGAGATCTGGTATGGATTTTTGCCCCTGTACGGAAGGTTGGACTGTCAGAAAAGTTATTGAAGTGATACTTTGGTCCGTATCGTGTCATACGCCGCCTGTCAGACGTCACATACGAAGTTGAGGATTATGAGCCGTTGTCGAAACGTCAAAAACGAAGAGACATTGTTCACGTCCTGCGCATGAAGCCTTACTACGATCCTGAAGAACAGGTAGACGACAATGGCTTCTTGTTCAAGGACTTTAAGGACGGTAATGTTACTGATGAAGCCACGACAGGAACGTCTGTCGTCGATAATCGCGGAGAAGGGAAGGATTCTCTTGAACTGTCATACAGAGGATCCATGATACGGTCAAGATCCAGGACATTGCAGCTGGCTCCACAGGGATCATAACAGCGGGTCGCTGTTTCTCCAGGAGAGGGAGCAATGCCGCGAGAGACCACGAACACCAACTGCCGGCGTGGTGCAGGGGATAGCGTCACAGACTGCGGAGCAGAAGGTCGCCGGTTCAATCCCGCCCAGCGGCAAAAATTTATTTCTTTGTAATTTACAATTCCAGAAGGTTCTACATCTTTCTTATGTTCACTTGTAAATTCTACTTGTTTCTTATGTTAACTGTTCTTCTAATTTCTGGTAAATTCTGTCTGTGTATAAATAGCAGAGCACTCTGCCTGAGAGGCAGTCAGTGCTGCGTGGATGTTGAGTTCGTAATAAATGTGCTTTCAGTATAAGTGCTGTGTTTAGTTGCCTTCGAAGTCAAGCCTGCTTCCATTGCAACGCGACAATATTTTGACACTCAGAAGACGTTCACGTAATGAATAAAATTAAAGTTCACAGAACATCAGACAAACTGTATGATTGGACTGAAGAATTTTCAGTAAATAGAACACAGCATGTAATTTTCAACAGAGAAAAGTCTTCAGACATTAAACAGAATGCACCGGGTTCTGCTGTGAATGACAACATAGACAATTTTAGTGCAAGGAACAGGATTATGATGATGATTATGGATCCAAAAAAGAGGTTTTACCCTAAAAGATATACATGAGGAGAATATCACTGTCATATAAATTACATAACTGTTTCAAATTTGATTTCATGAAAGTATTTCTGAAATAATTTCATTGCATGAGCCAATTTATATGTATACACCACACCAACTCATTTTATGATAGTGATTCAGCGATCATCCATAGTTAATTCTTTCATTGGAGTGCAGAATAAGACCTGTAATCATTCACAATTGGGGGTGATTTAAGACACGCTTGGTTTCAGGCTTGTGTGCATCTTCATATATGTTCAAAGATTCATTGTTGGTGTTCACTGTATAATATACAAGGGTGATCCCTTAAGTACCCAACCCAGCAAATAGAATGCACAAATTTTGGGAAAAAATGTATTTATTTTTCAACATAATCTCCTTTCAGCTCTATACATTTTTCCCAAAGATGTTCAATAGGTTTGATGAGAACTGTCCAACTCCTCAAAATAGCCATTAACAGTCAAAATCATTTTTTGAAAATCTTCCACCACTAAGTTAGTTTTTCTTTTTTTTTGCCCAAGTTTAGAAACAGAATATAATCCAAGGGGGGTTAAATCTGGCGAACAGGGTGCATAAGACAGCAATTCAAACTTTAATTCATGAATTTTGATCATTGCAATACTGGACTTGTAAGCTGGTGCATTGCCCTGAAAAACACTCTTTCTTCTTGGCCAAATATGGTAGTTTTCACTTGATTCCGTCGCCTAAACATTGCAATAAGTTCGCATATTTCTAATGTTCGATAGATTTTACTTTCTCAAGGTAGTCAATGAAAATTATCCCATATGCATCCCAAAAAACTGATGCCATGACCTAACCTTCAGATGAAATTGTCTTCGCCTCCTTTGGAATTGGTACTCCAATTTGAGTCTGTTGTTTCGAATGTTTTTTTGTCTTGTGAGTGAAGTGGTGAACCCATGTTCAAATGTGAGCAAATGTGGCACAAACCTTGCACATAGTTTTCTCATCTTCAAATTTTCAGATAATATGTGATGTACCACACTTTCTGAAATGCCTACTATGTCTTCTAGCTCTTACACTTTGTTGATCATCCATTACTGATTTGTGGATTTTCTTCGCCATTTCTGGCGTCACCTCATTTGATTGAGCACTGCAATGCTCATCTTGGCAGCTCGTACGGCCTCGTTTAAACTCAGCAACCCAATATTTTACGGTGGTAAATGAAGGAGCCAACTCTTCCAAAGTAGACTCTAGCTCAGCTGAGGGCTTTAAAAAATGTGTATCACACAACAATGACCAATTTTCTCCATTTTCAAAAGTTCCCTCACAATGCAAGCTACAATGGACTCATATGTACATCAGTTAAATCAGGCAATGTAACATGTGCTGACCATAGTAAATGGTTCAGTACCACCGTAAGCCACAGCAGACATAAATCCATATGTAGGCACTCAAATATTACGGAACAACAGACTCACACCAGCAAAATTCACTGTCTACAATTACGTTTAGTGAAGGGGCACAGTAAGATAGCCCTTTGGCAAACTGTACCCAGTGTCATCGTGTCACCAGTCCTGGTTGCAGCTGCCCGATGCAGACTGCCACGGCATGCAGGTAAATCTAATAGACCACTTCTACTAATTAGTATTCAGGTCCATTTGCTGTCACCTCAGTCTCCAGCCCAAGACTCTCACACCTCACGTCTTGTTTCCTCCTGTCCTCATGATTTTTGCCTCCATCACAGTGCACCACTGCAGTGCCGTCAATGAGTTCCTGCAGGCTGCCTGTCGAGTGGATGGTGCAGATTTTAACAAGCCGTGGCATCTTATGATAGCAAAATGCTGAAGAAATGCTGAGTCACTGTTTGGTATTTTTCCATCAACTTTTTGTTCTTCAGTGATTTGCTGCACAAAGAAATTTCCATTTGAATACAATCAAAGTACTGTCAGTGTAAAAATGTAGGTATCTATGATTCTGACAGTCAGAAATCATAATAACATGAAAGTTCATTTCATCCTTAGGGTGATGACTTCTTATGCTATAGTACTTTTTAGTCTGTTTTATGCTGCATATCAGATTTAAGGTACGAAAGTGAGCTGAAGCATATTTCATAAACATAAGATGTGAAAGTTTGGTTACCTTAATTTTATTTGTTATTTTTGCAGATCCTGTTGAGAAAGTAGCATTGGCTAGCTCTAATCTCAGTAAGTCTATTCAATACTGGAATGGAATTTTAGGTTTAAAGAAATATGAAGAGACAGCGTCATCAGTGCTTCTTGGATTTGGGGAAAAACAAGCAAAACTGGAATTATTTGATATAGGTAAATACAATTATATCATTTCCGTGTGTGTGTGTGGGGGGGGGGGGGCGCACGCGGGTTCATGTGCGCCTCTCCCCCAATTAGTATTCAGATTTATATATATATAGCTTATGACTGTCTTTCAGGCAAACCAGTGGAACATAAAACAGCATATGGCAGAATTGCTTTCTCATGTCCATTTGATGAGCAACCAAAAATAAATAAGAAAATTGAAGAGACAAAAAATACTATTCTGACGCCACTTACATCTCTTGATACCCCAGGGAAAGCAACAGTTAGAGTAATCATTCTTGCAGATCCTGTAAGTAGTTATAATTAACTTTATAACTAGTAATGTACACCATAAAAGTGTGTAACATTTAATGTTGAATTTTATTATTTCCAGGATGGCCATGAAATATGCTTTGTTGATGATGAGGGCTTTAGAGAGTTGTCTAAAGTAGACCCAGAAGGGGAAGCTTTGTTAGACAAATACATAAAGAAGGATATTGAGAGAATGAAAACGCAGTAAAATAACTGATCAATCTTTCTTAAATATCAGATATGCTATTTCCCTGTTTGTTGGATTAGGAGACTGAACGCTATTGTGATGGAATTGCCATCAAAGTATTATTCTTTTATTTTTATATACTATTGTTAAAAAGAATAAAGGTGCTGCATTTGTGTTATGCATTGCCCAGATCAGATGTCATCACATTTATGTGCATATTTTATAAAACATGTGGTTATGCAATTTGTATCTGGTGTTGGTGCAATATACATTTCTCTGTGATCATATACAAATTAAAATGTTTTTGAATTTTTAGCGTACTGTTGTTGTTGTTGAAATGACTTGCAACTTTAAAAAATATCTGTACTTGGTGTAGCCGCTCAGAATACTGTTTCATCTTTTACTCACTCACTATGTTCCATAAAACCTGTAACACATTGACTGCCATGTGACGGCTAATGGCCACGTTAGTGCCTTATGCCTGATACAAAGTGGCTGTTGCCGGCACTAAGCCCCACAGTCTTCTGTGTGGTATAGCTTTGGTTTGCATTTCCAATACAGACATGTATATATGTGGTTTGTTGATGAACTACATTAGAATCCCACTTTTCCACTTTTCTTGGGACTTAAAAAAGGTGTAAAATGTAGAAAATAATGTTTTAAGTGGTAAAATTTGCTCATCAGTTTCTCCTTTCATTTTTGTAACTTAATGTATGATATATGTACAATACGGGACAAAAAGATTACCCTGGCCTAATAATTTAAAGAACGGAGCATTGTGCATGCCCAAGCTCATAGGTGCAAGTATTGCCAACTCCACCAGTCTCTGCAGATCAGCTTGATGTCGACATCGTCAGATAGAAGCAATACAATAGTTAAAATACAGTGTATGTCGAGATTCATTGCACTTTAACTCATGTATCATTTATTTTGGAAAACATTATTTGAGCACTTAGAAATGGTTGAGGTATAAGAATTCCACATGGGTACACTTACTGCAATGAACAGCTTCTCACACGTTTCATTGGGTTAGTGGATAGGCTGACGGTTTATGAATGTAATGGGCATGTTTTCGAATCCCACTGGAGTCAAGTTTATTTTTTAGACCTCGTCCAATCTTTAATCAGACAGTTGTGTGTTCATAGTAATAATATTGACAATGGATGTATTTTCTTTGTAATTACTTTGACTGCCATGTGGTGCCTCTCTAGTTTTCAGTTAAGAGAAATGTGTCATTAGATTAGCATACATCATAGGTCTAAATGGCTGATGTGAATGTTCACGATGCACTGCTCTGTTGTTAAACTTTAAATTATTAGGCCCAGGTAATCTTTTGTCATCTATTGTACATATGGTGTTGATGCCTCCACAGCAAGGAGATGGATCAGATGATTCAGAGACAATGGGGAGGTAAGCAGATGTCCCATACCTGGAAGACCACGAGTCTCTACTCGAAGGTAAGATGATGAATTGGCCAGAGCGGTCCAGACTGCTCCTTTCTCAAACATCTGGGAGCTAGGGAAAGTATCACTTTTTCCGGGCTCATTGAAAACTGCTCTCAGACAATTAAATGACTATGGAATCAGGTTCTGTTATGCTCTCATTAAAGAACCATTATCTGATGATCAAGCCGTGGACAGACTGGTTATTGTGAATTCCTGATAAAATGTCTACCGGAGAAAAGTCATTTTCCCCAATAAATACACAATTGAATCCAGAAGCAGGGTCCTGTTCTTGTTTACCACAGAGATAGGCAATGATATGCCCGTTTTGTGGCTACATGTGCTTGAAGCGGGTGCATAAGTGTGAAATGTTGGGGCTGGAAGTCGTATATATGGGTGCAGGAACCTTGGAATGAATCAAAGTTCAATTCAGCATGCTATAAACATTTCTTTGAAAAAATAATCATTCCTGGAGTTCGACTTTGGTACCCCGAAGGACATGTCATTTATCAACATGATAAACATCCATCGCACACCAGCATTAGTACCGTATATACTCGAGTAATCTGCACCCTCGAGTAATGCGCGCACCCTCAAATTTTGACGAGGGGGGAGAGAGAGGGAGAAACACAGCACTGATTGAGAGAGAGAGAGGGGGGGGGGCAGGGTTGTCATATCCAGAGCGTGCGAATTCCATATCAAACCCATAAAATTCTTGTATACAAATTGAAAAACATTCAATTCATAATGTATTACTGTGAAAACTTACTCACAGTAACATACACTGAAATGAATGCTTATATAATCTGAACAGTTAATAAATAAATGGAGCTGAGACTGGAGTTACAAGGTCATATATTTGATGGTGTAATAGGGAACTTTGACTTACAGGTATCGTTCAGCAAAGAAATATAATTAAATGTAATGCCTTAGTGTATATTTGATTATAAAAGTTGCTCGTCTTCTGTTCACTGCAATGCAAAATGTAACCGGCTGAGCACTGTCATCGCTTTTGCTAACTAGTGTGTGTGTGTGTGTGTGTGTGTGTGTGTGTGTGTGTGTGTGTGTTTGTGTTTGAACATAGCTGCAACACCGCGCCATAATTAATGTTTTACCCAGTAGCAAGAAATTGCTGTAACTCTGCAATGCCAATACCATTGTGGGTAATATGGTGGTACTGAAACGAATAATACCCAACTTAAGTAGATAAAGTACTTTATTACTCAGAAAGATGGTATCACAAGCAAATGCAACTAGTCATTCTGCTCGTACGCACCAGTATCGCTGCCAAAGAAACTGGCAGAAAGAGACGCTACTCCGCCACGCCGGTTTGTGATGTGAGGAAACCCTTTACAGCGAAATTACTGATACATTGTCACTGTCATTAGCAAGTAAATTATATGTAGTTTTGATAATGGCTAAGGCAGGGCACAATAAAAAGTTTGAACTATCACGGCTGCCTGACCCTGATTTGAATAACTTTCAACATAAGCAGTGTGATAGTTACTTTTGTAGATGCTTAGTAATTCACCAGTTAATGAATTCCAAGCTGACAGTTCTTCTTTGTGAAGACTGAATTTAAAGTATTAAAACTTCCCTTCATGTTCAAAATATGAAAGTCTTGAAACAATGAGGTTCAGCAATAGCTGTGCCTCTAAGTACTTTTAGTCATTTCTCACTTGTCTATGTACTTTGTAGAATAAACCACTCTTTTATACATTTAACTCCATATTTATTTATATTCAAGGAGTTGGTCTACCAATTAGTACACAGGAATATGACACAAATATCTTGACAGACGTCAGACACAGAATACAAATAAAAATCACTAACTTTTTCTTCTTAGCAACCGTCTAAGCACACACTTTCTCCAAGGAACTTCAATATATATCTTCAACTGGGCAGACATAATATCCGAGACCACTTTCTGCTGCCACCACCTCCAGAATCTGAAACAAACAGATTCTGGCGGCAGCTGCTGTTCCTATCATGCCTAATCAATTCACTAAAATAAATTGATAACTATCTGGGTACATCAAGATATTGGAGAAGTGGTGGAAGTGGCTTGTACCAATACAAGTTGTTATCCGCTGTCTTGAAATATGACGACCATAATAATCCTTTTTACCACCATGATGAAGATTTTTGTCTAATATTTATTAGGAATATTTGGTAATATTTCTTTGTCAAGGATTTGATCGAAAATATTGTTATATCGGCCTAAAGGGATCTGTTTTTAAATGGGAGTAATACCCGCCTAGTGTGTTTTATTGTTGCTGATGGAGTAATACCAACCTAAACTCGAATAATCAGTGCACCCCACTTTTTCGTTCATAAATTCAGAAAAAAAAGTGAGTGGATTACTCGAGTTATACGTTATTCAGAATGGGTTCTAAAGGAGACGCCTATTATTCAGTGCCTACCATGGCCTCCAAAGTCACCTGATCTCAATACCGTAGAGAACCTATGGGCAAAACGCAAGAAGACTGGGGCATAATGGCCAGACACTCCTCCAAGAACTGTGGATGCCTTGTAAGATTTGGTTTATTCTTCATGGAAGATAATTGCCATGGATGAGGCCTTTCCTGCAGACTTGTAAGAGTCTGCCTCGAAGGACCCAGGCTGTTCTTGATACCACTGGCATGTGAACAAAATACTGATATAATAGCCTACATTATACTATTTTTATTGTAATGGGAGGTCATACCAATATCAACCTCCAACAAATTTATTTTTATATGGGATCAGATAAAAATACCCTCCTAGGATTTATTTTTTGCTATGGGTGGTCAAATAAATATCGCCTTCCAAGGAAGATTATTTTGATATCAAATTAACACACTGTAATTAGTTTTTTACTAAAGAGAATACTGAAAAAAGTAAAACCAATATCATTTAATTACAAAAAGTAACTAAAGCAAGACACATTTGTACCACAATAAA
Organism: Locusta migratoria; assembly: GCA_026315105.1. Taxonomy (NCBI): domain Eukaryota; kingdom Metazoa; phylum Arthropoda; class Insecta; order Orthoptera; family Acrididae; genus Locusta; species Locusta migratoria. Next base: position 469,422,763 of record CM048744.1, on the reverse strand, counting down.
AGAAATAAAATAAAAAGTAAGGACCAACCGAATATTTGGTTTTGGCCAGAAATCAGCCGAATCTTCGGCTTTGGTGAAATTAGCTTTCTTGAATTTATTAATGATTCAGTCAGCAATAATGCTTTACCTCAGTTGATGGTATGCCATTTAACTGCTAGGAATCTCTCCTCCCACATAAAAATTGAGAGTATTTTGTGTTTAAGCACAATATAATGCAATCATATCTTATACTGATATTCTATGTTAGTAACAATTTAACTTAGTGTATGTAATGGAATGGGTTATCATATTGCTATGCTGTAAAGTTTTTAAATGAGGTTCCTTGAAAGTGAGGACCTTTTATTTTTTTAATAACTAATATGGGTTTAGGAAACATTGCTCATGCGGTACACAACTTTTCCTGTTCAGTTTGCTTAAATTTATACTTACAACAATCATACCGTTAGTTGTAACTGTGACTTTATTTTTCAAAATACTTCCTGCTGCACTGATTGAACTGTTACGTATTCAGGAATGCCAAAAAGAAGATATGCAAAGTCGGTTGTCGATTGCAACAAACGGAAGTGAATGTGGCAATATAAAGCTAGTGCTCTCAAGAACAAAATTGTAAAGGCTACTTATGGAAGCAAAAAAGGATTACTTTCTGCATATTTTGTATTGTGGTAATCATGTTGAGGCTGTGGCATTTTGTAGTATCTATTTGGCATGTGTATTGTGTACCTATATACTAAAGATATCTTCCTCCAAGAAGGTGTGGACTACTGGGGAATTTATAGTAGCTATACAGTAGTCTCGTTAAATAGATTTAAACTGTACTGAGATCACCTTGAACCATCTAAATTTAAAAGTGAAAAAGAAAAAAAATCGCCCTTGAAAAGAATATATGTGTAAAGAAAATTACTTTTTTTAATACAAAGTTTTTAAATATACATTTACATTGCCAGCCTCAAGCTTTCAAAATCTTCACTATTTACTTCAGATGTCACAACGAGGAGAGAATTTGGAAGTACTTTAATAAAAGTAGCTTTGATTTGTCTAAACCTGTTCGCCTCCCATGTTATTTTCTACGGGCTCTTTTATCAGGATTACACACACTCAAGAAGGCTTAGTACAGGAAGGGATCTTAAAAATATTGGAAATACTAGTAATTTTAACTACCACTTGGTTCATAAAACCATCCATTTTTGTTGGACACGCGACCTTACGTTGGCATGTATGAAAAAATTGTTGAAATGTCTTGGTCGCAGTTAGCTTTATTTCATGACGCGTTTCGAGACATCATCATCAGACTGTGGTACAAAAGAAGAAAATTACATTTTTGGATGTATATAGAACGTAATAATGATATCTATAAGGAGTATATACCATATTAATACATGTATACTTACAAAAGATTTTAAAAAACGATGGGAATTACACCATCTTGGTATAGATTCATGAAATACAAATTTAAAATACCATCATGGATGTCTGGTGAAGGTGTTCGACCAGGCTTACATGCTCGACTGTGGTGAGAGGGGGGAAACACCGTAACAGGTAACCTAGGCCCTATTCGCCACCAGATGGCGCAGGGTTGGCATTGGAAGTTACGTGAATAAAGCTATACATAAAACATCTTGGGCATACTATACTGTGTGCAGTCATAGAAACTGTGAAAGTTGCGTGAATAAAATTACACATAAAACTACACATAAAACAATATACTGTGAGCAGTCATAAAAAATGTGAAAGACATTTCTACGAAAATGTGTTAAGTGATATAAAAATATATATAACCGTGAAAGACATTTCTACAAAATGAGTTAAGTCATATAAAATTATACAAAACACCAATTCAAGCACATCAAAAACCATTAACGGGACAGGGCGCATGACAAGGGAGGCGTGGGAGGGCCAAAGAATAGGATTTGGCGTTGCCAAATACAGCACAGAACACATGACAAATGTTAAAAAATATGCTTCCCGGCCACTGCGACGTTACAGTGACACAGCCGCTCATCACAGGCTACAAGCTGAGATTGCAGAATAATCTTTCACAATTACCAGATAGAAAATTATATGAAGGGGCAATATGTCATATAACATTTGTGCCATGATGTCGAGACAACTAACAAAGTCCGACAATATGAGTACAATCAAGGTTTAAAATCGAAACTAATGACAAAATAGGCATTATACAAGTACCATTGAATCACAATTTTCGTATAAGTGGTAGGTGGATGAGGTGTGGTGCTTTTTTTTTAGTTGATTTTTTACAAAAAATATTACATGTTACATAAAACATAATATATGCTGTAAGGTACAATGAACAATAGGACACATGAGACATGTCCAGTGGACAGCTGTGTTGAGGCATACATTAGAATAAGGTACAATTTTAAAGACTAAAATAGATCAACCATATGTCATAGATAAATGGACATGTGTCAAAAAGGGGGGTAAGGAAAACTGATTAGCAGTTGGGTGGTTATAATAAAATGTAAAAATATTTTCAGGTTACAAAATTATACCTATGGTACAGTCATCTGTTAGATTAAATATTGTTGAAATGAGATAGAATGGCTGGCCAGTACTTACCATTGTGCTGTACCGCCGATAGTAACACAAAATGAAAAAAACAGAAAAAAAGGGACAAAGGGACAAGCTTTCGGAACAGAGTTCCTTCGTCAGGTGGGAGAGAAGGGAAGAATAAAGGATGGGAATAGAAGGGAAAGGTGGTTCACGACCTAGGTCATGAAGGTGGTGTTTCGGAACACCACCTTCATGACCTAGGTCGTGAACCACCTTTCCCTTCTATTCCCATCCTTTATTCTTCCCTTCTCTCCCACCTGACGAAGGAACTCTGTTCCGAAAGCTTGTCCCTTTGTCCCTTTTTTTCTGTTTTTTTCATTTTGTGTTACTATCGGCGGTACAGCACAATGGTAAGTACTGGCCAGCCATTCTATCTCATTTCAACAATATTTATTATCTCTGAGGAGAATTTTCATCATTAATCGAAGATTAAATATTGTCATATGTGGAACTAACCAAATTTGATCACATGTAGTCAAAATGGGGGTAAGGACAATTGACTAGTATTTTCATGTTACATAATTATACCTGTGGACAGTCATCTTTTAAAAACTATTGTCATATGTGAAATTAACCTTATCTGATCACACATAGTCAAAATGGGGGTAAGGAAATTGACTAGCAGTTGGGTGGTTATAATAAAATGTAAAACATTTTCAGGTTACAAAATTATACCTATGGTATAGTCATCTTTTAAAATATATTGTCATATGTGTAACTAAACCAAATCTAATGATACATAGTCAGACACTAAAAATAACAGTATTAAAAAGAGGGATACATAAAATATTAACAATGGATAATGCTTGATGGTAAGAAAAATGTAAAGGTATGATAAATTACAGGTTATACCTGTAGTACAGTCATATTCTTATTTGGATATAATCTAAACATAAACAAACTGAACATTCATAGTCATGGAATAATATGGCCAGTATATAAAAGAATTTTTTTTTTACTGGATATTGGATACAATCTTAGTGGTTATAAGGCAATGTGGAAGGTAATATAGGTTGTACACTATACCTGTGGTGCTCAAGACATATATATATATATATATATATATATATAAATAAATGAATACACACACACACACACACAATCGCAAGCTTTCGCAACCCAGTTCCGTCTTCAGGCAGTAGGGAAGGAGAGGGAAAAGGAAATGATGAGGGTTTTAAGGAAGGGGGTAAGGAGCCATTCCAATCCCGGGAGAGGAAAGACTTACCTTGGGGGAAAAAAAGGAGGGTAAACAAATGCACACATGCCCACACATTCACACAGACACAAGTAGACCTAGGCAGACATACTGTAGAAAGCAAAGAAGTTAAGTTGATAACTTAACTTTATATATATATATATATATATATATATATATATATATATATATATATATATATATAAACAGATGACTTACCAAAAGGACAGATTTTGGTCCAATAAATGGAGTCTCTGACCCCATCCTGGCTAATCTGTCGGCATATTCATTGCCACTGATCATTGAGTGGCCAGGGACGCACAATAGGTTTACCATATTGCTTTCCCCTAGCTCCACCGAAACCCTGTGACATTCTGCAAAAATTTTAGATCTTGTTGCAGGAGCTGCTAGTGATCTCCGGGCTGCCTGGCTGTCCGAATAGATGCTACGGTCTTTGAAGCACCTATGCAAATTCTCCTCCACACACACCCTGATGGCAGTGATTTTGGCCTGGAATAAAGAGGCCAGTTTCCCTAGAGAGATGACACCCTCCAGTCTTGGCTGCACCCCGTATACCTCGGCCCCAACGCCTTGGTCTGATTTTGACCTGTCAGTGAACCAGACAATGTCCCCTGTACGGCGTCGAACTATTTTCTCCCACTGCTTCCTACTCCCAATTGTTATATTGAAAGGCTTGTTGAAGCAGTATGGGGTTATAATATAATCAGCCAGCATTTCCCCCAACCTTTCCTATATTTACCTCACTCACTATTTTAGTGTGTGATTCTGGATATCCCAAGGAGTTCCAGTTTTTGTCAGATTTGAGCCTGTATGCACCAACCGCTGCCTCCATCTTGACCCAAAGGTGTAATGGGGACATATCCAACTTGGTTTCCATCCCAGCAGTTGGTGTGCTGCTAATTCCGCCTGTTATGGCTAAGCAGGCTAATCTCTGCACTTCACCAAGCTCCTTAGCAGCAACCTGCAGTTCTACCTTCTTCCACCACATGACCACCCCACAGGTGATTCTGGGTCTAATAACTGTGGTGTATATCCAGTACATATCCTTGAGGCTCAAGTCCCAGTTTTTGCCACAAGCTGTCCTGGTACTTACCAGAGTACCTTTTGCCTTGGAGCAAATATTCCTAATGTGAGGGGTCCATGTTAGTTTTTCATCTAATGTAACCCCCTAGATATTTCACTGTCGCCTTCACAGGTAGAGCTTCATCGAAAATCTTTAGATTCCAACTTGAATGTTGGATATGCTTCTTCGTGAATGGTACAACAAAAGTCTTCTTAGGATTAACCCCCAGATCCTGTTTTTTGCACCAGTCTTTCACAATGTCCAACGCACCTTGTGCCATATTCCTGACTGTGTCAGCAAATTTTCCAAGTATTACTATGACAAGATCATCTGCATATCCTTGGCAAAAGTACTGCCTAGAGTTTAATTCTCCAATGAGTTCATTCACTACTAGATTCTACAATAAAGGGGAAAGAACTCCTTGTGGGCAACCCCCTTGTGGTGTTGCTTACTATTTTTTCATTCATCATGGTATCCTCTACCTTTCTTTGACTGAGCATGGCCCTAGTCCACCTATGTATAGTGGTCCCTAGGTCATGCACTTCTGCTGCCCTAACCATGGAATCGAAGGTCGTGTTGCTAAAAGCCCCCTCGATGTCCAGGAAGATACGGAGGGCTATTTCCAGAATGTGTAGTGCTTTCTCCACCTTCCCAACGAGTTGGTGGAGAGTTGTCTCACATGATTTACCTGGCTGATATGCATGTTGGTTTGAATGTAGAGGAGCCCTACTTAACCTCCTCTCTCCAACATGTACATTAACCAGCTTTTCCAATGTCTTAAGAATAAAGGGCAGGCTGCTTGGTCTCATATTCTTGGCCTTGGTATGATCAGTTCTCCCTGGCTTTGGAATGAAGACAACCTTCACTGCCCTTCAGGCATTCGGAATGATTCCTGCTGCTAGGCTAACCCTAAATAACCTGCATAGGAATCTTATAAGATTTTCTCCTGCTTGTTGCAGGAGAGCTGGAAAGATTCCATCAGGGCAGGTGACTTGAACGGTTGAAATGTTCCCACCACCGATCGGACCTCACTGAAATCGACACACTCCTTGGCCAAATCCCAGTCCTCTTTGCGAATACCTGAGAACCGTTGTCTAAGGGATCGCATTCTGGTCTGTGTTATCCACCAGAGTATATTGAGGAAAGTGAGTCTTGAGGAGCAGTTCGTGTCTCATGTGCTGTCTTTTTATACTCCCCATCCTCCTTCCTCAATGTTCCTCCTGGATTAGTTGGTACCCTAGTGAGGATTTTATGAAGTCTCGCTTGAGCAGACGTGCCATCCACTTCCTCACAGAATACCTTCCAGGATGCCTCCTTTGCTCGTCTGATGGCAAGGGCCTCACGATACTATGCCCATTGTCCTTTGCGCCTCGCAAGGTTAAACAGTCTTCGTACCTGTTTCCTTTGCATTTCCAAGTTGTTATTCCACCAAGGCACACCCCTGTTTGTGCACTTCTTGGTGATTGAACAGTTGTCCAGGTATGAGGTCACAATAGCAGACGTTGCAGCCTCTGCTACTTCCTCAAACACTGCTGGATTCCTTATCGAGATTTTAATTTTCGATAGGCTGAAATCAAGGTCTCCCAGTCTGTTTTCCTGGGATTCCTATAGGCCATGGTCTGTCTTGTTCCCATTTCGACCTTGAATTTAATATATATGTGATCTGATGAGGATGGCTCCAAGACCACATGCCACTGTTTGGCATAACTGCCCATCATCATGGACTGAAAGGTCATGTCAATTACTTCTTCCCTTCTACTATTTCTGAATGTAGGTTCATCACCCCTATTCAGGATCTCCAAGTTGTTAAGGTAGGAGAAATTCAAGAAGGTTGTGGGCATTTGCGTCACATCCCACCAACAGTTGGTCACCTTGCCAATGGCAGGCTACTGTCAGTCTCCTAACTTCCAGAGGAGGAGGAGAGTTGTCTTCGTAAGGAAGGTATGCTGAGGTCAAAACAATTTTCCTCGTGATACCTTCCTCACGTTGCTGCATTCTGATGGTCACCAGGTCCCTGGAACAAAATCCATCACTGTCATGAAAGGGATTCCAGACACAGAGGGAGGTGGCTGCAGCTATTGAAAGGTCCCAAAATGTAATTTCCAGGACCTTGACACATTTCAACATCGGGAACTGTTAAAAGAAGGCAAGGCCAGGGTCATCGAAAGGTAACATCAGCAAGAGCTAACCATTATCTCTGGTTAACAGCCTGTTGAGACAGGAGGCTGAATGCAACTTAAGCTACAACGTACCCTCCAGACAGCAACAGTCCGAACTTGACTTGGAGAATGTCGTCTCTATGCACGAATGCCTATGGTGTGTTTGTATGTGTCCAAACCATGACACCATTTAGCCTGCAGAAACTGTGTGGAGGAACATCAGGATTGGAGTCGTAATGAACAGCCCGGGTTTTGTTCAGTGTGCCGTACCTGGTAATTGTTCGATGATTTTTGAAGTTCTTGATGATCATTGTTCTCGGTAGCAGCTGGCTGAAATCTCGTGGTGTGAGAATTAATTCACTACAAATAACGTAGACAACACACAGAATTGCAGTTTTATTAATATTTTAGAAGGATAGATTGCTGCTCACCACAGAATAAACAAAATGAAGCTTTTGGCTGTTAAACCTTCATCTGCCACAGAGAACGCACCTACACACTTACACAAACCCAACTGCCATCTCCGGCTATTGCAGCTGGAATCCTTTAAGGTATTTCTATTGTTAGAATTGTAGTAATTTGACACTTTAACAATTTGTTATTAGTGTCCAGTAGTCACTGATAGTAGTCACTGATAATTATGTATTGTTAATTATGTTAATTATATTAATTATAATGGAAAAGTAAACTATTACATCCAACTGTCTATAGTAGAAGATATTGTAACTAATACTGTTCAAATTAATATACAAATCTCAGTTAAATTACTAGTATTTCCCTTGCATACCAATAAAATAGATTCATCATCAATATTTTTGTAATTAATGGTAATTACATAGAAACTAAAGGGGGCAACACTTTGTTAACATAAATTGTGAAGCAAAGTAATACCTACTTTAATATTATGAGAAAAGAATTTACCTAGTTTTAACAAAAATACTAATTAGCATGCTATCTGAACTTTAATAACACATCTCTGGCATTTTGTTGTTGTGGTCTTCAGTCTGCAGACTGGTTTGATGCAGCTCTCCACGCTACCCTTCTAATGCTAAGTTGACAATTCCTTGATGTCTCTCTCTGGCATTAACTAATTAATATTTGCTAATCGAACTAACTTCTCCAGTGTCAAATAATAGAAATTGTCTCCAATTAGTTACATTAGAAACAAGAATAACAAAAGTTTTGGAAAAGAAAATGATAATAAATTAAATACATTCATACCTATTATTATGCAACAGTGATATCTGGAGATTCAGTAATGCATGCAGATGGGAATAAATCCCAACATGCTTTGTTACAACAGGTGAGTCATGATTTTGTGTTTGGCCAGACAGTTGTCGTTCCCTCTTCTGGACAGAATGTAGAACTCTGAACAATGCTGCTTATGTGCAGGAAACATCACCATATCATCATGGTAGGTGAATGGTGTGAGCAGAAGTTACTATTGGTAGAGACATATGGAGTTCTATGTCATTCAGAAAGGCGCCCTTAGACGTTCAGTACTGCACAATAACATTGTCCGTCTGAGAGCAGTATTGCCAGTTTCCGCAGTATATTTGAGACTTCTGAGCTTTAAAAATATTGACAGTCACAATATATTGTATTGTGTAATGGTGGTATTGTGAGATAAACTATGGCTTCTGCTGCAATTGCTGGATTTCATATTTATACTTGCCCAGTATGAAAGTCTGCGGGGTAAATGAAATGGCACATTAAAGATATCACCAAAACTTGTATTTTAAGGTAAGGTATGTAGAAGTAAAGTATCAGGAAGTGCAGCATCAATATATAAAACCCCCTACCATTCATTTAGTTTGTAAACAGTTGTGCATACACAGCAGTTCCTGCCAAGATTTCGTGCTTTGCAGACATGATAACAACGAAAAGTATCATGAATTCTACAGAAAGGCAGATGAAAAAAATCATCTGTTAAAGTGCATTCAGGTGAGTAGTTTCATTATATGTTAAAAAGATAGCATAGAAACTGTTTCTTCATTTTAGAACCTTGAATAATTTGTTGCAGAATTACATCCTGTAGTACTGTATAATGTAGCATGCTCTCTTCAGGTTTACATATCCGTGCCAGCACTGGAATATTAAATCTGCCGAGTACATGCACTGTGATTTAAAAAATGAGGTGTGCAATATCCTCCTCAAAGTGTAGCAGGAGGATACCCTTTGGCCACTGAGGAGGATGTGAAAAAGAAATTGAATTTGCTTATAACAAATTTGTTGAAAACTTCCTTATTTATCCTTAAAACAATTCCAATGATCATCTGCCACTCCTGCAAGTTCCTTTAGCATGTTAATGTGGCCATGTGTAGAACGCATTCCAAACCAATTTTTCACCCACCCTCCGCCTCTCTCTCTTTTTGCAGCAAGTAGCAGTCACAATCGCAATACATGCGAGATTAACTTTGTGAAGCACCGACATGTTCACTACGGAGGCAGAACTGCAACTGACACGTCCTGGACATAAATATTGTTGTTCTTGACCTCGAACTTTAGCACAATATATTGACAATATTATTGCACAATAAATATTGAATGTGTAAGGGCTCCTTTACACTGTTCAGAGGTATAGAGACGAGATACTTGAACCTTTTGTTGTGCCCTATGCTGGTGCCATAGGAGATGGGTTCCTTCTGGTGAATGATAAGCCTCATCCCCACATAGCTGAAGTGGTGGACAACATGCTTGAAGCTGAGGGAATTGAACAAATGGAGTGGCTAGCTTGTTCACCGGACTTAAACTTGATTGAGCATGTCTGCGATGCACTTCAAAGATGTATTGCAACCAGATCTGCACGTCCCACAATGTTTGTAGACGTGGATATTGCACTTGTGGAAGACTGGTCAACTATCCCTCAAGACCTGATTGATAACCTCATCTGCCCATGCCACACAGGTGTGCAACTGTACTGGCTGTCCAATATCACATACTATATTAGAGGGTAACGAGGACATTTGCAGAAAATCTTAGCGGCCTGTCAACTGTGTTGAAGTGTGTTCAGACGGCAGAACTCTGCCTCAACTCAAAGAATTGCTTCTTTGTCGCCAAAGAGAGAGAAATCCTGGAGCACCTTGTGAATGGAGATTGTGTCCATCCTTAAGAATTATTCAAGCCTTTTAACTTAGAAGTTAAATCCTCGTCAAACCATTCATTCCAGCCTGCAATTATGAAACTAATGATTATGCTACCTTACATGGTCATAATACTGTGACTCTTTAATTAGATCAGTCAGCAGGTAAGACTTCAAAATAATATCAAGAAGACATGTCTTTAATAAACAGGTGGAAATTTATATTGCCTAGTTCCTTGTAAAAATTAACAAAAAACAAATTAAATATACTTATTTCATCACTATTACAAAAACTTTTAAATATCTTACAAGGAAATGGTCAGACTTGTGTTGAAACCCGTGTTGCTATTTTTACCACTGTGGGTTAACACTGAAGGAAGTTGCAGACTGTTAGCTGCTGACATGACCTGGAAGTATGTAAAAACTTTTATGAAGTATGACATTATTGTCGCATGGTTTCCGCGCTTATAAATGCCTGTTGTACAACCCTGATCTCTCTTGCTACGCCATAGCAACGCCATCTAGGGACAAGGTGGCGTTAGCTACGCACCGTTCTCCTACCACAGCAGTGAGAGAGCTGATTCGCCCAGTGAAAGCAATCGTGCGATAATAATAAATTCATTGACAAATGAATCTACAACGTTCTTCCCAAATAGCTTTGAAATAGAGACAAATACATATACGGTTTAGAACACGTCAAACTTTTATTTCTTGTAATTACTGCAAAACTGCGAGATACTGATACCGTACAATTTTCAAAACATGTTTTCTGTGCACCAAGAACATACAAGCAACGACAACATTTGACAGTCCTGTGAATCACAGACGTTGTTAGACATCTGTAGACAGAACTCGGCCGTTGTTGGGAAGGAGAGGGTGGAGAGCTGTATCAAACCAGTCTCTGGACTGAAGACCATAACAAAAGCAGGGCATTATAAAGACGTCGGCAGACAGTGCAAGGAACATCTGTGAACCAGAATTACTTGACACATAATTAAAATACCTGAGTAATGCTTTACTTAGGAATGGCTATTCGTCCACAGAGATAAGGAGAGCATTGAGATCGCCACGCGGAATTCAGAACAATGAAAATTTCCTGTGAAATCTGAAGTCTTCCTGCCTTTTATTAAGGGCATTGCCAACCGCATCGGTAAAATTTTGACGAAATGGAATATTGCCGTTATTTACAAATCTACTTGGAAGATACAGGATCACCTGAAATCGGCAAAAGAAGCTCGCAAACAGCTGGGAACAGCAGGAATTTATAGGATTCCATGTATCTGTAAAGACGTATATGTGGGTACTACAAAATTACAGTCAAAAAAGACTAGAAAAGCATAAGGGTAACTGTAGAAGGGAAGAGATTGATAGATCAGCTGCTGCTGGACATGTTTTTGGCCCACTTTAGGTTATGGTAGTAACACTAAAAGTAGGCATTTGTGATCGTCTTTTGACAGCTCAAAATTTAAATGAAAATAACGTCTTAACCATTCATCTGTCATGAAAATTGAATAACCGAATTTGTAGAGGAGAATATTGACTACAACTTTGCTCTCTTATGTTTTTTTCATATCTCATATCGTTTCAGAGATATTTGGAAAAAAAAAAAAAAAAAACCACGATGATTTTGGGGTGTCTGTCTGTCCGTAACGTGTTCCCTGTTTTTAAGACGAACCATTCAACCGATTGGAACCAAATTTAACAGACATAATTGTTGGCTACCAGAGACCAGAAACTCGCTTTTTGAAATATTTAGGACAAGAAATACGTTAGTAATACCAAAAAAAGCTATTTGTAATGTAATTTTAAATTGCAAGTAACCCGTTGATATCTGACGCGAAAATTGAATAAATGAATTTGTAGAGGAGAAAATTCTCTACAACTTTGTTCCCTTACGGTATGTTTTTTATCTCGTATCATTTGAGAGATATTTGCGAAAATAACGGAGTTTTTACAACCTCCATTGAATTAACGAAAACCAGCCATTCGCAGATGTCACGTGACATTCCTCGCCCATAACACTCTGTGGCATACGCCATGTGATTTGATGATTTTCTTATTGTTACTTACATGTTGTCATTTCAAAGCAATGGCACACTGAACAATTAACAAAAACACTCCGTTCTTCGTACGATAAATGATAATCTAGTGTCGACAAATGCCATATTAGCATCACTTAACAACGGCCATACATAGTACTAAAAGAGTTTAAGACACTTTTATTAATTAATTTTTTATTATTTAGATTATTATTTTGGTCCAAAATGATTGCAAAAATTTATAAAACTACAAATCTAAAGTGGGCCGTAAAACACGTCAGTGCAATTTTTACCAGGGGACTGTGTTATTCAATTTGATAAGACAGGTTTTTGCAGCCACAAATGGATATCACAAAAGACTGTACAAAGAGGGTACAGAAATTGTAAAACACCCCAATAATTTCAACAGGATGGAGGAGGGCTTGAAACTGAATGAAATCTGGATTCTGGTGTTGAAGAAGAAATTTAAGTCTTCCACCATGCAGGCATCGGACAGCCCACAGTCTTTGAAAAAAGTGAGAAAGGTGACTAAAATTTTTTAAAAAGTGACTAAAGGTGACTGCCATATACAGCATAAAGGTGACAAAAAATTACTTAAAAGTTCGGTCATTGGGAAGATTGTGTCGTCTAATTCTGCTTTATATAGTAGTGGCCATGTCGTTGTGGTCTTCAGTCCGGAGACTGGTTTGATGCAGCTTTCCACCCTTCTCTAAGCAAGCCTCATCATCTCCTCATAAGAACAGCAAACTACATCCATTTGAATTTGCTTACTATATTCATCTCTTGGTCTCCTCTTGTAATTTTTACCCCACACACTTCCCTCCAATGCTAAATTCACAATTCCTTAATGTCTAAGAATGTGTCCTACCAATCGATCCCTTCTTTTAGTCAAGGTATGCCAGAAATTCCTTTGCTCCCCAATTCTGTCCAATACCTCCTCATTAGTTACGCGATCCACCCACCTAATCTTCAGCATTCTTCTGTAACACCACATTTCAAAAGCCTCTATCCTCTTCCTCTCTGCACTGTTTATTGTCCATGTTTCACTCCCACACAAGGTAACTCTCACACAAATGCCTTCAGAAAAGCCTTCCTTACACTTAAATTAATATTCGATGTTAATAATTTTTTCTTTGTAAAAACACTTTTCTTCCCATTGACATTCTGCATTTTATATCCTCTTTACTGTGACCATCATATGATATATTACTGCTCAAGTAACAAAACTCATTTACCACCTTTATTGATTCGTTACCTAATGTAATTCCTTCAGCATCGCCGGATTTTCTAATACTCCATTCCATCGCTCTTGTTTTGTTTTTGTTAATGTTCATCTTATATGTTCCTTTCAACACTCTGTCCATTCCGTCCAACTGCTCTTCCAGGTCCTTTGCTGTCTCTGACAGAATTACAATTCATCAACAAAACACAATGTTTTTATTTCTTCACCCAGAACTTTAATTCCTTCTCCAAATTTCTCCTTGCTTTCCTTTATAGCTTGTTCAATGTACAAACTGAATAACACTGGAGTCAGACTACAACCCTGTCTTAATCCCTTCCCAACCTCTGCTTCCCTTTCACGCCATTCAACTCTGATAACTGCTGTATGGTTTTTGTACAGGTTGTAAATAACCTTCCGTTCCCTATATTTTATTCTGCTGATTTCAGAATTTGAAAGTGTGTATTCCAATCAACATTGTCAAAAGCTTTCTCCAAATCTACAAAAGCTAGAAATGTAGGTTTGCCTTTCCTTAATCTATCTTGTAGAATAAGCCGTAAAGTGAGGATTGCATCCCGTGTTCCTCATTTCTCCTGGATCCAAACTGGTCTTCCCCAAGGTTGGCTTGTACAAGCTTTTCCATCCTTCTGTAAATAATGTGTGTAAAAATTTTGCAGTCATGATTTATTAAACAGCTGATTCTGTAATTTTCACACCTGTCTGCACCTGCTGTCTTTGGAATGGGGCTTTCCCAGAGACTTCAGTAGTTCTGAGGGAATGTCGTCCACTCTAGGGGTCTTGTTTTGACTTAGGTCTTTCAGCACTCTGTCAAATTCCTCTCTCAATAAAGTGTGTCCTATTTCATATTCATCCACATTCTCATCCCTTCCTACAATATTGTCTCTAAGTTTCATTTCCCTCGTAGAGCTTGTCTATATACTCCTTCCACCTTTTCCTTCTTTGCTGAGAACTGGTTTTCCATCTGAGTTCTTTATATTCACACAGTTACTTTTCTTATCTCCAAATGTCTCTTTTATTTTGCTGTAGGCGGAATCTATTTTTCCCCTATTTATACATTCTTCTACAGACTTGCATTTGCCTTCTAGCCACTCCTGCTTAGCTATTTTATGCTTCCTGTCAATCTCATATCTTAGTCGTCTGTACTCCATTTCACCTCTTCCATTTACTGCCTTTTTATATTTTCTCTGTTCATCAATTAAATTTAGTATTTCCTGTGATATCCAAGGATTTTTTGTAGGTCTTGCCTTTCTACCTATTTTGTCCTCTGCTGCCTTCACTATTTCATTTCTTAATGCTACTCATTCCTCTTCTACTGTTTTATTTCCCCTCGTTTCTGTCAATTGTTGCCTAAAGCTCCCTCTGAAATTCTCAAGAACTTTAGGTTTCTTCAATTTATCCAGAAATCGATGTGTTACCATTTTAAAATCTATCTGGTACCTTCCAGTGTTTCCTGGTTTCTTCCACCTTCTTTAGTGATTCTTAAACCAGGTGTTTCTTGTGTTTAAATTACAGTATGTTCCGTGCAAAATTTTACCAGGCGATCTCCTCTTTCATTCCTTTGCCCAGTCCATATTCACCAACTATCTTCCCTTCCCTTCCTTGTCCTACTGCCGAATTCCAGTCTCCCATCACAATTAAGTTTTCCTTTAGCTCCTCATACATTTCTTCAATCTCCTCATCATCGGCAGAGCTAGTGGGCATATAAACTTGTACTACTGTTGTCGGTGTTAACTTTGTATCTATCTTGAGTATGATAATGTGATCACTGCACTGCTCATAGTAGTTTACCCACATTCCTATTTTCTTATTCATTATCAGAACTACTGCTGTAATACCTCCAACTGATTTTGTATTTATAATCCTGTACTTGCCTGACCAGAAATCATATTTGTCTTTCCACCAAACATCACTAATCGCCACTATATCTAACTTCAGCCTATCCATTTCACTTTTTATATTTTCTAACTTCCTTACCCGATTAAGGGATCTAACATTCCACGCTCCGATCTGTAGAATGCCAGTGTTGTCTTTCCTGATGATCACATTCTGCTGAGTAGTCCCCGTCTGGAGATCCGAATGGGGGACTATTTTACCTCCAGAATATTTTACTCGAGAGGATGCCATCATCATATATTCGTACAGTAGAGCTGCATGTCTTTGAGAAAAGTAAGGGCTGTAGTTTCCCCTTGCTTTCAGTCGTTCACAGAAGCTGAATGGCAAAGCCACATTAGTAGATGTTACAAGGCCAGCTCAGTCAATCATCTAGATTGTTGCCCCAGTAACTACTGAAAAGGCTGCCGCCCCTGTTCAGGAACCACATGTTTGTTTGGCCTCTCCACAGATACTCCTCCATTCTGGTTGTACCTACGGTAAGGCTATTTGTATTGTTTAAGCACGCAAGCCACCCCACCTCGGAAACGTCTGTGGTTCATGGGGGTGGAATAGCACTAGAAAAAGTGTGATGATGATAGAAGGTTTTTGGGTGCTTCTAGGTCTTCAGCGCACTATCAAATTAAAGAATATAAGGACCATCACCACCCCCATGAACTACAGACATTGCCGAGGTGGGGTGGCTTGCGTGCCTCAATGATGCAGATAGCTGTACCGTAGGTGCAACCACAGCGGAGGGGTATCTGTTGAGAGGCCAGACAAACGTGTGGTTCCTGAAGAGGGGCAGCAGCCTTTTCAGTAGTTACAGGGGCAACAGTCTGGATGATTGACTGAGCTGGCCTTGTAACATCAGCTAATGTGGCTTTGCCACACAGCTACTGCGAACGGCTGAAAGCAAGGGGAAACTACAGCCGTTACTTTTCCCGAGGACATGCAGCTCTACTGTATGAAAATATGATGATGGCATCCTCTCGGGTAAAATATTCCGGAGGTAGAATAGTCCCCCATTCGGAAATCCGGGAGGGGACTACTCAAGAGGATGTTGTCATCAGGAAAGACAATACTGGCATTCTACGGATCGGAGCGTGGAATGTTAGATCCCTTAATCGGGTAGGAAAATTAGAAAATTTAAAAAGGGAAATGGATAGGTTGAAGTTAGATATAGTGGGGATTAGTGAAGTTCGGTGGCAGGATGAACAGGATTTCTGGTCAGGTGAGTACAGGATTATAAATACAAAATCCATTGGCGGTATCACAGGAGTAGGATTGATAATAAATAAGAAAATAGGAATGCAGGTAAACTACTATGACCAGCACAGTGATCGCATTATCATTGTCAAGATAGATACGAAGCCAACACCGACAACAGTAGTACAGGTTTATATGCCAACTAGCTCTGCCGATGATGAGGAGATCGAAGAAATATATGAGGAGCTAAAGGGAATTATTCAGACAGTTAAGGGAGAGGAAAACGTAATTGTGATGGGAGACTGGAATTCGGTAGTAGGAAAAGGAAGAGAAGGAAAAATAGTAGGTGAATATGGACTGGGCAGGAGGAATGAAAGAGGAAGTCACCTGGTAGAATTTTGCATGGAACATGATTTAATAGTAACAAAAACGTGGTTTAAGAATCACAAAAGAAGGTTGTATACGTGGAAGAGACCAGGAGACACCGGAAGGTATCAGATAGATTTTATAATGGTAAAACATATATTCCGGAACCAGGTTATTAACTGCAAGACATACCCAGGGGCAGATATAGACTCTGACCATAACTTGTTAGTCATGAACTGTAGGCTGAAGCTGAAAAAACTGCAGAAAGGTAGGAAAATAAGGAGATTGGACTTAGATAAATTGAAGGAAAGTTAAGTTCTGGAGAATTTCAGAGGGAGATTTAGGCAACAATTGACAGAAACAGGGGGAAACAGTAGAAAACAGGGGAAAACAGTAGAAGAGGAATGGGTAGCATTGAGAGATGAAATAGTGAAGGCAGCAGAGGACAAAATAGGTAGAAAGGTAAGACCTACAAAAAATCCTTGGATATCACAGGAAAAACTAAATTTAATTGATGAAAGGAGAAAATATAAAAATGCAGTCAATGAAACAGGCAAAATGGAGTACAGACGACTAAAAAATGAGATTGACAGGAAGTGCAAAATGGCTAAGCAGGAGTGGCTAGAAGCCAAATGCAAATCTGTAGAAGAATGTATAACAAGGGGAAAAGTAGATACCGCCTACAGGAAAATAAAAGAGACATTTGGGGACAAGAAAAGCAACTCTATGAATATCAAGAACTCAGATGGGAAACCAGTTCTCAGCAAAGAGGGGAAAGCTGAAAGGTGGAAAGAGTACATAGAGCAGCTCTACAAAGGAAATGAACTTAGAGATGATGTTGTAGGAAGAGAAGAGGAAGTAGATCAAGATGAAATAGGAGATACTATACTGAGAGGTGAATTTGACAGAGCCTTGAAAGACCTAGGTCGGAACAATGCCCCAGGAGTAGATGACATACCCTCAGAGCTACTAAAGTCTCTGGGAGAGCCAGCCATGACAAGACTATTTGAACTGGTGTGTAGGATGTATGAGACAGGCGAAATGCCCTCAGACTTTAAGAAAAATGTAATAATCCCCATTCCAAAGAAATCAGGCGCAGACAGGTGTGAAAATTACAGAACCATCAGTTTGATGAGTCATGGTTGCCAAATTTTAACACGAATTATCTACAGGAGAATGGAAAAGCTGGTAGAAGCTGACCTCGGGGAAGATCAGTTTGGATTCAGGAGGAACATAGGAACCCGGGAGGCAATACTCACTTTACGTCTTATCTTAGAAGATAGATTAAGGAAAGGTAAACCCACATTTTTAGCTTTTGTAGATTTGGAGAAAGCATTTGACAATGTTGACTGGAATACACTCTTTCAAATTCTGAAGTCAGCAGGGGTAAAATACAGGGAAAGGAGAGTTATTTACAACTTGTACAAAAGCCAGACCGCAGTTATTAGACTCGAAGGGCATGAAAGGGAATCATCAGTTGGGAAGGGAGTAAGACAGGGTTGTAGCCTTTCTCCAATTTTATTCAATTTGTACATCGAGCAGGCAGTGAAGGAAAGCAAGGAAAAATTTGGAATAGGGATTAAAGTTCAGGGGGAAGATATAAAAACATTGCGTTTTGCTGATGACGTAATTCTGTCAGAAACGGCAAAGGACCTGGAAGAGCAGTTGAATGGAATGGACAGTGTGTTGAAGAGAGCATATAAAATAAACATTAACAAGAGCAAAACAAAAATAATGGAATGCGGTCTTAGAAAATCAGGCGATGCTGAAGGAATTAGATTAGGTAACGAAACAATGAAGGTGGTAGATGAGTTTTGTTACTTAGGTAGTAAAATAACATGCGATGGTCGCAGTACAGAGGATATAAAATGCAGAATGGCAATGGGAAGAAAAGCATTCTTGAGAAAGAGAAATTTGCTAACATCGAATATTAATTTAAGTGTAAGGAAGTCTTTTCTGAAGGCATTTGTGTGGAGTGTTGCTTTGTATGGGAGTGAAACATGGACGATAAGCAGTGCGGA
The DNA here is from genome assembly GCA_026315105.1 of Locusta migratoria. Lineage (NCBI taxonomy): Eukaryota > Metazoa > Arthropoda > Insecta > Orthoptera > Acrididae > Locusta > Locusta migratoria. Next base: position 469,403,928 of record CM048744.1, on the reverse strand, counting down.
CAGGAATAGAATAGAGGCTTTTGAAATGTGGTGCTACAGAAGAATGCTGAAGATTAGGTGGGTAGATCGCATAAGTAATGAAGAGGTACTGAACAGAATTGGTGAGAAAAGGAATTTTTGGCATACCTTGACTAAAAGAAGGGATCGCTTGGTAGGACACATTCTTAGACATCGGGGAATCGTAAATTTAGCTTTGGAGGGAAGCGTGTGGGGTAAAAATCGCAGAGGGAGACCAAGAGACGCGTATAGTAAGCAGATTCAAGTGGATGTGGGTTGCCGTTCTTATGAGGAGATGAAGAGGCTTGCTCAGGATAGAGTAGGGTGGAGAGCTGCATCAAACCAGTCTCCGGACTGAAGACCATAACAACAACAACAAGGACCATCAAGTGTGAACAGTAAGGAGGCAAATTAAAGAACAGCGATCCAGCAAGTAACACGTGCAGCTGAAGTGAAATACATAGGAGAACATTAGACTTGAAGCTGGGGGAAAGTATCCCAATGCAAAAGCTGGAGAAAAAGTTAAAATTACTAAGCTGATGACCACGGCCAGCTGACCACAGTGATGTAAAAGGGTGAGCCAGCCCCGCAGCAACACATTAAAGCCTCCAGCCTAAAAGTTTAGGCCAGAATTGGGAAAAATCACAAAATTTTAAAACTTTGCCCACACACGCTTCGTCATTACCTAAAATAGAGGGCAAATCTGCACCAAGATTTGCCGCAACCCTCGGTATACGATAAAAATCACATTCAAATAAAATGTGATGGACAGTAAGCTGCACGCCACAGGCATCACACAGCGGGGGCTCCTCACTGTGAAATAGGAAGCCATAAGTCAGTGGGCAGTTCCCAATGGGGAGGCGTGTAATGGCGACTTCATCCCGCCTAAGAGGTCGGCAGGAGGAATGCCAGGGATGGACAGTGGGCTTCAGGTAACACAGCTTATTGTGAGTCACTGAGTGCCAGTCTTCCTCCAACAACTGCAGCTGCAACAGGGAAGTAATATCCCGCAAGGGAAAAGGGCACTGTGTCACATCAGGGGTACTGCAGGCCACTTTAGCAAAACAATCTGCATCTTCATTACCCTGAATGCCCATGTGTCCCAGCACCCAGCAAAACAACACCTTCTTCCTGCGATGTTGAAGGAAGGACAATTCATCATGTATATGCTGCAGCAAGGTCTCAGACGGATATAGCTCGTCCAACGACTGCAGTGCGTTCAGAGAATCGGAGCAGAGAAAAAATCGTCTGCCCCGAGCACGAGGTAGCTGTTATAGTGCCTTCCAGATCGCATGGAGCTCTGCAGAGAAAACAGATTAATTCTCGGAAAGGTGAATCTTGGCGACACAATTGAGGAACACAACGGAACATCTGACTGAGTCCCCATGCTTGGATCCATCAGTTTACACAACTGCGAAGTCTTGATGCCTATCTAAAACAGTTAAAAACAATAACTGATAAGTAAAATCCAAAGTTTGTTCCTTCCTAAAAACTGCCAGGTCTAAAATAACTCCTCGGCCTCTGGAGAGTCCAAGGTGGGACCCTGCTCCAACCTCTATGTAAAACATTAAAATCAGTCACTCCCATTTCTAAAAGGAAAGCCTTTGTGCAAATCCCATATGGTTTTGTCGAGTATGCAACAGCCTTGCCATCAGAGGCCGAGCAATTGTGAGGTATGCCAGTGTGAAAGGTGTGGACAGCATTTTATATGCCTGGTACACCATGAGTAGCCATCGTGTTATGTGCAATGGCGGCTCCGCAGCCTCAGCACAAAGATTAGGTATGGGGCTCATCCTAAATGCTCCAGTGGCCAGCCGAATCCCAGCATGGTGTACTTTTTTTGCATTTTTCATTCCCTCCTCTTATGGAGGAGGGCGGGCTGTTTGAAGGCTCGCTTTGCCCTTTTCAGCCATTGTTATCTAGGGTTATTCTGTTTTGGCACCGTTTATTTTTCTTGCATTTATTGGGATATGGATTTTATATTTGTGTTTTCTTTTCTTTTTCAGGGGGGGAAGATTTGTTCCCAGTTGGGAATATTCCGTGGGCATGGAGACAGCTCCAGTATTCACCTTACAGCCAACAGGAAACCACGGAAACCTGGGCCAGAGCTGCTGGTGGTTTGCCACCTTATCTTCCGCTTCTTCTTCTTTCTTGATTTTGGTGTTGTTTGTCTAGGCTCGACTTCGTGGTGGCTCAATCGAAGGGTGACCTTGCCCTTCTTTGCCGCTGCTGCTGCGCCTCTCCACCGTTTGCGAGGGCGCGGTTGGAGCAGGTTGTGGCTTCTCTTTTTCATCTGCTTAGCAATGAAACTTGGCGTGTCTTCTTCTGTTATCGGGAGCGCGTCTACTGAGTACTTCCATCTCTGCTTTCGATCTTCTTTCGTGCTGGTTCAGGTTGTATGTCACATTTTCAAAGAAGTCCTCCTCGTTTCCGATGGGTACTACTTACGGGACAGATGCTGGCCATTGTCTGATGTAGGTGGTTTCTCCTTTTGATTTTGCCGCTTCCATCTTTCCTCTGTTGTACTCGAAAAACCAGTCGAAGAGCTCAAGTTCCTTTTCTAGTGGTGTCGTCTTTTTCTTGACCTTCTCACTTGGCGTTTACGTGTTTACGCTATGCAGCTCTTTCAGCGGGGTGACTTCGGTGGTCGTCCAGCGATCCATCGTCTTCTTCTTTTTCTCCGTTGCAGTCTCCGTCTGCACCGGCCGGCTAGTAGACTTCGTTGTGATGGTTTGTGCTGCTTGGTCCTCCAGTTGACGGGCGTCAGTTTGCGAGTCAGCCTCGCTAGTGGGCCACTCTTCTGCCGCCTTCGTGTGTTGTCCCGTGCACATGCAAGAGTAAGCCTCTCTAATATGCAGGCATGTGCCTGCATTTCGGCATGAAGCATGGTTCGGAACCTGGCCTCAGCTTCCTCCAGTGCCGCGCCGATGTCCCTGTGTCTGCCTTCGTCCGCGTTGCCGCTCCCTCGGCGGTCCTGAGTGGTCTGCCCAGCCATCCCGCCGGGCTCCCCCACCATCACCCCTCTCACCAGTGGTGGCGGGTGCCGGAAGCGCGGCAAGGATGGGGGCCGCTTGATGCTCTGGGGGCGCGGACCTGGTGTTCCTGCGCCTCCGTCTTCTCAGTTTCGTCGTCGTTGGCCTTGTGTCCTGCTTCTGCTTCTCGCCAGAGTTCTTGTCGATCTGAAAGGCCGAGCAGCTAGCGACGTTTGGGCCGCTGCAACGGGCACATGTCGGCTTTTCTGCGCGTGCCAGTGGACAAGCCTTGCTGGTGTGTTCGCCAGCACACTTGACGCATCTCTCCCTGTTGCGGCAGTGCTTTGCCACATGACCTTCCCCCTGGCACTTGTAGCACTGTGGTGCTGTGTCAAGGCCGACTGGAAGGGTCTCGACTTGTACTGGGAAGCCAAGGAGCTTAGACAGCTCAAACACTTGGCTCCCCTTCTTCTGCTCTCCGTCCCCATCCGCATCTATGGCCAAGATGAAGAGCGGCGGCTTCCTTCTGTTTGTCTTATTATGCAGCCTGGCTGCTGGCTGCCACATTGCCGAAGCCGGCTTGCGTCAGGCAGGTGCATATCATTTCTTCTGTGCACAGCCAAGGCAGCCTTGACCGTTGTCTTCTTCTTCCTCAGTGTCTTCTCTGTGGTCGTCTTCTGTCGCGCCTTGTCCGGAGCTGGGACGATATACTCTTCTAGAAGAGGAGACAGCGCCTCGTAATCATCCCAGCTCTGCACATGGATTTGCACAAGCGTGTGGTCATCCTCCATCGAGAAGTGTAGTTCGTGCTTCGCTGCAGACTTGAGTTGGCCAAGCAGCTCCATCCAATTCTCCCCCCGAAAACGGATGAAGAAAGGGAGAGGGAGTGCTGGCTCACTCGGTGTCTTCTTCTGCATGGCTACTTCGGTCGGGTTGGCTGGCGCGCGCTACAACAACAATTTGCTCTAGCCGCTGTTACAACAGCGGCCACGACAATTTTGCTATGCACGCGCCGGTTTTCTGTTCCAATCGGTGACTTAGCTGCAGAACGCTACGCAAGACATCCGCTCCGCACCGCTGCACCAGCAGAACTGGTGTACCACGTCCAACATCTTTAAATAAGAAGGGCGTGCAGAGCCATATACTGCGCACCCATAATCGAGATGAGATCACACAAAGGCTCTGTAAAACCAGAGCAAACAGGTTCTGTCTGCTCCCCAATAAGTGTAGCTAAGACACTTTAAAATCGCCAGTGCTTTGATGCACCTTGTCTTCAAGACCTTCAGGTGGGGCAACCATGTCAGTTTAGAATCAAACGTGAGGCCCAGAAACCTCATTGTGTCTTGCCCTTCATCTGCAGTTCAGATAGATTAAAAACAGTATGTGAATGGTTAAAAAGCACACACACTGACTTCTCAGTTGAAAACTTAAAACCAGTCGTCCCTGCCCGTTCATCCAACTGCCAAAAGGTAACTGAAACTGACGTGTAGTCGATGCCAGATTGGATGAAGAGCAAAAGACAGAGAAGTCATCCACAAAAATAGAGCATTGTACTGGACTTTTCATGACACAAGTTATACTGTTAATGGCTATTGCAAACAAGGTAACGCTTAAAACACTACCCTGAGGGACTCTGTTCTCTTGCACAAATCTATCAGAGAGGGCGTCACTGACTTGATATCTAAAATAACAAGCGGAAAGGAAGGACTGGGTGAAACGGTGAAGACAACCACGAAAGCCCCATTTGGGAAGCTGACGAAGGATAAGATGCCGCCAAGTAGTATCATAGGCCTTCTCAAGATAAAATAATATACCCAAAAGATGTTGCTGGTGCAGGAAAGCCTGTTGTATAGCCACCTCCATGAAGGCCAGGTTATCGAAGGTGGAGCGATATCTCCTGAACCCACACTGAAAGCAGCTGACGAGCTGTCTGGATTCCAGCATCTAGACAAGGCGGCGGTTTATCATCTGCTCTAAAGTTTTTCCCATGCAGCTGGTGAGAGCAACACTACGATAACTACTTGGGCTGGTGCGGTCTTTCCCTGGTTTTAAAATAGGAATTAAAATGGCCTCTCTCCATGAGTCGGGAAACTGGCCTGACACCCAGACGAAATTAAAAAGACTGAGGAGGATTTCTTTGTTTTACGTTGTGAGGTGTCGTAACATGCTGTAATGAATAACATTGTCACCTGGGGATGTGTCACGGGCCACAGACAATGCAGAAACTATCTCCCACATGGAAAAGGGATAGTTATACTGTTCATCATTGTTGGACCGGGAGTCCAAAATACCCCTCTCAGCAGCCACCTGGTGGCGCTAGAAAGTTGGATTGTAGCTGGTGGTGGCAGTTACTGTAGCAAAATAGACTGTTATGGTTTGGGCAATGTCTCATTACAGCAGCTACTGGACTCCTGCTACCTCTCCCTGATATCCTCCTAATGGCCTCCCATACAATGGAACTCTTTGTTGAATGGGTAATGGAATTGAGGAACTGTTGCCATGACCTCTTCTTGCTCTCTCGAATAATCCTGCGACACTTGGCCCTCGCCACCAGAAAGTTTGAGAGTTTTTCTGCAGTCGGTCTACACTAGAACCGAACGCAGAGCCGCCCGTCTGATCCTGGTGGCAGATCGTCATTCATCATTCCACCAAGGGACTGGATGCCATTTTTCTTTCCCTGATGACCACAGAATGGATGGCAGCATAGTGGATCTTAGCAGTAATATGATCCACCCATTCCTGGACGTTGTTGTGGGGTTCGGAGACAGCAAGTCGACTGTAAAGTGTCCAGTCTGCCCTGCGAAGAATCCATCAAGGCGGCTGTCTTTTGGGGTCTACTCTCTCTGGACGGTGAATCCAAATGGGGAAGTGATCGCTACCATGCAAGTTGTCGTCCACTTCCCACTGAGTATAGTTTGTAAGGGCTGGAGAGTAGAGTGACAGGGCAATGGCAGAGAATGACCCTGCTGAAGAGCAGAAGTGTGTGCTCTGACCTGTATTTAGGAAGTTGGCACTTGAAGACAAGAGAAGCCTCTCGATTGCTCTACCCCTGGGGCAAGTGGTGACGGAGCCCCAAAGCACATTATGTGCATTAAAATACCCGCAGAGGATGAATGAGTGGGGGAGCTGTGTAAGAAAGTCTTCCAGAGCGTCTTCACTAAGTGCATCATGTGGAGGCAAATACAGGGAGCATATAGTCAATCGATGGCGCATATACACTGACACTGCAACTGCTTGTAGGTTAGCGTTGAGAGAGATGGGTTGATGAAAATAGCCACTCCCCCTCTAGCTCTCTCTCCACTAACGTCGTCCTTTCTATGGAGAACAAATCTGCGATCTCAGGGGTATCCGAAGTCTTGAAATTCGTCTCCTGAAGACAGATACACAGTGGTTGTCCCTGAGATAATAAACATAGTTCCTCTACATGTGTCCTAAAAACCCTGCAAGTTCAATTGTAATATGGGAGCCATCTATCAAGGTGGTTTAACTTTCACCCTCTCTTTCTGACGGGACAGGGAGCCCGTAGCAGGTGGAGGATCACCCTTGGGGCGAGTGGACTGCCCCAGAGAAACATCAAGCTCCATGGGTTCTGGAGCAGATTTGGTTGGCACGTAAAGCATAATGATGTCGACCTGGTCTGTCTCTTTGCTTTCAATCTTCATCTCAGTCTTTTCCTTGTCCTTTACTTGCTTCTTGGCCGCTTCCACCGTTGTAGTGGTAGCGACACTTACCTGTGGAGTTGGTTCTGGTTTTGAGGATGGCAGGGGCTTGCTGAAGTCAGTAGCCATACCTTGGTCCACCATTTTGAGGGGACGGGATTATAAATATTGAAACATCTGATGCATTGCATGTGCACTGGCAGGAGCAGGTGTTAATGCTGACACTAGTGACTGCAGTTTGCATGGATGCATCAGTTTTTGGAGCTGGCATTTGAAGAATCGCTGCGAAAGAGGTGGTGAATGACGGCGGTTGCATGGTCTTGTACATCTTTTTCGTGTCACCATATGAGATGTGCTTTGATGTCTTTATCTCCTGTATCTTACGTTCTTCAAGATACACAGCACAGGATCTACTCCATACGGTGTGGTCCCCAGAACAGTTCACGCATTTAAATGGCGGCAAGCAGTCGTCCTCTTCATGAGCGACCTCACCTCACTTTCTGCAGGTCTGCTGTCCATTACACCCCAAGATGGTGTGCCCAAAGTGCTGGCATTTGAAGCAGCGCATTGGGTTGGGGTAATCGAAGAAAACTTGCTTTAACATGGTCTGGCAGCTTAGGAGTGTTGAAGGTTAAGATGAAGCACTCCGACTTGACAAATACGCCCTTCACCCTCCTCATAATATTTTGAACATCCACAATACCTTCAGGGGCCCATTCAGATTTCACTTCCTCAAGAGGAATTTCAACAAGGTTGCGGCATGTAACCACGCCCTTACTGTAATTTAATGTATTGTGGAGTTCAGTTTCGATGGCATATTCCCCAAGTTGCTTGGCGTTTTGAAGATTAACGGCCTGTTGGGAGATAGCTGTCTTAACCAACAAAGTTCCGTTAAGTAACCATTTCACAGATTTGAGGTTGCCTGTTATGCCCTCAAGACCCTTCTGCTTGTAGAACAGATACCTTTTCGAATGAACCTTCTTTCCGTTTAATAATCATAAATACATTGTGATTAGCACCATGTGCTCTGTTACTCATTGCCCGACACTTTTCAGGAAGTGCTTTATCTGGAGGACTGCCTAAGCGAGCCCTATTTTTGGAGTGGGTGTTAGTACCCTCCAGTGGTACACCCATCCCACTGGAAGGTTCGAGGGACAAATTGGAATTATTCATCTTGGTCCCATGAGTAGCTAGGGAAGGACGTGTCTGCCTAGACAGCTCCACGTGCCTAGGTAAGCCTTATACAATTGAGGTGCGGCAGTTTCCCCAGAGGTTGCTCACTAGCGACTGTTCCACTTCAACAGCCATCACATAGGTCTTTTTTTTTTTTTTATAGAGATTTATACCATCCTCGCGACCCGGGCGGTCAACCCAAGATCTCCATTCTCTGGTACACACAATGTTTCACCGCCGCGCCACACAGTGATTGCTGAAGTGTGCCCAGAGGTTATGGTGCTTAGAGGACTGGTGGCGCATACCAGTCCCCAGCTCAGGACCCCGGGTTCTCCAAGCCCGTACTCAGCAAATTAATGCTGAGCCCCTGAGAGGTAGAAAAAATGTGACTGGGATATGATGAGTTATGTGTCCACTTTCTTGATCGGCTGTACTCTGTCTTTTCTTTAAGCAGAACAGAACGTTTATCAATGTCAGTGCCAATCTAGAAACTGAAAAACATCTTTCTATGTCTGCATTTCCGTGTGGCAAAGAAAGAGCTGCTTTGACAATTTTGGTGATAGAAATTTTTTGTATTAAAACATTGCATATCAAAACTCATTTATTTTCATTCTTTTTTCATCTCCAAATCCTCAAGGCACACTAGTTTCCGTTCATCTACCAACATATCCTCTGCAACATCAAGGGGAAGGGTTCTGGCTACATAAACTATATCAGAACTACTTGAAGGTGAAATTTTTTTGGTCTTATGCACTTTAAAGCTTTAAGAATCTTTTATTTTACTGAAGACTTTTGAAGTAGATGCTTCCCTGTTTTACATAAAGATTCTGATTGTTTTTCAAAAGGTACAATTTTTCTTTCTCTGGCAGTACATTAATTTCTTTTCTAATTTTGCTATTCAAAACTATGGCAGTGAATGGTAACAAATTTTTATCACCAAACATTTGGGATTCATCCAGAGTGTAGGCAAGCTTCTGAGGTACACAAACTCTGCCACCAATACATAAAATCAAATTCCTTAATTCAGTGTACAACGTATGGATCTGAGGGTCATCAGCCTGAAATTTGGAAGTGAAGTTTGTGAAGACACTTGCTGATGAAATTGTAAACAATATCAGAGCTTTCATTAGGAGCTGTTTCAGGTACTGTGCTTTTAATTTTATTTTTATTTTATTTATTTATTTTTTTTTTTTTTTTTTTTTACATGGTGATTGCATGGCTTGTGAATTTTTGCTTGGAATATGTTTCAAAAAACAATATTCTATGCCCTTCCACTGCTCTAATAATCTTTCAGCAGCTGGCTTGAAAGTCAAATCACCTAGAAGAAGAATGATTTATAAATGTGAAATAAATTGCCCTCGCGATCAGGTATATAACTTTATAAATGTATTTTGTGACAAGCCTAGTTCCTTTTGAATGGCTTGGTAATCTTCAAATTGTGCTGGCCATCCATCAAAATATAAATATATTATCGTAACCAGTTCTGAAGCTTCTTCACCAAAACATTCAAGGCCATGCAGAAATACATTATGGAGTATTTATATTGCAGGTACCAATGCACACAAGGCTGGATTTTCTTACATTTTTTTACTTCCTCATTCATCAACATAATTACTCTTTTGTTTATATTTGGCCCATAGTGTATGTACGCGTGCGCCTCACACTTAACACTTGTCATGCCCAGTTTGTGATGTTGGCAGCAGTGTTCAATAGCTATGAACTGTCTTACAGTTTGCTGAACCACTCCGACATGGGACGAAGGGACTTTGAAGACACTTGCCAAAGATAAAGTGTGTCAGCTGTAGACCATACTAAGATCATACTAAGAAAACTATGGCTACCAGGGAAAAAAATGCTTGCTTAAAACGATAAATAATGTAACTTTTTCCATTTTATCAAAATTCACAATAAGTCGAAAAAGTGACTAAACACAGAAACAAGTAAAAAAGGTGACTCAGTCCAAGGCCTGACCATGGGATAATATTAACAATGGACAATGGCAATCAGCAACGATGAATTGCATGCACATACCCAAAACATTTGACGTCACACCTTTGTGTGCGAACCGTCATTAATGGAATTTGACTGCAGTCAGTAACGAGCCAGGGTGTGCATCAGACATACAGAAGTGCCACAATCCCCTTTGAAAATGTCTTCCGCAGATGTGGATGAAACGATGGGTTCCAGTAACAAATCAGCATAATAGCCCGGAAAATTTTAGTAATATTGACCTTTCAGGCCATGAAAGTTCACATTTTACACTTGTTCACATTGAAGAAAACCCCGGATTTTTACAAGGAAATTAATTGTACCCCATTTTTACAATGGTCTGAAAATTCACTGATACCGAATTTGAAGAAACCGTCATACATCATTATAGACAATGTGCCGTACACACTGTTGTTTAGGGACAAAGTCCCAATGATGTCTTCTAGGAAACACAGTGGTTACAATGAAATAGTATAAAATTCAATGACGGAATGGACAAAGTGGAACTACTGAAACCTGTGCCATTACATAAGTCGTGTCATCCGACATATGTAGTAGACAAAGTTACCAAGCATCATGGATATTCTGTAATAAGATTACTGCCTTATCATTGTCACTTCAGTGCTATAGAACTTCTATCAGCACAAATCAAAAGTCACATTGCACGTGAAGACAAGAAATTCATGTTTTCACAAGTGGAAAGATATTACCATGAAGCTGTTTCTAAATTAACTGTAGAAAACTGGAAAGTGTTGTAGCTCATACAAAATGTGTGATTCAGGAGCATGGGAAAACAAATGCATATTAGAAGATAGTGTTACTGAATTAACTATTGCTGTTGGGGGAGTCATCTGAAAGTTCCAGTGACCCAGATATAAGGGGCATTTTCCAGCTTTCGGACAGAACATGGCGAGTGATTGTAAGTTGCAACATAATTTGCACCTTTTGGTGGTGGAGATATCTTTTACCTTGGCATTATGAGACAAGTGGAAAATTTAACAGTAAATAATATAGTGAGGACAGTTACAACTCACCGCAAAGACGTGGCGACGAGATGCGACAGGCACATACAAAAGACACACACATACAACACATTCAGCTATCGGCCATGGCCTTCCTCAGAAATAGAGCACTCACGCAATCACACAGGCACACAACACAGTCATACAACCATCACCTCCGACTGCCACACTTCGAATCACGCTCTGCAGCGAATCGGGGACGGGAGGGGAGGGGAGGGGGAGGGGATAGAAAGGTTACGTCACGGTGGTGGGGATGGGTTAGATGGGAATAACGTCTCGTTATTCCCATCTAACCCATCCCCACCACCGTGACGTAACCTTTCTATCCCCTCCCCCTCCCCTCCCCTCCCGTCCCCGATTCGCTGCAGAGCGTGATTCGAAGTGTGGCAGTCGGAGGTGATGGTTGTATGACTGTGTTGTGTGCCTGTGTGATTGCGTGAGTGCTCTATTTCTGAGGAAGGCCATGGCCGATAGCTGAATGTGTTGTATGTGTGTGTCTTTTGTATGTGCCTGTCGCATCTCGTCGCCACGTCTTTGCGGTGAGTTGTAACTGTCCTCACTATATTATTTATTCCAACCTGGACTTTCCATTATTATATAAATTTAACAGTAAGCATTTCTAAGTGGCAGTAAAATGTGCTGCTATCCCTGTTCCCACCCTACATTAATTCACAAACACTTCAAGGATACCGCACTCGCAGAAGCCTGCACCCAGCAACAGCTGGCAACATAGCTCACCTGTCCCGGAAAACTGTCAGGTATTAAGTGGTTTAATCACACTACAGTACTCTGCCCAGCATTAAAGCCTTATTTTAATTCTGCCACAGTTCACTTGCCATGTTTTACCGGTCTGCCCAGCCTACGTCAGCAAAATCCCCTGCTATTTTGACACAGATTTACCTTGGTTTCACTCCTTGTTGAAGACACACTTCACAGCACTTCTCCAACACCGAATCAGTTTTTCTTTTCTGCAATGCTCTTCGTGAGTACATGCATCACAAATCAGATAGATCACATCTTCCACATTCTACACATTCACTGATACTAAATTCATTGTGAATGTATTTGACTACCAGCTACTCCTAATCAGATGATGCTATACCACCTGTGCAGATTTATATTGATAGTATGTAAGTGACCATAATGTTTACGCTGATCAATGTATACAAACTGTGAAAAGCAAAGGTCCTATAACAATCCCTCTGGGTATACCCAAGTCATGTTTATGGGGTACAGATTTATTGCTATTGGTATAAACTGTTCAGTCCAATATTCTGATTTTAGTATTGAGTTTATTAGGTAACACCTTCAAAAAATCAAGGAACACAACCTCAAACTAGGTGGTGGTATCAACACAATAACAAGCGAAGTCAAAATGTTTGACAATGAGGGAGGTGGCTGCAGCTACTGGAGAGTCCCCGAATTTAATTTCAAGACCCTGGGTTCAATTTCGGACAACAGGAACCGTTACAAGAAGGCAACGACAGGGTCTTCCATGGGTAACATCATCAAGAGAGGATTGTTATCCCCAGTTAACTGCCCATTGAGATAGAAGGCTGAATGCAATTCAGCTGTAACGCAACCTCCAGGAAGCAATAGGTCATGCAATATCAACATAAACAGTCCGAAATTGCCTTCAGGAATGTGGCCTCTATGCATGGAGGCCTATGGTGTGTGTTCCATTAAAACCAAGACACTGGCTCCTGGGTGGAGAAATATAAGGATTGGAGTTTTAATGAATGGCACTGGGTTCTTTTCACAGATGAGTCAAGATTTCGTGTTCAGCAGAACAATCATAGGTCCCTCACCTGTACAGAATGTGGAACTAAGAACAATCCTGCTTAAGTGCAGGAAACATCACCATATCATAGTGTGGGCAGGAATCAGTATTGGCAGATGTATGGATCTCTATGTTGCTGAAAATGGAGCTTTGACTGCTCAGAGGTAGAGAGATGACATGGGTTCCTTCTAGTGGAGAACAAAAACAACGTTTAGCTCCACAGAACTGCACCGGTGGCCTACATGCTTGAAGCTGAGGGAATTGAATGAATAGAGTGGCCAGCTTCTTCATCAGACTTGAAACCAATTGAGCACGTCTGGGATGCACTTGGAAGACGTATTGCAGCCAGACTGGTGCACATATCCTTCGAGAGTTTATTGATAATTTCATACTGGCATGCAGGTGCACAACTGTAGTGACCGTCCGAGGTGATCATACACCACAGTAGAGGTCAACGAGAATGACTATTTCACTATTATTGCTGCCTCAGGGTGCCTTGCTCTAAGTGAAGGTCGTGTAACCTCAAGTAAATAGATGAGGCAGCAAAATATCACACACAAATTACAATTGCAACCAGTTTCTGAATAGACATTACCATATGTATAATGTGTACGATATATCACTTGATACCCTAATTGTTTTGAGTAGTGTAAATTACGAGCAATGGGAATTTTCCATGATTTGTCACAGGCATTTTATTGTGAAGTGAACCACAGAATAGTTTTAAGTAAATTACAATTCTATGGTATCACGGGTGTCAGTGCAAGAGACTAGTGAATTAAGTCACCCATTCACAGATCGAGAAGTAATTACATTGGTGTCCTATAAGGATCCATTCTAGGGCCATTGCTTTTTCTTGTGTACATTAATGACCTCTCGTCAGTTACACTGCCAGAAGCAGAGTTCATTTTATTTGCTGATGATAGAAGTATTCCAATAAACATCATGGCAAGCGTAGTTCTAGAAAGATCTGCTATCTGCTAATGATATTTCCATTGACATTAATGAATGGTTCAAATCCAAATCATTGATATAAAACTCTGAAAAAACACGCTAAATAGTAAAGGTTTACAGTCCTAAATTCCTAGGATTACAATTTGATAATGAATTCAGCTGGGTAACACACCACAGAACTGCAGAAATTCCTTAAAATCTGTATTTGCAATTCAAGTGATAGCAGATGTAGGGAACAAAAGTAAAAAGCTTGTATAATTTGCTTACTTTCATTCCATAATGCCATATGGTATAATATTTTGGGGAACTCTTGAAGTCAAAAGTTTTCATAGCCCAAAAGCATCTAATATATATTATTTTGGAGTGAATTCACAGACACCCTTTCGACATATACATGGGATACTCTACAAATCACATTTAAGTGCCTGGCAGAGGGTTCATCGAACCACCTTTATACTACGTATTTATCTCCCATTCCATTCTAGAATAGCATGTAGGAAGAAAGAACACCTGAATCTCCCCGTGCAAGCTATGATTTCTTGTATTTTATTCTAATGACCATTTACACCTATGTAAGTGGGAGTCTACAATATATTTTCACATTCGAAAGAGAATGTTGGCGATTGGAGTTTTGTAAGTAGCCCACGTCGCAACGATAAGCGCTGTTGTAATGATTCCCATCCCAGATCCTATATCATTTCCGTGACCATGTCTCCCCTGTATTGTGACAATACAAAACAAACTGCCTTTCTTTGGACTCTTTCGATGTCCTCTGTCAAATCCACCTGATAAGGATCCCACACTGGGTATCAATACTCCAAAAAAGCAAGGAAAAGCTTAGTATATGCAATTTCTTTAGTACTTCTGTTGGATCTTTTAAGGTTTATGCCAATAAAATGCAGTCTCTAGTTCACCTTTCTCACAACATTATCTATGTGTTCTTTCCAGTTTAAGTCTGAAGTAATAGTGATTTCTACGTATTTAGTGGAATTTACAGCCTTCAATTTTGATTAATTTATCTTGTAAACAAAGTTTAACAGATTTCTTTTCGTACTCATGTGGACGACTTCACACTTGTCATTATTTAGAGTCAATTGCCAATTTTTACACCATACTGATATCTTATTTAGATCGTCCTGCATTTGGTTTTGATCTTCAGATGATTTTACTAGACGGTAAATGACAACGTTATTTGTAAACAACCTAAGAGAGCTGCTTAGATTTTCTTCCAAATTGTTTATGTAAATAAGTAACAGCAGAAGACCAATAACACTACACCGTGGAACACCCAATATCACCTCTGTTTTAGTTGATGCTTTACCATCAATTACTACAAACTGTATCCTCTCTGACAGGAAATGGAAATCCCCTATCCAGTTGCAAATTTGGGGTGACATACAATAACCACACAATTTGAATAAAAGCCTCTTCCAAGAACTGGATATAGTAACTACATCTCAATACATTTATTGGTTAATGAAATTTGTCGTAGATAATATATTGCTTTTTCCAACAAACAGCTTATTTTATACACACAATACTAGGAACAAAAATGATCTACCCAAGGACTTAAAAGCACTTACTTTTCAAAAAGGGGTCCACTACTCAGGAACACCCATTTTCAATAATTTGCCAGCCACCGTACAAAATTTAGCTATAAATAAATATCAGTTTAAGAGGAGCCTGAAAGACTTACTAGTGACCAACTCCTCCTACCCCATTGATGAATTTTTGAATAGAAGTAACATCCAAGAGAATCTTGTCAATAAGCATCTATGGGATGAACAGCTAATCTGATGTAATACTAGTAAATGGATTATTGTTGCCAATGGTTGTGCCACAGTCGACACAACAGTTCCCACTATATCACTGAAGTTGAGCACTGTTGTACTTGGCTAGCAGCTGGATGGGTAACCATCTGGGTCTGCTGAGTGCCGTTGGCCGTTGGCACTCAGCCCTTGTGAGGCCAACTGAGAACCTACTTGATTGAGAAGTAGTGATCCAGTCTCAAAAACTGACAGAACTGACATACCGTATCGATTGACACCCCTCGGGCGGAAGATGCCTCGATAGCCGGTTTGTACCCAGTGGCCTCTGAAGCCTCACGGACAAAGTTTCATTTGTAAGTGTATTATTGTTTGTACCGATTATATACCGAGACAACAACAATGCCGGCCGCAGCTGCCGAGGGGTCTGAGGCGCTCCAGTCACGGTCTGCACGGCCCCTACAGTCGGGGGTTCCAATCCCCCCCCACCCTTCTCGGGCATGGATATTTGTGCCGTCCTTAGCATTAGTTAGTTCATAAGTAGTTTTTAAGTTTAGGGACTGATGACCCCTTAGTTAAGTCCCATAAGCTATACAAACATGTGAACATTATTGAACAACAACAATGTAAATCATCTTTCTAGTTCAGGCTGGTGTCAAGGTCAATGATTACATTGGTCAGTTATTAACTAGGGTTGAGGCATCTCAAATGTATGCTACAGGCTCAGGATAAGGATTGTCAAAGAAATGATGCAAGTGATCACCGTTTTGTTCCAGCCTGATGACCTTATCTGTTTGGAAGGTTGAAGTCTGTGAGAATCTACTTTGACTTCACTTTAGGCCATACAAGGTCACAAGACCACTATTTCACATTACTTATGCAGTCTAAAATTGTGACCCCATCAAGAGACAACTGAAGGTTAGGGAGATGTCCACACCTGGGAATGAAGCCATACAGAGGATAAATTGGTAGTTACAACATGTCTTAACAAGGTGAAAGGCAACACAAGTGGTAATGTCGATATCAGTACAATGAGAATCACCACCAAAAAGATCACCACCTATTGGGAGCTGCAGTCTGCAAGGACAACTCATTCCCATGGCAAAATAATGTGAACATCAAGGTGCTGTTGTTCTGAGGGAGCAATTTTGCAATTGAAGTGCTGGAAGGCAGGAACCTTACAGTGTAGTGGCTAAAGTGTTGGACCTCAAAGCAAAGGGTCCTGCTGGTTGTACATTTTACTTTATATATAAATATCTAATACTTTCTACATGTATTGATGTTCCATGTGTGTGAAAAGTGCTAAATAAATCGACACGAAGTTTAAACCAGTGTTTGTTAGTCAATCATCTATGTCCTAAAACACCTCTACATTACATTATTTACTAGTTTTATTCATCTGAAACTGTTTTCAGTGTTATTGTTACCTGCATATGTAATGGTTACACTGCCAATGGAATGTTAAACCCTCACATTCTATTAAGTATACTACCTTCAGCCCGATACCAGGAAATCATTCTTTCTGTAAATGATTCAAACCACTGACATCTGCTAAACTATTCATTGCCTATGGTTTGTATGTGGTAATGCATTAACTTTTAGTCTCCTATTTGGCTTTATGTTACCTTTATTCCAAATGATTTACTTTCTGACAAAACTTTTGGGTAAAGTTTAAATGGTGAAATAACACGACCACATTCCCACATTTAACTGTACTTTACTTTTACAGTCATTTGGAGGTAAAACTTGTTCTGCAGGTTTATGTCCAAACAAAAGATTGGGAATCAAACTGGTTTTATAAATCTCCCCAATTACCATGGTAACACGTATCACTATTCTTAAAAATTTAATTTTAACGCTTGTTGTGTACTGGTTCAATTGCATTGTTGGTGGCAGTACAATTCCATTACCTTTCAAGTCATCGCATTACTGTAATATGCCAGGGTCCCCCCCCCCCCCCCAGTACTTCCCTACTTATTGGCCTCCTCTGACTTGGCACCAGGTCCTTCTCCTACTCAGCAGGGGAAGTCCTCTGGGTAGAAGAAACTTCAGAGACTACTCAAATGAATATTGCCACATATATTTTAAAACATTATTAACATAGTAATGTAATAAAACATTATAAAACCATAAAACATGAACTTTTGTCAATCATGACAGTTCAACAATACTTGTTGAAATAAAAAAACAACCACCTCTTACACTCTGAGTACCACTTTCTTATCTTTGTGTATCAGTGCTACTTCCGTTTGATGGCACACTATTTCATCTCTGTTACACAACAAGTAGAAACTAGCATCCTTTCACATATGCATAATCTCGTGTGCACCCGGTAGACAATATTACAGGTGCACAATTTTCTGTCCCTTTATATTTTTATAAAATACAAATAACTTCTGTCGGGAAGACCAGGTGAAAGTAATGACCAGTGTGCCGTTACACTACATGCTACAGTAGATTAGATCATGGAACTGAACCACCTATTTCCTCTGCAGTTTTCCGTTCATCACCTTGCTCACCGAACAAGCACTTTAAAAATTGGGATGAAAACAGTATTCCTGCCCAGGAACCAAGGAACTTCTGTGTATGAAGCAGACAAGATTACTACTACATTATGGGAAGTATTGTGGTAGCCTAAGTTCCTACCTTCCACCATTTCTCCACCCATTGTGTAGATGACTATTAATGAACACCATTACTTTAAAGCCATCAAAAATAAGTCTCTAGAATGCTCACACATTTTTCTTATGTACAATCCACAAAAGGTACCACCATTTCCCCACAGCTGTTATTGTGATAACTATCAACAAAAGCGATCACTTCAATAGTCACTGGCAATTTGAGTCCAGCAGCTAGATTTTAAATGGATTCTTTCTACCTACCTGCCTTTTCCTAGTAACACTTACAGCACTAATGTTACTTTTGGCTCCACCTTTTAGTAATATTAGTTAGCATTACCACTGAAGAGACATTGCAAGATGACTGTCACCTTGTTCCTTTGAACTCACTTCAACAGATTGCAGAGCAATGTTGTTGACAAAACTGAATAAGCCCTGAAGTTAATGAGTTCTGTTTCCGTCCTGAATGGAGACACTATAATCCAGATTCAAAATTACTAATTTTGTTACATGAAATACTAGCCTACTCTTACAGTTTTCAGTCCCATGTGCAATATAAAGTTAGTATGATAAAATGGGAAGAGTACCTGGTAACTAAAAAAATGAATTTTTTACTTGTGTAATAGTGCTTACTTCTTTAAAATGGCTAAAAGCACTGGACAGGAATGAAATTCTTTAGGGGTGCAAGAAATATGAAAAAGAAAATAATGTGACAAATACTTTTTAATAGCAATGAATATACATTGTTTTTCAAGTGTGACACACACTCTTACAGCACAAATCACTCTATGCTCAGTTATATTAGTTGGCCAAATCTCAAGTGTCACATGTATTTAGAAAAGGCAACTCTTACAATAATCAAAACCAAATAAAAACCACAGCAAGAGAAAACATGTAGTCGTGTTTTCTGTTCTTTCTGTCATCTCCATGGGAATACAGTGTACTGTTAAATAATTAACAAATTTATATTAAAACAATTCAGGACAGAGAGAGGGAAACAAATTTACATAATGATTGATAAATATAATTTATCCCAAGCTGATCTTTGCCATTTTCATCTTCCTTAGGTCCAGTTACTCCTATGGAACAAGCTTGACAGACAGTTTAAATTCTATATTTTAACAATATGCTGTGTATTTGCATCAACTGCCAACTACAGCTATCTGTCAAAGATGGTTTAACTGTGTTTGCTCTGTATTAATGAAAAAGATTTTACTTAAAAATTTTAAGTTACAACAGTGCAGTCATAAAGAGCTTTTAAACATTTGCAGTCAACAGATTAACATAATGTTTAAAAACCATTTACATTCACTCTTTTCAAGTAAAATACAAAATTTTATCAAAGAAATGAGCAATGGAGCTTCCTTTGGCAGGCAAAAAACAACAGCACTTTAAAAATATGACAGTATAGTAACCATAAGATACAAGCTGCTTCCTTTATATTTGCTTTTTTAAGTATATACTTCAACAAAATCATGCATATTGTACAATGTGCCTATACACACTGTTTGCTAATGTCAAACACAATTGTAAACAAATTATGTTCAAATAGTGTATGCCTTTAGACATAACTTCAGAAATTAGGATTTATTGAACAGGGCCTTGTGGATTGTTCCAATATCCGGAGCAACTGACGACTTCGTGCCTGTTGGTAATTTTATTGCGGCATCGGACGATGACCGTAATCCACTGAAACATAACATACTGTTTTGCATCAATTGTGACTAATTCTTTTAACACATTTAAATGCTATTCCTAAAGTATATGTTGTACTAATTATTGTACTACTACAAATGACATGCTGTGAGTAAACTTTCATTACCCAAAAGGTACGTAATACGGTGCCAGGGTGTAAGTTCAGATTTTCTCCAGGGTGATAATACACTTTTCTATTTTAAGTGACAATATTATCCTTTAAAATGGCATTTAACATCTTGGGTTTAAGTGGATGTTGGTAATTGTGGCACTTCATAAGTCAGGTGCAAACATCCAGTCCGAATGGTTTTTTTCCCCCCTCCACTTTAGTTTTGTGCAGGAAGATCACAAATATTTCAGTTTTTCCTTGAGGACACATATTTTATTATTTATTAGTTGTTCACTTATCATTTATATCTTAAAATATGTTTCTGTCTTGTAAGAATGTGTTACAATTTTAGAGTACGCTACTAGGCAAGAACCTAACAACACAGCAAAAGTATGACCTCAATGCACAATCATTTACAAACTCATGATTGGCTGTCTTCACTTCCCAAATTTTTGCAAAGGTCCATCATTACTCATACCGGCCAACTTTTGGAAAGGGCTATTAGATTTTTGTGTCTTGCTAATTTTACTAACGATTTTCAACATACCCGACTTGACAAAATACTAATAATTCTGGGTTACAAAAGACCCTAATTCATGGATTAAACAGGACACTTCAATGAGATCAAATCTACTTACATAATAGGCTAAAGATTTGTAGATGAACATAAAAATCAAGAAGAAATTAAGGTTAAACAACACCAGGCATTGTGGAGGCATTTTCTTGATAAATTAAGGGGGGAAACCACAATAGGAGGTTTCAAAAATCACACTTTTTTTTATTGCATAGGTCGTTAGCTTAACTATCCCAGAATACACTGTCAATGTTTCAAAACAAAATTCACATCTGTTTACATATTAAAAACATAGAACACCCGACCAGTTCAATCTCACTGTAGCTTTGTATACTAACAAAGCCCTGACACTGCTGCTGTTCCTGTCCTGTCAAATATCAGTATATGAAGTACTAGCAGCACCAAAGTATATCAGTTAAATTTAAGTTAGAGCATTGCCAAACCTTACTCTGAGTCCATTCTGGCACAGGGTGAATATGAGTCAACAGAATGCCGCAGTAGGCTTGGTAAAAGAAAGTTACATGGGAACCAGCACAAGGATGAACTGAGAGATAACAACAGAGCTCGAAAAGCTGGCTCAAAAAAACTCCACAGTTCTACGACTGAAAATGTGACTGAATAAATTGCATTTCTATTGTGTCATCGAAATCTGAGATACTAATTTGCCACAATTGCAAGCAAAATGTTACATTTGAAGAACCTGGAATCTGAGGCCTTGGTTTTAAACTCATTAAGTGTAGGAGTAGATCTAGAAAGATAAAGTCCTCTAATAAATACCAGATTCGAGATAAATGCAACTTAAGCATTGGTAGACAAGGGTAGAGATTATTCTGCAATTATATGGACATTGGCAGCAGCATGACTGAAGAAACCTATAATAAAATTGTACATCACATCCATGTTGCTGCAAAGACAGTTGACTATTATTGTAAAAAAAAGCTGTTGAGGAGGAGAAAAGAGAATGAACAAAGAGGAAGACCTATTTTGAATTTCAAGTGTCTGGGAAAAAGATAGGGTTCAACTCTTTGCCTGGAGTTACACTCATAACATTTTACTGTGGCAAAGTCATCGATCTAGATGCGCAAAGCAGTTACTGTCATGCTTGCGCAAAATGGCAGAACAAATCCATGAAATCTCCAGAATATTGAGAATGGAAAGAAGCCCACGGCAACTAATACTATGCAAAAAATCATGAAGGATCAGCAGGAAGCATGGAAGTGGAGTCTATCAAAAAAATGTTTTTGGTATCAGAAGACGTGCACAGCATAAAATACGGATACTATATCGGCGAAAGTGATTCTCGGACATCTGCATCAATTCTCGATTTGAAACCTTGTGGTGATGATCATCTAGTTTTAGAAAGTGAATGTATAGTTCACATCCAGAAGAGAATGGGGATTTGCCTCCAAAACATTCCACAAACTAAAAAGCTTGAGTCATTACTGAAAGATTTCAGCACGTATTATGGAGCAGTGATTCAAAGACATGTAGATAGTATGCAAGGGGGGGGGGGGATGGTGACATATTATCATATGATTTTCAAGAATGAAAATCTTGGACACGAGGAAGAGGGCAGCTGGTGCGAGTAGCAAAAACGAACAGCCCTAGGAACGGAGCGTGAACCGCACCCTACCCCACCTCGCACCCCCAATCTATGAAGATTTATCAAGGGATAAATTACTTGAGATATGTTTAGGCGGCCACACACAAAATGGGAATGAAAGTTTCAATTCCACTATTTGGTGTTTGCTCTTAAAAACTTGCACTCCGAATTAGAAGTCGTTGAATTGGCATCGTATTTGTCAGCGTGGATATTCAACAAAGATAAATCATCCCTTTTGATGGTCATGAATAGGGCAGGAATTTTAATAGGCATACAAAGCTTCAATTATGCCGAACAAATGGATAACCAGTGCATGAGATGGCAGAATCAACAATTCCTTGGCACCTAAGTAATGTCGTCAAGCTCGGAAAGCACTGCTTCAAGCACAAAACAAAGTCTTTGAGGAAGACGAGGGATTATTATATGGTGTTTGAATCACAGATTTATAGGTTAAGCTTGGTAAATTATTATTAATGTTCCAACACATTTATCTCGAAATGACATTTCACTCATTTGCATGCAGTCTAACCCAAAAAGTATAGACCAATCAATATGACAACTGATAGTATGATACTTTATACAAGTAGAAACTACATGAACCAACTTGTGAGATGATTATATGATTTTAAGGGCCTTGTTCATTAAGAGAAACCTTTCTGAACATTGAAGTACATTGTTCCAATGCCTGCAACATCTTTACTTGTCATTATTGTCACCTGCATTCAGGTTTAAATTCTTAGAAAATAAACCCAAAACCAAAACCTATTTGATTTCAGATGAAACTTGGAATGGCTACTTTGCATGCAATTTGAGACCTATGATCACAACCTTCGGCTGACATCACAGCACATCATTATTCTATGTCGCTGAAATTATTCACATAAATTCACACAAACAGTTGGAATTATAAATGAAAAGATGTCAGAATCTGAGAAAATACTCATTAGTTCGTCCAGAGCTGGGCACAAGTCCGTTGATCTGTTAATCATTAATTAACAAAGTTAACTTTTTGAGTGACAGATTAACTTTTAAGTTAATTTAAAAAAAAAAAATAAAAATAAAAAACCATGAATGGACTCTATAACTTCCATTAATTTGCTGTAAGTCCGTTAATGCGTTACTTTTGTACTCACTCCTTATACAAAAGTCTTGCCGCATAAATTATGCTCATTTTCACACAGATCTCTTCTGTATGTGGATACACCCATGCTATGGGTTTAATCACTTCCTGGAAGCATGTGGTTGATCTTCTGAATGGTACCGCCAAGACCTGAACAGTGGAAATGGGGGCCCAGGGAAAACCCCACAAATTAGCGTAAGTCTGCTCCAACAGAGAAAACTGTGTCTCTGCATATACCTGTGTTAAGTGAGTCTAGGAAGGAAGAAAGATTAAGAGTTTTATGTCCCCTGTCAGTGGTCAGTACTCGCCGGCAGGAGGTTGTTGCTTGTGAATTTTGTGTTAAGTGCACTTTTAGCCAATGGGAGTGATCCGAGTGTCAAAGATGATTTGTGTGTGAAAACGTTATCATGGGCTCAACAGTTGATAAAAATCCGTGGTCATATCTAAGCGATTTTGTTGATTTCATATCTAAATCAGGAGAACAAATTCTTTTTAACTGTAATTCTGCCTTCCGAATAAGTCAACAGTTAATGCTCACGCTTCATGCCTTAATAATCTTCAACAGCACATGAGGAGATGCCAGTCCCTACAGTTTGAAGAAAGAGTCAAGGCAGATTCCAGACGAGAAAAATCTAAAGGGAAAGTTAATATTTTGCAGTCCGATATCGACAGTGGTGCCAGTAGTAGTACTCCTTCTAAACAAAGTATCCCAAGCTAGTGTGGATCTGGGAATAGTCAACTTTTACTTATTAAGTATGACTCTTGTGGAGGCCATTTCACACTATAGTAACATTTGTATACACTCACAGCCAACTTTAGTGTATATTACTTATTTCCTATGTTAACGTTAAACAATTTTTATTATGTAAAATGTTACTCAATTATCACACATATATGTTAATTTAAATGTTAGGAAGTCCTTTCTTAAAGCATTTGTCTGGAATGTAACATTGTATGGGAGTGAAACGTGGACGATAAGGAGTTCAGATAAAAAGATGATAGAAGCTTTTGAAATGTGGTGCTACAGATGAACAATGGGTAGATCATGTAACTAATGAGGAAGTGCTTCAGGGAGAAAAGGAATCTCTGGCATATCCTGACTAAGAGACGGGATAGATTGGTTGGACACATTCTGAGACATCAAGGAATTGTCAACATAGCGTTAGAAGGAAGCGTGTGGGGTAAAAATCGTAGAGGGAGACCGAGGGACGAATATAGTAAGCAGATTCAAAAGGGTGTAGGTTGCTGAACGTATTCTCAGATGAAGAGACTTGCACAGGACAGGGTAGCGTGGAGAGCTGCATCAAACCAGTCTGCGGACTGAAGACAACAACAACAACAACAACAACAACAACACATTGCACAGTGGTAGAGTGTCACCACTCCCACCACTGCCAGAAGATCGCAGGTTCGATCCCCGCCAGCTTCTAGGATTTTTATCTATCATTTTCCACTTCTTTACCTCTGGCAGTATTGCTCATGTGAAAAGTACCGAGTAGCATCATGGTTCAGAACCCACGTTAAACTGTAGGTCCCCCTATACTGGCTGGGTAAGTCAGTTTGAAGGTCGGAGGAAGGCAACGGCATACCACCTCCAAACAGGACTGTGCCTGGTAAAGCACTGTGGGGTTCAAACCAATCTTCGGATTGTTGACTGCTTTACCTTTTTTACACAGTAACATACACTAAAAATATGTTAGTTTGACTTAAAAGTCATAGCTGTGGTCCTTTTTAATTTCATAACAGGGGCCAGAACTTCTGGTCTTCAAAACAGAAATAGAGTCATTCCATATCAAATTAACTAATTTCGCAACATTTTCCTACTCAATCATCACAGATTTCGATGAAATTTTATGTGAAGATTCACACATATCCTTATTGAACATCAGGGTTTTAAGGGTCATCGAAGCAATACTGGCCAAGATATAGTCAGTTGTTTGACACCATGTGCGACTTTCTGAAAGGCAAGCATGAATTTCTGGTGACTTTGAGCTGTGGTAGCATGGCCATTTTAAAGAAATGAAATTTGGCCATGATGTACAACTGTATGCATTCTTTTGGGAGTAATAATGGACATAATTTTACATGTCATACACAGCTAAAAAATTCAAGCAAAGGTATTTAAAAAAAAAAAAATAAAATCCGTGTCTCCAAAAAACTACTAACTTTGGTGTCATATATCTCAGTGTGAATTTGAAACTTGGCACCTAACAATACAAGGTTCTCAAATATAAAATTTTGTTTATGTACTGCTTTCCAATATTGATTAGTCAAGTGCAGAAAAAGAATTGAAATAGAATATTTTCAGCCTTATTTTGTAAAAAAAAAAATCATGTTCTATGAAACTTTCCAAACTGGACTGATTAGAAGGACCATTATTTCAGCTGGAAAAGAAAAATAACAAAACATGTGTTTGATCATCCAATGCAGGCTACCAATGATAGATAATTTGAATGAAAGTTGATTGCATAAATCACAGTACGAAAAAAGTGTAAACTTTGGATTATTATGTTTCCTAAAGTAAATACGTGCTGAACTTTAAACTTAAGAAACCACAAACGCATAGGTTTAATTCCCAACATTGATGAACAATGCTACATAAATTTAAGGAAACTAGGCGGAAAATAGTGCTGCCAAGAAAGTTCTACCTTTGGGTTTTTATACGCTTTTATAATGAAAGCCATGATAAAACATGAAACTTGGCACACAACAACTAAGAAACATAAGATTTATCAATAGAAATTATTATTTATGTACTGCTTTCCAAATTAAAACAAAAAGAAGTTCCTACTTACAATTTTTGTAAAAAATTGCAAAAATCTATCGCATTAAATTTGGATTGAAGAAATCTGTTTCCCACAATTGATTTCATAGGATGCACAGTTGGAAAGGGACTGTTTTCAAGACTTCTGAAAATCACATTCTACTTTCGAATGTGCTGTAACAAAATGAAAATTTGAAGGAATGTACCATCGCAACAGACTACACGGCAGCAACCTGTTGTCTGTGTTTGTCTGCATAATTTTTTTTTTTTTTTTTTTTTTTTTTTTTTTTGTATTGACATTGTACATTGTAATTCACTGTGATGAACCTAGACTCAACCAAGGAACTGAGGTCCTGCTGTTTTACAACCCTGTCCTCTGACTATAATACTGTAGTAGACGCAGTGTTGGTCTTCGAGTTGAGCTCCCAGAACTGCCTGCAGTGATGTGCTGGTTACCTAGAACCTGTCTTGTTAATAGTGGCCCTTACAAAGTACTGTAAAATGTAGTTTCAAGTTCAAGAACTGCCTTTCAGTGTAGTAAATTCTGTTTCAAATTGATGTCAGTTATCAATGTGTGATGTTTCAATGGCTGAATGTATGATTGGAAAGAAATATCCTCATAATGCCAAAAGGAAAACTTCTATTCGAAGAAAATTGGGCTTTAATCTTTGAACAGTTGGCCAGCCGAGCAAAAATTACTTGTTGCTCTACAAAAAGATATCTTAACTTTTTTCATATCATGAATTATGCATTCAACTTTGATTCAAATTACCTTGCTTTGTTAGCTCGGCTTGGACGATAAACTTTTTGGCAGCTGAAACAATCCAGTTTACAAAGTTTTACAGAACATAGTTTTCTACAAAATAAGGTCAAAAACACCACATTTTCGACCTCTTTCTAAAGTCTTCAACTTTGGACTTAATTCAGTATTGAAAAGCAGTACATAAAATTTAGTTTATGTTAGAGAACCTTGTATTGTTATGTTGACATGTGCCAAGTTTCATGTTTGTCATAGCTTTAAACCCCGAGATATAGGATACCAAACTTTTAAGTTTTTTTGGGCACAGACTTTTTTTTAACAACTTTGCCTGAATTTTTCTGGCCGTATACGATATGTAAAATTATTTCCATTATTGCTCCCAATAGAATGCATTGACAGTACAGCCTCTATATTTATTTTCATTTCGAATACACATGAGCGTGCATTGGGCACGATTGCGTATTTTGGGTTGCCGCTGCCGCCATTTGCAGTGGCGTGGTCCATGAAGGTGGAAATCACATGACTGGTAAAACCCAAAGCGACCAGTGGTCATATAGCAGCCACGAGATCGTCCGCTATGGCGGCTATCTTGACGCCTTTAATAAAAGCCATTTTTGAAAGAAAACTACTTGCAAACCAAGCAAGATACCGGAAAGCTGGTACCGTCATTTTAAAGGGAATTTTAAGGTGGACAACATGGTGTATTTTTATGTTATGTGCATACCATAATTGTTGAGCTATTTACCGATAAACAATTTCATAATGATCGAAACTTCATAAATATATAACTAATAAACAAATGAAACAATGTATATGTATGATGTGTCTATGGATAGATCTCAGAGCTTTTTCAGACTACGATAGCAGATGGTTTATAAATATTACTGTTTGGGAAGTATTTAATAGCAAACGTTTTCCGTAACAAACTTTTGATAATTGACACATAATACTTATGTAAATTATAAGAAGGATGACAGTACACACATTAGGTAAGCACTAGGAATACATGTATAGCAAATAATTTAACCATTTATGTTATTTTATTAAGTGCAAATGGCAGTTACAAGCCAGCAATTAAAAAAACGCTACTAATTTTAAAACTATTTCTTGTGTATAAAAACAATCAACGTCATTGGAAATCTGGTAAATTATACTATTAAATTGATGTAATACTTGTATAAAACAAGTCCCAGTTAACAAAACTGTCCAGTTTGGAAGAAGGCTATAAATAGTGGGCCACAATTTTTATATTGGCAGTATCCGATCAGGCTCCTTGGCTCCATGATTTTCGGTGGGAGATCTTAAAGTTTTCGTGGTAAGGAACTTGTAAAATTTTCACATCCCGAGTCCATAGGTCGGGACTTCAAGAGATTTTTCGGTGTCAGAGAGGACGTTAGTCGATACTTCGAAAATTTTGGTTTTTGGTAATAGAGAAACAAAAGTAATAAATTTTCTTGTGAGTTTGGAACAACTCAAGACTTGTTATTTTCTGTAATTTGTATACACAGTAGTGAACTTTCCGTGAATATATGTTGTTTCAATTTTGAACAGACAATATTTCGCGTGTTTAGCCACGTGAACTTTAAGGGGTCTATCACTTGCACTGAACTGGACAATTAGTATTTCTTTTATTTTTGGAACTCGCATATGTAACCAAATTAATAAATATTATAGGAGGAGGCTTTCATGGTGGGAAAAATATATATAAAAATAAAGATTGTTCGACTTACCCAAAGCACAGGCCCGCCGATAGGGAAAAAACATAAATGAAAACACACACAAACAAACATTCAAGCTTTCGCAACCTAGTTGGTTCTTCAGGCAGATTAGGGAAGGAGAGGGACAAGGAGAGGATGAGGGTTTTAATGGAGTGGGTAAGGAGTCATTCCAATCCCAGGAGAGGAAAGACTTGCCTTAGGGGAAAAAAAGGAAGGTAAAAAAATACACACACACACACACCCATACATATTCACACACAAACACACCTACGCAGACGTACTGTGGAAAGCAAAGAAGTTGGACAGAGATACCACTTGAGGCAGAGGCTCTGTCCAGAGAACCGAGGAAAGATGTTAAAGATGGTGGGCGGGAATTTGAATTTAGCAAAGGTTGAGACCAGGTGGGCAACGGGAAGAGAGAATATAGAATATGCTGAAGGGCAAGTTCCCATCTCTGGATTTCTGAAAGACTGGTGTTGGTGGGAAGTATCCAGATAACCCGGACAGTTTAACACTGTGCCAAGATGTGCTGACTGTGCACCAAGGCATGTTTAGCCACAGGGTGATCCTCATTACCAACAAACACTGTCTGCCTGTGACCGTTCATGCGAATGGACAGTTTATTGCTGGTCATTACCACATAGAACGCTTCACAGTGCAGGCATGTCAGTTGGGAAATCACATGGGTGCTATCGCAAATGGCTCTGCACTAGATCGTGTACACCTTTCGGGTTACGGGACTGGAGTAAGTGGTGGTGGAAGGGTGCATAGGGCAGATTTTACAAAAGGGGCTGTTACAAGGGTAGGAGCCAGAAAGTAGGGAAGGTGGTATTGTGATTTTATAGGGATGGATTAGGAGGTTACAGTGGTTAGATGGGCAGTGAAAAGACACTCTTGGTGGAGTGGGAAGAATGTCATGAAGGATGGATCTCATTTCAGGGCAGAATTTAAGGAAGTCGTATCCTTGCTGGAGAGCCACATTCAGTCTGCTCCAGTCCCAGAAAGTATCCGGTGACAAGAGGGGCACTTCTGGGGTTCTTCTGTGGAAGGTTCTGAATTTGGTGGGGATGAGGAAGTGGCTCTGGCAATTTGCTTCTGTACCAGATGACAGCTGCCATCCATTCCACATCAAACGTTCCCTTCCCTACAGCTTAGGTCTTTGTGGCAAATGAGTCTGCTCCAATCCCGAATCTCTGAACCAGTACACCAATAACAGCTTTCACACCCCGCAGCACCCAGTTCCGATAGGGTAGGATAAGCCTGTGACAGGACTGGAATAGGAAGTGCTGGGTGGGTGGATCGGACAGGTCTTGCAGCGGGGTCTTCCACAAGGATATGATCCCTGTGGCAGTTAGCTGGGTTTCGGGGTGACATATGGAGATGAACTAGGATGATGTGGAGGTTGGGAGTGCAACGGAACACCACTTTAGGAGGGGTGGAAAGGATCTTGGACAGGATGTCTCATTTCTGGGCACGAGGATAGAAAATCAAAACCTTGGCTAAAGATGTAATGTAGTTGTTCGAATCCAGGGTAGTACTGGGTGACAAGGGGAGCGCTTTTTGTGGATGGTTAATGGTGTTAGGAGGAGGATTTGGGATGTTTGAGGATATGGCACGGGAGATCTGTTTGCGGACTAGGTCTGTGGGGTAGTTTCTGTCTGTGAAGGCCTTTGTGAGACCCTCAGCATATTCAGGAAGGGTGTTCTTGTCAATGCCGCCCACGGGTGGCCAAGTTGTAAGGGAGGGATTTTTTGATGTGGAAGGGAAGGCAATTGTCAAAGTGTAGGTGCTGTTGGTGGTTGGTAGGTTTAATATGGACGGAAGTGTGGATGGAGCCATCAGTGAGGTGGAGGTTGACATCCAGGAATGTGGCATGGTAGGTTAAGGAAGAACAGGTGAATTGGATGGGGGAGAAGGAATTGAGGTTCTGAAGAAAGGAAGATAGGGTGTCCTGGCCCTAAGTCCAGATCATGAAAATATCATCAATGAACCTGAACCAGGCCAGAGGTTTGAGGTTTTGGGATGCTAGGAAGGATTCCTCCAAACGGCCCATAAACAGGTTGGCATAGGAGGGTGCCATGCGGTTGCCCATGGCTGTGCCTTGAATTTGATGGTAAACTTTCCCCTCAAAGGAAAAGTAGTTGTTAAGTAGGATGAAATTGGTGAGGGTTATGAGGAATGAGGTATCACGCTTGAGTTCAGAGGGACGTTGGGAGAGGTAGTGTTCCACAGTGGCAATGCCATGGGCATGTGGGATGTTGGTGTATAGGGAGGTGGCATCCACTGTGACAAGTAAGGATCCAGGAGGAAAAGGGGTGGGAATGGAGTAGAGTTGGTGAAGGAAGCCCTATTGTGGCTGGTTACTGTGCTCTTACTGAAAGAATTTCAGCCCTAGTTGACCAACACCTCCAACCAGTTGTCCAAAATCTGTCTTCCCACATCAAGGATACCAACCACTTCCTCCCCGTTATTGAATACACTTTCACTGCTTCTAATCATGTTTCGAAACATAAACTGCTTCTGCTACAGAAACATATTACAGCTTAAGTGTATAATACACTTTTCAGTTCCTCTATGGATTTTGGACAGTTTTTATAGACAGTTGCTTTTGCTGCACCCCAGAAGAAGAAATCAGATGATGTTACGTTAGGCAATCGTGGAGGTGAACAGCAGCGGCGCAGCGGGGAGCGACCTCATCCAGGGTACGGTGATAGGCTTCTTCCCATAGGTCGACTGAACTCATTATCAGGTGACTGCCTGCGATAGAACTGCTGTGATGGCCGATGTCTTGTGGCAAAACAATCGTTGAATAGTCGCCGTGTCTCTCTGCAGTAGTGTACGACATGTCCAGGGTGCCCACAGTGGAAACACCGTGTGTTGTCTTCCGTCCTCCAGACGTCTGTTCTTATGCGGGGCCAAGGGAGTTGGCCAAGGCCATGTCGGCCGGTTCCTAGGCTGTCGTTTGGCAGCTGCAACGTAAGTCATTGCAGGGCGAGACTATTCTTCACTAGCAGGGCGGACAGGTGCTAATGTCTGAAATACTTTTTTCTCAACACAGTCAGCTTCCTCATGACATGATTTACAGGGCTTACACCCATGGCCATAATCTGAGGCTCGCTTGGTCCAACAGTCCCAGCTGCCATATACTGTTGTAATTCTTCTCTCACAATTTGTTGTATGAGAGAAGCTAAGTCACGTTGGACTTCCACAACAGCCATAGGGACTACATTGGGGAGTGTCATTTCTTTCGTCCAACCCTCTCTTCAATCCGCTGGGCAACACTTGATGAACTCTTCCGTCGTAGAGACGTGTTACCAGAAGAGCTTGTTACATGTCTTCTGCAATACCCTTCATCACATGGCATGATTTTGTCGGCCTCAGTCATATCCGGGTTAACTATTTCACATAGGACCATAATATTCTGTATGTACGACTGTGTCGGCTCACCATGTTGTTGGGCCCGGTTCTTCAGTTCTTTCGCCAAGCGGATTTGTCGCTGGCGGTCTCCAACCGTCTTCTTTAAGTTCCATCTGGAACGTTTCCCAGTCATTCAGCTTCTCTTCTTTGTTTCCAAACCATTGCTGGGTTGGTCCATCCAGATTGAAATAAATGTTGACCAGGCACATTGTATGATTCCACCTGTTATACTTAGGGACTCTGTCATAATCTTTTAGCCATTTGTTGGGGTCCTGCCCAGAGTCTCCAGAGAACACCGACAGGTGTCTGATGTGCAGCTGGCTTACTGCTGGTTTTGTGTCAATGGGTCTTGTGATGATACAGACTTTTGGAAGGACATATTTGGTATATCCCTTGTATTCCAGTTCTAATCTGTGTAAGCGACAACTTTGCATAATCAGAGCTACGGGGATGCAGCTGTTGCGCAGTATACCTGGCACCTCCACCAAACAATGCTGCATTGAAATGTAAGCAGGATTGACTTTAAAGGCAGGGTTGTCAACTGAATACAGTACTTATTCTGAAAGCAGGTTTATTGCATACTGAAACATACATGCAGCACTGACTGACTCTTGGGCAGAGTGTTCTACTACTTATACACAGACAGAATGTTCCAGAAATTAGAAGAATAGTTAACATAAGAAACATGTGGGTCACTCCATGTCAACTCACCTAGCACTCCCTGCTCTACCATCGCAGCTTTCTTAAAATTTTATGTGAACATTGGTAAATTTTAAGGCTCGTAGAAGCAATGCTGTCCGAGATGTTGTCAGATGTTTGATACCATGCGCGACTTTGCGCAGGGCGAATATGAATTTTGAAGACTTTGAGCTGTTATAACTGGGGCAATATTTCGTTAACAGAAATGACATTTGGCCATCTTGTAGAACTATGCACTCTCTTGGGAATAATAATGAAAATAATTTTACGTGCCATATACAGCCAGAAAAATTCAGCCAAAGATGCTAAAAAAAAGAAATGAAAGAAAAGAAAAATGCGGGGGAGGAGGAAATTCCAAGTTTTTTTCCTGGATTTCCTCATTAAAAATACACCACCCCCCCCCAGCAAATACACTTTCTGCACAGTGAGAAATGCTTTTTTCCACTAGAAATCACAAGGGACAAAAAATATTCATTTTAACGATAATGCGAATTCGGCTGTTTTTAAGGAAATAATGCAAATTTGACGGTTTTTGAGAAAATAACGCGAAATCGGAGATTTTTGTTTTTAGTTAATGCGAAATCGGCGATTTTCAACGAAATTATGCTATATCTGGATAAGAAATGTCGTAAATTTAATTATGTCAGTGATATATTTAATGTAGAAATGTACCATATCCAAATGTAGTGACTATTTTTATTATTTTGTAATGCTTACTGTAATAAGACAGCGCCACACATTGTCAAGATGCACATATTCACAGTAGTACAATTACCGATCGATAACTGTCAGCAAGCTTATTTCTCTCTCTGTGTAAGTTACAAAGATGTTACAGTAATTAATAATGAGACGATTGTTTTCACATTTCGATGGATTTCTTCGCCAAAATGTTTGTAGCATTTTGAAACCATTTGAGATTATTTTCCGGGATCGAACGCTGACCTGGCAGTTTGTAAATTCTGCGTATTCACAAGGTCTTTGAACAGCGTCAAAGTTAAGCAGTTTTGCCATTATAATCTTTGATTGCGCTTTTATAGTTAGCCTTGATTGTTATTGTTACTGTTTCACGGCGACGTGGATTACTACTCTCGGACGGACTTGATGTTGGCTCTCTCTCATGCTTATAATCACTGCAACTGGGTTTCAACAAACGCTTTCTTTTGTGGATGTTCATTTTATCATCTTCTGGACTTTGTCCATAATAACCTAGTCAGTAAATTTATTTACGAAAGCGCCGGTGTAATGTGATCATGTTTGAAACAATCTTTGAATGCTCTTTGAAAAGTCAATCATATAGAATGAGGAGAATAATATTTAGTGTGTTGACCCAAATTACATAATCCTGTTCGTGCTGTGTTCTCGACAGGTTTTTTTTGGTGGCTCAGTCAATTATCCAGATGGATGTGTGTTTTGTTTTTACGCCACTTGTCCAGTTATTTGTAAAAATTCCATTTATTGAGGGAGGTGGGTGCAAGAAAAGAACGCCAAGCAGGAGGGGGGGAGGGGGGGAGAAAGTTTGTGACCCAGAGTCACTGAAAAACACCCATAAGTGCAGAGCATAAATCAACCTTACTACTTTTAAAAAAATAAGGAAACTTTAAAAGTTTTTTTTTATGAAACGTCTGTATTACAGACGGGAAACAAAATTTAAAACTCAAACTTATACCAAAACGTATATCAATCTTAGCTTCAAAGCCAGTTGTGACTAAACATTAAAAAATATTAGGAAAATACATTTTTGACACATTTTAACCTCGAGTTAAATATCTTTTCTACATATTTAAGAAATATTTTGTTCCTGAGAAACACTTTAAAAATAAGTGACCCACCATTTTTTTGCTTTTTTCATATAAAATTTCTCTTGTAGCAAAGACTTTTCATTTGTTTACAACACCGCTGCAAAGGCGAAGACTTTTGTTAAGCCTGCATTAAAATATATTCTTCTATTCTTCAATATTGGTATTCTCTAAGAAATTGCGACAATATAACAAATATTTAAGGCAGCAAAAAAAAGTTTGTTGACCTGAAAAAAGGGATAACCTGCTGGATACAATCATTGGCAATTTTTTTTCACAGTATTTAAAATACTTGGTGTGAGTAATTTTTTTCTTCCCCCCCCCCCCCCCCCCCCCACACACACACACACACACACACATCTGCATCAATATTGTTTGTTAAAATTATTTTTTTCAACATCTGTATCAAATTTGACCCACCGTATCTTATGAATAGTGTAATTTTCAATATACCATTGAAAAATTGTTGAATATGACAAAAATATAGCACTGAAAATGAAAAAAGATTACCAGAAAATAACACCGATTTTGGCCGTAAAATAACACCGATTTTGGCCGTAAAATAACACCGATTTTGGCCGTAAAATAACACCGATTTTGGCCGTAAAATAACACCGATTTTGGCCGTAAAATAACACCGATTTTGGCCGTAAAATAACACCGATTTTTTCCTGTCCCTATAAATCACAATATAATTTCCCTTTACTAATCCTTCAAGAGGTAAATGTTTTGTACAACAATGTAGGACTTCGTGTGGCTTAAATGCATTTCATGGGGTTGACATTTTTTGTAACATGATAACTGAGTTAAATAAGAACAGTAAATCATCAGCCAGGTGCAAACATCCAACAAGAATGATTTATTTTTTAGTTCCTATGTTTCGTACATGCAGCTAGAGTATATTTCAATATTTTTTTTTGTGATGGTATCGACTAATTTATGAGAGGTAGCTTTGAAAAAATACTTTGCCATTTTTTAATGATTATGTTATGATTTCAGTGTTCTGTTATGCTTCAACCCAATAGAGCAGGTTTAATACCACTATCACACTGAAGCTCTACGTTGGAAAAATATTTAGCCGTGATCTTCAAATATCACACGATTTTAGAGTATGTTTTTAGTCATGAAATAACTAACATAGTAAAGGACAACCATAATGCACAATTATTTACAAAGTCCTGATTGACTTTTCACTACCGATAATACTTTCAAGGATATTTGTATTTTTTACCACATCACTTAATAATTTGCAATTTATCTATGAAGGAACTAAAATAAATATCATAAACTAACCTTGAGGCTTTATCTTTCTTACCCTGTGCTACTGTTTAAGGTATGTCAAACCTACATGTGCCATGAAAGTTTTTAATAATGGCTGGTCTTATGAACCCAAAATCTTTCGAAGTGGTGGGTCATTTAAGTGTTAAATTTTGAACAGGAGTCAAATGGTTCACGATTAAGAAATTCATAGCACATTCACCACAATTAATGCAATTCATCTCAGGTAAAAGGACATTTGCTTGGAAAGTAATGCTTCTCAACCCACTCTTTGCATATTTTCTGTGACCTGTTGGAAAGGTAGATAGAAGAGACATCTTGCTCCTCAAAGGCAGTTTTTGTTACAAAGTATTGCATAGTCTTTGTCCTGAAGCATTTGACACATTCTGCTATCAACAAAAACTTTGTGTTGGACTGTTTTGTTATAAATCTCACATTTTCTTTTCAAATAATGTTTTATTTTGGTGGTGGTGGTCTCATTTTCATCCTTTTGTCTGCAGTAGTGGACTAAAGTAAAGTTCCTACCACTTGAAATTACAAAAAATTACTGATCCATAAAATAATGAAAAATACAATGAGTTCTGAAAAATTTCAGGGGAATTGGCCCAATTTCTCTTTCATGAAAAAAATTTGAGTGTCTCCCAATTTTGCGGTTGTCCCAGGAAGTATACACCCTGGTTTAAGGAGGGAAACTTTGTAGTGTTTTAATGAACTGCATTAAATTACCATCTGCTTGAAGAAACTGTTTGCTTCAGAACTACAGTACTAGTTCTCAGATGGACTAGCTACCTCATTACTGCCAAAAATATAGTTTCCATACCCTACAATGAGGGACAATCAGTTTTTGTAGGAGTTTTATGAATCTTTTCAGCTAAACATGTATCTATGTTCAATGAAAATTTAGTCGACTATTTATGATAAAAATGGCATCAGTTCATTTTTCATGTTGCAATTGATGAAACAGTTGTGGTCTTTGAAATGCAAACTAAACTAAGATTACGAAGGTGACTAATACCCAAATGCTAGTCTAAGCTGCACCAGGTGTCACTCTGGAGGCCGAAATAAAACATTGACAGAAATTGAAAGTCTACAGATTGTACATGAAAGAAAACACAGCACTATCAAAATAGTCAAGATATACTTACGTGGAAGAACTTCGACTGCCACTTTGAATGACAGGAGGTCGAGAATTTACCAACATGCACTTCATAGGTTGGCCATCGAGTTGTCTATTATGATAAACATCAACAGCACGTAACGCATCCTCCAGTCTAGCATACACAACTTCTGCAGTGCCTGGCCGCACCAAACGTGATACAACTAATGTCCCAATGTCTTCGAACAACTCCTGCAAAACAAGGAAGCATGTAAAAAAATTAATTATTGATTTTAGCTTAATTTATCAAAAAATCTTTATCACAGTAGCTGTAAGTTAAAATGTATCCCACAGAGTAATATACCACAACACATGTTAAAGGGAAAAAAGTGAATGTTCATTCTACTGAATTTATGGAAGTTGAGGCACTGTGAAGGGGAAAAATACAAACTTATATGTCAACCCGTTTCATTATTTTAGCAATAAATATTACCCCATTCACCTGCATTTCATCATATGGTGTTTAAATTTAAAGTGCTTGAATGACATCTGATAATGTATTTAATATGTCAATGCTACTTTTCTCACTCTAAAGTGTTTCATATATATCTTTGATCTATTCTTTAACCCTATCCACAACATGAAACTTTTAAGAACCAATTTAGTTACATCTACATACATACTCTGCAATACACACAAAGGTGCGTGGCGGAGGGTACTCAGTACCACTATAAGTTACTTGCTTTCCTGTTCCACTCACATATAGAATGAGAGAAAAACCAAATGTTTATATACATCCCTACAAGCCCTGATATCTCTGATCTTGTCTTTGTGGTCTTTACACAAACTGTAAGTTGGTGGCAGCGTAATTGTACTGCAGTTCGCTTCAAATTCTGGCCCTCTAAATTTCTTCATAAGTGTTTCTCAAAAAGAACATAACCTTTCCTCCAGCAACCCCCATTTGAATTTCTGAAGCATTTCAGTAACATGCAATTATTGAACCCCCAGCAACAAATATAGCCACCCGCCTTTGAATTGCTTCTCTGTCTTCCTTTAAACCAATCTGGTGAACCTCCCTAACACTTGAGCAATAGTCGAGACAGGATCACACATATGTTTTAATATGCAGTTTCCTTCACAGACAAATTACACCTTCCCAAAATTCTCGCAATAAACCAAAGTTGACCATTCACCTTCCCCATAACGTCCTTATATACTCGTTCCATTTCATATAGCCATGCAGTGTAACACATAGGTATTTAATTGTAGCACACTACTAATGCTGTATTTGAATATTAAAGGGATATTTCTCCTACTAATCTGCATCACCTTACATTTTTCTACATTTAGCGCCATTCCTCACACTATCTAGAAATATAGTCCACGTCATCCTGCATCCTACTAGTGGTCATTCAATGACGACACCCTACAGTACACCACAGCATCATCAGCAAACAGCCACAGATTGCAACTCACATGTCGTCAGATCATTTATGTAGTCCTATCACACTTTCCTGGGGCATCCCTGACGATACTAACAACTACACCATGACACCTCTGCCTCTTGATTTTACTATTGACACCTACAAGCTGACAGATGACACTGACCAGGCGTTTGCCACACCCATAACCTGCCATTGGATCACCACAACATGTACCGTGACTCATCACTCCACACAAAGTTTTTCCATTTTTCAATTATCCAATGTTTACGCTCCTTACACCAAGCGAGGCATTGTTTGGCAGAATTCCTATGTGTTGGTCTGGAGAGATACCTGCCTATTACACTATACGACCCTCTTCAACTGGTCGGCCTGTAAACTTTTGTATTGTATGTTGTTCCATGCTTCTACTTCACTATCACATCAGTAACAGTGAACTTAGGGATTTTTAGTAGTGTGGGAATATCTCAATGTATAATGACTACTGACGTCACTGATATGAAGTACCTGGCTGTAGGTGGCAACACAATGTACCAATATGAAAAAACTTGTGTTTTGGGAGTGTCCAGATACTTTTCAAACACAGTGTATATTTCTGACACTTTTCCATAAATAAAAACTATTCTAAATGAAAATGCTATTGTTAACGTTTTCAGCAGCCTTACTACTTATTCATTAATGACATAATCAAAATTTTTAGTAGCATTATGATTAGGAAAGTGTAAACAGTGAGATTTCTGATTTTTATTTAAACATCAGATTGTAAAATAACAATTATTACAGACAATATATAATAGTTGGTAACTATGTTAAGTTGATCACATGTGTATAAAAAAAAAATAGGACAACAGTGATACATCAGGTCCCTGTGAGCCATTCAAGTTATTATTACACTAGGAAAGCCTCAGTCAGCACTATGTCAAGATGTAAGACCACGGTCAGTTCACATAATGCAACCCAACAAACATGCATTTCCTCTCCGGGGGACACCACCTTGACGAAGCACTGTTCGTGCGGGTCGAAAGGCTTGAACATCCATGGGAAGCTGAGAGCTATACCGAAGGTAGAGAACCTACCGACGGAAAGACCTAAGCTGATGGATGAGACTAAGAGTGTCCTACAACGTTCCGTCTTCCTTATCCTCTCCCAGTCCTTTCCCATTTCCCATCCCAACCCAAGGTGTGATGCGATCCATGCCGAGGGGTGCGTGGCACATGGGTGGATGTGTCTCGAATGGAGCCAAGTAGCCTTGCACCTCGCGGGGTTATCGTGGTGTGGACCTTGGTGGAATAACAACCTGGAAATGCAAAGGAAACAGGTACGAAGACTGTTTAACTTTGCAAGGCACAAAGGACAATGGGCAAAGTATCGTGAGGCCCTTGTCAATTACAACCTTGCCATCAGACGGGCAAAGGAGACATCCTGGAAGGTATTCTGTGAGGAAGTGGAGGACACGGCTGCTCAAGCGAGACTTCATAAAACCCTCACTAGAGTACCAACTAATCCAGGAGGAACATGGAGGAAGGAGGATAGAAAGTATACGAAGACAGCACATGAAACGCTGGAACTGCTCCTCAAGACTCACTTTCCTCAATATACTCTTGGGATAACTCCGACGAGAATGCGATTCCTGAGAGACAACAGTTCTCAGGTATTCGCAAAGAGGACTGGGATTTGGCCAAGGAGTGTGTCGATTTCAGTAAGGTCTGATGGGCAGTGCGAACATTTCCACCGTTCATGTCACCTGGCCCCGATGGAATCTTTCCAGCTCTCCTGCAACAAGCGGGAGAAAATCTTATTAGATTGCTATGCCGGTTATTCAGGGTTAGCTTAGCAGCAGGAATCATTCTCAATGCCTGGAGGGCAGTGAAGGTTGTCTTCATTCCTAAACCAGGGAGCATTGACCATACCAAGGCCAAGGATATGAAACCAATCAGCCTGTCCTCCTTCATTCTTAAGACATTGGAAAAGCTGGTTAATGCACATGTTGGAGAAAGGAAGTTAAGTAGGGCTCCTCTACATTCAAACCAACATGCATATCAGCCAGGTAAATCATGTGAGACAGCTCTCCACCAACTCGTTGGGAAGGTGGTGAAAGCACTATACATTCAGGAAATAGCCCTCCGTATCTTCCTGGACATCGAGGGGGCTTTTAGCAACACGACCTTCGATTCCAAGGTTAGGGCAGCAGAGGTGCATGACCTAGGAACCACTATATGTAGGTGGAGTAGGGCCATGCTCAGTGGAAGAAAGGTAGAAGCTACCATGATTAATGAAAAAATGGTAATAAACACCACTAGGGGTTGCCCACAAGGAGGAGTTCTTTCCCCTTTATTGTGTAATCTAGTGGTGAATGATCTCATTGGAGAACTAAACTCTAAGCAGTACTTTTGCCAAGAATACGCAGATGATCTTGTCATAGTAATATTGGAAACTTTGTTGACACAGTGAAGAATATGGCACAATGTGCATTGGACATTGTGCAAGACTGGTGCAGAAAACAGGATCTGGGGGTTAGTCCTAAGAAGACTGTTGTTTTACCAATCACGAAGAAGCATATACAACATTCAATTTGGAATCTAAAGCTTTTCAATGAAGCGCTACCTGTGAAGGGGACTCTGGTATCCCAGAACGATAAGTTTGAGAGCCCGCCAGACCAGATGGACTGTGACAACAGCCGTTAGGCGGCGCGCACAACATACTAGCGCTGCGATTGCCACTAAAGCGCTGCACGCAGTGGCTCGCCATTCATCTGCGCAGAGAGCCGCACTATAAAGGGCCGAGAGCCACAGCTTGCTCCTCAGTCTTGTGTTGACTGCGCTCAGTTTACTTTCGATATTCAGTGGTTATCAGGCTTCGTACTTGGCTCCATCACAGTTCCGATTGGCTTACGTTTTGGTCTTTATTTTCCATTAGTTGTTGTTATTGTTTGTCGTTTCTGTGGTCTTGTGTATTGTGTACTGTTTCTCGTTAACGGCGACACTTGATTGGTCGATTGTCGCTAGTCGCTCCCGACCCAGTCCGACCTTCGGTCACTATAATTGGCGACGAGTTGAAAGGTTACATCACGTTTCATAGACGAACGACTTGTGCAACTCGTGGAGCAGCAACAACAACTACAGCTGCTCCTACAGCAGCAGCAAACTGATTTGTTACGACAGGAAATTCAACTTTTGGCGGAATGCTTACAGGTTCACAAACCGTCCAAGCGGTGGTCACGTCGTCGACTGATTTCCGCCCCCTTGCGTTTCCGCCCTTTAACGACGCCAAAGAGCTTTGGAATACTTACTTACAGCGGCTGAAACAGCACTTTGCTGCATTTCAGGTCTCTGATGACTACCTACAACGGTCGCTTTTTCTTTCTTGGGCTTCCCCCGAGACGTTTGTCTTACTGAAGAAGTTGGCCCCCCTCTCCAATCCGGTGGCACTGACGTTCGAGGAGATGTGTGTATTGCTTTCAAACTATTATTCACATCGATTTCACGTTGTCACTTCGCGCCTCGAATTCACAAACAGCCAGGTCAGTCATATCGGTCATGGGTGACAGATTTGCAAGGACTGAGTCGGCGTTGCGAATTCACGTGCTCCAACCCATCTTGTAAAACCTCCTATACTGACTCTCTCATCCATGATGTTGTCGTTCAGTTGGCTCCAGATCCAGAAGCGAGAACGGCAGCCCTCAAGCTGGACGACCCCACTCTGGACGACATCCTGAAGATTGCACATTCTTTCGAGATTGCACAGGCGGCGAATGAGCGCCTAATGGCTCGTCCTCAGGTAGCAACTGTACCACCGCCGCAAAGGGGACGTAACGTTCGAAGGTCTTGCCCCGCCGGCAGCGTCGTGATCCATCCCTCTATGACGTGTCCATGGCCTCTGAACGACCGGTCACTCCTCGTTGGCGTAGGCAACGTGGTTTACCGTCCTGTCCTGACTGTTTTACAACACACCAACGGGCAGACTGTCCAGACCACTGGGCCCACTGTAATCGTTGTGGAAATGATGGACATCTCCATTCGGTTTGTCGGCAACCAGCAGGACAGTCACCCCCGACTCCGTACTGGCGTCAGGGGACAGTTCATGAACTGCAGGCTATTGTTCTCCAGGGTGATTCTCCCGCTACCAAATTTTTTATTGATCTCGGAATAGCTAACCAAGACGTCCGCTTCCAAGTGGACACAGGAGCGACAGTCTCCCTGGTGAACCTCCTGATATATGCCCGTCTTTGCTACCCAGCATTGGACCCGCCCTCCCGCAGGTTGGTAGCATATGGTGACAGCGCGATCCCTCTGAAAGGTCAGTTTACCACTTTGGCACCTTACAAAACGGTTACACATCCTGTAACCCTCTTTGTGGTCAATAGCCACTCAGCTGGAAACATTTTCAGCCTCAATAAGTTCTCACTGTTTGGGTTCTCCATCTCTGATGAGGTGCAGGTCATCTCCGACAGTTCCTTTCCAGGAACTCTACGACCTTTGTGCCTCTTTTGCATCTCTGTTCGAACCGGGTCTGGGGTGTGCCACCAATTTTGAGGCACATATCACTTTACGCCCAGATGCGGTGCTCCGTTTCTGCCGTGCACGCCCTCTTCCGGTCTCCCTACAGATGGTGGTAAAGCTGGAACTCTACCGTCTGCACACCGCTGGAATCATCGAAC
This sequence comes from Locusta migratoria, assembly GCA_026315105.1. Lineage (NCBI taxonomy): Eukaryota > Metazoa > Arthropoda > Insecta > Orthoptera > Acrididae > Locusta > Locusta migratoria. Next base: position 469,361,270 of record CM048744.1, on the reverse strand, counting down.
CTGTCAAAACGAGTGTCCGGGCTACGCCTCTGGTAGTGGTCCTCAAGCCCAATGGCGCCCTCCGCCTTTGTGGCGATTTTAAATCCACCATCAATGCCCAAGCACAGGTCGAAACCTACCCAATTTCACGGCAAGAGGACCTCCTCACAAAGCTTGTTGGCAGTGAATACTTTTCTAAGATAGACGTGGCTGACGCCTATTTGCAAATCCCGCTCGATGAGGAATCTCAACATATCGTGGTCATCAATACCCCTTATGGTCTTTACAAATACAAACGTTTACCCTTTGGGATTTCTTCAGCTCCAGCCATCTTCCAGAGATATCTCGAACAATTAACCATGCCTATACCCGGTTGTGCCAACTATCTTGATGATGTCGTTACTGGGGCTACACGCCAGGAGCACTTGCATAACCTTCACACTCTCTTTACGACATTGCGGGACGCTGGGCTCAGGTGCCGCCTCCGTAAATGCCAGTTTTTCCAAGAACAGGTGGAATACCTTGGCTACTTGCTCTCCAAAGACGGAATCTAGCCCACAGATCGCAATGTATCGGTGGTCGATGCTCTACCATGCCCCCAAAACCTACAGGAATCGCAGGCGTTTTTGGGAAAGGTGAACTATTATGCAAAGTTCCTCCCACAAGCGGCCCATATTAAGCACCCCCTCAACTGTCTTCGGAAGAAAGGTGTGCAGTTCCGGTGGTCAGATGCTTGTGAGCATTGTGGCTGAAGCGCCTGTTGCGTTCGGCACCCTGACTTACGCCCTTTTCTCCATCCCGTCCCCTTGTTTTGGCAGCGGACGCATCTCCCTATGGCATTGGAGCAGTGTTGGCACACCGCAATGATGATGGTACTGAACAACCGATAGCCTATGCGTCCAAGACCCTGACGCCAGCTCAAAGGAACTACTCTCACATAGAAAATGAGGCGTTGGCGATCGTATATGAGGTCAAGAAATTCCATGTGTATCTTTTTGGGGCCAAGTTTACCCTCATTACAGACCACAAACCGTTGGTAGCCCTATTTGGGCCACACTCTCGGCTCCCAGAACGTACAGCCCAAAGACTCTAGCGTTGGGCTCTATTTCTTAGTTCATACAATTACACCATTAAGTACAAGTCTACTACACAACACGCAAATGCAGACGCTCTTTCTTGTCTGCCTTCAGGACCTGACCCAGCATTTGACAGCTGTTTCCACATTGATCTGGAACGGCAAACTACCTTAGATGGGTTCCCTATCACAGCCACGCGCATTGCTGCAGACACACGCCAGGATCCCCTCTTACGACGGGTCATCCAGCATGTACTTCATGGGTGGCCCACTTACTTCCCGAAGTCGACGGCCCCACAGCTACGTGCCTGGTCCATCTCTCTCATCAACTGCCTGTCATTGATGGTGTTCTCCTACTCGATGCTGAGGGCAATACCCACCAGGTGGTTATCCCGCCTGCTTTACGCCCTCAGGTTCTGGATCTTCTCCATCTGGGGCATTGGACCATCGGGGGCATTGGAGTATGTCACGTATGAAATCCCTGGCCAAGAGACATGTTTATTGGCCAGGACTGAACAAAAATGTGGAGGCCATCGTCCGCAATTGCTCCACTTGTGCTAAGCACCAGGCTGCTCCAGCCCAATCTTTCTCTCCCTGGCCTGCTCCACGTCGCCCATGGGACCGCAACCATCTTGACTTTGCGGGCCCCTTTCTGGGATCTATGTGGCTTATTGTCATTGATGCCTATTCCCACTACCCCTATGTAGTCAGCAATGCATCCACCACCACGACTGCCACACTCAATGCCCTCACACAAATTCTTGCTATCGAGGGTCTACCCTGTACCATTGTCTCTGACAATGGGCCCCAGTTTACAGTGACAGCCTTTAAACAGTTTTGTGATGCAAATGGCATCAAACACCTGTTTAGTCCGCCATTCCACCCAGCCTCCAATGGTGCTGCTGAGCGGATGGTGCGAACGTTCAAACAACAAATGCTGAAATCTGTGGGCACCTCCACCAGCACAGCAGCCCTCACATTATTCCTGAGCACCTACAGAACTACTACTATCCAGGATCGTAGCCCGGCAGAACTCCTACATGGCCGACAGCCACACACCCTTCTTCATCTCTTGGCCCCACAGCCCTCGGAACCAAGGACCCGATACACTGGGCAATACGCACCAGGTTCCACTGTGTGGGCCCGTTCCTATGATACAAAATGTTCATTGGTGCCAGCTACCATAGTGGCCACTCATGGGCGACGCCTCCTCTCTGTCAACACTCAGAGGTTTGGAGCGCCGATATACTAATCAACTTCGTCCTCATTTCCCTGCATCATCCCAACTAGTAGCACACCCAGACTCGAAGTCCCTGCTGTCTCCAATTCCCCGATCCCACGGCTACAATCTATGCTCTCTGGCATGATCCATGGCTCCGGTCGAGGTGGACACAGAGATGGCACACTATCAGCCGCAACAATGCTCACAGGGCAGATCACCCTCCGACACACCTCAACCACAGAGGCCCCAAATGCACCTCGGGGCAGCGTCAGCGACCCCAGGGGACATGGGCAAGGAAGTAGAGACCTCGCCTTCACATTCACCCTCTCGGCAATCGCCTTCCACACCGACGCATCCTTGTACCTCTAAGGAGGCCCCACATCCGTACCTTGACTTAGCGGGCTCTCCACCCGTGACACCACTTGTGCCATCGGTCCACCTTCCAAAGCACCGTCCTGGGCGCTTCCGTCCCTACGCGCCCATTTCAGGGGGGGGGGGGGGGGGATCTGGTATCCCAGCACGATAAGTTTGAGAGCCCGCCAGACCACATGGACTGTGACAGCAGCCGTTAGGCGGTGCTCACAACATACTAGCGCCGCCATCACCACTAGAGCACTGCACGCAGTGGCGCGCCTGCCGCGCCGGTCATCTGCACAGAGAGCCGCACTATTTAGGGCCTGGAGCCGCAGCTCGCTCCTCAGTCTTGTGTTGACTGCGCTCAGTTTACTTTCGATATTCAGTGGTTATCAGGCTTCGTACTTGGCTCCGTCACGGATCAGATTGGCTTACGTTTTGGTCTTGGTTTTCCATTAGTAGTTGTTATTGTTTGTCGTTTCTATGGTCTTGTGTAGTGTTTCTCGTTAGCAGCGACGATTGATTGGTCGATCGTCGCTAGTCGCTCCCGACCCAGCCCAACCTTCGGTCACTATAGGGACAGTGAAATATCTAGGGGTTACCCTAGAGGAGAAACTGACATGGACCCCTCAAATCAGGAATATTTGCTCCAAGGCGAAAGGTACTCTTGTGAGTACCAGGAGAGCTTGTGGTAAAAATTGGGGCCTGAGCCCCAAGGGTATGCACTGGATATACACCACAGTGATTAGACCCAGGATAAGCTATGGGGCAGTCGTGTGGTGGAAGAAGGTAGAACAGCAGGTTGCTGCTAAGGACCTCGGTAAGGTGCAGAGATTAGCCTGCTTAGCCATAACAGGTGGAATTAGCAGCACACCAACTGCTGGGATGGAAACCATGCTGGATATGCCCCCATTACACCTTTGGGTCAAGATGGAGGCAGCGGCTGGTGCATACAGACTCTAATCTGGCAACAACTGGAACTCTTTGGGATATCCAGAATCACACACTAAAATAGTGAGTGAGGTAAATATAGGAAAGGTTGGGGAAATGCCAGCCGACTATATTATAACACCATACCGCTTCAACAAGCTTTTCAATATAACAATTGTAAGTAGGGAGCAGTGGGAGAAAATAGTTTGACACCGTACGGGGGATATTGTCTGGTTCACTGACGGGTCAAAATCAGACCAAAGTGTTGGGGCCGGGGTATATTGGGTGCAGCCAAGACTGGAGGGCATCATTTCTCTAGGGAAACTGGCCTCAGTATTCCAGTCCAAAAGCACTGCCATCAGGGCGTGTGTGGAGGAGAATTTGCGTAGGTGCTACGAAGATCGTAGCATCTATATCTATTCAGACAGCCCTGAGATCACTGGCAGCTCCTGCAACAAGGTCTAAAATTGTTGCAGAATGTCACAGGGTTCTGGTGGAGCTAGGGGAAAGCAATAGAGTAAACCTATTGTGGGTCCCTGGCCACTCAGGGATCAGTGGCAATGAACATGCAGACAGATTAGCCAGGATGGGGGCAGAGACTCCATTTATTGGACCGGAACCTGTCCTGACAATCACCAAGGCAATGATCAAATTGGAGCTATATAACTGGCTCAGAAGACAGCACATAGAATATTGGATCAAAGTCTATCAACAGAAATGATGCCAAAGCCATGTTTTAAAAGAAGCTTTGCAATTCTGGGCCTGAACAGGAGAGAGATTAGACTCATGATTGGATTGCTGACAGGCCATGGGAATTTCAAAAAACACCTACATACAATGGGAATAACAGAAGAGGACCCTAAATGTAGGATCTGTGATGATAAAACTGCATCACTTCTAATCTTCGAATGCATTGCATTGGAGAATAAAAGGTACAGAACATTTGGGACAACCAGACCCGAAGAAATTGTGTCTAATAAACAACTGGTAAAGGGACTCCTTGCACTGTTCAAGGGCATTGGTTGGCTTTACTAGATATACAGGGAGCGATACCGCACAATAAACGTAGTTTCGGTGCGGGCAGTGGCGGGTTGGTCCAAGACTGTTTTGACTTCCCTGGAAAAATCAAATCAAATATGCATTTCATTTAACAAGGCAATGCAACACTATTTCAACCAATGGTTTGACATTCAGCCAATTTGTTGTCTTTGCTCATGAAGTGTGCTTTAGGTTGGCTTTACGTGGTTTCTAAAAACACCATTTGTTCATAGGTAGTTCCCGAGGATACCATGATGTTTTGGTATCAAAACTAAGAATTGTGGGGATGGTTATTTCTGATCTTTCTTATCTCTGCCAACTGTTGAAATGTTTGACATTATGAAGAGTACACAGGGGGGAGGGGGGAGGGGGGGGGGAGGGATATGGTAAATCCAAAATTCCCATTTTTTCTTAATCTAATAGCTCAGCCAGTGTCGTTTTAGCTGGTTTCACAGAACTGCTCAAACATCTGAAAGTTGAGAGAAATTTTGGCATTTTAAGTGTGTAGCGGGGAGAAAAACCTCTTACTAGTCCATCCAAAACAGAAGAATATCCAGACAAGTAAACTGAATGCAGTAACAAAATTTTATGATCGGAGAAGCTGACTAAGAAAAGGAAGCAGTTGGCTCACATGAGTGATGCCGCAAAATATTTAGGACTGCAGAGACATTAAACAGGAGAACTATGTAAGTGAGAAACAATTGTTTTGATATTATCATCAATGAAAGTAAAGGAATATTACATTAATTCAATTTTCATAATATTATGAAAAAAGCCTGATGATGGCATAAGATGCCGATAGCCAGTTTTTAATCAAATATATAATTTTGCAGAACATCATGAATTTTTCCTTTTTCATAATAAAGGAATATTATTTATGATGTGAACCCATTTTTAGTTGATTATGAAAGATACCTGTGAGTGAATTAATCACAGTGGTCCCTGTACAGCATAACAATATCATTCACTATGTTCAAGGAGATGTTTGAGGATCAGAAGGCTTCATTCTGAACTTTGATGCAATGTAACAGCCCATGAATTGCACCATACAAAGCCAAAATTGTTCTACGACAGGAAGAAAAAAAGCAAAGAGGAATGTCAAAGAATCAAAGAAATAAAAAATTGCAATAAATAAGCAACATGGTAGAAATTTCCCTTTTACAAATAAAAAAAGAAATTAAGTTTATAATAAATGACAGTTGTCTGAATTTATTTTCAATGTTCATGTTTTGAGCACAGGTGGCAACTATTTTTGTATATATGCAGAGAAAAAAAAGTATGCCAAAAAAAAAAAAAAAAAAAGAGAGAGAGAGAGAGAGAGAGAGAGAGAGAGAGAGAGAGAGAGAGAGAGAGAGAGAGAGCAGATGAAGTTTCATCTCTCTGTGCCTAAGTGTCTAAATCTGGAAGTCAGTGTTCTGGAGATCTTTTGTGACATCTGGAATGAGTAAAACAAGTATGCAACCCTGTTCAAGCTCCATCATCAGGCCCACACAGGAAAAACGATTGGACTTTGTAAAGATGAAATTCCCTTGAAGATGTCATTTGTGACTCAAATCAAACCAAAATATTGGTTTCCTTCTATGATATTTGTTTCAAAATATTGGTATGATTGACCAAGCTCAAGAATGCCAAATGCCAAAGGAATTGTCAGGTTTTCCGGAATTCACTCTTACACCTGTCACCTTTTGTCATCCTTGATGTTAAGCACCAGCCAGAAATAAAGAACGGTCAGTGCATATGGATTATCTGGGGGTAAGGCACTGCTGCCAAATTGATATAATATAGAAAAAGAAACTAGAAACTCCCTCTCCAAAAACAAAATGCAACCCTGGTTTGGTTTAAAAGCATCTACGATGAAGCATGTAAGCAAGCTTTGTTACTTCTTTCAGAAAATAAAAGGTAAATTACAGACTTCAAAGGAGGAGTCAACCTCTAATCTGATTAAAGTACAGTCATTCCTTTACAACATTGTTTAGAATATACGTCATCATTTACAGTTGTATTTTGTTATATAATTATGTACCGCCCCCCCCCCCCCACCCAACCCAAAAAAAAGTTTAATCTGACTGTGGTCTGCTTAACTCACGATTCTCGACATAGCCCGTCCTGACAATAATAATAATAATAATAATAATAATAATACTTCTAGGCTTCAAAATACAATACTCCAGGCTTTAAAAAGAATACTCAATAAAATCAGATCTACTTATACTCCTATGATTTGCAGATGAACATAACAAACAATATGGATTTCTTGTCCACATTAAACAGCAGCAAGCAGTAGCAATTATATTTTCCCTACACAAAATTAAGTCATATTATAATATTTTAATTACATACCCGTATATCTTCCTGGGTCACACTTGGTTGGAGATTGGAAACTACAATCCGATGTCCTTGTGAAGAGGATGGTGTGTGGTGAACACTACTGGATGTATCAAGCCGTGCCTTCAGTTCAGAACTCATTCTGTGTGTCCATGGGCTCTCCTCTTCTGAATCATCCAACCCTGGTCTGTGACAGGCAATATTTACAAACGCAAGACACAATAGCTGCACTAAATCAAAATGTCTGTCAAATTTAAAGAACAGTTATAAGAAAGTTAACTACAAGAAAGAGGTACACACCGCAATCTCAGGCTACTTGGTCTTAATAGGGAGTTTTCCCGTTTCCATTCCTCTCGCTCAGAAAGCAGTAATGATCCATGATTCTGTAATTTATAAATAACATTAATCATTTACAGTAAAATTCAGCAGTATTACAACAGTTTGATTAATGTGAAAGGAGTACCTTGTGTGACCTAGCTGCACTACTCCTTACTATTGCTTCAAGACTCGAAGAATCAGGTGTTGAAGTGTGACGACTGGGAAGTAATGGACGACGTTCACTCAGAAGAGAACTTGGTGAGGGTGGGCAATCTCGACCCCAAGAATATGTGCTATCATGAATTCCATGACCACGAAATGATGTTTCATTGTTTACTGTGCGTCTAATTACTGGTGGTAGCAGATCTGATTAAAGAAAAGAAAAAAAAAAAAGAGATTATTTTTCCAAGCACATAATATATTCAATTAGTGTTTAGAAATATTGTATCTTACACTAATAATAGTACACTCACTAACAAACTTTAGGTGGAAACGTGATTTATGGAAGAATCCCTAGTAGTCCTAGTGGTTGCAGAAGGCCACACCACATTATGATTCCAAACAATGAGAGCATCTATAGCCATTACTCGATACAAGATAATGTAGTATCTGAAAATTTGCATTTATTTTTGGTGATATTCACATCAATGTTTTGCTACATTTGTATCTTTTTTATGATTAGGTGAATTAATATGACGACAAAGCCTTATGCCATCTCTCACGGGATGTGGTAACGCACGTGGAGGAGCAACTGGTCAGCCCACAACATGGAATCCCACGTTGCACTATGCTGCAAAGCTTGGAATGAAAGAACTAATGTGTTAGATTTTTGCTCCATGAAGTGGAATGTGGCCGATGAGATACGAGTTGGTTTTCACATGACAAGCATAGCTTTTAAGCCATCATGTTGCAAACTGAACTCCGTATTTTGTGCCTCCTTTCAGTGTAGTGTACAATGTATGAATATAATCTATTTTAAAGTGCCAGAAAATTGAGGAACTTTTGAAAATAAGTAATTTTAGATATGATTTGTTACAATAAATTACCGTAAAATAAAATGGATAACTGTTAGTGTTATGGTTTGTATAATGTGAAAAAATATTTTTCATATCGTACGGTACAACACCGTTCTATCAAAGGAGTGTCTTCATGATGCTATGCCATAGCTAAATCAGACATGACAACATGTTTTATTTGCAGATTCTACCCACACAGGAGTATATTTCTGGCGCCTGCACACACCGAGCGTAGTTGGTAGCGTCGCAAGTTGTAGTGCAGTGGTGTGAGTTTGCGTCCATATATTTAAAACAAAAAAGTTATTTTACCTTTTTTGTTTCCTTAACAGATTTGGTTCTTTCTTATTAATTTACATTTAATGTCTGATATTCATTATTAAGATGATGAATTAACACATGGTTAGCATTACAAGCTGTGGTGGAAAAGAGATGTAAATAATAGGTTTGCATCTACACTATCCCAGATTTTTAATAAATCGGTTTAATTATGCAACTTTATCACAATGAATGTTTTTTGAGCTGCACATCCCAGGCGTATGAACAAGTTGAAGGTATCAGACAGAACCTATTACCTAGCTGAAGGAATGCCATAGTAAGTTTCTGAATACAAAGAATATGTACAACATAGAAAATAGGAATATATGAGAGAGAGAGAGAGAGAGAGAGAGAGAGAGAGAGAGAGAGAGAGAGAGAGAGATCTGTGGAACTAATACAGGTAATGTATTTCATCGTTTATAGTTTTATTATAATTTTTTGTCGGTGTTTTGGTTCTACATTTTGTTATCATTATCAAATACTTTCAAATATACGTAGCATCTGTGTTTCTTGAAAGAAGGGGAGAAATTAGAATTTCTGGAAGAGTACTGGATGCTATGTGCAAGCAAATGTACAGCATTACCTGTAACTTAAGAAAGCTACAGTATTCAGGTTTCTTTTTCGACGACCGCTAACAGAGATACCATGCAATTTCACACACATCCATCTTTGTAAACACGTTTAATATACGCGCCAGCCAACAAAGAGCACTGCAGTCGTAAATCACGATGGGTAGCAGGTTCCAGGTGATGTAACAGGTCGTTTCAGAGTGTTGAATAGCTAGACAACACATCTGGTATGCACCATAAAGAACAACACGTCCCGTGTGAGGACAGCTTTGGCGATTTAAATGGGGTACTTTTTGGCACATGGCTCAACTCACATACATGAGACCTGACTGTAAAGCCGTCCTCACACTAGACTCCTTTACCCAACATGCTACAGGCCAGACTTGCTGTCTAACTACAGCACGTTCTGAAATGACCTGCTACATCCCAAGAAACATGCTGGTCATTGTGATTTGCAACCATAGTGCCCTCCTGTCCTGTTACGGGGTTTACAAAGATTGGTGGCATAAAATTAACGGTATCTCTTATCGATCATTGAAGAAGGAAAAGAAAGTGGGGGGGGGGGGGGAGGGGAGAAAACTGAAAATTAGCTTTCTTGTGCTTGCACAGGGCATGCAACACCCTTCCAGTAATTAAAAACTAAGATGGTACATTTATCTGACAGCAGCTGAGAATAACAAAATCTTCTAGCAATTCTGTTTTGGCAAAATAGCATCACTAATTGTCAACAGTGAAATACATCATGAGCTCCACTTGTCTTGCTCCTATATTCCTGTTTTTCATGCTGTATATATTCTACATATTCAAATGTTTACTTTGGCATTCTTTCAAAGATAATAGCTTCTGCCCGATACATTTTACTGTTCATACAGGCGGGACAACACCTCAGCTTGACGATATTTGTTGTGGTAACTTTTGCTTGTAATATGGTATGTAAACACTGTTCCTCCTGCACTGCATCTGCTTCTGTAACCATGCGCTAGCCACTGTTCCAACACTGTACTGAACAGGAACAGAATTCAAACACTATGGGGAAAACCAAGTGTGGAAGGGTACTGTCTTGAAATTTAAGAGTTACTGTGCCCTTGCCTGAAAAACTCAACAAATATTCTCGGACAGACTTCGTTTTTGTTTGTAATAAATCTGGAAGTGTGTAGATGTGAACCTGTCATTTACATCCCTTTTCCTCCACAGCTTGAGACGCTAACCACCATCCTAATACGTCATATTAAAAAGGAATAACAATGAATATTTGATATTATACCTAAATTAGCAAAAAAGGATGAGAAACATTAAGGAAACAAAAAAGGGAAAAACAAAAGAAGTATGCAGAGGCGAACTAGGCCCACTTGTAATTTTTAAACTGCAGCCTGCAACACTACCAACTACTCTATTTCTGCATTGCTTTCACTCACCCTGTCTTCAGGTATACTAAGATATGTTGCAATATGTTAGTTATGTATGATACAGCATCACAAAGATGCTCCTTTGCTATAATGGTGTTATATCCTAGCAAAGGAATGATTTTCTTTCACAGTATACGACCTATAATAGTGACACACGTTTAATACGATAACCTTCAAAGTCATGATCATGTAGTTTCCGGTAATTTATTGTAACAAATGATATCTAAAATAATGCATTTTCAAAAGTTCCACTTTCTGACACTTGAAAAAGATTATCTTCATACATTGTATGCCACAACGAAAGAAGGCATGAAATACGGACTTCTGTTTGCAATATGGCAGCTCAAAAGTTCTGCTTGTCACATAAAAACCAGGTCACTTCTCATTGGCCACATTCCAATCCACAAAGCAAAAATGTAACATGCCAGATCCTTCATTCCGCACCTCACATTATAGTGGAACGTGAAATTCCATGCTGTAACATCACCACTTCCTCCACTAAGCAAGGATCTGTGTTGGGTTTTGTGATTAAGAAGCCAACATGGGATGGGGAGAAGGAAATAGTGTGGTGGGGTGGTGTGGGGAAAGATTTGGTAGTGCTTATGAGAGAGAGTTGGAATATGCTAGGGGCAGTATAGGGCTCCTAGGTTTAACAGGATATGCCAGGAGCAAAGTTTCATGGCTGTGCCAGAGGGAGGAGGGAATGGGCTGAAGGCCAAGCAGAGTTATGAGAGCAAAGGCTGTGTTTTAATGAGAATCCCCCTGTGAAATTCTGGTAAAAACAAACTAGAAGGTAGAGCCTGTGATCCAGTCACTCAAGTGAACCTATGTTAGGCCAAGGAAAATACATATCTGGACATGATTTATAGTGTCTATGGTAGTCTTCAGTGAAGCCTTTGGCATTATTTACAGAGGGACTGCTGCTCACTACCCATGTGATAACATGTACATGGGCTGTATGAAAGGAATGTCTTGGTATGGAATGGGTAACAACTATTGTGAAGAAGGTGGTGGTGGTGGTTTGTAGATCTGATGTATATGAAAGTACTGATGGACACATCCTTGAATTAGATGTCAACTTGAAGGAAGGTGAGTTATTTGGTCTGAGGAGGACAAGGTGAAGCAAAAGATGGCAAGGGAGAGGGATTGTGACAATGTTAAGGTTCCGGAGGAAGGTGTATAGTGTGCCGTCTCCCATAGTCCAGATGAAAAAGATGTCAAATTAGGCTGAACAAGGTGAGGGATTTGGGAATCTAGGTAGTTAGGAAGGATTCCTCTAACTGGCCTTTGAGTAGGTGCCCATTGCTGTAGATCTTCTCGGAGGACGAGAGGCCTTCCTCACAATCTAGGGTTGGAATTTTGAACTCCTTCTTTGAAATCAATCATTGTTTTTATTTTTTCTCCTGCTGTACTAATCATAATGAAAATGTTCTGTCACCCTGTTCATGTCCTACCTCTTGAATTTTTTTGTTGATACTATGCTCTAGCAAAGTGTTTCCAACCATGCACTGTCTAGGTATTCTTTATCTATCATGAAGGTTTGTAACTGTTTGCTGAAACATTCTGTCTATATAGTGAACTAGCTCAGGGGCCTCCAATTTACTAGGCAATGAGGGCCACATTTCAAGTACCGAATCACAATGCGGGCCAGATAGCATAGTTTTCGATTACTGAAGAATGGGATACTAACCCCTACCTTGACCTGTGACTGGTGAAGCTGAAACCCCAAATTAGTCTGTTGTTGTTGTGGTCTTCAGTCCAGAGACTGGTTTGATGCAGCTCTCCACAATACCCTATCCTGAGCAACCCTCTTCATCTCCACATAAGAACGGCAACCTACATCTGTCTTAATCTGTTTACTGTATCCATCTCTTGGTCTTCCTCTGCGATTTTTACCCCACACACTTCCCTCCAACGCTAAATTCACAATTCCTTGATGTCTAAGAACGTGCCCTACAAATCTACCCCTTCTTTTAGTCAAGGTATGCCAGAAATTTCTTTTCTCCCCAATTCTGTTCAGTACCTCCTCATTAGTTACACAATCCACCCACCTAATCTTCAGCATTCTTCTGTAGCACCACATTTCAAAAGCCTCAATACTCTTCCTGTCCGCACTGTTTATCGTTCATGTCTCACTCCTATACAAGGGAACACTCCATACAAATGCCTTCAGAAAGGACTTCCTTAGGCTTAAATCAATATTCGAAGTTAACAAATTTCTCTTTTTCAAGAACGCTTTTCTACCCATTGCCATTTTGCATTTTATATCCTCTGTACTGCGACCATCATTTGTTATTTTACTGCCCAAGTAACAAAACTCATCTACCTCCTTTATTGCTTCAGCATCACTTGATTTTCTTACACTGCACTCCATTACCTTAGTTTTGCTCTTGTTAATGTTCATCTTATAAGCACCTTTCAGCACACTGTCCATTCTGTTCAATTGCTCTTCCAGGTCCTTTCCTGTATCTGACAGAATTACTGTGTCGTCGGCAAAACGCAATGTTTTTAATTCTTCACCCTGAACTTTAATGCCTTCTCCAAATTTCTCCTTGCTTTCCTTTATAGCTTGCTCAATGTACAAATTGAATAACAATGGAGAAAGACTACAATCCTGTCTTACTCCCTTTCCAACCACTGCATCCCTTTCATGCCCTTCAACTCTGACAACCGCTGTCTGGTTTTTGTACAAGTTGTAAATAACCTTACGCTCCCTATATTTTACTCCTGCTTGCTTCAGAGTTTATTCCAATCAACATTGTCAAAAGCCTTCTCCAAATCTACAAAAGCTAGAAATGTAGGTTTGCCTTTTCTTAATCTATCTTCTACGATAAGCTGTAAAGTGAGTATTGCCTCCCGTGTGCTATATTTCTCCTGAACCCAAACTGATCTACCCCGAGGTCGGCTTCTACCAGCTTTTCCATTCTTCTGTATATAATTCGTGTTAATATTTTGCAACCATGATTTATTAAACTGATGGTTCTGTAGTTTTCACACCTGTCTGCACCTGCTTTCTTTGGAATGGGGATAATAACATTTTTCTTTAAGTCTGAGGGTACTTCATCTGTCTCATACATCTTACACACCAGGTGAAACAGGTTTGTCATGGCTGGTTCTCCCAGAGACTTCAGTAGCTCTGAGGAAATAATATCTACTCCAGGGGCCTTGTTTCGACTTAGGTCTTTCAGGGCTCTGTCAAATTCTTCTCTCAGTACAGTATCTCCTATTTCATTTTCATCTACATCCTCTTCCCTTCCTACAATATTGTCTCTAAGTTCATTTCCTTTGTAGAGCCCCTCTATATACTCTTTCCACCTTTCAGCTTTCCCTTCTTTGCTGAAAACTGGTTTTCCATCAGTGTCCTTGATATTCATAGAGCTGTTTTTCTTATCTCCAAATGTTTCTTTTATTTTCCTGTAGGCTGTATCTATTTTTCCCCTATTTATACATTCTTCTACATCCTTGCATTTGCCTTCTAGCCACTCCTGCTTAGCCATTTTGCACTTCCTGTCAATCTCATTTCTAGTCGTCTGTACTCCATTTTGCCTGTTTCATTTACTGCATTTTTATATTTTCTCCTTTCATCGATTAAATTTAGTATCTCCTGTGATATCCATGGATTTTTTGTATGTCTTGCCTTCCTACCTATTTTGTCCTCTGCTACCTTCACTATTTCATCTCTCAATTTTACCCATTCCTCCTCTACTGTTTTATTATCCCCTGTTTCTGTTAATTGTTGCCTAAAGCTCCCTCTGAAATTCTTAAGAACTTCAGGTTCCTTCAATTTATCCAGGTCCCATCTCTGTACTTTCCTACCTTTTTTTAGTTTCTTCAGTTTCAGCCTACAGTTCATATGTCTTACACTTTAAAACCTGGTTCTGAAATCTATGTCTTACCATTATAAAATCTATCTGGTGTCTCTTGGTCTCTTCCACGTATACAACCTTCTTTTGCGATTCTTGAACCAGGTGTTTGTAATAACTAAATTATGTTCTGTGCAAAATTCTACCAGGTGGCTTCCTCTTCCATTCCTTTTGCCCAGACCATATTCACCTAGTATCCTCCCTTCCCTTCCTTGTCCTACTACCGAATTCCAGTCTCCCATAACAATTAAGTTTTCCTCTCCCTTAATTGTCTGAATAATTTCCTTTAGCTCCTCATATATTTCTTCGATTTCCTCATCATCGGCAGAGCTAGTTGGCATATAAACCTGTACTACTGTTGTCGGTGTTGGCTTCGTATCTATCTTGACAATGATAATGCGATCACTGTGCTGGTCATAGTAGTTTACCCGCATTCCTATTTTCTTATTTATTATCAATCCTACTCCTGTGATACCGCCAATCTATTTTGTATTTATAATCCTGTACTCACCTGACCAGAAATCCTGTTCATCCTGCCACCGAACTTCACTAATCCCCACTATATCTAACTTCAACCTATCCATTTCCCTTTTTAAATTTTCTAATTTTCCTACTCGATTAAGGGATCTAACATTCCACGCTCCGACCCGTAGAATGCCAGTATTGTCTTTCCTGATGATCACATCCTCCTGAGTAGTCTCCGCCCAGAGATCCGAATGGGGGACTATTTTACCTCCGGAATATTTTACCCGAGAGGATGCCATCATCATATGTTCATACAGTAGAGCTGCATGTCCTCGGGAAAGGTAACGGCTGTAGTTTCCCCTTGCTTTCAGCCATTCGCAGTAGCCATAGTGAAAAAGTCACATTAACTGACGTTACAAGGCCAGCTCAGTCAATCATCCAGACTGTTGCCCCTGTAACTACTGAAAAGGCTGCTACCCCTCTTCAGGAACCACACGTTTGTCTGGCCTCTCCACAGATAGCCGTACTGTAGGTGCAACCACAGTGGAGGGGTATCAGTATCGTTGAGGCACGCAAGCCACCTCGGCAATGTCTGTGGTTCATGGGAGTGGAATTAGCCTGTATACGGTATTATCACTATTGTATCACTCTTTACACCCGCAAACAAAGATGAATAACATATGAACTAGGTTAAACTGCAGTTTAGGTGATGGCTGCTTCTGTTTAATATGTATATATCGTTGGTGGTAGAAGTTCAGATCACCAACAGTGGCGTTCTACACTTTCGTGACGATGTTGAAAGTGGTAGCTGTGCAGTACACAGGGACAGTTGTGCTGGTCAGTTGTTTGTTTACGACTGTCAAGTGAAACAGTAATGTTACCACGAAATTTTTGATGATGTATAAAATTTTCACCACACTGTAATGCCCACTGCATATGATAGCTATTTCCAATTCTTAGTATTTTGTTATGAAACATGGTGCTCATATATGTATGCATGAACATATAATAATGGAAAGTCCAGGTTGGAATAAATAATATAGTGAGGACAGTTTACAACTCACCGCAAAGACGTGGCGACGAGCTGCGACAGGCACATACAACACATTCAGCTATCGGCCATGGCCTTCTTCAGAAAATAGAGCACTCACGCAATCACACAGGCATACAACACAGACATACAACCATCACCTCCGACTGCCGCACTTCGAATCACGCTCTGCAGCGAATCGGGGACGGGAGGGGAGGGGATAGAAAGGTTACGTCACGGTGGTGGGGATGGGTTAGACGGGAATAACGAGATGCAGCTTAGGAATAGAGTGGGGAGGCGGGTGAGGGGAGAAAATAAAATAAAATAAAGTAAAATATATATAAAATGCATGCACACTGCAAGTACACAAGACCGCATACACACACATACACATGCACACACCCACACGATCACACATTCACACACTCAAAATAGGCGAGGTTTGGGATAGAGAGGTAGGAACTGTAAGGTATGGAAAAATATGTATATAGGGAAGTTATCGTAGGTTGAGGCCTGGTTGATTTCAGGATCGGAGAATGTATTGTAGGGATAACTCCCATCTGTGCAGTTCAGAAAAGCTGGTGGTGGATGGGAGGATCCAGATGGCCCGGGTTGTGAAGCAGCCATTGAAATCAACCATGTGCTCTGCTGCATGCTGTACCACAGGGTGGTCCACCTTGTTTTTGGTCACAGTTTGGCGGTGGCCATTCATCCTAATGGACAGCTGGTTGGTGGTCATGCCAATATAGAAAGCTGTACAGTGCTTGCAGCACAGTTGGTAAATTACGTGGCTGCTTTCACAAGTGGCCCGGCCTCTGATAGGGTAGGATAAGCCTGTGACAGGACTGGAATAGGAAGTGCTGGGTGGGTGGATTGGACAGGTCTTGCAGCGGGGTCTTCTACAAGGATATGATCCCTGTGGCAGTGAGCTGGGTTTCGGGGTGGCATAAGGATGAACTAGGATGTTGTGAAGGTTGGGAGGGCGACGGAACACCACTTTAGGAGGGGTGGGAAGGATCTTGGGCAGGATGTCTCTCATTTCAGGGCACGAGGATAGAAAATCAAAACCTTGGCAAAGGATGGAATTTAGTTGTTTGAGACCAGGGTAGTACTGGGTGACAAGGGGAGCGCTCTTTTGTGGATGGTTACTGGTGTTAGGAAGAGGATTAGGGGTGTGTGAGGATATGGCACGGGAGATTTGTTTGCGGACTAGGTCTGTGGGGTTGTTTCTGTTTGTGAAGGCCTTTGTGAGACCTTCAGCATATTCAGAAAGGGAATTCTTGTCACTGCAGATACGCGGTCCACGGGTGGCCAGGCTGTAAGGGAGGGATTTTTTGACGTGGAAGGGATGGCAACTGTCAAAATGTAGGTACTGTTGGTGGTTGGTAGGTTTAATATGGACAGAAGTGTGGATGGAGCCATCAGTGAGGTGGAGGTTGACATCCAGGAATGTGGCATGGTTGGTTGAGGAAGACCAGGTGAAGTGGATGGGAGAGAAGGAATTGAGGTTCTGAAGAAAGGAGGATAGGGTGTCCTGGCCCTGAGTCCAGATCATGAAAATGTCATCAATGAACCGGAACCAGGCCAGAGGCTTGAGTTTTGGGATGCTAGGAAGGATTCCTCCAGACGGCTCATGAACAGGTTGGCATAGGAGGGTGCCTTGCGGGTGCCCATGGCTGAGCCTTGGATTTGATGGTGAACTTTCCCCTCAAAGGAAAAGTAGTTGTTAAGTAGGATGAAATTGGTAAGGGTTATGAGGAATGAGGTATCAGGCTTGCGTTCAGAGGGACGTTGGGAGAGGTAGTGTTCCAGAGCAGCAAGGCCATGGGCATGTGGGATGTTGGTGTATAGGGAGGTGGCATCCACTGTGACAAGTAAAGATCCAGGAGGCAAAGGGGTGGGAATGGTGGAGAGTCGGTGAAGGAAGTGGTTGGTATCCTTGATGTGGGAAGGTAGATTTTGGACAATAGGTTGGAGGTGTTGGTCAACTAGGGCTGAAATTCGTTCGGTAGGAGCACAGTAACCAGCCACAATAGGGCGTCCAGGATTATTAGGTTTGTGGATTTTGGGGAGCATGTAAAAGGTGGGTGTGCGGGGTGCTGCTGGGGTGAGGAGGGAGATGGATTCAGGGGAGAGTTTCTGGGAGGGGCCATAGGATTTTAGTAGTGATTGGAGATCTTGTTGGACTTTGGGGATGGGGTCAATCTGGCACAACTTGTAGGTGGAGGAGTCAGAGAGTTGGCGGAGCCCTTCTGCCAGGTAGTCACTGTGATCCATAACTACAGTGGTGGAACCTTTATCAGCAGGGAGGATGATTATGTCAGTATTAGTTTTAAGGTTTTGGATGGCTCTTCTTTCTTCTGCTGAAAGGTTTGAGTTCTTGGGAAGGGACTTGGGAAAGGATGGTGAGGACAAGTTGGAGGTGAGAAACTCTTGGAGGGTAACCAGAGGCTAGTTAGGTAGGAGTGCATGGGGATCTTTGTTGGATGGTGGTATGAATTGGGACAGGCAGGGTTCAATATTGGGATTAGATAGATTGCGGTTAGAGGGATTGGTGGCAAAGTAGTGTTTCCATCTTAGGGATCGGGAAAAGGAGAGTAGGTCTTTGACAAGACCAACATGATTGAACTGGGGTGTAGGACTAAAGGTAAGACCTTTGGATAGAATGGAAACTTCAGTGGGGTTTAGGTTTTTTGTGGATAGGTTGATCACAGTGTTCTGGAGTTGTTTTGGTATTGGATGTTGTGGAGTGGTAGTAGGGAGTTTGGAGGGATGAGGTAGGTTCAAGAGGTCAGCTAAGCATGGTCTGGGACCTATGAGGGGCTCACGAGGAGGAACACTGTGGTTCGGATAGGGATTGGATATGGGTGCTCCAAGGCGGCAATATGATGTCAGCAGGCTGGATAGTTTGTGGAGGTGGTGTTTGGAATGCTCCTCCAGTTGCTGGAGAACAAAGGATTCGATCTGGGAGATGGGATGTAGGTAGTTTTGGTTACACAATAGTAATATCTTACGGAGGGAGAGAAGGTAGCTAAGGGATTTATGAGCCATGGAGAGGTGATTTTGTAGGACTAGGTTCGTGAGGGATAAGGATTGGTGGAATCTGAAAAGGTGCAGGTCATTGTGGAAGGAGGGGTGGGATCCAGACAATGGAATTTTTAAGGTTAGACCGTTGGGAGGGATACCATGACTTAGACAGCATTTTAGGAATAGGATGTGGGATTGGGTTTTGGCCAGGGAAAGGGATACTTTCCTGAACTGGTACAGATAGAAGGAGCAGGGGTCCATTGGGACAGGGATGGTGCCAGGAAAGTGGAAAGTGAGGAATGATGGGAGAGACAGTGGATTATGATGAACCTGGGAAGAGGTTCCTCAACACGCAAAATACGCACCAGGCACGCAAAAGTTCGTAAATTCGTGCACACAACTACACACCCAAGCACGCAGATTCACGCCCAAGAGCACTGAATGACGGAAAAAAACTGCAAAATCACAAATAAAATCATGCACCAGTACGCAATATCACGCACTAAAACGGGAGATCTCACACAGGAGCTAGCAGCCCACCGCAAAAATGCGTACAAAAACCCAAACAACGCATAAGTACGGAAATTCGTGGAAGAAAGACTAAAAAGGAGCTTCTAGAACAGAAAACTCAAGACACAGTAACGTAAATTTACGTAATTCTAATATAATATATAGTTCCAGAAGAGGAGAATATACGGGGCTGGGGATAAAGGATTACATGTACATATCTGTGGGCGGGCCCATTAGTTCAAACGGAAGTGGTTCTGGCATAGTTGGGTCGTAATAAATAACTAAGGTGATAAAAAATATAAAATAAATGTATATACAGTTGACCAAAACTATGAGAAAATACAAGAGGGAAAGGTGTATTACAATAACTGGAAGGAGGAAGAATAAGCTGCATCAACAATCGGTGTGGTTATAAAGCTCTCTGTTGAAAGCTGGCGGGATTGTTGGCTCGGAAGTCGGAATGTGACAGTTACAAAGTATTGAGAAGAAGGAAAAGAGGATACATTGATCAGTTTGCACTGTAAAGTGTAATGGACCTTTTGTTAAAAAGAAGAAGAAGAAGAAGAAGAAGAAAAGAAAGGAAATCGTTCCTCACTTCCCTGAGTTCCATTCATTTAATCAAATGGTCTGTTATAATGTCACGGAAGTAGAACAGACACTCACAAAAATAAACCAGACAGTCTCTGTCTGTTGGCACTTGCCCGATAAAAGATGGAAAGTGAAGGCAGCCAATCAGGAGTGGCATCCAGGCAGACAATAAGAATGTCTGTCTTTCTCTCCCATGACATGAATTAATCGGGAAATTATCTGTTTTTGTGAAGTGTGTAGAACTCTGTTGGGAATGCAGATCGTAATGGAAATGCCGTATTTGCGCGAATATAGGCCGCACCTAAAGTTTTGACACGAGATTTTAGGAGAAAAAAAATCTCTAGTATATGCCGCAGGTTTTTTAATTTTTATTTTATATACTTTTATTTTTTATTTATCTTTTCTATAATCGAACTTTCTCGTAATCAAATACACAATGTTAACGAAATAATGTTCTCGTTTCAATACACTCAAAACAAATATGCAAAACTGTAAACCAAAAGCGAGATGACAGGCCAATCCGGGTGCCCCAAGTGAGAGGACACCGAACCAAGGCGTGTTACCAGGCGTTTCAAGTGTTGTATAGTGGTGCATGCATGTTCTGCGAAAGTATTGTTTTTTCAGTGTGTGTGACGATGTTTTGGCTTTTAAGTTTGTAGCAGAAAACGAACGTACGAGTTACACTGCCAAATGTAAGCTTCAGGTTGCCTAGTCACAGTAACGGACACGGAAAACAGGAAGTTCGACATAAATTTGACGCTGATGAAAAAAAGTTTGACGCTAGTGTGTGAGGACGAACTATTAGAATGTTCAAAGAGTCGTCTTGCATTTCAAGGACTAAAATGTCAATATCTCCATGTTTGCTTGACTTCATAATTCGAAACAGGAACTGTGGTTTTGCTGTTACAAGAGAAATGATTCAGTTGCACGGCTGCAAAATAGCCCCGAGTTCCATGTACATCGTTTCACAGAAATAACCCCCAAAGAATGTGAAACCAGTGAATCTGGTCATACTAAAATATGTTATTTTAAAGTGTAGCATTGGAAATCAACATCAGCATTAGCTACACAAATTAGTTGTTCCGCTACCTTAACCTCCCATCACCGCTCGTGGTAGGTGTTAAGGCCAATTCACACTGTCCGTCATATCACATCACATCACATCACCGTCCGTCAGAACATCCCGTAATGTATTTCTAATGGCGGCATTCACACTGTCCATCACTGGACCTTCACATCACGTCAGGCTTTCTCGAGAAGAATGTTTTGACGGAACGGCCGTCTGCTAACATCGGAAGTTAACCTATTTTCGTCACACGAATTACATGTTGCTGTCGACGATTGTACTGTTTATATGCAACTGTGTCTTATTCATCTTTATTTTGTTGCTATACTTAGTTTTAGGGGTAAATCTCAAATGTTTCATAACGATTTAAATATTTCTGTCAATTGAGTGCCCCCTAAAATCGAGGTCGGATATCTGAAACCAAAGAATGGTTTATGTTATGTGACATTGTAAAAGAAAAGACTGAAGCAAACTGTTTATTTGAACAAGATTTTAATTTGATTACGCATTTTTCATTAAATAACATTTTAAATGAAAAAGTTAGTTCTAATGAAAGACAAAAATTCAGTTATTTACGACGGTATTAACAATGTCAGTGGGCAAATCGTAATGGATAAAGTAAAAAGGTGCTATATGAGCTCTTATAAGTATTGTTTGATGTTTTCATATTTTTATTTTTTTGCTTGAAAACAGATGTAGTTGTTTTGAAATGTTGTTTTAGTTCCCAGTATGTTGGCCAAAAACATACACTGTAAAGTTTTCTTTGGCCGTCAATAACATTTAGCATTGTTGTTACCTCAATTCTAGTATTAAACTATGACCATAGCGCTATGCTATGATTTCCTACAAACAGATCACCACTCATAACCTCACTTTCAACATCGCGTTTGAGAGGGGCGAATTGACATGACGGACAGTGTGAATTGGCCTTTACTGTACCAATGTAAACATCACAATAAAATCTCTTGCGATACACACTAAACTTTTATCGTGCAGACTAGCTTCATTGACTACATCAAATTAAAATCATTTGTGAGCTCAGAAGTTGTGTGTTACGTACTATTCATGTTTAAGGCCGCACGGACGTGTTAAAAATGACCTCCTTGGTTAAAAAACAGTCGTCAGCTTTTGTATGCTGTGGTATAGAATGAAACCATTCAATTTATATCGAAATATCGACTTCAACGAATTCCCGCGCCATTTCCGTAAACGTGTACAAAAACGAATATGCAATTCTGCGAAACTGTTACTGTAGCATTTTTGAAAACTATCTAGTTTATTAAGTTTCTCAAACCAAAATAAGAGTGAGCATGTAATTTTTGAAACTAACGACTTCAGGAAAAGGAGCGGTTAGGGGTGGGGGGTGGGGGGGGGGGGAGAATTGAATCTCTATTACACCACGATTTTGTAAGCCAAAATTTGGGAAAAAAAGTGCAGCCTATATTCGAGCAAATACGGTATTACACAAAAAACAAGCCATTACATGGATGTAACAGATTTTCTAATAAATGGAAATTGAGCACCTTTACTTTTATTGGTAATTTAAAATACTCTTTTTCCATCTCAAAGCTGCAAAATTGAAGTCACGCCCACATAGTGACTTGTTTCCCTATGGTCTCTCTCTCTCTCTCTCTCTCTCTCTCTCTCTCTCTCTCTCTCTCTCTCTCTCTCTCCACCCCCTCCCCCTTCTTCTTCAAGTTTTTAAACAAACATAATGATTTTTGGGTATTTTGCTAAGCAGGTATCCAATAGCAAGACTTAATTTCTACATGTGAAATAAGCAGAAATACCATTTACAAATAAATCTTCCAAAACAATGTATTTTCAACGTATATGTCATCATTTTGTTATGTTACTCATAAAAAATATGTCTGTCCACAACCCAGATTTGTTTTCAAAGAGTAAGGACATTCTTAACAGACTGAACGCCACTCCTGATTAGCTGCCTTCCAGTAATTCATCACGCCTCTACCAACATTATATCAACTAGAAACGACTGCCACCATACCTACAAAATTATTAACTGTGAGTTATTTATCTCAACATACTAGCTACAAACGCGATCTACAGAATAACTTTTTGTTGATCCGACATTTCTCAAAAGAAGAAAATAATGAATTTCGTTTGTGTTACAAAAACATAAGGCTAAATTATTTTTCAAAATTGATAAGACTGGCTGGCCAGTACTTGCCTTTGTGCTGTACAGCCGATAGCGACACAAACCAAAGAAAGAAAATAGAAGAAAAGGACAACCTTTCAGAACACAGTTCCTTATTCATGTGGGAGAGAAGGGAAGAAAAAAAGATTGGAACGGAAGGGAAAGGTAAATCACAACCTAGGTCATAAGGATGGTGTTTAACGTGTGTGGAAGTCAGAGATACTGTATTTTAGTACTGAGCCAAGCCAGAGAGGATATATAACCAAAGAGGAAAGACCAAGCAGTACAGATAAGAAAAAATGAGCGAACCAAATCATGCTGAGCAGTGGAGGGGGCGGGGGAGGGGGGTTGTCTATCGATTTTGATTAACAGGGAAAGATATAGATGAACACCCCCCCCCCCACAACACAGGTTGTTTAACTTACTTAAAGTAAAGTCTCGGTGACAGACACACAAACAAGTAAAAACTCACACAAACACAGATTATAGCTTTCGCAGCTGTTGGTCGCTTCATCAGGAAAAGAGATAGGAAGGAGGGAAAAGGGAAGGATGCGGGTTTTATGGGAGTGGATGAGGGGTCATTCCAGTCTCTGGAGTGGAAGGACTTACCTTATGGGAAAAAAAGGAAGGTAAACAAAGACACACACACACACACACACACACACACACACACACACACACACACACACACACACACACACACACACCTAGGCAGAATATGAAAGGAATATTATAGAAGGAAACTTTCCTGTTGGGATAAATATGTATAAAAAATAGAAACTGAATAACTTACCCAAAGGACAGGCTCATAGACACAAAAACACAAATAAAAATACACACAATTGTGATTGTGTGTGGTTTTATTTGTGTTTGTGTGTATCTAGGAGCCTGTCCTTTGGGTAAGTTATTCGATTTCTTTTATACTAGCTGAAAACCCGGCGTTGCTCGGGTATTTATTTATTTATTCAAGCTTTGAGTTAGTAATTTTCATATCCCTTCTCTCTTTCCACCTTTATGGCAGAGTATTCAAGGAATAAGGCCATCTTGCATAATGTACAAAAAATAACCTCAGTATCCAAACAAAGAAATGTAGGCAAACAATATGTAACCTTAATACATTTATTTAATTCAAAACTTGATTATAAACAATATTTCTGGTTACTTGTCCAAAATCTAATATGAATAAATTCTTTAGGGACCCACCCCTGAGCAAGTGACATGTAGTGGTCCATATGAGAAACATGGAGATGTCAAAACAACTCTGCAGTATTTAATAGGTTCCCAGTGATTTATTAATCGTAACAGAAAATGCAAGTCTCACATGAAACTAAAGTCTCTTGAAGTTATAAAGGTAGATCTGCCGGAAATAATGAGTATTAATTGGATGTACACTGTTTCATTCTCTTCCTTTCTGTGTAGCTCTATAGAATTCTCTTGCTTTCGCCTACAGCCCAGTATGATTCACAGTTGTCAACAGCACTGTCAGCTTCAGTAATTTCTTTCAGCTAAATCGAATACAGGATTGTCTTAGTAGTAAATACGTACATGTATTAGGATGCGGTGCATAATGTGAAAGTTTTAACACAACCCAGTATATACAATCTGATATTTATTAAATTACATGATGTAAAATTGCATAATTTTGTAGGTAGGCCTATACATTCATGCTGTGCATGTCGGTAAAATCTGCTTTGAATACAGTTAGTAGTATCGGTTTTCAGTGAACATAACTGTTTATGTCCTCTTATCTCATGAACTGCGTGTCTTATTGTGATACAATTTCGAAGGCACTTTCAGCTATACGTGTGTATACTGTAGAAATTATAAATTGTAATGTCATATCGAATGCCATAATTTAGTCCATGAACAGAGGAAAAGTGGTAAGCGAGAAACTTTTTTCCTTTCATCGTTTCTCTGTGGTTGTCAGCGAGAAAATAAGTGTGATAAAGGTTTGAAATTATGTTTAATGTGTGTTACAAGTCGCTAAGTGTATGAATAAAGTCTCATCACATGATATGAAGTTTCTTGCGATTCCTATTGTTTATGATGTCATACATCTTTAACCATGTGTCATATGTGGTTCTTACCCTTACAGTAATTGTTGCCTCAAGGTAAGGAATGTGTGTCCCAAATTTAGTTGAAATCGGTGCAGTGGTTAGAAATAAATGAGCAGCATGTCACTTAATACAGCAGTTTTTCACGCATCTCATTGTTTATGACATCATATCTCATGAATTTTGTGTCCTACATTAACATTATTTACCAGGTTCTCGAGTTTTAGCGAGACTAACGAACGGCAGTTCATTTTTATCTTTGACAGGTTCAGATTGTATAAAGCGAACTTCACTCTTCCAGAGTATATTTCTGAACGCACCTAACACAA
This sequence comes from Locusta migratoria, assembly GCA_026315105.1. Taxonomy (NCBI): domain Eukaryota; kingdom Metazoa; phylum Arthropoda; class Insecta; order Orthoptera; family Acrididae; genus Locusta; species Locusta migratoria. The sequence goes on along the minus strand of CM048744.1, from coordinate 469,335,633 downwards.
CAACTAAGTCATTATTTTACATGTTTTGAATCTAAATTTTCCTCACAATTTTTTCATATTTTATCACCGTTTAAATCTTCCCTGAACTTCTACGGATGTGACATGAACATTATCCTGGACATGTGTTCATGATTTGCCTATTCTTTCCGCCCACTATAGAGCCGATAATTATACTATCTGATGGTTTCATAAAGCTACTGGGTCTAAAATACATATGATTTAAATTAATATAGATTATATTAAAAGGTAAGTGATACGAAGTTCGCCGGGTCATCAAGTTGACCCAGCAATGCTTCACAATTGCTAATATGTATGTGCTCTTGCTTTGAATGTCAAATGTGAAAAATTTTATCACAATCTTACGAATGATATTGGTATCGCAAAGCAAAGAGCTTGTAGCATTACCATAGGGGTAGGAGGGAAAAAGTTTACATTAAGAGAGGTAGAAGAATTAATGTCTTCTTACAAAAATTATTTTTTATAATTGATGTAACGAGTGTACTTTCTTTACTTGCTGTGTGTGTGTGTGTGTGTGTGTGTGTGTGTGTGTGTGTGTATACTTCAAAGATATTCCATCTGTAAAGTCAACAGTGTAAACACACCTAGACAGACATTTTTACAAATGTCTGTCTAGGTGTGTTTGCGTTTCGATATGTCTGAGTGTGTGTGTGTGTGTGTGTGTGTGTGTGTGTGTGTGTGTGTGTGTGTGTGTATTTGTTTACCTTCCTTTTTTTCCCCTAAGATAAGTCCTTCCACTCCTGGGATTGGAATGACTCCTTTTCCATTTCCTTAAAACCCATATCCTTCCCTTTCTCCTCCCCTTTTTTCCTCTTTTTCCTGAAGACGCTGCCAGTGGTGGCGAAAGCTTGTATGTGTGTTTGTGTGTGATTTTATTCGTTTCTATCGACGAGCCGGTCCTTTTGGTAAGTCATCTCCTTTCTATTTTTTATTTTTGTTTATCCCACCAGGAAAGTTTCCCTCTATAATTTTTGTTATAATATGTATGTACATATGTATTTAAAGAAAGTTGATATTAGGCATAGAATAAGTTTTGGGCACTTATGTTGGATAAATGATTAGGTGAATGTGTGACAGATACTGCCAAATGATAAAAGAATGGCATAATACTTCATGGATGGGTTATGTTGAATTTTATTGTGCTGTAGCACGTGGTGCTTACTTGCATCTTTGGTCAGATATCTGCGCGATGGTATCTAAAAATGAATAATTATGGCCTCGGCAATTCTGAATTTCACTTTGATAATCCCGCCTGTGAAAATATTTGAATGAGAGTAGATTGAGTGAATGGATGGTGCGCCAAAATGAAATTTCATGCCAATCAAAATTATTAAATGTTTGTCTAATAATGGAAAGTCCAGGTTGGAATTAATAATATAGTAAGGACCGTTTACAACTCACCGCAAAGACGTGGCGAAGAGCTGCAACAGGCACATACAAAAGACACACACATAAAACAGCTATCGGCCATGGCCTACTTCAAAAAACAGAACACTCACGCAATCACACAACACAGTCATACAACCATCACCTCCGACTGCCGCACTTCGAATCATGCCATACATATATACATACTGCCAGGGCAAAACACTGTTTAAGAGAGTATATACCTCTAATCAAAAGAGTAAGATTAACAATGCTTTAAGAACGGCCCAAGTAAATGCTAAGCACGCACACTTGTCAAATCCATCATCAGACTAGTCAATAAACCATCATTGAAATGATCTGTAATTTATAGAGTTCTTGCAGACGATTTGAAGTCTTTTCGGTCATTGTTTAGGTAATCGTGGAATACAGACTTCCAAATTGGCGCCCTAAGGAGTGTATAAACAAGCCTCTTTAATACACCTCTGACTACACAAAGTTTCTTCAGCTATCTTAATACTCCAATAGTGTAAAGTAGTCGGAGGGTAGTGGAGCTGTTCTTGGTCTCATTGAGGCTGTATGTAAGTATATATGCGGATGAAACCATGAAGGAACGTGAAAGGAGGGAAGAAGGGAATTGCTGAATTAAACTGAAACATTCCTTATTCCATGTTTTTGAAAGAAAAACACACACACACACACACACACACACACACACACACACACACACACACACACACAGAGAGAGAGAGAGAGAGAGAGAGAGAGAGAGAGAGAGAGAGAGAGAGAGAGAGGAAAATAAATAATCTTGTAATATAATTTGTAAAGGTTGGCTTATATGAAGAGGAAGAAATATCTGTTAAAAGAAAGATATTGAGAGGCATTAAATGAAAAAAAACTAAGATATACTGTAAATAGTAAAGACTGAAAAAAGTAAGTAATTTTTCCTTGTTAGATGGGTAAGGAATTTCTGCATTATAGGTAAAGGTACAGTTAAGGGTTATTAGAAATTGTAAGGTAGAAGAAAAATGTAATGGAGATAAACATTGTTAAAATACTGTAACAGTACATTGTATATGAAGGAAAATGACCAATATGTGAAAATAAAAAAGGTTTGTCTAGTACAAGTGTTAGTGAGAAACAATGTATACTGAAAATGGTGCTAATTGTGAGAAATTTTAGTGGTATGAGCAAGGAAGGGGATTTGGTTGTGTATGCCATGTGAATAGTGAGAGCAAGTAAAAACATAAAAGTGCTTACCTTAACTGGAACGCAGTGTACATATGAATGGCAGTCGTCAAGTTCTTCCAAAAAGACGTTCGGAAAAAACAGATATCAGTTATGGGGAGGACAAAGAAACGACGCCAGCAATGCCTCCACTCAGCCGTTACACTAACTTCGCACGCAATGGTTGGTCCTTCCATAGTGAGCGCCAACTGAGTGTTCTGTTGGCATTGGACAGTGGCTGACAGAGGAAATACAACTTAGCACGTTTCCGAACTGACCAAAGTTTCTCACTGAACAGTCCAGTGATAAGTATAAATTATAGAAACGCTGTTCCTAACCAAAGACTAGGCAACAAAATTGTTAGCGGGACAATTAAAGTGCTAAGAGCTTTAGACTGTTTTTCATAAACAAAAAACACAAAAAGAAAAAATTTGGACGAAGACCCTGTGGCCAGGTAATGGACAACAGAACAAAGACTTATGAATAATAACGCCCTGTGGAAGGGAAAAATCATCACAATTGAACATGTTCTTAGTTTTGTAGTGTTTATGTATGTCTTTATGTATGTATATGTTTATTTTTTTTTAAGTAGATGTCATTCTTTGTTTTAAAAATCCTTACCACTGAATCAGCAGTTCAGACGGAATATCATCTACTCCAAGGGCCTTGTTTTGACTCAAATCCTTCAGCGCTCTGTCCAATTCTTCTTGCAGTATCGTATCGCCTCTCTCATCTTCCTCCACTTCGTCTTCTATTTCTAGAATACTGCCTTCAATATTATTTCATTTGTATAGGCCCTCTATATATTTCTTTCACAGTTCAGCTTTCCCCTCTTTGCTTAGTACTGGTTTTCCATCTGAGTTCTTGATATTCATACAGCTTTTTTCTTGTCTCCAAATATCTCTTCTTTTCCTGTAGGTAGTATCTATCTTTCCCCTAGTTAAACATTCTTCTACCATTCTGCATTTGTCCTCTAGCCACTCCTGCTTAATCAGTCTGCACTTCCTGTCAATCTCTTTTTTTTTCCAGATGTTTGTACTCCCTTTTGCCTGCTATACTTTCTGAATTTTTATATTTTCTCCTGTCATCAGTTAAGTTCGGTATATCCTGTGTTATCCAGGCATTTCTATTAGGTCCTGTCCTTTTGCCTATATGAACCTCTGCAGCCTTCACTACCTTGTCTCTCAGAGTTACCCATTCTTCTTCTACTGTATTACTTTCCCCCGTTTCAGCCAATCCTTGCCTAATGCTACCTCTGAAACTCACAACCACCTCCGATTCCTTTAATTTGTCCAGGTTCCATATCTTAACTTTTCTACCTTTCTACATTCTCTCAGGTTTTAATCTGCAGTTCATTACCAATGAGTTATGGTCAGAGTCTATATCTGCCCTTGGATATGTCTTACAATTTAAAACCTGGTTTCTGAATCTATTCCTTACCATTATAAAGTCAATCTGGTACCTTCTAGTGTCTCCTGGTCTCTTCCACATATACAGCCTTTTTTAATGATGATTAAGTCAGGTGATGGTGCTCTGCACAAAATTCTACCAAGCGATTTCCTCTTTCATTCCTTTTACCCAGTCCACATTCACTGACTAAATTTCTTTCTCTTCCTTTTCCTACTACTGAGTTTCAGTCCCCTATCACAATCAAGTTTTCGTCTCCCTTAATTTTATGAAAAAATTATTTTATCTCCTCACACATTTCTTCTATATCCTATTCATTAGCCTTGCTAATTGGCATATAAATGTGCATTACTGTGGTCAGTATTGATTTTGTGTCTATCTTTGCTATGATAATGTGTTCACTATGTTGGTCATAGTAATTTACCCACATTCCTATTTTCTGCGTTACCATCAACTGATTTCGTGTTTATAACTCTGTAATCACCTGACCAAAAATCCTGTTCATCCCACCACCCAACTTCACTAATCCCTACCATATCTAACTTTAACCTGTCCATTTCTGTTTTCAAATTTTCTAACTTACATACGCGATTAAGGGTTAGAACATTCCATGGTCCGACCCATAGAATGCCCGTTTCTTTTTTCTTGATGACGACATCCTCCTGAGTAGTACCCTCCCATAGATCCGAATGGGGGAGTATTTTACCTCCATAATATTTTACACAAGAAGACGCCATCATCTTATATATTTTCATACAGTAGAGTTACATGTCCTCGGGAAAAGTAACAACTGTAGTTTCCCATTGCTTTCAGCAGTTTGCAGTAACTGCACAGCAAAGCCACGTTAGTCGATTTTACAAGGTCAGCTCAATCATCCAGACTGTTACCCCAACTGAAAAGGCTGCTGCCCCTCTTGAGGAACCAAATGTTTGTCTGGCCTCTCCACAGATCTCTCTCCGCTGTTGTTGCACCTACGGTACGGCTGTCTGCATCGTTGAGGCACGCACTGTCTGTGGTTCATGGGGACAGACAATAAGAATCAATTCTCAAGATGGGTCTCACAAAGCATGAAAAACTACCTGTTGCATTAACAAAGCAGAGCTGACAATCAGCTCTGTGGCTTATGGGCCTCCCATCCGCCTCTGCATCTTGAGACAACTAGGCTCATACTGCATAAAACAAAACAAATGCCAAATATACATTTGAATAAATGCAAAATGTCAAGAAAATTTAATGTGTAATGTTTATAAACACTATAAGGAGAAAGCCATGCAAGCATACATGTCAATTACGTCATTTTTTCTTCTTCATGAAAGTGGTTTCAAAAATATAAATCGCAGGAAAAGATACCTATGTTAATGCAAAAACGGGGGCGAATTAACATTGTGTATATAGGAAATTTGACGAGTCCGACAAAAAATGGTGGGAAAACATAAAATCCCAGAACGTAAAAGTGGGGTTTTACTGCCAGTGTATCACAGTCCACTGATGGTTGTTTGGATGTTTAAGGGGGACAAAACTGCAATGGTCATCTGTCCCCATTCCATCACTAAGCGTCGCAAGTAGAACTGTGGAGTGAACGAAAAGCACCCAGGGTTAAATTTGCAAAGTGAGAGGATAAACCCATGGAGTCCATAAGACATCACCAAAGATATCAAGAAACAAAACAAAGAGAGACAATCACACAAAGACACCTAATAACAAAAGGAAATAAAGAAGCCAATGTATGTGGTTGGCCAACCACTCAAGTAAAAAGGAAGAGTCAGCCACTCGGCAGCACAAGGAAACCAATTAGAGAGAAGGATAAAAAAAAAAAAGCTCGAATAAAACTTAAAACAGAATCTGCCATTGTAGCATCGTGACCTAAAACACCTGATAAAATGTCAGGGAGGGTAAAACACCACAAGGTGGCTAAAACATGGCAGTCCAACAAGATGTGGACTATTGTTGAACAAGAGGAACACTGACATTGGGGACATTGGGGTGGGTCCTCACCACGAAGGAGATGTCCATGGGTGAGCCACGTACGGCCAATGCAGAGCAGACACAACACCACAGAGTCCCAGCGAGAGGTCTGCATGGAGGAACGCCACACTGCTGTGATCTCCTTGACAACCCGGAGTTTGTTGGACGTGCTCAGGCTACGCCACTCAGCAGACCAAAGCCAATGTACCTGGTGGCGTAATAATTAATGGAGTTCAGCAGCCGGGAAGCCGATTTCCAGAATGGACACACAGACAACCTGCTTGGCAAGCCTGTCAATACATTCCTTTTTTTTTTTTTTTGTGGTTTTAGGGCGCACAACTTCTATGGTCATTAGCACCCAGCCAAGAACATAGATTCGCTATGATCTCAAAAAAATGGTGACTGTCAGAACATCAAGAAGAGGCTAAAAACGAAAGATAAAAGACAATTAAAAGGGTTAAATATCCTTGGATAGGTTGGCCAAGTTGATAAAACGCAAAACTCGAGCAGCTGCTCTTGTGTCATCAGCTAGAATTTCCTCCAGAGTAGACAGAAGGTGAAGGGCTACACGGAGATGATTAAAATTAATACAAGTCAGTAAAACATGTCGCACTGTCAGCAGTTCACCGCAGGAGCATAGCGGTGCAGGTTCGGCGGATAGCAAGTGACGGTGGCTGAAACGGCAGTGACCGATCCGCAACCGGGCCAGGATGACCTCCTCCCGCCGAGAGGAGCGTGAGGAGGTCCCCCAAGCGGTCGGGATCGGTTTGACAGTTCGCAATTTATTGTTGTACAGTGAAAGCCACGCACTGTGCCATTGCGACACGATACTCCGGCGAAGAGCCCGTTGAACATCGTCCGATGGGACGCAAAAGGTAGCCATGCGAGGCAAAAGAGCTGCTGCCTTGGCTGCTATGTCGGCGGCCTCATTTCCAGGCACACCCACATGGCCAGGGACCCACAGGAAAGAAACGTGACAGCTGTCATCTGCTAGCAACTGGAGGGAGTGTTGGATCCGATACACGAGAGGATGGTTCGAGAAAGGGTCCTTAAGACTCTGCAGGGCACTAAGGGAGTCAGAACATATGGCATAGAAAGGTTGGCGGTGGCGGCAGGTATACAAAACGGCCTGGTGGAGGGCGAAAAGCTCAGCCGTGAAGTTCGAGCACCGGTCAGGGAGCTTGTATTGGAACCGGTTGTCCCCGACGACGAAGGCAGAACCGACACCGGCAGTGCTCTTGGAACCATCAGTGTAAATAAATATGGCATTATCGAACCGCGAACGGAGTTCGACAAGCCTCGAGAGGTATACCAAATCCGGAGTGCTCTCCTTGGGGAGCGAACTAAGTTCAAGGTGAGTGTGAACCTGGGCCTGATGCCACGGTGGCAATGGGCTTTCGCTCAACCGAAAGGTGGAAGGAAGGGTAAAATCGAGCCGCTGTAGTAGGCGGCGAAACCGAACTCCAGGTGGAAGCAAGGCAATCGCAGACAACTGATATTGGCGATCGAGTGAGTTGTCAAAAAATAACCGGTAAGATGGATGGTTGGGCATCGACCGTAGGCGGCATGCGTACTGACACAAGAGTACGTCACGTCGAGTGGTCAAGGGTACTACAGCAGCCTAGGCATACAGACTTTCAACAGGGCTGGTATAAAATGCACCGGTCGCCAGACGTAAACCCCGATGGCGGAGAATCGACGGCCGTGCTGAAGAGTATACAAGGCTTCCGTAGTCGAGCTTCGACTGAACAATGGCCTGGTAAAGGTGAAGCAGGACGGTACGATCCGCTCCCCATGACGTGCCACTGAGGACACGAAGAACGTTAAGGGATCGGGCACAACGGGCAGCCAGGTAGGACACGTGTGTGGACCAGCAAAGTTTCCGATCCAACATGAGCCCCAAGAATTTCGTAGTCTCCACGAAAGGGAGAGCAACAGGGCCGAGACGTAGAGAAGGTGGAAGAAATTCCTTGTATCTCCAGAAATTGATGCACACAGTTTTCTCAGTGGAGAATCGGAAGCCGTTTGCGATGCTCCAGGAATATAGACGGTCAAGACAGCGTTGGAGAGAACGCTCCAAGAGACACGTCCGCTGGGCGCTGCAATAAATAGCGAAATCGTCAACGAAAAGAGATCCGGAGACGTCGGCTGAAAGGCAATCTACGATCGGATTGATTGCAATGGCAAAGAGCGCCACACTCAAGACGGAGCCCTGTGGTACCCCATTCTCCTGGCAAAAGGTATCTGACAAAACAGAGCCCACCCGTACCCGGAACGTGCGATGCGCCAAAAATGCTTGAATGAAAAGAGGAAGGCGGCCCCGAAGGCCCCATGTGTGTAATGTGCGGAGAATGCCCACTCTCCAACAGGTATCATATGCCTACTCCAAGTCGAAGAACACTGCTACTGTTTGTCACTTCTTTAGAAAGTTGTTCATAATGAAGGTCGACAATGTAACGAGGTGATCAGCAGCAGAGCGGTGTCGACGAAAACCGCATTGGATATTAGTCAGGAGGCGGCGAGATTCGAGGAGCCAGACCAACCGAGCGTTAACCATGCGTTCCATCACCTTACAGGCGCAGCTCGTCAGAGAAATGGGGCGATAACTGGAAGGAACGTGTTTGTCCTTCCCTGGTTTGGGGATGGGCACAACAATGGCTTCACGCCAACTTGTGGGAACATGACCTTCTACATCTACATCTACATCGATACTCTGCAAATCACATTTAAGTGCCTGGCAGAGGGTTTATTAACCACCTTCATAACTTTTCTCTACCGTTCCATTCTCTAATAGCGCGCGGGAAGAAAGAACACCTAAATCGTTCCGTTTTCGATCTGATTTCTCTTATTTTATTGGGATGGTCATGTCTCCCTAAGTAGGTGGGTGCTAGCAAAATATTTTCACATTCAGAACTAAAAGTCGGTGATTGAAACTTCGCAAACAGATCACGCCGCAATGATAACGTCTTTCTTTTAATGATTTCCACCCCAATTCGTGCAACGTTTCCGTGACGCTTTCCCCCCCGTAACGTGATAAAACAAACCGAGCTGCCCTTTTCTGAACCTTCTCAATATCTTCCGTCAGTCCCACCTGGTGAGGGTCCCACAAGGGGCAACAGTACTCCAAGAGAGGACGCACAAGTGTGATGTAGGCAGTCTCTTTGGTGGAGCTGGTGCATCGTCTAAGCGTTCTGCCAATGAAACGTAACCTTTGGTTCGCCTTCCCCACAATATTTTCTATGTGTTCTCTCCAGTCAAAGTTGTTCGTAATTGTAACTCCTAGGTATTTGGTAGAATTTACGACCTTAAGGTTTGACTGATTTATCGCGTAATTGAAGTTCAGCAGATTTCTTTTAGTGGTCATGTGTATTACTTCACACTTTTCTTTATTTAGTGTCAATTGCCAATTTTCGCACCAAGTAGAAATTTTGTCTAAATCGCTTTGCAGTTGCTTTTGATCCTCTGTTGACTTCACTAACCGATAAACGACAGCATCATCCGCGAACAGTCTAAGGGAGCTATTCAGATTATCTCCTAAATCGTTTATAAACACGAGGAAGAGTAGGGGACCTATAACGCTTCCCTGTGGAACGCCAGATATCACTTCTGTTTTACTCGATGACTTACCGTCAATTACAACGAACTGTGTCCTTTCTGATAGGAAATCGTGAATCCAATCGCACAATTGGGGAGATATTCCATAAGCACGCAATTTCATTAGAAGCCGCTTGTGGGGTACAGTATCAAAAGCCTTCCGGAAATCCAGAAATATGGAATCGATTTGAGATCCCTTGTCGATGGCACTTAACACTTCATGTGAATAAAGGGCAAGCTGTGTTTCGCAAGAGCGATACTTTCTGAATCCGTGCTGACTATTGGTTAATAGGTCGTTCTCTTCGAGGTAGTACATAATATTCGAACAAAGTATATGTTCCAAAATCCTACTGCAAATCGACGTCAATGAGATAGGCCTGTAATTTTGGGGATCACTCCTATTGCCTTTCTTGAATATTGGAGTAATTTGGGCAACTTTCCAGTCTTTGGGTACGGATCTTTCGCTGAGTGATCGGTTGTAAATTATAGCTAAGTACGGAGCTATTTCATCAGCATACTCTGAGAGGAATCTAGTTGGTATACAATCTGGCCCGGAAGATTTATTTTTGTTTAGTGACTTAAGTTGTTTTACTACTCCAGGAACATCTACTTCTAAGTTTCGCATGCTGGCAGCTGTTCTTGGATTGAATACTGGAGTGTTCACTTCGTCTTCTTTGGTGAAAGAATTTCGGAAAGCTGTGTTTAGTAGTTCTGCCTTAGCAGTACTGTCGTCGGTAGTATTACCATTGCTATTGCGTAGTGAAGGTATTGTTTGTGTTTTGCCGCTAGTGTACTTCACATATGACCAGAATTTCTTTGGATTTTCTGCAAGATTACGAGACAGGATTTCGTTGTGGAAACAACTATAAGATTCTCGCATTGAAGTCCGCGCTAGGTTGCGAGTTTCAGTAAAAGATTGCCAGTCTTGCGGATTCTGTGTCTTTTTAAATTTTGCATGCGTTTTTCTTTGTTTCTGCAACAGTGATCTGACCTGTTTTGTGTACCACGGGGGGGTCAGCCCCCTCTTTTATTAATTTATTTGGTATAAATCTCTCGATTGCTACTGATATTATGTCTTTGAAAGTAAGCCACAACTGATCTACACTCGCATTTTTTAGTTTTGAAGGACTGGAGACTATCACTCAGGAAAGCGTGAAGCGAATTTTTATCTGCTTTATTGAATAGATATATTTTTCGTTTATTTTTGGTGCATTTGGGAATTTCGATATTCAGTCTCGCTACTACAACTCGATGTTCGCTAATCCCTGTATCTGTTTTGATGCTCTTTACTATCTCAGGATTATTTGTTGCTAGGAGATCAAGAGTATTTTCGCAACCACGTACTATTCTAGTGGATTCATGAACTAACTGTTCGAAGTAGTTCTCAGAAAAAGCATTCAGAACTAGTTCGGACGATGTTTTATATTTGCCTCCGGTTTTGAATACGTAATTATGCCAACATATCGAGGGTAAATTAAAGTCGCCACCGATTATAACAGTATGCTTCGGATACCTATTTGAAATATGATTCAAGCTTTCTTTGAACATTTCTGCAACCGCATCGTCTGAGTCAGGGGGCCGATAAAAAGATCCAATTATTAATTTATTTAGGTGGTCAGGTATAACCTCTACCCAGACCAATTCACAGGAAGTATCTGCCTCAATTTCGTTGCAGGATAAACCATTTGTAACAGCAATAAACACGCCACCCCCTGTTTTATTTATTCTATCCTTTCTGAAGACCATTTGGCCCTTTGAAAAAATTTCGGCCGAATTTATCTCAGGCGTCAGCCAGCTTTCAGAACCTATAACGATTTGTGCCTCAGTACTTTCTATCAGCGCTTGGAGCTCTGGAATTTTCCCAACACAGCTACGACAATTTACAACTGTTACACCAAAGGTTTTTATGTCTACTTTCTTCCCGTGTCTGACCTGCCCCCTTTGAGACTGAAACCCATTTTGTGTATTCCCGAGGCCATCTAACCTAAAAAACCGCCCAGTCCACGCCACACAGCCCCCGCTACCTTCAGTCCATATGCGATTGTAGGTACTAAGAAGAAAGCACTTGCCCGCAGGAGAAAAGTTCTTCAGCATCTCAATATGAATGGAATCGGGCCCGGGAGCAGAAGACCGGGACAGGGCGAGAGCACGGTCTAGCTACTGCATGGTGAAGGCGACATTATAATTTTCATGATTAAAAGAGTGGAAGGAAGGCGGCCGTGCCTCCTCTACCTGTTTGCGAGGGAGAAAGGCAGGGTGGTAATGGGCAGAGCTCGAAACCTCCGCAAAGAAACGGCCCAATGCGTTTGAAACATCAGCGGGGTCCACGAGGACTGCGTTCTCCACGGTCAGGCCAGGAATCGTGGAGTGGACCTTGATGCCGGATAAACGGCGTAGGCCACCCCAGACAACCGTGGAGGGAGTAAAACAGTTAAAAGAACTAGTAAAAGCAGTCCAGCAAGCTTTCTTACTGTCGTTTATGATACGACGACATTGCGCTCTCATACGTTTATAATTGATGCAATTCTCCAAAGTTGGGTGGCGGCGGAAGGTGCGTAAAGCACGGCACCGGGCTCTAAGCGCGTCGCGGCAGGCTGCAGTCCACCAAGGGACCTGGACACGATGTGGAGAAGAGGATGTACGAGGTATGGAACGTTCAGCAGCGGTGAGAATAACCTCTGTGAGGTAGTCGACCTGACTGTCACAGTTGGGAAAATTCTGATCGTGAAAAACAGCCATGGAAGAATAAAGCCCCCAGTTGGCTTTGGAAATCTTCCAACTGGTGGGATGAGGAGATGGGGAATGATGCAGGAAGTGGATGATACAAGGAAAATGGTCACTTGAGTACGTGTCAGAAAGTGCATACCACTCAAACCGACCGGCAAGCTGAGGAGTGCATATTGCGAGGTCTATATGGGAGTAAGTGTGTGTTGTGTCTGAAAGGAAGGTCGGTGCACCGGTGTTGAGGCAGACAAGATCGAGGTGTTGGAGAAGGTCCACCAAAAGGGAGCCTCTCGGACAAGGTGCCGGAGAGCCCCATAGGGGGTGGTGGGCATTAAAGTCGCCTACCAACACGAAAGGTGAAGGGAGCTGGTCAACAAGGTGTAGCACATCTGCCCTAGTAAGGGCAGATGACGATGGCGACTAGATATTACAGAGGGAGAACGTAAATGTGAATAAAGTGATGCGGACGTCAACTGCCTGTAGGTGAGTGTGCAAGGAAATGGGATGGAAATAGACATCGTCTCGAAGGAGCATCAGAACCCCTCCATGGGCTGGGACACCTTCCACGGGTGGCAGGTCGAAACGCACAGAGGTGTAGTGTGGAAAGTCTGCACGATCACGTGGACGCAACTTAGTTTCCTGGAGGCAGACTAGAAGCGGGCAGTGCAATCGAAGGAGTAGTTTTAACTCCTCCCGATTAGAACGAATGCCGCGAATATTCCATTGAAGGAGCGCCATGATAAAAATGAGAGAAGAAATAAGGATAAAAACCAACCAGCAAGTGGGGTCACCTCGACGGCCGCTGAGGACCGGATTTCGAGGGAGCACTGCTATCGCTGTCCAGGGGCAAATGGTCGTGGTCCATAGGTTCGACTGACGCGCCTGCCACCTTCCTGAGTTGATCAGGAGGGGCAGTTTCCACCGCCGGTAGAGGGCCGGGTGCCCGGCAGACGGAGCGACCCGGTGAAACAGAAGACGGCCGAGGCCGGCAACTGTTGGACGGCGTGACGGATGGGTCACGCCCCGGCGGGGAAGGAGAGGAACTCTTTTTCTTGTCAGCTCTTCTGGAAGAGTGACGGCGGGAAGAGGCAGTTGACGGTTGGGAAGCCTGAGAACGCAGAAAATCCTCACGGACGGGTTTCTTTTTCAAGGTCTGGGCATCTTGTTTAGGTGCCCGCGGTTTGCTAGAGGTGGACGAAGACTGTACCTTAGAAGCAGGAGGAGGAAGCGGGGACGTGGAACGGGCAATCTTCGGGCTGGCGGATCGCACAACTGTGTCAGCGAAAGTGAAGTCACAAGTCTGGGTACTGGAATCCTTGGTAGGTCGAGTTGAGGTGAGGACCTTACTGTATGTACCCGCTGGGAGGACAGTGGGCTTTCGACTCGCCAACAACTTTCGAGCGGCAGATGTCGATACCTTTTCCGTAACCCGAATCTGCTGGATTACCTTCTCATCCTTTTACACAGGGCAGTCGCGAGAAGAAGTCGCATGGTCTCCGTTGCAGTTTAGGCAGTGAGGGGACGGAGGTGGGCAATCCCCGTCATGGGCATCCCTACCACAAGTGATGCACTTTGCTGCATTTGGGCAATGTTCACGGGTATGGTTGTACCTGTGGCATTGAAAACAGCGCGTTGGGTTAGGCACATAAGGGTGGATGGAGATGACTTCATACCCTGCTTTGACCTTCGACGGGAGGTCAACTCTGTCGAACGTCAAAAACACAGTACGAGTCGGTGTCAGTTGGTTATCGACCTTTTTCATTACCCTATGGACGGCTGTCACACCCTGGTCGGACATATAGGATTGGATGTCTTCATCAGACAACCCGTCAAGGGATCTCGTGAAGACTACCCCCCGTGACGAGTTGAGTGTGGGATGTGCTTCCACCTTGACAGGAAACGTGTGTAACAGTGTAGTCCGGAGTAGTTTCTGAGCTTGGAAGGCACTTTCCACTTCCAGCAACAATGTGCCATTGCGCTGACGTGAACAGGTTTTAACAGGGCCAGCAATTGCATCTACACCTTTCTGTATAACGAAAGGATTGACAAAATTGAAATCCTTTCCGTCGGTACGAGAGACAACAAGAAATTTAGGTACATTAGGCAGAGTCTTTTTTTGCTGAGGCGAGTCTAACTTACATTTCTGGGTCAACGTTGCTAAAGAAGAGAAGGAAGTCATCGCGGAAGTGTCCCCCGTGATTACCGGAGTCTCCGATGGCGCGCTCCTTCCTAGTGGGGGCCCCTCTCCGAGGGCTTACCCGCCTTAGGTGATTGTTCACACCTCAGGTCACACCTCCCGAGAACTGATGGAGGGACCAATCGGCCCGTTTGGAAGGTACCAGCTCGGCTAATCACCCCTCCCTGGGCCTGGCCTTTACCAGGGGGTACGTACGTGCCCTACTTGTCTACCCGGGGCGGGGAATTACACGTTACCCCGTCACCTGCTACGCATGATAATGCGTGGGTCGGCCTTCAGACACGCACTGGGAGGAAAGAAGAAGAATAGAGGAAGTGAAGAGAAAGAAGGAAAGAAGTGTCTCAAACGCCGAGGCGGAGACTAATGAGGAGGAGAAGAAGGCTAGGAGAGTACAAGGAGAGAAAGACAGAAACAAAGGGTAAGAAAGGAAGGAACGAAGGAAGAAAAACGACAACAAGAATCACCGTAGCTCACGAAATATGCCCGTCTCTGGGCGAAGGCATAAACCGGGAGGGAAAGTGAAGCAGCTTGGGGCAGAAGAAAGACTGCTCCGGCTCGGGGCCCCGTGCGCGCCACACACGTACCCACAAAAGAACTGTGGGCCCCCCTGGGGGGGGGGGGGGTCAACACATTCATTGCCCTGGGATAATATAGATGGTAAACAAGAAACCCATAAAGTCAATTTTGCAAGCAGAATACTTTCAAAGCTAGAGAGAACCTATCACACAACTGAGAAGTATTAGCAGTTAAATGGGCATTAGAAAAATTTAACTATTTCATATTTGGGTGAAAAGAAAGTATATTGTGACCACCAAGCAATTACATTTCTTTTATCTTGTAAGCTACTTCACAGTAGGTTAGCTAGATGGGCTATGGTCTTACAACATTATGATCTTGAAATAGTTCATATAAAAGGAAAAGACAATATTCTAGCAGACTGTCTTTTGAGACTGCCTGAAGGTTTAACAGAATATCCAAACATAGTAGAACAAACAGGTTCTTATAAAAATAATGTTCATTAAAGACTCTTCTTTTAGAAAGAATTACTATAGCATGTTTAAAAACATAGCAGCATTACAAGATGCTGATCTCTATTGGCAACAGATAAAGCAAAATTTCAAGTCTGGAAATCTAGCAAATGCAACAGACTATCAATTAGTAGATAACATTTTGTACTACAATGATAGCTATATCCCCTTTATACGCCTATGTAATTTTAGTTATTCTGATGAAAGTAGCCCTAGTAGGTGCCTAAACCGTGGTAAACATTATTGCAACAGTGGGGTGTGATCCGTCAAAATTTCTCTATGGTTGCTGCTTACACAGCCATGTTGAATACTACAATTCAGCACGTAATTGTAAGTAGTATCGTTAGAGTAGAAATAAATTTAATTTGTAGAATTATGCAAGTTGAAACTTGTTTATAAATGGAGAGCAGGTTTATTAGAGAAATGTCAAGCTGACCTCCTGCCAGGGTCACAATGGAACGAAAGCATTTGTCGTACAGCACTCTGGCGGAGATGATCATAAGCAATACTATCAACAGGGCCCACACCACACACTGCAGGCACAGTACTGCAAATACTCTTACATCATGATGTATACACTGCGCCTTTCCAATTTTTGCTATGTACTGTACAATAGCCTACCACTGAAAACATAAAAAACGCCACCAATGGGACATTTCACCTATAATAGATTTGTTAAACATTGCAAAACCTGTAGTTTTACATCAAATTCCTGTAAATAAATAAAACCAAAAAATTCTTGTCGGTTATTAGTAATAAGGATAAATTCTACACTAGTTACAGTGCCAGTGCAATTGGTTAGAGCTCAAGTATTGTTATTAATAGCTCCAAAAAAAAAAAAAAAAAAAAAAAAAAAATTACTGAAAAGTTACTTATTCTCACCATGTTCATCATTGAAATCTATATCCATATCCATCAGAGCCGGTGCAGAACTTCGGAAACCTCTAGAATTTGGCAGTATGTTATCTTTGTTTCTTGACCAGCTTTCTCTATTTTTGTTAGTACTCAAAGTTACTTGCCCATTACGATTCGTTCTTCTTGTAATGTTGGCATTAACTTGTGAACCTGGCCGGCCCTAGGAGGAGAGAGTTGATTTACAAATACAGACAGAAAAAGATTAAATATTACTATTATTGTATAAGACTGACATATTAAAACAAATAAAGCAAACTCCTGACTCTTCAGGTTAATATGAACATGAGTAAGCATGTTTACTGAAAAACAAGCATTTAAAATACTGAATTTACAAAACATATTACACGCTACATTTGAAAGCCCATGGCGTTGCTTAAGTTACAATTTACTTACAGCAAATTGACAACTTACTTAAGAAATTACATGTTAAACTGTACTAACAATGGAAAGTCCAGGTTTGAAATCGACAATATAAAGAGGATGCTTTGCAACTAAGCAAAAAGTTTATCTAGAGCCGCGACAGGCACATAAAATACACACAACATCCAACTTCAGCTATCAGCTATCATTCATAGGTTAAACCCTCGTTTAGGAACCACTAGTTAATCTTTTATGTCCACATGTTAGTACCAAAAAGTAGTCCATCAGAAGTGTCTTAGATATCCAATGACAATGTGTCTCATACCATGAAGGAACATGATGTATGTGTCTAATTGCAATATATAATTTTTCATAACAGGAAACAAAATATTTTTATTTGACACCCACACCTATTTAATAACTGACTGCAAACAATAGTTTTGACAAACAAATTGGACTCAATTTTCATTAATTAAATACAGTATCACACCCATGTAATGACATTTACACTGAAATATTAATGTAACTGCAGATTTACAGTATCTACCACACGTCAAAAACATTCATGAATTTTCAACGAAACATCATGAATTTTGGATGGAGACATTTTCACAGACAACGCAGGGTTGTTTACAAAACCAACTTTAAAAACCCATATTCCTTGGCTGTTTACAACAGTTCACTACCAACATGTGGACAGCAAAGAGAAGCTAGTTTCTCAATGGGTTTAGGAAATCTTGAGGGAGGTGAGGGATTTTTTATTTTTTATGGGCATGAAACTACTATGGTCATTCACGCCCATGACGAAATATGACTGTATTTAGCATGGACAGAGTTAAATTTCCTTTACCATGTCAGTGTGGTGGATAAAAAGTAAGATGCGATCAACATCAGACAACTCAGAAGGAAAACACAAAGTTTGACATAGACGGTTAAAAAACGGGCACTGCACCAGAAGGTGGCGCACAGTCAATGGTTTGGAACAGTGGCTGCGAAGTGGGCAGGGATCACCACGTAGTAAGTGGCAGTGGCTAAAGCAACAGTGTCTTATGCGCAGGGGAACTTATTATGACCACCTCGCAGCGAGAGGGCCATGAGGAAGTAGACCATGCAAAAGGAAAGGGTTTGATCTCCCGGAGTTTGTTATCTTGTAGGGAAGACCAATGCGAATACCAGAGCAATACCACTCTCCTGGAGACTACAGCACGGAGGTCTTCCGACGGAATGGATAGCAAGCCAAGGGAGGAAATGTCTGCCTTTGCAGCAGCATCTGCGATTTTGTTGCCCAACACTCCACCACGGCCAGAAACCCACAGTAGCATCACTGTCGACCTGTTGACCGTTAGCGAGTGGAGGCATTTCTGGATCTGCTGTACTATGGGGTGGACTGGATATAGAGCACAGAGGCTCTGAAGAGCACTCAAGACCCCGAGCAGATGACACTGTGAGAAGGCGAGTGGCGTCTAAGGTGCTGGGTGTCCTGATATAGAGCAAAGAGCTCCACAGTCAAGATCGAGCACTGGTCAGGCAGACGATAATGGAGGGATTCATCGCTGAGTACCAGGGCACACCAGACACCATCGTTGGTCTTTGAACCATCAGTGTACAGTAAAATATGATCAGAAAGTTGTGTGTGGAGTGCAAGAAACTCATTGCAGTAGACCGGACCAGGAGTAGCGTCCTTCGGAAGTGAGTGTAGTTTGAGGTTGACACGTATCTCCGGATAGAGCCATGGTGGGAAGGAGCCAACACTGGGGTATGTGGCAGGGGGCGTAAAGTCTAGTTGACAAAGCAACATGCGAAAACGAACTCCAGCTGGTAATAGAGATGATGGATGCAATGCAAACAGACGATCGTGGGAGTCATGAAGAAAAGACAGCATGCATTTGGTGGCCACTCATAGATGACAACCGGCTTGCATATCGATTGAGTAGGACGTCTCTCCGGTATGATAGCGGTAATTCAGACTTTCCACAGGACTGGTATAGAAGACTCCCATTGCCAAATGTATCCCTCAGTGATGTATCGTGTTGAGAAGGTGTAAAGTTGAGAGTCGGGCAGAAGAGTACATGATACACCCACAGGCCAGTTCTGAGCGGACAAGGTAGCGGTACAGTCAGAAGAGAGTAGACCGTTCCGCACTCCATGAGAGCCACACAGCACTCTGAGAACATTAAGACAGCGGGCAGCCAAAGACGAGACGTGGGAGGACCAAAAAAAGTTTCCTGTAAAACCTGAGTCCCAGGAAGTTTTTTGTCTCAATGAATGGAAGAACATCTGGACCAAGATGAAAAGTCGGTGGAAGAAACTCGGTAAGCCATCAGAAGTTCATACAAACTGTCTTGCCTGCAAAAAAGCGGAACCCATTGTTGGTGCTCGACGAGTAGAGATGGTCAAAACTCCGCTGAAGTTGTCGCTCGAGAGAGCATGTTCGTTGGGAGATGCAGTAGATGGCAAAGTCATCTACAAACAGAGTAGCTGAAACACCTAGTCGGAGACAACCCACGATTGGGTTGATTGCAATGGCAAAGAGGACAATGCTCAACACTAAGCCTTGGGGGGACACCGTTCTCTTGAATAAAACTGTTTGACAGGGTCAAACCTACACATGCTTTAAATACGTGATCTTTTAAAAATTCCTGAATAAAAATTAAAAAAAAAAAAAAAATAAATAAAAAGCCATACCACCCCAGATTCCCCAGGCGTGCAAAGTTTGGAGAATTCTCGCCCTCCAATACATATCATATGCCTTTTCGAAGTAAAAAAAAAATACGGCTACTGTTTGATGCTTCCATAGAAAGTTGTTCAAGATGTGAGTGGGTAGGGCGACGAAATGGTCGACAGCAGAGCAGTGCTTACGAAATCCACACTGTGCATTTGTGAGTAGGTTCCTAGATTCGAGCCACCATACGAGCCGAGCATTGATCATGGGTTCCATCACCTTGCAAATGCAACTGGTGAGGGAGATTGGACGGTAGCTGGAAGGGAGATGTTTGTCCTTTCCAGGCTTAGGTATAAGAATGACTATGTCTTCACTCCACCGTCTAGGAAATGTCCCATCCCTCCAGATGCGGTTATACCTTCAAAGGAGAAAATGCAAGTCCTCTGGAGACAGGTGTTGCAACATCCGTATATGGATGCCATCTTGTCCTGGGGAGAGGGGCCATGACGAGTAGAGTCCATGTTGAAGCTCCCTCACGGTAAATTCGGTGTTGTTGTATTCATTGATCTCGGATGAGAAAGAGAGTGTCCTTTCTTTTGTTGCCTCTTTTCTGAGCAGAAAAGTGGGATGGTAGTTCGCGGCGCTGGAAATCTCGGCGAAGCGGCGGCCCATGATGTTCGAGAGGGCAATATCTTTTTCTTTTTTGTTTTAGGGCGCACACCTTTTAAGGTTATTAGCGCCCAGAACGGAACAGAGATTCGCTAGATCTCGAAAAAATTGATAACTACAAGATAGAGTGTCAAGAGAAGGCTAAAAACGAAAGATGAAAAACAATTAAAAGGGTTAAATATCCTTTGATAAATTGGCCAATTCCATGAAACGCAAAACTTGAGCAGCTGCCCGTGTGTCATCAGCTAAAAGTTCCTCCACAGTAGATAGAAAGTGAAGGGCTGCACGGATATGATTAAAATTAACACAAGACAGTAAAACATGTCGCACTGTCAGTAATTAACCGCAGGAGAACAGCGGTGCAGGGTCGGCGATTAGCAAGCGACGGTGGCTGAAACGGCAGTGACCGATCCGTAACCGGGCCACTATAACCTCTTCTCACCGAGAGGGGCGTGAGGAGGTCCTCCAGGCAGTCGGGATCGGTTTTACAGTTCTCAATTTATTGTCGTGGAGTGAGAACCATGCACTGTGCCAGGACAACACAATACTCCGGCGAAGAGCCCGTTGAACATCATCTGATGGGACGCAAAAAGTGGCCATGCGAGGCAAAAGAGCTGCTGCCTTGGCTGCTATGTCGGTGGTCTCATTCCCGGGCACACCCACATGGCCAGGTACCCACAGAAAAGACACGTGACAGCTGTTATCTGCTAACAACTGGAGGGAGCGTTGGATCCGATACACAAGAGGATGGGTTGAGAAAGGGTCCTTAAGACTTTGCAGGGCACTAAGGGAGTCCGAACAGATGGCATGAAAAGGATGGCGGCAGCGGCGGATCTATAAAACAGCCTGGTGAAGGGCAAAAAGCTCAGCCGTGAAATTCAAGCACCAGTCAGGGAGCTTGTATTAGAAACGATTGTCCCCGACAAAGAAGGCAGATCCGACACAGTCAGTGCTCTCCTTGGGCAGCGAACTAAGTTCAAGGTGGGTGTGAACCTGGGCTTGATGCCACGGTGGCAATGGGCTCTCGCTCAACCGAAGGGTGGAAGGAAGAGCCGCTGTAGCAGGCGGCGAAAGCGAACTCCAGGTGGAAGCAAGGCAATCGCAGACACAAGATATTGGCGATCGAGTGAGTCGTCAAAAAATAATCGGTAAGATGGATGGTTGGGCATCGACCGCAGGCGGCATGCGTACCGAGACAAAAGTATGTCACGCCGAGTGGTCAAGGGTAATACAGCAGCCTCGGCATACAGACTTTCAACAGGGCTGGTATAAAATGCACCGGTCGCCAGACGTAAACCCCGATGGTGGGTAGAGTTGAGACGGCGGAGAATCGACGGCCGTGCTGAAGAGTATACAAGGCTTCCGTAGTCGAGCTTCGACTGAACAATGGCCTGGTAAAGGTGAAGCAGGACGGTACGATCCGCTCCCCATGACGTGCCACTGAGGACATGAAGAACGTTAAGAGATCGGGCACAACGGGCAGCCAGGTAGGACACGTGTGTGGACCAGTAAAGTTTCCGATCCAACATGAGCCCCAAGAATTTCGTAGTCTCCACGAAAGGGAGAGCAACAGGGCCAAGACGAAGAGAAGGTGGAAGAAATTCCTTGTATCTCCAGAAATTGATGCACACAGTTTTCTCAGTGGAGAATCTGAAGCCATTTGCGATGCTCCAGGAATATAGAGGGTCAAGACAGGTTTGGAGGGAACGCTCCAAGAGACACGTCCGCTGGGCGCTGCAATAAATTGCGAAATCGTCAACGAATAGAGATCCGGAGACGTCGGCTGAAAGGCAATCTACGATCGGATTGATTGCAATGGCAAAGAGCGCCACACTCAAGACGGAGCCCTGTGGTACCCCATTCTCCTGGCAAAAGGTATCTGACAAAACAGAGCCCACCCGTACCCGGAACATGCAATCCGCCAAAAACGCTCGAATGAAAAGAGGAAGGCGGCCCCGAAGGCCCCATGTGTGCAATGTGCGGAGAATGGCCGCTCTCCAACAGGTATCGTATGCCTTCTCCAAGTTGAAGAACACTGCTACTGTTTGTCGCTTCTTTAGAAAACAAGAAAGCTGTGGGGCCCCTGGGGGGGGGGGGGGGGGAATAACAACTACAGTAAAAGTCACAACAATAACATTAAGGTCGTATGAATAAAACGGAATATCTACTTTATACTCTGAAATCCAGACATCATACTAAGATTTGCATGAATAAAGCAAGTCGCAGAATATACATCAACTGATGCTGTTCTCACCGTGAGTAAAAGGGAGGGGGAAGTTACTCACAACAGAGAACATTCTCTGATTTGTATGAATAGAACTATAGAAGTTTCTCACGACCGAAGAACATTTTCAGTTTTATGAAGTGAGCTCTTTAGCATACTTTGTGCTGAATAACGTCTATTAAAGTTACGTTTACTGTGGTTTACAATATAACTGATAAAAGTTGTGTTGCTTAGAAGGCAAAAAGAGTTCATTTATAAGTAGACTAGCGTGAAGAAATACAAGTTTATGCAAATAAAAACATTTTGCTGACGTCACTTTCACAATCATAAGTTGCGACACTTCAAGCATTTTCTACAGTGACGTCAGAACAGTTTTTTCCATTACTGACAAGGAAGTGTAACACAAGTGGAGTCAGCTGTGTGTTTTACTTGTTTGGAGTGCATATTTACATATTTTAAACAACCACAAAGCAAAATACCAAGGTTTTTTAAGAGGGTCTATTAATAAAGGCCTTATGAAGTTTATTCCAAATAAAGTGCATACTAGGACTTCCAGAGTGTATCGCAAAATAAATATTGATGCAATACAAGATACTGAGTATTTTTGTACTGGTCTTGTTCATTCTACCCAAATCAGTTGGGCTATTTAAGATGCATTTTGTGCCTTTGTAATCTTAACTTCTGTTATGTTAGATGTAGATATCTATGACAGTAAACTTAATAACTGCAACAGCCTAGCAGTCTGTTTCTTGTAATAAAATTGCATTGCCTATCTAATGAGCAGACCATTGTGTGTCATATTTAACAAAAAGTATCCTGTGTTAGAAAGCTCTGACAGTATTTCACGTTAAAACAGATGAAATTCTTAAAATTTCGTTCGCAAATTGTTCCAACCCAACTTCAATAACGAGGTTTCTCACATGACAATAATCTTGTAACATCATCAGAAGAATAAATTTTCGTAAAAAAAAAAAAAAAAAAAAAAAAAATTCCACATTTAGGATTAATTAATATCGTACTGCATGGCAAACTAATATTTACAGATACCACAGTTCTTCCTGAACACACGGATGCCTACTCCGTATCTGAACACTGAATAATTTGTCTGATTGGGCTATTTTAAGGAAATAAACGATCGAACAGCTAATCTGTGGTGGACATGACACACAGAGAACCTACTCAAGAAGGAGGGGAAGAAAGAATGAAGTTCCTCCTCAGAGCATATGCTTCAAAGGTTTTATTCATATGAAATTGAAAACTTGCCCAGAGAACATTCTTTTGCTCTGATAATTTTCTCTGGAGCATTTTCACTTTACTATTCATAAGGCCCATTAATCCAGTTTTACATAAAAAGTTATGCAAAATAAAACCCAATTTAAATGTAGATAAGAAAAGTTAAACTGTAAAGAATATTTACAATCAATTCTGTCTTCTTTTGTAAATAGGTGTTGGAGATTATTTCAGCATAACTTAAAACCGCAATACAGCCCACCAGCTTTAACAAAATTTGTCATATCAGAGTCTCACAAGTTATGCTACATAGATATGATACTTACTCTAGATAACAAATAATCTGTGATTATCCTCATTAATTCCAAAATACTACAACAGAATGTACCGTTGACCACTCAGCCCAAAAAATTGCACCTTCTGCACTCACTAGCGGGTGAAAAGAAAAACCACCCTCTTGTTTAAACCACCTAACTAACAGAGAGAAGGTATAAATCAACTTTTAAACACAAAAGCGTATTCTATAATCTATGTTTTGCTTATAAACAAACTATCACGTTTAACTCGGTTATGACGTCATTGGTCAAAGCCGATGGGATGTATCGCGGACTTCAAATGACCCATTATTTCCTGCAGAACTTTCTATTCCTTTGATTATACAGTAATTAAAAAACAAAAAATTCAATTTCACCCCTCCCCCCCCCCCCCCAAGTTCCCTGGTATTTTTCTAAGTAATAACATGTTAGAAAAAGTTAGTTCCAGAATAAAGAGTCTCAAACAGTAATTCACAAAATCTAAATAGCAAAAGTTAGAAACAATTCATACCTTTATCAGTGGTGGCAAAAAGAGTTTAAGATGACAATAACTATACAATTAAACTTTACAATTGAAACTTTTGTACAAGCACATTTTCCAAACTCCTTGAAAGTAAATCCATTTGTTTGTTGCACGCTATATAAAATCCTAAATAATACAGTATATGGTTTTATTGTAATTAGGCCTACATATTCAGAAAAGGGATCTTAAAAACAAGAATATTTATGTGTCGTATCCAGAATATCTGACAGGGTGTATATGTTGTGACTTTAATTTCAAAATATACGATTTATTATTGAACAACCAATAATACGAGGCAGAAAATATCAAATTCAATGGAATGCCTAAATTTTATAGGCCTACATAACAAATGTATTTTGTACATAATTCATTTTTAGAATACTTTGCAAAAATAAAATGTAGGCCTATTTTTAGATAATCAGTTTATAAATTTCTATTCGTGCACATGTAAATATGGATTAATTTGTTGATGTGCCATAAATATTGTTAATACTACTACTGTATTTGTTATTACCCCCCCCCTCCCCCAAAAGTTTACAAGTCTCCTTTAAACAAAAATTTCCTTATCCTTCCAATGGTACCAGCCACAATATTTGGACACTAACTACAGTTTGTACAAAGGAATTTGTACCTGAGGCCCAAATATAGTTTCATAGTGTTATTATAAAAAAAAAAAAAAAAAAAAAAAAAAAAAAAAAAAAAAAAAAAAAAAAAAAAAAAAGGTATTCTACAGGAAACCTCACAAGCTTTGATAGAAATTAAATACATTTAAAACTACAAACACACAAATTCCCGACAGCTTCACATGGTATTTTTCGTATTTTAGGCTGAAAATCTCGCTGCTTATTACAAGAACCGCTTACGGTAGAGCTGAAAATTTAAACCAGCCATATGTATATAAAGCTAGCGTACTGAAACTCATAAATCCGGAATGGTGGGTTGCATTTTGCCATTTTTTTGGTTCATTACAGATGCAATGGCCAATATCACTTCCTGTACTTATAAACATGAGTGTAGGTAAACAAACATGTAACTGGAATTAACTTTTAAAAATCAGTGACTAACATTACCGGTATTTTGTCCAGAAGCATAAAAATCTAATTTGGAACTTATTCAGTGAATTACACTACAGTATGACTATATTTTAAAAACGATCAAAAACATCATTCAGAAACCCATAACAATTGTTGATCTTTTATGTACTTGCGTAATGTGTGTTAGGTTTAAAGAGACATAAAGCAAACAAAAATTCCAAATGTCATAACAACTGTGTGATGCATTTGTCACTTTAGAATTTAAAACCAACACTAATATACTCACTTTTAGCCTTTTTTGTCGAAGCTTCTCCAGTTTCTCCCTAGCATCACTCTTTTTTGCAATTTCCGCCAACTTGTCTCGGGCATCTGTCAACTTCTGCCGTTTATTTTGTATGATTTTCAAACGAGCATCACTGATTTTTGTTATACCCCCTCTCTTGCGAGGGGCATTATTTCTTTTAACATTTCGCGATGATTCATTTTTCTGCTGGTTCCGTTTCAGCCTACAAAATAACATTTTCATAAGCACTTCACCTTTTACCTACACAAACTATTTCCAGTACACCACAAAAATTATTAATATAAACTGAAACACAAAAACAAACTGATTGCAAATTTCTTTATATTAAGACAACACGTTGTCTTAGTGTCAAACACTTGCCTTGCCCGCCCATATGGGGCTTTGACAATTTTCTTTTGAATTATATCGTCAAGACTCATATCCACACTCGCCATGCTTTAACAATGTTTGCCTGTATCCAGAGACGCATTTGAATTTTATTCCCACAACACCTTCGGCAAAGACACAGTTAAAAAAGACGACATTACAGCGCCATGTAATACGCTTTTCACTGAATTGTCATTAGTTTTAGTTACACTTTCTTGTAAACACATAAAATATCAAATTCCGATATCTCCGTAAATGCAGATCACCATACGCAACGAACATTAACAGTCGAGCATATGCAGTAAAGATTATTAACCCCGCTCTTAGTATACCTACTATGTACATCGCAGAAAAAGCTCATCCGCATTTACTCATTGTAGGAATGTAAGCAGGAAGGTATAAATTATTTTGATTTCTCGAGTATAAGTTTCAGTAGTAAGCAATGCGACAAGCTAAATGCCTTAAGCAAATTCAATGATGGTGAATATTGGCGTTTTAGGACATTCGACAGCGAGGCCATCAGCGTCCTTGTTTAAGGCCAATTCACACTGTCCGTCACGTCACGTCACCGTCCGTCAGAACATTCTGCAATGTATTTCTAATGGCGGCATTCACACTGTCCGTCACCGGACCGTCACGTCACGTCAACGTCCGTCAAGCTTTCTCGAGAAGAATGTTTTGACGGAACGGCCGTCTGCTAACATCGGAAGTTAAGGCCAATTCACACTGTCCGTCACGTCACGTCACCGTCCGTCAGAACATTCTGCAATGTATTTCTAATGGCGGCATTCACACTGTCCGTCACCGGACCGTCACGTCACGTCAACGTCCGTCAAGCTTTCTCGAGAAGAATGTTTTGACGGAACGGCCGTCTGCTAACATCGGAAGTTAACCTATTTTCGTCATGCGAATTACATGTTGCAGTCGACGATTGCACTGTTTATATGCAAATGTGTCTTATTCATCTTTGTGTTGTTGTTGTACCTTGTTTCAGGGGTAAATCTTAAATGTTTCATGACGACTTAAATATTTTTGTCAATTGAGTATCCCTCTAAAATTGAGGTCGGATATCTGAAACCAAAATATGGTTTATGTTACGTAACATTGTAACAGAAATGACTGAAGCAAACTATTTATTTGAATAGGATTGTAATTTGATTACGCATTTTTCATTAAATAACACTTTAAATGAAAATGTCAGTTCTAATGAAAGACAAAAATTCAGTTGTTTACGACGGTATTAACAATGTCAGCGAGCAAATCGTAATGGTTAAAGTATACAGGCGCTATTTATGCTCTTACAAGTATGGTTTGGTGTCTTCATATGCTTATTTTTTCGCTTGAAAACAGATGTCGATGTTTTGAAATGTTGGTTCAGTTCAGGCCAATTCACACTGTCCGTCACGTCACGTCACGTCACGTCACCGTCCGTCAGAACATTCCGCAATGTATTTCTAATGGCGGCATTCACACTGTCCGTCACCGGACCGTCACGTCACGTCAACGTCCGTCAAGCTTTCTCGAGAAGAATGTTTTGACCGAACGGCCGTCTGCTAACATCGGAAGTTAACCTATTTTCGTCATGCGAATTACATGTTGCAGTCGACGATTGCACTGTTTATATGCAAATGTGTCTTATTCATCTTTGTGTTGTTGTTGTACCTTGTTTCAGGGGTAAATCTTAAATGTTTCATGACGACTTAAATATTTTTGTCAATTGAGTGTCCCTCTAAAATTGAGGTCGGATATCTGAAACCAAAATATGGTTTATGTTACGTAACATTGTAACAGAAATGACTGAAGCAAACTATTTATTTGAATAGGATTGTAATTTGATTACGCATTTTTCATTAAATAACACTTTAAATGAAAATGTCAGTTCTAAT
Source organism: Locusta migratoria (assembly GCA_026315105.1). NCBI lineage: Eukaryota > Metazoa > Arthropoda > Insecta > Orthoptera > Acrididae > Locusta > Locusta migratoria. Next base: position 469,307,621 of record CM048744.1, on the reverse strand, counting down.
GAAAGACAAAAATTCAGTTGTTTACGACGGTATTAACAATGTCAGCGAGCAAATCGTAATGGTTAAAGTATACAGGCGCTATTTATGCTCTTACAAGTATGGTTTGGTGTCTTCATATGCTTATTTTTTCGCTTGAAAACAGATGTCGATGTTTTGAAATGTTGGTTCAGTTCAGGCCAATTCACACTGTCCGTCACGTCACGTCACGTCACGTCACCGTCCGTCAGAACATTCCGCAATGTATTTCTAATGGCGGCATTCACACTGTCCGTCACCGGACCGTCACGTCACGTCAACGTCCGTCAAGCTTTCTCGAGAAGAATGTTTTGACGGAACGGTCGTCTGCTAACATCGGAAATTAACCTAATTTCGTCACGCGAATTACATGTTGCAGACGACGATTGCACTGTTTATATGCAAATGTGTCTTATTCATCTTTGTGCCGTTGTTGTACCTCGTTTTAGGGGTAAATCGCAAATGTTTCATGACGACTTAAATATTTTTGTCAATTGAGTGTCCCCCTATAATCGAGGTCGGATATCTGAAACCAAAAAATGGTTTATGTTACGTAACAATGTAACAGAAACGACTGAAGCAAACTGTTTATTTGAATAAGATTGTAATTTGAATACGCATTTTTCATTAAATAACACTTTAAATGAAAATGTCAGTTATAATGAAAGACAAAAATTCAGTTGTTTACGATGTATTAACAATGTCAGCATGCAAATCGTAACGGTTAAAGTATACAGGCGATATTTATGCTCTTACAAGTATGGTTTGATGTCTTCATATGTTTATTTTTTCGCTTGAAAATAGATGTCGATGTTTTGAAATGTTGTTTCAGTTCCCAGTAAGTTGGCCAAAAACATACACTGTAAAGTTTTCTTTGGCCGTTAATAACATTTAGCGTTGTTGTTCCCCCTTTCTAGTATTAAACTATGACTTTCTACTTCACAGATCGCCACTCATAACCTCACCTTCAAAATCGCGTATTGAGATGGACGAATTGACGTGACGGACACGGACGGACAGTGTGAATACAACTTGACGTGACGGTTCCATGACGTGACGTTGACGTGACGGACAGTGTGAATTGGCCTTTCCCAGTAAGTTGGTCAAAAACATACACTTTAAAGTTTTCTTTGGCCGTTAATAACATTTAGCGTTGTTGTTCCCCCTTTCTAGTATTAAACTATGACTTTCTACATAACAAATCGCCACTCATAAACTCACTTTCAACATCGCGTATTGAGATGGACGAATTGACGTGACGGATACGGACGGACAGTGTGAATACAACTTGACGTGACGGTTCCGTGACGTGACCTTGACGTGACGGCCAGTGTGAATTGGCCTTTAAACGTAAACAGGTGGAAATAAAACGGTGCAAGTCGAATGAACTTATAAAATTTAGATGTACAAACAAAGTTGTGGGGATGTCTTAAAACAAATTTCAAAAAGGGACTACATATAAGAATAAAATTTTGGCAGATGTCTGTGGTCCGGAGACGACTTAAAAATAAAGGGTGACCGAACCACTCTGACACACATTAAAATCTCACACCCAATATTTTGGGAAGAATTCCAGACGTCGCACAAAATCTTTAAACACCTGAAGTACATTTCAGGTCCTGCGAGAGACCTTAATTTGCCATCATACCACCCTATCAAATGCATTCTGTTAAAATACGGTATGTCGTATCGACAGTTGTGTTCTGTGTCTGTCACACTCAGGCGGTTCCTCGCGGCATAAAAGAAAACCATGTGTCAGTGGGCAATGTCCGTAAGACGAGTGAGGGCGACTTCATCAGCTCGTAAAGGGCGAAAGGAAATACGCCATGGACACGCTGAGGATTTTAGGGAGCGTAATTTATTATACGCCACATCCAGACACTGATCCTCCCACAAAACCATGGTTTTCTGTGTCACAAATGAGGTGATAGGCTTCAGTGGGACCGAACAGCGGACAGCAGGTGTGAGGGAACAAGTCTTCTTAGTCGCCGCATTTAGCCAGCTCGTTTCCATGGATCCCTGTGTCCACAGGAACCCAACAGAAGATAATCTCCTTGTGACGTTGTTGCAATGCAAGGAGAGAGTCCTGTATGTCCTGCACCTTCTGATCTGCTGGATATATTTGGTCGATAGTGAGGAGGGCGCTGTGGGAGTCTGAACAGATCAGGAACTTCATACCTTGATACTTTCTTATCTGTTGTAGTGCCCTCAGGATAGCAAACATTTCCACGTAATAAACGGTGAACTGTTCTGGGTGCCCTAATCGAAGGACAACATCAGGGAATACGACAGAGCAACCAATATTATCACCCTGCTTGGACCCATTTGTGTATACAGTAATAAAATCAGAATGGTGATTTAAAATTTTGAGAAATTTAGTTTTATAAAAGGTATCTGAAGTATAAGTCTTCCTGTAGAGAGTCAACTCTTAAAAACACCCTGGGCCTTTGGAGTAGCCAGGGGGATCCCTTACTCCACCCCTTGCATTGGACCTGAATGCTTTGCACCCGTAGCAAATTAAGGCTTTCCTTTGTGTGGATCCAAAATGACCTGCAGATGGTTATGAAACAACCGTTCCAATGGCTGCTCTTCAACATTTAAGGGAGCTAGAAACAGATGTAGGCCTACTATTTGGCCACAATAACTTGAAGATCTTACTGGTGCTGCCAAAAGCGGCGAAAGTAGGCAGTAGTTAAAAGATATTCATTTATTTACAAGTCCTGCCAATGTTACAATGCTCCTTGAAGCGAAATATTTCTGTACACGATATTAAAGTACGGTTCCAGCATGGCCTTCCCCTCCCCTTCCATTCACAATGACAGCATTAATATGCATGCAAGACACACCTACACTACGTTTACATGTAACACATCTTCTGGAAGACGAAAACTGATTTTCGTAAACCGTTTTACATGACCAACCCAAAGCGCAATTGGGAAATCGGTTTACGAAATCCGGTTTTGGGAGCCCATGTAGCTCCCATCAGCCACCGCATAAATCATCAAGTTATCGTGGCCAAACGGTAGATCGGTACGCTTGATGTACAGTTAGTAGAAGGCGGCAAATAGAAAGCAGAGGCTCACCAGCCACTGCACATAGGCTGACAACTGTGCTCGTGCGGTACGCACCTGTTGACAACCTGTTACTTCATGGTTTACTGAGCCCAGAATTTTCAGATAGGAAGGCCTTGCTGATTCATCCATAGTCGAGACGGGGTAGCACAAATGACTTGTAAAATTGTAGGAGACGTGCCCTGTCGGCTTCCCAGCACCTATGACTAACACACTTAAGGAGGTTTAAAGCCTTGATGCATCGCAATTTTCATTCCTTAAGGTGTGGCAACCAAATGAGTTTTTCATCAAAAGTAAAACCGAGATATTTAACCTTATCCTTAAAAGTGAGAGCAGTGCTCACCAGTTTGAGAACAGGGAAATTGAAGAGAGAACAGGAGCCGTTAAAATCAACACAAACGGTCTTTTCCAACAAATACTTAAAACCTGTTCTGTTTTGACCATACTTCCAACTGTCTGGTCGTCAGAGGCAGTTGACAAGCAGCCGTTGCTGTGGTGGAGGACGTACAGAAGATGGAGAAATCGTCCACAAAGAGGGAACAATGTATTGGACTTAGTACAGTGTATGTAATACTATTGATAGCCATGGCGCCAAGGCCATCACACTTAAAACACTCACTTGGGGGACACCATTCTCTTGATTAAAACAGTCAGACAAGACACTCTCAACGTTGTATATAAAACACCTGTCCGAAAGGAAAGACCGAATAAAAGTGGGTAGACGACCACGAAAACCCCACTCATGAAGCTGCTGCAAAACATTACGCCTCCGTGTAGTATCGTAGGCCTTTTCCAGATCAAAGAACGCACCGATCAGGTGTCGCTTAAGTAGGAAAACTTGTTGAGTTTCTTATTCAACCAAGACGAGGTTACCTAGCGTTGACGGTACCTTCTGAATCCGCATTGGGAGCGGCTGAGTAAGGACCTGCTTTCCATTTTACGCTCCAATGTCTTTCCTACACAGCTGTTGAGGCTTATCCTATGATAACTACCAGCGTTAGTGCGATCATTCCCTGGTTTCAAAACAGGGATTAAAATAGACTCCTTCCACGAGTTGGGAAAGTCTCCTGTCAACCAGATTTGATTGAAAAGCTGGAGGAGGACCTGCTACGATCGCGGTTCCAGCTGTTTCAACATGATGTACGTTATTTTGTCGACGCCAGGAGCAGTATCACGAGTCACTGTTACCGCAGACTCCAGCTCCCACAGTGATAATGGTTGGTTATATTCCTCAGTGTTGGTGGACCGGAAATCAAAACCAACTCTCTCCTGTTTAGCCCGATGCTGGCGAAAGGCTGCATTCTGTTTAGAATCCGATGTGATGGTATAAAACGATTCTGCCATTACCTGAGCAATGTCCCTAGGTGATGTCAAGAGACGTTATTGCCCTCATACAGCTGCTATTGGAGGTCAGGAGTTCCGCCTCGAGATCCTCCTAATGGCTTCCCATACTCTGCTTGCTGATGTGGACCTATTAATAGAATTCAGGAAGTCTTACCAAGACCTCTCCTAACTCTCTCGAATAATTCGTCTCGTCTGTGCCCTCGCCACTCGAAAAGTTACAAGATTTTCATTAGTAGAGCACCGATGGAATCGGGGGAGAGCAGCCCTTCTGCTCCTGATTGTAGAAGGAAACTCCTTGTTCCACCAAGGAACAGGCTGTCTCTTAAAGTTGGCCTTCGATTTGTTGTTAGAGGCATCGGAGGCATTGTGAATCACGGCTGTAATGTGATCCATCTAGTTTTGAAGGCCTTCATGCCTCTCTAAAACAGCAACTGTTTAAAAGCTGCCAGTCAGTTTTTTTGATGAGCCATCTCGGCAGCTGCCTGGCACATTCAATTGAATCTGGCAGATTTAGCCAGATAGGTCGTCGTCAACATCCCATTGGGCATTGTCTGCAAGAGCTGGTAAGCAGAGGAAGATGTAAGTGGTAGAAGACGTACCTGTAGCAATGCTGAAGTGTTTGGCTTTACCTGTGTTCAGTAAAATTACTTCTGTCGACTGTATAACATGCTCAACAATTCTAAAACTGGGGCAAGTGGTGTCAGATCCCCATAATGCATTATGTGCATTGGAGTTCTCCTAAAAGGAGAAGGGGTGGTGAAGGTCATCATTGAACTGTGTCAAGAGGGCACCATGGAGAGGCTCTCCTGGTGGTAAACACAGAAAAAACACTGCAATGTCAACATGTGTCGACACACGGACTGCAACTGCATGTAGCCTTGTAGTTAGTGGCAGAGGCATGTAATGGAATGAGTCCTTGATGAACACTGCCAAACCGCCTTGCGCCCTATCGCCAGTCAGGTCGTACTTTCTGTAGAGGTGGTAGCCTCAGATGTGTCATACTGTTTGAAATGTGTCTCTTGAAGGCAGACACAGAATAGCCTGTACTTAATAAGAAGGTGTAATTCTTCCAAACGAGCCCTGAATCAATTCATGTTCCATTGGAGTATGGTAGCCATTTTAGCTGTGCGGTTCTAGTTTCCCCTGATCTTTGTGCTGAGACGGTGAGGCACTGTTTGACCAAACGGTGGCAGAAGGGCCGACTGATTCCGGTGATTAGGTATCCATTATGATATCCTCGTCATTGATTAAGACTGCCGTAACGACGTCTGCTGATGCCTGGGGGAGCCTTTCGACCAAAGGTCGAGATGCCTTCTTTGATTTCTTCTTGCTAGAAGAAGATGAAGAAAGGGTGGGTTGTGAAGCACTCTGCTTCTGGGAAGCACTCTGCTTCTGGAGGGGGGAGGCTACTTCTAGGGAGCTCCCTGCTGTTGGGGAGCATGCTCTTTTGGAATAGCATGTTCCTGTGGGATGACACTCTTCTTTTGGGGTGTCTTCTCAATGATTGCCACAGCTATCTCGTCTTTCACTTCCATTGGATCAGCCTGTATTGCAATGTCTTGACTAGCCTGAATTTGGCATGTACAGATGCAGGTACAAGTGCTGATGGTGAAAATGTGGATGGGCTACATTGAGACATCAATTGTGGGCGTGGGTTTCTGGAGTAGTGAGGTGTAGGTGATTGGAAACACAGGAGGCTGTGTTGCTTTATATTCTTTTTTGGCGTCCACATAGAAAATGCATTTGCTCACTTCATCTCCTGTGTTTTTCGTTCTTCCAGACAAATAGGGCAATCATGACTCCATACTGGTGGATTCCCGAGCACTTTACACAAATTGATGAGGAGAGGCTGTCAACCCCAGGTCGTGGGCTGCCTGCCCACACCTCCCACAGGTTGGTTGATCTCCACAATTCTGTGTCATATGGCCGAAACGCTGGCATGTAAAACAACTCATAAAGTTCAGTATAAAAGGCCTAACTTTAAGACTGAGAAATCCTGCCATAAGATGTTCTGCTAATGACGGGGAACTGAAGTAACAATGAAGGTAGGGGTTTTCTCTATCATTCCATTGTTCCTTCGGCTCCTTTGCTCTACATCTATTACCCCTTGTGATGCCCTCTCTTGTTTTAGTTCTGCTGTTTCAATGTTCATAATGGCATGTCATGTGACCACTCTTTTGCTGGAATTTGGGGTGTTGTCTACTTACACAATGATATCAAATTAACCCAACTTCGCTGAGATCAGAAGAAGGTCCACCTGCTTTGCTCTGGTCATCTCAACTACCAGAGCCCAACTCTGCAGCCTCTTAATAGATTTAAATGTACCTACAATCCCTTCTAGTCCCTTTTGATGTAGAAAGGAGAGACATTTTCGGAAGTACCCTCTTTCCTCTTAAGGGAAGCCGGAATGATCCATTTCATCCATGTTAATTTTAGCAAATAGAAGGAACATTTTTTCTACAAATCATTAAACATATTACTCTGAAATTTAGAATACATGTTCAGTGAATATTTCTCTACAAAGTTATTATGGCACGTTAAGAAATATCTATTAGTTTTTGTTTTTTTTTCATTTTTTTAAACAGATGCTTACTTTTTCTCTAAAATTTTGCACTTTTTCTTCTTTAACTCATGAATTTTACAATATTTTTTCACAGTTTGTTATAAGAATGAAGGAAATGAAGGAAAAATGTTGTGTATAAATTTCATTGCTATACTGTTAGCAGTTTTTGAGAAAATGTTGAACATTTTAAAGTTACGGGAAATGGCTTCCAAAGTTTTTAAATAAATTCCTGCCCCATATGATTGATTAGCAGCATCCTCTTCTTTTTTCTAGTGTTAGTTTCCTTTCTGCTGGTCTTTTCTTCCCTTTTGCTGTATGTTATAGACTTTTGTCTCTTCTTCCTACTCCTCTCAGTCTTTCTTCATCAATTAGGCACATTGTGGAAACGGTGTTGTGTCCTGAATGGAAACCTAAACGTTTCAGAACATCACATTTGATGATGTTTCCTTCACTATATGTTGTCACTGTACCATATACTCCAAAATGCAATGTTTTTATCTGTACAGACACTCTTTTGGGAATCCAAATTTAATTATTTACAGCTTCATTTGGTGTTAGTGTTTTCCTATGTAAACACTTTTCCAATAAACTTGGCTGTCTTAATTAAGCAAATTACAGCACTTGGCAAACTGTTTTTATGGGCATATTCCTTTCCTGATTGGTACTTACATCATGGGCCATTACCTGTGGAGCATAGTGCATGTTGTAGGTGCTCATTTGTTGATGCAGTATGAAAAAATAATGCCTTTTCTGCTCTCCTCATATGCTCAATGCTGACTGTATTTTGCCTAATTGCACACACATAATACCTCTGCAATTTATCAATTGCTTCATCTACCAATCTTCCTCTTTCTCGAAGGGTCTTACCATCACTAAGCTTCTGGGATCTTTTTGTCTGCTTTAATTTGCACAAGCTACCCCCATGCTCTTCTGCACTTGTTCAGTACATTCCTGTCTTTTAATGTGAATTTCATTGCCATAAGGTGTGAGTTCCTCTACAGTTTTATATCTGTTGGAATCGCCATCTACTAGATCGTTAGTGTATCATGCATTGTACCACTCCTGTGATCTGGAAAAAATTGCTTTCACTCCCTCTACTTCCATTGTTCCACTCGTGCCATTAAAATTTGTTTCACGATTTTCACTGTGTTCGTGCTTGATATTCCCCTTACATCTACAATGTTTTGAGAGAACAACAACATCAATTTCTTTTCAACTGTCTCCATTGGTAGCTGTCAAAACTCCATTTAGAGATTTATGACATCTATGTTGCCATGGACCATCTAAAGCAACAGTTAAATTTCTACAATTTCCATTATCTGTCACAGGTTCTTCAACTGCTTTCTTCATTGTTGCTTGACCAATATCTTCAGCAGAAGATCCCACAAATTCATTACCAAATCCAAACTTGATTGATGGTTTTGGCAAGTTCATAATTCCACATAACATTGTCCCTGCAACATTTCCCTTGCCAATTCAATGCAAGCCACAGACTAGCCTAACTTTTAAATCATAGGCCTTCTTTCCTCTGTTACTGTTAGAATTAGAAAACGAAACTTCTGCAGAACATTTGATACACTTCAATAACATGTTACAAGCCAAACCAATGTGTGAAGTTATTTTCAATTCCAGTCCTCTTTCTTTGGAAACTTAGCATAATACGTTATGTTTCAAAATACTTGAGAGCAAGGAAATGTTAATTATTTCGTGCATCTCACTACTGTCACTTTCATAGTTTCCATATTTCTTCTTTTCTGTCACAAAGTTTCATGCTGCAAGAAGTTCTATCACACTCATTTGGAGTAGTCAGTGAAACAGCCTCAGTAGCATCTCCCTTCGAAACAACAAGGGATTTCTTCTTTCACCCATTGTGCCTTTTCTTAAACAATCGATGGCTGAAAGGGGGCATATTGATATCCACAAACCAAATACGTAAAACAGGTGGGAGCAAAATTCGTCAAATACGCATAATTGAACAGCTAAACAACACAAAGCAAACTACGCAAGCAACACACACAGTATAGTGTATATGTTTACCGATATGAACAGTCACTTGTGACAGAGATAAAGCCAATACAACATTGGAAAACAAAAGACTGTCTAATTCCGCAAAGATACCCTGCTTGCAGCTAGCGAGCGGCGCCTTCAGAGGTAACACACCAACTCACTACAACCATTTATGTGGCATGTCAACTTTGTAGCGACAAAAAAAAATATATATATCTCAGAATTAACTTAGAAGGGTGACGCTTGATTTGTTTTATTCAGAAAACTCTAAATAATTTTATAATGAAAAAACAAAAAACGTTAATTTTGTCACTTTCATCGTTCCGACTCCTCTTAAGAACCAAAAACACATTATTGTTAACAACTCCTTGAGACCTGTTACTATTGGGAGATTGTGTCTCAGGAGGACTGGCCTCCTTAACCACTTAGATGTGCGGGTGCGAGTACCCCCTGATGGTACACCCATCCCACTGGGGTTAAAAACATGAAGACTCCATCTTGGTCCCATGAGCGGCTAGGGAAGGGACGGTCCATCCAGGCAAAACCCCGCTTGCCTGGGTAAGCTTTATACAACAGAGGCGCTGCAATATACCCAGAGCTCACTCGCTAGCGACTCTTCAACCTCAACAGCCATGCATCCCATCAACACGCAGCACACCTTGGGATTGAGAGTTTTTTTATAGTGGTTTTTTGCATCCTCACGATCCGGGCAATAAAGCCAAGATCCCCACTCCATGCAACACACTACATTACACCAATGCGCCACATGGAGGTCTCTGAAGAATGACCAGGGCGTACGGTCTAGAGGACTAGTGGCGCTTACTAATTCCCAACTCAGGACCACAGGTTCGCCAAGCCCGTACTCAGCAGATTAATGCTGAGCCTCTGAGGGGGCAAATTCGAAATTAAGGTATCAGCATAAATTCTGAAAACTGGAAATTCCTTCCTTTATTAATTTAATTGAAGTGGCTATTACTTTCCACGTGTCATTAAGGTCAATTCACACTATGTGTCGTGTCAAATTCTGTCATATCATTCAACAATGCATTTCTAATAACGGCATTCACACTGTGTGTATGTCACTGGAACGTCACATCACATTATGTCACATTACATCAAGTTTACTGGAAAAGAAGTTTCGACAGAACAGTCGTCTGCTAACATTGGAAGTTAAAATATTTTCGTCACACACACACACTCATGGTATAGTAGGCGAATATACTGATTATAAGCAACTGTGACGTCAAATCTTCATTCTATTATTATACTTTGTTTTAGCTGTAAATTACAAATGTTCCGTAACGACTTATTAGTTTTCACGTAAATGTCCTCCTAAAAGCGAGGTCGGATTGTGCTTCGACTATGTATAAAAATGTTGCTAATAAAACTTTCGAAATGTGGACATTGCAAGAATATGCTTCAACATTTTGTCGCCAGTAAAAAGAGTGATTAAACCAGGCATTGTACCATCCGAGCTTCCTTTAGTTCCACCTGAGTCAGAGTTTACACAACTCAGCAAATGAAAATATACAAGGACAAGCACAGAATGGACTACAAAGTACAATGACAAAGCAATTATAGGCCTACCTACTTTCAAAATGACAACTTAGTATGAATTAAGATTCCCCATCATAGTTCTAATTCTAATAACGAAACAAGAAAATGTTTTCCACAACCCAGTGGGCCATTTTCTGTATAGAAGAGGCTTTACCTCAGCGAAGTTTTTGGTAGGCTCTGAAGCGGTATAGAAAAGGACTTATGTAATACTGAGTCGGTAAGGTAGTTCAAAAACCCAGGAGAATTTGTGCCTGTTGCAAATTTGGTGAAGTCTGTCAGTAGTACCTCTACTCTTCTAAATTTTAAACAACTATATTTTCCACTATCCCAGGAGAAGATCTGTGGAAATGGAACCGTCGTTCTGGTTCACGCCTTTATTAGTTTTAAAAAGAGTCTAAAATCAAATTTAGTTCACTTGCCATCAAAGTAGCACCTATTCAGTTGATCTGTCGGTTGGTCAATCATCCTAGGATACAGAAATGGTATTTGTTTTGTTTATTTCTACGAATTTTTTTTCTTTTTTTTACTTGCGCTATACTTCCTCTCCCTTCCCAACCTTTTCTAGAGCGTGGGGAGAGCATGCTGTATAATACTAAGGTGGTGGTAAGTTGCAAAGAACTGGAGTGGGGCTTTTTTCTGAGGATATGAGCACCTTAAGTCGGTGACCGACTATAGCTGGTTCGTCAGGTGCATGTTGGGTGCCGACCTTTGGAAGGGATGCCTTCAGCCAATGGCGACGCTCATCCATTCTGTTTCGCGTGTGGACAAGGGAGATAGGTGAAAGCAGGAGAGTTGCAGGTCGAAGTCAGGAGAGATGAACGTGGAAGGCGTTCGCCAGGAGAGTGTGGGAGGTAGCAGTTGAAAGGCAGTTGAGTGGCATGTAGGAGTCTTAGTTGGTAAAGTATGGAGTTTTAATAATTATTAACCTCAACAGTCCAGTTTCATTTGTTGCTGCTCATGCACTTCTCGGTTCCTCAACATTAACTCTAATTTCTTGAGATAATTAGTTAGCTGACTATGTTTACCTCTAGACAAGGCCCTTTCAGACTAGTTCTTGTCTCCTCTGGTGTCTGCTTTTCAGTGAAATAGTGCTCAACTTCCTACCTTCATATCTATGGATTAAAGTAGTGGACCATCGATCGGAATTTATTTATTTGTGATTTAACTGTGCCTCTTTGTGTCTTACAATCACATCCACGTGTTGAGCAGCTTAGATGAAGTACTATTATTTGGGCAGTTGGCTCATATATTTTGGAGGGAATAGTAATATTTACTCATTTAACTAGGTTGTGAGCAGAAAGACCGATGATATTATCAATATTTTTAAATTGGTTCACACTTAGAAACTTTCATCCAAGTGTTAGGCACTGCAGTTTATGTGCGGTCATGAGGGTACCTTGCTTATTCATTGTATAACAAATAACAGTCTTCATTCTAATAACTAAAGTATGTTTCTAAAGAATGAGAATTTGTCATATGTGACAACGCCTGTCGCACAATAAGCAGTTTTAGTTATGGTGTTGAAACATTTCTCCCAAATTGTTAATATTTTTTTAGAGATGATTTTGTTTATTTTAATACTATCTGTATGCAAATATTCTTGAACTGGAATAGCTCCTCCAAATGAAAGTGTTCCGCGATTTTAATAAAGAAAAATTAAAATAATATTAATTTGAACGAAATCATTGTAAAAGCCAGATTATATTTCTGAAAATATGGCGCTATAAAGATAAAACGGGAGAAATATTCCAAATTGGTGTCATTGCATTTACGTGAGTCATGAAAAGTGCGTTTGTTTCTAAAGAAATAAAAGAAATGCTGCACTGTAAAATAATAGGCAAACTACGCACTAAAAACCTGTTGATGGAAAACCGCCATGAACCTAACTGTTGGAGACATCATTTACAATCACTATCGTTTACTAACAAAGTCCATGGCTAGCTCAAATTGTTTAAACTGAAATTTAGTAAGTCGGTACAAATCTCAGGGTCGTATTAAGAATAATTATTTAGTGAAAGAATGGAATGAAAAATGGTTACTGTTCTGATCTCATCTCCAACAATTAGTTTCGTAATTAGTTGTAATGGCGGAATCTGTTGTCCTGAAAAATAAATTGCATCACTGCTAATAAAATGTGAGAAGGAAAAAATAAAGAAATCATTTTTTTACTAAATGAGAACATATTCGAAGTTCGGTCAAACTGCAGAGCTTATAATTACAGAGCTCAAATCATTTACGACCTTACTGTCTCAATGTTCGAACAAGAAGAAGGAAAATTGATATGCATCTCCTGTCTTTATAGATGGTAGGAATTGAAGTTTCATTGTCTTTGTATTCTTCGCACAGAGGTTTACGTACAATCTTCAAAGAATATTAAGTCCTTATGACTGTGAGTAATATATTAATATTTACGAAAAATCTCAATAAAATATGCAAGTATGAAAAGAAGTAAATTGTAAAATATTGGAAACAAGAACAGTTTGGTACGTGGAGGCATATGTAACATTACAGTGTCCTCCGCGAAAAATATAATTAATTATGGTGCTGTAGCCATTAAATAGTAGCCTGTGCCTCAGACAGCTTGCCTCTGCACAAGTTTTGATGTAACAACGATGGTAAGTTGTGCATGCCAGTAGCTTCAAGGTGGTAAACCATTTAAGAGTCCTTTCTGTCCTTTTAGGATGGTTGTAAGTCTGATATTCACGTTTAAGAGATCAGATACAGTTATGATTTGCTACTGTTTTGGTCAGTAATTGTTACTTTTAGAGCTCAATGTTAAAATATGGCAGCCAAGCCAAAATTGAAGTTGGTTAATTCGATGCATATTTAATATATTCCTATTCTGTTTCGTGTGTTAGTTACCAATAAATAATGTCAAAAGGGAACTTTCTGTCTAATTTTAAACCTGCACTACCCCACTCAAAATTATGAAAAATTTTAATTGACCAAATGTTCCCTGGATATACGTTAAGCTCTAATTTTGCTGTTGTCTATCGGATCATCCAATACCCGCCCTTTATTTTGTGGCTACTCCTTTCATATTTATGTTATCCTTGCTAAAATCATCTTGTAGGTCATGATACAGGTCCAAAGGTTACATTAATTTGATAATTTGCAGTACTGCAAAGAGCAGTTACACAAGATAAAGTGCCTGATCTGTCCAGGCTTGTCTGTTTTATTCCATTTGATGCAATAAATGCACAGATTGAATCGATAGATGTAGGAGTTGGGACGTAATTTGCACATAGTCATCCGAAATTAAACTGGTTCCCAGCTCTGACAGTGTGGGCTCGGTTTACTGTGAGAGTGGGAGACAAATAGGTCACTTCTCCTTGGAAGAAAAATGTTGAGGAGGCAAATTTAGGGCGAAATTTTAGATTAAATATAAAATTACCAGCTGAAAAATGCTCCTGCCAGAGCACAGAAAGCGCGAATATGTTCTCTGACACAAAACTGTGGAACCAGCTGCCTCAATCCTCATTCTGACTTCCTCACCAAAAATTTTGGCATGCGGACATATTCCCGCACTTTTAGCGCATAAATTTGTAAATACTTTTGCCCTGTTAAGCCGCCATAGTCAGCAATGTCGTCTCACTGTCAGTGTCTATATATGACTCTGTCCGTTTGTTTGCTGTCTCTCCCACTGCCGCTTTCTGTCTGTGGCAATCTTTCAGTGACTTCATCCCTTTCCCTCGCGATTCCTCACCGCTGTCTGTTTCTGCCACTTTCATCGTCTCTCAGCCCCACTGACATAGTCCCATTCACTTCCTGTCCTGTTGCCGGTATCCTTTCTTTCTCACTTAGAGTCGGCTTTCATTGTCTTCAATCACATATGTCCATGAGGATAGTTTGCATGGGGTTTAACCTGTAGACCGAAAAACTTTAGCACATGGCTATTGGGGATGGGGAAAATTGGATAAATTGTTTCGCTTCCCACTGCTGTTTTCATGCACATGCCTCTCTCCTGAAATGACACTTCCTCTGTTCCATCATATATGGCTCTCACTGCCTGTCGCACTGTCCCTGTTCTACTTACATTCCACAGAAAAAAGCGTGAATATGTTTGCATGCCAAATTTTTTGGTGACGAAGTTGGAATGAGGATTGAGGCAGTTGGTTCCACACTTTTATGTCAGAGAAGATATTCGCTTTTTCTGTACTCCGGCAGGAGCATTTCCACCTGGCTCCTATCATTTTCCTGTTACATCGGAGTAGAGTAGAACTTATGGGACTTAAGTACGGGGTCATCAGTCACATCGGAGTGTACAGCTTATAAAACATGAAATCAATGGTGAGTAAAATTTGCATCGTATTTTATATACCTTGATACATTTGTACAAATGTCTGACCAAATTGACTATCTAGTAGTTTACTTTTTAAAAAGAGCTTCACATTCCATTGATTGCTAAACATGCTTAACTATTTTAAAGAACATTGTTAAACACTATCAACTATCGGAAAAACTTTCAAAGCTTTCCAGGATCATAATATTAGAGCGCATCGTAAAAATTTCGACGATTTGCCATGAATAGAAGTGTAGATTTGCCAATGCACACAGTTGGATCTTTTTATCCAAAAAATTCTGATTTTTGTAGCATATTGCAATAACGAATACACATTTCCAAAAACGGGAAACAGATTTTCCAGATAAACACCTAAACAACATACACATAACATTTTCGCCATTTTTTCCTATTCCTTGAGACACGTTACCTCACAATCAGAAATAGCGTTTTTGAACCTATTACTGCCGCGTGCTATCGTTCACGGACCGATATCTCAAGAACGGCATATCATTCTGCTCTAAACTTTAAACAAAAATTCGATATGTTATCTTTACTTTATATGCAGCCATGTGTAACCTAAAATCAACCATATGAGAATACTATGAAATGTGATTTTATCTCTGCAAACTCCCTAAAATATTTTGCAATAGTTCACTAAACCGGATGCTGCATATTAACTGTAAAGTAAATGAAAACAAAAATCACCCCTTCATCGACCGAATATTTTAATCTTTAAGATATAAAAAAATTAAATTTTTCCCCGAGTTCCTTTTTTGAAATGGCATGGTAAATTTCAGAGCTGTCTCAACAGCGACTTTCAGCACAATACGCACTTTTTCTAGCAAAATATCGCGGTTTTTGGGCCGTATCTTACTAACGGAATAAGATTTACATAAACTGAAAAATGCTGTTTATAGTTAAATGTCTATAGGATGTATTGTAAATATTTGAACAATTTTTTTAAGGTGTATTATTTAGATATTTGCGATTCACGGTGATAAAACAGCTCAAAATTAGGTTTTGTGATTTTGTGCAAAACTATGATAAGTTTCAACCTCTGAATCTGGGTAACAGATAACGATATCGAAAAAATTTAAAAACGGCCTCGAGAATATCATCATAAGAACATTTGGTAAAAATTTCGAAGATTTGCAATGAATAGAAAGTATCTACATAACCATCCCCACAATTCGCTATTTTTGGTACCCAAAAATTATGGTTTTTTGAGATTTTCTCAGGGACCGTTCATGAATGAATGGTGCTTTTGTAAACCGTTTAAAGCCGACCATAGACTACACGTCACATATAAAAGCCAACTGATTTGCTCAATTTTGATGGCCTCCAGGAAAATTTTGACGATGTACCGTCTGATAGCTGTGGTAAACCCATTCTTCTAATATGTACACAAATGATCAGTAGGCCTAGATCTATCCAGGACACTTTACCCCATAACTCTGAGATGAATAGAACCTGAGATATGGGCCCCTTAAAGAAAAGCAAATTTCGCACAAGCCGCTTACGAACATATTAATACCTCGCAATGCCCTGCGCAGTATGATTTGTTATTGTAAAAAATTAATAAAAACCATTGTCACAGAACTATTATTGTGTACTTGTAAGACAGGTCCAATCCACAAGCAGTACCACCGAATAAAACTACATATCGTCTAAACTGCCAGAGATATTGTCTCAGGCAATGTCAAAAATCTTCTAATTATTTGCTGTTTTATTGAGCTCCATTTTTGCTAATGTTTGCGTATTTAAATTTTAATTTGTCAGTGCAATCAAAATGTACTAACATGTTAATTTACACCTGCTTAAAGAAATGTTCAATTGCACTGGGAATAAGCTCAATCAGAATTTTACTGATACAGACATAAATAGTTGCTGTAGATGATTAGGAGGTACAATGTTAACAGTGAGCTCATCATGAATGCACTACTGTAGTGCTTGTTCTGTGAAAATCGTGACCATCTCGTACTGTTAAGATGGCAAACCCCACCTGTACAGGTCGTATTTTTTGCCTTGCACATCTAAAATTAAGTTCAGGCACCTAATTACTTGTATAAACATGTAATGATTAAGTATTTACATACCCAATGGTTATGGAAACTCCATGGAAACGAAAAAGTGTTCAGTTCCATAGGTGGGATATATTTTTATACAGAACTAGTGTTTCTACCACATTATATTTATTTAATTAAGCACAGTGCTCTAGACGGTATTTATCTTGTTCAGGTCCATATTTTCCTTATCTTTATACCGATTTTCTTTTTAATATAACTGATTGGATATTGATATATATCAGACAAGACCTACCACAATATTTCAGTATTTAAACACAGTTACCACACTATTTTCTGAGCTAAACATACTAAATTGAAACTATAAATTTTTGATATATTAGTGAAAATATAAACAAAGGTCCACGACGTATATCTGAGTACACAGTGGATTATCTAACAAGTATCAAGAGTAAATAAGCAATAAGAAATAGCACATCAATTGGTAGGAACATAATATAAATCTACAAATATACAAGACAACATAGCTGACCAAATAGACATCACGAAGTTCAGCTCAAATACCAATTTAAGTAATGTAATGTAAATAAGATCAAATGTGAGCTTATAAGCTTTGAGTAATAATCATTTTTTGACAGAAAACGAATTAGGTCATAAATGCAAAATCCACTTTTTAGGTAAATTCAGAGTATGTATTATTCTTGCTAATAAGTTACATTACAGAATTGAAAATATTTGTAATCATACCTACATAAATTTTAGGAACAGTTTCCTCTTAATATTTTTCAAGTTATTACCATAAATGTAATATTGATTGTTACATGTCATATTTAAGTATATTTTTGGTAATTAGAAATATTTTCAATGGTTTAAATGATATTAAAAGGTGAAGGCGTATTTAAGCTTGTTTTTTAGAATATCAGTTGTCATTACAATTGAGAAAACAATTGTAAATTAAATAATTTCATAGTTTAACACCTCTAACAATGCAGGGCACTGCTAATAATTGAATATAAAGACGGCCTGCAGATGTTATAGTACACACTTTTTAATTAGATTCCTAGGCAGTCACTATGACTCTCAGCACCTTGACTTTTGATTGTAAAAAGTGATTATTGTAGCTTCCAGTTTATTTAGAGTGCTGTATTAAACCACTGATTCAAAATTACATGTTGTTGTTCTATATAACTTTCTGGTACGTGGAGGCACATGTAACATTACATAGTCCCCACGAGGTCTGGAGGTCACTTTGTTATCAAAAGACCTCATCAAGACAACATAAGTACATATTGAAATATTTAATCAAGTATTGAACAGTATATTTATATCACTGAAAACAAAATAGTAGCACAATATTCAGATAGACAACATAATCAAAAGATAAAATGATTCATGACATATACATATAGTATTATTACTTTCTTCTCCTCTAGTAAGTCAGCGTCTCTTTTCTGCTTGTTTGTATACAGTTATTGGTTCGTTAATTGATGCTGAATTAGTCATATGTTACATTAAGAGACATAAATCCTTGATATGAATGCACTAAATTGCATGTATCAGAAATAGTCAAAAATAGTTACCATCAAAGCATTTTAAATTAGTGATCATCAAGAAATCTCATAGCACATATGGTTATCAATAGCATATGAATGCAAATTCTTTCATACAGTGTATGTATGTATCAATAATTCATGGGTATAAACACATAAGTAGACATTATCACTATTCATAACAAAATTCTTTTTGTCATTAGTATGCATGAAAAATTCTAATGGATTCTCACGACATAAATAGACATAAACTGTTTACATAAGCACCTAAACAAATATTTTCATGGCATAGAAACAGAAGACAATGTGACAACACAAATGAATGAAATGAAAATGTGACAAAATATCGGATTTCTTGTAATGAAATTTCACTCACACATTTTATTTGCCTCATAGCTTTAGAGCATTAATATCACTGTTTTTACTTCCTATTATCACTGATTTAATCGACACCTGGTCGTCTGATAAGAACTCTGCATCACACGCTAACACTTTTCAGCACTGTTGACATAAATTAGCTGCACCATAGGAACCAACAGCTGACTGTTGTGATTGGTATGTTACGTGGTGCTGGTTGGACTATGTCTGGCTCAGGACTGGCTGTTGCTGTTGGTCGGCAAAGGTAATGGCAACCAGCCCACTTCACTGCACGTCCGTTCCCGTAGTAAAGCTTGGCATGAAAATAACAAATTCATACTCGAGTATCAGTTTTCATGGTATTAATAATTTTTAATGCACTGCAGCATCACAGGTTTTGTGTGGATGTGCGTGTGTGTCTAATGTGTTAAACTGTCTGTGTATGTAACACCCTTTACTTTATATCGTAGCCACACTAATTGTTGACAAGCATTTGGTCATTATCGTCGCTGACAAAGACGAACTTTCTTAAAAGTGTCTATAAATCTCTGATTTCATTTTTAAAATGTTCACCGTTTTCCATACACGAGCTCTGATTAATATCCTCTTGTTACATGTTGGAGTACTAATATTGCCATATATTGGTAGGCTTGCTACACCACTTCTTCTTCTTTAATGTTCACAGTTATTTACAAGCGTCTGTAGGCTAAATTGGAATTATGCCTACACACAATATATGCGCTGATAGAATGCCTTTATTCTGTAATATTTAGACTCATTTCTGTGTGTTTGTGTCTGTAAGTTTTAGTTGTTAAGTAGACTGCTTGTAAAGAAAACTTCCACGAGTATTAACTTTTAAGCGGAAAGAAGTAAAAAAAAAAAAGCATTATCCACTATAGCGAGATCTTTCTTACATTTATCTTTCCTGAGTTATTGTTGACTATAAATGTGATTTTACATGCTGCTTATTATTATAATATATTGTGACATACTGTAGATCTGGGCAAAATTATGTTCTATTCTGTCTATGGTGAAAGCTGTGTATTACTGTGATACACACATGCATGACATGGCAATAAAATACATAATCGTAAGACCATTAAGATAAAATAACATTAATGAAATAATAAAGTAAAGGTATGGAACACCTGTTCCCTAGCCTTGTGTAGGTAAATCACTTTACTGAAATGACACATCAGATTTCAGTTTACATTTGAAGTAAAGATTGTGTGTATAAATATACTACAGAAGGAATCAGGACGAAATGCTTCCTACAAGGACATGTCAATTGGCTCATGATCTACTGTCTACATAACCTAAGCTACTTATATACTAAGCACATGAAAATTAATGGAGTAATTAACAGTTTAAATAATGCTAAAATCTATGTTGCATGGCATATGTGCCTTCTGCTTGAAGCATAAACTTAAATCTAAAACTCTAGCTTCTCTACAGAAAAATAGTTATTATGGGTAAGATACTGCCTTATGGTTATGCCAGACTCTCGTTACTAAGCAGAGGCTGCATGATTAAATTCTTCCTTCATGAAAGAAATGTTTTTAACACTGTCAATGGAGCTCTAGTTCAGGTAACACTTATCACAGATAATGTTCGTGTACTTGTTCTACTTATCAGTTCATTGTCCTATTCAAACAAACTGTTCTCTGTCACTGATATAAATGTTCTTTCTTAATGCTAACACAAATTTCTATGTAACTTTTTTTTGCTTAAGTGTCCTTGCTCATAGAATATTCATGAATTCCTATTCACTTAAATGGCTAAACATACATTTAAATCAGTATAATGAAAGTAACAACATTTGGATTCACTGGAAATGAAAGTCTTTACATTGCACACATAAGCCTTGTTATGTCATTATATGACTGTTTCAAACATCCGTGAATAAATATGAGGCCTGTATAGTCTAAGAATAATCTCAGTCCAGAAACTAGTCAATAAATATATTTTTCTTCCTTCAATTATACTACTACATAATTTGAATGAATCAAATAAAAAATGTGTCTGCAGCTTAGGGTGTGCAGACATGACCTCTGATAAAAAAAAATGGTAAAAGAAACATCTGTTCTGTCTACTGAATAAACTTATTTAAGTCTCTGTGATGAAATAAACCCTTCACTCTACCTGTATGAGGATAGGCCAAAGGGAAACAAGCTTCATGTGGGATCCTTACAATCTGGTATGGTCCTGTGTATAATAACTGCCATTTCCTATTCATGTGTTTACTCAGCGAAGGTTTTGGATGGGCTTTGAGCAAAATTAGTTCATCCAAACTGTATTTTTGTACATTGCCTACTCTCTTGTCATAAGTAATTTAACATTTTTCTGCGTTTTTATTTAAAGTGATGATTGCCTGTCTGACTCTGCTTTCAATGGTTGTAATGTGATGTGTGCATCGTGGTAGTGGTTTAGTCCAACTGTTTTGCTCTTGTTTGTCTGATATCAATTGGTTGGGTGGGAGTCCTGTAGATAAATGTGGCAAATCATTTACTATTTCTTGAAATGGTGTAACAAATTCTAACCAGCGTGTTTGTTTCTGGGGGGTATGAGTACGGATAAATTTATTGAACTCTTTGAAAACTCTCTCTGTAGCGTTACTTTCAGGATCAAACCTACTGATAACTATCTGTCTGATGTTATTATTACAAAGAAATGCTCTTACACGCATATCCAGTAAAATTATAAGCATTGTTTGAAAGAATAGCTGTAGGTGTTCCATATGTGGGAATGTATTCCTCTTAGATACGTTTAATGATTGGTATAGAACGTGTGGATTTACTGACATATAGTTGCACATGTTTGGTAAATAAATCTCGCACTGCAATAAGATATTTAGTGCCTCCTCTGGCCTACAGATATGGACTTGCTACATCTATTGCTACGATTTGTCCTATTCTTTTTTTTTTTTTTTTTTTTTTTTAATTAGCATGTAATGGAATTTTGGATGATTTTGTGATAGGTTTTGCTTCCTGACAAACAAGGTATGTTCTTATTCTTTTATAAACTTTGTGTCTGAGATTTGGTACATGGCAGTAGCTGTCTACCTTTTGAGTACATTTTTCTACGCCAAAATGACCCCAAGCTATGTGGGTGTGATTTATGAGTGTTTTAACATGTGTGTCAGGTCTATAGACTCTCCAGTTCTGGCTATTAGTTTGCTTTCTGTGAAAAAGAACGTTTTGATGAAGTGTATAGTGTTGTGATAATTCATGATGAGGGTTTTGTGTTAAGATGTCTTTTACACCTTTCCATTGTGTGTAACCATGCTGTAACTGTACCATGTTCTTACACATCTCAAGATAATATTTTCTATGCACTTGGTCTTTCATAAGGAATATAGGAAAATTGGTGATCTGTTCTACTAACTCAGTTAGTTCTGGTAGGCCTTGTGGGAGTCTAGTAAGTGCATCCGCTACAATATTTTAACTAATTTTAATGTATTGTATTTCAAAGTCATATTCCTGCAGAACCATGCACTATCGGGTTAACCTTTGATGCATGAGTTTGCAAGTTAGAAGAAAAATTAGGTCTTTGAGATCACATAGTACCTTAACATGATTTCGATAGTCATAATAATGAAATTTCTTGAATGCAAAAATAACAGCAAGTGCTTCAAGCTCTGTTGTGCAATATGATCTATGTTCTTTGTTTGAAAAAGAAATGTCCCGACCCCAATTTCTGATGAGTCACAATTCGAATATCACAATATTAGCCACGAACTTACAAAGTAATAGAAACAAAGTTCCCAAATTTGCCGCACTGCATGGAAATTATTGTGCTCAGATAGTTTTAGGCACCTAAAGCTGGCTAAATCATGGTGTGGCAAGTTCAGAAATATTTAGTGAGGCATGGAATGTATATCGGAAAGATAGATCGGATACAACTGGAGGAGGAGTGCTCATCGCTGTGGACAAAGATATTGTTTCTACTGATATCGAGGATGAAAGTAGCTGTGAAGTTATCAGGCCACGTATAACAGCACTAAAAGAAGTAAAGTTAATAGTTGGGTGTTTTTAATGGCTCCACAGTGCTGCTGTAGCAGTTTTAGAGTCATTCAATGAAAGTCTGCACCAGGTAGTGCATAGGTATCCGGGCAATGTAATATTAGTTGGGGGAGACTTCAACCTTAAGAGTATAGATTTGGAACTCTCTAGTTACATTTCAGGCGGTACAGACAATACATCTTGCGAGCTACTTTTGGACACATTCTCCGAGAACTGTCTTGAGCAGTTAAACCCATAACCCACACACAATGGAAATATTTTAGACCTTATAGATACAAACAGGCCTGACCTTATTAACGATGTCTGTGTAGAGACAGGAATTAGTGATCATGACATCATCATAGCGTCGATGGTGACCAAAGTTCATAAACCAATCGACAAGGCTAGGAGCGTGTTTTTGTTGGGAAGAGTCGATAAACAAATGTTAGGATCGCACTTAGAAAGTGAATATGCATCGTTTAATCCTGGGACTATGAATGTAGAGGAATTGTGGACTAAATTTAAGTGCATTGTAAATCAAGGTTTAGAGAAATATGTACCAGTAAAGACGATTAAGTATGGAACTGATCCAACGTGGTCTAATAATAATAATGTTAGAAAGCTGCTGAAAAAGCAAAGACTGTTGCACTCTCGATTCAAAAAAGAACACGCAAATGATGACAGGCAAAAGTTAGTAGAGATTCGTGCGTCTATAAAAAGATCGATGCGCGAAGCATACAATAATTACCACCGCCATACCTTACCATAAGATCTTTCCGAGAACCCGAAAAAATTCTGGTCCTATGTAAAATCGAGAAGCAGGTCAAAGCCCACTATCCAGTCACTCGTTGATCATTCCGGGGCAGTAACAGAAGAAATCAAATGGAAAGCTGAAGTTCTAAATTTAACCATTAAGAAATCTTTCACGCAGGAGGACCGCATAAATATACCATCATTTGATCAACGTACTAATTTGGAAATGGAGGACATAGTAGTAGGTCTTTCTGGTTTAGAGAAGCAGCTGAAAGATCTAAATTCGAAAAAGTCTGTTGGTCCGGACGGAATACCAGTTCGGTTTTACAAATAGTATTCTGCGACATTGGCCCCCTACTTAGCTTGCATTTATCGTGAATCTTTAATTCAGTGCAAAGTCCTAGTGATTGCAAAAAAGCGCAAGTGACTCCCGTTTATGAGAATGGAAAGAGAACTCACCCACAGAATTAAAGGCCAATATCGTTGACATGAGTTTCATGTAGAATTTTGGACCATATTCTCAATTCGAATATAGTAAATTTCCTTGAAACGGAAAATCTTCTTTCTATGAATCAGCACAGGTTTAGGAAACATCGTTCATGTGAAACTCAGCTTGCCCTTTCCTCACATGACATCTTGCGAGCTATGGATGAAGTGCAACAGGCAGATTGTGTTTTTCTCGAGTTCAAAAAGGCGTTGGACTGCTAACGAAGATACGAGCTTATGGAATAGGTTCAGTGATTTGTCACTGGCTGAAAGACATCCTAAGTAATAGAACGCAGTACGTTGTTCTCGACGGCGAATGTTCATCAGAGACGAGTGTGTCATCAGGTGTGCCCCAGGCAGTGTGATAGGACCGCTATTATTTTCTATCTATATAAATGATCTGATGGACAGAGTAAGTTGTAATTTGCGGCTGTTTGCTGATGATGCTGTGGTGTATGGGAGGATGTCGTCTTTAAGTGACTGTAATAGCATACAGGATGACTTAGACAAAATTTCAGTTGGTGCGAAGAATGGCAGCTAGCTCTCAATGTAGAAAAATATAAGGTGAATAGGTGATGCACATGAGTAGGAAAAACAATCCCGTAATGTTCGAATACAGCATTAGTAGTGAGCTTCTTGATGCTGTCGCATCATTCAAATATCTAGGCGACATAAAATGGAACGAACATGTAAGGACAGTTGTGAGTAAGCCGTACAGCCGACTTCGGTTTATTGGGAGAATTTTGGGAAGATGTAGTACATCTGTAAAGGAGACCGCGTATAGAACACTTGTACCACTACGTCTTGAGTATTGCTCAAGTGTTTGGGCCCCGCATCAGATCAGTTTAAAGGAAGACATATAAACAGTTTAGAGGCGAGCAGCTAGGTTTGATACTGATAGGTTCGACCAATGCGCGAGTGTCACGGAAATGCTCCGGCAAATCAATTGGGGATTACTGGAGAAAAAACGACAGTCTTTTCGCGAATTTATGTTGAGGAAATTTAGAGGGCCGGAATTTGAAGCTGAGTGTAGTACGATCTTGCTGCCGCCTACTTATATTTCGCGTAGTGATCACAAAGACAAGATAAGAGAAATTAGAGCTCGTACCGAGGCATATAGGCATTCTTTTTTTCCTCGTTCTACTTGGGAGTGGAATAGGAAAGAAAATGCCTAGTAGTGGTACAGTGTACCCTCCGCCACGCACCTTATGATGGATTGCGGAGTATGTTTGTAGATGTAGATATAGATATAAAAGTGTTTGGACATGTCAGGGTAAAGAGGAAGTTGGAATGTACAAGAGTCTGTTTTAGTGAATCAAAAGCTGCCTGGCAGTTGGTGGTCCACACCCAAGAGGTGTTTTTCTTTAATAAATTTAGCAAGTCACTATTGTTCAACAACTGATTAGGCACGAATTTACGAAAGAAGGAAACAACCCCCATGAGTGCTTTTAATTTCTTTTTGTTGTTGGTGTAGGAAAGTGTTGTATGGCCTCAATCTTCTCCGGGTCAGGTGCAATACCTGCCGGCGTGATAATGTGTCCAAGAAACTTTACTTTTTCTTTGGAAAACTTAGATTTTTCTAGGTTAGCAGTGACACCTGCGTTTTGAAATCTTTGTAACCCATTAGACAAAATTTCTAAATGTTGCTCCCATGTCTGTGTTGCAATTAAAATGTTGACATATACAATAACTTTATCGAGTAAGTTGGGGTCTAGAACAGTATCTAAGGCAGTAATGAATACCTGGAACTTACATTAAGCCCAAAAGGAAAAACTTTAAATTGGTATGTCCTACCTGTAAAAATAAATGTGGTATACTTTCTACTGTCTTCGTCTAAAGCAACCTGCCAAAAGGATGCACATATATCAATAGTAGTAAGATATTTTACTTTGTGAAACTTTTGCAACTATTCATCAAGCACTTCAGGACGTGTACGTCCAGGTACTAAAATCTTATTAATCATTCTGTTAGTTCAATAACTCCCCATGTCAAAATTTTTCTAATCTGGTTTTTAACCTCCTCTCTCCTTGACCATGGAATAGAATAGGTTCTACAACAACAAAATGAGTGGGTTGCCACATTCATACGATAAATGTATCCCTTTATGACACCCGGTTTTGTAGAGAAAACGTCTATGAAGTTAAATAAAAGATTATATAAATCATTTTTCTGTTCATAAGACAAGTAATTACTTTCTGAAACTTTCTCCTTCATCTGATCTACAGTAGGTGTAACGATACACTTAAATTTTATTTTTGGTTTATCTTTGATCAGCGATGCTTATCGCCTCTGGTTCCCTCTGACTCGCAATGCAACCAATTTAATTTCGTTCGTCATTTTTTACTCCCAAACAAGCGACTAGACGGAACTGTGATAATAGTTTTACTCACTCCCTGGTCTGAATCTAATCGTTGTATTTATTTTGGTATTTATTAATTTATTTGAAATTAACTGAGCGTTTGAAGATAGATAGAAATCAATTTCTCTCATTTTATTCACAATTAGTATGGTCAAAACCCATAGCCAAACCCCAGCAATGAATACTGAAGAAAGTAGTAGGAGTAACATACAACAATTAGTTCCATATGCAGAGGTCAGTATGGCGGCCCAGCTAACGGAATTAATAACAGAAATTTACGGCACAGAGCAATCGGTCACGACTATCGTGTCCAATAACATTTCTACACCCGAGAGCAGTTCACACAATCCTCCAGATGATTGGATAAGGAAATTTGAAGCTTTACTTATAAAGATGTCAGAGAATTTAACGCAACAGATTAATGAACAAAAGAACCAGGTTTCTGCTTTGTCATCAAATCTTACACAACAAATTAATGATCAGAATAATCAAATTACTGCTTCGTCTTCAAATCTTACACAGCAGATTAATGACCAAAAGAATCAAACTTCTGCTCTGTCCTCAAGTCTTACACAACAGATTCCTAACCAAGTTTCTGCTTTGTCCATATATCTTACACAGCAGATAAATGATCAAGTTACTGCTTTGTCCTCAAATATTATACAACAAATTAATGATCAGACTAATGAAATTACCGCTTTGTCTTCAAATCTTACACAGCAGATAAATGATCAAAAGAATCAAGATTCTGTTTTGTCCTCTACTCTTACTCAACACCTTGAACGAGTAGAATTACAACAACAGCAGACAAAGGAGGAAATTGTAAAACTAGAAAACGTTCAACAAAATTTGCCTACTTTAATATCTGAAGAAGTTAACCGGCAAATCAATGCTCAAATGCAAAATTTTGAACAAGCTATTGACGTAAATTCGCTGATATACAAGGAAAGGCTACTAAAGAAATTTTACAATCAGTTGATGTCACAATTTCCTCTGTTGTCGGCGAAGTTGCTACTGTAGGTGAGTCTGTGAAAACTATTCCACCGGTCATTGAATCACTTACACGCGACGTCACACAACTTAAACAAAAACAAAGAGAGCTTTGAAATAGTTGTCGCACAAATAACTAGTCAAGCTGAAACTGTTGTTAAAGACAATCAGAATCAAGTACAAGAATTCTTACAAAAAACAGAAATGCAGCTTAATGAAAAGATAGACTCTGAGCTGAGTATTGTTATAAGTAATGTTACTAAACAAGTTTATAAAAAGCATGGTACAACTGTGAAAGCAATGCAGGATGACTTGACTGAAATGAAATCTTTAGTTAAAGAACTAAAACCTGTAACACACATAAACCATAGACAGGAAATCGAACCGACTTGTGACTTTAAAGACTGACAAACAGACATAAATAGTGGGCGAGCACGTCCGAGTCAGGCGGCACACACGTGTCTGCTGCGTGACATGTAAAACGCACGTGACAATTTTCCTGATTTTACCGTGTCCGGTAGTAGGAATCTGATGTCACCACAGCACTCATCTTTCATGACTAATAACGGAATTAATATCAGTAACATCATGATGGACGAAAACTGATCAAACATCATCAGTTTCAGATTTTCGCGGGTGACAGTAAAAGTGTACATCCTGTTGTTTTTATTCAATCCTTCCAAGACATTTTGCCAGAATCTTGGTCAAAAAAACGAAAGATACGGATATATACAAGATGAGAGCAAAGTATGGACAAATCAGGCTTCCAAAACATCTGAAACTGTAGAAGAATTTGAACAAGAATTTCTTGCGGTATTTTGGTCCCCAACTACGCAAGAGCGCCTGTGGAATGAAGTTTACAATCCGCAGCCATTTAACGAACGCAATGGTAGTCTCAGGAAGTATTTTGAAAAGTATATAAATAAATCAAAATTTTTTGATGAACCTCTGGGCTACAGAGAAGTGCTTCGGGTAGTAATGGCAAAATTGCCAACACACCTGCGACTGGAACTCGCACACGCTCCCGAGCACAATTTAGAAAGTTTTCAAAATTATGTGGACAAGCTGGATTTAATTTTTGAAGGTAGGTGTGGACATTTTGGTAACGAGCGTGCAACACAATACGGTTTCAGAAATTTCAAGAATAACAATCAGAACGGAAATTTCCTTAACAACCATAATAATGGTAATAGCCAGCTTGTGCCGTATTACTCTCCAGCCCAATGTTTACAAAACATGCCTCACCCACCTCAGCCGCAGCAGCCAGCATTTGTTAACAACTCTGGCCAGCAACAGACACAACAGTTGACAAGTGATTCACGCAGCAGAAATGTGCCACGCAATGTGCCTAATGGCGGGAATTATTATCGCCGTTGACAAGACAACAGATTTAATCCAGGTTATTTCCAAAATAGTAACAGTGTCCCATACCAAACAGCAAACTTCAACAACAGCAATCAATTCAGTAACAATAGGAATAATCAGCGGCGTAATGCTAATTTCAGTGGTCAACTCCTTAATGGTGGCAACCATAATTTTTACGGTAATGGGAACGGCCAACCCGCACAGAACTTTTATCCACAGCCCCCTCCAAACAATAACAGTGGAATTCATAACGTCCCTGTGG
The DNA here is from genome assembly GCA_026315105.1 of Locusta migratoria. NCBI lineage: Eukaryota > Metazoa > Arthropoda > Insecta > Orthoptera > Acrididae > Locusta > Locusta migratoria. Next base: position 469,278,632 of record CM048744.1, on the reverse strand, counting down.
CTATGATGACAATTAACCGCCCACTGCAAAGCACACACTACACACAAAACGAATCGACTGTGACAATTACTGGCGTGACAGACAGCACTACTCCATCGATAATACAGAATGAAATGATTCAAACAAATTAATTGCACTCAACTCATGCCCTCCGACATTGAGTGATGACACTAGTGAGGGCAAATCTCATAACTGTATAAATTTATTGCGTTAAAATGATGGTGTTGACATAAGGGAAGAGCTGCTTGCTGACACACAAGTAAACAAAAGCCAACTTGTTGACACTTTCCAGGCAAATATATTTATAAATGTAGGAGGAATACCTACGACTATTCTTATAGATACAGGTGCAGCAGTCAGCCATCGCTGGAAGAGAAGGTAAGGATAGTTTTGACAGCACTAACGAACGAAGCTTTCAAATGTAAAAACTATTTCGACAAACAATTAAAACGTACCCAGTCATTCAAACGTAATGATTTGGTAATGTTAAGGGTACATCCAATGACTTCAGCTGTCCAAAAGAGAAACAAGAAATGGCAATACCTTTTTTCCGGACCATACAGAATACTACAGAGTCCTTATGAAGGAAGTTATTTATTGTCACCTGTACACACGACACGACCTAGAGGAATCTATCCACACAAAGATCTTAAGAAATATCATGCATAAATTGTTAGTAAGCTGATTCTATGATTCAATGTGTACCATAAGCCTTCCTAGAATGTACTGTTGTTTTTGAAATACTCAGTGATTGACAGATACCACTTTTAAATACCGACACAATAATAAACACCTTTCAGAGAAGCTTGTGAGCACTATAACTTATCAACATTTATGCTGTGTGACAAATATACTAAGTATCTTGAAACAGGTGGTGTAACTTTGCAACTGAATGAATGGCATCATTTATTATTTATGTGAATTTAATATAATGAACAATTTGTTATGGCTAATAGTTGGGAACAAATATGATTATTATTATTATTATGCAGGTGGAGCACACAAGCACACACTTATTATTTATGTGAATTTAATATAATGAACAATTTGTTATGGCTAATAGTTGGGAACAAATATGATTATTATTATTATTATGCAGGTGGAGCACACAAGCACACACTTATCATTTTTGTTAGGGAACCCATTACTGCGTAATGAATTTATATTGTCTAGGTTTAGTTTGTAAGTGTGAGAGAGTGAATGGAAGAGTTTAGATTAGGACCCGTTTGCAAGAATGTCATTGTAGGTCAAGCAACAAATATTTTGATGTAAGCATAACACAGATATATTCTGTAGAAACCTTTGTTACACATGACAGGAATCATTTGAATTTATCTGTTATCAATTAGCTTTTATAAGAAGAACATGTAAGAATGACGTATAACAGCAATACGTGACTTCAGAAACCATGAAAGTGCGTGAACACCTAGGAATGGGAGATGTAAATAGAATCAGCTGGTTACTTGTTTATGTTTACACACACGCTACACCTAGTAGTATCTGGTCTTGCTAACTGTACTGCGAGAAAAATTTTAATCCTTGACAAACAGTCCAATTTTTGTTTACGTAAAATAATTTTCATTTTTTGATGCAGGTATGTATGTAAAACTGTGCCATTTCTTATCTATTACACGATAACACATACATCAGAATATCAATAGCGTAAGAACAGATTAAGTTTCCTCTTTCTGCTGGCTGCCATCGTCTACGAGAACTTTGGTGCTGCCGTCATCGCAGCGAGATCGTCAGAACTATAAGCTACTTCAGAGAGACATGAGAAAGATCTATGAGTATTTTGACACGGTGTATACACCAAAACACGCTCACACTGACAAACATGGATTGGACAATGACATGAACATTCGTAAGGTTGACACAGGATATTCTCCCTAACACATTGTACTCAGCAGTTTCACACTAGTCAGACAATAGCAACAAAACGTATGGGATGCAGAGAGGTACCGCAAGGGAGGAGCGAGAGAACGCAATGCTTTTATTTACTTGTATTGTAACTTTATTGTAATTTACGATTATTACAGTAGTATTTGATGTAGTTAGGAACTGTAATGCTGAATTTGCAATGCGTATGCTTATTTTAGCGATGCTTTTCTCCCTTTGTCTTATGTAATGAACCCCTCTTTTAAATCTTAATCTTTATTTTTCCACACGCTTTAGTGTAAGCCCTCCTGCACCAAGTATACCATCTGGTCTGACTTTACCTGTGTCAAACTTTCAGAGTAATTGTTTAAGTTTATTATAAAGGTCATAGACTTACAGTAATTGCTATCATTTTTATAAAAATACTTAATGGTTAATTTCTTTTATGTACAAAAGACATACAACTTGACACTCATGAATTTAAGTAAGAAATCACGAGAGGAAATATGACGAAAATTGATGACATTAAGACCAATAAAATATGTCATGAGACGAAATGTTACCAAATTTGGTAATGTAGATTATACGGAGGTGCTGAAAACAGCCAGTCCCTTTTGCTAACATTCTCCTCTAAGCTGACATCAACACACCCCGAAATAAAGTTGTGTAACTTTGTAAATAACGGATGTATATATATATGTGTCTGTACATAAAAAAATGTAAATAACAAACTGATATAAATATTAAAAACAAAAAAACAATAATGACAACAACAACAAGAACAACAACAACAATAATAATAATAATAATAATAATAATACCCAAACTAGTATGTCTTTGTGTAGGTTGCATTTGCCCCACACAAAGCCAGAGGGGGCAAGTGTAACAATACACTTAAATTTTATTTGTTGTTTATCTTTGATCAACGATGCTTATCACCTTCGGTTCCCTCTGACTCGCAATGCAACTAATTTAATTTCGTTCGTCATTTTTTACTCCCAAACAAGCGAGAAGATGGAACTCTTATAGTAGTTTTACCCACTCTCTGACCTGTATCTAATCGGTGTAGACGTCTTTCATACCTGTATCCAATAATGTAAGTAAGAATGATGCAAGTTTTTGCTGAAAATATATTATTTAAATTTAAAAGCATTCCCTCTCCTTGGGTTTCATTTCAATCAAACTCCTCCACGTCAAATATTTAATTTATTGATGTTTTTCAGCTCCTCAACAAACATAATAGATTAATGTTCAGATGCCATTACAATCGTTTCTCATTGTCTGCAAAATTTCTATCAATCATCATTATACTATACTTTGCTTGAATTTAGAACCTGCAGACATTTCTTTTATAATTTCACGAACTCCGATCATTTTTTAAATTATTTTATCATTACCAGTAACTTCATGTTCCACCCACGGTCACACAACAATGAAAAGCGAAGTGAACTGTCTGAACATTGATCTCCAATGGAAAGTATCTCGAACATTCACAGATTAAATAAGAAAAAGTTATCATATCCAGCTTCTACAATACGAAGTGCAGGATCCAGCTAGATGCTTTCCTTAAGTCTTATAACGTGTTGTTGCTTGTATGGTGCCCAACTTTAATATGCAATCTGCAGTTTATTTGCTTTAATGTTCATTTTGTGCTGTACTTTAACTAACCTATTTCAAATTCAAACATCCGGTACCATCAATTCCTTGTCCATAAAATATAGTAGCGGAATCTACTTTAACAATTATGGCATCATATGAAGCAAGGGCAACGTAAATTGCATACCTAAAATACATCCCACTGACAACCCATTTACAACGACAAACGAACACTCCACTGTTGTTCTCAAAACAAACCTCCATTAACACTTGCTTCTGTATTCTTTGCACACGATACCCGATTGCACCTGAGACTACACAGTTTGGAACAGGTAAAGTGAGAACCTTAGTCCCTTGCTTAATTCTACTAAACAAATCTTCACTAGTGACATTCATACTGGCACTTGTGTCAATAATAACGAAAGTCAAAATTCCTGCTATTCTGGCTAATACAGCTGCTTGAATGACATCTTTACTATCTTTGTGTGGACAGGGTTTCTCTTTTAACAGTTCATCCCTATTGTCCTTTCCTTCGTTATATCGTAAGAATAGTACTCCCATACTCATTGTGGTCGCCCCCATTCTCATCCGCGATCAATACCCTGGAGCCAAATATGATAGCCTTTAGTTTGACGCCTGTGCAGTGGGTGCAGGAATGTCCTTCGCTTCTATCATCTCAACAATTTGAATCGGTTCAATATCATCTTGTGCTCAGGTTTGATTCAAATTTTGACTACTTGTCGGTTGTGCATGTGTTTGCACTAGTTTCCACGAATGTGGACCTCTCAAATTAGCTCTCCATGGACTGTCATGTAAAGCTAAAACAACCTAGACATTGCATCACATTCCAACCTAGACAACAGATGTGTTGTAACTTTTACAGTATGTCTAACCTATAACTAGACCATAATAATTCTTGATAGCCAGTAACTACCTAGTAATTGAATTATTTTACTTCTAGATCTAGTCATATCTAGGTAAACCTAGACATGAAGATACAACTGTAATCTTCGCATTGAGTCATTTACATCTTGGAACTATTGTATTCCAAAATAATTATACATCCATAGTCCCCTTTTTTAATTTACATGTAGAACCTAACTTGGATGAATGTATCTGTTTATCTTGTAGTGGGTCAAACTCACATAGTAACTTGTTTTAAATACAGATTTTATGAATGTATCCTGTAACATCAACACTAAAGCTGTCTTCCCCCTCCCATCCAATACGCCTCTCTTCTTCCTATGAAACCATTATCACTGAACAGGATACTGATTCTCACCATTCATCTTATTATACTCCTATATCCTTTCAAAAAAACTGTGAACTTAAATAATTAGATACTGTGTTATAAGTTATACTGGATGCACAACTGTAACTTAAATAAGCATCTGAAATTGTATAATAGTTACTTGTTTTACTGTATACTGTTGAATTGTGTATATGTCACTTATATTAATAATCGTACATACATATTGTTATGATTAATTAACAATAAATTAATTGTGTTCATTTTATATAAGAATTTTAAATATATGTCATGTATACTCAAATCTGGGTTAACTTAGAAATTCAGTTGTGTGCATCAAACTAGTCTCCGGACTGAAGACCACAATAACAACAACACACACGTACACACACACACACACACACACACACACACACACACACACACACACACACACACACACACACACACACACACACATATATATATATATATATATATATATATATATATATATATATATATATAACAACAATTTATAAAAAATGTGGTATATAATTGTAATGTCACCCATACATAGAATATGGGTTTCATATCTTTGACTAAAATTATGTGACATTTGTTTTTATGCAATAACTGACTTCTGTGAAACCAGCTATGGTGCTGCCACCTTGTGCCAAAATGTAAACTAGAATTTTCAGAGCTGTCAGTATTTTGTTTGTAAATCTATTGGAGCAAACTGTGTGGTCATCAGTCCATAGCTTACAAACTATTCAAACCTAGGTAAACTAACCTAAGGCAACACACAACACACACCCATGCCCCAGGGAGGACTCGAACCTCCACAGCGAAATGCTTTAGAGCGCTCGGCTACTCCACGGCGGCAGTATTTTGTAGAAGCTTATCTTAAGTAGAAACTTTACATTTGATTTTCTTAAACATTGCAACCTAGGCTGTGTACCCCTTCTCTCCAAGCTGTCATGTTTTTAACTTATATATATTTTTATATAGTGACTAAGTGCCATGTTGCACTTGTTATTTTAAACCCAATTTTTAACAAGGTAGGTTAAGTGCCTCGTAACCCCAAATGTATGTTATTTTTATGTTTTTACGTTATTTCTTGCATGTCTTTTATATTTTTGACAGACGGACAGATTATAACATATATATGACCAGATGATGGTGACACAGTGCACCGAAATCGGTCGTCAGTTAATAAATTGTTAGTTTGCGATCTTGGTTTGTCATTTGGAAACTATAAAACGAATTGATCGCCTCGAGACCAGACGATGTCATGTAATCTTAACATTCATTATTACTTAGAGGTGCTCATAGACTTTCGTTTAATACAATAAGCTTTTGCACGCAGTCTTTAGGAATTTCTCTGATAGTTTGCAGCATTTTAGCCTCACACTGTTCATGATCGTATGTGAACAGAAGGATAAATTCCTGTTTGCATATCCTGAGGTTTTGGTATACTGTTTTGCATTTCAGTTGCTCGCTACTTAACTTCGCGTACTGCCGCTTTGCATTTTCAATAATTAGTAGCTATATACATAAATAGATGTTTCGTTCCGTCTACTACCGACGGCAACAGTAGTAACCTATACAGGTTGTACACATTGTCCTCCACTTGCGGAATATTTAACATGTAACCCAAGGTGTTACCAACTATGAAAAGATCTAGATCAATGATTCTGTTCAACCGGTCTATTGTCTGCTGTCAGATCTACAGGGAACCGTTTGTTCTTGATGTCATCTTTTATCAGTTCAATATACTTAACAAGCTGAACTGGATTGATCAGATGTGGCTCCAGAGTACCCTTCTGTGCATTAACTATAGCCACTATTAGCATATCATATTCCACTCTAATTCATTGAAAATGCCCATTAGTTGTATTAATTGTTCATTGAGAGTAATCAATATTACAGCCCTCTGCAACCGTTTATCAGTACTATTTTCATATTCTACTATGTGTTTGCTCAATAGTTTCATTCCTTGCATGATAATTTCTTTGTTCTTTGATATGGAGTTAACCGTTTGATTAAAACTAGTTAAAGTTACTTTAACTATGGTAACTTGATCCTTTGAAAGTCTGAGTAGCTGCTTTTGTTCTGCTTCTAGCACATCTATCTTAGCTTTAAAGTATGTGGCGTCATCCTCATCCAATGGTCCGAAGAATATTTTACTTACTTCCCCTACAAAGTTCAGAAGCCCTTGCTTCTTTATACGGGACTCATGTCATGCTAACTGTCGAATTAGACTCTGCGCTTTTTTAGATTTTTCCAATGTGCCAGTGTACTGCAAGGCTTGCACTTTTGCATTCTGTTGTGCTCATATTTAATAACGCCAATCTCTCAGAGCAATAGACATTCACTCACCTTGCAAGAATCTTCGTATTTTCAAATTTCTGTTTCAGTTCCATTAAATTGAAGTAACTCATAATGCGCCAAGTTATGCTGTAGACTTTCACTTTTCCCATTTTATAGTAATAGAGTCCGGGTGACGACTGGAAGTTCGTTAACTGAGTGTAAGGTTCTTGTTTTCCTGGCTCAATGCACAGGAGCAGGAGGATAACACCCATGATGTAGCCCGACACCGACATCTGGAATTAGAAAAATTCCTTCAGTCTGTTGGCATGAACCGTGAGGTACTTATTTCTTTTTAAACATATTACTACATTTGATCCTTTCATTCGCACTACTGTGAAAGGACCTCGCCACTGTGTGCCTAGCTTCCGCGACCTGCCGCGTCGAACACTCTCGTTGTACAGCAAGACCTTGTCACCATAACGAAATTGCTTTGGATTCTTTGTTCGATCGTAGTATTCTTTATTCTTCATTTTACAGTGCGCATTCTGCTGTCTTGCACAATGATGCATCTCTTGCATGCGTTCTCTCAATTCTGTCACATAATCACCGTAATTGTACAATAGTCCAGCTGGATCTTTTTTTAGTATCCCTGGAATATTACATACCCGACCAATGAATAATTCATGTGGACTGTACCCTGTCGCACTGTGAGGTGCTGTATTGTACACGAAGACGGCATACCTAACCCGGTCGTCCCAGTCTCTTTGGGATCTATTCACGAAATGGCGCAACATCTCTGTCAACGTTCAATGCGACCTTTCTAGAGCTCTATTTGATTGGGGATTGTAGCTTGTTGTCTGTATTTTTTCTATTTGTAAAAGTTTACAGACTTTTTTTATTGTTCACTAACGAAGTTACTTCCCATATCACTTAGTAATACAGATGGAATTCCGTAGCTCAATATGATCTGTTCAACTAATACTCACGCTACTGTGTCAGCATCTTGTCGGTCTATTGGTTCAGCAACTATAAACTTGGTCAGCGCATCTTGAAATGTGGGAATATATTTGTTTCCTCCGTTGGTTTGGGTCAACGGACCTACTAAATCAATATCACACCGTTCGAAAACATGTTCTGGTGTTTTCGTGATCTCCAGTGGCATTTTTATATGTTTTGTTCTTTTAACAACTCTCACACATTCGGATATACCCCTCGATATCCTTTTTCGTACCGTTCCATATCCGGTATTATTTTATTCGTTCATACGTCCGTCCTATGCCTTGGTGGCCTCCAATTGGAGAATCGTAAAACAGTTTAAATATGGTAGCTGTGTCTTGGTCACTAATATCGTCTGCCTCTCTTGGCTGTGCTACCTCACGTCCTTGACTATGCTCTTTACAGTCGTGGCTGACACCCTGTCGAAAACAGTCCTCTACTGTTCTCGGATCAGCTGTTCGGTACGCTGCGTCATCTGCCGCCTCGCCTCTGACCCTCGCCACGGCCTCCGGCTCGGCCGCGTCCTTACCTGGGCTACCGTCGCCTTCCGGTTGCTCACCCGCTGCCCTGACCTCTCACACTCGAGAGAGTGTCGGCGACGTGATTCCGTTTGCCTCTCTTATACAGGATCCGTTAGTCGTACTCTTCCAACTTTATCCTGAATTTCGTCAATCTGGATGAAGGGTCTGATATACTGCCTACCCATGTTAATGGCTTATGATCTGTACATATCAGAAACTTTCTGCCAAATACGTAGGATCTGAAGTACTTTACGGCCCAACAAATGGCCAACATCTCCCTTTCAATTGTGCTGTACCCTCTTTGCGCTTTATTAAGTATTCTCGAGGCGTATGCAACAGATAAGTCGCTTCCGACCTTTCCTTGACTTAGTATAGCCCCGATCGAAGTTTGGGATGCGTCTGTTGTGATAATAAAATCTTTATCAAAGTACGGATACTGAAGTATAGGTGAACTAATCAGCTTTTCTTTCAAGTGCTGAATAGCGTTTTCTTGTTCGACACCCCACGTGTATGGGACTCCTTTCTGGGAGCAATTTTGTTTCGTGCCTAATGCTATTGGTGTATGATTGTTTATCTCAAGACAAGTGGAAGACATCACTGTACATGGTACACAGCTCGATAATTGCCGCTTTCTCTTCTTCATTCAAGTGACTCAACTGTATATTCTCTTTCAATGTACTTATTCTTGCCCTTAACTGTGGCTTTTGTTTACTGATATGGTTCATTCTACGTGCCTCCGGTGACAGTTCCAATGTTGGAACTGCTTCTGCTACCACTAGTGGACACTCTACTGATACACTCTCCTCTGTAGTGTTCAGTACACTCGTTATACATTTTCCCGAATCTATTCGGACTACGCCTCAGGTAGATAAACACCCTTGGTTATCTTTTGTTTCGGAATGATAGCCTCGCACATTCCGTTCGCTACTACCGGTATTCGGCACACGTTCCTCTCGAGGTCCTACTGTTATTCTCTTCACAGTACCTGTCTTGCGACAATTTTTGCTCTCTCCTGTAACCGCAATGGCCTGCTTCCGCATTTCCTTGAACTTCTGTTTGCCGCTCTTTTTTGACCTTGCCTGAGTACATATTTCTTTTTTGCGCTAGCTGGCTAGCCCTTTCTGTGCGGATATCACCCCACGACTCCGTGTTTCGATTCAGCCGCGTCTGTCTTTGTGTGACAGAGCTTCTTCTGAATGATCCCTGACTTTTAGTACCTAACTCCAGAATGCGGAGCTCGCACTCTCGCTCCGTCTTCATCTCCATCTGTTCTCCACAGGTCCACAAGCTTCCGGTGCCACAGTCTATTACATCTTCATTTTCTTTGAAAAAGTCTCGGACCACCAACCCGTCAAACGGAAGATCGACATCTTCCCCAATTACGTGAAAACAGTGTCTCACATGCATCCCGCTTTCCGTTAGTAACCCGAGAGTTACAGTTCCCTTGGTTCTCGCCACGGTATTAGCGATTCTCCGAATCTTAATACCATTTGCCGTATTAAAACTTCTGTCACTACTTAAACTATTTCTTTGGATCAAACTTACCTGCGCTCCACTATCAACGAGAAACCTCAGACGATTATCCGTGCCTTCCAGGCATTCCTTATCAATAAATTCATTTCTATTTTCGCAGCCGACTGTTCATATTTTTCCTGGCGAGGAGCAAGGCGACTGCGTTCTCACGCCTTTATTTAGTTTTCTTGACTTTTATATCTCCTCTGTGTGTTCCATGCCTGGCTAGCTTTCTCTGGACAGTTTCTAGCATAATGGCCTGTTCTATTGAGTTATAACATGCCCCCATCTGCGATTGCGCACATGGGCCATTGTGGCTTGCTTTGCTGCACTGCGAGCACTTCCCCAGTCGGAAAGTGCCCGTTTCCTGTATTCTCTGTTCCCACAGGTCCTACCCTCCGTATTCTTTTGGGTAATTTACAGTCTCGTGCCATGTGGCATGGCTTCCCACATACAAAACACTTTGTGGCCTTCTTTTCGTTCCACAGCGCCGCTGCTCTGCCTCGCGTGACCATCTTTTCGCGCCCAGAAGCTATCGCACTTTCCTCTGTCAGAGTGATTTCTATAGCTTCGGCCAAAGTTAACTGTTCACCTCATGCACATAATATAGTTTTTATCCTTTCATCATAAAAGCCCTGAATAAAAACAGCTCTACTCAGCTTCCATATGAGTGCAAGACTATCTTCCAATTCAGACACACGCATGGTGCTGCATAGTATCGAACCTCGACCCCCATTGTGCAATGCTTTCCCCTCTTTCTTGTCGACTTGCAAACAATTGGCATGCATAGAAATCGAGTGTCCTTTTCTGGCATAGTTCTCGACAAGCACGGCACGAACATCTTTCAGATCACAAACTAATAACTTGCTAACTGCTGAGCCAGTTATTTTAGTTTAAACAAATTTTAATAATATCTCATGCTGTTCTGGATTTATGAGCTCAAAAGCGATATCACAATTATCAAGAAATTCATTTAGAGTATTTTTAGTACCATCAAAAGACTGAGGTATTAATTTGAGTGCTTCAGATACGCTAATTAGATTCCTAATGGGTGACTCTTGCGCAGCAGTGCCAATACTGGATAAGTTCTCCCTGCTGGTCGACATGCCTGCTAAGTGCTTCACTCACCATGGGTCTCGAGTGCTGCCGCAGGAGCCGCTGCGCGCCCCTGGCCGCCGTCCGTCGTCGCCGCTGCCACTGCCGCCAACGTCGAGCAGCTACTGACGAGTCTGCCTTCCGCCACCGGTTGTCGTCCGCTGCAGCCGTGCCGCTCACCGCTGCCGCCGCCGCCTGCCCCGTGCCGCCTCTGGGAGGTCCACCTCAGCCCCCAGCGCCACCTGTTCGCTGCTACTGAGGCTGCGCCTACCCTGGCCGCATTCCGTGTTGTCTCCCCGGTCCTCAAGGCACCGTTCTAGAACTGGACTGGGACTGGCTTCTTCTTTATTCTGCAACCGCCTTCCATTCCTGGGTGCGAACAATCGAAACGGCCCGTCGTCTCCGTGAGAGCAAGGTGACTGCTCGCTCTCCTGGCTACTGGCTCTGCCGTTGTCCTGTGTACTACTGTTCAAGTGTTTCAAAAATATTTCTCAAAGCCGTTCAATCGTTTTGCGTGACGTTGAGCTGAATAGGTTCGATATTCCAGAGAGGTGACTATTCCAATAACTCAAAGCATTACAACAAGCTATTCCACGAAGAATCAAACATCTGACACCAACTTTTATTCTTCCCTATGTCGCGTCCAGAGTGGTGTAGACGTTTACTGGCACTAGGGAGTTGAGCTGGTCCGATCAGTCAGCAATTGTGGAGAGGCTAACTGAAGGAAAATTAGGAGTTTCGGAACTCGGTCGGGAATATGAACAAAAGGAGTCAATACTTGAGTAAAAAAAAGCTTTACTGCTCGTCTGAGCGGCAAGGTAATTACTGAGTACATTGGAGGGAGGTACGCGGCTAAGTTGTATAGCAGGCAGAAGCCAGAGCGAAAACTGCTAAGTCTAGGCTCCGGGCCTGGGCGACATGGTGTCCCGTGACTGCTAGGACGCGTGAACTGTCGGATCTCTCTGAGCGGGTGGCGTGCCGCGACTTATATACCCTCGTGGGCACCCGCGTCGGCACCGCCATTCCAGCCGCTCCTTGTAACCATATAAGGTAAAGTATGCGCACGTCCAAAGCCCCTCGGCTTCTAGAAGCTTCCCACATGATGCTATGTGACGCCTCCTTGTTCTTTGTGTGAGCTTCCTGCCACGCCTAAGCCAACGCCCTTCCTGAGGCGTCGCCTTTGTACCAAGCGTACTTTCTACTGAAATTAGTCGTTCTGGCTTCTGTTAAATACATTTCTGACGTTGCGAATTCTAATTACGTGACACCATTCCCAAACCTTCGCCGTTTGTCTGCTCGCTTATCACACCAATAACCTTGCTCGTTCCTCCACTGCGGCTGATTCTCTGCATTGAAAGGACCGGACTCCCCACTGCTAGTGCTTTCCGCTTGACGGTTGTTCCTAGCTCTATTGTCGCTCCGATTACTTCTCCTATAAAAGCCATTGCCATCTCTTCTAGATCTGTAATCATCGTCAAACTCCAAGTCCTCCAGGTAAGCCTGGAAGGACCCAATGTCATCCTTGCAGCTTCCCACAAGGACGGCATTGCGCACATTTTGTGGGAGCTTCGACGCGCAAATTCTAATTAATTCGCGCGGACGGTATGGGTAGTCGAGGAAATGATTTCACAGCATCATTCCTTGAAAGAATTCGTCGAGACTCCTGCAATTACTGTTTGCATAGTGGGGCATCACTAAAATGCTACTTTTTACTCTTTCTTGCTGCCTCTCCGACCAGTAGGCAAACAGGAAATGCTCCCTAAAATCGTCATAGTAGCGCCAATATCTCAAGAGAGGTCGCATCCATGTAGCGGGCTCTCCCTCGAGATACCCGCACACATATTCTATTTTCTGCCCTTCTGGCCAGTTAGGAGGCAGAGAGTAACAGAATTGCTCTAGCTACGTGCGGGGGTGTATCCCGCTTGCAGAGTTTCGGAAGACCTGGTACTATTTTTAACTGTCAGAAAGTGGTTATAACCAAATGGCTGCAGTGGCTCTCGCACAGACACTCGACTCGGTCTTTCTCTTATGGGAGGACGGGCATGCAGAAGTTCGACTTCCTCCTCCTCGAAAACAGAATCAGCTCCGCGGTCGGAACGACAGGGCCGACCTCCACACAAACTGCGGGAGGCGCTTGCTACTTGTGGGGGAGGCGGGGGTGCAACAGAGGCTTGCTCCAGACGCGCGACGCGTCCTTCTAGTTCGGCCGCTACATCGCGACGCCTACGATTAATTTCCCACTGTTGTTCCTTGAACCAGAGTAAGTCGCGAACTTCCTCCGATTCATTTACAACAGTAGGAACTGCCCTTTCTGCCGCCGTCTCCCCGGTATGTAGAAGCTGCGCTACTAATGTAGCCAGCTCTTCAACGCGCGCGCCTAGTTCATAGGTGCGCATTTTCGCCCGACCGTCTACCAAATCGACTCTCTCAAGAGAGTGGATATTGGTATTTACACGGTCGGAGAGGGCAGATATAGCTTCTGCATTCTCTGAAATTTTAGTTGTGTGTTCTGAGATACCATGCATTGCTACCTCATGCTGTTCCTGAACTCGCCGCACTGTATCGGTGAGCAACTCCTCCAGATTAGTGTTAATAACCTGAACGGTGTTACTTTGCGCCTCCCTGCACTGCGCAGAAGCCTTGATAAGTTCGGCCAGGACTGAAGCATTCTGCGCTTCCATCCCTGCTTTTAATTCCTGAGCTGAAGCATTCTGCGATTCCATCCCCGCTTTTATTTCTCTCGTGAAAGCCATGATGTCGCTTAGAGTAGTATCAGAAACGCACTCGTGCCTGGTAACACTGATTGAACTAGTTTGCGAGGTAGCGAAAACCGGCATATTGGTATGCGGTTCGCTTTGCTCTCCCCAGCCCTCACTTCCAGTCGCGTCCATGTTTAAACTAGTCGCGTTTTGAATGGGAACACGTCCGTCTGTATTCGCTACTTTTTCCCTTTCGGTCGAAAGATCTGACCTAGACGGCTTTTCATGGTCCTCACTTTCGTTTAATCGCCTAGAGCGAGTGGAAACGGACAAAGCAGAACTATTCTCCATCATCACAAGTAGTTTAGAACAATAAAAGTAACAAACACAAGATTAGCCTAACAAAACTGCGTAACGAAACACGAACTAAAACCTTCACACGTAATGCACTGTGGCTGTGCTCTTTTTATAAAAGCAAAATGACATAAAAATACACGAGTGCTGAAAACATAAAGTGAAATAGATTAATGCACGCTGCTAATATCACAAATTCACCCACTGGGAGGGGGAAAATTTTTAAAATATTCCCTCACGCATTTAAAACAAAAATTATTTCACTGAACAGATGATCCGCTAGAAGAGCGAATCCTTGCAGCGGTAAGCGACATAAAAGTGGACCACTGTACATAATAAAAGCTCTATTCTGGTAGGAGATACCCAGATAAGAGTTTACTGTTATAAAAAAAGCTAAATTTTAGCAGTAAAGTTAGTAAAAGGTCCGTGTCAACTACTGGCTACTCCCTGCTGCAAAAACCTTGTTCCCTGACCCAAATTGAGTACTAACTTAGTTCAAATTACTCTAATAACAGGAATTTTACGACACAGTGGCCAATATATGTAGCAGCTCACACGAAATTACACACAGGCATTAATAAACAAACCACCACAATTGAAGTTATTTCATAAAGGTGGCTAAAGAAAAACATTTATGGCGCAACAGAACTTAAACATAAAAAATTGCATCTGATCTTATTCTCAGCACTGATGAAAAACAATATTAAATAAAATGGGAAGGTGCTCGAAAACTACATTTGTAGGCAAGTCAAAATTATACTGAACTTAACTTGTTTATTCTGGTCGAACACAAGCAAAATGGGGAACCAATTTTGTAAAAGAATAAAAATGCATCTCACTTACATGAGCTAATACTGACGATGCCCAGCATTGAATTGAACATAAATCACACAGAATTGAAAGGTATTGTGCGGAGGATTTACAAACAACACTCACTTGCTCACAAACACAATGCAACAGTGAAACTCAACAAAATCAGCGTGCTGAAACGAGGCAGAAGCAGGTGCCGCTATCGTAGGCGAAATTCAGCAAACTTGGAGGTACCACACAACACAATACACAATAAAACTGCGAAGATGGCTGTGGTCTGTCGTGCCTGATTTGAGATGGTGCATGAGTATAGCAAAGTTAAGTTGCATCTAGATTAGACCGCGAGCAAACACGCTAACGGTGACACACGGCTACGTTACATGATCGCACTCCACTGAAGGTGAAGTGGTCATAAATCGGATTCATTACATAAAATCACGGTGGACTCGTAAGTTGTAATCTTAGAGTAAACTATCTAGGCACTGGTTTTATGAGAAGTGGCGTGAATTCAGGTGACTAGGTGCAAACCCCTGAAGTCTGAGTTTGGACCCACATGGCTCCTAAAACCGATAAAAATGTATAAATTCAGTTTCCGAAAAATAAAGAAAATTAACTATGGCATGTTACCACTAGAACTGCGTAGAATTTCATAAGGAAGCTACTGAAATGCAGCAACATGCGATTTGGAGCGTTCACAGAGAAGGAAGAGGCCCAGTCGGAAAAATAAAAACTATCGCATGCAACCCATAGAAATGTTTAGAATTATAAAAGGAAGTGAATGAAATGCAGCTACATACGATAGGGAGCGATTACAGAGACGGATGAAGTCCAGTCTCAATAAACCAGTAAAGTAAAATAATTACAAAGTGAGAAAAATGAGAATAAAAACTACAGCATGCAACCCATAGAAATACATAGAATTTCATGAGCAAGCTATTGAAGGAGGTTGTACAAGGCTCAGAGAGAATTACTGATAAAGACTGAGTGCATACTACAAGTTGGGAGAAGAAACAGCAAAATTAAAATAGGCAGGGAGAGAAGATTGCGAAATGTTAGTGGAAATCAGAAGGATATAGGCATAGTTACTTGCCTGTTGGGCATGGAACAAATAATAATGGAAGCTGAAGGCTTTGTTCTAAGAACCAACCACTTTAGTACACATATCACTCAGGGAAGGAAAACGATAAGAAAGTTTTTAGGTGCACTGTACAAAAATGATCATATCGTCTGTTAGGAATTGGACCCCACAAAGCTAGAAAGAATTTACACAGAGTTTGTACATCGCCACATAATCACAGAAGGTTTGAATATACCAGGCCGTTATCAAACTGCAACTAGTAACACATACACCGTGTTTATCTGTTGGAAATCACTGGATTGAAAAACTAGAACACATTTCCGCGCACAACCAGAAAAAATATTCCGAAAAATGAATCTAAGTTCAAGAGTCTAAGTTAAACATGCGAGACAATGAATCGCTACCATCTACGCGAACACAAGAGCAGAACCAAACTTTCCTTACCACTATCCGAGCACAAACTGAAGAGCTAGCGGCCAGGAGGCGCGGAAAAGCTACCGGTAACTGGGAAAACCCAAGACAAACAGGTGGTGGGGACGTGAGACTCGCCCTGGAGAGGGCTCGTCGACTAGCTTGTAACCAAAGGGTGTAGAAACCTCTTTGGTCGCATCAGCAGCAGGGGTTGGTAACGACTAACAATCGACTCTGAGCCAGAGACAAACATACAAAGCGAGCTATCACTACCCACATTGAGACAGCCATTAGATTCTCGCACATCCACTTAAAACTAAAACAAGTACCCATTCTCAAAGGGACAATAATAAATTATTAAAATAACAAAATCCTAACAATATTAACTAACATTTCAGAAACTAATATTTTAAAACATAAAATAAAAATGCTATTCCTCATGCCTCGAAAAGAGTGGAGTTCTAGTTTTAACAAAATTGCTAATCTAGTAATATCAAATACATTACGTTTCTTATGGATGATGACAGTTGGTTATCTTTCAACATTTATGTCTAATGCCAAGTTCACAATTCCTTGATGTTTGAGAATGTGTCCTACCAATCGATCCCTTCATTTAATTGACATATGCAAGAAATTACTCTTCTTTCCAAGTCTACTCAGTACCTCCTCATTAGTTATGCAATCTAACCTCCTAATTTTCTTGTCCATAATACACTACCCTACAAGGCCACATTCCACACAAATAAATTCATATAAGACTTTCTGGCACTTAAAGTAATATTCCATGTTACCAAATTGCTCTTTTTGGGAAAAGCTTTTTCTACATTGCCATTCTGCATTTTATATTGGATGTACTGAGACCATCGCATGTCATTTTATAGCCAGTTCAGACTGTCCGTCATATCAACGTCAGATGAAGGCACTGTCATGTCAAGTTTTACTCACACTGTCTGTCACTTCAATTCGTGTATCCCAATACCTGATGTTGAAAGTGAGGTTATGAGTGGCGATCTGTTACATAGAAACTCATAGTTTTATACTGAAATTGAGGAAACAACAAAAATTAACCTTATCATGTATGTTTTTGGCAACTTAATGTGGGTAAGTGCTGGGAACTGAAACAACATTTCAAAAACTTCGCCATTATTTTCAAGCGAAAAAATTAACATTCGATCACATAAAACAATATTTACAAGACCGTAAATAGAGGCTGCTTGTTGTATCCATCACTATCTGCCCACTGACATTGTTAATACCATCATATAAAACTGAATTTTTGTCGTTCATTAGCAATGACTTTATTCTTTCAAATGTTATTTCATGAAAATTGCGTCTTAAAATTACAATCTTATTCTAATAAACAATTCGCTTCACTCTTTTCTGTTACAATATTACAAAACATTAACAATTTTCCTGTTTCAGATATCCAACCTCACTTTTTAGAGGACACTCAACTCTGAAGAATATTTAAGTCGTCATGAAACATTTGGAATTTACCTATTAAACAAAGTATTATAATAAAATAAAGATTAATAAGACACATTTGCATGTAAACCGTGAAATCGTCGACAACAACATGAAAATCGTGTGACGGAAATAGATTAACATTTGATGTTAGCAGATGACTGTTCCGTCAAAACATTCTTCTCGAGAAATCTTAACATAACGTTGACGTGAAGTCACGGTCCTGTGACAGACAGTGTGAATGCTGCCATTAGAAATACATTGCGGATTGTTCTCATGGATGGTAACGTGATGTGACGTGATGGACAGTGTTAATTGGCCTTTACTCCCCAAGTAAGAAAACTCAAATACCACATTTATTGTTTCGTTATATAATTTATTCAGCCTCAGCTGATTCTCTTAGACTAATTTTAGTTATGCTTGTTTTGCTCTTTTTAATGTTCATCTTATACCCCCTTTTCAAAGCACTGTCCATTCCATTAAATTGCTCTTCTAGGTCCTTCGCTATCTCTGACAGAATGACAATGGTATTGGTAAACAGCGAGGTTTTATTTCTTTGCCTTGAACTTTAATTCGTTCTCCTTTGCTTTCCTTCACAGATTTTCTTGGTGTATAGAGTGAATAACATTAGGGAAATACTACAAACCTGTCTTACTCCATTCCCAAGCAATGCTTTCCTTTTATGCCATTCGACTCTTATAACTGCTATCTGGTTTCTGTTCAAGTTGTAATTAACCTTCTGTTCCCTAATTTCTATCCCTAATGTTCCATCATTTGAAATAGTGTATTCCAGTCAACATTCTCAAAATCTTTCTCCAAAGCTACTAAAGGTAAAAACGTAGGTTTGCCTTTCCTTAATGTATCTTCTCAGATAAGTCATAAGGTGAGTATTGCCTCCCAGTTTCCTACATTTCTTTTAAATCCAAATCGATCGTTCCTCTGGTTGGCTTCTATCAGTGTTTCTATTCTTCTCTGAATAATTCATGTCAGAATTTTGCAACTGTGATTTATTAAACTACCAGTTCCGTAATTTCCAAACCTGGCTTCACCGGCTTTGTTTGGAATTGCGATTATTACATTTTCCCTTGAAGTTTAAGGGTATTTTGCCGAATCATACATCATGTCATCTGCTCTATGATGCTTTTTCGACTTACATCTTTCACTGCTCTGTCAAATTCGTCTCTCTGTATAGTATTCCTTCATCTTCCGTTTCTACAAAACTGTCCGATATTTCATTTCCTTTTGTAGAGATTCTCTATATACAGTTTCCACTACCCCATCTTTGTTACAAACTCGTTTTCTGTCTGAGTTCCTGATATTTATACAGCTGCTTTCCTTTTCACCAAATGTTCCTTTTATTTCTCTGTAGGGGCTATACATCTTTGCCCTAGTTACACAGATGTGCATTTGTGCTCTAGCCACTCTTGGTTCATCATTTTGCACTTCATGACAGTCTCATTTTTAGTCGCCTATACTCCATTTACCCATCTCTTTTGATGCATTTTTATATTTTCTCCTTTCATCAATTAAATTTAGTATTCCCTGCGATATCCAAGGATATTTGGTCCTTTGTTGCCTTCACTATTTCATCTCTCAAAGCTACCCATTCATCTTCTACTGTGTTACTTTCTCCGTTTCTGCCAATTGTTGCCTAAACCTCCTTATGAAACTCCCAAGAAACCTAGGTTCCTTCAGTTTTTCCAGATCCCATGTCCTTATTTTACTACCTTTTTGCAGTTACTTCAATTTCAGCCTATAGTTCAGAACCAATATTCAGAGGTACAGGGATGCATGGTAGGAGAGTGGTAAGATACTATCACAATGCAATTGATAACACATCAACTTTCTTTTATTAGACACCCCAAGATTAAATAAAATTTAGCAGTTTCATTTCATATAACAAGATCAATTTCTGACAAACGCTCACACACATGTACATTCAGGTCTACTATGTTAAACAAAACAATTATGTACAACATTCAAATTAATACTGCGTTCAGTAAAATCACAACACATCTGCATCTATTTATTAACCGTAGCAGAATCTGATCATAAGAATCAGCCAGAACATTCAGTAGCTCTCTACCAATCGTCGTTTCAACAACATTACCTAGTCACATGATCTCTGTGCAAATAGCACAAATAATAACATAAAACTATAAATTGGAATTGCACACCAAATTTTAATAGACACTATTAATGCATCTGCTAAACAAGTTCAGAATACGATTGATTCACTTAACATAAATGAAAATCTCGATACAAGGTATAGTTTGTAATCTGAATTAACTGTCTCATTGAATACGAAAGGTCTGGAATTTTGGATACACCTTGTAGTCAAGAACAATGAACAGTAAGATTAACTGGGTCTTCAAGCATGTATGGATATGAAAAGTGGATATGCACTACAGCTAAAGGTGTACTGAGCAAGTTGTGGTTAACTAACCCATAGAGCATAAACGAATATGAAATCTGACACATTACTGAAGACGTTTAAATTACTGGGCCTATAAAGATGAATGGATATGGAAACTTCGGTATGCACCACAATAATAAAAAAATCGCACTAGCGTGTTTTACAGCCCATTTTTGATTTCAATAAAAACTGATGGACGATACAATTACGACTTTACTATTGTGATAATATCTATGCACCCAACACGTAATATTCTTTGTAACCGTATTTTAACAAGCAGAGTTTGTTCTTAGGTTAGCTGAACATTTTGAATTTCTTAGGAAAAATACAAGTAATTTGTTGCAATGTATACACTTCCCTTCATTTCATTAAGGAACGACAGTTGCCACAGAAATTTAGGACTCCATTCATTTATGAAACTACCAGTTTCTGCATGTTCTTTAGAATATTCATTATCACAGTATCCTCCCCATTGTTGTGCATATGCTTCAGAAGACCAGTGGTTAAGTCGTTGTTACAGATTTCACGGCATGTTCACGAAATAGAACAAACGCACTTTTTAGAGGGTGCACTGTTACATCTGCGCAACTCTAAACATTGCCGATCTATATAATAAATAAAAGTTCTGGAAACCCTTGTAGGAGCCAAGGCAAAAAACATTGGTGACAATGGGTATCGAACTATCGACCTAATGCACAACAACGAAACACACTACCCACTACACCATGGTGAATATCTACGGCATTCCCCATTAATTCTCGTACTGTTGTTGGCAGTTGCCAACAGCTAAAATCACATTTTTAAACATTAAATTATAATTTATTGTACTAAGAACGATCTGTTTTTGTTAATTCTTCAGTGCGCCACTGCTTTGAAATGACAACACGTAAGTTACAATAAGAAAATAATAAAATACAGGAAGGAAGATGGCATATGCCAGAGAGAGTTCTGGGCGAGGGATTTCGCGTGACATTTCCTAATGCCCGGCTTACAAAGAATCAAAAGGTGACGTCAAATCGCCATTATTTTTGCAAATATCTCTGTAATGGTGTGAGTTACAAAAAAAACATAAGAAAGGAAAGTCGTAGCGAATTGTCTCCTCTACAAATTTCGTTATTCGGTTTTCGTGTCAGATGAACGGTTTGTTAGCATTTACAATTATATTACAAACGGCGATTTTTAGTGTTACTAACGTATTTGTAGTCCAAAAAATTTTAAAAGGAAGGTTCTGGTCTCTGGCAGACAACTATTAGGTCTGTAAAATTTGGTGCCGATCGGTTGAACAGTTCGATCTAAAAAGTGGGAACACGTTACGGACTGAAAGACAGACAGACAGACATCGTGAAATCGCCGTTAATTTTGCAAATACCTCTGAAATGATGCAATATATGAAAGAAACATAAGAGAGCAAAGTTGTAGAGAAATTTCTCCTCTTCACCTTCATGTATTCAGATTTCGTGCCAGATGAACGATTAAGCCGATATTTATATTTACATTTCGAGCTGTCAAAAGGCGATCTCAAAGGCCCACTCTTAATGTTTCTACCGTAACCTAAAGTGGGCCAAAAACTCAATGAGTGTAAATTAACTGCCTCTTTAAGCATAAAAAATGAAATTTTCAAAGCACATTATGTTTAGAGTCACAGAAATTAACTGACGACTACGACTATAGTCCAATTAACAGAGCCTCCATTTGAAACAACAGTACAATCGTCTAGTAATGGAAAGGAATGTCAACACATTGGCATACAAGGCAGTTACAGGTTCTTAGCTTCAGAGTCGATCATCGAAACCCATAATGATTAATACTGTTGCAACACCACTGCAGCGCCCACCAAGCAACACATTAAGGATTTTAAGCATAACACAAACAAATACAGTCACCTTAGCATGTGGCACAGCTGTCGGCATACACACTCCATCGTCACCAGGTATGAAGGACTCCTTTACATTCATTAATACTTTCCACAGACTGACGTAAAATCCAACGGACTTCATTGCTTCACGGAGTGTAGATTAAGTAACCCTTCAGACAGTATAATGTCTGGTGCAGCAATAAATTAATTCGACATCACCTGTAACTTAGAACGACCGTTAGTCACAGGCACAAACTTCACTTTTAAGTAATCTTATGTCACTGCTTCAATGGCGTACATACCACAAACAAAAAATTATCGTTTCAATGTTAATAGGCTTTAGTCGAGACACCATACTGACCCGCTATTGCCCCAGAAAACACAGCTCAGTCTGTAAGCATGCATTACACTACACAGTCCTAATAGAAGAGCTTTAACAATGTTTACATCTCAGGCAGATCGTTCAGAAAGCAAGCTTCACACTAGACGGAATACAGTGTCCACACATGTTGGTGCACTTGCACCAGACAGTAAACAGGCGGTGAGCAGAACAGCTAGCAAAGTACATGCATTTTCCTTACTATGATAGGGCCAACAACTACTCTTCCAGCACGCGGCGATACTCGCAGGCAAACACACGCTTCCAGTCTATGCAGCACACCCCTCTCTGGGTCCACCACCGCTGTGTGCGGTCCCTCCAAAGTTCCTAATGCCAAGGGACCGCGAATATATCGATACTCGTGATGAACGATATACACGCGACCTGGCACAAATACGATACGGTAAGAGTTTATATCTGCCACTGAATATGTTTTACAGAGTAATACTTAGTTTAAAAATCTATGTCTTATCATTATAAAATCCATCTGGTATCTTCCAGTGTCTCCTGGTCCCTTCCACACATAGAGCTTGAAAGATGGCTCTCTGCCTGTTTTCATTTATTTCAATGTTTTCTCACCTCCCTTTGAAGTTATAGAGGCTTTGCACTTGTTAGAATCTATTTTAAATTTAAAAACTTATTGATTTGTTTTTACTATAAGTTAAAGCATTAACTTGCATTGACATGTAGTTATGCTCCCCACCCTGTATTTACCCTGTGTGTGAGTGATACGCTTCTACTGTGTGCTGCGCTTGCCTTGTTTCGCCACAGCGATCTCTGCTGTGCATCGCTCGCTTATGCCTTGTTGCCACTAACTAACGCTAGGAGCGTTGGTGTACACTCCGCGCCTGCCTCGTTCAGCCAGTTCCCACTAGGGACGCTGCTATTAGTCACACGTGCACCGTTATTTGCGCGAGCATCGTATGTCTCCGCGATGCTCTTTGGGAGCTTTGGGGCGAGGATTCGTACGTATCGGAGTGGCGTCGTCTCTCTCTCTCCGGTTTCGGTTTAGCTAAGATGGTCTAAATGGTGAGCCACAGCTAGGTCCATGCTACGCTTTGTAGCAGTAATAAGTTGCGTGTGCTTTAGATGAGTGTGAATGTTATTCTCGGGAATGTGGCGTATTCCTCTCATGTATGTTTCCCGGTGTGACTTTGATTTCTGTTTAAACGGTAAATGTCTAAATGATGACTAGTGACTTTTAGTTTCGTGTGCGTTACGGCATGTGGAACAAAGACCTATTCTTTATTCAACGTTTTCCAGCCCTTCAGGCATTGAAATAATGCTACCTCTTACTAGTTCCGTAATATCTTTCCGTGTCCTTCTGGCTTCTTATCATTTCACTCGTGTGTAAGGTTTGTGTGAAATTTAGTGGCCCCTTCCGGGTATTGAAAGTGAAACAAAGTGCACATGCTTATGAATATCGTAACTTGGCAGATTCGGCTTATCTCCCTGGTTGTGTATTGTGCTGTATTTCATGTCACAGTCTTCTGTGAGAGTAAAGACCAATTCACACTGTCCGTCACATCAAGTGATGTCACCGACCGTCAGAACATTCCGCAATGTATTTCTAATGGCGGCGTTCACACTGTCCGTCTCCGGACCGTCACATCACGTCAACGTCATGTCAAGTTTTCTCGCGAAGAATGTTTTGACAGAACGGCCGTCTGCTAACATTGGAAGCTAACCTATTTTCGTCATGCGAATTACATGTTGCAGTCGACGATTGCACTGTATATATGCAAATGTGTCTTTTTCATTTTTATTTTGTTGTTATACTTCATTTTGGGATAAATCTCAAATGTTTCATGACGACTTAAATATTTTAGTCAATTGAGTGTCCCCTTGAAATCGAGGTCAGATATCTGAAACCAAAAAATCGTTTATGTTATGTAACATTGTAACAGAAAAGACTGAAGCAAACTGTTTATTTGAATAAGCTTGTAATTTGATTACGCATTTTTCATTAAATAACATTTTAAATGAAAAAGTTAGTTCTAGTGAAAGACAAAAATTCAGTTGTCTACGACAATATTAACCACGTCAGCGCCGGCCGCGGTGGCCGAGGGGACTGAGGCGCTTCAGTCATGGTCTGCACGGCCACTACGGTCGAAGGTTCGAATCCCTCCTCGGGCATGGATATTTGTGCCGTCCTTAGTCTAAGGTAGTTGATAAGTAGTTTGTAAGTTTAGGGACTGATGACCCCGTAGTAAAGTCCCATACGCGTAACAAACATTTGAACATTTTGAACAACGTCAGCAGGTAAATCGTAATGAATAAAATAAACAGGCGCTATTTATGCTCTTATAAGTATTGTTTGATGTTTTCATATGTTTATTTTTTCGCTTGAAAATAGATGTTGATGTTATGAAATGTCGTTTCAGTTCCCAGTAAATTGGCCAAAAACATACATTGTAAAGTTTTCTTTGGCCATCAGTAACATTTAGCGTTGTTGTTCCCTCAATTCTAGTTTTAAACTATGACTTTCTACATAAAAGATCGCCACTCATAACCTCACTTTCAACATCGCGTATGGAGATGAGCGAATTGACGTGATGGATACTGACGGACAGTGTGAATACAACTTGACGTGAGGGTGCCGTGACATGACATTGACGTGATGGACAGTGTGAATTGGCCTTAAGTGTTTCTTGTATGCTTTACATCCTTGTCTTTCTTATCTGACCCCTCTTGGTGTATGAACAGAATTACTACTTAGTAAACAGTGGGATGCACTTTTAGTGTGTATTAAAAATCGGTGTTGCCCCCATTTCCATGTGAACTGGCAATAAACCAGCTTACTTAAATTTTCCCTTGTTTATAATTTACCCTCAGATCCGTTTTATTATTATGGTTTCCCACTGCTTCCCAGAGGAAACCTCATGTATTCCGTTGTGCAAATTTTATCTTGAATCCCTTTTGCTAGGACTTGTTAGTTTGAAATAACTGCAGCTCTTTTTATCTGGCGGTTTCCAGCCAGGATTCGTTATTTGAAATTTAACAAACGTCTTTTATCTGGCAGTTCCCTGCCAGGATCAGTTATTTGAAATTAACAACCGCTTTTAAGCTTTTTTTTGTGATTCTTCAACTAAGTATTTGTTAGATAAGATTACATTAATACTTGTTCCATAGATCATATATACGACATTTCGTAATGATGTGGAAGGTGTCAGTTTAGTAAATGTTGTCTATACACGACAATCAATATTTTAAGGATATTTATTTCCCTTTTTATTGTTTTTTTATTTAATTTTTTATATTTTTTTTAAGTTTTATCTAAAAATTCATCTAAAGTTTAGAAGGAGTTGCCATTCAGAAATTCCTTTTTATTTCTTTTTAAATAGTAGTTGCCTACCTGTTAGACTTTTGATGCTACTTGCTAAGTGACTGAAGACTTTTGTGGCAGCATAATTCACCCCTTTCTGAGCCAAAGTTAGATTTAGCCTTGAATAGTGAATATCACCATTTCTCAAAGTGTTGTAGCTATGCACACTACTATTACTTTTGCATTAGGTCGGATTGTTAATAAAAAGTTTCACGAGTGAATTTATATATTGTAAAGCTACAGTGAAGATCCCTAGATCCCCAAATAAGTTTCTGCAGGATGATCTTGGATGGGTTCCAGCAATTATTTTGATTACACGCTTTTGTGCAATGAGTATGTCTTTACTCAATGTTGAACTGCTCCAGAAAATGATCCCATATGAAAGTGGTGAATGAAAATAGGCATAGTAAGCTAATTCACTGAGATGTGTATCACCAAATTTTGCAATCACCCTGATAGCATCAGTAGCTGAACTCAAACACTTCAGCAGATCTTCAATGTGTTTCTTCCAATTCAATCCCTCATCAATGCAAACACCTAAAAATTTGGAATATTCTACCTTAGCGACAGGTTTAAGTTCAAAGTCTAAATTTATTAATGGTGTCATGCCATTTACTGTATCAAACTGTATATACTGGATTTTATCAGAGTTTAATTAGAGTTCATTTGTAGAGAAGCACTTAATAATTTTCTGAAAGATATCATTTACACTTTCGTCAGTTAATTCCTGTTTTTCAGGCCTGATAGCTATACTTGTATCATCATCAAAAAGCTTAGCATCTTTGTGAATGTAGAATGGCAAGTCATTAATATAGATTAAGAACAGCAAAGAACCCACGACCGAACCTTGTGGGTCCCCATTTTTGCACACCCCCCAGTTAGAGGAATTAATAGTTTATTCTTTATCATGTGAACTGCTTATTTCAACTCTGCACTTTTCCAGTTAAGTATGATTTAAACCATTTGTGCACTGTCCCACTCATACCACAATACTTAAGCCTATCTAGAAGAATCCCATGATTTACACAATCAAAAGCCTTTGAGAGATCACAAAAAATCCCAACTGGTGATGTCTAGTTATTCAAAGCATTTAATCATCAGTGAGATTATATATAGCATTTTCAGTTGAAAAGATTTTTTGAAAACCAAACTGACATTTAGTTAGAACTTTATTTTTAATTATATGTGAGGCAAGTCAAGAATACATAATTTTTCAAAATTTTTGGATAAAGCTGTCAGAAGTGAGATGGGGCGGTAGTTGTTGACATCAGACATATCCCCTTTTTTCTGCAAAGGTTTAACGATAGCATATTTCAGTCTGTCTGGGAAAATACCCTGCTTTAAAGACATGACTTGACTTATTTCCTGTATCTCCTAAGTGGAGCATAGGGCATCAATGAACTTTCGCCACCGGACCCTGTTCTGCGCTAGTGACTTGATTTCAGTTCAGGCCTTCCCTCCTTTCTCGGCCCCTTCTGCTACTACACTCCTTCTCTATGTATTCCTTGGTCTGCCTCTTCTCCTGCTGCCTTGTGGATTCCATTCTAGAGCTTGTCTTGCCACATTGTCTTTGCCACACCTTAATATATGAACAATACACTTCCATTTCTTACGTTCCATCTCAATCTCAATGGGTGTTTGATGAGTTCTTCTCCATAGTTCTTCGTTGGAGATTACTTGCGGCCACCATATCCTCAAAATATTCGTCAAAGTTCTATTCACAAATATTTGAAGACTGCTAATCAGTTGTTTGTTGGTTTTCCATGATTCACACCCATAGAGCAGTACCGACATGTCATTTGTATTGAATATGCGTAGTTTTGTACAGCTGTTAAGTCCCCTTGATTTCCAGATTGGTTGTAGGGGGCTGTGTCAATATCGGTGGTGAAGCTATAGAATTTTACTTACAGCTTCAGTCAATAACCTTCAACCAATATCAATAACCTGCGTCCACAAAATATCTCTGGTTTGCACACATATATGAGAGAAATTTATCTTGGGTTTGAGATGAATAACCTGTAACATTGAATAGCAAGCTCAGAACAAACTTCAATATGTGTTTTACCAACCGAATTATACTTTCAGTAATGGTGCCACACCTGTACAAAAGTATTATTTCTGATACCACCACTAAATAAGCCCTGGGATCGCCACTCCCATATAATGATGTATGGAAACACCAGGATGGCAATACAACGGTATGTAAAAGGTTAATATTGTTTATTAGTTCGGTAATCTGACTGCGATATTGTTAAGAACGAAGATCCTCATTCGATAATACCGTTGAATGTCCAGGATTTATAATTAACACAAACACAAAGTCGTTAGTAAGGTAAATAATCTTCATCCACACCAAGGGTTTGAATAAATCAGCTGTTCTTTGCCTCTGACAAAAATATCTCGTAGTAGTAGCGATCGATTCGTAAAAGAATCGATTGCGTCGACTATCGAAACACAAAATGAATGTTTCAGACACGATTGCTAGCTATAACTGTCTTATCGGTAAGTATTATTTACCAGTATCTACAGACAGAACACGTAGAAAATTAAGTTCAATCTTTTTTTATTGTCTTGATTATTTTTTCTTTCTTTTTGTTACACACAATCGCAATGATTCTACAATCTGTTTCAGTGGACGAACTCTTCCTACAGATTAATAAAGCTACACCCCTCTAACTAACTTTTGACACCGTCCAAAAGAATAAAAAATAAATTCTACGTTGTTTCCACCACTAGTCAGTCGCCTCTTCATATTGGAATAATCCATTAAAAATAAAACAGCAATTAATGAGGCCATATTCAGGTGTAAACTCCGACACTAAAAAGAAATATCTCTCACTCGTACCCCCCTGTTCGTCTAAGAGTCTCGCCACTTATTTTAACTTCCAGTAGACTCAGGAAAGTTTGAAAAGAGAGCCAAATTTTCCAAGGTCTTGCAATGTGTCACTCTCAATACTTTAAAAATGTTTCATAAATAAGCACACAGTATTTTAATAACTTTTCTTTACAATGTAATCTGTCATGAAGGCTTATTAATAATTCTCTATAATGTTGGATTCAATAGACACCATCAATATTCCATTATTGTAACATAGGTCAGTCACCATAAAATAAGGAGTAGAATCCAGTCTCACTCCCTGATACATCAGATCCCACGCATGGTCCGACTGTTTCCATAAACCATTTACTAAAAGAGACCGTCTGTTACAACATCAAATACCCACATCCTTCACTCTTTCATAAATAAATTACGTAACAATTTAATTCCCCAGAATGAACTATGAATCCACAGTTACGATTCTAAAATGCGACAACTTTAGTGTCCACAAAATTGCCTTCATGAACAGAATACCACTACTTCAATTACATCGCGAGAAATATCTAGTAAACTCATAATTAACAAAGTAGTTAATTCTTCAATAAAAATCCAATTAATCTTTACTGTGTGCCGCTATAAGTCAAATAATCGCTCATTGCGGTATTTACCGCCCGACATTTCACCTCTTTTTGTTGTAATATTTGACGAGTAGTTCATATAATCGAAAGCAAACCAGGAGAAGCCACGATAAGTAAGTATGCAAAACCCAGAAAATTTTTTCTCCTTTCAAAGCAAAAACCCATAACAATTAATCTAATTATTTGTTCTTTGGCGTATGCAACGCAGGCAACATCATAATTTTTCCTTAGTTCTCCGCGCTGATATACTGACGAAGAACTTAAATGCCATCTTGTGACGACCACCGGTAACTTCACCGATATCACCGTCGCAAGGTTTACCATGAAACACAAACACACGCGTCTAAGACAAAGAAATCCAAAAACATATTTATTCCATCGTCCCTATACTATTCAAACACTTATAAATTAAATTAATAATTTTTTAAATCATTTTCTCCCAAAATTAAATATAATATGTTTCAATCAATATGATGTAATACTCTAGGGAAGTCGTGAAGCAACACCATATGGTTTTGTTCCGCTTCATGGTCTCAAAGTTGCAAATGCCCCTTTAGCCTTATTTATTCTGTTTCCTATATCTTCGATAGTTCCCCCCTCGGAGGTGACTAAACTTCCCAGGTAGCAAAACTGCTTGACTTGCTCAATTTCTTGGTTTTCTAAAAAAGATAGTGCTTCATTTCGGTTATTACAGCGCATCTCCTTAGTTTTCTTTCCATTTATCTTCAGCCCCACCTCCAATGCTTCGGTTTTTAAATCATTCAGCATTGCTTCCATATCCTTGTAACTGCTGGCTAGCAAACTCAGGTCATCTGAAAAGTCCAAGTCCTCCAACCTGCCTGTCAATCCCCATTGAATTCCTCTTCGACGATTCATTGCCTTTTGCATCACAAGATCGAGCACCATCAGAAATATGATAGGTGACAGCAAACATCCTTGTTTAACTCCTGTGTCTACTGGGATGGGTTCCGACAGCATCCCTTGATGTAAAATTTGACATGTGTAGTTCTCATACATTTCTTGGGTTGTCTTTATAATTTTCTTAGGGATCCCAAACTCTTGCATAGCTTTCCACATCTTCTTCCTCATTACACTGTCAAAGGCCTTTTCAAAGTCTACAAAGAGTAGATACAATGATGATTGCAGCTCTGTGGATTGTTCTAAAATTATGCACAGTGTGTTGATCTGGTCTGTACAGGAATAACCTTCTCTAAATCCTGCCTGTACTTTCCTCAGCCTTGAGTCAACTCTCTTTTTTTATCCTTTCTAGAATTACTCTTGAGATTACCTTACTTGGTACTGAAAGGACGGTAATTCCTCTCCAGTTATCGCATTCTGATAAATCTCCTTTCTTCAGAAGCTTGATCAGGAGTCCTTTTTTCCAATTTGTGGGGATCTTCTCTTCTTCCCAAATCTTTTTGAAAAGTGGGAACAGAATGTCGACTCAAGTGCTCACATCCACTTTCAAGGCCTCTGGTGTGATGTTGTCCATACCTGCCGCTTTGCCATTCTTTAGTTGTTGAATAGCCCTTTGGATCTCTATTCTTGATGGTGGTTCTATACTGATATCAACATTTTGATACTCTTCTTCTGTCGCTGCCTCTGTCACCTCTTCCTCGACTGTTTGACGATTCAAGATCTCAAGAAAGTGTTCTCTCCACCTTTCTAGCTGTTCCTTTTGTGAGGTTAATAGTTCCCTATCTTTGTCTTTCACCGGCTTTTCAGATCTAAAACACTTTCCTGTTAGTCTCTTGATAATGTCGTAAAGGGTCTTACTGTCATTTTTTGTGCTGCAACCTCGGCTTGTACTGCAAGGTTATTGATAAATGCTCGTTTGTCACGTCGAAATCGCCTTTTGGCCAATTTGTTGAGTTCGTTAAATTCAGTTCTAGCTTGTACTTTCTCTTCTTGTGTTCTTGCTGTATTGAGTCTTTTCTTACATTCCTTCCTTTGGATAACCAAGGAGTAGAAAGTATAATGGTAAAACACGGTATAGGTAATAGAAATGACAGTGGTGAGAGACTGATTTAATTTTGTAATAACCACAGGTTGGTGATAGCAGGCCCTATCGTCCCTCACAAGAATTGCCATAAAGTGACGTGAGTTACCCCTGACCATAGAACGGAAAACCAGATAGATCACTTGACTATTAGCAAGACATGGCGAACCTCCCTGCTGGATGTGAGGAACAGGAAGGGGGCAGTTGTTGGAAGTGACCATCATTTAGTAATAGCTACACTCCGACTGAAGATTGCAAGAACTAGGAACACACAGAAGAAGAGGAAAATAAAGTATAACTGGGACAAGCTGAAAAATAAAGAAGTACAACAATGTTTTTCACTAGAATTTAGTAAACGATTCAAACAGCTAAAAGAGGATGAAAATCAGGATATCTAACGTAATTGGCTGCTTTGAAGAGCTATTACATATATGACTGAGAATCCTACTTATCTCTTGGGAACAAGCTTTTAATACCCTGCTGGAAACGCCATCAATTCCATATGACGTTTTACTGTTGAGAGAGTTTATTATTTTCCTAATTTCTGAAGGAGAGGAGGGTGGAATTTCAATTGTACCAAATTGTGTAGTTATGGCCTCTTCCATTATCTGCCTTGCTACTTCTAATGAACATTTAGATCCTATTTTCTGTACAACTTTTAAAAAGTAATCATTAAACTGTTTTCAACTTCTCACTTTTTGTTACTAAAATTTTCATTTGTTTTGGTGATAATACCCTCTTCCTCTGCTCTTGGTTGCCCTGTCTCCCATTTAATAATATTCCAAATTATTTTAATTTTATTGTCAGAGGAACTAATCTCAGACATGATGCACATGCCTCTTGAGTTATAATAACGTTTCTTAATGTAGCACAGTAATTTTTATAATATTTTATTGTTTCTGGGTTAGGATTAAAGTATGTTCCATAAATAATTCTAAATGGCGGTTTTCTCTTTCATTCCTTTTCCCCAGTCGATAATCACCTACTATTTTTGTTTCCTTCACTTTTCCTACTTGCAGATTCCAATTGCCTGTAACAATAAAGTTTTCATTTCCTTTAACTGAGAGAATATTTAATGTACCTCCTCATACATTTTTTTCGATCTCCTCATCATGGACAGAGTTAGCAGGCAAATAACCTTGTACTGCTGAGTCAGTGTTGGCTTTGTAACTATCTTGTCTATGATAATGCAGTTACTGTGCCATTGATAGTAGTTTACCTGCATTCCTATTTCCACATTCCTTTTCACACAATCCCGAAATACCCTCAACTTATCTTGTATTTATTACCCTGAACTCATGTGAATGGAAATCCTGTTCATCTTTCCACTGACTTTTACTGATGACCACAGTATCTAACTAGAACAAATCCATTACTTGTTTTTGAATTTTCTTTCCCCCTGTCTGAAAAAAGGATATAACATTTCACATTGTGATCAACAGAATTCTTGAATTGTCTTTGGCCGCAGCAGCGTGGTCGAGCGCGTTGAGGCTCTATGGTAAGATGCGGGAGGCCATTCCCCGTCGCGGGTTCGAATCCCCCCTCGGGCAGGGATGTATGTGCTGTCTTTAATAGTATAAGCTAGTTTGTTAGTTTAGGGAGTGAGGAGCCTGCAGTTAAGTCCCATAAGCCTTACAAACATTTGATTTGAATTGTCTGTTCTGATGAGACATCTTCCTGAGGAGTCCCCATCCAGAGATTCGAATGGAGGACTATTTTAAAGTACATTAGATGATGGCATCATCACATATTCATAGCTTAGAGCTGCATGTTCTGGGGAAAAATTACGACTGTTGTTTCCCCTTGCTTTCAAGTGTTCGCATTAATTGCATGGCAATGCAGGACTATTGCCTCTGGAACTACTGAAAAGGCTGATGGCCCTCTTCGGGAATGACACGTTTGTCTGGCCTTTCCAGAGATACCCTGCCGC